>OY856409.1:900963863-903925113 GCA_963693085.1 Alisma plantago-aquatica | reverse complement strand
CTGGCTCAGACAGTGAATCCAGCAACGGAAACTGGAATGGAGAAAATCGCATTCATGATAACAGTAAAAGAAAAGAGAAAATGGTACTCATCATAACCATACAGGGAGAAAACGACCGCGATCCCTCAACTTATTCGAAGTCCCAAAAACGCAGGAGGTAGTCAGTACTGGATCGGACCCACTCACTAAAAGCATTATCTGTCGGGAATCAATAGGACGATAAAACATGTGTCAAAGGAATTAAGGTGTAGGGAAAAATAAGGAGACGGGAATTTGAAGCGTGGAGGTGGGGTGGGTACCTCCAGGAGAGGAGAAAGAAGGCTAGTACGAGTAATAAGCGACTGGGAAGCCATGCCGGCAGCGACTGTGGACTTCGTTGCAGCATCATTCGAGGCGCGGACTGGGCTGAAAAGAAGGCGATGGGTTTAAGCGAGGAGCTGGTGGGAAAGCAGCTCGTCTAGGATGCTCGATGGATAGTTGGGGAAAGCGAAGTGTGGCGCATGTTCTGTTGAAGTTGAGAAGTGTATGAGGTGATGGGCACCCATGTATATAGGTGCTTGGTTTGAACGTACAATTGGAACCAACTGGCCGCTTTGTAAGAGGATGACTCACGCCCAAAGCCGTTCTGTACTAATGCCCAAACATTTTGGTCATGTTTGGTAACATACCAGGGTTGAATGCTTGGGATCAACTCACTTTCTTTGTTAGTAAAATTGCTCCCAAATTAATTTCAGTCAGAATATTATGTCACATTAGTGTTAGAGGCTAATGTTGATTGGGTTTCCAACTCCAAAAATAGCAGCAATGGAAAAAATGAGGTTCAATCCTGAATGAGGACTAAAATTGTACTAATGGACCCGTCAGATCAGTTTCAACTCCAAAGTTACCATACATAAATAGGATTAAAATGCAGTCACATCGCAACATTTATTGACAAAAGACAGAATATGATCCAGTTTGAATTTGAGTTCAGTGTCATGCCAAAGAGAGTCACTGAAAAAGGTCTTCTTAGCCCGTCCATCCTGATAATCATAGCAATCTTGATATCAAATTCTCAACCCAAGTCATTATCTCATGTAAACAGCCCACTACCCTCCTGCCAAGCCCTACAATAGAGCCTTCAAAAGCTAAGACAAAGTTAGTATCAAAGAAGCACTTCAACGGTTCACCAAAGGCTTTATGAAAATCTTCTCTAACAAACTAGATGAGGAGGATGACTCTCATGGCTCACCAAAGAAAGCCATTGTTGGTTCAAATTATCATATCATCATGTTTTGAATATAATTCTCATTTCAACATAGGTATATCACTTTCTTATTCATTCCCGAGTTCTCATTCATCCTCCCTTTCTTTATATATTTCTTTAGAGAATTTTGATCTTGATCCAAACAAATTTCTTAAAGTGGAATCTTCAAAAAATTATAGTAGCTTCTGTGTTGGCCTTGGCATCTCCTTTCTTCCTCCAATGAATCTACCTCCACTATGTTGGATATCAAACAATCCATGGGTTGGTCCAACTCTTCACCTGTTCATGACTTTATTGATTTGTTTAACAACTTTGACCTTTAATGTGGCGAAGCGTTCAAAACATACATCATTAACTAAGCGGAATCGATCACTAACATCGGATTACTGAAAATCACTAAAAATTTAAACCTTTTTCAAAGAGATCCATTCATAGGAAAACTCTTTCAACAAGAACCAACGTATTACATTAACACCATGGTTCATAAGTACATATTTTGTACCATCTCTTCTCGAGGGTTACAATATCAACTGTCTTGTTAAAAGCTAAACACAGACAGCATAAGAACCTCGAGGCATCAAGCCAAAATCTCAAAACGATTCATTAAAAGCACTAACTATTAACTCTGAGGACCTGAGAGTACAGAGACAACACATAGGACTTCTATCTACAAGATACAACAGACAGTACATTCAACCTGAGTTGTCACTGTTGTCACTGCTGATGTTGATGTTCTTCCTCTGTAAGATATTCACAGTTTCATCTCTGCATGTCCACCTAAAAAGATGTTGGATCCCACGGGGGTGAGACAATTGTAATTGCCCCAGCGAGAGATATAACTCTCCGCCAAAAACATTATTATTGCAGTTTAATGATATAAAATTGGGCAGAGGATAAGCAGTTTAAATCATTCTCAACTTTTAAAGCATTGCAACTATTTATGATAGAATAATAGATCAACTATTCTCTTAATAAGGAATAGTAAGAACATGTATATCATTTATCCATCATATTATACCATCGTGTCAAACTTCTCTTGTAACACTCATTATCTTGATATGTCACCCATGAGACATTCTTGTTTCAATCGGTTGGCCTTAGCCAATCTGCTAAACATATAAGGGATTATATCTACCATGTGCTCATATATCATTAATACATGCATTGGGTTATTACCAATCTTGTGTCATCATTACAGGCATTGGGTTATTACCAATCCCTGTGTCATCATTACAGGCATTGGGTTATTACCAATCTTGTGTCATCATTGCAGGCATTGGGTTATTACCAATCATGTGTCATCATTACAGGCATTGGGTTATTACCAATCCTGTGTCATCATTATAGGCATTGGGTTATTACCAATCTTGTGTTATCATTATAAGCATTAAGCCTCTTCCCGGTATTGGACTCTTCCAAACCTGATTACACCGCTAGGCATTGGACTTATACCAATCCTGATCTCACAGCCAGGCATTGGACTTTAACCAACCCTGATTACACTGCCAAGCATTGGACTCTAACCAATCCTGATTTCACAGCCATCCATTGGACTCTAACCAATCATGATTACACAGCCAGGCATTGGACTTTAACCAACCCTGATTACACAGCCAGGCATTAGACTTTAACCAACCCTGATTACAGACATTATACCTCTGCCAGGTATTGGACTTTAACCAAACCTGATTACACCGCCAGGCATTGGACACTACCAATCCTGATTTCATAGTCAGGCTTTGGACTTTAACCAATCCTGATTACAGGCATTATACCTCTGTCGAGTATTGGACTTTAACCAAACCTGATTACACCGTCAGGCATTGGACACTACCAATCCTGATTACACAAAACATGGGATATAAATTCCTTTAACTCATCATTAATCATCACATCCTTCTCTATGTTTTGAACCCTGAGGTTAGCCTTCATGGCTGTTCACATTCTTTATTAAATACAACTGTTCCTTTTATTAGGTTTATTATTATCATTTCTTATAGTAACTTTTATAATCATCTTGGTGCCTCTCACTATGCCACAATTGTTCTCATGGCTCATAAGGCCCATAAAACATCTTGTCACCTATCACTAGGCAACATCTAATCATATGGCTCACAAGGCCATTACACATCTTGAGTATTCAATCATGTTTATTACTCTTAACATTTATCATTAAATGATTACCAATACAAGGTATGAGTTCATTTCTCATCCTTATCATGGTATGATTACATCATACTCATTAGTTTGGCTTAACCCCATTCTCAAGGTATATTAGCCTATACTTATCAAAGTATATCAAACTCATTACATTTCATTGTAACAATTTACATAACACACTTCATGTGTTTCTTATCTAAGTATATTGGATTTGAGGTGCATCAAGGTATATCAACCCTGGAATGCTAATAGTGATATCTATCATATCTTGATGTATCACTTTCCTCATCACTTCCAACTTTCTTGAGTTATCAACTTATCTTGGGTTAAGGTATTTCCCATCTTAATACTTTCATTTACTAACCTATCACTCTTACCATGAAGTGCATAGGTCACACACAAGAATGGTCCAACTATCTTTAATGATATGGACTCATCTCAGGTTAAGGCATTGCTTACTATAAGGTTGCCTATAATCAACTATTTGAGATATTTCACCTTTATAAGGCTTTACCCACTATTTTATTATTAGGATTCTGGTTTGTCATCATATTGTCCAAGATTAGGGTGTCATGTATTATAACTCCAAATTAGATTTTCACATACCTTCACCCTAAATTAGGGCTCCTCATCATACTATTCCATAGGGCTTCACATGGCATCACCCTCAATTAGGGTTCCACATGTCATCACCCTCAATTAGGATTTAACATGGCATCACCCTTCATTAGGATTTCTCATGGAATCACCCTCAATTAGGGTTCCTCGTGGAATCACCCTCAATTAGGTTTCTCATGGAATCACCCTCAATTAGGGTTTCTCATGGAATCACCCTCAACTAGGGTTACTCATGGAATCACCCTCAATTAGGGTTTCTCATGGAATCACCCTCAATTAGGGGTTCTCATAGAATCACCCTCAACTAGGGTTTCTCGTGGAATCACCCTCAACTAGGGTTTCTCATGGAATCACACTCAATTAGGGTTTCTCATGGAATCACCCTCAACTAGGTTTCTCATGGAATCACCCTCAACTAGGGTTTCTCATGGAGTCACCCTCAATTAGGGGTTCTCATGGAATCGCCCTCAATTAGGGTTACATTCTTACTCTAGATTAGAGTTACATCCTTACCCTAGATTAGGGTTACATCCTTACCCTAGATTAGGGTTACACCTAGCATTGCCCTAGATTAGGGTTAATGTTCATCAATCTTCTTAATTAGGGTTTCATGATCACTTCATCAAAGATCATACCCTAAAATCTTAGCTTATTCATCTTGGAAGTGTTTGAGGCTTATCCATTACATGATTATGCTACATGTATGGATTCCTCTCTCTCATCCTATCTAGGATGTTGACTATGTCAAACTTGGATAAATTAGGTCAACCAACCCTTTAATTAAATACATTCAATTAGGGTTGACATAGTGTATTAAATTATTGCTTACTTAAGCTTCATGGATTAACTCATCTAGGGTTACCAATTACTTAGTACCTTAAAGGTAAAACCCTAGTGATTTTCTTTGAGATAAATCAGGGACAACCATAGGGTCATTATATCTTTCATCACCTTAGGTTTCCAATTGACTTAATCACATTTAAGCATCCAAACGTTCTTGACCATTGTTGCTCCAAACAGTTTGAAACCGTTTCAGCAAAACAATAATGAAATTGTATGGGCAATTTATACTTGAAACCACTTGGGTCTCCAAACGGTTTGAGACCGTTTGGTCCAAACTCTCTCAAAACTGAATGGACCAAAAAGGTCTTCCATCACTTTATCAATTCATGATTTCAATCATTAAACCATCTATCAATTGAACCACTAATTTATTTTTCAATTGGACCATTGAATCACCCTTCAATTAAGGTTTTGAACCCAATTGAACTAGGGTTTATAACCAAGAAACCAACAATTAGGGTTTTGAAATCGAGGAACCATCAATGGTTGACATTTTGGAACTAGTCCAATTGAAATTATTGGATCATCATCAAACCATGACATGACCTGACCTCAAACGGTATTGAGGTCGTTTGGATGACCTCCAAACGGTCTTGAGACCGTTTGACTCAAACTTTTATTGAAATTTGTGAAAATCAATTAGGGTTTGTATCATTGAATCAATCATCAATTTAGCTATTGATTGTATTTCAATTTAATATCACTGGATCTTCAACCATCCAATCATGCTTCATCATAGACTTACAAACGGTCTCGAAACCATTTGGGTGACCTCCAAAAGGTCTTGAGATCGTTTGGGTTAGTCAACCCAAAAATTAAATCAACCAATTGAAATTTCAGCACTTAACCCGATTAGGGTTTCTAATTGGAGGATTGTCTTTATATTGAATCAATCAATTGGATCCATTAGATCATCATCCAACATGTACTAGGGTCCTGACCTCAAACGTTCAACCCATCCAAACGGTCAACCCTTCTAAATGGTTTGGGATCCAAACCTCCAAACGGTTTGCAAACCGTTTGGTCTCCAAACGGTTTGGTGAAATCGATTGGACCAAGGTCTTAAAACCGTTTGCAATAGATATTTGTGGAGGTGTGTACTTATGATGATGTCATCATCATCAAGCTACGATCCTTCATATTTTTCTGTAATTTTCACGGTGGTTCTATTGATTTGATCAAGTGAATTTCAAGAAGAACAAATGATTAACAATTGATAAGGAATTGAATGCAATAACAATAGTAAGGGTTCAAGTTATAAAACCTACCTCCAATTGAGCTTCAAAGCTTCAAGCCCACGTCAAAAATGGTGGATGAAACTCCTTTCACTATCCCAAGGCTCTTCCTCAAGCTTTGAGTGAAAAAGAATGGTTAGAATTGAAGATGGGATCGAGATAAGAAGAAATCATGCATTGATTTTCGATTTCCACCATGGAATCAAGGTGAAAAGAGGTCAAGAAGCTTACCAACAGGTTGGGGGTCGTCCTCATGTTGCTACAAGCTCCCTTGGTCATTTTTGCAAGCAAGAAGTGAAAGGGGTTTCGAAATTACCCTTTCAACTCATGGATAAAGGAGCATATATGCATTTTATTAAAAAATCATTTTAGGAGAGAGAAAGTAGGGATTATCTCCTCCATTTCCTTGCATCTTTCCCCCTTCCCTTCCTTGGTTACGAGGATATCTCCTTTTCCTCTTATTCCTCTCAATTATCCATGATTTAAAGAAAAGCAAATTAAGCACCTTAACCCTTATAATAACAATATCCTAAAGTTAGTGGATAATTCTTTTTCTTTTAATAATGTGAGTGAGTTATCCACTTCCTTTAGATATTTTCGTGCCTTTTCAGGGCACATGGTCGTACATTCTTTTGCAAAATCATCCCTCACCTTTTGGTTGAAGGGATCTTCAATTAATATATTTATTTTTGCATTAAATTGAAGTAAAGTTCCAATTAAGCTTAAATCTTGATTATTTTAATAACAAGATTCTCTCTCCTCCAAAGAGATACAAATGAGACGCCCCTCTCATTTTCTTTGCTCTACATGATGCCAAGAAACATTAGGAAATATTTTCAAGTGGTAATTTTCATATTTAACCCTGTGTTTTTGGGTAATTTGCACATTACACCAAAACTAGGTTTGAATGCACAAACATTGCTTTATCAGCTCTTTCTTGGTACTCAGGCTACCACAAGCCATACTTCTGCGTCATCTTTATTCTCATGATGCTTCAACACATGAGAAACATATTATCATGTAACATTTGCAATTTAACCCCTCAACTTGGGTAATTTGCACTTTAGTCCAAAATAGACAAAACATTATTTCAACATTGTTCAAAAAGGACTAAAATTGAAACATAAGTTCCTCTTGAGCCTTAATTACTTTTCAAAAGATAATATCAAGCATATAATTAACTTTATTAAGCAAAACATCTACGGTTAAGGCTTAACCCAGGTCAGGGATGTTACAAATCATAAACCCCTAACAAGGATTTCATCCCCGAAATCCCAAATAAAAGGAGACAGATATTATTCATTCATTATATCATGAAGTCTCCACATAACATCTCATTGTTATGGAGTAATCATAGAACTTTGATCAGTACAAAGTTCTTTCACACAAAAATTCTCATAAAATCAAACACATAGGGCACATACTCCACTGTCCTTTTGTTATTGATTGTGGAGTTAATTTTGTGTCAGGTAACACTTTTCTTGTTTAGATAGAGGTTATTTGTTAATTTAATTTGATAAATTTTTCTTGCAATAATTTTACAATTATTCCTTAAAATAGATCATTCTCATCAATGTTATGTTTATGCAAAGCATAAACCCCTAACATATGATATCCATACTACATTAGGTAACTGGACTAATTCCATAGTTAACCATTCCATGTAGCTATCATGAAATAGCCTGATATTTCTTAGATACAAGAATCCCTTACCTTGGTATCTAACACATGTTTTGATAACACATCACATCCTCATCTTCCTTTTTATTTATAAGTTGATTTATAATTAAATCAAATTCCTCCGTATATCAATTAGAATGTGGTAGAAATATCCTTGCCACATCTCCTTCTTGATTAGGCTTCTTTGGATTGTCTCAGAATGATTACTTGATCAGAGTAATCAGAAATATAACAATCTAGGCATGTCATACTTACCTTGTCCTCAATAAATGAATACCTGGCCAGGATTATTTTCTCATGACTTCATCAACATGGGGATTTTCAGGCACTGGTTCCTCCCTTGCCTGATCCCTTGCACCTCTCACTGGTGCAGCAACATTGCTCTCAGCAACGTGTTCCTCGTATTCTCCAGACATCTTGGAGTTATATATCTTCTTCTGTATAAGCAGAAGGCACTATAAGTATGGCATCCAACTCACAAAAACATGATTAACTAATGTGGAAGCGATCACTAAGCAGCGGATTACTGAAAATCACTAAAAATTAAAACCTTTTTACCAAGAGATCCATCAAAGGAAAAACTTTCTCACATAGAACCAAAGAAATACATTTACATTCTGGTTTATAAGTACATGTCTTGTATCATCTCTTTCTGTGAATTACAAGCATCAACTGCCCTGTGAAACTAAACACATGCAGTATAAAATCTCGAGGCACTAAGCCAAAATCTCAAAAGCATTAACTACTACTCCGAGGACCTAAGAGTACAGAGACGACACATAGGACTCTATGTACATCTATAAAAGACATATCATCCATTGTCTCTACCTGAGACTTCACTGTTGTTCCTGCTGCTGCTATTGTTGTCCTTCTCTTACTAAAGGATTCCTACCTCCTCGTCTGCGTCCACCTAAAAACATGATTCCCACGGGGGTGAGACAATTGTAAATTGCCCCAGCGAGAGATATAACTCTTCGCCAGAAACATTGTTATTGCATATTAATAAGATAAATCTGAACAGAAGAATCATTATTGTTTAACAACAGTTACTTCATTATTTAACATATTAGAACATTATTCTTATATAAAGCATTGCAGCTATAATTTGATAGAGAAGCATGTCACTTATCCATTAAAGAATATGTATAACATTTATTCACTATAGGATGATAACTGCAACATATATTTTCTTTAGGCTTTGATCACATAGATAATGTATGGCATCGTCTTTGTGGAGTCATGGCCTGTAACCATATTCTTTTAACAAAGTATTGGGATCTTAATCCCTCATCTCCTCAAGTACAATTCCATTTCCTAACAAGTTCATCGTCATGATTATAGAATATGGGTATTTGAACCCTTAACTCATCATAGAATACATGTTACCATTTATTAGGTAACTTAATACCTTCAGGTCATCTAACCAAGGTCATTGTGATTCTTGTTACACAAAGCATTCCACATAGTTCACAAAGATCATATCACTTCTTATTACCCCTTAATAGGAACAAGGCATATTGTGGCTTATGAACAATCTCAATAATGAAAACATCATATGGCACACATAGAGCTCATTAATTTTCATATTACTTCTCACTGAGCAACAAAGCATATGAAGGCTTATAAAGCCTTTAAAACATTCTCAATATACAGAGCATCATAGCCCATACCTGGCTACAATCCTCATCTCATCATTCCTGCATGGTTAGTATTCATGATAACAATTATAATGCTTTCATATCAGCACCATACAACACTAAGTAATATCAGTACTCCCTCTTTAGGGTTCATGGCTTCTCTTTCATATCAGCACCATACAACACTAAGTAATACCACTATTCCCTCTTTAGGGTTCATGGTATCTCTTTCATATCAGCACCCTCCATTAGGGTTTTCCATAAATGAGCACTTAGGTTCTTAAGATCATATTATTAATGATCAGCCCTATTTCATTGCTTCTTACAACTAGAAGCCAATATTGATAACATAAGTATTCAATCATACTTATTTATTCTCATCATTCATCATTAAATGGATTATCAACACAAAGTATGAGTTTCTCTCTCATCTTTACCAGAATATGATTACATCATAGTTTATTGATTTGGATTAACCTTTTCATAAGGCATGTTAGTCTACATTCATCAAGGTGCATTATATCTCAATGTAACAATTGACATGACACATCTCATGCGTCACTCATCCAATTATATTGGACTTAAAACACATCAAGGTATATCAGTATTGGGGTGTTGGATGTGATATCTATCATATCTTGATGTATCACTTCCCTCAACACCTTTATCTTACTTGAGTTCATCCACTTAGCTTGTATTAGGGTATTCCCCATCCTAATACTTTATGCATCAGTTCATCACATTCATCATGTAATGTATTGGTCATATTTCACCTATTTAGAATATATAACCATTGTCAATGATATGGACTCATCCTTGAGTTAGGAATTATTAATATAAGGATATCCATTATCAACCCCTCTAAGTATTACATTTGTTAATACATTAATCATTATTCCATTATTAGGAATAGGATTTTCCATATTTATAATTTGAGGTTCACATAGCATCTTTCATATATTGTATGGATTTCACATAGTGTTGCTCTTCATTAGAGTTTCACATAACATCCTTCTATATCAGGGTTTCACCAAGTATTATATGAAATTAGGATTTTACAACACATCAGCCAATGATAGGGATTTATATATCATTAGTAGCACTACCCCTTTTATTAGGGTTTCATGCACCTTTACCCCATTTTAGGGATTAATGTTTACCATTCACATCCAAGTAGGGTTTCTCATACCTCATTACCCAAATTAGGGTTAGGATGTACAATTCCCATTAAATTAGGGTTTCTTACATTGTTACACTAAGTTAGGGTTACATCATCACCTTAGATTATGATTTCACTCTGCTTTGCTCTAAATTAGGGTTTCACATAGCCTTGCCCTATATTAGGGTCAAGGTACATCAATCTTTTCAATGAGGATCTCATGATCTCATTATTATGGATCAAAACCTGATTACATATTCATTCATAATGAGAGAATTAGAGCTTATTATGTAAGCAATCATATCTCCCCTTCTCTCTTCCTCTCATCCTCTCTAGGATGTTAAATACTCCAAGATTGATCTAGGTCAACTCTTCAATTAACTACACATAGTTAGGGTTAACTTTCATAATAATCATTGGTCCACATCATTAATAATCAAGTAGTTAATTGACCTTTGATCATATTAGGTGTCCAAATGGTTTAACCAATTTGAACCTCAAAAAGTTTTGGAAACTTAGAATTTGAACGGTCATGGTCACTTAGACCTCAAACGGTCTTGACCAATTAAGTTCAAATGGTTCGAAACTGTTTAGCAAGGTTGGTGCTTGAAACTGTTTAGACAACACATCTTGAAACCGAATGAACTTGAGTCTCCAAACAGTTGAGACTGTTTGGACTCAAACGGTCTTAAGAGCGTTTGGTCCATACCCTCTCAAAACCGAATGGACCAAAAAGGGTCTTCCAACACTTAGTCAATTTAGGGTTTCAATCGTTGAACCATCCATTAATTGGTCCACTAATTTATTAATCAATTGCACCATTGGATCACCTATCAATTGGACCTTCATTTAGGGTTTTGAGCCCATTTGAACTAGGGTTTATGATCAAGAACCCATCAATTAGAATTTTGAAATTGAGGAACCATCAATGGTTGACATTGTGGAACCAATTCAATTGAAATCAATGAACCATTATCATTACATGATATGACCTGACCTCAAACAGACTTGAATGACCCCCAAACGGTCATGAGGTCATTTGGATGATCTCCAAACGGTTTTGAGACCGTTTGCCTCAAACCACCATTGAAATCTATGACATTCACTTAGGGTTTGCATCATTGAATCAAACATCACTTGAGCTATTGATTGTAATGTAATTTGATATCTTTGGATCTTCAAATACTTAACCATACTCAACCCTAGACATCCAAACGATCTTGGTTGACCTCCAAACGGTCTTGAGACCGTTTGGGTGATTCCCAAACGGTTTTGAAACTATTTGGGTCAATCAACCCAAAATATCAACCCAATCAATTGCAAAATCAACACTTAGCTGATTAGGGTTTCTATTTGAAAGTTTGTCCATAAGTTGAATTAATGAATTGGAGCCACTGGATCCTCATCCAACATACACTAGGGTTCTGACCTCAAATGGTCAACCCATCCAAATGGTCAACTCCTCTAAACAGTTTGGGGTTCAAGTCTCCAAACAGTTTGGAAACCGTTTGGTCTCCAAACGGTTTGGTGAAACCGTTTGAACCATTTTGTTGAAACTGTTTGCAAGAGATATTTGGGGCGGTGTGTGATTATAATGATGTCATCATCATCAAGCTCCAAACCCATGAAGTTTTCTATGATTTCCATGGTGATTGCATCAATCAATCAAATTAAATTCTGAGAATGAAGAAAACATCAACAATTGACAAGGAATTGAATGCAATAACAATATTAAGGGTTCAAGTTATAAAACCCACCTCCAATTGAGCTCCAAAGCTTCACTACCACGTCAACAATGGTGGATGCAACTCCTTTCACTATTCCAAGGCTCGTCCTCAAGCTTTTAGTGAAAAAGAATGGTTAGAATTGAAGAGGGGATCGAGATGAGAAGAAATCATGCATTGATTTGTGATTTCCACCATGGATTCAAGGTGAAAGAGGGTCAAGAAGCTTGCCAAAAGGTTGAACCTTAAGACCAGATGATTGGTTGATCCACCTTCATGATGAGTCAATCACCTATAGTTGAGTGCCTCAAAGATGAGGCTGATCAGCCAATCCACCTCTTTGGTCAACTATCTAGCATATAAGCCTCCAAAGTCAGAAGCCAATAGTAATATCAAACATCTACTTGATTGACCAATGAGCACTCCTTGGTTGACCAATCCACTTTCTTTCTAAAAGACTTATTAGAACAATGATTGGTTGATCATTCTTGTTGATTAGGCAATCATTCTTTCTAATTAGTCAATCAGTCTTGTTGGTCAATCGTCCGAATAAAAGTCTATCAGGTATCCTACCAAGTGGGTGATCAGTTGACCATACCACCTGGTAGCCCGATCAGTGTGGCAGGCAGATAAATTTTGTACAGTCTCTAATCGGAGGCTATTTTATAACAAAAAGAAGGAATGACCTAATTGTCATCCATCCCATTCACTCTCAATCTAGAGCACATTTTGGAGGAAGGAACCAGAGGTGAAGACAAGGAAGAAGATCACACTCACAGATTTCTTCATACTTGTTGTTGTTAGAGTAGATTGTAGTGTTTACAGACCTCTTGCGGCTTCTTTCTTCTCCAACAGTGACATGATTTCTCCTTTGTCTTCATGTATTTGTGTTTTTTCTATAACAATGAGTGAGTAGTCCTTCTCAATGGGGCATGGGGTGTGATTTCCCTATTACCGACTCCTTGTTACATTCATTTATGTGTAATCTTAGTTGTTTCTATAGCCAATTAATATTTTTAGGGGTGCTTTTTGAGGTTAGAGTATGGTTAGGATTTATTCAAATGGGATTCAGAATAGTATTTTGTAATAGTGAATCCCAACCCGGGGCATGGGGGTAGCCCCATAGCCCATACTCTATTTTAGTTGTTATCAAAATAATTTTTTCTCAGTATATCATATTGATCTTCATTTGATTTATGCATGCTTGTTGAAATGATCTCTCAGATAGCATGTTTGGAATAATTCTGAGCGTAGAAACCATGAGACTTGGGATAACCCTGAATGGAAGGATAGGATTCTAGATGTGATCAGGGAAGTGATAGTATAGAATGATTGAGTCATGAACATGAGTAATGAGACCACGAGCCCATGGGGAACTCAAAACCTCGTGCAATTTGCATTCCAAAAGGAGGTAGATACACATGGTTGTAGTCTATGTAGCTGATATTACTAAGTTGTAACAACTAGTATAGGTACATAGGTGATGGTGGTGAACTCAAAATGTCCCAATGTTCATTAATATTGATTTCAAATATTGTTTATTCTATTTTTTATATTGTAGCCTTTAGCTCAATCAATGGTCTATAACCATTATCAAACAATCCATTTTAAATATTGTTCTTAAGGATTGTTCCTAGAGGCGATTTCTTAGAAATGTTGTCTTTTGTGTTTGACCCTTTTCTATATTGCAGTTAATTCATCTGATTGTGGGTGAATTAGTTGCAATTATAATAAGATTTTAAATCCTAAATAATAATTCTTATAGAATTCGCATGGGCAATAAAATTCACATCAAAAAGTTCAGGGAACATGGGTAAACATAACTGGGTAAATATATCCTCAATGTACTTACTTAATAAAAGAAACTACATATACAATGGGCCTAAGCCCAATTTCCAATAAACCACTTATACTAAAACACTTATATATCATCACCTAAAATTGACCAAAATGCCCTTTTTATTTTTTATCGATGCTTATAAAAGGTGGGAACAACTTCCTAGGAGTTGGTCAACTTCTTTCCAAGCAATTGACTCAATCATTTTGACCACCTTTGACTCCTTGAATCCCACAAGTCAGACCAACTTGCTCAAAGGTTGCCCAAATTCTCTATATCGATCCAAAGCTTTGACAAAGGTCCACACTTTGATTGAATCAGGGCACTCAAAGTACCCAAGTGAGACCTAGTTATCTATGGCTTGGATGACTTGTTAGCTTCAACAACCAAAACCATGTTCTAAGCTATTAAATCACATTCCAAAGCTTTTATGACTGTGAATAGAATAAGATTGTAATAATAAGATGACAAATACAAGCATAGGTGCCCTCCTTATATATGATAGGAGGAGTCACACAATACAGAGTTCACAAATATGGGACAAAAGACAAGACACAAAAGAGAGCACAAAATAAGTAAAAATAAATATACCAACACTCCCCCTCAAGCTGTAGCATGGATATCATGCATGCCCAACTTTTCCACCGTAGAATGAAATATTGTCTTTTACATGGATTTTTTAAAGATATCACCATGTTGATCCTCAGTCTTGATGTATGGAGTGGTTATGTGCTTGGATAAAATGGACTCTCTAATGAAGTGGTAGTCTACCTCAGTATTTTGGTATTTTCATGGAATGTTGGATTACTTGCAATGAAGGTAGTTGCTTCTTTATCATTGTATACAAGAATGGGGGAAGAATTATATAATCCAATTTCCTTTAATAGCCCTTGAACCCACATCAGCTCACAAGTGGTATGTGTCATGGCGCAATAATCAGTTTCAGCACTAGATCTAGCCACAACAACTTGCTTTTTGCCTTTCCAAGTGACAGTGACAGTGACAGGGTTACCACCTGCAAAGGTGCAGTAACCTGAAGTAGATTTACGATCAACAATGCTACTGGCATAGTTTGGGTTAGAGAAACCAAAAATCTTGTAGTGCCCATTGCTCTTATATAGATGACCATTTCCTGGTGAGATTCCTATATAGATGACCATTTCCTGGTGAGATTTTTAGGTATTAGATAATATGACACACAACATAAAAATGGCATTGTCAAGGTTTATCAGTATACTTATTGACAAGTCCAACAATGAAAGTCATATATGCTCGTGTAGTCATCATATAAATGAGTTTTCCCACAAGTTTTCTCTAATGCTTGTTGTCAGGGTAAGAAGGAGAAGAATCATCATCCCAACTGGTATTGGGATATAGAGGTGTGTTGAATGGCTTGGCACCCAACATGTCAGTCTCTTGTAGTTGATCAAGTAAATACTTGCTATGAGACAAACATACTCCAGACAAAGAATGTGATAAAGTAAATACTTGCTATGAGACAAACATACTCCAGACAAAGAATGTGATACTTCAATCCCTAAAAATAGTGCAATTTTCCCAAATGTTTAGTAATTAAGTGTTTTCTTAAATACTCCTTGGTATTATGGATATCTTGATGATCACTCCCAGAAAGGATGATGTCATCAACATACACAATCAGGATAACAAGTCCCAGGGAAGTTTTTCAACAAAAATAGAGTGATCAAAATGTGAGAGTTAAAAAATTTAGTTAGTAAGAAACTGACTTGACTTGTTAAAACTCGCGTTTGGAATCTATTTTCCATAAATTGCTTTCATAAAATGACAAACTTTCGAACACTCATCCGGAGCAACAAATTTGGGAGGTTTCTCTGTATAAACTTTTTCATGCATATCTCCACATAAGAAAGATTTTTTGATGTCAAGTTGTAAAAGAGTCCAATTGTTATTGACAACCATATAAATAACAATTTGCATTAAATTAAGTCGATCTACATGTGAGACAATCTCAAAATAATCCACTCATTAAGTTTTTGTGTAGCCTTTTGCAACAAGATGAGCTTTAAGGCATTCAAGCATGCCATTAGGTTGATCTTTCACAATACATACCCATCGATGGTCGTATGAAGAAACATGTGTAGGAGCATCAAATAAGTCCCAAGTTTGTTGTACATGTATTTCCACTTCCATAACACAATGCTAGGAAGGACGCACTAGGGCCTCACTTGTAGATTTAGGAACACAAATTGTGGAAAGAGAAGCACTAAAGTGTGCAAAACTTGAACCAACATTATCATTAGAATAGAAATTGATGATAAGATGTAAGGTACAAGAATGCACCATGTTTCTTATGTGAATTAGATATTTAGATCAGAGTATACTTGATAGATTTATGTTGGTAAGGTATGCCCAGAGAGCCAGACATATGATGATTGACATGGCATGTGATATAAAGGATTTGATTAATAATAAATAATAAAGGCAAGCTTCCAATTCATTTGGTTTTACTTAGTTATGAGATAATGAGGAAACATTATGAATATCTAGAGAGTGACAATACTTAATGACATATGTCTTCAAGTACATGACTTGAAAGAATAAGATCATATGAATACTAAGAGTATTTACACTCTTATTATGCCCCTAGTCAGTTGTTATTGTGGATGGTAGATAGACACCACTAACACTAAAGACTAGAGCATGGGTTGGCTGATGACAGAATCTCATTAGTCATGATATGGCATATCAAACCAAACACACAGATACTTGTTAGAGAACAATGTATCAAAAAAACCCATCTTGAGAGTGACAAACGGAAACCATCAATGGTGGTCATAGTCATATTTCATAGTGAAGGTGGTGATTGTGATTCTTAGACCTAAAATGACTACACTCATCACATGTCGTTTGGTATGCTTTGACATCATAAAACACAATCCAGAAACATATATAAAGGTGATGATTGGGTGATTGTGGCACATGGGGACTGACTCTGAGTGGTAGAGATGGAATTTGTCCCTCCTACTGGAGTTTGATATCATGGCCACTTGATAAGTGAGAGTGAGAAACTCATGCACATGTACTTGTGAATCAATATATGACATTAAAATCACATATATCTCAAATAGTCTGCTCTTGGTTCATGGAACATGGATTGAACGTTAAGAGGATGATGGTTCCATGCCTTGAGTTCATTCCAGATATCTGAGATAAAGGAATTATAGAATCATTGTAACACCTTATAATAGATTGTAGTTGTAGTTGTTCTCCAACTCTCCATTCACTTGGGTAGCATTGATGTGCAACTAGGCACCTCTCTTTGCTTGTAATGTCATAAGATAGCTATGAACATACACTACCAATGTGATATGGGACCTATAGGGTCACACACATAGAAACTCATCTAGAAGAGGAGTTTAATCATGATTGATTACTTAAGTGTTTAGGTACTCAATTCACACAACAAATCGGCTTACTAGACTACCAGACAATTAGCTCACCTAGTGAGACGGCCGTTTGGAGTGTCAGGTTGATTGGAACTGAATTGGATAAAGTTCTAAATGAATTAGGCACCAACTGATCGACTCACTAGTTGAACCGATCGACTCAAGTTGAGTAAGACGGTCGGTTCACCTAGTGAACCAATCGACTCGGTTGTTTAGGCGGAAGGTTCTAGCGACTTTTTTGAATTTGTGAGAAAGATTACTTGTTTTACTTGTTCAATTCAATTGGTATAAGAATTAATGTTTGCATTAATTAGAAATGATTTTTCCAAATTCATGTGCCATTAGGAAACATGTGAAACAACCAGTTCGGGCCACAAATTGATTGGGTCACATGTGAGACAACCATTTCAGTTGTGAAACTACCATTTTGGATTTTTTAGGTTGTGAAAATTCATGATCTTTCAGCCCCTTCCACCCCCACTTCAATCAGGAACCCAGACCCTAACCCCTCCTATAAATAGAGGTGTAGTGGGGACTTCCCAAAACACAACTCAATTGCCTATGATAATTGTTGTCCTCTCTGGTTGTGATAATCAATAAAGAGTCCAAGAAAGTCCTACCATCTAAAGGGAGGGATAGTAAGGGAGAAACAATTGTGGGAGACCAAGTGGGTGACTAGTACGCCAACGGGAGGGACAACTCCTTCCTGCCTGTTCTACTAGAACGACATGTGTTCTAGCTGGTCTGTGTATACTTCTCTAGAGGTGAGGAGGTTGTTGTCTTTCGCTAGGAGGACAACGTTAGTCTACAATCCTTGGTGAGACCAGGAGCTGTTGCAGACGTTGTTCGAATCTGTTGTTCATGGTGACGATCAAGAGTTGCACAAACACTGTCTAAGAGCAACTAAAAGATAGTTGCATTACAACAAGTTGTAGTTACTATACTTGCTCTAGGACCAGGTATAAATTCATTAAAATATATTTCCTATTTCATAGTATTTGACACGATCTTCTTGTTATGGGAAATATAGATAGATAAAATTTTATTTTCGCTGCCTATCTTTGTGCCCATATTTCCCAAAAGTGGTATCAGAGCCACATCAATTAATTATGTTTTAAGATAAGCAATATGATCCGATTTTTGGGTTTGATAATGTTTTTATTGCATGTGATGTGAATACTTAAACTGTTTCATATGTGTATCCGATCAAACAACACATAATCCCAAACTATATATATGTATGTGATGTGATATAAATAGCAAATTTACATGTGTCGCCCTAAAAGTGATTTTGTTGGTGTATTTGTAGCATGGTTATGGCCAATAACCCATATATATATATATATATATATATATGTATATATATATGTGTGTGTGTGTGTGGTTGGATGGTTTGGTTTTATTCATGTTTATCTCGATCTGTGTACTGAGCCTCTACCTCCTTCCCAATGTAAAGTTAATTCTTTCCTACCTATGCTCCCCTCAAATATAACTTGAAGTTTCTCTCTACCATGTAATAAGTTTAATAGCAATAGGATAGTTTCTTTTCTTGCAACAACAAAGAAGATGATCATCGCCAGATGAGAAGACCAATTTGTGGACCCGGCCGACTGTATGGAGGACCTTGGAGAGCAGAACGAAGGAATGAGCCAATCAGATGGTGGACCCAACCGACCATGTGAAAGATGTCTAGACATCAATTGGACAGGAGGCTAGATGACCATTCTGGGCAACCAATCGACCATCCAAGAGGCGAGCTTACTGGTTCAGGGGTTGAACTAGGTCAACCCAAATTGGCAAGCATAGTTCTACACCAACAATAGGTTCATGCATGTGATGTGATGATGACCTAGGTGGTAGTAATTCCTTGTGGATCCAAGGAATTACAATATACATAACCATTGCTAATGTTTTCTATTTCATGTTTTCATTGTAGGATATATCATGTATATTATATGTACTATATATGTAGTGATTGGATACAATATATGTATATATATGAAATCCCTCAAATAAAAATATTAATACTAATATTCTTTCCATTATAAACACACATGAAAAGCTTGTTTGACCAAGAGTGGGCACCCCAAGGATGGTACACCATCTACCTCATCGAACTGTGATGGTAATAATGTGGGTGTGCCAAGTAGGATGTGTTATTATCGTGTTTGCTTTTGGGTCAGGATAAACTGGTGATTCTTAGAGCGTCTAAGCCCAGAAGCATACAGATGATAATGGCAAAGAATGGTACATATTGTATATCCAACAATTGCATAAGATACAATTGGTAAATGTTGCCTACCTTAAAGGTTGATTATAGACGCTAGCGTTGGCGGAGTAATAATTGAATCATTTTGGATCTTATCTCATTAGAATTTTGTACGTTGCAAACTTCCGGATTGATACTTAAGGGTTATTAATTTGAACAAAATAACGAGAATGATAATTAGTTAAAGACATCATTAATATTACCAAAACTTTAATCAAATTGAATCAAAATGAGTTTTGACAAAATTGCAAATTCTTTTGTAGAATCAAATGGCAACAAACAACAATCACTTTTTTTGCAACCAGTCCTTGAGAAGGACAAACAAAATGGGAACAACTTCCACAACTGGTTCAGGATGTTCAGACTCATTCTCACATAGGAGTGCAAGCTGTATGTCTTGGAGATGCCATAACCAGATGAACCCCTTCCCAATGCACCAAAGGTTGCAAGAAGCATATTGAAGATGTCGTGTATGTCAAGTGACTGATGTTATGCTCCATGAACTATGGATTGTAGAGGTAGCATGAGAATATGGATGTGATTGAGATGGTCACACATATCAAGAACATGTTCCAAGATCAGGCAAGATAAGAGAGATAAGATGTCTCCAAGGCGTTGTTCAAGTGCAACATGGTGAAGGAGATCCAGTAGGTCCTCATGTGCCCAAGCTCATTGGGTATGTGGAGAGCCTTGCTAAACTGGGATTCCCCTTGGGTTAAGAGTTGGTCATTTATGTGATTCTACAGTCTCTACCAGAATCATACAATTAGTTTGTAATGAACTAAAACATGAACAACTTTGACAAAACATTGACAGAGTTTTTGGGCATGTTGAGAACAGCTGAGGCATAGATGAAGAAAGACAAACCCAAGTTTGTGATGATGATTAGCAAGATAAAGGGAAAGTCTAAAGGCAAAGGCAAAGCTAAGAATAGTTCTAAAGCTAGCCAGAATATCAAGTCTTCGGATCTCAAGGCAAAGGGAGGAGTAAAGATGAGAGGTGATTGTCACCATTGTCACCAGCCTGGACATTGGAAAAGAAATTGCCCACTCTGGATAGAGGAATTGAAGAAGATGAAGAAGAAGGAGAGTGTTGCATCCTCCACTTTAGGTATAAGCATTATAAGATAAATTTTATTACTTCTTCATCTTGGTAAATGATACCATATATAGATTTGACATATTGATGTGCAAGATCTAACAAGAAGTAAAGGCCTTTATAAAAGGACAAAGATGGACAAGGCGGAGCAAGAGTTGCTGAATTTGTATTCTATACTTACATTTATATTAGACCAATGGGCATGTAATAGAGTTAGCTGAACTACTATTTCATTACGCCAATAAATATAAACATTTACTCTTCACGTCTTGTATGACAAGGATGATAAATCAATAAAGTAAGTCATTTCTATTTTAAAGATGTGATCTTGTATGGCAATGCCCGACCATCTAATGATCTTTATATGAAAGAATCTTAAGTTGAATGTTTATACCAAAGAATTATATATGATTACTAAAACAATCTATAGCATTTTCAACTAGAGTGCACATGTGAGAAATGCATTTATAAGAACATATTGATGTTCATATAGACCCTATTGGTTATAGAACCAATAAGAGACATGCAAGTCTTATACATAAGCAAGATGACATACCACTTCTCACTAAGTGTAGTGGAGAACAAGCATTCTATTATACCTTGTACATATGGATGTATGAATATCTTTTAGAACAAGTGGCAAAGGATATTATTTATATTTCAATGTATTTGTTGTCTAAATTGGACATTATTATACCCTTTGTTTTGATGATGACAAACATTTCATTCTTGTAGATCTAACTTGTTATTTGAGTGTTTTAGGGATAAACAAATAAGGAAGTGGATAGTTGAAGATCAATACAAATTGGAAGATCAACGTACTCAATGTAAAAAACTTGTACAAGTACATAGATATCATGTAAATCAAGTGTTAGATCTTCCCTATCCACTCACAACACTTAGATAGATCCTCCCATAAGATAGAAGCACGATTACACATCGATACACACACTTAGTAAATGATTTAACATATTGAAATAGGGACATTCTCAGTCAACAAACTTCTCGATCGAGACACTCTCGGTCGACAAAATTCTCGACCGAGAACCACCTTAGTCTAACACACAAGCACTGATTAATGACCTACACATGTTCAACTCTCGGTCGACAACTTTCTCGATCGAGAGTAGACCTTCCAGCAGGTTCTATAGATGTTAGACTTAGTTGGAAAAGTAGTTGGGAGTTGGAAATGAATGTTGCAACACAATTACCTCAACCTCCCACTCGGTCGAAGAAATGGTCGATCGAGACACATCTCCGTCGACAAACTTCTCAACCCAGCTACTTTTTGGACTATACTTTTCAACACTAAATAACTAGCCATTGCAACATAATTTATGGACACCTAACAGCTAGTTGAGAACTAAGAACACCCTAGAAAGTGTCTAGAACATCCCTAAGCACTAGTAAGTCATTCCTATAAATAGGACATGCCTTAGGACACCCAAAGTATCACTTGTGCATACAATTACACTTGAGATTCATTCTTAGTGGGAAACAAGCAAAGCTAAACTTGCAATTTGTTTCTTTGAGCTCTACATTAGTGTCATATAGCTTAGTATCTCCTAGACACCACACTACCACGTTCATCCATAGTGGATAGGAGATCAATACGCTTGATATAGGATCAAAGCGTTGTACTCATTGGTAACATTGTTTCTTTCTTCCAATCTTGTTCCTTTTATTGTATTTTGTTCTCCTTGACTACTCCTAGGTTGGAGGTTGTTGAAAGGAGGTTCGTGGAGCTACTTCAAGGTGGTGAAGGCTGCTCCCGGTGACTTGGAGTTACTTCAGAAGGCTTCCTCAAGGATTGAGGCTACTTTAGGTGAAGGCTACTTCAAGGGGGTCTTGGAGTTACTTCAAAAGGCTACTTCTAGGAGGATTGAGGCTACTTGAGGTGAAGGCTACTTCAAGGGTGTAGTAAAGCAATTGTATTTTGTGTAACATCCTCACGAGGTAATAAAATAAGTTGCTTTCAAAATCCCAATTGGAAACAATCGGGTAGTGGACTGACTACCTTAGATTTCTAAGGTAGGAACCACTCTACATTCTTGTGTCTTCCTTGTTTCCTCCTACTTCTTGTTGAAAGTGTTTTAATTGTTTAATTAACTTTAAAACTCCAAAAATCTCTATTCACCCCCCTCTATTTTTCAGTATTTACGGATGATATAGTGATATGCATGCAATAAAATAGGAATCTTTTGAAGTTTTCAAGACGATTACATGTATGAAGTAAAATTAATAAGATGCTTTGATACTTTACAGGAATAGTTTGAGGACCTTCTAGATTGACTATGATAGTGTATCACAGTCAAATCCAACTAGAACATGATGATGTATCAGAAAGAATGAGTCACAACATGATGGGCCATGATGTGATCATCATTTAAATTTAATCTTCAAATTTCCTTAAATATAAATGCTTAACACGAAATGAAAGTACCATCTAAATGGTTTAATAAAACAACATATGAGATATGGCATGGGAATGTCCCAATGTGTCTTAACCATTGAAACTTATGCAAGAAAACAATTTCTTGAAAAAGATTTAATCATATGATAGTTTGTTGAACACTAATTATCTCAATCCAACAACAAAGTGTTTGTTGATTGGATAGCTAAATTCATAAAGAATCAGTGGGAGTAAAATTAGAACTTGAAAATATTGAGGCCAACAAGAAACATATAAACCATCAAAGGTATAAAATGAAACTATGAGAGTAACAAGTTGTTGTGGAACCTCAAGTTCATTATGTAACACAGAACTTATAGTTCAACATGTCTAAAGTTAATAGGTTGTGAATCTTATAACTCAGATAAGTTGAAGTTGGTCATATGATGAGTCAACTATCAAGTATGAAATATTGAGGGACCATAGTCTGAGTAATGGCTTAAGGTCATTAAGTCCATAATATAATCCATGAGATCAACAAGATATGATCTTGGTGGAACCACCTAGAGAGATAAAACCCATAAGGTGCAATTGGGTTTTCAAGAGGAAAACCAACATGGATAAAATGAAGGATAGGTTGATTGTAGAGGTTTCAAATCAAGTTCAAGTGTTGAACATGATAAAATCACTTCACCAGTTGGCTTGCTTACCATTGCATCTTATTAAGACTTGATGATTTGGCATATGGAAACTAAAACCACTTTCCTTAATTAGAATAATTGAGAGGATGTGTACGTGACACAGCCTAAAGGTTTTATAACTCCATTAATGCAAATACTATCAGTAAGCTACAAAGAAGTTGAAGTAAGAATATCAAACATGGAATCTTTTGTTCTGACAAGACAGTCAAAGAGTTTGAGTTAAGTCAAGGTTAAAGATGAAATTTGTGATTACAAAAGATTTAGTGGGAGAATATATGAATATTCCACATATTGTTGAGGAATGACATCCCAATACTATGAGTATTGTTATCTGGCATGGAAATTACCTTCAGTTGTGAAGGATTAGGTGAAACATACTATGTGATAGGGATCATGATATATAAAATTAGTTCTTGAAAGTTTTATAACTTGAATGAATACATATTGGCAGGCGCTGAAAGAATTCAGCATGAAGGATTCGACAAGCTAGAATCTATCTATATAGATGGGATTAGTTTATTAAGAATATAGTGTTCTGATTCTTATGAACAATGAAAAGAACATGAACAAGATGCCATATGTGCCAACTTTTGGATCTATAATGTATGCCATCTCATGATCTTGTATGTATTGGACATTATAATATATGTTAAGATTCCAATGAGTTTCATTCAAAATTGTCATATCCATTAGTACTTGAGAAGCACTTAAGGATTAGATTGCTAGATTGTAGAAACAAGGAAAGGTTTAGAGTAAGGGTTACACTGATGCAATCTTCCTAAATGGCATAAAATGATCGCAATATATGTCTGATTTTAATGAGAAAATGAGTTGTGAGTTGGAAAGAGTTTTGAACTATAGGCCATAAATATTAATTCTATAAAATAATATGTATGTCCTGGTGTTATGAACACATGAGTGAAAAGAGTATGGATCTAAACTTTTATATGACGAACTTATAGATGTTCCAACCATTGATAACTCAGTAATGATGTTGTGACAAAACTAGAGCTAATTGTTAGGCAAGGAATATCAGATACCATATTACAGAAGTTTCATCTCATAGAGAAGAGATAAGAAACATGCAATATATCGACTATAGCAAAATGTTGCTAATCTGCCGGATTAGCACTTGTGCAGCAGAAACATGGTGGAGATGTTTATGTCATTGAGAATGAGATTCATTGGTGATTGGATCTAAGTGCAAGTGGGAGTCTCTTGGTAAGGTATGCCCAGAGAGTCAATCATATGATGATTGGCATGACATATGATATAAAGGATTTGATTAACAATACATAATAAAGGCAAGCTTCCAATTCATTCAGTTTTACTCAGCTATAAGATAATGAGGAAACATTATGAATGTCTAGAGAGTGAAAATGCTCAATAATGTATGTCTTTAAGTACGTGACTTAGAAGAATGAGATCATACAGATGTTAGGAGTATGTACACTCTTATTATGTCCCTAGTTGGTTGTTACTGTGGAAGGTAGATATACATCAGTAACATTAAAGACTAGAGTGTTGGTTGGTTGATGACAGAATCTCATTAGTTATGATGTGGCATATCAAACCAAGCCCATAGATACTTGTTAGGGAATAATGTATTGGACAAACCCACCTTGAGAGTGACAAATGGAAACCATCAATGGTGGTCATATTCATCTTTCAAAGTGAAGGTGGTGATTGTGATTCTTAGAGCTAAAATCACTACACTCATCACATGTCATTCGGTATGCTTTGACATCATCAAACACAATCCTAAAACATGGGTTGTCATAAAGGTGATCAATGGGTGATTGTGACACATGGGGACTAAATGTGAGTGATAGAGATGGGATTTATCCCTCCTACTAGAGTTTGATATCATGGCTACTTGATAAGTAAGACTAAGAAATGCATGCTCGTGCACATGTAAATCAATATATGATATTGAAGTCACATATATATCAGAGAGCCTACCCTTGTTTCAAGGAATACAGATTAAGCATTGAGAGGATGGTGTTTCCATGCATCAAGTTCATTCCAAATATCAGAGACAAAGGAATTATACAATCATTATAACACCTTATCACATATTTTAGGTTGAAGTTCTCCAAATTTCCATTCACTTGGGTAGTACTAATGTGTGATTAGGCACCGCTCTTTGCTTATGATGTCATAAGCTAGTTATGGACATACATTGCCAACGTGATATGGGGCCTATACGATCACACACATAGGAACTCATCTAGAAGAGGATTTTAATCATGAATGATGAATGAATTGATTACTAAACTATTTAGGTATTCAATTCATGCAACAAATCAGTTGATTGGACTACCAAACAATCGAATCACCCAATGAGATGGTCGTTTAGAGTGTCAGGTTGATTGGAACTGAATTGGCTGAAGTTATGAACAAATTAGGCACCAACTGATCGGCTCACTAGGTGAACCGATCAGCTCGGTTTGAGCAAGATGGTCGGTTCACTAGTCGGTTCACCTAGTGAACTGATCGCCTCAGTTGTGTCAGCGGAAGGTTCTAGCGACTTCCTAAATTCATGAGAAAGATTACTCGTTTCACTTGTTAAATTTGATTGGTACAAGAATTAATGTTTGCATTAATTAGAAACAATTTTGCCAAATTCATGTGCGATTAGGAAACATGTGAAATGATTGGTTCGGGACAAAAACCGATCTGCTTGCATGTGAGATGACTTTTTTGGTTGTGAAATGGTCATTTCAGATTTTGCAGGTTGTGAAAATCCATGACCTTCTGGTCCCTTCCACTCCCACTTCAATCTGGAACCCAGACCCTAATCCCTCCTATAAATAGAGGGGTATTGGGGGTTTCCCAGAACATTACTCATTTGCCTCTTACAATTGTTGTCATCTCTGGTAGTGGTAACCAATAGAGAGCCTGAGCAAGTCCTACCCACTTAAGGGAGGGATAGCAAGGGAGAAACAATTATGGGAGAGCAAGTTGGTGACTAGTACTCCAACGGGAGGGACATTTCCTTCATGTATGTTCTACTAGAATGACATGAGTTCTTGTCGGTCCATGTGGACTTCTCTAGAGGCAAGGAGGCTATTGTCTACCACTAGGAGGACAACTCAACCTTTAGTCTGTGGTGAGACCAGGAGTTTCTATAGATTTTGTTCGAGTCTGCTATTCATGGTGAATACTAAGAGTTTCACAGATACCATCTAAGAGCCACTAAAGATAGTTGCACTACAATGAGTTGTAGTCACTGGACTTGCTCGAAGACCAGGTATAAACTCGTTAAAGCATCTTTTCTATTTCATAGTAGTTGATGCGATCTTGCTGTGATGGGGAATATTAATACATAAAATTTTGTTTCCGCTACCCATCTTTGTGCGTGTATTTCCCAACATCATGATCTTCTAAAAAAGATGAGGAGGGTCCATAGAGGGAGTTGGAGTCTCGCATCGTCACTGGGAAACATTGAGAGGAACCTTAGTAGATGGAACAACAAAGTGTGAGGAGTCCGACTCAGTAATAGGAAGAGGTGTATCCATAAGTGTATCTGTAGATAAAATCAAACCCATATCAAAAAAATATGGTGTATTCTCAAAGAAAACAACATCCTCGATAACATACCATTTATTAGTGGCTTTATCCCTTCTAAGTTCATGAGTACCCCCAAGAAGATGCATTTAATGGATCTAGAATTAAGTTTTCTTAAGCCAAGATGAAGATTATGTACAATATTGCACAAAATTTTAATTGGTAGAGGGAAAAGATGGGCTCCAAGGTATAACACATTATAGGGTACTGGATTTGTTCAAGATAGATGAGTGCATTCTACTGATTATAAAATAGGCGTTTGAGATAACATCAGGCCAAAAAAATTTAGGGACATGATACTGAAACATAAGGGTTCTATCTACTTAAAGTATATGGTGATTCATTTGTTTGGAAATCCCATTCTGCTAAAGATTATAAAAATAGGAGGTTTTATGAATAGTGCGAAGGTTTTTACAAAAAATGCATACATATTGTTCCATAAATTCAAGGGAATTGTTAGTTCCTAATATTTTTGATAGACTTATCAAATTGAGTGTTAATCTCACCAAAGAATGTTGTAATAGTATCTAGATCGTGTGCCTTGTCTTTAAGTAAAAACAACTAGGTAGCTTGAGAGGTCAACAACATAGGTCATAAAGTAACAAAATCCATACATACTTGTGACATAACAAGGTCCTCATATATGAGCATGGACAATGTCAAAAAAAATTTTGAGGGTAGAGTTATTGTTCTAGAAAAGCAACAGTGACTTTTCTTTCCTAACTAGCATGCTCTACATATAAACATCATTTCAAATACATTAGTAATTAAATGTTTGAGCTTGGATGTGGATGGATGTCCCACTTTGTAGTGATTTTGATGTCTCGAAATAGTTAAAGATAGAAGAGAAGTAGTTTGTGGATCATCAAGGTAGTATATGATGTATGGTCCCTCATGGCTTGAACCAGTCCTCATCCTCATGAAGAGATCCCAAAATACACACCCATCTAGGTAAAACATAATACAACATTGAAGTTAATTCACAATTTTACTAACTGAAAGAAGAATTATAGGGAAGCAAGGAATATATAAAGTCGATCTGAACAAGAATTTTGTTTTGTTCTGAATATTACCAACCCCAAGAATTGGGGCTTAAGTAGCATCAACAACACTCACATGCAGAATATAAGAAGAAGCAATTTATTTTGACAACAATTTTGAATTGCCAAAAATATGGGTAGAAGCACTAGAGTTGTGAACCATTTGTCTTTACCATAAGGGGAAGAGGATGCTAGAAAGGCAGAATCACCATCCGAGCATGGAACCAAAATCAAAGGTTGGAGTCATTCTTGGAAAAGATTTTCAAATTCAGCTCGGACCCAATCCGCAGAAGCAATGGATGGTTGGGCTGAATCATCATTAGTGTTGTCAGTAGATGCATGATTGTCCCATGTGTTGGGGGTAAACAATTTAATAATAAAGGCAAGTTTCCAATTCATTCAGTTTTACTCAGCTATAAGATAATGAGGAAACATTATGAATGTCTAGAGAGTGAAAATACTCAATAATGTATGTCTTTAAGTACGTGACTTGGAAGAGTGAGATCATACAGATGTTAGGAGTATGTACACTCTTATTAAGTCCCTAGTTGTTATTGTTGAAGGTAGATAAACACCAGTAACATTAAAGACTAGAGTGTTGGCTGAGGACAAAATCTCATTAGCTATGATATGGCATATCAAACCAAACCCACAAATACTTATTAGAGAATAATGTATTGGACATACCCACCTTGAGAGTGGCACATGGAAACCATTAATTGTGGTCATAGTCATCTTTTAAAATAAAGGTGGTAATTGTGATTCTTAGACCTAAAATCACTGCACTCATCACTTGTTGTTCGGTATGCTTTGACATCATCAAACATAATCCAAAAACATAGGTTGTCATAGAGGTGATCAATAGGTGATTGTGACACATGGGGACTAACTGTGAGTGATAGAGATGGGATTTTTCCCTCCTACTAGAGTTTGATATCCTGGCCACTTGATAAACAAGACTGGGAAATGCATACTCGTACACATGTAAATCAATATATGATATCGAAGTCACACATATATATATATATATATATATATATATATATATATATATATATATATATATATATATATATATATATATATATATCGGAGAGTCTACTCTTTGTTCAAGGAACACAGATTAAGCGTTGAGAGGATGATGATTCCATGTCTCAAGTTCATTCCATATATAAGAGACAAAGGAATCATACAATCATTGTAACACCTTAAATCATATTTTAGGTTGAAGTTGTTCTCCACATTTCCATTCACTTGGGTAGCACGAATGTATGATTAGGCACCGCTCTTTGCTTGTGATGTCATAAGCTAGTTATGGACATACATTGCCAATGTGATATGTGTAACATCCCTGACCTGGGTTATGAGTTAACCCTAGGTGTTTTGCCTAAATATGTAATTAAATCTTTGTGATTAACTCTGAGCATGTAATTAAGTTCTCAGAAACATATATCCCAGTATTTGCTCCTTTATATTTAAAGTAGTAGCATTGTTTTGATATACAGGGACCTATGTGCAATTTACCCAGTTAAAAGGGTTAGATTGCAGTTTGCACATGATGAGATGTTCCTCTGATGTTGAGACATCATGAGAAATCTTTTTATCAAAGTTTGAGGGATTTCCCAAGCTAGAGCACCAAGGTGCAGCTGTGGAAGAAATCCCAGGGCTTGAAACCCTAATTTGGGGTAAAATGCAATTTACCCAAATAAAGGGATGCAATTTGTAAAGAATGTCATCTAAAGTATCTTTTTAGACTCTTGCCATCATTTAGAGAAGAAATGATGAGGAATTCACCTCAATTGAGTTATCAAGTTAAGAAATAGGCTTTGTGATTGAATAATCAGGGTATATGTGCAATATCCCTTTAAGTATGAACTTTATTATTAGATTGTTCTTCCTTGCCTTCTTTTCTATAACTTAAGATAAGGTTTGTCCTTAGAATAAAGAGGAAGGGACGAGCAAGTAATAAAGGAAGGACTTAGTTGGAATTAAGGGAAACTTATGAACTAATGATGAAAATCCTACCCCATGTATATAAGCTCTCCTTCCCTTAGTTGCAAGGGAACTCACCCTTCGTTCCCTTACTGTTTCATTTCACCAAAGACGACCAAGGACTGCCTTGGAGCTAAGGAGGACGAACAAGGGGTGCAAGGTAGGTTTAAACCCCTCTTCTTGCCTAATTCCATGGTTAGAATTCGAATTCAAGGTCAGCTTCATGGCTAATTCTCGAAACCCTACCTTTCTAGCCGTCTCTTTTCATCCTTCCTTGGAGTTTTCACTTTGGCCAACTGTAAGAACTCAAGGACGCCATTAGAGCTTGGAGCTTGAAAGCTTGGAGCTCAAGAAGAAAGCTTTAGGCGGGTTTTATAACTCTAAACCCATGCTTTACTATGTGCATCTTTATATGCGTTTTGATGATAGCTCTTAGTATTTCCCTACTTTTCCCTGCTATTTTGCAAGCAAACCCGTGGGATATCTGTACTGTTCTTGAGCTAGAAGATGAAGGCGTGATTTCCAAGAAAAACCCACCGCTTTTCTTTTCCTTAAACGGTCCTAACAGTTTGCTCTCTCGGACTCAAGACCGCGAGGTGAGCAAACGGTCTCGAGACCGCGACAGGGCAAACGGTCTCAAGACCGTTTTTCCCCGTTGACCGAGCGTGGACCGTATAAGAAATCTGTTCCTAATTATATAGGATAATTACCCTCAAAATTTGGGAGACTAACTCCAAAGAAATCGGGAGATATGACCTTTTTAAGTCACAACTTTAAATGAATTAATTGCTGATTTTCAAACGGTCTGAAATTGCCTTTTTGGGCAAACGGTCTCAAGACCGAGAGGAGGCTCGCGGTCTCAAGACCGCGAAGGGCCTCGCGGTCCTGAGGTCAAAGAAGGGCAAACGGTCTTCATGACCCTCGCGGTCTCAACTCAAATTGGCCTTCGCGGTCTCAACTTTTACTTGAACCAATGGGAGGCTTCGCGGTCTTGAACCCTTGAAGAGGCTCGCGGTCTTGAAGCCTAAGGGGGCTCGCGATCTTGGAGTTAGAAAGAGGCTCGCGGTCTTGGAGGGTCAAAGTGGGCAAACGGTCAACACTTTCAACCAATCTCAACCCAATTGATGATTAATGATTGAAATCAATCAATGTGATTCAAGGTTGACCTCATTCAATCATTTGATGATGTAAATGGTTCAATGTTGCCCTAATCAAACCCTAATGATAATCTAGGATAGTAAGGGGTTATTTGACTAAGGTTTTTGACCATGATGATGATCAATGGGGTGAATTACCAAAATACCCCTGAAGGGTCAATTAAGTTATACCTTGCTCAATTCAAACCCTAATTACATGAGAATGATGTTTTTAGTCATAATGACTCAATCCAACTTGATCTAGTGTAATGTTACCATCAACCATTAGTATGATGAAAGAGAGAGTACTCTAGAGAGAGAAAGTAACCTAGAGAGAGAAAGTAACTCTAATCACATAATGGTGATGTTTTTGGCTATGTTAGCCTATGATGACTCAACCCAACATGTTTTAGAGTGATGTTGACATCACCTAACCTTATGATGAGAGAGAAAGTACTTCTAGAGAGAGAAAGTACTTCTAGAGAGAGAAAGTACCCTTTTTAAGTAGAAACTCAACTAAAGCACCTCCAATGCACATGAGTGAGTATAATTAGGGTATGATCCACCTGTGTGAGGTCATAGAAACCCTAATTATGATAAATGATGAACCTTTAACCAATCTAAGAGTATCAATGAAGATGTTACTCATACATGATGATGTTATGAGTTTAATTCACCTTGATGTGAATAGTAAACCCTAATTCAAGGGTGATGACATGTAATGTGAATAGTAAACCCTAATTCAAGGGTAATGGCATGCTTTTGAGTATTAAACTCTATTTGATTTGAATTAGAGATTTAACTCTTATGACAAGAGTAGGAAGTACATTCCTTATTGTTGCATTACCTTTATCAGATGTATTAACCATGTAGGTTCTGACATGAAGGTAATCATATCCAGGTATGGATGTTGATATTATATTCATTAAAGGCATGTTGTTAGCCTTATGAATAAGTAAAGTAATCTGATGCCTTGCCAGTGGCATCCTATGCTGATATTGGGCTATGAGAGCCATAAATACCATCAAGGTCATGCCTTAGAGATGACTTGTGATGAGGATAATGAGAAATGATGATTGATATGAGTTAGGCCTGTTACATTTAGTATTCTTCTTTTATAGCTGCTATGCTATTGTTATTGTTTGCAGAACAATGTATGCTTTTAAAGAATACTGAATGTACCTAACTAATCAAGTATAATGTAGAGCCCTGATCATAGATCCATCATTGTCAGAAATTAAATGATGGTGAAACAGGTTTTCCTCAGGGAACTCCTGGAGCACATACTTTTGAGTATGTGGGGTACATGGATGTGTAGAACCTTACATCCTAGTGTAGGAAAGTGATGTAGATGTGGAATCCATCCATCCTTCACTATAGTTCCATACCGTATCAGTGGTAGGTAAACATGAAACCTCCTAATGACAAAGAAAGCACAGATATCCGTATCAGTGGTAGGTAAATATGAAACCTCCTGATGACGAAGAGAGTACAGAACGCCACTGTGACTCTAGAATAGCGAAGGACCAGTTTACCCTGGTGAGCTATAGTAGTAGAGACACGAGATGTCCTATAAGTGATCCTCTTACTGACTGAGGAAGGTGAAGGTCATGAGAATCCGGCTCTCTTAATGACCTATGTATGATACTGATGCGGCTTCTCAGCGATCAGTTGGAGTATGAGTGGTAAGCCTCATCTCCACAGGGCATAATGTTGTTTGTAAAACAAAATCAACCATGTAGTATAACTTGTTAGAGATGACTCCAAGTTAGTTGATTGATGTTACATTGCAATAATGCTGATATTCTCCATATCTCCTAAATTGTAGAGATCTTGTTATACCTGCAACTGTTATAGAATGCTTTGAAGGCTTTACTGTTTAAAATAATCTTTGATGTTATAATAAAGCTTCTGGCGAAGAGTTATAACTCTCGCTGGGACAATTATGTATAATTGTCTCACCCCGTAGGCTTCAACTTTTTAGGTGGACGTCGGAGACGAAGGAACCAGCCTACAGGTGACCAGTCTCAGCAGCAGCACCAGGGGCAGCAGTAATCTCAGGTGGAGATTTGTCCTGCCATGTGGTGTAGTTAGAGTTAGTCCTATGTGTCCTCTGTACTCTCAGGTCTTGGAGTCTTGTGTTATGTGATCTTGAGATTTTGTATCTTGATGTATATAATTACTCAAGAAGTAATTATCCTGAGATGTAAACAGTTACCTCTCTTTATGAAAGAAGCTTTTATGGATCCAAGCTCTTGTCTCGAAAAGTTTTAATTTCCCGTGATTTTTGTCTTCCGATGATTACCGATTCGCTTCCGCTAAGTTTTAATCGTGTTTATGTTATGGTTTGGAGATCAGAGCCCACAGGTAGTGGTATCAGAGCTCCAGGTTCAGTTGAGTCTACAGAGGCATAGGACTTAGGATGTCGAGTCTACCTTTAGTACTCCTTCCTTATCTAATAGAATCTTCTACTCCTCAGGAGAAGAAGATACATAAGAATGTCAGAACATCGTGATGAGCACGTGGCAGAGAGTAGTGCTAGTGCACCTCGAGGCGGTGCAAGAGTTCCAAGAATAGAACAACCTGCACCTGAGTCGCCAAGAGAGCCACCCCAGTTCGACCCAGCTGACATGAGTGATCCAGCTGTACAGACGATGTTCGGGCAGTTCATGACTGCCATGACACATATAACCGATAGGATGCCCATTCCTGTACCTAGGGCACCTGTCCAGCCTGAAGCACAAGGTATTGGTAAGACATTCGAACGACTTCGTCGTGTCGGAGCTACCGAGTACTTCGGAACTGCCGACCCTGCAGATGCTGACTTATGGTTGACAGAGTTGGAGAAGGCTTTCAAGATTCTTATGATTCCGGAAGCTGAGAAGGTTAGACATGCTGTCTATCTTCTCAAAGGCAGTGCTGGTCACTGGTGGAACATGGAAGAGCAGAAGAGACCTGGAGTAGAGTTCTCATGGGAAGAGTTTCGTCGGGAATTTATCAATAGATATTTTCCAAAGACCTTCCTAGATGAGAAGATCTCTCAGTTTGAGAAACTAAGGCAGGGTATGATGAACATTAGTGAGTATGAAGCTAAGTTCATGGAGTTGTTGCGGTTCTGTCCGCACATGGCTGCTACGGATGAGGAAAGAATCAGAAGATTCGAGAAGGGTTTGAATTCTGATATGTCAACCCCTGTGTCTGCCTTAGAAAACAGAGAGAGATTCTCTACCTTCGTTGAGTCAGTCCGAAGGATAGAGAGATCTGTGGTTGAGAAAAGACAAACCCATAAAAGATATCCACAGTTCCAGGGTTCTTCATCTAGGGATTCCAAGAGACCTAGATTCTCTGCACCTAACCCTCCACCACCCAGATCGAGTTTTCAAACTCAATGGACACCAAGCAGAGGTAGAGGGCGGAGTCAACCGCTTCAAGGGACGCACAGTTCTGCGTCAGTGTCAGTTACTGGACCACCCAGACCACAGCAACAGGAGAAGAGTTGCTACAACTGTGGTAAGGTGGGACACTTGATGAAGGATTGCCGTTCTAGGCTTGTCAGTGTGACACAACAACCCCCGAGACAGAATCAACAGGGATCTCAGAATAGACAACATCAAGGAGTAGCTCGAGGACGTGGACAAGCGTCTCAAGCTGGATCATCAGCGCCACCTCAACACCAGGCGACTGCGAGGTTCTATGCTATGAACCCACCTGAGGCAGTGGTCAATCCACGGGTAGTGGCAGGTCAGATGAAACTTTTATATTCTGATATGCCTATATCTTGTGATGTATCTGTTCTGATTGATCCGGGTGCTACGCACTCTTTCATCACTCGTGAAGTGATTCGTAACTGTAATGTGACTGTTAGTCATAGAGCATATAGTTTGTTGTTAGAGACTCCATTGAGTGGGTCTGCCGTTTTGCGGGAGGTATGTTCTCCCTGCATCCTTTTCTTTTCTGACCATCGCATTCAAGTGGATCTTATACCACTTGATGTGCAGGGATTTGATATAATCCTCGGGATGGATACCTTAGAAAGGTATAGAGTTGTCTTGGATTGTGAGTCCAAGTTGGCTGTGTTTGCTGATGAAAGCAGCACATGGATCTTTCAAGGAGAAAGAAAGATTCTGCCCACCTGTCTTGTATCAGCTATGGTTGCTGATAAGCTGTTGAGGCAAGGATGTTATGCATTCTTAGCCCATGTGGTAGATGTTACCAAGGAAAGGACCAATCCTGCTCAAGTTCCCATAGTCAGGGAATTCGAGGATGTGTTTCCTGAAGAACTTCCTGGTATACCACCACCTCGGGAGATTGATTTTGAAATTAATCTGATTCCAGATACGAAACCCATAGCTCAAACTCCGTATAGGATGGCGCCTGCCGAGATGGCAGAACTCAAGAAACAGCTTCAAGAGCTACTTGAGAGAGGTTTTATCCGACCGAGTACTTCACCTTGGGGGCGCTCCGGTCTTGTTTGTTAAAAAGAAAGATGGGTCAATGCGGTTATGCATCGACTACAGACAACTCAATAAAGTGACAATAAAGAATAAGTATCCTCTGCCAAGGATTGATGATCTCTTTGACCAGTTGCGTGGTGCAACAGTCTTTTCAAAGATAGACTTGAGGTCTGGATATCACCAACTCCGTATTAAGGATAGTGACATATCCAAGTCTGCCTTTAGGACAAGATATGGTCACTATGAGTTCACGGTTATGTCGTTCGGACTAACCAATGCACCAGCTGCATTTATGGAACTCATGAATAGAGTTTTTCGACCTTTCCTTGATCAGTGTGTTTTCGTCTTCATAGATGACATACTGATTTATAGTAAAGATGCTCAGCAGCATGAGCAGCATCTTCGCCAAGCTTTGACCTTGCTAAGAGAACATAAGTTGTATGCTAAGTTTAGCAAGTGTGAGTTCTGGCTGCCGGAGGTATCTTTTCTTGGACATGTAATATCCGCCTCGGGAATTCGTGTTGACCCTGCAAAGGTAGAATCTGTTCTACAATGGGAACAACCGAAGACACCGACGGAGATTCGAAGTTTCTTGGGGTTAGCTGGCTATTATCGAAGGTTCATAAAGAACTTTAGTTCTATAGCTTTACCTTTGACCAAGTTAACCCGGAAAGATGTTCCTTTTTCTTGGAGTGATAAGTGTCAACAATCTTTCCAGTTGCTGAAGGAGAAGTTGACAAGTGCACCTGTATTAGTGCTACCTGAACAAGGAAAAGGATATGTAGTTTTCTGTGATGCTTCCAAAAATGGACTAGGATGTGTGTTGATGCAGGATAAACAAGTGATTTCTTTTGCTTCCCGACAACTTAAGAAACACGAGGAGAATTATCCAACACACGATCTGGAGTTAGCAGCTGTGGTTCATGCTTTGAAGATCTGGAGACATTATCTCTACAGAGAGACATTCCAGATTTTCACAGACCACAAAAACCTTAAGTATATCTTCTCTCAGCATGAGCTCAACATGAGGCAACGTCACTGGATGGAGTTAATCAAGGACTACGACTGTACAATTGATTACCATCTAGGTAAGGCCAATGTTGTTGCAGATGCCTTGAGTAGGAAATCAGCAACATCAACCATGAATAGAGCACAACTAAACTCTTTAATATGCTCTAGAAGAGATATGCTTATCTCTTTAAGGCAAGACAATGTACAGTTGAAGGTGTCATTGCTAGCCGGTTTGTTAGCTGAGATGCATATTAAACCTACCCTAAGAGAGCAAATTAAAGAAGCACAGCTAGGTGATGCTGCAGTTCAACATATAAGATCTGAGTATGGGAATGAGAAGCAAGATGGGTTTCATGACTCAAAAGATCAAGTAGCTTGTTATAATGGAAGAATGATAGTACCGGATGTGGACAACTTAAGGAAGTTAGTCCTAGAAGAAGCCCATTCTTACATGTATGCTATGCATCCAGGGAGCACCAAGATGTATCGGAATTTGAAGGATCTGTATTGGTGGCCTGGGATGAAGAAGGACGTTGCAGAGTTTGTTCTGAGGTGTTCTGTGTGTCAGCAAGTTAAAGCTGAACACCAGAAGCCTGCAGGAATAATGCAACCTTTACCCATATCACAGTGGAAATGGGACCATGTGACCATGGACTTTGTTGTTGGTCTACCCAGGACAAGCAAAGGGCATGATTCCATTTGGGTAATTGTTGATAGGTTGACTAAGACAGCACATTTCTTACCTGTCAAAACAACCTATTCTGCTGAAAAGTTATCAGAGTTGTATGTTCAAGAGATAGTGCGTTTGCACAGAGTTCCTGTCACAATAGTTTCTGACAGAGGTCCTCAGTTTACCAGTCATTTTTGGGAACAGTTGCACAGAGCCTTAGGCACTAAGCTGAGGTTTAGTACGACCTTTCATCCACAGACTGATGGACAGTCGGAAAGGACCATACAAACCTTAGAAGACCTGTTGCGAGCATGTGTTCTCCAGTTCACCGGAAGTTGGGATCTACACCTAAGCCTGATAGAGTTTGCCTATAACAATAGCTACCAGCATAGTATTGATATGGCACCTTATGAAGCCTTATATGGTAGACGTTGTAGATCACCCTTGTGTTGGTTTGAGACTGGTGAGCACCAGTTGTTAGGTCCTGACCTGGTGCAGCAAACCACAGAAAAGATTAAAGTTATACAACATAAGATTAAGACTTCTCAGGATAGGCAGAAATCTTATGCTGACAAACGTCGTAGACCCTTAGAGTTCCAGGTTGGAGACAAAGTGTATCTTAAGGTCTCACCTTGGAAAGGGGTCCTTCATTTTGGAAGGAAAGGGAAGTTAGCTCCTAGATATATGGGGCCTTATCCAATCATTGAACGGATTGGAAAGGTAGCATATAAACTAGAGCTTCCCCCAGAATTACAGAGGTTACATCCTGTGTTTCACATTTCTATGTTGAAGAAATGTCACCCAGACACCGAGTCAGTTCTACAACCTATGGAAGTAGAATTGAATGATGACATATCCTATGAGGAGGGACCAGTGTCAATCCTTGATAAACGAATTAAAAAGTTAAAGAAGAAAGATATAAGTCTTGTGAAAGTCCTCTGGAACCATCGTGGTATTGAAGAAGCCACTTGGGAGTTAGAGGATGAGATGAGAAGGAAGTATCCTGCCCTTTTCTCTTAGTATGTTTTATCGATTTCGGGGACGAAATCCTTGTAAGGGGTGGATAATTTGTAACATCCCTGACCTGGGTTATGAGTTAACCCTAGGTGTTTTGCCTAAATATGTAATTAAATCTTTGTGATTAACTCTGAGCATGTAATTAAGTTCTCAGAAACATATATCCCAGTATTTGCTCCTTTATATTAAAGTAGTAGCATTGTTTTGATATACAGGGACCTATGTGCAATTTACCCAGTTAAAAGGGTTAGATTGCAGTTTGCACATGATGAGATGTTCCTCTGATGTTGAGACATCATGAGAAATCTTTTTATCAAAGTTTGAGGGATTTCCCAAGCTAGAGCACCAAGGTGCAGCTGTGGAAGAAATCCCAGGGCTTGAAACCCTAATTTGGGGTAAAATGCAATTTACCCAAATAAAGGGATGCAATTTGTAAAGAATGTCATCTAAAGTATCTTTTTAGACTCTTGCCATCATTTAGAGAAGAAATGATGAGGAATTCACCTCAATTGAGTTATCAAGTTAAGAAATAGGCTTTGTGATTGAATAATCAGGGTATATATGCAATATCCCTTTAAGTATGAACTTTATTATTAGATTGTTCTTCCTTGCCTTCTTTTCTATAACTTAAGATAAGGTTTGTCCTTAGAATAAAGAGGAAGGGACGAGCAAGTAATAAAGGAAGGACTTAGTTGGAATTAAGGGAAACTTATGAACTAATGATGAAAATCCTACCCCATGTATATAAGCTCTCCTTCCCTTAGTTGCAAGGGAACTCACCCTTCGTTCCCTTACTGTTTCATTTCACCAAAGACGACCAAGGACTGCCTTGGAGCTAAGGAGGACGAACAAGGGGTGCAAGGTAGGTTTAAACCCCTCTTCTTGCCTAATTCCATGGTTAGAATTCGAATTCAAGGTCAGCTTCATGGCTAATTCTCGAAACCCTACCTTTCTAGCCGTCTCTTTTCATCCTTCCTTGGAGTTTTCACTTTGGCCAACTGTAAGAACTCAAGGACGCCATTAGAGCTTGGATTTTGAAAGCTTGGAGCTCAAGAAGAAAGCTTTAGGCGGGTTTTATAACTCTAAACCCATGCTTTACTATGTGCATCTTTATATGCGTTTTGATGATAGCTCTTAGTATTTCCCTACTTTTCCCTACTATTTTGCAAGCAAACCCGTGGGATATCTGTACTGTTCTTGAGCTAGAAGATTAAGGCGTGATTTCCAAGAAAAACCCACCGCTTTTCTTTTCCTTAAACGGTCCTAACAGTTTGCTCTCTCGGACTCAAGACCGCGAGGTGAGAAAACGGTCTCGAGACCGCGACAGGGCAAACGGTCTCAAGACCGTTTGTCCCCGTTGACCGAGCGTGGACCGTATAAGAAATCTGTTCCTAATTATATAGGCTAATTACCCTCAAAATTTGGGAGACTAACTCCAAAGAAATCGGGAGATATGACCTTTTTAAGTCACAACTTTAAATGAATTAATTGCTGATTTTCAAACGGTCTGAAATTGCCTTTTTGGGCAAACGGTCTCAAGACCGAGAGGAGGCTCGCGGTCTCAAGACTGCGAAGGGCCTCGCGGTCCTGAGGTCAAAGAAGGGCAAACGGTCTTCATGACCCTCGCGGTCTCAACTCAAATTGGCCTTCGCGGTCTCAACTTTTACTTGAACCAATGGGAGGCTTCGCGGTCTTGAACCCTTGAAGAGGCTCGCGGTCTTGAAGCCTAAGGGGGCTCGCGGTCTTGGAGTTAGAAAGAGGCTCGCGGTCTTGGAGGGTCAAAGTGGGCAAACGGTCAACACTTTCAACCAATCTCAACCCAATTGATGATTAATGATTGAAATCAATCAATGTGATTCAAGGTTGACCTCATTCAATCATTTGATGATGTAAATGGTTCAATGTTGCCCTAATCAAACCCTAATGATAATCTAGGATAGTAAGGGGTTATTTGACTAAGGTTTTTGACCATGATGATGATCAATGGGGTGAATTACCAAAATACCCCTGAAGGGTCAATTAAGTTATACCTTGCTCAATTCAAACCCTAATTACATGAGAATGATGTTTTTAGTCATAATGACTCAATCCAACTTGATCTAGTGTAATGTTACCATCAACCATTAGTATGATGAAAGAGAGAGTACTCTAGAGAGAGAAAGTAACCTAGAGAGAGAAAGTAACTCTAATCACATAATGGTGATGTTTTTGGCTATGTTAGCCTATGATGACTCAACCCAACATGTTTTAGAGTGATGTTGACATCACCTAACCTTATGATGAGAGAGAAAGTACTTCTAGAGAGAGAAAGTACTTCTAGAGAGAGAAAGTACCATTTTTAAGTAGAAACTCAACTAAAGCACCTCCAATGCACATGAGTGAGTATAATTAGGGTATGATCCACCTGTGTGAGGTCATAGAAACCCTAATTATGATAAATGATGAACCTTTAACCAATCTAAGAGTATCAATGAAGATGTTACTCATACATGATGATGTTATGAGTTTAATTCACCTTGATGTGAATAGTAAACCCTAATTCAAGGGTGATGACATGTAATGTGAATAGTAAACCCTAATTCAAGGGTAATGGCATGCTTTTGAGTATTAAACTCTATTTGATTTGAATTAGAGATTTAACTCTTATGACAAGAGTAGGAAGTACATTCCTTATTGTTGCATTACCTTTATCAGATGTATTAACCATGTAGGTTCTGACATGAAGGTAATCATATCCAGGTATGGATGTTGATATTATATTCATTAAAGGCATGTTGTTAGCCTTATGAATAAGTAAAGTAATCTGATGCCTTGCCAGTGGCATCCTATGCTGATATTGGGCTATGAGAGCCATAAATACCATCAAGGTCATGCCTTAGAGATGACTTGTGATGAGGATAATGAGAAATGATGATTGATATGAGTTAGGCCTGTTACATTTAGTATTCTTCTTTTATAGCTGCTATGCTATTGTTATTGTTTGCAGAACAATGTATGCTGTTAAAGAATACTGAATGTACCTAACTAATCAAGTATAATGTAGAGCCCTGATCATAGATCCATCATTGTCAGAAATTAAATGATGGTGAAACAGGTTTTCCTCAGGGAACTCCTGGAGCACATACTTTTGAGTATGTGGGGTACATGGATGTGTAGAACCTTACATCCTAGTGTAGGAAAGTGATGTAGATGTGGAATCCATCCATCCTTCACTATAGTTGCATACCGTATCAGTGGTAGGTAAACATGAAACCTCCTGATGACGAAGAAAGCACAGATATCCGTATCAGTGGTAGGTAAATATGAAACCTCCTGATGACGAAGAGAGTACAGAACGCCACTGTGACTCTAGAATAGCGAAGGACCAGTTTACCCTGGTGAGCTATAGTAGTAGAGACACGAGATGTCCTACAAGTGATCCTCTTACTGACTGAGGAAGGTGAAGGTCATGAGAATCCGGCTCTCTTAATGACCTACGTATGATACTAATGCGGCTTCTCAGCGATCAGTTGGAGTATGAGTGGTAAGCCTCATCTCCACAGGGCATAATGTTGTTTGTAAAACAAAATCAACCATGTAGTATAACTTGTTAGAGATGACTCCAAGTTAGTTGATTGATGTTACATTGCAATAATGCTGATATTCTCCATATCTCCTAAATTGTAGAGATCTTGTTATACCTGCAACTGTTATAGAATGCTTTGAAGGCTTTACTGTTTAAAATAATCTTTGATGTTATAATAAAGCTTCTGGCGAAGAGTTATAACTCTCGCTGGGACAATTATGTATAATTGTCTCACCCCGTAGGCTTCAACTTTTTAGGTGGACGTCGGAGACGAAGGAACCAGCCTACAGGTGACCAATCTCAGCAGCAGCACCAGGGGCAGCAGTAATCTCAGGTGGAGATTTGTCCTGCCATGTGGTGTAGTTAGAGTTAGTCCTATGTGTCCTCTGTACTCTCAGGTCTTGGAGTCTTGTGTTATGTGATCTTGAGATTTTGTATCTTGATGTATATAATTACTCAAGAAGTAATTATCCTGAGATGTAAACAGTTACCTCTCTTTATGAAAGAAGCTTTTATGGATCCAAGCTCTTGTCTCGAAAAGTTTTAATTTCCCGTGATTTTTGTCTTCCGCTGATTACCGATTCGCTTCCGCTAAGTTTTAATCGTGTTTATGTTATGGTTTGGAGATCAGAGCCCACAATATGGGACGTATAGGGTCACACTCATAGGAACTCATCTAGAAGAGGAGTTTAATCATGAATGATGAATGAATTGATTACTAAACTATTTAGGTACTCAATTCATGCAACAAATTAGTTGATTGGACTACCATATGATCAGATCACCTAGTGAGATGGTTGTTTGGAGTGTCAGGTTGATTGGAACTGAATTGGTTGAAGTTTTGAATGAATTAGGCACCAATCGATTGGCTCACTAGGTGAATCGATCATGAGTAAGACGATCGGTTCACTAGTCGGTTCACCTAGTGAACTGATCAACTCAGTTGTGTTGGCGGAAGGTTCTAGCGACTTCTCAAAAAGATTACTCATTTCACTTGTTAAATTTGATTGGTACATGAATTAATGTTTGTATTATTTAGAAATTATTTTGCCAAATTCATGTGCGATTAAAAAACATGAGAAGTGATTGGTTCTGGACACAAATCAATCAGCTCGCATGTGAGATGACTGTTTTGGTTGTGAAATGATCGTTTCAAATTTTGTAGGTTGTGAAAATTCATGATCTTCTGGTCCTTTCCACTCCCACTTCAATCTGGAACCCAAACCCTAATCCCTCCTATAAATATAGGGGTATTGGGGGCTTCCCATAATACAACTCAATTGCCTCTGACAATTGTTGTCCTCTCTAGTAGTGGTAACCAATAGAGAGCCCGAGCAAGCCCTACCCACTAAAGGGAGGGATAGCACGGGAGAAACAATTATGGGAGAGCAAGTTGGTGACTAGTACACCAACATGAGGGAAAACTCCTTCCTATTTGTTCTACTAGAACAACATGAGTTCTTGTTGGTCCATGTGGACTTATCTAGAGATAAGGAGACTATTGTCTGCCACTAGGAGGACAACTCAACCTATAGTCTGTGGTGAGACCAGGAGATTCTATAGATGTCGTTTGAGTCTGCTATTCATGGTGAAGACCAAGAGCTACACAGACACCGTCTATGAGCAACTAAAGATAGTTACACCGCAATGAGTTGTAGTCACTGGACTTACTCGAAGATCATGTATAAACTCATTAAATCATCTTTTCTATTTCATAGCAGTTGATGCGACCTTACTGTGATGGAGAATACAGATAGATAAAATTTTGTTTTTGCTACCCATCTTTGTGCGCATATTTCCCAACATCATGATCCTCCAAAAAAGATGAGGAGGGTCCATATAGGGAGTTGGAGTCCCGCATCATCATTGGGAAACATTGAGAGGAACCTCAGTAGATGGAACAACAAAGTGTGAGGAGTTCGGCTCAGTAACAGGAAGAGGTGTATCCATAAGTGTATCTGTAGATAAAATCAAACCCATATCAAGAAAATATGGTGTATTCTCAAAGAAAACAACATCCTCAATAACTTACCATTTATTATGGTTGGTTCATAACATCTTTATTCCTTCTAAGTTCATGAGTACCCCAAGAAGATGCATTTAATGGTTTTAGAATCAAGTTTTCTTAATCCAAGATAAAGATTATGTACAATATTATACAAAACTCTAGTTAGTAGAAGGAAAAGATGGGCTCCAAGGCATAACACATTATAGGGGACTGGATTTGTTCAAGATAGATGAGTGCATTCTACTGATTAGAAAATAGGCGTCTGAGATAACATCAGGCCAAAAAGATTCAGGGACATGATAGTGAAACATAAGGGTTCTATCTACTTCAAGTAGATGGTGATTCGTTTGTTTGGCAATCCCATTCTCCTAAAGATTGTAAAAATAGGAGGTTTTATGAATAGTGTGGTGGTTTTTACAAAAAATGCATACATATTGTTTCTTAAATTCAAGGGAATTTTTAGTTCCAAATATTTCTGATGGAATTATCAAATTGAGTCTTAATCTCACCAAAGAATGTTGTAATAGTATCCATATCATAAGCCTTGTCTTTAAGTAAAAACAACCAAGTAGCTCGAGAGGTCAACAATATAGGTCACAAAGTAACAAAATCCATACATACTTGTGACGTAACAAGGTCCTCATATATCAGCACGGACAATGTCAAAAACAGATTTTGAGGGTAGAGTTGTTTTTCTAGAAAAACAACAGTGAGTTTTCTTTCCTAACTAGCATGCTTCACATTTAAACATCACTTCAAATACATTTGGAATTAAATGCTTGAGCTTGGATGCAGATGGATGTCCCACTTTGTAGTGATCTTGATGTCTCAAAATAGTCAAATATAAAAGAGCAGTAGTTTGTGGATCATCAAGGTAGTATATGTTGTATGGTCCCTCATGGCTTGAATCGGTCCTCATCCTCATGCAAAGATCCCAAAATACACACCCATATAGGTAAAACATAATACAACATTGAAGTTGTTTTACAATTTTACTAACTGAAAGAAGAATTATAGGGAAGCAAGGAATATATAAAGTCAATCTGAATAAGAAATTATTTTTGGTCGGAATATTACCAACCCCATGAATTGGGGCTTGACTACCATCAGCAACACTCACAGGAAGAATATAAGAAGAAGCAATTTATTTTGACAACAATTTTAATTGCTAGAAATATGGGTAGAAGCACTAGAGTTGTGAACCATTTGTCTTTACCATAAGGGGAAGAGGATGCTAGAAAGGCAGAATCACCATTCGAGCATGGAACCAACATCGAAGGTTGGAGTCATTCTTGGAAAATATTTTCAAATTCAGCTCAGACCCAATCTATAGAAGCAATGGAGGGTTGGGCTGAGTCTTCCTTTGTGTTGTCAGTAGATGCATGATTGTCCCATGTGTTGGGGGTAAACATGTTTATCCCAACAGTGATCCTCAATGTGATTATTTTGACCATAGGAGTTGCAATGACGAGGTTTATAGGAGGGGTGTTGCTTGCCCCAATGGTTGGCTGACCACATCCTGGTCTAGTAGGGGGTTGACCACATTAGGTCATGACTGGACAAAATGACCACGGCCTCTATCACAATCATGGTCTCTATATAGAACAACAAGAGAATATGCCTTAGTGCAACCAACAGGAGAAGAAGAGATGCATGGTTGGTGTTAGACCCTTTTTAGGGCATCATGCAATTTAGGGAGTATATCACTATACAAGATATGAGTCATGACTCTTACAAAAGAGGCACCTAATTTGGAAAGGAAACGGACCAACTGAAGTTCATTTTATTATCTACAGACTTTAGTGATATCAATAGTCAAGGGATGGTAAACTTCAAATTCATCCCACAAAGCACAATATTGATTATAATAATCCTCAATAGAGATATCTTTAGGGAAAAAATTGACCAAAATTTCAAAGATTTAAAACACCTTTTATGGTTTTGTTGATGTAAAAGAACATGTGCTAACTAATCCCACATCGCTTTTGTCATTCTAAGTCATAAATGAGATTGACTTATTTTCAGTTCTACACTATTGACCGTCCAGGTCATCACTTAAGAGTCATCTTTGACCCACAAGTCATAGGCTTGTTTAGTCTTTTCATCAGTAGTCTATCCTTTAGTGATAAGATGAGATAATTGGCATTGGGCCTTGAAGTAAACCTCAAAGGAAGCTAACCACATATAGTAGATAGAACCATCCAATTTGATAGTGATCACACAAAAAGTTCCTAAGTTATTATTAGAGGCCATGATGAAATTAGTTATAGATCATTCCACAGAAGTTCATAGCTCAAAGAGGTGTGAAGCATCACGTAAGGTAGTAATAAAAGATTTGAGAAACCCAAAGAATGGGTAAACATGATATTTTAAAACCAATATCACATCATCAACTTTGACCAAATCTGATGAAGGTTGATGGGAGAGAAAAGTCCCCCTAGGAAATAAGTGGAACTGATAAGAATTTGTTTTTATACTAGGGGCAGCCTAGGTGGTGGGTCAACATTGTTGCAATAATTACTCGGGAGGATGAGATGTGTGGAGATTGGAATACAAGTCAATAGGGGGTTAGGTTGATAGGAGGCTAGGTATATGGGGGGTTAGGTTGATGGGTGGTTAGGTCGATGGAGAGGTGAGGTCAATGGGGGGTGAGGTTGATTGGGGGTTAGGCTAATGGGGTATTAGGTTGATAGGGGAATAGGTTGACATGATGGAAGGTGATGGAAGATTAATGGGTGGTAGGGTGATGTCTTGGTGGTGGTGGAAGGTCAGTGGTTTGGAACATGGTGACTTGTCAATGGTGGAAGGAAATGGGGTAGGTCGATGGTTGAAAAGAGGTGGAAGGTCGATGGAATGAAAGGGTGATGACTTAGTGGCAGATCAGCAAGGGTTGGAAGACGATGGAGGGGCAGGATATGGAGATAGCAATGGGGAGAGGGGAAGGTTGATGTGTGGAAGGATGATGATTATAAGATCAAGGGGTGGGGAGTAGGGACATCAAAGGGTGGTGGTGGAGTGTACGGGTGAAGAGGCTTAGGGAGGGTTGAACTACTCTAATACCATGTGAATATAATAGAATTGTAATAATCAGATGACAAATACAAGAATAGGCCATCCTCCTTATATAGGATAGGAGGAGTCACACAATACAGAGTTCACCAATATGGTACAAAAGACAAGACACTACAGAGAGCACAAAATAAGTAAAAATAAATATATTAACAATGATCCTTTAAAAAATTCACTTATGTCATGAACATCTTCAAATAATCCTACACACTAACATCAAGGCCCCAAAAACATTATACAATAATCACTTTAGGGTTATACCCCTTCTTATCCCAAATCCGAACCTAACTTAGGGTATGCATATCCTAGCCACGCTACATATTCAAGATCAACTAGAGTTTATTTCAGCTGATTATTTCATTCAAACATCAGTGATGCAGTTATCTTCAATCCATGTGCCATATCAATATTATGAATTAACATATGGAGATATCACACCATCATAAAAGTAGATAATAATAAACAACCATGTTTAGGGGTGAACTTGCACAAACATATTAGAACATTACTCCTCAGACGTAATCAACTCAAAATTTTCTTATCTGAGATAATATCCACTATAAGAAAGACCTATTTACACTTCACATCATAAACACTATGCAAGGTTCATGATGTTAATGGCACCTAACTAAGTGAAAGTAGGCTATATTTTCTTAATTTTAGTTATCTTACTCATCTGAAACAATTACATCATATAGAGTCATGAGGTATTTCATAGATTTATCACCATTATAAATGTTAGGGTTTGCTAGAACTAACAAAGCTTCATAAGAAGCCAACCTTTACATGTCATTCGATGGCAAATATGTAAATGCTCTAATAGCATTCATTTAGACCATGTTCCTTTATTACATACTCATGAACAACATTCATTTTCCATATTTCATCTCCCTTCCCACCCATAATATCAATTTTATGCATTTCCATCAATTTCCATTGGTCTAAGGTAAATTCAACCATGAGCATGTAATAAAGATTACAAGACATGTAAATAATAAATTTCTCACTTTCAATTTTCCATGTACACCCATGCATAGGAGTCAAAGCATGAGAAATTTGCAAAAGCATTCCTTATTCTTCTTTATTTGCTAGAACCATCAATTTCATTGATTTAGAGTGGAAGAAGGTGAATTTGTGCATAAAGGATTTCACATACAGTTATATACTCATGTTGTTCTAGGTAGCATAAGGAAAATCTGTGATCTTCATTTAGGGATAGTAAAGAACTCCTCAATCCACCGGCCTCTTTGTAGATTCCACCTTTACATTGCTAGCCTAAATAAGAAAATTAGCAAATCAAAGAGCAAAAGTTCATGATTTCATGCTCCATCTTTGGAGTATAACATCCTACGAGGTTGAAGAAAAAAAAGGAGAAGATAAGAAGGAAAAATAGGGAACTTACTAAACAATACTATCACCAAAGATCTAAGAAGGTTCTCGCACTCAAATATCCTCTTGAATTTCACCTTGATTCCTCCTTTTACGGTGAAATCATGGATGAGGGTTTTAAGAGGTGAAGAATAAAGCAAATGATGACATGGGTTAAAAGGAATGGATTTGGGTGTTATATATATATATATATATATCATCTAATATCAATATTAAGATATTCATATTTCTTATTCTCCAAAAAATAGAAGTTACCAACCTTCTAGGAAGTCAATCTGACTACCGTGGTCGATGGGGCTCAAATTGTTTGAAGTTGAGATTGAAGACAAATTGATTCCCACAATGTGATCTGACTTGTGGGAAGTCACTTTAACCTATCGACCCAACTTCTAAGCAAATGTTTGATTTTGTGTGCTATTGATGAAAATTTTCTCTTCGACCCCAAAGGTCAATCTAACCTTTGTAGGAGTCAACTGACTAATATGCACGACTTCAAAAGGTTGAACCTAACCTTAAAATGTCATACTATGAATCTAAACCCTAGTTTGGTTCCCAACTCATATATCTCTTTTATAAATTTCAAAAATTGTCATGTATCAATTTAAACATGTTTAGAGGAGTGTTCTGATGCTCTTCCATAGTGGATTATCAAAGGAATTCAGTGTTCCTACTTCTATTATACATTCATACTAAATGTAAAAACATATGTTCATCATTTAGTATTCTATCAACACATATATTACAAGTCACGCAGTAAAAAAAATTTAGGGTTTAGCACACATGATTATTTATTAACATAAGTTTTCACCCAATTAGAGTTTTAATCATTTGGGAATGGGTCATTACATGATCGTCCTGCAACCTACCTAGAGATAAAGATTGTCTAAGAGTTGTGGCAGCAATTATAACACACTCAAATATAAGTACATAACCTAACCCTCCCTTGTTCAAGGTCTCTCTCAATTTTATTAATATCTAGTACCATTTTCCCTAAATTTAAGTGCATTATGATAAATTAATCAAGTAGCATAATGCAATTGAAATCATATTAGAATGAATAGCTGAACTAATTTAATAATATAATTTATTTAATGAAAACACCGATTAAATGCTTGGCTATAATTTGAAACTTTGGAATCTTATAGGATTAAAAGAAAAAAATGACTTAATAGAAAATAGTGTACCACCATTAATTAATTAAGAGGAGTTGTAAATATTGAGCCCACTACCCATGGCTCTGGTAGAATTTCAAGAATGATGACTAGCCCCAAAGACCACCACTGGCCTTAACTGTGCACTTTGTCCTCACTTGTGTACAAGTTGAGATCAACTTCCCAACTAGTCACCCATCCTAGTACTACTCCAAGCCAAGCATGCTTAACTTTGGAGTTCTTAGTGATGGGCTTGCTGAAAAGGAAGTGCATCTCAGTGATATGGGTAGTCCAATCATTCCTTTTAAGATCATATTATTTGGGGCCTAAATCTTGGGACATTACAAACTCCCCGACATAGACTCTTGATGTCCTGGTCAAGGATCAACTATATGGCCTCATAATATTTCCACATTTCAGTACAGACTTAGCATGCCCTATAGACACCTAGCTCCTGATCAACAACTACTAGTGTGAGGCTGGCTATATCACCATGGACAACCCTTTCCAACATGCCTAGACTACATGGCTCAAGATAGGCATGCCACATGCCCATGTGGGCCCCACCTACTAGAGGGGTTTTAGCCCTGATACCATTTTGTAAAGCCCAAGCCCACTACCCATGACTCTAGTATAGTTTTAGGAATGAAAAATGGCCCCACATACCACCACTAGCCTTTACTGTGTGTTTTGTCCACCCTCGCGCACAAGCTGGAATCAACTTCCTAACTTGTCATCATCCTAGTACTACTCTAAGCCAAGCATGCTTAACTTTTGAGTTTTTAGTGATGGTCTCCCTGAAAAGGAGGTGCACCTTGGTGATATGTCTAGTCTAATCCTTTTAAGATCATATTAATCGAGGCCTTAAATCTGGGGACGTTATTAGAGTAAATACATTTAATGAATGCTTAATATATAATTATGAAAATCTAATAACATACATGTTCGAAATACAAAAATTGATGAAAAATAACAATTCCTCGCATCCCAATTAGCTTAGAAATAAAATTTTAGGCCTTTCAGATTTATTTTGCCTCATCAATTGAATAGAAAAGAAAAGACCTAAATTAACTTATGTTTAATTAACTCAATAAATTAATCACCTTGATCGTTATCAATAATGCACCATTTATTTACTAAATTACACCTTCCAGATCATGTATACCCAACCCAACATGACTTCTCTCTTTGACCAATGATGATGTTCCCTCCTCTTTTATTTCCTTATTCTCTCCCTCTTCTTCCCCTTATCTTCCTTCCATCCTTATTCTGCAACCCTAGCTGACCTTGTTCATCTTCTCACTCTTTGAAATAGTTGTTGTACTTGACAGATCCTTCTCTTCTTTCTTCCTCTCATTGATGTGTTTAGCGCGCCTCTCATGCCTAAGGATTTAAATTCTGATTACTCACATTCTTCCTCTCCTCTTCTTCCATTTCCCCTCTTCACTTCTCAGTCATTAAGAACCCTAGCTAATAGCTTCCTTGCACCATCTGATGTAGAAACAAGAAGGAGATGTTGCTTGTTGCATTGGTGGTGATGGCTCTAGTGATGCCTCTGCATCATGTGCCCTATCACCACCAAACTCTTCTCCCCCTCCTCTTCTCCTTTTCTTCCTCCCTTACTATTAGTAATCTGCAACACCAAAAAAGGTAGCGCATGCCATCCATCTTCTCCTCTCTCACTCTTCAAGAAAGAAATGCAATTGCCAACTTGTTTACAAGTTGTCTCAAGTGTTTTGTCCACCCTTGGGGGCGTGCAACCTTTATATAGGAGAGTCTTGGGCTTGGAAAACCCTAATTTCAGCCCCTCTACTAATTGCAATCTCAAAATAGTCTTAACGCTAAAAACTTGGACTGTAATTCCAATTGGAAGATTGGGATTCCCAATCTGCTGATTGAGTTAGTCCAAATCTAGATCTGAATTCCATGTGGAATTCTAATGGGCTGATTGATTTCTGCAATTTATTGATTGAGTCAATGTAGGTCCAAATATGAATTGGTTTCCAAATTAAAACCTTCTTTGTTTAATTCCAATTGACCAACTGGGATTCCTAATAGGCCGATCGAGTCAGTCAAACCCTAATTACTACCTTTAGGGTATTTATCCACAAATTAGGAACTTTAATACTCGAAATAGCTTATCACCATGAAAACTCAGTTCTATACATGAAATCAAATAATTAAAGCCATTAATAGTCCTAATTACCAACATTAGGGTTTCAAGGCTCATTAAGGCCTATTTATGCACATAAACTCTAAATTAAATGAACTACATGCAAAGTTCATCGTTTTTGTTCCTAATCTCCCTTTTTATCATTAACAGGTAATATTAACTTTAACCATCAATTAAACCCTACTAATCACATTAATTATATCAAAATAGGGTTTCTTAACCATTAATACATTAAAGTTAACAACTTCCATTACTTCTCGAATTTCAAGAAGAATCAGGCTCCAATTATATTTTTAATGGATTCCCCTCATTTTTCTGAGCAAAATTCATGTATAAACTTTTGTCATCTGAGCTACTATTAAAGAGTTATGATTTTCGGAAGAAATACCTTACTTTGGCCAATAGGGAGGCGCCACGTAGCCTCTTTCCCATGCAATCGTTGCTTTGTGAAAATATAACGGAGTTACGATTATACCCCCACTTAAGTGACCCTCCCTTCAGCACACGGAGGCACAGAAGCGTCATTTGTGTCTATTCATCTTCTACGTTGAGAAGCACCGCGCCTTCCGCCGATCAGGTTGCTATTGCGGGACTTCGGGGGTCCGCCCCCCCCCCCCCCGCCTGGGGGATCGCGGGTTGCTATTGACCATACCCCTGGCTCCACCTCCTTCCTCTGTGCTTGGGGCACCACTTAGATCACAACCAGCGTGGCTGGTTCGGTCTTGGGGAGAGCTGCAACCCATGGGCGTGTTGCAGCCGTGCAGTTGCCGCTGCAGGTGTTCGTGCATGGGTTGGAGGCCGGGAAGGATGGTCGACCTTCCAGGGTTGGTCGTGGATGTTTCCAGCCTCAAGCAAGACCATGAACACCCCCACATCGCTCCAAGGATAAGACCTTACCTTCAAGGTTAGGGTTTTGATGAAGAAGAAGACGGAGAGGAGAGAGAGACGCAAGGGAACTGCTTGGGCTCGTCCAAAGGGTCTACCCTTTTATAGAGGAGGGTAGTCATGCCCCCAACATGCTTGCCCACGAAGGAAAAAGGTTCTCTCCTACTAGGAATCAGATTCTTTCATGAAAAAGCAAGCTTCTCTCTCTCTCATAATTCTTTAATATTCCTTCTTATATGGATATTAGGAATTCGAAATGCCTCTTTCATTTTCTTTATACTTTCCCTTTTTAATTCATTGGCCACGGATTTATATTTTTCTTTAGTAGGAAATGCTTTCTTTTTAGCAATGTCACCAAAATTCATTAATAATGTATTACATTATTCTCTTATTTTCTTTTATAGGTATTTCTCTTTCATCTTTGATTAATGGGACTCCTTGGATCCCAAGAAACTCTAATAATTCGAAATTCCTTTTTAAGGAATACTCATTATCCTTAAATGCATCAATATGCATTATTTTACCTTATATTGTTTATTTCACATTAAAATATCTCTTTTTGAGGTTTTCTCTTTATTTCTCTTTTATTTTCCTCATTGGTATTCCTTTCAACATTAGGAATCCTTGGGATACGAAATTCCACCAAGGATTACTCAATCATACCTCTTTTCACTTATTTTCCACCTTTCATCAATATTTTCAATTTCCTACGTAATAAAGAAATACTTAATTGATCTTTTATTTTCTTATTGCACTCTTTATGCAACTTTGGACTCCTTGAAACCCAAGGAACCCAAGAGGCACGAAATCCCTTTTTAGATTTGCCTTCTAGAGGTTTCGACATTTTTCTTTTCTCAAATATTCAATTATTCATTCACTAATTGAATTTCCTTGTTATTGGGCCCAATAGCCAATAAAGCCCACAACACAATCATCAAGGCTATTGTAAACAAAATCCATTTATTCAAAACAAATTATATCATTATTTGTCTTTAATGTGAGAAATTACATTTATCACCAAAGGAACTCAAAAACTGGGGTTGTAACATCCTTCCCCTCTTATAAGAATTTTGCCCTCAAAATTCCATCAAGCAAGCAAACAAACAGGATAAGCCTTTCATATGTCCATCATGGTTCCCATGTGGCTTCACCTTTTCCATGGTGCTTCCCAAGAACATTCATCATCTCATATTCTTCCATCTGAGTTCTTTCTCACCTTGGTATATCATACCCTTATAGGTGACTCAGGACATTTCAGCCTCTCAAAAGTTGAATAGGTTCAGGGCTCAGCACATGGCTTGGGTACCTCACATAGGGTTCTAGATCGGACTCATGGAACACATTACACATCATGTTATTCCTGAGGGGCAAGGCTAAACACAACCATCTCCACCAATCCATCTCAAATGGACCCATATATCAGGGAGTCAGCTTTCTCAGCTGGAGCTTAGAGGGGTCGGATTTTCACATCACATATTTTCCCATAGTGAACTACATGTCAGTCTGCTTTGCATCAGCTTGTGACTCATGTCACCACTAGGATCTCTCTTGGCCATTGCACAATCAAAGTGACTTCATCTACACACACTATGGTTCTTTTCTGACCTTCGCGAAGCCTCCTTCACCATCATCATCTTAATGAAGTGGTGACCGACACAACCTCTCTATAATACTTCTTGCATCCCGATAAAGGCTATGGTGGTTAACATCACATCTTTAAGAACTGTCTCTATGTATCACCCTGAATGAGCACACATGCTCTCATCAGACCCTCTAGTCTGGATCATACTGTCCATTAGTATGGGGTGATAAACTATACTATCATTGAGTTCTTCATGTATCCACTTCCACCTCATGGAAGTGAACCTTGGTCATACCCAAGAACTTTTGAACTCGCATCATGGTGTAGTTGAGCCATCTTTCTCTCTTAAGTAATTCAACCGAATTTGTCCTGTGACAGTATTCTTCCTTTCTCATGTCATCTAGGTAAGGCGATCTACCATAACCCATATTTCACCTCGACCCTCCTTGGTCTAGGGGAGACTCACAACATCCATAGTTATGAACTCCCATTCCCTCCCGGGAACTCTTTATACTTTATATCCATGCACTGGGTTAATGGTGTTCGTCCTTCACCCCTGATTTGCATGGCCATATATCACATGCAGCTTCACCTTAAAAATCCAAAGTATTACTGCCATTTACTATCTTTGTAGCACCATGGTTTATGGTGATCATGATCTCCTGTATGTCATAATTCCTCAAGATCGATAATTTGGAAACCCTAAACCACTCTCATCAGGGTTTCATCACTTTCCTTTCCAAAGAAGTACATCTGAGGTTCTACAACCATCCTTTCATTATATCACAAACTAGGCCGGCTAACCAAACAATCATTTACTTGATTAACTGCTATCGATACATCTAGGTGTTAGACAAACTTATCTCCTTACCTCATCTTAAGGTTAGCCTAACAACCTCAACTTCTTCTAGCTTCCATCTAAACTAGGCAGCTATATCTCAACTAGAGCATTCATTACCATTTTACCTCCTTAGGTGTTAGGTAATCTTGAGGAAACACACCTCCATGTATTCTACTTATTATCTCATCTCAGCTCTAAGCCTATCTTCATCGAGAAACTCTGATCTCATCCTCTTATTTTTTTTAATTTAACCTTGTATGACTCATAGGTCATGATAAAAGCATCCTTATAAGATGACTACATTATTCCTTTTATTGTTTGCAAACCATCCATGTATCATTCACTCCACCAAGGTATGTTATCATCTCTGTCCTCATACCTTGTAGCAACGTTCCAACTCACGTCATCTTTTATCATTGGTGTATGGCATGCGTACTATCCTATCTCTCACTCCCATAATAAGAAGAAATCAGCATTTGGCGGCCGTCCAAATACAGAGTTCTTCGCATTCCAAGAGTAGAGATGGTACATCCCACCTTGCCAGTACACCTTCAAATCTAAGTTGAAACGTGCAACTCATGTCTCCACATCACAAACATCATGTTATCAAAAATTACCTTCATGGTACACTGGTCTCAAACCTACTGGGGTTTACACACAATCCTTGGTCATCACCTCTGGGTCTATAGGGTGTCGGTACTTTTGGGGTCATCCCTTTTCCCTTATGCATCCAGAGAGTGCCCTACTCATCTGCCCTTTGGGTCCCATGAGTTCATGGAGGCGATCAATCTCCTAACCCATGGCCCTCAGACAATGATAGCTATTACCTCCCAACCCTATGGTCATGTGCAACTAGGGAATTAGGCAACTCCTGCTTCCATCAGTCTTATCCCCACCTGACCCTAGGATAGACTTAGGATTCCATTATAGTACATATCTAGCTTAGAACCTTACCCAATCATTCATTATCTCTCTTCCTGCATTCATGGGCTGACTTTCATCCTTTCATAGGGATCATGGCAACCTGCCTACCTTGGTCAAGCCCCATACCGGTTACCTCCATGGTAACTCATCCACATGCACATAGAGATGGTTATCTATGGGTCTATAGGTTCATTCTCATACCACGTACTTCTCACTTAGCTTCTCAAGATCCTATGCAACCTCTTTAGGTTACCTCAAAACCCACAAAACTGGTATACACCCTACAAAAGGGTCCCTCTCCCAGGATGGGAGGAAACTACAACTCTTGACAACAAGGTCACAACCGTCCCTATGTTTAGGGTCTACGTCCATATGAGCATGCTTGACCCTAGCAAGCTATTAAGGCATAAGCGGACCACCTGCTAAACCATGCTAGGTCACATTTATTCTCATCCTCAACATTAGATCAACTTAGTTGTGAGGGGGTTCATCAAACATACCCTTAACTTAAGGGGTTTCTTTTACCTTTACACATGCTCGAAGCTATAGAGACTCAAATCTTATCATGAGCATCAGGTACACTGCTTCCCCTCTTCGGCCTAGAAACCCTAGGTCCACCTTTGGGTGTCCAACTGCATGCTCAACCTCTTAACCACGAATCAAGCATGTCCAAGATATGCCATGTACTTCCATGATCTTTCTACTCGAGCAACACTTCAGAGTTGAGTCCTCTTCCAGGACAACCAACTAGGTATAAAGCCTCACCACCTGTTACCAAACCTCTCCAGGTCTAAGGAACTCTTCTCCCTGTCTCAGAAGGTAACATCTATACTATCAGCACATAGGTACCAGAAGCATCATCCTCTCTCTAGGGTTTGGTTCCTCTAAAGGCAACCAAGATATCATCAACCTCCAGGAATCATGCATGAGGCAACCACTATCATCCACTTAGGGCGCATCATCCTCGACTCCCCATTGTCCCTCACATCTCGGGGTTTTAGGTTTCCAACCTTCTTGCTTGGTTCCTTCTTTCCCTCTCTAAAACTGACTCCACATCCACCCATACTACTAGAGGTCCTCTCTCCATGAAGGATCAAGCTCACAGGCATACCTCTACGCAGGTGAAGCCTATTCTCAACCTTATGTTTAGTCATGACTATCCATAGTCTCTTATGCTGATCTCATAAGCCATCCATCATGATCCCTCATCAAGGGTTTCATCCAAATGTCAACACTACCGACGCATTTTGGGTGCAAGCTATATCCTACTTGCAACATCCCAAAAGGTTTCTATAGGTTCTTCTCTAACATCCCCCATAAAGGTGCTATCCTTCGCTCAAACATGCACAACCCTTTCCAGGTTTGGGGTTGCCAAAGGTACTCGATTGTCAACTTCTCATGGCTCATATGGCATCCAAAGCATGTCTATCCCAACACCTGATCTACCATGACATCTAACTCATCATGACATATCTCTCTAACCTTCACTTAGGGTTAGGGTTAACATCATCCTAAAAGGATGTGTTGGGTCTCTAATTTTAATGGAGGTCTCTACCGCCAAGACTAACTCCCTCTACTCATCCTCCTACCAAGGAGGTCTATCCTTGGGCCTCTCCTGAGGAAATGATAACTCGTGTCATATGACCTAAGCATGTATCTATTCCTTTACGCTTACTCTATTAAACTTAAGTCCATGACATCTTACTTACATGTTTTTTATTAATTTGGTGGAGGCTTCCTTAATCCTCATTAACCTTACCCATACCTCAAGAGGGTAAGGAGAAGAGAGGAAACCCTAATCCTTAAGGTCCTTAATAGAATTTGAGTTGAGAAGGGATGAACAAGATGAGAGAGTCCTAAAGGTATCTTATTTCGATTCATACCCTAAGACTTTGGCCAGACAGTCACACAGATCTGGGAGTCCTCGTATTCCGACTAGCAGTGCGGAGGAAAATATTACCAGCCCTCGGTCGTGATCCTTTTCTAGACACCTCTGTCTTTCAGATAATCCTCTAATAACTCCCTTGGTTCTACAAAATTTGTAAAATTTAATAATTATTAAAGATTAATTGAGGAACCTATGCTCTGATACCAATTGTAATGACCCCGTCTCCCGGTAAACCCCACTTAAGGGAGACCAAGAAATTAGAGTCGTTATCTAATAACTCAGATCAAAGGTTCGACAAATAATCAATAATAATTATGAAATTCTACTACTAAACTGAAAACTGGTATAAAATAAAAACTTTACTTACCTTTTAAAAGCTGGGATTTCTAAACTTCTATCCATGAAGATACTAATCTAACTAATCCTCCTGTGTACGTTATTTCTCATTTAGTTCCACATATGCCACTTTGCTATTTGTTCTTTTCATTGTAGCTAAAACGCCGACAAACAAAACGTCAGTCAGCAAGAAGATGGTATGTGGGGGAAACAATAATTGTGCAACTATGTTAACAATGTAGTCAACCAAATATTATTTAACATCCAAGATTACGTTTTAAGCAATACTACTCAATCCTTGCCTATCCCCTATCTCTGTATCATCCCTACAGTGGACATGGATACTACCTCTCTCATATGGTAGATCCTTACCCCCATGGTCCTACCACACAGGTAGCCAATTCCTAGGGCTATGGAGTCGCATGGCCCACCCAAAGGTAGCCCAATCCCTGACTCATGATGACTTGATGGACCTACCCCATTGGAAGCCATTTACTAAGTCATTTAATGATCTGATGGACCTACCCCATTGGTAGCCATTTACTAGGTCAATCTATAAAGCTACAGAGGGGACTAGGATCTGAGCTACTAGGCACTTATCTTAGGTGATAGTCATATCCACATTATGATTTGCAAGAATTAAATGTAACCAACAATTTAATTCAAGTCATCGATAAAACCTCAAAAATCCTCGAGAAACTAATTCGGGATATTCATAGGCATAACCACATACCTGTCAAGTTGATGTGAGACAGAAATAATCCAATCAACCAATAGGCAAGCAAGCATTCAATAAGATCCTGAAACAATTATACAACTTCCATTTATTACTCATGTCATTAAGATCTATTAAATCTAGCTCGCTTCCTAGGGTTTCTAGTTCACTTTTAGGGTTTCCATTGCAATTAGGGTTTCCCTTCATCTTTTACTGTTTTAAATCCTATTTTAACGCAATTGATCACAAACCCTAATAATTTCCACATCTAATCCTCAATTTCAGATTAAAGGCATAATTAACCATTAATTAAGTTCGTTAAGCGTCTTTTACATTAAAGCTACTATTTTTATCCCTTTCATCCATGACAAGATCATTATGCGCATTTATCATCAATTCATAGTTCATTATGGTCCAAATCACATATGAACTCGATTTGCCATTAATTCCACCTTTTATTCATGAGAAAACCCTAATTACTACCTTTAGGGTATTTATCCACAAATTAGGAACTTTAATGCTCAAAATAGCTTATCACCATGAAAACTCAATTCTATACATGAAATCAAATAATTAAAGCCATTAATAGTCGTAATTACCAACATTAGGGTTTCAAGGCCCATTAAAGCCTATTTATGTACATAAACTCTAAATTAAACGAACTAGATGCAAAGTTCATCGTTTTCGTTCCTAATGTCCCTTTTTATCATTAATAGGTTAATATTAACTTTAACCATCAATTAAACCCTACTAATCACATTAATATATCAAAATAGGGTTTCTTAACCATTAATTAGGGCTGGCAATCGGGTCGATTTCGGGTCAATTTCGGGTTATATGTTCAGAAGTCTTAAAATTGAATGCTAAAATAAAATCTTCAAAAAAATTGATTTCGGGTCATTTCGGGTCGGGCCTGGCTTATTCGGGTCTCATACAACCAAAAATGTTCACAAATGAAATAAATTAGGTTTGGAATAAATTGCACATTTTCGGGTCCTGTCGGGTCGAAAATTGCCAGCCCTACCATTAATACATTAAAGTTAACAACTTCCATTACTTTTCGAATTGCAAGAAGAATCAAGCTCCAATTAAATTTTTAATGGATTCCCCTCGTTTTTCTGAGCAAAATTCATGTATAAACTTTTGTCATCCGAGCTACTATTAAAGAGTTATGATTTTCGGAAGAAATACCTTACTTGGGCCAATAGGGAGGCGCCACGTAGCCTCTTTCCCATGCAATCGTTGCTTTGTGAAAATATAACGGAGTTACAATTATAGCCCCACTTAAGTGACCCTCCCTTTAGCATGTAGAGGGGCAGAAGCGTCATTTGTGTCTATTCATCTTCTACCTTGAGAAGCATCGCGCCGTCCGCTGATCAGGTTGTTGTTGTGGGACTTTGGGCATCCACCCCCCCTGCCTAGGGGCTCACGGGTTGCTGTTGACCATACCACTAGCTCTGCCTCCCTCCTCCGTGCTTGGGGCACCACTTAGCTCACAACCAGTGTGGCTGGTTCGGTCGTGGGGAGAGCTGCAACCCATGGCCGTGTTGCAGCTGTGCAGCTATTGCTGTAGGTGTTCGTGCATGGGTTGGAGGCCGGGAAGGATGGCCGACCTTCCGCGGTTGGTCGTGGATGTTTCCAACCTCAAGCAAGACCATGAACACACCACATCGCTCCAAGGATAAGATCTTACCTTCAAGGTTAGGGTTTTGATGAAGAAGAAGATGGAGAGGAGAGAGAGACGCAAGGGAACTGGTTGGGCTCTTCCAAAGGGTCTACCCTTTTATAGAGGAGGGTAGTCATACCCCCAACATGCTTGCCCACGAAGGAAAAAGGTTCTTTCCTACTAGAAATCAGATTCCTTCATGGAAAAGCAAGCTTCTCTCTCTCTCTCATAATTCTTTAATATTCCTTCTTATATGGATATTAGGAATTCGAAATTCCTCTTTCATTTCTTTATACTTGCCCTTTTTAATTCATTGGCCACAGATTTATATTTTCCTTTAGTAGGAAATGTTGTATGTCACCAAAATTCATTAATAATGTATTACATTCTTCTCTTATTTTCTTTTATAGGTATTTCTCTTTCATCTTTCTTTATTGGGACTCCTTGGATCCCAAGAAACTCTAATAATTCGAAATTCCTTTTTAAGGAATACTCATTATCCTTAAATGCATCAATATGCATTATTTTACCTTATATTGTTTATTTCACATTAAAATATCTCTTTTTGAGGTTTTCTCTTTATTTTTCTTTTATTTTCCTCATTGGTATTCCTTTCAACATTAGGAATCCTTGGGATACGAAATTCCACCAAGGATTACTCAATCATAACTCTTTTCACTTATTTTCCACCTTTCATCAATATTTTCAATTTCCTTCTTAATAAAGAAATACTTAATTGATCTTTTATTTTCTTATTGCATTTATCCACAAGGAACCCAAGAGGCACGAAATCCCTTTTTAGATTTGCCTTCTAGAGGTTTCCACATTTTTCTTTTCTCAAATATTCAATTATTCATTCACTAATTGAATTTCCTTATTATTGGGCCCAATAGCCAATAAAGCCCACAACACAATCATCAAGGCTATTGTAAACAAAATCCATTTATTCAAAACAAATTATATCATTATTTTCTCCAATATCTTTAATGTGAGAAATTACATTTCTCACCAAAGGAACTCAAAAATTGGGGTTGTAACAGTATTCAACTCTTTTATACTCGAATATATATCTTGGATTGGGTTATGATGTTGCCTATTCTATTACACGTGAGGTTTGTACTTGTAATATCAACAAGTAGATTAAACATCCTCTAGGTAATGAGATTTTGTTCTATAAGGAGTGGGATCCCAGAGAGGATCCACTCCCTACTAAAATAAAAAGGCATCATCCCATATAACCAAACACCAACATAATTTTTTTGCAAAAGGGATGATAACCAATTCATTGAACATGTATGTATCATAACACCAAAATTAGTAGCGGAATTTATAAATTATCTAACCGTTACAAGTTCGTTATTATCACTAGTATTTCACCACACAAGGTGAGTTAAAAGAAAACTAACTAACCATAGGACTAGCTGAGGATCACCTAACCACTTCAAGAAAGTCTACCACAAGGTTTCAATTAAACTTGATGAGGTCTAGGTCCAACTTGGTTGTCTCCTCCTTGACCTATATCTGAGGTTGAAAGTGTACCCCAAAAAAAGGAGAAAAGGTAGATACGTCAGCAAAACACTAGTATATGCATATTAATATGGACTTTTGAGCAATATTAAGAAATTTAGGATGTCAAATAAAAGGCCTCTCATGGAAAAAAGAAAAGGACTACCCAACTAGGCATAAAATAATATGAGTTGCAAACATATGATAACAAAAGAGATACTTCACATAAATAAAACAATAAGGTTGTGCCACATAAGCACATATCTTGAAATTAGGACATATAACCAATCATCAATAACATCAACCTGCATGCATGTGAGATAAGCATGGCACTATAACAATATAAATAACAAAGGCCACCAAGCCTCACAAACTTTAAACCTGATAGAGAATGACGTACTTCCAGACTCCCAATATATATATAATGGACATCACCACCCGGGTATGGGGGACACAACCTCCATCCAAAAAATAATAACATGGGAACATAACCCAAAAACCAATATACTTACACTACTCTAGGGCTACTGAATCACATAACATACTTAATGTAGAGGCAATTATAAAGTATAGTCAGATTAAACAAGATTGCCATCACATAAATGGACAATATAAATATCAACCACAAAAGTGGGAAAAAGTAGAACATATCACCAATTAGAATTCATCATGAACAAAGTATAAGATAAAGTTAAAAGAAAGTCCAATCAGAGTAGAATGATCACAAGATCATAGGCAAATAAAGCATTCCACTTGAAATATATTTTCAAAAGAGAAAGAGATATTGTGTAGGCTATTTCTCCACCAGACCAAGAGAATGATAAAAGTAGGCCAATTGTTCAATGTGAATAATAGGGACTGCAAACATACCTTACTTCAAAGTCCTAGTTATCACTTTTTACCAATTTCGTGATTCTAAGATCACTTTTGCCTAAGTACAAGTAATCATATGTATTAGGGTTTTACAAAGCATAATGTGGAAAGAAACCCTAGTTTTAGACCTATTAAATAACCCTGAAATTTGGTCATGAAACCTAGACCAAATGGTTCCTTATATTTTCATGATTAAGAAAACATATGTATTTGTCCAATTTGGAGTTTAGATGATTAAGTTCCAATTTTTAGGGATTTTATATGATTTATTACATTCTCAAAAATCAACCACAGAAAACATGAAAATCATAATCTCAAACTATTTTTGTTAGTAAGATCACATTTTTAAGATTCCAAGACATATTTTTACTTAATTTTTGGACAACCAGAGCAAAAGATACAATTTTTATAAAATCAACCAATCAGAAAACTCAAAAAATCCAAGTCATCATCGAAAAACTGCGAGAGAGGAAGAGAGAGAGGGAGAGACAGGGCCTCGTGACTTGGCTCAATCATGAGAAGCCAAGTCACTAGTCAACAACCAACTAGCTCAAAGCAAAAGAAAAGAGGTGAAAAGACATATTTTCCCATAGTGAAAAAATAGAAAACAAGTAAAAAATAGGGCAAAACTATAAACCACCACAGGTCTCCCTCTTTGTTGCTCACTCACACTTCATGATCGTGTGTAGTAGGTTCATTGGCCACGAGCAGATTGGGGGGAAGGCATTTCTAAGACTGAAACCACATGTCGAAAACCAAGATGGGAGTCCAAGGATGCTTACCCCAGGTTATATGGAACTGTGGTGGTGGGAATTGTCGATGGAGAGGGATTTTACAACATGAAGTAAATTCCATCGATGGTGGTTATTTAGTGACTCTCTGATAAAATTGATGTGAGAGAAGGATAACATTAGGGCCAGCAGAGATTGGGGTCAATGCATATATATAACATTAAGGGTTAGGGCTTCCATGGATAGATGGTTTGAGAAGTGAAAACTCAAAATTGGGGAAATCATGAAAAAGGAAAACTAGGGTTCTATTTAGGGCTCAGGGTGTGCAGAATTCACTCCTGAATATAATGCAAGAAAATTCTTAAGAAATCATCAAGAAATGAGCCAGTAAATCACAAAATCCCAGGCATGTTTATTGTTCACGTGAGGACTCCTTCTTACCTGAGGTAGAAGAAGGTCTATGCACCATCAAATCTTGATCTGATGGCCCAAGAGAGGTGCATGATTGATCAAAATCTGGAGATTTGGAAACATAGTGTGACACGTCAAATCGGGAAACCTTATCTAAATCAAATTAGAATAAAGTGTTATTTATATTATTTCATTTTCTTACCACTCAAATTGAGGCCCAAACAAAGTCCAATTAATATGAAATTTAGCACATGGACCAATTGAGACATGTAGAATCCGATTTCAACATTATTTTTTACATTTGGAGACTCAAAGTTTTTTATTTAATTCTTTTAGAGTAATTCATATTTTCTCTTTCTTAACTAATTAGAAACTTTTAGGATAACCCAATTTGGGGAAACTTCACCCTCAAGCAAACTTAAGCATGTGGAACATGAATATGCTATTAATTTTATCCCTTAGTATTATTCAACACATTATTTAATATTTTAGGCTTTATTTACACCTTCTCTTTCATAAATACATTAGATCCTTAAAGATTGTCCAAATTAGTTGAAAATCTACAATAGGCTTATTTTAGTATGTAATATTAGTTTTCTTTTTGGAGTCATTAAAAGTTTTGTTTCTTATTTTGGAGAAAACTCACTTTTTCTTTTCTAAATAAAATTGATATTATTAATATTATTATCCCAAAATTGTGAAACTTGGCCACCAAGCCGTATCAAATCAAAAGAATTCAAATCTAAAGTTATTTTTAACCAATTAGTCTTCCTTGTATGAATTATGCATAATTAATATATTTGGCCTATTATTATTTTAGTTAACACATTACTTCATCATTAATACTATTATTCATATGATTGTGTTTCATACCTTTGCACTACAACAAAAAAGGTTATATATTATTCTTGCGCACTAAAATATTTATGTTTGTTATTTAACTCATTACATTTACAAATTCCTTATTTATTTAAATTACATATCAATATTCTCAAGTATGGACACTCGGTTCTTCTATGTATATTATTTTCGTTAACATCATACCTCAAACAATATTATCACATGTAACATATTTTATTGGTCTATAGATTATTATGAGAGAATTAAATCATAATTGTTTTCATGCATATATGTTATGGTTTATTCATGCATTAACATAACAAGGTTACAAATAAATACTATTACATATAACTTTACCCTTGTTTGGCTAAGTCCAAACAACTAAACTTTCTATCCTCTAAGGCATAAGATCAGGGTCAAGAGGCTAGGTTTCCATTCGTGACAACACTCCACCCCTTAAAAGGATTTTTCCCTCAAAATCTAATCATCCATACTTCACAAACCAACTACTCTCCACCCCTTAAAAGGTTTTGCCTAATTAGTCAAACTAAACAACTCTTAAAGATATTAGGGTTTCATATGAATCTTTTAGTTGTGAATACTTTTTATATTGTTCTTTGGTCAAGCATCTAACTAAAATGTACTATCAGCCTAGTATTGTGCTATAGGTCCTTGTGTATCTAACCTAACAACCCTAAGGTTCACATTATCAACCAAAAAGTCATAGGTACAAAAGGTAGGTCCACTACACCTTTATGTTATTCCACATATTCCTAGTCATCACATAGCTAAAACTAGGGTTTATGATATCCACTACAACTAAATATAGAGTTTCACCACTAAACTTCACATATCTCTTTATTGTGACTTAGGTCAAGAAAACCTTGATAAGATCCAGAAAACATTATTTTTGTGCATATAGTATTATAAGGAAAAATAATTTGATATGAAAATGTTTGCAAGTGAAAACTAAAATTAGGGCCCGAAATCAAACTAAGAACCAAGTCACAATATTTCCATATAATTTCTCCTTAACAGCTACTTTACTCACCATCATGCCAAAACCTCATAACATCCAAAGATACATGTCACCATTAACATATATGGTAGGGTAAGCTCACCTAAAACCTCATCACTTTAGGATTTACTTAAACGTGATTCTAATGTATACCTCATACCAATCTTTTCAACATCTCTTGAATTATCATAAGCCAATTCTAGGGTAAACATCTCACCTAAAGGGTGACTATGCATGGCAAAGGTTCTAGATATGGAGACAAAATCGATATAGTCATATTCTAACTACCATGGGCTCTGGTACCATGTTGTAAGGAGTGGGATCCTAAAGGGGATCCACTCCCTACTAAAATAAAAAGGCATCAGCCCATATAACCAAACACAAACATAAATTTTTCACAAAAGGGATGATAACCAATTCATTCAACATGTATGTATCATAACACCAAAAGTAGTAGTGGAATTTATAAAGTATATAACCATTACAAGCTTGTTATCATCACTAGTCTTTCACCACGAAGGGTGAGATAAAAGAAAATTTAACTAACCATAGGACTAGCTGAGGATCACCTAACCACTTCAAGAAAGTCTCCCATAAGGTTTCAATTAAACTTGATGAGTTCCTGGTCCAACTTGGTTGTCTCCTCCTTGACCTATATTTGGGGTTGGAAGAGTACCCCAACAAATGGAGAAAAGGTAAATACATCAGCAAAATGTTGGTATGTGCATACTAAATATGGATTTATGAACAATATTCAAAAATAAAGGATGTAAAATAAAAGGCTTCCCAAGGAAAAAGGAAAGGACTACCAAACCAGGCATAAAAAAATATGAGTTTCAAACATATGATAAAAAATATATATACTTGCCATAAATAAAACATAAGGTTGTGCCACATAAGCACATATCATAAAATTAGGGCACATAACCCATCATCAATAACATCAACCTTCATGCATGTGAGATAAGAATAACACAAGAACAATATAAACAAAAAACGCGACCAAGTCTCATAAAACTTGAAACCTGATAGAGAATGATGTACTGCCAAACTCCCAATACATATAAAAATGGGCATCACTACCTGGGTATGGGGCACACAACCCAAAAGCCTATGTACTTACACTACTCTAGGGCTACTGATTCACATAACATGCTTAATGTAGAGGCAAGTATAAAGTATAGTCATATTAAACAAGATTTCCATCACATAATTGGACAATATAAAAATCCTCCACAAAAGTGGGAAAAAGTAGAACATATTACCAAGTAGAATTCCATCATAAACAATGTATAAGATATCGTCAAAAGAATGTCCAATCATAGTAGAATGATCACAAGATCAGAGGCAAATAAAGTATTCCACTTGTAATATATTTTCAAAATAGAAAGAGATATTGGGCAGGATATTTGTCCATCAGACCAAGAGAAAGATAAAAGTAGGCCAATTTCTCAATATGAATAATAGGGATTGCAAACATACCTTACTTTAGAGTCCTAGTTATCACTTTTCACCAACTTAGTTGATTCCAAGATCATTTTTTTCCTAATTACAAGTTATGAATATGTATTAGGGTTTTATAAAGCATAATGTGTAAAGAAACCCTAATTTAAGACCTATTCGAAAAACCTCAAATTTTGGTCACAAAACCTAGACCAAACAATTTCTTATGTTATCCTGATTGAGAAAACATATTTATTTGTCCAATTTGGAGTTTATATGATTAAGTTACAATTTTAGGGCTTTTATATGATTTATTAGATTCTCAAAAATAAACCATCAAAAACATGGAAATCAGACTCTCATACTATTTTTATTAGAAGGATCACATTTTTACGATTCTAAAATAGATTTTAACTTAATTTTTGGACAACCAAAGCAAAAGATACAATTCTTATAAAATCAACCAATCAGAAAACTAGAAAAAACATCCACATCATCATCGGAGAACTATGAGAGAGGAAGAGAGAGAGGGAGAGACCGGGCCTAGTGGCTTGTCCCAATCACAAACGGCCAAGTCACTAGTCAATGACCAACTAGACTTTGCTCAAAGAAAAAGAAAATGGGTGAAAAGGCATATTTTCCCATAGCAAGAAAATAGGAAACAAGTAACAAAATAGGGCAAAACTTGAAACCACCATAGTCTCTCTCTTCGTTGCTCATTCACGCTCCACAATCGTGTGCAACAGATACACTATCCATGAGCATATTTGGGGGGGGGGGAAGATGTAACATCCTAAAATTTTACACACGTAATTCAGAACTCTAATTGGAGTTTCATTATTGGAGGTAAGTAATGGAATTAATGAAATAACCAAATTTTATAAAACTTCATTTGAGTAATGAGAAATAATATATCTTGTTTGTTTATGCATTAAATAAGTAATATTTATCTTAAAGTAAGATTTTACTCTTTTTCTCTCTCCTAATATAATTTCCCCAAATATACATAATGAGATAATGAGTAGGTACTTGAGTGGATGACCACTCCCGATCTCAAAATTCACTAAAAATACTATTGAAAGAGAGATTATTTCAATTTAATCTATCTTTTAATGCATTTAAATTAGGAAAATGACATGTGAAATTTTTCAACAAAATATAGTCAAAACATAAATCTAATTATATGAGAAGATTCTAGACCCTTTAAATAACATATGACCAATTTTTGATATCGTTTGAAGCTTAAGTGATTACCTAATTGACTTAAGGAAGTTCCTATGTAGTTATTTGTCAATTTTAATCAAAAATTTTCCTGATATCCTAATATCTCCTAAGTGCAAAGTGTATGCATCTCACGTGGTCCATTGGCAAGTCCTAGTCAGACTCGTGGATCAAGAGTCATCCATGATCAGGAAATCTTCCCCTTCACCCGTTCCTCCTTCTACTGGACTTTACAGTCCATGCCTCATCCACCTTCCCTCGCCTCTCTTTTTCTATTCAGTGTTGCCTAAAACTAGTAACCCTTTCACCATCATTGCATCTTGACAACTCACATGATCCCAAACTCAATAGGGCTTTGTTCCCTAGAGCTTCTAGTCGACAAACACCCCTTGACTGTTCCATGTTCCAAACTCTAGGAGCTCCATGACACTCTTCCAACCTCCCAGTATAAATCTACCCCTCCATAAAGCTTCCTGGCATCACTAGGACCACAACAGAACCCTGTGATAGACCTCATCCCTCTGGAAACCTTGGTCCCCTAATATCCATCTTTGCTTCGCCTCCTGGAGCTTTGCCTCTAAGCTTGAGACCTTCACAACAAAATCTGAAGCTTCTATCTGTTCTGGCATCTTCAGGTGAAAGTTTTTGGTCTAATGTTTTGGCAAGGTGGGAAAGGTACCTCGTTTTCAATTTTTTGTTCCAAGGTCATTGTTCTGGCCACATCTTAGCAATATGAGATTTCAAGGCACCTTTGTCATGTTTTTTTCATTCTAATCTTCGCCTGGGATACTCAAACCCATCCCAAACCTTCAATTTTTCTTCGATTTGGCTTCTTTGAGTTGTCCGATGCCGATATCTTAGCCTATGATGGAGGCGGTTGGCTCTTGGATCATAGGATGCCTCACTCATCCGTCTTCATCTTGTTGAGACTGTGGTGACCTCAGGAACTTAGTTCCGAAGGTGTTTCCCGAGCTTGTTCCCAAATTATGAGTTTTGATTCAGGATTTTTCCGCCGAACATTATCACTTTCTTCTGTTTAATCAATGAACAAACCCTAACCGGATAGGTCAAATATGCCCTTCATCATTCCTTTGTGCATCATGATTTGTAGAGGGCACGTACGTCTTTGTACTGTCAATCTTAGTGTCTTCAATGCACATTTGTTGTTGAAATCCCATGTGATGTGGAAACACCAGATTGGGTCGTGACAGGATGGGCCCAGATCCACCTACTGATTTGGATGTTGAGCACCACACATGGCTTTTTTTGAGACCCCGATTGGTCAGATTTCCTAAAAACCATAGTAATTACATCCATAACCAGAAAAATATAGAAAATTATGTTTTGGAAAAGATTTTTAATAAAGAAGCAAGTGGTCAAGTTTTCAAGACCTAATTTGATGATCTTTGTCTGTGTTTTTTGGAGAGCCTAAATTAGGGTTAAGATGTTAATGAAGACAAAGATTAATTTGAATTATGATATTTTTAGGATATTAAGGTTTCTACAAACCCCAAGAGATTTAAGAGGAATTTATCTTTGGTAAGTGGATTCATGCACCCTGAGTAACAAGTATGGGTAAAGGTATTTATATTCACTTATATTTATGAAATTCAAATATAATGATATAAAGTACATGTTTTAATGAATACATGCAAGGAAATTGATTATAAATCAGATTGTGACTTTTGTTATGTCTTTCCCAGATATTGCTAGCATCATAACATGCACATGCTTTCTAATTCAAATTTTAATGTTTTATCTTATCATATTCAAGATCAATGTTTATTAAATTATGGATGGATTATGATTGTTCCTTCCAAGATTAAGATGCCTTTTTGACATAAGTTCTATGTGAGCAATGAGCACTTGGGTGTATAAGATCTATGTGAGCAATGAGCTCTTGGGAGCATAAGCTCTATGTGAGCAACGTAAGGATGAAAGACAACATATTCATCGCAAGAAAATGGTTCAAATAAGTAAAGATGAAAGATAAATGGTATGAATGGTTCAAATAAGTAAAGATGAAAGATAAATGATATGACAAGAATCCAATGTTTATAATGTTTGAAGTTATGTTTTCTCAAAAGTATAGTTTATTTCCAGTTCATATAATGTTACTCAATGCCACTTACTCTAACATGTTCTCTATTTTGCTTTGCATGGATGGGGATGCGATGTCTGCATGAAAGAAAGATTATGGAGCTTAGACAAGGAGCATACATTTTGAGGACAAATCTAGAAGACAAAACATGTTGGGGTGCCAACTATAATAAAATACTAGTTTAGATTTAAGTTCAAGTTAAGAGAACTATGTATTAGTTAAAAATGTGAGTGTTGTGTTGAGGACTTGAGTATGAAATCTTTTTACAAGAACTATTTATTTTCCTATGTTGGTTGAACAATCTCTATTTTTATGCAATGATAATCATTTTGTGACATCCCAATGAGATTTTTGCTTCTTCTTAGTTTTATACACGTTTTAGAAAATTGGGGTGTTACAAAAGAAGGTGTTTCTAAGACTGAATCCACATGTCAAAAACCAAGATGGGATTCTAAGGAGCTTACCCTCGGTTCTATTAAACTATGGCGGTTGTAGTTGTGGATGGTGAGGGATTTCACAAGGTGAAGTAAATTCCATCAGTGGCAATTATTCAGTGACTCTCTGATCAAATTGGCATGAGAGAAGGAAAGCATTAGGGCCAGGGGAGATCAGGGTCAATGCATATATATATCATTCCATGGATAGATGGTTTGAGAAACTAAAACTCAAAATTGGGGAAATCATGAAAAAGAAAAACTACAATCTATTTAGGGTTCATGGCATGCATAATTTACTCCCAAATCCAATGCAAGAAAAATCACAAGAACCCGTCAAGAAACGAGTGAGAAAATTGCATAATACCAGGCATATTTAATGTTCACGGGTGGACTCCTTCCTACCCAATGTAGGAGAAGGTCTATACACCATCAGATCTAGATCTAACAGCTCATGGGAGGCACATAATTGATTAAAGTTTGGAAATTTGGAAACATAGTGTGACACAGCAAATTGGGAAATCTTATCCAAATCGAATTAGAATAAAGTGTTATTTATAATATTTCCTTTTCTTACCACTTAAATTGAGGGCCCAAACAAAGTCCAATTAATATGAAATTTTGCAAATATAACAACTAAGGCATGTAGAATCCAAATTTGGCATTATCTTTTACATTTGGAGACTCTAAACATTTTATTTAATTATTTTAAAGTAATTCACATTTTCTCTTTCTTAATGCATTAAAGACTTTTAGAATTACCCAATTTTGGTGAAACTTCACCCTCAAGTGAACTTAAGCACATGGAACATGAATACGCCATTAATTTTATCCCTTGGTATTATTTAACATGTTATTTAATATTTTAGGCTTTATTTACACCTTCTCTCTCCTAAATACATTATATCATTAAAGATTGTCCAAATTTGTTGAAAATTTGCAAATAGGATTAGTTTAGAATGTAGATTTTGAATCTAAGATTAGTTTTCTTTTTTGGATTCATTAAATGTTTTATTTATTATTTTGTAAAAACTCACCTTTATTCTAAATAAAATTGATATTATTATTATCGAAAAATTGTGAAACTTGACCACCAAGCCATATCAAATCCAAAGAATTCGAATTTAAAGTTATCTTTAACCAACTAGTCTTCCTTTTATAAATTATGCATAATTAATATATGTTGCATATTATTATTTTAGTTAACATATTAATTCATCATTATTACTATTATTCATCCAATTGTGTCTCATACCTTCACACTACAACAAAAAGGGTTATATATTATTATTTTGCACTAAATTCTTTATGTTTATTATTTAACTCATTAAAGTTACCAATTCCTTATTTATGTAAATTATGTATCAATATTATCAAGTATGGACACTTGGTTATTCTATGTATATTATTTTTCTTATCATCATACCTCAAACAACATTATCACATGTGACATATTTTATTGGTCTATATATTATTATGAGACCATTGGGTCATAATTGTTTTCATGAATATGTTAGGGTGATTTATTCATGCATTAACATATTAGGGTTACAAATAATTACTATTAGGTATAACTTCACCCTTGTTTGTCTAAGTCCAAAGAACTAAACTTTCTATCCTCCAAGGCATAAGATTGGGTCAAGAGGCTAGGTTTTAGTTTGTGACAGTACTCCACCCCTTAAAAGGATTTCATCTCAAAATCCAATCATCCATACTTCACAAACCAAATACTATCAACCCCTTAAAAGGTTTTACCTAATTAGTCAAACTAAACAACTCTTAAAAATATTAGGATTTCATATGAATCTTTTAGTTGTGAATACTTTTTATGTTGTTCTTTGGTCAAGCGTCTAACTACCATCTCCTATTAGCCTAGGGTTGTGTGGTAGGTCCTTGTGTATCTAACCTAACAACCCTAAGGTTCGCATTATCTACCAAGAAGTCATAGGGTACAAAGGGTAGGTCCATTACACCTTTATGGTATTCCACATATTCCTAGTCACCACATAGCCAAATTATTGTTTATGATATCCACTACAACAAAATCTAATGTTTTACCACTAAACTTCACATATCTCTTTATCATGACTTAGCTCAAGAAAACCTCGATAAAATCCAAAAAAAATATTTTTGTACATATAGTATTATAAGAAAAAAATTGATATCAAAACTTTTGCAGTTGAAAATTAAAATCAAGGTCCAAAACAAAGTGAGAACCACATCATAATGTTTCCATATAATTTCTCCTTAACAACTACTTTCCTCATCCTCATGAAAAAACCTCATAATATCCAAAGATACATGTTACCATTAATATATACGGTAGGGTAAGATCACCTAAAACCTCATCACTTTAGGGTTTACTTAAACATGATTCTAATGTATACCTCATACCAATCTTTTCAACATCTAAGTCAATTCTAGGGTAAACACTCACCGAAAGGGTGACTATTCATGACAAAGGTTCTAAGTAGGGAGACAATATGCATGACAAAAGTTCTAACTAGGGAGACAAAATTAAAATAGTTACATTATGACTACCATGGGTTCTGATACCATGCTATAAGGAGTGGGATCCTATAGGGGATCCACTTCCTACTAAAATAAAAAGGCATCATCCCATATAAACAAACACCAACATAAATTTTTCACAAAAGGGATGATAACCAATTCATTCAACATGTATGTATCATAACACCAAACGTAGCAGCGGAATTTATAAAGTATCTAACCATTACAAGCTTGTTATCATCACTAGTCTTTCACCACGTAGGGTGAGATAAAAGAAAAACTAACTAAACATAGGACTAGTTGAGGATCACCTAACCACTTCAAGAAAGTATCCCACAAGGTTTCACTTAAAATTGATGAGGTCCTAGTCCAACTTGGTTGTCTCCTCCTTGACCTATATCTGGGGTTGGAAGCGTACCCCAACAGAAAAGGTAGGTACATCATCAAAATGCTGGTATATGCATACTAAATATGGATTTTTGAGCAATATTAAGAAATAAAGGATGTCAAATAAAAAGGCTTCCCATTTAAAAAGAAAAGGGCTACCAAACTGGGCATAAAAGAATATGAGTTGCAAACATATGATAACAAAAAAGATACTTACCATAAATAAAACAATAAGGTTGTGACACATAAGAACATATCATGAAATTAGGGCACATCACCCATCATCAATAACATCAACATGCATGCATGTGAGATAAGCATAGCACTAGAACAGTATAAATAACAAAGGTGGCCAAACCTCACAAACTTGAAACCTGATAGAGAATGGCGTACTGCCAGACTCCCAATATATATATATATAAATGGGCATCAACACATGGGTATGCGGCACACAACCTCCATCCCAAAAATAATAGCATGGACACACAACCTAGAAACTAATGTACTTACACTACTCTAGGGCTACCGAATCACATAACATGCTTAATGTAGAGGAAGGTATAAAGTATAGTTAGATTAAATAAGATTGCCATCACATAAATGGATAATATAAACATCCACCACAAAAGTGGGCAAAAGTAGAACATATAACCAAGTAGAATTCCATAATGAAAAAGTATAAGATAAAGTCAAAAGAATGTCCAATCAGAGTAGAATTATCATAAGACCAAAGTTAAATAAAGTATTCCACTTGAAATATATTTTTAAAAGAGAGAAAAAGATATTATGTAGGCTATTTGTTCATTGGACCAAGAGAAAGATAAAAGTGGAATAATTGCTCAATGTGATTAATAGGGGTAGCAAACATACCTTACTTTAGATTCCCATTTATCACTTTTCACCAAATTTGTTGATTCCAAGATCACTTTTACCTAATTACAAGTTATTCATATGTATTAGAGTTTTATAAAGCATAACGTGTAAAGAAACCCTAATTTTAGACCTATTCAAAAAAACCTTGGATTTTGGTCACAAAATTAGACCCAACAATTCCTTATGTTCTCCTAATTAAGAAAACATGTTTTTTTGTCTAATTTAGAGTTTATATGATTAAGTTACAATTTTAGGGCTTTTGTATGATTTATTAGATTTAAAAAAATAAACTATTGAAAATATGGAAATCAGACTCTCAAACAATTTTTTGTAGAAAGATCACATTTTTCTAATTCCAAAATATATTTCTACTTAATTTTTGGACAACCAGAGAATAAGATATGATTTTTTTATAAAATCAACCAATCAGAAAACTTGAAAATCTACGTCGTCATTGAAGAACTGCGAGAGAGGAAGAGAGAGAGTTAGATACCAGGACTAGTGACTTAGCCCAACCATGAGCAGCCAAGTCACTAGTCAATGACCAACTAGACTTTGCCAAAAGAAGAAGAAAAGGGATGAAAAGACATATTTGCCCATGGCGAGAAAATAGGAAACAAGTAACAAAACAGGGCAAAAGTGGAAACCACCTCAAGTCTCCCTCTTCATCGTTCGCTCATGCTCCACATTCATGTGCAATAGGTCCATTGGTCGCAAGTAGATTTGGGGGAAAAAAGAAGGCATTTCTAAGACTGAAACCACATGTCAAAAACCAAGATGGGAGTCTAAGGATGCTTACCCTAGGTTCTTTGAACCGTGGTGGTGGGAGTTGTCGATGGCGGGAGATTTAGTAGCATGAAGTAAATTCCATTGGTGATGGTTATTTGATGACTCTCTAATCAAATTGGCATGATAGAAGGATAGCATTAGGGCGGAGAAGATTGGGGTCAATGTATATATATCATTAAGGGTTAGGACTTCCACGGATAGATGATTTGAGAAGCTAAAACTCAAAATTGGGGAAATCATGAAAAAGAAAAACTAGGCTTCTATTTGGGGCTCATGGCATGCATAATTCACTACCGAATCTAATGCAAGAAAAATCACAAGAAACCATCAAGAAACGAGCGAGAAAATTGTGAAATACTAGGCATATTTATTGTTCACAGGAGGACTCCTACGTACCCAAGGTAGGAGAAGGTCTCCGCATCGTTAGATCTTGATCTGATAGCCCATGGGAGGCGTGTGATTGATCAAAGTCTAAAAATTTGGAAACATAGTGTGACACATCAAATCGGGAAACCTTATCTAAATCGAATTAGAAAAAAGTGTTATTTATATTATTTCCATTTCTTACCACTCAAATTGTTGAACTTTGGAGAAAGGCACTGGAATCAAATGAATTGATGATTAGTAGGAGAAAAATTGAGTATAGGCATTGTGATTTCAGCTAATCTTGTAGTGTGAATGGTGGAGCCAATTGGGACGGAGTAGATATACCAAAATGTGATAAATTTCATTACTTGGGCTCTACCATTCAAACATATGGGGATGTCCAAAATGGCATTTGGCATAGGTACACTGTAGGATGGTTGAAATGGAGGAGTACAACTTGAGTATTATGTTATCAGAAGATGCCTCTCAGACTAAAATGCAATTTTTATAAAACTGCTATACGACCAGCCATGCTCTATGGGAGTGAATGTTGGGCGGTAAAGAAATAAGGACTCAACAAGATGAACGTGGTTGAGATGCGTATGTTGAAATGGATGTGTGGGAATACAATAAAAGATCGCTTGAGAAATGACTATATCAGGAATAAAGTGGGGGTGGCGAGCATTGGGGACAAGTGGCGAGAGGGACGACTCAGATGGACATGTGCAACGCATACCGACTAATGTGCCTATACGAAGCAATACATTTGAGGAAGCACAATTAATAGAAAAAGAGGAAGGCCTAAATTAACATGTGAAAAGCTTATAAAGAGAGATTTTAAATCTCTACATCTTAACCAGAATATGACCCATGATAGAGCTGAATGGAAAAGAAGGATCCAAGTAGCCGACCCCAACATAGTTGGGATTGAGGCTTAGTTGATGATGATGATGATGATGATGATGATGATGATGATGATGACCACGCATATTGAGGGCCCAAACAAAGTCCAATTAATATGAAATTTTCTAGATAGGCCAATTAAGGCATGTAGAGTCCAATTTTGACATTATTTGTTACATTTAGAGACTCTAAGTATTTTATTTAATTCTATTAAAGTAATTCACATTTTCTCTTTCTTAATGCATTAGCGACTTCTAGAATTACCCAATTTTGGTGAAACTTCACCCTCAAGAAAAATTAAGCATATAGAAAATGAATATCCATTAATTTTATCCCTTGGTATTATTTAACACATTATTTAATATTTTTAGGCTTTATTTACACATTCTCTCTCCTAAATACATTAGATCATTAAAGAGTGTCCAAATAAGTTGAAAATTTGCAAATAGGCTTATGTTAGTATGTAGATTTTGAATCAAAGATTAGTTTTCTTTTTTGGAGTCATTAAATGTTTTATTTCTTATTTGGGAGAAAACTCACCTTTTCTTTTCTAAATAAAATTAATATTATTATTATCCCAAAACTATGAAACTTGGCCACCAAGCCATATCAAATCCAAAGAATTTGAATCTAAAGTTATCTTTAACCAATTAGTCTTCCTTTTATGAATTATGCATAATTAATATATGTGGCCCATTATTATTTTATTTAATATGCTACTTCATCATTATTGCTATTATTCTTCCAATTGTGTCGCATACCTTCACATTACAACTAAAAGGGTTATATATTATTATTGTGCACTAAACTATTTATGTTTATTATTTAACTCATTAAATTTACCAATTCCTTATTTATTTAAATTATGTATCAATATTCTCAATTATGGACACATGGTTCTTCTATGTATATTATTTTTCTTAACATCATATCTTAAACAACATTTTCACATGTGACATATTTTATTGGTCTATAGATTATTATGAGCTTTTATATGATTTATTAGATTCTAAAAAATAAACCATTTAAAACACGGAAACCAAACTCTCAAACAATGTTTTTAGAAAGATCACATTTTTCTGATTCCAAAATATATTTTTACCTAATTTTTGGACAACCAGAGAAAAAGATATGATTTTTTATAAAATCAACCAATCATAAAGCTCAAAAATCCACGTCATCATCGAAGAACCGTGAGAGAGGAAGAGAGAGAGGGAGATACTAGGACTGGTGACTTGGCCCAATTGTAAGCAGCCAAGTCACTAGTCAACGACCAACTAGAGTTCGCCTAAAGCAAAAGAAAAGGGCTGAAAAGACATATTTGCTCATGGTGAGAAAATAGGAAACAAATAACAAAATAGGGCAAAAGTGGAGACCACCTCAAGTCTCCCTCTTCATTGTTGGCTCACGCTCCACGTTCGTGTGCAATAGGCCCACTGGCCACGAGCAGATTTGGGGGAAAAAAGAAGGCGTTTCTAAGACTGAAACCACATGTTAAAAACCAAGATGGGAGTCTAAGGATGCTTACCCCAGGCTCTATTGAACCGTGGTGGTGGGAGTTGTCGATGTTGGGAGATTTTGTAGCATGAAGTAAATTCCATTGGTGATGGTTATTCGATGACTCTCTAATCAAATTGGCATGACATAGCATTAGGGAATGGATATCGGGGTCAATGCATATATATATATATATATATATATATATATATATATATATATATATAGCATTAAGGGTTAGGGATTCCACGGATAGATGATTTGAGAAGCTAAAACTCAAAATTGGGAAAATCATAAAAATAAAAACTAGGCTTCTATTTGGGGCTCATGGCATGTAGAATTCACTCCTGAATCTAATGCAAGAAAAATCACAAGAAACGAACGAGAAAATCACAAAATACCAGGCATATTTATTATTCACAGGAAGACTCCTTCCTACCCGAGGTAGGAGAAGGTCTCTGCATTGTCAGATCTTGATCTGACAGCCCACAGGAGGCGTGCGATTGATCAAAGTCTGAAAATTTGGAAACATAGTGTGACACATCAAATCGGGAAACCTTATCTAAATCAAATTAGAAAAAAGTGTTATTTATATTATTTCCTTTTCTTACCACTCAAATTGTTGAACTTTGGAGAAACGCACTGGAATCAAATGGATTGATGATTAGTAGGAGCAAAATTGAGTATAGGCATTGCAATTTCATCCAATCTCGTAGTGTAAATGATGGAGCCAAGTTAGACGGAGTAGATATACCAAAATGTGATAAATTTCATTACTTGGGCTCTAATATTCAAATAGATGGGGATGTCCAAAATGACATTTGTCATAGGTACACTGTAGGATAGTTGAAATGGAGGAGTGCAGCTAGAGTATTATGTGATCAGAAGATGCCTCTCAAACTAAAAAGTTGTTGACTCAAGGTCAATTAGGTCAATGTTGACTCACATCTAAATTGACTAAACTCTTGTTTTGATGATGACTAACCATTCCAAATATTGGTGTCTAATGTATCTACTTGAGTGATTTCAGATTAGGTATAGACACACTCCAAATGCCCTAACTTGTGTATATCAAATTGGAGAAAAGACAAGTCAAAGTCAATACAAGTGCACATTTTTGTAATATGATGTAAATCCATTAGAATCATGTTGTAAATCACTTGTAATGATTTTATGACTTGTAATTAAGCTTATAAAAAATCAAGAGCACTTAGATCAAATGTTTAAGCACTCAAAAGCCATTTTCCAAAATTCACATCATGTTGTTCATCGGTCGAGTTCTGTGAGTTGCAAACTCGACCGATCCTGATTGGATCTTGAAAAACTCAACTGATGGAGTACCTGACCAATTCGATTTTCATTGGTCGGTCGAGTTTCCCTAGGAGAAACGCGACCGATGGTCTGAATATCAACTTTGTCTTTTACTCTATCGGTCGAGTTACCCTTATAGAAACTCGACCGATTGCACTGTACGTAAAAGTGCAGAAAAATACTTCTAGCCATTGTGGAGTTGCGACAAGTGAAAATATATCCATTGTAAGCCAAAAAATGGCTAGTTTTCATTCTCAAGTGTTCCCAAAGGCTAGGAGGCATCCCCAGCTATAAATAGGACCCCTTGGGCTTCATTCCAAGGTTGAGCATTCAATGCAAAAATCTATGTGAGGTTCCTATTCTATAGTTGAGTGCTTTCTACAGCCTCCTCCATCTCTCTAAGCTTAATCACTTGCTACATTCGTTAGAGTGAGTAGGAAATATGTAAGAGAGCTCGTCCTATATGTATATCTTGTGAGGCTCTCACTTCAACCACCTCCCTATCTCTCATTTCAACCATGAAGATGAAGGATCTCTCTCTTGCTTAAGAGAGGTGAAGAAGAACAAGGGAAGGTGTCCCTTGGTGAAGATCAAGGCTGAAGACTTGGAGCAAGAGTGGGTAAGCCCTTGGTGAAGGTAGAAGAATCCTTTCTCAAGTGGGTAAGTCCTTGGTGGAAGCTTCTCCTAGCGAAGGTGAAGTCAAAGGCGGAAGATCCAAGAAGAGTGGGTAATTCCTGCAAGGCTGAAGACTTGTGCAAGAGTAGGTAAGTCCTTGGAAGAAGGCGGAAGACTCTTCGCAAAGTGGGTAAGTCCTTGGTAAGGTTGAAGACTCTTTGTATTGGATAGGTAAGTCCTTTGGTGGTCATGTATTGTAAGTCTTATGAATTAATATAAGAATGCAATGGTTAGGAAATCCTAGAGGCTGACCTCTCTAGGTAAGTGGACTGACTCACTTCTAGTTTGAAGTGAGGAACCACTCTAAATAGCTTGTCCTCTTGTGTTTTATTAATATCTCTCATCCTTTCTATGCATGTTTTAGTTGCACACAAATTTCCTATTTAGCAACCTTATCTTATGATATATCTTGAAGGTCTAATGAATTTTGTTTAAGTGCATTCAACTCTATTCACCCCCCTCTAGAGCATCTAATCACCCATCTAGGATCCAAAATTTGGTATCAGAGTGGGATTCTCCAACCATACTTCAACAATTAGGAGAAGATGGGTGACTACCAAGGAGGGACATACTTGATCAGCCTACCAATCTTTGATGGGAGCAATTTCCTCTATTGGAAAAGAAGGCTTCAATTCTACATCCAAGGATCAAGTCTTGAGATGTGGCAAATGGTGAACAGCCCATACAAGCTACCAATGACAAAGATTGAAGAATGGGATGATTCTACCTTGAAGAAAGCAACCTTGAATTCTAAAGCCATGCAAATCCTCTATGCCTCTATGACCCCCACCGAGTTCAACCAGATTTCTTCATGTGAAACAGCCTATGAGGTATGCAGAAAGTTATGCATCACTTATGAGGGGACAGATCAAGTGAAGGAAAGCAAAGTCTACATGCTCAAAGGGTTACTTGATAACTTCAAGATGGGAAAAGAGGAGAGGATAGCCAACATGTACTCAAGGCTCAACACCATTGTGAATGGTCTTGCGGTTCTAGGTCATCTTATGTCTAGAGGAGAGATCAACTCAAAGATCCTTAGAACTCTTCCCAAGAGGTGGGAACCCAAGGTGACTTCCATTGAAGAATCAAGGTCTCTTAATGATGTCCCTATTGAAGATCTCATTGGAAATATACAAGCACATGAAGTCACACTTGACAAAAGAGAAGAAGTTGAAAGATAAGAGAAGAAAGAGCTAAAGAGAATGAAGAAGGCTGAAATAAAGGCACAGATTGAAGCTATCATGGGGCAAGCTTCTCCATACTCTCAAGTTAAAGAAGATGCCATGTAATCCAAGGGTAAACTCTACAAAGGCAAGTCTTCCTCCATCTGGTACCTCAAGTGTGGAAAGAAGGGTCATTTCAAGATAGATTGCACACAAGTTATAAAGACTCATCATCACAAGAAAAGAGAAGATAAGTGCCACTCATGCCGAAGTGACTCCTCCAACTCAAGCTCAAGTGAAGAATCAAGTGAATATTCAAGTGGTAGCTCAAGCTCTAGTGATGAAGGAGAATTCCATTTTGCTCTTATGGCATCAACAAGTAAGGACTCAAGTGAGGTAAATCTAAACTCATTAGATAAAGAATATTTGATTGCTATTATTCATGATACTTGTTGTGGCATTCAACTCATGAAAACAAGATTAACTAATGCGGAAGCGTTCACTAAGCAGTGGATTACCAAAAATCACTAAAAATTAAAACCTTTTTATCAAAAAATCCATCAAGTAAAAACTTTCTCACATAGAACAAAAGTAACACATTTACATTCTATTTTTCAAAAGTACATAACTTGTATCATCTCTTTCTGTGAGTTACAAGCAATAACTGTCCTGTCAAGCTAAACACATGCAGTATAAAATCTCGAGGCACTGAGCCAAAATCTCGAAAGCACTAACTACTACTCCGAGGACCTAAGAGTACAGAGATGACACATAGGACTCTATCTACATCTATACAAGGCATAACAGCCATTGTCTCCACCTGAGACTTCACTGCAATCCCCGCTACTACTGCTACTGTCCTTCACCTACTGAAGGATTCCTGCCTCCTCATCTGTGTCCACCTAAAAAAATGTGATTCCCACAGGGGTGAGACAATTGAAAATTGCCCTAGCGAGAGATATAACTCTCCCCCAGAAACATTATTATTGCAGCTTAAGAAGATAGATATGAATAGAGGAGTCATATTATCTGACAGCAGATATTTTAATGTCTTAACAGATTAGAACATTATTCTTATCAGAAGCATTACAGTTATAACTTGATAGAATCAACATGTCACTTATCCTTTAAGGAATATGAAGAACATGTATAATATTTATTCACTATAGAATCATTACCACAACATTAACTCTCTTCAGGCTTAGCTCATATATCTAATGTATACATAGTCATTGGGGAGTCATGGCCTGTAGCCATACTCTTTTCACAAAGTGTTGGGATCTTGGTCCCTCAACTCACCAAGCACAATTCCATTTCTTAACAGGTTCATCATCATTATTATAGTATCTGGGTATTTGAACCCAGAACTCACCATGGATACATATTATCATTTATTAGGTAACTTAATACCTTCAGATCATTTAACCAAGGACATCCTGAATCTTGCTACATAATGTATTGCACATAGTACACAAAGTTCTATGATTCTTACTACACAAAGCATATGAAGGCTTATAAAACCTATAAAACATTCTTTTTTTGGTCGATCAAAACTCCTGTTGATTTTTTTTTCATTTTTGTATAAAATGTACAAAACTTGTTAGTTCTCAAAGCGAGAAACCAACTAAAAAGGAAGAAAGAGAGAGATCTATCTCTACATCTATAACCGCTGAGGGAAGGATGAGAGAATACACAAGGTGAAGAACTTTCCCCATGAAAAAGAAAACAAGGAAGAAACCCCAAATATGGGACAAGACAAGGCTCCAAAATGAAGGAAAAAACTACAAAAGATCAACCAGGGAGCACCAAGCACATAGAGACCCAGCAGGAAAACCAACATCCAAACACAAGGATCATCTCACAGCCTCAAAACGTCCAACAGCAGAACCCATCAGAGCCAATCAAAACCAGCAACACCAGGGAATGTCAGGCATCACTTCAGTCCTTGTGAAAACTTTAAAGCTTCAAAAACAAACAATAGCTTGAACAGAGCATCAATAACCAGCGTCATTCAACAGAACAGGATCCATCAACACCCCTGCCGCATAGCAGGAAAAAAGCTCCCAAAACACTCAAGAGAGAAAATTGAGTGAGCTCTGCCACTCCCAACCGGGATCAGCTCAACCACTCAACAAGAGCCTACAACACACCAAATAACCACATCCATCTGTGAAGGAGAAAGGATTGAGTGAGCTCTGCCACTCCCACACCGAGATCATCTCAACCACTCAAACTGAAACCTGCAGACCACCAACACACAAAACCAGGGAACCAAAGGCCACAATCAACAATGGGTGAGCTCTGCCACTCCAAGAAGGATAAGCTCGCAACCAACCCAAACAAAACGACCAGAAACCAACCATCCATAGCCACCAAAGGATCAAAAGAACAAGTTGTATAGATCACAGAACTTCTAAGCACATAGCAACACCAGCAGAAAGCACAAAGAAAATATGAACAGGAAACGGAAACCCAGCCTTCAAGCAACAAGGAACAGCAACATATAACATCAGCAAGCTATCACAGTGCCAGAGCATCCAGCTTCAGAACAGCCACCTCAGCCCGGAGGAAGCAAATCTGGGAAGCAAACCTTGTCCAGAGAAATCAAGAAAGACCAGGCCTAGCTGAAGAAGAATCTGCCACTTCAAGGAAAGACAAGCTTCAGCAGAGAAAACGTTTATCCATGACTGGAAAAAACACAGCACGGCGGGTCCACAGAGCAAAACCATAACAAGCACCATAAAAAACAGCCCAAACAACACATCAACTAGCACCAAGGATTAGAAAATCTTCCAACATAAGCTTCCACACATCCTCTGAAGATCTATAAACCTCATCATGCACTCTCTTATTGCGCTCATACTAAGAATGATAGAAAATAAGGCTACTTAAAATACCAACCTTACTGCTGCCATTAGAAATAAGATCATTCTAGCATTGAGGAATCAAGAAAGAAGGCATAACAGATCGAGCTAGATCCCAGATACTATGGATAAAGGTGCATCCAAACAACAAATGAAAGAATCTTCATACCCAGATTTACAAAGAAAGCAAATAGAAGCAAGGGATATTCCTCTTCTTCTCAGAAAGTCAGAGGTAGGAATACGATTATGTCTAGCCTTCCACAAGTGAATAATAGCTTTTGTGGGTTTTGATATTCCATAACTAGACAAAGCCATCATCCACAGGCCTATGAATTCTAACAGCCTCCTAAAAGTCATTGAACTTAGGACTCTTCAAGTTCATAAAAGTAAGATAGTCATCCTTCAAAGGGTCAATCTTCTTAGCTTTAAGATAATTCAAAATAATCTCCTGATGTCTATTAGTACTTTTAGGCATATGCCACTCAGAATTCTTAATAGTAATATCCACCTTCGCATCCCAAGGAAGACCAGACATAGAAATAAGATTCCTTCCAACAAGGTCACTAAGGAAACCACCTTTAGAGAACCAGGGATCCTGCCACAACAAAGTATTGGAACCCGACCCAATATAAAATCTAATATGATTCTTCAGCACATCTCTGGCTCTAATAATATTGTTAAACAGCCAAGAAAAATTCGAAGAAGCACTGACCAGCCAAAACGATATTCTTTTTAAGTATTTTTCTGAAATCCATTTGACCATAACAAGTCCTTCTTGCTAGCTACGTTCCAGGTATTAACAAGAAGACAAGCTAATGACATGTCTCTTGCCTTCTTGAGTCCAAGACCCCCTTCCTTCTTAGGTTCAGTAACATTATCCCACTTCACCAAATGGAGATTCCTCTTAGATTCCGAGCCACTCCAAAGGAAGTCTCTACAAAGCTTATCAATCTGGTCCAGTGTAGAAACAGGAATAGGAAAAGAGAACAGCCAATAAGTATGCATGTTGCGGAGAGTGGACTTAATGAGCTCCAATCTAGCAGTCATAGAAAGAAGCTTGGCTTTCCAAGAGTCCAACCTACCTTTGATTCTATCCACAAGATTAGAACATAACTTTTTAGATAACTTTCCAGTAAAAAGAGGGAGACCAAGATACTTAGAAGGGAAGGAACTTTCCTTGAATCCAAGAGTCTCAAGAATGGGAGCTTTAACGACCCCTTTACTGAAAATAATCGAACTCTTAGACTGATTAACATGGAGACCAAACATATTCCCTAACTCATGAAGAATCTCATTAATAGAACAAGCATTGTCATAATGAGCTTTGGAAAAGATCATGAGATCGTCAGCAAAGATAAGGTGAGATATAGCAAGATTTTTAGATGCTATAATAGGACTAATCTTCCCCTCTTCTTCAGCAGCATTCATTAGTTATGTGAAACCTTGCATAGCAATAACGAAAAGATAAGGAGCAAGGGGATCCCCTTGCCTCACACCATTAGAGGGCTTAAAAGATTCAGAAGGCTCACCATTAATAAGAACCTGCTATGATGTAGAAGCAAAAATCTCCTCAATCCATTTGATCCACAGCATAGGGAACCCCATCTTCACCATGATAGAAAAGAGATAGTTCCAATTTACATAATCATAAGCCTTTGTAATGTCAGCCTGGAGGCACATCATATTAGGGCTAGAATGCTTCTTGAAATCACTAAGAATCTCATTGGTAAGAAAAGTGGCATCTCTTATGCTTCTACCTTTAACAAAAGCACACTGCTTCTGATCAATAATGGACGGAAGAACCTCTTGAACTCTATTGGCAAGAATCTTAGATATAATTTTATAAAAAACATTGCAAAGAGCTATAGGATGCCAATTTTTAATGTCAGATGAATCACCACCTTTAGAAATGAGAGTAATGAAGGTCTTATTAGCTTCTCTAAGGAGCCTCCCATTAGAAAAAAATTCCATGATCGCAGCAGCCACATCATCGCCAATAACACTCCAAGATTTTTTGTAGAACACATCATTAAACTCATCCGGTCCCGGAGCCTTATCATTTTTCAGATTATTAATAATGTCATTAACCTCAGCTCTAGTGACACCACAAATGAGAGAGAACTTTTGACTAGAGGTAAGGGTTCTACCTTTCCAAGCACCCTTCCAAACATGAACACCAGGAGAGTGAGTGTTGAACAAGTTACTATAGAAGGAAGAAATAAACCTCTTTATCTCAAAAGGGCAGTGAGAGATAGCATCATCAATACTAAGTTTTTTAATAGAATTGGAGTTCCTCCTGACCTTCATCGAAGAATAGAAGAAGGAAGTATTCGAATCCCCTTCTTTAAGCCAAGAAATCCTAGATTTTTGCTTATAAAAAGCTTCTTGGACCCTAGCACATTTACTAGCTTACAGCCTCAAACACTTAGCCTTGGTCCGAAGGACTTCATTCGTAGGATGTAAATCAGCCTCAATCTGAGCTTGAAGGGCATTAAAACTAGAAATATTGGCTTTATCATTCACATCTCCAAAAGAATTCTTATTCCACTTAGATAGTTCAGTTCTTAGTAAGGAAAGCTTTTTATAAAGCATGAAAGTAGCAAAACCATGCACATCAGTACTCCAAACTGACCTAACAATGTCAAGAAAATGGTCATGTTGAGCCCAAGAGTTGATAAATCTAAGAGGAGATTTGATCTTTCTAGGATGTCCAACAGTGAGAAGAATTCTTTTATGATCACTAATGATGTTAGAGATAACTTCTCCAGAAAACTCAGCATCAAGAGATAAGAAATCAGCATTATAGAGGACTCTATCAATCCTCGAGGTAGCAAAACCAATACCATCCTGGTTATTACTCCAAGTAAAGAAAGGACCCTGAAGGTCTAAATCAAAGAGACCACAATTAAGAGTGCAACTGTTAAAACCATCCATAGAGCATCTAGATGGCTGCTGCTTGCTAATTCTTTCGTTGGATTTCCTAACACAATTAAAATCACCCATAAGAATCCACGGTCTATCCACCTTGTGAGAAAAATTATCAATAGAATCCCAGAGAGGTCCTATCTTTATCCGGATTGTGGCCATACACCGCAGACAAGAAAAAAAATAAGAATCTCCAACAGAAACACCCATATGAACAACATGGTCATTCTCATCCAGCTTGGTAATACAACAATTATCCTCTTTCCACAGAACAATAATCCTACCCAAAGGGTGAGAAGAGTGATTAGAAACCCAGGCATAGTTAGGAAAATATTTAGACATAAAACTGGACATTTTCTTATATCTCAACTTAGTTTCAACCATAATGAAGATGTCATTCCCCACCCTCCTGATTTCTTATTGGACAGGGATAATCTTATTGCTAATCCCTCTAACATTCCAAGAAGAAATAGAGAAGGGAGGAGTCATTTAATACCTGAGGTTGTTGAACTGTCAGCCTCAGTATTTTTAGAAGACAAATGAAGATCAGCTTGAATAGGAGAGTATTGAGAGTTTTCAACCATGTGATAGATACCCACATTCAACTTAGCTTGACACCTAGGAGGGTCTTTAAGATTGATAGAATTCACAGCATTAACAGCTGGATCCGAAGAAGCTTGCAAACTAATGTTACTGCTTGGAGAAACTTTAGGAGCAACAGGAATAGAAACTGGAGTCGAAGGACCTGAAGAACTAGATGCCCTTGCATTACTGACTTCAAAACCTTTGTTAACTTCTTTAGATAGTAACATGTCTTCAACAGCAGGAACTTCCTCACATAACTTCTCTCTAGCTCGATTAATTTCCTCCTCATCCACCACTTCCTCAATGATATACATACCATCATCAATCTTACTACCTTCAGGAATATCATCGTGATGAGTTTGAGCTTGCTTCTTTTTAACCTCCCATATCTTCTTAGGATTTTTATCATCTTTAAGGACTGGTCTGGTTGAAACAAGATCTACACGACAATTACCATGACCCATAAATCCACACTTCTTGCATCTGTAGGGAACCCATTCATATTCCAGTTCAACAACCTGCACATCCCCTTCGTCACTGACCAGTGGTAGCTTGCTCAGAAACAGAGCATCTTTATTCATCATAACCAGAATACGGGCATGTTCAATGCAGCCCAGATTAAAGGTGCTCTCATCCATTCTGACCGGAGTACCAAGGTAAGAACCTATCCTTTCAAACGTCCGAACATCCCACAGCTCCATAGGGAGTTTGCAGATATCCACCCAAACTGGGACATCCTCCAAAATCGATTTCATCTTCTTCTCACCGATTGACCATCACTTCAGAACAACCGGACGCCCTCTAACAAACCATTCAGAGTTCAGAACCATCTCAAGGTCATCTTGACTGGAGAAACGTATCAAGAAAAATCCCTCACCCCTGTCGAAAACTTCGAAGCCCTCTTGGGTTTTCCATACCCCAGAAAAATGATAAGCGAGAGTAGGAATATGAGGAACAAAATCAATAATGTATCCCAGAAGGCACTTGCTCCATCGATCCGCATTTTCCCTTACTTCTCTCTTAGGATAAGATATTTTCCCTTCTATTATAGTAACGTCAGTCTTCTTCAAGTCTGTAGCCTTTCCCTCTTTTCGCGGCTGAATAGACTCCCATTTGATCGGAACTAGATCTGAAGCCAAATCTGGCACCTTCCCAGATTTGCGAAGCTCCTCCGAATCATTCCCAGATCTGATGTTGTTATCACGCCATTTATGATTACGGTAAGGTGGCCGAGCAAGCGTCGTCACCTTCCCAATCGCCTTGTCGCCCAGAGCGAAGGAGTCAGGGAGCACGGGAGCCATCCACCTATAAAACATTCTTAATAACAAAGCATCATAGCCCACACCTGGCTATGCTCATCTTATCAACATATCTGCATGATTAATAATCATGACATAATTACATATCAATATCATGCAATTTGAGGGTTATCTTATTACATTCATAACCCATTAGTATGTATTTGAGCTTCACATAGGATTAACTTGTCATAGGATTTCACATAGCATTACCTTTGTATTAGGAATCACATAACATTGACTTGTATTAAAGTTTCACATAGCAATACTCTGTATCATTCATCAATAAATGAATTATCAACAAACAGCATGAGTTTCTCTCTCATCTTTGCCTAAATATGATTACATCATAGTTGGTAGGTTTGGATTAACCTTTTAATAAAGCATATTAGCCTACATTCAACAAAGTGCATTACATCTCAATGTAACCATTGACATGACACATCTCATGTATCATTCATCCAATTATATTGGACTTATAACACATCAAGGTATACCAGTATTTGGGGTGTTGGATGTGATATCTATCATATCTTGATGTATCACTTCCCTCAACACCTTTATCTTACTTGAGTTCATACAGTTACCTTGTATTAGGGTATTACCCATCCTAATACTTTATGCGCCAGTTCATCACATTTATCATGTAAGGTAGTGATCATTAGTCACTCACTTAGAATATACAACCATTGCCAAAACTATGGTCTCATCCTTGAGTTAGAAAATAACAAAACTGCCATACTAGGTGTAACATCCCAGGATTTGAGGCCTCGGATAAGTTGATCTTAAAAGGAATGATTGGACTACCCATATCACCAAGGCGCACCTCCTTTTCCGGGAGCCCATCACTAAAGAACTCCATAGTTAAGCGTGCTCAGCTTGGAGTAGTACTAGGATGGGTGACCAGTCGGGAAGTTGACCCCGGCTTGCGCGTGAGTGAGGATAAGGCGTGTAGTTAAGGCTAGTGGTGGTCTGTGGGGCCAGTCGTCATTCCTGAAACTCTACTAGAGCCTTGGGCAGTGAGCTTGGGCATTACAAATGGTATCAGAGTCATAATCCCTCCAGTAGGTGGGGCCCACATGGGCATGTGACATGCTAGTCTTGAGCCGTGCGGTCCAGGCATGTTGGAAAGGGCTATCCGTTGAGATGAGATGGAGCCACCTTTGTGTCGGTAGCCGTGATCGGGAGCTGGGTGTCCATGGGCCATTGTGGGTCTACACTGAAATGGGGTCAGATTATGAGGCCATATAGTTGAGCCTTGACGAGGACGTCAAGAGTCTAAGTGGTGGAGATTGTAACATCCCAGGATTTGAGGCCTCGGATAAGTTGATCTTAAAAGGAATGATTGGACTACCCATATCACCAAGGTGCACCTCCTTTTCTAGGAGCCCATCACTAAAGAACTCCATAGTTAAGTGTGCTCAGCTTAGAGTAGTACTAGGATGGGTGACCAGTCGGGAAGTTGACCCCAGCTTGCGCGTGAGTGAGGATAAGGTGTGTAGTTAAGACTAGTGGTGGTCTGTGGGGCCAGTCGTCATTCCTGAAACTCTACTAGAGCCTTGGGCAATGGGACTGGGCGTTAAACTAGGTCACTTGCAAATCAACTTCAAGTCGAGCATAGAGCACCACGGCGATGTAGCCAAGAACGGTCATGCAAGGGGAAGATACCACAGTCGTGCTACCTTGTACGGTCGTGCTATAGAAGATCACCACGACCGTTTTACACCACCACAGTTGCCATCATCCAACCCCTTTAGCTTAATTAGGAATAGTATTCTCCATATTTATAATTTGAGGATTCACATAGAATATTCCATACATCTGTGGATTTCACATAGTATTATTCTCCAATAGAGTCTTACATAATCATCCTTCTATATCAAGGATTCACCTAGTATTATGTGAAATTAGGATTTCACAACACATCACTCAGTGATAGAACTTCACATAGAATTAGTAGCACAACCCTATATTAGGGTTTCATATACCTTTATCCCATTTTAGGGATTAGGGTTTATCATTCGCATCTAAGTGGGGTTTCTCTTTCCTCATAACCAAATTATGGTTAGGATATACAATTCCCATTAAATTAGGGTTTCCTTCATTGTTACACTAAGTTAGGATTACATCATCACCCTCGATTTATGATAACACTTAGCTTTGCCCTAGATTAGGGTTTCACACATAGCTTTGCTCTAATTAGGGTTTCACACATAGCATTGTTCTCATTAGAGTTTCACACATAGCATTGTTCTAGTTAGGGTTAGGGCTCATTGATTAGGGTTTCATGATCGCATTATTATGAATCAACCCTTATCACATAGTTTACCCATAATGAGAGAATTAGGGCTTAATTATATAAGCATTCATCTCTATCATTCCCTCTCTCATCCTCTTTTAAGATGTTAACTACACCAAGATTAATCTAGGTCAACTCTTCACTTGAGTACACATAGCTAGGGTTAACCTTCACAATCATCATAGGTCTATATCTTTAATAATCACATAGCTGATTAACCTTTGACCATATTAGATGTCCAAATGGTCTAATCAATTAAACCATCAATTATATAAGGAATTCAAAAGAATTGACCAATTAGACTTTCAAATCCACAAGGTGATCAATTGGGTTAACCATTGAAATCTTCAATTGCATTAAGTATCTAAATAGGTTCACCATATTGGACCTTCAATTACATGAGGTATTCAAATGGATTAACCATGTTGATCTTCACATAGTTGATTTCTTAGACCCTCAATGATCTTGGTTCTCATACGTCAATTGGTTGAAAACCATTTGAACAAGTTGTACTTGAAATCAATTGGACAAGGTTGGTATTGAAACTGTTTGCACTTTGGGTCTCCAAACGGCCAAACGGTCTTGAGACTGTTTGGTCCAAACCCTCTCAAAACTGCATGGACCAAAAAGGCACTTCAAAACTCAATCGACTCAATGTTTCGATTCATGGACCAATTATAAATTGAACCACTAAAGCATTCATCAATTGGACCACTGAATCACCATTCAATTAGACCTTCAATTTAGGGTTTTGAATCTAATTGAACTAGGTTTGATAATCAAGAAACCATCACTTAGGGTTTGAAATCGAGGATCCATCAATGATTGACATTGTGGAATCAAATCAATTGAAATCTATGAACTATCATCATAACATGATATGACCTGACCTCAAACGGTCTTAGATGACCACCAAACGGTCTTGAGACCGTTTGGGTGATCTCCAAAAGGTCTTGAGACCGTTTTCCCATTCCATCATCAAAAACTATGACATCCAATTAGGGTTTTGGACCATTGGATGTGTGTGTGTATACATACATACATACATACATATATATATACATATATATATATATATATGAAAATGATCAAAAAATGTGTAGAATATGATAAAATAGGTTTTTAGGCCTCATTCTATTTCAGATTCAAAAAGTGTATGTTAGTACATACTTCTATGATATAAAGTACATGTAAACCCTAGGGTTTTTTAAGGGGGGTCAGCAGGTTATTTATCTTGCCTTCATGTTGCAAGCAAATTCATAATAGATTTACATTTTGGGAGCTAGAAGAAAATACATTAGTAATACTACCATTACACACATTAGACTTTCAAAACTCAAGGGTTTCCTTGGGATGTAATCTAGAAGCAAGACTACCGTGGTTGTTTTTTTATGGTGCTTATCTATGCTATCTACAACATGATTGCGCTCACATATGACATGATTGATCACCCAATTGTCCTTCACCTTCTTCTAAATGTTCTGCACCCATTTATCCACCTTGGGATCATCTTGTAGAATGCCCTCAAGGGCCTTTCGTGCCAAAATTGGCTCAGTTCCAATAATAACATTATTGCCTCCTCGATCTAGCGTGGTTTTTATAGATATATGTACAACAATTAGCTCTTCATCCAGGATATTTTGGGCATAAATTTTTCTCCATACTCCCACAATCCACTCACCTGAGTGGTCTCTCATAATTGTTGCAATATTTGATTTGTTATTCTTGATTATTGCATCAATCTTTATGTTTTAATACTCCTCAATAGGTCGTTCCCGTATGCAGTATGTCCTGGCAGGTTGTGTATAAGAATCCTTTTCAAAGTAGTCATTGAACATTTACTTCTTGCTTTATGTAATTGATCTAGTGGATACTAGTTCTTTTCTTGTTTACAAAGAGCTCATCATTCCTTGAGTTCCACACGTACCAGCATGCATATTTGGACATTATTATATGTTTGTCTTCCTTATCCATATTGGTTTTATCTTGTACCATATTGTATCATGTGTGAAGAAGTTGTGCCACATATGGATGTATATCAACTCATTCCAAATGGTTTTAACTTGAGGGCAATCATGTAGATTGTGTGTAAAGAGTGGGAAGATTTGAGTATGTTACAATGTAGATGGTAGTTTCCACCCCACCCTTGCATATAGGGCATCTAATGCCAAGTGTCATATGTTTGATAACCCTCCAGTGATTAGTGAGTAATGCCCCATGCCCCATGAGCCACTTGAACATTTTTATACGTGTTGTTATCCTCACCTTCCAAAAGTTATCCAAATCACCTTGGATATTAAAATCCTTCTGGGCTTGGAGGATCTCGTAAGGACTTTTGTCTGAAAATTTTCAAGTATCAGTATGCTCCCATGTTGTCATGTCCAACATATTAGATTTAATGCAAGGTACTTCCATTTCTAGGATCTTCTTTACAACCTCATTAGGAAGCCAATCATTCAAGATTTTCTCATCGAACTTACCTTCAAAGTTCATGAGAATGTAGACTTGAAGGTCCTAAAAATATTTTTGATTGTTTTTTTAGTCAGTTAACTAGGAGTGGACTCCTTATTCCACCATTTATTCTTATATACATTTATGTTACTTCCATATATTTGGATCATTAGTGAGTTATTGAATATAAACTCTTTACAATTCAAAACCACACATCCAAGCCTAGATAGATAAGTAGAGTTCATTCATGTATAGTTGTCAAACTTTTATTCCAGATCATTACACCACAAGGCATATCTTCCATTACTTAACTCCCATGCATGTTTTGTGACTAGGGTCAGGTTCTAATCTCTCATCGATTTTAATCCCAAATCATCTTCCATCTTTCTATTAGTGACTTTGTCCCATGCTACCAAGGATATTGAATGGTGCTTGTGGTTCCCGCCCCACATGAAGGTGAGCATTTTACCATCGATTCTATTACACGCCACAACAGTTTGCATGACATATCTAGGAATGATCAAGAGGTAGATTTTGACGAACATACAAACCTACTAGAGAGAGGCATTTGTCAGACCAGGAATTGATTCTAGATGCCACTTTGTTCACTTATGCGTAGGTATTCGTGTTAACCCTCAAATGGGGTAAAGGCAAGCCAAGATATTTACCAAGGTATTCCAATTGTGAGAAGCCACTGATGATATAGAGTTGTCATCTAACACTGTTAGGCACACTACGGGCAAAGTATATGCTAGTCTTCGTTGTTGAGATGGTTTAGCCTGATACCTTGGTGAATTCTTTTAAGTAGTTCAAGATGGTCTTCATATGCCCCTTAAAGCTTTAGTGGATAGAAGTATGTCATCTGCAAAGCTTAAATGAGATATCAGGTGGCTTTAGCTTACAATCTCATTTATTTCATTTTTTTGTGTGTGCCATTTGTTCAATATGTTAGCTAAGCCATTCATGACAAAGAACGAAGAGATAAGGAGACATTGGGTCTCCCTATCTAAGATCCCTAGATGCCTTGAATGAACCTAAGGAGCTACCATTCCAAATTACCGACACCTCCCCCTGAGATTGAACCAAGAAAATGGTTTATGAATAGTTCTAGGAAGACCCAATTATAGAGAGTGTCCTCTGTGAAAGGCCAAGACATTTTATCACATGCCTTAGATAATTATCATAGTTTGTCTAGTGTTTTACCTTTTAATTGCATGGGTGAGTCCTTGTGTGACAACTATGTTATCTAATATTCTCTAGTCTGGTAGAAACGCACTCCATGATGGGGATATCCGGTTTGCTAGGTAATCTTTCACCCTCTCGAAAGTCACTTTGGAGGTTAGTTTTAGGCTCAGATTATTCAGTGATATAGGTCGGAAGTTCTCACATGCCTCTGGATGTGGGATCTTGTATATGAGTATGATGTTGGAATTCCACGTTGAACCATTGAGTTTCATTCCTTACATTGTAATTGAGATAGTAAGATGAAGGGAATCATTTTAGTTGCCCAATACTCCATCAAGAAGACATCATCAATATCATTAGGGCCTATAGTTTTGTAAGGATTTTTATCTTTTAAAATTATGAGATTTCCCCTTCAGTAGGATCTATTGCAATATCCATATACTGGACATTCAAAAGTTGACAAAATATCCCCATAAATCTATTAATATGTTGACTACTGACACTTGGGTGTTATGAGTGGGTTATGAAGTGGTCACAAAACATGGCTTGAATGGTGGCCTCATCAGTAATCCATGTGTCGGAACTATCTTTCAACATGGTCACTTTATTTTAGTACCTTATTTATTTCATCCTAAATTGATGAAAGTAATGTTCATATCTTTTTTAGTCAATCATGACATATGAAATATGATCGAAGTTGAGGATGAATCACTATAAGATCTAATCCAAGTTTAGTGTTTTAGATAATGTAAAATTAGGGTTTTCTAAACTGTAGAACCTTAGGGTTTGTGATATCTAATTCTAATGTAACCCTAATATGAACCTAATCCTAACCTATAATCCAAGTCAGATCTAAACATGATTTTGGGAACATAAAACTAATACCTTGGTGTTAAACCCTAATTACAAGTTGACTGGTGATTGATCGATTGGTTAGTTTAACTTGTCTGCTTGGATCTTAAGTCACCTCTAAGGAAAGGTAATTGGTTATTATATGGATAACCATGTTATCAACTTCTAAAGTTTTCCAATGTTTCCTGATGCATTGAGAATTAAGTTTTTGGATGTTTATTTACTTACTATTCACTATAAGTCCCTATGTGTATCATCTATGTTAAATATAATTTCTTAAAACCATTATGTAATATCTAAGGGGTAGTTGAAGGAGGTATTACTCCCAAAAAACTAAGACTAATCCATTGAGAAAGTGACTTGCATTATTGATGTACATGTGACCAAGTCCAATGATGAATAGTCACCCTGAGTACAATGCTATATGAAACCTAGGAGTTCAACGATGGAGCCAGGGATTAATGTACCCACAAATATAGGGAAATTATGGGTTAGGAGGTTATACACATAATGCAAAGTTTGAATATTTATAATATTGTTAATTATGCTTGATTACATTTGTACACCTATTTGCACATATTTTGTTTGCACAACGTATACAACATATTGATATATTGATCTGTGTATTTGTTTATTGGTGATTTAGGTTAAACTATAACTATATCTAAGGACACGGACATCCAGAATTTGGAACCAGAGGAACTCATGGGTCAAGATGACTGGAGGGTTAGATAGATAGTTTTATATTATTCATCATAGTTTCCCTTATAATAATCATGATGCTCCTTCTAGGAGATCTATGTTCATATTGTTATTAAACTCTTTCAATTCAATGAAAATATGAATTATTATTTGTTATTTGCTAAAATTAGATTCTGAAAAGCTAATAATGGTCCTTGCCCTCTCAGTCCACCTTAATATGGGATACCATGGGGAGGGGTTGTTACATCAACTCTATATGTCTACTACTATATGAAAGGACTTGGTCATGAGACATAAGATAATATTGTGTTTTAGTGTAAACTTAGCTCAAAATCCTATATGAGTAGAGAAATGGAGAATTTATGTAGGAGGTAATGTAGGTTCATTGTGGGAATTTTACTATAAGTATGATATGTAAGTGGTATACCATAATGCACTACATTAAGTGAACTAGAAACCGTTTACCTTGTTAGAAGTTATAGATTAGTATACAAAGCTATAACAAGGTATATTTTAGGAATGAAATCCTCTTTAAGGGTTGGAGTGTTGTTGCAAACTCAAATCTATGTATATAACCTAACCCTTCCTTATTGTAGACCCCTCTAGATTTCATTAATATCTAGCGCTATTTTCCTAAATTAAAGTATATCATGATAAATTGAAGTCAAATAACATAATGTAGTTGAAATATCCTTTACATATGAGATATTACAATGACATAGACAAATTAATTTGATAAAAATGACTATGTGAAAACACCAATTAATATATTTGACTATGATTTTACACTCTCAATCTTATAGGGTTCAAAAAACTGATTAAATAGGAAATAGTGTGTCACCACTGATTAGGAGTAAATATGTTTAATGAATTCTTAATATACAATTAGTGAAATATAGTATAAAACATTTTAAAAATACAAAATTTATGCCAAATTCGGATTCCTCACATCCTTCTAATCTTAGTTATAAAATTGTAGGCCTTTTGTAAGTTGTTTGTCTCTCCAATTTGATAGAAAACAAAATAACTAAATTAACTTATGTTTAATTGACTTAATCAATGAATCAATTGACCATTACTAATAATGTGTTGTTTGTTTACTTGGTCACTCCTTTCAGGTTGTTCTACCCTACCCTGCATGACTCGTGTTGCTTCTCTTTGTAACCAATGTTGATATTCCCTCCTCCTTTTATATTTCCTACTTCTCTCCCTCTTCTTCTCGTTCTCTTCTTTCCCTCATTGTTCAGCAAGTAGTCAACCCCGCTCATCTTCTACCTCTTTGCAATAGTTGATGCAGCCAGCAAATCCTTCTCATCCTCTTCTTTCTCCCTCTCATTGAGGCATTCAGTACACCTCCTGTGCCTAAGATCCACACTTTCACTGGTCGGTATTCTTCCTCTTCTTTCCTCCTTACCTATTCTTTCCTTTCCCCTCTTCACTTCTACAACCACCAAGAACCCTATCTGATAGCTTCCTTACACCATGCATCATATAAACAAATAGGAGATGACACTTGTTGCAATGACAATGAATGACACCAGTTAAGCAATCTGCACCTCGTGTCCTATTGCCACCAGATTCTTCTCCTCCCTCCTCTTGTATTCTTCTTCCTCCCTGACTATCAGTGACCTACAATACCATAGAAGGTAGTGTTTGCCATTTATCTTCTCCTCATCAAAACAACCTACTCAAACTAAAGTACTACCACTTCCTTCTTTCTCCCCCAACTCCTCACACTACACATCATGGATTGCAGCCCTAGCCTCCACCATCAAGCTTGGTATCCAACAGTGGTGTAGTGAGTCTGTCGACTACTTTGTCCATGATCTAAAGTGTATGCCATTGGCTCAAATGACCACCACACCAATAGGGATGCTACCACCACTGAGATCATCACAGTATGCATACTTGTTCCTCATCACCCTAATCACCATCCTCCTATCCTCCTTCCTTTCTCCAAACCTAATAAGTAAACTATCTCACCACCCTCAACATAATTAGCATCTACCGTGGAGTTTAGTAGGATCAAGTGTCATCTTTGATAGCATGACTGCTTAGTCCAACATGTAGCTCAAAAAGCAAGGATGAAGTAACTTCATGTAGGGGACCTTCACCCTAGGTCTGTCTGTTGAAGGTCAGTTCGAAAAGAAGGTTTGTCCTCATTTTCCTATAATCCAATTTTTGAACTCTAATGATAAGTAGATTGAAACCTTAGTGAATGGATACAACCAAAAATTGTTAACTTGATTAGCATAATAGACTCCTTTACAATTATATATATATATATATATATATATATACATATATATATATACATATATATATATACTTCTCAAAATTTGGAGTGTATTGATATGAGAAATTGGTATGACATACATCTACAAATGAATTGGTCTTGTTCCTTACTATACTTCTTCTACTGGTATGTATGCCCAGAGCATCAATCATATGTTGATTGTAATGGCATATCTTATAAATAATTTGATTAATAATAAAAGTAGTCTTCTAATTTATTCTATTTTATTCAGTTATGAGATAATGATGTAACACAATATATGGCTAAAGAATGATATTATGTAATGATGTATGTCTTTGGGTTGAGGACCTGAATAATGAGATCAAATAGATGTTAAGAGTATGTGCATGCTTGTTATGTCCCTACTCATATGTTATTGTGGAAGGATGATAGACAACAATATCATTAACACTAGAGTGTGTGTTGGTTGATGATAGAATCTCATTAGTCATGATATGTGATATCAAACCAAACCCATGAATACTTGTTAAAGAACAATGCATCAGACAGACCCACCTTGAGAGTTATACATGGAAACATTGAATGGTAGTCAAAACCATCTCTCGTAGTGATGGTGGTGATTGTGGTTCTTAGACCTGAAGTCACTACACTCATCACATTTGTTCGGTGTACTTTGACATCATCCATTGTGACCTTGAAAGGGGGTTGCCTTAAAGGTGGTGCTCCGGTCCATTGTGACACATAGGAATGATTGTGAGTTATGTAGATGGGATTTGTCCCTCCTACAAGATTTTGATATCATGGCCACTTGATAAGCAAGATTGAGAAATGCATGGCCATGTTGGTGTGAGTAAATATGTAGTATTGAAATTACACAGATCTTAGACACTCAGCTCTAGTTTAAGGAACATGGATTGAACATTGAAGAGGATTCTAATTCCATGCCTTGGGTTCAATCTGGATATCAAAGACAAAGGAACTATACAAACATTATAACACCAATCACAGATTGTAGGTTGAAGTTGTTCTCCAACTTTCCAAATTACTTGGGTAGCAATGATGTGTTGCTATATACCACTTATTGATTGTGATGTCTTAAATTAGTTATGGACATTCACTGCCATCATAGTCTGGAACCTATAGGGGCACACACATAGGATGCACTTAGAATAGGAGTATATTTAGGAATATAGTTAAACTTGATTACTAAATAGTTAGGTATTCAATTTAAGCAGCAATGGTTGAGAATTGATTGACTGGATTGTGAACCGACCGATTCAAGTGTTGAACTGATCGATTCAAGTGTCAGGTCAATTGGAAACAAGATTGTCTAAATAATTCCTAAACTAGGGCATGAAATGACCGATTCACTAAGTGAATCGATCGGCTCAAGGTCTGAGATGACCAGTTCAAGAGTTGAATTGCTCAGTTCATTGATCAATTCGATTAGATCAAGGATTAGTGTTGACATCATGTTGTGCATTAATCAGATATTAATTGCTAATACAATTGTGATTGAGAAACATGTTGAAACGACTAGTTCAAGGGTTTAAACAGTCAGTTCACATGCCAACTGATTAGTTCACCTTTGAATCGACCATCTTGTCATTTGCAGATTGTATAAATTCATGAAATCCCATCCCCTTTGACTCCCGCTCAAATTGGGAATCCTGACCTCGACCCTCCTATAAATAAAGGAGTACTAGAGACTTCTTAGAGACACAACAATAAGCTCTGACAATTGTTATCTTCTCTGGTTTTAGTAATTGAGAGAACACAAGCAAGTCCTACTTGTCAAAGGGAAGGATAGAAAGGGAGAGACATTTGGGAGAGCAAGTTGGTGCTAGCACACTAACAAGGAGAGAGAACTCCTTCCTGTCTGCCCACATAGAATGACAGGAGTTTTTGGTGGTCTATGTAAACTACTATAGAGACAAGGAGGTTGTTGTCTATCACTAGGAGGATGAATTCAACTGCCATCTGATAGACCAAAACTGTGCGTCTAAAAGGAGGCAGATTCAGAAAAACCAGACTTTTAAATTAATAACCAGAAACCTTCAAGGACCCCAGCTTATTATGAGGTTGAAGTAGATATACGGGATCAAACACATGGACATGAGTACATTTAGGACACTTAAGATCTCACTCTTAAGTCAGTTAAGCCAATCCAATAGTTGATAAAAGTATGAAACTAGAACTAGTCTAGCAGATTGTCACGAAATAAAACAAAAAAAGTAAGGAAAACAAAATAGAGTCCACCGAATTCTATTAATCTGAGAGAAGGAATTCTTGGTTATGTAACCACAAGTTGGGTACTTTATGCACCCATTCTCAGGCATAGACAACCCTTGAACACATCAGCAAGCAACCTACATCCAAAACTAGTATGTACGGTGGTATCTATTCCTGTGGGGGTCATCCCACTCGCTTTCACACAGCGTGACTATACCCCATCAACAATATGAAACCTCTCTCGAGGATGACAAATCATCACCTCAGAATACTGCCGATACCTTCTCGGATCTAGAATATTCTAAGGTGCTAGGAACATGTTTGATTTGGGCAAAACCTACTAGTCGGCATGACTGTGCCGGGTTGGGGCCGGCCATGCCCAGGTCTACAGTTCTGCACTGATCATCTTAAACCATCCTTTATTTTGATTATGATCCAAACTACCTTCTCTTATCTATTTCTACAATGAATCTTTCTATATATGCATAAATAGAAGTTCAAGCAAGAAAGAGATCAACCAAACTAGCAATCATAACTATAAAGAGAAGATAGAACATCAAACATACTTGATCAAGAATAAAACTACTTGCTTAAGGTAAAAGTACATAAACATGCCCAAAATGGGCTACCTAGACAAGAAGGAGCTCAACTAGACATGGACAAGCATAGTTGGCACCGAACAAAGATGGAAGAACATCATTCATACAGAAAATAAAGAGAACAGTAGAAGAAAGGAGAAGAAGAAGAATTTTAGCCCGTAGTGGAGAGGTGGCTCTCACTCCTTAGCCTCTGTATGGGTCGTATCTCATCTTTGGGTCATCCTCCTTGGTCTTCTAAACTCCTTGACCTCTTTTCTCTTTGATTCCACCCCAAACAACAACATGGTGTGTGTATGGAGGTGAGAGATGGCTAGGAATGGTGGGAAGTAGGTGAATGGTGGTGGAAAATGATGGTAGATGGAAGCAAACTGAAGGGATAGATGTGGGATGAGCATTTCGGTCTTTTTGACAGATGTAGGATGATCATTTCGGTCTTTTCAAACCTTAGAGCTCTCCCATGGGGCTCTGGGAACCCAAAAATGTAGAACCACAACATGGAACCAAAAAAATCTTGGAACCCCTCTCCAGGTAGCGAGGGGTGGGTATTTATAGGTGAAGGTGGAGTGTGTGTAATAAGTGGTCACGACACCTATCTTGGTTGCTACCTCAGTCTCGTCCCAACCGTGTTGGGATCGACACAATCGTGCCAGGTGTAGCGGTTGAGATATGTCATGGTCGAGGTGAATGTTGCAGGTGAGACGGTCGTCACGGTCGAGACGGGTGTTGGCCCTTGTCCTCGTCCCAACCGTGCTAGGCATATCAGTCGTGGTAGATGATATTCAGTAATAGTTGCTTTGTGTCACAGTTGAAATGAGTGGCGCGGTCACTAAAAGTGTAGCAGATGTGACAGTCTTGCTGCGATTGTGGTTGTAGAGCTTGTGAAGCCCTGTAGCAGTCGCTACATCTTGACCTCAGCCTGACCGTGTAGGGTTGGGCCCATCTGTGCCAAGTGTTACGATCGATATGGTGTAGCAGATGCGACTCTTTGCTTCTTAGGGACAAACCCACCCCTGGGGGGTAACTGGTGGTTGATGGCCCCACGTTGATGAACCTTCTGATTGACTAGGATGTTTTTTGATAAAGGACTAATAATAGAAAATAGGGTTGAATATATCAGAAGTTTCTTGGGCCTACTAGTCAGTTAGCGGGACCACTGTCTCCCAAGCTGGTGCACATAACGCGACGCTTGTGGGGCAGAATCTAAAGAATTGATGTCTTCTTGAGTTTGGTGCCTGCAAGTCCTAAAATTGGCTAGTTGAGCAAGTCTATCTCTGAAAAGTTATAAATTACTAAAAGATAAGAATCTACAGTTATTTGGGCATATTAAGGCTACAACAATACGAAACCATAAATAAATGATTAGCATAAATGCCTAAATTTGGGTGTTATCACCGTCTGTGGTGATCAACCAGGAGGCCACTGCTGATGTTGTCCAGGTGCAACTTGAAGAAAGGTCCACACTACTATAAGGGATTGTCACTGAACTTGCTCTAGGACCAGGTATAGTCCTTTTAAACCATCTTTCCCATTACATAGTTTGTTAGGAATCTACTGTAGTAAGGGAATATGGCAAGTAAGTTTTTTTCCTTTGTCCTATCTAATGTCATATTTCCCAATAGTGGTATCAGAGCCACATCAATTTACTATGTTTTGAGATTTAGTCGATGTGATCGAATTTTAATTTTATCATCTATTTATTGCATACGATGTGAACACTTAAAATGATTAATGTACATATACAATTAAATACCACATACAATCTTAAATAATATATATACATATATATGATATATATGCAATTTACATGTGTCACCCTAAAATCAATTTTGATGGTGGATGTTAGCGTGGTTATCGCTAATAACCCCCTTATATCATTGTGTGTGGTTGGAAGGTTGTTATTCATATTTTAAATCAGGTTGTATACTAAGCCTCTATCTCCTTTTCCATATGTAAAAGTATTAATTCTTCCTTCCTATGCTCCCCTCAAATGTAACTCGAGGTTTCCCTATTACCATGTAACATGTTAAATAGGATTAGAATAGTTTTAATTCTTTTTATGGAAAAGAAGATGCTCAGAACCATACGAATGCCCATTTTAGAAGACAGATCGGCCGAATGGAGGATCGAGTAGGAATGATGATAGGAGGAGCCGAACCGATCGGCTGGTGGCCCAACCAATCGACTGAAGGTGTCCAGACATCATTTGGACTAGATTGTCGATTCGATAGACCAAACAACTGACTAAGAGGGGAGTTGATTGGTTCAAGTGTTAAACTGATCAACCTATATTGGTTTGAGCAAAATCTTCATCAACAACGGGTTTCAATATATGATGTAGACCTTAGGTGGTAGTACCTTATGGCTCTAAGGAATTGCAATAGATATGGCCATAAACATCGCTCATATTTTATCATTTGGATATTTCTCATATGTGGATATACCATATATATGATACATATTATAAGCATCTGGTGATTGGGTACGTATATGTATATATAAATATAAAATCCATCAATAAATATTAAGTCTAAGATGTTTTCCATAAGCAACACACATGAAAAGCTTCATCGACCAAGCATGGGCATGACCAAGTATGAGAACGCCTTAGCATGGTGTGTCATCTATCTCATGGAAGTGTGATGGTAGATATGTGGGTCTGTCCTAGTAGGGTGCATATTCTATCATGTTAGCTTATGGGTCAGGCTTAACTAGGTGACCTTAATAGAATTAAGTGCCTAAAAGCATAGAGATGGACTATGTCAAGGAGTTGTGCATACCATCTATCCAAGAATTTCATAATATGCAATTAGAAAATATTTTCTACCTTAATAATTGATCATGGGCACCAGCGTTGGTTGAGTATTGACTTAATTGTTTTGGATTTTGACTCACTATAAGATTGTACACTGCAATCTTCCAAATTGGTAGTGAGGGCTATCAATTTTACCAAAAAAGTGGGAGCAATAATTAATTAAAGGCATAATTAAATATCCTCAAATTATATATTAATCAAATCAAATCAAAAGTGTTTTGACAAATTTTTCTTATAGAATCAAATGGAAAACACACAATCATTGCGATCAGTCCTTATGAAGGACAATCCAAAAGAGATTTCCTTCCATGACTAATTCATGACTTTGAGAAGTGTTCTCTATATCTGTGAAACACTAGTGCCAGTGGAATATGATCCATATGTGCCAAAGGATGAAATGGATGCTTACTTGGAGCATGCTAATAAAGTTGTAGACATCAAAGACCTTATATTGAGCTATATGAATTATTAGTTGCATAAGTGGCATGAAAGGTATAATGTCTCTAAGGGGTTATTTGAGTGCAAACTGACATAGGGAGATATAGTAGATCCTCATTGCTCAACATGATTGGGAATGTGGAACATCTAGAGAGACTGGGGTTTCCTTTACGTCAAAAGTTGGCCACGGATATGATTTTGCAATCATCGCCTAAATCATATAGCCAGTTTATTAAGTATTATCACTTGAGTAACATGGCTAAACCACTCTCTGAGTTGCTTGACATGTTGATAAATGTCGAACCACAAGTGAAGAAGGACAAACCCATGATGATGATAAGTGGAATTAAGTCCAAGGATAAAGGCAACACCAAGAATTGTTCTGGGGCTAAGATAAAATCCAAGTCTTCTACACTCAAAATAAGGAGAGGGTTAAGGAAACCAAGGAGGATGAAGCAAGGGATAGAGGTATCTACTTCTGGTATATGTGTAATTGACATTAACTTCACTAATTCTTCATCTTGGGTCTGGATATCGGATGTGGATCACACATTTTCTCAAATGTGAAGCATTTGAAAAGACTTAGACCTTTGAAGAAAGGTGAGGTTGAACTGTGTGTTGCTAACGGAATAAGAGTTGTTTCCAGTTCAGTTGGAACCTATGAGTTATCTCTACCAAGTAAGCTTGTAATAAATTTAAAACTACTATTATTAGACTTTCCATTAATAGGAACATCATATGTGTGTGTTGTTTGGACAAGAACGGATTTGAATTTCTTATAAAAAATGGTCGATGTTCTATTAGTAAAGATGGGATATTTTATGGTGGTGCCCCAATGTCATATAATGTATACTTGATAGACCTGGAGACAAGTGTGTATAAATAAAATACCAAAACACAAAAACTCGATAAATCAAACTAAACATACCTTTGGCATTATCATATAGGGCACATTATTGAGAAACCCATTTCTAGACTCCATAAAGATGGATATATGGATTCTTTTGATTTTGAATCAATAGAGACATGTGAATCTTGTTTGTTTGGCAAGATGACAAAGACTCCCTTCACTCAAAATAGTGGGAGGGTGAGTGATCCATTATGACTCATACGTATTGATGTATGTGGCCCTTTTAGAACAAATGGTAGAGGTGTTTATGAGTACTTCATTACCTTTATTGATGACTTTAGTAGGTATGGTTATGTTTCCTTGATGAAACATAAGTCAGAAACCCTTAAAAAGTTCAAGTATTTCATGAATGAAGTACAGAACCAACTTGATAAAAGTATTAATTCACTTCATATCACAATGGAATCCACCTAGGACACCAAAGCACAATGGTGTATCAGAAAGACAGAATCACATATTGCTAAATATGGTGAGATCAATGATGAGTTTTGATAATCTTGTGACTTCCTTCTGGGATTATACTCTATAAACTATAGTGTTTACACTTAACCATGTACTGTCTAAATTGGTTCAAAGGACACCATTTGAGATATGGTACGGGAAACGTGTTGATGTGTCTTTTGTGAAGATTTGGGGATGTGAAGCTTATGTCAAGAAAATGTTTCCTAAAAAGCTTGGAAACAAATTAGATAAATGTTATTTTGTCAGATATCTCAGAGAATAAAGGGGATACTACTTTTATACTCCACCTGACAACAAAGTATTTGTTGCTATGATTGGTGTATTCCTTTAAAAGGAATTTATTTCTAAAGGAACCAATGGAAGAAAAGAAGAACTCAAAGAAGTTCGAGACCAAGAAGAGAACATTGAACCTATAGAGGTACAAGAGGAACATGGAGACTCACAAATTGTTGTGGAATCTCAAGTTCCTCATGTAACACAAGAACCTCATAGATCTAGTAGGACACACCTTGATCCTGAAAGATTTGGTTATCTTGTGACTCAAGAAGGTGATGAGTTGGTCATAGATGATGAGATAACATGCTACCTAGAAGCTACAAAGGGACTAGAGTATGAGAAATGACTTGAGGCTATGAGATCTTAGATGGAATCCATGTACACCAAAAATGTATGGACCTTGGTGGATCCACCTGAAGGGGTAAAACCCATAGGGTCCAAGTGGGTCTTCAAGAAGAAGATTGACACAGATGGTAATGTACAAACCTATAAGGGAAAATTTGTTGCAAAGGGTTTCAGTCAAGTTCAAGATTTTAACTATGATGACACCTTTTCTCCAGTGGCCAGGGTTAAGTCCATCAGGATCATGCTTGCTATTGCAGCTTATCATGTCTATGAGATTTGGCAGATAGATGTAAAAATTACATTCCTTATTAGTAATCTTCTTAAGGATTTATACATAACTCAACCTAAGGGTTTTATAAATATAAAGGATGCGAACAAATCTTATAACCTACAAAGGTCAATCTATGGATTGAAGTAAACATTCAGAGCTGGAATCTCCATTTTGATGAGGCAGTCAAAGAGTTTGGTTTCAGTTAAAAGGAAGATGAACCTTGTGTGTACAAGAAGGTTAGTGGGTGCATAATTGTATTCCTTATATTGTATATAGATTACATACTATTGATGGGGAATGACATCCCTACTTTACAGATGGTAAAGACCTGACTAGGATATACATTCTCTATGAAGGACTTAGGTGAAGCATCCTACATCCTAGGAATCAAGATCTATATAGATAGATCTAGAAGGGTTCTTGGACTAAGTTAGAGCGCATACATTGATAGAGTGTTGAAGAGATATGTCATGGAGAACTCGAAGAGGGGAAACTTACCCATGTATTATGATGTTACTATCATTAAAGATCAATGTCCGAATTCTTGTGAAGAAAGGGAGCACCTGAGTAAGATTCCATATGCTTCTACAATTGGATCCATCATCTACGCAATGTTATGTACACCTCCAAATGTCTCGTATGTCTTGAGCATGACAAGCAGATATCAGTCAGATCATGGTGAATCTCACTGGACTACCATGAAGAACATCTTTAAGTACTTGAGAAGAACTAAGGATTAGTTCCTTGTCTATGACTAAGAGGAAGAGTTGGTGGTAAAGGATTACATTGATGCAAGCTTTTAAAATGACAAAGATGACTATAATCATAGTTTGGATTTGTGATTTTCCTCAATAATGGAGTTTTGAGCTAGAAGAATTCCAAGAAAGATACAATTGTAGATTCTAAAATAAAGGTCGAGTATATTGCTACATCCAATGCAGCAAAGGAGGTCGTTTGGATTAAGAATTTCATCTCTAAACTTGGAGTTATTCCAAGCATATATGATGCAATTGAGCTATATTGTGATAATAATGGATCTATTGCACAAGCTAAGGAACCTATATTTCATCAGTTTTCAAAGTATATACAAAGACGATTCCATCTCATACGAAAACTCATTCAACGAGGAGATGTGAAATTTGCAAAATACCAACCAAAAGCAATGTGGTTGACCCCTTGACACAAGCACTTTCACAATAGAAGCATGATGGTCATGTTAGATCACTTGGGATTAAGTTCATGGTTGATTGGATCTAAGTTCAAGTGGGATTCTATTGGTATGTATGCCCAGAGATCCAATCATATGATGATTGTAATGGAATATCTTATAAATGATTTGATTAATGATAAAGGCAATATTCCTATATATGTTTTTTCAATTATGAGATAATGGTATAACATGATATATGTATAAAGAATGATGCTACTGATGAGATATGTATTCAGTTGAAGATCTGAACAATGAGATCATATGAATGATAAGATTACAAACATTCTTGTTATGTCCCTAGTCGGATGTATCATGGAATCTAATAGACAACAATAATATATAAGACTAGAGTGTGTTTTTGTTGATGTCAGAATCTCATTAGTCATGATATGTGATATAAAACCAAGCACATAGGTACTTGTTGAAGAACATTGTATCGAACAGACCTACCTTGAGTGTTATGACCGCATCTGAGCCTAATTGGTAAACTAGGGTTTACCTGGATGATTATATGCTTGATTGGATTGATCATTGCTTAAATCTAATTAATGATGATAATTCAATTATGACATTTTAAACCTAATAATAACATTAAGTGTTCTATTGTTTGAGAAATTAGGGTTTGAGAAATATAAACCCTAGTTGGTTGAAATTAGGGTTTTGATGGAACATGAGTATGGAATTTGATTAGGATAACACTGTGGTAAATGATTTTTCATATTTTTTACAAATTTTTATTTAATTGAATTTTGGATATGATATGTATAACTCAATCATGCATATTGGGAAAAAAAATTCATAATATTTGAGTGTTCTTTGAATGTGGTTCTCGGTCAAACTATACTTCGACCAAAATGCTGACAGAGTGCTTTTTAGCAGTGTAGTGTTTTATTTCTATTTATTTATTTGTAATACCAAATTATCTAAAATTTTAACTGGAGATCTAAAACTCAATCATAAACAACATGAAAAATTTTCATAATTTTTGGATACGTTTAGATCTTATCAGTAGATGAATTACAGTAACTAACATTTCTACAAAATTCTGGATAGTAGTGCACCATTCTATTTTTAATTATTTAATGGAAGCTTTGACTATTCTCAAATTTTAACTAAAGCTTTGTAACTCAATAATACACAACATGATAAATTTTAATAATTTTTTAGAAGGTTTTATCTTTAAAATATACGAATTATAGAAACTTTTTTATGACAGAAAAATCTGCTGAAATAAGAAAAAATATAGTGAGGGGTCAATATGAAATTGACCCAAGCAGCTCAATTGCTCTATATGGTCAACCTAACATACTATCAACTATCATAATTCATGATTCATTTCATAGAAACGAAATCCTAGAGAGAGAGGGAGAGTTAGGGTTTGAGAGGAGAAATTGATGGAGATGCTAACCTAGGGTTTTGCGGTCTGAGGAATGATGAAATCTTGTAAGTTTAGCTTCTTTGGATATAGTTTCATGGTGAATCTTATCTCACATGTTAAAATTATGTACCTCCTCTGATTTGATCCAAAATGGTATCAAAACTTCCCCTTTTCTCACTCTTTCTTCATAATCCCTCATTTTTAGGGTTTCTGAGTTGAAAGGAAGAAGAATTGGGTGAATTGTTAGGGATTTGATATGGATTCGAGATTTTCATATATGGGATGCGTTTTTAAGGTGTTTTCACACCTTAGGGTGAGTGGGAACTTCCTTTAAACTGTATATTGCATGAAAATTGGTTAAATCATCCATAATCTTTAATTACTTAGTATGCGACTACAAACCCTGAATTGTGTGTTTGATCTAAGTTGTTGCAAAATGATATGAAATGGATTCTTCCTCTATTTGGATGAATTTTAGATGATAAAATCATATTATAAATGTCTACAATACATCATAATGAGAATTCCCTAAGTATTCGCAGAGGTTATAAGAGTAAACTGAAATATAGGGAATTTGTGTATGACTGGAATTATTGTATAATTAAATAGAGAAATTTGTTTATCTGGATCCCCTTGGTTATGATTGTTTCTCTGAATGAGTAATACATATATGTCAGATACTATCTTGGATTTCTTATAAAGTGAGTAGTGTTTGTTTGATATCTCAGTAAAGAGGGTGAAACCCTAGATGCGAGGAAAGTTGGATATTTACAAATAGACATCGTGAAATCCATTTGAAGGGATTTTCTTGACATGATAGACTTTATTTATTCAATTTTATGCTTGATGCATGATATCTCATTGAATGACATGGAAACCTAAATTCAGCTCAGTTCTAAGGTTTCATACATATATTGATTGTATATGATTTGTTGAAAACAGACTTTATTCAGTGAATGTTTATGTTGTATGAAATCCTTATGAGAGCCAAGTGATAAGTGAATGGGGTAAATGAAACCCTAAGGATAGGGTGTTCAATGAATCAAGTATTGTGATATCAATGTTCTAAGTATTAGATGTACGGTGATGCTTAACAGTTCAATTGCATGATTCTAGTGTATAAAGTGCCAAGTTGACATGTATTTTGTTTATTTAAGAATTTTAGTCTGCCTGTATGTAAAGTATGATGATTACTCAGAATATTACAGTGTTTTGAATATATTTCTCTACCAAGTTTAGAATGATATACATGTTGTATTATAAACTTTCATTAAATATACACGGTACCATAGAGATACCTGAGTCAAGTATAAGTAAGGAAAAGATATAATATAGTAAGAGCTTTCCAAGAATAATAAAATAATAGACATAGGTGCCCTGAACACCGTAGATTCCCTACGAATGTCTGCACTATAGGGAGGAAATGATCCACCTTGGCAGCGACCAGTATACAGGGATCGGATCGCATCCACAGAGTGTGTGGGGAGACGAAGCCCTTTAGGAAGTCTCCTAAGAGAAGATAGGTTACCCAACACAAATCGGAGATCCCGGTGGTAACCCAGAGGTACCCACAGAGCATACCAAGATGAGGCCCACATAGTGTCTCAGACCCTCTGCCTCTGTACTCAGCCTAGAAGGAGAGGTCCAGTTAAAGGCCAGCTGTTTAGCCGCCTTAGTCAGACGTGATGGTTCGAGTCAAGCAGACTCAGATTTAGTTATAGGCTTAGATTCTCGGGTTTTAAGCTAAGTCTTGTACGGTGAGATCATAGTTCTCTACGAGTCTTCATATGTAGAGTACACTGCATATGATCAGGGCATAATAAAATGAATGAGAGGTCAAACAAGTGTGTACAGTTATTCAATTATTCTTTGTATGTTTCTGAATTATTAGTTCTATTTATGATCAATCAAACATTTCATATATTGATTCACTCTTATAGATATTTAGAGTATCCTGCCATATTTATGATTGTCAATTATTAGACTCTTTAAAGCTTACTACTGTTATAATTGATATCAATTGCTCAAAAGTATATCTGTAATTATATCAATGCCTTAGATTGTTTCTTTGAAGTACTCATTCACTAAGTGAGTAGGCTCACCCCTCTACTCACAATTTATAGGGAAATCACATGGACTTGAAGAATATATCATTGCATCAGAGTAGATCTGCCACAAGAGTTAAGTCTGAGTATAGTTAAGTTCAGTCGGTCCTTGTCACTCTAGGTCCTTGTAAAGAAATAAGAGAGAGTTGTAAATGATGGTGTATAACATTATTCCTCTTTTAGCAATATGTGCGAATTAGTGAGTCTTATGTGCTTAAAAGTATGAGGAACATAATGAATGTTCATACATGCATTTTTACTGTTGAAATCAGATTAGAGAAATCAATGTTTAGATTCCCTTGTAAAGTTGGTTTATGTGGTTCAATGCGAGAAAATAAAGAGTTTTGAAAGAGAAGAAAAAGTCAAGGGTGATCTTTGTATTACGTTAAATCCTCAATTTATGCCCTAATCTCATGATTAGTGGAAATTGTGAGATCGGGGTGTAACAACTTGGTATCAGAGCTTAGGCTGAGTTGTCAGGGACCATTAAGTTAGTAATTTAGAGTCATAAGTGTGGAAGATAGGAGATGTTATGATGTTAGCTCTGGGGATTTGAGTATTTGGATATCATGGCTCGGTATCTGAGTACTTGGATCAACCAGTATCAAGCTACTTTGTCTATTCTTTCATGTATACCCTGGTCAGGTATAAAGTGGAAGGATGGGCTAGAGAGGAACCCTAGAAATATTAGGGTTAGAAACAAGATAAGTAACATGAATTAAGAGCATAAATATAAAATGAGATAGAACTTTCATTTCATATTGTTGTTTTATTGGAGATGAATAGAAATGCTCTTATATGTTTGAATTCAGATATTCAATATTTTGAAATATATATGGGTCTTTAAGATTTGTTGTACACTATGCAGTTGTAGCATTTACTGATTACATTCTTTGTATCAAGTAGACTAGAAATTATTTTTGAATGAACTTTCCTAAGTGGATATTCTTTCCACATGTTTGAGATTAATAGGAGTTGGTTAATCTTAAGTAGTTCTTGGCTTTAGGACTGCAGGTTTGGCCTGGTCCGGCTGGCAGGGTGTGTTACTAGGATCTAACGACTCCTATTGAAAATATAATAAGAGTAGACTCTAGATAAATTAGACCCACATCATAGTGAGAATGTACATACACTAAGATTTTGAAACATATGGGAAAGATTAGAATAACTAAGAATCAATTAGAACTGAAATCTGAGATCTAGCTTTGGGGCCTCATATGAGAAACCCTTAATTGGGAATAAAGGAACATGACATAAGGTTCAGATTAAGTTTAATGATTAGTATTATATGAACTTTAAATATAAAATACAGATGAGAAAAGTATGTAAGGGACAAGATAGTAAGAATCAATCATGAGGAATAAACTATATAACCAAGTATAATGTTTTTATGTACTCCAAAGAAAAGGGAAAATAGAAGAAAAGTGTTATGAACCACACCGTAGTTAACTAGTAAGTATCATGATAACAACATCATTAAGTTAATTGATATAAGTTAAGTGCTCATGTGGTGATTAGTGCATCATCAAGTTAATTAAGCTAAGTTAAGTGCTTAAGATGTGATTAGTGTTTTGATTAGATGATACAAGCTAATTGGCATGTTTTTATGCCTTGAGATTGTAGAGGATCTCGTACTTGAAAAGTTGCAAAAGAAAATGCTTGATTTGGACCAAAGGGTCTCTCATGTTTCTTGGCATCAAGTAGAGCAAAGAAAATGAGAGGGTCGCCTCATTTGAATTATCTTGGAGGAGAGAGAATCTTGACATTAAAATAATCAAGATTTAAGCATAAATGGATCTTTAATTTAATTCAATGCAAAAAGAAATAAATTAATTAAGGAGCCCTTCAACCAAAAGTTGAAGGATGTGTTTGCAATATTGTTGGACGATCTTGTGCCTTGCTATGGCACAAAAAGATCTTGGTTGAGTGGAAGCCACTCACATTAATATAATAAAAATTAATAGCCACTAAAAGGTTGGATATTAATATAAAATTCATTAAGGTGCTTAATTCCTTTTCCATTAATTCTTGGATAATGGAGGGGTTTTGCAAGAAAATGAAGGTGGCTTCGTGGCTAAGGTATGGAGGGGGATTTGGTGGAAATAATTTTGGAATTAAAGAAAATAATTTCCTTTTTCTCTTTCCTTGAAATCCTTATACATATCCATTTTTCCAAACCACTTAAGGATCTTTTCCTTAGTTTTCTTTTCTCACCTTGCTTTGGCCGACCAAGGGAGAGCTCAGGAGTAGGAGAGGGACGACCATAACCTGTTGGTAAGTTTTGATCATCTTCTACCTCAGATTCATGGTGAAAACCCTAAATCAATGCTTGATTATTGGTTTTCTTCACTCGATTTCCAATCCTAGCCAACTTGTTCATCCAAAAGCTCAAGAACGGACCTTGGGCAGTTGCTGGAAATCCACCCACCATTACAGTCGTGGAGCTTGGATCTTGGAATCAGATTTTTAGGTGGGTTTTATAACTCAAACTCTTAAACATTGATATTGCATTCTATTCTACAATAATTGTTGGTTATGTTCTTCTTTTTGATACTCTTTTGATTCCCTGCTGTAATTCCCATGAAGAACGACTGCAGTTCTTGGATGAACGAAGGAAGAAGATGATGACATCATCTTAGATGCTTATCCAAAGAAAATCTCAGTCCAAACGGTTTCCATCAGTTGCTCAAACAGTTTCCCAAACCGTTTGGGAGCAAACAGTTTCAAACTGTTTGAGGGGAAACGGTTTCACCAAACCGCATGAGGGCAAATGGTTTCAGAACGTTTGGAGGTGTTGACCAGGTTTGACCATTTGAAAATTTGTTGCTAATAATGTTGGTTAATGATCCACTAAATATAATTTATTAGTTCCAATTGGTTCATGAGTTGAAGGTCCATCAATCACTAAACCCTAATCGGATTAAGTGTTGATTTCCAAATTGATTGAGTTAGAAACTTGGGTTGATTGACCCAAACGGTTTCAAAACCATTTGGGGATCACCCAAACGGTCTCAAGACCATTTGGGGGTCACCCAAGACCATTTGGAGGTCTAGGGTTTAGTATGGTTAGGTGTTTGAAGATCCAAAGATACCAAGATGATTTGCAATCAAATGTTGATTTGGTGATCAATCCAATGATCCAAACCCGAATTGGATGACATGGATTTGGGTGATGAGATGGGAAAACAGTCTCAAGACCTTTTGGAGGTCATCTAAACGACCTCAAGACCGTTTGGGGTCAGGTCATATCCATTTTGGATGGTGGTCCAATAGTTTCAAAGTAATTAGTTTCACAATGATCAACATTGAAGGATCATCGATTTCAAACCCTAATACAATTGAATCAAACCCTAATTGATGATCAAATGAGGGTCAAATCAGTTGAAGGATGACCTATTTAACTCAATTGAAGTATGATGTTAGGACCAATTTATGAGTGTTAACATGACTTCAATTAATGAAGGAATCAATCTTGGAAACCCTAATTCAATTTGAGTGGTTGAGACCATATTTGGTCCATGCGGTTTTGAGGAGGTTTGGACCAAACGATCTCAAGACCGTTTGGGACCAAACAATCCCACACCGGTTGAATCTCAAACGATCTCAAGACTACCTTTAGCAAACAGTTTCAAGTGTGCACCTTTAGCAAACGGTTTCAAAGACTACCTTTAGCAAACGGTTTCAAGTGTGCACCTTTAGCAAACGGTTTCAAAGACTACCTTTAGAAAATGGTTTCAAGTGTGCACCATTAGCAAACAGTTTCAAAGACTACCTTTAGAAAATGGTTTCAAATGTGCACCTTTAGCAAATGGTTTCAAAGACTACCTTTAGCAGATGGTTTCAAGTGTGCACCTTTAGCAAACAGTTTCAAAGACTACCTTTAGCAAACGGTTTCAAATGTGCACCTTTAGCAAATAGTTTAAAAGACTACCTTTAGCAAACGGTTTCAAGTGTGCACCTTTAGCAAACGATCTCAAGGGTTCACTTTTGCAAACGGTTTCAACCTCAAATTTACTAACCGGTTTTAAGTATTCAACCAAGACCGTTTGAGGTCTGATTGGTCAAGACCGTTTGAGGTCTAAGTGACCAAGATCACTTGGAAGGTAATTAATCAAATTGTATGAACACTTAAAGTGGTTGAAGGTTGATTGTTTAAGTGAATAATTACATGATGTAAACCAAGGGTGATTATAATAATGGTACCCTTAATGAGATAGGGTGATTAGTACCCTTTAAATAATTAAGCTTTAATGATCATGGTAATAATGACATAACTCATGGTGTCAATTCTTCTTCAAGTTGAGTTGACTTAGTTTAATCAAGGCTGAAGTAAACATCATCCTATAGAGGATGAGAGAGAAAAGACTTTCTACATGAATGATAATCATGTAGTGGACTTTGAATATGAATAAATGTCTAATTAGGGTATGATCCTTAATAGTGAGATCATGGAACCCTAAAGGTTAATGAATCATAACCCTAATTGAGGGCATTGATAGGTGAAATCCTAATACATGATGATAGTATGATCTTAATTCATGGTAATGACATGAGAACTCTAATCTAGGGTGATACAAAGTGAATAGTAAACCCTAATTGTGGGTTATTGAACTTAAACCCTAATCTAGGGTGATGCAATGTGAATAGTAAACCCTAATTGTGAATTGTTGAATATAAACCCTAAACTAGGGTGATGTGTAGTGAATAGTAAACCCTAATTCCAAATAAGGTGAAGGAATATGTGAAACCGTGATTCTGGGTTATACCTTATAGCATGAAGCTCTAAGGTTGGATAATGAAATGATGAGTCGTTAATCCTGATTGAGCTAAGGGGATGATTAACCCTAATTGAATTGAAAAGGAAACCCTAACCCTAGCAAGGGTATAGAGGTGTAACCCTTGAATATCCAGGTATGAGCTATGATGCTTTGTTTATTGAAAGTACTTTATAAGCTTTTTAAGGAACGATATACTATGTTGCCTAGTGAAAGGTAACAAAAGAGATTGATAGGTTGTAAGAGCCATGTGAAATACCTACACTGCAATTATCATGTTGACACTGTCAGATGACTTGATGGCAATAAGTTACCTATTAAAGTGGTAGCAAGTGTTTTGATGATCTAAGGGTTGAATACCCATATTCACGAATCATGATGATGAGATGATAAGGGTTTGAGATCCCAATGTTAATAAAGCTGTGAAATGAACTTGATAAAAATAGTACTCTTTATTTATAGCATTTGTTCTAATGGTTTATGTTTGAAAACATGCCTGATGCTAAAAGAATGTTGTAATGTACTTAAATAATCAAGTGAAATGATATCATGTAGAGCCCTGACCATAGATCCATCATCGTCAGTAGTTTGGTGATGGTGAAACAGGTTTTCCTAAGGGAACTCCTAGAGAGCATACTTTTGAGTATGTGGGGGTTATGGGCGTGAATATCTTTAGGCCCTAGTGAAGGAATCGATGTGAGATAAACATTAAATCTCTCAATCCTTCATTATATGTATATGTCGGGATGATGTATCACTAATCTCCCGATGATGATGTTAATACCGAATCGATGTGAGATAAACAAGAAATCTCTCGATTGCAAAGAGAGTACAGCATGCCACTGTAACTCTAATAGCGAAGTTGCCAGCATACCCTGGAAAGATATTTAACAGAGACACGAGATGTCCTGCATGTTGTTCCTCACACTGTCTGAGGAGGATGAGGTCATAGAAATCCGGCTCTTCTAATGACCTATGTATGGTACTGATTTCGATTTTGTAATGGTCGGTTGGAGTATGAGCGGTATACCTCATCTCCTCAGGGCATAAGTATGTTTGTAAAATGTAATCAGCCATGTAGCATATTTGCTTAGGGTTGAATTATGAGAATCAATGGTTGATGATACATTGTTAATTATGTCCTAGTTGGATAAATGATATACATGTTCTTCATATTCCTTATTGAATAAATGACTTAGTGCTTAATCAAGTTATAACTGGAATGAATTGTATAAAGAATATTGCTCTACTTAGCTTAATCAATGATTTATCTACTGTTGAATATTTATAATTCTACTTCTCAGTGTTATTCTAGTATCAGCAATAACTTTGTTTCTGACGGAGAGTTATATCTCTCACTGGGACAATTTTTAATTGTCTCACCCCCGTGGGATTCAACTTTTTAGGTAGATGTCGAGGAAGAAGAAACCCTTCAGTGGGTGAGCAGCCACATCAGCAGCAACAACAACAACAAGGATAGCAGTGATCTTCAGGTGGAGACATTATCTGTTAGATTCTGTATAAAGAGAGTCCTATGTGTCGTCTCTATACTCTTAGGTCCTAGGAGTCAGTAGATGGTTTGATATAGATCTGAGATTTTTGGCTTGATGCCTCGAGATTTTTTTGTATACTTCTTACGTATAGTTTAACAAGACAGTCAATCTTATGACTCTCGAGATAATATGATATAGAGATGTACAGATGAATCAGAATGTAAATAACTTACTTTGGTTCTTTATGAAAGAGTTCTACAGTTTGTGGACCTCATTGCAAAAAGTTTTAATTTTTAGTGAATTTTAGTAATTCCGCTGCTAATAATTGCTTCCACTTTAGTTAATCTTGTTTTTCTGAGTTGGATGCCACAATTTAGTGGTATCATAGATCTAGGTTCGCTAAGTCTACAGAGTCATAGGACTAGGGTTGTTGAGTTTGTTCTAGTGTCTTCCAGTCTATCTGATAGTGTCTTCTGCTCATATGGAAGGACAAGAGAAAACTAAAGATGTCTGGATCACATGATGAACATGTTGCTTAAAGTAGTGTCGCTGCACCCGGAGGAGGTGTAAGAGACCAAAGAAGGGAGGAACATGTGCCTGAACCACCCCAGTTCAATCAAGATGACATGGGGAATCCAGCCTTCCAAGCCATGTTTGGGCAGTTCATGACTGCCATGACCCATATGACTGACAGGATGCCAATACCTGCACCTAGGGCACCTGCCCATGATGAAAGACAGGGAGTCGGCAAGACGTTTGAACGACTACGCCAGGTTGGAGCCACAAAATATGCTGGGACAGCTGGCCCAACAGATGCTGACATGTGGCTAACTGAGTTAGAGAAGGCCTTTAGAATCCTGAACATCCCAGAAGCTGAGAAGGTTAGACATGTTGTGTACCTTCTTAAGGGGAGTGATGGTCACTGGTGGACCATAGAGGAGGGGGAAAGGCCAGGTGTGGAGATTGAATGGGAAGTATTTCGACAAGAATTTGTCAATAGATACTTTCCTAAGACGTTCCTGGATGAGAAAATCTCTCAGTTTGAGAAGTTAAGGCAAGGATCAATGAACATTAGTGAGTACGGGGCTAAGTTCATGGAGCTTTTGTGGTTCTGTCCGCATATGACAACTACAGATGAAGAGTGGATTTGGCATTTTGAGAAGGGATTAAACTTTGAGTTGACCACCCCTGTGTCTACTCTGGAGAACAGGGAAGGATTTGCTACTTTTGTGGAATCTGTTAGAAGGATAGAGAGGTCTGTGACTGAGAAGAGACAGACCAAGAACAAGAAGGTGTACCCCCAGTTTCAAGGATCCTCAAACAAAAGTTTCAAGAAACTGAGGTTTTTCGTGCCTACACCACCACCTAGATTTTGTACCCAGACGCAGTGGATGTCAAATAGGGGTAGAAGATGAAGTTTACCACCAGAAGGAGCCCATAGCTCAGCATCTTTGTCAGTTATAGGACCATACAGACCTCATCCAGGGATTAGAAGTTGTTTCATATGTGGAAAGATGGGGCATTTGATGAAGGATTGTAGAGCCAGAGAGGCAAGTGTGACTCAACCCCAGAGGCAGAGTCAGCAAGGTTCTCAAAGGAGACAGTTTCCAGGTGGCGCTAGAGGACGTGGACAAGCGTCCCAAGCTGGATCATCGGCACCCAGTCATCGAGCACTGAATCAACCACATGCAACAGTGAGATTCTATGTGATGAATCCATCTGATGCACTGATCAACCCTCGGGTTGTGACAGGTCAGATGAAACTATTTATTCTGATATGTCTACAACTTGCATCGTATCTATTTTAATTGATCAGGGTGCTGTGCATTCCTTTATCACTCAAAGAGTGATTCTTGACTGCAACATGAATACAAGTCATAGAGCAGATAGTTTGTTGTTAGAAACTCCTTTGATAGGATCTGTTGTGTTGCAGGAGGTGTGTTCTCCCTATATTCTTTCCTTTTCTGAACATCGCATTCAAGTGGATATCATACCACTTGAGATGCACGGGTTTGATATAATCCTTGGGATGGATACCTTAGAAAGGTATATGGTTGTCTTGGATTGTGAGTCCAAGCAAGCTGTGTTCACTGATGAAAGTGACACATGGATCTTTCAAGGGGATAGAAAGATTCTTCCAACCTACCTTGTATCAGCTATGGTAGCTAAGAAGCTAATGAGGCAAGGATGTTATGCATTCTTGGCCCATGTGGTAGATACCACCATGGAGAGTTCTAATCCTGCTGAAGTTCATGTAGTTAGGGAATTTGAAGATGTATTTCCTGAAGAACTTCCAGGTGTACCTCCGCCCCAAGAGATTGATTTTGAGATTAATCTAATTCGGGGCACGCAGCCAATAGCACAAATACTGTATAGGATGGTGCCTGCTGAGATGGCAGAACTCAAGAAATAACTGCAAGAGTTGCTTGAGAAGAGTTTCATCCGACCAAGCACTTCACCCTGGGGTGCTCCGATCCTCTTTGTTAAGAAAAAGGATGGGTCTATGCGATTATGCATTGACTATAGATAGTTAAATAAAGTAACAATAAAGAATAAGTATCCTTTGCCAATGATTGATGATCTCTTTGACCAGTTGTGTGGTGCAACTGTCTTCTCAAAGATAGATTTGAGGTCGGGATATAATCGGCTACGTATTAAGGAGGGTGACATACCTAAGTTTGCCTTTAGGACAAGGTATGGTCACTATGAGTTCACAGTTATGTCATTTGGACTAACTAATGCACCAGCTGCATTTATGGAACTCATGAATAGAATCTTTCGACCTTTTCTTGATCAGTGTGTAGTTGCTTTCATAGATGACATCCTGATCTACAGTAGAGATGCTCAATAGCATGAACAACATCTTCGTCAGGCTCTAACTTTGCTAAGAGAACATGAATTATATGCTAAGTTTAGCAAGTGTGAGTTCTGGTTACCAAAATTTTCTTTTCTTGGACACATAATATCTGCTTCAGGTATATGTGTTGACCCTAAAAAGGTAGAATCTGTCCTGCAATGGGAGCAGCCGAAGACACCGACGAAGATTCACAGTTTCTTAGGGTTAGCAGGCTATTACATGAGGTTCATTAAGAACTTCAGTTTTATAGCTTTACCCTTGACTAAGTTGACCAGGAAGGGTGTTCCTTTTGCCTGGAATGACAAGTGTCAACAATCATTCCAGTTATTAAAGGAAAGGTTGACAAGTGCACCTGTGCTAGTATTACCTGAACAAGGGAAAGGGTATATAGTTTTCTATGATGCATCTAAGAATGGACTAGGATGTGTGTTGATGCAGGATAAACAAGTGATTTCGTTTGCTTCTCGACAACTTAAGAAACACGAGGAGAATTATCCGACACACGATCTAGAACTAGCTGTTGTAGTCCATGCTTTGAAGATCTGGAGACATTATCTCTATGGAGAGACATTCCAGATTTTCACAGGCCATAAGAACCTAAAGTACATCTTCTCTCAACATGAGCTAAACATGAGGCAACGCCGCTGGATAGAGTTAATCAAGGACTACGATTGTACAATTGATTATCATCCAGGAAAGGCCAACGTGGTTGTTGATGCATTAAGTAGAAAATCAGCAACACCAGCTCTAGATAAAGCACAATTAAATTCTTTGGTGTGCTCTAGGAGGGATATGCTTATCTCTTTAAGGCAAGACAATGTACGATTAAAAGTATCATTGCTATCTGGGTTGTTAGCTGAGATGCACATAAAACCTACTCTAAGAAAGCAGATTAAGGAGGCACAGCAAGCTGATGTTGTAGTTCAGCAGATTAGATCAGAATATGCTAGTGAGAAACGGGATGGTTTCCATGATTTAGATGATCAGGTAGCCTATTATCATGGTAGAATGATAGTACCTGATGTTGATAACTTAAGGAAATTAGTCCCGGAAGAAGCTCATTCTTCAATGTATGCTATGCATCCAAGAAGCACCAAGATGTATCATAATTTGAAAGATATGTATTGGTGGCCTGGTTTGAAGAAGGATGTTGTTGAGTTTGTTATGCGGTGTCCAGTGTGTCAGCAAGTTAAAGCTAAACACCAGAAGCCTGCAGGAACACTGCAGCCTTTGCCCATACCACAGTGGAAGTGGGTGACCGACCTAAATCGTGCGTCCAAAAGTTTGAGGCGGATTTGAGGTAGTCGAGCTTTTACATTTATAAACCTGAATCCTTCTAGGCCCCCGCAACTTTACTTACGGGGTCGAACACAGGGACAAGGGTGGTAGTGTTCAGAACCCAGAATCGACACGCTACACTCCAGAAGGTATAGAGATATAAATTCCCAAAAGGGAAATAGCAAGATGTCACAAACAAAACAGAGAAAACTATCTCCAACTGGAGCTACTAGAGAGATTTAAGGTTTTAGTCATTTAGTAGTTTTTAGGGGTTTTCATGCAATAGAATTAGAAAGATAAAAACTAAAGCCAGAGCAAGGTATGAAGGATAAGACTACAGTAAAACAAGCGGCAGCGGTAACATCCTGCACCCCTCCTCTTAGAGCGGGTACCTCTAACCAAGCATCAACACCCCTCTCGAGGTTGCTGGACTTAAGTTAGAGTGAAATGTTACTGAAACAACTCCATTCCAGGCACTCTCGTACTCCAGAATCAGACTAAACACTAGAGCCACAACACAACTCTCAAAGCTATTGCGACGGGAAAACATGATTCGGTAGCTAAGAGAAACGTGATCCTAACATGCAAGCTAGAGTTCAGATATCAAACATAGCAGTCATCCAACATATTGCACCAAGCATAGAGCAGCAAGTAATTAAGTTTTTCTATTTCTATAAACGTATAAAGGTTTGATTACAATGCAGGAATTAAATAATTAAATAACATAAGTAAAGATAGGTATCGCCTTCTTGATGTAGAAGGACGATAGACTACAGTGGCTCTCCAGCCCGATACCGGTCAGGAGCCTAGCCGGATATAGTGACGTCGGGAGGCACACCCTCTCGAGTGGCACGCATCGACTGTCGACTGTATCGCTCAAGTGCCCTGACCGATATGCTCATGTCGGGTGGTGCACCCTCTCGGGCAGCAAGCATGACAGGTGAAGCGTATCAGGTTCGATATCGTATCGGGCATGGAGCGACGCGTCCTACTGTCGGGCACTTGTGTCGCTCATCTACGTCGGCCGATATCGGCCCGCAATGTCACCCGGGACGGTCCTAAGTGAACCATCCCCTCCCTCTCGGGACGAGGAAGAGCTCACCTAGAGTTTCCCAGTACGAGCACTGGGGCACGATACTCCTGCTCTCGCAGTTTCCTCTGAAGATCGCTCAAAGCTCACAACTGTCTGAACCTCCCTTTCGACTTCCTGTAGCTGCTATTTATAGGCAGCGATTGGGGGAAGTTATGGTGCTCGAAGCGCCACGTGTCCTCCTTATTCGCGGGTTGGTGGACGGCCGATACGGGTATCACTCGGCGCAGGGGTGTCGGCTATCGGTCACGTGACGGGCGGCGTGCCTGCCGGTGGGTGGTTGTGTCGTCCGACAAGCTGGGTTGTCGTGGCGAGCTTGGCTCCCTGTCGAGTAGAAGGCGTGTCGTCCGTCAGCTTCTTCTTGCGCGGCATCCCTTTGTCGTGCGTCATTGTGTCACTCCACCCTGTCGGGCAGAGGTTGTATCGGGCGTCAGGAAGGCCGAAACAGACTTGGACTTATTTGTGGGCTGGGACGGCCTTATTGTACCAAAATGAGGAAAAACTCTGCAAAAGATGGAAAAATTGGATTAAGAGCATTGCTTGGCCAATTATTGCGAAAGTGCTAATAAAAGAGAGGAAAATAGCAGAAAAGGGCAGTTTTGATAACAAAACAAAGGGCAAAAACATCACAAAAATAGGTGTTATCAACTCCCCCAAACTTAGCATTTTGATTGTCCTCAATCAATATTTAAACTATATTTTACCGATGCTTCTTCTGCTCAGAATAGCTCTCTGTTCAAAAGGTGAAACAAGAATCGTAATGCCTTAAAGATAATGTTGTCTCATTACGAACAAAAGACTTAGTTTTTCCTACCTTATTGTTTAAGTAAGATTCTTCTCTACAGCTTCGGCGAGACTTTGTTGTATGATTCTGAAGTTAGCTTACACACCAAACAACTTTATTTTTGGGGCAGAAAGTTATGTATCAGGTAGGCTAAGGCTTTTTTGGGGTTTTTCCTTGTTTCCCATCGGTCCATCCAGGTAAGGGTCCATTAGCGGGCAAGTGGTCCCTGCAGTCCAAGCCAGTTGGCTTTAGAGCAGTGATTTCACACCCTACGTACCACTGCCCCGGATCTACCATGCCTAAAGATGGGTACTTTTGGAAAACAAGTGTATATATTTTTTTTTTCTTTTCTTTTATTGGGCACAACTCTCCTGCTTTTATTCACACTCATAAGGCTTCTCTCTCTTTTTGGGATTTTCGTTGGGTAAGGGGAAAACAAAGAGATTTCTGCTGTTTGGGCAGCTTTTTCCTTCTCCATACTCGTCTCTTAGCTGTTTTGTGAGATTATTATATTTTTCAAAATTTTTGGCATGGCAAAACATAATCTTTTTGTTTGTTTGAAGCAGCATTATCAAAAAGATATAACAGAACTTGTATCTCGTTAAGCACAAAGAAAACTAACTTTGCAAGAAGTCGCAACAGGTTTTCACTATTATAGCAACTTTGTACATATGTATGGAGATGATATATAAACAAAAAGAATTTTCGAAACTTTGGTATAAACATATATATATATATACACAAAGAACAAAGAATAACGAATTTAAGACAAAAGCATGAAGAAATTGAGTTAGAATTTTCAAAATTTTGTACCTCCCTCACTGGTACATGGTACCCCCCCCCAAACTTACTCCACACTCTGTCCCAGAGTTGTGAAGTAGATAAGGTGAGGTAATGTTTATTCCAGTGAGGTTGTGCCTGCATCAGACAGAAGCTCCCACACATATTCCCCCCTTTTGTTGTGATAGAAGGTGTGGTGGAGCTGATCAGGCATTTCTTTGTTCGTCATCCATTCCAGGACATAGATGCCGCAGTCGTTGGATAGGGGAAGTTGTTGTGGACTGCGGTGGCAGAACTGGAGTTCATGCCACTTGCCTCCTTGCATGTCCAGGAATGGTTGGATCATCCTTGCCACCTCATCGTAGTATTTTCGGACTAGGCATTCGACGGATGTCAAAGGTTCTGATGTACACGGCACTGGATGGTTCTTGTTGCTGTCTGAGCTGTTGTAGAAAATTCCTGCTCGCTGTCGGGTGTACACAGTTAGGAGCGTCCAATGATTGTAATGCAGAATTGGCAAAAAGATAGTGCCTGGGACCCCGCCTCTCAATTCTGCCAGAAAATTTTGCTTCGCTCCTGTTTCGTCGGCAAGGCAGACGTCGTTGAATAGAATGGGCTAGGCTATGTATGCATGTTCTAGCTTTGGTTGTATATACTGGATGTAAGCGGCTGCAACTATTACAGCCAAGAATCCTCCTTCCTTCACCATGTCCCTTAGATTGTCGACCAGGACTACGACATCGCCTGCCTGAAAGGCGACAACCGATGGGGTAGAATCAGCTAACTTCAGCTGGATTATATTGACCTACTCCTGTGTGAGAGTTGCACATGAAAAGCGGTCGAAATTTGTGATCATCCCTTCTGAAGCTTCAGGCAAAGCAGTGTCCTCCATCCCGTGCACTTTCTTCAGGACCGCCAACTGCTTGCCTGCCCCATGTGTGACGGTCGCCACTTCCTCTTCTTTTTCTGAGGAGCTGCTAGAATGAGGAGAGTTTTCTTTCAGGTCACTGTCTAGCAGCTGCTCCGGTACCCCTACGTCCCTGAAATAGCACTTTTCCTTGATTAGCAACATGGCATAAATGCTCCTGCGTTGATAGAAGGACGTGCCTTTGAGGACTCCCAAGTTTCCAAATGTGTTGAGCGCCTCAATTGCACCCAGGATGGTGATAGCATTGTTTCCACTCCCCTCTTCTATCTGTACGGGGAGGTCTCGGATAGTGAAGAAGTTCCAAGGTCCTTGGTGACGTTGGCTTCCACACTTTATGACTCGTAGTAGACGCAGCAACAGGAGTCTTAACTTTGCGTCCTCCGGGTGGCAGAAAACACCCCCGGAGCTTGGCACTTCAGCATTGCTGCAGCACAGCAGCCGGACGTCGCGGTTTCTGAGGTCTAACACACATAGAAACCACACGTTCCGGTGCTTGTACGGGGCCAAAACCAGGTTCAACCTATGCTCTTCAATATGATGCAGCATGTTGGCCACCGCACGGGTGTCTGGATCTCCCTTCATCAACCTTCTTGCCAAGGTCGGGGTGGTTGTGTATACTGCTCTCCGACCTGTCCTGTTGCTGATACTCTCTATTAGTGCATTCTCCAGGACCCTGAATAGTCTTTTACCGACCACGGCCGGCGTGCGGAACATGCCGCGAAGAACCTTCCGCCGCACCGAAAGGTAGTCGTCGGTCCAGACGACGTCATCTGCATTTGCCTGCGATCGTAAGACCTTATTCAGCAGCTTCTGATCTCTGATCGTCAGGCATCTGATGGCTTGTCTGTCAAAATCGGCCATCTCGAAGGAGGGTATCTCGAATGGCTCACGAAATCTATCTGCCATCGAGCGCCTCCCTCGGGGTAGATGTCTTTTATTAACTGTGTAGACATCCCCCTTTTCTCCCTCAGACTCTTCGGAAGAGTCTCCCCCGATGGTGATATCTACACTTTCGTCTTCGACTTCATCCAGGGGGACGGAGATGTTTGCATCTCCCAATCCTAAGGAGCTCTCCTATCCGCCGGGAGTTCCTTCGGCCGATCCTTGTTGCGTCCCCTCCTCGGGCGTTGAGGATTGTCCGCCGAAGGAGGAGGAGGATGTTGTTCCCGAGGGGGAACCTGATGAAGAGGGATGAGAGCCCCGGCTGGGAGGTGACGGTGACCGTCTCGGCTGCCTTCGGTGCGGATGGTCATCACTTCTGTCCATTCTCTCCTCGAGCTTGTCGAGTCGTTGGAGAACTTGCTGCATTGTTGCATTCAAGGCCTCTAGTCTGCCGGGCAGGCTCGCTAGAGTCAGCAGCTCTCTTTCTTAGCTATTTAGCCTGATTTCGTTGTTATCCTGCCTGTCTTGGAAAGATGCAACTTTGCGGGTTAGGGAAGTACAAGTAGCAAAGTTGATATTCGTTACCTCCCGCAAATCGTCGAGCTCGTGTCCGAGCATCTTTCCGAGCAATGGAGGAGCTTCGGTGGGTCTCCCTTCCGGCCTCGCGACATCTTGTTCGCACGATGGTCTACCAGGAGAGGTAGAATCTATAAAAATTGTACGCGATCCAGATGTCGCCAGGTGGGGCGTTGGCACTTTTTCAGGTGCCACCGCCTTGCCTTCTCGTCCGGGTGGGGATGACCGTGGTGAGGGCGGACTCTGCTCCACCTCTGCACTGTCGGCGATCTCCTCTACTGCTGCAGGTGGGGACTTCGGCGGCGGTGTTGGTGTTCTTTCGAGTTCCCTCAGGATCTCGTCGAACATCCCGTTGTTGTTGCCCTGCTGAAATTCCTCTTCCACCTCTGCATGTCTCGATACAGTGATGGGAACTGCGACCGTCTCTTCCACGGTAGATCCCGTAGTCTCTGTCCCGGTGACCTCAACGATCACCGACTCTTTCTCAGCTGCTACCATCCATGCTGTGGCGGTGGCTGGTATGGTCGGAGCGGCGACAACTCTATGAGCAGTTGTCATCGGTAGCTTTGGGGTTGGCCTCTCCGGGGCTCTGGTCGATGTGGTGAAAGCTGTGTTATTTGCTATTGCTTCAATCTCGGCGGTGGCGAAGACCAGTTTCTCTGCGTCGTAGTCGGCGCAGTGAGGGAGGGGGAGGAGTATATCTGTCCTTGAAAACTTGTAGAAGAAGTTTCTCCCCTCCTTCCTGACGATGTTGGTCCTCATCAAGTACTTGGTTTCAAACACCTCGTCGCCTTGCGTCCTCGAATGGCTGCGCGGCTCGCTTGGGTACTCGAGTCCTACTGCGATGAGATTGACAATGTCGCCCATGCAGTACTCCTTGGTGGCTTCCTTCATTGGGTGCAGCCTATTCAGCAAAAACCGACTGAGGTTGATTACTCGGCCCTCCATTATGTGCCACATGACGTGGAGCTCTTCTGTGTAGATGATGTTGGATTCGTTCTTGCTAAATAGCAAGCATTCCACAAGCTTGTGCACTATCCTCCAGAAGCAGGAGTGCACCGCCACGACCTTTCTTCCTGGCTTGAACGAAGATTCGCCGGTAAGCTTTCCCCAAAGCTGCACGGTATTGAACCCGTCTCCCTCGGTGGTCCTCTCACCGTTGTCCATCAGGTTCTTCTCCTCCTCGTCGGAGGAGAAGATCTTGTTCAAGAGCTTCTCGGAGATGGTGTACTTCGAATTGTAAAGCCGGGCCTGGAGTCTGTCTGGCCCGCCAAATTCTTCTTTCTCCACCGCAAAGTTCTTTACCCGGTGGAGAGAAGACATAAACTCCATCGTCAGCTTAGTGTACGAAGAAGACCGACTGAAACAGATCTTCTTCAGCCCTGTCGTAGCTAGGACGCCCTTCAGCCTCTTCACGATTCATAGCTCAGCAAACGAGGCTCTATGGCAGAACCTGGTCGGTCGGTAGACCTTGGTCACCAGCTCAGCATATCGGTGAGCATGCTTGTCGTCTCTTGGTTTGAAGCTTCCCGACAAGAATTCCGGGAGTTCCATTGCTTCTAGAGGTGTCGGTGTTGGAATTGGAGCCGCCGCCTCTCCAACCCTAGTCCTCTTCCTTGTTGCCGACGTCCCATCTGGTCCTGGGTTTGGGCGCTTAGGCCTGGCAGACTGCCCTTCAGCAGTAGTCTCTGGGTAGACTCTCCTGCCTTGTGCGTCAACTGGGACAGCGGTTGTCTTGATGCGGGCCATTTCTGTAAGACAATAAGAAAAATACCTTAATGAAATGTGTTGACCCTTGGAAAAAGTATGTAATAAAGAATAAATTTGTGACCAGGTATTTCTCTGTACAAGGACTGTCCGGCACCCTCGTATCGGGCGACTAGAGATGGGTATCGCTCAATACGTCAAAAGATCAAACACGCGATAAGGACAGGGAGGTAGGGCGATGAACGCGCATTAGGTCTGTCGCTCAAAATGGGCGTGTCGAACGATACGAGGGTGATAAGATAAGATGCCCGATACGGTCCTCTTGAAAGAAAAGCAACGTGTCGCCCGATAATAAAAACAGGCGAGCTGATGCAAAAATGGGTGACACGGTTATCGCCCGACATGGTGTATCTGGCATAGGTACGTTGCGCGACATCCATATCGGGCGATACAAAATTGCTCAGCATCGAAACTGTAAGGTCGATAAGCTACTTGCTTAAAGAAAGAAACGTGTCGGGCGACACGGTCTGCCGGGTGATATGGTCTATCGGGCTATACCTTGTTGTGATCTGAACTACCGCACGATACGAGAGAATTGCTGTCTTGCGCGACACGGGAGCAGAAGCACAAGTTCTTTAGCATGATACGGGAGCGTGGAAAATAGTAAGGCAAGGAGCCCGACACGGTAAAAACTCACCTCTTTATATAGCAAACTCAACAGTAAAACTAGGGCGCGCGTCGGCCATTAAGGCAACACGTAAGTCGGCAAGTCCAACCGTCGGCACGACTGTTGCGCTCCACAAAGTCCCACCGCCCGATAAGGATGCACACATAGAACTGGTTGGGTTGCCTCCCGCTATGAAAAGAAAACAAAACGGTTTAAACTGCGGCTGATGAGTAAGACATCATTGGCCCAAGGCTAAGCTCTCGGCCTCATATGGTATTACCCACCCCGGTAAATAGAGCATAAAGCAGTGACCCATAAAACATAAGAGTCAGCGTATGTGGCGCATGCGCTGACTCGGGCCTTATTACAGTCCAAATGTTCGTAATGTTTGTTTTGCAGGAAAGTAAATTGCATCCTATTCTAGGAAAGAAAAGAAAGCTCGGGTTGCCTCCCGAGGAGCACTGTAGTTTTTGTCTCCAGCTTTATGGCTCCAGCTTTTTCACTCCTTATCCGCTAACATCATCCATCTCTTGCAACTCAATCTCCGCCTTCTCTCAATCACATCCCTGCCTTCTTTGCAGTTTCGGTGTTGGATGGTATTTTGCCTGAGGGATTCTTCATTAATTCGGCCATTTGAGCTAATTGCTGATCCATCTGGCATTGGTGCGTCTGCATATCCGCCATTTGAACTTGCAATGACTTCAAAACACCTGAACTTGATAGCGCGCTCTGCGCCAACTGGTTGTTAATTGTGTCCTGCCTTTTCACAAAATCAAACAACTGTCCCACCACATCTGTTTGGTTCGAAGCCTTATCCTGTCCTTATTCTCTGGCTGATCCTTGGTATTTATCTTGCCCCTGGAAACCTCCTTTGTTCGGCTGGAAGGGGGTGTTTTTGGTGTATTGACTTGGTCCTCCCCTCTTCTCAAAAGCTTGGGGCAGCTTAGTGGAGTTATGCAGCTGATGAGAATTCTCAGCTGCCTCATTGTTGCCACAGCTGAAACCAGGGTGGTCTGGTCTTTTGAAATTTACAAAAGAGACTTTTTCAGTCTCTTCGGCTCAGACTCAGTGTCACTTGATGATTCTGGTCGGGTGTAGATGCAATTATCTAACCCATGGCCACCTTCTCCACATGTTACACATTTCATTACTTTTTCCACCTGCTTCTTCCCCTTTGCGCCGGATTCCTTCAGCTGCTTTACATCCATGGCTATTTTCTAAATCTGAGAAGTGATGGTCTCCAGAGCCTTGGACTCAAGAGAGGACCCTTCACCGACCTTTTTCTCCTGTCCTCTGTCATATCTATCATATTCAGCGTCGGCTTGCAGCTCGGCCATGTTTTTGATGATCCTTTCAGACTTGCTCGGCTTTTTCCCTAGGAAGTCACTGCTCGCTGCCGCGTTCAGTGACACCCTCTCATCGGGAGTCAGGCCATTGTAGAAGGTGGTGACAAGGAAGCCCTTCTTGTAATTATGATGGGGGCAATCCCTCAGGTACTCTTGGAACTGCTCCCAGGCGTCGTGGAGGCTTTCGTTTGGCTTTTGCATGAAGGAGGTTATTTTCTGTCGGTTTCTGACCGTTCTCTCGGTGGGGTAAAACTTATTTACGAATGCTTCAGCTAACGCTCCCCATCCGTTCAAGGACCGGTGGGGTAACGTGAGGTACCAGGACAGTGCTTTGTCCTCCAGTGAAAAGATGAAGCCTTTGCAATATATAACCTCCTGGGGGACCCCCCACATCTTTATTGTGTCGCAGATGTTCTTGAAGGCGTCGAGGTGATGGTAGGGGTTGTCATTTTTCAAACTTCCCCTGAAGCTTTTGTTCTGGATCATAGAGATCACAGAAGGCTTAAGCTCGAAATTGGCCGCATTGAATCGCGGGGTGATGACGGGACATCTGGAGTTGTTGGCTTTTGTGGACGCCAACTCCCTCAGCATCTTTTCTTCCTCCTCGAAGTCATCACTGTCGTTGTCTCATCGGTTATGTCCTTGATCTTGATTCCTCCAGTTTCGGTGGTGGTGGAGACGCCTAGCTCGAGGGTGTTCTTCCTCAGAGTGTTCTGATTCCTGATCTTCAAGCTGATTATTGCCGTCATAGCGGTCGTCGCCATCTGGTGGAGGTGATTCATGCCCAGATCTTCCTTGTCGTTCCCCTTCAGAGTGTTGTGGGTCGACTCGGGGATACATGGTGTTGTTGATTGTGCTTGATTGAACAGTCGAGTGGCGTCAGAACTCGGGGAAACATACTATTGTTCTTCAGGGTTCCTGAAATGGCACGAAAAATAAAGTTTAGGAAATTGAATTTTTTACTTTTAAAAAAATAACAATAAGAAGAAAAAGAAAAAGAGTGTTGTCAAACTCATTTCTAAGCTTGAGTCACAGGGGTGTAGTTAGTGGATTTGGATTCGTCTACAGTACCATTTTTGCCTTTTCCCCGGCAACGGCGCCAAAAAGTTGACCGGCCTAAATCGCGCGTCCAAAAGTTGGAGGCGGATTTGAGGTAGTCGAGCTTTTACATTTATAAACCTGAATCCTTCTAGGCCCCCGCAACTTTACTTACGGGGTCGAAGTAGACATATGAGGTCGAACACAGGGACAAGGGTGGTAGTGTTGAGAACCCAGAATCAACACGCTACACTCCGGCAGGTATAGAGATATAAATTCCCAAAAGGGAAACAGCAAGATGTCACAAACAAAATAGAGAAAACTATCTCCAACTGGAGCTACTAGAGAGATTTAAGGTTTTAGTCATTTAGCAGTTTTTAGGGGTTTTCATGCAACAGAAACAGAAAGATAAAAACTAAAGCCAGAGCAAGGTACGAAGGATAAGACTACAGTAAAACAAATGGCAGCAGTAACATCCTGCACCCCTCCTCTCAGAGCGGGTACCTCTAACAAAGCATCAACACCCCTCTCGAGGTTGTTGGACTTAAGTTAGAGTGGAATGTTACTGAAACAACTCTGTTCCAGGCACTCTCGTACTCCAGAATTGGACCAAACACTAGAGCCACAACACAACTCTCGAAGATGTTGCGACGGGAAAACACGATTCGGTAGCTAAGCGAAACGCGATCCTAACATGCAAGCTAGAGTTTAGATATCAAACATAGCAGTCGTCCAACATATTGCACCAAGCATAGAGAAGCAAGTAATTAAGCTTTTCTATTTCTATAAACGTATAAAGGTTTGATTACAATGCAAGAATTAAAGAATTAAATAACAGAAGTAAAGATAGGTATTGCCTTCTTGATGTAGAAGGACGATAGACTACAACGGCTCTCCAGCCCGATACCGGTCAGGAGCCTAGCCCGATACAGTGACGTCGGGCGGCACACCCTCTCGAGCGGCACGCATCGACTGTTGACTGTATTGCTCAAGTGCCCTGGCCGATACGCTCATGTCGGGCGGCACACCCTCTCGGGCAGCACGCATGACGGGCGAAGCGTATCGGGTTCGATATCGTGTCGGGCATGGAGCGACGCATCCTAATGTCGGGCACTTGTGTCGCTCATCTACGTCGGCCGATATCGGCCTGTAGTGTCGCCCGGGACGGTCCTAAGTGAACCATCCCCTCTCTCGGGACGAGGAAGAGCTCACCTAGAGTTTCCCGGTACGAGCACTGGGGCACGATACTCCTGCTCTCACAGTTTCCTCTGAAGATCGCTTAAAGCTCGCAACTGTCCGAACCTCCCTTTTCGACTTCCTGTAGCTACTATTTATAGGCAGCGGTTGAGGGAAGTTATGGTGCTCGAAGCGCCATGTGTCCTCCTTATTCGCGGGTCGGTGGATGGCCAATACGGGTATCGCTCGGCGCAGGGGTGTCGGCTATCGGTCACGTGACGGGCGGCGTGCCTGCCGGTGGGTGGTTGTGTCGTCCGACAAGCTGGGTTGTCGTGGAGAGCTTGGCTCCCTGTCGGGTAGAAGGTGTGTCGTCCGTCAGCTTCTTCTTACGCGACATCCCTTTGTCGTGCATCATTGTGTCGCTCCACCCTGTCGGGCAGAGATTGTATCGGGCGTCAGGAAGGCCGAAATAGACTTGGACTTATTTGTGGGCCGGGACGGCCTTATTGTACCAAAATGAGGAAAAACTCTGCAAAATATGGAAAAATTGGATTAAGAGCATTGCTTGGCCAATTATTGCGAAAGTGCTAATAAAAGAGAGGAAAATAGCAGAAAAAGGCAGTTTCGATAACAAAATAAAGGGCAAAAACATCACAAAAATAGATGTTATCAGTGGGATCATGTAACCATGGATTTTGTGGTTGGTCTGCCCAGAACAACCAAAGGTCATGATTCCATCTGAGTAATAGTTGATAGGTTAACAAAGATAACACACTTCTTACCTGTTAAAACAATCTATTCTGAGGAGAAGTTGGCACAGTTATATGTAGATGAGATAGTGCGGCTGCATGGGGTCCCAGTTACCATTGTTTCTTATAGAGAGGTCCCCAGTTTTTGAGTCATTTTTGGGAGTGACTTCATAAAGCCTTAGGCACACAGTTAAGGTTTAGTACAGCTTTTCATCCTCAGACTGATGGACAATCAGAAAGGACTATACAGACCTTGGAGGACTTGCTTAGGGCATGTGTCCTTCAGTTTACAGGAAGTTGGGATCTACATCTAGGTTTGATAGAGTTTGCCTACAACAACAACTATCAACACATCATTGACATGGAACCTTATGAAGCTTTGTATGGTAGACGTTGTAGATCTCCCCTATGTTGGTATGAAACTGGTGAATATCAACTTTTGGGTCTTGATCTTGTGCAGCAGACCACCGAGAAGATTAAAATAATACAACAACAGTTAAAGACTGCACATGATAGGCAGAAATCTTATGTTGATAAGCGTCGTAGACCTTTAGAATTCCAGGTTGGAGACAGAGTGTACCTTAAGGTCTCGCCCTGGAAAGGGGTTCTTAGATTTGGAAGGAAAGGAAAGTTAGCTCCTAGATTTATGGGGCCTTATCCAATCATTGAACAGATTGGAAAGGTAGCTTATAAGCTAGAGTTACCACCTGAGCTGCAAAAGTTACACCCAGTGTTCCACATTTCCATGCTAAGGAAATGTCATCCTGACACAGAATCAGTTCTGCAACCTATGGAAGTAGAATTGAACGATGATATATCCTATGTTGAAGGACCTATGTTGATTCTCGACAGAAGAATCAAGAAGATGAAGAAGAAAGACATTAGTCTTGTAAAAGTCCTCTGGAATCACTGTGGCGTTGAAGAAGCTACATGGGAACTAGAGGAGGAAATGAGGAGGAAATACCCTACTCTTTTCTCTTAAAATGTTTTTATTAATGATTTCGGGGACGAAATCCTTGTAAGGGGTGGATAATTTGTAACATCCCTGACCTGGGTTATGTTTTAACCCTAGGTGTTTTGCCTAATAAAGTTGATTAGATGCTTGATATTATCTTTTGAAAAGTAATTAAGGCTCTTGAGGAACTTATATTTCAATTTCAGTCCTTTTTGAATAATGTTGAAACATTATTTTGTTAATATTGGACTAAAGTGCAAATTACCCAAGTTGAGGGGTTAACTTGCAAATTGCACATGATAAAATGTTCCTCTGATGTTGAGATACCATAAGAATGAATATGATGTAGTGGTATGGTTTCCACAAGCTTGGGCATCAAGATAAAGCTTGTAGAGCAATCCTTGTGCATTAAATCCTAGTTTTGGTGTAATGTGCAAATTACCCAAAACCTAGGGTTCAATAAGAAAAATACCACCTCTAGAGGGTCTCTCATGTTTCTTGGCATCAAGTAGAGCAAAGAAAATGAGAGGGTTGCCTCATTTGAATTATCTTGGAGGAGAGAGAATCTTGACATTAAAATAATCAAGATTTAAGCATAAATGGATCTTTAATTTAATTCAATGCAAAAAGAAATAAATTAATTAAGGAGCCCTTCAACCAAAAGTTGAAGGATGTGTTTGCAATATTGTTGGAAGATCTTGTGCCTTGCTATGGCACAAAAAGATCTTGGTTGAGTGGAAGCCACTCACATTAATATAATAAAAATTAATAGCCACTAAAAGGTTGGATATTAATATAAAATTCATTAAGGTGCTTAATTCCTTTTCCATTAATTATTGGATAATGGAGGGGTTTTGCAAGAAAATGAAGGTGGCTTCGTGGCTAAGATATGGAGGGGGGTTTGGTGGAAATAATTTTGGAATTAAAGAAAATAATTTCCTTTTTCTCTTTCCTTGAAATCCTTATACATATCCATTTTTCCAAACCACTTAAGGATCTTTTCCTTAGTTTTCTTTTCTCACCTTGCTTTGGCCGGACAAGGGAGAGCTCAGGAGTAGGAGAGGGATTACCATAACCTGTTGGTAAGTTTTGATCATCTTCTACCTCGGATTCATGGTGAAAACCCTAAATCAATGCTTGATTATTGGTTTTCTTCACTCGATTTCCAATCCTAGCCAACTTGTTCATCCAAAAGCTCAAGAACGGACCTTGGGCAGTTGCTAGAACTCCACCCACCATTAGAGTCGTGGATCTTGGATCTTGTAATCAGATTTTGAGGTGGGTTTTATAACTCAAACCCTTAAACATTGATATTGCATTCTATTCTACAATAATTGTTGGTTATGTTCTTCTTTTTGATACTCTTTTGATTCCCTGTTGTAATTCCCATGAAGAATGAATGCAGTTCTTGGATGAATGAAGGAAGAAGATGATGACATCATCTTATATGCTTATCCAAAGAAAATCTCAGTCCAAACGGTTTCCATCAGTTGCTAAAATGGTTTCCCAAACCGTTTGGGAGCAAACGGTTTCAAACCATTTGAGGGGAAACAGTTTCACCAAACTGCATGAGGGCAAATGGTTTCAGACCGTTTGGAGGTGTTGACTAGGGTTGACCATTTGGAAATTTTTTGCTAATAATTTTGGTTAATGATCCACTAAATATAATTTATTAGTTCCAATTGGTTCATGAGTTGAAGGTCCATCAATCACCAAACCCTAATCGGGTTAAGTGTTGATTTCCAAATTGATTGAGTTAGAAACTTGGGTTGATTGACCCAAACGGTTTCAAAACCATTTGGGGATCACCCAAACGGTCTCAAGACCGTTTTAGGGTCACCAAAGACCGTTTGGAGGTCTAGGGTTGAGTATGGTTAGGTGTTTGAAGATCTAAATATACCAAGATGATTTGCAATCAAATGTTGATTTGGTGATCAATCCAATGATCCAAACCCTAATTGGATGACATGGATTTGGGTGATGAGATGGGCAAATGGTCTCAAGACCGTTTGGAGGTCATCCAAACGACCTCAAGACCGTTTGGGGTCACGTCATGTCCATTTTCTATGGTGGTCCAATAGTTTCAAAGTAATTAGTTTCACAATGATCAACATGTAAGAATCATCGATTTCAAACCCTAATCCAATTGAATCAAACCCTAATTGATGATCAATTGAGGGTCAAATTAGTTGAAGGATGACCTATTTAACTCAATTGAAGTATGATGTTAGGACCAATTGATGAGTAATAACATGACTTCAATTAATGAAGGAATTAGTCTTGGAAACCCTAATTCAATTTGAGTGGTTGAGACCATATTTGGTCCATGCAGTTTTGAGGAGGTTTGGACCAAACGGTCTCAATACCGTTTGGGACCAAACGATCCCAAAACGGTTGAAGCTCAAACGATCTCAAGACTACCTTTAGCAAACGGTTTCAAGTGTGCACCTTTAGCAAACGATTTCAAAGACTACATTTAGCAAACGGTTTCAAGTGTGCACCTTTAGCAAACAGTTTCAAAGACTACCTTTAGCAAATGGTTTCAAGTATGCACCTTTAGCAAACGGTTTCAAAGACTACCTTTAGCAAACAGTTTCAAATGTGCACCTTTAGCAAACGGTTTCAAAGACTACCTTTAGAAAACGGTTTCAAGTGTGCACCTTTAGCAAACGGTTTCAAAGACTACCTTTAGCAAACAGTTTCAAATGTGCACCTTTAGCAAACGGTTTCAAAGACTACCTTTAGCAAACGGTTTCAAGTGTGCACCTTTAGAAAACAATCTCGAGGGTTCACTTTGGCAAACGGTTTCAACCTCAACTTTACTAAACGGTTTTAAGTATTCAACCAAGACCGTTTGAGGTCTGATTGGTCAAGATTGTTTGAGGTCTAAGTGACCAAGATCACTTGGAAGGTAATTAATCAAATTGTATGAACACTTAAAGTGGTTGAAGGTTAATTGTTTAAGTGAACAATTACATGATGTAAACCAAGGGTGATTATAACAATGGTACCCTTAATGAGATAGGGTGATTAGTACCCTTTAAATAATTAAGCTTTAATTATCATTGTAATAATGACATAACTCATGGTGTCAATTCTTCTTCAAGTTGAGTTGACTTAGCTTAATCAAGGATGAAGTAAACATCATCCTATGGAGGATGAGAGAGAAAAGACTTCCTACATGAATGATAATCATGTAGTGGACTTTCAATATGAATAAATGTCTAATTAGGGTATGATCCTTAATAGTGAGATCATGGAACCCTAAAGGTTAATGAATCATAACCCTAATTGAGGGCATTGATAGGTGAAATCCTAATACATGATGATAGTATGATCTTAATTCATGGTAATGACATGAGAACTCTAATATAGGGTGATACAAACTGAATAGTAAACCCTAATTGTGGGTTATTGAACTTAAACCCTAATCTAGGGTGATGAAATGTGAATAGTAAACCCTAATTGTGAATTGTTGAATATAAACCCTAAACTAGGGTGATGTGCAGTGAATAGTAAACCCTAATTCCAAATAAGGTGAAGGAATATGTGAAACCCTAATTCTGGGTTATACCTTATAGCATGAAGCTCTAAGGTTGGATAATGAAATGATGAGTCATTAATCCTAATTGAGCTAAGGGGATGATTAACCCTAATTGAATTGAAAAGGGAAACCCTAACCCTAGCAAGGGTATAGAGGTGTAACCCTTGAATAGTGATGTTATAATTGTTTTGCATTATGCTGGTATGAAATTAATGTATTTGTTATCATCTGTACTAATCATGCAGGTTTTATGAGATATTGAACATAGCCAGGTATGAGATATGATGATTTGTTTATTGAAAGTACTTTATAAGCTTTGTAAGCAATGATATGCTATGTTGCCTAGTGAAAGGTAACAAAAGAGATTGATAGGCTGTAAGAGCCATATGAAATACCTGCACTGCAATTATCATGTTTACACTGTCAGATGACTTGATGGCAATAAGTTACATGTTAAAGTGGTAGCAAGTGTTTTGATGATCTAAGGGTTGAATACCCATATTCATGAATCATGATGATGAGATGATAAGGGATTGAGATCCCAATGTTAATAAAGTTGTGAAATGAACTTGATAAAAATAGTACTCTTTCTTTATAGCATTTGTTCTAATGGTTTATGTTTGAAAACATGCCTGATGCTAAAAGAATGTTGTAATGTACTTAAATAATCAAGTGAAATGATATCATGTAGAGCCATGACCATAGATCCATCATCGTCAGTAGTTTGGTGATGGTGAAACGGGTTTTCCTAAGGGAACTCCTGGAGAGCATACTTTTGAGTATGTGGGGGTTATGGGCGCGAATATCCTTACGCCCTAATGAAGGAATTGATGTGAGATAAACATTAAATCTCTCAATCCTTCATTATATGTATATGTCGGGATGATGTATCACTAATCTCCCGATGATGATGTTAATATCGAATCGATGTGAGATAAACAAGAAATCTCTCGATTGCAAAGAGAGTACAGCATGCCACTGTAACTCTAATAACGAAGTTGCCAGCATACCCTGGAAAGTTGTTTAGCAGAGACACGAGATGTCATGCATGTTGTTCCTCACACTGACTGAGGAGGATGAGGTCATAGAAATCCGGCTCTTCTAATGACCTATGTATGGTACCGATTTCGATTTCACAATGGTCGGTTGGAGTATGAGTGGTATACCTCATCTCCTCAGGGCATAAGTATGTTTGTAAATGTAATCAAGCGTGTAGCGTATTTGACTAGGGTTGAATTACGAGAATCAATGGTTGATGATACATTGTTAATTATGTCCTAGTTGGATAAATGATATACATGTTCTTCATATTCCTTATTGAATAAATGACTTGCTGCTTAATCAAGTTATAATTGGAATGAACTGTATAAAGAATATTGCTCTATTTAGCTTAATCAATGATTTATCTGCTGTTGAATATTTATAATTCTACTGCTCAGTGTTATTCTATTATCAGCAATAACTTTATTTCTGGCGGAGAGTTATATCTCTCGCTGGGACAATTTTCAATTGTCTCACCCCCGTGGGATTCAATTTTTTAGGTAGACGTCGAGGAAGAAGAAACCCTTCAGTGGGTGAGCAGCAACAGCAGCCACAGCAGCAGCAGCAGCAACGACAAGGACAGCAGTGATCTTCAGGTGGAGACACTGTCTGTTAGATTCTGTATAAAGAGAGTCCTATGTGTCATCTCTGTACTCTCAGGTCCTAGAAGTTAGTAGATGGTTTGATATACATCTGAGATTTTTGGCTTGATGCCTCGAGATTTTTTTTGTATACTGCTTACGTACAGTTTAACTGGGCAGTCAATGTTATGACTCTCAAGATAATATGATACAGAGATGTACTGATGAATCAGAATGTAAATAACTTACTTTGGTTCTTTATGAAAGAGTTCTACAGTTTGTGGACCTCATTGCAAAAAGTTTTAATTTTTAGTGAATTTCAATAATTCTGATGTTAATGATTGCTTCCGCTTTAGTTAATCTTATTTTTCTGAGTTGGATGCCACATGTAGTGTCCAACATCAACCAGAGACAGGATCTTGGTGGCACTAGAGAGCAGTTTACAGTGTCCAACACTAACCAGACGTCCTGGTGGCACTGGAGTACAGAAAGTGTGTCCAACACTAACTAGACGTCCTGGTGGCATGGCTTGACTCTCCGCCTGTGTACTCAGCTTAGAGGAGGAGTCCAGTTTATGGAACCATAGGACTGCCGAGGCTAGAGAGCCAGTTTTCCTACAGCAGACCTGGACAACAGTCAGACTTAGCTATCTCGGGGTGTCGGCTAAGTCTTATACGGTGGGATCGTAGTTCGCTATGAGTCTTCATATGTAGAGTGTATTGCATATGATCAGGGCATAAGATAAAATATGTTCATATAGGTTCACATAGTCTATTATAAGTTAAAGAGTTAGGAAAGATGGAGTTTAGATTCGTATCAATTGTTCTTCAAATGAAATGTTGATAATCTCTGTTATTTAATTATAACTATAGCTTGTAGAAGTTGTTATTTTAATGAGATGTTGATATTTCTTGATATTTAAGCTATATTGTTTTAGACCTGCTCAGTGTAGTATTTCTTGCATATTATTCCAATTAATAAACATAAATGAGTTATCTGCGATGGTTGGGTGAAATTCTATTCACAGAGCCATTTGTTCAGGTCAGTGTTAGCATGAGGAAGCTGAAGGATCGTATCACCCAAGTACTTAGAAGGTAGTACGTAGTTAGTTAGAGGTCTCTTAGTCCTTTCCCCTCGGTCCTTGGGACATGGTGTGGTAGAAAGAGAGAGAATGTAAAGTAATCTGTAATTTAGTTTTCAATTAACTGTTGCACTTTATATTCTGCAAGTAAGTTGTAATATGTTGTTTAAACTCTATGTGGTATCTTTCAAGATTTAGAAACAGTAAGTTTGCTTCCGCAGTTATTAAGGTTTCAGATTATTCAAAGTTAAAAGATTTTTCCTTTAAGCTAATTTTAAGTGATCAAGAAAATAAAAAGTTAAGGGTGGTTTACCGAGGGTGACTCCCCGGTCTTTGGGGTCATTAGAGATGGCTCGGGGATCGGGGTGTCACAACAACTTTGGTATCAGAGCATAGGTTGAGTATGTAGTTACTCTAAGTAAAGGTCAGGGGACGATAAGAGACCAATATGATTAGGACTTAGGTATCTTCTTTCTAACTATAATTTTCTAACAGGAAATGATATGTTATACTATTATAGATGGCAGAAAGAGAACATGGTCATGATGACCAAGATGAGAGCCACATTAGACCTGATCCTCAGGTGATGGGTCCAGGTGGTGGTGAAGAAGTGAATGAGGTAGCGAGAATGTACAAAATGTTTCTTGAGACCAAGGAAAAATACAAGACGGATAGATGAGCTTCTACCTCGAGCAGCAAGGACCTGATGAGATCCTATGAGCTAGTTAAGAAGCTCGGAGGTACTGAGTTCACAGGAACAATGGACCCTGCAATGGCAGATGAATCACTGAGATAGATTGAGAAAGTGTTCTGTATGATGGAGTTGTCTGAGGAAAGACAAATCAATCATGTTGTTTATTTGCTTAAAGGTGATGTAGAACTCCGGTGGCGTGGAGTGGAAGATAAAAGGAGAAACACGGTACTGACTTCGAAGGATTTTGTTGATGAATTCCATCTTAAGTACTACCCACCTACCTTTCTGAGTAAGAAGATAAGACAACTACAGACAAGGCAATATGTCAGTGGGAGAGTATGAAGCACATTTCACCAGGTTGGTAAACTTCTGCCCACAACTCATCCCAAACGATGTGGAAAAGTGTAGAAGGTTCCAAGAGGGATTGAGGTCTAAAATCTGCAATATTGTATCTGTAATAGGCCGAAGAAAAAGAGAGAACTTCAGAGAGTTTCTTGAGGCAGTGAGATGTGTAGAAGAGTCAGTTAATACTAATAAGTAGACTGAGAGTAAGAAAAGATCTGGAGACTTTATTAGAAGGGGACAAAGAAGTGGTGGATACAGAGGTGGTGGTGGTTTCTTTTCAAAGATAGGACGAGGACTTGGCTATTTTTGTAGACAAGGATCTAGTTTTTCATCAAGTGGAGGAAGATCTAATTCCGAAAGATGGGGTACACAGTCTACTTGGACACCACCAACTAGGCCTTTTGGATCATCAGTTTCAGTGATAGGTCCGCCAAAGAAAGAGATATCGAGGTTTGATATTTATGGGAAGCCACACTTTGGTCAATGTTGGGGTGCAGATTTCCAAGATTGTCACAACTGCAGACAGGTGGGACACTTTAGAAGGAATTGCCCCCAGTTACGGTAGTCGACATCACAGGGTTCCCAGTCATAGTACCAGAATGTCCCAAGACAGGCTCCAACTAGAGAACCCAGTTCTTCTGTAGCTTCAGGTTCCTGAGGTAGTGTTGCACCCAGTGCTAGGGAAGGACAACGTGGACATCGTGGGAGAGGAAGAGCTTTAGGACACTTCTTCTCTCTGACACCACAAGAAGGTATTGTTTCTTCCCGAGTAATTACAAGAGAAATGTTTTTCTTTAATAGCATGTCAGCTACAGTTTTGATAGATCTGGGTGCGACTCACTCATTTATACAATGTTCTTTAGCTTACGAGCTTAACCTGTTAACACAAGAATTATCAACTGAGTTGTTGTTGAGGGTTCCGTTAGGTGAACTAACAGTGTTGATGGAGTTTTGTCCCAGATGTTTGTTGACCTTTGGTAGTTACACCATCGCGGTTAATCTAATACCCCTAGATGTTAACATGTTTCAAGTTATCTTGGGTATGGATTGCCTAGAGACGTATCGAGTTCAGCTCGACTGTTGGAAAAAGGAGGTTGTCTTTCAATAGGGTGAATTTTCTTGTGTCTTTTCTGGAGATAGGAAAGTCTTACCTACGTGTATCATATCAGCTGTTGTAGCTGATAAGATGCTGCAGAAAGGTTGTGAGGCATTCTTGGCACATGTGGTAGATACTAGAGAAGAAAAGAGCACAGTCAGCCTATGGGATGTGCCAGTGGTCTGTGAGTTCCCATATATTTTTCCAAATGAGTTGCCAAGTCTACCTCCTGAAAGAGAGATAGACTTTGAGACCCAGGTATTGCCAGGTAGTCAACCTATAGCACTGCCAGCTTACAGAATGGAACCTGCAGAGTTAAAGGAACTCAAGATCCAGTTACAGGAATTACTGGATAAGGGTTTCATTCGACCTAGTTTTTCACCATGAGGAGCTCTAGTCTTGTTTGTGAAGAAGAAAGATGGTACTATGAGATTATGTATAGACTACATACAGTTGAATAAGATCACTATCAAGAACTAGTACTCGCTGCCAAGGATAGATGATCTGTTTGATCAGTTGCGTGGAGCGACGATCTTTTCTAAGATAGATTTGAAATCTGGATATCATCAACTGAGGATAAAGGCTTCAGATATTCCCAAGTCGGCATTCAGAACAAGATATGGGCATTATGAGTTTCTGGTCATGTCTCTTGGACTGACTAATGCCCCCAACAGCTTTTATGGATATGATGAAGTGGATTTTCAAGCCGTTCTTAGACCAGTTCATAGTGGTTTTTATAGATGAAATTCTAATTTATTCCAGAGATGATGAGAAGCATGAGAAACATCTGAGGATAGCATTACAGTTGTTGAGACAACATCAGTTATATGATAAGTTCAGTAAGTGCAAGTTCTGGTTAGTTGAGGTGTCTTTTCTTGGACATGTCATCTCAGGAGATGGAGTAAGTGTTGACCCTAAGAAAGTCGAGTATGTTCTATAGTGGGAATAGCCTAAGACTCCTACTGAGATCAAAAGCTTCTTAGGATTGGTAGGTTACTATAGGAGGTTCATCCAGAACTTCAATGTTATAGCATCACCTCTGACACGTTTAATGAGGAAGAATGCATCGTTTGTCTGGTCAGACAACTGTGAGAAGAGTTTTCATATCTTGAAGAAGAGGCTTACTACAACACCAGTGTTGATCCTGCCCGAGGCAGATAAAGGCTATACAATGTTTTGTGATGCTTCCAGTAGAGGTTTAGGTTGTGTGTTGATGCAGGAAGGCAAAGTAGTAGCGTATGCATCTAGACAGCTTAAGAAGAATGAGGAGAATTACCCGACACATAATCTGGAGCTAGCTGCAGTAGTTCATGCTCTTAATACATGGCGTCACTATCTTTATGGTGAGGCGTGCCAAGTGTTTACATATCATAAGAGCTTGAAATATATTTTCACTCAGAAGGATCTGAATCTTAGACAGCAAAGATGGTTAGAATTGATCAAAGATTATGATGTGATGGTAGATTATCATCCTGGTAAGGCGAATATGGTGGCTGATGCCCTCAACAGGAAGATAAGTTCAACAGCAGATGTATTCTCTATGGCATGTTACAAGAGAGACCTGCTAGTAGAGATGCGTAAGTTGAACTTAGACTTAGGGGTGACAAAGCAGAGTGGTTTGATTGCACAGATGCAAGTTAAGCCTACTTTTTATGATTAGATCAAGGAACTTCAGAAGAGTGACAATGAGTTATAACAGATCATGCATGATATGACAAGGGGAAAAAGATCAGAGTTCAGGTTCTCAGATGATGGTTTGTTGTATCAGCATGACATGTTGTGTGTACCTGGAGACAGTGATTTGAAAGAACAGATTCTTGAGGATGTGCATGCATCGATGTATGCTATGCATCCAATCAACACTAAGATGTACATGAATCTCAAGGAATTGTACTGGTGGTCAGGTATGAAAAAGGATGTAGCTGAGTATGTGGCTAGATGTAGTGTGTGCCAGCAAGTTAAGGTTGAGCATCAGAAACCTGTAGGTACCTTGCAATCTCTTCCTATACCAGAGTGGAAATGAAAACATATCACAATGGATTTTGTGATAGGGTTGCCCAGGACCCCTAGAGGTTGTGACTCGATATGGGTGATTGTGGATAGATTGACTAAGTATGCTCACTTTCTTCCTATTAAGTCAACCTTTGATGTCCCAAAGTTGGCTAAGATATATGTGGATGAGATAGTCAGGTTGCATGGTATTCCAGTTTCAATTATATTTGATAGAGATCCTAAGTTCACATCCAGGTTTTGGAATCAATTGCATCGTGCTTTGGGCACAAAGTTAAGATTCAGTACAACTTTTCACCCGTAGATGGATGGTCAGTCTGAGAGGACTATTCAGACTCTTGAGGACATGCTGAGAGCATGTGTCTTGCATTTTGGTGGAAGTTGGGAAGAACACTTGAGCCTTAGAGAGTTTGCATACAATAATAGTCACCATTCCAGTCTTGGTATGGCCCCGTATGAAGCTCTGTATGGCGGGAAGTTTAGATCACCCGTATGTTGGTACGAGGTGGGTGATAAACAGATTCTTGGACCAGAGATAGTTGTTTTGACTATAGAAAATATTATAGTGATCAGAGAGCAGTTGAAAGTTGCATAGGACAGACAGAAGAGTTATGTTGAGAAGAGACGTAGACCTCTTGAGTTTGAGGTTGGTGATGAAGTGTATTTGAAAGTTTCACCATGGAAAGGAGTGTTGAGGTTTGGCAAGAGAGGAAAACTGACTCCTAGGTTTATGGGATTGTATCCTATCATTGAGAGGATTGGACATGTAGCCTACATGTTGGATTTTCCATCTGAGTTGGATAATTTACATGATGTTTTACATGTATCGATGCTGAAGAAATGTTACCCTGGTACAGAGAAGATAGTGGATCCAGAACCTGCACAGCTCAGACCAGATGTGTCCTATGTTGAGGGACCAGTACGTATAGTTGATCGGAGGATCAAGAAGCTTAAGCATTGTGAGATACCATTAGTGAAAGTTCTGTGGAAGAATCACAACTTAGAGGAAGCTACGTGGGAGCTTGAGTCAGAGATGCGTAACAAGTTTCCTTTTCTCTTTTAGGAATTTTGGGACGAAATTCTTATAAGGGAGGGAGATTTTTATGACCCACACCACAGTTAACTAGTAAGTATCATGATAACAACATCATTAAGTTAATTGAGATAAGTTAAGTGCTCATGTGGTGATTAGTGCATCATCAAGTTAATTAAGCTAAGCTAAGTGCTTAAGATGCGATTAGTGTTTTGATTAGATGAGACAAGCTAATTGGAATTTTTTATGCCTTGAGATTGTATATGATCTCACGATTGAAAAGTTGCAAAAAAATGCTTGATTTGGACCTGCGAGGTGAAAGTTATGATCATTTCAATTTCCAGGGTGGAATTTGCAATTTTTCCAAGTTTTTGGCTTTATAACCCTTTACCTTTTTTGTTTCCCTTATCTTTTTCGAGCGATGGTTTCTTTGGTTGTGCACTGTAGTGGTGTGTGTTGCATAGAAAGAGGAGGCGGTCGCAGTGCAATTTTAGGGCGGATTAGCTAGCCACCAAGCTCCGTCGACCTCCATTCCTCTACTCTTCTCTTCCTCCTCTAGCTGCCCTAGCCCAGCCGCCTAGCAGCCTTGGTTGGTAGCAAGCAGTAGTTGCAGCTGTTGTGCATAGCCAGGAGGGGGGTCGTCTTGGGTGCACCCAGTAGCGGGGGAGCTACCTTTGAGCTCGGCCTGGAGTCCTCAGCTTGAATCTGTAGCTCCTAGCCACGATTCAACCATCTATTGAGCTTGATTCCAATTTGTACTTGAAGGAGCGATCATTGTTGGATAGGTGGGCCGTATAAGAGTATCCCAAGGTTGAAGACAACCCAAAAAATTACCCAAAAACAGGCTCTGGACGCATTTCCGGACGAATCCAGACATCCCGAACCACTGTGAGTAGAATTTCACTCACTATCTAAGATTTAACTCTGGAAATCGGAAATTTTTGGTTAATTGCACATTTTTCGCTAATAACAGCAGTTATCAGGCGTTGTGTGGCATTTGGTATCACCCGAATTTTTATTTTATAAATCGCTTCTGTACGCTTTTATATGATCTAGTTTAGCATCTGATCGGTGTGGCATGGACCAGTGGAATTGCATGGTTAATCGGAACCTAAATTGCTCAATTTGAATGTTGAAATCAGTAGCACACAACCAATAATAGTATGGTTTGGGTATAAACCCAAGAATTACAGATTTTAGAAATTTATCAGATGCACGATTTCAAGGAAATGATGATGATATGGAAAGTTAGATGAAAACCCTAGTTGCATGTTTTCTACTATGTTTAATGAGAGTGGTTTAATATTTATACGAATTGGCACTTTTCTCTGAGATATTATTATAAATTCTCAATTATTGTTAATAATTCGTGTTATGATACGTAAGTAACTCTTAATTGAGTTATGTGATGCACAAACCAGGATTAGGGTTAATGTGCATGTTTTTTTGAGAAATTTTAGATAATTGACAAATACTACTGATGATTTCTTACATGTGGAGTAATTTACTCTTATCAGTGCAATAAGATGTTCAATTGCATTAATTTAGTGTATATGTTCCAAATTGACATAAGTTTGGGTTATTTACGAATTTTCAATCTGCTTGCATGCATGATATATGGATTACTCAATATTTATAATGATTTTGAGTACATTACTCTGTCAGTTCTAGAATGATATTGTATTGTGATTTGAATTGTAATCAAATAGACGAGATACCATAGAGATACCAAAACCAAGAATAAGTAAGAGAGACACACAATATAGTAAGAGCTTTTTATGAATAATAAAATAATAGATTTAAGGGCCCTAAACACCGTAGAACCCTTATGTGAGGTCTGCACCTTAGGGGTGAAATGATCTAACCCTGGCAGTGTCCAGTATACGGGGGTCGTATCTTGTGTCCAACACTAACCAAACGTCCTGGTGGCATGAAAGTATAGTTTTTAGTGTCCAACATCAACCAGAGATAGGATCTTGGTGGCACTAGAGAGCAGTTTACAGTGTCCAACACTAACCAGACGTCCTGGTGGCACTGGAGTACAAAAAAGCATGTCCAACACTAACTAGACGTCCTGGTGGCACGGCTTGACTCTCCGCTTGTGTACTCATCTTAGAGAAGGAGTCCAGTTTACAGCACCATAGGAGTGCCGAGGCCAGAGAGCCAGTTTTCCTGTAGCAGACCAGGACAATAGTCAGACTTAGCTATCCCGGGGTGTCGGGTAAGTCTTGTACGGTGGGATCGTAGTTCGCTATGAGTCTTCATATGTAGAGTACACTGCATATGATCAAGGCATAAGATAAAACATGTTCATATATGTTCACAAAGTTTATTATAAGTTAAAGAGTTAGGAAAAATGGAGTTTAGATTTGTATCAGTTGTTCTTTAAATGAAATGTTGATAATCCCTGTTATTTAATTGTAACTATAGCATGCAGCAGTTGTTATTTTAAGGAGATGTTGATATTTCCTGATATTTAAGCTATATTGTTTTAGACCTACTCAGTGTAGTATTTCTTGTATATTATTCCAATTAATAAACATAAATGAGTTATCTGTGATGGTTGGGTGAAATTCTATTCACTGAGCCGGTAGCTCACCAACCTACTGAAACATTTTTTAGGTCAGTGTCAACATGAGGAAGCTGAAGGATCGTATTACCCAAGTACTTAGAAGGTAGTATGTAGTTAGTTAGAGGTCTCTTAGTCCTTTCCCCTCGGTCCTTGGGACATGGTGTGGTAGAAAGAGAGAGAATGTAAAGTAATCTGTAATTTAGTTTTCAATTAACTGTTGCACTTTATATTCTGCAAGTAAGTTGTAATATGTTGTTTAAACTCTGTGGTATCTTTCAAGATTTAGAAACAATAAGTTTGCCTCCGCAGTTATTAAGGTTTCAGATTATTCTAAGTTAAAAGATTTTTCCTTTAAGCTAATTTTAAGTGATCAAGAAAATAAAAAGTTAAGGGTGGTTCATCGAGGGTGACTCCCCGGTCTTTGGGGTCATTAGAGATGGCTCGGGGATCGGGGCGTCATAAAAAGAGTTAAGTATACAATAAGTACATAGAAGTGAAGAGTCTTTAGAAGAGTTAAAGTAAAGAGAATTAGATGAACATATAAATCATAAGACTAGGATAAGAAACTAAGTTAAAACAAAGATAAATGTTGAAAATAATGAGCTTGATTAAGGAATGAGGGTTATGATATAATTGAGAGCATGGAATGTATACCTTTATTGTGAAGTTAATACATTCAACCTTACTACCTTTGGATTCTAAGTCTCTATAGAACAACAAACTAGTTTCTAAAAGAACAACAAAAGTGTAGCTTAATAAATGAATAAGTCATACAAAGGTAGACTATATTCAGGAAGGAAAAACTTGATTGAAAGAGAAACTATGTTTCACCCATGCACGATCCGTTTGATTTAAAACAGAGGATATGTAATGTATTAAACATGAGTTGAAACTAGTAGAGAGATTATTGATTTAGAATTTCAACTTCACATTAGTAGAAGGATAAAAGGAAATATATGTAACATGGTATACATGATCATACACATAAAAGAAGCAACATGATCATAAGAGAAAACTAAAAGTTAAAGATGACATGTGGAATAGTAGTATATGGTAAGAGGATTATGGAAAGTAAGGAAGGGTTTGAAACATGGTGGAGTAATATAGATTATAAAAGAAAGAGGTTAGGAGATTCAATCAAGTGCTAATTAGTCAAGTATCCTTGTTGATAACTAATTAAACCTACATATGAGAAATGTATTAAGGGGATGTTTAATATAAGAATTTTAGGCCTTAGAATCATCTTATCTTTCATATCTTTCTTAATGAGAGGAATGTGGGAATGAAGCGATAAGAAAATGAATCATATATGATGCATAACCACCATGGTAGAGACATCTAGTGAATGTAATAATGACACACAATATAATGATGAAACCCTACCAGGGTAATTGAGAATGTAATCTATCTGAATGGCCAAGTAAGAGAAAGGAAATTCAATCGATAAGATAAAGAAGACTTTAGTAAAACTTGTGAGATCCAAAGTTTGAATTTCAAATTAAGAGAGTAAAGTCATATCACAATAACGTCATATGCTACTGGTAAGGACCAAACCCTAGAATGTTTAGAGTTGTAGTAGTTTAAGGGATGTCACTAGTGATTTGACCTTGAATACTAGCATCTCTATAAAATAAGATCATGAGATTTGCACTATGAGAAGTAAACTAGAACTGATAGTAACCCAGGGTTTAAAGATAGCTAATCTGAAAGGTAGATAAACAATACGGAAATTATTCGGAGCAAAGAGTAAGATATAAATTTGAAATGTAACAAGTGTGTTTTGAACAAAAGGAGAAATACAATATGAGTGAAGTGTGATATGAAATAAATTATTGCAGTGATAGCAAGAATGATGAATAATCTACTTGTACCTTATATGTTTCAATTTTAGGAATGTTTAATCTATATGATTAAAATGAGAAGGATAAGTAGCAAAAAGTAAGTAGTAGTGAATGAGGAGAGATATGAGAGAAAACAATGGCTTTTAGTATTATGTGAATTTGTTTTTAGAAGTATAATTTGTTGAAGGTATATTAAGGGATGTAAATTGGTTCTACGTATGATTTCAGTGTACATGTGCAAGCAATATGTTAATTAAAGGTGTCTGATAGTTTAAATCATTCATACCAATAATCTATCTTAGTATTGTACAATTTTGGTATGGTGATATGGGTTGAATGATGATGGAACAAATGGAGGGTTACCCTGAATAAGGTAGTCTTACCTATTCACTCATATGAATAGAAGGGATGATAACCATATTGAATTGATATGTAACCCTAATGAGGTGTAGCTTGTTATACCTAGCTTTAATATAACTAAGTGATGGTAATTGGGTATGAATTGTCCTTGAATGACTAATACAATTATGGAGTACTCTAATACTTTTGTTGAAACCCTGGTATGCTATAACCCGATGGTTACATTTTGAATTATGTGTGGGTTCATACTTGAGAATAGTATGGAATGTGATGGTAATGCTTCACCTTATGCATCCATGATCCAATGGGGATGTCGTGAGTAGTAATGTAAAATTGTTGTTGAATCTAGTCTTTTAACTAAAGACTGTTTTGCTATTTGAGTAGCACAATAGTAAAATTCAAAAGAACATGGTGAACTCTTTTTCATGATTTAGAGGTAATACATAACAACAGTACATATTTAGCAGTATGAATTGAGATAGTTGGATCAGATTATCGATGTTGAGGTAACACCTCAAGAGTATGAAAATATTGAAATGGTTGTTTCTCTCTCTATCCTATGATTGATTGTGGCAAAGAGAATTTACTTGTTATCATTAAGAACTATTTCAAACATGTTGTGATTTAGTAAAGGAATAGAGGACTTAATGTTGAAAACTGCATTCAAGTATGAAATACAAGAATATAATGACATGTAAGATTTTAGAAGCTTAAAATAAACCTTGAATGTACTTTACTTGCATATTTATGTTTTGGGGATGAAACCTTTTTAGGGGGGAGGATTGTTATGACCGCATCTGAGCCTAATTGGTAAACTAGGGTTTACCTGGATGATTATATGCTTAATTGGATTGATCATTGCTTAAATCTAATTAATGATGATAATTCAATTATGATGTTTTAAACCTAATAATAAAGTTAAGTGTTCTATTGTTTGAGAAATTAGGGTTTGAGAAAAATAAACCCTAGTTGGCTGAAAATTAGGGTTTTGATGGTACATGAGTATGGAATTTGATCAGGATAGCAGTGTAGTAAATGATTTTTCATATTTTTTACAAATTTTTTATTTAATTGAATTTTGGATATGATATGGATAACTAAATCATTCATATTGGAGAAAAAATTCAGAATATTTGAGTGTTCTTTGAATGTGGTTCTCGGTCGAACTATACTTTGACCAAAATACTGACAGAGTGCTTTTCAGCAGTGTAGTGTTTAATTTTATTTATTTATTGGTAACTCCAAATGATCTAAAATTTTAAATGATGATCTGAAACTCAATCATAAACAACATGTAAAATTTTCATAATTTTTGGATGCGTTTAGACCTTATCAATAGACGAATTACAGTAACTAAGATTTCTGCATAATTCTGGATAGTAGTACACTATTCGATTTTTTATTATTTAATGGAAGCTTGAAATGATCGAAAATTTTAAATTAAATCTTTTTAACTCAATTATACAAAACATTATAAATTCTCATAATTTTTGGAGAATGTTTGATCTCTAAAATACACGAATTATAGAAACTTTTTATGACAGAAAAATCTGCTGAAATAAGAAAAAGTATAGTGAGGGGTCAATGTGCAATTGACCCAAGCAGATCAATTGCTCTATATGGTCAAGCTAACACACTATAAGCTCTCATAATTAGTGATTCATTACAAAGAAACGAAATCCTAGAGAGAGAGAGAGAGGGAGAGTTAGGGTTTGAGAGGAGAAATTAATGGAGATGTTGACCTAGGGTTTTGCGGTCCGAGGAATGATGAAATCATGTAAGTTTAGCTTCTTTGGATATAGTTTCATGGTGAATCTTCTCTCACGTGTCCAAATTCCATCCCTCCTCTGATTTGATCCAAAATGGTATCAAAACATCCCCTTTTCTCACTCTTTCTTCATAATCCCTCATTCTTAGGGTTTCCGAGTTGAAAGGAAGAAGAATTGGGTGAATTGCTAGGGATTTGATATGGATTCGAGATTTTCAGATATGTGATACATTTTTAAGGTTTTTTCACACCTTAGAGTGAGTGGGAACTTCCTTTAAACAGTATATTGCACGAAAATTGGTTACATTATCCTTAATCTTTAATTGCTTAGTATGCGACTACAAACCCTGAATTGTGTGTTTGATCTAAGCTGTTGCAAAATGATATGAAATGGATTCTTCCTCTATTTGGATGAATTTCAGATGATAAAATCATATTAGAAATGTATAAAATACATCCTAATGAGAATTTCCTAAGTATTTACAGAGGTTATAAGAGTAAATTGAAATATAGGGAATTTGTCTATGACTGAAATTGTTGTATAATTAATAGAGAAATTTGTTTATATGGATCCTCTTGGTTATGAATGATTGTTTATCTGAATGCATAATACATATATGTCAGATACTATCTTGGATTTCGTTTAAAGTGAGTAGTGTTTGTTTGATATCTCAGTAAAGAGGGTGAAACCCTAGATGCGAGGAAAGTTGGATATTTACAAATAGACATCGTGAAATCCATTTGAAGGGATTTTCTTGACATGATAGACTTTATTTATTCAATTTTATTCTTGATGCATGATATCTCAGTGAATGGCATGGAAACCTAAATTCAGCTCAGTTCTAAGGTTTCATACATATATTGATTATATATGATTTGTTGAAAACAATCTTTATTCAGTGAATGTTTATGTCGTATGAAATCCTTATGAGATCCATGTGATAAGTGAATGAGGTAAATGAAACCCTAAGGATAGGGTTTTCAATGAATCAAGTATTGTGATATCAATGTTCTCAGTATGAGATGTGGTGATGCTTAACAGTTCAATTGCATGATTCTAATGTATAAAGTGCCAAATTGACATGTATTTTGTTTATTTAAGAATTTTAGTCTGCCTGTATGTACAGTATGATGATTACTCAGAATATTACAGTGTTTTGAATATACTGCTCTGCCAATTTTAGAATGATACACATGTTATATTATAAACTTTCAATAAATAGACATGGTACCATAGAGATACCTGAGTCAAGTATAAGTAAGGAAAAGATACAATATAGTACGAGCTTTCCAAGAATAATAAAATAATAGACATAGGTGCCCTGAACACCATAGATTCCCTATGGATGTTTGTACTGTAGGAAGGAAAGGATCCACCCTGACAGTGACCAGTATACGGGGATCGGATTGCACCCACAGAGCGTGCGGGGAGACGAAGCCCTTGAGGAAGTCTCCTAAGAGAAGATAGATTATCCAACACAAACTGGAGATCCCGATGGTAACCCAGAGGTACCCATAGATCATACCAAGATGAGGCCCACATAGCGTCTCAGACCCTCTACCTGCGTACTTAGCCTAGAAGGAGAGGTACAGTTAATGGCCTACTGTTTATCCGCCTTAGTCAGACGTGACAGTTCGAGTCAAGCAGACTCGGATTCAGTTCTAGGCTTAGCTTCTCGGGTTTTAAGCTAAGTCTTGTATGGTGAGATCATAGTTTGCTATGAGTCTTCATATGTAGAGTACACTGCATATAATTAGGGCATAATAAAATGAATGAGAGGTCAAACAAGTGTGTACAGTTATTCAATTATTCTTTGTATGTTTCTAAATTATTAGTTCTATTTATGATCAATCAAGCATTTCATATATTGATTCACTCTTATAGATATTTAGAGTATCCTACCATATTTATGATTGTCAATTATTAGACTCTTTAAAGCTTATTGTTGTTATAATTGATATCAATTTCTCAAAAGTATATCTATAATTATATCAATGCTTTAGACTGTTTCTTTGAAGTACTCATTCACTGAGCGAGTAGGCTCACCCCTCTACTCATAATTTTTAGGGAAATCACATGGACTTGAAGAAGATATCATTGCATCAGAGTAGATCTGCCATAAGAGTTAAGTCTGAGTATAGTTAAGTTCAGTCAGTCCTTGTCACTCTAGGTCCTTGTAAAGAAATAAGTGAGAGTTGTAAATGATGATGTATAACATTATTCCTCTTTTAGCAATATGTGCGAATCAGCGAGTCTTATGTGCTTAAAAGTATGAGGAACATAATGAATGTTCATACATGCATTTTTACTGTTGAAATCAGATTAGAGAAATTAATGTTTAGATTCCCTTATAAAGTTGGTTTATGTGGTTCAATGTGAGAAAACAAAGAGTTTTGAAAGAGAAGAAAAAATCAAGGGTGATCTTTGTATTACGTTAAATCCTCAATTTATGCCCTAAGCTCATGATTAGTGGAAATTGTGAGATCGGGGTGTAATATTGAGAGTGATGCATGGAAGCCATTGAATGGTAGTAAGAATCTACTCTTATAGTGATAGTGGTGATTTTGGTTCTTAGACTTAAAATCACTACACTCATGACATATCGTTCAATGTACTTTGACATAATCCAACGTGACCTTGAATAAGGGTTACCATAAAGGTGATGCTTGTATACATTGTGACACATGGGGATTGACTATGAGTAATGTAGATGGGGTTTTTCCCTCCTGCTAGAGTTGATATCCTGGCCATTTGATAAGCAAGACTGAGAAATGTATGGCCATACTCATGTGAATCAATATATGACATGTGAGCTCACATGCATCTCATACAGTGTGTTCTAGTTCAAGGAACATGGATTGAAATATGAGATGATGATGATTCCATGCCTCAAGTTCAATATAGATGTCAGAGACAAAGGAACTATACGATCACCGTAACACTAATCATGGATTGTAGGTTGCAGTTCTTCTTTAAATTTCCAAGTACTTGGGTAGCAATGATGTGTTGCTACATACTGCTCATTACTTTTGATGTCATAAGTGAGTTATGAACATTCACTGCCGACATAATTTGGGACATATAGGGTCACACACATAAGATACACTTGGAATAGGAGTTTACTCATGAGTATGGTTTAACTTGATTACTAAAGTGTTTAGATATTCAATTTAAACAACATTGTCTAAACTGGAATTTGAATCACCCAGTTTAGGAATGAACCAACTGGTCCAAAGGTATGTGACGTTCAGTTTAAGTTGTGAACCGATCGGTTGGTTGATCAATATGATTGTATCAAGGATTTATGATCACATCATGTTGTACATTAATCGTCACATTAGAGACAATATGTTTGCAAATAGGAAACATAGTGAACCTATACATTCAAGTATTGAACTGATCATTTCACATGTGAACCATCCGGTTCATTAGTGAACCGACTGGTTCATCATTCACAGCTTCCAAAAAATTCATGAAATCTCGCTTGTTCGACTCCCAAATGATCTGGTAACCCTAACCCTGATCATCATATATAAAGGGGGACAGTCAAGGCTTTCATGAGATGCAAAAAACATGCTCTGATAATTGTTGTCCTCTCACAATTGTGGTAATGTGAGAGCCTAAGCAAGTCTTACCTGTAAAAGGGAGAGACAACAAGGGAGAGAAAGTCAACACTAGCACATTAACATTCGAAGGGACAACTCCTTTTTGTCAGTTCTAAAAGAGCGACAGGAGTTCCCGGTGGTCCGCATGGACTACATAGAGGCAAAGAGGTTGTCTCCACCCACTAGGAGGACATAGTTGTAACAACCCATTACACTAAACAAGATTACTCAAAACATAAAACACAATCAATCACTAAATAATCACATACCCAAAAATATGGATAAATTAAAACCGTTTTCAACACCAACACCCGCTCAGAAACATTTGCATAAGAGCCCAACATCTTTCTTGTATCCATACTATGCCAAGAATTTGATACAAATCGTTTTATCGCCTTAGCCACAACATATAAACACAGGAGAACAAGATTTGTATATGCCACATAAACAAGCATTAACATGTTAATAAAAGTCTGATTTGTTTGAAACACCATATACAAACTTTCCTTGCCCAGACCTAAGAGTACAAGGATGACTCTAGGACACACTAGACATCCAATCAACTTTCTTAAAGATTCATTATTGTAGTCCCTCTTTACTTTCATGGTTCTTTTATCATCACTGTCGATTACCTAAAAAGATGTGGTGAACCACAAGGGTGAGACTCATGTCCCAGCAAGAGATATAACCTTCAACGCTTATTGGTTATAATATTTTAAATAGTAGATAACTGAGCAATTGGAGTATTTAATAATCAATTGAACAGATTGAACAATTCAAGTATGCTAAACATATTAAGCAAATAATCTTAGCAACAAGTATGATTATCAATGTATATATGTAACAAATAAATCCATTTCTCTTGATAGATATCTACTCAAATTTCATCAAAATTGCATCTAATAACAATCATCATCATTAATATGACTATCATCATATTCCTTGCTAACAACACAAGCAATATAGTAGCATAAGCCTCCCTGGCATCATGAATATGTCTAGTAACATAACATGGCTATCAATATTGGCATCTCAAATAAAGGTAATAGATCTATATTCTAAGTAGAACTAACATCATAGCACAATTAACTGCATAGGCATGATTAGCATTTTAAGCATTTCTAATTACATAGGCATCGCTAGCAATATTAAACATAGCTAGCATCATCATCTTAACCATTAGTGTAAGTATATTTGACAACATAACCATGTTTACAACATGAGCATAACTACAACATAAGCATATCTATTATCTCTTATTGTACTGTACATGATCTTAGTGAAAAGAAAGCAAATAAGGGTTATCATCCAATATGAAGCATTGTGTATAACCATGAATAGATATGCTACATGACTGTCTTACATCTTTTATTATGCCCTTAGAAATTTGAATCGTACCATCCAAAGTCCAATTGACCCCTACGAAGGGCTATTCGGTTTCATATAAGATTTAGGAGTGTTGGTATCCTAAGATCTCACCCCCTCAGTGAGTACGAGTAAAAAGGTAGTGACGTATCAGTCAATTCTACCACTACAACGATATATAGTCAAGCTGTTAACAACTAGTCCACCCTTGGTACAGATCACGACACTTGGGAACAGGATCACACATGGTCGTTCTATAAGAGGCACCTACAGTTATACTACTTCCTTTCACATTTCACAATATCTGAGGCATGACCGCAGTCATCCTCCATAACCTGCAATTGTGGATGATAAGGATATATCCTCAACTTGCCACTCCCACATTCTCAACAGTATGCACTCCAAGTTTCCCTTAAGAATACTCATTTCACCATCCAACAAGTTTTGACATCGAAGATGTTTATACGGAATAGGGCACTATATGATTAGAATTTCACTTGATTAGTTATCTCCGATTGGGTGAATTAAGGTTGCATCAAACAAGTGGACATACAAACCCTAATTCATATCTAGAAAACATTGCTTTATAACAACTTCAGAAGATATAAAACATATGAGACATAATTTCTCATCTCAACATCACATGGAAGCATTCACCTTCCAATCAAGAGATTATACTTATCATCAAATCATCATCACATGATATTATTGTCTTGCCATTCATGAGACTATACTTGTCATCATACTATTACAAGATATAAATCCTTTTCACAATATCACAGGGTATCAACCCTTATCAACATAAGAGAATTACACCTAATTCAGGGCTCAACCATGCCCAAAGGTTATTAATATCATCATACAATTCCCTACAAGATCATCAGTGTCTTTCCATGCCTTATAACAAGGCTCGACAACATCTTTACATATAATACACTGAACAACACAATATTGCATTAATGAGCTGGGAGATATTCATAGACAACCATAGCATGGTTATATTAACATTAAGAACATTCCTTTATTACAACAACATGCAAGGAATCTAGATATGATTAACTCTCATCATATTCATAATGCACACATTTAGCATAAGAAAGTATCAACCATGTGGCTATGATAACCACCAACTAACACATTAAGGTTATGATCATATTAAGGAGATGATTCCACCATAATGCCATCATATAAGAAGGTTAAACATGAATAATCATATTTATCTATTTGCTTTAGAGTTAGGTTTAACAAGATAAATTATATATTAATATTACTAATCAACACTCGTACCCAAACCCTAACTCGTGGAATCCCCATTGGATCATGGATGCATAAGGTGAAGAGTTACCATCACATTCCATATCATTCTCACGTATGGATCCACACATAACTCAAGGTGTAACCATTAAGTTATAGCATACTAGGGTTCAACCAAAAAAGAGAGTACTCCATGTTTCTATTCATCATTGAAGGGGTTGTTCATAATCAATTACCATCACTTGATTATATTAGGGCTAAATATAACAAAATATACTTCATCAGGGTTGCCCATTACTCGTTATATTTATTTAAATTTTAATCATATGATGGAAAAGGTAAGACTATATTATTATCATTATATTTATTATCAATTTTAATCATATGATGGAAAAGGTAAGACTATATTATTAAGGTAAACCTCCACTAGGTTTCAACATCACTCTAACCGTACAAAATTACCATAAACATCATCCCAAAACATTGGATTGTTGAGAAGGTGAGACTATTGGTTGTTTACATAAGTAAACATCTTGGACAAACCACCTGTGAAGTCATTGAGTTTTTCTTTAGAAAGAGTCACCATTTAACCCTAGACATCCCTTTATTAACAACATAAAAAAGTTCCATTGTGAGTAGGGTAAAACCCACAAGCGATTGTTTATTTGAAATAAGCCATCAATAAATGAGCTTCTTAAAGTGATCTCTTTAAGGAAACCATCTAAATCACTTTATTAGGACCAACATATTACATTAGGCATCATTCCAATTTATTGGATGAAGAATCATTGGATCTTAACCATTGGGTCAAGTTTATATATTAAAACCATCAATTGGAGTATAGGTCCAACCATTGCATCAAATGACCCAAGAAACCATTGGTTTAAGGCTTAATTGATGCTACAACTACATGCTCAAATCACCATAGGTTTTGGAGACCTGATACACCATCAATAGTGACCATTAAGTCACGATAGATTGTTATATCAGCACTATATTCATTAATCATCATCGGATATCAAGCTAATGCCACCATTGATTGATAGCATCATTAGGGTACTTAGTTGTTGCCAAAACTTGACCTAAGGAGTGAACATAAACTGACACCCTTGGTCACCATCGTCAGTTGTTGCAATGGTACCACCATTGGGTCATGTTTTTATAAAAGAAATCAACTTTAAACCCTAAAATTGACCATTAGTTGATGGGTTCTTAGCACCATCGGTTGTCAAACCAACCTGATCCAAGTCATATTATATCTTAGGAGGAATGTACACATGATTACAAGTTCATCTAGAACTGAAATCAGAACAGGGAACATCATAAAAATCAAAACCAAGTCAAGCATAGCTTTTTAGTGCTTGGATCATCATTTTAAAGTAAGAACATGAGCTAGCAATCTTATGGTAAGCAATAAACATGGAGCAAGTTATAAAAATTGCCTTTAATAAGAAGATAAAATCACAAATAGAATAAAACTCGAGTAGGTAGGGTAGAAAATCCAAGCATAAGCTCTGAACTTGTCCATCTAACACATTTCTCTATCAAAGAAGCAAACCCTAAGCATAAGAAGCAAGAAAGGTAGGGTTTTAGAGCTTTAGAGCAACTTCTACCATGGAACAGAAAGGTTCCGACCTTGATAAAGATAGGGGGGAAAGAACAGTAAAAGAAACGGGAAAGAGGAGGTGAAACTTACTAAGTTTGGTCAAGATCACCAAGAAGGAACTTTAGAAACCCTAAAGGAAGCAAAACAAAACCCTACATGCTTCCACCAAGAAATTCGCCTTCTTCTTCTACCTTGGAGAGGTACGCCATAGATAAACAGAGTGGGAACGAAGTTCTTAGTAGTATAGAAGTGGTAGAGATCAAAACTTTTGTTTGGGAGCTTAAAAGTATACATATAAAGCTTGATGGATAAGGAAAGAGAAGAAACATGAGGTATCTAAAAGCTCTCCATGCATCCATGACCTTAAACTATTAAGGATATACAAACAAACACACAAGAAGCTGACCCACCATCCATGGAGACCTGCTTAGCCCTCGTTTCTTGATTTTGCAAGCAAAGCAAATAAACCATTTGCTTAATAGCTCCGAAAGGTAGCTCATCCATAAAGGGGTAAACCCTAAAATACCCTTGAGGAAAACACCTCCAAACCAAGGTTCAACTAGGTGCCCCATGGATCAACAAGCTCAATAATGATGAGAGAACATTCAAAGAACATAATGAAAGTGATAAATTGCAAAAAAACCTCCCAATTAGGTAAATTGTAGAAAAGTCCAAAATGTACATAAAATTGTAGAAAATCACAAATTGCATAATTGTTCAAATTGGACCAAACTTGAAATTCAAGCTTCTCTTATGATTCCAAATCATATCACAAGGTTATATTATAGTTCTAAAAATTCAATTATGATAATTAAGTATGTTCAACACTTTTAACAAGGTTAGGGGTCTCTCAACCATAAATCCCTAATAGGGAGTTCACCCCTAAAATCCAAGGTAGACAAAGATGGATACTTCTCATGTACCTAATCCCCAATATTCTACATGGCAACTTTCATCTCATGATTATGTCACATTATTCTCATAGAATTCATATTCTTCTCCCTCAACTTTTGCATGTGTCACCTTGGTTCAACATAGGAACTATTGTACCACCTGTACAAGTCTGGTAATACCTTTCAACTTTGGGACTCTACTATTGTCCTAAACTATTCTATCTATTGTATCACACATAACTCAGAGGCCATACTCGCTGGCTCTTACCAAACATAGAACATGATGTATATCTTATCATATGTAACTTTATAAGGTTTCATCTCTATGCTCCTTTAATGGTTGTTGTAATTAACAACTCAATCAACCAGGTAGGCATCCCAATTTTCAAGAACTATGAGGAATATGTTTTTAGAGGATTCTCCAATCATCGCAATGGTGGACTAACCATCTATTTGGTTGAAGAATCATACACTTGTCTATAACTATTAACAAATATAACTTCCAGATTGACATTGTTAGGGGTAGAGCAATGACATTATCTTCATCTTATCATGATTCACATAACATACTTAACAGAGGTATCATAACTCCAAGAGGATACTTTAGTCAACCCCCAACTCATTCTTGCTAGACTTGTCACACATAAGTACAGTTACTTCAACATTCTTAAGGTTTACCAAAGATGTTGACCATGTTACTGACCATCTCTTAAATACCTTGAGATGTCATCATTCAAAGCTTGCTACAACTTGTAAGACATGACCTAAACACTTTGTTCCTCCTATTCATAAATTATTTTGGTACATTGGTTAGTCTAAAGGACATAACCCTAAACTCACCATCGTCATGTAACTTATGTCATTCATTCTAACTCTTATGTCTAAAGGATATTTTATCTTAAAGGAACATAGTAGCACATGTCTACTGATCAACAAACCATCTATCCTTGATAGTGGTCTTGCCCAGCTATCACTCAACCATACATAACATTATAGAATCACTTTTGTTTTTCCTTCCAAACAACATATAGTGGGTCATCATCAACTCTCTCTCTCTTTCTCTCTAAGGGAGAGGAATACTTGGAATGCTCATTTAATAAACATCTCCAACCTTCACATACTTCCCATACTATTGATACATCTTGGATACTAGGATTCATTACCTTGGTATCCACCTCATGTTCTATAAGGAAGTCACATCCTTATCTCATCTAATTTTACCAACATAACAAATCTCAAGACATGTAAGAGGAGTCTTCATAATTATTGGAAGGCTCAAAAGCAAACTCATCACAAACTTTATTACCTTGGAACCATAGTCCAAGCAACCTTATGTGATAATAAGCTATCCACCCTCATGTTTACAACAAATCCACACATACCAAGTGGCAATGATCCACTTGAAAGTTGTGCCCTAGAAAGAAAAAACATAAAAGGAAACATACTTCCCACATCATAGCAACATTGTTCAAGGGTCACTAGTAAAAAGGTAACCAATTCTATTTTCATTATGCAAGTTACAACTTCTTATGTATCATTTTACTTTTTTCATTTCGGGTTCCTTGCCATTAGCATAGGAATCATAATGATTAACATATCTCATTACTCCTTCCTTGATGACTATTTAACACACTTGGGTATGTTCTCTTATTTTATTATGTTTTTCAATCACTTATCAAAAAGTAAATCATAATATTCCACATTTTCTTCATTAAACATGGATCATCTCCCTTAATTTCTTTCACATGCCATGCTGATTTTACATTAACACTTTCTTACACACATAGGTTGGTCTAAGATTAACTCATGTTCCACCTTATTCCTTTGTCATTGTTCCCATTCATCTTCTCATTTTGTACTTATTATAGGAGTTCTCTCCATCTTATGTGGATTTCATACCTCGATTCACTTTATAAGCACAAACTTCTCTATCTTTTACTTTATTATCTTATTGAATCACATCTTCAAGAACTCCTCTTTTTCTTATTTGTATTCGGATTTAGATTTCATGGTGTTGCATCTTTCTCTTATAGTTACCAAACATTCAAGTTTTGATAGATAATGATATAATTCACATCTTCTCTTGAGGTAATATTGAGTTATCTGCACCATGATTTCTGATTCATTATGCTCTTTAGATTGTTTCAAAATGACTACTTGATCAGAGTAATCAGAAATATAACACTCTAAGAGTTTCATACTTACCTTATCTTCAATAATTGAATATCTGGACATGGCATCCAAGTGTTGAGATTAGGTAGTATGCACTATATTTTCATGTCATGTTCCTTACTTAAACATCATCCTAGTCCTAAGTCCTAGTGTCCCTATAGACTTAGTGAACCTAAAGCTCTAATACCAACTTGTAAGAACCTGTTACACTAAATGAGATTACTCAAAACATAAAACACAATCGATCACTAATTAATCGCATACCCAAAAATATGGGTAAATTAAAACCGCTTTCAACATCAACACCTGCTCATAAACATTTGCATAAGAGCCCAACATCTTTCTTGTATCCATACTATGCTAAGAACTTGATACAAATTGTTTTATCGCCTTAGCCACAACATATAAACACATGAGAACAATATTTGTATATGTCACACAAACAAGCATTAACATGCTAACAAAAGTGTGGTTTGTTTGAAACACCATATACAAACTTTTCCTGTCAGGAATGAGAGTACATGGACAACTCTAGGACACACTAGACATCCAATAAACTTTCTCAAAGATTAATTACTGTAGTTCCTCATTACTTTCATAGTTATGTTGTCATCACTGTCGATTACCTAAAAAGATGTGGTGAACCAAAAGGGTGAGACCCATGTCCCAACAAGAGATATAACCTCCAACAACGCTTATTGATTACAACATTTTAAATAGTAAACAACTGAGTAGTTGGAGTATTTAATAATCATTTGAACAGACTAAACAATTCAAGTATGCTAAATAGATTAAGCAAATAATCTTAGCAACAAGTATGATTGTCAACATATATATATAGGTAACAAATAAATCCATTTCTCTGGATAGATATCTACTCAAATTTTGTCAAAATTGCATCTAATAACAATCATCATCATTAATATGACTATCATCATATTCCTTGCTAACAGAATAAGCAATCTAGATGCATAAGCATCCTTGACATCATGAATATATCTAGTAACATAACATGGATATCAATATTGGCATCTCAAATAAAGGAAACAGATCTATATCATAAGTAGAACTAACATCATAGCACAATTAACTGCATAGGCATGATTAGCAATTTAAGCATTTCTAATTACATAGGCATGGCTAGCAATATTAAACATAGCTAGCAGCATGATCTTAACCATCAGTGTCAGTATATTTGACAACATAAGCATGTTTACAACATGAGCATAACTACATCATAAGCACATTTATTATCTCTTATTTGTACTATACATGATAACAGTGAAAAGAAAGTAAACAAGGGTTATCATACAATATAAAACATTATGTATAACCCTAAACAGATACACTACACAGTTGTCTTACATCTTTTATTATGTGATTGGGAATTTGAATTGTACCATCTAAAGTCCAACCGACCCCTACGAAGGGCTATTTGGTTCCGTACAAGATCTAGGAGTGTCAGTATCCTAAGATCTCACCCCCAGTCAGTATGAGTAAAAAGGTAGTGACATATCAGTCAATGCTACCACTACAAAGACATATAGTCAAGCTACTAACAATTAGTCAGCCCTTGGTACAGGTCACGGTACTAGAGAACATGCTCACACATGGCCATTCTATAAGAGGCACCTATAATTATACTACTACCTTTCACATTTCACAATATTCGAGACATGATCGTGGTCATCCTCCATAACATGCAATTGTGGATGACAAGGATCTATCCTCAACTTGCCACCCCCACATACTCAATAGTATACGCTCCAAGTTTCCCTTATGAATACCCATTTCACCATCAAACAAGTTTTGACACTGAAGATGGTTATACAAAATAGGGCACTACATGATTAGAGTTTCACTTGATTAGTTATCTCCAATTGGATGAATTAAGGCTGCATCAAACAAGTGGACATACAAATCCTAATTCATATCTAGAAAACATTATTATATAACAACTTCAAAAGATATAAAACATATGAGACATAATTTCTCACATCTCAACATCACATGGAAGTATTCACCTGCCAATCAAGAGATTATACCTATCATCAAATCATCATCACATGGTATTATTGTCTTGCCATTCATGAGGCTATACTTGTCATCATACTATCACATGGTATAAATCCTTTTCACAATATCACATGGTATCAACCCTTATCAACACAAGATTATTACACCTCATTCAGAGGTCAACCATGCCCAAAGGTCATTAAGTCCATCATATTATTCCCTGCAAGATCATCATTATCTTTCCATGCCTTATAACAAGGCTCAACAACATCACCTACATATAATTCACCGGACATCACAATATTGCGTTAATGAGTTGGGAGATATTCATAAACAATCATAGAAGGATTATATTAACATTAAGAACATTCCTTTATTACATCAACATTCATGGAATCTAGATACGATTAACCCTCATCATATTCATAATGCACAGGTTGAGCATAAAAAACTATCAACCATGTGGCTATGATAACCACCAATTAACATATTAAGGTTATGATCATATTAAGGAGATTATTCCACCATCATGACATCATACAAGAAGGTTAAACATGAATACTCATATTTATCTATTTGCATTAGAGTTAGGTTCAACAAGATAAATTACATTAATATTACTAATCAACACTCATACCCAAACCCTAACTCATGGAATCCCCATTGGATCATGCATGCATAAGGTGAAGAATCACCATCACATTCCATACCATTATCATGTATGGATCCACACATAACTCAAGGTATAACCATCAAGTTATAGCATACTAGGGTTCAACCACAAAAGAGAGTACTCCATGCTTCTATTCATCATTGAAGGGGTTGTTCATAATCAATTACCATCACTTGGTTATATTAGGGCTAAGTATAATGAAATATACCTCATCAAGGTTTCCCATTAACTCATTATATTTATTATCAATTCTAATCATATGAGGGAAAAGGTAAGGTAAACCTCCAATAGGTTTCAACATCACTCAAACCGTACAAACTTACCATAAACATCATCCCAAAACATTGGATTGTTGAGAAGGTAAGGCTATTGGTTGTTTAGATAAGTAAATACCTTAGATAAACCACTTATGAATTCATTGAGTTGTGCTTTAGAAAGAGTCACCATTTAACCCTAGACATCCCTTGATTAATAACACTAAAAGTTCTATTGAGAGTAGGGTAAAACCCATAAGCGATTGTTTATTTAAAACAAGTCGTCAATAAATGAGTTTCTTAAGCTGATCTCATAAAGGAAACCATCTAAATCACTTTATTAGGAACAACATATTATATTAGGCATCATTCCAATTTATTGGATGAAGAATCATTAGATCTTAACCATTGGGTCAAGTTCATATATTAAAACCATCAATTAGAGTATAAGTCCAACCATTGCATCAAATGACCCAAGAAACGAATGGTTTAAGGCTTAATTGATGCTACAACTACATGCTTAACTCAAAATAGGTTGTGGAGGCCTGATACACCATCACTAGTGACCATTAAGTCACCATAGATTGTTAGATCACACTATATTCATTAATCATCATCAGATATCAAGCTAATGTCACCATTGATTGATAGCATCATTATGGTACTTAGTTATTGATCATTAAGATTCTAATTAGGCCAAAAACTGACCTAAAGAGTGAATATCAGTCGACACCCTTGGTCACCACCATCAGTTTTCATGAAGACAACACCATCGATTGTTGCAATGGTACCACCATTGGGTCATGTGTTTATAGAAGAAATCAGCTTTAAACCCTAAAATTAACCATTAGTTGATGGGTGCTTAGCACCAACGATTGTCAAACCAACATGATCCATGTCATCTTATATCACAGGAGGAATGTACACATGATTAGAATTTCATCTAGAACTGAAATCAGAATAGGGAACATCATAAAAATAGAAATCCAAGTCAAGCATAGCCTTTTAGTGCATGGATCATCATTTTAAAGCAAGAACATGAGGTAGCAATCTTATGGTAAGCGATAAACGTGGAGCAAGTTATAAAACTTGCCTCTAATAAGAATATAAAATCCCAAATAGAAGAAAGCTCAAAAAGTTATGGTAGAAAAACCAAGCATAAGCTCTGAACTCATCCATCTAACACCTTTCTCCATAAAAGAAGCAAATCCTAAGCATAAGGAGCAAGAAAGGTAGGGTTTTAGAGCTTTAGAGCAACTTCTACCATGAAACAACAAGGTTCCAACCTGGAGAAAGATAGGGAGAAAAAGAATAGAAAAAGAAATGGGAAAGAGAAGGTGAAACTTACTAAGTTCGGTCAAGATCACCAAGAAGGAACTATAGAAACCCTAAAGGAAGCAAACCAAAACCCTACATGCTTCCACCATGAAATTCCCCTTCTTCATATACCTTGGACATGTACTCCACAACTAAATAGAGAGGGAACAAAGTTCTTAGTAGGAGGGAAGTGGTAGAGAGCAAAACTTCCGTTTGGGAGCTTAAAAGTAGATATGTAAGGCTTGATGGATAAGGAAAGAGAAGAAGCATGAGGTGTTTAAAAGCTCTCCATGCATCCATGGCCTTCAACTATTAAGGATATACAAGAAACCACACAAGAAGCTAACCCACCATCCATGGAGACCTGCTTAGCCCTCGTTTCTTGATTTTACAAGCAAAGCAAATAAACCATTTGCTTGCTAGCTCCTAAAGGTAGATCATCCATAAAGGGGTAAACCCTAAAATACCCTTGAGGAAAACCTCCAAACCAAGGTTCAACTAGGCATCCCATGGCTCAACAAGCTCAAGAATGATGAGAGAACATCCAAATAACATAATATGAAAGTGATAAATTACAAGAAAAATCTCCCAGTTGGGTAAACTATAGAAAAGTCCAAAATGTACATAAAATTGCATAACTTGTACAAACATTGTTCAAATTGGACCAAACTTGAAACTTAAGCTTGTTTTATGATTCCAAATCATATCACAAGGTTAGATTATAGTTCTAAGAATTCAATTATGATAATTAAGTATGTTCAACACTTTTAGCAAGGTCAAGAGTCTCTCAGTCATCAACCACCTTCTACGGTGCTATATTGGGAGGCCGCCACTGACAATCATTTGTGTGTTGCTTGCGAAAGAAGCATGCCACAACAAGGGTAGTTGTTGGACTTGCTATAGGACCAGGTATATGCCTTGCAACCTTCCTTCCCAATCCATTGTTGTTGACACGATCTACTAGTTAAGGGGAATATGGTAAGACATTTTTGTTTCTGTTGCCATCTTTGTCACCATACTTCCCTATGCAATTGTGCTTCTAGCAAACCCTAACTAATTTTCAACTAACTTTCCTATTCTACCCCTACTTAACCCTAGACTTCCAAACCATCATATATACAATAGTGGTAGTTGGGAGCTGAAGGTTAGCCACGCTAGCACTTACTACCACATTCATTGAGCTCCCACCTACTCCCACTTCATTTCCACCATATTTCACCTCAAACCTAGTTTTCTAAGGTTCTGACTACTTCCATCCACATATCCATTCCATTCAACCACCAGGGGGAGAAGGATGAGCTGCTCATGCTAGGAGGTGAAGAAGGAGGAGTCTTCACCAAGCTTCCATGGTTATTCAATCCTATACTTATTTTTCTTTTTTCCATTTTTTGTTCTATGAGTAGCTAAGCCCCCTATGTAGGTTGTTTGGGGTTCAAATGTGACTTTGATACCATGTTGGGGGGGTGGAAATAATGTGTAAACTCTATGATTTCATTTTAATGGTTATTTTCTACTTCCATATCAGTTCCCATGAATTATCTTGTGATTTGTGTTTGATAACATGGATTGTCTTATGATTTGTGCTCGAAACCACTTGGGTTCTAGGAGAAAATGGCCTATAATTTGATATTTGCTCCTATCTAGAGCTAGTGGATCCCTAACTAGCTCCCCATGTTCCTAAATATATATCCCTTCTCCTACTCCTATGTGTGAGATTCAAGTAGCTAGTTTAGAAGCACTTAGTGCAACTAGCTTGGACTTTCTAAAGGCTAGATGGTAGGTGATGTGAGGTGAAATACCATCATTTCCACCCTACCACTAACTCCTAATTTCCCTAAGAGTTATTGTCCTATAAGCCTAGACTTGAATAGATCTTATATGAATTCCACCTAAACCCTAATCCAAATGAGCCTCACAATGTTGGATAGGTGATGCCAGGGAACAGTTCCCCTGCACACACCCTATTCCATCCATGGCCAATTAGTATTTTAGGGAAATTATCTAGCATCTAACTTGTTATTTAGTTTGATAACCTAAATGTATGAGTAGTTCTTGCATGTTATAACACCCAGCCTAGGTTCTAGTCACATTAACCCAAATGCCCAAACTTCCCATTAATTGCTAAAAACCCTAATTGCTTTCTTTTTAGTTAATGCTTGCTTAACTGCTCTCTTTACTCACTTTCTTAGTTAATTGTCTTGTTCTTGGAAGTTGGATCTTACTAGTGTAGCTAGTTTTATTTTCTGATCGCTTGTGATTGCCTTAGCTATTTAGTTGCCACACTAGATCCTTAATTTCTCTAGCTTGCTAGTTTCCAATCTAGTGTGGTGATTCTCTTGCCTAGTTTAGCTAGTTGTTCTCTCTAGGTTGTTAAGTAGATTCACTTTGTTAGGTTACTGCTAGTGTTTACTTGCTCTTGTTTGACTTAGTTTAATTGTCTCTTTTATTGATTAGCTCCTTATTTTCCAATTACAACTAAACTTGTCTAGGGTTAAAGTACGTTTGATTATTTCTTTCCTTTAATTGCTTGTTTGCCCCCTTAGTGTAACCAACCAAAACCAAGCTAACTCTAAGAACCCTAGACTCTACATTAGGAACCTAGCCATATGAACATAGCTCTACTGCCCCCCTCTCTCCCTTGAATTTGAACCCTACTTACCATTCCTATACTACTCCCAAGCCCGTGCACTTATAAAATTCTATAAGAGTGTGTCCATCGATATTTGTAATTTGAAAGACCATGTTGTATGCCTAAGGTGCATTCAAACAAATCAATTGATTGGCTCTCCTGTGGACGCCAAGCTTTTTGGTATTATTATTGGGGAAGTAAAGAGACATAGCTACCTACTAGTTATGAAGTGACTCTACCCCTAAGCACCGTCTTTCGCGAGTTTAGTTGGTTGTTTTGGGAAACACACCAAAATCTCTAGTGTTGTTGTTGGGGAAAGAAAGATCCATATCTCCCTAATATTTTTGGTGTGACAGCCTTAAGCACCATCCTTTTCTAGTATAATTGGTTGTACTAGGAGACACATCAAGATTCTAGCATCATTACCAGGTATAAAGCAATTGATCTAGCTAGTTTGTTTAGCTTTGACTTTCCTACTACCCTCACTGTTGCTACACATTGTGCTTAATTTGTGTTAGTTTTTCAAACTTGTTTCCTAACTTGTCTTTTTTTGTTTGGTTGTGCAATGTGTAGGTTACCATTATTTCATTTTTGGATGCCACTCTCTTTATATTGATTCTTTCTTAGAGGATCTGAAGATAGGGAAAAGAAGGAGTAGAAACGGGAGCAACCAACATGAAGAAGAAGAGATGGGAGACATGAACACCCATAGTCGCAATAGGAATCTTGATAGTGAGGATGAGGCACGTGACCCACCACCACCTCCTCCACTGGTTCACAATCCGCTACATGATTATTTCATGTCTGGAAACTAAAACTCTCCAATTTCTACTCGGGTTGATTAGATGGTAGGATAATAGTTCTCAATCCCACATGCTCTACTTCTCCCTACATTCTATGGGCTTGAAAATGAGAATATGTACAATCACATAGATGCCATTTTTGGAGACTTGCTCTACTTTTAGGATTCATGTGGTTCACCTTATTCTCATACTCTCTCAAGGGTAAGGCAAAAGAGTGGTATTCTTCAAAGACAAAGATTGTCACTTGGGAGGTGATAAAAATGAGTTTTTGAAGAAGTTTTAACCCATTTCCAAGTTGACTCGGATGAAGATACAACACCTCCTTTAGTCAAAAAGAGAATTAGCACGTTAATGAGACATGGGAAAGATTCCATAAGTTGTTGTGAGATTGGCCCCACTATTAGGTACCTCTTTGGCAACAAGTTCAATCCTTATACTCTGGACTTTCTGAGATGGATTAGACCGTTGTAGACTTGTTATGTAGTGGCGCATTTATGGCCAAACCTCCTGAAGAACATTGACCTCTTTTTAACCACTTGGCTGAAAACTCACATCGAGCTTCAAGTATGTAAGTGTAATGTGATAGATACCAGACAACTTCATCCCCTTACACCAAAGATGAATCCAACACCCAAATGGTATAGATCTTGTAAAACATGATGAATTTTATGGAGACACATGTGAGAGGATCTTCTAGTCAATCCACCAAATCGTTGGAGGCTCTTTGTGAGGAGGTGCAAGCTCTACAATCCTATGGTAGCTAGAACAAACAAGGCCCAATTTAAATTTTTTTAACTCTAAAATGGAGGAATCATCATAATTTCTCTTAGAATAAAGGAAAGGAACGAAAAAAGAAGCTTAGGCAACATCAAGGGTCAAAATATAGCTCCAAGTTTGAAGAGAAAGTCATATGGAGATTGAGAAGCCTTGATGATGTGAAGAACAATATGTCTGCTCAAGGATAAAACATTACCCAGTTGGAATAAAGAATTGACCAAATTTCTCTATCACTTGCTCGTTGTGAATAAGAGGGGAGATATCCCTCTCGGACCTTGGTAAATCTCGATAGTGTGGGTGAATTTATCGGTGCCCCTCAAGGCACCTACATTTCATTAGAAGGGTAAGTGGCCACCTTGCAGCAGTACCAAGGGCCTCCTAATCCATATACTCATACTCCACCACAACCTCCCTACACCTTCTAATACACTCATCAACCACCACATCAATACCCACCACCTCCAAAATATCAACCACCACCACAACAACCCCACAACAATAAACTCAACCACTATACACCCTCCATAATCCCAAACCATCACACCAAAGGCCACCACCTCAAGGATCAAAATAGCCACCACAAGCTTCCTTGTCTTCTTCTCATGAGCAAGTGAAGGTTGTGACTGTTTTGAGAAGTGGAAGACTTTGAAGCATCCAAGAACTAGACAATTGATGGTTTTGTGACTAAAGAAAGAGATGATACTATGATACATGGTAGTGATACCATGATGTAGGGTTGCGATACTATGATTGGTAGTCAAGGTGACACTGTGACAATGGATGATGATACTGTGATTCCAACAATTTGATATCCTTTTCAGCTCCAAGTTTTCATCAAGGTAGTTTTTTGCTCCATCCACTTCTCAGGGTTGATATCCTTTCTAGTTTCAGCCATTTGCGGACTACATATATGCATACATCATCATATTGATGAGATCAATTGGTTGTTTATTATAGGTTGGCATATGTACTAGTAGTACAATTTGGAGTTTATGAGTTGGACCTAGTACATTTGTGTGTTATCATAAAAACTCTATTCATTGATAGAAAAATATATTTCCCAATATCTTTAATCGATGTTATCAATCATCAAAGAATACAAAGTTGTGGGAAAATGTAGAAAATAATTGGTCTTTATAGCGAGAAGGGGTGATGGAGAAAAGTGAAACAATCTTGGCAAGCTTTGAAAATAATTATATATTGGAGATGATATATGATGATAATGGTATCAAGGTAATAAATGTATTTGCCAATTTTAAGAAACATGGATAACACGAGAGCAAAACTTCACATTATTGCATGAAAATCTAAAAATTTCTCATGACTAAAGAAAGAGATGATACAATGATACATGGCAATGATATTGTGATGCAGGGTAATGATAATGTGATTGGTAGTCAAGGTGATACTATGTCGGTGGATGGTTATACCATGATTCTAGCGATTTTATATCCTTTTAGCTCTAAGTTTTCATTGAGGTAGAGTTTCCTCCATCCACTTCTCAGGGTGGATATCCTTTTCAATTTCAGCCATTTGAGTACTACACATTTGCATATATCATCATATTGATGAGCTCAATTGACTATTTATTATAGGTTGGCATATGTACATTAGTACATTTTGGAGTTTATGAGTGGGCCAAGTACATTTGTGTGTTTATAATAAAAATTCTATTCATTGATATAAAAAATATATTTCCCAATATCTTCGATTGGTGTTGTCAATTAATTCATTAATACAACATTATTGAAAAAATGTAGAAAACAATTGGTCTTTAGAGTGAGGAGGGGAAATAGAGAAAAATGCAACAATCTTGGCAAGCTTTGAGAAAACGCCTATATGGAAGATGATATATGATGATAATGGAGGCACGATAATAAACTTATTTGTCTATTTCAAGAAACATTGATAACATGAGAGTTAAACTTCACATTATTGTGCAAGAATCTAAAATTTTGTCATGGGTCATTAACATAGATCTAGATCTAGATGAGGTTCATTTTCCATGTAAAATGTTGTGCTATAGGATTCTTGGTAGTGGGAACACCTTACTCCTAAGTGCCCTCTCTTTATTTTTGTGTTTATAATTTTGAAAATTCTTTTTTATTCAAATCCTTAAGAAGATGAGCTCCTAGAAAATAATTTTAGTAGAGTAACTTCTTCTTGGGGATGAGTTTCAAAAAATCAATTACCATGATAAACAAGGTGGGACCACTCATGTAACGTCCCATGATTTCAGGCCTAGAATAAAATGATCTTAAAAGGAATGATTGGACTACCCATACCATCAAGGTGCACCTCCTTTCCAGGGAGCCCATTACTAAGAACTCCATAGTTAAGCGTGCTCATCTTGGAGTAATACAAGGATGGGTGTCTAGTCAAGAAGTTTATCTTGGCTAGCGCGTGAGTGAGGACAAAGCACACAGTTAAGGCTAGTGGTGGTTTGTGGGGCCAGTCGTCATTCCTGAAACTCTACTAGAGCCTTAGACAGTGGGCCCAGACATTGCAAATGGTATTAGAATCACTTCCCCTCTAGTTGGTGGGGCCCACATGGCCCTGTGGCATGCCAGTCTATGAGCCGTGCGGTCCAGGCATTTCGGAAAAGGGCTATCGGTAGTGATGGACCATCTTTGCGCTAGTAGCCATGATCAGGAGCTGGGTGTACATGGCCATGTTGGGTATGCACTAAAATGGGGAAATATTATGAGGTCATATAGTTGATCCTTGACAAGAACGTCAAGAGTCAAAGTAAGGGAGACTATAACGTCCCATGATTTGAGGCCTAAGATAAAATGATCTTAAAATGAATGATTGGACTACCCATATCACCAAGGTGCACCTCCTTTTCAAGGAGCCTATCACTAAGAACTCCATAGTTAAGTGTGCTTGGAGTAGTATTAGGATGGTGACCAACCGAGAAGTTTATCCTGGCTTGCGTGTGAATGAGGACAAAGCATGCACTTAAGGCTAGTGGTGGTCTGTGGGGCCAGTCATCATTCCTAAAACTCTACTAGAGCCTTGGGCAGTGGGCCTGGGCCGTTACAACTCATTACATGCATTCCTACATAGAAGAAATTTGTTGTGTTTGATTGAACTAAAATAACCTGTCGTGTACTAGATGTTTAATGTCACGAATAGCTTTAAAATAAGTTATTAGTACCTAATATATAAATTATTGGCATTATTTTATCGAGTTTTATAGTAGCATATTATCACTTGTAATGGACATTGTGATCGACCCATGTTGTATTTCATCGAGTTTTATAGTAGCATATTATCACTTGTAATGGACATTGTGATCGACCCATGCTGACCATTATAGTTTGGTTGTGATTACCATGATGCAAAAGTCTACTTAGAGATACTTGGTGATTGCCAAAATCTTACATTTCTTGCTATATATTTACATTAACATTATTGTCGGGTGGACATCAATAGATGCAATGCACCATTTATCCCAACAAGTGGCAAACCATCCTAAGTCACTTACCAAAGTCTACCCCTCTTCCTACATAAATAGAAGGGATAGTCACTCCACTACCCCTATACCGTTTCATTTATCTTTCCACTTGCTCTCTCCTAACAAGGAGGTCATAATCCTTTTCACTTTTTCTTCCTCTAGAAAGGGTGACTGACTTCCATTGAAACTCATTTCGTACACCGACAAGTTTCCTAAGTGAGATTTGAGGTTTGAGGTAGGACTTATTTACCAAAATCATTGCCGACCATATCCCCTAAGTTGGCCATCAATCCTACACAAGGGCTCCAAACTTACTTGAGCCGTCAGCGCAAATAGACCGCGACTCAAAAGGTTTTTCCACTTAAAACTGGAAAAATCAAACTCATATCTACATTGCTCTAGTGACTCAAGGTTTTGGGTGTTCAAACTCGACCCATAATTGAGGAGCATGAAATTACACGAGTGTTACACTCGGATGATGGTTTCAACTTTATATATGAGAAGATCTAAAACTCAAAATTTCAATAAAATATATCTCAATATCAAGGACTATCCCCTAAACAATGACTTGTTAAAATTTGAAATACGTCCATATAAAAACCAACACATAGCTTATAATAGACATTATATGGATATGGTGAGCTACATAATCTATTTACTAATTTTGTGGTAAATACAAGCTGCCCATTTGCAAGTTATATTAATTATGATAACTTCTATTCGTTTATGTCAATATGGATTCTAAATTTTGCATGAATACTTGATTGGGCATGCCTGCAGTCGGTGGTCAGTAGAGGACTATCAAGTCTGTCTAGTTTGATCTGAAAATTCATTATGCGGATTTGGGTCCAGCAGCCATCAGGTCGTACCTAGAAATAGTTTATGTGGATTTTGGTCTTACCTTTTGTGTGCCGAATCGAAACGACTGACCCAAAACTGTACCTGGAACCTGGTTGACCCGGAGTGCCGCCATATTTTCTGGGAAAATCTAAACCCAACTCCTCAGTCCAAATGCATTACCGGACCTGCCGGTGAGGTCGGCCGAATCGGGATCCGATTTTCAACTCCCAGCTGTAGATTCTCTCTCTGGATTCTCTCTAGAGTGAGATCGGACAGGGGCGCGCCCGCTTTTGGTCGGCGCTAGTGAAGACGAGGAGAGCAAGTCGTCCCTGGCGGGTGCTGAGGCTTTCCGGCGAACCCCCTTCATTGAAAGATTTTGTCTTTGCTGCTGCCTTTGAGCTTCCGGTGGGAATTAGGGTTTGGATCTGGATTAGAAGGTGGAATTCGGGGGTCCTTTTATTGTTTCCCCCACTCCTTCGTCAGAATTTTGTACCTGCTTCCTATTCTCAATGGCTTCTTGGTCGGCGAGTCCAGACGAAATCTTTTTGTCCACCTCGCTTGCCAGCTATCTTGATAGTAAGTACCAAATAATCACTACGTTCTTAGAAATGCTCGGGACGTAATGCTCCAACTTTGATATATGCCCCGGCTAACTGTTATTTTTCCAAAAAAAAAACGATTTTGCATTTTGTACTCTTCTGCTCTTAACCAGACGTGTTTTCCTCAATGTCTACTGAACTAGGTTAGATTTTGAGTAATTGTCGATGGCAAAAAATCATTGTCATCCATTGTTCCAATTTTCTTTGTTACGATCCTGATTAGTCCCACCTCGGTTGTACGATCAACATGAGGTGCGCTGATATACCTCCAGAGCTCTCCCACATTGGGCTGGTATTTTCGGGTGGCTCTCCTTTGGGGATTATATCAACTTGTATAGACTCGTCCATTTAAGGCCTGAGTGAGTGTATCCAACCACTCTGGAGAGGGACAATGGTGTATAAGTTGGCCTTGGTCGAGTGTAACCAGCCAGTCTCCCTCAGGTGGGTTGATAAACCTCAAGCCGCTAATGTAGGTGAAGGTTTTAGTTACTCGATGAATAGGAGGTCACATTAAAAAATTGCCAACTTTGCAGTTTGACCATTTAAAAATTAGTGATTAATCGGCCTTATATGCGGCTATGCAATCTTATATGCGGACATGGTCCGCTTTAGGTGCCAATTCCCATACGCGGTTCGGTCAAGTGCCCGAACCTTATATGCGGCCGCACGGACTGTTTTTTTGTAACACTGTTTCTATGTATATATTGAAGTGTATGGACTTGTTATGGTTTCTGTCTTGTCCATCTTTAGAGTCCTAATAACACTACCTTATAGATGGACTGATCATGCATCACCTCCATTTTGAAGATCTGTCTTTTCAGTACAAGAATAAGAATATATATCATGTTCAACTGCTAGCATGCACACACAATCTACCATTGATGTTGGGGGTTGCTATGATGGTGTAGAGTGGTAACAGAAGCATGTAAAGAAAATGCTCTATGATGATTAATATAATGAAAATACATGCCTTAGGTTAGTATTACGGGACCTGAAAATATTTAAAATATTATTTTTGAAAACTAGTCAATCTTTTGACACGGAAGCTGGGAAGGCATGGTTGGGATTGTGCCGTTCAAGCACCTTTATGTTCCTTTTCTAATGGTTTATGTGCTGTGATAAAACATATAATCTTTGATTGCAGCCTTAAATGAATATTTGGAACTTCGTAAGAAAATTTCAATTTGCTTATGAATTATGATTGCCCTCTCATGCCTTAATGTTTCGCGCAACACAGTCATTGCCTTTCTACGATTAAGAGAATACGGACTTTGAAGCATACTAGTCTAGCTGGCTAGGCGGTCCTCCCCACCTATTGCCTAGGCCCTTTTGTTTTCCTTTTTACATATTTATACTCCACTTTACATAATATTTAGCTGTACATAAAGATATACATCTCTATATATTCTAGTATTTGGTTATCTGTATGCTGTAACAATCATATATTGACCTAACTCACGCCTCGCATGACCTAAGTTAGACCTAGTTGGCCCTAATCTGACCTAACTTGATCCAAATTAGTTTCCCTAATTTGGCCTAAATCAAATGAAATTTGCCATATCATGACCTAATCAGACCTAACTTCTTTTGCTTTGCCCTAAATTGACCTAAGTGTGACTGAATTTGTCCAAATCAGACCTAATCTCCCTAAATCAGAACAAATTCTCCGAAATTAGATCTGTTTTTCCCAAATCTGACCTAATTTCTCCAAATTAGATCTAGTTTGTCCTAAATCAGACCTATTTTGACCGTAAAAGGACTAAAATTGATCTAATTTGTCCAAGTTCAGACCTGATACATGCTAATACAGTCTTTCAATGGCTAAGTTTAGGCCTAAAGAGCCTTCGGTGCCCACATAGGTATCCTCTAGGAAGCACCAACACGGACACAGATATAGACACGGACACGGACACATGACATGACGATTTCCAAAAATATAGGACATAGACACGACAAATGAAATAATTAAGTAAATATATATATAGAACATATTATGAAATATAGTATGCTATATGTATATCCATGGGGGCAATCGCCATGAAATATAACAAGCAGTCAACATATAACAACATATCCACAAGTTAAAAATATGGATTAAATCACAACATAGATTAAGATGTTTGATTATAAATTGTTGCAGTAAAAATATATGGAATTGTAAAACTTAAGAGCAGTAAAATTTTGATGCAATAGTTTTTTATTGTTAATGTAAGTAATGGCGACCAAAATTTATTATTAAGATGGAGAGGGGGTGAGGAAATATTTTTTTTTGGTGGTGAAGGAGGTGGAAAATGAAGGTGTCTTGGAGGTTGAGACGGAAGAAATGGAGGGTAATACTTTGGAGAGCTACTTAAGATGGAGGGGCAAGAGAAGATGGGAGATGGAGATGTAGAGAATCAAGAAAAAGAGTAGGCATTGGGAGGACAATACTTTGCTACTTTTCCCATAAGGAGGAGCAAGAAGAAGAGTAGGGGGGAGTGCAAAGAGAAGGTATAGGGAGAAGTGGAGGACCAATGTGAAATAAGAGGAGGGGATGGGGAACAATGTTGCGGCTTGTGCAACATTCAAATTGGAAAAAGAGGAAGGGCATGAATGAGAAGAGGAAAAGAGGGGAAGAAGGAAAAGTAGATGAGGAAGAAGCGGAGATAGAGGAGCAAGATAAAAAGGAGATGAAGGAACAATTTTGTAGCTACTGTAGCTTTCTAGTAGGAACAAGAAGCGGGGGATACTAAGAAGCTGGAAGGGGAGGAAAAAGAGGGCACATGCAAAGGAAGAAGAATTACATGGAACTGCAAGAGAAGGCGGTAAATCCAACTGCTTTCGTTCTCATGATTGATGTGGTAGTCCCTGAATGTTGCAACAGTTGATGGAGATGATACCGCTGATGATGGCTGCTATAGTTGCTAAAGAAGGGCGTCGATGGCTTGCACGTACCAACAAAAGCTTAACCACCTGATGTTAGTAGGACAAGGAGTAGTGGAGGACAGGAGGCAAGGGTTTGGAGAAGGTTTGGGAACATCAGGACAAGGAGTAGTGGAGGACAGGAGGCAAGGGTTTGGAGAAGGTTTGGGTGTTTTTTCATATGCTTAGGCTTAAGTGGATTGGAATGGCGCGTCTTAGATGTGTCCATGGAATGTCCAAGCTGTGTCTGACATTGCAATAAAGTGGACACGCCGGATTGGGATGGCGCGTCTTAGATGTGTACACGGAGTGTCCAAACCATGTACAACATTGCAATAAAAAAATTCCAAGTGGAGTCCGAGGTGTGTCCATGTTAGACACTTGTTGGATACAGACACGACAACCTCCAGGAAGTGTCCGTGCTTCCTAGGGTATCCTCATGTCTTGAGTGCCGCCTAGTTTTTATCCACCTAGGTGCCTAGACGGGCACCTTGACAACTAAGCTTTGGAGTGACCAATGTTCAAACTTTAGGCTCATGGAGTGGACAAATTCTTGTTGCTTGTTTAAAATTTCCCTTGTACTTCATTTTAACCTTGTTGTAAGATGCCTAAAGCATGTTACATTTTCTCGACATCATCTAATATTTATCTTTAATAGAAATTTTGGTTTGGCACATGAGTTATTCGTTAGGGCATTGTCATGAAGGTTTGTTCAGATACACACCAATAGGAGTAATTTGCCTTATGTGTCAACAGAGAGACATGTTGATGGTCTGGGGAACTCATTCACCTCCTCTTCCCTTTGGGTGATTCCACATTGAATATCTAATGACCTAATGCCAAGGTTCAATACCAGACATGCAATGTTCAACACGTAATAGAGTGTCAAATGAGATTCTAACTTCGATTTATTCATTTAAAATTAAGGTAACTTTTTACAAAATAGATTTTCTACTTAGTGTAAAAGCTCAGTCGAACTCTTACTAGTTTCCTTTTATGAGTGGAGTTTATATTAATCTCATCCCCCGATCTTGAACATGAGACATCTTGTTTACCAAGAAAGAGATTTACCAATTGGGTTGTCCACTATTGGCCTAGATTCTGGATTGAATTTTGATTATAAGTGTGCATTGGAATTTACTTTAGAAAATGACATGAATTTTCACCTTGCCCCCCCCCCCCCAAGGTTCATCAATCTTGATTGACAACATTCTTGGTGTTTCGTTGAATTTCATGCTTTTATCCCTTATTCTCTTCTTTCTATCCTAGTTCTACACCACTTTCATGTTTAATATTCGTTGCATTTGTTACGATTTTCAAACATTGAGTTAATCACCCTACAAATGCTAGTTGGTGTTAATAGAGAATTTGCAAAAGACAGAAGGGCTATGATAGCATTGGTGGCCGAGTAGTGGGAGTGAGAATGTAAGAGAGGAGAGAAAAAGAGTGAAGGAAGAGGTATGCAAGGGAGGAGAAAGGAGTCTTTAAAGTATATATATATATGGTGCATGAGTATAGAGGTTTTAATACATCCGTGTAGATTGGGAGATGTGATCGAAGAGTGGGTAAGGGGATGGTAGGGAAAAAATGGTTGTAGACATCTAGACTTAGACACAAACATGAAAATGGACACAAGATAGGACACAAACACAACGAGATGTAAAGATCTAATGGGGAGCCTAATAATGAAATTTAAACTATATTATCTAATAAGTGAATCATATAAACATCAAATAGAGTTCAAAACTAGTCTGTCTTTGACAAGGCGTTCACGGCCTGCATATAGGCATCTACAACTAGCTTAACTTCAGAGACATTACCAATGTGGGACCAAACCACAAGGCTTTAACAAAAGCTCCTTTTTCATAAAGTAGAGAAAATAACGCCTAAATAACTAATCAGCACACATTTGCCCTACATTAAGAAATGTATATTTTGGTCGTCGAAAATAATCGTAAATACCAAAACATGTATTTCGTTGTATACTTATAGAAATGGTCCCTTTTGAGCTGTTTCGTAAAATATTTGACTTGTTGATCTTCTTAAATTTTGCATATTATGTTTCTAGCTAATATCAAACCTTTCAACGTGATTGGTCAAAACCTAATGAACAAAACTGGTTAACAAGGAGTTATTCAAAAATAAAAAATGTATATAGGAGTTATAACTTGTACAAAAGTTTGTCATAGCTAAATGTTCCTCTGATTATACATCCTAAGTCCTAACTACGGAATGGGTGAAGCTATTTTATTACATTTGTTGATACTAGTATCTATCACGGGTCACGCCTAGTGAATAACAAAGAGGAAATAATCATAAAATGTTTGTTAAAAGACTTAATGTACTTTTCACATTTTGCCACTCTCCACAAAGTGACACACCTTCAGATGGATAGGAGTAGGACATGGGATGGACCTAGCGGGTCATTGTCTAGTATGTGACAGATTTATGAGATTCCTTCATTTGAGTCCTATGTTTTTGTTGGAGCTAAACATATTCCCAGGAACAATTTCTCAGAACCAATTCAATGACATAACTAAACCAAAGCAATAAATTCTCATAGCGGTGAATTGTGCAATTGCCAACCGTGTTGTAGAATGAATCATTTATGTCAGTGGACGAGTCTTAGGCTTATAAAATATGCTTCTTGTCCATTTTTGTTCCCTAATACCGTTATTGCGTGTCCTGCTTGGACTGTAGTTTTACTTAATATCATCTTTAATTGCAGTGTAAAAGGTCGTGTTATCTACGATAGAGGCCCTATTGCCTGTTATAGGAAGCCTGAGCCTCATATCAAGCTGAAATATAAAATATGTTGGATTATAAAAGAGTTAACTAATTATACAGACCAGTAAATTAATTAGAAACTTATAGACATGATAAGTCTAGTCAAAGCACTAATATATAACTAATACGTTACAAGCTTTAGTATTACATAACACAAACAATTACATTAGCTATATATTCCAACCATGGTTGTGCAGTTGCCCGCCTAGGCGGCATCCAGGCATGCCTGGGCGGTCCCCAGCCTCCAGCCTCGTGGGCCCCAGCCTGAATAGGCATCTAGGCGGCGTGGGCTACCTGGGCGCTTGATGGGCATGTCCTGCCTACTGGGTTATAATTTTTTTTCCTTTGTTTTTTTCTTTGTATGTTACTTACTACTGTCTACTGCTCTCTTGTCTCTTCCTCCTTTTTCTATCTTCTTTTTTCGTTTTTTGGGTTTTCTCCACCAAGCAGCAGCAAAATAGCTGCATGCAATGTTACTGTTCATCAGTTGAACAAATTTGAAAAATGTAACTTTTTATTTTTGTTTTTTCCCTTATTTGAATAAGTTTGTTCGATGTTTCATACCTTTATATGACATGTATATTTTGACATTGATTCACATAGGTTAATAAGAAACTATGTATATATGACTATATATATAAAATTATAGAGTCAGGCCGAGTGTATAGATCACGCCGTACACCCCAATGGTGTTTGCCTATCTAGACCATGTTTTTCCAAAATCTAATCCATTGATCTTCATGGTTACAATAATAATAAGTCACATACAAAATTTGAACTCATTTCGATAAGTGTAAATCACTCATCCAAGGACAACAAAATCGACACACAAAACTAATTTGAAATACATGATTTTTGCCTCCTTTAGATGCACGACCGATAAGTGTCCAAATTAGCTAAAATTTATTATATAGTATGTTCTTATGATAATTAAGAAGATCAACGGTTTAGATTTTTCAAAAATTTACTACATCTTCAAAAATGATTGAGGTGTACGGTGCCTCCGGTACACTCGAGTGTACACTAGCCTGACTCTAAAATTATATATATATACATATATATATATATATATATATAAACATAAAAATGAGAAAAAAAATAAAGGAAACTCCTAGGTCTCTGTCTAGGCACCTAGGCTGTCTGGGCGCCCTTGGGCAACACCCAACCGCCTAGACAACCTTGGACAAAACCTATAATCAATCCTAGTGCAATTACACCCATATTACAAGAGACTTGGTAAATAAGAAAAGGGCAAAAGATATACATGGTAGGGCATAAAAAAACTAAAAAAACATATATCTTGATACTCCCATTCCGTACATGAAGGGAGTTGTGATCTTCTTAGTCATCACATCATCAAGCAGATTGTTTGCTATAAGGCAGCCACCCAATTATCAATTTATCACAATACAACATGATAGCATATGTAGTTGGAAAATCACAATGAGATAGAATAGACTTGATCCACATAATCTCACAAGTTAATGCACAATACTCAAATGCAACACTGGATCTAGCAACAAATTTTGCACCAAGTAACTTTTGTCTGCTTCCCTATTGTATCTCCTCCTATACATATGAGAGGGGTCTACTTCTTTTTTAATAATAAGAATTATGGTTGTGCCTTTTTTTTAAAACACATACTACTATTGATTAACTAACATTCAACCTACTTCCACGATTAAGGAAGCCATTCCCATATCTCCTATTGTGTCTTCATCATAGTTGTCTAGGCGGCTAGGCGGTCCTTCCCACCTAGGGGAAGCCTAGGAGGCCTAGGCGTTCTTCATATTTGTTTATATTTTACATATATATAAATGATTTTGTGTATACATTCAGTTATATATAAATATGTACATCATTATGTACATTTGTATTGATTATCCCTAAGCTTAATCAATCACAACTTCACCTACATCACACCTAGATAGACGTATTCAGCATTTATTTGACTTAACACGATTTAGATTGGACCTAATTTAACTCAGTCTTACTTAATTTAGCCAAAGCTAGACTGATTTTGGCATAACATGACCTAATCAAATGTAACTTCCCCTAGTTTGTCCTACATTAACCTAAACGAGTCCTAATTTAGCGAGATCCGATCTAATTCACCCAAATAAGACATTTTTTCCCAAATCAAACGTATTTCCTCCAAATCAGACCTAATTTGCCCAAATTTGATCTGATTTGGCCTATATTAGATCTATTTCTTCCCCAAAATAACTAAACATGATCTAATTTGACCAAATTCTGACCTAATATGTGCTAATTTTGTCTTCAAGTGTCTTAATTTGAACCTAAAAGGCCTTAGGCATCCATTTAGTTATCTAAAAGCCTAGGCGCCTAGTTTAAGGCGGACCACCTAAAGCCTAGGTGGCCTAGGCGAGCCCAGGCGGGAGCTTGGATAACTAAAGCTCCTTGAGGTATAGCTCCATAAGCCAACTTGGATATGCAGAGAAGCTTGTTTCTAAAAGAGATCCTTTAGAACTAAATTTGGCGAACTTGTCAGCCAATGCATTTGTATGCCTTTTTTGGAACACCAGTTTGGAGACCTGTGGATTTCTGAGATAACCTTTTGCAACTTCGACCAAAGTTTTGAGCATCACAGGGCATTGTAATTTTCAGTTTATATAGTTCACTGCAATTCTGAAGTCCACTTGGACAATAGACCTTCTCCCTTGCATCTCCATGCTCTTCTTGCACCCCAGAATAATAAATATCATTCAACTCGACTTCAAGTGGATCAGTTCCTGCAAAAGTCCTCGGCCCCCCTGTATCCATCTACATGTTTGACCTCTTATTACATAACATGAACTAAATTCCTTTTTGACATTATTCACTGTAGCATCTAATGTAATGATTGTATCGTAAGCTTGAGGAACTTGTTGTTAGATAGTAGAGTGAGTATTGTGTTGGATACCAGAGCTGGATTCTAATTAAAGTGTTGACGAGCACAATCTCTACTTGAAGACATTTGATTCTAATTAAAGTGTTGACGAGCACATTCTTTTTCTTATGATATAACACCTCATTCCTTTCCTTCCGCAATATCCTACAACTAATTGCAAAGGTAATGTGCTAGTCCTCCTTAATAGTTGAAAGTTTGAGATTGGACTCAATCCAATATTCAACTAGTTGCGGCTGTTTTTAGTAGTTTTTTGTTGGGTTGTTGTCAAAACTCAATTCTAGTGGGGAAAGTCCAGATTTAAACTTGAATATGCAATGCTTAGATTCTAGGTATGACCTGCAGTTATTCTGGTGTGTAATGGTTGAGGAAACTTAAATACAACAAATAGGATTGGAGATTCAATTTCTAAAGAAGCCACTTCACTGGTGAATCTAATCTAAGCTACTCCCTAGAATAGTCGAAGTTACTCCTTTTTTTGTCATCTGAGCTGAATTGAGAGATTAGTGTTTGTTAATATACTGAAGATTACATATCTCGGTACTATCGATCTATTTTGTCGATAGTACTGACACATCAACAATACCAAAGTCTGCATATCTCGGTACTATCGACATGTCTGTTGGTAGTACCGCCATGTCGGCAGACCGACGGTTCCGAAGTTTCTTTTTCTCCTATTTTATTATTCTACATGTATTTTGTTCTTTCTATAAATATATGCTAGGGCACACACTGTACCCTAAGCACTTGTAATACAACTTTTCACATGGTATCAAAGCGGGTTCGCTCCTAGGGAACCCTAGCCTAGCCGCCGCCCCTCCCCTCTCTCTTCCTCTTCTTCTCCGGCGCCCCTTCCCCCTCCTATCCTTTCTCTCTAGTTGCAGTAGTCACCGCTGCCGTCGGCCTAATTCCTAATCACATCTCCTCCATGTGTGATTGGGAAATCTCAGTTGGGGGCTGTGGATGCATCAATTACGCATCTAATCCTTTGATGTGACATGTATGTCTCTGTCACTTCTTCATTTATTGTGACGTGTATCCCTCCGTCACCCTTTTTCTATTGTGACATGTATCATCCCATCCTCTATCATTTGCTTGAAAGTTGAAACATGGAGGACACCAAGACATCCATAGTCTACAATGAGATGTCACCTATCCCCTCTATCAAGCTAAATGGGAAAAATTATCTCTTGTGGATGAATGCTGTCCATACAGTATTGGAGTCCAAAGACAAAGCAAAACATGTTGATTCTGATCCTCCTGCTTATATTCTCAAGAAAAGAATGCTCTTCGTCAGTTTATGATCTATGACCGCCTGTTTGTAGAACGACAGAGAGACAACCCTTTAGAAGAATATTTTGGAGTGATTCAAGCTATTGCTCAAGAGTTGAGCTTTTATCATCCAATGACTGTCAAAGAACAAATCAAGGACCGAGACGATTTGATTACAATAAAGTTCTTATCATGTCTGAGTTCTTCATGTAGTTCAACCCGCAGTGTCATCGTATCCTTTGACAAACTTCATAGCTCTGAAGAAGCCTTCTCACGGATTATGCAGTCTAACTTTGAACCGGTTGATTCTACAACCGTCCCATTTCTTGGAGATTCTCATGCCGCTGTTGTTGCTGCAGTAAGAGGAGGACGTCTAGGTACAGGCCGAGGACGTGACACATGTCCTAAGTGCACTTTCTGTGGTAAGCCTGGACACACTGTTGAAAAATGCTGGAAGAAGCATGGCAGACCTGCTGCACCTCCTGTGGGGGCAACAGACTATGCTGGTACTACTGCATCCTCTAAGCCTCCTGCGTCGAGTTCTGGACCTTTTGGCATCACACTCACCAAGGAGGAGTATGATAGATTTATTGTGGCTACTTAACATCTAAGTATGGGATCATCATCATCTTCTTCTTCAACACACTTAGCCTCTACCACTGGTAATCAAGCTACCTCTTTATTGGCTTCTGGTTCAAATTCTTCATGGGTGGTTGACTCTGGAGCTTCACAACATATGACTGGTATGAAGACACTGCTTTATTCCATTGACTCACATATTCCTCACCAATCTGTGACTATAGCAGATGGTTCAGTGAGGAGAGTGTTAGCAGTGGATCTGTTTCTCCGACTCCTAGGATTGATCTTAAATCTGTACATTATGTGCCCGCATTTCCATTCAATCTTCTTTCAGTTGCAAAATTGATTGATACTCTGAAATGCATGGTAACATTTGAACCTTCTTGTTTTGTCTTACATGATCTCAAGAGTATGAGGACGATTGGTGGGGCCTAGGAACGTGATCTCTACCTCTTCCATGGTGAAAGTCTGCCTCGTCAAGTATCTGCTCCTGCTCCGACTATCCTTTTGAGCGGTTCTCCCTTACTGTGGCACTACAGATATGGACATCCTTCTCTAGAGAGCTTGAGGAAGTTAGAACCTGTGTTATCACAGGTGTCTTCTTTAGAGTGTCAGTCCTGTCAATTGGGAAACATCATAGAATGTCTTATTCCAGTCGAGTCAATAAACGGGCTTCTTGTCCATTTGAGTTAGTCCACAGTGATGTTTGGGGTCCTATAAAAGACAACTGTAATGGCTTTCGCTATTTTATTTCCTTTGTGGATGATTTTTCTCGCATGACATGGATTTATTTGTTGAAGAGTCGAGAGTCTGTGTTGTCCACTGTCAAGCATTTTCATCAAGAAATAAAAATCCAATTTGATTGCAATATTAAAATTCTTCAATCTGACAATGCCTTGGAATATGTCCAAAGTGCTATGGCTGTTTTTTGTAATTCTGTTGGGATGATACATTGTACGCCCTGTCCTCACAATCCTCAACAAAATGGGGTAGCTGAGAGGAAAAATCGTCATCTTCTTGATATTACCAGGATAATTATGTTTCAATCCAACGTTCCTAAAAGATTCTGGTATGATGCTTTACTTACTGCTTGCTTTCTTATTAACAGGCAACCCTCATCGGTGCTTCAGGGATGTACTCTTTTTTCTGTCCTATGTCCTAATGATCAACTCTTTCCTATTCCCCTTAGGGTGTTTGGTTGTACCTCCTTTGTCCACAATTTTGATCGTAAGGCTAATAAATTATCCCTTAGGTCAATTAAGACTCTTTTTCTTGGATACTCCAATACCAACAAAGGGTACAAATGTTGCTGTCCCAATCTCTTTCGTGTGTTTGTGTCTAGGATGTAACTTTTCATGAGTCTACTCCATATTTCTCTAGTGTTCCCAGTAAGGGGGAGCAATTATGTGAGAGTGAGAGAGTGCCACTACCACATCAGAGTGAGAGAGTGCCACTCATCATCCCTGGCTATACTATAGTTCAAGAAGAGCAGTCAACAAATGATACTACGATTCAGCAATTTCCACATGTTTACAGCAGACGAGGTAGACAAGATCCAGAGGAGGTAGCGTCTCCAGTCTTTGAGCCTTTCCCAACTTCCTCTACTAACTCAAGAAAATCCTAAAGAAGCATATGATCTTGATATTCTCATTGCTGTCCGCAAAGGTACTCGTTCTTGTGCTGTTCGACATCCTATTGCAGGAGTGTGTTGTTTGCCTAGACTATCTAAGCAGGCACGCTCCTTTGCTCTTGGGATTGACACTGTGGTCATTCGAAGAAATCATCTTGATGCTATGAAGGATAATAGTTGAAAGCAGGCCATGCAAATGGAAATGTCTGCTCTTTTACAAAACAACACCTGAGAACTTACTGACTTACCTTCCTATAAAATGTTGTAGGATGTAGATGGGTGTTTACAGTAAAACATAATCCAGATGGGTCATTTGAGAGATTAAAGGCTCGACTGGTAGCAAAAGGCTATACTCAGACATATGGGGTTGATTTCTTTGAGACCTTTTCTCCCGTGGCTCGTCTAAATTCAGTGCGGATCATCATCTCTCTGGCTACTACCTTTGATTGGCCTCTGTTTCAACTTGATGTCAAGAATGCCTTTCTTCATGGTGATCTACAGGAAGAGGTATATATGGAGCAACCTCTTGGTTTTGTTGCTCAAGGGGAGTATCAAAAGATGTGTAGATTGAAGAAAGCCATCTATGGATTGAAACAATCTCCTAGCGCGGGGTTTGACAAATTCAGTGAGGTTGTATTACAGCTAGGCCTTTCTCATTTTGTGACTGATCACTCCTTATTCTATTCTAGTTCTTCTGCTGGATCTGTTATTATTGCAGTATATGTTGATGATATAGTTATCACTGGGAGTGATGCTGCATGCATATCTCGTGTGAAAGAAGGCTTGCAGAGGCAATTTCACACAAAGGATCTGGGTAAACTGAAGTATTTTCTGGGTATTGAAGTACTTAGATCTCATACAGTTACTAATTTATCTCAAAGGAAATATGTGCTGGATTTACATCATGATACATGTATAAGTGAGTCCAAGCCCATGTCTACTCCTATGGATTACCATGTGAAGGAGATGACTGATGATACTGATTATCCAGATCCAGGATATTACAGGAAAATTGTGGGTAAACTAATATATCTAATAGTTACTTGTCCTGACATTTCTTTTGCTGTAGAAGTGGTGAATCAACATATGTGCTCACCACGACAGTCACATTGGACAGTAGTTTGCCATATTCTCAGATATCTGAAAGGTGCACCTGGGAAGGGAATAACCTACTACAGACCTAGGACTCCTGTTTCTACTTTGACCCTTACTGGCTATGTAGATGCAAATTGGGCTGGTAATCTTAATGACTGGATTTCTACTTCTGGATATTGTACTTTTCTAGGAAATCATCTTATTACCTGGAAAAGCAAAAAACAGAATGTTGTGGCAAGATCTAGCACTGAGGCGGAATACATAGCCATAGTTTTAAAAAGCGGTATGCGTTATACATGCGGAGAGGTCACTTTATAGAGTATATGCGGTATGCGGGAGTATATGCGGAAGTATATGTGGTTTTAGATTTTTTAATAATGAATTAATATATATAAAGTAATCACACAATTGCATATTTGACTTGTAGATTACATATTTAGACCCTAAAATTTGAGATAAGTTCACATATAAAGTTTCAATGAAAAGTAAAACACCATTTATAATACATTCTAGAATCATTTAAACATAAACTCCGATGAAGCACGCAAAAAATGGTTTAACACAAGTACATAACAATGAACACTAACCAAACAATACAAAAAATGTCCGCTTGTCCTACATGTCCAAAATAACAAATGTTAAATAAGTATGTGACTCGTGTACAAAACATACAACAAAATAGTACATCAAGAGCATGTTGTCAATAAATATATAATCTAGTTTAGGATGAGATAACAAATGTCCATCTAAAAATCACCAACTAATCGGCCTTATAAGCGGCTAAGTATATACGGGCCACTTATGCGGCCCGTGCGGCCTTTTTTTGAAACACTGTACAGGGCAATGGCTCATGTTTGTTGTGAGTTGCAATGGGTTCAATATGTACTTTCTGAATTAGAGATTCTTGTGTTGTCTCCCATAGAGCTCAGGTGTGATAGTCAAGCTGCGATTTATATTGCCAAGAATCCAGTCTTTCATGAACGCACCAAGCATATAGAAGTTGATTGCCACTTCATCAGAGATCAGATAAAAATGGGAAGATTATGACTCCTCACGTCAAATCTGGAGATCAGCTCGCTCGCTGATGTTCTCACAAAGTCAATGCATTCAACTATCTTCCAAAATTTTTGCAACAAGTTGTGCATACACGATCTGTACGCTCCAACTTGAGGGGGAGTGTTAATATACTAAAGATTACATATCTCGGTACTATCGATCTATATGTCGATAGTACCGACACATCAACAATATCAAAGACCGCACATCTTGGTACTACCGACCTGTCTCTCTGTAGTGCCGACATGTCGGCAGACCGACGGTTCTAAAGTTTCTTTTTCTCTTGTTTTATTATTCTACATATATTTTGTTCTTTCTATAAATATATGCTAGGGCACACACTGTACCCTAAGCACTTGTAACACAACTTTTCACAATGTTAATGTACATTTGTTGTAGACTTCATGATTTCTATATAGGTTACTTGTGCTTCAAATTGGGATCCTATTGTTTCTTTCTGCACTTAAATTTACTTTGGAACACCAACAAGTGAACAAGTCATGCCATATTGTTGGTTTCCCAACCGAACACGAGTGTGCTGTTTGATCCCAAGATATGTTGGTTAAATGTACTATCATATTCGTCATGCCACTGGTTTGCATATTCTAGGAATGATATCAATCTCATTTACATCCGGTTTCCCCCTAATATTTGCAGGACAACTCAAGTGAACCAATGACTACATCTTCACCGTGGTAAAAAAAAACAATTCCCTTTTATGTGCCTTGGTGGGATTGTGGGTTGTGACCACAATGACAAATTTGGGATTCAACAATTTTTTGACTAGTTGAGAAAAAATCAAAATTTAGAAAAAAATTGGGAAAATTCATGAAGAAATCGATAAATTTCGATCGAAGTTCGGGCAACTATTCAGAAATAATCAAGAATAAGTCGACTATACATACATATATATATGTATGCATGTATATATTCATGTATGTATACACACACGCGCGTGCACACACACACACATATATTTCGGTCTCCATCACGGGCATGGGAGAGGGGGAGAGATTGCCTCTCTTAATCCCATATATATATACATACATACATACATACACACACATATATATATTTCTCCCTCTCTCTCTCTCTATACATACATACATACATACATATAAGATATGTGCTATTATTGAGGTCACAAGACATACAATCTTATTCAGTGAAAAAATAGGAAAAGAATAAAGAATAGTTGAGCAATAACAATAGACTCTCAAGAGAGTGGGTGTTGAGGGTTTAGTGTACATTAGGAGTTTGTTGTACATGGTTTGGATAAAAAGAGAGCAAGTGACTTAACATAGAAAAATCGTCAAAAGTCATGAACAATAGTGAGGAATCGTATATATTCCGAAATGCGGGCTAAATCTTGAAAAAAAGGCAAATGAAGTATTATTCGTGCTGAACATTCAGGAGGCTATAAAATCGCACAAAAATGCCGATTTCTCATAAAATTCGAAGACTTTTGCTACTATGGTTGTGACCTTCGCTCAATTTCTCACAACACCATTCTTTGCTGTCCATGTAGCAACCAAAAGAAGGAACCCATCAAATCGATAAGTTGCGCAGCATAGGGACATTTAGGTAAGAGTGCTTTCTCCAATCCCCCATCTAATCTAATGAGCACACTCCCCAATCTTGCAACTTGACTGCATCACTGATTTTGGTAAGCCTTGATCAATGCTTACTTAAGTAGTTTGTTTCTACCTCTATTGATTTGAGTGATCCTCTATTGAAGACTGTGATACCGCTTGATAGGAACTAGGTGGGTTCCTCAGTCAGTCTAGTGGACAAAATCAGATGGAATTGACCATTTTAAGCATAAGAGATAACAATATTTTTACATAAGGACACCTGATGATCACGGTTCAGCAGCATCATAGAATCCTATTAATATTTACATGCAGAAGCAATAATGTTATATGTTACAATATGTAGAAGAAGAGATACGGTAAAAAAAACTTAATTTTGTCAATATAATACAAAGAAAGAGGAAAGGATTCACCTTGTACTTTTCTACCCCAGTTTAGACAAGTTTTGAATTGAATTCTAACCTCCTTTTGTATATGTGGGCAACATATGTAGCACATCAATCTTTCTAGGAACGATGTACACAAACTTATCTTTGTTGGAAAACGTACTATAGATAGAATGTCATGGTGGCGATTCCAGTTCTAAGGGGCAAACACCTCTATGGTATATGGTTACAGTAGGATAGGGAAACTCTGGTACAAGAAGTTAAATACCAAGTAGTAGTGATGTAGGATAGCCTGCAGATCCGACTCCCATCAAGCCCGAGTCAGCCAATCAGCTTAAATTAGGATTTGCATTCAACTTTAGTTGAATTGCCATTTCAAGGACTTGGTTGATATATTCTGGGGCCTTTTTGTAAGACCAAGTTCTATTAATCTTATTACTTTTATTTGTCTTTTAATTAGGCCATCAGTCACAATTAGTCGTGTAATTAGGATTTCAGTCTTTTCTTATGAATATCAGCTGTGTCCGGGCCGAGATTATTCTTAATAATTGTTGGCTTTTAGGTAGTTTTCTTGCCATTAAATATTCTGACTTGCATCCACGTACAGTTTAGAATATGGTCCATTTTGGATATTGAGCTAAGGGCCTGTTTGGTTCTTAGTAACTGCAACACATCAAATGAAATCAATAACATGAAACAAAAAACAAGGAGTACAACTGCACTGTCGTTCATTTGACTGACCGTTTTTGTAACTGAACTCACTGGTTTATATCTCTGGTTGGAGGCGATTTAATTATTTGAGGCTGATGACATGTATTTTCTGTATGGAAAAAAGCTTAGTCACCAGCTGTTTGAATCAAGGACTGTGATCCGTCCCAGAATGGGCGTAATTGGTTTTCCCTGTCAAGCCATATAAAACGACCGCAGCATTGGGTTTTGTTTCCACCGTGAAGTTGCAAGCACACAAAACCAAAAGAGATGTGTTGCAAAACAGATGGAAAACGAACGGACAATGTTTACTTGTAGTGGAACTATTAGGCTCTAACTTTGAAACTTGATGGAACCAGTTTTAGCAGACATAATGGTGTCTTAGACAAATACTCATGCTTTCAGAATCAGAGGCAGAATCTTTTCTTACCACTGAAAATAGCCACTACAATTCTATGCTGCACTTCTGATCTGTTCTGAAACAGCACTAGGTAGGCTAGTTATGTCACCTCACTGGTTTCCCAATTGGTCAACTGAAAGCAAACAGGGGTAGATGTTTTCAGAATGGGGTCAGTGACACAATGTTTAACAAAAGGGATCCTAAAAGAAGGGTTCTCTAAGAGCTATCTTTTTAGAATGAAAATGCCAATGTAAAAAGAGGCTAAAGAGCACCCCACAATGCTCCATTCTATTATGGCTACATTATGACATGCGTAAGATTCAGGAAGAGTACTGCGTTTTGTGAAGTTAAATCAGTATGCTCTTTGGCAATGTGCTCAAGTGACCTTAAAAATCTGTATCATTACAGTAATGAGCATGCAATATCATTACAGTAATGAGCATGCAATCTCTGTGAATTTTATTGTTTATCCGTCATGATGAACATGTTGATATAGATGAACATCATGATATAATTTGTCATAACAGATGTTCGTTACATTCCTATATTTCATTGTAGGAGAATGAAGATAACACTATATATTGGCGAAACGATTTTTAGGCCTGGCATTGAACTTTGCGAGAGTTTCTTTGTTCATGCCGACCTAAACCTATGCGAATGACAATGCAACATTTTGTTTAGATATTGGATCACAAACAGTGTTTATATTTTGACAAACTCTTTTTTGTTCTTGATTTGGCTTCTGTGAAATACGGTTACTCTGGATTCAAAAGCTAAATAAGCACTTGCTCCCCGCAGTTTTGTAAAATGGCATGTTTCTTTAAATTTATCACTTATCTGATCCAATCAGATTCGAACATGTTTTTCTTCTCTCATCACTTTTGATTACAGTTTTCCTGTTTTAAGTCTAACAGTGTCACTGCCCACGAAAGATTGTGGTAGTTGATTGATCTTTATGTAAAAGATTAATTTACAAAATTGTCCTTGTTTGGCAGAGAAGCTTCTTGTTTTATTACGAGATGGAAGGAAACTTTTGGGTATTCTTCGCTCATTTGATCAATTTGGTATGTTATCTTTTATAGTAAAAGTAGGTACTTTTGATAGGCTACTGCATGTATGTTTTTGACTAATTCTGTCTTGATTGCAGCAAATGCGGTTCTTGAGGGTGCTTGTGAGAGGGTAATTGTCGGGGAGTTGTTCTGTGACATTCCCCTTGGTCTATATGTCATTCGTGGGGAGAATGTTGTTCTAATTGGAGAACTGGTTGGAATTCTGTTTGCTATAACTCATAACATCATCTATGAGTTTATTTGCAACATTATGCAATTTCACTAAACATCCTATTTAAATTTGTTTACCATTGCTTAGGATTTAGAAAGGGAGGAACTGCCTGCACACATGACTCGAGTTTCTGCACCAGAAATAAAAAAGGTTTGCTGAGTTTGTCTATACTAAAATTTAATTGCGTGTTGCTACATTTTATATTGGTTTCTCAAAGTTTAGCATAGCATCATGCTCATGTTTGGTTACCATCAGATTTGAAGTCTTTTCGTAGTGCACTGCTCATTTTGAACAAATTTGGGCATTGGCTGTATATATATGTTTTTGTTCACTACATGTACAAAAATATGATATGAACTTCCATCAAGTTGTAATTAGACTTGGATATTTATGGTGATTGGCTGGGTGTAAGTGGTAAGTTTTCTGAACTCATTTTGTGAAGGCTCTAATTGCCTTCCTGGAACTGGAATTAAGCTGACTTGCTTACAAATATTTCAGTGTATGTGTAGATATTCGTACAGAATGTTAGACTTTTTAGTTCACATGATTTTCTGCGACCATAAGGAAAAACTTGGCTATAAAGGCGTTTAGATTTGTTGATACAAGTTCCATAATGGATTTCAAGGTGAATGTTGTTAGCTTAAAACTTCAATTCTTGGCTTACTGTAGACCAATCACGGAAAACTTGAAAAGGAACTTAAGTTCCTAAGCTTTTCGAGCCACTTATGAAGCCATTCCATTGAAGCATTTGAAATATGCATTATCAACCGTGGCAATAACCATTTTCAGATGCTGATGACAAGCAAAAATGAAATATAAAGCATTTCTATGGAGATGAATGTGTCGTAAGACCACAGATATCTCTTTTAGAAAATTGAAGGAGTCAAAATGATTTGTACCTCAGGTTTCATCTGAATCTATTAAAATGTCGAGTTTGCACGTATTTTTTTGTTAAAACTGAAAATTTCCTAGGTGGTCAACCGTTATATATATTTCAAATGTACACTTAATATAAAACCTCAGTTTATTAGCTTGCATATAAGATCGACTCTAATTTATGTTTTCATTGGGTTAGTTTCTTCAAATGCATGTAGCCAAGCATTGTATAACGTAAATATCCAGCCCTTGTATCATACAAAAGGCTTTAAAGTGTGAGAGGTATTTAGTCTCAGTGAGGCCAGGTGTAAGCCTCAAAATGTATACAAAACATTTATAAATAAAAAATATACACATATGTATACAATATATGAAAGGGTGTGGGAGGAGTTGTATACTTGTATGTAATTTTCTTCTTTATTTCTTTGAATTACGAATGAGTCCTTATATTTTAATAAGGCTACCATGCAATGCACGAATTTGTGCCTTGTATATATAAGAAAGAGCTTGAGGGATTGTATGTAATTTTTTTTCTTTACGTTTTGAATAACAAATTAATCTTTATATTCTCACAGTGACAAATCCGGGATTTGGCAATTTTTTGGTTGGTCGTAAAAAATCGGACTTTGGAAAAAAATTGGGAAAATTTGTGAAAAAATTGATAAATTTCGGTCAACTATTTGAAAATAACCGAGAATAAGTCGGCTACTTAAACATACACACGTACATATATATTTATATGTATATACATATATGTGTGTGTACATATATACACACACACATATATACGTATGTATGTATATATACATATCAGATACATGTAACCATTAAGGTCACAAGACATACGATCTTAGTGAGTGAAAAAGTAGGAAAAAATGAAAGATTAGTTGAGCAATAACAATGGACCGTTAGGAGGGTGGGTGCCAATGAAGTGGCACCCCAATGGTAAAAGTGACGATGTAAGACTGAGAGGTCATGAGTTCAAACCTAGGCGACGGGATGAATGAATCGCCAATTTTTTTTTTTTTTTAAAGGAGGGTGGGTTGTTGGAGGTTTATTGTATATCTGGAGTTTTGTGTACATGGTTTAGTAAAATAAGTGCAAGTGACTTAAAAGAGAAAAATTGTGAAAAGTCCTGAAGAATTGTGAAAAATCTTATAAATCGCGAAAAAGCGGGAAAATTCGTGAGAAGTAAAAAATCAGCGACTGACGTATTAGTCGTGTTGATCATTCGAGAGCCTATAAAATTGCAAAAAATCGTTGATTTTTTGTAAAATTTGGAGACTTTTGTTACTATGATCCTAACAAGCTAGTTACGCAATACATATGTTTACGCTAATATATATACATATTTTGGTGTGTGTATGTATTATATATGTGTGTATGCATATGCGTGTTTTAGAGAATACATGTATATTATAATTATCTATGTATAAGAAAAATTAAAACTAAAGAGAGTTTTTACCTAAGTTAACAAGGAGAAAAATATTAAGAGCAACGTAATTGGGAACCTAATGATTAAAATCTAAACTAACTGAATAAAACTACTCAAAGGAAATAAAATTGTATTCAAATATGCCTTCTTAAGAGGTTTCAATGCTTATATTTAGGTGTTTAAAACCAACTAATTAGATAAGCAGCCAATGTCGGTGTAAACCACATGCTTACAAATTCAAACTGGAAAAATATGAAATAACACCTAAAAACATGGAAACTAATAAAATATGATATATTTTACTCAAACAACTATGCCAAAGGCTACTATCGTCCTATATCATAATGTAATGACTAAGATTACCAAACTAATGATATAAAACTGTATCAACTAATCGGATATCCAACATTCTGTACAATTACACCCAATTTTTAAGGTTATAACCTGGTCAAATATAATGTGGAATTAGTAGAAATTAAGATATATAAAAATGAAATTTAAAGATCATTAACTAGTAAATAAAATCATCATCATCATCATCATCTAAGCCTCAATCCCAACTATGTTGGGGTCGGCTACATGGATCCTTCGTTTCCATTCAGCTCTATCATGGGTCATATTCTGATTGAGATGTAGAGATTCAAAATCTCTCTTTATAAGCTCATCCCATGTAAATTTAGGCCTTCCTCGTCTTCTATTTATAGTGTTTGGCTCAATAGCATTGCTTCGTATAGGCGCACTAGTAGGTCTGCGTTGCACATGTCCGTACCATCTGAGTCGGCCCTCACACAACTTGTCCTCAATGCTCGCCATCCCCACTTTATTCCTGATATAGTCATTTCTCAAACAATCTTTTCTTGTCTTCCCACACATCCATCTCAGCATGCGCATTTCAGCCACGTTCATCTTGTTGAGTCCTTGTTTCTTCACCGCCCAACAAAAATGAATTTAGCAATGAAGTCTGATAGATCTAGATTAAAACTGACTTTGGGTTTTGAGTTTGAACAAATAACAGTTATGTAGATTCACTAGTGAGAGAATGGTAATCAAATACAACAAATCTGATTAGGAAACTTTAAAGAAACTGTACATAATTGTCTTTAAAGAAAAAAAAAATTGGGCATCAAGGCATTTTGAAACGTAAGCCTCAAAATATGTACATGACATTTATAATAAACAATATATACATATGTATACTGTATATGAAAGATTGTGGGTTGTATGCGCTGATGAATGTATCCTAATATTCTAATAAGGCATTGCACAACTTCTGTCTTGTATATATAGGGAAGTGTGTGAGAGGGATCATATGCAATTTTTTCCTTTAGTTTTTCAATTACAAATTAATCCTTATATCCTCATAAGGCAGTCATGCAATGCACAGATTTGTGCCTATTATATACATGTTTTTATCTGTATGTATGTATTTTATATCTGTATGCATATCGTGTATCAATGAATACATGTTTATATAATATGAATATGTATGTATAAGCAGAATTAAAACTAAATTGATAGTTTTTACCTAAGTTAACAAGGAGATAGATATCAAGAGCAATGTTAATGACAAAAGACCACCGAGATAATAAAAAATAAAATTGCAACAACTACTTGTTTGTGTCTGTAGGCCGTGTTTGGTTGGAAGATAATAAAAGATATGGGATGAAAGGAAGGATGGTTTTGAAAGAGATAAATAATGGAAGAAATCAAAATTCTGTTCCTGCGTTTGGCTACAAAACATGAAAAAACGTCATCATATTGGATGCTTTGTTGAGGTTGACTTACAATCAAATCACTGTCATGGAAAGTTGCCACTGCTTTGTTGAGGTCGATATCCACGGTTGGAAGTTTGAAACAATGCAGAAACCATCCTAGGCATAGAAGGAAGCAACAAATTACTTTAATTTTCATCATCTTCCTTATGAGGATCTATGTAATGGCGTAGTATTCTTTAGCTAAGGAAGATGGGAGTTGCGTTTTGGGCACTTCCGTTGGGCGAATAAAAGGTTGATTTATATGAGGAAAAGTTCAACTGTTAACATCTATGGCACTCCAAACAACGATCTCTGCGCAAGAAACTCCAGATGTTAAGACGACGTCATACTTGAAAATAGATTGTAGTTCACAAAACTGATTTGTCGATCCACATCTTTATATTTGCACTCCGTGCGACGGGATTGACAATCCTAGGGCGTACTGCTCCATTTATTAATCAGACATATACGACGTAAGGGGCACTATCAGATGTGATGCATCCCATGCTAAGGCTAAACCAAACATAGGAAATGGTATCCCCTAGGAAGGAATCCCATTTGGGCATTATATTCGGTGTACCAAACGTACCGCTAGATCCAATTTTTAAGATGACAAAGAAAACTAGGTCATAGATAATTTGGAAGTAGTAGAAATCAAGAAGCTAAAAATGAGATTTAAAGATTATTAACATAGTATATCAAATATGTGCACAAAAATAAATTAGCAATGAAGTATGATAGATCTAATTTAAAAGAAACTGTGGGTTTTGTGTTTGAACAAGTAAAAGTTATGTAGAACAACTAATGCGAGAATGATAATCAAATACTACAAATATGAATAGGAAACTTTTGAAGAAAGTGTCTTTAATTGTCTTTAAAGCAAAAATTGGGTGCTTAGCATAAGGCATCATCATCCAGAACTGAGGCTTGCCGCCCAACCACTCCTTAGAGCCTCAATGACCTAAGGTGAGCTTCACACATTTTGAGGTGTAAGCTTAAGTCCAAGTCATTGAAGTATAAGCTTCAAAAGCCTCAAGGTGGGTTTGTAATACCATGCTATTAAAAAACTCGTCTTGAGGCTTTTGACCAGGGATGGACATAAAGTTAGACCAGACCAAACCAAAAAAAATCGACCAGTCTGGTTTTGTTGTGAGAGGTTGTTGGTCTAGTCTCAAAGTTCTTCAGACTTATGTCCTAGAGATTTTGTTTTAGTTTGAGGGATTGATCTGACCATTTGGACTAGATCAGACAAATATCTAATAACAATCTAATATTATGTAATATGTATGTATATACTAATCATAAGTTTAAATGATATATCATCAATATATAGCATCAAAGGGGCACTCATTGTCTTATATGTTATATGTCATCAATAATCAATAAAAACATAACACTATCAAACTAACATGATAGTAAAAAGTAATGTTACCATTCAAACTAGACTCAATCAACTAATTGAATCCAAAAAGTATGTTTGTTCCTTTGCTGCTATTGCATGGATGACATGATTCCGCTATTACATGCTATGAGGCATGCCTTATATTATTTTGTAATTTGTTTTTATGATTCAAGTAAATCTTTTTATCTTAAAGTGATGCACTTTTTGCATGGTAAGTGTCTACGTTGTAGATTTTCTCTATGACAGTGGTTGCATCGTATATTATTTTATTTTTAATGAAGTCATGTCTCGATTGTTTAAATCTAACGATCTCCCAGTAGTATATTTTTCATGACACTATTTCACAACACTTATATTTAATCATCACAAATAATCTCCGATAAAATCAAACTAAGCATTCAATCATTCTATGAGAATGGCCCGCGCTTTATTGTGTCAGTATATGATATTGAAAATTATTGGTTTGAGACCAGACCAAACCTAAACAAACCAAAACGTTATAGTCTAGTTTGGTGCGGTCTAAACTTACTAACAGTCTAGTCCAGGCCATTAGCTGTGCTCCTCACAGAATCATTTATTACCCAAATCCTAATTCTAAATGACTACAAATTCAATGGCGATAGGATCTAGGCATCCGTCCCTAACATGCTATTATCAAAGCGCAAATGCGGAAGTGTAAAACTTAACATACATGAACAGATAACAAGATAAAAGCACTAACACAGTCTCAACATTCGTATGAAGCAACAACATTTCATTACAAGATTTCAGTTACAAGTTAAGAGTGAAATTTACACAAGTCTGGTCATGTGCACTAGGGGAGCTTACAACAAGTACACCTGACATAACTCACCAAGTCATCAACTCTCTATCCATCTTTGAACCTATAAAATACGTGAAACGTTATGGGTCAACACTCAAGGTGTTGAGTACAAGACAGAAAGATACATATCAGTGATTTAAAAAGTGATCAGTGCGGCCGCATACAAGGTTCGAACCGCCTACTGGAAATCCCCCCCCCCAAAAGCAGACCAGACCGCATAATCGACCGCACAGCCGCATACAAGGCTGATTAATCCCGGATTTTTAGATAGACATATTTCCATTTCTTCTTTTTTACATTTAAACTCATTTATGTTTGTTTGAAATTAGATCATAGTGTATGCTTTTATTTACTTAAGCTATGGTGATTGTATATTTGCATCATTGCATCCATTATTCTTGTAATTGAACTATTTAGATACACAATTGTACAAATTAAATATGTATATCATGATTTATATATATACACATATAATAAATTAATAATTAATAAATAAATAAAAAATCCAAAAAACGCATATACTCCCACATACCACATATACTCTACAAGGTGACCTCTCCGAACGCATAACACATACCACCTTTTTAAACATTGATATATATATATATATATATATATATATATATATATATATATATATATATATATAGTCAGGCTAGTGTACACTCGAGTGTACTGGAGACACCGTACACCTCAGTCATTTTTAAAGATGCGGTAACTTTTTGAAAAATCTAAACCGTTGATCTTCTTAAATATCATAAGAACATACTACATAATAAATTTCAGCTCATTTGGACACTTATAGGTCGTGCATCTAAAGGAGGCAAAAATCATGCATTTCAAATTAGTTTTGTGCGTCGATTTTGTTGTCCTTGGATGAGTGACTTACACTCATCCAAATGAGCTCAAATTTTGTATGTGGTCTATTATTATTGTAACTATGAAGATCAATGGATTAGATTTTGGAAAAACATGGTCTAGATAGGCAAACACCATTGGGGTGTATAACGCGATCTGTACACTCGAGTGTATTCTAGCCTGACTCTCTCTCTCTCTCTCTCTCTATATATATATATATATATATATATATATATATATATATATATATATATATATAAGCTTTGCATAATTTTCAAAAAGTTGCAGAATTAACGAATAAGAATAAACACGTATTTAGCAAAACGAGCCCATGTTTTATGTCATTTTACTCCGAATGTACTAACAACATTATATATCATAAGGCCTTTGAATAATTCCCATTGGAAGAGTCTGTAAGGGTGCTTATGATTAGCTAACTCTTTTGTACATGAGGGACCTCAAGGTCATCGCCATGAGCAAACCATTTCTTCATGAGGGACCTCAATGACCAAAGTAAGCAAAACCCTATTTCCACATCTTATAGTAGAGTTCTAACTTATGTTTGCAAGTTATAAAACATTGACAACGAGACAAACATTGAGTACGATACTAGAATACTACATGGCAATATTTGAGCAAGTAAACAAGCATACATATGTACCACATTTCAAGCAAGGATGACATTCATTGAATACGGCTTTCCACATAATTTTGGCACCAGTCCCACATTTTTTCTCGCCATAGTTATATAATTATTTAAAGTCCGTACCTGATTCAGAGATATCGTAATCTAACTCATCCTTGATCATCTAGAGCACAAGCCAAACCTGATTAAGAATAATATCACATACATGTATTCGATTCTCATCATTAACCCTAACTAGCTTCATTTTAGGATTTTGGCCAAGTTGAGTTTCAAGTTAGTTATTAGTACATTTGATGACCTTTTACTGATTTAGGGTCCATCATAAGGGTGTGGTTCAAGTTTTCTGTAATTTAGAGGTTTGATTCATTTTATATGATCATTACTAGATTTTATGTCATTTTGGTACGTTTCTAGGTAAAAGGACTCATAATAGGATAACCATGGTCAAGATTCATCAAGACATGAGGACCACTCATTAAGAATGGATTTAGGTCAACAAATTAGGACATTTGAAACATATTCAAGACTAGTTGGATGTCCCTTAGGGCGCGTTTGGTTGCCAACATTAATGACGGGAAAGGAAACCAAATCCCCTAACTTTTCATTTCCGTTGTTTATTTTGTGTGAAGGATGGGAAATTTATTATCCTGTTGGGCTATGGATCCTACACACGGGTTATCAGAAACCCACCGCCCCTTAGCATTTGTAATCCCATCCTCAAAATATGCACGCCCCACAAATTTTGTTATGACAAATACTCGTAACCATGACTCACGGGCGCGGATAACACATATATTATCAATCTTCGACATTGTACATGTCTTTACAATCGATCAATCATCCCAATCATTTTCCATTAACGGGTGTTTTTATATTATTTGCTTTCCATTTTTAGCACGACAACCAAACGCAAGAAAGCATTCAAGATAATCATTTCCCTCGCCAACTGATCCTTCCAATCCTTTAGATTTCCAGTCGCTTATCTTTTCCAATGAACCAAACACGACCTTAGAGTCTTAGCATCATATAATCAACATATACAACATGCATTCCCAACTCAACATGCAAGACCTATATCATAATGTGATATCTCCGGATTTTCTAAAACTTAATTTGATGTGTGACGTCCAAATTGAAACCTCACCTCAGTGAGACTACAATTTAAACACCCCACACTAGGCTAAGAAGAAGAAAATCAGAGGAAGTCAAAAGGAAACAACAATAGCACATGCACATGAACAATAATAAAACCATACAACACATGTTCACCATCCAACATGTAATTATAAAATGAATTGTTACAATATTTGATACTACATATTAAACAACAAACTTCTACATATACATGTACTACCACTAAACAACAGGACCTTAAGACAATAGGTCCACCTGTACATCAGCTCGCCACACAACTCTCAACTATCCTGGATCTTCAGGAACATATGCCCACAACCTAAACAAAAGATTACACGTGGTACACGTTAGTACAATATTCAAAAATATTGTACTGACATGTCTTTTATATACCTCTCATTACTAAGCTTGGCAATAAGATAAAGCTAATACTTGGCATCATTAAACAAAAGAAATATATAACAAAAGCATACTCGAACAAAGATATTTATTCACAAAAGGGAACACATATTTTCGGCACATTTTCCATTATATCATCCATGCATTTACTACATGAGAGTTGAATGCATTAAAACCTTAATGATCTACTACCAAAGAGTTGGATCATTTCACAATGTGATCTACTACCAAAGAGTTGGATCACTTCCAAGTACTTTACTACCAAAGAGTTGAAGTACTTTACTTTCCAACACTTTACTACCAAAGAGTTGAAGTGCTTGGATATAATGGAACATATATATTATGTTTCATGTGTTTATAGCAATAAGTATGGAAATTCAAGCAACATATCATACAAGAACAATCATTTCATCCAATATCATACGCCAAATATTTTACTGCACATATACCACAAGCATATTGTATAATAAGCCAAGTAAGAGGTAACGGCGTACCTTGATCACAGATATACTAATCACATTCCTGTTGTCATCTATATCCTTGGTCAACCCTGATTAAGACAAGACCACATATACCATCATCAAATTCTCATCATCTCAACCCTAGTTATGTCCATTTTAAGGTTTATCATAGTTCATTAGGATATATCCATCACTAGTCTTATCTTCTTGGAATTAGATTACTAGTCTTATATTCCAGATTAAGATACATAATCTGATTATTTAGTTGCATATAATTATGTGCACAAATTAACCCTAGATGATATGTATTTAGTCATATTAGGGTTTATATTACTTTAGGAGTCATCATCATCATAACATGAATTATGTGCATATGATTGATATGTTAGTTTCACATTGTGTTCCATAGTGTTATGAACATATTCTGGAGTTTCCAAGATTTATTGAGCATACTTGTAATTATTGCATATTAATTAGGGTTATTAGCTCTAATTAGCCTTATTGAGCAAATTACGTGATTTCGTGCATCAAAATTACAATCTTTGATATCAAATGCATTATAAAGATAATTATGGATTTAATGACATATTATCATAATTTTAGGCCATCATCTGATATTTATTATCCATGAAATGAGCATTTCACAACTTACATGATACCACTAAGATTTAAGCATAATAAGACTGATATTATCATCTCACTGTGTTCTACTCATTTTTTCTGAGAATTTGGGTACTTTGTTCATATTTTTTTGACGTTGCTTGTATTTATTATGAAATTATGCAAGATATAAGTATTTTTCTGGAGTTTTGAGGCACATTTACCGATTTGGCCAATCGCCCGTCGCCACGTCAGCGTCAAGGGGTGCAGCTTCTTGTTTGGTCCGCTCGAGCCGGCCGAATTCGTTGTTTGGGCCCGGTTTATTGCCTCTAAACCGCCCTCTCCTTTTCTTTCTTCGTCCTCACGCTCACGCGTTACGCGATCTGGTCCTGAGCGCTGTGTGTCCGTTAGCGCCGCCGTGGTCTAGTTTCCGGCGAGCGATTGGTCTCTAGCTCCTCCCTCTAATCCTCAGATACGCTACCTTCACCTTCACTGAGGCCAGCCTGGTCTGAATCTGCTAGCCCAAACGAGATCCCCCTTTGCTCGCATCAGACGCCTGCGTGAATCCTGCGGACTCTGCCCTGCCGCTGCCGTGAGGTGTCCTCCTTGAGATGGAGAACCGCCGTCGGGTCCCTTCTATGGCGTTTGATAAGGCAATCCACTCTTCCTTGGCAGACGATCCTCCACCGTAGACCTCATATGTGCTTTCTCTACACTGCCAGCATGTCCATTGTCTCCGTCCTAGCGTATGCCACCTCTGTCTTGCGGAGACGCCGCCGCACGACTCTCATCTGATCCTTCTCGTGTCGCTGGCCTAGTTCCTTACATCCCAGCGTGCGCCGTCACTGGTCTCTTCCCCTGGCTTCGTGGTCTGCCCTTCATGGCAGCGCCTCCATCCAGGCCGTCGCCAACGCTGCTGTGGCGGGGCAGAGGAGAGGACCTTCCTCCAAGCACTCCTCGCTCTACTTCTAGTCTCTTCTCCCTGCAAGCTGCAGTGGGAAGACAATGAAGAGGGAGCGTTTGAACTCATAGCACCAAACTGAGGGGTATTTCCACCGCTTCATAGGAACCGAAGACAAGTGTTTGATCTCCCACTCCTTTCACCCACGATCAAGCATCTTGGAGATGTGGGAGTTCGTTGTTCTAAAGCAGATTATAACTGCTGTGAGGACGACAATCTCCACAATCGTCCGATGTATTCAAGAGCCGACATTAGAGTATTACTAGGTTGATCTGTGGCCCCTCGGACCTATGGGTTCAATTGCTATTAAATTGATCGCCAACTTAGGATTAAACACTATTTATCATAACCTTTGGTCCCTAATACCTTACAATATTAATCGTCCAACCTTTTTCAAACTTACATAATTTTCTCTAGAAGCCTCATTTAGTCATGAAATGTTAACCCTAACTTTACTACCATCCAGGATACACTGCATCCGAAATTTGTGTCAATACTCAATTATTAGATCATCCAACTAATATCTCAAAAAGGTACATAAACAAGGGTATTATACATAACACTAGGATCAAACGACATCCAAACTAGCATTGACAATATTTTTGTGTAATTCAAAGTATGAATTAACTCATCTCAATATGCATTTGGAGGTTCCAAAATTTTACTCCCATCACATCCTACACACCTTACAAGAAATTTCTTCCTAAAAATTAAGTCAAAATTCAGTCCATCACATCATATACATCTTAAAAGAAATTTTGTCTTCAAAATTAAGCCAGATGCTCTTATTCCAAGGAAAACAAAAGGGATATTCATCCATACGTAGGGCACCACTTTAGGTGCAACATATACACAAACCAAAGTTCCGTAACTATATCCATATCTTTCTAGGAGATTTCAAACAAATCTAGGGTTAACCACCCCCTTCATATAAGATTAAAAAAAGACGGCTTAGAAATTCTTGTTGTCATTACATATCTCATATGTTAGGGTTGCATCCTTTTCTTTACCCATGCATTAGGGTTCCCACATCATATTACCATGTTCTAAAGGAGTTAACTAAAGTTAGTCCATTATATCAAGGGGTCATCAACATTTCATTGAGCTAATTGTTAGAACATGTTCAACATTAACATATTCGTTTTAGGAGGGAGTTAGCTAAAGTATTCCACTTTATCCCTCTAGATCATATCAAGATGCCATCATCATTATGTTGTGCTAAATATCAAACTATATTTTTCATCTTTATAAGCACAAAGATTAACACCTCATGTAACACGTTTCATTCATATGATCTTATTTCATTGCTCCTAATAAATTGCAACATTTACTAGTGATTTCATCACAAGATTAACCAATAATATCACATTATCATCATTATTCATGTATATGGTTAACCATTTATACATAGAGATTTATCAAACTATTCTTGTTCCATCATGCCATATCTACTTATATCATATTTCAAGAGAAGATCACATTCTTACTTATATTATGCCGTGGTTGTTCTAAACAAACTTATACAAGTGACTTGTTAAACATATATCAAAACTTCATCTAGTCCAACTGAGGTTTACCTGACCCATATCATGAGGGTAGTGTCATGCTCAACCTCTCTGAGCTAACTCAACTCTATGAGTATTTCATATGCATATACTTTATCTTTCCTCTCTTTCTCTTAGTCTAGGGTTCTCGACTTACCTCTTTGGATTAGTGATAGCCTTACAAGCTCTAACCACATAAGCACAAACCAAAACATGGTATGACATTCTCTTCATAGGTCTTTACCCATGAGACATGTTTATCCAAAACTCTCTCTCTATACACCACTAGAGTCCTACATAGGGAACCACCAACCTGAGCATGAGGCTTTACAGAAGCTAACACACTTACCTCCTCCAGGGTCTTGGGACTCTCTCTCCCTCACCCAGATGGCAGGTGTTTATATCCTTGTTCACATATGCATATATAACCAACTTCTCTCTATCTAGGTTTTGGTCCTCCCAAGGACATCTAGGGTTCAACAAGACTATAGGAATCATGCATAAAGCGACTCAACTCAATCACTCAGGAGTATTCTAGTTTAGGACTTATCATATCACATATTTCTCATCATTCTCATATCTTGGAGTTTAGGTTCTCTGGCCTTCTCCCATTGAGTCTCACCCTCTCTGGAGTTAACCCTAAAATTGGTCCTAACATTAGAGGTTCTCCTCCGCAAAAGAGATTGAGGCTCTTACTGATTCACATCCTTGTCTTAGCTTATCCTAACTTAGAAAGCATACATACTTGCATCATCAAAACTTATCTCAAATCCTCAAAACTGGACCTTACTCCTTAAAGAAAACATTGATCATCATGAACCATCTTATATCAATTATATAAGGCTTAGATCTTATCATCTATACATATTTCATCTATTCCATCTATCACATATTCCAACAAGGCTCTAGACATCTAATTTAGAGCTACTCTCTTATAGACTGATGTCACTCATTTTCACTTAGGTTGTATGACCACCTCCTACTCGTACATGTGTGGGGACACATTTTTGTAATACTTACATATATAATAAAATATTATATAGTTTTTCTCCAATATAGCCAGCGTCAGAGAAAACTATTGAGGTTCGATCCAATTGGAATAAAAAAACCAAATCCACAAAATGAGTATCCCACACATAGTAGAGAGTCCAGTGTCATGTCACCTAATGAAAAGGGTGAGAACAAAGTGTAGACTAGTGTAGCTAACCTAGACAACGAGTGCTATGTCTAGGATTTCTCCTCCCTGAATGCACATCATTTCCATATAATGCAACGTCCCATACCGCTGCACTATAAGGAAAGAACGACATCTAAGGACTTGCTATATAACAATCACCAATTTAGACCTAGTTCTCAGACATCTAGGTGCTAACCTAGAGGCTAGGTCAGATCGAGTCTCTAAAAGACAACTAATCTAACCCTAAAGATTTTTAAGGTTCAAGGTTCTCTTTAGTTTGAGTTGCATAATGAGCAAATGTCAGGCTTTGCTATTGTTCATGCTTTGATACCACATGTGACGTCCCCGGATTTTCTAAAACTTAATCTGATGTGTGACGTCCAAATTGAAACCTCACCTTAGCGAGACTACAATTTAAACACCCCACACTAGGCTAAGAAGAAGAAAATCAGAGGAAGTTAAAAAGAAACAACAGTAGCACATGCACATGAACAATAATAAACCATACAACACATGTTCACCATCCAACATGTAATTATAAAATAAATTGTTACAAAATTCGATATAACATATTGAACAACAAACTTCTACATATACATGTACTAACACTAAACAACAAGATCTTCAAGACAATATGTCCACCTGTACATCAGCTCGCCACACAACTCTCAACTATCATGAATCTTCAAGAACATATGTCCACAACCTAAACAAAAGATTACATGTGGTACACGTCAGCACAATATTCAAGAATATTGTACTGAGTACGCCTACATATCTTTTATATACCTCTCATTACTAAGCTTGGCAATAAGATAAAGCTAATACTTGACAACATTAAATAAAAAAAATATATAACAAAAGCATACTCGAACAAAGATGTTCATTAACAAAAGAGAACACATATTTTAGGCACATTTTTCATTATACCATCCATGCATTTACTACATGAGAGTTGAATGCATTAAGGCCTTTTTATAATCTACTACCAAAGAGTTGGATCATTTCACAATGTGATCTACTACCAAAGAGTTGGATCACTTCCAAGTACTTTGCTACCAAAGAGTTGAAGTACTTTACTTTCCAGCACTTTGCTACCAAAGAGTTGAAGTGCTTGGATATAATGGAACATATATATTATGTCTCATGTTTTTATAGCAATAAGTATGAAAATTCAAGCAACATATCATACAAGAACAATCATTTCATCCAATATCATACATCAAGTATTTTACTACACATATACCACAAACATATTGTATAATAAGCCAAGTAAGAGGTCACGACGTACCTTGATCACAGATATACTAGTCTCATTCCTGATTTCATCTATATCCTTGGTCAACCCTGATTAAGACAAAACCACATATACCATCATCAAATTCTCATCATCTCAACCCTAGTTATGTCCATTTTAAAGTTTATCTTAGTTCATTAGGATATACCCATCACTACTTGTCTTATCTTCTTAGAATTAGATTACTGGTCTTATATTCCAGATTAAGATACATAATTTGATTATTTAGTTGCATATGATTATGTGCACAAATTAACCCTAGATGATATGTATTAGTCATATTAGGGTTTATATTACTTTAGGAGTCATCATCATCATAACATGAATTATGTGCATAAGATTGATATGTTAGTTTCACATTGTGTTCCATATAGTGTTATGAACATATTCTGGAGTTTTCAAGATTTATTGAGCATACTTGTAATTATTGCATATTAATTTGGGCTATTAGCCCTAATTAGCCATATTGAGCGAATTACATGATTTCATGCATCAAAATTACAATCTCTGATATCAGATGCATTATAGACATGATTATGGATTTACTGACACATTATCATAATTTTAGTCCATTATCTGATATTTATTATCCATGAAATAATCATTTCACAACTTACATGATATCACTGAGATTTAAGCATAAAAAGACTGATATTATCGTTTCACTGTGTTCTACTCATTTTTTTGAGAATTTGGGTACTTTGTTCATATTTTTTCTGACGTTGCATGTATTTATTATGAAATATGCAAGATATAAGTATTTTTCTGGAGTTTTGAGGCACAATTACCGTTTTGGCCAATCGGCCGTCGCCACGTCAGCGTCAAGGGGCGCAGCTTCTTGTTTGGTCCGCTCGAGCCGGCCAAATTCGTTGTTTGGGCCCGGTTTATTGCCTTTGGACCACCCTCTCCTTTTCTTTCTCTGGCCTCGCGCTCACGCGTTACGCGATCTGGTCCCGATTGCTGTGCGTGCGTTAGCGCCGCCGTGGTCTAGTTTCCGGCGAGTGATTGGTCTCTAGCTCCTCCTAATCCTCTGATGCGCTACCTTCACCTTCGCTGAGGCCAGCCTGGTCCGAATCTGCTAGCCCAAACGAGATCCCCCTTTGCTCGCATCGGACGCCTGCGTGAGTCCTGCGGACTCTGCCCTGCTGCCGTCGTGAGGTGTCTCCTCCTTGAGATGGAGAACCGCCGTCGGGTCCCTTCTATGGCATTCAATCAGGCAAATCACTCTTCCTTGGCAGATGGTCATCCGCCGTAGGCCTCATTTGTGCATTCTCTACACTGCCAACCTGTCCATTGCCTCTGTCCCAACGTACGTTGCCTCTGTCTTGGGGAGACGCCTTTGCACGACTCTCATTCAATCCTTCCTCGTGTCGTTGGCCTAGTTCCTTATATCCAACCCTACTTCTCCATCCGAGCGTGCGCCGCCGCCGGTCTCTTCCCCTGGCTTCGTGGTCTGCCCTTCATGGCAGCGCCTCCATTCAGGCCGTCGTCAGCGCTGCTGTGGGGGGGGGCAGAGAAGAGGACCTTCCTCCAAGCACTCCTCGCTCTACTTCTAGTCTCTTCTTCTCCCTGTAAGTTGCAGTGGGAAGACAATGGAGAGGGAGCGTTTGAACTCATAGCACCAAACTGAGGGGTATTTCCACCACTTCATAGGAACCGAAGACAACTGTCTGATCTCCCACTCCTTCCACCCACGATCATGCATCTTGGAGACGTGGGAGTTTGTTGTTCTAAAGCAGATTATAACTGCTGTGAGGACGACAATCTCCAGTCTTTCGATGTATTCAAGAGCCGACATTAGAGCATTACTAGGCTGATCCGTGGCCCCTCAGACCTATGGGTTCAATTGCTATTAAATTGATCGCCAACTATGGAATTTAAATTATGTTGAAGAAGAGGCCACTTGATGAGAGAGAAATGGTACAATAGAGGAAAGAGAAAAGTCAGGTTATCACAGATCTGGTCTGTGGTTTTAGGCCTAGACCAGGCCATGCCTCCCCTGCTTTTGACGGTTATGCCTCGAGGCACTATTTTGCGCTTCGAGGCTTACACTTTGATGTCCTAGACCGAGGGACGCCTCGGGCTCTAGGGCGTAGCTGAGGTGCAAGCTCCAGTTTTGGATGTTGATGTCTTATGTTGACCACCGACTTTTTTTTTGTTGCCTTTGAGACAATTACTTGCACTTTCTTCAAAAGTTTTCTATTTAGATGTGTTGTAATTTATACTTTGGAAAAAGACATAGCTAGTGGTAGAGGCAGGAATTTGCACTAGGTGAGACACTACACAAAGTAATGGTAGATTAACCATGATTTGTAAGTAAACTTCAGATTAAAGATGAATATGGAATAAAATAACATAAATTCATACCAAAAGAGTGCAGACTTGCGATTTCTTCTAAATGTGGTTGTATACACGGAGACTTGCGTGGAATCATGTTTATAAACGGCTTTGTTATTTGAACTGAGAAACTCTGCAGTAGAAAAGACAGAAATAAGTATATCCATGTAGGCTCCAGAATACTAGTTCTTATATGGATAACTTCAATGTCTCCAAGCCACTACTGAGCACATTAAATTCTTCTTTTGCATCTGTTTTCTGGATACAAGCACAACGCCACATTGCAATTTGGGAAGAATCCCAAAGGGCAAGCAGTAGTTAGGTTAGGAGAGAACAACGGGGACCTTGATTATTGGTAGCAGGATTCGGAAACTAAAACGTTTAACTCGGAAAGGGCTACTTTTAGTGGAAATGTTTCATATATCAGAAGCCAGAAATTTTACTGTGGTTGCTGTCTGGAAGAATATCGGAGACTGCAGAATGTTTCATCGAACAACTTATATAACAGAAGCTGGTTAGTTTTGCAAAAGTGCGTTTTACGGTAACAAGCAGGGCACTATTTATGGATTCGAGGAGGGGCACGTTTCTAATTTCTTTGCTGGAGGATTTTATTAGATATTACATTAATTAGTTTGGGCAACAATTGGTGAGGCACGTGCCGGACCCTGCCCCATGTGGCTCCACCATTGGTCATAGCTCATCGCTTCGTCTTATTGGCGTTTTCTGTGTTCTGTCAACACAAACAATGACTAAAAAATCAAGCTGACTCAAATACTTGTAAGATAATTTGATTTGGGGCTAGTTTGGTATGGTGTGCTCGAACAAACTCTGGTTTTCTTGTGCGAAAGCTCATTGCAAATTCATAGTTTGTCACCCAACTACATTCAACCAACCAGGACTGCAACTGGAATCAATAATGATGACAGACTCTGGAAGTTTGTTTGGATACAATAGCCTTTTCCTAGTATAATTGCTTCTGCGACCTTTTTTGATTCATTTGCCGGTTTATTTCTGTACATTGTTGTTTCACTCGATATACAGAGAGTGTATTTCTTCTTCCTTGTAATGTAATTGTTGTCTTATAACTCCAGGCCCAAAAAGCAGAAAGAGATGCCACGGACTTGAAGGGATCTATGAGGAAGAGAATGGAATTCCTTGATCTTGACTAATGGGTCCTCAACTGGGGTGTCTTGTGGGATGCTTGATATCCTAGAATTCTTCGAGCAAGCAACCCTTGAATGCCAAGGAGGGATGCTCAGAACAGATCTACGAAGCTTCATCTACTCCCTTTGGTTGCTTACTGGGACATTTTATTATGGTCAGGCAAAAGGTGCCTAGATCTCAATTGTCTTTCAGAACCCGCTTGCTTTTGCTTTTGCGTGTCTGAAGGCCTTCTAGTTCTAGGATCGTTTTGCGTTGGTTATTAATGTGATGATTAAATCAGATGTGGTTATGCCTTGCCTTTTTCAGTTGGCATGCCATGAAAATCGTGTAAGATTAGTCATTTATTTCCAGTTGATAAATGTCCAGGATTCCAAGTTGTGTAAGGGTACAATCTCCCATTTGTGCTTCCTCACTGTTCTTACCGTTTGCGTCTTGTGGTTTCTGTTTGTGTGCCAAAACCTTTTGTTTATGGATTCAAGTATTGGATGTGGAAGAAATGTAGTAGTTAAGGCATATGAAAGTTTCCTGGTCGTCATATTGATCCATTGGAACACTAATTGGGACTTGGGTGTTTGTAGACGTTCTGCAGATGTTACAAGTTAAAATTAACCACTGCCGCGAGTTCTATATTTGTGTTGCTCAGGTTAGTTTCAGCCCAATGGACAAATTTTTGCACGAGTTGCAGTATATCTGTAACTACCATAATAATAATAGAAACAGCAATATCTTTTGCGAGTGTTCCAGAGCCCACATCAAACTTTTTAGCAACTTAGCCCAAATGCCCCGGTTGGCCGTGACCGTCTCTTTGACGCTGGTCCAGAAAATTGCTTAGAAACTTACTCTTGTACACCGACTTTATCTTCACATTGGCACCAGTCATCTGGGTCAGTCAGTGCGCCCAAGGTCTATTCCTAACCAACTTGGTCTTTGATCATTCAGTCCCGAAAGATGTTTATCAGCTCCCTCCGTCAACCGATTTCTGCCGCCCAACTGTGCCCTAGGACGTTGAGGAACAGCTCCTCTACTGGTCAAACAACAACATTCAGCGGCCGAGTCCTCGATCCGAGGGCCGAGCTCATCAGCCCATGAGTCAATCGCTGAGCTCTTCAGCCCATGAGTCAATCGCACGTATCACTTGCTTGACGGATGCCATGCCTTTAATTGGAAACATATGTATAATGATACATGTACTTGTTTTTAACACAATGTATAAGTAGTCCACTGTTTGTCAAGTTTCATGTGGTAAGAAAGATTGAAAAATAGGAGGGAGAAAAGAGTTCAGAAAAAAGAGTTCAATTGGCAATGATTTTTTTTTGACGAAATAAAAATAATTAGATTCCTTATAAAAATACAATTAAATGAGACTAGTGTTGACATATTTTTAAAAAATAATACAAAATATAAAAATAGGTATTGATATAGAGCACACTAGTTACACCAACATCTACACCTTGACCCCAGGAACCCGCAATGGGCATTTGGCACACGTGCGGGTTTTGATTTTTGCATAGTCCGATGCTTTGCTGCACTGTACCGATTTCATAATTGAATGGTACTAAAAGTTGAACATGCATCGTTTCGGTGGTTCTCTGGGTCGAAAAAAGTAAATGCGGATGTGTGACCTACAAAAGGAAGTTTAGACTCCCCTCTTTTGTGTACAGTTTTATTTCGACGCTCGTCCTCTCTCTTCTTTGTCTATCTCCCTCTCTACCCTGAGCTGGAGCTTCTCTCGCAGGAGCTTTGAGGTAGCTGGAGGTTGAAGGCGACCAACTTCAAAACTTACGAAAGGAGCATTGGTTGGCGCTCGGCTTCTTCATCGGAGATGAACACGACAACAAGCTGATCTAGCTACTGGAGCGGGAGGAGGGAAGCAAGTGAAATTTGTGGAGGTATGGAGCGAAAGCAAGTGGAAGCTTCGCCGAAGATGAAGAAGACAGTGCTAAAGAAGCTATAGTATGTGATTATTGTAGCAAAATTTATTTTTTCGCACATTTTTTGGCTACATGTTTGATTTGCATGATGAAATAAAAAATATCTCAACTAACATAGTTCTTCTTTTGAGTTGCATGTACAAGACGGTAAATCTTGGTAAAAAAGACTAATTTTTGGTAAAAATAAATGATGAAAAGATAAAGAAAAAGGCAATGTTGACCAATTTGGTATAAAAATAATGATAGAATTGGTTGATAGGTGTATAAAAATAATTTCTTTGGGGAAAAGAAGTGTTTTAAAACGTTACTATTTCCTACTGTTGTTCCGTAACGTTAAGTCTTTATACCACGAAAAGGTATATGCAGTAGTAACAAAGTTAAAAAATTAGCCACGTTTTTAATGATTCATTGGAATTGTGATTTTGCTTGGTACAAAAGTGTAAACTATTAGTACCGTTTCAGAGTTCCTTTGATTTGGTGTGAAGTGAATTTGTTAGGTTATATTGGGTGGTATTTTTGTGCATATCATCACAAGTTCAAAATAAAATTAGAATTGTTTGCTCAAATGAATGTTGTGAATAAATTCATATTACTTTCGTGTGTTTTGGGGTATTTGTAATAACAATTATCGAAACTGTGCTAGAAATGATGATAATGCGGACTGTTATTACATTACTTTTATAATTATCAACATTGTGTTTTGTTGTATTTGTAATATAAGCACTGTGCTACAAACATCATGAAATGCATAATGTTGTTACATTTCTACGGTATGTTTTTTTATAAGTAGAATAACAATTTTAGAAAAAATATAAATGTTTTTCAGATAAGCGCAACTGAGCAACAATGACTAATACAATCTCTGTGCTAAAAAAAGATCATGAAAGTGCAGACTGTGTTATATTTTTTTTGGTAAATATAAACATTCTTTTGCAAAAATTATAAATGTTTTTCAAATAAGTGTAACTAAGCAAGAAATAAGTATGGATCATTTTGGTAGTTGATTTATGACTGAATTTTATGATTGTGAACAGACTGTATGAAAGATAATGTTTAATACAAACACTGTGCTAAAAAGCATGCTTATGCAGACTGTTATTATATTTTGTTCATTTTTTTTTGAAAATATACACACCATTTTTAAAATTATAGGTTAAAATACAAAAGACTGTTATTTTAGGTCTTGGTACTGTTGTTTTAATCTGCAAACCGTTTAACAATTTTTTTGTAGGCATTACCCTTTTCAACAAGACAACCGAGGAACATATAACAACGAAACATTTTGGGAGTAGATGTGGGATAATAAATTTAATCTTGTAGTAGGGTTTGTTAAAGATGAACATAGGTCAATGTTTAGGAAATCTGTATTTGGTGTGTTCATTGATATGAGGTGTCCTACTTCTCTGGACATGACTCTGATAGAAGATCTTGTTTATGCTTATGATGGAAAAAATAGCTTTCAAGATTGGAACTACATGCGTAGAATTTAACACTCAATAGACGTACACAATGTTTGGACTACCAGCAACATGTAAGATTATTTGAACACCTCAATAGTTTTGTTTGTGAATTTTTAGGTATTGAAATTTATAACATTTATTTTATATTTCTTTAGGAGTTAGTTGCTTCTTACATTTTGGAAAATCGGTGGGTAAAAATAATAAAATCAGGTTTGAGTATTTTAAAGGAGACCCCATGGTGAATGATGCTATAAAATTCTAAGGAAATGGTAGATAAAGAAGACACTAAGAACAAAAAAGACTTTGTGAAAATTTGGATATTAGTACTTCTAAGTAATTTTTTATTTCCGTATGGTAACTTTAGAATTCAAAAAGTGTTGTTCGATTTGGTTGATGATCTACAAAAAATAGATGGATTTAATTGGACTGAATCCATACACAACTACCTATATTTAGGTATGATGGAGATGTGTATTAACAAAAATGGATATTTAAAAGGTTGTAGCACACTGTTAATGTTATGTTTTGGTATTGTAATTGTTTATTTTTTATACTATTCATCTGTGACATTATTCTGCTAGAAATAAACATTCATATTGTTATTTTCAAGGTTTGGTTTAGAGAATGTCAGAAGATGTTGCTATAAGATTATCCAAATGGAATTCCTAACATAACAAAATGAAAGTAGGACCACAAGTTCAACAATGACTTGGCAAAGAATGAATTTTTTTGCTAAACTAGATGCGGTTTATATCCATGATGATTGAAAGATTGGGGAGTTGAGAAACAAAATTGTTGGTGCTGAGGACAATGATGTTCTAGATTCAACTAGGGTGAAGCTAGCATATCTAGAGGCTGATAAGACTCAATTGGGATTAGAATTGAAAAAGTTAAAATTAAAATATGAGAAAGATATGGGAAGGATGAAGGCAGATAATGATGATTTGAAATAAAAACTTGATTGAATACAAAGTGCTTTGAACAAGACCCAAAATGATTGTATATTCCTGAGTGGGGAACTGGCTGCACATGGCATAGATGATTCAACTATGGAGGAAACAAGTAGTGAGGGACTCTGATAATGCTGAAGACAGTGACTATCAAGAAGAAGAAGAATCAAATAGAGATACACTAGCAGAAATAAAGGATAGTTTAAAGGTATATTATTGTTATTATTATGTTTGGTACTGTTTAATACTTAAAATAGTACAAATTGGGCAAATATAATGGTTGATATAAATGAATTTTAGAGGAAAAATAAAAGGAATGTTGAAGAATCAAATGAGGATCCTAACAGTGATGATACAAATGTTAGTATTGACAATAATTTTTTGTAGGTATTTTGTTTTAACGTAAAAATTAATATGGTACTTTTTTTATATTGTGTAGGATTTCATGCTGAAAAAATACCTGATGCGAAGAATATAAAACCAGATATCAATATAAGGGTTTGTTCTTCAAAATTAAGCTTAAAATTATTTGTAGATGTTAGTACATCAATAGTGATTTTTTGGTTGATAGTTTTATTTGTAAATGTATTTAATGTCCATAAAACATTTTCTTTGTTAAAAAGGAACAAGGGAACAATAAATAGAAGAATCAAAATGATCCAAAAGATAGCAAATGAGATACACATTCTGATGTTGGAGGCGAAACACATGTTCAAGTATAGAAAACTGATGAGGAAGAAAATAAGATTGATAGAGTAAGTTTTCTTCCTCTTTTTAGTAAGCATTGTATGCAATTTTTCTATAATTGATATTTTATGTTTAATTATAAGTATCGAAGTTGTGTAGAATAAGCTATTGAAAAAAATATTGGTTAAATTTGATCAACAAGAGGTAAATGTGGTTACAATCTATGAGGCAATTGAGTTTGGTATAAGAAAAGTAAGTAAAAATACTAGTACATTTTGAAGTGGTTTGTTGATAAATCAATATATATATATATATATATATATATATATATATATATATATATACGTCACAAAAATATATAAGATGATAAGGAGTGTGTGACGATCAATAATGAAAAGGAGAATGTGACTATGAGAGTAGAATGCAATCCGTTTACAACTCCCATTAGTGGAGTTGGAAAAGTGTACTATGAGATCAAAGAAGACAATGAAGTGGGGGTAGTCACAGTATGGAATTGATTTGTCAATATTACTTGAAATTGATTTCTATTGTTTTTGATTAATATTCATTACAATATGTCATCAATTAAGAATTTTTCTTTTACGTATTGTTTTGTTTTTTAAGGTCAAGGAGAATGTTAATACTGAAGCAGATCATAGTCATGAAAGATTAGAGATGAAAAGTGCTGAAAAGGAAAATGAAACTGTGGCTGATGAGAGTAGTTTCTATAAAACTCATGTTAGAGTAGACACCAATTAATTGTGAAGATGAACAAAATCAGGGACTGTAAAATAATTAGTACATTGTTCTTCGAATGTGGTACTAAAATATACAAAATTTAGTACAATTTATAGGTTAGATTGTTAAATTGTTGCATGTTCATGAGTATTCTAACACAAAGCTAGATAAACAAATTGATGATATTATCAGTAAGTTGATACCATCTAGCTTAGACAAAACACCAATTAAGAGTGTGAGCAGAAATATTTTGACTGATGCGCTTGCAACGACAAATATGGTATGCAGTTAATTTATATAATACTTATTATTGTGAAAAATATAACAACTTGCTATTGAAATAGGGGGACATTGAAGAATGGATTGCAGTAGTGTGTGAGCATGTTGATAATTTGGAAGCTGATATTAAAGCTTCAAAAAAAAGACAAAAGGGAAAAAGCCAAATACTGGTGGTTAGAAGAATGAAATTTAAGAGGAAAGCAAAGGGAGACGATGACGAAATGTCAGTTATTAGGATAATGAGAGACTTTGATAATAGTAACGTGCAAACACTGCTAGAAGATGAAATTAAAATGCTTGAAAGGATAACAAGATTTTGTCATACTATAGGATTAAATACTGTAAGTAGATATAATATTGTTTTTTCCGATGTAGATAATGAGGGAAGGAAGAAATGACAGATATGTTGTATTTGTGTCGCCACATGCAACTTTGATGAGGAGTGATTATAAGCAGATGGCCAAGAAGAGAGGAATGTTGAGCAATCATGTTTGAAATTAATTGATAGATTAAGTTATTGGTAACATTGTTCATAAATATTGGTATCTTCTTATTGTTAAAATATTATTGTAAGTGGTTGGTATCTTGCTGTTACATGATAGGTTATGAAGGTGATAATAGAATTAAAGAGAAGAGATAGTAAAGACAATCCTAATAAGTGCTTCATTTTCCATTCGTCGTTGCCAGACACTATTAGGAAACATAATCAATCAGGATTGGTGAATTAATTTTTGAAATATATGGGGGAAATCTTAGAATAAAAAAATTATGATTCTGACTATATTGACAACATCACATTGACACCTGCTGGTAGAAACTTTGGGAAGAAAAAGTTTTGCTCAATACAATAGTCTAGAGGAGGAAAGGAATGATGATCTCACAATGATGTACAATGTATATGATCAAGATGCACATCTGATGGTATGAAAAATAATTCTTGAATGAACTTAAAATGCATAATTTTGAAAGATTCTTTTTAGAATCATCATTAAGTACGGTGCTAAGTAAGTTTTATGTGTGTGATGACTTTAGGGGCAAGCAATAAAGTATGCATTGAAGATTAAAGTCAGAATATCAAATAAAAATTAGAAAATAATTTATGATAAAAGAGCTCCACAAAAAGATCCAACAAGCAATGATTGTGGATTCTATATGATCAGATGGATAGAAGAATTATTGCAGAATTGTGGATTGAAAAAAATAAAGGGAGATAATATGCACCTATTGAGAGGGACTATGTGTTGCTGATTAATAATGTAGGAGTGGATAAATTTTTATGGGTAAATTTTGGATCTTCCAAGGAAGATAAACAATTGGCAAAGTATGGTTGTTTATTTAAGTAATTATTCTATTATGTTTTTATAAAAACTTATGACGTATGTGCTATCCAAGTTGATCATATGCAAAACATGAATGCATTTATGGATGTTTTGGTATACATTTTGATATTGCTATTTTATATGATTTATGTCTGTTATTGTATATGATTTGGTATATATTTAATGATAATTTAGTTTCTATTATACATTTTTTTGTATCATACAATGACTTTAACATATTTCATGGTCTTTGGTTGGTACTGTTCGAGTCTATGTTATGTTATGTGAAGCATAGTTCTTGGTACTTGCTTTTATAAACAACAATTTTGTACAATTGATTTTAGGTTTAACATATTTTTTGTTCATTGGTTGGTACCAATCAGGACTATGTTAGTTTATGTGAAGCACGGTTGTTGGTACTTGATTTTAGGTTATTTCCATGGTGTTTAAATAGAATCATTTAATTTGTATAGAATTTTTTTTCACGTGTTCTTTCCGCACTGTGCCTATTAATGTCATGCAATACCATTAGGGTGTACATTTTAGTACTACTATTCTATGTGATTCAGTATACATTTGATGATAAGTTAGTTTCTTTTTTACATATTCTTTGTAGCATACAATTATTAGCACCTTGGATAAAATGTTTCAAACGAATCTAGTACATAAGATGCTATGTACCATTAGATGTAGAAGTGATTTTAGGTTTATGAGTTTTTTTTCATTCATTGGTACTTTTCAGCTCTATGTTAGGTTGTGTGAGGAATGCCTATTAGTGTGTGTTTTTAGAATTATTAATAGAGGCATTTATTTTATATAGAATTGTATTTAATAAATATGAAAGTAATAGAGTTTACATTGATAAACATGAAACTATTACACTCAAACATCACTTCTTTTTGACATTGAGCATAGATCAATCCACCATTTTGTTTGAGGTTCGTTCCACCACTTAGACCTGACATTTGAATATGTGACATTACTATAGTGCTGTGAGTAATTATGAGCACTATTTTCCATGTTGATTGGTTATGTTGTGGACTCTTGACGTGGAAGGTCTCCAGATGGGGGCAATGTTGGTTGATCTCTAGCTATTTCAATGTTGTTGTCCGTAGCAACATGAAATATATCTTGGGACAGAGGCAAAGGATTCACCTTCTTCTTTTTTGACTTTTCCAATGATTGTTCCTCTTTAAATGTTTTTTTCCTTGCCGAGGAGGGGAGTTCAACTCTTTTGCATAAAAGGGATCACGTATGGATTGTATTGCAAGATATTCAACCTTATAAAAATAAGAATGAAAATTGGTAAGCAAATAATAATATAAAAAGTGTTTACGTTTGCATATGAACTGTGTGGTTGCACTTCCCTTTTCAGTGGAATTTTGAATTTCAATATTTTTGTATGCATCACTTAGTATCTCTTAGATATGCTCATAATTCTCCTTTGATGATTTCATAAAATCAGCAAATCTTTGACAAAATTTTATTATGTCTTCAGCCCTACTATTTGCACTGTTTGAATTTTACAATAAGTGTGAGTTTGGATCGTCATAAATATGAGTTGTATTTTCTCCAGCAATCCAATATGTATTGATCAGAAACTTTTTCAAACTTCAATATTCTAATCATAACACATAGAATGTGACGACACACAATACCACTATATTTGAAATATCTACATGAGCAATTAATGTTCTGTGAAGAATATTCATGCATGACATAGAAATGTTTTTCAAAGATTTTGGATTTATTTGGAGAAATTATTATGCAAAAATTCTCGATCACATTAAAAGTAGCATTGAATCCATCACTTAATATGACTTTGGTATCACATGAAATCATACCGCAAAGCTTATCCTGATTTTTTTTAAACAAGTATATTGTGTAAACATCTTGGAAATGCAATTCAATCATATAAGACGTTCTTGTACGTGATGTTTGTCCATAGATTCAAACTCTGAAAATCTCTCTTTATGATATTAAGAGCACAAAATAACTTGATATTGGTAAACAAATTGCTTTAATGATGTGCCCCAACCTAGGAGGATTTGAATACTGCTTGCAAAAAATGTTCTGAGTACTATACCATACTATACTATGCAAAAGATGCTTCTTCCCAAATGTATCTGCAAGAATGAGAATTAACATAACCATAAAAAAATGCATTCAATGATTCACTATGTTGTGTGGTTGTCATGTCAGTCCAAAAATAATTATCAACGTAGACCAGAACCCACATTTCCTCAATTGGTACATCCTATTCAGCCATCCATCCTCCTTAACAGTGCCATGATGTACAACCTTGTCCTAATTTGACTGAAACTCATTTGTTGCAATACTATCATAAACATCACATTTCACCATAAAAGAAGTAGAAGAATCCTTGCTAAGTTTATCAATTATCTTTTTCATTATATGCCACAAATAAAGATGATGACAGATATTTGGGAAAACCACTTTCACTACATTCATGATGTGTTATTCCTGATCTATTATTATACCCTTGGGAGGAACACATGTAGTGGTAATTAACATGTTTTATTTTATATATTTGATACCGACACTTTATATAAAGTATAAAGTACCAAACTTAAGCATAATAGCTCATATATATAAAAATTAAATACGTTCAAACCTAAGTTTCCCATGAATTTTAGCCTGGTCTGGAAAATCCATATAAAATTTTCAGTGGTGTCTTCACATAGAAGACCACATACAAGAAGAATGCTTTGATAATGGTGATTCACACCAACAAATGGAGCAAACAACATTTCATAATGGTTTGTCAAATATTCAATTTTGAATGTGATTACATCACCTAAGTATTTGTAAGCATCTATGGATCTTGAATCTGCCAGAATATATTTTGAAGAACACCATCATCATTTAAGTCCATGACAAGATTTTTTTTTTGAATTTTTGGTTTGCATTTTAATAAAGTGTTCTTAAATGGCTTCTACATCGCCTTTGGCAAGATTTATACATCTAACTATGGCAATGAAATCTCTGACATCCCTCTCAGTATAAAGTAAGTTGTCATATCCTTCAACCTCGCCAGTAAAACTATGAAAGATCTAGATGGGGTGAATAGAGATTTTTGATAATTTAAAGTTAATTAAAATAATTAAAACAATCAACCAAAGAAGGAGGAGGAAACAAGGAAGACACTTCGGTTTAGAGTGGTTCCAACCTTTGAATCCAAGGTTGTCAGTCTACTACCCAATTGTTTCCAATTGGGATTTTGAAAGTAATTTATTTTATTACCTCGCAAGGATGTTATATAAAATACAATCACCTTCCACTCAAAGTAGGATTCACCTTGAAGTAGACTCAACCCCCTTGAAGCATCCTTCTTGAAGTAACCATGAGCAATCTTTGGAGCAACCTTCACCATCTTGAAGTATATCCACCACCTTGAGATAGCCTTCACCTAGAAGTAGCTCCAACCTCCTCTGAAGCAACCTTCTTGAAGTAACCTCAAGCACACCTTGGAGCATCCTTCACTTTGTTGATGTAGTACCAAGCAACCTCCTTTCAACAACCTCCAACCCTAGGAGTAGTCAAGGAGAACAAAGTACAATATAGAAGAAATCGATTGGAAGAAGGAAAATACTTATCCAACAAAGTATATTGCTTTGATCCTATATCAAGCATTTAGATCTCCTATCTACTTAAGATGGACGTGGGTATATGTGGTGACTAGGAGATTGTAACCATATGACACAACTCTAGAGCACAATGAAGAAGATAGTAAGTGAATTCTAGCTTTGTTGCTCTCAATTGTGAATGCTCAAGTGTAGCTTAGGTACTTTAGGTGTCCTAAGGCCTCTCCTATTTATAAGAATGGTTTTCAAGTGTCTAGGGACGTTCTAGTGAGTGTCTAGTGTGTTCTTAGTACTTAACTAGCTATTAGATGTACATTAGTTGGCTATCAATTGCTAATTTATCTGTGCTTGAAAAGAACAATCCAGAACCCTGCTCGGTCGACAATTTGGTCGAACGAATTGTGTCTTGGTCAAGATTCTCTTTGACTAAGCTTGGGTTTAAGGAAAAAGTGTTGCAACATCAATTTTCAACTCCCAACTACCTACCTAGTCTAACGGTCATAATCTTTACAGTGAATTTCGCTAGGTCAAGGATTTTTTTGACCGAAGACTATTTTTGAGTACAAATGCGTAAGTTGTTGAACAATGCTCACAATTTTGACTGAGGTGGTTCGTGATTGAAAAAAACTTTGACCGAGTGTGTCTCGGTCGACAAGTTCTTCGACTGAGGGTGTCCCTATTTTAGACTTTTGAATCACCAACTAAGTGTGTGTTTTAATGTGTGTTGGTATCTCTAACTTTGGGGGGAAACCTATTTAACGATTGTGAGTGGGTATAGAAGATCTAACACTTGATTTACATGTTGTCTAAGTACTTGTACATTATATTTTTGTATAAGTGTTTACATTTGAGTACAATCATGAACATTTATACAATTAAGCACATTTGATCTTCAATTTGCATTGATCTTCATCTTCCCACTTAGTAGGATTTCTTTATTCCTTTGAACCCTAAAATACTCAAATAACATGTTAGATACACAAGTGTGAAATGTTTTTCATCATCAAAATAAATGGTATATTAATGTCCAATTTAGCCAACAAACTAGACATTGATTTTACAACATTGATGCATGTAAATATCGGTACGATGTAAATAAAAATTATCATCGTTTGAATATAAATTTTGATTTTTAGATGACTTTACCAACCCTCTCATTTAGATCAATCCTCCTTACAATGTCTTTATTGATCTTTCTCTTTGAATGTAAAAGCTTTAGAACACTTTGTTCTAAAAGGGCATGATTATGCTGCTCTTGAAAGTAGTGGCAACAATTTTATCACTAAATATGTCATGGAAAAATCTAATATGTGCAACACAATTAGTCTTAGAAGTTGGAAGACAATGATACATAGAAGTATTAGATTATTTAGGAGGTCTACTAGTTTTAAGTCATGAAAGGGTTAACCTCACTATAGAATTACTGATAGGAGTTTTGGTAGAATGTGTTGTTGAAATTTTAAACCCGCATACATCAACATATGATTCATAGAATGATCTGGCTTCTTCAATGTAATCAAATATCATGCCACTTTATGTTTTACAACCCCTACACCAGTCCTTGGTATAACAAGTTTAGAAAAATCACTATTTTGAGTATTTGATACATATGGGCCACTTGGTTTGCCGATAAGATCTTCTTGATTGTCAGTAACTGTCACATTGAGATCGATGTCGTCTACTAACATCAGTAAAAAAAGGACAAAAAAATTGGTATGTGTCGTGTTGAGAATTGTCTAGTATGAATGTTGTATGGTTTTGTTATGAGTATACGATGATACTGATGGTTAATTGTGGATCCTGTAGCTAAGGAAACTCAAAAAATGAAATGGTAATGGAAATAAATAGATGATAATAATAAAAAATGAACCATCATTTGAAAATAGAGGGAGATCAAGGTACTCTAGAATAATATAGTGATAATTGGGAATTAGTAGTAAGAGCACATTCAAAAAACTAAGATTTAAGAATGACTAACCTTGAACTAAATGCTTTGGACATCCTATTCTAGGTAATTATGCACACTTTAGTTGGATGTCAGAGAATATGGAAGGATATAGAGAGATAACATCCACCACTGGTCACAGACTTGTTATATATTAGTTACGTAGAAATCAAAAACACTATCCGAAGTTCGAACTATGTGGGTATTGGAGGATGAGACGATATTAGGAGATTCATTTGGGTGAAAAAAAGTATACATAGGACAAAAAAATAGAAGGAACGGAACGACAGAAGAAATTTGAAAAAGAAAATGGCTGACATTGTGTATTTCATAACTAAAAAGTACCAGAAGCTGAACATACGTCAAACTGGAGAAATTTGAAAAAAAAATAAATGACACAATTTGTGATCGGTCAGACGTTAGTTGGTTTGCAACAACACATGCAGATGATGGAGTAAATATCTACTGATTGGTTAAAGGATATTTGGAATAACGCCACATGAATAGTAGATGCTGGTTCGGATTCACAAACTCAGCAGTCGTGCTGCACAATTTGGATTGTTGCCGGATCGCTATTTTCTGATGTGGGGGTGGCATGTTTGGTGCAACTAGTGTGTTATTAATAATTTTCCATTATATATTGGGGTAGTACTCATTTTCTAAGTAACAAAGTAACTAAAAAAATAGTATTGCATGTTTTTAGACTACTTATTTTTGTTCCATCATATTTCAAAATAAATAGTAAAATGAGTACAATATTATATTTTTGGGCATAATTTGAGGTCAATATATTATAAAATAAATATTGTCCCCATAAAATAAAGCACAATACATATTTAGAAAACAATGAGATAAACATATGTACTATACTAAAGAACATATTTTGAGTTAGGGTGTTATTCTAAAATGAGTACTATCTTCCAATGCAGTATTGTTTTCAAAATAAAGTATTTTGATGAGATTGTACACATTTTTAATATTGTTTATCCAAAAATAATTATTGTGTATATGTTTTTATGAATCATACTCATTTCTTCATATATATATATATATATATATATATATATATATATATATATATATATATATAGTCAGGCTAGAATACACTCGAGTGTATTCGGAGCGGAATACACTCAAGTAGTTTTTCATGATGCAATATTTTTTTTGAAAATCTAATCCGTTGATCTTCTTAAACATCTTGTGAACAACTCATACGCAAAATTTGAGCACATTTGGATATGTATAGCTCATGTTATGATGACTGCAAAAAATATGCATTTCAAATTAGTTTCACGCGTTGATTTTTTTGCCCTTGGATGAGTGACTTACACTCATCCAAATGGGTTCAAAATTTGTATGTAGCCTAGTTATAGTATGACGACGAAGATCAATGGTTTACATTTTGCAAAAAATAGTCTTGATATGCAAACACACTTGAGTGTATTCGTACGATCCATACACTCGAGTGTATTCTAGCCTGACTCTCTCTCTCTCTCTCTCTATATATATATATAACAATATTGTGTATTTCTCTTATATTTGATTTTCTTTTTCAAATATGTGTCAATATTAGTGTCGTTCGAACATATTTTATATAAGGCATTCAAAATTACTTTTATTTCCTCAAAAAATTCATTACGATTTGAAAGTTATAATTTATTTAATTTTCCCTCTTCTTTTTCTCTTTTGTGTACTTCCTTTCACTTTTCTCTCTCATGTCTTTATTGCTTACTGTAGTATGCTAAAATAGTGTATTTTCATTAGGTCCATCTATTTGGGAATGGAAATAAGTTATGAAACTAGATACAGATGGAGTGATGATTAACATTTTTCTTATATGTTATATCAAACGAATGACATCATGACATCAAGTCTCTCTGCAACATTCTATTTTTATACACTAGCAGAAGACATGCACATGATATACAATTCAATTAATCTAATGAATGTGTACTGAATATACACGTGGTATACATAGACTGAAATTGATTTTCTAGATTGGTTGAGTTGAGTTTATGAGCAATACTACACTGATATATATGCTGATTGTATAGTTACAAAAAAAACATGTCGAAATTAAAAATAAATGCATTGGCTGACTAAAATATTACTTTAGAAAATAAATGAACAATTAGATAAAATTACTTATAATAATTTACATACAATATGCAAAAAAACAACAACTAGATGTTAGTGGACTCCCTACAAGGGGCGATGTGTGATTATCAACATTATCCTATCTAAAAAATTCTATAGATAAAGTAATTTACATATAACTAGAGAACGATTTGATTGATTGCAAGCTTCCCTCCAAATCATAGTATGTTGTTACCAACTCTTCTTTTATAGGCATAAGAAAAAGTTAATATATAAGTAATACTCAATAATTTGCATACTACCAGTTAAGAGAGAACAACTCAACTAATTTGTGATTAACTGACTTCAATTTGTACGTGTAAATGACAAAATTACCTCTTATGTATAAGATGTTATGATTAGCGCTCACATAAATTTACATGTAACTCACTAAAAGATAACAACTCAATTAACTGCATGTGATTACAACTAATCTGTAGATGAAATTATAAAAAATACTATATTCCTTTTTTTTGGCAGATGCTTATGGACAACTAATAGATAGTTAGTTAGTACTCACAATAATGTATACGTAACTTTAGAGAGATAGCATCTCGGTTAATTTTTGATTGACTCCCTTCAACTTGTACGCATGATTATCAAATTAAACTCGTCTCATTAATTTAATTGATCAACACACATAATAATTTATATACAACTACTTTAAAGAGAATAACTTGATTAAATATCATATGACTCCCTCCGGTATGTAGTGTGTAACTGTGTACTCCTTCTTGGGCATGTGTTTGTTGATGATTAATTCATAAATAATACTCACGATAATTTATATGCAACCAATACTTTACACACAACCCGCAAAAAGAGAATAACCGGTATCCCTCCATCCTATATTTGTTCTTATCAAAATTATATCTGCTTTATATAAAATTATATGATTAATGATTATAATTTTTTTATTTATAATTATTGAAAAGAGAATGACTCGATCAATTATCACCTGACTCCTTCAACGTATAGCGTGATATTATCAAAATTATATGTGCTCTATTATTTGATATATGCCTATTAACAATTTATAAATAAATAGTATTCATAATAATGTACATACAGTCATTAAAATAAACACAACACGATTCATTGTTGATTGACATTCACCAATACACAATGTCGAATAACTAATTTTTTTTTTAAAAGACAATAAGCAAGTGAGCACCCAGAATTAACCGCTGAACTCACAAATGGAATGTTGAAGTACGTAGACAAAATGGTGAAATATATAGACGTACTACTGAAACATGTAGATAGAGCTAACATGCATTTCCTGAGGCAAATAAACATGACGGTGAGATCGTTTTGTTTGGATAAACATGACTGCAGATGAGTTAGTTAAAATAAAATGAAAAAGTAAAACTTATGTATAGACTGTTGAAGTATGTACTTGATTGGTGAAACGTATAAAGGTGTAGCTAGTTGAAGCATGTAAATAAAACAAACACATGTTTTTCTGAAGTAGACAAACATAATATGGAATCCCGCTTTGTTTTGATAGATATGAATGTTAATATACAAGTACAAAAATTGGAGCTAAAAAAATCGACGGAAGCAAGCTGGGTTGAAAGAAGCTACACATGGTATGTAAAAGATGGTAGATGCTATGCTTTGGCAGCACGCCGACTGCTATTTGCATCTGTTAGTGTACGTAGGCCTTTCAACGGATAGAGTTTTGAAGATGACCCTTACAAAAAAAAAACAGAATTATAGTCACATATACCTAAAATGACTGTCATCCCGAGATTCTGAAGCCACTTGACTAGATGCGGCGCCCTTTTAATTTTATATAGTCACGATTACTTGTACTCAGGGAGGTGGATCGATTTGGCACGATGAAAGTCTGAGCATGAGCTCATGGCATAATCAAGTGCTCTATCCAATACAGTAAAGTGATTTTAATCCAAAGGTTCATAGCTCTCCTTGGATGATTGTAGCTTCGTAGAATCAAACTCACCAACTGAATTTTGTTGGTAACCACTTCCCGAACTCAGAGACAGCCGTAGGGGACCAACAAGTCCATCGAACTACCGCTAGGGCGGGTTTGAAGGAGTTATTCAGTGAGTGTTTCGGTTGATGATGCCACAATGGACAAAACTGTGCGTCTCGATCATGATACCTCCATTGACTTGGGTAATACTAAATGAGAGATTTCCCTACTAGTGTACATTTTGGAGTAAATTGTGTCTTCATGGAAGCTCTTATAAGGATCTTCAAGATGCTGAACGACTAGTAAATAAGTTGCCTCCACATTGATGCTAGTCTTGTAATGATGAAGTGTGAAAGATGTAAATTACTGAGAAGATACGCACCACTATATTGTTTCCCATGAGAAAAGAACAAAATGTGAGTGACAAATATTGAGGAAAGAAAGTTAGAAGATCTACTTGAGTCCCTCTACTATGGTATAAAGAAGGGTTCAGGCATCCCATGGCGCCCTTAGTAGATGCTATTGCCTATTGATTAATAGTCATGCAATAAATGATAAGAAACAAAATAAAATAAAAATAAAATGTACTTTGAAGAAGGAAAGTGAACAACATGCCAAACGGGTTAGATTGGGATGATACCATACTCGTAAAATGAAATATGTGATAAGGGCATAATGGAAAAAGATGATGACTTGAAAGTTGTACTCAGATGATGTTTTATTACATGGATTGCACGTTTGTATGATGTCAAAGTTGCCACGATTTTAAAAGATTGAAAGGAGATCTATAAAAGCCATAAATGATGATTTTGTTTTCCATCAGGTTCTTTATCAGATAGATTTTTATCTCATAATTTATATGAAATTCAAGGATTGTCAAGTTGTAATTTGTATTTGGAATGAAATAGAAAAATCCAAATCAATTTCATTGCAATATTCAGAAATCGTGTACAAGTACTAACATCATTAATGCCAATGCTATGGTTGTAAGACATGTGTTTTCAAATATTTGGCATACAATTTAGGAGACTAGTCTCTTTGTAGTAGTCAACTACCATTGGTATTGTGAGCTTGAATGGTTAAAAACATCAAAAACTAGCTTTGCCAAAAAATGGAGGCCAATTTGTATGCATGCCAATATGATTTATGCTAACACTTAAAGCCAAAAGTGTACCACAACTAAACTAGGAGATTTATTCTTTTTTCAACATGCATGCATGTCTAACTGGTGCATGGGTTGCGAACGTAGTTTCTTTTTTAGCATGAGCTCATCTCACTCAAAATTTTGACCACAATTATGTGACTACTATTTGGGTGAATTTTGGTGAGAGGAAATGCAAAGTAGAATTTTGTACTTATCAGCTATTTTAGGGAAGTGGAAACATGAATTGATTACCACTGACTTATTTTATTGAAAAAGGGTGGCAATAAGGACACATACATTAACAACAAAGTCTAGGCGGAATGGATACTCATACTGCAAGTAAGATGGAATCACATCATGTTGATCTCTTGTATTCTCTAGTGGGAGCACTATCTTTGTGAATAGTTTGAACATGAAAAAATGGCCTTTAGATTGGTCGTAAAGTGGACAAATATTCTGCATTGAGGAGACCTTCAACCTCTCATTTAAGGATACTAATCCCTACCCCTAAGTGATCACTATGGCCTTTGAACTCCATGATGTAATTATATATGTCAATTAATGGATCTAACTAGAACTACCACCAAACTAATATGTGCATCCTAGAGACATCACTAACCTGCAACACTGCCTACATCCTCTCTTTATCTTTTATACTAAAAATTCCTTCACACCACAACAAATAGATCTACACAAACTAAAGGAAACATTGAATGACTAACAAAACATACCACCATCCTACATGATATATCTATTATCTTACCTTGCATCATTTCCAACATCAAAATAAGTTGAGAACACCCCATTAGTAGCAGATGCACTAAGGATGTATAAAAATGGAACTAAATGAGAATATCAAGCAATAGTGATGAAACATTCAATTACTGAATATGAATGAGGGTGATGTTAAGAGAGAAATGCTGAATTTGAGAATGGTCAACATTCACATTGAAGAGGAAAACCTATGAAAAATAACAATAATACAAAAAATTGTTGAAAAAAGCACACCAAAGCCTAAGAAAGGTCAAACTAAAGACAATCAATTAACAAAATAAATAAGATGACAAAGAGTAATAAGAGTAATATAGAGAAACAAAAAGGTAAAAAAGGAAAAATAAAATTCAATAAAGTAGACCTTCAAGTGAATGAGTTCACATAGAGTATACAAAGGGAAGATCAACAACAAAAGCGTACTCAAAATCCACAAGTCAAATTCAAACAGAAAAAATGTAATTGGGTCCATGGTGGATATAAGATGAAATTGGTAATATGTATGTGCTTTGAACTTAATAAAAGTGAGGGCCTTCAAGAAAATACTGTAAAATATTGTTAGTGATAATCTTAGTCTTAGATCTAGGAAGAATTTTATCGACATCTCAAGATAAAGGGGAATAAAAAATTCAATTTTTTTGAATAAAGATTAAAATCAAGATTAACAAGTTCTTTAACATTCAACTAGTTTCCAGATGAATAACTAAAATATCCACCATACTTTTATTTACACATGCTTCAAAGGAAGTAGAGAATTTTTGGTATTCTATGGTGGAGAACAAGGACAAATACATGTTAGGAGAGAGAATGACTAGGGACACATCAAAGTTATTAGATGATAGAGTGTCAATGTAGTGTTACCATATTTGTTAGCAAAGGAGCAGTTAAAGAGTAAATGCTTAAAGGTTTACTACAACACTAGAGTAAGTAGAGAAAGGGGCCACATGATTACCTATATATGGGATTAATTTCCAAATAGAAAATGATTATATACAAACAGACAAGAAATAAGCTTAATACAAGGTTAGGATTTTGTTCTCTAAAAATACCTATTTAAGAAGAAAGAATGCCTTATGGGAGATAAAAAGATAGAAACCACACATTGAGTTATCATGACACCAAAGCTATCTGAGTGAATTATCTAGGTTTAGATGGAGTAATAATATATGTGAATTTAGGAAGTACAACAATGAGAGAATGGTGTTGTTTATAAATCATTTGAGGCCATTGATTATCTTCAAAAGAAGAATCTTATGTGAACATTAAAAATTAGGGAGGAAATAGAAACATAAGGAATGAAGTAATAGATAACACTAATAACAATACAATTAGTAGAACAGAAGGAGGGTGGCACAAAGGAACCATGAGAGATGATTGTAGTTGGTTAAAGAGGTGTTTGATATATTAATGCTTTTACAAGCTGGTAGGCATCTATAGTTACCAATCAAATGCCAAGCAGGGTCTCTTATAATAATCATGCATGATGATTTGGGTCCACAAAGATGGATTTTCAGAACATATAAAAAGTAATTGAGTTTAACATAGATTTGAGACTGATAATTCTCAAACCACCATGAATTTTTTGTATGATTATTTTTTCCCAAGCAACCATATGGAATTCTTTTATGGAATATAAGAGTTCCATGAGAAATTTCTCCCCAAGGAATTTATAGAATTGAGGACTTTTAAGCTTTGAAAAAAATATTAACATAATAAGATGGGAGGGAAGAGAGTGAGGAATAAAACATGGTGAATTTTTCATCTAAACCAAGAGTATTTTGAATTGCAACCGAACAATGCCATATATACTTTCTCAATAATAGGTTGCATAACAAAGGTTGAAAGGTGGTAATGAGATAAAGGTAGAGAAATGTACTTGGTAGGAAAGGTATTAGTGCTAGATTGAAGAACACAACTAAGAATTTTAGTTCTTGAATACAAATATGTATGGGTAGCACAAAGGATTAAAATGTATACATTAATTTTAAAAAATATTATTTGATGCACATAATTCATTTCTAGTTAGTAGTGTCTTGGATAGATGGTTGAAGAAGAGAAGTGTGTCCTAAAAAATTGAAGTAAATAGGGAATTGGAAAGGGAGAGTTGGTGAAGCTTTCTAAAACATTGTTAGGGTAGGAAAAATTTAGAATTCTAGGAGGCATCAAGATAGTATTATGAAGAGTAAAGGTGAGAGGGTTATTGAAGGAAGAAAATAAAAAGGGGGCCACTTATAAGACTAAGGAAATTAGCTATAGATATGAATGTGTAGATCCTATGAATTCACTATAGGTGAACAATCATTTGTGACAATCTAGTGGAAAATTCCCATTCACATAGTCAAATCCTTGCAAAATCAATTTTGAAACTATAGTCAGGGATTTCTGAGTATTGGAAAAACTAGAAGATTTCATGAGTTAAAAGGAAGTAACCTTGATATTTTTGACCTTTTTATGAAGGAAAACCAAGATATATGAATAAGAGAATGCATGTGATATTGGACTCTTAGTCTTAGGGTTTTGAGAATGATTTAGTAAGAGTAGGCAATAAGGATAGTTTGAAGTCAGAAACAATATATGGTTTCATATTTATTTGGAATTAGGGAAATGAGTGTGAGTTGATGCACTCTATGTTAGGCAGAGGATGTATGTAGATAGAGAGCCACCTAGATAGTGGTAGAATGTCATGCAAAGAAGTATAAGCCTTAGAGACTTATATTTACTAAGAGAGAAAGCAATTAGCTTGATCTCTTATAAAGAAAAAGGTTTAATCAAAGATCCTAAAACAACAATACTACTAGGAATAATAGAAGAACAATTCAAATAGGGAGGGACTTGTGTGAGGAAAGGATAGATCAATTGTGTCTGTTCTTGAAATGTTTGTGATGTGAATAGTGATATTCTTACCAATTATGTGAGGGAGACCATTAATATTCAGTAGGAGGTACAATTGGTTCTAAAATGATTTGAGGATGATATGCTGAAGAAGGTAATGTTTTAGTCACCTTCTTTGAGATAACCTATATGTACTTGTTTATAGTAGGTTTCTTTGTTGGAAAGAACCTATTCATGTATCTTGATGGTATTTAGTGCTAATAACCCCAAATATATCATATTATTCACCTTGACAATCAATATTTTTTTTGAAAATTTAGTATAGATTAATATCATTACCTAGAACATTTTATTTGACTCTAAGATAAGTAATATACACATATATCATGTTAATATGGTTGTGACCCTAAATATATTGTAAAGAAGGATTTTGTATGAGATATAATAATAGAGTTTATGCATATAAAGTGAGACTGGAATCTAATGACTAGATAACAAATCTCATACCTACATATAGCATTAGTTTCTAATCCCATTACAAGAAGATAAGTAAAAGTGGAGATATATGAAATACCTAAGTTATCGAGATATTTGAGTTTATGTAGCATCCAATGGACAACATTATGATATTGTCATAATTAGGATTGAATACGTTAGAGTTGACTCAACATGTTGAGTTAGGATATATATGAATGGATATGTGGGGTCTTCATCTTGATGTCTGTCAAGTCTACTTGGTCTAGAAGCATGTTATACACCTTTTCAATCATTTGATATGTATATATATGCGTGTGTGTGTATACATACATATATACATACAAATATACATACATACATACATACATACATACATACATACATACATACATACATACATACATACATACATACATACATACATACATACATACATACATAGATACATACATACATACATACATACATACATACATACATACATACATACATACATACATACATACATAGATACATACATACATACATACATACATACATACATACATAGGACATACATACATACACGCCCTCTCCTTCTCTTAGGGTTCCCGGCGACTGCCTGGGTGATCCTGAGGAGGACTGGCGGCCATGGCGGCGGCTGCTGCCTCCACCCCCACCAACCCCACCACAAATACGTCCACACCCACAACCACACCACCACCACCACCACCAAATAACCAAAACCTGGACACAATGAAGGAGAGCGGCACTGGAAAGGAGAAGAAGAGATCTTGGACAGAGATCGTGAAGCGAACTCCGGTGCAGGAAAGGGAGTGTGTGGGACTGAAATTCCCTAAACCTACAAAGAAGGATGGCAAAGTGATGGTAGATCTAGACGCGGAGGAATACAAGCGTATGAAGGACATCTGGGAGTTCGCAGTCTCGATCTACGTCATGGGCAAACGTCCATTCTACCCACATCTACTGGCATGGATCAGGCGAGTATGGAAATTGAGAGGCGACTTTGATGTGATCTCGAAAGAGAAGGGATTCTTTGTAATCCGGTTCTCCAATGCTGCAGACAAGAAGGCATGCCTCAACAGTGGTCTGCGATGGTTTGATAGCCATCTGGTTGTTTCAAAGCATTATTCGTATGGTGATACCCTGGAGAAGACATACGTATCGTTGGTCCCTATCTGGATCCGCATCCCCTCTAACGGCAAGATGTGGACAGAGAAGGCGGCTGATACGGTGGCTTCAGGGGTAGGCAAGGTGCTGCACGTAGAGACGAGGGTGACTGAAACTGAAGGAACCGATGAAGCCAGAGTCCTAGTCGAGATAGAAGCGGAGGAGACCAACCCTGACAAGGTGTGGGTCAATGTTTCGGGCAAGGAAGCAATCCCCTTCAGTATCAAATACGAGTTCGTACCCAAAAAATGCACAACTTGTTGTGTCTTTGGCCATGCTGATGAAGAATGTCCATTGACGAAGGATACCGAACCTGCAAAGGGGGATGATGAAGGTTTTCAAGTACCGAAGAAGACTTGGAAAGTGAAACCGAGAAACAACACTGAACCTGCAGAGAAAGCTAGCATATCTAATGAAAAGGAAGAAGGTGAAGTGGATGTCAATTCTTTTGGAGCTCTGAGCGAGACAGAGGAAGACATTGACAAAATCTTAGAGAATGAGAAGAACCCTGACTCAGTACAGAAGAATGCAAGATAGGATAAAGGGAAGGAAAAAGAAAAGACCTCGTCTGAGGGGAAGGAGAAGGCGCCGGGTAGGCGCACCAGGAACAAACGTTAGTTATCCATGTCCATACTCACGTGGAATGTCAAGGGCATCTGTGACCCGAACAAGAGGCGTGAGGTGAGGAACTGGATCAAATCCAGTGGTGTTTCAATGGCGGATATCCTGGAAATGAAGATAAATCGAGTGAACATTAGGAGTGCTTCTTCTATTTCCCCGAATGGTTGGAAGCACATTACTAACCATGAATCTGTCGAGCTGGGCAGAATCTGCTTAGGCTGGAATCCGAATGCTTGGGAGGTTGAGATGGAGGTCAATGATGATCAAGTCATCTCGGCTGTCTGTACTAATAAGGGTGGTTTGAAGTTCTTCTTCTCGGCTGTATATGCGTTCAACCTACATTCGCAGAGACAGTCCCTATGGAGGGAACTGATGGCACAAGCAAGATGGATTGAACTCCCATGGTTGATCATGGGGGACTTTAACAATGTTAGATTGTAAGAGGAGAAGCAGGGAGGAAGGATGGTTCCTGAGGCTGTTCTAAAATCATTTAATCAACTTATTAATGAAGCTGAGCTATGCGAACTACCTATGCAAGGGGAGGACATTTTTACTTGGAACAATGAAGGTAAACAAGGTAAAAGGATCGCTTCAAAGCTGGATCGTGCTCTAGTCAATACTAAATGGCTGGAGTTGTTCGGAAACACCTGCATTAGAGCCATGTCTGCTGATATAAGTGATCACGCGCCCCTACTAATGCAAATGAGGGAGAAATATAAGAGCAATAGACCTTTTCGATTCATTAATTTCTGGACAAATTGGACGGGTTATAAGGAGTTGGTAACGCAGAGCTGGGTGGAACCTATGGAAGGGAATCTGATCTACATCTTCGCCAACAAACTCAAACGTCTGAAAGGAGCTATCAAGAGATGGTCTAAGGAACACGTTAATATCCCCATTCTGATTGAAACAAACAAGAGAGAGTTAAAGGAGGTCAGGAATCAGCTGTTGAGCGATCCGTTGAACGCAAATCTTATTAACACTGAATTAGAACTCAAACATACATTGGAAGATCTGAAAAAGGCAGAAGAAAGCTTCATGTGGCAGAGGAGTAGGAAGAAATGGATCCAAGATGGGGACCGAAACACCAAAATATATCATAATGCAGTTAAGCACAAAGAAGCACTCAACACAATCACAGAGCTGATTGATGAAGAAGGAAAGACCCTCAATAATCAAGAGGATTTGGGAAGGGAAGCGACTCAGTTCTATGAGAAACTCTACAATAAAGGTTACAAGGAAGCAGTGAATATGGAGGGGGAGGATATCCAATGGAGGTATAAGCTCACAACAACTCACAATAATATTCTTTGCAGACAAACCAATGAAGAAGAAGTGAAGAAAGCTCTATGGAGTATCGGTACTGACAAATCGCCAGGCCCGGATGGATTCAACTCACATTTCTATAGGGAAGAATGGGAGGTAATCAAAGATGATCTCTGTAAATCTGTAATATGGTTCATGGAGGGGGGTGCATGCTTCGACAAGTCAACAATGTCTTCTTAGTTTTGATACCGAAGAAGAAAACTACCTCATCACTAGCTGACTTCAGACCAATAACATGTTGTAATGTCCAATATAAAGTGATAGCGAAGCTGCTGGCAGAGAGGTTGAAGATGGTCCTTCCGTTGATAGTCTCAGATAACCAAGGGGCGTTTATATCTAACAGGAGCATCAGTGATTGCGCATTACTTGCTGGGGAATTCCTTTTGGATTTTAATGTGATGAGGGGACACAAGAAGGCCTGCCTGAAGTTGGATGTCTCGAAGGCATACGACAATGTGAACTGGAGCTCGCTGTGGTGGATCATGTCCGAAATGGGGTTCCAGGAAAGATGGATCAATTTGATGAAGCAGTGCATCACCACGAAAAGCTTTTCGGTCCTGGTAAATGGTTCCCCGTGTGGTATCTTTAAAGGGGATAATGGACTGAGATAGGGAGATCCCCTATCGCCATTGCTTTTCACCATTGTAATGGAGTACTTCACCAGGTTAATGGATAGAGAGGAAAGATTGAAGAAGATAGCTACTTACACAGTGCACGGTACAAAAGTTCTAAGTCATCTCATCTTCGCTGATGATGTCCTGGTGTTTCTGCAAGCAAAGGAAGCTTATATGATCCAGCTGAAGGAGCTATTGGGAAAGTTCGGGGAGGACACTAGATTGAAGACAAATCTACAGAAGACTCATCTCTTTCTATCTAAGAACTGTGACACGAACGCAACAGAAATAGAGGAGGCAATGGGCATCACTGTCAGCAATTTACCCACTAAATACCTTGGTTTCCCATTGACAGGAGGCAATCTGAAAGTTGCAGACTTTGCAGAGTGTTCATACAAGCTAGATGAGCTGATAAGCAGGTGGCCCATAGCAAGAACTTCCATGGCAGGAAGGATTACCCTTACAAAAGCTGCGATTGAAGGCTTGCTGATCTTCTGGGTCCAACATGGCGAAATACCGGGAGCAGTCTTAGACAGAATGGAAAACACAATCTCGAACTTTGTCTGGGCTAACAAAGTCCACCCAATGAGGTATAGCAGGCTGGAGAGATCGAAGTAAGAAGGAGGTGTAGGGCTGAAATCCCCGAGATACATAGCAGACTGGGGTACAGCTAGGCGTGTTTTCAAATACCTGATGGACGATTCTCTATGGGCGAAATGGATGAGGACTCGATATCCAAAAGGTTTGGACTTCAAACCAAGGACTAGAGAGGGTTACTCGAGGGTAATTAACAGGATGATAGAGATATGGCAGGACATCAAGAACATAGATGACGAAAGGAGGACCTGGACCTTGAAGGAGAAACGGGACAGACTATGGGAGCTCGTTCGATTGAAGGACAGCCAACACATATCGAGATTTGTTTGGTTTGATCACAGAATTCCAAAGTGGGTCATGTGCGTGTATAGGGCTGTACATAACTCACTTGCTACCTTTGACAAGGCTGCAAAGTGGTACCCAGGCGTAGATGATACTTGCCTGCTATGTGAGGAGGAGAAGGAAATGAAGGAGCACATCTTTGAATCATGCAAATACATTGAAGAGGTCTGGAGGATGTTGCGGCAGCAGAGAAAGCTCAAGGTGAAGCAGCTAAGTACTGTGGAGAGGATGATAGTAACTAAAGAATGGATAGAGAAACTGTTCCCATCGGCCTTCTATTTCCATATCTGGAAGGAGAGGAACAACAGGAAGCATATGGCGAAGAAGAAGGACGTGGAAAGTCTAGCAAGCAAAATCAGCAAGGTTCTATACAATAGCATCAAATGTATAGATAGATAGAAACAATTTTCTTTGTTCTTAAGATGTGTAATGTAGTGGTAAGGACTACATTGTATCTTTGTCCCAAAGGCTATTTGCTTGAGGGGTTCGGAATAAAATTACCTAATTCCGATACATACATACATAGATACATACATAGATACATAGATACATACATAGATACATACATACATACATACATACATACATACATACATACATACATACATACATACATACATACATACATACATACATACATACATACATACATACATACATACATACATACATACATACATACATACATACATACATACATACATACATACATACATACATACGTACATACGTATATACATACATACATACATACATACATACATACATACATACATACATACATACATACATACATACATACATACATACATACATACATAAATACATACATACATACATACATACATACATACATACATACATACATACGTATATACATATTAAAATTGATGTTACAACCTCAATTTTGATATAATTTCATTATTGAAATGTAATGATTTTATGAATTTGGACTTAATTGAAAAGGTTGTATGCTTTGCTTCAAAGAAGGGACTTCTTTGCAAATCTCCCTTTTGATAGGAATTTCGTGGTTCCTATTATTATATTAATCCAATAATGGATATAAAAGAGAAGAAAAGAAGAAAAGTCCAAATATTAGAAAAATATACAAGATAATGAATATTAAGCAAAGTATTGATGAAAATACATAGAAATCTCTAGAAAGTGGCATTAATGGCCACAATTGGATAAATATCATTTATATGTGATTTCTAATGGAAGAAATAGGAAAAGAGGAAATAGGAAATAAAAGTTAAAGAGAAATCCTTGAGAAAAGGAATCTTTTAATAAAGAAATAAGTAAGATAATGAGAAATAATGGATGTGGATGCATCTAGAAGGATAATAAGCATCCTTAAAAAGGAATTTCGAAATATTAGAATTTCTTGGGATCCAAGGAGTCCCAATATAGAAGAAGAAAGAGAAAATACAAATAATACAAAAATATGAAGATAATTTGCTACATAGTTAATGACTTTTTGGTATTATAAAAAAGAGATACTTTTTACTATAAGAAAGTAAAATTTCGTGGCCAATGGATTAAAAGCCAACACAGAGGAGATAAAGGAGATAATTTTCGAATTCCCAATATCTAAGGTATATGATTTAATAAGAAGATATTTAAGAGAGAGAAGATTGCTTCTTAATCAACGAACTTGGTTTCCTTTTGGGAAAGGGACTTGGATCTCATGGATGGGCATCCTAGGGCTTTGCTACCCTCCCCTATATAAAGTTCAAACTCTTAGCTCAAGCCTAAGAGAGTTCCATGCATCTCTCTCTCTCTCTTCTCCTTCTTCTATTCATTCAAACCCTAGCCAAGAGAGTAGATCAATCTTGAGGGCACCGAGGAGCTATGTTGAAGTCTCGTCAGAGGCACAAAGCTCCCACGATGATCTGGGATGATTGACCATCGCCTCCATGCCCATGACCATCGAGCAGCGCCTATAGAAGGCCGACGCCATGGCTGTAGGTCACATGCCTGTCCAGCCCAAGCTAGCCATCTAGGCCGCGAGCTGGGCAGTGCCCCAGGTGCGGCGGAGGGTGGAAGATCTAGGGTGACCGTTGGCGGCAATCCTCGGGCCCTAGGAAGAGGGGGTGCACCTGTGAATAGACTGCAGTCGGCGGCAGCAGCAGGCGTCGGAGGTGGAAGACGACCTAATGGTCGTTGGACAGTTCTGCCCCTCCACGTACTGAAGAACGGACCGCTTAAGTGAGGGCAAAAATGTCTTTTGGTTATGTTCTGGGCTGGCTACGTGTTGCATGGGAAAAGTTGATGTGGCAGCCTGCCATTGGTCCAAGTAAGTATTTCTTACAAAAATCATATCTAAATATTGGTAGATCAGATTGATACATGTAATATATGAAATTTGCTCATAAAAATGTGAGGAATCCATTAAAAATAGATTTAGATCCTAATTGTGCTTGCAATTCAAAAAGTACGTAAAGATGCTAGCCTTAATGGTTCTATTCATGCAAAACCCTAATCAATAATGATTAATGAATTAGGAAGGGTTATTTGAATGTTTAAATTTGATATTAACCTATTAATTACAAAAGGACACATTAGATCCAAAAGGATAATGATTATGCATAGTTTAATTACTTTAAGGTTCCATCTACACAAATATGCTTTAATGGACCTTGAAACCCTAATTGAGCATATTGGTTGAGTTCATATTACTTAATTATTGAAATTGAGTATTTGCAACTTGTTGGTTAGTTAATAATGAACTTGAACCTGATCTAGATGTTTCTTGCATGATTTAGGGTTTTACACCAAATAAGAATGATTAAGCACTTAGAAACCCTAATTTAGGGTAAAAGAGAAAAAGATCACTTTTAATTTGATATATGTGATAATATGCTGTTGGAAGATGATCCTAATCCTGTTGAAAGAAATAGGTTAGAATCATTAGGGTTTAAGAGAAATTTTGCCTAACTAGAGTTTGTAGTGATAAAAGTACAATAAAAACCCTAATTGCAATGGAAACCCTAAAAGTGGACTAGAAACCCTAGGAAGCAAGCTAGGTTTAATAGATCTTGATGACATGATTTATGATAGGAAATTATGTGTATTTTAGGATCTCTTTGTGTGCTTGCTTACCTATTGGATTTCTTACATTGATTGGATTAATTCTGTCCCAAATCAGCATGACAGGTATGTGGTTATTTATGGTTAACCGCTTTAGTTTCATAGAGATTTCTCAGGTGTTTAATTGAATTGAATGCAACCTATATATTTGGATGTTCATATATGCAAATCATAAAGTCAATATGATTATCACAATTAAGATATAAGTGTGTATTCTCGCACCTACATGCCACCCTGTTGTAAGATACAATGAGGTCAAGCCCAAGAGGGAAGACCCATGGGCACCATGAGAGGTGACCCTAGGCACCAAGCTTAGGATAGAGAAGGTGGCCTTATGGTATTGCATGACTAATGGGCACCATGAGAGGTGAACCCAGGCACCAAGATCAGGATGAAGAAGGTGGCCTTAAGTCATTGGCAAAAGAGAAACCCTAAGGAGGGTATCCAAGGGTTAGGGTAAAAGTAGTGGAGAATGTCACAGTGAAAATGTAAATTGGCTTGTTAATTAACTTGATTATGATATTTAGATTGTTAGACATATATGTGAAATTTTGGTTGTCCCCACATATCGAAATATTCATTTATGCTGCCCGACATTTTGTTTGTCGGCATTTTAGGTACAAGTTTGGAAAGGACAAACAGTAAAGTGGCATATTGTGAAAATAATAATTAAAGTACCAGGAGGATTAGTTAGAGTAGATTCCAATCATGGATAGAAGTTAGATATCCAAGTTTTTAAAAGGTATGCAAAGTTTTATTTTATTCCAGCTTTCATTATAGTTTGGTAGAAATTTATAATTATTATTGATTATTTGTCGAACCTTTGATCCTATTTATTGGGATAAAGGCTCTGACCACTTGGTCTCCCTTAATTGGGGGTTACCGGGAGGCGGGGTCGTTACATTTGGTATCATAGCATTGGTTCCTCATTTAATCCTTAGTAATTATTAAAATTTACAAACTCTGTAGAATCGAGGGAGTTATTAGAGGATTTTCCAAAGATTGAGGCATCTAGAAAAGGATCACAGTTCGGGGGCTGGCAAGATTTTCCTGCACACCACTAGTCGAAATATGAGGACTCCCAGATCTGTGTGACTTCCTGGCCAATGCCTTAGGATCTGACTCAAAATAAGATACCTTTAGGACTCTCTCATCTATTTTCATCCCTTCTTAACCCTAATTCTATTAAGATTCTAAGGTTTAGGGTTTTCTCTCTCTTCCTCACCCTCTTGAGGATAGGGTACATATGATAAGGTTAAGGAATCCTCCACCAAATTAATGAAAAGCATGTAAATAAGATGTCATGGACATAAGCTTAATAGTTTAAGTGTAAACTAAAGATTAGTTGCATGCTTAAGTCATATGGCAAGTGTTGTCGTACCCTCAGGAGAGACCTGAGGTTAGATCTTCTTGTTAAGAGGATGAGTATAGAGTTGGTCTTGGAGGCATAGATCTCCATTTAAGGTAGAGACCCGGAGCATCCTCTGATGATGATGCTAACCCTAACCCTAAGTGGTGGTTAGAGAGAGAGAAGGCATGATGAGATGAATAGTAATGACTTTGGCGTCGATAGTATCGACTGGCTGATCGCTGGCAACCTGATGGTAACTCACTACCATCGACTTCCCAGTCCATGGTATCAACTCTGCGCTGCTCCTTGCGGCTGCCTGCCTGTGGCTGTGTCAATAGTATCGACTGATGTCGATGGTATCGACAACTGCAAATATGTGTTTTTCCTGAAATTGCACAACAAAACCAAATCAGTCGAGATAAAACCTATAATTATAATCATTTATGCTCAAAATGATAAAATAAGAGATATTTGACACTAAGAAGGTTCATAGACTAAAGTAAGTGAATTATGCAATATTAACCACCAAAGTGACCAATAAACACATAAAACGCAAGTAAAACAAGTCTATAAATGCGACTCAAAATCATCACATCAAACTCCCCTAAGCTTGCACATTGCTCGTTCTCGAGTAACAAAACTCTAGAATAGAATTGCGAGAGTCAACTAAAGAACATATTATCACAACCCACTTTACCATATGATCCCCGCCATACATTCACAATCCGGCCCTTACTAACCACATAATGATAATTACCCTCAAGGCGACAATAATCATCCATAAAAGATATCTACCTCAAAATTGATGAATACTATCACATAAGGCAGTTAACATAATAAAATCCTCTAGTCCAGACTCAGGGCATCTTGTGATATTCTATCTACGTTGCTCGTCCTAACTACCATCTAGATGGAAGCAACTCTCCTGATATTAATGAGTGAGGAGATGATCATGGTGGCCTACCAATTCGAGCAACGGGTGGATGGAATAGGTGGCTGCTGAAGAAATGGAAGCATTATACGGTTTTAACATGCACAAAAACAATAATGACCTAAATGATGCATATGCAAATGAAAATGCCCTAATGCCTACATTTGGGTGGAATGATGCATGCACTATCATTCCGTCTCCAGGTGAGATGGAATATCTAATAAAACTATGCCATGTGCTTATTCTTCTTAGTATGCAAGTGAGAACATGTTCCTTTCTCCCTCTCATTCTTACTTACTTCTCAATTTTTTTTTTCTTTCTTTTGTTTTTCAAAACTTTTTTCTTTTCAACTTTTATTTTTTTCAAACCCTTATTTTCATAGCTGACAATGAATTATTTGTCAGACTCACTTATTGCTACATAACTTATACATTTGAAGCATACAGAAGGTATGGAACAAGTTCATCACCTTTAATGCTTCAGAAGACATAAGATGCACAATTTACTATATGCACAAAAATGTGAATGCAGCTACAAAATGATAGTTATGCAACTAAATGACACACACCTAAGGATAATGTGCATGTATAACTATTCTATTTTTTTTAATTTTCATGCACAAATATGTGAAAATAGTTGCAATGCAAGACCTATCTACATGGGATGCAATCAAAGAGATGAAAACCGTAATGTACTTCCAGTTCTTATGGTGGAGTATGAAAACAATGGGGTGGATAGATCACAAGACTAATTGAATGAACCTTTGGAAAAATATTATGTGTCCCTCCTTACTGACCTGTGTAGTAATTAAGAGGTCTCTCTCTCTCTTATTTCAAATTAAGGTCTCATTATCATTTGGTCAGTTTAAGCTCAAACAACCAATTCTGTCCACTTTTCATGAGTCACATGAATGTACAGTTGTGGTTTCCTGTTTTAGAGTTGACCAACCCAATTATTTCCTTAAGTTATGTGCTCAAAGTTAAACAACACAAGCTTGCAAAAGCACTAAAATTTGTCAAATTTACCCCTGATTCCCATGTACAAACAACGAGATGACACATGACATTAGACATCCACAATTACACTAGATAGAGTGTGGATCCTAAAAACAAACTAATAACTAAGAGAAATAAATGACAAAAGACAAAGCAATAAAAACTAAAAACTAGGAAAAATAAAGGATAGAAACTGTTCCAACTCCCCCCCTAAGCTTGAATTCGACTATGGCCTCATAGTAAAAAACAACCTTAAAAGGAGGAATAGTGATACCGATCATTCTGCAGGTGGAGGTGGGTACTGCGGTGCTGTCATGATGGGTACTGCCCCTGGAAGCTCGGATCATACTGGGGCATTGGTGGAGGTTGTGGATACCTCCAAAAATAACTCTGGCTCCAGTAGTTGTCGTAGAAGGGCTGTTGTTGCATCTCCATCCTACGCAACCTGTCATGGATGTTCTATTGGTTGTCGAGGAGGAGACGTTCATTCTCGTAAATAGCCTGCTGATTCTCGAAAAGCTAGTTCGTGGTATCCTGAATACCGGCGAATGAAGCTGTATGCTGCTGCTGGGTCTGATGAATCTCCTACAACATCGAGTACATTCCTTGCATCGAATAGACATCCTCTCCTTGATGAGAGGGTTGAGGTGGCGGAGGCTGTGAATATGATGATTCACCCAGGTGGAAGTGGGGACGCTTCCGGGGTGCTACTCGTGCCCGAAGAGGAGTGAAAGCCTCCTCTTCCTCTTCATGCTCGTTGCCATCCTTATCATTGTCGTCATTACTGCCATCTTCATCCAAGTCATCAATGGCTATGATGGGCCACCTGAAATGCTGAGCTCCCTCGATGTTGAAGACGGGGTCTAGAAGCGAACACTCTTGATATTCGTGATTAGCATGGCAATGTGCATATGCCAAGCCATCACGGAGTAGGAGGAGGTTGGAGCGGTGCAGATGCTGCAGGTTGACCTTGTTCCTTCTGGAAAGGGGAGTAAGCTGGGAGAGATCCAACCCAAGGTAGATGGCCAATGGTGTGATCAGCCCCCCAAAATGGATAGGAGCTTTCCTCGTACTCCTTTTCACGGCCACCACGTGCGTCAAGAAGAACGCACCCCAATTGCACTCCTCACGCTTCAACAGTTTGTGCAAAAAGAACAAATCTGTCTCTTGGAATTTGCTAAGAGACAGGTCACCATGAGCAAAAAGCGTGGTGTAGAGCATGCGGTATAGAATCCGTACAAACGGATGCTTGAAGTCGGCAACTGCAACGTTGTGGTAGCTGACGGATTTGCCCGGAGGCACAGTCATGAGCTGGGTGAAGATATCATCATAGTCCGTTCTGTTGTCTGGCCTCCGGTGCTGGTAATAGTCATGATACCAGTTATACACCGAATTGAACTGGGTGAGAGTGAGGGTGTAATTGTTGTTGAAGAGTCTAAACAACACACACCCTTTCTTCCACTCCCTGTCGGTGGTGATCAAGTCATTGGGCACGACATTGATGTCCAATGATGCCATGAACTCTGCCACGAGTTCCTTGTAAGTCGGCCACTCGCCGAAGAATGGCTGGCCGTCGGCGTGGTACTCCAACTCATCAAACATTCTGCCCGTATGCTTTGCCTGCCCCTACAGGACGTAGGCGAGGTTGGCGTTGAACCCCAGATCGCGGACCATAGTCCAATCAACGTAGCGAGTGGGCTCAATCTTCCTCTTCAACACTCCTCATAGACCTTCCGGATCTCCACGGAAGGGTGGACAATCCTCGGATGAGGAATCGATGCAGGTGATGGAGGAATGAATTCAGGGATCTCCATTGGGGCCGCGCGCAAAGAAGATGCTCCGTCTGTCTGCACCATTGTCGTCGAGAAAAAGGAATAGAAGATGGAGCTTGGTGAAGACTCGGTGAAGATCGCGATCCTTGGACGCTCGTAATAGGCCTCCGGTCGCACAATAATGCTCAGTGAACAAGTAGAGGAAGAAAGCTCTGAAAGTGTGAATAGAATTGACAACCACCCCTCTCTTTTATAACTGCAGTCATCGCTGTTGCGGACCCGTCGATACCATCGACGCGGGTCGATGGTATCGACACCTGTAGCACAATCCGGTCTTCACGAGTATCGACGGCTGTCGATAGCCTGATGTAGGGCCCCAGATTGATGAGGCGTCGATATCATCGACGTGTGTCAATGGTATCGACCCATCCCACAGATTGACTTCCTTGATGTAGCGATCGCCGTTGATTTCCTCTCACGGATCGATGACATGTCGCGTCGATACCATCGACGCGGGTTGATAGTATCGACTCTTCTTAGGTTAAACACCCTCGCGAGGCCCGGCCGCCGCTTTCTACCTGTAGCCGGGTCGATACCATCGACATGCCCGTCGATGGTATCGACTTCACTGAGACAAATTTTGTCTGAAAATCCTCACGGATCTCGCGAGTATCGACACCCATGTCGATACTATCGACCCCGTTCTGGAGATTCACTGATGGTAGGTCAATACCATTGACGATTCCGTCGATAGTATCGACTTAGAGAAATTTTTGTAGCCACCTAAGTGTGCCCGTGTTGATACCATCGACACAATGGTCGATGGTATCGACCCTGCCTCAGACCTGCACACTGAACAAACGATCAAGGTATCATTTTTACACTAAAAACAAAATTAAACCAAACTAACTTGTAAATGCAAACAAAAATAGATGAAACTACCAATGGTTGGGTTGCCTCCCAACAAGCGCCCTTATTTAATGTCGTAGGCTAGACGAAATCAAGCATATCACACATCCTTGAGTGCAATGAGTTTGACCTCATGCACTTTCCTCGTGTAACCCTCATCGAAGCACAACTTCAACCTCTGTCCATTAACCAGAAATGTTGTCTCTCCATCACGCACCATGATCGCTCCATGTGGCCAGACCTCCTCTACAATGAAAGGTCCACTCCACCAGGATTTCAATTTCCCGAGATGCATCTTCAACCTGGAGTTGAACAAGAGCACACGATCTCCCTTCTTGAAGACACACATCTGAATGTGTCGATCGTGAATCAACTTTGTTCGCTCCTTGTAAATCCGCGAGATTTCATATGCATTCATCCTCAGCTCATCGAGTTCATTTAGCTCTAACAAGCGTTTCTTTCCTGCCTCATCATAATTCAAGTTCAACTTCCTTAGCGCCCAGTGCTCCTTATGCTCCAATTCTACCGGCAAATGGCAAGCCCGCCCATAAGCCAACCTAAAAGGCGTAGTGCCTATAGGTGTCTTAAACGCCGTCCTATACGCCCATAAGGCGTCAGGTAGCAAGGTGATCCAGTTTTTTCATGTCGAAGCCACTGTGCGCTCCAGGATTTTCTTAATTTCTCTATTGGAGACTTCAACTTGCCCCTGTGTCTGCGGGTGGTACGGGGTACCAATGTTGTGCTTTACCCCATACTTCCTCAACAATGCAGTGAACTTTTGATTTCTGAAATGGGTACCTCCATCACTGATAATCATCATCGGTACACTAAATCTACAAAAAATATAGTCTTTTATGAACCTACACACTACAGTAGCATCATTAGTCCTAGTGGGTATTGCCTCTACCCACTTCGATACATAGTCAACAGCCAATAAAATGTACAAATTAGAGTTTGAGGACACAAAGGGTCCCATGAAGTCAATACCCCACAGATCAAACACCTCAACCTCTTAAAATACGTTGAGGGGCATCTCCTGTCGCTTTGAAATATTACCTGCCCGTTGGCAGGAATCGCATCGCCGCACATAATCATATGCATCCCGGAACAATGTAGGCCAGTAAAGGCTGCTCTCAAGTACCTTGGCCGCTGTTCTAGAACTGGAATGATGACCTCCCGTGGGTAGAGTATGACAATGACAAAGTACACTCTCATACTCAACCTCCGGTACACACCTGCGCAACACACCATCCCTGCATTGCTTCAACAAAATGGGGTCATCCCAGAAATAATATCTCAAAGAATGGAAAAATTTCTTTTTCTCTTGATATGTCCAATCATCTGGGATGATTTTACAGGCAAGATAATTAACAATATAAGAAAACCATGGATCTTTAGATTTTACAGAAAGAAGTTGTTCATTAGGAAACGTCTCGGTAATAGGTATATGAATGTCCCTCTCGCCTACCCGTTCCAACCTAGACAAATGGTCTGCAACCACATTTTCTATTCCCGCCTTATCTTTGATTTCAATATCAAATTCTTGTAACAGTAAGATCCACCTAATAAATCTAGGTTTTGCATCTTTCTTTTCCATCAAGTACTTTATAGCAGCGTGGTCCGTCCATACCACAACTTTTGACCCTACAAGATATTGCCGAAAATTTTCAAATGAAAAAATGACGGCGAGAAGCTCTTTTTCAGTTGTAGTGTAATTAAGTTGTGCTTCATTTAAAGTTTTGGATGCATAGAAAATCACAGCGGGTTTGTTGTCAACACATTGTCCTAGAACTTCCCCTACTATGAAATCCGACGCATCACACATTAATTCAAACGGCTTTATCCAATTCGGTGTTTGCACAACCGGTGTAGAAATTACTTTCTCTTTAAGCACATTAAAAGCACGCAAACACTTCTCATTAAAATCAAACACCAAATCTTTCTCCAACAACTCAGATAAAGGTTTAGTGATTTTTGAGAAATCTTTTATAAAGCGGTGGTAAAATCCTGCGTGATCGAGAAAACTCCGTACCCCTTTAACCAAGTTCGGTGGGGTTAATTTGGAAATAACCTCAATTTTAACCGGATCTACCTCCATCCCCTTGCTAGACACTTTATGTCCAAGCACAATCCCTTCACTAACCATCATATGGCATTTTCCCAGTTGAGAACCAAATGCGTGTCCTCACATTGTTGTAAAACTTTATCCAAGTTATATAAACATTCATCGAAATACATACCATAGATGGAAAAATCGTCCATGAAGACCTTCAAACAACATTCAACGATATCAGAGAAAATGGCAAGCATGCACCACTGAAAGGTTGCTGGTGCATTGCACAAACCAAAGGGCATATGGCGATATGCAAACGTGCCATAAGGGCAAGTGAAGGTGGACTTCTCTTGGTCCTTAGGATCAATGGAAATCTGATTATAGCCCGAATAACCATCTAGAAAACAAAAGTGAGATTGACATGCTAACCGCTCTAATATCTGATCAATGAATGGAAGAGGAAAATGATCCTTCAACGTAGCAACATTCAATCTACGGTAATCGATACACACACGCCACCCGATTACCAGACGGGTCGTGACCGACTCATTTAACAAATTATGCTTAATAGTAATTCCCCCTTTTTAGGGACTACCTGTGTGGGGCTTACCCACATCGAGCCGGAGATAGCATAAATGATGCCAGCAGAAAGGAGCTTGATCACCTCCTTCTTGACGACCTCCATCATGCTTGGATTTATTCTATGCTGTGGCTATATCACAGGTTTGGCTCCTTCCTCGAGCCGGATCTTGTGCTGGCAAAGTGTAGCGGAGATCCCCTTGATATCTGCGACTGACCACCCAAATGCACCACAGTGATTCTTCAGCACGATCATCAGTTGATCCTTCTCCTCGACACTCAGATATGCTGAGATAATCACTGGTAGCTTTTCACCCTCGGCAAGAAATGCATATTTCAAATGAGGTGGCAGTGGCTTCAAGTCTAACTCTGGCGGACTGATCAAGGATGACTGAAGCGGTGGTGGGAGCTCCCCAAGATCTTCATAGTACCTAGCGTAAAAACACGGCAACACCTGAAGCATCTTGACACATTCTTGTAGTGACTTACTTCTCATCCAGTCATGTGTTATATTGACAAGGCAAGCTTTAAGAGGCAATTCTGGATATGCATCGAAAACAGAACTTGCTATGGCATCATCTTCAGTAGAAGGAGGGATGTCCTCCTCTTCATCATTCAAAAAACCCATAGCCTTGATAAGAGAAACAACTTTGGTCTGCTCCATAATGTCTACAGCCAGTGTCCCCTTCTCCACCTTAGTCATTACATGAGCCATATCTAGAAACAGCTTCCCTAGACAAAGAGAAATATTCTGATCATAGTATTTCACCATGCGGCACTGCTCATTTGCTTTTGATTGTGTTGTGCTTGAGGGCATGACCATTTCAAACCGATCATCAGCGATACCCAAGGTCAAACAGCCTCTTCCCATCTCAAGTATCATATCAGTAGTAGCTTGGAAAGGCCTACCAAGGAGTAGCTCGTTTCCTTGTTCGTCCTGCATTTCCATTACCACAAAGTCTGCTGGAAATACAAATCGGTCAACTTTAACCAAAACGTCCTCACAAATACCGTATGGCTTCACCATAGAATTGTCCGCCAACTGAATTGTCATATTACTGTGTCTCGATTCTTTCAGTCCCAACTTCTTGAATGTAGAGAGAGACATCAAATTTATACTTGCCCCCGAATCACACAGTGCTTCATCGAATTTCACTTTACCAATGTAAAATGAAATGTTGAAGCAGCCCAAATCCTACCTTTTAGGTGGCAATGTGCCCATGATGAAAGCACTCACCTGCTCCTTAAGAACCATGACCTCAATATCAGGAATCTTCCTCTTCTTTGTGATTATGTCTTTCAGAAACTTGCCGTAAGAGGGAATCTGCTCTATTGCTTCCAACAATGGAATGTTGACAGAAAGCTTCCTAAAGCTATCTAGGAACTTCTTGAACTGAGCATCCACTTTCTTGGCTTTCACGCTATTAGGATATGGGACTGGGATAGTCTGTGCTCTTTGATGTGGTGGCACATATAGTGTCCTCTTCTGCATCTCCTCCTCAACAACTAGTTTTGCTATGACATCCTCTACCACATCCTCTACCGGCTATGTGATTGGAATCGGAACCTCCTCTGTGGCCTCACCTGTGGTTTCTGGCTGGGGTGTGCTCGGTTCATCGGCCCTGGAATTTAAAATCTGCTTGCCACTCCATAGAAAAATTGCCTTAGCCTGTTGGTTTCCTCCTGGAATGTTTGTATTTCCCAGAAAACCTTGCTGTGCTGGCTTTTTCAAATTTGCTATTTCAGCTACCATTTGCACCAAAGATGTATCTATAGTCCTCATCTGAGCCCCGTGACTTTGTAAGGTCTGCCCAAATTGATTCAAAAATTCTCCTTGATGCTTAATCTGCTAGCCAAACGTGCTCATGAGTTCTTAATTCTGCTTGATTACTTGGTTGAGCAATTCATTGCTCTTATCCTCTGGCGACGGTTGGGGTTTTGCGCCAGGGTCCTGCAAGAAATTGTTCGGGTCCTTCCAGGAAAATTTCTTGTCTTTCCTCCACGAGTAGTCGTTGTTTCTGTACCCCTGCTGTTGGCGCATAAATTTCACTTGAGCTTCATCATCAGATTCTGTGTCTTCTTTTGCAAGTAGTTTCTTGGCTAGAAGGTCCATCTTCTCATTTAGCTCTTTGATGGCTTTTGACTCACCCGCAGCTCGAACATGCTCTAGTGCGTCTCTATCGCCCCAAGATTGCTTTTTGGCCATGTTCTTCAAAATTTCCCAACACCTTGTGCCTGTGTTGTTTAAGAAGAACGCTGAACCTACTGAATCCAGGTTACTTCTATCATGCTCAGAAAGAGCAAAATAGAAAATCTTAACTTGCTTCTCCTTATCAAGCCCATGATGTGGGCACCTCCTCAGCATGATTTGGAAACGTTTCCATGTCTCAGAATAAGTCTCCCTGGCTTTCTGACTGAAGTTATGGATCTTTCGTACCAGATCGTTGGTCTTCTCAGGTGGAAAGAACCTCTCGAAGAAAACCTCAATCATATGGTCCCATGTTTCCACTGTCTCATCATCCAGATTATGCAACCATTCACGCACATTACTTGCCAGAGAGCTGGGGAACAACTTCAGGTAAAGCGTCTCCTATGGAAACCTATCAATCTTGATCATGTCGCAGTTTTCCACAAATTTGCTAATGTGCGCGATAGGGTCTTCATTCTTCAGCCCATGGAATGCTTGAGACTTGACCAGGTTGATTAGTGCCGGATCAATCTTGTAGGTCGGAATGTTGACTGCCAACTTTTTGATCGACCCCTTTGATGCTGATGAAGAAGAAGCCTTTATTTTCTCCCATATTGTCTATTCTTCTGCCATGGCTTTTGGTTCGGAGTCAGAGTCTATTTCTTCAAGTTGGGTTTGAATGTTGTTCTCCTCGTCATATGATCCTAGTAATGGAACCTCTGGTGATAGCTGTGTGTAGTATGTGCTACGCGTCTTCACCATGCACCAGTACCTGCAAAAATAATAATTTAGATTCAGTACCATGCTAGACGATTACGAAATATGAAAGATAAACTATGAATTTAAAAAATGATAATAAAATAATAAAATAAAAAGTGGCCTAGAATGGCCGCTTGCAGCACTCGTAGTGCTGACAATTGCCGTGTCCCCGACAACGACGCCAAAAACTTGACACACTTTTACCGTGCGTATAACGCAAGTGTACGCGTCAATATAGTACAAGCCCTTATGAGGCCCGAGTCAAACTCAGGGACACTGAATTATCGGTAGACTACTATTAACTGCTCACAATCAGCTAGACCAGTTAAAAGGTTCTGAGAGTTGTTGAAAAATACAAGAAAATAAAATAAAACAAAGCAATCAATTAAGGGTTTAGTTTAATCAATTCAATTGGAGATCTTTAGGATTGCGGTTTCACCGCGGGTTTTCATTATATAAATTTCCACATAGTTAATCAGATTCATCTCTTTATCCGGGTAGTGGCTTGTAGTCAGAATTGTTCACTGTCGTGATACAATTAACTACCAAAATCTAGGTCGGTTCCACCATTGTAGTAACCTATACCCTAAACTAGGTGCATTAAAATCGACCTCTGGGTTTCCACCATTAACCGTACATCACCTTATTCAAGGAATTTATGAGTTAATGTGAATTTCGTCTCTTTTCAACTGTTAATTCTTCTTTCAAAGCAATTAAAGGCATTAGATTATCATTAGGGTGATCAAGCATAATGATATAATTGAGAAAACGAAATCATACCACGGATTTAAGAGATAACTTATGAATTACTATGATAAAAACATCATACAATGATTTCCCGGGCTACTCCCGGTCCTAAAGATAAAGGGGATTAGCCCCACATGTTCATCTCTGAGAAAGACATGGTCGAAGAAAGGGGAAACATGGAGAAAAATGTGGATGAGTAATGTGAACCCCTGAACAGAGAAGATCCAAGCGTTCCTTAGCATAGAATGCACGATCTACAACCTTTCGGCGGTGGAGAACGTCTTCTTCAGCTCTCGGAACAGTTGGGGCATGCTTCTGGGCTCCGTTCTTCTCTCCACACCCTCTCGGGATGTATGCAGCGGCTAATGACGTGATAGATCACTCCTGGCCGCCGTCTTTAGGTATTAACACTGAGTTAGGTCGCCAAAATATCACATCCGTTGGATTTGGGCTGATCTGAAGCAAACTCTGATCTGACGGTGTTGATACCATTGACCCCTCGTGATATTGGAAAGCCTTCCTTCTTTTCTGTCATCCCGCTTGATGCTGACTCGATACCATCAACACAGGTCAATGGTATCGACACCCTTAGGCATCAGTTTTATCTCTTTTCCGTCACTGAAGCTATAAGCGTCGATAGTATCAACTTTGGCGTCGATAGTATCGACTGGCTGATCGCTAGCAACCTGATGGTAACTCGCTACCATCGACTTCCCAATCGATGGTATCGACTCTGCGCTGCTCCTTGAGGATGCCTGCCTGTGGTTGTGTCGATGGTATCGACAGCTACAGATATGTGTTTTTCCTGAAATTGCACAACAAAACCAAATCAGCCGAGATAAAACCTATAATTATAATCATTTATGCTCAAAATGATAAAATAAGAGAGATTTGACACTGAGAAGGATCATAGACTAAAGTAAGTGAATTATGCAATATTAACCACCAAAGTGACCAATAAACACATAAAACGCAAGTAAAAGAAGTCTATAAATGCGACTCAAAATCATCGCATCATCGACCATGTGTGTGGGGTTGACATGCTTTTGGTGGGGATACCCATGATAGAGTGAGCTAGGTGAGGTTGGTTGACCTAGTACCTTTGGTGACCCAACCCTGGGAAGGGTCATGCATGTTAGGGTGAAGGATAACCCCTTCCTGGATGAGGTTAGTGATGACCATATAGAAACCCTATGAGCTTGTATGAACATGGCAGAGTTGCACCCAAAGTACATCAGTAGTGCTGAGAGTAGGCTAAAACCCTAGCCAGGAGAGTATGTAGATAAGCATGAAGAGTTATAGATAATCTTGAGCAAACATAAGTTTCACCCATGTAGGTGTACGTTTGTGAGTTTGATCTACCTTACAGAAGAGAGGACCTCTAGTAGTAAGGTTGTTGTAGGGTTAAGCTCTAGAGAGAGAGCAGGGCCTGAGCTAGAAGGTTGAAAGTTTAGACTCTGGGTTAGGAGGAACCCTCAGAAGTTGAGGATGATGCAACCTAAGTGAATGGTTGCGGTTGCCTCGTGCATGATCCCTGGAGTCTTATGGTATCTTGGTTGCCTTTAGAGGAACCAAACCCCAGAGAAAGGATGAGGCTGCTGGTACCTATGTGCCTATGGTATATGTAAGGACCCTGACCTGCGTTTAGGGCTTACCCTGTTTGCTTTGACTAACCTTGATGGTTTGATGCTTGCTAATCACCTTTAGTGGTGATTAGGGTTTGGTTTTTCTTTGTTGAGAGTTGGAGGTGCTACTTGCAAATCACCCAAGTTTAGGGTTTTGTGAGCAAGTTTGCCACCTTGAGAAGTGTTCTTCTCTCTCTTTGCTTCCTCTAGGGTTGAGAGGAAGGCTTGGGCTTGTTGTTTGAGTTCTTTGGGCCTTTGTTGAGCTCGTTCAGGCCTTGGAGTTCCTTGTTTGGGCTTTCTTGGGCCTTGTGTCAGTCAAGAAGAGCTTGTGTCAGCCTAGAGAGGAGGTGTGTCGCACTAGTATATGCTTGGCGTGTCGCCCATGAAGCTTGGTCCAACCTTGATCACGTTTGGAGGACACATGGTGCATGCCTTGGACAAGTGTCTTGGACCTTGCTAGGAGTGGTGGCTTGAGTTTGTGGACAAGTGTCCCTTGGGTGGACGACACATAGAAAGAGTTTACCTTGTTTTCTCCTCCCTTCTCTTCTATATAGGTGGTCCCTTCCTTAGCTTGAGGACCCTTTAGTTCCTCTCCTTCTTGTGCACGACACTCCCTCTTTCCCTTGCTTGGTGGCCGACACACCCTTGAAGAAGGAGCTTGGAGTTTGACACACCCTTGGAGAAGAAGAGTGGAGGTCGACACACCCTCTTGGAGGAACCTTGGTGGCCGACGTCCCTTGGAGCTCAAAGTGCATCTTCTACCTTGGAGCTTAAGGCGGGTTGCATGACTCTAACCCTAACTACTCTCCTCTCTTTGCATATATGTTTGCTTTAATCTTGCCTATGCACGTTAGTAGCTTAGATCTTGTTCATCTTGCATGTTGGCCGATCCTTGTGTGCTAGGGTTTAGGGAGCAACACTCTTTTCTCCCCTTGGTCTAGATGAGTGAGCTTGGGTCCTAGTGTCATGAGCAACACCCCTCTTTCCTACTCGATTGAGGTGAGCTTATGACCTAGTGGCTCGAGCAATACCCTCCTCTCACCTTGGGCAAGATGGTGAGCTCATTTTGATGGCTTGTACCGTGGTCGAGATGTGTGGGAAGGTGCTGCCCGACAGTCCTTGCCCTAGTTTACCCTTGCACGGTTTGAGTGAGCAAAGCTTCTCTTTTGTTCCATGGTCGGGTGAGCACACTGACTCTGCTCGCCCGGTGGGCTTCTCGCCCAGCAGCTCTGTACCCACTCGCCCGATACACCCTGCTCTACTCACTCCACAAACCTGCTCGCCCGATAGCTTTGCTCAGAGCCCTGCACGGTTAAGTACCCGACACACCCTACCTGCTTGAACGTGCTCTGCTCACTCAGAGCGCCAACTTGCTCGCCCGACTGTCCTTGGCTCGCCTAGCCGTGTCGCCTGACACAATGCCTTGCTCACCCCCTGACCGTGTCGCCCGAGGTCACCCTACTCGGTCAGTGCGCTTGCTCACCCGACACATGAGTGGCTCGCCCGACACACACACACCTACTCACCCATGCTATACCCTGCTCGCCCGTTTGCCTTGCATGCCCAGTTAGCACCTTGTCTCGCCCTATGAGCCTGCTCGCCCGATAGCTTTGCTCTGCCCGCTTGCTAGAGCTACACGCCCATTAGGGTTTAGATGAGGGTGGGTTTTGCCCGAGATGACTTTTAGTGAGGGTTCATGGTATCTCTTGTGAGGGCACGACCTATCATGAAAAGGTGACATGTCGACTATGCTTTTATGGTGGCTCATTTCTTAATAATGATATTTATGTTCTCTTAAATGCCAAATGTGATCTTGAGCATGCTTTAGGATTGCTTGATAATGTGCTTACATATGTAACCTTAAGATGGGGCACGAATATAGTTATTATTGTCACTTTGTGCGGGCAAAGTACATAACCCTAATTGTCACCTTATATTAATAATGATGAGTCTCTTGATTATTCATATGGTTATTGAATGATGCTCACCATGCAGGTAATGCTTAGCCCAATGAAAGGCTATGAGAAATGGCCAATAAGAACACTGTAATGACAGGTGTCTTATGAATGATGTTCCATAATGATGTTGAAAGCCTTGAGAGGATATGGCACTAGGTAATAAGGGATTGAGATCCCATGATATATGATGATCCTTGATATGGATCTAGATGGTTGGCAAGAGGCCAAGTGATAACATGTGATGTGAGATCCTTGTGATGGATCAAGTGTGATGTAAATTATAAGAAATGCATAATGTTGAGTTTATGTTATTTTCCTTTTATTATGTCTTGCATGTTATACAACTTGGTTGAATCTTGCAATCCATCTAAAAGATACTAATTAATCATAATGAAATCTATCATGTAGCTTGCCCTGGCCATAGATTCATCACCAGTCAGGATAGGGTGATGATGAAACAGGTTCTCCTGCGGGTCAACCCGGAGCACATATTTTTGAATATGCGAGGTTTCTCCTAGCCTAAAATAGAGAGGTGAAACGAGTGCAGCTGCAGTTGCAGACTTGGATGTGTGATGAGCATGGTGAACATGGCCCATGGCTCCAGATATGTGATATGTTGAGCATGAATACGTTCATGGCTCCGAGCACGGTGTTTAGACACGTGGCTCAGTTTCTAGCGCCGTGACCTGTACCGAGGTGGGCTAGGAAGAGGGTAGCTTGAGGAGCTGACCCTATGGCTTATGACCACTTCAAGCACGAGACTCTGGTCCTGCTTATGATATACTCATGTACTGACCATGAGGCGGAGAAGGTCTTGGATTCCGGCTCTTCCATTGACCTTGTATGGCACCGGCTATGGGCTTCACAGCCGAAGGTTGGATTTGAACGGTACGGTTCATTTCCTCAGGGCATAATAATAAAATGTAATACATCCGTTTAGTATATATTGATAAGACAAACACGAAAACATTGGTTGAGGCCTTGTTTGTGTAGTTAACTTTATTTATCTTGCAGTTACTGGGCATTACCCCTATGTGGTGAGTTTCATATATAGTTTATCTTGTCAATCATGTTCCATTGGGAAATACGCTGGTACAGCTAGTAAGTCTGATAGTATGTATGGCCTACTTTTCATAAGACTATTTGTGTTATATTCCTTATCAGTATATCTCCTCATATAAATGCTTATATGAGGTTTTGTAGTTTGGCGCGGAGTTATGCCTCCCGCTGGGACAATGTTCAATTGTCTCACTCCGCTGGTTTATACCCTTTTTAGGTGGTCGAGCTTGTCGTGGTGGTGGTCGCGGAGTTGCGGCCGAGCAGCGAGAAGATCAGTAGAAGGTAGGCTTTGGAGATGCTGCTATTTTGATGTTTTGTTGTAGAGTCTAGAGTCATCCCTGTACTCTCAGGTCCTTGGCGGTGTTTTGATGTTGTTCTATGATGTACGACCGATGCTGTTTGTGTATCCTGCTGCTAGCCGGATACGGGCCTTTATATGTATGAACAGGTGGTGAACTCATGTGTTGATAGAACAGCTGTTGCTCTAAGCTATGGACATGTGTCCAGACTTGTATGGATATGTATATAACATGTTTTCTTGCAGGATATGGACTGGAATGTAATATGTCTCTCAGTTTATCAGTTTTCCGCAATCGGTTTTAATTAACCCGTGTTTTTGATAAGCTGTGGTTATGGTGATTTCCGCACGTTTTCACGTAACACCTCATTATCGGTATGATAATGGGATGTGTTGCCACAGTATAGGTGTTTACCTTCTAGGGTTAGGAAGAAGAGTTCCTTAGACCCTGAAGAGGTTTAGTAACAAGTTGTGAGGCCTTATGCCTAGTTGTTTGTCCTTGAGGAGGACTCAACTCTGAGGTGTTGCTCGAGTAGAAGGATTATAGAACGTGCATGTTATACCTCATACATGTTTGGTTCGTGGTTAGAATGTTGAGCATGCAGTTGGATAGCTTTTACAGAAAGGTGAACCTAGGATCCCTAGACCTATAAGAGGGGAGGTAGTAGTGCTTGGTGTACCTAATGCTCATGACGAGATTTGATTTTCCATAGATTTGAGCATGACACCCCTCATGTTTAGAGGAAAGGGAAACCCCTTGGATTAAGGTGTATGTTTGGTGAATCCCTCACATATAAGTTGGTGACATGGGCATGTATGATCTTGGTCCAATATTGAGGATTGAGAACAAATATGACCTACCATGGAGACCTAGTATGGTTTAGAAGGTGGTCTGTTTGTTAACTATGTGCCTTAGTAGATTGCTAGGGCTAAGCATGCTCATGTGGATATAAACCTGAGACGTAGAGACGTTTGTGACCTTTGTTGCGATCAAGATGTAGTTTCCTCCCATCCTGGGAGAGGGACTCTTCTGTAGGTTATGTACAACTTTTGTTGGGTTTGAGGTAGCCTACAGAGGTCTCATAGGATCTAGAGAAGCTAAGTGGAGAGTACGTAGTATAAGAATGAACCTATAGACCCATCCTGGGAGAGGGACCCTTCTGTAGGGTATGTACAACTTTTGTTGGGTTTGAGGTAACCTAAATAGGTCTCATAGGATCTGGACAAGTTAATAATGATCTTGAACCTGATCTAGATGTTTCTTGCATGATTTAGGGTTTTACACCAAATAAGAATGATTAAGCACTTAGAAACCCTAATTTAGGGTAAAAGAGAAAAAATCACTTTAAATTTGATATATGTGATAATATACTGTTGGAAGATGATCCTAATACTTTTGAAAGAAATAGGTTAGAATCATTAGGTTTTAAGAGACATTTTGCCTAACTAGGGTTTGTAGTGATAAAAGTACAAGAAAAACCCTAACTGCAATGGAAACCCTAAAAGTGGACTAGAAACCCTAGGAAGAAAGCTAGGTTTAATAGATCTTGATGACATGATTTATGCTAGGAAATTATATGTGTATTTTAGGATCTCTTTGTGTGCTTGCCTATTGGATTTCTTACATTGATTGGATTATTTCTGTCCCAAATCAGCCTGACAGGTATGTGGTTATTTATGGTTAACTACTTTAGTTTCACAAAGATTTCTCAGGTGTTTAATTGAATTGAATGCAACCTATCTATTTGGATGTTCATATATGCAAATCATAAAGTCAATATGATTATCACAATTAAGATATAAGTGTGTATTCTCACACCTACATGCCACCCTGATGTAAGATGCAATAAGGTCAAGCCCAAGAGGAAGACCCATGGGCACCATGAGAGGTGACCCCAAGCACCAAGCTTAGGATAGAGAAGGTGGCCTTATGATATTGCATGACTAATGGGCACCATGAGAGGTGACCCCAGGCACCAAGCTCAGGATGGAGAAGGTGGCCTTAAGTCATTGGCAAAAGAGAAACCCTAAGGAGGGTATTCCAGGGTTAGGGCAAAAGCGGTGGAGAATGTCACACTAAAAACGTAAATTGGCTTGTTAATTAACTTGATTGTGATATTTAGATTGTTAGCCATATATGTGAAATTTTTGTTGTCCCCACATACCAACATATTCATTTATGCTGACCGACATTTTATTTGTCGGCGTTTTAGGTATAAGTTTGAAAAGGACAAACAGTTTAGTGTCATATTGTGAAAATAAGAATTAAAGTGCTAGGTGGATTAGTTAGAGTAGATTCCAGTCATGGATAGAAGTTAGATATCCATGTTTTTAAAAGGTATGCAAAGTTTTATTTTATTCCATCTTTCAGTATAGTTTGGTAGAATTTTATAATTATTATTGATTATTTGTCGAACCTTTGATCCTGTTTATTGGGATAAGGCTCTGACCTCTTAGTCTCCCTTAATTGGGGGTTACCGGGAGGCGGGGTCATTACATAATAAGCATCAATTTTAACCTCCACCCACTCCTTTCTCCTAGGGTTTCCAGGCGATCGCCTGGGCAATCCTAAGAAGGACCTGTGGCCATGGTGGCCTCCGCTGCCTCCACCACCACCAACGCACCATCCACCCCACCCACCAATCCATCCACCCCACCACCAAACAACCATAACCAAGAGACATTGAAGGAGAATGATGTCGGGAAGAAGAAGAATCCCTGGACGTCGATCGTGAAGAGAACTATGATACTAGAAAAGGAGTGTGTGGGACTGATATTCCCGAAACCAACCAAGAAGGATGGTAAGGTGATGGTAGATCTTGACGCGGAGGAATATGGACGTATGAAAGACATCTGGGAATTTGTAGTCTCGATCTACATCATGGGAAAATGCCTATTTTATCCCCATCTCTTGGATTGAATACGACAAGTTTGGAAACCCAAAGGTGACTTTGATGTTGTGTCGAAGGAAAAGGGTTTTTTCATAATCTGATTCTCCAACGAAATGGACAAGAAGACGTGCCTCAATAGCGGGCCCAGATGGTTTGATAGACATCTGGTTATCACAAAGCACTACTCCTTTGGTGATCCATTAGAGAAGATGGATGTCACTTCACTTCCGGTCTGGATCCACATCCTGTATAATGGTAAGATGTGGACTGAGAAGGCGGCAAGAACTGTTGCTTCGGGAGTAGGCAAAGTACTGCATGTGGAAACTAGGGCAATGGAGACAGAAGGCACTGATGAAGCCATGGTCCTAGTGGAAATTGAGGTGGAAGACTCAAACCCAAATAAAGTCTGGGTGAATGTACCGGGCAAGGAGGCGATCCCATTCAACATCAAATATGAGTTCATCCCTAAGAAGTGCTCAAAATGCTATCTTTGGACATGGTAATGATGAGTGTCCATAGAATAAGGAGATAGAGGCTACAAAGAATGATGATGGATTCCGAGCACCCAAAAAGACTTGGAAGGAGAGAAAGTCCAGCAACACCACAACATGTGAGAAAGCTAGCACGTCGGGAGAGAAGGAGGAAGGAGAAGTTGATGCTAACTCTTTCTGCTCTCTAAGTGAGTTGGAGGAGGAGATAGAGAAGATCCTGGAATATGAGAGGAATCCCAACTCAGCACATAAGGTGAAGGTGAAAGATAAACCCAAGGAGAAGGGGAGGAACCCTGGAGGGGAGAAGGAGAAAGAGACTAGTAGGCGTACCAGGAACAAGCGTTAAGTTATTAAATGTCAGTACCCATATGGAATGTTAAGGGGGTGTGCGACCCTGACAAGAGATGTGAGGTGAGGAACTGGATTAAGTCCAGTGGAGTTTCTATGGTGGCCATCTAGGAGACAAAGATTAAGAGAATTAATAGCAAGAGTGTGACATCCATTTTCCCTAATGGATGGAAACATATTACCAATCACGAGTCTGTAGAACTGGGAAGGATTTGTCTGGGGTGGAACCCAAATGCATGGGAGGCGGTGGTGGAGGTAAACTTCGACCAAGTTATCTCAGCTATCTATAATAACAAAGAAGGTTTAAGTATATTTTTCTCTACAATCTATGCCTTTAACTTGCATACTCAGAGGCAATCCTTGTAGAAGGAGTTGCTGGTCCAAGCGAGGTGGACGAACCTTCCATGGTCAACCATGGGAGACTTTAATAACATCAGATTTCAAGAAGAGAAAAGGGGTGGTAGGCTGGTACTGGAGGTGGTGTTGAGATCTTTCAACCAGACGATTAGTGAAGCAAAACTATGTGAACTGCCAATGCAAGGGGACAACACGTTCACATGGAATAATGAAGGTAAACCAAGAAAAAGAATTGCATCTAAACTTGATAGAGCCATAGTTAATGTCAGGTGGTTGGATTTGCTCAGGAACACCAACATCAAGGCTGTTACTGCAAACATCAGTGATCATGCCCCGTTGTTAATGCAGATGAGAGAGAAGTCCAAAAGAAATAGGCCCTTTTGCTTCATCAATTTTTGGACTAAGTGGGATGGCTACAAGGAGATGGTGAACCAAAGTTGGCGTGAACCCATCCAGGGTAAGCCCATCTATGTCTTCGCCAATAAACTCAACAGACTAAAAGGTGATCTCAAGAAGTGGTCGAAGGAGCATGTCAACATCCCTCTACTTATTGAATCAAACAAAAAGGAGTTACTAGAGGTTAGAAGTTAGCTGCTTAGGGATCCACTTAATCCAACTTTCATCGAAACTAAGATAGGATTAAAGCATATACTGGAGGACCTAAAGAAGGTGGAGGAAAGCTTCTTATGGCAGAGGAGTCACCAGAAGTGGATCCAAGATGGGGATAGAAACACAAAAATCTATCATAGTTCCATCAAGCACAAAGAAGCCCTTAATACTATTTCGAAGTTGATTGATGAAGAAGGAAGAATGCTTAACAACCAGGAGGACCTAGGCAATGAAGCCACACAGTTCTACACGAAGCTTTACAACAAGAATTATAATGAAGCAAGGGAGATTGAGGAGGATGATCCCTAATGGAGGCACAAACTCACCACTTCCCATAATAATATCCTTTGTAGGTAGGCCAATGAGGAGGAGGTTAAGGAGGCGTTATGGAGTATAGGGACTGACAAATCGCTTGAACTAGATGGATTTAATTCACACTTCTATAGGGAGGCATAAGAGGTCATTAAAGACGATCTCTATGAGTCAATTAAATGGTTAATGGACTGTGGTTGCTTACTTAGATAGGTTAATCACGTGTTCCTGGTGCTTATACCTAAGAAGAAGACGACATCATCACTGGCTTATTTCAGACCGATCACATGCTACAATGTTCAATATAAGGTGATAGCTAAGCTGTTGGCTGAGAGGCTACATATGGTGCTTCCACTAATAATTTCTGACAACCAAGGAGCATTCATAGCTGGCCGTAGTATTAGCGACTGTGCGTTGTTGGCAGGAGAGTTCCTGCTGGATTTCAACGTCTTGCGGGGACATAAAAAGGTTTGTTTGAAACTAGATGTCTCGAAAGCCTATGACAGTGTTAATTGGAGTTCACTTTGGTGGATTATGTCAAGAATGGGATTCCAGGAGAAGTGGATAAATCTAATGAAACAATGTGTAACGACGACAAGCTTTTTGATGCTTCTTAATGCCTCCCCGTGTGGTATCTTCAAAGGAAGTAATGGTTTGAGGCAGGGTGACCCCCTCTCACCATTGTTGTTCACGATTGTGATGGAGTACTTCACCAGGATGATGGACAAAGAGGAAAGGGCAAAGAAGGTAGCTACTTATATTGTCCATGGTATGAGGGTGCTGAGTCATCTCATTTTTGCAGATGATGTACTGGTGTTCATGCAAGCGAAGGCCACATACATGTCTCAACTGAAGCTACTACTGACAGGTTCGGGGATGACATTGGACTAAAGACGAATATCCAGAAGACACATCTATTTCTCTCCACGAACTGTGAGCAAATAGTAGGGGATATTGAAGAGACGATGGGCATCACAGTGAGCAACCTCCCCACTAAATACCTCAGGTTCTCATTAGCTGGAGGTAATCTAAAAGTCAGTGATTTCACGGAATGCTCTGACAAGCTAGATGATATGATTAGTAGGTGGCCCTTGATGAAAACATCCATGGCGGGAAGAATCACCCTGACAAAGTCAGCCATTGAAGGCCTGCTAATCTTTTGGTCTCAACAAGGAGAGATCCCGGGTGCGGTTTTAGACAGAATGGAAATGACGATTCCTAACTTTGTGTGGGTGAGTAACATTCATCCTACGAATTACAGTAGACTGGAGAGACCTAAGGAGGAAGGAGGGGTTGGCCTAAAAACACCAAGATATATAGCTACTTGGGGCACAAAAAAAAGGATTTTAAAGTACCTACATAATGATACTTTGTGGGCAAAGTGGATGAGGATGAGATACCCCAAGGGTTTGGACTTTAAACTGAAGACCAGGGAGGGATACTTGAGAGTCATCAATAGAATGACTGAGGTGTGGCAAGAGATAAAGAACATTAACGATGAGAGAAGTTTCTAGACGATGAAGGAGAAATAAGACAGAACTTGGGAGCTTATTCAACCAAGGGATGGAGGGCACATATCCAATAAGATATGGACTGATTTTGGAATCTCGAAATGGGAAATGTGCTTATACAGGGTAGTGCATAACTCACTTGCCACCCTAGATAAGACCTCTAGGTGGTATCCTAGAATGGAAACAACCTGTTATCTCTGTGAAGAGGAACAAGAGACAAAGGAGCATATCTTCAAGTCGTGCAGGTATACAAGGAAAGTCTGGGATCAGTTGTGAACAAAAATGAAGTTGAGGCTGAGAAAGATGAATGATACAGATGGAATGATTGCCACCCTGAATAAGATGGAGATTTTATTGCAGTCAGTTCTATACTTCCATATTTGGAAGGAGAGGAACAACAGAAAGCATAATGCAAAGAAGAAGGGGGATGATGGTCTAGCCAGCAAAATCCACAAAGTTCTATACAATAGGATACAATGTATAGATAGAAACTTATTTTCTTTTGGGTGAGTAATGTAGTGTTTGGACTACGTTGTATCTTTGCCCCAAGAGCTATTTTTCTTGAGGGTTTCAGAATATATTTACCTAACTTCGATATACCCACTCACCCTTTAGGGATTTGCTATGGCGATCGTTTAGGAGATTGGCAGTGAGGACCCTTGGACGTGATGCCCACATCACCATCTTCTCCAGACAGAGGCATCCACCATCACCCGACACCATCCAAACCCCATCCCACAACCTCACCTACACCCAACGCTAACCAACAACGTCATGAATTGGAAAGCAGCACAGACAGCGTAGTGGCTGTGATGGGCGAAGACGCAAAGACCTCCTACCAGGATGTGAGAGGAGATGTGAATAGAGAACATGCGAATAGGAATGAGGCTAATCCAAGATGTGCGACAAGGAAGAAACCATGGTTGCAGGTTCTAAAAACGATGGCAGGGCCAAAAGAAACAAAGTTTCTGGAGCCAACAATTGTTGACGGAAAGGTGCAGGTGGAATTAGACGAATCAGAATTTGAATTGATGAAGAACAAGTGGGAGTACACCATGTTGGTGTACATAATGGGGAAGAGACCATATTACACACACCTTGTTTTGTGGGTGAAGTGAACATGGAGACCCAAAGGCGACTTCGAACTCTTGTCAGGGACTAAGGCATATTTTTAATTAGGTTGACAAATGGAGAAGATAAAGTGACAATCTTGGATTCAGGGCCGAGGTGGATGGATAACCAACATGTCATAATGAAAGATTACAAGCATGGTGATGAACTCCAGCGTAAGCTGCTGTCGTTGGTCCCGGTCTGGATTAGATTGGCTTCGTTTGGATGCTCCTGGACATGGAGGGCGGTAGGCACGGTGGCGATAAGAGTAGGGAAATGACTGAGGATCGATGAATGATCTTTAAAAGGAGATGATGTGAGGGTGCTGATCAACCTACAGTATGAGGCACCTAGGCTGAAAGTTGTATGGCTGCATGTGTGAGGAAGAGGGGAGATTGGGGTCAGGGTGGAGTATGAGCATATCCCCATTAGCTGCAGGATATGTTGTGCCTTCTTCCATGATGAGAAACAATGCCCGAGCAAGCCTAAGGAGCAATCATCACAAGAAAAGGAAGAGTTCATGATGCCAAGAAAGATATGGAAGCCTGTGTAGAACAAGGAGAGTGTGAAGGAAAAGGAGGAAGATAAGGAGAAGGAAAAAGCAAAAGAACAAGAAAAGGGGAAGGAGAAAGAGATGAACACCACGTCACTGCAAAAGAGTAATGACAAGACTCATTCACAACATCAAGTGGAAGAAGGGTGGGCTACTGTGAAGCACACCCATGGCAGCCCGACTACAGGGAGATCGACAATGAGGATATTAAAGAATCCGACTATCCCTTCGACTAGCAGTGGCATGTCTAATGCCTTAGAGATAGTAAATAGGTTTGAATCGCTTTTTGAATCAGATAGAGAGGAGGGAGAGTGCGAGAAGACAGTGGAAAAGGAGAAGCAGAAGAAGAAAAAAATGGAACCGGTCAGGCGAACTCGATCCCAAAATAAGTAGTATGTCAATCTGTTTGTGGAACGTGAAGGGAGGGTGCGATAGGGAAAAGAAGAGAGACATCCATGCGTGGATAGGGAAAAGTGAAGTTTCTATGGCTTCTATCATAGAGACAAAGATAAGAAGATGCAATAAAATTTTTGTGTAGTACTTATTTCCTCATGGGTGGAAATATACTTACAATTATGATGAGGTGGAGCTGGGTAGAGTTTGTGTAGGATGGAATCCCAATGTTTGGGATATATGCAAGAAGAGGGAGTCAGAATAAGCTATTACTTTGCAATGTCAGAATAAAGTGGGACTCGAGATGTATTTCACAACACTATATGCACACAATGCGGTCAGACAAAGGGTGGACCTATGTAATGAATTGGAAGATATTTCCAGATATATGGAGGTACCTTAGCTGATTTTGGGAGATTTTAATAATGTCAGATTACAAATAGAGAAGAGAGGGGGGCAGATCAGTTCCTATCTCAATTATTAATGCATTTACTCAGGCTATTGAGAAGGTAGAGTTGTTTGAGATACCAATCACTAGTGAGGAGGGGTTCACGTGAACTATGAAAGGAAACTGGAAGACATAATTGCATGTAAGATGGATAGAGCCTTGGTGAATGATAGGTGGCTGCAAATTCTTCCTGAGGCATAGATTAAGGCAGTTGGGTCTGAAGTGAATGATCACACTCCTATCATAATGCAGGTGCTAGAGAAAAAGTAGAAAAGAAAACCCTTCTGATTCCTTAATTACTGGGCTGAATGGAAAGGATTTGAATAGGTCATTAAAGATAGCTAAAGCATTCAGGTGGTGGGTAACCCAATGTTCAAATTTTACAGGAAATTGAGGCACACAAAACAAGCACTAAAGAAGTGGGATAAAGAAGAGGTGAATATCCTAAAGTTGCGTGCTTAAACAAAGAAAGAGACCGTGGAGGTAAAAGAAGTACTTCTACATGATCCACTTAATGGGATATTGATTCAGAAGGAGGCTTCCCTGAAAAGAATGTTGCATGATTTGAAAAAGGCAGAGGAATTTTTTTTTCTGGCAAAGGAGTAGGGAGAAATGGCTGACTGATGGAGACAGAAATACCAAACTCTATCATTCTGCAGTTAAAAGAAGGGAAGTAGGAAACATCATTGCTGAATTAGTGGATAAAGATGGCAAGGTGGTCAATAAGCAGGAGGACATTGAAAATGAGGCGATGAGATTTTATGAAGCCTTATACAATAAAGACTTTGAGGTAGAGCTGGAGGAGGAGACTGTTACAACCCCAATTTTTGGGTTTATTTGGTGAGAAATGTAATTTCTCATAATAAGGATATTTGAACAAATAATGATATAATGTATTTGGAATAAATGGATTTTGTTTACAATAGCCTTGATGTTTGTTTTGTGGGATTAATTGGCTATTGGGCCCAAATAATAAGAAAATTCAATTAGTGAATGAATAATTGAATATTTGAGAAAAGAATGAGATGGAAACGTCTAGAAGGCAAATCCAAAGAAGGATTTCGTGCGTCTTGGGTTCCTTGGGTTCCAAGGAGTCCAAAGTTGCATAAAGAGTGCAATAAGAAAAGAAAAGATCAATTAAATATTTCTTTATTAAGAAAGAAATTGAAAATAATGATAAAATGTGGAAAACTAGTGAAAAGAGATATAATTGAGTTATCCTTTGTGGAATTTCATATCCGAAGGATTCCTAATGATAAAAGGAATACCAATGAGGAAAATAAAAGAGAAATAAAGAGAAATCCTTAAAAGGGAATATTTTAATAAGAAATCAACATGATAATGAGGAATAATGCATTTAGATACATCTATAAGGATAATAAGTATCCTTGAAAATGAATTTCGAAATCATAGAGTTTCTTGGGATCCAAGGAGTCCCAATAAAGAGGAAAGAAAGAGAAAATACTAAAAAGGCAAAATAAAATGATAATGTGTTGCATTATTAATGAATTATGTGGTATTACTAAAAAGGCAAAATAAAAGGATAATGTGTTGCATTATTAATGAATTATGTGGTATTACTAAAAAGGGAGTATTTTCTATTAAATGAAAATAGAATTTCGTGCCATTAGAATATAGGGCAAGTTCTAAGAAGATAAAAGAAGAGATTTTCGAAATTATAAATAACTCAAGGATAAAGAATATCAAATGAATATTAAGGAGGTAAGCAAGAGAGAGAAGATTGCTTATTCATGAAGGAATATACTTTCCTAGTAGGAGAGAGACTTAGATCTCATGGATAGCTGACCTAGGGCTTCATTTTTCACCCCTATATAAAGGGGTAGAACCCATGGTCGAGTTCATGAGGATCCCACATATCTTTCTCTTCTTTCTCCCTCCTTTTCCTTCTTCTTCTTCTTCTTCTTCTTTAAAACCCTAATCAAGAGGATGAGTTGTCCCTGGAGCCATGAGGTGGCAAGGAGGAGTTTCATTGGTAGCTTGCTGCTCCAATGATACCAGGAAGCAACATTGCCATCGTGGCTGGACCCTAACCCAGGCACAGCCGCAACCGGACGGTTGCAACACTGGTTCCAGATCGCACACTTGCCTTGCCCAAACTAGCCGCCTAGGATGCGATCTGGATGGAGCCCAGGTGCAGCGGAGGGCATCAGAGCAAAAGGGGGTCGTTTGCATAGAGTTTCTTGCCATGGAGAGGTGGAAGTAGGACCGTGATCTCTGCAGCGCAGCCACAGATTGCAGGCTCTACACCCCACCCACCGACCATCCAGGCCATGACTCTACGCATGTATGGGAACGATGGAGGGTGTCTGTGGTAGGGCAACAATTCCCAGTGAGCTTCGGGGTCCAGGGAGGGAGCTGGAGCCACACCCTTGGCGGCTAGGGCGACTGGTTCGCGCCATCTGAAGGTTGAAGACAACCATAGAAGGTTGGACGGTTCTGCCCCTCCGGGGTGTGAAGGAACGTCCACTTACGCAAGGGCACCATGGTAATTTTGAAATGTTTCCAAAAGAGGCTGAGCAACGTTGCATGGAGCCGAACGACGTGGCGCGCTCCGATTGGCCCAAGTAAGGTTTTCTTGAAAAAATCATAGTTAAATATTCGTAGCTCAGATGACCAAAGTTTATATATGAATTTTGATTGCGAGAACAAGAGGAATCCAATAAAAATGATTTTAAAGATTGATTCCGTTACTATTTTCAAAAGTACATTAAGTTGATTATAAAGTGCATGAAACTTAGGTTAAAACCCTAATTGTGATTAAAGATCAGTTCTATGATGCCTAACTAGTTAAATCGAGCACTATTAACCTGTTAGATGATAAAATAAGAATCGAATCTGTTTTAGGTGAGAAGTTGCTTGTTTTAGGGTTTTAATCTATGTATCCATGATAAAGCATTTAGAAACCCTAATTTAGGCTAAAGAGGATAAGATCATATTTAATTTGAAAGATGTAAGAATATGTTGTTATATGATGGTTCTAATATATTTCGAGCATTAATGTTCTTAATAATGGCAAATCGAGTTCATATGAGATTAAACCATAATGAAGTTTGAAATTGATGATAGATACACATAATGATCTTGTCATGGATTAAAAGGATAAAAATAGTAGTTTTAATGAAAAAGAAGATTAATGAAACTAATTGATGATTAATGTGCCTGTAATATGAAAATAGGGTTATATGTTGTTAAGATAACCTTGATATTGAAGATAATAAGGGTTTATGAGTAATGGTATAAAATTAGGGTTTGAAATAGTAAAAGATGAAGGGAAACCCTAATTGCTATGGAAACCCTAAAAGTGAATTAGAAACCCTAGGAAATGAGCTAGGTTTAATAGATCTTGATGACATGAATAATAAAAAGGGAATTCCATGATTATTTTAGGATCTTGTTGAAAATGCTTGCTTGCTTGGATTCTTATTTGCATGGATATTTCTGTTCAAATCATCAGATCAGGTATGTGGTTACACTTATGAATATCTCGAGTTAGTTTTCCGAGGTTTACTGAAGTTTTCATCGATGCCATGAATTAATTATTCGATGATTTTAATTCATGCAAACTATAATGTGGATATGACTATCACATAAGATATGTGCCTACTAGCTCAGATCCTGGTCCCCTCTGTGGCTTAATAGTTGACTTTATACCTGGCTACCTATGGGGTAGGTCCATCAGGTCATTGGATGACTTAGTACATGGCTACCAATGGGGTAGGTCCATCAAGTCACATTGAGTTAGATATTGGGCTACCTTTGGGTAGTTCCATGCGACTCTATTACCCTATGTATTGGCTACCTGTAAGGTAGGACCATGGGGGTAAGAATCTACCTAAAGAGAGGTAGCATACAAGTCCACTACAGGGATAACACAAAGTTAGGGGATAGGTAAGGATTGAGTAGTATGGATTAAAACATAATCTTGGTTGTTAAATGATTAATTGATGATTACATTGTTAAGAATAATTGCATGATTATTGTTTCCCCCACATACCAGCTTCGGCTGACCGACATTTTATTTGTCGGCATTTTAGGTACAAGCCAAAAGAACAAATAGTAAATCGTTATATTGGGAAATACATGAATTAAAATACAAGGAGGATTAGTTAGAGTAGAATCCTTAAGTGGATAGAAGTTTAGAGATCCAAGTTTTCAAAAAAAAAAGGTATGCAAAAGTTTATTTTCTTACAGCTTTTCAGTTTCGTCTGTTAATATTTAATAATTGTTCTTGGTTAATTGCCGAACCTTTGATATGGAAATTATGGGTGCGGCTTCGACCTCTCGGTCTCCCTTAATTGGGGGTTACCGGAATGTGGGGTCATAACATTTGGTATCAGAGCGTAGGTTCCTCACTTAACCATTAATAATTATTAAATTTTACAAACTCCATAGAACCCAAGGGAGTTATTAGAGGATTATCTGAAAGACGGAGGTGTCTAGAAAAGGATCACGACCGAGGGCTGGCAATATTTTCCTCCGCAGCACTAGTCGGAATATGAGGACTCCCGGATCCATGTGACTGCATGGCCAAAGTCTTAGGGTATGAATCAAAATAAGACACCTCTAGGACTTTCTCATCTTATTCATCCCTTCTCATCACAAATTCTATTAAGGACCTTATGGATTAAGGTTTTCCCTCTTCTCCTCACCCTCTTGAGGTATGGGTAAGATTAATAAGGTCTAAGGAATCCTCCATCAAATTAATGAAAAGTATGTAATTAATATGTCATGGACATAAGCTTAATAGAGTAAGCGTAAACTAAAGAATAGATACATGCTTAGGTCGTATGCCATAAGTTGTCATGCCCTCAGGAGAGACCTGAGAATAGACCTCCTTGTCAGAGGATGAGTAAAGAGAGTTAGTCTTGGAGGTAGAGACCTCCATTAAAAGTAGAGACCTAGCACATCCTTGAGGATGATGTTAATCCTAACCCTAAGTGAAGGTTAGAGGGAGATATGACATGATGAGTTAGATGTCATGGTAGACCAGGTGTTAGGATGGACATGCCTTGGATGCCATATGAGCCATGAGAGGTTGGATGACCCAGTACCTCTGGCGACCCAACCCTGGAAGGGTCGTGCATGTTTGAGTGAAGGATATCTCCTTCATTGAAGAGGTTAAAGAAGAACCTATGGAAACCCCATGAGTTTATATGAGCATGGCATAATAGGCACCCAATAGGCATCAGTGGTGCGAGCAATAGGTTGAAACCCTAGCCAGGAGAGTTTGATGGATAGCTTATGTGATAAGCATAAGAGCTATGGATAACCTTGAGCAAACATAAGTTGATCATAGGCTTCATCCAGGTAGGGGTATGCTTTCGAGGTTGATCCTTCATGAAGAGAGGACCTCTAATGGTGAGGTTAGTTGTAGGGTTAGCTCTTGAGAGAGAGCAAGAAACCCAACAAGAAGGTTGGAATCCTAGACTTCGAGATATGAGGAGAAGTCGGGAGTTGAGGATGATGCGACCTAAGTGGATGATAGTGGTCACCACATGCTTGATCCCTAGAGGTTGATGTTGTCTTGGTTGCCATGGGAGGACCAAACCCCAGAGGGAGGATGAGGTTTCTGGCACCTATGTGCCTATGGTATAAGTGTTTACCTTTTGAGAAAGGAAGAAGATGTTCTGTATACCCTGAAGAGGATTTGTAACAGGTTATGAGGCCTTATACCTTATTATTTGTCCTTGAGGAGGATCCAACTCTAAGTGTTGCTTGAGTTGAAGGGTGACATGAAGTGCATGTCATTCCTTTTGCAAGCGTGATTCATGGTTAACAGATAAAGCATGCAGTTGGACACCTAAAAGTGAACCTAGGGTTCCTAAGCATAAGAAGGGAAGTGGTATACCTAATGCTCATGATGAGAATTAAGTTGCTATAGTTTCGAGCATGGTACTCCTCCTCATGTATAGAGGAAAAGGGAAGCCCCTTAAGTTTAAGGTATGTTTGATGAACCCCTCACAGCTTGGTTGATGATAAAGGAAGGTATGATCTTGATCCAACATTGAGGAAAGAGGACAAGTATGACCTAGCATGGTTCAGTAGGTGATCTGCTTGTGCCTTAATAGCTTGCTAGGGTTAAGTAGGCTCATGTGGATGTAAACCCTAGACCTAAGAGCTTTTGTGACCTTGTTGTCAAGAGATAGTTTTCCTCCCATCCTGGGAGAGGGACCCCTTTGGTAGGGTGTATATCAGTTTTGTTGGTTTAAGGTAACCTAAAGAGGTCTCATAGGATCTTGAGAAGCTAAGTGAAAAGTACATGGTATGAGGATGAACCTATAGACCCATAGATAACCATCTCTAAGTGCATGTGGATGTGTTACCATGGAGGTAACCGGTATGGGGCTTGACCAAGGTAGGCAGGTCACCATGACCCCTATGAAAGGATGAAAGTCCGCCCTTGAATGTAGAAAGAGAGATGATGAAGGCTTGGGTAAGGTTCTAAGTTGGACATGTACTATAATGGAATCCTATGTCTATCCTAGGGTCAGGTAGGGATAAGACCGATGGAGGTAGGGGTTGCCTAATTCCCTAGTTGCACATGACCATAGGGTCGGGAGGTAACAACTATCATTGTCTGGAGGCCATGGGTTAGGAGATTGATCACCTTCATGAACTCATGGGACCCAAAGGGTAGATGAGTAGGGCACTCTCTGGATGCATAAGGGAGGAGGGATGACCCCAAAAGTGCCGGCACCCTATAGACCTAGAGGAGATGACCAAGGATTGTGAGGTGAACCAAGTAGGTTTGAAACCAGTTTTCCATGGAGGTAACTTGGATATCAAGATGATTGTAATATAGAAGCATAAGCAACACGTTTCAACTTAGATTTAAAGGTGTATTGGCAAGGTGGGATGCACCATCTCTACTCTTGGAATAGGAAGAACTCTGTATTTGGACTGTAGCCAAATGCTTATTTCTTCTTGTTATGGGAGTGAGAGATAGGGCAGTACGCATGCCATACACCAAGGATAAAAGATGATGTGAGTTGGAATGTTTCTATGAGACATGAGGATAGAGAGGATAACATGCCCTGGTAAAGTGAATAATACATGGATGGTTTGTAAAAGTTAAAGAGAAATGAGGTAGTCACCTTATGAGGATGTTTTTATCATGAAATATGAGTCATACAAGGTTGAGTTTGATCACCATGATGATGAAATCAGAAAGTGTTCTTAATGAAGATAGACATAGAGTTTGAGGTAAGACGATAAGTGAAATACATGAAGGTGTATGTCTCCAACATTACCTAATACCTAAGGATGAGAAGTGGTAATGGATGCTCTGGTTGAGATATATCTGTATAGTTTGGCTAGAAGCTAGAAGAGGTTGTTTGGCTAACCCTAAGTTTGGAAAGGAGATAAGTTTGGCTAATACTCAGATGTAATGAGATCTATGGAACAAGTTAATGGTTGTTTGGTTAGCCAGCCTAGGCCTGGATGCAATGAAAAGATGGATGTAGAACCTCATATGCACTTCTTTGGAAAGGAAGGTGATGAAACCCTGATGAAAGTGGTTTAGGGTTTTTGAGGTATCGATCTTGAGGAATCATGACATATAGGAAATCATGATTGAAGATCACCATGCACCATGGTACTACCAAGATAATAAGTGATAGTAGTACTTTTAGATGCCTAAGATAAAGTTGCATGTGGTATATGGCCATGCAAGCTAAGGGAGAAGGACGAATACCAGTTACCCAATGCATTGATAAAGAGTCCCCAAAAGAGAAAGGGAGTTCATCACTATGGATGTTGTAGGTCTCCCCTAGACTAAGGAAGGTCAAGATGCAATGTGGGTTATGGTAGATCATCTTACCTAGATGACATGAGAAAGAAAGAGTACTATCAAGGGACAGATCGGGTTGAACCACATATGAGAGGGATGGTTCAACTACACCATGAGGTGAATTCTGAAGTTCTTGAGTATAACCTAAAGGGTTACTTCCATAAGGTGGAAGAAGGTACATGGAGAACTCTATGTTAGTACAGTTTATCACCCCTAACTAATGGTTAGTATGATCCAGACTAAAGGGTCTGATGAGGGCATATGCACTCGTTCAGGGTGATGACGAGGGACAGTTCTTGTCCTGTGAAAGATGTGAAGATAACCACCATAGCCAGTATCAAGATTTAAAGAAGCTCTGTACGAGAGGTTGTGTCGGTCACCACTTCAGTAAGGTGATGTTGGTGAAAGGACCACATGATGGTTAAAAAAGGGCCACAATGTGTGTAGATGAAGTCGCTTTGATCGTGAAAAGGTTGAAAGGAGCCTAGAGACGACAAGAATCATGAGCAGATACAAAGTAGACTGACATGCAGTTCACTATGGGAGAATATGTGACATGAAAATCTGACCCCTCTAAGTTATAACTAAGAGAGATGAGTCCCCGATGCATGGGTTCTTTTGACATGGTTTGGTGGAGAAGGTTAAGTTTGACCTTACCCCTCAGGATAAAGTAATGTGTGATGAGTTCCATGTGTCCAATTTAGAGTACTGTGTGAGGTACCCCAACCATGTGCTGAGAAACGAACCTAGTGAGCCCCAAGGGAGGCTGAAATGGCCTGAGTCACCTGTGCAGTTTATAGACGCCAGGTTGAAAGAACTCAGAGAAAAGAATATGTGATGATAAAGGTTCTTTGGAAGCGCCATGAGCACGATAAAGCCACATAGGGGCCAATGATGGAAATGGAAAAGTCTTATCCTGAATTGTTTGTTTGTTTGATAGAATTTTGAGGACAAAATTCCTATAAGAGGGGAAGGATGTTACAACCCCAATTTTTGGGTTTATTTGGTGAGAAATGTAATTTCTCATAATAAGGATATTTGAACAAATAATGATATAATGTATTTGGAATAAATGGATTTTGTTTACAATAGCCTTGATGTTTGTGTTGTGGGCTTTATTGGCTATTGGGCCCAAATAATAAGAAAATTCAATTAGTGAATGAATAATTGAATATTAGAGAAAAGAATGAGATGGAATCCTCTAGAAGGAAAATCCAAAGAAGGATTTCGTGCCTCTTGGGTTCCTTGGGTTCCAAGGAGTCCAAAGTTGCATAAAGAGTGCAATAAGAAAAGAAAAGATCAATTAAGTATTTCTTTATTAAGAAAGAAATTGAAAATAATGATAAAATGTGGAAAACAAATGAAAAGAGATATAATTGAGTTATCCTTTGTGGAATTTCATATCCCAAGGATTCCTAATGATAAAAGGAATACCAATGAGGAAAATAAAAGAGAAATAAAGAGAAATCCTTAAAAGGGAATATTTTAATAAGAAATCAACATGATAATGAGGAATAATGCATTTAGATGCATCTAGAAGGATAATAAGTATCGTTGAAAATGAATTTCGAAATCATAGAGTTTCTTGGGATCCAAGGAGTCCCAATAAAGAGGAAAGAAAGAGAAAATAGTAAAAAGGCAAAATAAAAGGATTATGTGTTGCATTATTAATGAATTATGTGGTATTACTAAAAAGGGAGTATTTTCTATTAAATGAAAATAGAATTTCATGCCATTAGAATATAGGGCAAGTTCTAAGAAGATAAAAGAAGAGATTTTCGAAATTCTAAATAACTCAAGGATAAAGAATATCAAAGGAATATTAAGGAGGTAAGCAAGAGAGAGAAGATCACTTATTCATGAAGGAATATACTTTCCTAGTAGGAGAGAGACTTAGATCTCGTGGATAGCCGACCTAGGGCTTCGTTTTTCACCCCTATATAAAGGGGTAGAGCCTAGGGTCGAGTTCATGAGGATCCCACATATCTTTCTCTTCTTTCTCCCTCCTTTTTCTTCTTCTTCTTGAAACCCTAATTAAGAGGATGAGTTTTCCTTAGAGCCATGAGGCGGCAAGGAGGAGTTTCATTGGTAGCTTACTACTCCAATGATACCAGGAAGCAACATTGCCATCGTGGCTGGAACTTGACCCAGGCGTAGCCGCAACTGGACGGTTGTAACACTGGTTGCAGTTCGCACACCTGCCCTACCCAAACCAGCCGCCTAGGACGCGATCTGGATGGAGCCCAGGTGCAGCGGAGGGCGTCAGATCAAAGGGGGTCGTTTGCATAGAGTTTCCTTCCATGGAGAGGTGGAAGTAGGACTGTGATCTCTGCAGTGCAACCACATATCGCATGCTCTACACCCCACCCACCGACCGTCCAGGCCATGACTCGACACGTGTATGGGTGCGATGGAGGGTGCCGGTGGTAGGGCAACAGTTCCCAGTGAGCTTCAGGGTCCAGGGAGGGAGCTGGAGCCGTACCCTTGGCGGCTAGGGCGACTGGTTCGCGCCTTCTGAAGGTTGAAGACAAACATAGAAGGTTGGACGATTCTGCCCCTCCAGGGTGTGAAGGAATGTCCACTTACGCAAGGGCACCATTGTAATTTCGAAATGTTTCCAAAAGAGGCTGAGCAACGTTGCATGGAGCCGAGCGACGTGGCACGCTCCGATTGGCCCAAGTAAGGTTGTCTTGCAAAAATCATAGTTAAATATTTGTAGCTCGGATGACCAAAGTTTATATATGAGTTTTGATCGCGAGAACAAGAGGAATCCATTAAAAATGAATTAAAGATTGATTCCGTTCCTATTTGCAAAAGTACATTAAGTTTATTCTAAAGTGCATGAAACTTAGGTTAAAACCCTAATATTGATTAAAGATCGGTTCTATGATGCCTAACTAGTTAAATCGAGCACTATTAACATGTTAGATGATAAAATAAGAATCAAATCTGTTTTAGGTGAGAAGTTGCTTGTTTTAGGGTTTTAATCTATGTATCCATGATAAAGCATTTAGAAACCCTGATTTAGGGTAAAAGAGGTTAAGATCATATTTAATTTGAAAGATGTAAGAATATGTTTTTATATGATGGTTCTAATCTATTTTGAGCATTAAGGTTCTTAATTATGGCAAATCAAGTTCATATGAGATTAAACCATAATGAACTTTGAAATTGATGATAGATACGCATAATGATCTTGTCATGGATTAAAAGGATAAAAATAGTAGTTTTAATGAAAAAGAAGCTTAATGAAACTAATTGATGATTAATGTGCCTGTAATATGAAAATAGGGTTATAAGTTGTTAAGATAACCTTGATATTGAAGATAATAAGGGTTTATGAGTAATGGTATAAAATTAGGGTTTGAAAAAGTAAAAGATGAAGGGAAACCCTAATTGCTATGGAAACCTTAAAAGTGAATTAGAAACCCTAAGAAACGAGCTAGGTTTAATAGATCTTGATGACATGAATAATAAAAAGGGAATTACATGATTATTTTAGGATCTTGTTGAAAATGCTTGCTTGCTTGGATTCTTATTTGCATGGATATTTCTGTTCAAATCATCAGATCAGGTATGTGGTTATGCTTATGAATATCTCGAGTTAGTTTTCCGAGGTTTACCGAAGTTTTCATCGATGTCATGAATTAATTGTTGGATTATTTTAATTCATGCAAACTATAATGTGGATATGACTATCACATAAGATATGTGCCTACTAGCTCAGATGCTGGTCCCCTCTGTGGCTTAATAGTTGACCTAGTACATGGCTACCTATGGGGTAGGTTCATCAGGTCATTGGATGACTTAGTACATGGTTACCAATGGGGTAGGTCCATCAAGTCACATTGATTTAGATATTGGGCTACCTTCAGGTAGTGCCATGCGACTCTATTACCCTATGTATTGGCTACCTGTAAGGTAGGACCGTGGGGGTAAGAATCTACCTAAAGAGAGGTAGCATACAAGTCCACTACATGGATAGCACAGTGTTAGGGGATAGGTAAGGATTGAGTAGTATGGCTTAAAATGTAATCTTGGTTGTTAAATGATTAATTGAATGATTACATTGTTAAGAATAATTGCATGATTATTGTTTCCCCCACATACCACCTTCGGCTGACCGATGTTTTGTTTGTCGGCGTTTTAGGTACAAGCCAAAAGAACAAACAATAAATCATCATATTGGGAAATACATGAAATAAAATACAAGGAGGATTAGTTAGAGTAGAATCCTTAAGTGGATAGAAGTTTAGAGATCCAAGTTTTCAAAAGAAAAAAGGTAGGCAAAAGTTTATTTTCTTACAACTTTTCAGTTTAGTCTGTTAAAATTTAATAATTGTTCTTGGTTAATTGCCGAACCTTTGATCCGGAAATTATGGGTGCGGCTTCGACCTCTTGGTCTCCCTTAATTGGGGGTTACCGGAAGGTGGGGTCATAACAGAGATGATGGTCTAGATGAATAAAATTTCAAGTACACATAATAATATCTTAACCAGAGAGATTAATGAATAAGAGATAAAGGAAGCTGTATGGAGCATTGGAAACAACAAATCACCAGGTCTAGATGGGTTCAATACATTTTTCTCTAAGAATGTATGGAACATTATTAAAGATGATCTTGTTGAGTATATTAAGTGGTTCATAAGGGGAGGGAACATGGTCAGATAGGTCAATCATGCCTTTCTGGTTCTTATTCCCAAACAAAAGGTCACTGCATCTTTGACAGATTTCAGACCTATCGCTTGCTGCTCAGTACAATACAAGATTATTGTGAAGATTTTGGCCTCTAGATTGAAGATGGTTTTACCACAATTGATTTCAGCAAACTAAGGAGCCTTTGTCGCAGGGAGGAGTATCGATGATTGTGCACTATTGGCAGGTGAATTTCTACTTGATTTTAATGTAGAAAGGGGCAGCCGAAAAGCTTGCTTAAAACTATATATTTCCAAAGCATATGACAACGTGAGATGGGAGAAACTATGGTGGATCACGAGGAAGATGGGTTTCTATGATATGTGGATTGGGTGGTTAAAACAATGTGTTGAGACTACAAGTTTCTCTACCTTAGTTAATGGCATGTCTGTAGGTTTATTCCGTGGAGGAAATGGGCTTAGACAGGGTAATCCACTGTCACCCTTGTTATTCACTATTGTAATGGAATACTTCACATAGAAAATGAATGGCACTGAAAAGGAAAAGGCAGTAAAAGCATATACAGTTTGTGAGTTGAAGGCCATCTTATCTTTGCATATGACGTTCTTGCATTTGTGGAAACCAAGGAGAGAACCATGCATGAGCTGAAAAATATTCTAATGGAGTTTGGGGAGCAAACATGTCTGAAGATGAACATGAACAAGACACAATTGTTCCTTTTCAAAAAATGTTTGGGGATGCAAGAGAGATTTATTGAGGCCATGTGTGTGTCACTGGGACAACTACCTACTAAATATTTGGGATTTCCCTTAGCTGGAGGAAACTTGATGGTAAAAGATTTCTTGGGTTGTCATGATAGATTAGAGGAAATGTTATGTAGATGGCCAATTCAAAAAACATCTATGGTGGGACAAACAACTTTAATTCGGTCAGTGGTAGAAGGACTTCTTACTTTTTGGGTACAACAAGGTGAGATCCCAATTTCAGTCCTAGACAGAATGGAGATGAGAATTGCTAACTTTTTATGGACATGGGATTATCACCCAATGAGATATGGAAGGTTGGATTTACCTTTAGAGGAAGGTGGATTGTCTTTGAAGAGCCCACATGATATAGCAAGATGCGGGATGGTCCGAAGGATAATCAAATTTCAAAATGCTTCTTTGGTATGGGGGAAATGGATGAGAGAAAGGCACCCAAAAGGTTTATATTATAAACCAAGAACAAGGGAAGGATATTCCAGGTCTCTAAATGTAATGACAGCCATGTGGGAGGAAGTCAAGGGATATTTTGTTCCTTGTGCGGATGGCTGGAAACTAGCAAATGAGATGACAGATGTGTGGGACATTGTTAGGAAATGGGATAGAAGCAAGCATTGGGCTAAACATGTGTGGTTTTCTAGTCATATACCAAAGTGGAGTTGCTGTGTTTATAAAGCAATGCAAGGATCTTTGTCAACTCTGGATAAAATTTAGAAATGGAACAATGAGACAGACGATACATGCTTGATGTGTGGGGGGGACAAAGAAATATATGACCACATTTTTGGCCAATGTAGTTTTACTAAAGAAGCATGGAGGGTGCTAAGGGAGGAGCTGCGAATTCAAATGCAACTACAAAACCAGATGGAAGATACACTGACAAAGTGCACCGAGGACGTTGAGAGGATGGAATTTTCAATACTATGTTTCTACATTTGGAAGGAGCACAACAATAGAAGACATATTGGAAAAAGTATAGAGGCTATGAGAATTGAAAAGAAAATTTGTAAATTTATAAACAAAAGTATATAGATATATGTAAGGAGTGAGTTGTTTGTAAGGGTGTAGTGTTGGACGCATGTATCTCTCTGTCTCCTAACATTATTGGGAGTGTCGGAATAAAATTACCAGATTCCAATACATACATACATACATACATACTTACACCTGACAAGGAGTGGCTCAAGCATTCAAGCACGGTGTCCCCTAACAAAGGGACCCGAGTTCGGATCCCAGTTGCCACCTTGATTTACCACCCTCCCGGGTGTTCGGCCTCTACCATGGGTATGGGAGGAGGGGGGGGGGGAGAAATATTTCTCTTTTAATCCCATACATCCATCCATCCATCCATCCATCCATCCATCCATCCATCCATCCATCCATACATACATGCCTCTGTCACAGGCGTGGGAGAGGGGGAGAGAGTGCCTCTCTTTATCCCATACATACATATATGGTCGACAAGGAGTGGCTCAAGTGGTCAAGCACGGTGTCTCCTAACAAAGAGACCCATGTTCAAATCCTAGTTGCTGCCTTGATTTCACACCCTCCCGAGCATTCGGCCTCTGCCACAGGGGTGGGGGAGGGGGAGAGAATGCCTATCTTAATCCCATACATACATACATACATACATACATACATAAATTCATACATATATTTGAAGAAACTAAAACGACTAAAGGGGCACCTCAAGACATGGTCGAAAGAGCATGTCAACATTCCTTTGCTCATTGAAGCTAACAAAAAGGAACTAGTGGAGGTTAGAAAACGATTAATGAAGGATCCTTTGAACCAGACAAATGTCGAGCAGGAACTTAAACTGAAACTAATCCTGGAGGATCTCAAGAAATCGAAAGAAAGCTTCCTATGGCAGAGAAGCAGGCAGCAGTGGATCAAAGATGGGGATAGAAATACGAAGGTATACCATAATGCTGTTAGACAAAGGGAGGCACTCAATACCATCTCAGAACTTGTAGATTCATAAGGAAGGATTCTCAATAGTCAAGAGGAGCTGGGGGAGCAGGCGATGGAATTCTACACCAAACTTTACAATAAAAGTTATAACGAGCAGTTGATGTTGTAGGATGATGACATACAATGGAAGTATAAACTCACGAATTCTCACAATAATATTCTGTGCAGGCAGATCAACGAGGAGAAGGTAAAAGAGGCCCTATGGAGCATCGGCACTGACAAATCACCTGGCCCTGATGGATTCAGTTCATACTTTTACAGAGATGCATGGGAGATGATAAAGAAGGAACTTTGTGAATCTATAAGGTGGTTTATGGATGGAGGGTGTATCCTAAGATAGGTAAACCATGTCTTTCTAGTTCTTATCCCTAAGAAGAAGATGACGTCTTCCCTGGTGGACTTCAGACCGATTGCGTGTTGTAATGTGCAACACAAGGTCATTGCTAAGATTTTGGCGAAACGACTGAAGATGGTGTTACCCCTCATTGTAGCTGAAAACCAGGGTGCCTTCATTGCTGGTCGCAGCATCATCGATTGTGCTCTATTAGCAGGTGAATTCATGCTTGACTTCAATGTGATGAGAGGCCACAAGAAAGCTTGCCTGAAGCTTGATGTCTCGAAGGCCTACGACAGTGTTAACTGGAAGACGCTGTGGTGGATCATGTCTAGGATGGGGTTCAATCAGAAATGGATAGATCTTATGAAGCAATGCATTACTACGACGAGCTATTCTGTACTGATAAATTGTTCCCCATGCAGCATCTTCAAGGGAGGGAATGGTTTGAGGCAGGGCAACCCCCTCTCACCATTACTCTTCACGATAGTGATGGAATACTTCTCTAGGCTGATGGAATGCAGGGAAAAGAAGGAGGAGATAACTACCTACACAATTCATGGCACGAAAGTGATGAGTCACCTCATATTTGCAGACGATGTGTTAGTGTTCCTCGAAGCTAAACCTAGGTACATGGATCAGCTGAGACAGCTCCTTGCTCAGTTTGTAGAGGAAATGGGGCTACAAACAAATATACAGAAGACTCAACTGTTTCTCTCCACAAATTGTGAGGGGATCAAAGAAAGTGTAGAGGAAGCAATGGGCATCACTACTGGCAATCTCCCTACTAGATATCTCGGATTCCCATTGGCAGGTGGTAATCTAAAAGTCAGCAACTTCACTGAATGATCGGACAAGCTGGATGAGATGATCAACAGATGGCCTCTGACGAAGACTTCCATGGCAGGTCGGATTACACTCACCAGGTCGGCGATAGAAGGTCTTTTGATTTTCTGGATACAACAAGGGGAAATTCCCTTTGCAGTACTGGACAGAATGGAGATGGCGATATCCAATTTTGTTTGGGAAAGCAACAATCACCCCATGAAATATAGCAGGTTGGCGCATCGCAAGGAAGAAGGAGGAGTAGGACTGAAATCTCCCAGAGTGATAGCAACCTGGGGCACATATAAAAGAATCTTCAAGTATCTACATCATGACTCTCTATGGGAGAAGTGGATGAGGACGAGATACCCCAAAGGCCTAGACTTTAAACCTAAAACCAGAGAAGGTTACTCGAAGGTTATCAATTAAATGACTGAAGTCTGGAAGGAAATTAAGGGCTTGAACGATACTAGAAGTTCCTGGAGCTTAAAGGAGAAGCAAGAAAGGATATGGGAGCTTATACAACCGAGATATGATGAGCATGTTTCTAAAAATATATGGACTGAAGATGGTATTCCCAAATGGGAGATGAGTCTCTACAAGGCCGTTCATAACTCCTTGCCTACCATAGACAAGGTAGAGAGATGGTACCCAGGTACAAACACTGAATGTTACCTCTGTGAAGAAGAATTGGAGTCCAGCATACATGTCTTCGGAGAATGTAGGTACATGAAGACAGTGTGGGAGCTCCTCCATTCCAAAATGGGGCTGAGAAGACGAGAATTGAAAGAAACCAAAGACATGATTCAGGGCTTACCTAAGAAGGAGATGGTGCTGCTATCAGCTGTACACTTTCATATATGGAAGGAGAGGAATGAAAGAAGACACAATGATAGGAAGAGGAATGAGGAGGATTTGGCGAGCAAAATCTATAATTTTTTTTGTAATAGAGTGAAAGCATAGACTTTTCATGTAATTTTGTGTGAGTTTTGTAGTGTTGGACTACAATGTATCTTTGCCCCAAGAGCTTTTTGGCTTGAGGGTTTCAGAATAAATTTACCTAATTCCGATATATTCGTACATACAGAGAATGCCTCTCTTTATCCCATATATTCATACATACATACATACATGTCGACAAGGAGTGGCTCAAGTGGTCAAGCATGGTGTCCCCTAACAAAGGGACCCAAGTTCGAATCCCAGTTGCCTCCTTGATTTGCCACCCACCTGGACATTCAACCTCTACCACAGGCATGGGAGAGGGGGAGAGGATACCTATCTTAATCCCATACATACATACATATGCTGACAAGGAGTGGTTCAAGTGGTCAAGCATGGTGTCCTCTAACAAAGGGACCCATGTTCGAATCCTAGTTTCCGCCTTGATTTACCACCCTCCTGGGCATTTGGCCTCTGCCATCCTTGATTTGCCACCCACCTAGACATTTAGCCTCCGCCATAGGCATGGGAGAGGGGGAGAGGATGCCTATCTTAATCCCATACATACATACATACATACATACAAACGACAAGGAGTGGCTCAAGTGGTCAAGCACGATGTCTCCTCATGAAGGGACCCATGTTCGAATCCTAGTTGCCGCCTTGATTTACCACCCTCCTGGGCGTTCGGCCTCCGCCATGAGCATGGGAGAGGGGGGAGAAATATTTCTCTCTTAATCCCATACATACATACATACATACATACATACATACATATACATACATACATACATACATACATACATACATACATACATACATACATACATACATACATACATACATACATACAATACATGACATAGCCGCTCTAGGGTTTTTGCTCTGGCGGCAACAGGCGATCTCGAGCCTTGCCCAAGGTTGAAGACGGAGGGGGCCTTCCCCCTCCCATGGCAGCCCCGGACCAACCAAAGAAAGCCTGGGCTCAGGTTCTAGGCGGAGCAAGTAACTACAAAGCTTATAGCTATGATCCTGCGGTTATCGTTGACGGCAAATGCTTCATCACCATCGACGATGACACCTTTGACAACATGGAGAAGAGTTGGGCGCACACTGCTGTCGTCTACGTTCTTGGAAAACGTCCTTATTACTTCCATCTTCTAGCCTGGATCAAAAGAGTCTGGAAACCTAAAGGGGGATTCGATCTATACTCTAAACCTAACAAGTTCTTTCTTCTCCGTTTTAACAACGAGGAAGACAAGCAGTCTATCATCAACATGGGTCCTCGCTGGTTTGATCGACAACTCGTTGTGGTCAAAGACTTCAAGGTTGGAGACGATCTCAAAAAAGATCTCTTTAGCACGATTCCTGTGTGGATCAACATGCCTAGTCTAGGTAGGAATTGGTCTGAGAAGGCAGTCGGCATCGTTGCAAGTGGTGTCGGCAAACTATTGCGAATTGATCTTCGTTCCCTGTCTCCAGAATCTCTAGGCGAGGCCAGAGCGCTGGTTGAAGTCGAAGCAGAAGGAGTCCTTCCCAATGAGATTTGGGTTAACCTTCCTAAACGTGAACCTCTATCTGTTGAGATCAAGTATGAGCATGTCCCTGACCGATGCCAAACATGCAAAGTCTTTGGTCACTCTGACGATGACTGCCCTCTAAAGCCTAAAGACACACAGAAGGAGAATCCTCCAAGACAGAAACAATGGCAAAAGATCGTTGGAGGCAAGGCCAAGCCGGTTGCAGAAGCTGAAACCCATAATAATGGTCAAGTCATGATCGAGATACCGGACTCTGAGGAAACCCTAAACAAAGAAGATGAACATGAGGAGGAACAGATGGTTGCATCTAATTCTAGCTCTAACACAGAGACACAAGGTACATCCCCGGATGTTTCCAAGGTGCCAGAGTTTTCTCTTATTGAAGATGTTCCCGCTACAGGGAAGGTGGCACATTCAACCGAGGAGTCTGCTACGCCAGGACAGGAACCTGCTGGTGAGGAAGGACCGTCAAAAGGCAAGGAGAAACAAGTTTCTGGACACATTGAGGTCCAAAAGAGGGGTGAATCCAGTGCGAAGGGTCAGCGTAAGACCCGTTCGTCTGGGAAATCCTATAAATGACCATCTATATGGCCAATGTCCGTGGTTCAGGGAAACCACGGAAGAAGAAGGAGGTTCGAACTGCAATTAAACATATTCAGGCCTCAATAGCGATCCTTGTGGAAACAAAAATCAAACGTTTCAATAAAGAATCCGTTCGGAAGCTTTTTCCAAATGGATGGAAACACACCTCCAATCATCATCATGTTGATAATGGTCGTGTTTGCTTAGGATGGGATACTCGATCCTGGGACATTTGTGTTACTGATTCTGATGATCAACAGATCACTGCACTAGCAATTAACAAAGGAGGCCTTCGTATCATGATTACTGGCATCTATGCTAGAAATCTTATGAGTCAACGCGTTGATCTCTGGAGCAAACTTGTTTCCCTATCCTCGGGTATTCATGATCCCTGGATAGTCATCGGTGATTTCAATAACATCAGGAAAAGGGAGGAGAAAGCAAGTGGGCGTGATGTCATTAATCAGGTTCTCAGCTCCTTCAACTCGGCCATTGATAACTCTGGTCTGGTTGAACTCCCTACTGTTGGCGGTGAAACATTCACCTGGAGCAATAAACTTGCTTCGTCCAAGCGCATTGCTTGCAAACTCGATCGAGCTCTTGTTAATGACGACTGGATTGAGAAATTTCCAGGTACGAAATCCAAACTTCTTACCTCTAATTTCTCTGACCATTCTGCCATTAATATCAACCTCAGAGATATTCCAAGAAAGACGCGTCCCTTTAGATTTCTCAACTACTGGCAAGAATGGTCCGGCTTCAAGGAAATCCTCCATGATGCCTGGAATGAGCCAGTTGTTGGAAATCCCCTTTTTAAGTTCATTCAGAAGCTCAAGAACACGAAATCCAGGCTTAAAAAGTGGTCCAGGAAGTACGTCAATCTAAAGAACCTCCTTATAAAGAACACCAGGAGATGGAAGACATATCCAGAGCTCTGCGGAAAAATCCTCTTGATGATCAACTCATCCAGGCTGAGAAGGTAACTTATGATCGTATTAAAGCTCTTGACCTTGCTGAAGAAAAGTACTATTGGCAGCGAAGTCGCATGGATTGGATTACAAATGGTGACAGAAATACTAAATTGTATCAATCTGCTGTTAAAAGACGTGATGCCATCAACACCATCACGGAAATCTACGATGATTCAGGCACCTTTCTGCAGGATGAAGGTGCCATTGCCAATGAGACCACATCCTTCTTCGACAAGCTCTACAATCAAGATTGGAATTCCTTCCCTATGAACAATCAGGGTTGGGAAAAGGTTATCACCGATCAGGATAATGATCTTCTATGTCGTATACCTGACGAGGATGAAATTCACAATGCTGTTAAATCCATTGGTGCCTCGAAAAGTCCAGGACCTGATGGATTCAATAGCTTCTTCTACCAACAGAACTGGTCTACGATCAAGCTTGAACTGGTTGAAGCTATCCAATGGTTCTTCAACGGTGGTCACATGGTGAGGCAGTTAAACCATGTCTTCCTGGCCTTAATACCCAAAAAAGACATCATCTCCTCACCTGCCGACTTTAGGCCTATTGCTTGCTGCTCGGTCTTATACAAGATCATCACGAAGATCATCACCAAGAGACTTGCTGTTCTCATGCCAAAGATCATCTCACCCAATCAGGGTGCGTTCGTCCAAGGCAGAAACATTCAAGACTGCTCTCTTCTAGCTGCTGAATTCAATCTGAATTACAACCTTGCTCGTAGCACCCCATCTGCTTGTATCAAACTGGATATTACAAAAGCTTTCGATTCAGTTCAATGGTCTTACCTTTGGAACTGTCTCCATCTTCTTGGTTTTAGAGACGAGTGGATTGCCATGGTAAAACAATGTGTTACCACTCCATCCTTCTCGATTCTGCTTAATGGCTCTCCAGAGGGTTTCTTCAAAAATTCTAATGGTCTCCGCCAAGGAGATCCACTGTCTCCATTACTCTTCGCCATAGTCATGGAAGGTCTCAGCAAGAAACTTGTTCAGGCGACTGAAGATAAAAGGATCAGGACTTACACCATTAGAGGTATTCCTGTCCTATCCCATCTTCTTTTCGCAGACGACGTTCTTATCTTCTGTGAAGCTCGATCCAGAAGCATCAAGCATTTGAAAGATCTACTCAATGAATTTGGTTCAGAATCAGGCATGAAGCTCAACACACAGAAATCCACTGTGTACTTCTCCAAATCTGTTCCCAATCCATCTTCTTTAGCTGATGAGCTTAATGTCCAGCTGGGTTCTCTTCCGACTACCTACCTGGGCTACCCTCTAGCTGGCGGAAATCTCAGGAGAAGAGATTTTGACCATTGTCTCGACAAGCTCAAGGACAAGATAACCAAGTGGCCAGGCAACAAGCTCTCCTTTTCTGGACGTCTTGTTCTTATCAAAGCTAATGCTATGGGACTCATTCAATACTGGATGAGTCAAGGTGAAATCACAAAATCTACCTTAAGACGGATGGAGATCCTACTTGGTGATTTCCTATGGGGTTCATCCATTCATCCAGCTAGTTGGCAACGTCTCTCCTTTCCTTTTGAAGAAGGTGGCCTCGGTTTGCAAAACCTTGAGGAATTAGCTGACTTCCATACCATGAAACGACTTAGGAACTTACTCCTCGGTACTTCTGTATGGGCTCAATGGATGCAGAAGCGCTATGATACTAACAACTTTCAGCACCCTTCCCATCGATGGGGCTACTCTACCTCCTGGAGAAGGTTCACCGATATCTGGCCTAGATACCAAGCTGTTAACGACACTTCCCTTTGGGATATCTGTCGTTCAAAACAGGATGTTAACATTGCTACCTCCACCCTCTGGATGTCAAAGCACAATCCACGATGGAGCTTTACATCTTATAGAGCCCTCAAGAATTTCTTGCCGACTCTGGACAAGATTCAGAAATGGAATCCAAATATTGTCAACCTCTGCAGCCTTTGTCATGCTGAAGAAGAAAGTTCTGAGCATCTTACATCCACTTGCAAGTGGTGGAAATACCTTTGGGGTCGATCTGCTTTGAAGCTAGGACTCAATCCCAATCTATCCCTTGAAGACTGTCTCAAGTCTATCACCAAGATTGCTTCAGGTGATCGGGTGCTATCCCTATGGGCTGCCACCCTCACTATCCATATCATTTGGACTACCAGGAATTCCCTTCGACATGGAGGCAAGAAAGAAGATGAATTACAAGCTTTCAAAAAGATAGAGAAGGAGATTCAGATGCACTTTCGTGCACATCATCACAATCTAGGCCACATATCTTGTATTCTGACTAGAAATTGGGATCTTCATATGTATTGATTGTCCTACTTTAGGACAATCTTTTTCTTGCTTGCTATGCATGTTTTTGTGAACTACACGATTTGGGTGTAGCTTTGTAATCTTTGTCCCTTTGGGGTTCGGAATAAAATTACCAAAAAGTTCCGATACATACATACATACATACATACATACATACATACATACATACATACATACATACATACATACATACATACATACATACATACATACATACATACATACATACATACATACATACTTACTTACTTACTTACTTACTTACTTACATACATACACACACAAGACACAAGACACATGACATAAAATACAACATGCAATGTCATCCCTAACACTCCGTCCAGGTGATCGTTTAGGCAATTAGGGCATCAGGCATGGCACCCACAATGACATCCACTCCAAGTGTCGTTGTCCACCAACGCAACACCAACACAACCCCGCCCAACATCCCTACACAACCAAAAGCATAGGAGGTTGGAGGAGAAACCAACAATGCTAGGATCCCTAGCCCTAGCGGGGGAGCATCAGGCGGCAACAAGCCACTTCCCCACTACATCGACGTAGCATCATTGATGGGTGGGGCATCGGACAACAAAGGGGCATCTACCTATAGAGTCAACATAGTGTCATCCATGAGTGGGGCATCGGGCAACAACAAGATGTCTACGTACAGAGTTGACACATCATCGTTGATGGGAAAGGATGGACATAGCACTAACGGAGGAGCATCGGGCAGCAATGGGGCGTCTCCCTACAGGGTCAACACCACATCGATGATGGGAAATGATGGACACAATGCGAATAGAAGAGCATCGGGCGGAAACAGGTCGTCTCCTAGCAGCGTTGACGTAGCGTCATTGACGGGTAGGGATGGACACAATGCCAAGAAGGACTGGTGTCAGATACTGAAGCAACCTGCCCAACACAACACCATGGAGTGTTTCCCAGAGTCGGGGTGTTCTGATGGACAAGTTCACATTGACCTAGATGTGGAGGAGTTTGATCATATGCACAACATATGGGAGTTTACCATTATAGCCTATGCCCTGGGCAAGAGACCCTACTACCCACACTTCTAAGCATAGATACAGAGGACATGGAGACCAAAGGGCTCATTTGAGGTGCTTTTGAAGGAGAACGATATCTTTCTAATCTAATTCATCAATGCCAAAAATAAGAGAGAGGTCCTCAACCTCGGACCTCACTGGTTCGACACACAACTTGTGGTGACAAAGGATTAGCAACATGGAGATGAACTTTGATGTGATCTCTTTGCCATAATCCCCAACTAGATCACTTTGAAGTCAATTGGCTGGGCCTGGACCTAGCACGCAACAGGGACTATTGTTGCTGGTGCGGGGAAGGTGCTACACATTGGCAATCACTCATTGGAGACGGATGAGGCACGAGTCCTGGTCAAATTGAAAGTGGAGACTGAAGCACCATAGAGAGTTTGGCTGAACGTCTGAGATCATGATATGATCCCGGTGGATATCTCCTATGATGGGCCATTACAGAAGTGTAGCCGTTGCTGTGCTTTTAGGTATAGAAACAAATAATGCAAGATAGGCAGAAAAGAGAAGACAAACAACAAGGTGGAGAAGATGACATAGGTGCCTACACAGGTCTAGAAGGAGAAAGGCCCTAGTGTTGTGCCAGACACTGGGCCTTTTGGTGAAACAGTAGGGACACATGAAGAGGCACACACGGAGGTAGATAGGAAAGCAGCTCCTCACACTGATGTTGGACTTGATTCCGTGGATGATAGTGGCACACCAAAAATGGGTCCAAATAACCCAGGAGGAATACAAGGGAATAAGGAGAATTCATCTCAACTTCTAAGAATAAAGGACCCAAGAGATCTGGTATTCCTAAGAATGTGGGAGTTATCACCATCCTAGATACAAAAAACATCTTTGAAGCTCTTTCTAACTCTGACAAGGAGGATGGAGCAACAAAACAATAGAAGGAAAGGAAGGTGAAAAAGAAGGACCAAAGGAAGGACCCGGGCAGGCGTACCAGGCCAAACAAGAACCTTTGATATGTCCATGCTCATATGGAATATTAAAGGTGGGTGTGACAAGTACAAAAAGAATGATATTCGGGAGTGGATCACTACTGGTGGGTATTCCTTGGTAGTTTTGGTGGAAAAAAAATAAGGAGGAAAAATAGTAACAAAATTAGATACTTATTTCCTCAAGGATGGGAGCATGTGTCTAATATGGAGCATTCTGAGTTGGACAGAGTTTGTGTTTCATGGAAACAAAATGCATGGTAAGTTACTATGATACAAATGAAAGATCAACATATTACAATGGAGTGTAGGAATGGAGGTGGATTACATATGTGGTTGACAACTATCTATGCTCATAATGATGCAAATAGGAGACAAAGTTTATGGCAGGAACTGATAAATTTAACTAGATAAATATCTTATCCGTGGTTGGTGATTGGTGACTTCAATAATATCTGACTGCAAGCTGAGAAGATAGGTGGAAGACCAATAGTGAATGCAATGATTAATGCTTTCAATTATACCATTGATCAGGCTAGACTTTTTGAATTGCCCATGGTGGGGACTTGTTCACTTGGAACAATGAGAGGAACTTAGAGGACAGAATTGCAAGAAAGTTTGATAGAGCTCTAGTAAATGAGAAGTGGCTGTAGACATTTGTTGGTATGTATGCCCTGAGAGCCAATCATGGGATGATTGGTGGGATACTATACGATTGATTTGATAAACATCAAAGGCAAGCTTCCAATTCATTCTGGTTTAGTCAGTTATGAGATAATGACAAAACAAATTGAATGTCTAAAGAATGACAATACTCAATGACGTATGCCTTCAAGTACGTGACTTGAACGATGAAATCATACATATGCTAAGAGTTTGTACATTCTTATTATGTCCCTATTCCAATGTCATTGTGAAAGGTTGATAGACAACAATGACACATAAGACTAGATTGTGTGTTGGTCGATGACCGAATCTCATTAGTCATGATATAGTGATATCAAACCAAGCACATAGGTACTTGTTAGAGAACAAGTGCATCAGACAGACCCACCATGAGAGTGACACATGGAACCATGACTTGGTAGTCACAATCAGCTCTCACAGTGATGGTGGTGAGTGTGATTCTTTGACCTAAAATCACTACACTCAACACATGTCGTTGGGTACACTTTGACATAATCAAATGCAGTCCTAAAATATAGATTGTTATAAAGGTGATGATTGGGTGACTTTGACACATGGGACTTTTGAAGGGTGAGTGATAGATATGGGATTTTTCCCTCCTGAGGGAGTTTGATGTCCATGGCCACATGATGAGTAGGACTGAGAAAGGCATGCACATGCATATGTGAATCAATATGTGATATTGATGTCACACATATCTCATCTAGTCTGCTCTGAGATCAAGGAAGTGAATGAACGTTGAAAGGATGACTATTCCATGCTTTGAGTTCATTCGGGATATCAGTGACAAAGGAATTATACATTCACTGTAACACCAGTCACAAATTGTAGGATTGAAAGTTGTTCTCCAACTTTCCTTTTCACTTGGGTAGCACTGATGTGTGACTAGGCACCTCTCTTTGCTTGTGAAGTCATAAGTATTATGGACTTTCACTGCCAACATGAAATGGGCATGTAGGGTCACACACATAGGATTTAACCTGGAAGAGGAGTTTATCCACGAATGATGTTTAGATTCTTTACTAAATGTGTTTAGTAGTTCAATTAAACATTCAATCAATTGACTTGACTCAGAATCACCAAGTTCAAGTGTTGGACTAACTGATTTGGGTGTCAGATTGATTGAGAACTGCATTGACTGATTTCTACACAACCTAGACTGCCAACCGACCGGTTCAAACTGTTGAACCGATCGAATCAGGGTCAAGTGAGATGATCGTTTCAAGTGTTGAACTGATCGGTTCAGCTGGACCAAACGAGCCAGTTTGGGAAAGTTAGGTTGGTGAGAAAATATTTTCATTTCACTCGTACAATTCGATTGGGACAAGTATTGATCTTTGGATTAATTGGAAACAGAAAGAGGAATGTCAATTGGGAACTACCCTGGGAAGTGAAATGATCGGTTCATCTCCCCAAATGACCGGTTCATGAGATGAACCGATCGGTTCAGTCCCCAAATGATCGGTTCATTTGTGAAACGACCGATTCACCTACCATAGTGTATCAAATTTATGGATATTCCGAACCCTTCTACTCCCACTTTAGTTCCGCATTGCTTGGGGTTGAGATCCCCGACCCTGACCCTCCTATATATAGAGGGGTACTGGGGGCTTCTCAGATAGAACATCTTAGACAATGCTAGTTGCTCTGCAAAGTTTTCCTCTCCAGTTGTGAATCGGGAGAGACTGAGCAGGTGCTACTTGACTAGGGAGGCACAACGAGGGAAAGACAACTGCAGGATGACAACTGGTGGTGGGAGAGCATGTTGGTGACTAGTACATCGACAAAAGGGGATGACTCCTTGTAGTGTTCTATAGGATAGGACGACTAGAGTTCCCGATGGTCCGTGTGGATTACTACAGAGGTGGGAGATTTCTACTGCTCAGAGGACAACTGTCAATCCGTCAGTCTGGGTGCGACCAGGAGCTGCACATACGCCATCCAAGATAGTAGGTGAAGATCGTGCTAGTCGCGAGGTAATGTCGCCGAGCAAGCCTCGAGATAAGGTACGTCTCTACAAACCATCCTTCCTATCATATAGATGTTGACGAGATCTCTTTGGGTTCTGGGTTTGGGGATTTTTTTTATTTCCGCTGCCATCTCTGCCTCCCCTAAAACCCAACAGTGGTATCAGAGCCACGTCAATGTTCTATACTTTAGGATAATCGATATGATCAGGTTTTGGTTTGTCGCCTTTTATTTATTGCATACGATGCAAATAATTAATTGGCTTTATGCATGTCCAATATAAATCCACAAAATCCCTACATATACATATATGATATGGTATATAAATGCATTCGATACGCATCACCCTTAAATGGTTTCTATGGTGATTGCAGTGTGATTGTGGCCGTAAACCCTAAATCCGTGTGTGGTTGATTGTTGTTTCTTGCATCTTGTTCTGCGCATCGATTCCCTACCTCCTATTCCTGATGTAACTCAAGATAATTTGAGATTCTTTCCTACCTTTGCTCCCCCTGAATGTAACTCGGGGTTTCCCAACACAATTGTAAATAGAATTAGTTTATTTCCTATTATGACAAAGAACAAAAGACACCTGGAGGATCAAGATGATCATCTCAGGCATGAGATGATCGACTGGAGGACCAAGGCGGCTGGTTTCTGGAGCGAGATGAGTGGGTGTCAACCTGAAGAGATGCATGATGACCAGTGAACCAATCGGCTGGAGGTGCCAGTCGATCGACTGGTGGCACCCAACCGACCGGCCTGATGGCAAGCTGATCAATCATGGAGATGATTTGATCAAACCTAGAATGGCAAAGCACATAGTTCATCTTGTACGGGTTGCATGTGATGTGGACCTAGATGACCGTGATTCCTCTTGGCTCGAGGAATAACATTAGAATGGCCATAACCATTGCTTTTATTGTTACACATGTTTTCTGTGGGATATATCATGTATATGATACATACTATATATAGATTCCTTCCAAATGTGACACATGTGAAAAGCTTGGTCGACCAAGTGTGGGCATGCCCTAGCGTGGTGCACCGTCTATCTTGTGGAAGCGTGAAGGATGGATATGTGGGTCTACCCTAGAAGAGTGCATATTCATTGTGTTGGCTTTGGGTAGGACTTAACAAGGTGACCTAGATAGGATCTAGAACCTTGAGGCATGGAGGTGATCATGGCAAGGAGTTGCACATGACATCTTTCAAGAGTTGCATACGATGCAATTGGTAAGAGTTGCCTACCTGAAAGATCTAAGTTGTGGGTGACAGCCCTAGCTGGTCCATGACTGAGAGGATTTTGGGATCTTGACCCACTAGAAGGTTGTACGCTGCAATCTTCCAAATTGACGGTGTGGGCTATTAATTTGAACAAAAAATAGTGGGAGTGATAATTAATTAAAGTCCTAATTATATCATAATTTTTTTAAATCAATCAAATAAGTCAAAAATGAGTTTTTGGACTAAATTTCATATATTTCCTTTTGTAGTAAAAATGGCCACAAGCAACAATCACTTCTCATTGCGATCGGTCCTTGAGAATGACATGCTGAATGGGACTAACTTCCATGACTGGTTTAGGGCATTGAAAATTGTTCTCACTCAAGAGCAAAAGCTCTATGTCCTGGATACTCCAGCTCTAGAGGAACCTGCTCCTCCTGCACCAAATGCAGAAAGGGATGCTTTTAAGAAGCATTCTGAAGATGCCATTGATGCGAAGTTCTTGATGTTGTGCTCTATGAACCACGAGTTGTAGAGATAACATGAGAACATAGAAGTCATTGAGATGATTCAACATCTCAAGAACATGTATCAAGACCAAGCACAAAAAGAGAGACATGATGTCTCCAGGGTGCTGTTTAAGTGCATCACGATAGAAGGAGATCTAGTTGGTCCTCACACACTCAAGATGATTGGGTATGCGGAGAATCTGACAAGACTGGGATTTCCCCTGAGACAAGAGTTGGCTACTGACGTGATACTACAATTTTTTCCAGAATCCTACAGTCAATTTGTGATTAACTACAACATGAAAAACTTTGACAAGCCATTGACAGAGTTATTGGGCATGTTGAGGATAGACAAGGCACATATTAAGAAGGACAAGCCTGTTTATGTGATGTTGATCAATAGAAAGAAAGGCAGGCCCAAGGGCAAGGGCAAGGGAAAGGGCAAATCTAAGAAGGTTTCTGATGCTAGCCAGTATCCCAAGTCATCTTCAACTCTCAAGGCCAAGGGAGGCATGACCAAGGGAGACAATTGCCACCATTGTCAAAAGCCAGCTGTTACAACCCCAATTTTGGGTTCATTTGGGTGAGAAATGTAATTTCTCACATAAAATATATTTGAACAAATAAAGATATAATTTGTTTTGAATAAATGAGTTTCGTTTACAATAACCTTGATGATTGTGTTGTGGGCTTTATTGGCTATTGGGTCCAATAACAAGGAAATCCAATTTATAAATGAATAATTGAGTTTTGAGAAAAGAAAGGTGCGGAAACCTCTAGAAGGCAAAAGAACTAAATCCAAAGAGGGATTTCGTGCCTCTTGGGTTCCAAGGAGTCCAAAGTTGCAAAGAAAAGCAATAAGAAAAGAAAAGATCGATTAAGTATTTCTTTATTAAGAAAGAAATTGAAAATAATGGTAAAATGTGGAAAACAAGTGAAAAGAGGTATAATTGAGTTATCCTTGGTGGAATTTCGTATCTCAAGGATTCCTAATGTTAAAGGAATATCAAAGAGGAAAATAAAATAGAAATAAAGAGAAATATTCAAAAAGAGATATTTTAATAAAGGAAAAGTAAGATAATAAGAAAAGGGATGAAAAAGAAGGAAAGAGGCTAAGGAAATATTCCCAATATAGGGGATTTCGAGCCATTAAGGTTCCCTGAGGTGCAAGGAACCCATAATAATAATTTAATGGTAAAGGAAAGAGAAAATAGTTGAGAAATATACATAATTGAGTAATAACTTGCAACTAAAGAAAGGGACCTGATTTATTTAGATAATGATCCCAACTTTGGCATTATGGTATAATAAGTAATCCAGAACTTTCCCTAAAAATTTGGGATCAAAAAGCTTAACGGATTAGGAGATATGGATTTTTGAAAATCCCTAAAATAAATGAATTGTGTGAGCTTATGACCGTTGGATCAGGATCTGATGATCAGGAGATCATCACCTACCTCAGAACAGATAAGGAAAATTGGAAACATAAAAGCAAAGTTTTCCATAGTAGATTTCTTGCACTTGAATGGATAGGCAAACTCGGAAAACTTTCCAAAGAATCCGGGGGATCAATCAGAGTTGATCTACCCCTAGTTTCCCTGTGTTTCATTGCCTCTAGACGATTTGCCCAATTTGGGACTTCTCGACATCCATATAAGGACCTGTATATATGGGGGGGCTACACACCATGTGCATAGCCCTAGAACCTCTCTATGAGTCTGTGTGGATAAGGCAAGTTGTTGAGAGCAACAAATTTCAGAAGATCTCCCCAACCTGTACCCTAACCAGGCTGCCCTTCTCACCGGAGAAGAGCTCTGCTGTTCGAGCTGTTCGGGCAAGACAAGGGACAATAGCGGCATGCGTCGAGTTCAGGGAAGAGAGGCGGCGGTGGGGTTGCCCTCGCCATGTGCCCTAGTGCAGCAAGTCGCAGAGTCAACAATGGAGTTGACTGCGGGCTTGTGCTGGACTGCGCGGGAGAGTCCTACGCGAGGTAGAAGATGATAGGGGGAAAAGACCCCCTGACCCCGACTCTAATAAAAGAGCAGAAGGGCAGAATCGTCTTTCTACTGTTGTTTGGGGGCGAACCACATGAAAAGAAAAGAAAAGGTTCTTTGGCTGACGTGTCGGGCCCTCATTGGCCAAAGGTAATTTAATCTTGCAAAATTTGTAACTAGTAATTGGTAACTCGAATTAGAGAGTTTTATATATAAAAATTGATCAGAAAAACATGAAGAATCCAATAAAAATATAATTGGAACCTGATATTGCTTTCAATTTCAAAATCACACCAAGTTATCACCTTTGATGTATTAAATTGTGGTAAAACCCTAATGTTGATATGTAAATCGGATTTAATGACTCTTTTGGGTTAATTTGGTTTGGATTTTGAGAAATACTAACTTATTAAGAATATAAGGGAGAGTTAATTTTGAAAAAGGTAGTTTCATGCTTGTTTTAGGGTTTATGCACATAATTATGTTTAGAAACCCTAATTTGAGAGAGTATGTGTTTTAATGGGTTAAATCTGAAAAATAATTATAGAATGGAGTTTTCATGATATAATAACCTCAAGTTGGTGATTAGGGTTTTCTAATGGATAAATGAGGAATTAATAGTAAATGGAATACAATTATGAATTAAATCACGATGAAGTATGAATTATCAATTCAAAGGAATCTAAAGGTGGTAATTGAGTCTAATGACCTTGAAATAACTTAAAAGGATAAAGATGGTAGTTTTAGTATAAAAGAGAAATAATGGATTTTTAAGTGTGCCTATGATGTTGAAATTAGGGTTTGTGAACTAAGAGAGCATTAAATGTGATAAAAGTATTATGGAGGCTAAAAACCCTAATAAAACCCTAAAGTGGCTTAGAAAGCTTAAGATGGAATTCAAGTCTAGCTTTAGAATGTTCTGGATAAACTATAACACTTGGATGCCATGCATTAATTTCAGGATATGGTTGATTGCTTGTTGCTTGTTCTTTATCCTTATTGCTTGGACAATCAAGTTGCTCTGGATCAGGTATGTGGTTACGCTTATGACTACCCGAATTAGTTTTCCGGGATTTTTATCGATGTTTCCATCGTGTCTTGAATTAAACTGTTGGATGTATTTAATTCATTTAAAGTATAATGTGGATATGACTATCACCTAAGATATGTGCCTACTAGCTCAGATCCTGGTCCCCTCTGTGGCATAATAGTTGACCTAGTAAATGGCTACCAACGGGGTAGGTCCATCTGGTCATTAAATGACTTAGTAAATGGCTACCAATGGGGTAGGACCATCAAGTCATCATGAGTTAGATATTGGACTACCTTCGGGTAGTGCCATGCGACTCTATTACCCTAGGTATTAGCTACCTGTAAGGTAGGTCCATGGGGGTAAGAATCTACATAAAGAGAGGTAGCATACAAGTCCACTGCAGGGATAACACAGAGTTAGGGGATAGGTAAGGATTGAGTAGTGTGGCTTAAAACGTAATCTTGGTTGTTAAATGATTAATTGCATGATTATGTTGTTACCATATTTGCATGATTATTGTTTTCCCCACATACCAGCTTCGGCTGACCGACGTTTTGTTTGTCGGCGTTTTAGGTACAAATGAAAGAACAAACAGTAAAGTGACATATGTGGAATTGAATGAGAAATAACGTGCACCGGAGGATTAGTTGGTTTAGCATCTTCATGGATAGAAGTTTAGAAATCCCAGTTTTTCCAAGGTAAGAAAAGTTTTATTTTATACCAGTTTTCAGTTTAGTTGGTAAAGTTTATTAATTGTTATTGATTATTTGTCGAACCTTTGATCCTATTAATTGGATAACGGCTCTGAACTTTAGGTCTCCCTTAATTGGGGGTTACCGGGAGGTGGGGACGTAACAATTGGTATCAGAGCAAAGGTTCCTCACTTAATCTTTAATAATTATTAAATTTTACAAATTCTATAGAAACCAAGGGAGTTATTTGAGGATTTTCCGAAAGAATGAGGTGTCTAGAAAAGTATCACGTCCGGGGGCTGGCAATATTTTCCTCCGCACCGCTAGTCGGAATACGAGGACTCCCAGATTGTGTGACTGCCTGGCCAAAATCTTAGGGTATGAATCGAAATAAGATACCTTTAGGACTCTCTCATCTTGTTCATCCCCTCTCAACTCAAATTCTATTAAGGACCTTAAGGATTAGGGTTTCCTCTCTTATCCTCACCCTCTTAAGGTATGGGTAAGGTTGATAAGGATTAAGGAATCCTCCACCAAATTAATAAAAAGCATGTAAATAAGATGTCATGGACATAAGCTTAATAGAGTAAGCCTAAAGGAATAGATACATGCTTAGGTCGTATGACATGAGTTGTCATTGCCCTCAAGAGAGATATGAGGATAGACCTCCTTGGCAGGAGGATGTGTAGAGAGAGTTAGTCTTAGAGGTGGAGACCTCCATTAAAGGTAGAGACCTAGCACATCCTTTGAGGATGATGTTAACCCTAACCCTAAGTGAAGAGAGAGAGATGACATGATGTCATGGTTGACCGAGTGTTTGGTTGGACATGCCTTTGGGATTCCATAAGAGATTAGATGACCTAGTACCTTTGGCGACCCAACCCTAGAGAGGGTTGTGCATGCTAGAGTGAAGGATAGCTCCGTCATGGATGAGGATAGAGGAGAACCTATAGAAACCCTATGGGCTTATGCAGGTAGGGTATAGCTCACACCCAGAGTGTGTCAGTAGTGTTGACAGTTGAATGAAACCCTAAACAAGGGATCATGATGGATGGCTTATGAAAGGGGTATGGATGCTCTTGAGCCAAACATGAGTTGAGCATAGGCTTCAACCAGATATAGGTATGCTTGTGAGCATGAGCCTTCATGGAGAAGGGACCTCTAGTAAGTATGGTTGGAGGTGGAATTAGCTCTAGAGAGAGGAAGCAGAACCCCAACAAGGAGGTTGGAAGCCTAAAACTCTGAAACTTGAGGAATAGTGGGGAGACGAGAATGATGCGACCTAAGTGGATGATAGTGGTTGCCTTATGCTTGATCCCTGGAGGCTGATGATATCTTGGTTGCCTTTAGAGGAACCAAACCCTAGAGAGAGGACGATGCTTCTAGTACCTAGGGTATAAGTGATTAATAGATAAAGAGTGCCTTAGACCCTGAGGAGGTTTAAGTACCCTGTTGTGAGGTTTTATACCTAGTTGAATGTCCTGGAGGAGGACTCGACTCTGAGGTATGGCTCATATAAAAGGATCATGGGAGTACCTGACATACCTTGACATGCTTGATCCATGGTTAAGAGATTGAGAATGCAGTTGGAAACCCAAAAGTGAACCTAGAGTTCCTAGGCCTAAGAGGGGAAGCAGTATATCCGATACTCATGATGAGATTTGAGTCTCTATAGTTTCGAGCATGGTACTCCTCATGTGTAGAGGTAAAGGAAACCCCTTAATTTAAGGGTATGTGTGATGAACCCTTCACGACTAAGGAAAGTGAACAAGTATGACCTAACATGGTTTATTAGGTGGTCTACTTGTACCCTAGTAGATGTTGGGTTAAGCATGCTCAGGTGAATGAAAACCCTAAGGACAGTTGTGACCTTGTTGTCAAAAGTTGTAGTGTCCTCCCATCCTGGGAGAGGGACCCTTTGGTAGGGTGTATACCAGTTTTGTTGGTTTTGAGACAACCTAAAGAGGTTCATAGGATCTTGAGAAGCTAAGTGAAAAGTACATGGTATGTGAATGAACATGTAGACCCATAGATAACCATCTCTAAGTGCATGTGGATGTGTTACCATGGAGGTAACCGACATGGGGCCTGACCAAGGTAGGTAGGTTGCCATGATCCCTGTGAAAGGATGAAAGACAACCCACGAATGCAGAGAGAGATGATGAAGGCTTGGGTAAGGTTCTGAGTTGGACATGTACTATAATAAAATCCTAAGTCTATCCTAGGATCAGGTAGGGATAAGACCGATGGAAGAAGGAGTTGCCTAATTCCCTAGTGCACATGACCATAGGGTCGGGAGGTAATAGCTGTCATTGTCTGAGGGCCATGGGTTAGGAGATTGATCACCTTCATAAACTCATGGGACCCAAAGGGCAGATGAGTAGGGCACTCACTAGATGCATGAGGGAAGAGGGATGACCCCAAAAGTGCCGGAACCCTATAGACCTAGAGGAGATGACAAAGGATTGTATGTGGATCCAAATAGGTTCGAGACCAGTTTTCCATGGAAGCAACTTTGATATCATGATGTTTGTGATGTGGAGACATAAGTTGCACATTTCAACTTAGAATTGAAGGTGTACTGGCGAGGTGGGATGTATCATCTCTACTCTTGGAATGGGAAGAACTCTATATTTGGATGGCCTCCAAATGCTTATTTCTTCTTGTTATGGGAGGGAGAGATGGGACAGTACACATGCCATACACCAATGATAAAGATGTTGTGAGTTGGAACGTTGCTATGAGGTATGAGGACAGAGGGGATAACATACCCTTGTGGAGTGGATAATACATGGATGGTTTACAAACACTAAGAGAAGTAGTATAGTCAGCTTAAGAGGATGTTTTATCAGGAACTATGTGGAATTTGCAAGTTAACCAAGGTTGAGTTTCATCACCATGAGGATGAACTGAGAGTTTCTTGATAAAGGCAAACTTAGAGTTTGAGATGAGATGATAAGTGGAATACATGGAGGTGTATGTTCTCAACAATACCTAACACCTAAGGATGAGAAGTGGTAATGAATGTTCTGGTTGAGATATAGCTTCCTAGATTAGCTGGAAGCTAGAAGAAGTTGAGGTTGTTAGGCTAACCTTAAGTTGAAAAAAAAATAAGTTTGGCTAACACTCCAATATAATGAGAGCTGTTGAATAAGATTAGTGGTTGTTTGACCCTTGACATAGTAAAAAGATGGTGATAGAACCTCAGATACACTTCTTTGGATAGGAAGGTAATAAAACCCTTTTGAGAGTGGTTTAGGGTTTCCGAGGTATCAAGCTTGAGGAATCATAACAATATAGGAGGTCATGATATACCTTGGTACTACAAAGATAGTAAGTGATGGTAGCACTCTAGATGCTTAAAACAAAGTTGCATGTAGCATGTGGCCATGGAAGCCAGGAGGTGAAGGATGAACACCAGTAACCCAGTGTATCGATATAGAGGATAAAAGAGTACCTGAGGGGGAATGGGAGTTCATCACTATGGATGTTGTGGTAAGTCTCCCTTTGACCCAGAAGGTCAAGATGCAATATGGGTTATGGTAGATCGCCTTACCTAGATAACATGAGAAAGAAAGGAGTATTGTCAAGAGACAGATCTGGTTGAACTACATATGAAAAGAGATGGTTCAACTACACCATGATGCAAGTTCAAAAGTTCTTGGGTATGTCCAGGGTTCACTTCCATGAGGTGGAAGTGGATACATGAAGAACTCGATGATAGTACAGTTTATCACCCCATACTAATGGAAAGTGTGATCCAGACTAGAGGGTCTGATGAGAGCATGTGTGCTCATTCAGGGTGATACATAGAGACAGTTCTTAAGATGTGATGTTAACCACCATAGCCGTTATCGGGATGCAAGAAGTCTTATAGAGAGGTTGTGTCGGTCACCACTTCATTATGATGATGTTGGTGCAGGAGGCCTCGCGAAGGTCAGAAAAGAACCATTGTGTGTGCAGATGAAGTCGCTTTGATCGTACAATGGCTGAGAGAGAGCCTAGTGGTGACATAAGTCACGAGTTGATGCAAAGCAGACGGACATGCAATTCACTATGGGAGAATATGTGATGTAAAAATCTGACCCCTCTAAGCTACATCTGAGAAAGCTTAGTCCCTGATATATGGGTCCATTTGAGATGGATTGGTGGATATGGTTGTGTTTAGCCTTGCCCCTCAGGATAACATGATGTATAATGTGTTACATAAGTCCGATCAAGAGCACTATGTGAGGTACCCAAGCCATGTGTTGAGCCCTGAACCTATTCATCTTTTGAGAGGCTGAAATGTCCTGAGTCACCTATGAGGGTACGCTATACCAAGGTAAGAAAGAACTCAGATGGAAGAATAATGAGACGATGAAGGTTCTTGGGAAGCACCATGGAAAGGGGGAAGCCACATGAGAGCCATGATGGACACACGAAAGACTTATCCTATTTGTTTGCTTGCTTGATGGAATTTTGAGGACAAAATTCTTATAAGAGGGGAAGGATGTTACAACCCCAATTTTGGGTTCATTTGGGTGAGAAATGTAATTTCTCACATAAAAGATATTTGAACAAATAAAGATATAATTTGTTTTGAATAAATGAGTTTCATTTATAATAGCCTTGATGATTGTGTTGTGGGCTTTATTGGCTATTGGGCCCAATAACAAGGAAATCCAATTAATAAATGAATAATTGAGTTTTGAGAAAAGAAAGGTGTGGAAACCTCTAGAAGGCAAAAGAACTAAATCCAAAGAGGGATTTCGTGCCTCTTGGGTTCCTTGGGTTCCAAGGAGTCCAAAGTTGCAAAGAAAAACAATAAGAAAAGAAAAGATCAATTAAGTATTTCTTTATTAAGAAAGAAATTGAAAATAATGGTAAAATGTGGAAAACAAGTGAAAAGAGGTATAATTGAGTTATCCTTGGTGGAATTTCATATCTCAAGGATTCCTAATGTTAAAGGAATATCAAAGAGGAAAATAAAATAAAAATAAAGAGAAATATTCAAAAAGAGATATTTTAATAAAGGAAAGTAAGATAATAAGAAAAGGGATGAAAAAGAAGGAAAGAGGCTAAGGAAATATTCCCAATAGGGGGATTTCGAGCCATTAAGGTTCCCTGAGGTGCAAGGAACCCATAATAATAATTTAATGGCAAAGGAAAGAGAAAAAAGTTGAGAAATATACATAATTGAGTAATAACTTGCTACTAAAGAAAGGGACCCGATTTCAACTTTGGCATGATGGTAGAATAAGTAATCAAGAACTTTCCCTAAAAATTTGGGATCAAAAAGCTTAACGGATTAGGAGATATGGATTTTTGAAAATCCCTAAAATAAATGAATTGTGTGAGCTTATGACCGTTGGATCGAGATCTGATGATCAGGAGATCATCACCTACCTCAGAACAGATAAGGAAAATCAGAAACATAAAAGCAGAGTTTTCCACAGCAGATTTCTTGCACTTGAATGGATAGGCAAACTCGGAAAACTTTCCAAAGAATCCGGGGGATCAATCCGAGTTGATCTACTCCTGGTTTCCCTGTGTTTCATTGCCTCTAGACGATTTGCCCAATTTGGGACTTCTCGATAGCCATATAAGGACCTTTATATATAGGGGGGGCTACACGCCATGTGCATAGCCCTACAACCCCTCTATGAGTCCGCGTGGATAAGGCGAGTTGTTGAGAGCAACAAATTTCAGAAGATCTCCCCAACCTGTACCCTAACTAGGCCGCCCTTCTCACCGGAGAAGAGCTCTGCTGTTCGAGCCGTTCGGGCAAGACAAGGGACAATAGCGGCATGCGTCGAGTTCAGGGAAGAGAGGCGGTGGTGGGGTTGCCCTCGCCATGTGCCCTGGTGCAGCAAGTCGCAGAGTCAACAATAGAGTTGACCACGGGCTTGTGCTGGACTGCGCGGGAGAGTCCTGCGCGAGGTAGAAGATGATAGGGGGAAAAGACCCCCCTGACCCCGACTCTAATAAAAGAGCAGAAGGGCGGAATCGTCTTTCTACTGTTGTTTGGGGGCGAACCACACGAAAAGAAAAGAAAAGGTTCTTTGGCTGACGTGTCGGGCCCTCATTGGCCAAAGATAATTTAATCTTGCAAAATTTGTAACTAGTAATTGGTAACTCAAATTAGAGAGTTTTATAAATCAAAATTGATCAGAAAAACATGAAGAATCCAATAAAAATATAATTGGAACCTGATATTGCTTTCAATTTCAAAAGCACACCAAGTTATCACCTTTGATGTATTAAATTGTGGTAAAACCCTAATGTTGATATGTAACTCGGATTTAATGACACTTTTGGGTTAATTTGGTTTGGAACCCTAATTTTGAGAAATACTAACCTATTAAGAATATAAGGGAGAGTTAATTTTGAAAAAGGTAGTTTCATGCTTGTTTTAGGGTTTATGCACATAATTATGTTTAGAAACCCTAATTTGAGAGAGTATGGGTTTTAATGGGTTAAATCTGAAAAATAATTATAGAATGGACTTTTCATGATATAATAACCTCAAGTTGGTGATTAGGGTTTTCTAATGGATAAATGAGGAATTAATAGTAAATGGAATACAATTATGAATTAAATCATGATGAAGTATGCATTATCAATTCGAAGGAATCTAAAGGTGGTAATTGAGTCTAATGACCTTGAAATAACTTAAAAGGATAAAGATGGTAGTTTTCGTATAAAAGAGAAATAATGGATTTTTAACTGTGCCTATGATTTTGAAATTAGGGTTTGTGAACTAAGAGAGCATTAAATGTGATAAAAGTATTATGCAGGCTAAAAACCCTAATAAAACCCTAAAGTGTCTTAGAAAGCTTAAGATGGAATCCAAGTCTAGCTTTAGAATGTTCTGGATAAACTATAACACTTGGATGCCATGCATTAATTTCAGGATATGGTTGATTGCTTGTTTCTTGTTCTTTATCCTTATTGCTTGGACAATCAAGTTGCTCTGGATTAGGTATGTGGTTACGCTTATGACTACCCGAATTAGTTTTCTGGGATTTTTATCGATGTTTCCATCGTGTCTTGAATTAAACTGTTGGATGTATTTAATTCATGCAAAGTATAATGTGGATATGACTATCACCTAAGATATGTGCCTACTAGCTCAGATCCTGGTCCCCTCTGTGGCATAACAGTTGACCTAGTAAATGGCTACCAACGGGGTAGGTCCATCAGGTCATTAAATGACTTAGTAAATGGCTACCAATGGGGTAGGACCATCAAGTCATCATGAGTTAGATATTGGACTACCTTCGTGTAGTGCCATGCGACTCTATTACCCTAGGTATTGGCTACCTGTAAGGTAGGTCCATGGGGGTAAGAATCTACCTAAAGAGAGGTAGCATACAAGTCCACTGCAGCGATAGCACAGAGTTAGGGGATAGGTAAGGATTGAGTAGTTTGGCTTAAAATGTAATCTTGGTTGTTAAATGATTAATTGCATGATTACATTGTTACCATATTTGCATGATTATTGTTTTTCCCACATACCAGCTTCGACTGACCGACGTTTTGTTTGTCGGCGTTTTAGGTACAAATGAAAGAACAAACAGTAAAGTGACATATGTGGAATTGAATGAGAAATAACATGCACCGGAGGATTAGTTAGTTTAGCATCTTCATGGATAGAAGTTTAGAAATCCCAGTTTTTCCAAGGTAAGAAAAGTTTTATTTTATACCAGTTTTCAGTTTAGTTGGTAAAGTTTATTAATTGTTATTGATTATTTGTCGAACCTTTGATCCTGTTAATTAGATAACGACTCTGACCTTCAGGTCTCCCTTAATTGGGGGTTACCGGGAGGCGGGGACGTAACACCAGTACATTGTAAAAGGAATTGTCCTCTCTATCGAGAAGAAAAAAAGAAGAAGAAGGAGGCGATGGACGTATCCACCTAGAGGTATCATGAAATAAACTTGTAACACTTTTGAGGTATATGATACCAAGATGTAAAGTGATAAGCACTCAATGGGGCAAGTGTTGCCGCCATAGATAGGAGTACTTTAGTTTATTTTCAGCCTTGAAGGCATGTAATAGAGTTATGAACTGCTATTTCATATTTGCCAATAAATAGAAACACTTTATTTTTTCATATTGTGTGACAATGATGTCTATTAATAAAGTTGATGTTTCAATTTTAAAGATGTGATCTTTTATGGCAATGCCTTGTTTATCTTGTGGTACTTGGAATGCATAAGACAAAATGATACTTAAAAGTTATTGATAACTCAAACAAATAATTAGAATTATCTTGGGAATTCATTTCTAGTTCCATATTGATGGATAAAGCTAGACTCTTTTGGTTGTGAACCATTAAGAGACATGAATATCTTGGACATGATAAATCAATCTTCACTAGTGGTAGTGGGAGAATGATTATCCTATTAGGTATAATACATATGATGCATTTACATACCTAATGCAATAAATGCTAATACTTCAAATGGTGTTTAGAGAAATACCAATATGAATATCTTAAAGTGTTCAAGAAGATCATGAACGAAGTAAAAATTTGGTAAAAGTAATGATTCTTGATGTGATCAATGAATGAAATACTTAAACCAAATGTTTGAGAATCTTATGGGTGATTATTATAGTGTATCATAGAGAACTCATGATTAAGGAATAATGATGTCTAAATAAAAAAGGAGTCATACTCTAAGGAGTTAGAGGATGATTATCAAATAACTAAATTCTTCTTAAATAGAGAATACCTTACACTAATAAAGGATATTAAGAATCACAAAGTGTTGTGAGTTCTCAAATTCCTTAACAGATACACCTCAAATATCTATATGATGAGTTGGAAATCTAGATGATATTGAGGAACCAAATTTTGAGTTATGGTTTATGACCATAAGATCCTAAATGACTTCCATGTGAACCATAGGGTATGACCTTAGTGGTAGCACCCATTGGGATAAAATCCATAAGTGCGAATGATTCTTAAGCATTAAGACACATGGATGACATTTTGAGAAGGATCATGCTTGTTGATTGCAACTTAATGACTAAGTGATTTGGCATATGGATATTGAAACCACATTCCTATGAGGAATAAGACAAGGATGTGTACATGATACAACCTATAAGGTTTATGAACCCATTAATGCAAATGAAGTCTGTATGTTACAATGGACTAATCAATGTGATTGATTGAGTACAAGCAACTCAGAGCTATGATCTTTACTTTGATAATATAGTCAAAGGGTTTGACTGATATGCCAAAGATAAAGAAGGGATCTGTGATTTAGGGGGAGTGTATTTACATTCCACATGTTGATGATGAATGAGATGTTCTAGAATGGAATCCTTTGTGGAAATTATCTTTAGGGAAGATAGAGATGTTTCCTATGTGATAGGAATAGAGACCTATAGAGATAGTTCTCGAAAATCTCTTGACCTAGAAAGGAGAGAGCATACATTGACAATTTGTACTGAAGGATTTAGTATACACAAATTCAGTGGGAGAAAACTTGTCCATGTTACATGGAGTTAATATCCCAAGGCCAAGTGTCCAATTCTCATGAAGAATGGGAACACAAAGAATATATATGGATATATCATGTATGTAATCATCCCGTTATATTGCATGTATGGACATAGCAAGAATAAAATGCATTTATCATCTTGTATGTAGGACATGACAATATGATATGCTCATCCTGATAACTCATATGCGAGACATGACGAGTGGATGTCTGTCTAGTTCCAATAAGGGTTACTGGAATACCATGAGAACTTGATAAGTACTTGAGAAGTACTAGTTCTATGGAAATAAAGAAGAATTCACTGTAAAGAGTTACACTGATGCAAACTTCCGAAATGACATAAAATTGATCGAAAAATATATAAGATATATAAAAGTGAATATGAGTTGAAAAATGGAAACATTCCAATAAATCCATTTTAAAAGGAAATGCCGAGTATCCGTGTGTTGGAGAACAACAATGGATACTATATGGATCTGGGAGTTCATGGAGATGAACTTATAGGTATTCCAGTCATTGATGACAAGTAAGGAGTGATTGGTCATGCAATGAGGCTAAAGGTTAGCAAAGGAATATTGGTGCACATATTACGACAACTCCATCTCATACGTAAGACGTACATTGAAGTTTTGTGAGACATGCAATAATACCGACTTAGGCAAAGTGTTTCCATAACTCACTGCGTTAGCACTAGAACATGTGGGACATGTTTGGAGATCACTAAGAATATGATTCAAGGGTGATTGGCTTGCAGTGCAAGTGGGAGTCTGTTGGTATGTATGCCTTGAGAACCGATCATGGGATGATTGGTGGGATAATATAAGATTGATTTGATAAACATCAAAGGCAAGCTTCCAATTCATTCTGGTTCAGTCAGTTATGAGATAATGACAGAACATATTGAATGTCTAGAGAATGACAATACTCAATGACGTATGCCTTCAAGTATGTGAATTGAACGATGAGATCATAAAGATGTTAAGAGTTTGTACATTCTTGTTATGTCCCTAGTCAGATGTCATTGTGGAAGGTTGATAGACAACAATGACACACAAGACTAGATTGTGTTTTGGTTGATGACAAAATCTCATTAGTCATGATATAGTGATATCAAACCAAGCACATAGGTACTTGTTAGAGAACAAGTGTATCAGACCGACCCACCGCGAGAGTGACACATGGAACCATGACTTGGTACTCAAAGTCATCTTTCACAGTGATGGTGGTGAGTTTGGTTCTTTAACCTAAAATCACTACACTCAACACATGTTGTTGGGTACACTTTGACATCATCAAACGTAGTCCTAAAATATAGATTGTTATAAAGGTGATGATTGGGTGACTTTGACACATGGGGATTTTGAGGGGTGAGTGATAGATATGGGATTTGTCCCTCCTGAGGGAGTTTGATGTCCATGGCCACTTGATGAGTAGGACTGAGAAAGGCATGCACATGCATGTGTGAATCAATATGTGATATTGATGTCACACATATCTCATTCAGTCCGCTCTGAGATCAAGGAAGTGAATGAACGTTGAAAGGATGACTATTCCATACCTTCAAGTTCATTCGGGATATCAGTGACAAAGGAATCATACATTCACTGTAACACTAGTCACAGATTGTAGGATTGAAAGTTGTTCTCCAACTTTCATTTTCACTTGGGTAGCACTGATGTGTGACTAGGCACCACTCTTTGCTTGTGAAGTCATAAGTGTTATGGACTTTCACTGCCAACATGAAATGGGCCTGTAGGGTCACACACATAGGATTTAACCTGGAAGAGGAGTTTATCCATGAATGATGTTTAAAATGTTTACTAAATGTGTTTAGTAGTCCAATTAAACATTCAATCAACTGATTTGACTCAGAATCACCAAGTTCAAATGTTGGACTAACTGATTTGGGTGTCAGATTGATTGAGAACTGCATTGACCGATTTTTGCACAACCTGGACTGCCAACCGACTGATTCAAACTATTGAACTGATTGGCTCAGGGTTAAGTGAGATAACCGGTTCAAGTGTTGAACTGATCGGTTCAGTTGGACCAAATGAGCCAGTTTGGGAAAGTTAGGTTGGTGAGAAAATATTTTCATTTCACTTGTGTAATTCGATTGGGACAAGTATTGATCTTTGGATTAATTGGAAACAGAAAGAGGAAAGTCAATTGGGAACTTCCCTGGGAAGTGAAACCATCGGTTCATGAATGAACTGATCGGTTTAGCTCCCCAAATGACCGGTTCATGAGATGAACTGATCGGTTCATTCACTAAATGATCGGTTCATTTGTGAAACAACCGGTACACCTACTACAGTGTATCAAATTCATGGAAATTCCAGACCCTTCTACTCAAACTTTAGTCCCACATTTCCCGGGGCTGAGAACCCTGACCCTAAACCCTCCTATATATACAGGGGTACTGGGGGCTTCTCAGATAGAACAACTCAGACAACGCCAGTTGCTCTGCAAAGTTGTCATCTCCGGTTGTGAATCAGGAGAGACTGAGCAGGTTCTACCCGACTAGGGAGGCACAACGAGGGAAAGACAACTACAGGATGACAACTGGTGGTGGGAGAGCATGTTGGTGACTAGTATGCTGACAGAAGGGGACGACTGCTTCTAGTAACCTGTAGGGCAGGACGACTGGAGTTATCAGTGGTCCGTGTGGACTACTACATAGGCGGGAGATTTTTGCCGCTCGGAGGACATCCGTCAATCCGTCAGTCCGGGTGCGACCAGGAGCTGCACAAACACCGTACAAGATCAGAGGTGAAGACCACATTAGCCGCGAGGTAACATCGCTAAGCAAGCCTCAGGACAAGGTACACCTCTACAAACCATCCTTCCTACCGTATAGATGTTGACGAGATCTCTTTGGGTTCTGGGTTTGGGGATTTTGTTTTGTTTCTACTGCCATCTTTGCCTCCCCTAATACCCAACAATATTCCCTAATGTGTAGGTTAAAGATGGAGGATCCAAGTTGAGTGACCATGCCCCAATTTTAGTGCAAATCATCGAAAAGAAATAAAAGAGAAGACCTTTTAGGTTCCTGAACTATTGGGATGATTGGAAGGGATTCAATGATGTCATCAGAGAAAGCTAGAACATCAAAGTGAAGGGGAATCCAATGGATGTGTTTGCAAAGAAACTGGCTAATACCAAGTGTGCACTAAAAAGTTGATCCAAGGAGAAGGTGAACATTCCCAATATGCTGAAGGAAACAAAAAAAATGTAAGGAGGTCAAAATATTGCTGCTACATGATCCACTAAATGAAGAGTTGATAAAGAAAGATAGTGACCTGAAAATGATGCTTGAAGACTTAAAGAAGGCCGAGGAAACATTCTACTGGTAGAGGAGTAGAGAGAAATGGATGGAAGATGGTGATAGAAATACCAAATTATATCATTTAGTTATTAAGAGGGAAGAGGCCAAAAACATCATCTCAGAGCTTATTGATAGTGATAAGAATGTTGTCAATAACCAAGAGGACTTGGAAGAACATGCTATCCAATTTTATTCTTTTCTGTACAATAAGGAGTTTGATGATGAGCTAGAAGAGGAGGAGATGGAGTAGAATTTTAAACTAGCAAGTAACCATAATAATATACTCATAAGGGAAAGAAATGAGCAGGAAGTCAAAGATGCACTCTGGAGTATTAGCAGCAACAAGTCACCGGGTTCATATGGTTTTAATGCTTTTTTCTATAAGAAATCATGGGATATCATAAAAGAGGACATGGTGGCATATGTGAGATGGTTCTTAGTAGGAGGAAATATGGTTAGATAGGTTAATCACTCTTTCCTTATGCTCATTCCCAAGAAGAAAGTGACTGCTTCCCTTACCATTTTTAGACCTATTGCATGATGCTTGATACAATATAAAATCATTGAAAAGATCTGGCTGCTAGATTGAAGACAATACTTTCTGATCTTATTTGTGTGAACCAGGGGCGTTTGTGAAAGGAAGGGGCATTAGTGATTGTGCTTTGCTGGAAGGTGAGTTCTTATAAGACTACAATGTTATGAGAGGGAGTCAGAAGGCATGCTTAAAGCTTGATGTGTCTAAAGCTTATGATAGCGTGAGATGGGATAAATTATGGTGGATCATGAAGTAGATAGAGTTCAACAAGCAGTGGTTTGGCTGGATTAAACAATGTGTGGGGACCACTAGCTTCTCTATACTGGTTAATGGCACTTCTATAAGTTTGTTTAAAGGAGGCAATGGACTGCGTCAGGGGGACCCACTCTCTCCTTTGCTATTTGTGATTGTCATGGAGTACTTTACCCCGAAGATGAAGAAGTAGAAAAAAGTAAGGTGATTAAACCCTATATAGTGCATGGCACTAAAGTGATGACACACCTGATATTTACAGATGATGTCCATGTCTTTGTGGAAGCCAAGCAAAATAATCTAGGGAATTTGCAAGACCTGCTTAGGAGGTTCGGGGAATAGACGGGGCTGCATGTTAATGCTCACAAGACTCATATTTTTCTATCTAAGAATTACTAACTAATAAAAGATCGACTGAAGGAAGACATGGGAGTAGAGTTAGGGGTGTTTTTTACTAAATATCTGGGATTTCCTTTGGCGGGAGGCAACCTACATGACAAAGACTTTTTTTATTGCATGGACATATTGGAGGAAATGACCAATAGATGGCCAATGCTAAAAACATCAATGGCTAGAAGAGCCACTCTTTTGAAGGTGAAGGTTGAGGGACTTTTGATCTTCTGGGTACAACAAGGAGAGATTCCTGGGACAATTTTAGATAGAATGGAAATAAAGATGTCAAACTTCCTTTGGGCTAGTACACCATCTAATGAAATATGCACACTTGGCACTCCCGAAAGAAGAAGGCGGGCTGGACTTAAAAGCATCAAGAGACATAGCAAAGTGGGGAACAATGAGAAGAATTATTATATATCAAGAGGGCATGTCTACTAGGGTAAAATGGATGAGAGAAATATATCCTAGAGGAATAGACTTCATACCAAAGACAAGAGAAGGATATTCACGCACCATCAATGTTATGACAAAAATGTGACAACATATTAGACATTTGTTTGATCCACATGAGGTGAGTGCATGGAAACTCAAAGATACAAAGATCAATCTATGGGAAGTAACACGATCTAGCGCAACAAAGGATAGGGACATGGAGTAGGTATGGGCTAGTATTCATGTTCTGAAATAGAGCATGTGCGTCTATAAAATTCTACACAATGCTTTGGCTACGCTAGATTAAATACATGAATGGTATCAAGATGTTGTTACTGTTTGTATACTATGTAAAGAGGAGGACGAATCTCATATGCACATTTTTGGTTGTTACACGTTTATAAGGGAGGTATGGGAGATTATATGTAGAAAATTCAGCCAGAACATGCAGTTGAAGGAAGAGTCACGAAGAATGCTGTCAAGCTGTAGGAAAAGTGATAGAAAGAGTATCTTGTTTGCTGCTATATGCTACCACATATGGGAGGAAAGGAATGCATGGAGACACAGAGGCTCAAACACAAATCCAACTACAATTGTTGTAAAAATTTCTAAATGTGTCAGACACAAGTTACACATTAGGTAGGAGTGTGAGTTTTTACTCCTTTTTGATGTATGGCGCCGGGCTATATGTAACTCTTGACCCTCTATAGTTTTAGAGGGAACTTGGAATATATTTACATGATTTTGATATATACATACACAGATAGATATATATTGGTGATAAGTAGTGGCTCAAGTGGCCAAACATGGTGTCTCTTAATAAAGGGACCCAGGTTCAAATCCCAGTTGCCGCCTTGATTTACCACCCTCTTGGGCATTCGGCTTCCACCACAGGCATGGGAGAGGGGGAGAGAAATCTTTCTCTCTTGATCCCATACATGTTGGCAAGGTTCAAACATCTTCCATGCATTGTCTGATTCAAATAATAAGGAAGGAGAAATTGTGAATAAAGAAGGGAAAAAAGATAGAAAGAAAAAGAAGAAGATGGAGCCTAGGAGGCACACTCACTCACAAGCGAAATAAATATGTCAGTTCTTCTATGGAATGTAAAAGGAGGGTGTGATCCCAATAATAAGAGGGAGATCTGAGCATGGATTGGGAAGTGTGGTGTATCTATAGCTGCTATAATAGAAACCAAAATAATAAGATGCAATAATAATACTGTTGCAAGTTAATTTCCTCATGGGTGGAAATGTGTTTATAATCATCAAGGGATAGATCTTGGAAGAGCATGTGTTCCTAGGACATACGAGTGATGAGAAAGTCAGAGCAAGAAAAAAACTGGACTACAACTGATGTTAACATTGGTATATGCACAGAATCTTTCAAGGTAAATGGTAGATCTATGGAGGGAGTTCGAAGAAATATCCCAGGGTATAACCACACTATGGATGGCTCTTGGATATTATAACAATGTGAGACTATAGATAGATAAAGTAGGGGGAAGACCAGTGCTAAACTCAGTGATAAATGCATTCAACCAATCTATTGAGAAGGTAGAGTTCTTCGAACTCCCAATGACTAGTGAAAAGATCTTCACGTGGAATAATGAAAGAAAACTAGAGGACAAAATTATTAGAAAACTAGATAGGGTATTGGTGAATGATAGCTAGCTATAGATGTTCCTGAGTGAACAGATGAGTGCTGGTGGATCAGATCTTAGTGACCATGAACCAATCATGGTGCAAGTCATTGAGAAGAAATAGAAAAGGAAACCATTTAGATTTCTAAACTATTGGGTGGAATGGAAGGGATTTGAGGAGGTCATAAGGAGGAGCTGGGATATGAACCTGATGTTCATGTTCTGCAAGAAATCGATGGACACAAAGCAAGCACTAAAGAAATGGCAGAGGAAGAGGTGAACATACCAAGAATACTGGAAGTGGGCAAGAGGGAATGTGAAGGTGTGAGAAAGGAGCTGCTATCTAACCCATTAAATGAGAACTTAATTCTTAGAGATATGGAGCTGAAAAGAATGTTGGAGGGTTTAAAAAAGGCAAAGAAGAAAATTTATTGGCAAAGAAGCAAAGAAAGATGGTTGACTGATGGGGACAAGAACAGAGAGCTCTATCGTGCATCAACAAGAAGGAGAGAGGAAAATTCCATTATTGCTGAGTTGGTGGACAATGAAGGGAAAGTGATGAACAAATAGGAAGATATAGAGGAACAAGTAATCAAATTCTACTATAAATATTTTCCTCAGGAGACCAATGAGGAGAACATGGAATGGAGAGCAAGAATCACAAGAACACACAATAATATTCTGACTAGGGAAGTGAATGAATAGGAAATTAAGGAGGCATTATAGAGAATCAACACTAATAAGTCACTAGGACCAAACAATTTTAATGCTTTCTTCTACATTAGATATGACACATTATTAAAGATGACTTGATTGAGTATGCGAAGTGGTTTATGAACGGAACGAAGATAGTGAGACAAGTCAACTCTTCTTTCCTCATTCTAATACCGTAATAAAAAGTGACGACTTCACTTGCATATTTTAGACCTATTGCTTACTACTCTATTCAATACAAGATAATTGCAAAAAATCCTATCTGCAAGATTGGGGATGGTTCTCCCTTATATCATCTCAAGGAATCAAAGGGCTTTTGTTGCAGGAAGAAATATTTGTGATTGTTCTCTCTTCGCAGGGGAGTTCCTTCTAGATTTAATGTACAAAGGGGAAGTAGAAAGACTTGTGTAAAGCTAAATGTATCAAAGGCATATGATAGTGTTAGATGGAATAAATTGTGGTGGACAATGAGGAGTATGGGGTTCAATGACATCTGAGGATGGATGCATCAATCTGTGAAAACTACAAGCTTCTCTATTCTGGTGAATGACACTTCCTCTAGGCTGATTGAGAGTAGAAAAAGACTCAGGCAAGGTGATCTCCTATCCCCTCTCTTGTTCACCATTTTCATGGCATACTTCATGAGGAATATGGAGGAAGCAAAAAACAAGAAGATGATTCAAAGCTACATAGTACGGGGAATAAAGATGATGAACAACATTATTTTTGTAGATGCTTTACTAGCTTTTGTGGAGGCCAAACCAAGGGTTATGTAGGGATTGATGATGATTCTTCAAAAGTTTAGAGAATAGACTAGGCTGCGGGTTAACAATAGAGAAACATAGTTTTTTTGGTCCAAAAATGCAATCAGAATGAAGAACAACCTGATGGAGGAACTGGGAGTTGAACTGGGGACACTACCAACAAAACACTTTGGGTTCCCATTGGCAGGTGGGACCTTGATGGTGAAGGATTTCTCAAGGTGCAATGATAGATTGGAGGATATTCTAGGTAGATGGCCAATACAAAAGACATCCATGGCTGGGCGAATAACCTTAATTGCTTAGCAGTTGGAGGATTACTTACTTTATAGGTGCAACAAGGGGAGATACTGACACCCATCTTGGAGAGAATGGAGATGAGAATTATAGATTTTTTTGTGGGGAGGTGACTACCATCCTATGACATATGCTATAGTGGCACTGCCCAAGGAAGAGGGAGGATTCAAATTAAAGAATGTACATGACATAGAAAGATAGGGCACATTATAGAGGATCATCAAGTACCAAGGATATGGAAAATATGGATGAGATGGAGATATCCTAGAGGATTTGAATTCAATACAAAAACTAGATAAGGATACTACAGGACAATAAATGTGATGGCAGCACATGGCAATAGGTAAAAATTTTCTTTACACCTTGTAAAGAGGGCTAGAAATGTAGAGATAAGAAGATAGATCTATGGGACATTATAAGGAAGAAAGAGAATGAGAAGAGATGGGCAAAAAGCATATGGTTTAGAAGCTATACCCCTAAGTGGAGCTGCTAAGTATACATGGATAATTGGCCACATTGGAGAAGATACATAGATGGAATACTGATGTGGACAATACATGCATTCTTTGTAGAAAGGCAGCTGAAAAATCAAACCTCTTTTTGGCGCTTGTGAATTCATGAAGAGTATCGACAAAAGATGTACAAGGAGTGGAATATCAAATTGCAGTTACAAGAGGATTTGATGGAGACCTTGCTGATGTGCAAAGAATATAAAGAAAAACTAATATTTCCAGTTGTGTGTTTTCATGTATGAAAAGAGAGAAACAATAGAAGACAAGGAGTACAAGTGTGGAAACTGATACTATAGTTTTAATAGTTTGTAAATGCACAAAATATAAATATGTAGAAAAAAATATAGAAAGTAGATAAAGGGTGTGTTAGAGTTGTGATAGTGTAGCGTTGACTGTATATATTTTGTTTTTCCTAAATTTCTTGTTGGGAAAAAGTTTGGAATAAAATGTACTGGATTCTGATACATGCCAGAAAGGGATAATGCAATGGTGAATTCAGGTGTTTCCCAATTAAAGGTCCTAGTTTCGAACCACTGGACAAGCATTTCTGGATTTAATATTCCGTAGGCGTCCGACCTCCGCTACATGATGTGGGAGAGAGTGATGGGAGAAATCTTCCTCTCTTAGCCCCATGCAAACATACATACATACACATAGGCAAACACACACACACACACACACACACACACACACATATATATATATATATATATATATATATATATATATATATATATATATAGACACCCAAAATGTACATACCATATGTCTTGGCTTCTGGATGAATTGATTTGACTCGTATGATAATATTTTTGTTTTCAATATATATAGATTTCTAAACATGACACATAATTTATAAATATCATTATACGAGGTAAAAAGTTGTGCAAAAACTATGTGTTAGTGCATGCACCAAATATGTTAGATAATGTGCATGATGGCCTTCACTTATTGGTGTGATACGATCCCACCTACATAACTTTTGACCTTCCTCTATTAAGAAGGAAAAATACCAATTTAGTTTTTCATGGGAACATTCTTTCATATACACCTTTGGATCTTTTACATAAACTATTCTCAATGTGGTGTCAAGCATTGGATTCTAAGTATATTTGATATTTCAGTAGCTTTGTGTAATGCACCACGTACCCAACACATTTGTGCTATTTTTTATAAATATGTTAATATAATAGGTATAAAGGTAGAGAAGGATGTAATACAAGAGATGTATGGAGTGAGAAAGGGTATAATGTATCTCTATTGTAAACCTTGTAGTCAAGCACATGTTCTTTTGAAGTGTTCACTTTGTATATGTAAATTAATTTTGTAAAATCATGAATTTTTTATATTTATTCAAAATACATTGTTTGATTAATGTTGTGAATGTAATTTTACTACATAATATTCAACTATGAATATTTGAACAATAAATTAATGATTTTGGACTTCGACTATTAGGTTTAGGAATGGAATATATAGGTTCATTAGACATGCCACATACTGTACTTTAATGATTTTTAGTTATTAGGACATAAAAAATTACCTATAATGAATTAGGCTAGACACCACATCTATTGGTTGGCATTTGTGTAGAAACATGCACGCATTGCTTCTCCATCAACGTAACCTCCAAATTTAGTTCCAATCATTGGAACATTCTCTCAAAGTGATATTCCACTAATTATAAAAATTTTATGAGGCTTGGGTACGTTATGATAGGCTTAACTATGTCAGTACAAAAAGACCTCAATAGTAGTATCTAAGGATAAAATGAGCAACTATCACCTTCCTTTTCAGCAACCACAAAATCTGGGGCTCAAATATAGGATACAAATAATCCCTCAAGGTTCAATTATACACTATTCCATATCCAACTATATCATACCTATTTGGCATTATTTACTTACAAGTACTCACTTGTACTAAGTTATTCTTTTAGAATCAATACAAGAATGAAATCTCTCTATCCCACTCACTTCCATTCACCACCCATATTAATTTTCCCAAAATTCATCCATATCCACACTTAATTGGTTCCACCCTATTTAAACCATTTTGCAGCAAGTTCTTAGGTTGATTTTTGGGCTAGCTTACTTATTGACCAAACTATTACCTCTCTAATATCTTTATCCTCTATCACAATCCAATACTACTTATTATTATCAATAATTAATTACATTTCCATCCCAAAACACCCCATCATATTTCATACCATGTCCTTCCACCTCAACCTACTTATGAGTGGCTTTTCTCGATTATAATGACTAACTCTACTCACTAGTGGAGCGTTTCACTACATGTCAACATCCCTTGCCATTCACCACCTTACATAGACCAAGATGAACAATGCCCTTATAAGATATTAAAGGAAATCAAAATGACCAATTCAAGTGAAGGATCAAGGAAGATCATACTTTACACGATTTAGTTTTTTTTATCACTCATCTTCTTCCTCTATGGTTATTTATTGCTTTTTATCTATGTTACTTTGTTTCAAGATGTTTGTGCATACTCAATTTTTTTATCTTAGGATCATAATGAGTTATTGATTTATGTTCAAGCTCAGATGTAATTGATTTTGGTGATTAAAAATGTGATTAGTACTTATTGGCGTTGCGTTATCATTTCTATATGTAGTCTTGTAGTTACATGTGAAGAATCTCATTTGTTTGGTTGATGTTCATGTATATATTCTACATATATTATATTACACTATGCTTGATTTATGTATGCTCTAGCCTAGTATTTCAATGTTTGATGTTAACTAACAAGTGAAATCATATATCCTTATAGGATTTTTTTTTCAACTCTAGCAATTGCAAGCTTGAAATAATGAAGGGCCATTATTGGACATAACTAAGTTCCCCAATATCTTATCTTTAATTTTGATATCATATATTCCCCTGGTATATGGTATTTCATATATTCCCCTAGTATATGGTATTTTATCCCATCCTATCTTGTTCTTGTGTTTGATGATTGATCCCTTCCATCATTTGATCATTTTCACCTTTTTGCACAACTTGTTATTATTTGTCTTCTACTTTTTTTTGTTGATTTTATCCCAAAACCAAATGTTTTTGTTCTCCATTTAGCACACTTATACCAATATGAAAATAACACCTTATTTTAAATTAGTAAGTAGACAATCATACCTGATATACCTAATACAATACTTCCTCCTTGTGGATTTGATGAGATTTGCTAAAATTGCAATAGAATAATGTTCTCATGGCACTATTTTCCTAGTGCACAATTTTTGTTTAAAAACTCTATTTTACATTAATTTGTTATCTTACCTCTTATCTAAGGGATATTACGTGTGAAACCATTTTGGCACTATTCTTACATAGGGAGTTTATAATTAGGATTGATTTTACAATTTAGCACTAATTTGAGATTTTTCAAATAAATTTGTCTTCATTTATCTTATGAATTATCAATTATTCATATTTTATTTTATTTCTTATTTGTTTTATATTCATAGTGTGAATACAAAATTTTCACATACTTTCAGCTTGTCAATGATTTGTAGCTTTTGTGTATGCTTTTTGTTTCTAGATCTGTGTTTTGTGGTCCTTTATCCAATTACACGATTAAAATTTATTTTACCTTCTTTTATTTTCATTTTAAATCCCAAAATTTGGTTGAATTCACCCAAAAGTATCTGTACTTTTGTTTTTTTATTTGCACAACTTATTCTTTTATAGTTTCATACGTAATTTTTTGTTCTCTATTTTCATGGTTTCATGATTTTTTCTTACTTTTTGGTTAGTTTTACAGACTTTGTTGATGTAGTGCATTCATATAGTTTACTTGTATGATATTTTATCATTAGTTTTCACTAGATATCTTATATTTCTATCATTAACCCCTTTTATCCTTTTTTCATTCTATACCTTCTTTTGGTAGTTTTTCCATTTTTTCCCTTTTGCCGTGCTTAGCTATGCCTAAGTTCTTCTAGCATTATACTAGAAGTTGATGGACATTTTGTATTATTTTTATTTAGTTACCTCTTGTTAGATTTCTTTTCCCTTTGGGCCACTACATAATTGATTGTAAATTTATAGCTTAGTGGTGCTATTATAATTTTTTCCCTTACACTTTATCATATCACTTAAGTTTGGGTTTATGTTGTCTGTCCTTAATTTGAGGTACTTGTCCTAATGAATATTTGACACATATGATATTAGTATCAACATGTGTCACTTCTATCTTAGGTTGCGATAGTAGATCCTTTCTGATATTTTTTTGCTATATATCTTTTGTGGGTAGTTATTTTTTCTCTTTTCCCTTTCACAACCCTTGGGCATGCCTCAATTCTTCTTAGCATTATACTAGAACTTGATTATTGCTTTTGTGTTGTTTTCATTGTTCCTTGATAGATCCATTTTCCATTTGACCCACTACATACTTGATTGCTCATTTTTTTTTATCTTAGTGGTGTTTATTACTTTTCTCCCTTACACTTTATCATTAGTCTATACTTTGGGGTTCAACTTTTGTGTTCTTGGTTTTTGGATGCTTAGCCTAAAGAACAAAAGTTGGGCATACCTTCCATCCTTACTTACGCACCTTATCACTACCTTTAGCACCCAACATCAAGATCAAAACATAAGCAAGCCCAACATTGGATGGTTGTGGGAAGAAACCAAAGACCAACAAATCCTAAGAATCACCCTAACAAGTGCACCAAGTGATTAATGCAGATGAAGTTTTTCGAAAATTCCAAATAGTTAATTATAGAAGGTCCATTACATCAATCATCACTAGGTGCTACACATTCTTCAAAGTGGCCCAAGAAATAACTTATGTCATAGAAACATGATCTTGTCCATTACTTACAACATATGTAATATATACAACAATTCACTACAAAATGTGAGTCTTAAATACATCAATATGCAAAATACCCTAATCGAGTATCAAGTTTATAAGGGAAACTCTAGATGCTAAAATGAGATTTACACCACCTTAGGACATGGGACTCCTCTCTAATGTACCCCTTGGTAAGGTTTTGGAATTCTTAAATGTCTATAAGTGATGAGTGTGAGACCAAAGAGTTATTGAGAGATAAATCTTCTACTATAAGATAACCATTTGAAAAATCTACATATATATTCGACCATGCAATTTTTTTATAATAAAATAACAATTATAAGACATCATAAAGCGATCAACATGAAAAATCATTGGTCTAGAAACTATACAAGTAAAGATACATGGCTTGATCAATGATTTTAATCATAATGTATTGATCAGTTTGGGATGTACTTTCAAAATTACTAGAAATATGAATACCCTCATACCATTGTAGTATCATTAATATCCTACCAAGCCTCTGTCCATTCAGGTATAAAAAGTAGATGCTCATTAGTCTACTGCCTACATAATAATCAAGTCCATCTTGAGAACTCTTGCCATGAAAACTCAATATATCATATGTAATATATCACAATCACGTTATTTCAATTACATAAACATGATTGTCACACAAAAAGTAGATATAAAACTTAACAAAGCTCATAGAAGTAGTAACATATAGCATATGATTTCAAGGCATTCATAGGACCATACTTGATATGTATTCTTAGTTACTTGCATATACTCAAAGTTATACAAAACAAATAACCTTCTACTGATCCTTTGGTTTCTATAAGGATACTCATTTTTCTCCACTGATTTCCAAATACTCAACAATCCCTACACTACACATGACAAGTTATAATGAACATTGTTTTGCTTGTTAATTATCCAATTACTCATCTTTTTAAGACATTAAAGCCATAATTTCATATTTAAATTTAAGAAATATTAGTTGTATACCAGGAGAAATATAATAATTTTCGTTTTGGAATAATAAATGACAGTTAATCGAATCAAATGTCAAGAGTTTCATTTATGACACCCAAAAACCACCGTAGAATCCCTTCTCTAAGTCACATATCTTGCAAATTAGTGACTTTAGATGATTACAAGTAGGACTCACACCACAGATATCATTGAAGTGGAAGAAAAATGAATCCTCTTGGGGAATAAAAAAACTCCTTGGTTAGAGTTGTAGGATCAAGAACCCTAGCTCCAAATATCCACAAATTAAGCCCCAACCATCCAAACTTGCATGCACCACCTCTGTTTGGGTTATATAAGGGAAGAAGAGGAATTAGAGAGAATAACCAAGTTTTCTATGATGGTTGTTGTACAACCTAGGAAAGAGGGTTATGGAGATTTAGAAGAGGTTAAAATATGAGAATAAAAAAATAAAACTTACTTATATGAGGTCTCCTCTAGGTTAGGATGATAATTTGTAGCTTGCATCTTCATATATCCATTAATATAAGTAAAACATCATCTACTTCAAGAAAGATCTCTCTACATGAAGAACATAGACATATAAGGTTTGGGGTCTCTAGGATCACATATGTAGGGGCATGTGGTGTGAAATTTACATTTTACCCCATATTGCAAAATTCAGCAAAACAATAAATATTCAACCAACTATTCACTAATCCGTCCAACTATTGGGTCAGATTTGGATTCACTAGGCTAGTGGCAAGGCTGGCTACCGGCCCAATTTTAGATATTGGCTGACTGACTAATCACTCTAACTAGTATATTGTCAACTAACAAATGGGAAAACATGAATATGTTTGTCTAGCTACCTCATATAGTGACATGTATCCCTCTCTAGTTGGTTAGCCTACTAGTCTTATAGTCTAGTGACCCAAGAAAATAAAAATAACAATTAAGTGCAAAACATCACCAATGTCTAAGGGGACATGTTAGTTGGTTGGAAAATCACAAAAGTTGATCATCACAAGGTTCAAAACTTAGCAGCAACCTATCTAAGACAGTTTCTTTCATACTTTAACATTGTGAAAAGAACTACTACCAGTTAGAACTACAATTTTTAAAAAATAAGTTTCTAACCAAATCAAGACCTAAAGCAAAAATAAATCATGTCAAATAGGTGTATGAAACACTGAGCACTATTATTTTCATCTTAGAATAACCAAAAGAAACTATGTAATTTAAGGATACTAAAAATACAATTCATATTAAAATAGAGAATACAGCCTATACTACTTTGAGGTACATTGATATATAATGTATCACCAGTCTAGACTATCAAACTATTCTAACTTAAAACATGGAACTGAGTTGGATTGTGATACTCTTGTGATACTGTAGATACAGTTGACTGAGATGAGAACCATGAGCCTTTTATTTATGTTGAGAATGACCCACCAATCTCCACTGTGGATGTGTCTCCTCCTTTGTATCTTCTCAACTACTTTGAGCAAAAAATTAGTCTCATAAACTCAAAAACAAAATTTTCTAGTGAATGAACCTTACTTTGAACTGAAGCCCCCTTATGCAGTTTGGACCTCTCTTTTCATCAACATAAATTCCAACCATTGGAGAGAAACCCTAAAACTAAATTTGTATTTGGAAAAAAACACCAAATTCTCAACAAACAGGATTAACACAGTACTCGAGAAACATATGTTAAATTTTTTACTTTTCTTCATAAAACGTCATAATCCATTGTTGCAATAAAGGACCACATATTCTATTATCAAAATTCTTATTGAACTTCATTAAAACAAGAAACAAATATTATTTCTCATAATTACATGTACATGATAGAAAACTCAGTCTACTATCCATCCCAAGAAAAAGAGAGTACATGGACATTCTAATCTAGATGATTCTGTATACATCTTCTTTTTCATGACCTCTCAACTGGACGAAATTATAACTAAAAATATTAGAAATGGCCTCATGAGACTCATATACAACCCCTGTGAGTGGTTACCCCCAGCTAAAGCTAAGTACATGCATCAACATAAGGTTAAGTATATTGAACATATTAGAAATTTGTAGATATTACTAATTTGAACATATAATTCTACAATTCAACACATTACTTTATGACAAAAATATAATAAAATAGACAAGGCATTCACTTAGTCTAAAATCAACTTGAAAACATCTTTAAAGCATATATGTGAGAAAATCAATGGATGTTAATTACTTTAGAATGAAAGTTCAGTTATAGGAGAAATAAGTCAAGATCTAAACAATAAGAATGTAGGGATAACAACAACATAATCTTTGTGATACCCCACCAGTAGTATTAATGAACACATCTTGTAGTCCTAAAATTGAAGTACACATAAGACATGTCTACCAAACAAGACTGTTCAAATGACAAGTAAATTTAAAACCATATTCAGTGTGCATATTAAATCCCAACATAAAGCACTTGTCAACATTTGAGATTGGTTTTTTAAAAATAGTCAAATCATAATATGAATTTTTTTTATCTTTATAACAAAATGATCAATTTCTACAACAAGAAACACATTTTCAACATGTCCATCAACTTGTAGTGGAAAGCACTTAATAAACTTTCACCTCATATTCTACATAGCTTGTCATATTTTATTCATTTTTCTTGAAACTACTTGGTTTGTACCTCACCACGTAGAAGCCATCATACTTGATTCTCATGTCAGTGACTCACCATCACCATTATGATTTATCCAGTCACCCTAAGATATCAACTACGTGCATTGTTCCATCGTAGCGTTGCCTAAAAAGGCTCACATCCTCATCTCAGGTAGGTACATGAGATAGGAGCTAACATAACATAATATCACATATCATCATATTTTTATGTTTCACTATTTTCATTTCATCAGAGTCTGTTCCTTAGGGATATAGACTTTCACAATACATGATTTAGGGCCAGAGTCACACCAGATAACTCGCTCTATGATCCTAGTGGTCTAACCTTTAAGGTCACAATCACACTCTAGAAATCCTTCACATAATTCTCTGATTCTTACAAGGAGATCCATTTCATTTCACAAGTATGGACTTTGGAGGAAACTCATAGTGTTCAGGGTACATAACTAGATGTGCCATCATTTCACTTGTTATTAATCCTTTTTACTCATGTTAAAGAAAATTCAAATCATCATTTATCATGTGTGTGTATTCAAACATGCATCTAAAATGACATGATTCAGATTAGGTTTATCAAGATAGAAAATGATTAGAACAAGAAGCACAACAATATGCAATTTGCAACATATATGTTTCTTTACGTTTTCACAACATTCATATAAGTCATCAAAGTGAGATATCTGCCCGAGACATCTTCTCTTTATCCATCTTTTGCTCTAAACATGGTTTCTCAAATATAATCATTGCATGTTAATTCAATCCCAATATATCTCTTATCAATTTATTCTGTATTATATTTTTCATCAAATATTCACTTAGGCATTAAGACCAACAACACTGTCAATATGTAAACATTTTGTGTCATCCATCATTCTCAAAATAGGTTGACTATACAACATATTATTCCATCCAATTTCTATAGATATAAATAAATCTCAATGCATAAACATGCATAACACATTTATAAGTCCTTTTCAATTATAATCATTATTAGACACATAATTTATCTCATTTGAAATCCATTAGAATATATTATTCTCAGAATACAATTATTCTAACATATACTTACAGTCCAAGAACACATTCTCATGAAGCAATTTAAATCGTTGAAATTTTCTTGTAATTGAATTAAACTATACCTATCTACATTCCTTAATCCCTCATTCAAGAGTATTATTCATTATTATCACGTATCTCACTATATTAGGGTTAGGCTTAGGTTCTTAGATCCACCAAGATAATTTCTTGATTTTCTCCCCATTTACGTGTGTTACTCTTAAATTCATTCTTCTCATATTCACTACATTATTGGAATCAATAATTCTTAATTCATTTCATAAACAATGCTTCTGTCTCATTGACCTCCATTAAAGTCAAACTTAAGATTATTTCATTCTATTAGGTCAAGCCACATATGTTGAAAGTAAATATATGAAAGACTTCATCATACCAGTTTCATTAGTATTTCAATAATTACTTATCATCAAAATTTGGTTCACCCTTTTTCATTTCTTATGTTGTATTTAGCTACTTGTACCATGTCATTTGATTTCTAATGGCATTTTGGTAAATAACATACATCCTTCTATTCTTTATAAAACTCTCAATTTAGGAATTATGACATATTAGGGTTACTTCTTCTCACCTCTTAATGTCTTTTGATCTTCTCAACTAATTATTATGTGTCTTATATAAAAGTCTTGCATTCATGTGGGTTTACTCATTACTCCATAAATTGTACAAGAATAATGCATTAGGATTATGTCTTTTTGATGGGACTTAAAGCCTTCAATAGATGTAATACTACATAAACTTGAGCATTTCTTCACATTTACAATATTATATACAAGTTCAAACTTTATCTCTTATACTCATCTTAATACATAGTTTCTTGGGTTTTCAAAATGTCGACTTAATTCAACACATCATAAAACCTTACTATTCATAAAACTAGGAGGGTGTATAGGGGATCATTAGAACTGTTTCATCACATGTGTAAGACCCTGACCTGGATTAATGGATGAACATGATTTCTTATCATAATTCAATGCCTAAAATCTTACTTAAATAGTAATATGTGCTTTGATATCATGTGACCAGCTTAAGTTCCAAGTTTGGTCCAATTTGGACATTGTTTGAGCATGTTATGCAATTTTATGATTGTTTTGGACTTTTATGTAATTTTATCATATCTATGATTTTTCTTGTAATTTGTCATAGAAATGGGTAATAGGTTCATCATAACAAAAATAAAAAATGAAGTAAAAAAATGAAAGGGGAAAAATTCCCCCTTTCCATATGGGTTTCCCGGGACTCGAACCCGGAACTAGTAAGATGAAGTAGATAATTTTTCCTTATTACAATAGAAGAAAAAAAACCCTCCCCAAACCGTGCTTGCATTTTTCATTTCATTTGGTCATATTCTTTGATCAACCGAATTGAAACTTTTTGCATTTTTGAAAATATGAGAAATGTTGAATAATTAAGAAAAAAATAGTTGAGTTTTTCGTATCTTTATACGTCCATGGATTTTATCATCAACTTGATGAATTAATTTAAGAATATAAGACTTTCCTACTAGAACATGTTATTCAAAAGGATCTCCCGTTCTTCCATCAAATATTCTACTTTTTCCCATATACTCATGTTCAAATGCCCATGGATTTGTTATTTGCTTACTAGCCTCATATAATTTAGAAAACACTAGTTTTCTTGAGGCCTCTTATTTGTATCTTTCATCAAAAGGCACGATTCTATAATGTTTCTTTAGCAGATCTCCTGCTAACCAAAGTAAACATTCAAATATCTATCCTACATTCATTCGTGAGGGTACTCCTAATGGGTTGAAAACCATATCAACCGGTGTTCCATCTTGTAAATAGGGCATATCTTGTCTGGGCAAAACTTTAGAAATGATACCTTTATTCCCGTGTCTTCTAGCTACTTTATCACCCACTTTGATTTCACAATTTTGTAAAATATATATACAAATATTTTCTAGATTATAAATAGAACTACCCTTTTTCTGGATCCATCTCACAACAATAACTCGACCCCGTGGATACCTGAATGCCAAGTATGGCTCGTAATAATGTATCCTCCAGAGCATAGGATGATTCGTTAGCCGCCTGAGGCATTAATTTACCTACTAAAATATCACCTATTTCTACCCAAGCTCCCAGCATCACAACTCCATTTCTATCTAAATTGCACACTAATGATCCTCCAAATGTGGTATTTCCTTAGTTATTCTTTCAGGGCCTTGACTTGTCATGAGTCTGAGTTTCATATTTCCGTATGTGAAAAGAAGTATAGATATCTTCATATACCAGACGTTCACTAATAAGTACTGCATCCTCAAAATTGTAGCCTTCCCATGGCATATAAGCTACTAATACATTTTTCCCCCAAAGCAAGTTCCCCACCAACGGTAACCAAACCATCCACTAAATTTTATTCTTTTTTAATGTATTTACCCCAATGAACCTGAGGTTTTTGATGCATACAAGTATTTTTTTTGAACATTCATACATAACTAATGGAATGCTTCTAGTTTCCCATTACTTGATAAAATGATCTTGTGAGTGTTAGTATAAATTATCTTTCCCTCGTGTTTAGCTATAGCGGAAACTCCCGAATCTAGGACCACTTGGCCTTCCATCCCAGTTCCAACAATGCACTTCTCGGATCAAGAAAGTGGAACTTCTTGACGTTGCGTATTAGAGCTCATTAAAGCCCGATATGCATCATTATGCTCGATAAAAGGAATGAGGGAGGCCCCTATAGAAAAATATTGGAAATAAAAAATGCTTTGAAAATGAATATGTTCCCATGCCATAGTAATGAATTCTTGACGGTATCGAGCTGGAATCACATGTTCTTCTTGAAAACCCCGATTCAAGGCCAAAGAATTTCCTGCTACAATCATATAATATTAATCTCTACGTGGTGATAAATAAATCATCTACGCTTCTGCCTCTTTTGATTTTTTAGATATTGCTTAAAATAGACTCCTTTGGACGTGTCAATTGGGCAAATACGTCCATAGTGACTGGATGAATATCTCGTATCTGAAAACTGGAAGTTTGTCTTGTCAATCCTCCAGGACCCAAATAACTCAAATTTCTTCCAAGAGCAGTTTTTGTTAATGGATTAGTTTGATCCAAAGCTTGAGATAGGGGATGTGGAATGGGGAGACCTAGGATGTAGAAGAGATCATAACATGAGCAATTTGTCATATTTGGATTCCTATATATCCACTCATATGGTACTTCATCATACGATCATATACAAGATCCATCTATCTAGATCTCATCATATACATCTAGAAAGCCGTATGGTTTGGAAGAAGCTTGTATAGTTTGGGAAGGAGTTTTTATTGAGAAAAAAGAAGAATCCACTTCAACTGATATGCCGTTGGGATCGACCATACGTAATATAGAAATCACACTTGGATGGGATGGGAAATTAGATAGAACAGAAACTGATTGCAAAATAAGGTAAATAGGCCACATTAAGATTACCATCTGGGGAGGTCCGTTTGATATCCAAAAACTACTTAGCAATAGTCGGACAAGTAGGTAATGTTGGGTTGAACCAAAAAAGTTTGGGTAGAGCCAGATCTAAGGATTGGCTAGGTAAGCATCTTGTAGTAAGAGGAGTTGTTATGAACCCTGTAGACCATCCCCATGGGGGTGGTGAAGGGGGAGCCCCGATTGGTAGAAAAAAACCTATGACCCCTTGGGGCTATCCTACACTTGGAAGAAGAAGTCAGAAAAGGAAAAAATATAGTTATAGTTTTATTCTTCATCGTCGTAAATAGGAATATTGAATGAAAACTAAATTTTGAGAATTTGAAATAATCTTTGTATTCTTTAAAATCTTTGAAATAAAAGAGTTATAAGTTGTGGCACATTCACTAAAAAAGAATCCTTTTGTGGCTAATCATTTATTGAGAAAAATTGAAAAACTCAATATGAGAGAAGAAAAAGTAATAATAGTAACTTGGTCTAGATCATCTAACTTTATACCTACAATGATTGGCCATACAATTTCTATTCATAATGGAAAAGAGCATTTACCCATTTATATAACAAATCATATGGTAGGCCATAAATTGGGAGAATTTGCACCTTCTCGAACTTTTGGTAGACATGCGAGAAATGATATAGATCTCATCGTTAATCTTTGTTAATTTTTGCATTTATTTTGATTTGCAAATTTATATATTTATTTAATATTGATTATGAATTTCCATTATGCAAATTTTCTTTATTTTTTCAATACTTATTTTTTAAATTCAATATTTTAATTCCATTATAAAAGTATCAAAAAATGATAAAATGATATGTATATAAATATCAATTATAAATATATGTTAAAGATATTTTACATATAAAAATATATAAAAATAAAAAACAAAATATTTCAATAATAAATATTTCAAGAAAACATTTACAAATTAGAAATTTATATATATATATATATATATATATATATATATATATCTATATGTTAAATCAATTAAAATGAAGAAATTAAGTTAAATATATCCAACAGTATCCAATAGCATATATATATATATATATATATATATATAATAGTATATAGATATTAAGTAGAAAAATTGTAGAATACAATAAATCAAATAATTACTCATCATCTATTGGTGTGGGGTAGCTAACCTTATGATAAAGAAGAACTCTAATACATCAGGAATAGAAGTCAAAGTTTTAGCTCAACATATATATATGTCTGTTTTCAAAGCCCAAAGAGTAATTGATCAAATTCGTGGGTGTTCCTATGAAGAAACACTTATGATACTGGAACTCATGCCTTATCGAGCATCTTAGCCTATTTTAAAATTGGTTTATTTTGTAGCAGCAAATGCTAGTCATAATATGGGTTCAAACGAAGCTGATTTATTTATTAGTAAAGCCGAAGTCAATAGAGGTGTTATTGCTAAAAAGTTAAGACCTCGGGCTAGAGGGCGTGGCTATGCTATAAGAAAACATGCATGTCATATAACAATTGTATTGAAAGAAAAATCTAAATAATTTTAACCACATATTTAGATTAAGACTTAAAAATAACATATGGATGGAAAGAGAACGTAAGATACAAATACGGGACAAAAAATAAATCCACTTGGTTTCTGACTTGGTACAAGTCAAAGTCAACATTCCTTTTGGTTCGCACAACAAAAAAGTTTTTCTGTGAGTCTTCAAGAAGATAAAAAAAATATGAGATTGTATCAAGAATTATGTAAAAAAAAAATGAGAATATCCTCCGATTTCGAAAGAATTGCATGTATAGAAATTCAAAAAAGAATATATTTCATCCAGGTCATAATCCATATGGGTTTTCCAAATTTATTAATGGAGGGCAGAACATGAGGAATTGCAGAATTACAGACGAATGTACAAAAAAAGTTAAATTCTGTGAACCGTAGACTGAACATTACTATCACAAGAGTTGAAAAACCTTATGGACAACCCAATATTCTTGCAGAATATACAGCTTTACAATGAACAAAAAGAGTTTATTTTTGAAAAGCAATGAAAAAGGCTATAGAATTAACTGAACAAACATATACAAAAGGAATTCAAGTACAAATTGTAGGATATACCGATGGAAAGGAAATTGCCCGTGTCAAATGGATTAGAGAATGTAGAGTTCCCCTACAAACTATTCCTACAAAAATTGATTATTGTTCCAATACTGTTCAAACTATCTATGGGGTATTAGAAATAAAAATTTGGATATTTGTAGATGAGGAATAATAATCAATCAAGATTGAGGTACATGGTAATAAATAAATAAATAATGTAATAAATAGATCTTTTTTGTCTTGCTATTATATTAAAATTACATCGAGTACCGGTATCTAGTACCAGTAATAGAACTCAAAATGAACAAATTTGCATTCTTTCCGTTCAATAAAAAACTCCTTTTATTTCTATAGGGTTAAATAAAAATTCGATTGACCATTTCATTTGGTATAATTGCTATGCTTAGTGTGTGACTCATTGGTTTTTTCTTTCAAGTTGGAATTAAAAAAACTGACTAACTCCTACTCTATGGAACTATGGGCTAGTAACTATAGAAAAAGAAAGAAACTAAAAACCAGCTTATTGCTTCGTATTGTCAAGATCCCACAAAACAGTCACTATATGATCCGTTGATCTTATGGTTGTAGCAACTGAAATCTTGTTCACTAAAAATTAGATTATGAGAAATTGAATTAAATCAAGAATTCTAACAAAGGTATGTAGATAAAAGGGAGGGTGATAGAAAGAGAGAAGAAAAATATCAATGATATAATATGATTTCAATATGTATGGCCTCAGAATTATATAATAATAATAAAAAGCAATGTCATAAAGCATCAATACTCATAAGAAAAAAAGTAAAGAGCCCAAGTTAATAGAAACTAAGGAAATTGACTCAAAAAAAATAATTTAATTAGTAGCTCCATTGCAAAGTTTAGGCCTAACCATTAGCATAGAATCTATAGGAATGATAGAACTCGTGACTACATAAGATTCTATTGAAAATGAATCCTAATAATTCATAAGGAAGGATGGTAGAACGAACATGGAACCCATTTATTCTGAGCGGTCATAGCACAATTTGATCCCTACAAATGAAGGAGAAAAGAGTCAATATTTGCCCGCAAAACTCTTTTTTTAATTTACTTTTACTGGATTAACAAATTTTTGTGATTCAATAAATGTAAAAAAGGTAAAAAAAATGAAAAAAGAATTCATTACAATAACAATCTCAATTTAGAAATAGGCAACTAATTCTAATTTGACTATTTATTATATATATAATACAAATACAACTTCTTATTAATAAAGAATCCCATGATTTAATTTCATATTTTAATAAAGTAATACATATGTAATATGAATATTATTGCATTATTTTATTCACGAGGAGCTGGATGAGAAGAAATTCTTATGTCCAGTTCTGAAGTATAGATGGAATTAAAAAAGAACCATCAACTATAATGCCTAAAGAACCAGATTCCGTAAACAACATAGAGGAAGAATGAAAGGAATATCTTATCGAGGCAGTCACTTTTGTTTCATAAGATATGCTGTTCAGGCACTTGAACCCACTTGGATCACAATTAGACAAATAGAAGCCGGTCGAAGAGTAATGACGTGATATGCACACCGTGGTGGAAAAATATGGGTATGTATATTCACTGACAAACCTGTTATACTAAGACCCATAAAAACACATATGGGTTCGGGGAAAGGTTCTCCTGAATGTTGGGTATCCGTTGCTAAGCTAGGTCAAATACTTTATGAAATGAGTGGGGTATCAGAAATTGTAGTAAGAGCGACTATTGAGATAGCTGTGTCCAAAATGCCTATACGAACTCAATTTTTTATTGCTGAATAAGGATGTAGAAACAAAGGAAATAAATGTTAGGTATGTAAAATACAATAAAGAGGTTTTTTGGATTTTTGGACACATAATATTTCTTTTTTCCCTTACTCTTTGCATTGAAAGAACAAATAAAATATGATTCCACCTCAGACCCTTTTAAATTTAGCGGATAATAATGGGGATCGAGAACTAATGTGTATTCGAATCTTTGGGGCTAGTAATTGTCAATATGCTCATATTGGTGACGTTATCATTGCAGTAATCAAGGAAGTAGTACCCATTATGCCTCTAGAAAAATAAAAAGTAATTAGAGTTGTGATTGTACGTACACGTAAAGAACTCAAATGTGACAATGGTATGACAATACGATATGATGACAATGCAACAATTGTCATTGATGAAGAAGGAAATCCAAAAGGAACTCGGATTTTTGGTGCAATTGCTTGAGAATTGAGATAGTTTAATTTTACTAAAATAGTCTCATTAGCTCCTGAGGTATTATAAATACTAATAGATGAAATTCTGATATAGTAAGGTATTTGAAATAGATCAATCAATTAAAAGATTGTGTTTCAAGTATATATTTAATAATTCATAAAAAAGCATGTTGATTATATCAAAACAAAAATGGAGGACAAAAATAATTATAGTATGGGTAGATGCACTATTGGTGATATAATAACTTCAATAAGAAATGCTGACATGAAAAAAAAGAAATAGTTTGAGTAATATCTACTAATATGACTGAAAACATTGTTAAAATACTTCTACATGAAGGTTTTTATTGAAAATGTTAGAAAACATCGAGAAAATAATCATTATTTATTGGTTTTAACCCTGCGACATAAAAGAAAGACTAGGAAAGGTATTCATAAATCTATTTTAAAATGTATTAGTCCACCCAATCTACGACTCTATTCTAATTATCAATGAATACCTAAGATTTTAGGTGGAATGGGGATTGCAATTCTTTCCATTTCTCAAGGTATAATGACAGATCGAGAAGCCCGATCAAAAAAATTGAGGGAGAACTTTTGTGTTATATATTTTGATCCTTCTCTTTTGGCATCCTAATTGGACCTATAACTTACTATCTGCAAAAAAGAGAGGTGGGGTCGGTTATATGACTACACCTCCTTTAGTTGATACTTCAAGGGAGGTCACCCGGAATGAAAGAACAAAAATTTATTCATGAAGGTTTAATTACTGAATCACTTCCCAACGATATGTTCTGGGTCCATTTAGATAATGAAGATTTAATTCTAGGTTATGTTTCAGGGAGGATTCAACGTAGTTTTATACATATACTACCGGGGGAAAGGGTCAAAATTGAAGTAAGCCATTATGATTCAACCAGAGGACGTATAATTTGTAGACTTCACAACAAATATTTGAATGATTAGGTATTCTTTTTGCAGTCTCCTCGTGGGACTATAATTCAGGATTACAAAATGAAAGATATTTTTTCTTTCAAACAAAAAGTAAGAAATTCTAAATATGAAAATAAGAGCTTCTGTTCATAAAATTTGTGAAAAATGTTGACTGATTCGTAGGCGCTGCTTTGTTCCAACCCTAAACATAAACAAACATAAGGATAAGGATAATCTTTCTTAAAAGAAACTAACTTTAGGAAGGACTCATGTAAGTAAAAAAAAGATCAAATTTTTAACATGAAATGGATATCTCTATATATTTCTGACTGATATTTATGAGATGGTAAAAGATGGTAAAACCTATACCAAGAATTGGTTCATGTGGGAATGGACATACTGGTTCACGTAAAACTGGACGTAGAATACCAAAAGGAGTTATTCATGTTCAAGCGAGTTTCAACAATACCATTATAACTATTACAGATGTATGAGGTTGAGTGGTTTCTTGATCCTCTGCTGGTACTTCAGGATTCAAGGGTGCAAGAAGAGGGTCACCTTTTGTTGCTCAAGACTCATCACAAAATGCCATTCAGATGGTGGTGGATCAGGGTATGCAACAAGAAGATGTCATATTAAAGGGTCCTGGTCCCGGTAGAGATGCATAACTACGAGCCATTCATAGAAGTGGTCTAGTTTTAAGTGATGTATGCAATGCAACCCCTATGCCACATAATGGATGTAGACACCCTAAAAAAGGACGTGTATAAAAATAAGAATTAAATGGATTTCAAGAGAAATAAATGATTTACCAATCATATCATAATATATTAGTATGGTTCGAGAGGAAGTAGCAGAATCCACTCGAATACTACAGTGGAAGTGTGTTGAATCAAGAGTAAATAGTTAGCATCTTTATTATGAACGTTTCATTCAGTGCCCTCTTATGAAAGGTCAAGCCGATACCATAGGTATTGCGATGCGAAGGGTTTTTTACTTGGAGAAATAGAAGGAACATGTATCACACGTGAAAAATTTGAGGGGGTACTACATGAGTACTCAACAGTACCAGGTATTGAAGAATCTGTACATGAAATCTTAATGAATTTGAAAGAAATTGTATTGAGAAGTAATCTGTATGGAGTTCGAAACACATTCATTTGCGTAAAAGGCCCAAAATGTGTGACTGCTCAAGATATCATCTCACCACCTTCTGTAAAAATAGTTGACACTACCCAAAATATAGCTAACATGACGGAGCCTCTTGATTTTTGTATTGAATTAATAATAAAGAGTGATCATGGGTATCATATAAAATCCACAAATCATTCTCAAGATGGAAGTTATCCTATAGATGTTGTATCCATGCCTGTTCTAAATGCGAATCATAGTATTAATTCCTATGGGAATGGGAATGAAAAACAAGAGATCCTTTTTCTAGAAATATGGACAAATGGAAGTTTAACTCCAAAAGAAGCACTTTATGAGGGTTCTCGTAATTTGATTGATTTATTTATTACTTTTCTACATGCGGAAGAGGAAAACACTAATTTGGAAGAAAATCAAAACAAATTGACTTTACCCCTTTTTACCTTTCATGATGGATTATCTAATCTACAGAAAAATAAAAAAGGAATTGCATTAAAATCTATTTTTATTGACCAATTGGAATTGCCTTCCAGGACCTATAATTGTCTCAAAAGGTCCAATATACATACATTATTGGGCCTTTTGAGTAACACTCAGGAAGATCTTATGAAAATCAAATATTTTAGAGCAGAAGATTTAAAATAGATATTGAGCATTCTACACAAATGTTTTGAAATGGATTTACCAAAAAATAAGTTTTCATTTTAAATCATTTGCAATTACTTCATCTTTTTCTTTTTTTCTTTTAAAATTTCTTGAACAATTTTCTAATTATAATATAAAAAAGAGAAAGATAAAACATTATTTTTGGATTTTTCAGTGAATCCATATAATATATTTGATAATATATTCGTGGAATTTGTTCATAATAAAGTTTAAAATTTTAGGTATCTAGGGAAAATTCACTTTGAAAGAACTATTCCCTAGATACACATCATGCCACCGGGTAAAATCATATATCCACATGGCCCCATCAATAGTTCAAGTCACACACTCCCATAATCCATTTTCTCTTCGGAGAATACACTTCAACTATTTGTATCAAAGTATCAAATAATTAATACAATACTTCAGGGTTGAAGAGAAATATCCAAATAACATGTCTTATTCTTTTCCATAATCCACATTTGTAGCAATGAGATACTATAGTTCCTCTAAAAAAATAGATGATCCATTACAAATATCTATGATTTTGCATATTTATCAAATTTATAAAAAATCTTTATAAAGGACCTAAAATACCTTTCTTACGTATCATTGGGAAGTGCATTAACATAAATACAGAAGTAAGAAGAGGCAATGTAAAAGTACATAAATTGGAAAAATGAGTCAAAGTGGATTGACCTACACTAGCACTTCCACACAATAATTCTACCAAGGGTGATCCTATTACAGGAATAGTGTCATGTACGCCTGTCACAATTTTTACTGCCCAATAACCAATTTGGTCCCGAGGTAAGGAATAACCAATTACACCAAAAGATGCATTCAATTTTGTTCCTCACATGTTTTTATATCATGCTTTAGTTAGTTGTTCCTTGGGGAACCTAGATGGACCTTGGTTTGATGGTGACATCTATCTAGGGTTGAGTTAGTTTGCCCTCATGGATGAGTTACCTTGGAGGTCAAAACTTGATGATCCTCCTGGATGGGCGACATCTGATGTTTTCCTTGGTAATGGGGAACCAATGGTGGCCCTTTAGTGTGTGAGGGTTGATGGTTTCCCCTCTTGAGGCTCCTTGGGTTGGTGGTTCACCTTGGAAGGTGATGCAACTGATGGTCTTGACCCTTGTGGCCCATGGTGAATAAACCAATGGTCACCATGATTTGGAACTTGATGGCCACCCTAGGAAGTCATGATCTGATGGCCACAGACTCACACAACTGATTGAGATTCTGCTTGCATGGACGTGTTGTCCTTTGGCCATGGACACATAGCAAGCCTAGTAGGACACCTTAACCTTCTCTTCTCTCTCACCCATAGCTTTATAAACCTCCTCCTTTCCATGCAAACAGACCCTTTGAACCCCCTTTCTCTTACTTGATGTTTAGAGCTTCGTCCTCCTTGGCTAGGTGGAGAATATGGAGCCCAAGGTAGAATAAGGTGGCCGATCTCCTTGTATGGGCACCTAGTGTTCAAATCTACCCTAGTAGAGGTCGTTTGGTGCTTCCTTGCTTGAATTCATGGCCTAGGTATGTGAGATCTCCCTCATTTCCTTCATTTTCTTTGTTTTCCTACCTTCTTCTTTCTTCTTCCTGGTCATTCCCATGGTTTTCCATGGTGGATCTTGTGCTAGAGCTTGAAGAACACCTATTTCTTGCTTCCTTGACCTAGGGTTTTACTTCCTTGCTTGGAGAAGGAGCTAGCTTGGCCATGTGGAGTGCTCAAGCTAGGGTTTCTTCCTCTTCTTCTCAAGATACCTTGGTGTATGGAGCTTCACATTCATCCTAGAGTAAAGGTATATAACTTTCTCCATGTTTATTTCTTACTTATACCTTGCATGCACTAGATCTTGCTCTAAAATGATGTTCTAAGTAGAAAGGTAGCATCTTTGCCTAGGGTTTAAGCTTAAGTGGTGATTCTTGAGTAGTTATCTTCTTGGATGAACCCTAAAACCTTATGCACGAACCTTCTTTTATAGAGGAAGCGTTAGATCTTGCATCCATGTGAGAAATGCTGGTTTTTTTTTCAACAAATGATGATCACTACTTAGGGTTTTTGAGTTGTTATCTTTCCCTGAGAAGCAAATTGATGGTCTTGCTCTTGGTGTTTTTTTTCTTGTCTTTCCTATGACAACCTATGGTCTTGTCTTAGCTTCTATTTTGGACTCTCTTGTGTGAAATGATGGTCTTAGTGCCCCTTGAAGTGTTGAACTCGATGGACTTCTTTCCCTACTGATCTGATGGTTTTGTAGCTTGTTTCACCACATGTTGACCAAACTTGATGGTTCTTCTGAGCCCACAAATGATGAATTTTCTAACTTCAAGACTCAATGTTTTCTCTGACCACTTGTCATCAAATTATGGTTGTCCTTGTTCTTAGGTTGATGGTACCAACAAATGGTTCTTCTAGCTTCAAGATCCGATGGTGACCCTAAACACCACGACCGATGGTGGCACCGAACACCACAACTGATGGTGGTTCTATGTGTCACAACCAATGGTGGATCTTATGTCATCAACTGATGGTTTCTTCAAGGTCAGCAAACAATGACATCCCTTTAGTCAACAACTGATGGATTGACTAGGTCATGTGTGATGGTTCTTCTTGGTCACAATTCAATGGGTTTACCAGACATGTGGTTCTAGGATTTTCTTGATTTGCATCTGATGGTTTTGCTTAACCCACATATAATGGTTTTGAGTGAAATTCATGGTTTTATGGCTTGGTTTTGATGATGTGGAATTGATGGTTCTATGCCCATAGCTTTGTAGTCTTACCTTTTCCCTCATATGAATGTAAACTAATAGTCACTATAATGAGCTGATGGTTGTAACACTAGTCCAGGTTATCTTATTACAACTAACCCTAATACACATAGGTGATGATGGTTAGTTGAACCTAGTTTCCTTGTGTGATTAGTATGATGATGGTATACTTTTTTAATGTTGTTGTAACCCTAATATGTTTCCATATGAACATCATAAGCTTCTTAATGCAATGTTATGATAAACCTGTGTATCAAAAGTATGGTTTATTGATGCCTATTATAAGGTGTGGTAAGATAATGATGTTCTTGCTAGTGATTATGAGAATGATCTTTATGATCATTGGGCATGTCTTGATCCCTAATGGAGGTGTAATACTCTTCATCACATGACAAGGATTGGTATCCTATGGCGATGTGATAAGAAACATGTCTTATGCATTTTATATCTTTTGAAGTTGCTATATATTAATGCTTGCTAGAAACAAATCAGGGTTTGTATGCCCACTTGTTTGAAGTAGACTTATTTCACCTAATTGACATTAAGTAATCAAGTGAAACCCTAATCATGTAGTGCCCTATGCTATAGAACCATTCAATGTCAGGACTTGCTGGATGGGGAAACAAGTATTCTTAAGGGATGCTCAGAGTCGCATACATAACAATTGAGTATGCAAATGTGTAGGGAGTGCACATCATTGACATCCTACTCCCAAGGGTATGGAGTATGGTTGCGGTCATGCCTTGGTTTGAGAATTTGTATATGTGACGTGGTTGAGGACAACTACGGTTGTACCTTAGATGATTGGGTTTTGTATACCCTAGTTTCTAGTGTCGTGGTTTGTACCAAGGATAGACTAGGTGTTAGCATGTTGATTATATGTCACTACATAAAGCTTGACTAATATGTCACTACAATTGACCATACTGATCGAGGGGGTGAGATCTTAGGATTCCAACTCTCCTAGAGCTTGTATGAAACTGATTGCGACCAAGTGGTGGTCAGTTGGACTTTGAGTGGTACAACTCAAACTCCCTAGGCCTTAATAAAAGACGTAATACAACCATGTTGTATAAATGTTAGGGTTAAATGGGCTTCACATTGGATGTTAACCTTTGCTTTGTTTCTTATACCGCTAGATGTTATATAATGTAGCAAGAGTAGTCAACTGTTAGTAAATGATGGTTTTACCTGTTCCTTTACATACCTTGTTAATCATACATGCTGCTATGCATACCTGTTTAACTTGCTTAACCTATTTAATCTATTTTAACATGCTTAATTTTTTTTAATAATATAACACACTGTAATCAATAATCATTGTTGAGAGTTATATCTCTGACTGGGACATGGGTCTCGCCTCATGGGTTACCACATCTTTTTAGGTGGTCGTTAGCAATGTGGTCAGGTTCGTGATGGTGATGAAGGGTAGCTTGCACAGTAGTAGGAGTAGAAGGTTGGCTAGAAGTTAGTCATGTCCTAGAGTCATCCCTGTACTCTTAAGTCTGGGTAGGGGATGCTTTGTAGATGATATGTACATCGACTTAGATTTTTGGTAGTGTTTGATGTTTGTATATGGTATGTATAAATGGAACACATCTCTTTTGTACGCAGGTTGTAGCCTTAACCACTGGAAAAATATGTAAATACTTGATATGGTATGTGCTCATATTTAGGTTGTTGGACATATATGTAAAAGTTTCTGGATATGTTAGTAATGTTTTAAACAGTTTTAACTCACCCTTTTTTTTGGTTATGTGATTAATTAGTGATCGATCGTGTTTTGGGATTTGAATAATCTCATTTAGTGTGGCATCGTGTCACACTTTAGGTTGGTATTATACCTTTAGGTTCATTGAGTCTTTAGCAGCATATGACTTAGGTTTATGTCTATTCTTACATAATTAACATATCTAATTAGGGCTTATGCTTATGCATATATGTTTGGAGAATGTGAAGAGCATGCATAGAGTAGCTATGCCACACCAGGAGGTGGTGGTAGGAGGCAACCATGTAATGAGAGAGTGCTTGAGATAGGGCCAGAGAAGCCTTCTATGCTTCAGTTTGACCTAATAGGCATGACCAATCCAGCCTTGCAGTCCATGCTTGGATAGCTTATGGCCATGATCATGCACTTAGCAGACAGAGCGCCTGTACCAAAAGCTAGGGCATATGTCCCTAATGTGGAATCTTAGGGTTCTAAGAAGACATTCGAGTGGATGAGACATGTTGGGGCGATCGAGTATGTAGGTACGACAGACCTAGAAGACACTGATATGTGGTTGATGAAGCTTGGTAAGGCGTTCAAGATCCTCAACATCCTAGAAGAGGACAAGGTGAAACACAATGTTCATTTGTTGACGTGCAATGCTGGCAACTAGTGGGCCATAGAGGAGGAGAAGAGACCTGGTGTTGTGATAGGTGGGGAAGAGTTTCGTCCATAGTTTGTGAGACAATACTTCCCTAAGACATATCTAAATGAGAAGATAACTTAGTTTGAAAAGATACGTCGGGGATCGATGTCCATCAATAAGTGTGAAGTGAAGTTTATGGAGCTTCTGAGGTACTGTCCTCATATGGTGGTGAAAGAGAAAGAGAGGATCCATAATTTTGAGAATGGTTTGAGCTCAGAGTTTCAGCCACAGTTTGTGAGACAATACTTCCCTAAGACATATCTAAATGAGAAGATAGCTCAGTTTGAAAAGATACATCAGGGATCGATGTCCATCAATAAGTGTGAAGTGAAGTTTATGGAGCTTCTGAGGTACTATCCTCATATGGTGGTGATAGAGAAAGAGAGGATCCACAATTTTGAGAATGGTTTGAGCTCAGAGTTGTCCACAACAACATTAGCTTTGGAGAACAAGGAGAGGTTCTCTACCTTCATGGAGTCCATGAGGAGGATTGAGAGGTCTACTCTAAAGAAGCATGAGGCTAATGCTAAGAAGAGGCCGACTAAATTTCAAGGTTAGTCATCTGGTGGCTTTAAGAAGATGAGGTTTTTTTGAGGATAATATCAACTATCACAACAGAGATCAGATTTTTCTGAGCTGAGACCGGGAGTATAGTCTTAGTGGTCCCTGAGTAAGGTAGAGGTCACAATTTTATGTCAGTAGGAGCATGTGATACAAAATCTGTGCCTATGATAGGGCCATCTAGGCCGCAATACGATATTGAGACTTTTTATAGGTGTGGGCAGGTTGGACATACAAAGTGGTTTTGCCCTATGAAGGATGAGGAAGTGACACAACAACCAAGGTAGAGTCAGTGAGGTTCACAACAACACCAATATAGTAGTGGTGGGGGTAGATGATGTGGTTAGGCATTACAAGTAACATCTTATGGGCCAGCTGGAAGAGGTCGTGGATGACAACAAGTGATAACTAGATTCTATGCTATGAGTCAGCCAAAGGGAGTGGTCAATCCATGGGTCATTACATGTTAGGTGGAACTTTTTCATTCTAACTTATCCGCCTCTTCTTTCATATATGTTTTGGTTGACCCAGGTGAAACAAATTATTTTATCACCAAAGAGGTAATAAGTAGTTGTAATCTGCCTATTTGTAGTAGATCTAACATCCTTTTGCTTGAAACCCCTTTAGTTGGTTCTACTGAGCTAGGGGAGGTGTGTGTTTCTTATGTTCTTTCCTTTTCGGGATGCAACATTCAAGTGGATTTGATGCCACTTGATATGCATGGATTCGATGTGATCCTAGGATGGATACCTTAGATAAGAACAAGGTTGTTTTGGACTATTATTCCAAGGCGGTGATGTTTTATGATGGGGATGTTTCTTAGATCTTCCAAGGAGATAGGAAGATTCTTCCTATGTTCTTGGTGTCGACTGTGATACAATAGAGGTTGATGAGGGAAGGATGTGATTCTTTATTGACACATGTTTTGGATACCAAGGTGAGAGGTCCTATTATCCAAGAGGTACACATGGTCTGTGAGTTTGATGATGTCTTTCCTGAGGAGTTTCCTGGTGTTCCCCCTCCTAGAGAGATTGATTTTGAGATCAATATTGTTCCTGGAACACAACCCATATCACAAGTACCTTATCAGATTGCACCAACAGAGATGCAAGAGTTGAAGAAGCAGTTGTACAAGATGTTAGATAAGGGTTTCATCAGATCGAGAACTTCCCCTTTGGGTGCCCCCATGTTTCTTGTGAAGAAGAAGGATGGTTCCATGAGGATGTTCATAGATTACTAATAGTTGAACAAGGTCACAATAAAGAAGAAGTATCCGTTACTGTAATTGATGATCTGTTTGACCAGTTGAGAGGTGCTACAGTGTTCTCAAGGATAGATCTGAGATCAGGTTACCACTAGTTGAGGATTGTAACATCCCTAGATTCTACCTCCTCAAGACTTAGAAGGCCTGAGAGTACACATCTAAAAACATTAGGAATTGTATCAGAGAGTGATGCGGAAGCAACATATGCATACATGAACAAACAAACACAAGCATGCACCATAACATTCTCAACACTTAACATGTATATATTTAAAAAATGAGTTATTACAACATGAATTACAATTACATATTGAAAGGAGATTTTACATAAGTCTGAACATGTATGCTAGGATCTTACACAATAGATACAACCCGTACAACTTCTCACTTCCTATATTTTCTCCCATGCTAGCTGTGAACCTAGAATATACGTGAAACAATGAATCAAGACAATGTGTGGTGTACATGGGTAGAAATATACATATACTTATGGTTTTCATAATTTGAAAAGATTTGCAAAAAGAAAGAAGGAATATTATAAAAAATAGTTATTTATAAGTGAAATATGCCAATTTTAGTAAATTTCCTAGATGAGTTGCATTATCAAGGTGGTCTAGTATAGACAAAAGTATATGTTGCACCCTATCCCATGTACCAAGTACTCTGGGAAACTCCCTATACACCATGGGTTCTATGGAGATGTACTTACACCATGGGCTCTAGGGAGGTGTACTAGTCAACATTAATCCATTCCCATCATAAGGGGAATAATGAACACCTTAATAACTACAAAACATCTACCCATAGTTTATATTATCAAGTGACAAAACATCGAGTACTACATAGTAATACTACATCGAATATATGCAAATACAAGAGAGCATATATACATATCATGATTGTAAGTAAGAAAACCATAGTCATATACTTAAATCAAACCCATGTACTTGAATTCAAAGATTCCTACTATGTACATCATCATCTGATATTCTCATCACCACCTAATTAATATCAATTAACCATCATTAAAACATGGTACAAAATATTCTTGGTATTTTAGGTCCAAAATAGGGTTTGGCCAAATCTAGGTTCAACCAACCTAGAACTTGTGTCTGATATTTTTCTACTGATCATGGGTCATTCTAGGGGTCTAGTTTAAATTTTGTAATTTTTTGATGTTTGGTCTAGTTTCTATAATTAATATGAGGTTTAAGACATGTAATGAGGCAATAATGAGAAAAGGCCTACAATTGATCAATAATAATATGATCGAAGTCCACATTAAGTTTCCAAGTGATATTAGGGTTCTTTATATTTTTCTTAGGTTTTAACTCCATCATTTGCTAATTATTGAAGATTAACTAACCCTAAAATGGAGTATTATCATTTATATTAAAAAACAATATAATGTTATTCAAAATCCTAATTTAGGGATCTAGTAACAAAGAGGACATTTTTCTGAGTCTTAAGGATATTTTTGGGGGATTTATAGGCCAAGATTGCCATTTTTAATGAATTTTAAAGATATATAATTTCTATTAATCAGGTGATGACCAGACTACTATGTGATCAAGGATACGTTAAGAATCTCTAAACTCAGATACGTGGGCTTTATAAGTATAAGACTAGTTTCATGGATGCATAAGATATGGAATAGTTTGGATGCTTTATTCGTATACATTTTCTTGGATACATATTAGTAGTATATGCTTCACCAAAACATAAAAGAACATAAATGAATAGATGGGTTGTAGCTATTGAAGTGAGATAAGTATTTCTCCCTCTACTAAATAATAAGGTCAGCACATCCTCATAGTCATAGAGGTAAGGATCCCCATAGCCCGAGGGACAGGGAGGGCCCAACATATATGTAAGATAAGGTACTGACCCACTTAGTAGTACAACCGCATCTGAAGGCATGTATAAAAGAATGGTTTACCTAATTCTCTCCTTAAATAATGTTTTCTTTTACTCTCTTTCTTCAAATCTTTCATTATTCTAGTTATTATACAAGTATTTCACCAACATACACATTTTTTTTTGATTTGTCTATTTCACATATTTTCTAGTTTCAAAACTAGCATGGGAGAAAAGAAAGGATAAAGGGTATAATGAACATCATAAGAGATCAAGGAATCTAGTTTAAAGAATGATATATGAAATAATGTGCCCTCCATAAACCCTTAGAAAGGGTAGAGCCCTAAGTCAATCCTAAGGTCAAGTAGGGAGTATTAAAGGTACATGGGACCGATGGGATTAGGAGTTGGTAGACCCCTAAAAGTACATGACCATTTTGTCGGGAGGTAACAACTATGTTTTATTGAGGCCCATGCCTCAGGAGATTGGCCACCTTCACAAGTACATAAGGCCCAGAGGTGAATGTGATCACTCCAAAACCTACTTGTACCCCTAGAGACCTCGATGAAGTGGCTAAGGCTCATAATACATGAGGTATAAATATAAAAGGTACAAGAAGTCATGTAAAAAAGGAGTTTTGTACAAACTCAAGAGTGAAAAAGGATCTTGACTTCATGAAATATAAGAATAATGGGGAATAAAATGGTATGTGTGGCTTAGAGTCATGTTGAGAATGATTCAACTTAAATGCAAAATTTTAAGATAATGTGTGTACACCATCTCTGCTCTTAAATTGGGATGAATTTTGTATTTGGTCTGCAGTCAAGTGCTTGATTCATATTATTATAATGGAGAGAGATTGGATAGACACATGTTATATGAGAATGAATACCTTAAGTTGAACTTAATGACATGACCTAGGATGTGAGGTGTTACCTCAACCTTATGTGAAAATAAATGGATAATAGGGTGAAAACCTAGGTGAAAAGATAATCACAAGTGAAATTAAAAATCATAAATAAAAGTGTAATCACCAAAAGATGATATCATGAAAATACTAATGATGTGGATATAACTTGAATTTAAATCAAATACCAATCTTAGTATAATGTGAGAAATTTGCATATAAAAAGATGTTCAAGATACCTAAGTAGTGTTGCTAACCCTAAGGTTTGAGACTGAGATGAGTATTCATTCACTTTGACCTTATTAGGAGTGAATTTTGATAGAAAAAATCCTTTTAAGGAGCGGTTAATGTAATATCCTCAATTTCGGTAAAACTAAATAATATAAATGAAAGACATGAATCCATTTGTAAAACTTTCACAATGATATTATTGGTGGAATTATAATGTTAATCACCTTTGTGGAAATGGTGTTTATGGCACATGTTAAAGAAATATAAGGAATTCAAACATAAATAAAAGCTAATTCCTTATTGAGATTTTAGTTAAAAATATACATGAGTAAATTCTATCATACCATCTTCCTGAATGACTAGTTGAATTTTGAGGACAGAATTCCTATAAGAGGGAAAGGATGTTATAACTTGGTTTTTCCCATGTTTTAATATGTTTGTTTGCAAATAGTGTAATATGAAGGACACATTAGAAAGATGGTTCTCTATTTGTCTTGTTTAGAAATGGTTCTGAAAGTGAAAATAATACATATGGGATATTTTTCATGTAACTCACTGTTATCTATAAACCATTAATTTATTTTTGACAAAAAATAAAGAAAAATTCAATATTAAGGAAATTTCTAAAGGTGAATTCAGAATGAATGATTTAAATATGGAATTATGTAGAATACTCTAGAAGAGAGTGTTTTCATGGATAAATGAAGGCTAATGGTTTTATGGTTAGCTATATAACTTAAATATTGAATAATATGTAAGTTTCCAAAAGAAAACAAGATATGTGGTGTTTTAGATAATTATAAGAGTAATCATAAAGACATAAGTGGCAACATGATATTTTAGGCATTGAACAAGAATATCTCGATTTGACTTTTGGTATACTTGAAGACAATAACAAAAATAAGAGAATTCTTGAGTTTTGGAAGAAAAAGGAATTATTATGTGGTGTAGATAATTAATTTAAGAAATGGCTAAAAGAGCAAGTTTCTTGACTAAATGTTATTGTAATAAATCCCAAAAAACTAATTATTGTTGGGAAAGACTTCAGTGAGTTTCCTCCCAAACTTCATAGCCATACGCCAGGGCACCCAAATATTGAGATTAGATAGTATGCACCATATTTTTATGTCATATTCCTAATTTTGACATCATCCTAGACCTAAGTCCTAGCGTCCCTGTAGACATGACGAATTTAAAGCTCTAATACCAACTTGTGAGAACCCGTTACACTAGATGAGATTACTCAAAACATAAAACACAATCAATCACTAATTAATTACATACCCAAAAATATGGGTAAATTAAAACTGATTTCAACATCACCAGCAACTCAGAAATATTTGCATAAGAGCCCAACATCTTTCTTATATCCATACTATGCCAAGAATTTGATACAAATTGTTCTATTGCCTTACCACAACATATATACACAGGAGAACAATATTCATATATGCCACACAAACAAGCATTAATATGCTAACAAAAGTCCGATTCATTTGAAACACCATATACAAACTCTTTCTACCTAGACCTGAGAGTACATGGATGACTCTAGGACACACTAGACATCTAATCAACTTTCTTAAAGATTCATTACTATAGCTCCTCTTTGCCGCCACATGTTTTTTTTCATCACTTTCAATTACCTAAAAAAATGTGGCGAACTACAAGGGTGAGACCCATGTCCCAACAAGAGATTTAACCTCCAACATTTATTGATTATAACATTTTTAAGTAATTAAATAGTTAAGTAGTTTAATCACATAACAAATAAGCTCAGCAACACTGATGACTAACAAAATACATAAAATGAGCTGATAATAACTATCATCATTATCCAAACTATCATCCTTTATCTTGTTGACAATATAAGCAATTCAGTAGCATATGCATATCTAGCATCATGAGCAAGTCTAGTAACATAGAATAGCTAACAACATGAGCATGTCTAATTGGTTGAGCATATCAACATCATAAGAAGAGCTAACAACATAAGCATAACTATTTAGATAAGCATGATTAGTAGTATATGCATCTCTAGTTACAAAGGCATGGCTAGCATGCTAAACATAACTAACAACATGAGATAGCTAGCATCATGATTATAATCAGCAGTAGCAGTATAGTTATCAACACAAGCATAACTACTATATGTACACATCTAAAATCTTAAGGATATCCACAACATAAGCATATCTACTATCTCTTAATTACACTAAGCATCATCTTTATGTAAAGATAACAAATGAGGATTATAATTCAATGTGAAACATCATGTATAACCCTAAACAAATATGCTACACGGTTGTATTACATCTTTTATTACACCCTGGGGAATTTGAACCGTACCATTCAAAGTCCAACCGACCCCTGTGAAGCGCTATTTGGTTATGTACAAGATCTAGGAGTCTCGGTATCCTAATATATCTTCCTCTCAGTTAGTACGAGTAAAAAGGCAGTGACATATCAGTCAAAGCTGCCACCATAGTGACATATAGTCAAGTTGCGAACCACTAGTCCTCCCTTGGTACATGTCATGGCACTAGAAACCAGGGTATACAAACCCAATCGCTGAGGTACAATCACAGTTGTCCTATAATCACATCATGTTATAATCACCGAAACACGACCACAACCGTTCTCAATCACATCAGATGTATGAGGCATGACCATAGCCATCCTCCACAATCTGCATTGTGAATGACAATGATATATCCTCAACCTGCCACCCCCACATACTCAATAGTATGTGCTCTGAGTTTCATTTGGAAGCTATATTCACCCCCTCCCTCTAGAACCCTAGATCCAACAATTGGTCTGTTTCCTGATTCATCTAGAATTTAGCCAATGCAATATCCAAACAACCTGACACTCCAAACGGTCAGTTCAACACTTGAATCGGTCAGTTGACAATCCAGTCAATCAATTGTTGTTTAAATTGAGTACTAAAACACTTTCGTAATCAATTTAGTTATCATTCATGAACAAACTCCCATTCCAAGTGTATCCTATGTGTGTGACCTATATGTAACGACCCCACCCCTCAACAGCCTCCATTTAAGTAAGGTTAAGAAGATGATGCTGTTATCCCAAAATAGGATCAACTAGTTTTGCAAATAATAAAAATAATTAATAAATTCTACCACAACTAACTTAAAATAGGATAAAAAATTTCTTTTGACATACCTTTCAAAAATAGTAGTCTGCAACTGTACCCAAAGTAGAGTTCTATCTAACTAAATCCTCCAATATTTATTTAGATTTATTCTTCAAATGTTACTTTAAATGATCATCCCCTATCATATATTCCTAAAACATCAACAAACAAAATTTTGAATAGTATACACTATGAAAAAAAATACCATTTAGCTACAATTTATCTAATTACAAATAATTAGCGCCTGCGGCTGCGGGTTCTGCTCTCACAATCGCCAGGGCGTTTTAGGGTTCACTCGCCGCCGACCCTGCTCGGGGGGGGGGGGGGGGGAAGGTGGTTGGCTGTCGGAGCGCAGCGCTTCCACTTCTCCCCCTGGGCTTCTCTCCTTCCTCGACTTCATCTTCATCTGCGTGGGTCTTTGACCGGGGTCTCTGCTTTCCCCCCTCCTTCGCCCGCCCTCCTAAGAGACATTGCGTTTCAGATAGCGGCAGCGGCGTTTTGGTGGCTGGGCGGGGTCTGGCTCGCTCCGGAGGCGTGTGGGTGTGGGCGACGTCTCGTGAGGTCCTGTTCTACGGCTGGCGGTCCCTTGGGAGCCCGTGCTCTCTCCGGTGACGTGAGGGCATGGGCGTCTCATACGTGCTGGTCGCAGTGCCTGGCGGAGCTTCTGCACCATCTCCTTCCTCCCCTCCTTTGTCTGTGCGATCCGGTTCTTGGGCGGCGGGTCCTTTCTGGCCGCCAGCGATCCCAATCAAGCGCCCTCTTCATCTGTGGCGGTGCTAGGGGCGACGCGGGCTGGGGACGACGAGGAGGAGATGGCAGTTCTTGGCTGGTGTGGGGCTGGGCGGAAGATGGTTGCTTTAGTCTTGTTTCTTCTGCTTAGGTTTTTCTGTGTAGGTTTGTCTGTCTGCGGCAGGTTTCTTCTGTCCTGTTTGCCACCGTCTATAGGTGTTTCCTAGTTGTGTAGTTTGGTTTTGTTCCCTTCAGTATGAGTGCTTGTGTCGTTTTGTTGGTCGTGTCGTGCCGCGGGTTCCTTCTTTAGCAGACGGTGAGCTTGGGCATCCCTTGGTGCTTTAGGCAGAGGAGGAGGAAGCTGGGTTTTGGGCTTCGTGCGGATCTTCCACCCCTATTTGCAGTGGTGGTCAGGAGTGGTGGTGGAGTTCCTGGCACCCTCTACTCCCCACCTTGGTATCTCCATGAGCCATCCTTCCTTTGTATCTGCGCCACTGGGGTTTGGCCTCCTTCCCGGGTCTGCTGGTTGGCAACCTTAGTGCGTCGCTAGTAGTTGTTTTCTCGTCCTGTTTGGTGGGGCGTGGTGTCTATGTTGTTAGTTTTGTGTCGTTGCTTTGGGGTCAAGCTCTTTGTCGGGTAATCTTTCATTATCTCCAGGATGGTGATCTCTGTCAGTGGCTTTGCATACTCCTCTCAAGATGTACTCATAGGTTCTGGTAGATTGATGAATTCCATCCCAGATAGCTGTTTGAGACAGCCACTATTAGAGGTGGACGACGCAGAAGCGTACCTATCGCATCCCAATCTGAGCCTTGTGCTATGTCTTTCCGCAAAAGGAGTTTCTTCTTGGTTACTTGTTGTGAGATGTCTATCTTGTAGATGCCGTATGGCTTACTTTTAATGATATTGAGCTATTTTCAAAAAAAAAAAATCTAATTACAAATAATTATATGTATCTCAAGCTATTTTTGGCTACACAAATTAAAAATATAACCAAACTAAATGTAGTCAATCAATAAGACTATACCTCACTACATTTTTCTCTTTATTTTAAATGTAGTCATACAAGTTAGTTAATTGTAGTTTAAATAACTAGTAAAATGTAAAACCCAAAATTCATTTTCCCATGCCTCACTTCACTTAAGTTCTATACTATCCCCCCTCTCATACACAATAATCCCTCCCTCTCCCTACTCTCCGTGATCTCCCCAAACTCTAAACGGCCATCCGCACGCAACAATCGCCAATGTGCTCCATGTCACCTCACTACACATGATTCCCTTTGACCTCTATCTTCCCCACCCTGACTGCAGACGGAGACATCTCCCCCAACCATCCACAGGGTTGGCTGAGCATTGTCCCTTATCACTAGATTTCATCTGTTCAGCAATGCCAATCAAGGGCAGAGCTTGAAACGATGGAGTTTTCCTCATTACGAAGGGACTACAGTTCTAGGAAGGTAAATCCTCACTTTTACATTGCATGCATTTGTTTTCCCCAAATCAATATAAATGTATGATCACTCAGGAGCAAACTGGCCCCAACCTTTTTCAATCCCAACAGTTAAAAGCTAGATCAATTTCCAAGATGATAACAGAAGCTACTTAATTCATGGTGGCAGTACTGGCGCCTGGCTGTCAGCCCTATAAGCTGCTGCGGAAAAAGTAAGAATGGCAAAGGAAATCTGCACTTCTCAATACCCTAACATCTGTGTGATTAGAGACGGTCATGATTTCTATGTCTCTGGTTGCGGGACAATAGTTAAAATCATGTATCATAGATAATTTATTAACATTTAATATAGAAACTACCAGTACTTAGAATGTGTCTAGACAAGCGTGACATCACCAAACTTGAAAAGTTCACTACCCATCTCACACTATTATAATTTATTAGTATTAGTTAGTTCCCCTTGTCTGCAAATACATCAAGGTCGATGGATGACATTCTTGTAGGAGATTAGGGAATGCAATTCAACCAAAACTATTGGGAATGCACAAATCATGCACAAATCATGGTCTAATGTAACTTCCGATATGCATTCTATAAAATAATTTAGTTGTGCATTTTTGGTGCAAAAACATAGTGAGGGTTCACCTATCAGTCATGTGGTATCTTCATTGAAGTATGTGGTCAATGTTTAGGATATCAATCGACTATAAAGAAGTTGACAATATTGTTTTTTTCTCATTGTTGATTACCTGAATAATAGTAGAGTTAGTAACTACATTAAACCTTTGCTTTCTGCAAATAGTTGAATAGTGAATATTTGAACTTGCTAAATGATCATCACCTGAATGTATCTCACATTCAAAACCATTTATTTCAATCTTTGTGGTAGATGTGATCCTACTACTGCATAGGTAGTGTTCAAGCACACACTCCTAATAATCTCTTCTACTGTAATGCTAGATTTAGTAGGTGAACCAAATGGAAATTAGTATGTTTGTGTTTATCATTGTAGGTGCTCATTATTTTTGGTAATTGTTTCGACTGGTCATTGATCTCATAATGAGTATTGATTTTCCTTGGTTCAGATTTCCCCATGTGATACTAGCTAGTGGTTAAGGCATAAATAAGCCAACAACTAGATTAGTCAGCTATTAAGGAAAGAGAAAGACAACAACAGAGACCTAATTTCTTTTCATACATGGTTTTGCGAAAATATATATTTTCCATGTGTCAAATTTGAAGTTAACTTGTGATAAGTTCAATCTTCAAACTTGAGAAAATTCTGATAATTATCTTTTCATGACAGAGCTTAGCTTAAGAAATGCTAGCAATTATCTTTTCAGGGCTGAGCTTTGCTTAGGAATTCTGACAATTATCTTTTCATGACTGATCTTAGCTTAATTGGAAATGAAAAACCCACTAATTCTCCTTTGATAAAGTCACTCTTCAAACTTGACAAATTCTGAACATTATCTTTTCATGACTGAACTTAGCTTAAGAAATTACGATAATTATCTTTTCATGACTGAGCTTATCTTAAATGGAAATTGAAAACCTAAAAATAATAATTTGCATAGTATATTTAGCTGTTAGCTTTCCCTTGATATTGTGAGGAACTATCCTCAAATTTTCGTACAACCACAATTCCTGATAAAGTAATGACTATTTTGAGGTGCACTACGGGTCCTTCAATCCTCACTAGTGGATATATAAAGAAAAGATACCAATCACATAGGGTTCACAATGTGGAGAGAAAATTTCCACGTAAGAGCACAAAAATAGGAAACTAATTAATGACTATAAGAAGTTTCTAATGTGTGGTTGCAGAGTGGGTTGTGATTGAGTCATCTAATTTTTATCACTAGGTCCCACGTCATTTGTTGTGACTCTTTGTGGATAGATTATATTCATCACTATAAGTTCAAGGTATTATTAGGATGGGATATATATCAAAAGACAAAATGGCTAACTAAACAAATTATAGATGACTAACACTAGTGATCCTAACCCTTCAATAATCCAATTTAAATGACACTTATTTTTCTTAAAATATATCAACTAATAATCAACATTTTTTCTTCAAAAGCATCAATTAATAATCAACATGCTTAGTAATAGAATGGAATTTTCTATACATCAGATCATCCTATTAAGAAAACAACCAGAAACTCATGATTCCCAAAGGTGTTGGTTCACACCATACAAATACTAGATATGATTATAGAGAATGTTGTTTTCTTTGCTATAGAACACTTCATTGTTACATTGGGTCCATATTGCCCAAATAGATGAAACCAGATCCTCCCTTTAGAACAAGCTAGCACAATAATTTCAATGTCCTAAATAAACTTATATGGACCCTCTTCCTTTCTTTTTCCATGCCAACTTCAAATCCATGCTCCAATAGAATACAAACATTATGATAAAGCTATATTTTTCTAGAAGATATCTTACAAAGACAACACTATTTATTTTTCTTAATGTATAATATTTAATGTCTCAATATATAATAGTACATTTTTAAGTGGTCGTAGGTTCTTTTTCCCAAGAGTTGTGGAATTTAGTATTTCTGGCCACTTCTCTGTTTCAACTGGAAGGAAAAGGGACTTGATGGTCTTTTGTATTCCTACGATCTTTTGTTATTTTTCTAGAGAGATTAACTAGGCTCTATTAAGTCTTTTGGTCCTCTTGTCCCAACACTCATCACATGAAGATCTTCTTACTTGTCTGCATTTCTTTAATCATTAGTGTGTATATTGGAAGCATGATTTCTTGTACATGTTATTGATGGAGATATGTCAATTAAGATGATTTTGAGAGTGACTCTTTCATCTTACATGTTGAGCCATAAATGGTAGCTAAGGAAAAGCTGAGGATTTTTAATGTGAACGCCTTAGGTTGTCTTTTTCCACTTTCTTTCCCACCAAGGCACAAAAGACATATTCCATTATTGTTTTTAACAACATGCATGCATCCAAGTCCCATTCTTGGGTGCAGTTAGTGTTACACTACTGTCAGTCTATCAGTATACATGTTGAGCCAAATAATGGTACCTGAGGTAAAGCTGAGGACTCTTCATGCGACCACCATGTATTGTCTTTTTATTTTTCCATCCAGTCAAGACCTTTTAATGAATAAATGCTCCATCATTGTAGTTAACTACAAGCATAAATTTGTGTTCCATTTCCAGATGCAGTTAGTGTTACATTTATCTAGCATGGATGTTGAATGCTTCACTATCTTAGTTGTGTTTTCTCCTTGATATAATCAAATTCACTAATGAGTTTGGTCATTTAACACTTACTTCTATTTGTAGGGAATATGGTGTTTGTTCCATAACACTTATTCCAAGCAAACATGTGTTTAGTAGGAATGACACAAAGTGTTTGATTATCAATAGTAGGACTAGTGATATCATAAGATTTAGCTGGTAATCTAAGGAGTGTCCATTTAAGAATTCAAGATCATCAATATGGCATTTGCAGACAGTATTATTCATGATGGCAGTGCTTCCAAAAAAGGGTTATCTTCAAATGACTTTAAGTATGCAAACAAAGCCCACATTTTGTATACTCAAGCACATGTTAAACTTGATAACTGTGGATTTATATTCCTTCTACTTATACTATCCAAGGTGTTGTGCTTTTATTACCGAATCACATTAATATCACTTTTCGTATAAAGATCAAATTTGCTTTCTGTATCAGAACATGCAGCCTTTTCAAATGCTCCAAAATATTATGAGGTTCACCTGATCACTAGGAAATAGTGACCATCATGGTCATGGATTGAAAGAAGCATGCCAAAAAAATTTATGGTATAGTGTGAATGTAGAACCCAATACTTTATTCCACATCCATTTGGACCCCCTATAATAAGTCATTACTACTTTTAGTAATAAAGATCATATTGGGCGAACACTAGAATATTCTTTAGTTGCTCGTAGACCAAACATTTATGAAGTTTCAAGTCTGACTTTTCAACTCAAAAATGACTGATTCATGCAAATAACATCTTAATGATCTATAGTTGGAGCACATCCTATCTTTAGCCATAGTGTACTAGTAACTGTCTTAACCCAAGCATTTGATTTTCCCCATTGATGATCCACCCAAGTTCTTCATATCAATTATCAACCACAGATTATCTGGCTCCAACTAGTTTGCATATTTAATGGCTTGCATATGAACCCTTCCATTTAAGAAATCCCAAATAACCTTCCACCTCAAAGCTTTATCTTGAGTCTTATAGGGAGGTATTTGGTATACCAAAATGAATGGGACATATTAATAACTTGGTCATGTTCCTTCCAATTTTTTAGTCAATGGAAATTATAGTTACTTGGATATGAGCACAAGATATATAATCACCATTGCACATTGCATTTTATTTTAATATCCATAAAATTGACAACCCTTCATTTGGTTTACGCTGGAGTGTTGTAAGGGGTGTTGTTTACCTATTTCAACCTCTTATACCTATCTTATTCCAAATATATAATCCTATCTTCAGATGATATTCAAATGATGCATAAAAATCTGCCAAGTACATGTAATAATAATTTTGAAGTTTCATATTCTCTACTTCAATGTTATGTTCTAACATGTCCTATCTTAAAGAAAAGAGTATGTATACTGACTTGCCCATTTTCATTTGTACTTTCCATCTATGAACCATAGAACCCTGAATCAATTTGATGATCCACATAAGACTCTTGTTTTTTATTTCATTTACACCTCAAAATTTATATGGGTCATATTTGTGAAAGTCTATAGCTATTTGCAGACATGTGTTGGTGGATTTGATTCTTCAGTTACCATTGAACTTCTGAGGCAGGTCTGCAGTTCATATGTATGGTAATATCACTTCTTAACTTTGTTCAAGTTTTTAAAGAGCCTTTATTCTGATCCTGTTGGAAGTATGGTTTCTTTCCCTATAAAATTATATGCCTACGAATATAATAAAACTTGGTCAATGTATTCTATTTTCTTTTTATTCTTTGGTTTCTAGTTGGCACAAGGGGTGCTTTGTTTCCCTGGTTGAGATATGTGATGAAGGATCTCATCCAATTATTTATAAAATGTTAGTGGATTGCTAATGAATCCAACTATATATACGTGATGAAGGATCTCATCCTAAAAATTTGTGGACACGACACTACAATTTCTTTCTCAGCCTCATCCTTCACTAGCTTCAACCTTGCTAGTTCTAAATTTCTGGAAGCATTGATAATCTGTTTTGCCTCTTGTTCAGTGGCTAGTAATTCAATGCCACCCTAACATATATTAGCTTCCATCACGAACTGAGCTCGCAGCACTATATCTTGAGAGAAGTCATACAACTTTTGCACTCCTCTGATATGCAAGTCCGGTTATTAAGAATCATTCACTGGATCTGGTCTGATCACTGTAGAATGTTTGCGCTCTCTAATAGTTGAAATATGGAAGCTACAATATATTTTTTCTTTTGCAAAATTCATGTCTTTTACAATTTAGGTTGTCAATAGTTATGTGTCTTGGTTCTTGTGAAACATGATCGTACATCTTTTGGATATATATGTTGAGCTTCACCTTGGCCTCATGCTACTAGACATGTTCACCCTTTGATAGGATAAGTAAAAATATTTTTTGTTTATTGTTAATATCCATGGGAGTCATGAGGTATTAGTAACCACTTTACATCATATAATGATGGCAGGGGACTAAGCACCCAAGTAGGAAGTGCCACAATTTTCTCCTAGGAAATACAAGAAAAGATATTAGCCTAGGAAAAGGAGAGAGCTATTTGACATCCACTTAGAAATAACAAATACAAACAAAATCACGTACCTAGGTCTTGATAGATCACCTTTTATTGCCATTGAAGAAACCACAATTGGTAATGTTGTGTCTGTTGTTGGATGAACCACCATAGTTGTGAGATCTTGCTCGCATCATGTCTACTGCACCATCTACCATGAACCAATTAAGTTGGTTTTAGCTCTCTCTTTTCCAAACTTGGTCATCTTGTTTCTCCATGTCAATCTCCCTTTGACTACCAACTAGTCCTTGTGGAAGAATTGTGCTTCATATGCACATCTTTGTTTCTTATAGAAATAAGGTGCTAAAAAGGAGAGGGAGAGTGGAGAGGAGGGAGGTGTAGGAGGTCACTTCAAGAATCAACTAATGTAACGCCCGTGCCCACTACCCAAGGCTCTAGTAGAGTTTTAGGAATGGCGACTGGCCCCACAAACCACCACTAGCCTTAACTGCGTGCTTTAATCTTACTCACGCGCATGCCATGATCAACTTCCTGACAGGTCACCCATCCCAGTACTACTCCAAGCTAAGCATGCTTAACTATGGCATTCTTAGTGATGGGCTCCCGGAAAAGGAGGTGCACCTTGGTGATATGGGTAGTCCAATCATTCCTTTAAAGAATGTTTTATCTGAGGCCTAAAATCCTAGGATGTTACAATCTCTCCCACTTAGACTCTTGACGTCCTCGTTAAGGCTCAACTGTAAGGCCTCATAATCTCTTCCCCATTTAAGTGTAGACCCACAATGGCCCATGGAAACCCAGCTCCCGATCACAAAATACCAGTGCAAGGGTGGCTACGTCAACCATGGGAAACCCGTTTCCTACATGCCTGGACCGCACAGCTCAAGACTGGCATGCCATGCCCATGTGGGCCCCACCTACTGAAGGGGAATTGGCTATGATACCATTTTTAACACCCAGGCCCACTACCCAAGGCTCTAGTAGAGTTTCAGCAATGACGATTGGCCCCACAAACCACCACTATCCTTAACTGCATGCTTTAATCTCACTCACGCGCATGCCAGGATCAACTTCCTGACAGGTCACCCATCCTAGTACTACTCCAAGTTGAGCACACTTAACTATGGAGTTCTTAGTGATGGGCTCCCGGAAAAGGAGGTGCACTTTGGTGATATGGGTAGTCCAATCATTCCTTTTAAGAGTGTTTTATCTGAGGCCTCAAATCCTGGGATGTTACAACTAAACATGTTCATTTAATCACCTTGGTGGTAGGGGGATCTAAGGTTCTCAAAGATTCAAAGTTTTTGGGTCATGGTGTTTACTGGTTCATTTATAAAGGTTCAAATGTGGACATCTTTATTATTGAGATGGTTACAATCCTCTAACTCACAAAGTTTCATCTTATGGAGCATTACCATAGGAAGCAAATCTAGGGGGTGAAAGAATCACTGATCAGGACATGGCTGTCACGAACAAAAGAGAATGCAAAATAAGTTGTTTGGGAGCTAACCATCCTTATGGTTGTTCCATATATATGAATTTTCTGTACTATCTCATTGCATTAATAACTACCTAAACCTTCATAAGTAAATGTATAATTATGTTAAGCCCCTGGTTTTCATTATATTATTGATGATGATGGTCCACTCTCCTTTTTGCATGTTATATACAACATACCTTCAAAACATTTGACCCACTTCCTGTTAAGCTATTGATTGAACAGGTTCTAAAGGCAAAAGAACCTCCTGCCCCCAAGACGACCTGATGACCCTACAGAGATCTGGCATGAGTAAAGTAGGTAATTAAGGGATATGCAATGCATTGGTGCTCAAACTACTATGTAACAAAATATGATAATGTTGCAAAGTAGCTGGAATTGATGGAGAGATGTCTGAGCTACCTCCTCAGTATAATAAACACTGAGCCACACCCATGCATGTCAGGTATGTTTTGTTATTAAAATTTATGGCACCACTTTGAGATGTGTGGATACTAATAAATATGAGCATTTTGATATTGATAACCAAAAGGAAATGTTTGAAATAATGGTTTTTTCGTATGTTTTAACTTTCACCTGGTTCTAAAGTTTATATTTTATACTACTTTATAAACTCCCATCATTCATTCGCACAAACTGACAGGGGAAGGGGTAAGGCTCAAATTACCTTACAAATTTCCTTGTAAGGATTATTGGCACAATTTTCTCCCAAGATGCATGACACTGTGTTTGGCATATGATCTAGGTACCAAAGAATATAGTTTGATGTTGGGTTTTATATAATTTGTACATTATGTTTTCTATTGTAAATTTTGAATACAAAATGATATAGTTCATGGTTGCAACTTAGGCTTCAAAAAGAAAATATATCTAACTGGTTGATATAGTGTTTATAATCTACTGGATCCTTTGGGCAAACTTTGTAGGAGAGCCACCTTTATGTGGAATGATTAAAAGAACCTTAACACCATTGTATATGCTTCCACTCTATTCTTTAGCTAAGTTCTTGTTCATGTACCCACACATAAGAGAGATGAAGGGGTTTAAAATAATGGAACTAGTTTTGAAAGCACCAACAAACTACCAAATAAGCTTCAAGAAATTGGTTTTATTCTTCCATCTTTGCATGAAAAAATTTCTAGTACAAATAGATATAAATTACCTAATCTGTATTGAGCTAAATACTAATTGACTCAATAGATATCAATTACCTAATCTGTATTGAGCTCAATACTAATTGACTCATTTTCCATTTATGACCAGTTTGATATAGAGACTCAGATTTGGTGACCAATCAACTATTGTTTTTGGAAGTTAAGGACAAGGAAAATGATATGAACCTATCTATAAATTCCATTGGTGGATCTGTAGCAGCAGGTTCTTGTGCATTTAAATAATTATAGTCTATCTCGTGTTTTATCTTATATTGGCTAAATGTTGTACTTATCATTGTTTTATACTATTTTCCATTTTCTAGTTACCACTATCCATTTCCCCCACTCTTGTCTGCATCCAACAAGCTTTTAGCTATCCTTCTCCTTGGATTCCTATCCCCACCTACCAACAATTTTTGTGGCATCAACAACCATTACAGTGATCATCACTTGTAGAGAAGGGAGGACAATGCAAAAAGGATATTTGTGATAATAGTTGTTGCTGGTTTGATTTTTTCTAGTAGAGTATTGTACTGAGGACAAGGTGAAGAGGGGGAGTAGGGTTAAAGGAAAGCTGTTGATAGCAAGAAGAGGTAGTAAGACATGTGATCTAATAAATTTACCAAATGGCTTATTTTTTTTCTCTTTAGTTTCCAAGATTTGCATGTTCATTCATACACTCTATCTTGTGTGAAGTAGTTGTACACAATGTACATATTACATGTGTAATGTTTAGTCCCACACTGTAATTGATTTTCTTCATGATTTTTACAACCATTTCAATAATCATGAGCGGGTCATACTTTACAACTAATTGGGATTGAACAAAAGACTTGTTAGTACGCTGATTGTCTCCAATCAACATCCTCTATAGCTCACCGTCATCTAGGTAATGTTATGCATGCATTTATAGGTGCAACCACATAAAGTTACCTGATATCTTAATCCATGTTTCATAGTACAGATCCAAGGACTATAGTGATACTAGATCTATAATGTTGTGTCTTTGATGTGATCATGAATCGGTTCCTAAGCTTGAGATGGATATGTACTCTAGAGTTGAAGGATACACTTGACTTTCTTGTCCTTTATTTACTATTATTGGTACATGTTAGTAATTTCTAGTATTATTCAGCCAAATGCTAGATGTTGCATTCCAATAGGTGATATCGACCTTTATACCAGTTGAGGCATTATATGTTGTGGCTGTCCCTCTGTAACAAGCTCATCATTTAACTATGATATTGTAGAAAGAACACCTCCTTTTAGATATGGAATGTAAAAGTAACACATCTTGGATTATTCTTCATCAACAGACTCCTACTCCTAACTAATTTCTAGAAGCTACAAGTATTTTATAACTAGTCATCTAGGGAATCATTTTAGTTGGACTATGTAAAACCTTATAAGGAGCATAAAAATTTATGGTGATATCTTTTAAGGCATTAGAGCCAGCTTTAGGTGGAACAATCTTGTACACAACACCCTCTCTCTTAACCTTCAATGCTTCCAATCATTCTTTACATTTGCAAGTAAAAAGTCTGACTTTATATATGCCGTAGAGTGTCTCATTGACCATTTGTGATGACATTTTTTTTTTCTAACATCACCTGAAAACAAAGTTCTTGGGATATTTGGAGTATGCATTCATATAGGATTCAGGGTTTTAGTTGTCATTCTTAGTTAGTATATATCTTAAACTAGTTTTAAATCCACATCGTAGGACTTGTATGGAACAATAATAAGCCTCATTTCATGATTCTTGTTCTTTAATATAGAGAATGAACAAAGGAGTTATGTACATAATAATAGGCATGAGAAAGTAGTGATAACTAGTTCTGTCTAGTAGCTCATGTCTGAAACTATTGTTTTCACGAATAATGCCTAAGGGGATAAGTCAAAGCTGATACATTTGAGTTACCTTCTGCAAACTGCATGTTCTCATGGTTTAATAATGAGTTTCTAATATCCACACACTACTCTTCAAATTGTTTGAGTAATATGGGTTTTTTTCCAGGAAAGCATATTGTTCTTACTATACCCGAGTTAATAATCTGCCACACAATTGGGAGGGACCTATAACCCTATTATGATGGATGTGGAATTTATAATCTGTTTAGTCAAGCTTGCCTATTATTTCTAGGTTCTCCATTTTGTTATGTCATTGTTTGTTGAATTCATATATGAAACACTGGTTGTCTAAATAATAACAATAGTTACTGAAGTCCTTCAAAATTAGTTAATAGTTGTTTGTTCCATGTTAGTACGCTGCAAGTTATGATTGCAAGTAGACCTATGACAATTCACATGGATTAGAGTCCAATAAAAAACAAGATATATAGGCCTATTAGTATATACATTGAAAAAAAAGTTTGTAGGAAAAAATATTACTTACCAGTGGAGGAAGATCTATTAGAAATCCCAAACCTATGTCGAAAGATACGAAGGGCAAAGACATTTATTGTCACATGCTAGAAGAAGTAGTAGCTATTTAGCTGAAGCTAATTCATGTCTAAGGTGGGTGAATCATGATGCACAATTCACTTGAGAAGCGTGGTTTTTGTTATCTACCTTATATATTCATGATCCTCAGTGTAAAAAAGTCTGAAATTCAAAAAACATAACCCTCTATATAGAAAACTCCAATAGTAGTTATAAACAACATAGTTTACCAGTTCTTGATTGAAATATCAAGATTTTCTACTTACTTTGAAATATAAGATAACACATATCCGTAAGAATATAACAGCAGATGTGTTAAAATCTGAGTTCCTGATGCGCACATAATTTGTATGTCATATGCATTTAACAACATTTTTATGTAAATCATATCAGAAATGAAGATGTCAAACATTTCTGCAGAACTTCCAATCAAGATAGATAGACACCCCCAATCACCAACAGATCGAGTTATTTATAACAAATTCAACATATGATTTAGCTATTGATATAGTCAGCTATATATGTAGGTAGTATGCTGACTGCTTAATAGCTCTACACTGAGAGTGATCACATCCGTACCCAAGTTCCTATAATTAACATGTTAACAACCAATATATAACTACTTCCGCAATGAATTCATATGTAGATGTAATGAATATATGTTCTTTTGAATCTCTTTATCTTGGTTTTCCATCATTCTGATGTATATTCTTGACTTTTTTAGCTTATGAATATTTATCTAACTTGTGCAGGATCTTCACACTATTAGAAATTCATAGGGACTAACTTATGATGAGCTTAGCATATTTAACCGATTGAACCTTGGATGGTATGTGATATCTGTTACATCTGACCCTGAAAAAATATGTTTTATCTATATAATAAGTATTGATGTGTTTTGTATTTCAAAAGCTTATATAATACAAGTTCACAAAGTTTTTGATGCATGAAAAATGCTTTAAGAGGCATTTACAACAATAAAATTAACCAAAGAGAGCTTGATAGGTGAGTACCTATCCATTCATTTTTTATTATTTGATAGTTTATCGATGCTAAAGTAAATTATGAGTTGGTGTCATTCCATCCACCCATGACGCACCACTTCCAAGTGGGGTTACAACAACTTTTGGCTTGCAAGATTTGCTGCTACATTGTTGTCTAGGCCCTATCTTTTTTCCCATTAAGGCTGGTTTGCATGAGAAGGCACATTTGGGGGGGGGGAGTAGAGCCCTTCTTTTGAACATTAAAGTGTTGATATGCAATGTTGTTGGGTAGGCCAAGACTTCAACCATGTTTTTACTTTCCTTTTTAAATCTACAGCTGTCCAAAAAAGTTGTCCATCATATGTGTGGCTTCTACCTCCTGTGTTCAGGGCCCAATCAGACATTTGTGTTCTAAATGTCACTTGGATGCTATCTGATCCAACTACAATAGATTATTTTTGCTGGTAGGTTTTCAGTAGTATTTGTAATGAGAAAGTGCATATGGCTTCTGGCATCATGCCTTACAAATCAATGTGGATTAGTGGTGTTTTGATGATGAAGATTAGTGGAAATAGTATACAAGGTAGTATGTAGGAAGTCACAGAATGTACATCCTAAAATAGTGCAACAAGACTAGTAAAAATGACATTTCAGGTTCACAGAGTGCATCATACACATCTCTGAATGCCATTTTAATTGGAAAACTCCACCCTTTTGTCAACATTCCTAGAATGAAGTTCCTGCTTTGGGGAAGGAGATAGCTTGCCATAGGCACTACCTTATTTGTGGATTTTCTTGCTTCTCCTATTGCCTTTATATTTCTTTTCATCATCTACTACATTTATATTTTCCATGTTTGTGTGTGTGTCATTCTATGTGTATTTCTTACTCTATTTTAATGATTTCTTTAGGCCTGCTCTATTCTAACGATTTTGATAGGCCTCCCCTTATCATGCTCAACTTTTTCATGCAAAATCATGTGATAACTACTACATATCTACTCAGTTGAAATGTCAAATGAGATGGACACAAGTCGAGGATGTTAGGTTTCCATCTTTGCGCTTAAAAAAACTTCCCCGAGCATATTTTATCTTCATTAAGAAGCCAATGATAACCAGCCACGTCTACTTTCTTCTTGAAAATGTGATATCACTAAAGTTCTTAGCCAGGGTATGGAAGCATCTATAGCTTCATTTAACTTGGAAGGAGCCCAGATCTTCCATAGGTACACACATCAAGCACATATTATTCAGCTGATTCACTAGGTTCATCATATCATTGTGGATCCACCTCATCATATCATGTGCATAAATACCCACAATCCATATCACTAAGGATCAACCTCTTCACATCAAGATCATACACCTGAAAACCTATCTATAGTAGCAACACAATAGATACAAACAAGCACCAATAGCTTAAACCAAAACTGAATATACAACAAGGGAACACAGAAAGTCTATAATACTCGATAGCTTAGCCAAGGGAAAACTGAGAAGCTGACAGAAAACCACTGTCTCTGCCCCTGGCACCTAATTATTGCACATGGAAATCCATAATTTTTCATGTTTTAGTATGACCTAGTACCCCACTTCAAGATCCATTATCACCAGCAATCATATCTGAATGAACCAGTCCCTTTGTGTCAAGCAACATTTAGGAAGTAATATGTTTTGATATTAGTTTCTTGAAATTCTATGTATGTTGCAGGAACCACCTACTAATTCTACTGGTAAAGCAAAGAAACCTTCTCCTACAACCTAGAAGATTTTTTTTCATAAGAATTCATATGAGGAAAGGAAACTGGCTTCTGAAGGTAATGACTACATGATATGTATCTATTTTAGTTTCATCCCTGTAAGAACATTAGATGGTTGTCTTTTTCTAGTTAGTTCTATGTATGGAACAAATACTCTCAACTTATTCTAAAAGCTACTGAACACATTGTTGATGTAAGAGACATTGGGTGGGTCACATATACCCATTTTCACTAAAAATTATGATGTATGGAAAGGTGCATGTGTTGGCTACATATCACCTAACATATCCACATTACTCTCAATAAGCCCCTTAACATAAAGTAGGTTACTTATTGATGCTATTAGAAGAATTATGGCTCGCCATTAGGTTGTCAAATTACAATATGTTATATAAAAGAAAAATAATGTTGATTAGCTTGCAAAGAAAATTCAAAGGATGGATAGCTTATTATCTAATAATAGGCTAGAAAATATTGAATGTTATATATGTTCATACTGAACTAGTTACTCAGATAATAACTAATAATAACAACGCTGAATTACCTAGAATAACTGAGTGTATGCATAATAGTATCCTTCCTTCTATAAAAAAACAAACTCTAGGTATTATTATGCTCCCTGAACAGAAATTAAAGTGAATCCCACATTTTTTTTGCATACTCTTGAGTTGGCATCAGGTCCTTGGGCTATATAGGCACTTCTATTCTTGGGACTTATTAATATATTGGATGCTAAGAGATATTGTATTGAACTAGTAATTGTGTGTTTATGTTTTCCTGGCATGCAGGTTAGCTAAGTTGTTTTTCCTTGCACTTGGATTGTTATGTTGGAGACCAGGTTTGGTTACTACCATCAACTCTTCTGAAGGATGGCCCTTTGAGTGGAGGTTTGCTACCTTTCTCACAATTTCGACCATTTGTGGGACATGTGATTTGTAGTATTGATTGTTACTTTATGTTGTATATTTGTCTAACGACCATGTAGGTTGTCTAAAGATTGAGCCTGATCTATGACATCTCTCTATTGAGCATGGTTTTGTGATGACCTCTAAAAATGGTAATTATTCTAAAGGTATGCTCATATTGATTTTATGCTTAGGTACATGTATAGTTGCTAATCTATATGACATCTTATTTATCATCTAAGATCAGATTAAGCTATCCTCATCATTAATAATTCTATTTTGTTCATCAGGGTAGTGATGTAAGCTATGCAAAGGGGAGAGTGCTTGGAAGAGGCTACTCTAGCTGCTGTGACAAACAACTGTGGTGGGAACTTCTTGTATTGGGAGTAGGGGCATGGAGAACAAATGGGTATAAGGGGACAACCCTAACATAGTTGGTAATGGGTCATAGATGATGATCATGAAAAACATGGATATACCAAGAGGTCCATGACAGAGGTCAAATGATGCCATTATAACTCATATATAGCTATGTTTTGTATAAATTCTGATATTTATAACTTTTAACAAGGCAACTTGATCATTCGCTATGACCTTTTTTGCAGGTCAGGTTATTTGATGCCAAGAATGACTATAGTGAAGGCCTTCATATCACATCTTCATCCTAGACAATGTAACCCATTGCATAACCTTGATTGGAGTACCATAAAATGGTGTTCATGTACATGTGAAAGGTAAACTATGTTATAACTTCATTGGTTTGTTCCAGTACACGTAATTTTCTCATAATTAGTGTCAAACTCTCTTACTTTCACCTGCATAACACAAATTATGTTACTACAAGTTAAGTTATAGTTGGCTGTCATATCTCTTGTACAAGAACAACTGCCACAACAAAGGAAAAGAGGACAAAGGAATTATCCAATATATAGTCTTAGATTCACAAAATATGTGCTGAGATATATGGAAACCTCAAACTTGGGGGCCGGGTGGAACTTCCAGTTGTTGATGAGAATAATTTGTCTTTCAAGAATCTCCATGAATATCAATATCAACTACAGGAGATTCCTATGGCCAATCTAAAGCAGAGCACAGAGAAGCTCTATTTTCAATCAAGAAGACCAATACCTTAGCAGTCTTTCTCTTCTTATGAGTTTATCAATGTTATCATATTCATTGATGATACAAGTGGCAGAACTAATACAAAAGAAAAATCAAGATAGAAGAAGATGCTCATGATCATGTGGCATATAGAGTCTGCAGTGGATAGAGGCAGTCATAAGAAGATATTGTATACATGTATCTTTTTTCCATGCATATTGTAAAACAGAGGCCATGTTAATGTCCTCCCCATGTGTACTCATTGTTCAAATATAAATAAAAGTATCATTTTTGACATTATAAGCACAACTTGATCTTGATCACTATTCATTTTTTCTTCTTTTTGAAAACCCCCTCTATATTGGCAAGTGACTGACTGGATACATAATGTCTCTCACTACATATGTATGTGTAGTACATAATGTCTTTCACTACACACTATCTATAATTACAAGTGTAGTAAGTGCTAATTTTTTCTATAAATGAACTACATATACAAATTGTAACCAATGTCATCTCTCCCTACATATCATAGCTACCAATTTAATTGTAGTAATATATTTAGCTACAATGGAAACTACATTTTTATGTGTAAGGACATTTTTTACCTACAATTATGGTTACATATGAATTTGTAGCCAGAGGAGTAACTAACTACAACTTTGAAAAATGTAGCCTAAACAATTCGCTACACGGGTATTAGCTTCATATTCTAAATGTAAGGATAAATGTAGCCAAAGCTTTTAGCTACAAATTTTGGGGTTTTCACTACAAATTTTTTTGTAGTTAAAGACCATTTTTTTCATAGTGATAACATGTTATACTGGTATGTGGGGGAAACAAAAGTTTGCACGTAGACTGTAACAACATAATCACATCAATTATTTGTTACTAAACAAGAAATTACGTTTTTCTTCATAACCTCTCAACCATTTTGACCATCCTCTGGTATACCCTCTCTTAGGGTTTTGTCCCTACAATGGACATAAGGCTACCTCTCAATCTGGAGTTAGGTACCTCATTGGTCACCCCTCAATCTGGAGTTAGGTGTCATTGGTCTGCCCATCTTGGGTTTGACCTCTCATAGCCTTCCCAGCCTGAGTTTGGTCTCTTAGTCATCAACATGAATTTGTTCATAATCTTATTCATAAATCCCATAGATGTCATGTCGGTTTGAGTAGGTTATAAACTTTAATAATAATGATAATCATAGTCACTTTATGGATTGCAGGAATTAAAGTTCATACAAGCATGTAATTGCAAGCAATCGATCAAACTTCAAGAATCAACATGAAACTTAAGCGATTAGCCATAAACGTAACCACATACCTGATTTGAAGCAAGATATCCAATCCAATCAAGATGTCTAATCAAGCAAGTTAAGCAGCCAATCAAGATAATTTTGAACATGAAAACATGTATAATGCCTAACTGTTACCATCATATCCCAAACAAATCCTTATTGACTTGGGACACCTTTATAAGGTTTCTAAGTCTCATTAGGATTCATTAGGGTTTCTTAGATCAATTTCTCAATTTTTATCCTATTTAGGTCAACAAACCTAAATAGGTTTTCTACTCATAAAACCGTAATTACTCAAATTATCCATATTAAGGGTCCTATATTCTCAATCTGTCTTAGGATCATCATATATTTGTCTTATTCATGGACTTTCAAAGTAAAAACCATTAGAAGTCATATTTACCAAAGTTGGGGTTTCTAGGCCCATTAATGCATATTCATGTGCATGTAACCCTAAATTAAGCCAATTATGCATAAAGATCATCCCTTTTAGATCCAATTCTCCCTTTTATCATGAAATGCTTAATATTTTCTCAAAATTTATAAAGAACATTTTTAGATCTACTTACCATCAAATCTTAGGATTTTTTTTTCATTAAATAAACCATTAAAGATGATAACCTTATATACTTTTTGAATTGCAAGTGAAATTAGGATTCAATTACATTTTTAATAGATTCCTTGTATTTGTGATAAAAATCATATATTATTAGTCTTGATCCTATTATACTAAAATTTATTACAATTTCTTCAACTTAATCAATTATGGCCCAATGGGAGCCTACCACCTAAGCAGGGTACCCCAGGTCCCGCCCAACCATAATAGTTGGGCTGACCAACTGATTCTCACCAACCAGGCAGAGCGCGACTTTGGCGGTCAGGCCAACTAGTGAGAAATAGAGAGATAAAAGTATAGATTGCTCCTTACCTACAAACAAAAACATCAGGGTAGATTGGACAATTCCCAGGTTGTCTTCAACCTTGCTCATGTGCCCACACCACCGCCTAGGCGAGTCAACCTCACCGTTGATCCTGGGATTCTGATCCCATGAGCATCTTGTGGAGGCTTCACCACCTTCTCCATGCCATACCAAACTTGCGAACAACTTCAATTCATCCAATAGTGGTCAGATGCAACATGTTGAGATGATGACTTCTCCAGAAAGCCAACGATGAGAAGAAATGATGGAGGATGGGGCTGAAAGTGAAATTGGGTGTAGGAAATAAGGTGCAAAGTTTAGGGAAGTCTCCCGGGAAAGATGATGGTCTTTTTGGGACCACTATCCCCTTATATAGCCGCATGTCTCTCGCATGGGGCATCGACATCCCAATGAATTGGGGAAACCACAAGTTGTTCTCCAAATCCATCCAAACTTAGGATTATTTTACTTAGGAAGGCATCCCGAACACAATGGGAAGATTTCCACAATTTCTCGTGCATCAGATTGTGGGATAATTAGAGAAGAAGATTCCTCCTATTTCCCACTCAGCCTGGGATTCTAGACAATGACCCATAACCGTTGGATTGTGATATCAATGGCCCAAATCATCAACATCATCCAATGAATTGAAATGTCAATTTTTTATAAGCGTGACATTTAATGCATTATACTTGATAATTGTATCACTTTAGGATTACTATGAAAATTCATATCTCTCCAACCGTTAATCCCTTTTCTTCCAAATTTTAAGGGAACCTTCCTAATGACTTAACCTACACGTGTGCAAAGTTTGAATCCCAAATTCAAAAGTATGAGAGACTTTTCTTCATATGAAAGTTTTCACTTAATAAGGCATATTGTCTTCATATTTTTTCTCTCTTACTTTTTCATTTCCTTTATTTGTATTCCTTTTACCATTATAAACCATGTGGATTCAAAATCTAATCCATGATGATTAATCATACAACTGTCTAGAGAATTCCACATATTTCTCATCATTATCTTAATTTCTTTTCCTTTTTATGCATTATTTGATTTCTTTCAAATTTTCTTTCCTTTTTATGATATTGGACCCACTAACTTATTAGGATCCACGAACTCACATATATAAAGGAAACATTGCAAAAGAAACTCATTTATTCAACATAAATCTTACAATTTACATACATGTACATCTCATTAGAAAAATTGCATTTCAATCAATATAAAACCAAAAATTGGGGTTGTAACATGCTTTCCCTCTTATAGGAAGTTTGCCCCCAAAATTCCACCAAACATTAAATGATTTAGGATAAGACTTTTCCATGTCCATCTTTACCTCTCATGTGGCTTCATCCTCTCCATGGTGCTTCCAAAGAACCTTTACAATCTCTTTCCTTTACTCCTGATGTAACACCCCTGACCTGGGTTATGCTTAACCCTAGATGATTCACCTAATAAGGTTGAGTAGATGCTTAATATTATCTTGTGAAAAGTAATTAGGACTCAAGAGGAACTTATATTCCATTTTGGTCCTTTTTGAATAATGTGGAAACATTGTTTTGCTTATTTTGGACTAAAGTGCAAATTACCCAAGTTGAGGGGTTAAATTGCAAATTGTACATGATAATATGTTCCTTATGTGTTGAAGCATCATAAGAATGAATATGATGCAAAGGTATGGCTTGTGGTAGCCTGAGTACCAAGAAAGAGCTGATAAAGCAATGTTTGTGCATTAAAATCTAGTTTTGGTATAATGTGCAATTTACCCAAAACCTAGGGTTCAATATGCAAATTACCACTTAAATAAGGTCCCTAATGTTTCTTGAAATCATGTAGAGAAAAGAAAAAGAGAGGGGCGCCTTAATTGAATTAAGTTGGAGGAGAGAGAATCTTGATATTAAAATAATCAAGATTTAATCCTAATTGAAAACCTAATTCATAGTGCAAAAATAAATAAAATAATTGAAGGGCCTTAAACCAAAATTAAAATGGTTGGATTAAGATGTGTGTGGACGTACTTAGGCTTTGCAAGGACCACGAAACATCCTAAGGAGGTGAAGATTCCACTCACCTTTTTATAAGAAAAAGAATTTCCACTCAAAAATGGATATTACTATTATAAGGGTTAAGGTGCTTAATTTCTTTTCCATTAATTCATGGATAATGGAAGGGAGCTCTATGGGGATAGAGATTCCTTTGCATGCAAGAAACCAAGGGGGAAGTGGTGGCAACAATTTAGGAATTAAATGAATTTTTATGATGCATTTTCTCTCTCATTTAATTTTTATAAAAAGACTTTTACAAGCCAAACAAAGGCTTTTTCGACCCCACTTCCTCCCCTTGATTGGAAAACGACCAAAGGAGCTTTGGAGGAGCAGGAGGACGACCCCCAACCTGTTGGTAAGCTTCTTGACCTCCTTTAACCTTGAATTCATGGTGAAAATCGATAATCAATGTTTGAATTCTTCATATCTCGATCCCCTCTTCAATTCTAACCATTCCTTTTCACTCAAAGTTTGAGCACGATCCTTGGAATAGTGAAAGGAGTTGCATCCACCATTGTTGACGTGAGCTTGAATCTTTGGAGCTCAATTGGAGGTGGGTTTTATAACTGGAACCCTTAATATTATTATTGAATTCAATTCCTTATCATTTGTTGATGCTTTCTTCATTTCCGAAATTTATTTTGGTTGAGGGATGCAACCACCATGGAATCACAGAAAAATTCGTGGGTTTGGAGCTCGATGATGATGAAATCATCATAAGCACACACCTCCCCAAATATCTAGGGCAAACAGTTTCAATGATTTGGTCCAAATGGTTTCACCAAACCGTTTGGAGACTAAACGGTTTCCAAACCGTTTGGAGTTTGGAACTCCAAACCGTTTAGAGGAGTTGACCGTTTGGATGGGTTGACCATTTGAGGTCTGAACCCTAGTATGTGTTGGATGATGATCCAATGGCTCCAATTGATTAGTTCAACATATGGACAATCCTTCAAATAAAAACCCCAATCGGCTAAGTGCTGATTTTGCAATTGATTGAGTTGATGTTTTTGGTTGATTGACCCAAACGGTTTCAAAACCATTTGGGAATCACCCAAACGGTTTCATACAGTTTTGTGGTCAACCAAAACCGTTTGGAGGTCTAGGGTTGAGTATGGTTGGGTATTTTAAGATCCAAAGATACCAAATTGAAATGCAATTAATTGCTGATTTGATAATCAATCCAATGATCCAAACCCTAATTGGATGTTATGGATTTTGATGATGAGATGGGAAAATGGTCTCAAGACCGTTTGGAGATCATCCAAATGACCTCAAGACCGTTTGGGGGTCATTCAAGACCGTTTGAGGTCAGGTCATATAATGTAATGATGATGGTTCACTGATTTAAATTGAATTGGTTCCACAATGTTAATCATTGATGGATCCTCGATTTTAAAACCCTAAGTGATGGTTTCTTGATCACCAAACCTAGTTAAAATGGGTTCAAAACCCTAATTGAAGGTCCAATTGAAGGGTGATTCAGTGGTTCAATTGAAGAATAAATTAGTGATCCAATTAGTTGGTTCATGGATTGGAACCTTAAATCGATTGAGTGTTGAAGACTCTTTTTGGTCCATTCGGTATTGAGAGGGTTTGGACCAAACGGTCTCAAGACCATTTGGGACCAAACGGTCTCAAGGCCATTTGAGACCAAACGGTCTCAAACTATTTGTATACTCAAATTCATTTGGTTTCAAGATGTGTTGACTAAATGGTTTCAAGCACCTACTTTCCTAAATGATTTTCAAACCATTTGAACCTAATAGGTCAAGACCGTTTGAGGTCTAAGTGACCAAAACCTTTTGAGTATCAAATTGGTTAAACCATTTAGACATCTAATATGATCAAAGGTCAACTGGCTTTTTGATTGTTAATGATGTAGACCAATGATGATTATGAAGGTTAACCCTAACTATGTATACTTAAGTGAAGAGTTAACCTAGATTAATCTTGGAGAATTAACATCCTAGAGAGGATGGGAGTGAGAGAGAATGGGAGAGATGATTGCTTACTTAATAAGCCCTAATTATCTCATTATGAATAAATATGTAATCAGGGTTTGATCCATAATAATGAGATCATGAAATCCTCATTTAAAAGATTGGTATACCTTGACCCTAATTTAGGGAAAGGCTATGTGAAACCCTAATTTGGGGCTAAGCTCAGTGAAAGCATAATTTAGGGTGATGATGTAACCCTAACTTAGTGTAACAATGTAAGAAACCCTAATTTAATGGGAATTGTACATCCTAACCCTAATTTGGGTACGAGGTAAGAGAAATCCTACTTGGATGTGAATGGTAAACCTTAATCCTTAAAATGGGTTAAAGGTGCATGAAACCCTAATAAAGGGTAGTGCTAATAATGCTATGTGAAGCCCTATCATTGAGTGATGTGTTGTGAAATCCTAATTTCACATAATACTAGGTGAAACCCTGATATAGAAGAATGTTATGTGAAACTCTAATGAAGAGCAATACTATGTGAAATCCATATAATATATGAAAGATGCTATGTGAACCTCAAACTATAATTGTGGAAATCCTATTCCTATTAATGGAATAGTGATTAATGTATTGACAAATGCAATAACTAGAGGGATTGACAATGGATATCCTTACATTAATAGTTCCTGACTCAAGGGTGAGTCCATATCTTTGGCAATGGTTGTATATTCTAAATAGGTGAATTATGACCAATACATTGCATGATGAATGTGATGATCTAGTGCATAAAGTATTATGATGGGGAATACCCTAATACAAGCTAAGTAGATGAACTCAAGAAAGATAAAGGTGTTGAGGGAAGTGATACATCAAGATATGATAGATATCACATCCAACACCCCAATTCAGACATACATTGATGTGTTATAAGTCCATTATATTTGGATGGGTGACACATGAGATGTGTCATGTCAATTGTTACATTAAGATGCAATGCACCTTAATGAATGTAGGCTAACATGCCTTATGAAAGGGTTAATCCAAATCAATAAACTATGATGTAATCATATTCTGATAAAGATGAGAGAGAAAATCATACTTTGTGTTGATAATACATTTAATAATGAATGATGAGAATAAATAAGTATGCTTGAACACTTATGATATCAATATTGGCTTCTAGCTGTGAGAAGCAATGAAATAGGGTTGATCATTCATAATATGATCTTAAGAACATAAGTGGTTATTTATGGAAACCCTAATGGAGGGTGCTGATATGAAAGAGAAACCATGAACTCTAAAGAGGGAGTAGTGGTATTACTTAGTGTTGTATGGTGCTGATATGAAAGCATTATAATTTTTATCATGAATACTAATCATGCAGGAATGATGAGATGAGGAATATAGCCATGTATGGGCTATGATGCTGTGTATTTTGAGAATGTCTTATAGGATTTATAAGCCTTCATATGTTTTGATTGCTTAGTGAAAAGTAATCTGAAAATTTATGAGCCCTGTGTGTCATGTGATGTTTTAATTATTGAGCTTGTTTATGAGTTTTATAAGCAATAATATGCCTTATTGCTTTGAGGGGGTAATAAGAGGTGATATGAGCTTTGTGTACTATGTGCAATGCTTTGTGTAATAAGAATCATTGAGCTTTGTGTTCTATGTGCAATGCTTTGTGTAGTAAGAATCATAATGTCCTTGGTCAGATGACTTGAAGATATTAAGTTACCTAATAAGTGGTAACAAGTTTCCCATGATGAGTTAAGGGTTCAAATACCCATATTCCATAATCGTGATGATGAACTTGTTAGAAAATGGATTTGTACTTGATGAGTTGAGGGATTAAGATCCCAATACTTTGTGAAAAGAGTATGGCTACAGGCCATGACTCCACAATGACAATGCCCTGCATTAGATATATGATCTAACCCTGAAGAAAGTTAATGCGGTGGAAATGATTCTATAGTGAATAAATGTTATACATGTTCTTCATATTCCTTAATGGATAAATGACATGTTGATCTATCAAGTTATAGCTGCAATGCTTTAGATAAGAATACTGTTATAATTTGTTATACAATGAATTAACTACTGTCAAACAATTATGATTCCTTTGTTCATATTTATCTTATTAAACTACAATAATAATGTTTCTGGCGGAGAGTTATATCTCTCGCTGGGGAAATTTACAATTGTCTCACCCCTGTGGGAACCACATTTTTAGGTGGACGCAGACGAGGAGGCATGAATCCTTCAATAGATGAAAGACAGCAGCATCAACAAGGATACCAGTGAAGTCTCAGGTGGAGACACTAGCTGTCATGCCTAGTATAGATGTATATAGAGTCGTATGTGTCGTCTCTGTACTCTCAGGTCCTCAGAGTAGTATTTAGTGCTTTCAAGATTTTGGCTCAGTGCCTCAAGATTTTATACTGCCTGTGTTTAGTCTATCAGAGTAGTTGATACTTGTAATTTTTAGAAAGAGATGATACAAGACATGTACCTTTAAACCAGAATGTAAATGTGTTACTTTGGTTCTATGTGAGAAAGTTTTCCTTGAATGGATCTCTTGGTAAAAAGGTTTTAATTTTTAGTGATTTTCGGTAATCCGCTGCTTAGTGAACGCTTCCACATTAGTTAATCATGTTTTTGTGAGTTGGATGTCACAATTTAGTGGTATCAGAGATCTAGGTTCACTGACTCTACAGAGATATAGGACTAAGTTGTCGAGTCTATGTTAGTGTACTCCAGTATACCCTATAGTGATTTCTTCTTATGCAGAAGAAAGGGAGAAGTTTAAAAATAACTAGAGAACACAAGGAACTCATTGCTAAGGGCAATGTTGTTGCACCAGGAGAGGGTGCATGGGACCAGGCAAGAGAAGAACAAGTGCCTGACAATTCCCATCTTGACCTAATCAGGATAGAGAATCCTATGATATGATCTTGAAGAGCAGGTTAGGACAATAATGATGCATATAGAAGACTGGATACTAGTATTACAACCTATGTTACCAGTCTTTAATACAGAAACTTTGAACTTTGAAAGGGTTCCTGAGTGACATGGTCATGTTGGAATAGTAGAAATGTGGGAAAGATTAACAAATGGCAAGAAAGTAGACTCTGCCATAAGTCTAGACAAATAGTACATATGTGATGGTAGTGCCCAAGGAGGGGCAATAAGATGAGATTTAAGGTAAGGTCTCTATAATTTTAGAGACATTTTCCTAGTTATTCTGAAAAGCCAAAGTTTTTAGTGTCACCAATGCAATAAATGCCTAGTGCACCAGGGTAGTAGCCACTAAGTAAAGGAAAAAGTAGCAACATGAAATAACTAGACACTATGTGTTGAGTCAACTTAAAGTGGTAGATAACCATGAGAGGTAATAGTCAAATGAAATATATTCATTCTGACATTTCATTTCATGATTCTATGTGTTAAAGATATGAAAGTAGTTGTTTTTGAACTTCCTTTGACTAGTCCTATAAGGACACAAGGAAGATGATAATCTACATTTTACTCATTATTTCCTTAAAATGCTTTATAATCTCTCTTATCTGTGTAATGAAAGATGAGATATAGAAAGGATGCCTGAAGAAAATTCAAGAATGGAAAATCCTATGTGTATAATGATATGAAAAGTGAGGAACATGATAGTAAATAAAGTGCATACTACCTAATCCCACAATACTTGTATACCCTGGCGAGGTATATGATTATTGTAGATAAGGCAAGTATGAAACTCTTAGATTGTTATCTTTTTAATTACTCTGATCAAGTAGTCATTTTGAAACAATCTAGCGAGTATAATGAAATTAAAAAGGAAGAGCTAAGTGAACTTTCTCAGTGAACTTTTCCAAATAAATTACTTAGTGAACTTTCTTAGTGAATTTTCCCAAACAAATTACTCAGTGAACTTTCTTACTGAATTTTCCCAAACAAATTACTCAGTGAACTTTCTTAGTGAATTTTCCCAAACAAATTACTCAATGAACTTTCTTAGTGAATTTTCCCAAACAAATTACTCAGTGAACTTTCTTAGTGAATTATCCCAAATAAATTACTCAATGAACTTTCTTAGTGAATTTTCCCAAATAAATTTCTCAGTGAACTTTCTTAGTGAAATTGCTTAGTGAAAGTTTCTCAGTGAAATTTCTCAGTGAAACTTTCTCAGTGAATTTTCCTAAATAAAATTGCTCAGTGAACTTTCTCAGTGAATTATCCCAAATAAATTTCTTAGTGAACTTTCTTAGTGAATTATCCCAAATAAATTTCTCAATGAACTTTCTTAGTGAATTTTCCCAAATAAATTTCTTAGTGAACTTTCTCAGTGAATTTTCCCAAACAAATAAAGGATTGCTGAGTGAATTACCTCTGTTAGATATATATGTTTCTCTTTTGGTAAATATTCTTGGGTGATGATAGAAGTATGTCCTTTTATGGTTCTTCCTTTCAATAATATGGAACATCATATGTAAGGGGTTTATGCTCTGCATAAACATAAACATTGGTAAGGTTGAACTAATGAAAGGAACTTTGTGTGGATTATGGATCCATGATATATCCATGATATTAAGATATTATGTGAAGATTTGAGGGCATGATTAATGAATAATCTGTCCCTCCTTTTTCCTGGGATTTCGGGGATGAAATCCTTGTTAGGGGTTTATAATTTGTAACACCCCTGACCTGGGTTATGCTTAACCCTAGATGATTTGCCTAATATGGTTGAGTATATGCTTAATCTTATCTTGTGAAAAGTAATTAGGACTCAAGAGGAACTTATATTCCATTTTGGTCCTTTTTGAATAATGTTGAAACATTGTTTTGCTTATTTTGGACTAAAGTGCAAATTACCCAAGTTGAGGGGTTAAATTGCAAATTGTACATGATAATATGTTACTTATGTGTAAAAAGCATCATGCAAATAAATATGATGCATAGGTATGGCTTGTGGTAGCATGAGTACCAAGAAAGAGCTGATAAAGCAATGTTTGTGCATTAAAACCTAGTTTTGGTATAATGTGCAATTTACCCAAAACCTAGGGTTCAATATGCAAATTACCACTTAAAAAAGGTCCCTAATGTTTCTTGACATCATGTAGAGCAAATAATAAGAGAGGGGCGCCTTAATTGAATTAAGTTGGAGGAGAGAGAATCTTGATATTAAAATAATCAAGATTTAATCCTAATTGAAAACCTAATTCAATTTAGTGCAAAAATAAACAAAATAATTGAAGGGCCTTCAACCAAAATTAAAATGGTTGGATTAAGATGTTTGTGGACGTCCTTAGTCTTTTCAAGGACCACGAAATATCCTAAGTAGGTGAAGATTCCACTCACCTTATTATAAGAAAATGAATTTCCACTCAAAAATGGATATTGCTATTATAAGGGTTAAGGTGCTTAATTTATTTTCCCTTAATTCATGGATAATGGAAGGGATCTAGGTGGGGATAGAGATTTATTTGCATGCAAGAAACCAAGGGGGAAGTGGTGGCAACAATTTTGGAATTAAATGAATTTTTATGAAGCATTTTCTCTCTCATTGAATTTTATAGAAAGACTTTTACAAGCCAAACAAAGGCTTTTTCGACCCCAATTCCTCCCCTTGCTTGGAAAAAGACCAAAGGAGCTTTGGAGGAGCAGGTGGACGACCCCCAACCTGTTGGTAAGCTTCTTGACCTTCTTTCACCTTGAATCCATGGTGAAAATCGAAAATCAATGTATGAATTCTTCATATCTCAATCCCCTCTTCAATTCTAACCATTCCTTTTCACTCAAAGCTTGAGGACGAGACTTGGAATAGTGAAAGGAGTTGCATCCACCATTTTTGATGTGATCTTGAAGATTTGGAGCTCAATTGGAGGCGGGTTTTCTAACTTAAGCCCTTAATATTATTATTGCATTCAATTCCTTATCATTTGTTGATGCTTTCTTCATTTCCGAAATTTATTTTGGTTGAGGGATGCAACCACCATGGAATCATAGAAAAAATTCGTGGGTTTGGAGCTCGATTATGATGACATCTTCATAAGCACACACCTCTCCAAATATCTAGGGCAAACGGTTTCAATGGTTTGGTCCAAACGGTTTCACCAAACCGTTTGGAGACTAAACAGTTTCCAAACCATTTGGAGTTTGGAACTCCAAACTGTTTAGAGGAGTTGATCATTTGGATGGGTTGACCGTTTGAGGTCTGAACCCTAGTATGTGTTGGATGTTGATCCAATGGCTCCAATTGATTAGTTCAACATATGGACAATCCTTCAAATAGAAACCCCAATCGGCTAAGTACTGATTTTGCAATTGATTGAATTGATGTTTTGGGTTAATTGACCCAAACCGTTTCAAAACCATTTGGGAATACCAAATTGAAATGCAATCAATTGCTAATTTGATAATCAATCCAATGATCCAAACCCTAATTGGATGTTATGGATTTTGATGATGAGATGGGAAAATGGTCTCAAGACCGTTTGGATATCATCCAAATGACCTCAAGACCGTTTGGGGGTCATTCAAGACCATTTTAGGTCAGGTCATATCATGTAATGATGATGGTTCACTGATTTTAATTGAATTGGTTCCACAATGTTAATCATTTATGGATCCTTGATTTTAAAACCCTAAGTGATGGTTTATTGATCACCAACCCTAGTTCAATTGGTTTCAAAACCCTAATTGAAGGTCCAATTGAAGGGTGATTTAGTGGTTCAATTGAAGAATAAATTAGTGATCCAATTGATAGTTGGTTCATGGATTGGAACCTTGAATCGATTGAGTGTTGAATACCCTTTTTGGTCCATTCGGTTTTGAGAGGGTTTGGACCAAAAGGTCTTAAGTCCGTTTGAGTCCAAATGGTCTCAAGAGCGTTTGAGATCAAACTATCTCAAACTGTTTGGAGACTCAAGTTCATTTGGTTTCCAGATGTGTTGACTAAACAGTTTCAAGCACCTTCTTTGCTAAACGGTTTTCAAACCATTTGAACCTAATAGGTCAAGACCGTTTGAGGTCTAAGTGACCAAGACCGTTTGAGGTCTAAGTGACCAAAACCTTTTGAAGTTCAAATTGGTCAAACCATTTGGACACCTAATATGATCAAAGATCAATTAGCTTTTTGATTGTTAATGATGTAGACCAATGATGATTATGAAGGTTAACCCTAACTATGTATACTTAAGTGAAGAGTTAACATAGATAAATCTTGGAGAATTAACATCCTAGAGAGGATGGGAGGGAGAGAGAATGGGAGAGATGATTGCTTAGGGAAAGGCTCATAATAAGATCATGAAATCCTCATTGAAAGGATTGATATACCTTGACCCTAATTTAGGGAAAGGCTATGTGAAACCCTAATTTAGGGCTAAGCTCAGTGAAAGCATAATTTAGGGTGATGATGTAACCCTAACTTAGTTTAACAATGTAAGAAACCCTAATTTAATGGGAATTGTACATCCTAACCCTAATTTGGGTACGAGGTAAGAGAAACCCTACTTGGATGTGAATGGTAAACCTTAATCCTTAAAATGGGTTAAAGGTGCATGAAACCCTAATAAAGGGTAGTGCTACTAATGCTATGTGAAGCCTTGTCATTGAGTGATGTGTTGTGAAATCCTAATTTCACATAATACTAGGTGAAACCCTGATATAGAAGAATGTTATGTGAAACTCTAATGAAGAGCAATACTATGTGAAATCCATATAATATATGAAAGATGCTATGTGAACCTCAAACTATAATTGTGGAAATCCTATTCCTATTAATGGAATAGTTATTAATGTATTGACAAACGTAATACCTTGAGGGATTGACAATGGATATCCTTACATTAATATCTCCTGACTCAAGGGTGAGTCCATATCTTTGGCAATGGTTGTATATTCTAAATAGGTGAATTATGACCAATACATTGCATGACGAATGTGATGATCTAGTGCATAAAGTATTATGATGGGGAATACCCTAATAAAAGATAAGTAGACGAATTCAAGAAAGATAAAGGTGTTGAGGGAAGTGATACATTAAGATATGATAGATATCACATTCAACACCCAAATTTTGATATACCTTGATGTGTTATAAGTCCATTATATTTGGATGGGTGACACATGAGATGTGTCATGTCAATTGTTACATTAAGATGCAATGCACCTTAATGAATGCAGGCTAACATGCCTTATGAAAGGGTTAATCCAAATCAATAAACTATGATGCCATCATATTCTGATAAAGATGAGAGAGAAACTCATACTTTGTGTTGATAATACATTCAATAATGAATGATGAGAATAAATAAGTATGTTTGAACACTTATGATATCAATATTGTCTTCTAGCTGTGAGAAGCAATGAAGTAGGGTTGATCATTCATAATATGATCTTAAGAACATAAGTGGTTATTTATGGAAAACCCTAATGGAGGGTGTTGATATGAAAGAGAAACCATGAACCCTAAAGAGGGAGTAGTGGTATTAATTAGTGTTGTATGGTGCTGATATGAAAGCATTATAATTGTTATCATGAATACTAATAATGCAGGAATGATGAGATGAGGAGTATAGCCAGATATGGGCTATGATGCTCTATATTTTGAGAATGTCTTATAGGCTTTATAAGCCTTCATATGTTTTGATTGCTTAGTGAAAAGTAATCTGAAAATTTATGAGCCATGTTTGTCATGTGATGTTTTAATTATTGAGCTTGTTTATGAGTTTTATAAGCCATAATATGCCTTATTTCTTTGAGGGGGTAATAAGAGGTGATATGAGCTTTGTGTACTATGTGCAATGCTTTGTGTAACAAGAATCATTGAGCTTTGTGTTCTATGTGCAATGCTTTGTGTATTAAGAATCATAATGTCTATGGTCAGATGACCTGAAGATATTAAGTTACCTAATAAGTGGTAACAAGTTTTCAATGATGAGTTAAGGGTTCAAATACCAATATTCTATAATCGTGATGATGAACTTGTTAGGAAATGGATTTGTACTTGATGAGTTGAGGGATTAAGATCCCAATACTTTGTGAAAAGAGTATGTCTACATGCCATGACTCCAAAATGACAATGCCATGCATTAGATATATGATCTAAGCCTAAAGAGAGTTAATGTTGTGGAAATGATTCTATAGTGAATAAATGTTATACATGTTCTTCATATTCCTTAATCGATAAATGACATGTTGATCTATCAAGTTATTGCCGCAATGCTTTAAATAAGAATACTATTCTAATCTGTTAGACAATGAATTAACTGCTGTCAAACAATTATGATTCCTCTATTCAGATTTATCTTATTAAACTACAATAATAATGTTTCTGGCAGAGAGTTATATCTCTCACTGGGGCAATTTACAATTGTCTCACCCCCGTGGGAACCATATTTTTAGGTGGACGCAAACGAGGAGGCAGGAATCCTTCAATAGGTGAAAGACAGCAGCAGTAGCAGGGACAATAGTGAAGTCTCAGGTGGAGACACTGGTTGTCATGCCTTGTATAGATGTATATAGAGTCCTATGTGTCGTCTCTATACTCTCAAGTCCTCAGAGTAGTGGTTAGTGCTTTCGAGATTTTGGATCAATGCCTCGAGATTTTATACTGCCTGTGTTTAGTCTATCAGAGTAGTTGATACTTGTAATTTTCAGAAAGAGATGATACAAGACATGTACCTTTAAACCAGAATGTAAATGTGTTACTTTGGTTCTATGTGAGAATGTTTTCCTCGAATGGATCTCTTGGTAAAAAGGTTTAAATTTTTAGTGATTCTCGGTAACCCGCTGCTTAGTGAATGCTTCTGCATTAGTTAATCATGTTTTTGTGAGTTGGATGTCACACCTGAGCTCTCTCACCTCGGTATCTCATACCCTCATAGGTGACTCAGGGTAAGTTTGCCTCCCTTGGAGTTCCATAGGTTCAATTCTCGGCACATGGCTCATGTACCTCACATAGTGCTCTAGATTAGGCATAGGGAACACATCATGCATCATATTATCATGAGGGGAGTAAGGCTAAAAACAAAAAGTATCTTCACCAATCCGTTCCAAAATCTCAAATAGACCAATGTATCAGGGACTCAACTTTTCTCTATTCCAAGCTATAGCTCGGAGGGGTCATATTTTCAAATCACATGCTCACCCAAAGTGAAGTGCAAGTCAATCTGCTTTGCATCAACATGCGAATCCTATTCATCCTTGGCTTTCTTCATCCATTTATATATCCAAATGACTTCTTCAATCTACAATGTGGTTTCTCTAACCTCTAGAAGGTCATCTCACTGACATCACCCTAGTGAAGCGGTGACCAACATGGTCCCCCATAATGAGCTTCATACATCTTGATACTAGCTTTGGTAGCACTCAGCTAGGGAGGGTACTCTTCCGTGATCCACCCCAAACGAGCACATATGCTCTCACCAGACCTTCAAAAGTTTAGATCTTACTTCTATTTACTGTCCATCAGTCAAGGGGGTGATATGTTGTGCTAAACTTTAATCTAGTATCGAGTTGTTCATGTACCTCCTCCCACAACCTAGAAGTGAACTTAAGGCCATGCTCAAGAATATTTGAACTCGGATTTCTATGCAATTGAACTATCTCTCTCATATATATAGTTCAACTAGATCTGTCACATTGGTAGAGGTCTCTAAGACAAGGAATCATGTTAACTTGGTAAGGTGATTTACCATAACCCATATTGCATCATGACCTCTCTTGGTCTTTGGGGAGACTCACAACAAGGTCCATTGTGATCTGCCCCCATTCCACTCGAGAACTTCCAAACATCTACAACAATCCACTGGGTTACTAGTGTTCAACCTTCATCCTCTGGTATGCATGACATATGGCCACATATGCCTCTATATCCTTCTTCATTCCAGGATTCCAAGGTACCGCTGCAAACCTTAACCGTCTTGGCAGTACCAAGGTGTACGGTGTACTTAGAATCATGAGCTTCTTACATGACATGATTCTTCAAGGGTGAATCCTCAAAACCCTAAAACACTCTAGTAGTGGATTTCACCACCTACTCTTCTTGAGAGGTGCATCTGATGTTTCTCTAACAAACCTTTCATCTCGTCAAGCTCTGGGCAGGCTAACTGGGAAACTACCAACTCGGTCTATAGGTCTGGTTGTATTTGAATGTTAGCCCCATAGGTCTAGTTTTCTAATGGTCATAGGGTCCACCTAGGAACCTCTTCCATCCCTCTCACTGGCTAGACAAGACAACTACACACCTGAGCTATTTCATGTTGAGAACATCTATTACCACATTAGTCTCGTTGTGTGCTAGGTGATGGTGAAAACATAAATCTTCATATACTCTACTCATTGTCTTTGACCCCAGTTTAGGTTTGTCTGAGTTAGGAAAACTTTGAGCTCTTACTTCCATCATCTCGATTACTAAACCCAAATTTGTAACTCATAGATTCCTAACTACTCTCAATAGGTACGTCCTCATATTACCTTTGTTCTTTCAAACCATCTATCCACTATATTCTCCAAAGGGTGTGACACTTACTCCGATCCTCCATTACCATAAAAAGTTTTCAAATCAAGTATTTACCTCTCATATCACTTTTATCCTTAGTATGGCATGTGTTTTTTCCTACCTCTCACACCCATAATAAGAAGAAATAAACATTTGGCTGTAGTCCAAATACAAAGTTCATCCCATTCCAGGAGTAGAGATGATGCATCACACATTACCATTACACTTTCCAGTATAAGTTGAAACATACGCCTCATGACTCCACACCATGAATATATTAATTCTATGTTTCCCATGGGAATACTTTTCCCATCACTTTTGGGTCTTATCATCACTCCTATGTACAATCCTTAGTCATCACTTTTGGGGTGATCTTACCCTTATGCATCTAGGGACTTCCTCTCACATTTACCCCTTAGGCCCCATGAACTCATGAAGTTGGCCAACCTACTAACCCATGGGACTCGGGAAAAGGTAGATGTTACCTCCCAACCCTATGGTCTGGTGCATCCAAGGAATAGAAAACTCCTACTTCCAATGATCTTATCCCCACTTGACCTTTAGTATTGACATAGGATTCTATCATAGCTTTTGGCTCTCTTGTTAATATTCATGCACATTTCATCCCCTCCCAAATCTTCATCATCTCTTTGGGCACTCATGGTTAACCTTACATCACTTCATATGAATCATGGTGACCTACCTATCTTGGTCTGGCCCCGTACAAGTTACCTCCATGGCAACACATCCTTATGTCCCTTAGAGATGGTCGTTCATGGGTCTATAGATTCATACTCATACCATGTACTCTTACACTTAGCTCACCAAGCTCTTATAGGTGACCTCTAAGGCTACCTCCATCCTAAACCAGAGTTGGAACTCACTCCTACATGAAGGGACCTTTCCTAGGACAGGAGAAACTATCAGTTGATAGTAATAGAGGTCACAAAATGTTCTTACATCCAAGGTCTATATCATCACGTATATGCATAGCTCCTATCATGTTACCTATGCATGTGTCTAGCAAGTAGACAACCTATTAAACCATTTCCAAGTCCCTTGGTATGTCATACTTGTTCATCAATCCTCAAGGTTGGACCAATATCATACATACATTTGTCATCCATTTGTGTGAATGGTTCATCAATCATATATCTCAGTTCAAGTGGGGTTTCCTCCTCATTCCACACACATGGGGGTGGTTCCATGCTGAAATCCTATGAACCCACTTCAACCTCATGAGCATTATGTGCACCTAGGTACCTTTACTTCCCCTCTCTGGTCTAGGAACCTCAAGCTCACCCCTTAGGCATTATGTGTCTAAACTTTATGCTTCGCTGCTCAAACATATACCAAACCCATGCATGATATGGAATATACTTCCTAACATTATTCCACATGAACAACCCTTAGAGTCCTACACAAGGACAAACAACTGGGTATGAGGCCTCATAACAAGCTACCATACCTCTTCAGGGTCTTTGGAAATCTCCTTCCTACACCTAAAAGGTAGGCACTCGTATCATTTGTATATTTGTACAAGAAGCCTCTTTCTCTTTTCTAGGGTTTGGTTTCTCTAAAGGTATCTAAGGTACCACAACCTCTTTGGATCATGCATTAAGTAACTTCACACATCTACTCAGGATCATCTATTGTAAGCCATATCTAACAAACCTTCTTATGATTCCTCATGTCTTGGGGTCTAGGTCTCCAACCTTCTTCATCTGGGTCTCACTCTCTCTCTTGATCTAACCCTATAACTGGCCCTACCACTGGAGGTTCCTTCTTAGAAGATGGGTCAAAGATCCTAAGGATACACATCTGTTCTCACCTGGATGAAACATACTATCAAGTCTTATGTCTGACTGAGATCACCACAAAGTTCCTTGTTTATATCCTTCAGTATGCCTATCTCATAGACTAACAGGCATAACCCCTCTATCTTAGGACTAAAACCTATTGTCAGCCTTGATGTCACTCACTTCTATGTAGGTGCATGCCTCTTTTCTATTCATATATGCCCATTACGATTCCTATTTGGTCACCACTAACCTTCCAAATGAGGGTGTTATCCCTCTCTCCCTATCAGGCATGACCCACCCAAGGTCAGGTCACCAAAAGGCACTAAGGGTCATGCAACCACACATAGTCTATGTTTCTCATGCGTACTCAAATCCTCTACGTAAAGCATGCATGTCTAACCCACGTACTTGCATCCATGGACAACTAAGGTATCCAACTCATCGTGTCCTCTCTTTCTCTATCCACTGCTTAAGGGTTTGGGTTGAGCATCATCCTCAGAGAATGCATAATGTCTCTTCCTCTTCCTGGAGGCTCCTTCCTCAAAGGCTATCCCTCTCCTCTTCTTCCTACAAGATGGTCTAACCTCAACGTTCTCCTGAGGGGTATCCAAGGGCACATCAACATGGCCATGAAACTTAAGCATGTAACTAATCTCAGTATAAGTTTTGTCATTAAAATCTTATATCCATGACATCTTTCTTACATGCTTTTTTATTATTTGGTGGATGATTCCATAATCCTACCCTTAAATTCAGGAGGAGGTGAAGAGAGAGAAAAACCTAAGTTCTTAAATTTTCTATGTGATAAGGGTAGAGAAGGGATGAAAATAGATGAGAAGACCTAGAGGTATCTTATTTTGATTCAAATCCTCAGATTTTGGTCAGGCAATCACACGGATTCTAGGAGTCCTCTAAACTGACTAGCAAGGTGGAGGAAAATATTGCTAGCCCTCAAATCATGATCCTTTCCTAGACACCTGCATCTTTGGAAAATCCTCTAATAACTCCCTTGGGCTCTAAAGAAATTGTAAAATTTAATAATTATTAGAGACTAGATGGAAAACCAGGCTATAATACCAAATGTAACAATCCCACCCCTCAACAATCTCCATTTAAGGAATACTAAGAAGTTGGTGTCGTTATCCCAAAATAAGACCAACTGGTTTTGCAAATAATAAAAAATATTTAATAAATTCTACCACAACTAAACTTAGAACATGATAAAAATTTTCTTTTCACATAGCTTTTAAAAATAGGAGTTTGGAACTTTACACAAAGTAGAGTTGTATCTAACTAAATCCTCCAATATTTATTTAGCTTTATTTTTCAAATGTCACTTTAAATGTTCATCCCATTTCATATATTCATAAAATTCCAACAAACAAAATGTCGGTCAGTATAACATATTATACTGGTATGTGGGGGAAACAACAATTTGCACATAGACTGTAACAACATAATCACATCAATTATTTGTTACCAAGCAAGAAATTACGTTCTTCTTCATAACCTCTCAACTATTTTGATCATCCTATGGTATACCCTCTCTTAGGGTTTTGTCCCTACAGTGGACATTAGGCTACCTCTCAATCTGGAGGTAGGTACCTCATTGGTCACCCCTCAATCTGGAGTTAGGTGTTATTGGTCTTCCCATCCTGGGTTTGACCTCTCATAGCCTTCCCAGCCTGGGATTGGTCTCTTAGTCATCAAAATGACTTTGTTCATAATCTTATTCATAAATCCCAGAGATGTGATGTCAGTTTGAGCATGTTATAAACTTTAATAATAATGATAATCATAGTCACTTTATGGTTTGCATGAATTAAAGTTCATCCAAGTGTGCAATTGCAAGAAATCGATCAAACTCTAAGAATCATCATGAAACTTAAGTGATTAGCCATAAACATAATGACATACCTACTTTGGAGCAAGATATCCAATCCAATCCAATCCAATCCAATCCAATCCAATCCAATCCAATCCAATCCAATCCAATCCAATCCAATCCAATCCAATCCAATCCAATCCAATCCAATCCAATCCAATCCAATCCAATCCAATCCAATCCAATCCAATCCAATCCAATCCAATCCAATCAAGATGTCCAATCAAGCAAGTTAAGCAACCAATCAAGCAAATCTTGATCCTAAAAACATGTATAATGCCTAATTGTTACCATCAAATCCCAAACAACTCCTTATTGAGTTGGTACACCTTTCTAAGGTTTCTAAGTCTCATTAGGATTCATTAGGGTTTCTTAGATCAATTTCTTAATCTTTATCCTTTTCAGGTCAACAAACCCTAAAATAGGTTTTCTATTCATAAAACCATAATTACTCGAATTATCCATATTAAGGGTCCTATATTCTCGATCTGGCTTGGGATCATCATATCTCTGTCTTATTCATGGATTTTTGAAGTAAAAACCATTAGAAGTCAAATTTACCAAAGTTAGGGTGTCTAGGCCCATTAATGCATATTCATGTACATGGAACCCTAAATTAAGCCAATTATGCATAAAGATCACCCCTTTAAGATCCAATTCTCCCTTTTATCACCAGTAGGTAAATATTTGCTCAAAATATCCAAAGAACATTATTAGATCTACTCACCATCAAATCTTAGGGTTTTTTTTCGTTCATTAAACCATTAAAGATGATAACCTTATATACTTTTTGAATTACAAGAAAAATTAGGATTCCATTACATTTTCATAGATTCCTTATATATTTCTAATAAAAAATCATATATTATTTGTCTTGATCCGATTATCATACAATTTATTACAAATTATTCAACTTGATCAATTATGGCCCAATAGGAGCCTGCCACCTAGGTAGGGTACGCTAGGTCCTGCCCAACCACAACAGCTGGGTCGGCCAACTGGCTCTCACCAACCAGACAGAGGGAGACTTAGGTGGTCGGGCCAATAAGTGAAAAATAAAGAGATAAAAGTCTAGATTGCCACTTAACTACAAAGAGAAACATCGGGGCAAATTGCCAAATTCCCAGGTTATCTTCAACCTTACTCACGCGCACAAGCCACCGCCTGGGCGAGTCAACCCACCGTTGACCCTAGGATTCTGATCCCCTAAGAATCTCATGGAGGCCTAGTCACCTTCATTGTGTTGTGCCGAACTTGTGGATAGCTTCAATTCGTCCGGTGGTGGTCGGATGCAGTAGATCAAGAAGATGGCTTCTTTAGACAGACAACGACGAGAAAAAATGATGGAGGATGGGCTAGAAGTGAGATTGAGTGTAGGGAACAAGGTGCAAAGTCCAGGGAAATCTCGTGAGCAAGGTGATGGCCGTATTTGGACCTCTACCCCCTTATATAGCCTCAAGTGTCTGGCATCGGGCGTCGATGTCCCTATGAATTGGGGAAACCATGAGTTGTTCTCCAAACCCATCCAAACTTAGGATGGTTTGACTCGGGAAGGTGTCCTGAACATAATGGAAAGGTTTCCACAATTGCTCATGAATCAGAGTGCGAGATAATCGTAGAAGAAGATTTCTCCTATTTCCCACTCGGCTTGGGATTCTAGATGATGACCTAGCACTGTTGGATCATGATATCAATGGCCCAGATCATCCACGTCATCCACTAAATTGAAATATTAAACCATGTAAGTGTGACATTTAATGCATTATACTTGATAATAACATCACTTTAGGATTACTATGAAAATCCATACCTCTCCAACCGTTAGTCATTTTGCTTCCAAAATTTAAGGAAACCTTTCTAATGACTTAACATACATGTGTACAAAGTTTGAGTCTCAAATTCTAAAGCATGAGAGACTTTTCTTCATATGCAAGTTATCACTTAATAAGGCATATTTTATTCATATTTTCTCTCTCTTACTCTTTTATTTCCTTTATTTGAATTCCTTTTACCATGAGAAACCATGTGGATTCGAAATCTGATCCATGATGATCAATCATACAACTTTCCATAGAATTTCACATATTTCTCATCATTATCTTAATTTCTTTTCCTTTTTATGCATTATTTGATTCTTTCAACTTTTCTTTCCTTTTTATAATATTGGACTCACTAACTTATTAGGATCCACTAACTCACATATACAAAGGAAACATGGCAAAAGAAGCCCATTTATTCAACATAAATCATACAATTTACATACATGCACATCTCATTGAAAAAATTGCATTTCAATCAATATAAACCCAAAAATTGGGGTTGTAACACTATAGGTTCCATGTTACATTGACAGTGAATGTCCATAACTCATTTATGACATCACGAGCAAAGAGTGGTGTCTAGTCACACATCATTTCTACCCAAGTAAATGGAAAGTTGGAGAACAAATTCAACCTAAAATATGTAATAAGTGTTACAATGATTATATAATTCCCTTGTCTATGGTATCCAGATTGAATTCGAGGCATGGAATTGTCATCTTTTCAATGTTCAATCCATGTTCCTTGAACTATAGAAGACTATATGAGTTATATTGACCTCAATATCATATATTGATTCACATGTGCATGCACATGATTTTCACAGTCTCACTTATCAAGTGGCCAAGATATCAAACTCATATAGGAGGGACAAATCCCATCTACATCACTCATAGTCATCCCCATGTGTCATAGTTCATTTGATCATCACCTTTATAACAACCCTTATTCATGATCATAGTGGATGATGTCAAAACACCCTAATGACATGTTATGAGTGTAGTGATTTCAAGTCTAAGAACCACAACCACCACCGTCACTATGAGAGATGACTATGACCACCAAGTATGGATTCCATGTATCACTCTTAAGATAGGTCTTTCTGATACATTCTTCTCTAATAAGTATCTATGTGCTTGGTTTGATATCACATATCATGACTAATGAGATTCTATCATCAACAAACCCACACTTTAGTCTTATGTGTTATTGCCCTCTATCTGCCTTCCATAATAAGATTCGACTAGGGACATCAAGAATGTACATACTCTTAACATTTGTATGTTCTCATTGTTCAAGTCATGCACTTGAAGACATATGTCATTTAGTAATGTTATTATTTACACATTCATTATGTTTTCATTATCTCATAATTGAGTAAAACAGAATGAATCAGAAGCTTGCCTTTATTATTTCTAATCAAATCCTTTGTATAATATGCCATCACAATCATCGTATGATTGGCTCTCTGGAATACATACCAACAGACTTCCACTTGCACTTAGAGCCAATCATCTATGAATCTCATTCTTAGTAATGTATGTCCATCATATATATGTCGTGCAAGTGCTAATGTAGTGGGTTAGCAACATATTGCCTTTAGTCAGTATATTGCATGTTTCACATCTATTTGTTATATGACATTTTGTATAAGATGGAATTGTCATAGTATGATATCTGATATTCCTTGCATAACTAGTATCTCCATTGTTGTCATAGTATTTCTATTGTGTCATCAATGGTTGGAACATCTCTGAAGTATATCTATATGAACTTATAGATCCATACAATATTCACTCATGTGTTCATAACACTAGAACATACGTCTTCTATTGTATAATTAAAATAATGGTATGTAGTTCGAAACCCTTTCCAACTTACAACTCTTCTCTTTAATATTAAACACAGTTTTATATTGGAATTATTCTATTTAATTTTGGAAGCTTTCATTGGAATATCCCTTTACACCCAACTCTTCCTTATTATCATAGTGTAACAACTGATCCTTTTGTGCTTCTCAAGTACTAATGAATGTTTTATGTGGTATTCAAAAGACCCTCATTGGATCTGAGTAAAATTATCTTGTCATGTCCAATACATACAAGATTATGGGATGAGTACACTATATTGCAGATAGATCCAAATGTGAATGCATATGGCATCTCTTCCATTCTTCATAAGAATTGGAACACTAGGTTCTGGATAGACTAACCCCATATATATGGACATATTTTCTCTCAATGAATCCTTCATGCTGAACTCTTTCAACATCTTACCAATATATTTGCACATTTTAGGTTTAGAAACTTTCTAGAACTATCTCTATAGATCTCATTCCTATCACATAGGATGTTTCACCTAATCCTTCTAACTGAAGGTGATTTCCATGACATTCTTCAACACTTAGTAGTGATATGTCATTCCTCATCAATACGTGGAATATTCATATGCTCCCACTAAATCTTATGTAATCACAAATTTCATCTTTTATCTTGACTCAAGTCAAAATCTTTGACTATCTTATCAAATCAAAGATTCTAATTCTGAGATGCTTGTTTCAACCTCAAGATTGAACATTGTATCTTATAGACTTTATTTGCATTAATGGAGTTATAAAACCTTCAGGTTGTGTTATGTACATGTCCTCTATATTATTCCAATTAATGAATGTGGTTTTGATCTCCATATGTCAAATACCATAGTCTTATGTTGCAATAGTAAGCATGTCAATTGGTGAAGGGATTTCATCATGTTCAACACTTTGAACAGGTTTGAAAACATTTTGCAACCAATTTTTCCTTTTATATTATCCATGTTGGTCTTCAATTTGAAACCCAACTGCACCTTACAAGTTTTACCCTTCTAGGTGGTACCATTAAGGTCATACCTTGTTGGTGTTCATGGATTCCATTCTAGATACAATTTCCTCAATGACATTTCTCAGACTATGGTCCCTCAATAGTTATTAGTTGATTGTTGGCACATCAACCTATGACCAACTCACAACTTGTCTGAGTTATATGATTCACAACCTTTTAATCTCAGATGTGTTCTACTAGAACAACGATCTTTGTATAACATAAACAACTTGGGATTCCATAATAATTTGTGATTCTCCTTATTCCCATTGTACCTCTTCTAGTTTAATGTTTTCTTGTTGATCTCAAACTTTTTGAGTTCTACTTTACTCCCACTAATTCTTTTGGAATTCATCCATACTATCAACACTTTTATTTATTAGATTGGGATAAGTAGTGTTCAACAAACTAATATTTATGTAATTAAATCTTTTCAACAAACTATTTTCTTGCATAAGTTTTAATCCTTAAGACATATTGGGACATTCTCATACCATATCTCATAGATTGTCTATTAAACCATTTTAGACTGTACTTTTTTTAGTGCTAAGCATATTGTTTTAGTGCTAAGCATATGCCTAAGAATATTAGGTTAAATGATAGTCACATCATGAATCTTCATGTTGTGATTCCTTAGTTCTGATATATCATCATGTCTCAAGTGGAGTTGATTGTAATACACTATCACACTCTCTCTAGTAAGACCTCAAACTGTTCTTGTAAAGTATTTCAACATTTGATCGTATCAAAGTATCTTAATACCTTTAAGGAAGTTGCACACCTCATATATGTAATCTACTTGAGCACTTCAAGAGATTTGTATTTTACTGAACACATATCATCATATTATCAATAAATATAATTAGGTACAAACAACTGTCTATTAATTCAAAAGATCTTTGCACATCATTATGTACATGTCCTTGTAGAATGCATATTCTCCCACTACACCTAGTGAGAGGTGGTTTGTCATGTTTGTCATATATAAAACTTGCATGTCTCTTATTGATTCAACAATCAAAAGAGTCTAGATAAACATTAATTTGAATTCTAGAAATACATTTCTCATATGTGTGCTCTAGATGACAATGTTATAGATATTGATGGTTTGAGTTATCAGTTGTAATCCTTTAGGTATTTACATTATAAACAATCATCTTTTAATCCTTTCATATAAATATCACAAGACATTTGGGGCATTACCATACACGATCATGTCTTTTAAATAGAACCATTAACAACTCTTTATTTATTGTCATCCTTGTCCATGCAATATGCATAAAGTAAAAATGTTCTATTATTGGCATAATGAAATGGCTCATCTAGCTCTATTACATGCCCATCAAGCTAAGATAAATTCTAAAGATACACTGAAGGTGTAGCAACTCTTGCTTTGCACAGTCCATCATTTTACTTTCATAAAGACTTTACAGCTTATCGGATAATGCACATCAATGTATGTTAGATCTACATCTGGTATAACATACCCAAGATGCAGAAGTAATCTAATTTATCTTATAATGTTTATACCTAAAGTAGAGGTCTCTACTCCTTCCTTCTTTGTGATGGATTGGATTTTGGCTTAATTTTGAGGATGAAACTTCTTTAAGGTGTGTAGGATGTTATGGAGTGAAATTTGGTGTCATTAGATATCTAGTAATTTAAATGAATACACATGGTTGGGTTATACCAAGAGTTACAAGTGTCTTGCTAAATTTTGGATGCCAAATGATATTGATATCATGATTTAGATGCTTAAGTTTATGCTCTTTTGAAGTATTTATTTGACTGGTCAAGCAGTGACATTTTGGCACCAAATTCTAGCGTAATGTATCTTGAATGATGAGAAAACCATGTCCCAATATATGATATTTAGATATTTATGCAAATAATTATAAAAGTTTGAAATTGATGAAATAAGTGGTATTATGATGACACTAGCACTAGGTTTGATATTTGTGTTAGCCGAAGTTGTAGTCATCAGTGCAGTCACTCACGTGCCTCACCGGTTTGAAGAGGCAAAAATTGACATAGTGGGTTCTCTAATCCTGATCCTTGGATGTACTAGATGACTGGAAATATCATCTTCCTTCTGCGGTTTATAGTCTACCAAAGAGCAGTGAACTCCCACATTGTCAAGATTCCTCATCGTGGTTAAAAGAGTGGAGTAAGAGGACGGTTGGCATAAAATCTTCTAGGAGTGTAATTGTGACGCTCATAGCACAACTTTTGGAAGATATTTGGGTGAGTAGGAGTCATTGTCCCTTACTATTTATCCACTACTCATGTAGCTTCAAACAGGGAAATAGAGTTTAAGGTAGGAGGAGTCAAGAAATAATTCAAGGAAGGGAAGGTGTTCTTGTTAGGTAGATGAAGTTATCAAGTTGTCAACATCCCTCAGGTTGTTGATTCTACAGCCAATGGACCTCAAACACGTAGAGATCTAGGCGGAGGTTAGAGCAGGCTTCCAATGCCTCCTCCCTCAATTAAGATGACACCCAGATATCCATGATGAAACCAAAGTTCCTTCTAATTTCTGGATGACCATGTCTTCACGAGGATGTGTAGAGATCTTTAACCCCCTTTTTGTGTCGCCATGGCAGCAACCTACAACACTAAGCCCTCAAGTTCATGAGAAGGTACATTGAGTAAAAATCCAAGTAGCTAAGGATGGATGGACTGAGATTATAGAGCAAATGGTAGTGCATGTCGTGGTGAAGAGGAGGACTAGCAGCAGAGTTGTGGTGAAGAGGAAGACTGGCATCGATGATCGCAAAGACAATAGGGACTTGTGAAGAAGAAGAGACTCACAAAGTGCGCATAGGCTATGTAACAATGCTATTATGAAGGAGCCATGAGTTGTGGATATGAGGGATTCAGTAGGATTAGACGAGGATGAGGATATGCAATACAATGCTCGCCAGTGCAAGTCCTCCACAATGGAGGCCGTTCCGAGAGATCCTGAAAGCGTCGGGCAAGAAAGATCACGAGAGGGATGGATCTCAAACCAAATAGTCTAGTCAGATAGACCAGGCATAGAACTAAGCCAAACTAGTGAGAACTAGTTGGCTCAACCAAGGAGCCGCAATCTTTATTGGACACGTGGCAACTTCTGATAGGCCCGAAAAAGTAACATTCTCAGAAACCTATAGATCTTCAATAATTCATAAGAAATAGCTCTAATGTCAAAAAAATGTGAACAATGTACCATACTTCTCAAAAAAATATGTAGAATACGATGAGATAGTAAAGTTAGGATTTTGATGCATGAATGTCAATAATTTCATGTAAGTTGTGAAATATGCATATCATGTATTATAAATGTCAAACGATGACATAAAATTATGAGAACTTGTCAATAAATCCATAATCATATTTATAATCTATCTAATGTCAGTGATTATAAAGTTCATGCATGAAATCACATAAAATGCTTCACATAGCTATTTAGGGCTAATAACCCTAATTAATGTGCAATAATTAGAAATATACTTAAAGAACCCTAGAAATTATAGAGTAAACTCATATAAGTAACTAGAAGCTAATATGTGAGTTTGATATCAGTTAGATACACATAATTCATGTTAAGATGATGATGACTCTTAAAGTGATATAAACCCTAATATGACTAACACATGTAATCTAGGGTTAATTTGTACACATAATTATATGCAACATCATACTCAGTTGATCCTTGATAATCTGGCCCATAATTGGCAAATAAGACCAGTAACCTAATCTCAAGAAGATAAGACAATAATACAATTAATGATGGGAATATCTTAATGAACCAAGTGAAACCCTAATGAACATAACTAAGGTTATGATGAGGAGAACCTGATGGTGATATGTGATCTTGTCTTAACTAGGGTTTGACCAAGAGTGGTAGTGACGTGGCAACTATCGCACTAACAAATTCATTCGGGGTTGAAATCCCCGAGCTTTTACCAAAAGCTCATGCAATAATACCACCCGCAAGCAGACGAGTCTTATTGCAGTATAGTTAAGGATCGAATCCCAAAGGACAACATTTTTAAGAATCTTTGTCAGTTGAATCTGGCTTGAGTAAGCCTAATATTTAGAACGATTGATTTCATTGATGTTAATTAAACTAATTACAGGAAAGTAAACGAACAGAATGAAAGTTTGTTTTAGATTAGATGATATGGAATTGTTGGGATGGTATTAGGTTTCACCACCACTGCATATGCAAACACGTCCAAACACATAACATCCAGGAAAGCATCTAACTATCCCAATGGAACTGCTGTGAGCCCTCCTGGAGGGATGTTTAGGCCCGCGTCAGCATCCCCTTAGGCATCTGATTTCTCGTCGTCATCCAGATCATGCACTTACGGTTCCAAAGATACAACATCCAAATAAGGTTGTGATCCTCCCTAAGGGATGTTTATACCACAGAAGCATCACCATGGGCTAGATGGCTCGTCCCCTCACGGATCATACACTTACGACCTCGAGGAACCCCATTCTATTTCTAGTCCGGGAGTCAACCGCACTAATTGACAAGCATGTAGGCGATAAGTCCGCAAGCAAACATTGATGATTAACAAGAAGATACAACATCCAACTAAGGTTGTGGTCCTCCTTGAGGGATGTTTAGACCACAGAAGCGTCACCGTGGGCTAGATGGCTCATCCCCTCACAGATCATACACTAACAACCTCAAGGAACCCCATTCTATTTCTAGTCTGGGAGTCTACCTCATTAATCGACATTCTATGCTATGAAGAGAAGAACAATATGGAAGCAAGTAGGTAATCAACTACAAGCATATCAATTAGCAATGAAATGAAAAGTTATATACATTACCATGGAATGTTAAATGAAAAAACATGAATGCATGGGAAGCGGGGCTACCTCTCCCCAGTGAAAGTGGACTACTCGCTCATGATGCGAGAAACAAAAAGAATAAGAAAGAGAGAGGATTCCGCCATGAGCATGATGTAGAAGGTGGTCGCAGCTCGGTGAAGATGATGCGGTCTTCTAAGTCGTGTCAGAGCAGATATGGACAAAGAACAAGGGATGCGAAGACAGACCGGACAATCTTTCTCACTCCTCCTTCCTTCTCTTCTCGGTCTCCTTGATTGCAGCACGGGCAATAGGTGCAATGACAGTAGTGTGGACGAAACTGGATCGGACCTGTGTACAGGCAACCTGTCGATGTCCCAGAACCGATGCCCAAATGAGGACCCTACTGGTCCTATTTATAGGCACATGAATGGCCCTCATGTTTTTAGTGTGAGTCCAAATGGTTTGGTAGTTTTCTTATCTCTAAACGGTCTTGAGTGGTTAAATCCAAACAGTTTTGCTTTTATTAGCTCCAAATGGTTTTCTTTATAAGTGATCATACAGTGTTCAGTATCCTTTATCAATCGGTTTGGGAAATCGATTGCTTTCATTTGGTCTACTCCCCTTTGCTTTTACAAATGGTTTTGAGAATGGACCTCCATACGGTTTCAGTTCTATCGGTTTGGGGAAATGATACTAATCCAAATGGTCTTCAGTGTATATGTTATCAAACAGTCTTGACGACCAACACTCCAAATGGTTTTCTCAAGATTTCTTGATCCTATTGGTCTCAAAGACCGATCGTAGCCAAATGGTTTGGCCTCCGATCAGTTTTGTTGTTTCTCTCAATCTTGGACTGCTCAGCAATCAAATGATCTTAGATCAATCAGTCTGCTATCTCTGCTTATAATGGTCTCACAACCCTATACGGTCTTGGACTCTAATTTATCGATCTTGGGCATTACCTTGCTTACACGGTCTGGCCTCAAGGTTTGGAAACTGTGAGGCACTTCACGGTTTCTGCCTTTGGTCTCACAATCTCAGCGCTGCTCGATCCCTCGCGGCCAAACGATCTTTGTGACCTACAACGATCAAACAGTCCTTGACTCCTGTCTTCCATAAGACCGATCGCTGAAGAAACAGTCTTGAGACCGGTGGCGAGCAGCCTGAGCAGGAACTGTGGCTGGTGCTAGGGGATACGTCGTCAGGTGCATGGCTGAGGCAGAGGGTGTGGTCATCGTTGCTTACACGTTGAACGGTGAAGGTGACAGTGGCGGCGATGCTAGGCGGCGGTGTTGTTGTTGCTGGATGCAGTGGAGATTCAGGTGCTAGGGTTTTGAAGTAGGAATCGGAAGGAAGAAGATGATGGCATTTGCGAGCGGGCTGCAATGGTCAATGGTGGTGCGGTGGTTGCCAGTGTGATGGAGTTAGGGTTCTGGTGGGAGGAAGAAGAAGAAAGAGGAAGGGAAGCATGCCCAATGCTGTTGAGTTTCCCAAATGGTTTCGAGCAGGTTGCTCAACCAATCTTGAAGACCGTATGGAGTTAGAAACTGATTGGATGAAATTGTTTGGGCAAATTGATGGGGACCATTGATTAGCGATCCGAAGGTGAGGAAAAGCTCACGTTTTGAGACTGAATTGATGAATGGTTAAGACCGATAGGTTGAAACCAAATGGATGAAGCTGCTAGATCAAGACCATTTGGCGAGACCGAATGGTGAGACCGTTTGGTTAGACCGATTGGTCAGACCGATTAGTGAGACCGTTTGGTTAGACCGATTGGTGATACTGTTTGGTCAGACTGATTGATCGGAACCAAGGGTGAGTGAAGGTAGAAAGGTGGGTCTCAGTTGATTGTTCAACCTCATCATGACCTGCATCCAATCAACATAAATTTAGTTAAGAACCTTGATAATTGAACCAATTAAGTAATTTTGCACTTTGTGATACATTGTGATGTTTAGTGAGTGAAATTGAGTGTATTGAGTTGAATTTTGACCCAATATGGTAATTGAATTCCATGATGAATATGCATTCATCTAAATACCCCGAACTTAAACATTGCTCATCCTCGAGTAACACAAAATTTGAAATGGTTGCCAAATGAATACTTTCAATTCATGTGATTGCCTCATCTTCACATCACGATTGTTTTCTTTCTACTCACTATGACTTAATATCTCAACCTCCTGAGACCACTAAACACATCTAACCATATCTTCATTCCTGAGTTCACTTTCTAATATCACTTCCTCCCCACTTTTTCCAAGAATGAGCATGTCAAAGAGTTTTGTAAGAGTCCAGAGATACCCACAGAACAACAAGTGTACATCTGATCTGACACTAGTGTATTTTAGGGTGGTGGAGGCATTAATTGTGCCTCTATTCGACTCGAGATTTTTATTATATTATTTGCAATTTCATTGATTGCATTTTTTTGTGTGCGAATCTCTCCTCTATTCGACTTGAGATTGCATTTCTTTTTGTGTGGACTTTGGCATCTTTTCTTAGTGGTACACCCCTATTTAATTGCGAGGGGTATGGAAGAAGTGGATATAGAGGAAAGTGGCGTGCCACCCCGAACTTAGGGTTTGGCACTATTTTTGGATATTTTTGTTTCTTTTTGATGGATGGAGGGGTGCGAAGATGATAGAAGAAGTGTAGAAGAGAGTTCAGATCAGAGTGCGTCTTGATTTACAATTCCGTGCATCAGGTTGTTCTCTTTGTTGTACTCTGCTCTAAGAATGACTTGATGAGGATCTGGTGGGGATTCCATGTTGTTGTTCCACTAGTCAGTTAGGAAGCACAATGTGTTTTATCCCTATCAGTTCGACAAACACTTGCCCTTTTTGCATAAAGATCATGATGTTAGGATTCATAAACTTCACAAGATGATTTCAATCAAAAGGCTAGTTTTCAGAAGAACGTCCTTTTGAGGATCTACTCTGAATAAAGAGGGTATAATGATTCAAAATGCATAGAGATATAAAAATTGTCAAAGCTTCATCCAATATCTGTTCACATTTCTTTTGAAAACTTTAAAATTCGAAAATTTTATTTGAAAATTTAGGCCAATAATGCGACGAGAGAATTTAGGTTAAAAATGCGATCATGAAATCTTAAGTCTGATTTAGTTGGGTGAAGGTGGAAAGTAAGATACGTACCACCCACCCTCCACCCCAAACTTTGAAATTTGCTCATCTCGAGCAAACTCTAAATCCGAGATGGAGGGGCAAGTTCATGCCATTTGGACCACTGAATGTTGTTGTGTTCCAATCAACATGTTTCCTCTATCTGGAAATCTCAAACATAAAGACCATTCAGAACTCAAAATAGCATCTCGCGATGTGATTTTATATGGTGTAAAATTATCTAAAAAGTAAAAACAAAAGTAAAAAAAATCCTCATTCGAAATTAAAACTAAATACAAATTTATTTATCGGGTTGCCTCCCGACAAGCACCTTTATTTTATGTCGATGGCTCAACTTGATTCCTTCAACTTCTACAGTGGATATGTTGGATTGGTGAGATCCAACATTGTTTCAGAGCCTGTATCAGCAGAGGTGATGTATCTCTTCAATCATTGACCATTTGCCACAAATTCACATGTCTTTTCACTCCATAAAGAAAAAGCACCATGTGGATAGATGCTCTTGACAATGTAAGGCCCCGACCAGCGAGAACAGAGTTTTCCTAGGAATAACCTCAATCTGGAATTGAATAGAAGAACTTGGTCTCCCACCTGTATGCCCTTTCTTTTGAGATGGTCATCATGCCAAAGTTTTGTACATTCTTTATAGATTCGTGCATTCTCGTAAGCTGTCATTTGTAGTTCTTCCAGCTCTTGGAGTTGTAAAATCCTGGCTTGGCCTACTTCCTTCATATCAAAATTAAGTTGTTTAATTTCCCACCATGCTTTATGTTCAAGTTCAACAAGTACGTGGCAAGCCTTTCCATATATTAATCTGAATGGTGTAGTTCTGAGGGGAGTTTTGAAAGCAGTCTGGTAGGCCGACAATGCGTCATTAATTTTAACAGACCAATCCTTCCGATTGCGGCCTACAGTCTTTTCCAGGATAGCCTTAAGTTGATAGTTAGAAACCTCTACCTGTCCACTTGTTTGTGGGTGGTAGGGTGAGGCTACCTTGTGTGTTACACCATACTTTCTTAGTAAAGCTTCAAAGCTTCTTTTAAGGAAATGAGACCCTCGGTCAGATATCATAGTTTGTGGTACTCCAAAATGGGGGAAAATAATATCTTTGAACATCTTGATGACAGGTTTGAAATCACTATTGACAATTGGTATGGCTTCAGCCCATTTTGAGACGTAGTCCACCGCCACTAGGATGTATGAAAATCCATTAGAAGATGGGAATGGACCCATGTAGTCCACCCCCCAAACATCAAATACCTTTACTTCTTGGCACAAATTTAGTGGCATCTCATCTCTCTTTGTTAGATTTCCAGATCTTTGACATTTTTCACATGATAAGACAAAGTCATGGGAATCTTTGGATATGGTTGGCCAGAAGAATCCACATTGCAAAACCTTCAAGGCAGTCTTTTTAGAGCTCATATGTCCTCCAACTGGTCCTGAGTGTCATTTCTCCAAGATAAGTTGAGCTTCTTACTCAGCAATACACCGTCTATATAGACCATTAACACATAGTTTGAAAAGGTACGACTCATCCCAGTAGTACTGTTTCACATCATGCATACATTTCTTCAGTGCATTTCTGGTGCATTGAGGATGAATAACCCCAGCAGCAAGGTAATTCACATAATCTGAGTACCACGGTGTAACTTCTGAGACTTTCATTAGTTGATAATCTAGAAGGGAATCATTAATCCGAATCTTATCAGTATCCAGAGTGATGCAACTGAGGTGGTCTGCTCCAACATTCTCCATACCCTTTTTATCTCTTATCTCTAAATCAAATTCTTGCAACAGGAGAATCCATCTAATTAGCCTGCGTTTTGCATCTTTCTTTGTCAGAAGGTAACATATAGCAGCATGATCCGTGTAGACAATTACTTTTGAACCAATAAGGTAGGATCTAAATTTGTCAAAGGCATACACAACTACCAGAAGTTCTTTCTCAGTAGTAGCATAATTCCTCTAAGCTACATCGAGGGTATTTGATGCATAATAGATCACATAATGTTTCTTTTCTATACAATGGCCTAGGACAATTCCCACATCATAATCGCTTGCATCGCACATAATTTCAAAAGGATTGTTCCAATCAGGAGCTCTAATGATGGGTGTGGTTGTAAGGGCATGCTTCAGTTTGTTGAAACTTTTAACACATTCTTCACCAAATTGAATTCAACATCCTTTAGTAACAAGTTTTTCATAGGCTTGGTTATTTTAGAGAAGTCCTTTATAAACCGTCTGTAGAAGCCTGCATGACCTAGGAATGCTTGAACTTCCTTTACATTGACAAGGATGGAGAGCTTGGAAATCACTTCGATTTTTTCCTTATCTACTTTGATCCCTCTATTGCTGACCCTATGGCCACGAACAATGCCTTCCCTTACCATAAAGTGACACTTCTCCCAATTGAGCACAAGAGGTGCTTCTTCACACCGTTTGAGAACAAGGGAGAGGTGTTTTAGGCTTGAATTGAATGAGTCTGCATACACAGAAAAGTCATCCATAAAAACTTCCATAATTGTTTTAGTGAGACCTATGAATATGGAAGCCATGCATCGCTGGAAAGTTGCAGGTGCATTACAGAGGCCAAACGACATTCTTCTAAATGCGTATATTCTAAATGGGCAGGTGAAAGTAGTTTTCTCCTGGTCATCTGGATGCATAAGTATTTAATAGAATCCAGAGTAACCATCGAGGTAACAGAAGTATTCTGGATGAGCTAGCCACTCTAATACTTGATCAAGAAAAGGCATTGGAAAATGATCTTTTCAAGTTGCCTTGTTTAACTTCCTGTAATCAATGCACGTCCTTCACCCTGTGACTATTTGGGTGGGGATGAGTTCATTGTTTTCATTTTGTATCACTGTTGTTCCACCTTTCTTTGGGACTACATGCACTGGGCTGACCCATGGTGAGTCTGATATCGGATAGATAATTCCAGCAGTGAGCAGTTTAATGACCTCGCGACAGACTACTTCCTTCATATTTGGATTCAATTTCCATTGATGTTCAATAGTTGGCTCGTGATCTTCCATCATAGGGATCTTGTGCATACACATCGCTTGACTAACCCGCATGAGGTCACTCACTTTGTAACCGATGGATTTCTTTCTTTCCTTTAGTTCTTTCAAGAGTTTATCTTCTTGTTCGGTTGTTAGATCAGAATTTATAATAACCGGATAAACCTTGAGATCATCCAAAAACACAAACTTCAGTCCCTCGGGCAGGGGCTTCTGGTTTTTCGTATGTTTCATTAGTAGCTTCCACAACCTTGAGTTCTTCGATTTTGGCTTCGGAGTCTTCTTCAGTAGTGTTAAGGTCGAGAACATATTCTTTAACTTGTTCATTGATGGGTTCATCGACTAATGGATCCGTTAGAGAAACTTCTAATGGATCGTATGATTCATGATTCTCTTGAGTCAGAAGTGACATTTTCTCTATGCAATCGATAAGATAAACTTCCTCTTGCATGCTTGGTCTTCGCATACTTTCAAAAACTTTGAATTCAAGAGTTTCTTTACCAAGTCCGAGCAGCAATGTTCCTGCTTCAACATCAATTAGAACTCTTGTTGTGGTGAGGAACGGATGTCCAAAGATGAGAGGATATCAAGCGTCTTCTTTTATGTCCATGATGACAAAGTCACATGGAACATAGGAATCTTTTCCTACCTTGACAGGTACATCCTCAATTATTCCTAACGGGCATTTTATCGAATTGTCTACGAGTTGTATGGTCATGCCAGTTGGGAGAAGTTCAACAAACCCTAGCCTTTTGCAAAGGCTGAGTGGCATGACAGATATGCTAGCACCAAGATCTTCCAGTCCTTTCTTGCATGAAGAATCAACGATATGGCAGGAAATCCCAAAAGATCATGGATCTTTCTACTTCTTGGACATCTTACTCTAGATGATATCTGAAGTGGTTTTAGCTAACTTGACTATCTCATATTCTTTAGTTAATATATTTCCTGGTGAGGAGTGACTTTAGGTTCTTTGTCCAGGCTGGTATCTCAGCCAGCGCATCCAAAAAGGGTATATCAACATGAAGTTTCTTCATGGCTTCCTTGAACTTGTTGAAATGGGTATCAAGCTTTGTCTGGATTAGATGAGCTAGAAAAGGTATACGATGTTTGTACATAGGGATATCGGGTTCTGGTGATGCTTCTTCCTCTTCTTGAGCAACCTTCTCAGAATTTTCTCTGTCTGACTTACCATTAGTTATTGGTTCTTTTGGTTGAGATTCAGGAGTTGTGGAGTATTGTATAATCACAAATTCATCCTCATCTATAACAATCACAGGTGGCTTGACAGGAGGATTAGAATAGTCTTTTCCCGACCTGGTGGTAACTGCCTTCAGTTGTTCTGGGTGTTTAGGATTGTTTTCTGATTGGCCAACAAAGACTCCAGTAGGTGGCTTTATGCTAGCTGCGAGTTGAGCTAGTTGAGATTCAATAGCCTTCTGCTGGACTTGCTGGTTAGCTATCATAGTTTGTTGAGTTTGCAACATCTTTTCAATGGTTGTTAACTTGTCATCAAGAGAGACGGGACTTGCTTGTTATCCTTGATAAGGAACTTGGTTAAAACTCTGGTGCTGGGAATTGTTTTGATTGAAGTTCCTATTCTGAAAGTTTCCCTTGAAATTTCCTTGATTCCCAAAATTCTTTTGTTGATTATACTGGAATCCTGGTGGGCCTAGTGGTTGATTGTTCGAACCAAATTGATGCGAGTTTACTGCTCCAGAGGGGTTTCCATATTGAAAACATGGATGGTTCCTATTCTGATTCAGATTGTAATAACCTTGACCAGGGATGGTATTAACAACATTTAGGTTCTCCATTTGACTATTATCTCCTTGGCCACATACATTTCTTAGAACAACATCATAGAGAACATTGCATGCCAAAGTGGAATGATCTGTGCCCTTACATGCTTCACAGAACAGTGAAGCAGACTTGACATGTTCTTGTTGTTGAGAGGGCGAACATCCTCTTCCAATCACAGCAAGGGATGATTCAATATGGTCTTGTTTGGCAACTAAGAGTTTTAGGGGTTCATCAATAGATTTATACTCAGGAGTAGCTTCATCCATAGCTACTTCAAACACTCCTTTACCTACAGATCTACCCCAATTAGCTTGATTTTCAGCTCCAAGGGTGATGAATCTCCATGCGTTGTCATAACTTTGACGCATGAAATTTCTTCCAGATGAAGAATCTAAAAATCTTTTGATATCATCATCCACACCCCTATAGAAAATTTCAATGAGTTGATTCTTAGGAATTCCATGGTGTGGACACTTGCATAGAAGCTCTTTGTATCTATCCCATGCTTCAACAAGGGTTTCTCCATGGACTTGAGTGAAATTTGTTATCCGTTCCCTAATTTCATAGGTGAGAGAGGGAGGGTAGAACTTTTCCAGAAATACATTTTGAAGTTGTTCCCAAGTGGTGATGGGTTCACTTTGCAATGAATTATACCAGCTTGTCGCTCTATCAGCAAGTAAATTCTTGAAGAGACAGAGTCTGATGGCATCATCGAATACTCTATTTTGCTTTGTCATAGCACATAGATCAATAAACCTCAAAAGATGCTCCTGACTATCCTCTCCTTGTTTTCCATAGAATGGACTATTTTGAAGCAATGTAATCCAATGTGCCCTAATCTCGAAATTGGCAACATTGATGGGAGGAGGTTGTACTGGATGATGAACATTCACAACCTTGGGGATTGAGAACTCTCTAAGATCCTTTTGTAGTTCTGCTGCTTGTGCTGCTGCTTGTGTTGCTTGAATTTCTTCTTGAACCGCAACTCTAGCTTCTTGCATGAATCTTTCTCTCTGTGCATTAAGGGCTTGGGCCACCCTTCAGGCTATTTCTTCCTCTTGAGCCACTCTTACTTGGTTCTCTCTGATCTGATGATGAAAAGTTATGTCAATCTCAGGATCAAAGCTTGCTATGAGTCTGGGACTGTTTGAATGATGCATACACTATGCTTTGGGTTGTTCCTGAAATGCAAGGATCTTTCTAAAGTAAGGGGGATAGAATAGAAATGAATTCAAGTAGGTGATCAATTGTATCAAAAGAAAAAGCAAAATACTAGATTATCCTTAAGAGAACTAGATTTGACTAACTGATTATGTTATCCCCGACAACGGCGCAAAAATTTGACATGGCAAATATCGCACTAACAAATTCACTTGGGGTTGAAATCCCTGAGCTTTTACCAAAACCTAGTGCAATAATACCACCCGCAAGTAGACATGTCTTATCGCAGTATAGTTAAGGATCGAATCCCAAAGGAAAACATTTTTAAGAATCTTTGTCAGTCGAATCTGGCTCGAGTAAGACTAATATTTAGAACGATTGATTTGGTTGATGTTAATTAAACTAATTGCAGGAAAGTAAACAAGTAGAATGAAAGTTTGTTTTAGATTAGATGATATGGAATCACTGGGATGGTATGGGGTTTCACCACCACTGCATATGCAAACACGTCCAAACACATAACATCCAGGAAAGCGTCTAACTATCCAAATGGAACTGCTATGAGCCCTCCCAGAGGGATGTTTAGGCCCACGTAAGCATCCCCTTAGGCATCCAATTTATCGTCGCCATCTGGATCATGCACTTACGATTCCAAAAATACAACATCCAACTAAGGTTGTGGTCCTCCCTGAGGGATGTTTAGACCACAGAAACATCACTGTGGGCTAGATGGCTCATCCCCTCACAGATCATACACTTACGACCTCAAGGAACCCCATTCTATTTCTAGTCTGGGAGTCAACCGTGCTAATTGACAAGCATGTAGGCGATAAGTCCGCAAGCAAACATCGACGATTAATAAGAAGATACAACATCCAACTAAGGTTGTGGTCCTCCCTAAGGGATGTTTAGACCACAGAAGCGTCACCGTGGGCTAGATGGCTCGTCCCCTCACAGATCATACACTTACGACCTCAAGGAACCCCATTCTATTTGTAGTCTGGGAGTCTACCTCATTAATCGACATTCTACGCTATGAAGAGAAGAAAAAGATGGAAGAAAGTAAGTAATCAACTATAAGAATATCAATTAGCAATGAAATGAAAAGTTATATACATTGCCATGGAATGTTAAATGAAAAAACATGAATGCATGGGCAGGGGGGCTAGTCCCCGCACCCTAGCGAAAGTGGACTACTCGCTCATGATGCGAGAAACAAGAAGAATAAGAAAGAGAGAGGATTCTACCATGAGCATGATGTAGAAGGTGGTCGCTGCTCGGTGAAGATGATGCGGTCTTCTAAGTCATGTCAGAGCAGATCTGGACAAAGAACAAGGGATGCAAAGACAGACCAGGAAGTCTTTCTCACTCCTCCTTCCTTCACTTCTCGATCACCTTGATTGCAGCACAGGCAGTAGGTGCAACGAAAGTAGTGTGGACAGAACTGGATTGGTCCTGTGTACAGGCAGACTGTCGGCGTCCCAGAACCGATGCCCAAATGAGGACCCTACTGGTCCTATTTATAGGAATACGCCTGGCCCTCATGCTTTTGGTGTGAGTCCAAATGGTTTGGCAGTTTTCTTATCTCCAAACGGTCTTGAGTGGTTAAATCCAAACAGTTTTGCTTTTATTAGCTCCAAACGGTTTGCTTTATAAGTGATCATACAGTCTTCAATATCCTTTATCAATCAGTTTCGAAAATCGATTGCCTTCATTCAATCTACTCCCTTTTGCTTTTCCAAATGGTTTTGAGAATGGGCCTCCATACGGTTTCAGTTCTATCAGTTTGGGGAAACGATACTAATCCAAACAGTCTTCAGTGTATATGCTATCAAACGGTCTTGACGACCAACACTCCAAATGGTTTGCTCAAGATTTCCTGATCCTATTGTTCTCAAAGACCGATCATAACCAAATGGTTTGGCCTCCGATCAGTTTTGTTGCTTCTCTCAGTCTTGGAGTGCGCAACGATCAAATGATCTTGGATCAATCAGTCAGCTATCTCTACTTCTAACGGTCTTGCAGTCCTATACAGTCTTGGACTTTGATCTATCGGTCTTAGGCATTACCTTGATTACACGGTGTGGACTCACAGTTTGGAAACTGTGAGGCACTACACAGTTTCTGCCTTCGGTCTCACGATCTCAACGCTGCTCGATCCCTCGTGGCCAAACGGTATTTGTGACCTCCAGCGATCAAACGGTCCTCGACTGTTGTCTTCCATGCGACCGATCACTGAAGGATCAGTCTTGAGACCGGTGGCGAGCAGCCTGAGCAGGCACTGTGGCTGGTGCTAGGGGTTGCGACGTTGGGTGTAGGGCTGAGGCAGAGGGTGTGGTCATTGTTGGTTACACGTTGAACGATGAAGGTGACAGTGGCGGCGGTGATGTTGCTGTTGGTTGCGGCGGAGATGCAAGTTCTAGGGTTTGCAAGTAGGAACCAGAAGGAAGAAGATGATGGCATTTGTGAGTAGGCTGCAGTGGTCGGTGGTGGCACAGTGGTTTCCAGTGCGATGGAGTTAGGGTTCTGGCGGGAGGAAGAAGAAGCAAGAGGAAGGGAAGCATGCCCAATGCTGCTAAGTTGCCCAAATGGTTTTGAGCAGGTTGCTCAACTGATCTTGAAGATCATATGGAGTTAGAAACTGATTGGATGAAATCGTTTGGGCAAATTGATGGGGTCTGTTGATCAGCATTCCAAAGGTGAGGAAAAGCTCACATTCTGAGACTAAATGGATGAATGGTGAAGAACAATAGGTCGAAACTGAATGGATGAAGCTGCTAGGTCAGGACTGTTTGGCAAGACTAAATGGTGAGACCGTTTGGTCAGACCAATTGGTGAGACTGTTTGGTCTAACTGATTGGTTAGAACCAAGGGTGAGTGAAGGTACAAAGGTGGGTCCCAATTGATTGTTCAACCTCATCAAGACCTGTATCGAATCAACATAAATTCAGTAAAGAACCTTGATAATTGAACCAATTAAGTAATTTTGCACTTTGTGATACATTGTGATGTTTAGTGAGTGAAATTGAGTGTATTGAGCCGAATTTTGACCAAATATGGTAATTGAATTCCATGATGAATATGCATTCATCAGGTAGTTGAATCTAGGAATATGTGATGATTAGGTTATCTTGATCAAGGTATGCCCTCACCTCTTACTTGGCTTATTATATAGTATTCTTGTATTAGATGTGTAGTAAAATACTTGGCTTATGATATTGTATGAAACATATGTTCTTGTATGATATCTTGTTTGATATTTCCATACATATGGCTATGAACACGTGAAACATAATATATCTATTCCATTATATGAAAGCACTAATTCTCTTTGATAGCATAGTGCTGGAAAGTGATCATTCTCTTTGGTAGCACATCAAATTGTACAATGATCTAACTCTTTGGTAGTACATCATAAGTCCTTAAATCTCAAACTCTTTGGTAGCTGAGATGATGCATTATTCCTTCGTGTGGAAAATGCATGGATGATATAATGAAAAATGAGTTTCAAATATGTGTTCTCTTTTGCTAATAAACATCTTTGTTCAACTATATGCCTTTTGTTATATTTGTTTATTACTGCCAAGTACTAGTATAATTTTATTTCCAAGTCTAGTAATGAAAGGTATATAAAAAGACATGGAGGCGTACTCAGTACAATATTCTTGAAAATTGTGCTAGCATGTGTACCACATGTAATCTTTTTTTAGGTGATGTGGACATATGATCTTGAAGAACCAGGTTAGTTGAGAGTTGTATGGCAAGTTGATGAACAGTTGGACATGTTGTCTTAAGATCTTGTTGTTTAGTGGTAGTACATGTATATGTAAAATTTTGTTGTTCAATATGTAATATCAAATGTTGTAACAATTCATTATGTAATTATATATTGAACGATGAGCTTGTGATGTTGTGGTTTGTTTATTGTTCATGTGCATGTGCTACTCTTGTTTCCTTCTAACTTCCTTTGATTTTCTTCTTCTTAGCCTAGTATGGAGTGTTTAAATTGTAGTCTCACTGAGGTGAGGTTTCAATTTAGATGGCACACATCAGATTAAGTTTTAGAAAACCTGGGGATGTCACAAGTTGTGGCGCCACATCCCTCTATCACACAGACAATGAGATGCCATGTGAAAACGTTCGGAAACACCATAAACCACATATTACCGAAAACACGGGTTAATTAAAACTGATTGTGGAAAGCATATAAACAAAGAAACTATTACATCCATAGCCTTATCCCACAAGGAAACATGTTATATAGACATTTACAAGCCTTGATATATGTCCACAGCTTAAAAGAACCAACTGTCTTGTCATCACCAGAGTTCATCACCTGTTTATACATACATAATGGGACACATCATGACAAAAATAGGATATACAAGATACATCAACTATACATCATAAAACATCGTCAAAAAACCTCCAAGGAGCTAAGAGTACAGGGATGACTCTAGGACTCTACTACAAAACAACCAAAACAACAACATATCCATCACTTTCCTCCTGCTACTCTTCCCTTTGCTGCTCAGCTGCAACCTCTTGACCACCACCACATCTAGCACGATCACCTAAAAAGGTTGTAAACCAGTGGGGTGAGACACACAGTCCCAGCGAGAAACATAACTCCCCTCTGAAAATATAAAACCTCAGAAGGTTTAAAGCAAATAAAGTAGATAGTTGGTAAAGGCATATAGTAAGAGCAGCATACTGAGAAAGACTATTATTACCATCAATCTTACCAAGATATTCATGATGACTATATCTAGATTTCCTTTATGGAACATGATTGACAAGATAAGATTTATTAGAACTTATCACAAGATATCAAGATCATACAAGTAACTGTAAGAGATAACTGAATCATCTACATAAGCAAGGACTCAACCAATGTTCTGTGTTTTGCTCCAAGCAGTATATACTATTCAATTGGATTACATTTTATTATGCCCTGAGGAAGTGAGTTGTCCCTGCTCAAATCCAACCTTCGACTGTGAAGCCCAAAACTGGTGCCATACAAGGTCAATGGGAGAGCTGGACTCCTTGACCTCACCTCCTCATGGTCAGTGCATGAAAACCAAAGCATGACCACAATCTCTTACTTGAGTGGCCTCAGCCATAGGGCCAGCTCTGTAGGATACCCTTCTATAATACTCAGCCATGGGCATGTTCACCATGCTCTATAATCACTGAGCCATGGGCCTATTCACCATGCTCTATAATCACTGAGCCATGGGCCTGTTCACCATGCTCTATAATTACTGAGCCATGGGCCTGTTCACAATGCTCTATAATCACTGAGCCATGGGCCTGTTCACCATGATCTATACACAACCGCAGTTGTACTCAAATCCTCCTACTTTCGACTAGGAGAAAACCCCGCATATTCAACAATATGCGCTCCAGGTAATCCCACAGGATAAACCTATTTCACCATCACCAATTACTGACGATGATGGATATATGGCTTGGGCAAGCTACATGATATGTTCCACTGTAATTAATTAGTATATTTTAAGTGGATTGTTGAGGCAACCAAGTTGTAAAACATAAACAACATTGAGTTACATTAATAATGTCATTATCACATTATAATGGGATCTCAATCCCTCATCACAGAATGCCATTGCCTCTCAAGGCTTACATCATCACCATGGGATAGCAATCCCTTATCTCTACATCAGAGGATAACACCTCAACTAGGTACTTAGCCTTTACTAGGTCAACATACCTTTTCACATCATGCAGGTGATGCATGTTATCTCATCGACGAGGATTATCATCATTCAATGTTATTCAAATACTTAAACCTCATATCTCTTACCTGACTATGAATCCATCTGATACACCTACATGGTTAGTATGCATATCAAGAGAGATAACATAAATCACCAACCATAGATCTTTATGATTATCATGCTATCATCTTTGGAACAACATCCATGATTATATGAAGCATAAGCTGTATCAATCATATTATTGTTATCAAACCACGAGCATACACTATGCCCTATTATTGTGAACATAACCATGTATCTTATCATTTTATGTAGCAGCATCTTAGATTCCCAGCATACCCCAGTTCACAACCTACCATCATATCCCATTACTAACATAGATGTGGGTTCAAGGTGAATAATCCATTTATTAGGATTTCAAGGTTAAACATAACCTTCACCAAAGATTCCAACTTCCCTCACTATAAGTGTGGCGGGTAGCGCCACCCTCACCAAAAGAATAGCGGGCCAAATCTTATCCCTCATTATAGCCTATCAGCTAGGGTTTTCAAACCCTAAAGCCCTTATGTCACCATATCAGCCATAAACACTTCACCCTATCATGCACTAGAGAGAAACCAACACTAAGTCGTGTCGTGCAGCTTGAACTAGAGGTGTGTATCGTGCACAAGAAGCTAGGGTATCATAACTTAACCTATCGACCAAGAACCCTATCGTTTATTGGGGTTAGGGTTTCTATCGACCAACCCTCTCAACAAGGATCATATCGAATAAGAGCATGGCGCCCATGACACCCTATCGCCCAACCATCAAACCATGTTATCCAAGGGACTCTCATGTCTGCCATGGCACTCTATCACCCAAAGCATCATGTCGTCCATGGGCAAGGTGACCACTAAGGCACCACAAGAAGGCCTATCATCCGACTAGGTCAAGCACCTTATATCGACCACCACAAAGGCACCTATTAGGATTCCACCACGCAAACACCATATCGTGCAACTCAAGACCAAACCATGTCACTCAAAATAGAGATAACTTACCAGCCACCATGTCGACCAAGGGGACATCCAAAGAAAGGGATCATCTCGACCAAAGCATATCGTCCAAGGATACTAACAAGGTGAAAGGGGTTATATTGGGCACAAAGCCGACATGGCTCAACTGAACATATCAGCCAAGCTAAAACCCAAAAAAGGGGTGTATCATGCAAGGGCACAAGAACCTCACCAAGATGGTTATCTTCAATGTAAACTCTTTAGCAATAAACCCTAATTGATCAAGATAGTTGGCTCACCTCTCAGCAACCAAGTGAGAGGGGTTTTGCACAACTTCCATCACAAATCGGGCAACATGATGGATTATCTCCAACATAGGTCATCACTCATCCAAAGTTTGACCTCTCAAATCCATGGTGAGAGGAGGTTGTTACCCAAGAAACTAAAGCATAGACTCACCTCTCAACGACTAAGGAAGAGAGGGGTTTTGCCTACACCACTAGAGCTCAAACTCACTTCTCAAAACCAAGGAGAGAAAGGGGTATTTCCCCAAAGAAAACCCTAATCTATGGGTTTGGCCAACTAGGTCCAAAGGTACACAATAAACAACAACATCAACAACAACATGATCACCATATCCATGAGATTAAAGGTACATGCTAGAGAAAGAAACATATCTAACAACATGCATTGCCAATCTTGATCATATATGAACATGCAACATAAAAGAAGGTAGTATTGTTGGGGTTAGAAGTTATGTAACCCGCCCTAAGCAAACTCCTCAAGCTCCAAAGCTCCAAGCTTTAACTCCTAGTTCCAAGGCACACCACCTTCGGCCACCTCAAGGAAAGGAACAAAGCTCATAACCAGCATGGCCGAAGAGCAAGAAAGAAGGAGAAGGAGATTGTAAGGGGAGAGGGAAGATGCTTACCAAGGAAGCAAGACTCACCAATGGTTCGACCACCAAGCTAGAGGAAGAAGAAGAGAACTCCTTCAAAGGGATCGACCACCAAGCACACCAAGGGAAGGTGTATCGTGCACCAAGGAAGAGGGAGGCAACAATGAACTAAAGGGATCCTAAGCAAGTGAAATGGAAGGTATATATAGAAGAGGATGAAGGGGGAACCAAGGCAAGGTGTCATCCCACTTAGGGACAGTTGCCCAACATCTTGCCACCTTGCAAACCATGTGTGCATGTCATGCCACCCACTATCAAAGGATAGCCACTTGTCCAAGGTACACACCCAAAGCTAGGTCACATGGGTGACACACCCATACTGGACGATACAATCCTGGGTGACACAACTCATGGCCGATACACCATGGTCGACACAAGCACCCAACACACCCTTGCCTGATACAAGGCTCATCAAGGCAAGACAAATCCCAAACATGGAAAAACAAGGCCCAAGGCTACTCAAGCAACAAGCCCAACCCATCCTCTCAACTCTGGAGGATGCAAAGAGAGATAGAAACATCTCACGAGGTGACAAACTTGCTCATCAACCCCAAAACTTGGTTTATTTACAAGTAGCACCTCCAACTCTCAACAAAGCACAAACAAACCCTAATCACCACTTGAGGTGATTAGCAAGCAACTAAACACCAGGGTTAGGCAAAGAAAATAGGATAAGCCCAAAATGGAGGTCAGGGTCCTTACACAAGTGGTATCAGAGCATAAACAATAGCAAATCCTAACATTTTCTCATTATGCAACTCAAACTCAAGAACCTTAAACTTTAAAAATAATCAGGGTTATATTAGTTTACTTTTTAGAGACTAGATCTGACCTAGCCTCTAGGTTAGCACATAGATGTCTAAGAATTAGGTTTAGACTTGTGATTTTCGTATACAAAGTCCTAAGATGTCATTATTTCCAAATAATTTGGCAGTATGAGACGTTGCATTATTTGGAGATAATGTGCATCAAGGGAAGAGAAACCCTAGACATATGGCGCTCGTTGTGTAGAGTAGCTACACTAGTCTACACCATGTTCTCATCTTCTTACTAGTTTTCCTGGCATTGTACTCTCTTCTATGTGTGTGACACTCATTTTCTAGATTTGGTTTTGATTCCAATCGGATCGAGACTCAATAGTTTTCTCTGATGCTTATTTTATCCAAGAAAAAATATATAATATTTTATTATATATGTAAGTATTACAAAAATGTGTCCCCACACATGTACGAGTAAGAGGTGGTCATGCAACCTCAATAAAAGTGATTGACATTAGTCTAGAAGAGAGAGTATTTCTATATTAGATGTCTAAATCCTTTTTAGTATATGTGATAGATGGTATAGATGAAATAAGTTTACATGATAAGATCTAAGCTTTATATAGATGCTATAATATGAATTGTGTTGATAAATGTCTGTCTTTGAGGTCCTAAGTTTAAATTTGAGAATTTGAGTTATGTTTGAGGGTTTGAGATAGGATTTTATGATGCAAGTATGTACAATTTTATGAGATAAGATAAGACAAAGTTGTGAGTCAGCATGAGTCTCAAGCTCTTTATGAAGGAAGACCTCTACTAATAGGACCATTTATAGGGTCAACTCCAGAGAGAGTGAGACCCATAGGGAGAAGGTTAGAGAACCTAAACTCCATGGTATGAGAAATATGTGATATGATATGTCCAAAACTAGACTACTCCTAAGTGAATGAGTTGACTTTCTTTATGCATGATTCCTATAGTCATGTTGAACCTTTGATGTCCTTGAGAGGGCCAAACCCTAGAGTTAGAGAGAGGTTGTCTATATATGAACACGTGAACATGAATATGAGAACCTACCATCTGGGTGAGGGAGGGAGAGTCCCAAGACCCTAAAGGAGGTAACTATGTTTTAGTTTATGTGAATCCTCAAGATCGGACTGGTGGTTCCTTGTAGGAATCTGGTGGTTGCATATATAAGAGAGTTTTGGGGTAAGCATGTTTCATGGGTATAAATCCTATCAAGAGTATGTCATAATAGGTTTGTTTTTTGCATATGTGGCTTGATCTTGCAAAGTTATCAACTGGTGCCAATGAGGCAACCTAATAACCCTACACCAAAGAGGAAAGATAAATTTTTGTGCATATGAGATACTCATAGAGTTGAGAAAGCTGATAGAGATTAAGCATGACACTACCCTCATGATATGGGTCAGGAGAACCTCTTTTGGACTAGATAAATTTTTAATAGATGTTTGATAAGACACTTGTATAAGTTTGCTTAAGCACTACCATGAAATAATACATGCAAAAATGTGATCTAATCTTGAGATGTGATACATGAAGGTAACATGATGGAAAACCGAGTAATGATTATATATATATATATATATATATATATATATATATATATATATATATCAATGTCCACATGGTTAACCATATACATGAATGATGATGATAATGTAATATAGTAGTTTAATCAAGTTATGAAGTCACTAAAAAGTTTGTAGCCTAATATGTGACTGAAATGAGATCATATTAATGACATATAACATATGACAAGAAAGGTGCTAATATTAGTGATTAATGAGTATGTTGAATATGTAGTAACAAATTGCATAATATAATGATGATGGCACCTTGTTATGATCTATATGGATAAATTGAGTTAATTATAAATAACTCTTCCCAAAATGATGACATAATATAAGAATCTTATGCTTGGGGTGAAATGAGTACAAAATTCTAACTAGAAATATGACACAACCTAAGCATGGTAAACATGTTATATGGTGGGTGGTTCACCCTAGATGTTTTGAAACCTCATAGTATTGGTTTTGATATAATCATGGAGCTTTTGTTTGTGTACACGTGACACCTAGAGAAGTTCCCTACATGTGGAAGAAGATCCTTAGTTTTCCTTGGAGTAAGAGAATGGCTTAATTTTTTAGGACAAAATTTCTTTTATGATGTATATGATGTGATGGATTGGATTTTGGCTTAATTTTGAGGCCGAAACCTATTTCAGGTGTGTAGGATGTGATTGAGTGAACTTTGGTGTCCTTATATATCTAATATTTTAAATAAATACACATGGTTGGGTTATATCAAGAGTTCCAAGTGTCTTGCTAAAGTTTGGATGCCGAATGATATTGATATCATGTTTAAGATCCTTAAGTTTATGTTGTTTTGAGGTATTTATTTGATCGTTCAAGCAATGACATTTTGATACCAAATTCTAGCAGAATGTAGCTTGCATTATGAGAAAACCATGTCCCAATATATGATATTTAGATATTTATGCTAATAATTGTAATGTTTTGAAGTTGATAAAATAAATAGTATTATGATGACGCCAGGACTAGGTTTGATATTTGTGTTAGCCAAAGTTGTAGTCATCAGTGTAGTCACTCACGTGCCCTACCGGTTTGAAGAGCCACATATTGGCATAGTGGGTTCTCTAATCCTGACCCTTAGATGCATTAGACGACTGAAAATATCATCTTCCTTCAATGGTTTATAGTCTACCAAAGAGTGGTGAACTCCCACATTGTAAAGATTTCTCGTCATGGGTAAAAGATTGGTGTAAGTGGATGGTTGGCATAAACTCTTCTAGGAGTGTCATTTAGACGCTCATAGCACAACTTTTGGAAGCTATTTGGGCTAGTAGGAGTCACAATCCCTTACTATTTATCCACTGCACTTGCAGCTTCAAATAGAGAGATAGAGTCTAAGATAGGAGGAGTCAATCAAGAATTCAAGGAAGGGAAGGTGTTTGTGCTAGGTAAAAAAAGCTATCAAGCTACCAACATCCCTCATGTTGTTGATTCCACATCCAACATACCTCAAAACGCCAGAGATCTAGGCAGAGGTCGGAGCAGGCGTCCAAGCCTCCTCCCTACATTTAGATGACACTGAGATATCTAGGACAAAACCAAAGATCCTTGTGATTTGTGAATGACCATATCTTCACGAGGATGTGTAGAGATCGTTACCCCCCTTTTTATGTCGCCATGACAACAACCTACGGTGTTGAGGCCTAGATTTCATGAGAAGGTACATCGAGCAGAAATCCAAGTAGCCAAGGATGGCTAGATAGAGATTACAGAGCCTATGGTAGTGGAAGTCACAGTGAAGAGTAGGATTGGTGGCAGAGTTGTGGTGAAGAGGAAGACTAGCGTCCATGATTGCATAGACAGTAGGGACTCACAAAGAAGAAGATACCCATGAAGTCAACATAGGCTATGTTACAACATTGTTATGAAGGAGCCACGAGTTGCAGATCTGAGGGATTCAGTAGGATCAAATGAGGATGAGGATATGTAATCTAATGCTTGCCGGTGCAAGTCCTCCATGGCGGAAGCCATTCCAGGAGATGCCAAACACATCGGGTGAGAAAGATCAGGAGAGGGATGAATCCTAGACCATACAGTCTAGTCAGATAGACCAAGCGCAGAACTGAGCCAAACTAGTAAGAACTGACCAGCTCAACCAAGGAGCTGCAACCTTTATTGGACACGTGGCAACTTCTGATAGGCCCGAACAGGTAAAATTCTCAGAAACCTACAGATCTTCAATAATTCATAATAAATAGCTCCAATGTCACAATAATGTGAACAAGGTACCAAACTTGTCAAAAAAAAATGTAGAACAAGATGAGATAGTAAAATTAGGATTTTGATGCATGAATGTTAGGAATTTCAAGTAAATTTTGAAAATCTCATATCGTATATTATAACTGTCAAATGATGACCTAAAATTATGAGAACTTGTCAATAAATCCATAATCATGTTTATAACCTACCTGATGTCAATGATTATAATGTTCATGCAAAAAATCACATAAAATGCTTCACATAGCTATTTAGGGCTAATAACCCAAATTAATGTGCAATAATTAGAAATACTCTTAAAGAGCCTTGGAAATTATAGAGTAAGCTCATATCCTTAAGTGCAAGCTAATATGTAAATTTGATATCAGTTAGATACACATAATTCATGTAATTATGATGATGATGACTCTTAAAGTGATATAAACCATAATATGACTAATACATGTAATCTAGGGTTAATTTGTACACATAATTTTGTGCAACATTGACCGGCCTAAATTGCACGTCCGAAAATGGAATGGATTTGAAGTAGTCGGACATTTAAATTTATAACCCGAAACCTTCTAGGCCCCCGCAACTTTATTACGGGGTCGAAGTAGATATATGGGGTCGAATACAGGGACAAGGGTGGTAGTGTTGGGAACGCGGAATCGACACGTTACACTCCGGTATGGGTAAGGAGATGATAAAGTTCCCCAAGGGAACAACATGCTAAGATCGATGAAATAAAAGAAAACTATCTCCAACTGGAGCTACGAGGAAAATTAAGGTTTTAAAGGTTTATCAGTTTTTAGGGTTTTCGCGCAACATAAACAGAGAGGATAATACTATTTCTTTAGAAAGGAACGAAGGAGAAAGCTTCGGTAAAACAAGTGACAACAGAAACATCCAATACCCCTTCTCTCGAAGCGGGTACCTCTAACTAAGCTTCAACACCTCTCTCGAGGTTGCTGGTCCTAAGTTAGAGTGGAAAGGTCACTAAAGCAACTCCGATCCTGGGCACTCTCGTACTCCCGTATCAGACCTAACATTAGAGCCACAACACCTCTCTCGAGGCTGCTGCAACGGGAAAACACGATTCGGTAGCTAGCAAAACGTGATCCAAGTGTACAAGCTATAGAGTTCGGATGTTAAACAAAAAAATCATCCAACAAAAGGGACCAAACATAAAGCAGCAGTTAATTAAAACTCTTCTAATTCCATTAGCATAAAAGGGTCTGGTTACATTGCATAAGTAAAGAAAGTAAATGACTAAAATCAGTAAAGATAAATGTCGCCTTCTTGATTTAGAAGGGCGACAGGCAGCAGCAGATTCTCCAGCCCGATACCAGGCGGGAGCCTTGCCCGATATGCCCATGTCAGGCGGCACACCCTCTCGGGAAACACACTCATGACGGGCAGCCGTATCGTGTGGGGCGCTCATGCCCGATATGATCGTGTCGGGTGGCACCCTCTCGGGCGACATGCCATTGCAGGTGATGTGTATCGGGCTTGGTATCGTATTAGGCCAGAGTTTGGCTTAGAGTATCAGGTACTCATATCAGGTGTCCTTATTGGTCGATATCGGTCTGCTGCGGTGCCCGATGCCGATCCGAAGTGAACCATTCCCTCCCTCTCGGGTTGGGGAAGTGTTCACCTAGTATCGCCCGATACACCTCTGAGGCACGACACGCTAGCTCCAGATGCTTTCCCAAGTTGGCTTTCAAGAGATTCCGACCCATCCCATCGGAGTCCTGTAGCTGCTATTTATAGGCAGTGGTTGGGGGAAATTTTGGTTCTCCGGACGCCATGTGTCCTTCATCAGCTCTATCATCTCAGATTTGGGGATTCCCGATATGTGTATCGCCTGCCACAAGGATGTCGGGCTGGGAGTGTGTCGGTCATCGTGACGAGTGGCGCCTGCCGGTGGGTGGCCTGTGTCGCGCGACACACTTCAGCAGTCGTAACGAGTCCGGATCCCTGTCGGGTAAATGGCGTATCGCTCGTCCGCTCCTTCTTGCGCGGCACCCTCATGTCGCGCGGTAGTGTATCGTGTTGCCCTGTGTCGGGCAGTGATCGTGTCGGCCGGTTGGTTGGTAAGGAGGCCGATATAGGTGGAACACGTTCGTCGGCCGGGACGGGACTTTTTGCTGATAAATGAGTTGAAAATCGAGGAAAACTCTGCAAAAGATGATAATATTGAGTTAAAAGCGTAGCGTGGCCTGTTTGTGCAAAAACATGACAAAAAGCAGAGGAAAATAGTTTAAAAGGGCAGATTTGATAATGAAATAAGGGCAAAAACATCACAAAATTTGGTGTTATCAACTCCCCCAAACTTAGCATTTTGGTTGTCCTCAATCAATCTTTAAACTTGGTTTTGTGACGCTTCTTCTTGACCAGTATAATTTTCAGGCCATGGGTTTGAGCGAGCATTGAGATGTCTTACAAAGAATACAGCCTGACCACGAACAACATACTTTACTTCTCCTGCCTTATTTAAGCAAAAAAATTTTCCACAGCTTCGGCGAGACTTGAGTGCATGATTTCGAAGTTAGCTTTCACACGAAACAACTTTTGGGAACAGAAAGTTGTGTGTTTGGGTAGGCTTAAGGCTTTTTGGGTTTTTCTTGTTCCCATCAGTCCATATAGGTACGGGTCCGTTAGCGGGCGGGTGGTCCCTGCAGTCCAAGCCAGTTGGCTTTAGAGCAGTGATTTCACATCCTACGTACCACTGCCCCAGATTTACCATGCCTAAAGATGGGTACTTTTGGAAAACAAGTGTGTATATATATATATATTTTTTTCTTTTTATTTGGCACAACTCTCATGCTTTTATTCACTCTCATAAGGCTATTCTCTCTTTTTGGGATTTTGTCGGGTAAGGTAAAATAAGAGGAATTTTTGCTGTTTGGGCAGCTTTTTCCTTCTGCATACACGTCTCTTAGCTGTTGCAAGATTATTTTTCGAATTTTTTTGGCATGGAAAGTCGTAGTCTTTTGTTGTTTGGGGCTGCATTGTCAGAAAGACATGACAAAACCTGCATCTCCTTGGGTACATAGAAAACAAACTGGAAAGAAGTCGTATCAGGTTTTTACTATATAGTGTCTTTGTACATATGTATGGAGACAAAATAAGCAAAAAAAAAATTTAGCAAAATTTTTGTATGAGCTTGTATATTTATATGTACACATGATATACGAGAAGAACAAAAGAACAAAAAGGGTGGAGTTAGAATTTTTTTTATACCTCCCTCACTGGTACATGGTACCCCCCCCAAACTTACTCCACACTCTGTCCCAGAGTTGTGAAGTAGAAAAGGTAGGGTAATGTTAACCCAGTGAGGGTTAGATGGTGAGCGCGCCTGCGCTAGAGAGAAGCTCCCATACATATTCTCCTCATTTTCTGTGGTAGTCGATGTGGTGGAGTTGGTTAGGCGTCTCTTTATTTGATATCCATTCCAGGATGAGATGCCACAGTCAGTTTGACGGCAGCACAGAGTGCTAGGCGGATGGCTTTTTTAGTACCTTCCAGATTTTTCTCATCTCATTCCTAGGAGTGTGACCTTTATCTCAAATGAATAATCTTGGTTTCTCAATCAAAATCTTGCTAAATTGTGCATCCTCTGGACATTTTTATTTTTCAAATATTGGGTAACCAGTCTCTCAAATAACCCATAGCTCATTCAGAGAATGCCATTTCCTTTGATCCATTCACATAACGTCATAAGGCGCATCTGCCACACACCTTTGGACCTTGAACTGGACATAGGAAGAGTGCTAGTAGCATTGTCATCTTTATTTAAAATGAAGAATGGAATCTCAAATTTCCATTTGACAAACTCTTTCTCCCATTTAGTTAGCATACCGTGGGGAGAAAGAATCACTGCAATTTGGGTATGCTGCCATATAACTCTTGAGGAACATTATCGAAAGACGAGTTTTCCCTGTTCCAGGAGCGTGAGAAATCACACAGCCTCCTATAACATCAGTATTGGGGGAATTCTTAAGCTTATCAAGAGAGATATCACCATCTAAGTTTCTCCAAATAAACTCAAAGCCTTCTTGTTGGTGAGGATACATGGTCTCTCTGGCTCCTGGAATAAGATCCCAGACTGTCCCTATAGAGAGATGAGTTAAATTAGTAAGCCCATGGCCTGAATCTTGAGAGAAGACTTGATCTAACTTTGAGCCGTCCTTTCTGTCAGACAATAGCATTTTGCTATATATGCTGGAGTTGATGGCAAAATTCGGCAGTATATTCCTCATTTCCAGCAATACAGCAGAGTAGAATTTACATACTATTCCGAACTCATCATCAAGGATATATAAATTCTTCTCTTGAGTACAATGAATAGAATGCTATTTTTCAGATTGCTTTTCTTCATCCTTTTCACTATCGTATGAACAAATATCAATGGACCTCAAAGATAAGTTATATTCATCCCATAATTTATCCACTTCCTTATCATAGTCTGTCTTCTGCAGTGGTTTAGGGCCATCTCCAAAAGAGAAAATCAGTGGAAGTCTTTCCCCAGTGGCTTCTGGATTGAATGTGGGTATTTTGGGTTCATCAGTCACAAAGCCACCTTCTTCATGGGGGGCATCTTCTTTGGATATAGTATCCATAAGTGTTTTCAAGATCTCTCTGTCTACCATAGGTCGGTTTCTTGTTCGTGTTCTAGCCCTCCTAGGTCGGTCATCATCGTCATAATCTGTACGAGCCTTATGTTTCCTGCTTGAGAGCTTTGTACTTGTTCCGACTGCATCGTCATAATATGGAGATGTTACTTCTTCCATCCTTACTCTCTTCTCAGCAGTTGATGGCCTAGTTGCCTCGGGATTCAGGCGTTTCTGCCCAACCGTTGTTGCTTTAGCTGCGGCCTTAGTGTCGATTCTTCTGCCGTGTTCGTCAACTCGAACGACAGTTTGCTTTGTACGGGCGATATCTGTTATCATTAAACAAGTTCATTGATCATTTAAATGTTCCGATATTAGGTAGTCAAAACTTAAAATCGATACCAGCGTTTAAGAGAAAACTGATTGCACGATAAAAATTCAGCCTGATACAAAAAGCTACCCAACACCACCGTATCGGGCTTCAAAACTGAACAAAACGAAGCTTTCCCGCTACACCAGTGTCGGGCGATACGGTCGCGTGAAACAAAGTGCCCGATAGGGTTTTCCCTGATAGAAAAACGTGTTGCCCGACAACAAGGACAAGCGAGGCGACACAAGGATGGGCGACATGGTTATCGTACAATATAGGGTATCGGGCAAGCACGTGTTAAAGACGTGTCGCGCGACACATGTGTCGGGCGATACAAGTAAATCAACTAAAGTCGTCATCCCGATACACTGTGTGTGTTATGAAGTTCGTGTCAGGCAAGCAGGACGACACGACTGTCGGGCTATACCTTTGCTATCTGAAGCTATCTTGCGCGAAACGAGAGCAAACGTTAGCTGGACGACACACGAGTAAAAGGAAAAATTACTGCACGATACGGGTAGGTGAAAAGTAAAAGCAGTAGCCCGACACGCTAAAACCTCCGTACTATATATGGCAATCCCAACCGAGGGTAAAACAGGTAAATCCAGGACGCGTGTCGGTCGTTGATACAAGTCATTCCCGAGACGAGCAGTCTCATCCATCTAATCAAGGGTAATTACTAATGTTGCCCGACACGGGTGCTCTCCGCCCGGGCGTGTCACCCGACACGGTTCATGGCCCGATGCGATGAGAGATATGCCGTTTCCCGATACGTGCGCGTTCTGCATGCTGGCTGAGTTTTTTCCCGATACGGTCAGGAAAAAGAGGGATACTTGCCCAATATAAGGTCTTCAAGACAAAATTCTAGATGAAAAACTTAAAAACAAAGCAAAGGAAAAAGCGATTGATGGGTAAAACATCATTGGCCTAAGGTTAAGTTCCCGACCTCAGATAGTATTACTCATCAATGCTCATAATACAGAGCGGTGGACCATAAAACAGAAGAGTCGGTGCACGTGACGCATGCACTGACTCTGGCCTTATTACAATCCAAATGTTCATAGTGTTTTTCTTGCAAAAAAGTAAATAACATCCTATTCTAGGAAAAGTAAAAGCTCGGGCTGCCTCCTGAGAAGCGCTGTAATTTGCGTCGCCAACTCGACAGCTCCAGGTCCTTCACTTTTTGCCTTCAGCAGTATCCATATCTTGCAAATTGATCTCTGTCCTTCTAACGAAAGCTTCATCTTCATAGAACCTTTTCACCCTGTGCCCGTTCACTTGAAAAACCTTGGATGGATCATCTTTGTCATATAGATCCATCATTCTGGATGGGTATATCTTTGATACGGTGAAAGGTCCGGACCACCTTATTTGTAACTTACCTGGAAAAAGATGAATGGAAGATTTAAGTAATAAAACTTTGTCACCTTCACTTACGTCCTTCCTCCTCAGGTGGGCATCATGCCACACCTTCGTCCTCTGTTTATAGATCTTTACATTCTCGTAGGCATGTAATCTCAATTCTTGGAGTTCTTGCAACTGCAAATATCTCTTCTCTCCTGCCTTCTCTAGATCCATGTTCAAGAACTTAATTTCCCAAAGGGCCTTGTGTTCTAGCTCAAGGGGTAGATGACATGATTTCCCATAGATCAACTTATAAGGAGTGGTTTCAATGGGCGCTTTATAGGCAGTCCTGTAGGCCCAAAGTTTATCGTCAAGCTTCATTGACCAATCTTTCCTCGTACGGTTGACAATCTTCTCTAGAATCTGCTTGATTTGTCTATTTGAAACCTCTACCTGCCCCTAAGTTTGTGTGTGGTAGGGCATATCGACCTTGTGTTTCACTCCATACTTTCGTAGGAGCACTTCAAACTGTCTTTCTCCGAAATGCGATCCACCGTCACTTATTACAGTATGAGGTACACTGAAACGAGGGAAAATCGTCTTTTCAAACAACTTGATCACTAACTTAGAGTCACACGTTTGAGTTGCAACAACTTCTACCCATTTGGATACATAATCTACTGCCACTAGAATGTACTGATATCCCTTTGATGGGGGAAATGGTCGCATGTAGTCAATCCCCCATACATCAAAGATTTCCACTTCAACCCAATTTGTCATAGGCATCTCGTTTCTTCGTCCAATATTTCCCGTCAATTGGCACTCTTTACAGACCTTTACATACTTTGTAGTGTCCTTGAACAAAGAGGGGCAGTAAAAACCTGATTGTAGTACTTTGGCAGCGGTCCTTTCACTGCCTAGATGTCCTCCATAAGGGGAGGCGTGACACTCTTTCAGAATGTTTGGGATCTCTTCTTTGGGAATACATCTTCGGTACAGGTTATCCGCACATCTTCTAAAAAGGAGAGGATCGTCCCAGTAGTAGTTCTTCACATCTGTGAAGAGCTTCTTCTTTTGGTTATAAGTTATGTCAGGGGGCAGTTCTCCGAAGGCAAGATAATTATAGATATCTACAAACCAAGGTAAACTCTCTTCCTTGGTTTCAATCATCATCAATGCTTCGTCAGCATAATTGTCATTAATAGGTGGTTCCTTCTGCCCTTCCACAATGATCCTTGATAAGTGGTCGGCGACCACATTCTCTGCACCCTTCTTATCGACTATCTCATGGTTGAACTCTTGTAGTAACAAGGCCCACCTCAACAGCCTGGGCTTTGTATCTTTCTTCTGCATGAGGTATCTTATAGCCCCATGATCTGTGTAGACTTTAACCTTTGCTCCAATGAGGTAAGATCTGAACTTATCGAAAGCGAAGACTATTGCGAGCATCTCTTTCTCTGTAGTTGTATAATTTACCTGAGCTTCATCCAGTGTATGACTAGCGTAGCAGATTACATGGTGCTTTTTTTCCTTTTTCTGCCCCAGGACAGCTCCTACTACATAGTCAATGGCGTCACACATAAGCTTGAAAGGTAAACCCCAGTTTGGAGCTTGGAGGATAGGTGGTGAGACACGAGCATCCTTTAAAGCCTAAAAAGTGATTAGACAATCATCAGAGAAATCGAATTCAACATCTTTTACCAGAAGGTTGGACAATGGTATTGAGATCTTTGAGAAGTCTTTTATAAATCTTCTATAGTAGCTGGCGTGCCCGAGGAAGCTCCTCACTCCCTTCACAGACTTTGGTGGAGGAAGTTTGGATATGGCTTCAACCTTGCTAACGTCTACCTCGATGCCACGCCTCGAAACTTTATGTCCTAGTACGATGCCTTCTTGTACCATAAAATGGCACTTATCCCAGTTTAAAACCAAACTCTTTTCCTTGCATCATTGCAGAACCAAAGAGAGGTTTTTCAGGTAGGTATCAAAGTTTTTCCATAGATAGAGAAATCGTCCATGAAAACTTCCACGACATCCTTTAGGAAATCCGAGAACATTGATATCATGCAGCGTTGAAACGTTGCGGGAGCATTGCACAAGACGAAAGGCATCCTCCTGAAGGCGTAGGTGCCATAGAGACAGGTAAAAGTTATTTTCTCTTGGTCATCTGGTAGGATGGGGACCTGATAAAATCTTGAAAAACCATCCAAGAAATAGAAATAGTCATGATGCGCTAATCTTTAAAGAACGTGATCAATGAAAGGAAGCGGATAATGATCTTTTTTAGTGTCTTGGTTTAGCTTCCGGTAGTCAATACACATTCTGCATCCTGTGACGGTCCTAACTGCCACTTCATCGCCTTTATCTCCTTTTACTAATGTTATACCACCCTTCTTAGGTACTACGTGGATCCGGCTTACCCAGTTACTATCACTGATTGGGTAAATGATCCCAGCATCCCTCAACTTGATAACTACTTTCTTTACGACTTCTTTCAACATACGATTCATTTTTCTCTGGGGTTGAGCCAGAGGTTTGGTGGATTCCTCCAAATTGATGTGATGCATACACAATGCAGGGATAAGGCCTTTGATATCTTCTATCGAGTATCCTATAGCCTGCCTGTGGAGTCTTAACTTCCCAAGAAGTTTGTCCAACTGATCTTTTATAAGATGGGCATTGACGATGACAGGATTCCTTTCGTCTCGATCTAGGAATTCATATTTCAATCCTTCTGGTAACTGCTTCTACTCAGGCTTGGCCTTGGGTGACTCTTTTTCCGGTGCCTCCTCAAGAGAGGCAAACTTAACTATTTCCACTACCTCTTCCTCGTTGCTCAAGTCTTCATCATACTGGTTAAGATAGTTGAGAAACTCCACAACTTCTGGATTTTCAGAGTCAGAATCTTTATTGCTTATCGCCCTCACAAGAGGGTCTACCATTAGGATATCTTCTTCTACCTCTTTGCAGAACTGGTTGTAGCTTTCCGTAAAGCAAGCAGACTCTAACAGGGATGGTCCTCTCATTGCATCCTTTACTTTGAAGTCTAAGTGGTCGTTTCCGACCCTTAGAGTGATTATTCCCTCAGCAACATTGATCAACGCCCTTCTCGTAGTCAGGAAAGGACGTCCAAAGATGATAGGACAGCCAGGGTCCTCCATGTGACAACGATATCACAAGGAATGAAGAAACTTCCTACCCGGATAGGTACATCTTCAACAACGCCAACATGCCTTTTAAAGGTATGATCTGCTAATTCAATTCTCATATTGGTTTTGACCATATCATTCAAACCTAATTTCTACGCGAAGCTTAGGGGCATAAGGCTGATACTAGCCCATAAATCGGCAAGACCTTTTCATTTGACATTATCTCCAATGGCGAAAGGAATGGTGAAAGCCCCTGGATATTTCTTTTTGTTGGGTAAATCTGATTTAACCAAAGCAGAGGACATACTTTCTAGATGCACTATTTCGATTCTTCCTCCTCTTCTCTTCTTGGTAATCAAATCTTTGAAAAACTTAGCATAAGTCAACATCTATTCTAAAGCGTCCAAAAAAGGTACTTCGAGATGAAGTTTCTTTATTGATTCCATGAACTTCTCATGGCACTTCTTAAGGTGTGCCTTTATCATCTTGTAAGGAAAAGGCAACTCGGGAGAGTAAGGGCTTCTCTTACCAGATAACTCCTCAAAGGATCTTGGTTCAGGTTCTCTGTCATGATCATTGCCCAACCATCCAACATGCCACTATCCACGGTCATATCAAGAAGCATATGAATTTAAATTGGCATTCAAACCCAAGGCTTAGGTGGCCGTGTCACCAAGGATTATAATAAGAATAAGATTAGAAAGATGAAAAGATGATAATCACAATTACGGGACTATTGTTTCGTTGTTACAGAGATCTACGATCATATCACTCCGTAAGAATATTTCAGATCATCCAAATTACCACATATAAATGGAGAGAAGACATTTTTCGATGGAGCAATATAACTGATTATTTTGAATAGAACTGGGATAAGAGTCTACTCCCATGCCCCAGAGAAATTTACTTAGACATAACGAGACTAGAATAAATACAAACTAAAATGAGATCCAACATTGTACAAGATGTGGTCTATAACTAAAAACTTGATGAAATGGAATGAAACAAATAGAATGTTTTTACAAGTGGAGAGTCCCTCCTTTTATAGGAGTGGGAGGGGTTAAGCTACCCTCAAAAGAGGGGGGGAGTGAGAGATGGCTTTTTTGAATTTTCTATATTTGGTCAAATAGAAAGTTGATTGTCTTTAATTATCTTGACTATATAACTCTCTTTAATGCAGATTCCCAGATCAGAAGCTTATAACGTATTTCTCTCCCGTATAAAGCACAAAAGCATCCAAATAATAGGATATTCTTTTAGGAAAAAATAATTCCTTTCCAATGAATACTTGTACACTCAATTTGGAATTTGGACGCGAAAGTTATGGCACTTTTGGTGATGGGTATATATGAATTATAGGGATGTTGCAAGTTGTGCAATTATGCTCCAAGAGTATTTATGTCATTTTCCTACAAAACCCAAGAAAATATAATTAAAACTCCAATTAAAGAGAAAAATCTAAAATAATACAATTAATTATAAAACTAAGCAAATAAATAACATGATAAACCTCAAGAGATGTCTAAAAGATGTAAATGAAAGGGACAAATACATATTTATCAAAATACCGTAGACTTGAATCTTTGCTTGTCCTCAAGAAAATAAAATCACAAATACAGTCCAATTTATACTCACAACGTGTCTATCATCACCCTTGTAACATCAATTTATTCCTTACCTCCAAATTTGGCCAAGCAACTCAATTTCCTAAAACCACAAAACACAAAATTCTATGTTCTCTATCAAAAATGAATATCGTATCTTGTTTCTAAATCAAGACTTTGTAGAAAAACATGTTTATCTTAATTTTTCTTTGACACTGTCATTTTTATTATTGTATTTTTTTAATGTGAGTTTTTGCACAAGAACTGGATGAAATTGGGGGGGGGGGGGCGTGAAAACAAAGAAGGAAGGGATGATTTTTTTTAACCCTCCTCTATTTGACTCGGGATTTAAATTTTTGGAGTTGTGGCTATACATTGGTCACAATTTTTTCATGTGCACTTTTGGCATCTTTTTATGGTATGCCCTTTTGTGGGGTATGGGATTTTTGATATGAGAAGCATGCCACCCCGGACTTGATTTTTTGTCCTGTGGTGATTCTTTGCTTCTTTTAAAAAAAATAAGGGGGAAACAAAAGGTATCCTTGTATTTATAACTTCACACATTTTTTTAAGTGTCATTACATCAGAAAGAATATTCATGTCAATCACATTATACAAGAGTTATATTAAGTTAATTCATAGTTAAAAAATAAAGAAAATTTGTGTTTGGTTTTGATTGATTCCAACATCTTGGCAAAATTTCCAAGCTGTGATGATATTTTGTGGTCATAGGTGACATGGTGGTTTTAGACATGCCAATTTGTAACATTTTTTGCAAAAGATTTAGTAAATTCAAAGGGGTAGAATGATAAACATCTATTCATATCGGTCGACTAGATAAAGGCCATTTTGCAACAAAAGAAATAAAGACAAGGCCGACTAGATAATGACCATGAGCAAAGCATCTATATGCAAAACAAATAAAATGGTAAAAATAATGAAAGAATAAAAAAGATAAGGGGGTGGAACAGAAACATACCACCCACCTCCACCCCTGACATAAATGTTTTCTTGTCCCGAGAAAAACCAAAACCCAAGATGGAGGTAAGAGAAGAGCGAGGATTTCTAGGTGGATCTGGTAGCTTGAAGAACGTCCAACTAAAGGGGATGTGTATGAGGACTGGGACCTTCATTAGAGGAGCTTCATAGTGTACCCTATGATAGGGTAATCGTGTAAGCTCAGTGGGGTGTTCATATTTTCTTTCACCTCGCATTCCCTCTAATAAGATCCACAGATCTTCCTTCCATAGAAAGGGAAGTATTGAAGGTGGATGTGGATTGGGGGAGGTTGGTAGGTACCCGACTAGTAACGCCAGTACAGCAGGATGGACAGAGTCAGGTGGAGGATTTGGCTCAGGTTTTCCACCAACATAATGACATACATATGGGAGAACTGATGCTGATACAAATGATTTCAAATTATTTACAAAAGTGTTTTGATTCTCCTAAAAAATAATGCCATCAACATTGGGTTCTCTAATTCTTTTGTACAAGGGGTCCCCAAGGATTTAGGAGGGATGAGGATATCTTCCTTATAAACAACAAAAGGGTGTGTATGAGTGTGATAACCTTAATTTTGGGATTTGAATACCCAATCTAGTATTTGAGGACATATTGAAGTAAAAATATATTATTATGGAAGCTAAGGTCTTATATGGCCTATTTAGTAAGTTGAACATCCATTGATAATGTTAGAGGTTATATTGTTGTACACTTTGAGTTGAACATCCTTAAATGTCAATTGGTATAGTTATGACCTCAACTATCAATTCAAGATATACATGGAAAATGGTTGAATAATGAACATGCAAGTGCTTGTGAAGTTAAGTTCGCAAGAAGTGATACATATGAATCAAAATAGTCTAAGGGTGGATCTTGAATTATGACTTGCTAAGATAAAGTCCGCTCCATAATTTTGTTAATGTTGGAAGTCATTTGAGACATATTGGAGTTCAATATAGATATACATGAGCCTTTATGGAGGACCTAAATCATGTGGTTAAACATAGGATTTGGTATCAACCTTTACTAGATGATGGTGGACTAAGTGATGATAAACCAATTAGTAATTTTGGATGAAGCAATGATGCTCATATGACAAGTTTTTAGCAATATGTACATTAAGAATGTGGTTACTATTAATCAATGACGGCCATGACATGTCACGTGGCCCAAGTTAGTGAGCATGGCCAATGCAAACCGTGACCGCTGTTGACCCAGCCATGGAGACCTCATCTCCTAGATCCTGATCCTGTGGGAGGAACAACTATGCTCATCGCCCCTCATCACCAGAGATTGCGGATGGTGAGATCTAATAACTTTGAGAGGAAGGGACCTTCTTAACAAATTCTGTTATAGGCTATTTAGTATAGGAGTGAGGAAGAATGAGCAACTCACTACCTAACATTCTCCAGGGTAGGTTGTAGGTTGAGGAGGGAGAAGGGTGAAATAGACGTAGGAGGTCTTCTCATAAGGTTCTGAATGGAGGAAATCATCCTCAGGTGATGGTTGAACCGGGACTAATGTCAACAATGGTGAATGAAGGACCCTCCTTCTCATCTAACCACCAGTTTCCGAAAGCATCTACAACAATCCTATTAGCATAGTGGGATGCCTTACTAACATATCTGACACTTGAGTAGCATCTTAAGGAAGATCTTCATATGATCTTTGTTAGGTGCTCTCCCTATGAAGAAGTTGTTCCTCCCTTCTTTCATGTCTTCTCCAACACCGCTACCGGCATGCCCCAATAGTGACTGTCGACCCCGTCGTGTTAAAGTAGTAGGATCTTCCCAGCCATGATTGGAAGGTGGTTAGATGCGGCCACCACCCAAGAGCATGTGGAACCCCTCAAAGTCTCACAAGGAGGTCTGGATCACACGCTGCTCCTCGTCAGAGCTCATGGCCAGGGCGGCGCCACAGTCGGAGGCTTGCACGTGGAGTCGTCTACGAAAAGACCAGAGGTGGCTGGTCAAATGTCCTCATTCCAATGACCTATCCACCCATTCCCCTTGGATGAACATTGTGGAAGATCTTTTATGTATTCTAGATCTAAAAACACCTTCAAGCTTCCTCTTTCTGTACTGCGTCAATATACACCAATCACTGGGGTTCCCCTCTAGCTGTGTTCAAAGCTGGCGAGGAAGCTTAATGAAGTTGCAGCCTTGATCACTAAACGTATCATGAACTAGAGTCTCCGGTCCTCAGGGCAAGCCATGGCTCGCCAAAAACCAATGGCGACACTGGAGTCCAGCAATAACGACAACCCTTGGGTGGTCACCGAGACCACCGAGGAGCAGTAGGGGCCTGGATCTTTGCGGAGAGGCGAAAATAGACTTGATGACCCATCATAGGCCAGAGAGAACATCTCCTATTGCTAGGTTTCCTTGTTGCAGTCGACTGCAATGCCATCGTCGACCCTTGTCCCTTCCTCATCATGGAGCGAGAGGGCCTTCCTGGCCATGAGAGCATTTTGGTGAGATCCGTCCACCACCTAAAGCTATTCAATAGACGGAAGATCCCAGGGAGGAGGCCTCGATTACATGCTCCCCTCGTTGGTGCATCCTGCACGATGACGCCCATACAAGCATAGGACAACACTTGTGTTCATGAGATGGACGGACGTGCAACCAGTGTCGTCGGGTCAACGGGTGGAAGAGATCACAGATCTACCAAGTAGGTCCGACTGTTATATCTAAAAGGTATATTCCCTCTTAGAATTCAATTAATTCTACAATATTTGATAAATCATAGAAAAGACATCCAATATCAAAAAATTATGAAAATATAACTAGACCTAATTTTTCTCATATAGGTCAGTAGAAAAATATCAGAAACAAGTTTAGATCAGTTCGAACCTAGATTTGGCCTAAACCTGATTTGGACCTAGAATATCAAAAATACAATGAATCTTGTATTAATGATGATTAATTGTTATTAATCAGGTCATAGATAAAGATCTAGATGATCATGGTTATGATAGGAATCTCTGGACTCAAGTACGTGGGTTTTTATTTAAGTATATGACTTTGATTTTCTTGCTTGAAATCATGATATGTATGTATGCTCTATTCTATTTGCAAATATTGGATGTAGTATTGCTATGTAGTACTCGTTGTTTTGTCACTTAAAAACATAAATTATGAGTAAATGAATTATAGTTATTTAAGGTGTTCATTATCCCCCTTATAAGGGAATGGATTAATGTTGACTAGTACACCTTCCTAGAGCACACAGTGTACGGGGAGTTTTTGTAGAATATTCGGTACATGGGGATGGGCCCAATATATATGTTTTGGTACTAGTCCACCTTAGTAATGAAATTCATCTAGAAAAATGAGTAAAATTGGCGTATTTCTCTTAATGAAGAAATGTTTTCTATGATTTTCTTCCTTTCTTTCTACAAATCTTTTCAAATTATGAAAACCATAAATATGTGTATCTTTCTACCCATGTACTCGACACCTTGTATGTTGATTCACTGTTTTCTCGTATGTTTTAGGTACAGAGCTAGCATAGGATAAAAGAACATGATGTGATCAAGTTGTACATGTTGTACCTATTGTGTAGATCCTAGTTAGCATACATGTTCAGACTTGTAAATATTCTCTTTTCAAATTGTAAATCATGTTGTAATAATTCACTTTGTAATATATACATGTTGAATGTTAAGATTTTTTTTATGGTGTATGTACTATATTTGAATGTTCATGTATGCGTATGTGGCTTCTGTATCACTCTCTGAAACAATTAGCTAACATTTTCAGGTTTGTCTTCTTGGGCCTTCTAAGTCTCGAGACAGCAAAATTCGAGGACGTTACAGTTGGTATCAGAGCATGAACAATAGCTACATCTGACAATTGCTCACCATGAAACATAAAACGCAATTTTACATTTCACTTAAAATGTTAGAAACTTAGTAAGTTGTCGAGTAATGACTAGATTTGACTTAGCTTCTAGGTTAGAACCTAGATGTTCGAGAACTAGGCTTAGAATAGTGTGTGAAACCCTTTCCATATTGAGCTCATATGTATTGGGTAGCTACACTAGTCTACACTTTGTTCTCACCATTTCACTAGGTGACATAGAACTTGACTATCTACTATGTGAGGGACACTCAATTTTTTTGATTTGGTTTTTTTTTTCCAATCAGTTCGAGACTCGACAATTTTTCTGACGTCTTCTTTCTCAGAGAACAATTATATAATATTTTATTAGATATATGTACATATAAAGATGGGTCCCTCACACAGGAGAGTAGTAAGTGTTCATGCAACCTAAGTGAAAGGAAATGATATCAGCCTAGAAGAGAGGGTAGATCTAGATTCTATGTCTAAAGCCTTATTGGATGTGTGATAGTTAGAGTAGATGATTGATTTATATATGTAATAAGAATGTGTAATCTTATCTAAGTTGATCTCTGACGGTGTAAGTTTCCTTATAAAGATTTAAGTTGCATATGAGCTGAATCCAATTTTGGAAAATCTAAATTAAGTCTTGATGATGAAAAGACATACTCCTTTCTTATTAAAGCAATTTATGTTAAGATAAGGTTGAATATGCACAAGCCTCAAGCTCTTTTACAAAGGAGGAACCCTGTGTTAGGACAAGATATGTGGTGAACTCCAAAGAGAGTGAGACCCACTGGGAGAGGGTCATAGGACCTACCCCCAAGATATGAAAAATATGAGATATATGTGAAATGAGGTGTCCTAAGATGGGTTACTCCTGAGTATATGAGTTGAGTCCTTTGACATGATTCGATCCTATGTGTGAGAGTTGGTCACAAATAATGTTATGGGTAGAAAACTCATAAGTTGAAAGTCAATCCTTTAACCAAGTTAGGTCCTAGCTTGAGTGACTTATGTTGTAAAACTCATCACTAATTGTAATTGAGGTGCTATATGAAACATTAGTTCTGAGAGTAAAATGTCTTGTGCATAAGATACTCATAAATGTTGTTCCTTCCACTTCTCTTACTTAATATATGATACTAGAAACCTCACTGGAGTTATATACATGATTTATATATGAGGATTCACTTGTATAAGCTTGACCTATTCCATATTCCCCTTCTATATTATACATGTAGTATCCAAGTTTGAAATGATGATAAGATTGTCTTAGTATATTCTCTTTCCCTCTATATCATGCATAAAAGATATAATTTGAAAGTTTGAGTTTGAAATATAGTTATATTAGGATCATTGAGTACATGATCATGAAATGAAGCTCCTAACCTCCCATCTTCAGAACCCAAGCTTCTAGATTAATGGTATTTCCCACAATAGGGTGGAACCCTAATATGCAAATACGATGATTTATCCCCTCTTATGATGAAGTCATGGTACTATGTCTATAATGAACCATACTAATGAGGTTGATAAGTGTGACAATCCTGATTATTGATGACATTAAATCTTGATATCACCTTACATAGATGAGTAGAGTGAAAAAAATGAAACTTGAGTAATACCTTCTCAACTTTACATGTAAGAACAAACCCTAATTTTCAAGAGTTGTAAATCTTAAAATAATAGAATGTCAACTTATGACCAAACTACTTAAATGATTCTTCCATCTGTATAAGGTGGGGTAGGTACACCCTAGATGTGCTAAATCCTAAGATGAAAACTTAGGATACATACAACACTAAGACAACCTTGAAACCTATAAATGTCGACTTATATGAAGTCGACATCCTTATTTTCCTATTAAATATGATATCAAATGAATTTCGAGGACAAAATTCCAATAAGGTGGGGGGAATGTGATAACCTTAATTTTGGGATTTGAATACCCAATCTAGTCTTTGAGGACATATTGAAGTAAAAATATATTATTATGGAAGTTGAGGTCTTATATGGCCAATTTAGTAAGTCAAACTTCCATTGATAATGTTAGAGGTTATATAAGTGTACACTTTGAGTTGAACATCCTTAAATGTCAATTGGTATAGTTATGACCTCAACTATAAATTCGAGATATACATGGAAAATGGTTGACTAATGAACATGCAAGTACTTGTGAAGTTAAGTTCTCAAGAAGTGATATGTATGAATCAAAACAATCTAAGGGTGGATCTTGAATTATGACTTGCTAATATAAAGTCCTCTCCATAATTTTGTTAATGTTGGAAGTCATTTGAGATGTATTGGAGTTCAATATAGATATACATGAGCCTTTATGGAGCACCAAAATCATGTGGTGGACTAAGTGATGATAAGCCAATTAGTAATTTTGGATGAAGAAATGATGCTCATATGACAAGGTTTTAGCAATATGTACATTAAGACTATGGCTACTATGAATCAATGATGGACGTGACATGTCATGTGGCCCATGTTAGCAAGCATGGGCAATGCAGATCGTAACCGTTGTTGACCCGGCCATGGAGACCTCGTCTCCTAGATCCTGATCTTATGGGAGGAACAACTATGCTCGTCACCCCTCATCTCCAGAGATTGCGGATGGTGAGATCCAATAACTCTGAGAGGAAGGGACCTTCCTAACAAATTCTGATATAGGCTATTTAGTAGAAGAGTGAGGAAGAACGAGCAACTCTCTACCTAGCATTCTCCAGGGCAGGTTGTAGGTTGAGGAGGGAGAGGGGTGAAATAGATGTAGAAGGTCTTCTCATAAGGTTTTGAATGGAGGAAATCATCCTCAGGGGATGGTTGAACTGGGACTAATGTCAACAACGGTGAATGAAGGACCCTCCTTCTCCTCTAACCACCAGTTTTCAAAAGCATCTACGACAATCTTATTGGCATAGTGAGATGCCTTACTAACATATCTGACACCTGAGTAGCATCGTAAGGAAGATCTTCATATGATCTTCCTTGGGTGCTTTCCCTATGAAGAAGTTGTTCCCCCCTTCTATCATGTCTTCTCCAATACCGCTACTAGCATGTCCCAACAGCGACTGTCGACCCCGTTGTGTTAAAGAGATAGGATCTTCCCAACCGTGATTGGAAGCTGGTGAGATGTAGATACCACCCAGGAGTGTGTGGAACCCATCAAAGTCTCACAAGGAGGTCTAGATCACACACTGCTCCTCATCGGAGCTCGTGGCTAGGGTGGCACCACAGTCGGAGGCTTGTACATGGAGTCGGCTACGGAAAGACTAGGGGCGTCAGGTCAAGTGCCCTCGATCCAACGACCTAGCCACCCATTCCCCTTGGATGAACGTTGTGGAAGATCTTTTATGTCTTCTGGATCTAAAATCAAATCCAAGATTCCTCTTTCTACACATTGTCAATAGACACCAATCACCGGGCTTCCCCTCCGGCTGTGTTCAAAGCTGGCGAGGTAGCTTGATGAAGCTGCATCCTTGATCACTAAATGCATCATGAAATAGAGTCTCTGGTGCTGACTCCTCAAGGAAGCCACGGCTCACCAAAAACCAGTAGCCGCACCGGAGTCCAACAGCAGTGGTAGCCCTTGGGTGGTCACGGAGACCACTGATGAGTTGTAGAGGCCTAGATCTGTGCGAAGAGGCGACAATAGACTTGATGAGCCATCATCAGACAGAGAGAACATCTTCTACTTCCAGGTTTCTGTAACATACTCAAATTTTGGGGATACTAAATCTACTTCAAGATATTATCACATATTTTCCCTAAACTATATCTCAATTCCAATCCGGTCCTTTCCAACTTGAGTGTGAGCTATTTTGATTGATTATCATGAATAATTGCCTCCTTTTTAGTTTCTTGTACAATATAACTCCTAGCTCTGCATTTGAGAGAATAATTTCAAATTAGTCCTTCATAATTGGCTTTGTGAACCATATTGACACCAATTTGTGCAAATGGAAATAATTTCCCCTTGATATCTTGATTTGCATTCCACTCCTCCTTGAAATTTCACTTAATGGGTTTAGAATCATTACATACAATATTCATTGGCTAAATAGTACTAAAAAGTTTGGATGTTATGGTAGAAATTGAATTAATAGAAGTGTTATTGTTTCTACAATTCAGTTTAGTTATATTCATACTTTTAAGAGTTATAAAAGATCAAAATAACTTGGTAATATGTGATTAATGGACTAGACTTAGGTTTCCCTAGAAAGGATTGAACCCAAAAATCACATGTCTTCTGATATGTATACGAGAAGAGCAACTTTTACTGCCTTTTTATGTGTTATGTATGAGATAAAAAATCTATTAAAATGTAATTATTAAATAGGGGTGATGACTATGTTTAATAGCATTAGTTACCTAGGGTATTAGAAGACCTGACGCCTTCTCCTTGTAACACTACCAATGCCGATTGCGTTACAGAAGCGCAATGTGTGCTCAGCGCCTCACCACCCCACCAAGAGACTCGAAGCCAGATCATTTACCCTCTACTCTCCCTGCCTTTGGACTCCCTCTCTCTCAACCCTGGCCTCTCAACGAGTAATGACGAAGGAAGGAATGCATGGAACCTTGATGGCCGGTGAACTGGAAGAAACGGCCACCGCTGCTGAATTGCAGAATAAAACAACTATTGATCAGTTACCCAAGCACATGGCGTTGTCTCCTTCATCTCCTAGATATAAACCCTAACACCCTGTTACTTGCTATATAAGTCCCCGCACACCCATATCTGTAGACACGACGCCCTACAACCGAGACGAATATTCAACCCAACTACCTCTAGCCACCACGGAATCGACTCGCGCTTGTAGCCGCACGCTGTAGCCATCACCTCCTCCTTCGTCTTGATACCAACCAACGGTCTGCAACTCAAACCAGGACACCTTTGCCCCGACCCGAGGCAGCCTACAGCCACCATGGTGCTTCACCAGCCATGACCCTGCCACTCCACCCTACCGATGGATAGCGCTGCAGAACCGCCTCCACTCCCCTACGCCGCCTGGCCAGCAGCGAGCCTAGCCACCACCACCATTCTGGAAAGTCATGAGGAACCAACGGCGACACCTGCAACGACGCCCTACGTCAACAACACCTGCCGCCGTGCTCTGCCACCACCTACGGCGGAACCCAGGGAATCTGCACTGCAACGACGATGGTCAGGATCTGGCTGGCGCACCGCTGCCAACGCCCCATCGTGAGGACGGCTGACTTCAGGGCGATGTCAGGCAGTCACGCCAGAATCTAGGAGCCTTCGACCAGCTGCAGACCTCCACCACCCTAACCTAGTCACCGCCTAGATCTGCAGCACCTGTTGCTGCTAAGTCCTGACCTCGCCATGGATGCACCCGCACCTTTTTAAGAATGCTTAGTTGAATCATCGTCGTCCTCTGCCTCTCACCACCAACCTGACACCACCCGGCTACAACTGCATCAATGGACGCCTCACCAGCCACCAGAACAGCAAGGAAACTCCACCGTCCATCTTCCATCCCGACAACCTGCTGCGGCCATATTCAGGAGAATCAGCACCTAGGGTGTCTCCTAGATGAAGCCAACCCCAAGTAGAATTTGTTGACTAAACTGCACATCTGCAGGTGAGCAATTGTGCCTCCTTTTAGTTGTTTTTAGAATCATGTTAACCTGACGAGGATGACGGCTGGGCTAATATATACTAAGGGTGATATGTATACATCACTAATCCTAATTGTAATCTATACATGCACACCTTATATTAGTAGTAAATAATTAATGTTCTGTCTAGTTTCAGAATCTATTAGTAGAGGTAATCTACCCTGTAATCCCTTGCATGTACCTAATAGAGTGGTAGATACCATACATATGCATCTATAATATAGGTATATCTCGTATGTGGCATTTTCTAACCGAAGAGACTAATCCATACCTACATAATGAGCTAACTCGTAAGCTGCATATTATTATAATAACTAGTTTAATGACTTGGCCGTGCAACTTAAAAACATGTATGTATAGGTACGTGATAGTATGTTAATATAAGTATAATAGACATATAATTTTTGGGACCTTATTTAATTAACACAATTTTATAAAGACACCAGCTTACTAGATCCATTTTGGATGCACATATGTTGATTTACCATGTTACCATGCTGATACATATACTAGTCTAATAGTAATACAAGTGTTTACACTTGAAGGATCTTCACATAATCTTTGTTTCATGAGATCCGTGAATACGTATAAGGATTGTAATAATTTATTTAATACCTATATTGTGAACAATCATATACAACTCCATAATACACAAAATTAGGTATATGTATATAGTAGAGTATTAATTTAGTACATTGTAAGTGAGTTCATCTTGTATTCCAATCAAAATGTGTGGAACCTTTATATTTTATAAAATTATATCACATGGAAAACTTTCAAATCATTACGAAACTTATTTTGATAGAAATAAAATATTTTGAGACGGTCAATAACATAATGTGGTGAAATTGATTGTATATGCAATACAAATAGAAGCACTAGAGAGCATAAAATGGGTAACATATGAAACAGTAAACCTAGATGGGAAAATGTAATCCTAATTAAGAAAAATTGAACAACATTGATTCCAAGTCAAATGGTAACAAGATTGTTATTCTTTGTAGCTACCTCTTCATAAATTCTTGGAGACACATTATGATTATGAGATCCTTGGAGCCCTAAATAATTGAGGTACTAAATCTTCTATTTTTTGTTGAATTATTTTCCCTCTTGATGGACACACATATATCTTGATTTGTGGTGAATTCCATATAGTTTTGAAACCTCTACTTATTCTTGAAAGTTCACCACTCTCATTTTGTAATTGATAAATTATTGTTGATAATTAATTTGGCACTAGACTTGATCTATTTGGAGTTTTGACTCCCAGTGGACTTTGGTCCCTCGGGCTTTGGCCCTATAGAGCTTTGTCTCACTTGAGTGGGCCAAGTACCCCACAACCCTGCGTAGTGGATAGGGATTAGTTGTCCCCCAGTTAACTGGAATAGCTAATAAGGCACTAGTGTCGTTCTCTCCTAGAGTGTGAGAACACAAGGCACTTAGCCCTAGAAAAGATATGATAGGAAGGTGCCAAAACTTGCCAAATAGAATATCTTGAAATTGATATACCTTGTGGATAGCTTGGATAAATTTTGCATACTTGAATTATTGAATCTTGCTTAATGGTATTCTTGTGAAAGACTTGCTATCTTGAAGTTGATATTGGAATTTCTTTTTGTAAGCCTGTAGTCCACCAAATAGTCCTTTCCTACTTTTATTATACATCTAAAGTTATTTTGTACATAGTTCAATGATTGGATTTAGTACCAGCTTTGCTGACCCTTATTTTCCCTTCAATGGGGTCCATGTGTGGTTTCGTTCCCTCTGGGAACTCATGGGCAGGTAATAGATGGAAGAGCTTGAAGAGACATGCACTGGGTAGTCCTCCGTTGAAGACTAGACAGAATGAATTCTATTTCTTAAACTTGTAATCATATTTATAAGATTCCGCGACTCTGATGTACAAGCATGATTGTAACAAAGATTGTTTATGTTTTTGATATTATTTTGTAAATATTCGACTGTAAAGATCGGGTCTTTATAGTTTCCTCACTACAGTCGACTGCAATGCCATCGTCGACCCTTTCCCCTTCCTCATCATGGAGCGGGAGGGCCTTCTTGGCCGTGAGAGCGTTTTGGTGAGATCCGTCCACCACCTAAAGTTGTTCAACAGACGGAATATCCCAGGGAGAAGGCCTCGATTACATGCTCCCCTCATTGGTGCATCCTGCACGATGACGCCCGCACAAGCAGATGACAACGCCTGCGTGCATAAGACAGATAGATGTGTGACTAGTGTCATCGGGTCAGAGGGTATAAGAGATCACAGATCTACCAAGTAGGTCCGACTATTATATCTAAAAGGTATATTCCCTCTTACAATTCAATTAATTCTGCAATATTTGATAAATCATAGAAAAGAAATCCAATTTCAAAAAATTATGAAAATATAACCAGACCTAGTTTTTATCATATAGGTTAGTAGAAAAATATCAGAAATAAGTTTCGATCAGTTCGAACCTAGATTTGGCAGAAACCCAATTTGGACCTAGTATATCAAAAATATAATGAATTTTGTATTAATGATGATTAATTGCTATTAATCAGGTCATGGATAAAGATCTAGATGATCACGGATATGTTAGGAATCTCTGGACTCAGGTATGTGGGTTTTCATTTAAGTATATGATTATGATTTTCTTGCTTGAAATCATGATATGTATGTATGCTCTCTTCTATTTGCAAATATTGGATGTAGTATTGCTATGTAGTACTTATTGTTTTGTCACTTAAAAACATAAATTATAAGTAGATGAATTATAGTTATTTAAGGTGTTCATTATCCCCCTTATAAGGAAATGGATTACTGGTGACTAGTACACCTCCCTAGAGTACACGGTGTACGGGGAGTTTCTCTAGAGTATTCAATACACAGGGATGGGCCCAATATATATGTTTTGGTACTAGTCCACCTTAGTAATGCAATTCATCTAGAAAAATGAGTAAAATTGGCGGATTTTGCTTAATGAAGAAATGTTTTTTATGATTTTCTTCCTTTCTTTTTGCAAATCTTTTCAAATTATGAAAACCATAAATATGTGTATCTTTCTTCCCATGTACTCGACACCTTGTGTGTTGATTCGTTGATTTCTCGTATGTTTTAGATTCAAAGCTAGCATGGGATAAAAGAACAAGATGTGAGCAAGTTGTACATGTTGTATCTATTGTGTAGATCCTAGTTAGCATACATGTTCAGACTTGTAAACTTTCACTTTTCAAATTATAAATCATTTTATAATAATTCACTTTGTAATATATACATGTTGAATGTTGAGAAATTTTTATGGTGTATGTACTATACTTGAATGTTCATGTATGTGTATGTCACTTCCATATCGCTCTCTGAAACAATTAGCAAACATTTTTGGGTTTGTCTTCTCGAACCTTCTAAGTCTCGAGATGACAGAATCTGGGGACATTACAATGAGCTTCTTCTAGGGATGTTTCCCCTTGTACATTAGCCTTATATGGAATGAGAACTGGTAGTGTCAAAATGGGAGGAATTGTTTTGTCAAAGGGGGTTGGATGCTCATTATCCAAAATAGACTCAGAAAAAGGAATTTGGTGTGTGATATCAATTGGATTTGTGTTAAGGATGGGAGGAGTTGTTTGATCTTTATAATGACTCTCCCTCTTCAACTTTTCATATTCAAGTAATAGAGTCTCTAAAGGAAAGGTAAGGATACCAATGTCCTCATCACACACAAAATATGGCTCCATGGTTTGTGCTATTTCTTCAGGATCCAACATATATGACACAAAAATAGGATTGTCATCGTCGTCAGGAAGAACCATCTTGGGTTTCTCACGCTCTATATGGGGATTTTGTGATTGATCCTCTAGTAAGGTAGCTAACATGGCTTGACTGGATTCAAGTTTTTCTTGTCCTTCTACTGCCATGTTTTCTAGGGCCTCAAGTCTCTCTTTCAATTCAGGATTAAATTGTATTTCACCATAGGATTTATACACCCCAACATTTTGGCTATTCTCACTATACCCCTTATGGTAGTCTTGGTCCTTGTGGTCCTCATACTAATTGTGGCATTGCTTCTCATAATAATCTTCAAAAGATGGTGGATTGTAATTTCCATTGCATCCATCTTGGTGGGAAGATTCAATACTACGAGGTGTCACCAAATCATGGTGGAACATATTTCGAACATTTGGGTTTTAGGAATGGGCTTTCAACAAAGTGGCTAATAAGGTTTGGATAGTTATCAGTTTTGCTGCCATCTTCTCTAGGGACCTAAGTTTCTCTTCTTGCTTAGGATTTTATTGGGAATCATAAATAGGTCCATTTCCCCCAAATTTCTATTAGACATACCCTCCAAAATTATGTTGATCATACCCCCCGCTCAGAATATGGATAGCAAGGTTCCCCATAATGGTTCTAAAAAAATATGGATTTACATTGTACCCACTAGGATGAAAGGACGTGTACAGAGGGGTGTTATGGGATAAAGTCGGACAGGTAAGAGATGCATGGTGGTAAATACCATAATAATAACATTATGGGGGATATTGGGATGCCCAATCCATTAGAAAAGTTCCTGAAAGATATGTCAATCAACGCACGAGAGAAGAGAGTTTACAAGATAATGGTTTAGTCAAAATTACAAAGAGAACTAAAAATTATAAAGCTAAAAATTTGTGGAATAAATTAAAATTACAAAAAAACACTAGAAAGTAGTACTACTGGAATGGAAACTCAGAAAGAGGAGATACACTTCCAAAATTATGCTCGGAAGGTAAAAAGAAATTACAAAAATATAAGAAGGAAATTATAGAACAAGGTTAAAAAGTATTGAACATACAGAAAAATTATGAAAAAAAAACTATGGAACAAGATTAAAAATTTCAAAAAGAACAAACTAGAAAGTAGTACTGTCAGAATGGAAATCGGTAGAAGGAGGAGGTACACTATTGGAATGTTACTCAGTAGGTTAAAAAAATTACAAAAATCTATAAAAAGAAATATGAAACAGAAGTTGTAGAATAAGACTGAAGTTATACAAGTTAGAGAAATATGAATAAATTTATACAAGATATACAAGAAACCAGATCTGAAAAATAACCTTGTCGTCCCCGACAACGACACCAAATTGATGTGTGTCGTTTAACACACCAATCACTAGTAAAATTATCCTAGAGTTTATCCTTTTTCTACTTTCTGATAAAGGCTAGTATAGAAGGGTTGATCCACCGAGATGGCAAAAAGAGCAGTGGAAATCTAAATTTGATTGCTAAATGGGAAAATAAATTCCGATGAGAAGGTTGTTTAAAACTAAGAACAAAAATAAAAGTATTGAAATAAAGTTCAATTAATCAAGAAATAAAGATCCGGGGGTCTGGAAGATCACCACCAAAACCATGTTCCTATTCAACTAATCAAATTTTAAACTCCAAGGATCAAATCAGGATCTTGTGGTTGCATGTCCTTACAGACAAACTCATAAGGTTCGGACTTCCCGTGAACTCGTTGGTCCTGGCATTCACAGATTATTGTCCAACCATTCAACGTGCCACTATCCACGGTCATATCAAGAAGCATGTGAATTCAAACTGGCATTCAAACCCAAAGCTCAAGTGGTCGTGTCACCAACGATTATAACAAAAATAAGATAAAAAAATGAAAAGATGATAATCACAATTAAGGGACTATTGTTTTGTTCTTACATATATCCACGGTCATATCACTCCGTAAGAATATATCAGATCATCCAAATAACCACACATAAATGGAGAGAAGACATTTTTCGATGGAGAAATATAACTAATTATATTGAATAGAACTAGACTAAGAGGATACTCCTATGCCCCATAGAAATTTACTCAGACATAACGAGACTAGAAGAAATACAAACTAAAATGAGATCCAACATTGTACAAGATGTGGTCTATAACTAAAAATTGGATGAAATGCAATGAAAAAATGGAATGCTTTTACAAGTGGAGATTTACTCCTTTTATAATAGGAGGGGGTAGGCTACCCTCAAAAGAGGGGGCAAAAAGATAGGGAGATGGCTTTTTTTAATTTTCTAGATCTGGTCAAATCAAAAGTTGATTGTCTTTAATTATCTTGACCATGTAACTCTCTTTAATGCAGATTCCCACATCAGCAACTTCGAACGTACTTTTCTCCCATATAAAGCACAAAGTGGTCCAAATAATAGGATATTCTTTTAAGAAATAAAATTTTCTTTCCAATGAATACTTGTACACTTAATTTGGAGTTTGGACGCGAAATTTATGACACTTTTGGTGATGGGTATGAATTACAAGACTACTGCAAATTGTGCAATTATGCTGCAAAAGTATTTATGTCATTTTCCTACAAAACCCAAGAAAATATAATTAAAACTCCAATTAAAGAGAAAAATCTAAAATAATACAATTAATTATAAAACTAATCAAATAAATAACAAAATAAACCTAAAGAGATATCTAAAAGATGTAAATAAAAGGGACAAATACACATTAATCAATGATCTGATCATATCGATTATCCCAAAACATAGTGAATTGGCATGGATCTGATACCACTATAGGGAAATATTGTGATAGAATAGGCAGACGAAACAAAAATTTAACTGCCATATTCTCCTTAAACCAATGGAACACGTAAACAACTATGTAATGGGAAGGATAGTTTAGAGGATATACATGGTCTTGGAGAAAGTCCAGTGACAATCTCCTTGTAGCAGTATGCAACTTTCTTCAAGCACACTCAAACAACATCTATGTCGGTCTCCTAGTTGATCAACATGGATAGTAGACCGATGAAGTCCTCCGAGCAGGAAAAGGATGCACGCCTATAGAGTAGTCCACATAGATCATCATGAACTCATGTCATTCTAGAAGAAAGGACAAGGAGTTGTCTCCTCACGTTGGCGTGCTAGAGTAGTCCTCACAAACTTGCTCTCCCACAATTGTTCTTCCTTAATATCCCTCCCTTTATTGGGTAGGAATTGCTCGGGCTCACTTCTATCACACAATTTTTAGAGGCAATTGAGTTGTGTCTGAGAAGCCCCAAGTATCCCTCTATTTATAGGAGGGTCAGGGACACAATTCCCAATTTGAGTCGGAGTGGAAGGAACTAGAATTACACGAATTTTCTCAACTTGTAAGCAGATAAATGGTTGGTTCATAGGTGAACCCATCCTCTGGCATGTGAGATGATTGGTTCACCCAGTGAACCGATCAGTTCATTATGTTTCCCAATCACAATTGTATTGACAATTGTAATCCAATTAATGTATGACATGATGTCAATACTAATCCCTAATGCAATCAGATTTCTCTTGTGAAATAGATTGTTTATCTTGGGAACTAGTCATCTCATGAGCATGAGTTTATTAGTTCACTCAGTGAGCTGGTCGGTTCATTCCCTTATTCATCCAGGATTCAACCAATGAAATATCCAATCAACCTGACACTCCAAATAGTCAATTCAACACTTGAACTGGTCAGTTTAGAGTCCAGTCAGTTAATTGTTATTTAAACTAAGTACCTAAACACTTCAACAATCAATTTAATTAGCTTTCATGATCAAACTCTTATTCCAAGTGTATCCTATGTGTGTGACCCTATTGGTTCCATATTACGTTGGCAATGAATGTCCATAACCCATTTATGACATCACAAGCAAAGAGTGGTGCCTAGTCACACATTATTGCTACCCAAGTAATTGGAAAGTTGGAAAAAAACTCCAACCTACAATCTATGATAGGTTTCATAGTGATTGCATAATTCCTTTGTCTCTGATATCTAGATTGAACTCGAGTCATGGAATCATCATCCTTTCAATGTTGAATACATGTTCCTTGAACTAGAGAAGATTATTTGAGATATATGTGACCTCAATATCATATATTGATTCACATGTGCATGCACATTCTTTTCTCAGTCTCGCTTATCAAATGGCCAAGATATCGAACTCATGTAGGAGGGACAAATCCCATCTAAATCACTCACAATCATCCCCATGTGTCATAGTGCATCCAATCATCACCTTTATGGCAAGCCTTATTTAGGATCATTGTAGATGATGTCAAAACACACCGAACAACATGTGATGAGTGTAGTGATTTTATGTCTAAGAACCACGATCACCACCTTCACTATGAGAAATGACTATGACCACCAAGTATGGTTTCCATTTATCACTCTCAAGGTGGGTCTATCTAATACAATGTTCTCTAACAAGTATCTATGTGCTTGGTTTGATATCACACATCATGACTAATGTGATTATGTCATCAACGAATCCACACTCTAGTCTTATGTGTTATTCATGTCTATCTACCTTCCACAATAACATCCTACTAGGTACATATCAAGAATGTACATACTCTTAACATCTATATGATCTCATTATTCCAGTCCTGAACTTGAATACATACGACATTGAGTAATGTTATTCCTTAGATATTCATTATGTTTCCTCATTATATCATAATTGAGTGAAACAAAATGAATAATAAGCTTTCCTTTATTATTATTAATCAAATCCTTTATATAATATGCCATCGCAGTCATCATATGATTGGCTCTCAGGGCATACATACCAACATTAAGATCATGGGAGTGGATGGCAGCTATTGGAGGCAAAATATCTCTCAACTATAGTATAGGTACATTCATAGTTATTTCCTAACCATGGCAATAGGCCCAATGGGTCCTATTTATAGTTGAGGATTCTTCCCAGCCGTTAGAACCATTTAATTTGAATTCTAGGCATTATTGGGGTGTCCAACAAATCTTTTTTTACCTTTTTTATCCCTGCAATGGCTATATTTCACTCTAGAAAACACCTTCTACAGTATCAATGGTCGAGTTACCTATGGGTCAACTCAACATACAGACCTTGCTATCTGGTCCATTTTCTGGTCGAACAAGTTGCATTCTAGTAAGAAACTCGACCAACATAAGGTCATAGAAACCACTGTGAGTAGTGTTGTTGACTACGTTACCTGACGAAAAACTCAACCCACTTCACTCACTATTTTGGGTATTCTAAAACCTCCTTACTACAATATATTTCATCCTAATTAATTCTTATACATATGAGATTAATTACAAGTCATACAATTATTACAAGTGACTTACATCAAAGATCTAAGGGGAAGATTATCTATTTTTTATTCTTGATCTTTGTGCTTGTATGATTTGATTTCTTCAAATAAGGATGTGCAAGTGTAGGCATTTGGAGTGTGTATATCTAATATAAAATCATTGAATTATAAGACAAATAAGTGGAATGGTTTACTCATCATCAAAATAAGGGATTAGTCAATCTAGACCGTGAGTCAACATTCTCCCCCCTTTTGAAACTGACCATTCGATAGATGTATTAAAAACTTTTTAAATAAATGAATAAAATCACACCTATGGAGAAATGTAGGGGTTTCAATGAATTTATTGCATTTTTGCCCCCTCAAGTTATGTTAATTGAGTTCATATACTCCCCCTTGATTTATGTTATTTCTTCTGCAAAGTTAGCTTTTTTATACAAATTATGTCTTCTCCCCATATATGTCTTCTCCCCTTTATCTATGAAATATCTTCTTCCCCTATGTCATTTCAAAAAGTGGGGGTTTGATGAGCTAAAACATAACCTTTTTTAAAAAAGGGAGACTAGAAGAGAAAAAAAAAGGATGTGTTCAAGCGATGTATGTAAAGATAATCAAGACATGCATTTGAATAACAATAGATGTAATTTTAGCAATAAATAAGGAAATTATATGCAAGAAAGTAACTCAAGATATTTGATATGAAAATCAACGAACAAGTTTAAGTATGTATTAAGAAAAATACAAGCATAGCATATAATTAGATACCATTAGACGAATAAAACTAGAACTGCATGTGTATGGACTACTAGTAGACGATATCACAAGTTAGGACTACTAGTAGGATCTAGGTCATGGGAAAAGATGTGAAACCTAAAGCATGTTATTACTAGATAAATGAAGAGAAATATCCATACAAGAGAATAATTAATTCAAGAATCATGAATGGATATAACTCACTAGAAAATATGCATCAACACCAAAAGATGATTACCACTAAATGGATATTAATCACTAGAAAATATGCATCAACACAAAAACATGATTATCAGTAAATAAATCAAGGTTGCATCAAACAAGATATACAACTAGATAGATGTAGAAAGTTAGAGCACAATGGAAGCCAGTTAATTGCAACCAGAGGTTCCAAAAAGATCATCATCAAAACATGCACAACAACTCAAGACAAGTAATTGCAAGATATAGAGATGCCAATGTAAAGCAATTAGAAAGATGGAGTTGTATGCAAGATAGGCATTTTGAAGCATGGGAAATATGCGTACCATAATAAATGTATCGAAGGGAGTGCTAATAGAATAAGGCGACTGGTTAATAAAATCTATTTGAGATGGAAATCTCATCCAAAAATCCATTCATATATTCATTGCACAGTGTTGTCGACCATGTTGGGTTAGAAAATAATTTTCCCAAAAACAAATGTTGGAAAACCCAAAAATACTTATCAGTCGAGTTCCCTTAGGACAAACTCAACTAACAACCAACTACTTGTAAAACAAAAGATGCATGTCGGTCGAGTTTCCTTAGGACAAAATTGACCGACAACAATTATTGTCCAAAAGCACACATTTTTCAGATAGAAATATCTAGAGGCATGATAAGAATTAAAACAATATTCAAACATGTATAAGTAAGTTGGTAATGCACTATGAAAACAACATGGGTATCTTTTGAGAAAGACAGTTATCATAATAAAACAATTACCAATTTTAACTCAAAAATCATATGTAAAGTGCATACCTATGGGGACATTCTGAAAAAAATCTCTTCAAACATCAACTCATGGGCCTCAAGAAGCTTGAGCATGGCTGGCAGGGTCTTCCTGGATAAATCCACCTTGACAGCCATCCCGATTTATACAATGCAAGGTTTTGCTTCCTTTGAAGATTTGCGACTGAATAGATACTAACATAAGATGTTGATCAAGGGGGGAACCACAATGTCCACCCTCAGGCCCTAGTGGCATGGAACAAAGTTACCTACAAAAAAAACACAATGGTTTAGGCTTAAAATCTATGAGGGAATGGAACTTGGCAATGATTGCCAAAGATTCCTGGGAACTAGGCACTTAAAGGAAATCTCTATGGTGCTTTGTCTTAAGGTCAAGATATAACAACTACCTAAATGGAAATATTCCCTATATCTCTAGGAGAGAGAAGATCTTCACTACAAGGAATTAATCATTGAGAACTCAATATTGATTTTGATGAATGGAAGGAACATTAATACTTGGACTGACAAATGTTGGAGCCCCATGGAGCCCCGATGAAACACTTCTGCAACACACAACAAATCCCATTCCCACCAAGCTCCTCTACCTTTAGGTAGAAATCTTAGTAGATTTGAATAATAATTAGGACATGAAGTTTCTAGAACAATGGATTCCAAAGGAGATAGTAAACAAACCACAAAGATACCTATTCCTAAGAGTTCAAGAGGAAACAATTTGAGGGATTGGAGCCACACAGAGACAGGAAGCTTCTCAACAAAGAGTGCTTATGAGTGTTTTCGATGAGACAAAGAACTAAGAAGTCCACAACAGTGGGAAATGATATGGAGATTGAAGGTAGCACCACAAATTTGGAACTTTATGTGGTTGGTGGGTCATTCAGCCATACTCACAAATGTTCATAGGTCTGAACGACACATGACTACGGATAAAACCTATCCAAGATGCAAGGAACAAGAGGAGTCTATGCTACATGCACTATGTGATTGTCACAAAGCCTCTTTAGTTTGGAAGAAGCAAATTACAAATCAAAGTTGGAATAAGTTCTTCTCTAAAGCTGATCTCTAAAAATGGCTCATGGCTAATATGAGTGTGGACAACTCACATAACATCACTTTCATGGTGAGCTATTGGCATGTATGGAAATTGAATAAATAGGAAGTCTTTGAAAACAATTTGATGTCATTTAATATATAGGTAAACATGATATACAAATAAGTTCATATTATATAGAAGGTTGGAGTCAATACAAATGAAGGCGCTACTATGAAAACCATACAAAGATGGTCAAAACCATTGGAAGGCTACATAAACATTATCACATATGCCTCCTTCACCCAAAAGCAAGCTTGCATTATTGTTGTTGCAAGGAACAATGAAGGGAAATGGAATGGTGGATTGGGCAAGATAATTGAATAAAATAATGTCTTAGAAGTAGAAATGCAAGCCATTGTTCACACACTTAGATTGGCAGAGGATCTTACCATCTCTCACTTGCAGGTAGAGACAGACTCTTTGTTGGCAAATAAGGCCATCGACAGTTTGAGGGTTATCCAAAGTTAGTGAGGTGGACTTCTGAAGGAAAATAGAGGCTCAAGAGGAATTAGTATTGCAACCATGCTAGAAGAGAAGTGAATGAAGCTACGGATAAGCTGGTGAAATTCCACTATAAAAACCAGAGTGGTGACTACTACTATAGTAGCCCACCTAATGAGTTAACAGACATAATTAACTCAGAATCATGTAATGGTAGTATTACTACCAGGTTTAATCTTAGCACAAATAATGATGAATGTAGAACTTTTGATGAACAAGCTTACATGAGGAGGGCAAATTGAATAATAATGCCTCCTGACATACTAAAAAAAGTGCATAAAACTTGGTAAAGACGAGTAGTGATTAGATATGAGCAAGAATATCATTACCTCAGTTCTTACCATTTCTTTTCCACTTGTTACCATCCCATACACATCCCACCTTTATTCTTTTATGTGGATTGAGAAACTCATTTTCAAATCAATAGCTCATGTCAATCTATTTACAAGTGGCCAAAAAAAAGATGAAATGGTCTCCAATCATATAGTGGGGTCTAGCAACCCAAGTCATGTTGCTATTAGGTTCCTTTCTAAAAGGGCAATATGTAGAACAATGACCAATTTCATTTCAATGATTGCATGTGCCCCTACTCTTGGAACTAGAGGATTCTCCATTGTATATTAGAGGTCCTTTTTCTTTATTTTTTGTTTACCTACAATCAAGTTCAATACCATCTTTACCAATTTATTTATTATTATGGTCTAGAATTTGTGTAAGATTCTTTTGACCATCTAAAAATCTTTGCAAACAAGATCTCAAACTATGATTATCATGCATAATAGAAGTAACTATAGAAGACAATTGATTAATATCATCTCTAGCATGCTAAATATCCATCTCTAACCAAAGAGCTTCAGTCATGTAAGAATCTTTTTCAATATGAAGAGCAAGAATGTCATTCTCTCTACTAGTAGAACTAGAACAAGATCCAAGGACTTTGATTTTCAAAAGCAAGAAGAATTTTCTTTTTCAAGCATAGTAGTCTTAGAAAGATAAACAATGTTTTCATATTCTACGCCATGCAAAACAAATTGTCCTCATTTTTAGTTCTAAGAACATTAATATCAAGAATGATATATTCACAATTTTAGTATGCTCTTAATTAGAATTAGGCATACAAGGTTGAGCTTCTAGAAATCTAATCTTATCAGGAAAGCTAGCATTTTCAAGTTTAAAAGCATCTACTTGACTAAGATAGGTATTTTGTTCTATCTCAGCACCATTGAATTTGAATTTAAGTTCTAGATAAAACTCTTGGAAATTGTTAACATCATCTTGCAGTCAAATTTTAGCATGTTGAAGGTCACATTTTCTTCTTGCAATTTGTCAAAAATCTTAGCAAGTTTTTCTTTTTATGCTTACTACACTTAATAGATTCATGAGAAGCTTGAATAATGACAATTGATGACTATTTATCTAAAGAGTTTAGTAGTACCTCATTTGAATCTTCATTTGAACTTTCCATGAGAGCAAAGTGTCATTCTCTACATTCACTAGATCTTGAGATAGAGCTTCACTAGAATCGTCACTTGATCTTGAGGTGGCGTCACTAGAGATTTTGTGTCATTTTTCCTTATTATTGTTCTTATCTTCCCTTCTATTGTGATTATGAATCTTTTTTACTTATGGATAATCATCCTTGAAGTGACCTTTCTTTCCATTTGAAGCATCTGGTGGATGAAGATACTTGGTTATATAGAATCTAACTTTGTAGTACATACCATATTCTTCAACTTGAGAGGATTTGTGACTTGCATAAGCATGGAAATCAATCACCTTTTTGTCCTTCTTTTGGTTTTTTTCTTCAAGCTCATCCTCTTCTTATTGGTTGAGTCTAAATTCATGGTCTTGAAGGTTTCATATGATTTCTTCAATAGGAACGTCGGTGAGGTGCTTTGTTTCTTATATGGTAGATATTTTTGTTTCCCCACGGCAAGGAAGAGTATAGAGAATTTTTAAATTCACCTTTCCTTGATCCATGCCATGACCTAGGATGGAAAGACCATTTACAATGGCATTGAACCTTGCAAAAATTTCAGCCACACTCTCCTCCTTTCACATCTTGAAGCCTTCAAAGACTTCATTGAGCATATAGACTCTACTTTCCTTCACTTTATTCGTCCCTTGTTAAATGACACACAATTTTCTCCATATATTAGGTTGTGTCACAAGAAGAAATCCAATTGAACTCAATGGGGAGAGATCGACAAAGGAGATGTTGACGACTTTGGCATTCAAGGTTGATTTATTTAGTAGCCTTGTCACATTCTTCTAGGTTTTCCTCGGATTGCTTGTATGTAAGATCCACCATTCTTCATAGATTAAGACTTGATCCTTGAATGTGAAATTACATTCTTCTCTTCCAATATAGGAAGTTTCTCCCATCGAAGATTGTAATGTTGAAGTAGTATTTTCCTCCTTGATTATCACCCATATTCTCCTACTTGTGAAAGTATTGCTTGGAGAAGAACTTTGTCTGATACCAATTGTTGGATCTATAAAAGGCTCTAGAAAGGGTGAATAAGCTAAAACCACTTAAAAAATCATTAAACCTTCAAGATATTTCCCAAGATTATATTGCAAGTATGAAATTTGGTTGTAACTAAACGTGCATAGAAAGGGAGAGAAATTAAACAAGCACCCATTAACACAAGTATTTATAGTGGTTCCAACCTCCAAAAAAGGAGATGTACATCCACTACCTAGAAAGGTAAATCTCTAGGATTTTCAACCATCTCACTCTTTATATTTCCATTATAAGAGCTACAACATATTACCACCCTTTTCTAGGTCAAGGGATAACTAGTGTTCCCTTTAAGTATAAGAGAGCCAACAACCATTACAATAGACTTGCTTATCCATGACCAAGATTATATTGTATTACCAAGGACTTACCTACTCTTCCAATGAGTCTTTGCCTTCATTAAGGACTTACTCACTCTCGAAATGAGTCTTCCCCTTCATTAAGGATTTACTCACCCTTGTAGCAAGTCTTTGGCCTTCAAGGTCTTACCCACTCTTGACTTAGATCTTCTTCCTTTGACTTCATCTTCACCAAAGAGAAGCTTTTCACCAAGGGACTCCTTCCCTTCTTCTTCTTATCCTCTCTTAGCAATGAGAAATAATCTTCATGTTCATGGTGGGAAGAGAAATTGGGAGATATAGGAAATGAGAGCCTCACAAGATATACATGTAGGACTTACAAATCTCCTACTCACTCTAATGGATGTAGCAAGTGATTAATCTCATTAGAGTGGATGGAGGCTCTTGGAGGAAAAATATCTCTTAACTATAGAATAGGAACATTCACAGTGCTTGGCTAACCATGGGAAGAAGCCCAAGAGGTTCTATTTATAGTCAAGAATGCCTCATAGATGTTAGAATCATTTAGGATGACTTCTAGTCATTATTAAGGTGTCCAATAGATCTTTCTTCACCTTTTATTCACCCCTTAAACAACTATATTTCACTCTAGAAAACACCTGCTATAGTACGGTGAGTTGAGTTACCTATGGGGACAACTTAATGAAAAAACCTTGTTGTCTGGGCCAATTTCTAGTCAGTTACATTGCATTCTGGCTAGAAACTCAGACGACTGAAGGTCCGGGAGACCCCTGTGAACAATGTTATTGGATGAGTTACCCAAGGCAAACTTGGCCAACTACACTTGTTGTTTTGGGTATTCCAAAACTACCTAAGTACAATAAAATTCATCTTGATTAATTCTATTACACATATGATCTTAATTACAATCATTTCAAGCGATTTACATCAAATATATAATGAGAAAATTATCTATTTTTCAATCTTGATCTTTGTGCTTGTATGACTTGATTTCTCTAAATTAGGATGTGCAATTTTAGGCATTTGGATCGTGTCTATTTGATAAAAAACCACTGACGTAGAAGCATTTTATAGATATAAGTGGAATGTTTTAGTGGTATTAGTTAAATTATACCTTGAGTCAACAAGATGATCTAAATATGGAGTATCTTTATATGTTTACCGAATATCTTAGAATACATGAATCGAGTACTATCTCTTGGTTTAGATTCACCAATTTTGCATTCTATATTTGCAATTTTCAACCATAACACCCATGAAATAACTATATTTCCAACTTTGAGTCAAAGCATCATAGTTTTCAACCTCAAAACTGGACTTTTCCAAGTTGGTAGTCCCTTGTAAAGTTGATTTTGGTGACTACACCCAAAAAGGTATAAAACCTTGCCATGGAAAGAATCAATCTCTATGAGGAAGTCAGCGATAGGGGTTTTAGAAAAGGTAACAAGAATCATTGATGTCGTAGAAATCATGGATCACTATCTTTGAGAGACTGCTCCAAAATTCATGAGAAAAATTATATAACACCCATTATAAGATGTACATAATATCTTTCTTGTATTCATTCCATTGGACATGTAACATACTCAAACCTAAGAATACAACCTAACACTCCCTTATTCTAGGCCCCTCCAGGTTGTGCTAATATCTAGTACCATTTTCCTTAAATGAAAGTATCTTACGATAAATTGAAGTCAAAGATCACAATGTAATTGAATCATCCACATATGAGATATTATAATGACACAAAAAAGAACCAATAATAGAATTCAATATATGAAAACACCATTTAATATATTGATTATTATTTGACCCTCTAGAATCTTATATGATTAAAAGAAAAAAAAATAAATTGAATTAATAAGAAATAATGTGCCACCATTGAATAATTTGGAGAAATAAATTCATTTAATAAATTCTTAACATTAAATTGGTGAGGTGTGATATAAAATATTTTCAAAATATGTAATTTATGTCAAATTCAAATTCCTTGTATCCCAATCAACTTAACTATAAAGTATTAGGCCCTTCAGGTGTTGTTTGCTTCTCTAAATATTAGAAAAGAAAAGACCTCAGTTAACTTATCTTTAGTTGACTTAATCAATGAATCACATTGATCATTATTAATAATGTATTGTTTGTTTTCTTGGTCACACCTTCCATATCACATCTACCCTACCTTGCATGCCCCACACAGCTTCCCTTTGTAACCAACACCAATGTTATCTCCACCTCTTATTTTTCCTTCTTCTCTCCCTCTTCTTCTCCTTCTCTTATTTCCCTCCTTGTTTTGCAACCCTAGTCGACCCCACTCATCCTCTCCATCTCCTTATTCTTCTTCCCATCAAACTTACAATTCCTTCTACCTACAATGACATTCTCCATCCTCCAACCCTTCCTCCTCCAACAAAAAAAGAATGAACCAAATTGAAGTTAAAATGAGAGAGTAATGCCTTTTTTTAGTAAACATGTATAGACTATCGCAACTGCGACGCTAGTGCCTCGACCACGACGGACGCCGCCCACGACAACCAATCATAAAATGATCATATCTCAGGCTATACTTATCTGTTTTCAATGAAACAAAGTGTGTTGGAACTGCAATTCAATCCTCTATCATCTCAGACTCTTTTCTAAATGAGAGGGAAACCTACAAGGTGATTTCTAGGGTAATGTTTGGGGAAGAACGTGAAGAACGATGGAAATCCAAAGGGTTTTCCATAGATCCGACTTGGTAAATAGTTTTAACCATTGATTCTTCTTTATCTTCATTTTCCCTTGCTTATAATCCATAATCCAATGAAGCTGAGGTTTGGTTTAACATTCAATCTTCATCTTCTACCTATAATAGACCTTTAGGACCGGGAAACACGTTAAAAGGTTGTTTTGAATGAGATCTTGAGGTATGAATCTTGGTTCAGACTCGACCTAAGATCTAAGATTAGTTGGTGAAAAGGCTAAGATTAGTGATCTTGGGAAAAGTCTGTGAGTAGATAATCTACTTCTAACCTTGATTTAAAGCATACAAATTTAAATAATGATTTTCCATCATTTGATTCTTACTCTATGATATTTGTGATGGTTTAGATAAACGTGTGTAGTGATTATCAATAGTTGAAATGATTCTACAATCATAATATTAGTGATGTATTACCAAGTTGAAAGTTTCCATGTGAATTGTTATGATTTGATAGATGATAAATGTGTAAATTGAGGCACTAGAAAGTCAGGTTTCCCTAGTTCATGCTTAAAAGAGTTGAACTATGATTTGTGAGATCTATGGAAATTATTAAATGATTTATTTGTTCAAAAATGAGATTCTTAATTGTAAAAAATAGGGTAATCATAAGATACGATGATGAAACTCGACAATCAACTAAATATCACTAGACATTAGATGTGATGGACAGTGTAGAATCCTCACAGGATAAGGCCTATGTGTGGGGAGGAAACGGTTTCCCGACTAGAGGTAGTCTAGATCAAGGTAAGCTGGAGCATACCAGTAGGGTGTGAGGGTTTTAACCAGTAGGGAAAACACCTTACAGTTGTCTGGTACCCAACACCAACCGGGAATGCCGGTGGTACCTGTGGTACATGTTGTAGTGATAAGTGGTCGGTAGGTCAACTAATGCACATTAAGCCTGAGAGCTTTGACTCACCTCCTGAGTACCCATGTTGAGAGGTGGAATATGGGATATCCAGCCACTCCCATTAGCTACCAAGAGGCAGACGTGCCCATGTCATCTACAGATGTGGAATTGAGATTAAAGACTTGGGAAACTGGGCATGCTTCTAAGTTTTGGACAATGAGATCATAGCTTATTGTGATACTTCCACATGTTGTGGTACACCTCTTGTGGGTCCAGAGGCATAATAAATAGATTTAAAATAATGTAAATATTTAGGTTATCCTTTTATTGCATTGAATATCAGTAAAACTTCCATGTTGAGTGAATTGTAGTTTTCAAACTGCCTTGCTTACATGATTGCATTTAAGTTCTATAAACTGTAAACATCATATATATATTGGTTACCTATTGATTCTCTACTCACTGATCTAGTAGATCACCAACCTACTGGATATTTTTTTAGGTAAAGGATTAGCTCTTCCTGAGGAGACGGAAGCCAACTTTAGTCAATAGTAGCACAGAGGTCTTGAAAGAAGAGTAGTTGGAATAGATAGATGGTCTCTTATCCTTCCTCTAGATCCTAGGATTGAGAGAGTGAGAAAAGAGAGAAGTTTGAAATGTAATGTACATGATGTATATTAAGTGTGAAACTCTTTCTTCTATGTAATAGTCAAGTTTTGGTGTATCTTACTATTATGTTTAATAGAGACTTATTATTCTGTAAGTGATATTGCAATATATTTTATAGAAAGAAAAATTTATGGCGAATTTTTATCAAACTTATGCCCTAATCTCATGATTAGTGGTAATCATGGGATTTGTGTGTGACAACTTCGTATCTAAGCATAGGTTGAACCTAAAATGAGTTTAGGTTTGGCATAGGGGTGATAAGAGATGAAATAGGATTAGGATGTTTTCCTCTTTGAACTATAATTTTCTAATAGATGTGTTCTGTTATGGATATGCATATGGAAGGAAGAGGATGTAGACATGGTGAGGAACAAGCTGAGAGACATTATGGCCTTGACCCTCAATCAATGGCTCAAGGTTGAGAAGATAATGAGGCAACAAGGATGTATCATATTTTTCTGGAGACAAAAGAAAAATAAAGATGGAAAGGACGTCTTCATCTTCTAGTAAGGATCTGATGAGATCCTATGAGCTGGTGAAGAAGCGTGGTGGAACTAAATTTTCTAGAACAACAGATCTAGCTGTGGAGGAGGTGTGGCCTCAACAATTGGAAAAGGTCTTTTGCCTAATGGAGTTATCAGAAGATAATCAAATCAATCATATAGTCTATTTACTCAAGGGAGGTGTTGAGTTGTGGTGGAGGGGAGTGGAAGATAAAAGGAGAAATGCAAAGATGACCTGGAAGGACTTTGTAGATGAGTTTCACCTTATTTATTTTCCTCCTACCTTCCTAAGTGATAAGATTAAGCAGTTGGAGAATATCAAACAAGGAAGTACGATAATTGGTGAATATGAGGCACATTTAAAAGGTTGGCAAATTTCTATCTGCAACTTGTTCTTGATGATGTAGAAAAGTGTAGAATATTTCAACAAGGATTAAGATTAGAGATTAGACACATTGTGTCAGCCATTGGTCAAAGTGATGGAGAAAAAATTGGGGAATTTGTTGAAGCAGCGAGATGTGTAGAGGAGTCAGTTAATGATGATAAGCAATCTGAGAGTAAGAAAAGATCTAGAAACTTCAATAGAGGGGGATAGAGAAGTGGTGGATACAGAGGAGATGGTTGTTTGTTTTCTAAGATAGGATGAGGACTTAGTTGTTTTGGGAGACAAGGATCTAGTTTTTCACCAAGTGGAGGAAGGCCCAATTCTGGTAGATGGAATACACAGTCTATGTGGACACCTCCAACTAGTTCTTTAGGATCCTTAGTGTCAGTGATAGGACTGTAGAGATATGATGCATCCATATGTGACAATTGCGGCAGGGCACATTCTAGTTAGTGTTGGGGAACTAATGCTCGAATATGTTTTCATTGTAGACAGATGGGACATATAAAAAGGGACTTCCCAAAGCTTCCATATGTCTCATAACAAAGTTCACAATTACAGTTTCAAACTCCACAGAGGCAGGCTCCAGTAGAGGGGCAAGTTCTTCAGTGGATTCAGGTTCTATAGGGGGGGCACCTAGTACCAATAGTGGAAAGCGAGGACAATGTGGTAGAGGGAGAGCTACTGGACGCTTCTTCTCAATGACACCATCAAAAGGTGTGGTTTTGCCTAGAGTTGTGATAGATGAGATGCTTTTCTTTAACAACATTTCTATTACAGTATTGATCGATCCCGATGCAACACATTATTTCATTCAAAGATGGATAGTTAGTGGATTAAATCTTCTAACCCAAGATTTATCTTATGAGTTTTTGTTAAAAGTTCCACTAGGTGAATTCTTAGTTTTGACAGAAGTATGTCCTAGATGTCTGTTGAGTTTTAGTGGGTATACAATAGTAGTTAATTTCGTAACCCTATATATTAATTCTCTTCAAATCATTTTGGGTATGGACTACCTTAAGACCTATCATGTCCAATTAGATTGTTGGAAGAAAGAAGCTATCTTTCAACAAGGTGGGTTTTCTTGTGTCTTTACTGGAGATAGGAAAGTCTTCCTCACATGTATAGTATCAGTTGTTATAGTTGAGAAGATGATGAGAAAGGGGTGTGAGGCCTTTTTAGAACAAGTGGTGGATGCTAGGGTAGAGAAAAGAGCAGTCAGTATAGCAGATATTCTAGTAGTGTGTGAGTTTTCAGATGTCTTCCCAGATGAGTTACCAAGTGTACCACTTGAAAGAAATATCGACTTTGAGATACAAACTTTACCTAGTAGCCATCTAGTAGCATTACCTGCCTATAGAATGGCACCTGGAGAGTTGAAGGAATTGAAAAATCATCTATAGGAGTTGTTGAATAAAGTATTTATTCAACCTAGTACATCACCTTGGGGAGATCCAATACTGTTCGTGAAAAAGAAGGATGGAACAATATGGTTATGTATAAACTACATGCAATTGAATAAGATAATCATTATTAATAAATATCATTTGCATAGAATTGATGACTTGTTTGATCAACTACATGAGGCAATGATCTTTTCAAAGATAGATCTTAGGTCGGGTTATCATTAGCTAAGGATAAAGGCATATGATGCACCTAAGTCAGCATTCAGAACGAGGTATGGGCACTATGAGTTTGTAGTTATGCCTTTTGGATTAAAAAATTCCATGGCATCCTTAATGGATGTGATGAACAAGATTTTCAGACCATATTTAGATCAGTTCCTAGTAGTGTTTACAGTTGACATCCTTATATATTCTAAAGATGCAGAACAACACAAGTAGTATTTGAGGATAGCCCTACAACTGTTAAGGCAACTTCAACTTTATGACAAGTTCAGCAAATGTGAGTTTTGGTTGGCTGAAGTATCTTTTCTTAGACATGTCATATCAGGAGAAGGAGTCAGTGTTGATCCTAAGAAGGTAGAATCTATTCTTCAGTGGGAGCAACCTACGACCCTACTGAGATTAGAAGTTTCCTGGGAATAGTAGGATATTACAAGAGGTTGATAAGGAACTCCAGCGCAATAACAGTGCCTCTTACATGCTTAAAAAAGAAGGATTTATCTTTTGTTTGGTCTGAATCATGTGAGAAAAGTTATCAAATTTTAAAGAAGTTAACCACAACACCAGTCTTGATATTACCAGAGGCAAATAAGGGCTATGTGGTTTTCTATGATACATCTAGGAGAGTTCTGGGATGTGTTCTTATGCAAGAAGGGAAAGTGGTGGCCTATGCTTCTAGACAACTTAAGAAGAACAAAGAGAACTATCCCACACATGATCTTGAGTTTTTAGCAATAGTGCATTCTCTGAAGACATGGCGTCATTATCTCTATGGTGAATCATGTCAGGTCTTTACTAATCATAGGAGTCTGAAGTATATTTTCACACAGAGGGATCTCAATCTGAGACAACGCAGATGGTTGGAACTTATAAAGGATTATGATGTCACCATTGAATATCATCCTGAAAAGGCAAATGTAGTAGCAGATGCTCTGAGTAGAAAGTCAACATTGTCTGCGGAAATGTTTTCAATGGCATGTGTAAAAGAGATATGTTAGTTAATATGAGAGAGATGAATTTGGATCTGAATGTTTTTGATCAAGGTGGATTGATTGCATGAATGCAGGTTAGACCTACATTTTATGACCAGATTAAGGAGCTTCAACATAGTAATAGAGAATTGCAGCATATCATGCATGATATGACAAAAGGAAAGAGATCATAGTTCATATTTTCAGATGATAGGTTGTTGTATCTACATGAAAGATTGTGTGTGCCATATGACACTGAGTTAAAGAAGTAGATTCTTGAGGAAGCTCATTCTTCTATGTATGCAATGCATCATGGTAACACAAAGATGTATAGAAACCAGAAGGAATTGTATTGATGGTTAGGTATGAAGATTGATGTGGTTGAGTATGTGGCTAAGTGTGATGTTTTTCAGTAAGTCTAGGCTGAACATCAAAAGCTGGTAGGTACTCTGCAATCTCTTCCTATCCCTCAATGGAATTGGGAGCATATCACTATGTATTTTGTGGTTGGATTACCTAGGATACCACATGGTTTTAACTCTGTATGGGTAATAGTAGATAGGCTAACAAAGTCTTCTCACTTTCTACCAATTAAGACAACATGGGATACACCAAAGTTAGCTAAAGTCTATATAGATGAGGTGTTCAGATTGCATGGGATACCTATTTCTATAATAATTGATAGAGATCCTAAATTTACATCTAGGTTTTAAAATCATTTGCAATGTTCCATGGGAACAAAATTGAAATTTAGCACAACCTTTCATCCTCAGATAGATGGACTGCCAGAGAGGACAATTCAGACCCTAGAGGATATAGTGAGAGCATGTGTTTTGTAGTTCAGTGGTAGTTGGCACGATCATCTCAATCTTACAGAGTTTTCCTATAACAACAGTCACCATTCTAGCTTAGGCATGGACCCTTATGAAGCTTTGTATGGGAGAAAGTGTAGATCTCCAATTTGTTGGTATGAAGTTGGAGAAAGGCATATTTTCGGCCCAGATTTGGTGGAAGGAATAACAAAAAAGATATATGTGATCAGACAACAGTTGAAGGTTGCCCAGGACAGACAGAAAAGCTATGCAGATAAAAGGTGTAGACCACTTAAATTTGAGGTTGGGGATGAGGTTTATTTGAAAGTTTCACCATGGAAAGGTGTTCTAAGATTTCGAAAGTGAGTCAAACTAACTCCTAGATACATGGGTCCCTATCCAATCATTCAAAGAATTGGACCGGTTGCATATAAACTAGAGTTGCCATTGGAGTTTGCCAATTTACATAATGTGTTTCATGTATCAATGTTGAATCAGTGTCATCTTAGTTCAGAGCAGATTGTAGACCCAGATCCTAAATAGTTGAGAGAGGATATCTCCTATATTGAAGGGCCAATTCAAATTCTAGACTGTAGAATTCAAAAGAATAAAAAGAGAGAGATATCCCTAGTAAAGGTTCTTTGGAGGAATCATGGTGTAGAAGTGTTGGGTTTTAGAGGAGGCAGAGAAGCAGCGGAAACAAAAAAAATTTCTCCCCAAAACCCAGAATAAAAGGAATCGCGTCAACGTATATAGAATAGGAAAGATGGTTTGTGGATGCAAACCTTGTCCTGAGGCTTGCTCTGCGACAGTACTTTGCTCCTTGCGCGGTCTTCACCTCTGGTCTTGGACGGTATCTGTGTAGCTCCTGGTCACACCGGGACTGAAGACTCCTGGTCTCACCGGGACTGTCGGAATTGACAGTTATCCTCCGAGCGACAGAGGTCTCCCGCTTCTGCAGTCGTCCACATGGACCGCCTGGAACTCCGATCTCCTTGTCGCATAAGGAACCGGAAGGAGTCGCACCCTCCTGTTGGCGTACTAGTCACCAACTCACTCTCCTGCTGTCAATTGCAACTGCAGTTGTCTTTCCCTTGCTGCACCTCCCTTTTCGGGTAGCACTTGTTCGGGCTCTCTCGGTTACCAAAACCAGAGAGAACGACAACTTTGCAGAGCAACCAGCTTGCACTCAGTTGTACTCTGAGAAGCCCCCAATACCCCTATATATATAGGCGGGTCATGGGATAGGGTTCTCTGTCCCCGGTAATATGGGACTAAAAGCAGGAGTAGAAGGGTTCGAGATTTTCCACAAAAGCAACCAACTCGCAACCTGAACCGATCATTTCACAACTGAAACGGTCGGTTGGGGACCTGAACCGGTCGGTTGACACTTCAACCGATCGGTTGGGACCCATGACTCGGTCGGTTCACTTCTGAACCGGTCGGTTCGTGGTCCTGGTCAGTTCCCGATTGACTTTCCTTCCTTTTTTGTTTCTAATTGGTATCGAATACCAATCCTTGTTCCAATCAAATTAGGCAAGTGAAACGCAAGGAAAATTCTCACCAATACTACTTTCCCAACTTGCTCGGTTGCATCAGTTGAACCGATCATTTCAACACTTGAAGAATCATTTCACCCTGACCTTGAGCCGACCGGTTCACCAAGCTCAGCCGACCGGTTCATCACATGAGTCGATCGGTTGGGAGTGTAGATTGTGCAGAATCAGTCAATTGCAATTTCAATCAATCCGATACTCCAATCAATGTGTCCAACACCTTGAACATTATGATATTGAGCTATCGATTAATTGAGTGTTTAATTGAACTACTAAACTCCTTTAGTAATCAATCTAAACATTTCTTGTGGAAAAAACTCCTCTTCCAGGTTAAATCCTATGTGTGTGACCCTGCAGGTCCATTTCACATTGGCAGTGAAAGTCCATAACACTTATGACTTCACAAGCAAAGAGCAGTGCCTAGTCACACATCAGTGCTACCCAAGTGAAATAGAAAGTTGGAGAACAACTTTCAATCCTACAATCCGTGAATGGTGTTACAGTGAATGTATAATTTCTTTGTCACTGACATCCTGAATGAACTCGAGGCATGGAACAGTCATCCTATCAACATTTATTCATTTCCTTGATCTCAGAGCAGACCGAGTGAGATGTGTATGACATTCATATCACATATTGATTCACACGTGCTTGCGCATGCCTTTCTCAATCCTACTCATCAAGTGGCCATGGATATCAAACTCCCTTAGGAGGGACAAATCCCATATCTATCACTCACCCCTCAAAAGCCCCATGTGTCAAAGCCAACCAATCATCACCTTTATAACAACCCATGTTTCAGGACTGCGTTTGATGATGTCAAAGTGTACCCAACGACATGTGTTGAGTGTAGTGATTTCAGGTCTAAGAATCACACTCACCACCATCACTGTGAGAGTTGACTGTGACTACCAAGTCATGGTTCCATGTGCCACTCTCACAGTGGGTCTGTCAAGTACCTTGTTGTCTAACAAGTACCTATGTGCTTGGTTTGATATCTCTATATCATGACTAATGAGATTTTGTCATCAACCAACACACAATCTAGTCTTTAGTGTTATTGATGTCTATGGTTATTTCCACAATAACAACCGACTAGAGACCAAACAAGAATGTATACTCTTAACATCTGTATGATCTCATCGTTTAGGTCCTTAACCTAAAAGCATACATCATTGAGTAAAATCATTCCTTAGACATCTATCGTGTTACACCATCATCTCATAAATATTTTAAACATATAGATCGGAAATTGCCTTTATTATTATTCAAATCATTTACAAAGTATCCCATTACAATCATCACATGACTTGCTCTATGGGCATACATACCAACAGACTCCCACTTGCACTTAGAGCCAGTCACCAAGGAATCTCAATCCTTGTGACCTAGCATGACCATCATGCTTCTGCTGAGAAAGGGCCTTAGTCAGTGGATCAGCTATGTTGTCTTCAGTTGGTACTTTGCAAATCTTCACACCTCCTCGTTGTACAATCTCTCGTATGAGATGGAAGCGCCGCAGTATGTGCTTGGACCGCTGATGTGATCTGGGCTCCTTAGCTTGTGCAATAACTCCATTATTGTCACAATAAATCTCAATTGCAACACAACTACTGGGAACTACACCAAGTTCAGAAATGAACTTCCTGATCCACACAACCTCCTTTTCTGCATGTGATGCAGCAATATACTCGACCTCTATAGTAGAATCGGCAACTATTTTTGCTTGGAACTCTTCTAGCTCACAGCTCCATTATTAAGGAAGAACACAAATCCTGACTGCGATCTGTAATCATCTTTATCGGTTTGGAAGCTTGCATCGGTGTAACCCTTTACAACCAACTCTTCCTCGCCGCCGTACACAAGAAACTGATCCTTAGTCCTTCGCAAGTACTTGAGGATGTTCTTCACGGTTGTCCAGTGAGCATCCCTGGGATCTGACTGGTACCTGCTCATCATGGTGAGAGCATACGAGACATCTGGGTGTGTGCACAACATAGCGTACATGATGGATCTGATGGCTAATGCATATGGGATCCCATTCATACGGTCCCTCTCTTCACAATATTGGGGACATTGAGCTTTAGAGACGGTGACTCCATGTAGCATGGGGATGTTGCTTCTCTTTGAGTTCTCCATGCTGAATCGCTTCAGCACTTTGTCAATGTACGTGCTCTGACTTAATACGAGAAGCCTTCTAGATCTATCTCTATAGATCTTAATTCCTATAATGTAGGATGATTCTCCTAAGTCCTTCATTGAGAAAGTATTCCCAAGCCAAGTCTTTACCTTCTCTAAGGCTAAGACATCATTCCCCATCAAAAGTATGTCATCCACATACAATATGAGGAATGTGGTCGAGCACCCACTAACCTTCTTGTACACACAAGGTTCATCTTCATTTTTAATAAAGCCAAACACTTTGACTTCCTCATCAAATCGAAGATTCCAACTCCAAGATGCTTGCTTCAATCCATAGATTGACCTTTGCAGCTTACATACTTTATTGGCATTCTTTGGATCTACAAAACCTTCAGGTTGTGTCATGTACACATCCTCATTTATATTCCCATTAAGGAATGCGGTTTTAACATCCATCTGCCAAATCTCATAGTCATAATAAGTTGCAATAGCAAGCATGATCCTGATGAACTTAATCATGGCAAATGGAGAAAAGGTTTCATCATAGTCAACACCTTGAACTTGTCGAAATCCCTTAGCAACCAATCTGCCCTTATAAGTTTGCACATTGCCATCCATGACGGTCTTCTTCTTAAAGACCCACTTGCACCCTATGGGTTTTACCCCTTCGGGTGGTTCCACCAAAGTCCATACTTTGTTGGAGTACATGGATTCCATCTCGGATCTCATGGCTTCAAGCCATTTCTCAAAATATGGCCCCTCCATAGCCTCTACGTAGGTAGTTGGATCATCATCTATGATCAACTCACCACCTTCCTGGGTTACAAGGTATCCAAACCTCTCAGGTTCAAGGCGAGTCCTACTAGATCTACGAGGTCCTTGTGTTACCTGAGGAGACTGAGATTCCACAACACCTTGTGAATCTACATTTTTCTCTGGTACATCTACCAGTTCAATGTTTTCTTGTTGGGCTTGAACCTCTTCAAGCTCTATATTCCTCCCACTGCTTCCTTTGGAAATAAATTCCCTTTCTAGGAATACAGCATCCCTGGCAACAAACACTTTGTTGTCAGTTGGGTGGTATAAGTAATATCCCCTCGTTTCCTTAGGATATCCAACAAAATAACATTTATTGGATTTAGGTCCAAGCTTATCAGGAAACATTTTCTTGACGTAAGCCTCACAACCCCAAATCTTCATAAAAGACAAAATGGGACGCTTCCCATACCATATCTCATATGGTGTCTTTTGAACCAATTTAGATGGTACACGGTTAAGCGTAAACGCGGCGGTTTCAAGAGCATGACCCCAGAAAGAAATTGGAAGATCGGCAAAACTCATCATTGATCGCACCATATCCAACAATGTGTGATTCCTTCTTTCAGACACACCATTATGATGTGGTGTTCCAGGCGGAGTCCATTGTGATACAATACCACGGGCTCGTAGAAGGTACTCAAACTCCTGGCTTAAGTATTCTCCACCTTGATCGGATCGAAGTGCCTTAATACTTTTACCAAGTTGGTTCTGTACTTCATTCATGAAATCCTTGAACTTTTCAAGGGTTTCTGACTTATGTTTCATCAGGTAAACATAGACATACCTACTGAAGTCATCAGTAAAGGTAATGAAGTACTGATACCCATTTCTGGCATTAGTTCTAAAAGGCCCACATACATCAGTATGTATGAGTCCTAATAGATCACTAGCTCTCTCACCTTTACCTGAAAAGGGAGTCTTGGTCATCTTTCCCAACAAACAAGATTCACATGTCTCTATTGATTCATAATCAAAAGAGTCTAGATAACCATCTTTATGGAGTCTAGAAATGCACTTCTCATTTATGTGCCCTAGACGACAATGCCAGAGATATGTTTTGTTTGAGTCGTTGAGTTTTTACTTATTGGTGTTTACGTTGTATACATTTGTCTCCAAGTCTATCAAGTATAGACCATAAGACATTGGGGCACTGCCATAAAAGATCCCATCTTTAGAAATGGAACATTTTCCATTCTTAATAAGAAATTCAAATCCATCTTTGTCCAAACAAGAGACCGAAATGATATTCCTATTTATGGCAGGTACATAATAGCAGTTCTTCAACTCTATTATTAGCCCACTTGGTAGAGTTAACTCATAGGTTCCTATGGCACTGGCGGAAACACTTGCCCCATTGGCAACACGTAGTTCAACCTCGCCTTTCCCCAAAGGCCTACTTCTCTTAAGATCCTTCACATTTGAACAAATGTGAGATCCGCATCCGGTATCTAGTACCCATGATGAAGAAGTAGTAAAGTTAATCTCTATCACGTATACACCAGAAGTAGAGATCTCTATCTCTGACTTCTTTTTCCATTGTTCCTTCCATCCTCTCCATGTAGAAGAAATTGGTTTGGCAAGAGAACACTTCTCTCCCTTACCTACTTCTTTCTTCACTAACGCATTAAGCGTACATAGAGTGGATTCTAAGGCTCCTGGTATATCTGGATTGTGCAAAACACTTCTCACAGTCCTGAATCAGTTATGGAATTTATTCTCAATTAATTTGCCCATTTTAAAAGATGATTCTTTTGCCATTCTACAAGAGAAAATTTGCATTTGTCAAAACCCTTTTGATTTGATTTGAATAAATTTTACGATAGTTAATTAGGCCTTTAATTAATTACCGCTCCCACTATTTTGAATCAAATTGATAGCCCTCACCATCAATTCGGAAGATTGCAGCGTACAATCTTCTAGTGGGTCAAGATCTTGAAATCCTCTGAGCCATGGACCAGCTAGGGTTGTCACCCACAACTCAGATCTCTCAGGTAGGCAACTCTTGCCAATTGCATCATATGCAACTCTTGAAAGATGTCATATGCAACTCTTTGCCATGATCATATCCATGCCTCAAGGTACTAGATCCTATCTAGATCACCTTATTAAGTCCGACCCAAAGCCAACACGATGAACATGCACCCTGCTAGGGCAGACCCACACATTCATCCTTCACGCTTCCACGAGATAGACGGTGCACCATGCTAGGGTGTGCCCACACTTGGTCGATCAAGATTTTCACATGTGTCGCATTTGGAAGGCATCTAAAACTTAATATTTAATGAGGGATTTGGTTTTTATATACATATACATATCCAATCACCACAATATATAGTAAGTATCATATACATGCTATATCCCACAGAAAACATGCAAAACGATAAAAAGCAATGATTATGGCCATCCTATTGTGATTCCTCGAGCCAAGAGCAATCACGGTCATCTAGATCTACATCACATGCAACCTGTACAAGATGAAATATGTGCCTGCCTTTCCGGGTTTGATCAGCTCATCTCCATGACCGATCGGCTCGCCATCAGGTTGGTTGTTCGGGTGCCACCAGCCAATCGACTGGCACCTCCAGCCGATCGGTTCACCGGTCGTCGTGCATCTCCTCAGGTCTCCACCTGCTCGTCTCGCTCCTCGAACTGGCCGTCTGGATCACCAACCGATCGGTTCACGCCTTGAACCGATCGTCTCAGGTCGTCTGTCATTCTTTGACATAACAAGAAATAAAATCTATCCTATTTACAATTGAATTGTGAAACCCGAGTTACATTCTGGGGGAGAAAAGGTAGGAAAAGAATTCTCGAATTATTTCGAGTTACATCAGGAATAAGAGAAGGGGAATCAGTGCACAAACTGAGATGCAAGCAACCACATACAACCACACACAGATATAGGGGTTTATAGGCCATAATCATGCTACACATCCACCACAAAACTCATTTAAGGGCGACGCGTATCGAGTGCATTAATATTACATATCATATATGTATATTTTGGGATTTGTGGATTGGACATGCATAAAGCCAATTTTATTCGCATCGTATGCAATAAATAAAGGCGACAAACCAAAATTGATCATATCAATAATCCTAAAATATAGAATAGTTGACGTTGCTCTGATACCACTGTTGGGTTTTAGAGGAGGCAGAGAAGCAGCGGAAACAAAAAAAATTTCTCCCCAAAACCCAGAACAAAAGGAATCGCGTCAACGTCTATAGAATAGGAAAGATGGTTTGTGGATGCATACCTTGTCCCGAGGCTTGCTTGGTGACAGTACTTTGCGCCTTGCACGGTCTTCACCTCCGATCTTGGACAGTGTCTGTGCAGCTCGTGGTCACACTGGGACTGAAGACTCCTGGTCTCATCGGGACTGTCGGGATTGACAGTTGTCCTCCGAGCGACAGAGGTCTCCCGCCTCTACAGTCGTCCACACGGACCGCCTGGAACTCCGATCTCCTTGTCGCACAAGGAACCAGAAGGAGTCGCACCCTCCTGTTGGCGTACTAGTCGCCAACACACTCTCTTGCTGCCAATTGCAACTGTAGTTGTCTTTCCCTTGTTGCGCCTCCCTTTTCGGGTAGTACTTGCTCGGGCTCTCTCGGTTACCAAAACCAGAGAGAACGACAACTTTACAGAGCAACCGGCTTGCACTGAGTTGTACTCTGAGAAGCCCCCAATACCCCTATATATAGGTGGGTCATGGGATAGGGTTCTCTGTCCCCGGCAATATGGGACTAAAAGTAGGAGTAGAAGGGTTCAAGATTTTCCACAAAAGAAACCAACTCGCAACCTGAACCGATCGTTTCACAACTGAAATGGTCAGTTGGGGACCTGAACCGGTCAGTTGACACCTCAACCGATCGGTTGGGACCCATGAGCCGGTCGGTTCACTTCTGAACCGGTCGGTTTGTGGTCCTGGTCAGTTCCCGATTGACTTTCCTTCCTTTTTTGTTTCTAATTGGTATCGAATACCAATCCTTGTTCCAATCAAATTGGGCAAGTGAAATGCAAGGAAAATTCTCACCAATCCTACTTTCCCAACTTGCTCGGTTGCATCAGTTGAACCGATCATTTCAACACTTGAAGCAATCATTTCACCCTGACCTTGAGCCGATCGGCTCAACACTTGAGCCGACCGGTTCACCAAGCTCAGCCGACCGGTTCATCACATGAGCTGATCGGTTGGGAGTGCAGATTGTGCAGAATCAGTCAATTGTGATTTCAATCAATCTGATACTCCAATCAATGTGCCCAACACCTTGAACATTATGATATTGAGCTATCGATTAATCGAGTATTTAATTGAACTACTAAACTCCTTTAGTAATCAATCTAAACATTGCTTGTGGACAAAACTCCTCTTCCAGGTTAAATCCTATGTGTTTGACCCTACATGTCCATTTCACGTTGGCAGTGAAAGTCCATAACACTTATGACTTCACAAGCAAAGAGCGGTGCCTAGTCACACATCAGTGCTACCCAAGTGAAATAGAAAGTTGGAGAACAACTTTCAATCCTACAATCTGTGAATGGTGTTACAGTGAATGTATAATTTCTTTGTCACTGATATCCTGAATGAACTCGAGGCATGGAACAGTCATCCTGTCAACATTCATTCATTTCCTTGATCTCAGAGCAGACCGAGTGAGATGTGTATGACAACAATATCACATATTGATTCACACGTGCATGCGCATGCCTTTCTCAATCCTACTCATCAAGTGGCCAAGGATATCAAACTCCCTCAGGAGGGACAAATCCCATATCTATCACTCACCCCTCAAAAGCCCCATGTGTCAAAGCCAACCAATCATCACCTTTATAGCAACCCATGTTTCAGGACTGCGTTTGATGATGTCAAAGTGTACCCAACGACATGTGTTTAGTGTAGTGATTACAGGTCTAAGAATCACACTCACCACCATCACTGTGAGATCTGACTGTGACTACCAAGTCATGGTTCCATGTGTCACTCTCACGGTGGGTCTGTCTGGTACCTTGTTCTCTAACAAGTACCTATGTTCTTGGTTTGATATCTCTATATCATGACTAATGAGATTCTGTCATCAACCAACACACAATCTAGTCTTTAGTGTTATTGATGTCTATGGTTATTTCCACAATAACAACCGACTAGGGACCAAACAAGAATGTATACTCTTAACATCCGTATGATCTCATCATTTAGGTCCTTAACCTCAAAGCATACATCATTGAGTAAAATCATTCTTTAGACATCTATCATGTTGCACCATCATCTCAGAAATAGTTTAAACATATAGATCGAAAATTGCCTTTATTATTATTCAAATCATTTACAAAGTATCCCATTACAATCATCACATGACTTGCTCTATGGGCATACATACCAACAGACTCCCACTTGCACTTAGAGCCAGTCACCAAGGAACCTCAATCCTTGTGACCTAGCATGACCATCATGCTTCTGCTGAGAAAGGGCCTTAGTCAGTGGATCAGCTATGTTGTCTTCAGTTGGTACTTTGCAAATCTTCACATCTCCTTGCTGTACGATCTCTCGTATGAGATGGAAGCACCGCAGTATGTGCTTGGACTGCTGATGTGATCTGTGCCCCTTAGCTTGTGCAATAGATCCATTATTGTCACAATAAAGCTCAATTACATCACAGCTACTGGGAACTACACCAAGTTCAGAAATGAACTTCCTGATCCACACAGCCTCCTTTGCTGCATGTGATGCAGCACTATACTCAGCCTCTGTAGTAGAATCGACAACTGTTTCTTGCTTGGAACTCTTCCAGCTCACAGCTCCATTATTAAGGCAGAACACAAATCCTGACTATGATCTGTAATCATCTTTATCGGTTTGGAAGCTTGCATTGGTGTAACCCTTTACAACCAGCTCTTCCTCGCCGCCGTACACAAGAAATTGATCCTTAGTCCTTCGCAAGTACTTGAGGATGTTCTTCATGGCTGTCTAGTGAGCATCCCCGGGATCTGACTGGTACCTGCTCGTCATGCTGAGAGCATACGAGACATCTGGGCGTGTGCACAACATAGCGTACATGATGGATCCGATGGCTGATGCATATGGGATCATATTCATATGCTCCCTCTCTTCATAAGATTGGGGACATTGAGCTCTAGAGACGGTGACTCCATGTAGCATGGGGATGTTGCTTCTCTTTGAGTTCTCCATGCTGAACCGCTTCAACACTTTGTCAATGTGCGTGCTCTGACTTAGTTCGAGAAGCCTTCTAGATCTATCTCTATAGATCTTAATTTCTAGAATGTAGGATGCTTCTCCTAAGTCCTTCATTGAGAAAGTATTCCCGAGCCAAGTCCTTACCTTCTCTGAGGCTAAGACATCATTCCCCATCAAAAGTATGTCATCCACATACAATATGAGGAATGTGGTCGAGCTCCCACTAACCTTCTTGTACACACAAGGTTCATCTTCATTTTGAATAAAGCCAAACACTTTGACTTCCTCATCAAATCGAAGATTCCAACTCTGAGATGCTTGCTTTAATCCATAGATTGACCTTTGCAGCTTACAAACTTTATTGGCATTCTTTGGATCTACAAAACCTTCAGGTTGTGTCATGTACACATCCTCATTTATATTCTCGTTAAGGAATGCGGTTTTAACATCCATCTGCCAAATCTCATAGTCATAATAAGCTACAATAGCAAGCATGATCCTGATGGACTTAATCATGGCAACTGGAGAAAAGGTTTCGTCATAGTCAACACCTTGAACTTGTCGAAATCCCTTAGCAACCAATCTGCCCTTATAAGTTTGCACATTGCCATCCATGTCGGTCTTCTTCTTAAAGACCCACTTGCACCCTAGGGGTTTTACCCCTTCAGGTGGCTCCACCAAAGTCCATACTTTGTTGGAGTACATGGATTCCATCTCGGATCTCATGGCTTCAAGCCATTTCTCAGAATCTGGCCCCTCCATAGCCTCTACGTAGGTAGTTGGATCATCATCTATGATCAACTCACCACCTTCCTGGGTTACAAGGTATACAAACCTCTCAGGTTCAAGGTGGGTCCTACTAGATCTATGAGGTCCTTGTGTTACCTGAGGAGACTGAGATTCCACAACACCTTGTGAATCTACATTTTCCTTTGGTACATCTACCGGTTCAATGTTTTCTTGTTGGGCTTGAACCTCTTCAAGCTCTATATTCCTCCCACTGCTTCCTTTGGAAATAAATTCCCTTTCTAGGAATGCAGCATCCCTGGCAACAAACACTTTGTTGTCAGTTGGGTGGTATGAGTAATATCCCCTCGTTTCCTTGGTATATCCAACAAAATAACATTTATCGAATTTGGGTCCAAGCTTATCAGGAAACATTCTCTTGACGTAAGCCTCACAACCCCAAATCTTCATAAAAGACAAAACGGAACGCTTCCCATACCATATCTCATATGGTGTCTTTTGAACCGATTTAGATGGTACACGGTTAAGCGTAAATGCGGCAGTTTCAAGAGAATGACCCCAGAAAGAAATTGGAAGATCAGCAAAACTCATCATTGATCGCACCATATCCAAAAATCTGCAATTCCTTCTTTCAAACACACCATTATGTTGTGGTGTTCCAGGCGGAGTCCATTGTGATACAATACCATGGGCTCGCAGAAGGTCCTCAAACTCCTGGCTTAAGTATTCTCCACCTCGATCGGATAGAAGTGCCTTAATACTTTTACCAAGTTGGTTTTGTACTTCATTCATGAAATCCTTGAGCTTTTCAAGAGTTTCTGACTTATGTTTCATCAGGTACACATAGCCATACCTACTGAAGTCATCAGTAAAGGTAATGAAGTACTGATACCCATTTCTGGCATTAGTTCTAAAAGGCCCACATACATCAGTATGTATGAGTCATAATAGATCAATAGTTCTCTCACCTTTACCTGAAAAGGGATTCTTGGTCATCTTGCCCAACAAACAAGATTCACATGTCTCTATTGATTCATAATCAAAAGAGTCTAGATAACCATCTTTATGGAGTCTAGAAATGCGCTTCTCATTTATGTGCCCTAGACGACAATGCCAGAGATATGTTTTGTTTGAGTCGTTGAGTTTTTGATTTTTGGTGTTTAGGTTGTATACATTTGTCTCCAAGTCTATCAAGTATAGACCATAAGACATTGGGGCACTGCCATAAAAGATCCCATCTTTAGAAATGGAACATTTTCCATTCTTAATAAGAAATTCAAATCCATCTTTGTCCAAACAAGAGACGGAAATGATATTCCTATTTATGGCAGGTACATAATAGCAGTTCTTCAACTCTATTATTATCCCACTTGGTAGAGTTAACTCATAGGTTCCTACGTCACTGGCGGCAACTATTGCCCCATTGGCAACACATAGTTCAACCTCACCTTTCCCCAAAGGCCTACTTCTCTTAAGATCCTTCACATTTGAACAAATGTGAGATCCGCATCCAGTATCAAGTACCCATGACGAAGAAGTAGTAAAGTTAATCTCTATCATGTATACACCAGAAGTAGAGATCTCTATCTCTGACTTCTTCTTCCATTGTTCCTTCCATCCTCTCCATGTAGAAGAAATTGGTTTGGCGAGAGAACACTTCTCTCCCTTACCTACTTTCTTCTTCACTAACGCATTAAGCGTACATAGAGTGGATTCTAAGGCTCCTAGTATATCTGGATTGTGCAGAACACTTCTCACAGTCCTCAACCAGTTATGGTATTTATTCTCAATTAATTTTCCCATTTTAAAAGATGATTCTTTTGCCATTCTATAAGAGAAAATTTGCATTTGTCGAAACCCTTTTGATTTGATTTGAATAAATTTGACGATAGTTAATTAGGCCTTTAATTAATTACCGCTCCCACTATTTTGACTCAAATTGATAGCCCTCACCATCAATTCGGAAGATTGCAGCCTTTAATTAATTCAAGATCCTGAAATCCTCTGTAGGGGTTTTGACTAGTAGGGTAAACTCCTAACAGTTGTGTGGTATCCAACACCAACCGGGGATGTCGGTGGTACCTGTATTACATGTTGTAGTGATCAGTGGTCGATAGGTCTACTGATGCACATGAAGCCTGAGGGCTTTGACTCACTACCTGAGTACCCAGGTTGAGAGGTGCAATATGAGATATCTAGCCGCTCCCATTAGCCACTGAGAGGCAAACATGCTGATGCCAGTTGCATACGTGGTATTGAGATCAAAGACTTAGGAACCCAGGCATGCTTCTAAGTCTTATACAGTGAGATCGTAGCTTGTTGCGATACTTCCACATGTTGTGGTACACCTCATGTGGGTCTAGAGGCATAATAAATAGATTTAAAATAATGTAAATAGTTGGGTTATCCTTTTATTGCATTCAGTATCTGTACAAATGCCATTTTGAGTGAATTATAGTTTTAAAACTACCATGCTTACATGATTGCATTTAAGTTCTATAAATTGTAAACATCATAAATATTTGAGTTACATGTTGATTCTCTACTCACTTAGCCAGTAGATCACCAACCTACTGAACAATTTTTTAGGTAAAGGAATAGCTCTTCCTAAGGAGATGGAAGCCAACTTTAATGAAGAGTAGCACAGAGGTCTTGAAAGAAGAGTGGTTAAAAAAGATAGATCGTCTCTTATACTTCCGCTAGATCCTGGGATTAAGAATGTAATGTACATGATGTATATTAAATGTGAAACTCTTGCTTCTATGTAATAGTCAAGTTCTGTTGTATCTTATTGTTATGTTTAATAGAGACTTATTGTTCAGTAAGTGATATTGCAATATATTTTGGAGAAAGAAAAATTTATGGCTGATTTTCATCAAACTTATGCCCTAATCCAAAGATTAGTGGTAATCGTGGTATGTGGGTGTGACACAAACCCTATCATCTGAGGTACAACCACAAATGTCCTCAATCACATCACATCTACAAAAATCCAATACACGGTCATAGCCATTCTCCATATGAGGCATGATCGCAGTCATCATCCATAACCTTGGGATCAAGATGGCAAGGACACAAAGTCTCATGCACCCGCACATACACAACAGTTATGTATGCGACTCTGAGTTTCCCTTAGAAATACTCGTTTCCCCATCCAGAAAGTCATGACATTGGAATGGTTCTATGGAACAAGGAACTACATGATTAGGGTTTCACTTGACTAGTTATGCCAATTAGTTGGGTTAAGATTGCATCAATAAAGTTATAATGTTACATATAAATCATAAAAGAGTTCTAACAAAATATGAGTATGCAACAACTCCAGAGGATATAAAACATATAAGGTATTATTCTTGCCATATCATCACATGATACCAATCCATGTCACATAAGTAAGAGTATTAGACCTCCATTAGGTATTAAATCATGCCCAAGGGTCATTAATACCATCACCTCATTTCCTGTAAGAACATTATTACCTTCCATGCCTTACCAATGGCTCATTAAACCATCACCATACATGTGATAAGTTTGACATAACATTGCATTTAATAGCTATGATGTTCATATGACAACATATTAGGGTTACAAAATCATTGAGAGAGTATTACATAATCATACTAATCATACAAGGGAGCTAAGTATGCTTAACTATCATATCCTATTTGTATTAGGGTTAGGTTTAACAATATAGGTTGAATTGAAGTTACGAATCAGTACTCAAAGATAAACCCTAGCACTTGGCATCCTCATCGAATCGTGGAAGTATAAGATCAAACATATCCATCGATTTAGAAGCATCAAACCCAAACCATAGAATCATGAACATCACCAAGACCATCATATGTTGGATAAGAAAAACCATCAGATGCAATGCAAGTAAAACCTTTCACATTTCACCTAGGAAAACCATCGAGTTATGACCTAAAAGAGTCATTAAACATGACTTGGTAAGGTCATCGGTTGTGGATGTGGGATCCACCATTGTATGTGGCATCTAGATTCACTATCGAATATGGACAATAGAACCACCATCGGAACATCATCTAGTGAACCCATCGATTGTGGACCATCAACCAAGGAGTCAGAAAAACCATCGACCTAAGAGTCAGAAAAGCCATCGAGTGTGGAAGAAGAAAAGCCATGGTTGATGACCCAATGAGACCATTGAGTTTGGGATCAGTGGAACCATAAAGTGTGGTCAGTAGGTGGGAAAATAGATCCATAAACCAAGTAAAACCATTTTTTTGGTGGAAGGAGGAAAACCATCAAATGAAACCACTACATGTGAGTGTCAAAACCATCAGTTGTGGAGAACCAAGAAATTGGTTGTGAGGAGTAATAAAACCATCATTGTGTGCACAAGAGAAAGTCCAAAATAGAAATTAAGTCAAGACCATCTATTGACACAAGAAGGTCAAACAAGATAACACCAAGAACCAAACCATCGGGTTATAAAATAAGAAGGGAAAATCTGCTCAAAACCCTAAGTAGTAACCATAGTTTGAAAGACCAAAAACCATCATTTTCCACATTCATGCAATTCTAGAGCTTCCATTACCAAGGAAAGCTTATGCACAAGGTTTTGGGTTCATCCAATGACCTAAAATACTCAATAACTACAATACAAGCACAAATCCTAGCAAAGATAGCATCTTTCTACTTAGAACTTTGTTTGGAGCAAAGATCATGTACATACAAGCTAGGAATAAGCAATAAATGTGGAGAAAGTTATATAACTTGCCTATAGGATGAATATGCAGCTCTAAATAACATCGTCGATCGAGGAAAGAAGGTAGAAACCCTAGCTTGAGCGCTCCATTTGGCCAAGGTAGCTCCTTCTCCATAGAGGAAGCAAATCCTAGGTCAAGGAATCAAGAAGAGGTGTTTTTCAAGCTCTAATACAAGCTACACCATGGATATGACCAGGAAGAAGATAGAAGAAGGTAGGAAAACAAAGAAAACAAAGGAAAGGAGGGATATCTTACTTGCTTAGGTCAAGAACAAGCTAAGGAAGCTCCACAAGCTCAAAGAGAGGGTAGATGAGAACACTAGGTGCACATGTAAGGTAGATCGGCCAACCTTTTCCTGCCTTGGCTCCTTCTTCTCCACCATACAATGGGTAAAATCTCTAAAAATTAAGACAAAGGGTTCGTTTCAATGGAAGGAGGGAGGTATATAAGTCTATGTGTGAGAGAGAAGAGGGGGTTAAGGTGTCTAGTCATGTTTTCCATGTGCCCATGGTCTAAAATGCCTCATACATGCAAGAAGCGGGTCCATTGGTTGTGGGAGTCAAGAGAGCCATCAATCTTGACTCCCACGGTAGCTATTGACCTCCAACAGCACAGTGACCATCAGATCTTGATCAACGGTGCAAGCCCTAGCATCAGTATCGATTCAACACTCTACATGGTGAGCCATCGATCCATTGAGCATCAAGAGAGGAAACCATCAACCCTCCCACCTCAAGGGACCATCATCGCATCCCAAAACATAAGGAAGGACATCAAAGCTATCTAAACTAAGAGAATCATCGAGTTCTAACACTCAAGGTAGCCCATCTATGAGAGGAAACCCTAAGCTCGACCCTAGGTAAATGTCACCACCAACCCAAGGTGTAACAAGGTGCCCCAAGAAAAAACCAGCTCAAGAATGATATGAAAACATGTGAGACACTAAAAGCATGTTACGAATTGCAAGAAAAATCCCTATATATGGGTAAATTGCAAGCCCAAAACAAGCACATAAAGGCATAACCAGCTCAAATAGTGTCCAAACTTGACCAAACTTGAAAATTAGGTTTGTCACATGGTATCAAGACACATATTAGGATTTTATTAAGGTTTTAGAACCCAATTAAGATTAAAAAAAAGTATGTTCAACCATAAAATAAGGTCATGGGTCTTACAACCATAAACTCCTAACAAGGATTTCTCCCCTAAAATCCTACACAAACAAGGATGGGTACTTCCTATGCATCTCATCCTCTAAATCCCACATGGCCTCCTACACACCACAGTGATTCCACAAACCTTAAATAAGGATATATCCTTCTTCTTTAGCTTTTTCACTCTCCTATCTAGGATCAACACATGGCCCTCCTCATAAGACACATCCTCCTCCAACTCAACCTCCACTGGCTGTAACACATGTTCTGTATCAGGGTGACACTTTCTCAACATGAAAACATGAAAGACATTGTACAACCTGTGCAACTCTGGCGGTAACCTCGACTTGTATGCTACATTTTCAGTATGTGCCAAGATAGGGTATGGTCCCATAAACCTAGGAGCCAACTTACCCTTCTTACCAAACCCCAACACACCTTTTTATGGGGAAACCTTAAGGTACACACACTCCCCAACTTGGAACTCAAGCGGTCTGTGACACTTGTCAGCATAAGACTTATGTCTATCCTGGGATGCCTTCAACTATTGTTGTATCACCTTGATCTTTTCTGTAGTCTACTGTACCAACTCAGGACCTAACAGTTGATACTCACTTGTCTCATACCAACATAGAGGTGATTGACAACTTATCCCGTATAAATCCTCACAAGGTGCCATTTCTATACTTCTCTGATAATTTTTGTTGTAGGCCAACTTAATCAAACTCATGTGCACATCCCAACTATCAAGAAACTATAGAATGCATGCCCTCAACATATCCTCCAAAGTCTACATGGTCCTCTCTAACTGACCATCTATTTGCGGAAAAGACGTACTAAACTTATCCCCAAACTTGTATGCAGATGTTCCCAAAATTGACTATAAACTGTGGACCTCTGTCAGATACTATGGTATCTTGAATACCGTGTAGATGAACTATCTCATCAACATATATATGTGCCAATTTCTATATTGTAAACATTGTCTTGAGTGGAAGGAAGTGAGCTGACTTAATCAACCTGTCAACTATCACCCATATGGAATCATGACCTTTTGTTGTCTTAGGAATACCAACCACAAAGTACATGGTTATATGATCCCATTTCTACTATGGTATCAGCAAGGTTTGTAATGTCCCTGTGGGCTTTTGATATCCATCCTTGACCTACTGACAAACTGGACATTTAGCTAGGAACTATGCCACATCATGTTTCAAACCTGGACACTAATATAAGTCCTTCGGATTATGGTATATATTGGTACTATCGGGATGCATCGCGTACATTGAGGAATGAGATTCTTCAAGTACCATCTTCCTTATACTATCAACATCTGGAATCATTTTCCTATTGTGAAAATAAATTGTCCTGTCATATGACTCATGGAAGCCATCATGTTTCCTACTACCAAACTTTGACATTATATTATGCATCACGATATTATTTTGTTATGCATCTCTAATCTATTTTATCAAGGTAGTCTTCACCTACAACTATTGTATTAGTCCTGACAATAGAGATACTTCCAACTATACATTCATCTAGAGAAGCGATACCATCGTATCCCACTTATGACAAACCATAGAGTGTAATTGTTCCTTGTCTGCAAATGATGACGAAGATGATTTCCTGCTCAACGTGTCAGCCGCCATGTTCACCTTTCCTAGATGGTAATCTATCATGCAGTCATAGTCCTTAATTAGCTCCATCCATCTCCTCTGCCTCATACTCAGCTCCTACTTCGAGAATATATATTGAACATTCTTATGGTCAGTGAAGATCTGACACTTCTCCCCATACAGATAGTGCCTCCAAATCTTCAGGGCATGAACCACAACTGCTAGCTCCAGATCATGCTTTGGGTAGTTCTCCTTGTGTTTCTTAAGATGTTGTGAAATAAAAAAAATCACATTCTTGTCCTGCATCAGCACAAATCCCAAGCAGTTCTTTGACGCATTAAAAAAGACGATGTAGCCCTTCCCTTTCTCTGGAAGAACTAATATTGGTACACTAGTCATCTTCTCCTTCAACAACTAGAAAGAACGTTGACACTTGTCATCCTATACAAAGGGTACACCTTTCCTGGTCAACCTAGTCGGGGGTAATGCTACAACACTAAAATTATTTATGAATCTCTTGTAGTAGCCTACCAAACCTAGGAAATTTTGGACCTCCGTTAGTGTCTTGGGTTGTTCCCACTCCAACACATACTCTACCTTCTTAGGGTCTACACAAAAACCCTTGGTACATATGACATGACCTAGAAAAGATGCCTCATTCAACCAGAACTTGCACTTGCTAAACATAGCATACAACTTTTGTTGCCTTAACAACTGTAATGCCTAGTGAAGATACCGCTTATGCTTCCGAATGTCCTTGGATTATATCAAGATATTGTCTATGAACACTACCACAAATTGATCAAGGTATAGTTTGAACACCATGTTCATTAGATCCATCCAAGTTATCGGTGTGTTGGTTATCCCAAATGGCATAACCACAACTCATAATGACCATACCTAGTCCTAAAAGTTGTCTTAGGTATGTCATCTGTATTAATCCTCAACTAGTGATAACCTAACCTCCAATCTATCTTGGAGAGCATTGTAGCACCTCTCAACTATTCAAATAGATCATCAATCCTCAACAACAGATACTTGTTCTTTATTGTGACCTTGTTCAATTGTCATTAGTCTATGCAAAGCCTCATGAATTCATCCTTATTCTTCACAAAAACATGGGAGCACCCCAAGGGGAAGTTCTCAGCCTAATGAAACCCTTCTCTAATAGCTCATGTAACTACTTCTTCAACTTCTGCATCTTTATTGGTGCTATCCTATAAGGTTCGTATGCTATGGGTTGTGTTCCAGGAACAAGATTGATCTTGATGCCAATCTCTCTAGGACGGGAACACTAGGAAGCTCATCTAGAAAGGCATCCTCAAACTCATGCACTATGGGCACATCTTGTTCTTTGCTTAGAGAAAGTCGACCTCTACTGTGACTATGGGGACAAAAACCTTGGCTTCTTAAAGCCACCTGATGATTGCCCTTGGAACTGACATGACCTCTTCTGAACGTTGGCTTCACACTTTGCGATAGCATACCTCTCAATCATCATCATTGAAATCCACAAAGGTAGATAACCTCCCTCTATTCTCCAAAATTGATGCTATTTTTGTCAAGTCTAAGCTCAAGTTGAGGATCCTCTCCTTCTTTGTTGTTGCCATATGAGGAGAAAACCTCAAAAGCTCAATAAACTTAGCCCCATACTCATTGATGGGCATTAAACCTTGATGTAAATTCTCAAACTAAGTCATTTTGTCATCTAGGTATGTCTCAGGTTAGTAGTGGCTCATTGACTCTCACTAAACTCTTCCCAACCAATATCAACTCTTAGTCTCTTATCCTCTTCTATGGCCCATTAGTGACCAGCACTTCCCTTCAATAGGTAAACAACGTGCTTCACCTTGTCCTCTTCTAGGATGTTCAGGATCTTGAACGACTTCTCAATCTTAGTTAACCACATGTCGATGTATGTCGGGTCTGCTATACCCCCGTACTCGATATCTCTCAAGCGCCTCAACCTCTCAAACATCTTACCAAAACCTTGTGATTCCACATTAGGGACGAGACTACGAGTGCTCTATCCACTAAATGCGTAATTGTTGCCATGAGATATCCAAACATGGAATGGAATGCAGGATTTGCCATGGTTGCAGGGTCAAACTGAGGCATCGCGGGCTGTTATGGACCCATCTCAGGCACTCTTCCATCATGTGTCAGACTCCTATCACCACCTCTTGGCGTGATGTAGAAACTATTTGCATGATCTTCATGTTCTCCATACATATCTTCATAATCATAAGATATGATCAAATATTTTGGATTATGTAAGAAGAGACACAAACCTAAGTCATATGTCTTTGTAGACTTAGTGAACCTAAAGCTCTGATACCAACCAAACTGTGACACACCATCATGCTAACTGAGATTCCTCAAAAAAACAACACGATCAACTACTAATTAACCACATAGCCAGAAAAGAGGAATAACTAAAGTTGAACAAACATCATTAACATAACCAAAAACATTTACATATCAGTCAAACAACCTACATGACAAGACATACCATATTAGGTATTTACATGTATGTCATGTGGTTGAGGCCACAACATATATATATATATATAAGATATGTTTCACATATATACATGCCATATACAACCATCGTCATACTGCCAAAACCTCGAGTCGATGTACATATCATCTACAAAACATCCCCTTCCCAGACCTGAGAGTATAGGGATGACTCTAGGACACTACTAACTACTAGCCAACCTTCTGTTCTTACTGCTCTCCAATCTTCTCTTATTCACCTCCACGAACCTAGCCACATCGTTGACAACCACCTAAAAAGATGAGGTGACCCACTAGGTGAGACCCATGTCCTAGCGAGAGATATAAATCTTAATAACGATTATGGATTATAGCAAGTTATATTATATTAAACAAATTAAGAAGATTAAATAGACTAAGCAAGTTAAATAGATAGGAAAAACAACATTCATGATTAACAAGGTACATAAAGGATTAGATAAAAACTATCATCATAAGTCTTACTAACATCATAACATAGCTAGCATCATTAGCATGGATAACAGTATATGTATAACTAACAGTAAAGAATATCTAGCAGTATGAGATAACTAACAACATAAGCAAGATTACTTTCTCTTATTGCATTATACATCATTTATATGTGAAAGGAGCAATACAAGGGTTATCATCCAATGTGAAGCATTATGTATAACTATAATAGATATACTACGTGGAAAGATTACATCTTTTATTAAGACCTAAGTTGTTTGAGTCACACCACTCAAAGTCCAACTGACCACTGTAAAGAGATATTCAGTTCCGTACAAGATCTAGCATAGTCAAAATCCTAAGATCTCTCCCTCTCGGCCAGTTCAAGTCAAAATACAACATCATATCAATCAAGCATCCTACACTAGCATATAGTTAAACTACTAATGACCTAGTCAGTCCTTGGTACAGGTCATGGAAATAGTAACCAAGGTATAAAATCCCTATCATTCGAGGTACAACCACAACTTTCCTCAATCATATTATATATACAAAAATCAAGACATGACTGCAGCCATTCTCCATATGAGGCATGATCACAACCATCCTCCATAACCTTAGGATTAGGGTGACAAGGACACAGTCTCATGCACATACACATACTCAAAATTTATGTATGTGGCTTTGAGTTTCCCATAGAAATACTCATTTCTGTATCAATAAGTCCTGACACTAGAATGGTTTTACAGCATAGGGAACTACATGATTAGGGTTTTACTTGATTAGTTAATGCCAATAGGTAACTACATCAATCAAGTTACATACAACCCCTAAAATAGTTCTACAAGAATATGGGTATGCAAAAACTTTAGAAGATATAAATTGTATGAAGTATTATTCTTACCACATCATCACATGATATTGATCCATGTCACATAAGTAAGAGAATTACACATCCATTAGGGCTCAACCTATGCCCAAGAGTCATTAAGGCCATCACCTCATTTCCTGTAAGAACATCATTATCCTTTGTGCCTTACCAGAGGCTCTTCAAACAATCACCATACATGTGACACATAAGTTTGACATAATAATGCATTTAAGAACTATGATGTTCATATGACAACATATAAGGGTTACAAATCATTAATAGAGTATTCCATCATCATACTATTCATACAAGGAAACTAAGTAGGATTAACCATCATCTTCTATTTGTATTAAGGTTAGGTTTAACAAGATAAGTTGAATCAAAGTTACAAATCAGTACTCAAAGATAAACCCTAGCACTTAACATCCTCATTAGATCATGGATGTATAAGGTCAAACATAGCCATTAGTTTAGAAGCATCAAACCCAAACCATTGAATCATGAACATCACCAAGACCATAGGGGTGTTGGATAAGAAAAACCATTCACCTATGAAAACCATTGATTTATGAACCTTGTACCATTCACCTATGAAAACCATTGATTTATGAACTAGAAGATTCACGAAACATGACCTATTAAGGCTACTGATTAAGGACATGAGATCCACCATCGGATGTGGCATCTACTGTCACCATCAAACATGGATAGTAGAACCACCACCGGATGTGGCATCTAGTGAACCCATCAATTGTGGACCATCAACCAAGAAGTCAGAGAAACCATCGACCTATAATTCAGAGAAGCCATCAAGTGTGAAACTCAAAATGCCATTGGTTGATGACCTAGTGAGACCATCAAGTTTAGACTCAGTGGAACCATCAAGTGTGGTCAATAGGTGGGAAAATAGATCCATAAACCAAGTAAAACCATTGTTTGGTTGTAGGAGGAAAACTATCAAATGAAACCACTACATGTGAGTGTCAAAACTATCATTTGTGGAGAACCAAGCCATCATTTTTGTGGGGGTACATAACCATCAATTTTGTGTACAAGGGAAAGTCCAAAACAACAACTAAGTCAAGGCCATTGGTTGACACAAAAAGGTCGAGCAAGATAACACCAAGAACCAAACCAAAACAAGAAGGGAAAATCAGCTCAAAACCCTAAGTTGTAACCATTGTTTGAAAGAGCAAAAACCATTATTTTCCACATGCATGCAAGGTCAAGAGCTTCCACTGCCAAGGAAGGTGTGTGATTACCATCACGAGTTTGTCCTTCTTCATTTGTGCTTTGACATTTATTGACATGTCAAGCAACTCAAATAGCATTTTAGCCATATTACTAAAGTTATAACACTCAATAAACTGGCTATATGATTTGTTCAATTATTGCAAAATCATATCCGTGGTCAAATCTTGGCCTAAAGTAAATCTCAATCTTTCTAGATGTTTGACATGCACAATCATATTGAGAACATGGGGCTCTACTGAATCACCTTCTATCAACTTGCAATCAAACTACGCCTTAGAGACATTATAACTTTCTTATTTTTCATGTTGTTTATGCAACTCTTAGTTCATACAATCGAACATAAGGTTTTTTATGTCTACGACATCATTGGCATGCTTCAAGTAAGTACCCATTTCATCCTTAAGTGCATATGGAGTGGATTCCACTCGCACTGGTGTTTCAGGGACATAGAGAACACTTTTCAAAGTCTTGAGTCAATTTCAGAAGCTTATCCCATTTAGATTGTCCTTCTCAAGGACGGATTGCAATGATATTGTGTTTTCCATTTGTATCTACTAGAGTAAAATTTGCACTTTGTCAAACATTTTTGATTTGATTTGATAATATTGACAATATTATTTAGGCCTTTAATTAATTACCACTCCCACTATTATGTTCAAATTCATAGCCCTCACTGATAATTCAAAAGATTGCAGCGTACAATCCTCTAGTGAGTCAAGATCCAAAATAATCAAGTCAGTACCCAACCAACGTTCGCACTCATGACCAACCATTAAGGTAGGCAGCATTTGCCAACTACATGTCATACAATTCTTAGATAGATGATATGCGCAACTCCTTGCCATAGTCCATCTCTAAGCTTCTAGGCACTTAATCCTAATAAGATCACCTAGTTAAGCCTAACCCATAAACTAACACGGTAGAACATGCACCCTACTAGGGCAGACCAACATATCTACCATCGCACTTCCATGTGATAGATGACACACCATGCTAGGGAATGTCGACACTTGATTGATCAAGCTTTTCATGTGTGTTGCAAAGCATGTTAGATTTAATATTTATTGAGGGATTTTATATTTATATATACATATACATATCCAATCACCACATATGTATAACACGTATAATATGCATGCTATATCCAAAAATGAAAAATATGCAATTTTAAAACATGGGTGATGGTTATGGTGATGTCTATTATAATTCCTTGGAGCCACAAGGAATTACTACCACCTAAGGTCTACATCACATGTAGAAACCAATTGATGAAGATCTATGCTCAAGACAATCTGAGTTGATCAATTCGACACTTGAACTGATCGGCTTTGTCTCCTGGTTGGTCGGTTGGTCTTTTGGATTGATCATTTGGTCTCCAATCCAAACAACATCTGGACACCTCCAGTCGATCAATTTGTATCCTACTATTGTTCGTCCTCCTCGGTCCTCCAGTCGATCAGTTCGTCTTCTAAAATGAACAGTTCATCTAGTGTTGATCATCTTCTTTTCCATAACAAGAATTAAAACTATCCTAATGTTATTTAACATATTAGATGGTAATAAATAAATATCAAGTTACAATCAAGGGGAGCATAGGAAGGAAAAAATAATACTTCTACATATGAAAGAGAAGATAGAGGCTCATTATGCAAACTAAGATTTGAACAGGAATAACAACCATCCAACCATGTACAAAGATCTATATATATATATATAAGCTAGGGTTGTATATGGTATTTAATCAGATGTGCACATCACTCATTTTAAACATCCAGCTTGTATGCAATAAATAAATGATAAAATAAGTGAAGAAACAAGGTCTCAGCAAGATGAATGTAGTTGAAATGCGTGTGCCGAGATGGGTGTGTGGGAAAATAAGATATTGAATGTCTTGGATGTAAACCATAATAATGAAACTCATTGTCCATTATAGTTAGGCATATTATGTTGATATATATATATATATATGAGTGTCCTACTAAAGTATGCATTGGTTATTACTAGAAAAAAGAAGTAAAAAATTTCATTATATCTACTATTAAACCTTCTACTTGTAGGAACATGATTAGCAAAGATATGATGAATAAGATACTGACTAATAATAAACATGGTTATTTGATATAAATTATGTTTATGATGATAATACAAACCTCTCAATTGACTCTATACACTCATCTTGTTAGTACATACAATGGGATGGTAGTATTTGAATTTGGTATGTCTGTAATTTATTGTTGAAGTAGTTTAGATATCCCCCATACATTAATTAGAAGGTTATATAATCCACAGAATATATTAGGTGTAAAAATGTACATGATAATAATCTAACCTATTTGTTTTTTCACCGTAGTATCCGTCGCATACAAATTTAAAAACCCAGTTGCACATATATGTATAAGCATAATTTATGGTAACTAGAAATAGAAAAGGATCTTATAAGAATACTCATACCTAAACAGTAATAAAAATATTATCGACCCTAGTCAATTAAACTTGAATTATATGATATATGTGGAGAAAGGATATAATTATAATATCTAAATTGGAGGAATACATAGTATTACACACACTTATGTATAACTAGGAGATACTTAAATTTATGTGGCAAAAGATAAATTTTTGCACCAAATAGAATTCTAATGGTCATATGTTCACTTAATTAGATCAAAAATCCTAATATGTAGGTGATATGGGCTAGGATAAAAACAATTTGTCTAGCTATACTAGGAATGAATACACATGTTGAATTTGGTTTGAATAACATACCTAATGTGTTCCTAGGATGAATACATGACTTTGAAGATCAAGTGTATCAATTGAGTTAACCATTAGTCGAGAACGCCAGGAATGTGTAATCCCTACTTTATTTTGGAAATTGATATGAATGTGATATAAATTTCTATATTGATACATTTACTTGACTACAATACCTTTTTGAAATCCAAAGTTGAACACCCATATTTACTGATACAAAATATTATGAACTTTTGCAGATGTTGAATTATTTTATTAAAATAGGTCTTCTGACTCCTCTTGTATGCTCTCAATATGTAATGTGAATTATGACTGGAATGCTAGTCTTGCCACTTTATTTGTACATTCTAAGTATTTGACAAGAATATCTAGAATAGTGGTACTTATGTACAAGCATACTTATAAAAGACATGTGTATTCCTCCTAGGTGTGTGTTTCCATAGTTATTTTTTAGGCCATGATCCTATGTTGTTATGGACCTATTTTTGATATATTTAGTTTACGTTATGTATGCATGTACAAATATTATTTATTCATAAATTGCAAATGATTCATATGGCAAGATGTTTCTATTATCTCAAATATTGCTCTTCAAGTAATAAATGTCTCAATCTCTTGATTTGAGTCTAATTAAACTTACCTATTCTAAATGACCCTCTTTTTCATGAGAACCTCCTTTAACCTGATATAATGCCCAAATATTTCTTATATGCATAGGTTTCAAATACATATATGTTGTTTTCATTTGTTGGGTTTTGTTTCCGAAACCACCCAGGCGTAGGGCATTAGATGATGATGACACATACATATTATTGGCCGGACATGAATTTAAGGATAGCTTAAAATGATGAGGTTGTCTTCTGCATTGACCTTATATGTTATTAGATGTACATATTTTATTTTTTCATTCCACCTTTAATGGTGAGGATAAATTGTATAGTGATACACTTTGTAACTTTATAATAGTTATTTTACTGCTACTTTTTAACTATTATGTTTGTGTTAAATATACCATTTTGGAAATAATTGAAATTCCTCCTTTCCTAGGAAGGTTTTATTTTTTAACTCAATCTCCTCTTCGGTCCCACTCTTTACATGCACATTTAGTTTTACGAAGGGTTATTTTTTTCTTTCTCTTATGTATTATGCATAAAATTAGGCTATTCTTTTCTCCCACCAAAGACCTAGGAATTCATATGCAGTCACAGTCACAAATTCTAAATTTGGATTTCATTCAACAATATAAAAAAATCCAACATTTGGGTTTGTGAAAACTCCAATATAATTCGATTAATATTTGGGGAAAAGTCGGATGGATCTTTGACCATACAATGTGTCTATAAATATACATACAAATATTACATATATATATTCACAAGATAAACACATTGATTTACAATTGTATATGTGCACACCATAAATTACTTATTGATACTCTAATCCCAAATGTGAAATCATATAACACGTTCTTGTTCTACAAATGAACAAATGGTGAAGTTCGGGAAATTTTTTTAAAATTTAGGGAATTTTTTTTTAAATTCGTGAATAATTCATGGAATTCGAGAATAGTATATGTTTCTTGTGAAATTCTGACGTAGCATATGTCACATGAAAAATTTGTGAATTATAAGTGAATAATTCAACAGTTCGAAGAATATTGTGATTAGGGTTGCAGTAGTGGTGTAGTGCAAACTACTCATACCAAATATTGTAAACCGGTGTTTGTTGGTGCTTTTACCATGCATACTTATGATTGATTTTTTGTTCGTGTTTACCTGATTTTGAGTTTGAGTAAATCCTCAATCCCGCTTCACTTTTTTTGTGCCAAATCGGGCACCATCAGGGTTCTAAGTCATGACACTCATTCATTTCGGTAGTTCTAGCAAAATTCTCCAACTCCCTCCATCCCAATTGTTAACATTGCTTGAACTTATTTTAGAAAAAGCATGCAAGATATATAATAAATGTTTGCAAACTCACATTGCTTTTCATGAATACTACTTTAGAAATAATAGTTTTATGTGAAACGTTTTACTATAGACAAAAAAACGATGCAAATTGTCATTTGTTATCGCTCATTTATCTTGTTGACATTGATTGGATCAACATGTTAGCACCGCATATGCAATCAAATCAACATGACTCAGCCAAAACAAACCTAGTTCCCACCCATACTCAACCTGAACCTGATCAAGTCTTGACCTGTAACATTAAGGTTTAAATTTAGGTAAAAGTTAATTAAATTCTTGACCAGTTGAGAGTGTACCATATGATGATCCAGAAACGGACCTAGACAGCCTTTAAGAGTGTAAGTAAATATTATAGGATGCATAGAGAGTTTCCCTCATTGTCCTTATTATGATCATTAACAGTCATAATAACCTTATACAACAAAATCATGCATTGATGTCACTAGTACATAACCGTCTTTTAGTGTCGGTTATTTAAGGCCTTTAGTATCAGTTTTAATGCGACACCTATGTAGGCCCCGCTAAAAGGCCAACCGTTAGGCCTCGGTTCTCAAACCGATGACACAACCCTACGCACGTCACCAAAAACGCGCTAGCAGGGGGTATAGGAGTCGGTTATTAGCTATGAAACTGACGCCATAAACCTTCGCGCCACAAAAAGGGAGCCATCTGGGGCATTATCAGCGTCGGTTTATTAGTGAACACCGAAGTCATATCACCCGCTGCCACGGTCGTGCTGGCCAGCATGGCCGTGTTGTCTAACCAGCTGCCACAACCATGCTAGCCAGCACGGCCGTGGTGTCTGACCCGCTGCCACGACCGTGCTGGCCAGCACAGCAGTAGTGTCTGACCTCATTAGGAAAATTGACGTCGGTTACTAGTAGGGCAACCGACGCCAGAACCATCAGTGTCAGTTTATTATTGACAACCTACGCCACATCACATTCATTGGGTGTCGGTTATAATTATTTATCTGACACGGTGATCATTTGTCGTCGGTTTTAAACAAATAACCAACGCCTATTGAAAGTTTTTTTTTCTGTCAGTCTGCAGACCTACTGTGGCTGGTCGCAGGATAAGAAACCTGCAATTCAGTTGTGAACTGCAGGTTGTACGACATCCATTGATATCAGCCAACAAAAGGCCACAAACCTGCAAAATTAACAACATAAATATTCACACATTTAGCAACCTACAGTTCTATTCGATTTTCACACATGTAGAAATATTCATGTAGCAATCTGTAGTTTCATTCATTTTCACATTCACACATGTAGAAACATTCATATAGCAACCAGCAGTTTCATTCATTTTCACTCAGACACATGTAGAAACATTCACACATATTATAATTCAGAAATTCATTTACAAAATATCATTCTTTAGTCATTATTCTCTATTAACATCCCAATTATATGTTAAAACCCCCACTACTTGTATGGTTGTTGCCCATTCTTCTCTTACATCATTTAATTCTTCCGTCGTATAGGGAGAATGTACATTTGGTAAGGCCTTTCCAGTAGTGTGGTCAGTTTTAAACACCTGCAAAGAGAATGATGTATATATATAATTAATAATATATAAATAAGATTGATATAGTTCATTTTATCTAAGGAGACTATATATAATACCTCAGGAATGGTATCGATGTCCACTGTGGTATATTTGATAATCATGTGCATATCCGTTGTCTTGTGTAGCACACTATAAATTGAAACATATAAAATATTAAAAAATACAACTAATTAAGCATTATTCACATAAATAATATATACATTGCAGTCGGGAACTTACTTCCACGTTTTTCCAAATTATTGGCTGGTTCTTTTTCCTATGAACCTTTCCTCCAACTTTTTTGAACTCATCTAAACCCCTTCATGTTAATGTAACATAGTACATTGTATAATTAAATAGTAATGTAATAACATATGTTAACAGATATGAAAATGAAATATTTCTCACCGGAATAATGTCATTTTCATTTTGTGTCCATATTTTGAATTCAATTTAGTCCCCTTAAGATGTAGATAAGAGACAGTGAACGTCTCGGGGACAATAACTAGTAACTCCCAATGCATACCACTAGAGGTAAAAAAAAGTTAAAAATTAATAACTCAAAATGCACAATAAAAATGTAATTTTCTTAAGTCCAAATTATAAGCAAAGTAAACTTACTCCACATTGAATGGAGCTATTATCAACGTCTTCTTATTTTGAGAAAAATTTGTAAAAGCCTCACAGCAGTATTGTTGAACTGACAGAGGGTCTTTAGCTATTGACTAATCAAAGATGGAATAAAAAATCTTACATGTTTGAATAAAAAATTTGCACATATCTTGTCTAAGTTCCTGCAAAACATGTATTACATATGTATTAATAAATAAGAAACCAGATCACCAGATCCTACACAAGGTATATGGATGTATAAAGAAGATCTCACCTTATCCATAGCTCTATCACAGATGTATTCAGCCAATCATATCGAAACAACTCCAAAATATCTTGTATAAATAGTTTGTTTTTGTATGATTGACCTGCAGTATCTGAATCTATAGAAATAGTTATATGACAATTTATATCATGTTCGCCTAACCATATTGCCATACCCCTACAGTTAGGACCTAACATGACAGGTAGGTCTTGTGGAACCTAACTTGGTAATGAAGGAAGTAGAGGTGGAGGCCTAGATGCTCTGGGTGTCTTCTTTTTAATCTGTATACACTACTACAGAACCTACCTTTAGTGTCGGTTATTTAAAGCCTTTAGTGTCGGTTTCTAAGCGACACCTATGTGGGCGACACTAAAAGTCCACCCATTAGGCGTCGGTTCCAAAACCGACGCCCAAACACTTCGCGCGCCACCGAAAATGCGTCATCATGGGGACTATAGGTGTCGGTTATTAGGTCAGAAATCGACGCTCAAACCCTTCGCGCCACAGAAAGGGCGCCATCTTGGGCACTATCAGTGTCGGTTATTTACAAATAACCGACGCCATATATCTTCGCGCCACACGAAATAGACGCTGGTTATTTGTAAAAAATCGACACTATATCATTATGTGTCGGTTATTTACAAATAACCGACGCCTATTGGGTTTTTTTTTCTGTCAGTCTGCAGACCTACTGTGGCTGGTCGCAGGATGAGAAACCTGTTCAGTTCAGTTATGAACTGCAGGTTTTACGACATCCATTGATATCAGCCGACAACAGGCCGGAAACCTGCAAAATTAAAAATAAAAAAGTAGCACATGCATTTAGCAATGCAACCTGCAGTTCCATTTTATTTTCACACATTTATAAACATTCACACATGCTAGCAATTTGTAGTTCCATTCATTCACATTCACACATGTAGAAACATTCATATAGCAACCAACACTTTCATTTATTTTCACTCAGACACATGTAGAAACATCCAGACATGTAGAAACATTCACACATATATTATAATTCAGAAATTCATTTACAAAGTATCATTGTTTAGTCATTATTCGCTATCAGGATCCCAATTATATTTTAAAGCCCCCACTAATTGTATGGTTGTTGCCCATTCTTCTCTTACTTCATTTAATTCTCCCATTGTATAGGGAGCATTAATATTTGGTAAGTCCTTTCCTGTAATGGGGTCAGCTTTAAACACCTGTAAAGAGAATGATATATATATAAAATTAATGAGCTATAAATAAGATTGATATATTTCGATCATATTATCTAATGAGACTATATAATACCTGAGCAATACAATCGATGTCCATTGCGGCATATTTGACAAGCATGTGCATATATCGCATGACATAGTATCCACATGCCCATCTGTTGTCTTGTGTAGCACACTATAAATTCAAACATACAAAATATTAAAAAATACAACTAATTAAGCATTGTTCACATAAATAATATATACATATATTGCAGTTGGGAACTTACTTGCACGTTCTTCCAAATTATTGGCTGGTTCTTTTTCGTGGGGACCTTTCCTCCAGCCTTTTTGTACTCCTCAAAACCCCTATATGTTAATGTAACACAAAACATTGCAATTAAATAGTAATGTAATAACATATGTTAACGGATATGAAAAATGAAATATTTCTCACCGAAATATTGCCATTTTCATTATGTGTCCAAATCTTGTATTCAATTTACCCCCCTTAGGATCTAGATAATACACAGTGAACGTCTCGGGGGCAATAACCAATAACTCCCAATGCCTACCCCTAGAGGAAAAAAAGTTAAAAATTAATAACTCAAAATCCACAATAAAATGTAATTTTCTTAAGTCCAAATTATAATAAGCAAAGTAAACTTACTCTACATTGAATGGAGCCGTTATCACCGTCTTCTTTTTTACAGAAAAATTTGAAAAAGACTCACAGCAGTATTGTTGAACTGATGTAGGGTCTTTAGCTACTAGACTAATCAAGGATGGAATCAAAAACCCTACATGTTCGAATCCAAAATTTGCACATATGTTGTCGAAGTAGCTGCAAAATATGTATTAATTACGCATGCATTAATAAATAAGAAACCAGATCACCAGATCATACACAAGGTATATGGATGTATAAAGAATATCTCACCTTATCCATAGCTCTATCACAGATGTATTTAGCCAATCATATCGAAACAACTCCAATATATCTTGTATAAATAGTTTTGTTTCGTATGACTGACCTGTAGAATCTGAATCAGAAGAAACAGTTATAGGGGAGTTTATAACATGTTCCCCTAACCATACTGCCATACCCCTACAGTTAGGACCTAACGGGACAGGTAGGTCATGTGGAACCCAACTAGGTAATGCAGGAGGTGGAAGTGGAGGCCTAGATGTTGTGGGTGTCTTCTTTTTAACCTGTATATTTATATATAATTTCAGATCAACTGCCAGCATATTCACACACTAACAATTGAACGTAATGTAAATTTACCATACCTTATCAGTAAATAAGACATCCTCTTTTAGCCACAATATCACTCCGCCTAGTGCCTCACCAAGCATTTCACAATCTGGGTGGGCATATGGCAGTGGAAGTTCCAGAAATTGGGGGAATATATGTATCAGGCTCACCCGAATCCAACCAGCTGGTACTGGAGACCCGTGACACATTTCCCCTGGTAGGGATGGGTAAGCCGACGCCTCAGCCACGACATATTCTTTACTTTTTAGACGGCATGGCTTCAACCCCTACAAATTTTTGTGTAAAGAATGTTATATACATATATACATATCATCTTTTTTTTAAACGACTACAATTTCAAATATACGTATCATCTTGAATTAAAAAACTAGTTACTATGTCATAAAAATACTTACAGTGGATGTGCTAGGTGGTGGTTCTACAGGATTACTCCCAACCTCTGCAGTAGGAGTAGGAGTAGAGTCTGCAGTAGGTATTGTCTGGTAAGTGGCAGTCTAAGATGCCTGCCACTTTTTCATTGCTTCTTCGAGTTTCCTGTCAAATAGTTTATCCACCTATACATGGATAAAAGAAACGTCAAATTCTAATTTTTGAATTCTCTTTTACAGTAACATTATAAAGAAAGAATATGTTACCTCTTCTTGTGAAAGTCCCGCTTTTGGGACATGTTTGCGCTGGGATGACCCAAAAAAAGATTTGATGCCCACATCAGCGCCTGCAGCCCTAACACGTCCAGGATGCTCTGGGTTACCCAGAGCAACTGTCAATTCATCCTTTGTTCCCTCAGGGATGAACTTTCCTTGTTTCCTCAGCTCGTGCAGCTCCCGCTAATCGCCAAAACAAAAATTTGTACTTAAGTAAACAACACAAATAATAAATATTCGAATGATTGCTGTAAGAGTTGTATTTTACCATTTTTGCATCCGCCTCAGCAGTTGCGGCCTTAGTTATTTCTCCCTTCTTATTTTGCCTCCCAGCTATCCAGACATCATGGAGAGGCAGAGGTGTGCTACCTATGGTAGAGGACTCCTGAGTAGCAGCAGACTGAGCAGCAGTAGCCTCAGCCTGTAGTCTTTGGCGAACGCCTGCATACCCCTTTGGACCCATTTTGTGGTCATGCTCATTCAGTGCACGCCTTGATCTTTGTGCCTCACTGAGGGCCTAGTTAGTATGCAAATTATTGATTTGGTTAGTAACACTAAATGTAAATCTTGAATAAGTGAATACAACATATATTAATTAATGAGATTGAGACTGATGCCTAATACCTTGAATTCATCAGTTTGTCTTGAAGCGACAAACGCGTCCCATTCTTCTTTGTCCAAGAAGTTCCACTGTTCAGTGGTTGTCTTCTTCCTCTTGTCGGCTTCTTTTATGTATTCTCTGGTGAGATTTGTCCTATAGTTCCTTAGGACTCTCCCACAGCGTTGCATCACGCATTTACGATGCAGCTTTTCATCCAATTCAAATATACTCTGCAAAATAGAATTGTTATTAACTAGTATCCAAAAATTTAGTAATCTACAAAATAGAATTACAAATTAATAATAACTCACACATAAATCCCTCCATATTAAAATTTTCTTCTCCTTAGAAACTTTATGCCAAGAATCTAAGAGACAACCGCAATGGCTACGAGTAACAAACCCAAGATATGAAATAAATGAATTGCGATTCACACCACATGCATTTCCTGCATTATCAAAATCCACAACAAGTTTGGGTCCATTGCCCTTTTGCGCAATTAACTTCTTCATCATAGTGATGCCCCTTCTCTTGTCAACTTTTTGGTGTTGTTGATCAAGTGCCTCAAGTGCTTCAGATGGTACCTGTACATCATCAACCTAAAATTTGACAAAAATAATTCACATTTACAAGATATAACTATAAATGGACATATAGATATAAATATATTATATATTTATAAAACTTACATTGTGAGGCGGCGCATTGATGTCCTCACCCTCACGGTAGTCATCAGCACGGTAATCAGGAGAATGGTCAGCCATCTGCAAATTCACATTCAAATTGTAAAGTTCGCATTGTAAAGTAGTAATTCAAAGTGTAAAGCTCACATTGTAAAGTTCACATTATTACAACAAAGTATATATCACAACAAAATTGTAAAGCTCTATGATCAAAGAGAAAACAAGTATATATTACAACAAGATTACGGTATAGGGTTAACAAATACATGTGATGTCATTCTTATATATAATAAATATACATGTACCACCTATCCCATCCTTGAACACCTAATCTCACTAGTAAGTGTATAATGTGTATTGGGTTTTCAAGAAAATTTCGGCAGCATTTCCCCGCTGTTCTCCAAGTACATATGTACTTAGAGAACAAACGGGGAAATGCTGCCGAAATTTTCTTGAAAACCCAATACACATTATACACTTACATCCTAAGCGAGATTAGGTGTTCAAGAACAGTCCCAAACCGGGGACTATCCAAGATTTACTCCTAATGAGTAAATCTTGGACGGGTTTCTAGGCCAACAAATACATGTGTTGTCATTCTTATATATAATAAATGTGTACCACCTATCCCATTCTTGACCACCTAATCTCACTAGTAAGTGTATAATGTGTATTGGGTTTTCGAGAAAATTTCGGCAGCATTTCCCTGCTGTTCTCTAAGTACATATGTACTTAGAGAACAAACGGGGAAATGCTACCGAAATTTTTTCAAAAACCCAATACACATTATACACTTACATCCTAAGTGAGATTAGGTGTTCAAGAACAGTCCCAAACCGGGGACTATCCAAGATTTACTCCTAATGAGTACATCTTGGATGAGTTTCTAGGCCAACAAATATGTGTGATGTCATTCTTATACCTACAATCCTAGTTTCATCATTCATATCCTAGTTCTTCAAGTTAGGTGATTAACATTGTCAATATACTCAAAAAGGAAACAAGTTACCAATTTCATAGTTAGGATGGTAGAGATACCCTAAGATCTAGAGATACCCTATGATCTAGGCAATTTAGGGAAAAGTTCATCATTTACATTTCAAGCATGTCACATGTGTGCATTACAGTTCATCATTAAGCAAGAAGGGTGATTAGGATTCTCAATATACTCAACAATGAAACAAGTTAAACATGTGTGCATTACAGTTCATCATTTACATTCCAAGCATGTCACATGTGTGCATTATAGTTCATCATCAAGATATCTATAACTTACTTAAACATTCAATTATGAAGTAAATATACACTTAATTAATTCAGAATAGCATGATGCACAAAGTTGCAGTCAACATCATTATGCTTTGTTCTATCATGGACTATCAGATTGGTATAGTACATATGTATCAGTACATAATTAAATAAACACAATCAGTAAATAACTTTAAAAAAATCCACTAGCTTGGTGAAATCAGTACATAAATAAACACAATCAGAATATTTTTCATGACTTTTGGGGTGACTTGGTGAAATCAGTGCATGTTTTGGGCATCCAGTAGATGAATCCAAACCCCAGCAGTAGCCTAAACGTGCCCTGGCGCCGCCCAAGCATCCGCCCAGAGGCCTAGCTAGGCAGGGCACCTGGGCTTGGGACCCTAGGCGTGCCCTGGCACCTGCTTAGGCGCCGCCTGGGTGAGTTCCAGGTCGGCGGCGGCAGAGAAAAGCAAGGCAGAGGAGAAAAGGGGGTGAAGCTTTTGTGGGTTACCTTGCAGGAAGCTGGCGAGGAGAAAAGTTGCTTCTACCGGCGGGGGCGGCGGTGACGAGGAGAGCACTGTAGCTGCTTCTACCGGCGGCGGCGACGAGAGGACAGTCAATGATCGGCGGCGGCGACGAGCGGAGACGAGAGGACAGCAGCAACGCGGCGGCAGCACCGAGCGGCGATGAGCAATAATCGCCGGACCTAACTGAAATCGGGAATGAAACAAAGAAAGGGGAAGAGTCACTCGTGCTGGTGCTATTAAGTTGACCATAAGCGTCAGTTATTCAAATAAACCGACAACAAAACCAACAGTGTCGGTTCTTTTCCAAAAACCGACACCTATACTATATTATAGTCGTCGGTTTTTAACTAAAAGACAACCGACACCTATTTCTGTCTCGCGAATAACCTTTAGTCGTCGGTTATTTATTTATGAACCGACGTTGTATGTCAAATTTTGGAGGCAATTTTTTTTGCTGGAATTTTTGTTTTGGCAGTTGATTTTAGGTGTCGGTTTTTATTAATTAACCGACACTTAATAAAAGCGGTACCCGTGTCTGGTCGACCTTCACAGATTGGATGTCGGTTTATGTTATAAACCAACACTGTAGACTTTAGGTGTCGGTTTATGTATACAACCGACACCTTGAAAAGTGACTTTATAAGCCATTTCTGTAGTAGTGATATATATATATATATATATATATATATATAATTTCAGATCAATTGACATCATATACACACATTAACAATTTAACGTAATGTAAATTTACCATACAGTTTCAGTATAGAGGACATCCACTTTTGGTCACAATATAACTCTGCCTTCTATCTCACCAAGTGTTTCACAATCTGGGTGGGCATATGGCAATGTAAGATCCATCCAATTGGGAATATACGTACCGGGCTCACACGAACCCAACCAGCTGGTAATAGAGACCCATGAAACATTTCCCCTGGTAGGGATGGGTAAGTAGACGCCTCTGCAACGACAAATTATTTACTTTTTAAACGGCATGGCGTCAACCCCTACAAATTTTTGTGTAAAGAATGTTATATAGATATATACATATCATCTTGAAAACATATCATCTTGAAAAGACTAGTTACTATGTCATAAAAATACTTACAGCGGATGTGCTAGGTGGTGTGTCTATAGGATTACTACCAACCTCTGTAATAGGAGTAGAGCGGGACGGCATAGGTACTGTCTGCTGAGTGTCAGTTAGAGATGTCTGCCACTTTCTCATTTCTTCTTCGAGTTTCCTATCAACTAACTTATCTACCTATACATGGATAAAAGAAATGTTAGCTTCTGATTTTTGAATTCTCTTTTACAGTAACATTATAAAGAAAGAATAGGTTACCTCTTCTTGTGAAAGTCCCGCTTTTGGGACATATTTGCGATGGATGGCCCAAAGAACGCTTTGATACCCACACGAGTGCATGTAGCCCTAACACGTCCTAGATGCTCTGGGTTACCCAGAACAACTGTCAATTCATCCCTTGTGCCCTCAGGGATGAACTTGTCTTGTTTCCTCAACTCGTGCAGCTCCTGCTAATCACCAAAACAAAAATTTGTAATTAAGTACATACCACAAATAATCAATATTCGAACGATTTCTCTAAGAGTTGTATTTTACCATTTTTGCAGCCGCCTCAATAGTTGCAGGCTTCCTTATTTCTCCCTTCTTATTTTGCCTACCAGCTATCCAGATATCATGGCAAGGCAGAGGTATGATACCTATAGTAGAGGACTCCTGAGTAGCAGCAGATTGAGCAGTAGACTCAGCCTGTAGTCTTTGACGAATGCATGCATACCCCTTTGGACCCATTGTGTGGTCATGCACATTCAGTACACGCCTTGCTTTTTGCGCCTCACTGAGGGCCTAGTTAGTATGCACATTAATGATTTGGTTAGTAACACTAAATGTTAATCTTGAATAGGTGAATACAATATATGATAATTAAATTGGGAGTGACGCCTAATACATTGAATTCATCAGTTTGTCTTGAAGCAACAAACGCGTCCCATTCTTCTTGGTCCAGGAAGTTCCACTGTTCAGTGTTTGTCTTCTTCCTCTTGTCACCTTCTTTTATGTATTCTCAGGTGAGATTTGTCCTATAGTTCCTTAATACTCTCCCACAGCGTTGTATCACGTATTTACGATGCAGTTTTTATCCAATTCAAATATACTCTACAAAATATAATTGTTATTAACTAGTATCCAAAAAATTAGTAATTTACAAAATAGAATTGCAAATTAATAATAACTCACGCATAAATTCTTCCATATTATGTCTTTCTTCCCCTTAGGAACTTTATGCCAAGAATCTATCTTTCAACCACAATGGCTAAGAGTAACATACCCAAGATATGAAACAAACGAATTGCGATTCACTCCAATTGCATTTCCTGCATTATCAAAATCCACAACAAGTTTGGGTCCATTGCCCCTTTGCGCTATTAACTTCTTCATCATAGTGATGCCCCTTCTCTTGTCAACTTTTTGGTGTTGCTCATCAAGTGCCTCAAGTGCTTCAGAGGGTACATGTGCATCATCAACCTAAAATTTGACAAAATAAACACACTTACAGGATATAACTATAAATGGACATGTAGATATAAATATATGATATATTTTTAAAACTTACATTATGAGGCGGCGCATTGATGTCCTCACCCTCATGGTAATCATCAACATGGTCATCAAGAGAATTTTCAGCCATCTGAAAGTCCACATTCACGTTGTAAAGTAATTCACATTGTAAAGCTCACATCGTAAAGTTCACATTCACATTGTAAAGTAATTCACATTGTAAAGTTCACATTGTAAAGTAATTCACATTGTAAAATTCACATTGTAAAGTTCACATTCACATTGTAAAGTAATTCACATTGTAAATTTCACATTCAGAAAAATAAAACATATAAAAAATATAAACATGCCTCTAATATTGTGATTTTTTATCAATTAACAATCCTTCATTGTGATCTTCGCGCACATACAAGTCATCATTAGCTTCAATATTTGATGGTGTTGGCAACCCAACTGAGAATGGACTGGAGTCATCATACTTATCATAATAATCTTCTTCATCTATAGGATCTTCAATGAACTGTCTTTTACCATGAAGAACAACCGACCATTTATCATTTGCAGGATCATCAATATAAAATACTTGTTTCGCCTGTGATGCCAATATGAATGGTTCACCCTTCTCTCCAATCTTTTCAAAGTTTACTAAAGTGAAACCCAATTCATCCACTATAACTCCTTTGATGTTATCAACCCAATTACATTTGAAGACTGGAATTCTGAAATCTATGTAGTCAAACTCCCATATGTCTTCAATGACACCGTAATATGACATTTTAGCTTCACGTGGACTCTTATCCTTTGCACTTGTAAAAAACATAGTCGACGCTTGAAGGGTGACCCCACTGTTTTAGACGACACTCTTATCATCTTGGCGTTTTGTGTAATATGTGAATCCATTAATGTCATACCCTTCATAAGACATAATATTTAATTTTAGTTTAAAGGTGAGGCATTTGATAGTTTCAGTAATATCATCTGGTGTTTGAGATAGTTGATGTAAGACTTTATCTTCAAACCACTTAATAAATGTCTTGTTATGCTCTCTAAAAAGCCACATTATATTGGCTCGAGGATATTGACTCTTGATGAAATTGGTATGTTCCTCAATATAAATACTCACTTCATCTATGTTGTGTAAAATATACAAGTGACCTTGTTCCAACTGCTCACAACTGATTACTTTCACCCGTGATCCCAAAATTCCTTTGCCAAATTGCTCCTCAATATTCTTGTCATTAACAGGAGTGTCATTACCACTGAGAAAGTCATTGCAAAAGTCCATAACCTCTCTCACCACATAACCCTCAATAATACTCCCTTTAGGCCGATAACGATTTCGAACATCACTTTTAAAAACGCTCATGTATCGTTCAAAGGGATACATCCAATGCAAGAAAACTGATCCCAATATTTTCACTTCCCTAGTCAAGTGGACAACAAGATGTATCATGATATCAAAGAACAACGGAGGAAAATACATCTCAAGCTGACATAGGGTAACAACCACTTCTCTTTGCAAATTATCGAGAGTATCAGGGTCAATAACTTTGTTGCACAGACTGTTGAAAAAGAAATAAAGTCTGGTGATTGCAAACCTTACATGCTTCGACAATATAGATCGAATTGCCACATGCAATATTTGTTGCATTAGAGTGTGACAATCATGAGATTTAAGACCTATCAACTTCAGATCTTTCATTGATACCAATCTACGAATGTTGGATGAGTAACCCTGTTGCACCTTAACATTTACCAAACATTCACAAAAAGTTTTCTTCTCCTTTCTAAACAATGTGTAACAAGCGGGAGGTAAGTATGTTCTCCAATTTCTCATTTCATGTAATTCTGTTAATTCTTACCTTATTCCCATTTCACATAGGTCCTGTCTGGATTTTAGCCCATCTTTAGTTTTACCTGGTATATTCAACAAAGTACCAATGACACTATCACATATATTTTTCTCAACGTGCATGACATCGATACAATATCTGACTGTCAAAGAACTCTAATAAGGAAGATCTCAAAATATTGACTTCTTCTTGAATAAAGATTTGGTACTCCGTGTGGCCATAGTACATTGTGATCTCTTACCAAATTCATTGACAAAGTCTTTTACTCTTTCATAAACAACCTCCCCTGGTATAGGTTTAGGTGCACTTCGTTCCTCATTCAATCCATTCAATGCTTTGCGCTTCCTACGATACAGATGAAATTTTGTAAGAAACTTTCGATGACCGAGATATACAGTCTTACCGCCATATTTTAGTCTTGTTGAATCAATGTTCTCTTCACATATAGGACATACTTTAGCTCTTTTGACACTATATCCAGACAAATTCTCATATGTTGGAAAGTCATTAATAGGGCAAAACAACATAGCATACAAACGAAATGTCTCTCTTTGTGAAGCATCATAGGTCATCACACCTTCACCCCAGAGTTTCTTTAAGTCATCAATTAGAGGTTCAAGATAAACATCAATATCATTTTCAGGTTGTTTAGGGCCCAATATCAACAACGACAACATTACATACTTATTTTTTCATACACAGCCAGGGAGGAAGATTGTATATAACAAGCATGACTAGCCAAGTGCTATGTTGGCTGCTCAATGTCTGGTATGGATTCATCCCATATGTACAAAGCCCAAGTCTTAGATTCCTGACTTCTTCACCAAATTCAGGGTACAATAGATCAATCTTCTTCTACTGTGGGGAATCAGACGCATGTCATAGGATCACATCATTATTTTTCTTAACATCTGCATGCCACCTCAAATTCTTCGCATCTATCGGAATTAACTATCGGAGCAGGATACATTTGCAACTGAATACTTCATCATCATTACCATTTGCAGCATAAAGATCATATCCAAGAGCATGATCATCAGTATTCAAAAGATGTGCAAGATGTGTCCTTACTATAAAGATTTTATCATTTTTCCCAAAATCTGAAACACGAGCAACATGCACATCAGCCAGTGAGTACTTTGTCCCACCAATATTAACTTCAGGGATCACATCTTCAACATTCAGCACTATGTATTCTACTAGCTGCCTGCTGTACAATAGTGGCTTGAATGGCGTTCTCCAGTACTGGTTAGCATCCAAAAATGCACTCCTCAATGTATTAGGATCAAGGAGCAAGATATTATTGCTAACTTTTGTACAAATAACAAGAGGACCTAGATTTCCCAAGCTGGCTGCAACTTTAGGAGGCAGACATATAAGATCCTCACGGCAAATTGGGCAGATTTCCACTGAGAGAGAGTGCTTGTAGTTGTAGTTGCTGCTCTTCGAATCATGAGAAACCAATTTCTTATCTTCACGTTTTCGAATTGGAACAACATTGCCAAGGAATTCCACGAATTTCACAGCATGGCTTCTGTTTCCGAAGAAAAAATCAATGCCATGGTCCACCTCCTTGATATTAATGGCTCTGAGAGCTGCTCTGTACTTGAGAACAAGTTGTTCCAAATGAAAAAAGGTCCTGCGGTGAGAAACATGCTGCCTTACCTGGACCACAGCTACCCACTGATCTGGATCGGCTTGTAACCTAATACATGATGCACACATTTGCTCTTGTTGGGTGTACTCCACAACATATGTCTGCTCTAAGATTGCCCCATGAAGAGCTTCTTTTTGGATCCTCAGTTTGACCTTGATTCTCTTAGAGTGAGGCTCAGTCCAGATGAACTCCGCATTGATTAACCTCACCCTGTTCATATTCTTAAGCCTCTTGATGCAGAAAGTAAGTAACTCCCCGGATTCTGGCTGTGCTCGAATCCTGGTCCGTGGAGGCTGCAGATATGTATCACACTCAGGACAATGGGTGATTGTCACACGTTTTTGCAACCCTTCCGTGATATCAACATGTAAACGCAGACATTTTATGCACATATTTGCCGCATTTGGTTGCATTGGTATACCACACAAGCAGCAGAGTACGCTGCTAACTGTTTGTCGAGGTCTAAACATACATGCCTCAGACATCATGGTGCCTTGTACTGTATCCTGAATTCTGCAAACATATACCAACTGATAAGTTAACCGTCAAACACTTGATGAAAAATGGTGTGCGACAAAATCAATATGGAAATATGGAAACGTTGACATGGCAGTTTGTGTGTGTGTGTGTGTTGTTTTGGGGGTGGTGGGTGGGTGGGTGGGTGGGGTGGGGGGTCACGTGAATACAGTTGCGGCTGCTGGTCAACAATCAAGATGAGATAATGCATCACATGAATTCAGTTGCAGGCCAAATGTTTTCACCCGGTAGAACATGGGAAAGGATTTTAATTCACTTGAGTTCTACCTAATATAAAACTGAACCAGCAAACCAATATTCAGAAAGAGGATGTAAGAAAATATGCAGGTATATATGGGACATATGCAGGTTATTTGTAGCTGCTCTTTGAAATTAAGGTATATATGTATATACTTAACGAATATATGTTAATCTGTATTCGGACTACAAATAGACATGCACCCACACCCACACCAACACCTTGAGGTCGGTTTGGTTCACTGTAAGCATAGTAAAAAATTTGTAGATAAAGGGCTGAGTTCCCGTTAATAACTGGGAGAAAACTAGTTCACAAGAGGAGTTCCCCTTGTTCCACTAACTACTCTTCATATAGAGACAGAAATGTAGGACACCTATGTATGCCTACACAGTAGGCATTTTTTTTCTCCTTCCAAGATATTACTACCATGCATCAAACTCGATCTCAACGGATGTCGCGATGTCTACACTCATTGGGCGGCTAAAACCAATGTTCTGAACAGAGGCATGCAGGGTGCAGGGAGGAGAGGGTGGCGGATAGTTTTGGTTTATTATTTTGATAAATCAAGTTGTAAAGATTTTGTCTTGATCATGTATAATTGTGTATGTACATTGTGCAGAAACAGGTATACTGCATTGTTGTTGTTCAGAAGAATCGTTATTCATAAAATAGAATAGGAGGAATAGAAGAGGAGGATGGGGGATAAGAAGGAGAAGAACAACAGAGGTACAATTGAGGGATTGGGAGGTAAACAGAAAACTGCAAGAAGCGGCGGAAACTGGAGAAGGAAGAGGATGGGAAGAAGATTAACAGGTTCGTTTAACAGAATACAGGGAGGATAGCAGTACGCTGACGCCGCCTCTGCAGTCGCGCTTGAGCGCTGAAGGTTGCGCTTGGGAGCCGTTGGAGGCAGCGGCCGATCGACCGCTAGAGAGCTGCTAGAACCCTAGTAGCAGGCAGCGGATGTCGCGGCAAACAGGAAATCCGGCGTGGGTGGCGGTCGGTCAGAGCGTATGTATGATGCGGGTCACTAGTTCTGGGCAAGCGAGGCGTGGTTTGATTGATATTCTTAAGCACGACTAGCATTCAAAGACGTCACTTTTTCAATAGGAAGGAAGATGACGGGTTACCTTTGGCGATGGAAGTTGACGACCCCGGCGAGCCGTCGCTGCCGCTTCCCACGCTGTGCTTTTTCCGGTGGATTTTTCGATCGCGCTGTTGGCTGTTGGGGGACTAATCAGCGACACGGTGGGGACACCGGACGCGAGAGGAACCGGGCGTGTGAACTGGTGACGGCGTCGCACAAGTTCGCGATGGAAATCAATATATAATGAGGCAAAAAGAAGAAGAAAAAACCGCTCAAATAAGACCCAATCCTTAATTATCTAGGTAAGGAAATACATTCATGATGAAAACATAAAAGCATAAAATATGGCAAAAACATTAAAGCGATTGGACTCCTTCCGTCAAAACTCAGGAGGCCAACAGGTACCGCCCACTTCCGGGCATGACGCAAACACTTTCCGGATAAGTAGTAAGCTTGGACTAGGACAATTAGAGCCGAAAAATTACACTCTTCAGATTGTCACATAATTCGAAGAGGTACATCCAGTGGCGAAGTCAGAAATTTTTTTTAAGGAGGGCACCTTATAAATATGAATCTAGAACATATGTCGATTATCTATCGGCAGATTCAAAGAAACAATGAATTATATCTATTGACAGTTTGAGAGAAGGGCCAATCCACGACTACCCACTCAGTTGAGAAAGAAAAGGCTAGCTTGATATGAGACATGATGGAGTCTCACACAACGACCGATCATGAAAGACCACTCTTTCCTCTGATGGGTGCCTAACCGCTCTTGGGAAGGAACATGTTTCAATAAAAAAAGATTTCTTTCAAATTCTTGTGTGGTTAAAGGAAAATCATCCCCATAGTGTATGAGACAAATGTATGCATTCTTCGTTGGGACTTGGGAGTGGACGTACGTGGGAAGCCGAATGGACACAGAGACGGCTGGGATCACACATACGAGAATGTTTCCTGCAGATCGGGCACTCCTATTTACGTTTCTCTGGCGGTTGCTAAAATCAGAAAATTTACCTGCAGATTCCTTTTTTTAACTTGGCAACGGGTAGGGCTTGTGCCCTCCCGTGCCCACATGTGGCTACGCCACTGGGTACAACTGGTCATATTGACGACATGAATATTTGCTTGAACACTCCTCTTCGATGCCCAAAATCATAGGGCCACGAAGAAGATTCATATATGATATATTGCCTTGATGAGATCATAAACTTCTAGCATGAATAGAGATTGCCAAAAAAAGGAGAAGGACTTGAGCCAATTGTAGAATTTACCAAAGATCTGCCTTATGATTGTGAAGATGTTGAGATGGAGGCAACTAGTGAGATTGTTTCCTATCTATCCACAAAGACACTTAAGCCAAGCTTTTTATAGTTCATGGGAAAGTCTCATTCAAGATGTGTTAAAAAGGCTTGGCGCACAATAACCTCCAATATTCAAGGTGAAAAAAATAAGGTGAGAGAGTTGTCCAAATGGAGGATGTGTATGGATTAATTGTAGAAAATCCAATGCAAAGACAAAGAAATACCATTTTATATTTATGTTCATGGATAAAATCTTAGAAAGGTTGTAGGTAAAAGCTTCTATTATGTCCCTAACAAGTGCTCTAGATATTTTCAAGTGGTTGTTCATTCACATGATTAAGAGAAGACTGCATTCACATATCCATCAAGAAAGTTTTCCTAAGGAGTATTCCTTATGGGTTATGCAATGCACCATGAATGTTTCAAAGATGTATCACTTTTGTCATTGCAAATATGTTTGATTCTTAATTAGAAATCTTCATGGATGACTTCTTGGTTTTTGGAAATTATTTTGATGTTTTTTATTCACCTCATTGTTGCTCAATAGATGCATCAAGGTGTGTTTATTCCTCTCATGAAGAAAATATATTTTGTGGCTCTATAGGGGTTAGTTTTTGTGAGGCCCCTAAACTTAATTCATAAACATGATTGTTTGTTCTAATTGGGTGTTTTGATTCCTAATTAAACTTTAAATTATGATCTAATATCATTTGACAAATCTATCTTTCAAATTTGAACCAATTACAACTTCATTTTCTCAAGTTATGCACATGTACTTTTATGGGCTTAACTGCAATTTTTCCTTTTCTAGGGATCATACTGTAATTTTGATGCTTGTACATTTTTTGTATGCGGTGTTCTAAATAATCTAGTAAATTTTAATCTTAATTTAATGCTTTTGAACCTTATTGAATAAAGGTACCAGTCCCTTATATTCGTTTTGTGTGGAGTGATGGTAAGTGCACCTACCGATGCTTCCTTAGCTTCTTCAACCGACGGTTGTTCTGCATGCTCATCAACTGAAAAGGTTTTTCTAGGTGTGTCATTTGAAAGTTGTTGTGGGCGTGACAACCAGAGGTTGTTCTGGGTGTGACAACTGAAGGTAGTTCTGGGTGTGTGAACCAAAGGTAACTTTGGGTGTGACAATTGAAAGTTGTTTTTGGATGTGTCAACTGAAGGTTGTACTAGGTATGACAATCGAGGGTTGATCTGGATGTGTCAACTAAAGGTTTTTTGCATTCTTGCAAACCAATGGAAGTTTTTCACATTCATAAACAAATGATTTTTTTGGGTGGTTGCAAACAGTGGAGGTTTTAGACATACAACCCGATGGGTAACATGGCCCTTCCACTGATGGAAACTTTGCTTTATATCCTTTAACTTTTTCTTTCTTCCATCCTAGCTATAAATACCCCTTCACAATACTTTCAAATGAACATTTTACTCAACTCGTTGTTTCTTTTAAAGACCAAGGAGAAACCATCGGTAAATGACGAGAGGTCCTCCAAAAGATGAAATCTTGAAAGATCATGGATGCATGTTGGTGCATGCCTTGGATCTAGCTCCCCTAGGATGGATCTAAGCCTTCTTGCCTAGTTTCTTACTCTGCACATGTAAGATCTTCTATTCTAATCTATTTTCTTATAGTTTCCCTCATCTTTCCTGTTACGACCCGCGTCGAGCTTATTCCGTAAGTAAGTTGTTCAACATGTGTTTAGCTGATGTATTAAGTTATAAGCCTGTTTTTTGTTAATAATGCTTAAAATGGACATGATATGTGCTTAGTGTGATTTCTAGCTTCTAAAGTGTGTAATATCTTACGCTTGAAGCGTTGCCAGAGAAATCGTTCGAATCCGACCTTCGAGTCAAAAGTTGCAAGTTTTTGGGCTTCTAGGGACCCGATTGTAACTTTGCGAAAGTTTCGAAATTTGCAATTTGGCCCCTAAGTTTTCTTCCTTATCTTTCCTTTCTCCCTTTCTCGTTTCATTTCACAGAAACGCAGAACGCAGGAAGCGTTCTGTTCCTTGCGTGAGAGAAAGAGAGGAAGAGAGAGAAAGAGAGAAGGAGCCGAGAAGGGAGAAGCTCTGGAGCGTCGTTTTGCTCCAATTAGTTGCTGTAGATCGTCCCTTTCCTCCGTAGATCATCATCTCCGTCGAATCGAACCAGTTTTGCAGCTGGAGCTGCGTTTGCAAGAAAAGTGGTCAAGGAATTGGGGTGCTCGGAGCAGCCCTAGCTTGTTCCTTTCTTCCTTTCAGGTACGGTTTAGTTGTATGGGTCGTTTGTGATCGTTTCGCGGTGTTTGCTCGAAGTTTGCCCGTCGATTCGAGAGAAATCGACTTCTACAGGCCGTTTTTGTGTTCTGCCTGTGCGCGGTTCGGCCGAGTTTCCAATTCGGTCGGCCGAGTTCTTATTTAGGGCTTTTGTACAGCATTTTCCGGATCGGCCGAGTTTCAGTCTGGATCGGCCGAGTTTCCTGAATTAGATATACGAACAGTGATTTGGTCGGCCGAGTTTGGTCCTGATCGGCCGAGTTTCCTTTGTAGGGTTTTCAAGCGGTGAGTTGGTCGGCCGAGTTCCCCAGGGGATCGGCCGAGATTCCAGTTGGTCCGCCGAGATTTGTTCGACCGAGTTTCAGAACCAGGGAAACGGTCGGCCGAGTTCCATAGGGATCGGCCGAGTTTCAAGTGGTGAGTGGCAATTCATTTAGAAATCATTATTTAACTCATTTTAAATGTCTGATTGCTTCAGTAATAGTTTAATAAGATCATTGGAACTTGAATTGAGTAATAAGAATGATGAGAAAGAGGAAATTCTGTGTTTACACTTATAATGTGTTTTTTTTTGTTATTCGTTAATCAAGTATAGACTTAGATGCCCTAACACCGTAGAACCCCTAAGTGGTATCTGCAGCTTTGGGGTGAAACTCATGTTGCAACATCATCCGTGTGTGTGTCGCGGACAGACGAGGAAAGAGAAAAAGGGCAGTGTCTAACAACAATTGTGCTTGTGTCACAATGGCACTGCGGTTTCACCAGAAAACTTGGTTATCTAACACCATTCGTGCGGAGTCGCGAAGGTAACCCTGTGACCCTCCGCCTGTGTGCTCAGGTTAGTAGGAGGAGTCGAGAGAGCACTCGGAGTAGTGCATTGAGGCCGGAGAGCCTGTAGGCCGGAGAGCCTGTGGTCCCGTGGCAGAACAGGGCTGGCGTCAGACTTAGCATTCCCGGGTGTGTCGCTAAGTCTTGTACGGTGGGGCCGTAGCATGAATTTGCTATGGATCTTTATATGCAGAGTACACTGCATATATTTAGGGCATAATAATAAAATGGATGAAAAATCATATAGGTTCACAGTAAATTTATATAATTGTTTAACTACTTAAAGTACCTGACGATGCTTAGAAATGTGATTGATAACTGTTTACCTGCTATGTCAGTAGAATTGCTCTGCTTAAACTGTATATCTGTTTACTCTCAGTTAATAAACCTGACGAGTTGTATATTGATAGCTAGGTGAAATGTTATTCACTGAGCGAGTAGGCTCATCCCTCTACTCAAACATTTTCAGGTCAGCATCAGCAACAGGAGTCGGAAGGATCGTTTCATCCCAACGCTTAGTTGATAGAAGGTTTGTAGTTAGACTAGTTAGAGGTCTCTTAGTCCATTCCCCTCGATCTTCGGGACAAGGTGTGAGTGAGAGAGAGAATATGTACAAAGATGTAAATTAACTGTTATGCTTTATTTTATGTTGAACAATGCAGTGTGCTGTAGACTTGTTAAATTTTCTGCCAGTTAATAGAAATGCTTCCGCAGTTTGTTTAATTTCCCTTTGCAGTAATATCTTTAATTGTTTTAAAAAGTAATGAAAAGTTGGTTATGTGTTAATCCCACCTGCCGTGCCCTAATCCGGTGGTTTGTGTTTAATGTGAGATTGGGGCGCGACAATTTTTGGTATCAGAGCCTAGGTTTGAGTACTTAGTTACTCAAGGTCAGGGGACGATAAGAGACCAATAGGATTAAGGTTTAAGTGTCTTTCTTCTATCTGTAATTTTCTAATAGGAAATATTCTATTATATCATTGCAGATGGCAGGAAGAGGTTTTGATCGTGATGATCAAGCTGAGAGCCAGGTTGGCCCTGATCCGCGATACTTGGGTCCAGGTGGTGGTGACCACGTGGATGAAGCATCCCGGATGTATAGGATGTTCTTGGAGACCAAGGAGAGATATAAGGCTGATAGGCGAGAATCTTCTTCCACCAGCAGTAAAGATCTGATGCGATCTTATGAGCTTGTGAAGAAGCTTGGTGGCACAGATTTCAGTGGCACCACAGATCCCGCAGAGGCTGATGAGTGGTTTAGACAGATTGAGAAGGTCTTTCGTCTGATGGAGCTTCCAGAAGACAAGAAGATCAATCATGCAGTCTACCTTCTGACAGGTGATGCAGAGCTATGGTGGCGTGGTGTGGAGGAAAAGAGAAGAGGCACAGAGCTTTCCTGGCAGGATTTCTCTGAGGAGTTTCATCTCAAATTCTATCCACCCACCTTTCTCAATGAGAAAATCAGGCAGTTGCAGAATATTAAGCAGGGGAACATGACAGTTACAGAATATGAAGCACTTTTCACACGGTTAGCTAACTTCTGTCCACAGCTTGTTCCTGACAACATAGAGAGATGCAGAAGGTTTCAGGAAGGGCTAAGGCCAGAGATCCGGCATACAGTTTCTGCTACTAGTAGGAGGAACAGAGAGAACTTTGGTGAGTTTGTTGAGGCTGCCAGGCAGGTTGAAGAATCTGTGAATGCTGACAGGGTGCCCGAGTCTAAGAAGAGATCTGCAGAGTTCAGTGGAGGACAGTCCAGTGGTGGATACAGAGGTGGAGGTAGAGGTTTCTTTTCTAAACTTGGGCGTGGCCTTGGTTGTTTTGGCAGACAGAGATCTGAGAATGTCACTACTTCTAGAGGTAGAGGAGGATATAACCTAGGAAGATGGAGCAGTGCCACTAGTGGACAGTATTCAGGGTCATCAATGTCAGTATCAGGTCCTCAGAGACAAGAGATACCGCTATGTAATAAATGTGGTAGACCACATACTGGTCAGTGTTGGGGTCCAAGTTGTTTTATCTGTGGACAAATAGGACATCTTAGAAGGGATTGTCCTCAACTTCATCAAGCAGCATCACAAGCTTTTCAGCCTCAATACCATGATGTTCCGAGTTCCTCTGTGGCTTCTGATTCTAGAGGTGGTGAAGCATCTAGTGGCAGGAGTGGTCAGAGAGGACAACGTGGCAGAGGGAAAGCTTCAGCACGTTTCTTTTCTTTGACACCTTAGGAAGGTATAATCTCTTCACAAGTCGTTACAGGAGAGATGCTTTTGTTTAATAGTATACCAGTTTCAGTTTTGATAGATCCGGGAGCTACTCATTCTTTTATACGACGTTCTTTAGTTGTTGAACTTAATCTGTTAACTCAAGAGTTGGCAGATGAGTTAGTGTTGAGGGTTCCACTAGGTGGACCGACAGTTTTATCTGAGTCCTGTCCCGGATGTTTGTTATCTTTTGGAGGTTTTACCTTTGCTGCTAATCTCATACCCTTGGATGTAAATACTTTTCAAGTCATCTTGGGTATGGATTGTCTTGAGACATATCGAGTGCAACTCGATTGCTGGAAAAAGGAAGCTACCTTTCAATTAGGAGAATTTTCTTGTGTCTTTACTGGAGACAGGAAAGTTCTGCCTACATGCATAATATCAGCTGCTGTAGCTGATAAGATGTTACAGAAAGGATGTGAAGCGTTCCTTGCTCATGTAGTTGACACCAGAGCAGAAAAGAGCACCACCAGTGTTTATGATGTGCCTGTAGTTTGTGAGTTCTCTGATGTTTTCCCAGAAGAGTTACCAGGCTTACCTCCTGTCAGAGACATTGATTTTGAAATTCAGATATATCCAGGTAGTCATCCAGTAGCGCTGCCGGCCTACAGAATGGCACCTGCGGAGTTGAAAGAACTCAAGGTACAGTTGCAGGAGTTGTTAGATAAGGGTTTCATTAGACCTAGTTCTTCACCATGGGGTGCTCCAGTCTTGTTTGTTAAGAAAAAGGATGGAACCATGCGTCTCTGTATAGATTACAGGCAACTGAACAAGATCACAATAAAGAATAAATATCCCTTGCCGAGAATTGATGATCTGTTTGATCAGTTGCATGGAGCGACGATCTTTTCTAAAATTGATTTGAGATCCGGATATCATCAGCTCAGGATAAAGGCTTCTGATATTCCCAAAACAGCTTTCAGAACCAGGTATGGACATTATGAGTTCTTGGTCATGTCGTTTGGGCTGACCAATGCCCCAGCCGCCTTTATGGATATGATGAATCGGATTTTCAAACCTTTTCTAGATCAGTTTATTGTAGTCTTTATAGATGATATTCTGATCTATTCCAGAGACGAGGAACAGCATGAGCAACACTTGAGAGTAGTGTTGCAGTTGTTGAGACAACACCAGTTGTTTGCTAAGTTTAGCAAGTGCGAGTTCTGGTTGGTTGAAGTAGCATTTCTTGGACATGTTATCTCGAGAGATGGAGTCAGCGTGGATCCTAAGAAAGTTGAGTCTGTGCTTTAGTGGGAACAGCCTACGACTCCTACTGAGATCAGAAGTTTCTTGGGTTTGGCAGGATATTACAGAAGGTTCATAAAGAACTTTAGTGGGATAGCATCATCTTTGACACGCCTGACGAGGAAAGATGTACCGTTTGTGTGGTCTGATAACTGTGAGAAAAGTTTTCAGATTCTGAAGAAGAGGTTGACTTCAGCACCAGTGTTGGTTCTGCCAGATGCAGAAAAGGGCTATATAGTGTTCTGTGATGCTTCTAGAAAGGGTTTGGGCTGTGTACTGATGCAAGAAGGTAAAGTTGTTGCTTACGCATCTAGACAGCTTAAGAAGAATGAGGAGAATTACCCTGTTCATGATTTGGAATTAGCTGCTATAGTTCATGCTCTTAAGACGTGGCGTCACTATTTGTATGGTGAAACATGGCAGGTGTTCACCGATCATAAGAGCTTGAAATATATTTTCACTCAGAAAGATTTGAATTTGAGACAGCGCAGATGGCTGGAGTTGATTAAAGACTATGATGTGACAATCGATTACCATCCTGGTAAGGCGAATGTTGTAGCTGATGCCTTGAGTAGAAAGTCAAGTTCTTCAGCCAATGCATTTTCTATGGCATGTTTCAAGAGAGACTTGCTTGTAGATATGCGAAGGTTGAACTTGGACTTGGGAGTGACAAGACAGAGTGGGCTGATTGCACAGATGCAAGTTAGACCTACTTTTTATAATCAGATTAAAGAGTTGCAGCAGAGTGATAATGGTTTATGGCAAATCATGCAGGAGATGTCAGAGGGTAAGAGAGCAGAGTTCAGATTTTCTGATGAAGGCATGTTGTATCTTCATGAAAGGTTGTGTGTACCTGGAAACAGTGAGTTGAAAGAGCAGATTCTTGAAGAAGCGCATACTTCTATGTATGCCATGCATCCAGGTAACACAAAGATGTACAGGAACCTCAAAGAGCTGTACTGGTGGCCAGGTATGAAAAAGGATGTGGCTGAATACGTAGCTAGGTGCGGGGTGTGTCAGCATGTTAAGGCTGAACATCAGAAACCTGCTGGTGCTTTGCAGTCGCTTCCTATACCAGAATGGAAATGGGATCACATCACTATGGACTTTGTGGTAGGATTACCCAGGACGCCCAAGGGTTCGGACTCGATTTGGGTGATTGTGGATAGACTAAGTCTGCTCATTTTCTTCCAATCAAGTCAACCTTTGACGCTTCAAGGCTGGCAAAAATTTACGTAAATGAGGTAATCAGGTTGCATGGGATTCCAGTTTCTATTATTTCTGACAGAGATCCAAAGTTCACATCTAGATTCTGGAATCAGTTACAACATGCGTTGGGCACGAAGTTGAAGTTCAGTACAGCGTTTCACCCACAAACAGATGGTCAATCTGAGAGGACCATTCAGACCCTTGAAGACATGCTGAGGGCATGCGTGCTACAGTTTAGAGGTAACTGGGAAGAACACCTAGGCCTGATAGAGTTTGCATATAATAATAGCTACCATTCTAGTCTGGGAATGGCTCCATATGAAGCTCTTTATGGCAGAAAGTGTAGATCGCCAGTTTGTTGGTATGAGGTGGGTGAGAAGAAAATTCTTGGACCCGAGCTAGTTGATGTGACTACTGAAAAGATATCAGTGATCAGAGATCAGTTGAAAGCTGCACAGGATAGACAGAAGAGTTATGCTGATAGACGACGTCGACCTCTTGAGTTTGAGGTTGGCGACGAGGTTTACTTGAAGGTTTCACCGTGGAAGGGAGTTCTGAGGTTTGGCAAGAGGGGCAAGTTGACCCCTAGATTTATGGGTCCATATCCTATTGTTGAGAGGATTGGACCTGTAGCTTACAGGTTGGATTTGCCGTCTGAGTTGGAAAATCTACATGATGTCTTCCACGTGTCTATGCTGAAAAAGTGTCATCCTGGTACAGATAAGATTCTAGATTCAGAACCGGTGCAACTTAGGACAGATGTGTCCTATGTTGAAGGACCTGTGCAGATAGTTGATTACCGGATTAAAAAGCTTAAGAACCGCGAGATTCCTATGGTAAATGTTTTGTGGAGAAACCATAATCTTGAAGAAGCTACGTGGGAACTAGAGTCTGAGATGCGTGGCAAGTTTCCTTTTCTCTTCTAGGAATTTCGAGGATGAAATTCTTATAAGGGTAAGAGGAATTGTTACGTCCCGCGTCGAGCTTATTCCGTAAGTAAGTTGTTCAGCATGTGTTTAGCTGATGTATTAAGTTATAAGCCTGTTTTTTTGTTAATAATGCTTAAAATGGACATGATATGTGCTTAGTGTGATTTCTAGCTTCTAAAGTGTGTAATATCTTACGCTTGAAGCGTTGCCAGAGAAATCGTTCGAATCCGACCTTCGAGTCAAAAGTTGCAAGTTTTTGGGCTTCTAGGGACCCGATTGTAACTTTGCGAAAGTTTCGAAATTTGCAATTTGGCCCCTAATTTTTCTTCCTTATCTTTCCTTTCTCCCTTTCTCGTTTCATTTCACAGAAACGCAGAATGCAGGAAGCGTTCTGTTCCTTGCGTGAGAGAAAGAGAGGAAGAGAGAGAAAGAGAGAAGGAGCCGAGAAGGGAGAAGCTCTGGAGCGTCGTTTTGCTCCAATTAGTTGCTGTAGATCGTCCCTTTCCTCCGTAGATCATCATCTCCGTCGAATCGAACCAGTTTTGCAGCTGGAGCTGCGTTTGCAAGAAAAGTGGTCAAGGAATTGGGGTGCTCGGAGCAGCCCTAGCTTGTTCCTTTCTTCCTTTCAGGTACGGTTTAGTTGTATGGGTCGTTTGTGATCGTTTCGCGGTGTTTGCTCGAAGTTTTCCCGTCGATTCGAGAGAAATCGACTTCTGCAGGCCGTTTTTGTGTTCTTCCTGTGTGCGGTTCGGCCGAGTTTCCAATTCGGTCGGCCGAGTTCTTATTTAGGGCTTTTGTACAGCGTTTTCCGGATCGGCTGAGTTTCAGTCTGGATCGGCCGAGTTTCCTGAATTAGATATACGAACAGTGATTTGGTCGGCCGAGTTTGGTCCTGATCGGCCGAGTTTCCTTTGTAGGTTTTTCAAGCGGTGAGTTGGTCGGCCGAGTTCCCCAGGGGATCGGACGAGATTCCAGTTGGTCGGCCGATATTTGTTCGACCGAGTTTCAGAACCAGGGAAACGGTCGGCCGAGTTCCATAGGGATCGGCCGAGTTTCAAGTGGTGAGTGGCAATTCATTTAGAAATCATTATTTAACTCATTTTAAATGTCTGATTGCTTCAGTAATAGTTTAATAAGATCATTGGAACTTGAATTGAGTAATAAGAATGATGAGAAAGAGGAAATTCTGTGTTTACAGTTATAATGTGTTTTTTTTGTTATTCGTTAATCAAGTATAGACTTAGATGCCCTAACACCGTAGAACCCCTAAGTGGTATCTGCAGCTTTGGGGTGAAACTCGTGTTGCAACATCATCCGTGTGTGTGTCGCGGACAGACTAGGAAAGAGAAAAAGGGCAGTGTCTAACAACAATTGTGCTTGTGTCACAATGGCACTGCGGTTTCACCAGAAAACTTGGTTATCTAACACCATTCGTGCGGAGTCGCGAAGGTAACCCTGTGACCCTCCGCCTGTGTGCTCAGATTAGTAGGAGGAGTCGAGAGAGCACTCGGAGTAGTGCATTGAGGCCGGAGAGCCTGTAGGCCGGAGAGCCTGTGGTCCTGTGGCAGAACAGGGCTGGCGTCAGACTTAGCATTCCCGGGTGTGTCGCTAAGTCTTGTACGGTGGGGCCGTAGCATGAATTTGCTATGGATCTTTATATGCAGAGTACACTGCATATATTTAGGGCATAATAATAAAATGGATGAAAAATCATATAGGTTCACAGTAAATTTATATAATTGTTTAACTACTTAAAGTACCTGACGATGCTTAGAAATGTGATTGATAACTGTTTACCTGCTATGTCAGTAGAATTGCTCTGCTTAAACTGTATATCTGTTTACTCTCAGTTAATAAACCTGACGAGTTGTATATTGATAGCTAGGTGAAATGTTATTCACTGAGCGAGTAGGCTCATCCCTCTACTCAAACATTTTCAGGTCAGCATCAACAACAGGAGTCGGAAGGATCGTTTCATCCCAACGCTTAGTTGATAGAAGGTTTGTAGTTAGACTAGTTAGAGGTCTCTTAGTCCATTCCCCTCGATCTTCGGGACAAGGTGTGAGTGAGAGAGAGAATATGTACAAAGATGTAAATTAACTGTTATGCTTTATTTTATGTTGAACAATGCAGTGTGCTGTAGACTTGTTAAATTTTCTGCCAGTTAATAGAAATGCTTCCGCAGTTTGTTTAATTTCCCTTTGCAGTAATATCTTTAATTGTTTTAAAAAGTAATGAAAAGTTGGTTATGTGTTAATCCCACCTGCCGTGCCCTAATCCGGTGGTTTGTGTTTAATGTGAGATTGGGGCGCGACATTTCCTTTTTCATGGACAAAACCCATGGTGTTTCTAGTTGGAAGCTCGTGCATATGGTTAAGATCCTAGGATGATCGGTCTCTGTAGGATCTTTTCAAACCTCGACGTATGTTTCTGGTATGTATGCACATAGATACAATCATATGATGATTGGAGTGTGGCATTAGATATCTGATTGGATAATAAGAAAGGTAATTCTGTCAATTATGATTGTGTCACTCATGCGATGATGACGCATACATAGTAGATGTCTAAAGAATGATGTTACTTGATGACATGTGTCTTCAAGTACGTGACTTGAACAATGAGATCATACGAATGTTAAAGAGTATATACATTCTTGTTATGTCCCTAGTCGGATATTACTATTGAAGCAATATAGACGACAATATTACATAAGACTAGAGTGTGTGTTGACTGATGACAAAATCTCATTAGTCATGATATGTGATATCAAGTCAAGAACACAGATACATGTTAGGGAACAGTGTATGTGACAGACCCACCATGAGAGTGATGCATGAAAACCATGGAATGGTAGGGTTGTAAATGGGTCCGAGTATACCTGCATACCCACAATACCAGACTGTTTAAAACCCTTCACGGGTCTAACTTTTTATACTCGCGGACCCGCATACCCGTGGACCCGTATTTAAGTGGGTCTTTCAATGGGCACAACTATACCCATACCCAATAGACCCATATACTCGTATTAGGATTTTAATAATCAACAAATGTATATACATATATTCTAAATACAAGTATCCCTTTTGAATCCAACGACTTACAAGCCTTTCATATGATCTAATGGCCAATATCCAATATCATGACATAAACCTAATAAATGTGAGTAATTGCTGCTACACCTCTGACTTCTTCGATACCCTCATCTCCGCCTCCCTGCTCTACTACTTTCGTGTCTAAGTGAATGGCATTGCGTCTGCGACCACCTTAACATTCAACAATTGCTGCTAATGGACACCAGCCAATTTTTGTAGCCTTTACTTCACACTACGGTGCCTCTAGCAATTCAAATCCAAATGCCCCAATCGAATGTTGTCAAGGCATTCTAATCATGTTGGATTCTCAATCTTGACCACACTAGCTTTCAGATGAATCGACCATTGTGGCTTCAAGACGCCTCAATCATGATGGCTGCCTGATCAAGGAGTTCATATATGTTGTTAGCGGCATCCAGTCTAGCTCGATGGCTTCCTAATCTAGAAATTCAAATCTGGTCGGCGGCTACGTGCTGGAGTTTCCCTTCCTCCCACAACTCTAGTTGTCGTGTTGGTATATAGCTCTTATAAAGGTCGGTCACCTCCTAGGTGTTACTTTCTCTTTTATATTCTTCTATTGGCTGTTGTTAATCTAAACCACGGTCCTTCTTTACCACCGTACCACAGTTCTTCTTCTGTAGTTGTGGATTTGTGACCAATACCAAAACAAGATGATATCCAGTTATGTAGGAAACAAAACGTCAGCAACATTCTTATGTGTTTCATTAGAATTTGAATAAAATAGTTTCTTTGTTTAAGTATCATATCAAATACAAATGTTAATGAGGCATTAGTCATACTGATTCAATATGTAATGTGACATGTGGTGACTAATGAGTGCAGAACCATATATCCATAGATTTGCACCGTGTATCCGTACAATATGTGGGTCCATGTATGGTGTGGGTCTGATTTTAAATAATATGGGTCTAGACCCATACCCGTACCTGCTAATTTAAATGGGTATGGTTCTGGGTATAGTTTTGGGTATAGTCATACCTACGTCGTACCCTCACCGTTTACACTCCTATGGAATGGTAGTCAGAATCATCTCTCATAGTGATAGTGGTGTTTGTGGTTCTTAGACCTGAAGTCACTACATTCATACCATGTCGTTCATGTACTTTAACATCATCCACCGTGATTCTGAATAAGGGTTGCCATAAAGGTAGTTTTCGGTGCACTGTGACACATAGGGATAGAATGTGAGTGATATAGATGAGATTTGTTCCTCCTACATGAGATTGATATCCACGACCTCTAGATAAGAGAGACTGAGACATGTATGGCCATACTCATGTGATTCAATATGTGATATGTGAATTCACATGCATCTCATATAGTCTGTTCTAGTTCAAGGAACATGGATTCAACGTTGAGAGGATGACGATTCCATACCTTGAGTTCAATCCACATTTTAGAGACAAAAGGAACTATGTGATCACGGTAACACTAATAACGTATTGTAGGTTGAAGTTGTTCTCCAACTCTCCAAATTACTTGGGTAGCAATGATGTATTGCTAGATACCTCTCATTTCTTGTGATGTCATGGACATTTACTACCAACATAATTTTGGACCTATAGGGTCACATGCATAGGATACACTTAGATTAGAGGAGTATATTCATGAATGATGTTTAGATTGATTACTAAAGGTGTTTAGGTATTCAATTAAACAACAGAGGTTCAAAAATGACTGACTGGACTCTGAATCGACCAGTTCAAGTGTTGAACTGATCGGTTGGAGTGTCAGGTGAATTGGAATCAATATTGGGTTATCATTGCTGAACCAGGGTGTGAAATATCTGGTTCACATAGTGAACCGACCGGCTCACTAGTCCCGATCGACGCGTTCATGAGATGAACTGCATGGTTCAATGGTCAATTCGATTAGATCAAGGATTAGTGCTGACATCATGTTTTGCATTAATCGTACATTGAATAGCAATGTGATTCATAATAGGAAATTGAACGCACCAATCATTTTTCCATGAACATGTTCTAGAAAATTTGTGAATTTGGCCATTTTGACTCCCACACAGATTGGGAACCTTGACCCCAACCTCTCTTATAAATAGAAGGGTATCGGGGCTTCTTAGAACACAACACTTGCTCTAACAATTGTTGTCCTCTGTGGTTGTGGCAACCAATAGAGAGCCCGAGAAAGTCCTACCTGCTAAAGGGAGGGATAGCAAGGGAGAACAACTATGGGAGAGCATATTAACTCTAGCAGGTTGACTTTCAAAGGAGAAAACTCCTTCCCCTTAGCTCTGGTAGCAGAATGTGAAGTTTCCAATTGTCCGCGTGGACTTCTCTAGAGGCAGGAGGCTGATGCCGCTAGGAGAACTCTGTCAACTACCGTCTGTGGTGGCTAGACTAGGAGACCGTTGCTTATGACTATTTGAGTGCTTCCTGAAGAAGAAGCTCATTGTTTCTTGGACAAGAAGCATGATAGTGCATTAAGAGTTTTTGTTGTACTTGCTCTAGGACCATATATAACTCTTGTTACCCTCCTTCCTATATACATTGGTTTTGACACGATCTAGTTATTAAGGGGAATTGGGTATTTAAATTATTATTTCTGTTGGCTTATCTATCGCCCCAATTTCCATACATTAATATCAAAGTCACGTCAATTTACGATGTATCTGCATTTAAATCGATATGATCAGATTTATTTTATTACTGTGAATATTTAACTGGTTGATGTGCATATTCGATTATATACCATATACGACTCCACAAACTATATATATATATATATATATATATATATATATATATATATATATATATATATATATATATATATATATATGCAATTCACGTGTGTCGCCCTAAAAGTTGGTTTTGATGGTGGGTGTGGAGCATGGTTATGGACAATAACCCTAGATCTATATGTGAATGGTTGTGTTTATTTATACTTGTTTATATCTCAGTTTGCATACCGAGTCTCTCTCTCGTTTCCATATATAAATTAATGCTCTTCTTCCTATTTCCCTTCAAATGTAACTTGAGATTTTCCCTTGTACGATGTAATAAGAAATATGATCATTTTAATTTATGTTTCATCGTGAGAATACATTCTACACCACAGAATTAATCGGCTCATGAGATGAACCAATCGACTAGAGGACCGAGGAGACCAGACCATAGGAGGATGAACCGATCGACTGGTGTTCCAACCGATCTGCTAGAGGAGTCCAGACATCAATTGAACCTGAAGACTAGATGACCATTTCAAGAGTCTAACCGAGCGACTTGGAGGTGAGCCGACCAGTTCAAGTGTTGTACCAATCAACCCGGACTGGCCCAATCACGAATCTTCATCAAAAACATGATGCATATGATGTGGACCTTAGGTTGTAGTAGTTCCTTGTGGCTCCCAAGGAATTATAATAGAATGGTCATAACCATCACTTGTATATTTTACTTATTGCATGTACTCATTTGTGGCTATCGTATGTATATGATACATACTATTAATATGTGGTGATTGGATATGTATATGTATTTATATATAAAATACCTTAGTACAATACTACTCTTAGATGCTTTCCATAAGAAATACACATGAAAAAGTTTGATCGACCAAGCATAAGTTACACCCAAGTGTGGTGTGTCATCTATCTCGTGGAAGTGTGATGGCAGATATGTAGGTTTTTCCCAAGCAGGAGGAATATTCTATCATGTTGGCTTTTGGGTTAGGCTTAACTGAGTGTACTTAATGGGATTAAGCACCAAAGGCATGCAGATGAATATAGCAAAGAGTTGTGCATATCATCTATCCGAGAATTGGATATGATGCCATTGGCAAAAGTTGTAATGGATGTTGGTGTTGGCTAGGTAATAATTCAATTATTTTGAATCTTAACTAACTAAAATATTGTACATTGCAATCTTCTGAATTGATACATAAGGGTTATCAATTTGAGCAAAATAGAAGGAGTGATAATTGATTAAAGGCCTAATTAATATTGTTATCTTATCAAACCAAACAAATCAATAATGTTTTAAAAGGTTGCAAAATTTCTTTTATAGACAAACAAAAACACGTTATTATTGTGATCAGTCCTTGAGATGGACAAAGCTAAATGGGATTTACTTTCACATATGGTTTAGGATTTTGAGAAGTGTTATCATAAATGAGTGAATGCTTTATGTCCCTAAAATGACCAGAACTAGTGGAACCCACTCCAAATGTGCCTAAGGATGAAATGGATGATTACTAGAAGCATGCTAATGATGCCATAGACATTTAAGTACCTTATGCTATGTTGTATGAACTATGAGTTGCTTGAGTAGCATGAGAAAATGGACATTCTCGAGATGGTAACACATCTTAAGAATAAAGAAATGTATAATGTCTCTAAAGCATTATATGAGTACAAACTAACAAAGAGAGATCCAATAGAGCCCCATGTTCTCAATCTGATTGGGCATGTGGAAAGACTAGGATTTCTTTTAGGTCAAGAGTTGGCCATAGATATGATTCTACAATTGTTGTTTGAATCATATACTTAGTTTATCAAATGCTTGGCATGTTGATTAATGTCGATGCACGGAAGAAGGACAAATCTGTGATGGTGATCAATGAAAGTGAGTCTAAGGACAAAGGCAAGGCTAATAAGAGTTCTAAGGCTAAGATGAAGTCCAAGTCTTCTGCACTCAATATATGGAGAAGGGTAAGTGCAAAAGGAATATGACTTTTTCACTTAAAGGTACAAAGGAAGAAGAAAGAGATAGAGTTCTTTACTTTAGGACCCAATAAGAGGTAAGCTAGAACTGTGTGGAGAAAGAGTTGCTGCCACTACATTTAGAATATGTCATTCATGGGCATGTAATAGAAATAGTGAAATGCTATTATGTACATATCATTAATGAAAACATCATGTATCTTGTATGAACAAGAATTGATGTTTCATTTTAAAAGATAAGATCTTGTAGGGAAATGCCCTATATTCACAACCTATATGTGATAGTTATAAAGACAAATATGTATGACACATATACTAAATGACTTGATGACTCAAACAATGAATGCTTATAGCATTGTCATATAGAGTACATAAATGAGAAATGCATCTCTAGAATCCATATGATGGTTATCTAGACTCTTTTATTTATTGAACCAATAGAGACATGCAATTATTATTTATAGGGCAATATGACAAAAGCATCTTCATTGCATGTAGTGGGAGAGTGTCTATTCTATTAGAGCTCATACATGTTGATGTATATATATCTCTTAGAATACATTCTAAAGATAGTTACAAGTACCTCATCATATTTAGTGATTCTATCAGTAAATGGATGTTTGTATCTAATGAAATATAAGTATAAGATATCTTGAAATGTTCAGGGAGATTATGAATGAAGTATATAACTAAATTGGTAAAATTGTTAACATAGTTCAATGTGATCGATGTTGAAATAATTTAAACCAAGAGTTTGAGTACCTTCTGGGAGACTGTGATAATGTATGATGGTGACTCCACCTAAAACACAATGATAGTGTATCAAAAAGAAGGAATCACACCTTTTAGTCAGTGTGCGATTATCAGAGTCAATTGAGTGTTTTCTGAGAAGCCCGTAGTACCCCTCTATATATGGGATGGGTTAGGGTCTAGGTTCCTAGTCTGTGTGGGAGTGGAAGGCACCAGAAGATCATGAATTTTCACAACCTACGAGTGTCAAAATGATCGGTTCACATGCAAGCCAATAAGTTCACTTTGTGAACTGGATATTTCACCATGTTTCCCAATCACATATGAATTTGGCATTTCAAATTCAATTAATGCACAACATGACGTAAACACTAATCCTTTATGCAATCAAAGTTTTCCATGAAGTGGGTGTCTTGCCCTTGCTATCCAATCATTTTTACAACCCCAACTAGTTGGTCGATGAGACAAGCCGATCGATTCACTATGTTAACTGATCGGTTTGCTCCCCAGTTTAGGAGGAACTCAGCCAATTAAATTTCTAATCAACATGACTCTCCAACTGGTCAGTTCAACCCTTGAACCAGTCGGTTCAAAGACCAGTTAGCTGATTTGTTTCTTGATTTGAATACCCAAACACTTTGGCAATCAATTCAATCATCATTTATGATTAAACTCCTCTTCTAGGTGGAATCCTATGTGTGTAACCCTAAAGGTGCTGGTAAAGTATGCCTATAGAGCCAATCATGTGATGATTGACGTGGCATGAACCATAAAAGACTTGATTAATACTCATAAAGGCAAGCTTCTGATTCATTCTGTTTCATTCAATTACGAGACAATAAGGAAACACTATGAATGTCTAGAGAATAATATTACTCAATGATGTATGTCTTCAAGTATTAGCCTTATGGAAGTGAGATCATATGGATGTTAGGAGTACATATACATATTCTCATTATGACCCTAGTCAGTTGTTACTGTGGAAGGTAGATAGTCACCAATAACACATATGACTGGAGTGTAAGTGGGTTGATGACTAACTCTCACTAAGTCATGATATGGAAATATCAAACCAAGCATATATATACATGTTAGGGAATAGCGTGATACATGTTAGGGAATAGTGTATCAGATAGACCCACCTTGAGAGTGACACATGGAAACCATCATATGGTAAGTCATAGTCATCTCTCATAGTGAAGGTGGTTATTATGATTCTTAGACCTAAAATCACTGCACTCGTCACATGTCATTGGCTACACTTTGACATCATCAAATACAGTCTTGAAACATGGGTTGCTATAAAGGTGATGATTGGGTGACTTTGACACATGTAGATAGACTATGAGTAGATATGGGATTTGTCCCTCCTACTGGAGTATGATATCCTAGCCACTTGATTAGTGAGACTGAGAAACGCATGAGCATGCACATGTGAATCAATATATGATATTGAGGTCACATTATCTTAGGCAATCTGCTCTTAGTTCAAGACAAATGAGATGAATGATTGAGAGGATGATGAGTCCATGTCTCGAGTTTACTCTGGATATCAGTGATAAAGAAATTATACAATCATTACAACACCTTACACAGATTGTAGGTTGAAGTTATTCTCCAACTTTCCTTTCACTTGGGAAGCACTAGTGTGTGACTAGGCACCACTCCTTGCTTGTGATGTCATAAGCTAGTTATGGACATTCACTGCCTACATGATATGGGACCTATAGGGTCACACACAAAGGAACTCATCTAGAAGAGGAGTTTATCTTGAATGATGATTGGATTGATTACTAAAGTGTTTAGATATTCAATTCAGGCAACATATTGAATGATTGGCTGACTAGTCTATCAAATGACCATCTTAGTGAGTGAGATAGCCGTTTGGGCATGCCAGACAGGCGTATCAAGTTTTGATACGGTCGTTTGGGTTGTCATGATGATTAAAGTTTGAATTGGCAATGTTCTTCCCTTGAACCCACCATTTCAATGTGATTGAACCGACTGGCACATCTTTGACTCACTAGACGGCCGTCTGGGTGAGTGAGATGGGTATCTCCCTTGTGTGGGATGGCTTGGTTGGGCTGAACGAATATTTTAGATGTTTCCCGAATAGTTTTAATTGCACAAACTTAGGGTGCAAAGAATTAATATGAGATATTAATTGGAAATCAAAATTACTGAATTCAAATGCAATTGAGAAACTGCTAGACGGCTGTCTGGCAGTGTGAGATGACCATCTCGGGTGACCAGACGACCGTATGTGTCATTAGACAGTCTTTTCGACTGTTGTAGGTTGCAAAAATTCAAGATCTTCTGGTCCCTTCCACTCCCACATTATTCTGTACAGACTGGGAACCCTGACCATGGCCTCTACTATAAATAGAGGGGTATCAGGGGCTTCCCAAAACATGACACATACAACAAAGAATCAATTCCTCTAACAATTGTTTCCTCTCTAGTTGTGGTAACTAAGAGAGCCCAGGCAAGTCCTACTTGACAGGGATGGATAGCCAAAGGGAGAGACCAAATGAGAAGTTGTTATGGGAGAACAGATTGGTGACTAGTACACCAACGGGAGGGACAACTCCTTCCTGTTTGTTCTAGTTGAACAACAAGAGTTCTAGTTGGCTAGTTTGGACTACTCTAGAGGAAGGAGTCCTTTGGATGCTGCTAGGAGAGAAAAGTCAACATGCAGTTTGTGGAGAGACCACAGAAGCACTGCAGAAGCTAGTATGTTCGTTGTTCATGGTGAAGACTAGGAGCTGCATAGCCACCGTCCAAGAGAAACTAGAAATAGTTGTCATTGAAGTGAGTTCTTGTCACTGGACTTGCTCCAAGACCAAGTATAACATGCCAAACCATCCTTCCTATTCATATTAGCTGACACAATCTTGCTGTTATGGGAATATGGATAGATAAAGTTTTTGTTTCCGCTGCTATACTTTGTGCCCATATTTCCCAACATTGGTATCAGAGCCACATCAATTCACTATGTGTTAGGATAATCGATAAGACTAGATTTTTAGTTTTATCATTTATTTATTGCATACGATGTGAATATTTAAACTACTCTCATATGTGTATCCAATCAAAGACTACATAATCCAAAACTAATAATATATATATATATGCAATTTACATGCATTTCCCTAAAAGCGGTTTTGATGGTGGAAGTGTAGCATGGTTATGGCCTAAACCCTAAATCTGTGTGTGGTTGGATGGTTTGGATTTTGTTCTTATTTATCTCGCTCTGCGTATCAAGCGTCTACCCCCTTCTTCCAAATGTAAAGTTAATGCTTTCCTAACTTTGCTTCCCTTGAACGTAACTCGAGGTTTCCCTTATTCAATGTAATATGGTAGCAATAGGATAGTTTCTTTTCTTGCAAAGACGAGGAAGGAGATGACCAGTTCGTGAGACGAGCCGACCGTCTGGAGGACCATGGAGGATAGAAAGATGGAGCCATATGACCACCAAGAGGGTCCAGTCAACCATTTGGAAGGAGTCCAAATATCAGTTGAGTAGGAGGTCAATCGTGATGACCAACCAACCGGCCAAGGGGCGAGATGACCGGTTCATGAGTTGAACCAATCTACCCAGATTGGCAAGCACATATCTACATCAACCATAGGGTCATACATGTGATATAATGATTGACCTAGGTGGTAATAATTCCTTGTAGCTACAAGCAATTACAAGTATGCATGGCCATAACTATTGCTTTTTGTTTTATATTGCATGTTTACATTGTGGGATATAGCATGTATATGATACGTACTATATATGTGGTGATTGTATACAATATATGTATATATATGATATATATAGAACCCATCAATCCAACATATTAAGTCTAAGATGCTTTCTAATAGCAATACACATGAAAAGCTTGTTTGACCAAGCGTAGGTTACACCAAAGCGTGGTCTGTCATCTACCTCATGGAAGTGTGATTGTAGTAATGTAGGTTCTGCCAAAGCAGGGCACATTATTATCATATTGGCTATTTGGTCAGGCTTAACTAATGATTCTTAGAGTGTATGGGCCTCGAAGCATGAAGATAATTATGGCAAGGAGTTGCACATATCATCTATCCAAAATTGCATATGATGCAATTGTAAAAGTTGTCTACCTTGATGATTGACTGTGTTTGTGGTGTTGATAAGACCATAGTTGAATTATCTTGGGTCTGGCTCATTAGAAAATTGTTTGCTGTAATTTTTTGGATTGATACTTGAGGATTATCAATTTGATCAAAATAATTAGAATGATAATGAATTAAAGAACTAACTATTATTGCCCTAATTTTAAATCAAATTAAATCAAAAATGAGTTTTTAATAAAATTGCAATTTTTTATAGTATCAAATAGCCACAAACAACAATCACTTTTCTCTGCAATCGGTCCTTGAGAAGGACAAATTAATTGGGAACAACATCCATGATTGGTTCAGGACGTTGAGAATCGTTCTCACATAGGAGCACAAGCTCTATGTCCTGGAGACGCCAGAAGTAGATGAACCACCTCAAAATTCACCAAAGGCTAACAAGGATGCTTACAAGAAGCATACTGAAGATGTCATGGATGTCAAGTGTATGATGCTATGATCCATGCATGAACTATGAGTTGTAGAGGTATCATGAGAACATGGATATGATTGAGGTGGTCTCATATCTCAAGAACAAGTTCTAAGATCAGGCAAGACAAGAGAGTTACAATGTCTCTAAGGCGTTGTTCAAATGTATCATGGAAGAAGGAGATCCAGTAGGTCCTTATGTGCTCAAGCTCATGGGATATGTGGAGAACCTTGATAGAATGTGATTCTCCTTGGGTCAAGAGTTGGCCACTAATGTGATTTTTCAGTCTCTGCTAGATTCATATAGTAAGATTTTCATGAACTACAACATGAACGACTTTGACAAAACATTGATGGAGTTGTTGGGCATGTTGAGAATAGCTGAGGGACAGATGAAGGAAGACAAACCCAAGTATGTGATGATGACCAGCAAGACAAAGGGGAAGTCTCAAGGCAAAGGCAAAGCTAAGGGGTTCTAATGCTAGACAAAAGCCCAAGTCTTTAGATCTCAAAGCAAATGGAGGAGTGAAGAAATTAAGAGGTGATTGTCACAATTTTCACCAGCCTGGACATTGGAAAAGGAATTTCCCTCTTTGGTTAGAGGAATTAAAGAAGAAGAAGGAAGGCAATGAGGCATCCACTTCAAGTATAAACATTATAAGATAAATTTGATTACTTCTTCATTTTAGTATGTGATACCAAATAGATATATGACATACTGATGCATAGGATCTGACAAGAAGTAAAAGCCTTCATCGAAGGACAAAGATGGGAAAGGTAGAGAAAGAGTTGCAAAATCTTTTGGTCTACATTTAAAATTTATCTTAGCCCAATGGGCATGTAATAGAGTTATTTGAACTACTATTTCGTTATGCCATAAGAAACAATTTACTTTAGAGAATCTTGTATGACAAGGATGATATATCAATAAAGTATGAGATTATTGTTTCAAAAGATATTATCTTGCATGGAAATGCCCAAACATCTAATGGTTTATGTATGAAATATTTTAAGATGAATTTTTATAATGTTAAAACCAAAGGAATATAATTGATAATTCAAGATTATCATCATATGGACGTATATATAAGAAATGCATGTCTAAAATATATATCGATGTAAATCTAGATTCTCTTGGTTATTGAACCTAAGGAAACATGCAAAATCTTATTTACACACAAAGTGACATGTGATCCTTCACTAAATGTAGTGGGAGGATAACTCATCTATTAGACCTCATACATGTGATGCATGCAGATTTTATGGAATGAATGCTAGTTACTTCATTTCATTTTCTGGTATTATGATTATATGTACCAAGTAAAAGGAAGCATTAATCTCTTGAAGTGTTCAAGAAGATTATAAATGAAGTAAAATTGTGATGAAAGTATTAAGAAACTTTGATGATATCAGATGTTAAAATACTTTACATCAACAACTTGAGAACCTTCAGGAAAGAATTATGATAATGTATCACAAGTCAAATCCATCTGAACATGATGATGTGTTAGAATGAAGGAATTATTCCATGATGAGTCATGATTATCAATTAATGTAATCTTCTTATCCTCATAAATATAAATCTATGACTAAACAATGTACCATCTAAATGGTTTATAAGACATCCTATATGATATGATCAGGGAATGTCCCAACATGTCTAAAGCATGGACAACCTACATTAAGAAAGTAGTTTCTTGAAGAAGACATGATTTTTGAAGATTACAATTAATCCCAAGCCAATAACAAAAGTGTTTTGTTGATAAGATAATTGAGTTCCAAAAGAATCAGTGGGAGTAATAGTAGAACTCAAAATGTTCAAGGCCAACAAAGAGGTACAACGAGAACTAAGAGAATAAAAAATTATAGTGGAATCTTAAGTTTGTCATCTAATACAGAATAAAATAGTTCTAGTAGAGAACATTTGAGACTGAAGGTTTGTGAATCCAACGATTTAAATGGGTTGGTCATTATAGATGAGTCGACTAGTCAACTAGAAGCTAATTCTAAGTAATATGGGATCCATGTAAGCTATCAAGGTAGGATCTTGATAAGTGCCACCTTAAAGGGTAACACCTAAAAGGTACAATAGTGTGGCAAAGCGTTCGAAACAAAATGTAATTAATCAAGCAGAAGTGATCATTAGTAGCGGATTACTGAAAAATCATTAAAAATTAAAACCATTTACAAAGAGATCCATACATTGGAAAACTCTTTCAAAAAGAACCAAAGTAATTCAATTACATTCTAATGTACAAGTAAATATCTTGTGCCATCTCTTCTCCAGGATCACATACATCAACTGCCCTGTTAAAACTATACATAGGTAGCATAAGAACCTCGAGACATCAAGCCAAAATCTCAGATCGATTTATTAAATTAACTACTGACTCCGAGGACCTGAGAGTACAGAGACGACACATAGGACTCTATATACAAGACATGACAGCCAGTGTCTCCACTGAGAATTCACTGATGCCCCTACTGCTGCTGCTGCTCTTCCCCTACAGTAGGGTTTCCGCCTCTTCCTCCGCGTCTACCTAAAAAGTTGGATCCCATGGGGGTGAGACAATTAAAATTGCCCCAGCGAGAGATATAACTCTCTGCCAGAAACATTATTATTGCAGTATATTAGAATAAAACTGAGCAGAGGAATCATATATATTCAACAGCAGTTTAATTAATGTCTAAATAGGTTTAGAACAATATTCTTATTCAAAGCATATCAGCTATAACTTGATAAAGCAGCATGTCACTTATCCAATAAGGAATATGAAGAACATGTATAACATTTATCCGATATACTAAGCAAGATAACATCAACCAGCGATTCTTGTATTTCAACCTTAAGCAAATAAGCTACACGGTTGATTATATTTTATAATCATACTTAATGCCCTGAAGAGATGAAGTATACCGTTCATGCTCCAACCTACCATGATTACGTAAAGCATCGGTACCACACAAGGTCAATGGAAGAGTCGGACTCCAAGACCTCAACCTTCTCGGTCATTATGAGATTATATGGTAGAGACATCACGTGTCAAACTGCAATTAGCTTGCCAGGGTATAGTGGCATCTTCGCTATAGAGTTATAGCCCGCAACATATACTCTCTTCAGGGTTATGGCCCGTAGCCAATTCCTGGTATCATATCATGGAGTCATGGCCCGTAGCCATACTCCTACTGGGGTATGGTCTGTAACCAATCTCATACATAGGATATAGCCCGCAGCCATTCATATGGGGCATGAGGATATAATTTCCCAATTACCCCCACATATTCAAAAATATGCGCTCTGAGTTTAACTCGTTCCACCATTCAACAAATTCTAACACTGATGGATCTGTGGTCAGGGCAACTACATTATATGTTGTCACTTGATTAATTAAGTGTATTACCATATTCTTTTAGCATCAACAAGTTTTCAAACATCAGTTATTATATTAGTTGCTAAAAAGAATGTGTAATACTTTCATCAAGTATTGTTCAAACCTTTAATAAATCATTGGGATTTCAATTCCTCATCTCATCACGGGTATTTTCATCCTTTCACAAACTCATCATCATAATTATAGAAATTGGGTATTTAAACCATCAATTCATCAAGGAACACTTGTTACCACTTATTAGGTAACTAATACCTTTAGGTCATCTGACCAAGGTAAATATGATACTTGCTACACAAGCATCTCACATGTAATGACCGATTCGTGAAAACAAGATTAACTAATGCGGAAGCGTTTATCAAGCAGCGGATTAGTGAAAATCAATAAAAATTAAAACTTTTTGCAAAGGGATCCATTCATAGGAAAACTCTTTCATTCAGATCCCAAGTAAAACTTAACATCTTGGTTCATATATATACATCTCATGTACTTTTGCTTCTCGAGGAATACAAACATTAACTACTCTATCTTAACTGTACACAGGTAGTATAAAACCCTAGAGGCACTAAGTCAAAATCTCAAAATCACTAACTACTACTCCGAGGACCTGAGAGTACAGAGACGACACATATGACTCTATATACATCTGAACATGACATGACAGTCAATGTCTCCACCTGAGACTTCACTGCTGTCCCTGCTGCTGCTGCTGTCCTTCAGCTACTGAAGGGTTCCTGTCTCTTCGTCCACGTCTACCTAAAAATGTGGTTCCCACAGGGGTGAGACAATTATAAAAATTGCCCCAGCGAGAGATATAACTCTCTACCAGAAACATTATTATTGCAACTTAAGAAGATAAATATAAACAGAGGAATCATATTTATTTGACAGCAGATATTTTAATGTCTATCATATTAGAACATTATTCTATGTCAAACACATTGCAACTGTAATTTGATAGAGTCAACATGTCACTTATCCTTTAATGAATATGAAGAACATGTATAACATCTATTCAAACTACAAAATCATTACCACTGCATTAACTCTCTTCAGGCTTAGATCATATATCTAAAGCCTGGCATTATCATTGTGGAGTCATGGCCCTCAGCCATACTCTTTTCACAAGGTGTTGGGATCTTAATCCCTCATTTCAACACTGGGAATTCTCATCCCTTCACAATTTCAATACCATAACCATGAAATCCTGATTATTCAAATCTTTAGCTCTTCACCTGAGCATTGTTACCTCTTTCTCAGGTAACTAACACCTTTAGGTCATCTGACCGAGATAAGCATGATAATTGTTATACAAGCATCCATCATGGCACTTGAGGCCCATTAAATCTCTTGCTACCTCTTACCAGGCACAAGGTATATTATGGCACACAAGGCCCAATAAACAAATTCAACTAATAACACAACATAGCTCATACCTGGCTATGCTCATTATCTCATGATACCTGCATGATTAGCACATATGATAGCAGTACATCAATTATCTATCAACACCATGCAAAACAATATATTAATATTTCAAGGGTATTACCCTTAATCCTTTACCAGGATTTGGATTTCCATCACACATCTCATGTATCATTCATCCAACTAAATTTGAATTATAACACTACAAGGTATACTAGTATTTGGGGTGTTGGATATGATATCTATCATATCTTGATGTATCACTTCCCTCAACACCATTAAATTTCTTGAGTTTATATACTTAGCTTGTATTAGGGTATTACCCATCCTAATACTTTATGCACCATTTCATCATGTAAAGTAGTGATCATCAATCACTCACTTGGAGCATACAACTATTGCCAATACTATGGATTCATCCATAAGTCATAAATTAACAAAAAGACCATGCTAGGTCCTTTTCAAAACAACTCTAAGTCAAGCTTAGAGTACCACGGCCGTGCAACCAAAAACGGCCGTGCTAAGGGAAGCCACCACGGTCGTGCTACCTTGCACGGTCGTGCTACAGGAGTTCACCTCATGAATCATATTCAAGTATGAATTCTATTCTTTCATTAGGGATTAGGGTTTCACATACCATCTCCCTTCTTTAGAATAGAGATTGTATATAGCATCACCCTTTATTAGGGTTTCATATCACTTTTCCCATAATTAGGGTTTACTACTCATTTCCAATTAGGGTTTCTCATGAAATCACTCTCATTTAGGGTTTCACATGGATGCACCCTCAGTTAGGGTATCACATGGATACTCCCTCAACTAGGTTTTCACATGGATACACCCTCAACTATGGATTTACATGGATACTCCCTCAACTATGATTTGAGTTCAATAACCTTGTCAATTAGGGTTTATGTTCATGTTTAGGGTTTCATGATCTATTTACTTAAGGATCACAACCCTTAATCACCACATGAATCATATTCATGTATGAATTCAAGCTATCAACTTCTCAACTTGATTAGGTCAAATCACCCTTCAGTTGAGTACATACAACTATGATTATCAAGTCATTGATCCTATAAGCGATTAAGGTTCATCCCTTAATTGGCACTAATCACTTAGGTACTATTAGGGTTTCAACCTTTGTACCTTCATCGGTTATCATCACTAACCATCATAGGATTATTGGAACTATCATTACCTTCAATTACCAAGTGATTAAATCACCAACAACCTTTAATCGATTTTTGAGGTTTCATCACCAAATGATTTTGAAACCGAATGGTCTTTGGTCTTCAAATGGTTTGGGACCGTTTGGTCTCAAACGGTCTTGAGACCGTTTGGTCCAAACCTCCTCAAAACCGCATGGACCAGATATGGTCTCAACCAATGAAATTGGATTAGGGTTTCCAATGTTGATTCCTTCAATCATTGAATTCATGGAACCAATCACCAATTGGACCTATCCTCATACTTCAATTGAGTTAAATAGGTCAACCTTCACCTGATTTGACCCTCAATTAACCCTCAATTAGTCATCAATTAGGGTTTGAATCAATTGAATTAGGGTTTAGAATCGATGATTCAACAACACTCATCAATGCAAGATTGTTTACTTTGAAACTTTTGAACCATCATCCAAATTGGGTATGACCTGACCCCAAACGGTCTTGAGGTCGTTTGGATGACCTCCAAACGGTATTGAGACCGTTTTCCCATCAAATCACTCAAATCCAAGCCATCCAATTAAGGTTTGGATCATGGGATTGATCACCAAATCAACATTGCATTGTATATCATCTTGGTACCTTCAGACCTTCAAACACCTAACCATACTCAACCCTAGACCTCCAAACGGTCTTGGTTGACCACCAAACGGTCTTGAGACCGTTTGGGTGATCCCCAAACGGTCTTGAAACCGTTTGGGCTAATCAACCCAAAATCTCCAATCAACTCATTGGAATTTCAGCACTGTTTTCAATTAGGGTTTGCCCAATTGAATAGCCTTCAACTGACGATTCCTTGGGAGTTAATCCCTAAAATTTGGTGAGTCATTAGACCACATCATTATAAACAGTAATCCCAAACAGTAAACCCTTGTTCAATGCACTCAAACGGTCTTGAGACCGTTTTTCCAAAAAGTTTAATTAAATCAGATTGATAATCAGCACTTAATCCAATTAGGTTTCCCTAATTGATTAGCCTTCAACTCACGATTCCTTGGGAGTTAATCCCTAAACTTTGAAGGGTCATCAACCAACATATTGATGAACAGGAACCCCAAACGGTCAATGCTTGGTCAACTCACTCAAACGGTCTTGAAACCGTTTTCCCAAAGAGGTCAAGTTAATCAGGTTGAAAATCAGCATTTAATTCAATTTGATTTGCCTAATTGATTGGCCTTCAACCTACGATTCCTTTGGAGTTAACCACTCAAATTTGGTGGGTCATTAGCCTACATAATTAGGAACATAATTAGCAAACGGTAAACGCTTGGTAAACCATCTCAAATGATTTTGAAACCGTTTTCTCCCAAACGGTTTCAAACCGTTTGCCTTTAAACGGTTTGCTTAAACCGCATAGCCAATCAAATTAAAACGATTTGGAATAGCTATCAAAACCATTTGGCTTGGTACTTTTCTTTGGATAAGCATCTAGGATGATGTCATCATCCACTTCTTTCGAAAAACCAAGAACAGCAACCGTTCTTGATGGAAATTGCAGCAAAGAAACAAGAGTGTATCAAATTGAAGAAATCAATCAACAAAGCATAGAGAATTGATGCAATAGCAATGTTTAAGGGTTTAAGTTATAAAACCTGCCTCCAATTGAGCTCCAAATCTCAAAGCTCACGCCATTAATTGTGGATGAATTTCTTGCAACTCCCCCTAGGCTCGTCCTCAAGCTTTTGATTGTAAAAGTTGGCTAGGGTTGAAGAGGAGATCAAAGTAAGAAGGAATCCATAATTTATTTTCGATTTCCACCATGAAATCAAGGATAAATGGATCAAGAACCTTACCTACAGGTTGGGTTTCGTCTTTCTTCTCCTCCTAATCTCCCTTGGTCGGCCAAAGCAAGGAGAGAAAGAAAAGGGTCGAGAAAAGCCTTTCATTTGGCTTGGAAAGGGCATTTTTATAAGGAAATTGATGAGAGAGAAGATACTTTATAAAAGTCTTTTAATTCCAAAATTGTTGCCACCACTTCCCCCTTAGTTTCTTGCATGAAAGGGAATATCTATCCCCACCGAACTCCCTTCCATTATCCATGGATTAAGGGAAAAGAAAATAAGCACCTTAATCCATTATAATATTAATATATCTTTTTGAGTGGAAATTCTTTTCCTTATAATAAGGTGAGTGGAATTTCACCTATTTAGGATATTTTCGTTCCTTATCTTAGAAAAAGAACGTCCATTCTTATTCAAAATCAACCAATAACATTTTGGTTGAAGGCCCTTTAATTAATACATTTATTTTTTCCCTAAATTGAATTAGGGTTTCACTTAAGATTAAATCTTGATTATTTTAATACCAAGATTCTCTCTCCTCCAACTTAATTCAAATGAGGTGCCCCTCTCATTTTCTTTGCTCTACATGATGCCAAGAAACATTAAGGACCTTATTGAAGTGGTAATTTGCATATTGAACCCTAGGTTTTGGGTAAATTGCACTTTACACCAAAACTAGGTTTTAATGAACAAACATTGCTCTATCAGCTCTTTCTTGGTATTCAGGCTTCCATAAGCCACGCCTCAGCATCATCTTCACTCTCATGATGCTTCAACACACTAGGAACATATTATCATGCACAATTTGCACTTAAACCCCTCAACTTTGGTAATTTGCACTTTAGTCCAAAATAAGCAATCATTGCTTCAACATTGTTCAAACAGGACCAAAATTGAAACATAAGTTTCTCATGAGCCCTATTTACTTTTCCCAAGATAAGATTAAGAATATACTCAACCTTATTAGGCAAAACCTCTAGGGTTAATTCATAACCCAGGTCAGGGATGTTACAAATTATAAACCCCTAACAAGGATTTCGTCCTCAAAATCCCAGGAAAAGGAGGAACAGATTGTTCATTAATCATGCCCTCAAGTCTCCACATATCATCTTAATATCCTGGAGATATTATGAACTCTGTCATTCCATAGAAAGCTCCTTTCATTAGTTCAACCTCATCAATGTTTATGCAGAGCATAAACCCCTAACATATGATGTCCATATCATTGAAAGGAAGAAGCATAAAATAACATACTTCAATAATCACTCAAGAATACTTATCAAAAGGAAAGACATATATATCTAACAAAGATAATTCACTTAGAAAACTCTATGTAATTGTGAACGTTCACATAGCTTATCCTTTTTGTTGGGAATGTTCACATAGCTTTTCCTTTTTGTTGGGAATGTTCACATAGCTTTTCCTTTTTGTTGGGAATGTTCACATAGCTTTTCCTTTTTGATGGGAATGTTCACATAGCTTTTTCTTTTTGTTGGGAATGTTCACATAGCTTTTCCTTTTTGTTGGGAATGTTCACATAGCTTTTCCTTTTAGTTGGGAATGTTCACATATCTTTTCCTTTTTAATTGGGAATGTTCACCTAGCTTTTCCTTTTAGTTGGGAATGTTCACATAGCTTTTCCTTTTTGTTGGGAATGTTCACATAGCTTTTCCTTTTTGTTGGGAATGTTCACATAGCTTTTCCTTTTACTTGGGAATGTTCACATAGCTTTTTCTTTTTATTAGGAATGTTCACATAGCTTTTCCTTTTAGTTGGGAATGTTCACATAGCTTTTCCTTTTAGTTGGGAATGTTCACATAGCTTTTCCTTTTTATTGGGAATGTTCACATAGCTTTTCCTTTTAGTTGGGAATGTTCACATAGCTTTTCCTTTTTGTTGGGAATGTTCACATCGCTTTTCCTTTTAGTTGGGAATGTTCACATAGCTTTTCCTTTTAGTTGGGAATGTTCACATAGCTTTTCCTTTTTAATTTCATTATACTCTCTAGATTGTTTCAGAATGACTACTTGATCAGAGTAATAAAAAAGATAACAATCTAAGAGTTTCATACTGCCTTATCTTCAATAATCATATACCTGGCCAGGATATATAAGTATTGAGATTAGGTAGTATGCACCTTATTTGCTATCGTATTCCTCACTTTTCATATCATTGTACACACAGGATTTTCCATTTCCTAGATTTTCTCAAGGCATCACTTCTAAATCTCATCTTTCAACACACAGATAAGGGAGGTTATAAAACATTTTAAGGAACACTGAGTAAGATATAAGTTCTTATCTCCCTTGTGTCCTTATTGGACTAATCAAAGGAAGCTAAAAAACAACTACTTTCATATCTTAAACACATAGAATTCATGAAATAAAATATCAGAATGAATTTTATTTCATCTGACCTGTCCGGGACATCTGCCCACGTCCTCTGTTGTTACTAGAGAATTGCCTCCTTTGTGGTTCTTGCTGACTCTGCCCCTGAGGTTGAGTCATCATTAAATTCTTGCCTGGACAATCCTTTACTAGATGTCCCAGTTGTCTACATTGATAATAGATCCTAGGTGCAACATGGGGTCTGTGAGATCTATTTATCGATGTTGATGCTATATTGGAGGCTCTATTTGGAATATTACTACGATCCCTATCCCTACTTGACATCCATTGTGTCCGGGTTTGGAATCTTGATGATGCTGCCGGAGCAGAATATATCGATTTCTTAAAGCTTTCAGAACTTTGTTTTTGAGTCTGAGTGTACTCTTTCTTGCCACTAGTCTGTCGTTTCTTGATTTTAGATCTCTCTATCCTCCTCACTGACTCTACAAAGGTGGCAAACCTCTCCCTATTTTCTAAAGCATACATAGGAGTGGTTAATTCAACGTTTAACCCCTTCTCAAAACGTCGAATTCTTTCCTCATCATTAACCGCCATTTGCAGACAAAACTACAACAGTTCCATGAACTTAGCTTCATACTCGCTAACGTTCATCTGTCCTTGTTTGATCTTCTCAAATTGAGAAATCTTCTCATCTAGATACGTTTTAGGGAAGTATCTACTAACGAATTCTCATCGGAAAATCTCCCATCCAACTTCTTCACCTGGTCTTTTATCTTCTTCTATCATCCACCAATGACCAGAACTTCCTTTTAGGAGGTATACATCATGTCTTACCTTCTCAGCTTCAGGAATATCAAGGATCTTGAAAGCCTTTTCCAGTTCTGTCAGCCACAAATCAGCATTTGCTGGATTAGATGTACCAGCATAATCTATGGCCCCAACCAGGTGAAGTCTCTCAAAAGTCTTGCCGGCTCCATAGCCCTCATGGTGAGCTGATGTCCTAGGTGCAGGTACTTGCATCCTATCTGTCATGTGAGTTATGGCAGCCATAAATTGCCCAAACATGGCTTGGAGAGCTGGGTTCCCCATGTCATCTTGATTGAACTGGGGTTGTTCAGGTACAAGCTCCTCTCTATTATGGTCTCCTGCACCTCCCCCTGGTGCAGCAGTGCTTCCCTCCGCAACATGTTCTTCATGTGGTCCAAACATCTTCAAGTTCTTCTCCTCCTATGTGAGCAGAAGATACTATCAGATAAACTGAAAGACACTTAGAACAGACTCTACAACTTAGTCCTATGTCTCTGTAGACTCAGCAAACCTAGAGCTCTGATAGCACTATTGTAATGACCAATTCGTGAAAACAAGATTAACTAATTCGAAAGCATTTATCAAGCAGCGGATTAGCGAAAATCAATAAAAATTAAAACTTTTTGCAAAGGGATCCATTCATAGGAAAACTCTTTCATTCAGATCCCAAGTAAAACTTTACATCCTGGTTCATATATATACATCTCATGTACTTTTGCTTCTCGAGGAATACAAACATTAACTACTCTGTCTTAACTGTACACAGGTAGTATAAAACCCTCGAGGCACTAAGTCAAAATCTCAAAATCACTAACTACTACTCCGAGGACCTGAGAGTACAGAGACGACACATAGGACTCTATATACATCTGAACATGACATGACAGTCAATGTCTCCACCTGAGACTTCATTGTTGTCCCTGCTGCTGCTGCTGTCCTTCAGCTACTGAAGGGTTCCTGTCTCTTCATCCACGTCCACCTAAAAATGTGGTTCCCACAGGGGTGAGACAATTATAAAAAGTGCCCCAGTGAGAGATATAACTCTCCGCCAGAAACATTATTATTGCAACTTAAGAAGATAAATATAAACAGAGGAATCATATTTATTTGACAGCAGATATTTTAATGTCTAACAGATTAGAACATTATTAAATATCAAACACATTGCAACTGTAACTTGATAGAATCAACATGTCACTTATCCTTTAATGAATATGAAGAACATGTATAACATCTATTCAAACTACAAAATCATTACCACTGCATTAACTCTCTTCAGGCTTAGATCATATATCTAAAGCCTGGCATTATCATTGTGGAGTCATGGCCCTCAGCCATACTCTTTTCACAAGGTGTTGGGATCTTAATCCCTCATTTCAACACTGGGAATTCTCATCCCTTCACAATTTCAATACCATAACCATGAAATCCTGATTATTCAAATCTTTAGCTCATCACCTGAGCATTGTTACCTCTTTCTCAGGTAACTAACACCTTTAGGTCATCTGACCGAGATAAGCATGATAATTGTTATACAAGCATCCATCATGACACTTGAGGCCCATTAACTCTCTTGCTACCTCTTACCAGGCACAAGGTATATTATGGCACACAAGGCCCAATAAACAAATTCAACTAATAACACAAAATAGCTCATACCTGGCTATGCTCATTATCTCATGATACCTGCATGATTAGCACATATGATAGCAGTACATCAATTATCTATCAACACCATGCAAAACAATATATTAATATTTCAAGGGTATTACCCTTAATCCTTTACCAGGATTTGGATTTCCATCACACATCTCATGTATCATTCATCCAACTATATTGGAATTATAACACAACAAGGTATACCAGTATTTGGGGTGTTAGATATGATATCTATCATATCTTTATGTATCACTTCCCTCAACACCATTAACTTTCTTGAGTTCATATACTTAGCTTGTATTAGGGTATTACCCATCCTAATACTTTATGCACCATTTCATCACATTCATCATGTAAAGTAGTGATCATCAATCACTCACTTGGAGCATACAACAATTTCCAATACTATGGATTCACCCATAAGTCATAAATTAACAAAAAGACCATGCTATGTCCTTTTCAAAACAACTCTAAGTCAAGCTTAGAGTACCACAGCCGTGCAACCAAAAACGATCGTGCTAAGGGAAGCCACCATGACCGTGCTACCTTGCACGGTCGTGCTACAAGAGTTCACCTCATGAATCATATTCAAGTATGAATTTTATTCTTTCATTAGGGATTAGGGTTTCACATACCATCTCCCTTCTTTAGAATAGAGATTGTATATAGCATCACCCTTTATTAGGGGTTCATATCACTTTGCCCATAATTAGGGTTTACTACTCATTTCCAATTAGGGTTTCTCATGAAATCACTCTCATTTAGGGTTTCACATGGATGCACCCTCAGTTAGGGTATCACATGGATACTCCCTCAACTAGGTTTTCACATGGATACACCCTCAACTATGGATTTACATGGATACTCCCTCAACTATGATTTGAGTTCAATAACCATGTCAATTAGGGTTTATGTTCATGTTTAGGGTTTCATGATCTCTTTACTTAAGGATCACAACCCTTAATCACCACATGAATCATATTCATGTATGAATTCATTATATCAACTTCTCAACTTGATTAGGTCATATCACCCTTCAGTTGAGTACATACAACTATGATTATCAAGTCATTGATCCTATAAGCGATTAAGGTTCATCCCTTAATTGGCACTAATCACTTAGGTACTATTAGGGTTTCAACCTATGTACCTTAATTGGTTATCATCACTAACCATCATAGGATTATCGGAACTATCATTACCTTCAATTACCAAGTGATTAAATCACCAACAACCTTTAATCGGTTTTTGAGGTTTCATCACCAAACGATTTTGAAACCGAATGGTCTTTGGTCTTCAAATGGTTTGGGACCGTTTGGTCTCAAATGGTCTTGAGACCGTTTGGCCCCAAATGGTCTTGAGACCATTTGGACTCAAACGGTATTGAGACTGTTTGGTCCAAACCTCATCAAAACTGCATGGACCAGATATGGTCTCAACCAATCAAATTGGATTAGGGTTTCCAATGTTGATTCCTTCAATCATTGAATTCATGGAACCAATCACCAATTGGACCTATCCTCATACTTCAATTGAGTTAAATAGGTCAACCTTCACCTGATTTGACCCTCAATTAACCCTCAATTAGTCATCAATTAGGGTTTGAATCAATTGAATTAGGGTTTAGAATTGATGATTCAACAACACTCATCAATGCAAGATTGTTTACTTTGAAACTTTTGAACCATCATCCAAATTGGGTTGACCTGACCCCAAACGGTCTTGAGGTCGTTTGGATGACCTCCAAAAGGTCTTGAGACCGTTTGCCCATCAAATCACTCAAATCCAAGCCATCCAATTAAGGTTTGGATCATGGGATTGATCACCAAATCAGCATTGCATTGTATATCATCTTGGTACCTTTAGACCTTCAAACACCTAACCATACTCAACCCTAGACCTCCAAACAGTCTTGGTTGACCACCAAACGGTCTTGAGACCGTTTGGATGAGCTCCAAACGGTATTGAGACCGTTTGGCTCATCCAACCTTTGGATTCTAGTGAAATTTCATCAAGGTTTGGTCTATCGAGTTGATCAACAAATGAGCACTTAATTGCAATATGATTTGGTACCTTTAGACCTTCAATTGGTCAACTATACTTGACCCCAGACCTCCAAACCGTCTTGGGGTGACCCCCAAACGGTCTTGAGACCGTTTGGGTGATCCCCAAACGGTCTTGAAACCGTTTGGGCTAATCAACCCAAAATCTCCAATTAACTCATTAGAATTTCAGCACTGTTTTCAATTAGGGTTTGCCCAATTGAATAGACTTCAACTCACGATTCCTTGGGAGTTAATCCCTCAAATTTGGTGAGTCATTATACCAAATTATTAGGAAAAGTAATACAAAACGGTCAACCCTTGGTAAACGCACTCAAACGGTCTTGAGACCGTTTTCCCAAAAAGTTCAATTAAATCAGATTGATAATCAGCACTTAATCCAATTAGGTTTTCCTAATTGATTAGCCTTCAACTCACGATTCCTTGGGAGTTAATCCCTAAAATTTTAAGGGTCATCAACCAACATAATTATGAACAGTAATACCAAGCGTTCAACGCTTGGTCAACTCACTCAAACGGTCTTGAAACCATTTATCCAAACAGGTCAAGTTAATCAGGTTGAAAATCAGCATTTAATTAAATTCGATTTTCCTAATTGATTGGCCTTCAACCTACGATTCCTTTGGAGTTAACCCCTCAAATTTGGTGGGTCATTAGCCTACATAATTAGGAACAAAATTCCCAAACGGTCAATGCTTGATCAACCATCTCAAACGGTCTTCAAACCGTTTTCTCACATACGGTTTCAAACCGTTTGCCTTTAAACGATTTGCTGAAACCGCATAGCCAATCAAATTAAAATGATTTGGAATAGCTATCAAAACCGTTTGGATTGGTACTTTTCTTTGGATAAGAATCTAGGATGATGTCATCATCCCATTCCTTCGAACAACCAAGAACAGCAACCGTTCTTGATTGAAAATGCAGCAAAGAAACAAGAGTGTATCAAATTGAAGAAATCAATCAACAAAGCATAGAGAATTGATGCAATAGCAATGTTTAAGGGTTTAAGTTATAAAACCGGCCTCCAATTGAGCTCCAAAGCTCCAATCTCATGCCATTAATGGTGGATGAAGCTCTTTAAACTCCCCCTAGGCTCGTCCTCAAGCTTTTGATTGTAAAAGTTGGCTAGGGTTGAAGAGGAGATCAAAGTAAGAAGGAATCCATAATTTATTTTCGATTTCCACCATGAAATCAAGGAGAAATGGATCAAGAACCTTACCTACAGGTTGGTTTCGTCTTTCTTCTCCTCCTAAGCTCCCTTGGTCGGCCAAAGCAAGGAGAGAAAGAAAAGGGTCGAGAAAAGCCTTTCATTTGGCTTGGAAAGGGCATTTTTATAAGGAAATTGATGAGAGAGAAGATACTTTATAAAAGTCTTTTAATTCCAAAATTGTTGCCACCACTTCCCCCTTGGTTTCTTGAATGCAAGGGAATCTCTATCCCCACCGAACTCCCTTCCATTATCCATGGATTAAGGGAAAAGAAAATAAGCACCTTAATCCATTATAATATTGATATATCTTTTTGAGTGGAAATTCTTTTCCTTATAATAAGGTGAGTGGAATTTCACCTACTTAGGATATTTTCGTTCCTTATCTTAGAAAAATAACGTCCATACTTATTCAAAATCAACCAATAACATTTTGGTTGAAGGCCCTTGAATTAATATATTTAATTTTGCCCTAAATTGAATTAGGGTTTCACTTAAGATTAAATCTTGATTATTTTAATACCAAGATTCTCTCTCCTCCAACTTAATTCAAATGAGGTGCCCCTCTCATTTTATTTGCTCTACATGATTACAAGAAACATTAAGGACCTTATTGAAGTGGTAATTTGCATATTGAACCCTAGGTTTTGGGTAAATTGCACTTTACACCAAAACTAGGTTTTAATGAACAAACATTGCTCTATCAGCTCTTTCTTGGTATTCAGGCTTCCATAAGCCACGCCTCAGCATCATCTTCACTCTCATGATGATTAAACACATGAGGAACATATTATCATGCATAATTTGCACTTAAACCCCTCAACTTGGGTAATTTGCACTTTAGTCCAAAATAAGCAATCAATGCTTCAACATTGTTCAAACAGGACCAAAATTGAAACATAAGTTTCTCATGAGCCCTATTTACTTTTCCCAAGATAAGATTAAGAATATACTCAACCTTATTAGGCAAAACCTCTAGGGTTAATTCATAACCCAGGTCAGGGATGTTACATCACATGGCTCACATGACCCATTTCATCTCTTGTTACCTCTCACTATGCAACAAAGCATGTTATGGCTCACAAGGCCCATTAACAATAATAAATGAAACATCATAGCTCATACCTAGCTATGCTCATCATCTCATGATACCTGCATGGTTAGTACACTTGATAACACTTATATCAATTACAATTTAGCACCATGCTATACAAAGTAACACCACTTATACCCTTATTAGGGTTAGGGTTTCCCATTCCATATCAATGAGGGTTCTCATCCCCTTACACAAAATTAGGGCTAGGTTTTCAAATTAGAGTTTCATAATACATAGCATCACCCTAGATTAGGGTTTCATATCACATTACCCTGTATCAGGTTTCACATTACATCCTTACCTTGAATTAAGGTTTCTTCTAACATTTCCCCTAAAATTATGGTTTCATGTAGATTTACCTAAAATTAGGGTTTTCATGAAGCATTCCCTCAAATTAGGGTTAGAGCTCATCAACCTTCTCGATTAGGGTTTCATGATCTCATCATCATGGATCAAACCCTAATTACATATTTTATTTATGTTGAAAGTGTTGAGGATTAATCACTACATGATTACCACTCATGTATAAGTTCCTCTCTCTCATCCCCTCTAGGAGGTTAATTACTTTAATCTTGATTAGATTGAATCAATCTTGAATTAATTTAATAGTACTCATTTAGTTCTTAGAACAACTGAACCTTCAACAGTTTTGACTAATAAACCTTCAAACGGTTTGGATGCACACCTCCAAACGGTTTGAGTACGTTTGAACCTTCAAATGGTCTGAGATCGTTTAGACCTCCAAACGGTCTTGATCAACCTTTCAAACGGTCTTGACCAATGGTAAACCGAATCAACCCAGTCGGTCTTGAAACTGAATCAACCCATTCAGTCTTGAAACCGAATCAATCCATTCGGTCTAGAAACTGAATCAACCCATTTGGTCTTGAAACTGAATCAATTTATTCGATCTTGAAACCGAATCCATCCATTAGATCTTGAAACCAAATCATCCATTCGGTCTTGAAACTGAATCATCCATTCAGTCTTGAAAACCAAATCCATCTATTCGGTCTTGAAACTGAATCATCCATTTGGTCTTGAAACCGAATCATCAACCATTGATTTGAAACTGAATCAATCTATTGGGTCTAGGGTTTGCAATCAATGGACCTTCCAACATTGAAACCATTGGAATTAGATCAAATTGAGACCATTGGATCATCATCTAACTTATGACATCACCTGACCTCAAATGGTCTTGAGGTCATTTGACCTCAAATGGTCTTGGGAGTGTTTGACCTCAAACAGTCTTGAGATTGTTTGACCTCAAACAGTCTTGAGACTGTTTGATGTCAAACGATCTTGAGATCGTTTGGTCTCAAGGGATGAAACTGTATGCTCAAGATATTCATTGAGGTGTGTGCTTAAGATGATGTCATCATCATCAAGCTTCGATTCTTCAAAATCTACTGCCATTCTTTATGGTAATTTTATCAATTTGATCAAAGGAATTTCAAGAAGAACAAAATGATCAACAAGTGATGAAGAATTGAATGTAATAATAACATTTAAGGGTTCGAGTTATATAACCCTCCTTCAAAGTTGAATCCAAGGTTCAAGATTCACGTTCCTAATGGTGAATGAAGCTTTCTCAACTGACCAAGGCTCGTCCTCAAGTCTTTGAGTGAAATGAATGGCTAAGGTTGAAGATTGAATGAAGAAAAGAAGAAATTAAGCATTGAATTTCAATTTTCAACATGAAATCAAAGTTGAAGATGACTATGGAGCTTACCTACAGGTTGGGGCAAGTCCTCCTGTTTCTCATAAGCTCCTTTGTGCATGGCCAAAGGAAGGAAAGAAAGAAGGGTCAAAAAAGCCTTTCATTTGAGTTGGAAATGAGATGTTTATAAGGGAATTTCAATGAGAGAGAAAGTGATATAATAATCTTTTAATTCCCTAAATTGGTGCCACATACTCCCCTCCATCCCTTGCATAATAAGCCATCTCCCGCACCTTGTAATTCCTCTTCATTATCCATGAATTAAAAGAAAGCAAACTAAGCACCTTAATCATTATAATAATAATATCCAAAATTGAGTGGATATTACTTTTCCTTTTACTAATGTGAGTGGGCTCTCCACTCACTTTAGATATTTCATTGACTTTGCAAGGAACAAGGACGTACATACTTATGTAATTTCAACCATCACATTTTTTTGAAGGGCAATTCAATTAATATATTTATTTTTGCATTAAATTGAATTAGGGTTTCAATTATGCTTAGATCTTGATTATTTTAATATCAAGATTCTCTCTCCTCTAAAGTGATTAAAATGAGATGCCCCTCTCATTTTATTTTCTCTACATGATGCCAAGAAACATGGCAAACTCTCTAGAGGTGGTATTTTGCATATTGAACCCTAGGTTTTGGGTAATTTACACATTACACCAAAACTAGGTTTTAATGCACAACATTGCTCAACATGTTCTTTCTTGGTACTCAGGCTACCACGAGCCATGAATCTACATCATTCTCATTCTTATGATGCTTCAACATCTGAGGAACATTTTACCATGTAAAATTTGCAAGTTAACCCCTCAACTTGGGTAATTTGCACTTTAGTCCAAAACAAGAAAAACATTGTTTTCACATTATTCAAAAAGGACTAAAATTGAAACATAAGCTCCTCTTGAGCCTTAATTACTTTTCAAGGGATAAGAGCAAGCATATAATTAACTTTATTAAACAAAACATCTAGGGTTAAAGCATAACCCAGGTCAGGGATGTTACAAATTATCCACCCCTAATAGGGATTTCGTTCCCGAAATCATCAAGAGAAAACAGAAGGGTACTTCCTCCTCATCTCTTCCTATACCTCCCTTATAGCTTCTTCAATGACACGGTGATGCCAGAGAACTTTCACAAGACATATGTCTTTCTTTTTTAGCTTTTTAATTCTTTTATCAAGGATCATCACAAGTCCTTCAACATATGATATATCATTATTTAATTCTACCTCCACATGTTACAAAACTAACTCTGTGTCAGGATGACACTTTCTCAACATGGAGATATGGAACACTGGATGCAACTTATGCAGCTCAGGTGGCAATTCCAGCTGATAGGCTACCTTTCCAATCCGGTCAATGATTGGATAAGGCCCCATAAACCTAGGATCTAACTTTCCCTTATTTCCAAATCTAAGGACACCTTTTCAAGGTGAGACCTTGAGATATACTCTGTCTCCAACTTGGAATTCTAAGGGTCTTCATCGTTTGTCAGCATACAACTTCTGTCTATCCCGTGCAACCTTTAACTGTTGTTGTATTATTTTAATCTTCTCAGTTGTATGTTGCACTAGCTCATGACCTAAAAGTTGTTATTCTCCAGTTTCATACCAACATAAAGGAGATCTACAACGTCTACCATATAAAGCTTCACATGGTGCCATATCAATACTATGTTGATAGCTATAATTGTAAGCAAATTCTATTAAGCTCAGGTGTAGATCCCAACTTCCTACAAATTGAAGGACACATGCCCTAAGCAAGTCCTCCAAGGTTTGTATAGTCCTCTCAGATTGTCCATCTATCTATGGGTGAAAGGCAGTACTAAAACTTTACTGCGTACCCAAATCTTTATGTAGTCGCTCCCAAAAATGACTCGTGAACTGGGGACCTCTATCAGAAACAATTGTAACTGGTACCCCGTGTAAACGTACTTTCTCATCTGTATATATCTATGCAAGCTTCTCAGTAGTATAGGTTGTTTTGATAGGAAGGAAATGTGCTATCTTAGTCAACCTATCAACTATCACCCATATGGAATCATGAACTTTGGTTGTTCTAGGCAAACCAACCACAAAATCCATGGTCACATGATCCCATTTCCACTGTGGTATAGGCAAAGGTTGCATTGTTCCTGTGGGTTTTTGATGTTCAGCTTTAACCTGTTGACACACCGGACACCATATGACAAACTCAACAACAACTTTCTTCAATCTAGGACACCAATACATATCCTTCAAGTTATGATACATTTCGGTGCTCCCTGGATGCATTGCATACATCGAAGAATGAGCTTCTTCCAAGATTAACTTCCTTAAGTCATTGGCATCAGGTACCACCATCCTACTATGATAACAGACTACCAAATCCTCTGACTCATGAAAGCCATCCCATTTCTCACTACCATACTCTGACCTGATCTGCTGAATCACAATATCGGCGTGTTGTGCTTCTTTAATCTACTGTCTCAGAGTAGGTTTCACTTGCATCTCAGCTAATAGCCCGGCTAACAATGATACCTTAAGTTGTACACTATTTTGCCTCAAGGAGATAAGCATATCTCTTTTAAAGCACACTAAGGAATTCAACTATGCTTTATGTATGGTTGGTGATGATGATTTCCTACTTAGTGCATCAACCACTACATTAGCCTTCCCTGGATGATAATCAATTGTACAATCGTAGTCCTTAATTAACTCCATCCATCGGCGTTGTCTCATGTTCAACTCATGTTGTGAAAAGATATATTTTAGATTCTTAGTCTGTGAAAATCTGGAATGTTTCCCCATAGAGGTAATGTCTCCAGATCTTCAAAGCATGGACCATAACAGCTAGCTCTAGATAATGTGTTGAATAATTCTCCTCGTGTTTCTTAAGTTTTTGAGAGGCAAAAGATATTACTTGATTATCCTACATCAACACACATCCTAGACCATTCTTAGATGCATCACAGAAAAATATGTACCCCTTCCCTTGCTCAGGTAACACCAGCACAGGTGCACTTATTAACCTTTCTTTCAGCTAGAAAGAATGTTGAGACTTGTCATTCCAGACAAAAGGAACCTCCTTCCTGGTCAACTTGGTCAGTGGTAAAGCTATAGAACTAAAGTTCTTAATGAACCTCCTGTAATATCCTGCCAGTCCTTGGAAACTGCGTATCTCCATTGGAGTCTTTGGCTGTTCCCATTATAGGATAGATTCTACCTTCTTATAATCAACACGGATACCTGAGGCAGATATTATGTGTCCTAGAAAAGAAACTTCTGATAACCAGAACTCACACTTACTAAACTTAGCATACAACTTATGTTCTCTTAGCAAGGTTAAAGCCTGACGGAGGTGCTTCTCATGTTTTTGAGCATCTCTACTGTATATCAGAATATCATCTATGAAGACTACTATGAATTGATCAAGAAAAGGTCAAAAGATTCTATTTATGAGTTCCATGAATGCATCTGGTGCATTAGTTAGTCCAAATGACATAATTATGAACTCATAGTGACCATACCATGTCCTAAAGGTAGACTTAGGTATGTCACTCTCCTTGATACGCAACTGATGATATCCCGACCTCAGATCTATCTTAGAGAAGATAGTTGCACCACACAACTGATCAAACAAGTCATCGATCCTCGATAGAGGATACGTGTTCTTTACGGTTACTTTATTTAACAACATATAGTCAATGCATAATCGCATAGATCCATCCTTCTTCTTAACAAAGAGAACCAGAGCACCCCACAGTGAAGTACTTGGTTGGATAAAACATTTCTCAAGCAACTCCTACAACTGTTTCTTGAGCTCTGCCATCTCAATAGATGCCATTCTATATGGTGTTTATGCTATAGGTTGCGTGCCCAGAATTAGATTAATCTCAAAATTAATCTCTCGGGGCGGAGGTACACCTGGAAGTTCCTCAAGGAACACATATTCAAACTCCCTAACTATCAGAACTTCAGAAAGATTAGAACTCCCTATCGTGGTGTCTACCACATGTGCCAAGAATGCAAAGCATCCTTTTCTCATCAGCTTTTCATCTACCATAGCTGACACAAGATAGGTTGGAAGAATCTTTCTATCTCCCTGAAAGATCCATGTGTCACCATCATCAGTAAACACAACTTGCTTGGAATCACAATCCGAGACAACCTTATATTTTTCTAGGGTGTCCATCCCAAGAATTATGTCCAACCCGTGCATCTCAAGTGGTATAAGATCCACCTAAATGCAATGTTTAGAGAAGGAAAGAGTGTAGGGAGAACACACCTCCCACAACACTACAGATCCCAACAAAGGGGTTTCTAATAACAAACTTTCTGACCTATGACCAATTGTCATATTGCAGTAAAAAATCACTCTTCTAGTGATAAAGGAATGCGTAGCACCTAGATCAATTAAAATAGATACGAAGCAGGATGAAGACATATTAGAATAAAATAGTTCCATCTGACATGTCATAACCCGTGGGTTAACTACTGCTTCAGGTTGATTCATCACATAGAATCTAGCTATTGCTTGTTGTTGACCCTGTGCTCAGTTGTTGGATGCCGACGAACCAACTTGGGATGCTTGCCCACGTCCACGAGTGCCACTCGAAAACTGCCTCCTCTGAGAGCCTTGATGACTCTGCCTTGGGGTTGAGTCACCATTGTGTTCCTGACTAGACAATCCCTTGCCAGATGTCCCACTTGTCTGCACTGATGACACATCCTGGTCTCAGGATAGGGTTTATGAGGTATAGTCATCGATGTTGATGTTGTGCTGGGGGCTCTATTTGGAACAAAACTATAGCCCCTACCCCTACTTGACATCCATTGCATTTGGGTATTGAATCTTGATGGTGCTGCCAATGCAGAAAACCTTAGCTTCTTAAAGCTCTCGGACCTTTATCCTTAGAACTGAGTGTACACCTTCTTATCACTCGTCTGTCGCTTCTCGATCACAGACCTCTCTATCTGTGTCAAGGACTCTATGAAAGTACAAAACCTCTCCTTGTTCTCTAAAGCAGACACAAGAGTGGTTAATTCAATGTTCAACCCCTTCTCGAAATGTCAAATTCTCCCTTCATCAGTAGCTGCCATATGCAGATAGAACCACAAAAGCTCCATGAACTTAGCCTCATATTCACTAATGTTCATCGGTCCTTGTCTTATCTTCTCAAACTGAGATATTTTCATCTAGGTAAGTCTTGGGGAAGTATCTAGTGATGAATTCTCGTCGGAATTCTTCCCATTCGACCTCGACACCTGGCCTCTTGCCCTCTTCTATTATCCACCAGTGGCCAGCACTCCCTTTTAAAAGGTACACTGCATGTCTCACCTTTTCGGCTTCGGGGATATTGAGGATTCTGAAAGCCTTCTCCATCTCAGTCAACCATAAGTCAACATCTGCTGGGTCAACTGTACCAGCATACTTTATGGCTCCTACCCAACGAAGTCTCTCAAAAGTCTTGTCGGCTCCCTATCCCTCATTGTGGGTTGGTGCCCTAGGTGTAGGTGGTGGCATCTTGTCCACCATATGCATCATGGTTGCCATGAAATGCCCAAACAGAGCATGGAAAGCTGGGTTCTCTATCATGGTTGGGTCAAGATGGGGATGTTCAGGTGCCAGTTCCTCCCTAGCCCAGTCCCTTGCACCTCCTCCTGTTGCAGCAATGCTACTCTCAACAACATGTTTTTCGTGTGATCCAGATATCTTCAAGTTCTTCTTCTCCTCCTATATGAGCAGAAGTCGCTATCAGATAAACTGGAAGACACTCAAACAAACTCAACAACCTTAATACTATGTCTCTGTAGACTCAGCGGACCTAGAGCTTTGATACCACTAAATTGTGGTGAAGCGTTCAAAACAAAATGTAAATAACCAAGCAGAAGCGATCATTAGCAGTGGATTACTGAAAATCACTAAAAATTAAAACCATTTACAAAGAGATCCATACATTGAAATACTCTTTCAAAAAGAACCAAAGTAATTCAATTTCATTCTGATGAAAAAGTACATATCTTGTACCATCTCTTCTCGAGGATCACATACATCAACTGCCATGTTAAAACTATACATAGGCAGCATAAGAACCTTGAGACATCAAGACAAAATCTCAGATCAATTTATTAAACTAACTACTGACTCCGAGGACATGAGAGTACATAGACGACACATAGGACTCTATATACAAGACATGATAGCCAGTGTCTCCACTAGAGAATTCACTGTTGTCCCTGTTGCTGCTGTTGCTACTCTTCCACTGCAGTAGGGTTTCTGCCTCTTCCTCCGCGTCTACCTAAAAAGTTGGATCCCACGGGGGTGAGACAATTGAAATTGCCCCAGCGAGAGATATAACTCTCCACCAGAAACATTATTATTGTAGTATATTAGAATAAAATTGAGAAGAGGAATCATATATATTCAACACTAGTTAAATTAATGTCTAAATAGGGTTAGAAAAATATTCTTATTCAAAGCATATCAACTATAACTTGATAAAGCATCATGTCACTTATCTAATAAGGAATATGAAGAACATGTATAACATTTATCCGATATACTAATTAATATAACATCAACCAGTGATTCTCGTATTTCAACCTTAAGCAAATAAGCTACACGAATGATTATATTTTACAATCATACTTAATGCCCTGAAGAGATGAAGTATATCGTTCATTCTCCAACCAACCACGATTACGTAAAACATTGGTACCACACAAAGTCAATGGAAGAGCCGGACTCTAAGACCTCAAACTTCTCGATCAATACGAGATTATATGGCAAAGACATCATGTGTCACTCTGCAATTAGCTTGCCAGGGTATAGTGGCATCTTCACTATAGAGTTATAGCCCGCAACATATACTCTCTTCAGGGTTATGACCCGTAGCCAATGCCTGGTATCATATCATGGAGTCATGGCCCGTAGCCATACTCATACTGGGGTATGGTCTGTAACCAATCTTGTACATAGGATATAGCCCACAACCATTCCTATGGGGAATGGGGATATATTTCCCAATTACCCCCACATATTCAAAAATATGCACTCCGAGTTTAACTCGTTCCACCATTCAGCAAATTTTGACGCTGATGAATCTATGGTCAGGGCAACTACATTATATGTTTTCACTTGATTAATTAAGTGTATTACCATATTCTTTTAGCGTTAACAAGTTTTCAAACATCAGTTATTCTATTAGTTGCTAGAAAGAATGTGTAATACTTTCATCAAGTACTGTACCTTTAATAAAGCATTGGGATTTCAATTCCTCATCTCATCAGGGGTATTTTCATCCTTTCACAAACTCATCATCATAATTATAGAAAATGGGTATTTAAACCCTCAGTTCATCAAGGAACACTTGTGACCACTTATCAGGTAACTAATACCTTTAGGTCATCTAAACAAGGTAAACATGATACTTGCTACACAAGCATCTCACATGGCTCACATGGCCCATTTCATCTCTTGTTACCTCTCACTAGGCAACAAAGCATGTTATGGCTCACAAGGCCCACTAACAATAATAAATGAAACATCATAGCTCATACTTGGCTATGCTCATCATCTCATGATACCTGCATGGTTAGTACACTTGATAACAATTATATCAATTACAATTTAGCACCATGCTATACAAAGTAACACCACTTATACCCTTATTAGGGTTAGGGTTTCCCAATTCATATCAATCAGGGTTACTCATCCCCTTACACAAAATTAGGGCTATGTTTTCAAATTAGGGTTTCATAATACATAGAATCACCCTAGATGAGGGTTTCATATCACATTACCCTGTATCAGATTTCACATTACATCCTTACCTTGAATTAAGGTTTCTTCTAACATTTCCCCTAAAATTAGGGTTTTCATGAAGCATTCCCTTAAATTAGGGTTAGAACTCATCAACCTTCTCGATTAGGGTTTCATGATCTCATCATCATGGATCAAACCCTAATTACATATTTTATTTATGTTGAAAGTGTTGAGGATTAATCACTACATGATTATCACTCATGTATAAGTTCCTCTCTCACATACCCTCTAGGAGGTTAATTAATTTAATCTTGATTAGTTTGAATCAATCTTGAATTACTTTAATAGTACTCATTTAGTTATGAGATCAATTGAACCTTCAACAGTTTTGACTAATAAATCTTCAAACAGTTTGGATCCACACCTCCAAACGATTTGAGTACGTTTGGACCGTCAAATGGTCTGAGATCATTTAGACCTCCAAATGGTCTTGATCAACCTTTCAAATGGTCTTGACCAATTGTAAACTGAATCAACCCATTCGGTCTTGAAACTAAATCAACCCATTCGGTCTTGAAACTGGAGCAATCCATTCGGTTTTGAAATCAAATCAACCCATTAGGTCATGAAACTGAATCAATTTATTCGATCTTGAAACCAAATCCATCCATTAAATCTTGAAACCGAATCATCCATTTGGTCTTGATACCGAATCATCCATTCGGTCTTGAAAACTGAATCCATCCATTCGGTCTTGAAACTGAATTATCAACCATTTATTTGAAATTGAATCAATCTATTGGGTCTAGGGTTTGCAATCAATGGACCTTCCAACATTGAAACCATTGCAATTAGATCAAATTGAGACCATTGTATCATCATCTAACTTATGACATCACCTGACCTCAAACGGTCTTGGGACCGTTTGACCTCAAATGGTCTTGAGACCGTTTGATGTCAAACGATCTTGAGATCGCTTGGTCTCAAGGGATGAAACCGTATGCTCAAGATATTCATTGAGGTGTGTGCTTAAGATGATGTCATCATCATCAAGCTTCGATTCTTCAAAATCTACTGCCATTCTAATGGTAATTTTATCAATTTGATCAAAGGAATTTCAAGAAGAACAAAATGATCAACAAGTGATGAAGAATTGAATGTAATAATAACATTTAAGGGTTCAAGTTATATAAACCACCTTCAAAGTTGAATCCAAGCTTCAAGATTCACATTCCTAATGGTGAATGAAGCTTTCTCAACTGTCAAAGGCTCTTCCTCAAGTCTTTGAGTGAATTGAATGGCTAAGGTTGAAGATTGAATGAAGAAAAGAAGAAATTAAGCATTGAATTTCGATTTTCACCATGAAATCAAGGTTGAAGATAACTATGGAGCTTACCTACAGGTTGGGGCACGTACTCCTATTTCTCCTAAGCTTATTTGTGCATGGAAAAAACAAGGAAAAAAGAAGGGTCGAAAAAGCCTTTCATTTGAGTTGGAAATGAGATGTTTATAAGGGAATTTCAATGAGAGAGAAAGTTTTTTTTTAACTAAGCCAGGGGACCATCTATTCACCCCACTCCCCTCGTGTGGGCACAATCAAAAGCAAACATACATCTCCTGCAGAAACGCAGGTAAAACCCCACATATCACACCAACACACATCACACAACATATTATACCACAAAACCGGACCCAAAACCCCTCTTATCTCTCTCTCCGCAACACAACATAAGGCGTCTTGTGTTTCTCAAGAAGCACCATGCCCCTAATCCTGCTAGGAACAACCCTCATATCAGAAACAACAAGCGGCTCAGTCAAATGCATACCCCATCTCCCTATCTCCTTCGGGATCGAATTGATAACTTTATGCACTAACGATCCAGTGATGTCCCTCTCCGCAATGATCTCCTTCACCTCTTTAACCAAATTTACGATCTTCCAAGGTGCAACATCATCACCCCACAACATACCATAGACCGAACGATCATCAATCTCCACACTAGAAACGTGTGAAAACTGATCTTCCGCAAGCTTAACACCAACAGCGCACGCCTGAACAAGTGCCATCTGGTAACAATCAGCCGTCAACCAAGCTCTAGAAATCTGACAAACATCAGCATGATGGTTCCTAACAATCCCAGCCATCCACCATCTATTACGTCCATAGATATCACGGTTATGCCCAACCGCAATGTTCAGCTTCAGATTATAAATGTCAGGATTCATCCACCTCACCAGACTAATCTCCTTCAACCTGTACATAGGATCCTCCACCCCATAGGCCTTAATCCTGTTATGAAAAGAAGAATCAGCTATGCGGTTGAATCTTTTCTGCTTCAGCAAGGCGTTAATATGGTAAATCAACCAATCCACCTCCATGTTCCAGATAACCAATGAGAGAGAAAGTGATATAATAATCTTTTAATTCCCTAAATTGGTGCCACATACTCTTCTCCATCCCTTTCATATGAATCCATCTCCCCAACCTTGTAATTCCTCTTCATTATCCATGAATTAAAAGAAATCAAATTAAGCACCTTAATCATTATAATAATAATATCCAAAATTGAGTGGATATTACTTTTCCTTTTACTAATGTGAGTGGGCTCTTCACTCACTTTAGATATTTCGTTTCCTTTGCAAGGCACAAGGAAGTCCATACTTATCTAATTTCAACCATCACATTTTTGGTTGAAGGGAAATTCAATTAATATATTTAGTTTTTGCATTAAATTGAATTAGGGTTTCAATTATGCTTAAATCTTGATTATTTTAATATCAAGATTCTCTCTCCTCCAAAGTCATTCAAATGAGATGCCCCTCTCATTCTATTTTCTCTACATGACGCCAAGAAACATTAGGGACTCTCTAGAGGTGGTATTTTGCATATTGAACCCTAGGTTTTGGGTAATTTGCACATTACACCAAAACTAGGTTTTAATGCACAACATTGCTCAACAAGTTCTTTATTGGTACTCAAGCTACCACAAGCCATACCTCTACATCATTCTCATTCTTATGATGCTTCAACATCTGAGGAACATTTTACCATGTAACATTTTCAAGTTAACCCCTCAACTTGGGTAATTTGCACTTTTGTCCAAAACAAGCAAAACATTATTTTCACATTATTCAAAAAGGACTAAAATTGAAACATAAGATCCTCTTGAGCCTTAATTACTTTTCAAGAGATAAGAGCAAGCATATAATTAACTTTATTAAACAAAACATCTAGGGTTAAAGCATAACTCCGGTCAGGGATGTTACACATAGGGTCTTGTGGCAAAGACCTACATGGATAACATAAAAGGGACAAATTGGTTGAAAAGATTTTTTTAATAAGTTCAAGTTGTTAAACATGATACAAATTCCATTATCAATTGTCAAAACTTGTTGTTGTAGTTAAAATACACCAAGAGATTTGTCTTATGAAGATGGAAACTGGATTTCTTAAAGGAATACATCAAAGGATGTGTACGTGACACAACTTATAAAGTTTCATAACTTGAAGATGCAAATAAAGTCTATGAACTACAAGGTTTAATCTGGGGTTGAAGCAAGCATCTCAGAAATGGGATCTTTTATTTTGACAAGATAGTAGAAGAGTTTGACTTGAGTCAAGATAAAAGATGAAATTTGTTATTACAAAATATTTAGTGGAATATATGAATATTCCACATACAATGAGGAACAACATCTCAATATTGTGAATATTGATATCTGGCATGGAAAAACACCTTCAACAATGAAGGATTAGATGAAACATCTTATGAGACAAGGATCAAGACCTATGAGATAGTTCTTGAATGTTTCACATTGGAAGTTTGAGAACTACAATAGCAAAGTGTTGAAGGAGTTCAATACGGAAGGATTCAATGAGGGAGAAACTGGATTTGTCTCTCATGAACGATATGTTCCAATTCTTGTGAAGAATGGAAATGACATGAATAAGATGCCAAAGGTTGTGGCAATACATCTATCATGAATGTTATTGTCCCATATAATCTTGTATGTATTGGACATGATAAGATGATGGTAAATTCCAATAAGGGTTATTGGAAAGTCATTGAAGATATCCATTAGTACTTGAGAAGTGACTAAAGATTGATTTTGAAGCAATAAAAGGAAGAGTTGGATGTAAAGGGTTACATCGATGCAAGCTTCCATAAATGAAAAAGCTGATCCCAAATAAAAATATGTTTTGATGATTAGTTGGAAAGGTTCCAAACTAATAGCTATTAATTATATTTGTTATGTCCTCAATTTTGGTAAAATTGAATGATATGAATGTAAAGAATGGTTGGATAAATAATTTTTTCCAATGAAATAATTGATGGAATAATAGTGTTAATTGCCTTCGTGGCATTGGTGCTTGTGGCACAAATTGATAAATAAAAGGAACTCGTAATAATGGTTTTGTTTTGCCAATAAAGTGTCATGCTTTCCTTGACGACTTATTATTGCCAAATCCAAAGTCTTAATAAGAATATGATAATGCTTTTTCATGACCTTTGGATTAATAAGAATAAAAGGCAAGAGTTTTGTAGAAAGGTTTGAGGGAGGAATATATTCTCTTCTAGAATTATTCCTTGTTTTTCCATGGTATTAATTATCGGGTATAAGGGTGTCTTTAATGCATACAGAAAAGAGAGTTATGCATGCCTTGCCTTTTTGGCATATTGCTTGAATGTAATGTAAAGGATGAGAAAAGAAAGGAGAGAGAGAGATAGATGCCTCGTGAGGTCTCTCTCCTTACTAGATCAACAAATTAACAATATGGGGAAAGGAAAAAGAAAAGAATAAGGAAAGTAATTAATCATCTTCCTTTTTGTGGATCATGGTATACATGTCTCTGTCACCCTTCCTTGCCTCATACGTAGTACCCCTTAGGGTTTCTACTAGATATCTATACATATATATATAGATGAGACCATAAACTCTTGTATCGACCTTGGATATCAGCCACCATTGTCCACAAGAACCGTATAATGGTCCTAGATGGCAGAACTCCCCTCCAGGGATAAGCCGAGCAGGTCATGGAGTGCTTCTTCGACTCTAAGAGGGATGAAACCTTGCCACCTCCCTCCATCATCCTCCATGAGCAACTTAAAGGTCTCCCAACCTCTTCTATACTCACTGCTCCCCTGCCTGCCTTCTTCCTACCTGCACTCAAACACGTCAAAAGGGAGATAGTCTTGGAGCCGGTCTAAGGGGGAGATATCAATATGCTCATAAGGACTTGCAGAGGATCCCCGCCCCAGGTACGTCGACTTGAGCGGTAGGACTGCCCCTCTACGGAGTTCTTGGGACTGTCACGTCAAGTCGCAACCCTATTTGAGAAGGCGACGGCTCGAAGCTACAAGTGCGATCCTCCAAGAGAAGGCAGATGCTACAGGTCCGACACCAATCAGGGATCGGGTTCGCTGCTGCACGGGGAGCCAGGTTGGGGAGAAAGCTCCTCGCCGAGTCTCCGAATAGAGGTCAGGAGAACGAGAGTCTGTCCACGGCGAGATGATTCTTCTCCATCTATTCTAAACATCACAAGGTAACATTTCTTCCTAGTCATGTGCGAGGTTGGAAGTGATCGTAACCCTAGAGCTTGAACAGTAGCATTTCTGCACCTCTAGACCTCGCAAACCAGACCCTCATTACGTTTCCTTAGGGTTGGCCTGAGTCCTTCGGAGGACTGGGAATCTTCTCTGACCTACACCAGGGTTCTTGAGCCACTGGGCCAAGGATCCAACCATGGGGTTGGTCCTCCCGCCATCCCGCGGGGTCACGCAGCCGCGATCGCAAGGTAGGGGGCGACCCAGAGGTTTTTGACCAAGATACCCCGACCTGGTAATGTAAGGCATGGGGCTACAATAGTCAATTCGATTCTATTTTTTTTAGTCATCAGCCTTGTAGGCGTTGGGCTGAGATGGCTGCTGGCCATTGGCCAAGCCTGGGCCCGCGTGACATATAAAGGTATAGCAAACGCTGACGTGTCAGCGTGTAATTGGTCCAATCTGATTATCTTGTGAATAATTTAGTTAATTACTGACAGCTCAGAATATAGCGAAACTATATATCAAATTGATCAGAAAAATGAGTAGAATCCAAATAAAATATAATCAAAGTTTGTTTATGCTTCCTGTTCTAAAAGTATGTACAATACATGTTCTAATGTGTTTAATGTAAAAGAAAGACTAGTTTTGGTTAATATGACACATACTTGGACATGTTCGTTTATGTTAAGATAATGCCTAATCTAGACATGTATAATAAAGAAATCCTTGATAATGATGAATAATGGATGATTCTAGATTAATGACCTTATTCATGTTATTTTAGGGTTCAAAACCAATGTGAACATCTTGATATAATTTTAATGTGACTTAGGTGTCATGAATAGTTTAATATGATTAAGATGCTAATTAGGGTTTAACCTAACATGGATGATTGAGTGGTAATATTGGAAACCATGATATAATAGAATTAGGGTTTGTAACCCTAATCCTTAGTCCAAACGAGAGATAACCAAAACCCTAGTCTAGGAGCGCATCTAGATCTGAGTAATGTAATGCGAATACATGGTGACACATATGTAGTGTGCTTGTTTCAGATTGAATGTCTTATTGCTTGGATGTTTGGATACACTCTTAAAGCATATCATGTTCTACATGGTTTCTGTGATGGCATAAGGTACGTGGTTACGGTTATGAATATGCATATCGAATTCCGAGATTGCCGATGTTTCTCGATGAGATTGAATGACAAATAAACTGCTTGCTTATTTATTTAGTTCTTGCAAACTATAAAGTCCATATGAGTATCATGTAAAGTAAATAATAGTATTCTGAACGCTGGGTTAGACTGATCTTAAGGGTAATGCACACGAGCCCTAGAGGGACAGTGATTACACCTGAGGTAGTTGACCATATATGGGTTAGAATATGAAAATGAGTTTATATTCAAGATAAAGAGGTTTGCTTATATCCGTACTTGTGATTATTGTTTGAATCCATGTACCAGTATAGAAATATACTGATCATGTATTTGTTAGTCGGCGTTTGAGGTATCAGATATACTTGATTCGTGGACATGAGGGTACAGATAAAGAGGTTGAAGACACTACAGTTAAATCATGAAGGTTTAGTCTTAATGGTTTATCTTTACACCTGTAAAAGTTAATTCTGTTTAAAAGTTATGTAACTCCTTAGAGGAGCTTTTTATCTAAACATGTAAATATTTGATCATTAATAGAAATTGTTTACTATTTTGTATTATTTCATGAATCTGATCCTGGATGTTAAGATTAACGATCTGCAACTTTAAGGTCTTTTAGACACTCAAAAGTGCGGGTCGTTACATTTGGTATCAGAGCACAGATTCATCAACTAATACTTAATAGTCTATAATTTTCAAATAATCCTTAGAAATGTTAAGAGAAAAATTAAGTTCCTCATCTCGCATTTTCATCTACTTCTCATCTCTTTCTTAAAAATCTTTGAAGAGAAAATATTAATAAGGGAAGTAAAATGTGAAACTTAAAATTTGTAATCAACATGGTGTGGTGGTATGGGACACTACCCATGTGAAACTTAAAATCGGTAATCAACATGGTGTGGTGGTATGGGACACTACCCATGTGAAACTTAAAATTTGTAATCAACATGGTGTGGTGGTATGGGACACTACCCATGTGAAACTTAAAATCGGTAATCAACATGGTGTGGTGGTATGGGACACTACCCATGTGAAACTTGAAATCATGAATAAAAAGGATAAGGGATGGTTTGGGTAACCCAGTCTCCCATGCATGTGGGCATGAGGAGCATAAAACTTATGTGATAAGTCTTAAGAAATATAAAAACCCAATAGATGTACACTTAAGAAAATGAAAAGTTGGAATATAACTTGCTCAAACTCCTCATGTTGTCTCTAGAGGTTTGGTGATGGTGGCCAAGCCCCTGGAGGGGAAGGCCGAGGTAGCACCAAGCCCTGGAGGGAAGGTGACCCAAGTTCATTGAATGAACAGAGACCATGAGGGGGTATTCCAGAGATTGAGTAAACATGGGTTGATGATAAAAGTTATGCCTAATGAAAAGAAAGAAAAAAAATGTTAGGCATAAAAGAAAAGAAGATATCCATGAAACCTTTAGGGTTAGTATGCCAACCTGGGGTGGGTCAACCCAAGAGTGGGAAGATGACCTATGAGGGAGGTAAAACCTAGATCTTGGGATCAGGTTGTGGCTAGAGAGCCTAACCCCCTCCTATGAGCCAAGAAGGCACCCTAGGCCAGGACTTTCCCTTAAAAGGCAAGTGAATAAACATATTAAAATATTGAGATAACCTTAATCCTCACCTAGAAGAGTGAAGAGTTAAAGATTAAAAAAAATGAAAAGCACTTAAATTCTTTGAACCCAAGGATGCCAACTCTAAGTGACATAATTGGTCAAGCCCAGGAGGGAAAACTAGTAAGGCACCAAGCCCAGGAGGGAAGGTGGCCTAAGTGGATGACCAAGCCCAGGAGGGAAGGTCATGAAATGGTCAAGCCCAGGAGGGAAGACCAGGCATGCACCAAGCCCTGGAGGGAAGGTGGCCTAAGTCCACAATGCAGTTGTTTAGGATCAAGCCCCTGGAGGGGAAGATCACAGAGGTCAAGCCCAGGAGGGAAGACCAACATGGCACCAAGCCCTAGAGGGAAGGTGGCCCGAGCCCAATGATGGGACAACACTGCATTATGTGTACTCAAAAGAGAGATATGAAGGCAATTCTGGTTAAAGAATTAAATAAGAGGATAATGTGCTTAAAAGATGTGACATCTCAAAAGAAACCCTTAGGAAGGGTAGAGTCCTAATGCAATCCTAGGGTCAAGTAGGGTGTATTAGAGGTACATAGGACCAATGGGTTGGGAGTTGATAAATCTTGAATGCACATGACCATGTGGTCGGGAGGTAACGGTTGGTTTGCCCTAGGCCCATGTCTCAGGAGGTTGGCCACCTACTTGATGTTCATGTGGCCCAGTAGGGTGAATGTAAAGACACTCCCTTGATGCATGAGGATGAGATCACTCCAAAAGTACCTATACCCCTAGAGACCTCGAGGATTTGTCTAAGGCTCATAATGATACATGAGATGTAAAAACAAAAGAAGTCATGAAAACTTGAGAGAAGTTGTTCCCTAGATTAAGAGTAAGAAAAGGGACACTTGACTTCGTGAGATAAAGAATGCTATAAAATTAAGAGAACAAAAGTTTAGAGTCATATAGAGTATGATTCAACTTAATATGTGAAATTGCAAGGTAATGTGTGGATGTACTATCTCCGCTCTTGGAAAGGATTGAACTTTGTGTTTGGGTTGCAGCCAAATGCTTATTTCATTTCATTATGAGGGAGGGAGATTGGATAGACACATGTTATTCTTAAAATTGAGATAATAAGGATAAATATCCTACATTTAATGTGTAATGACATGATCTAGGGTTAGATGCGTTACCTCACCCTTGTGTGCAAATAATGAATAATAGGTTGGAAACCTAGGTGAAAAGAGAAATCACCAAGTAATAATGAAATCACCAATAAGAATGGAATCATCAAGAGATGATGAGGTTTGAATACTAAAGATGGGGATTTACTTGAATTTCAATTCAAGTGCCAATCTTAGTAATGAAATGAAAATTGATTAAGTAGGGTCTTAACCCTAAGTTTTAAAAATAATATGAGTTATCATTCACCTAGGCTTAGTGGGCCTGAATTTTGGGGACAAAATTCCTTTTAAGGAGGGGTGAATGTTATATCCTCAATTTTGGTAAAATTGAATGATATGAATGTAAAGAAGGGTTGGATAAATAATTTTGTCCAATGATATAATTGATGGAAGAATAGTGTTAATTGCCTTCGTGGCATTGGTGCTTGTGGCACAAATTGATAAATAGAAGGAACTCGTAATAATGGTTTTGTTTTGCCAATAAAGTGTCATGCTTTCCTTGACGGCTTATTATTGCCAAATCCAAAGTCTTAATAAGAATATGATAATGCTTTTTCATGACCTTTGGATTAATAAGAATAAAAGGCAAGAGTTTTGTAGAAAGGTTTGAGGGAGGAATATATTCTCTTCTAGAATTATTCCTTATTTTTCCATGGTATTAATTATCGAGTATAAGGGTGTCTTTAATGCATACGGAAAAGAGAGTTATGCATGCCTTGCCTTTTTGGCATATTGCTTGAATGTAATGTAAAGGATGAGAAAAGAAAGGAGAGAGAGATAGATGCCTCGTGAGGTCTCTCTCCTTACTAGATCAACAAATTAACAATATGGGGAAAGGAAAAAGAAAAGAACAAGGAAAGTAATTAATCATCTTCCTTTTTGTGGATCATGGTATACGTGTCTCTCTCACCCTTCCTTGCCTCATACGTAGTACCCCTTAGGGCTTCTACTAGATATCTATATATATATATATATAGATGAGACCATAAACTCTTGTATCAACCTTGGATATCAGCCACCGTTGTCCACAAGAACCGTATAATGGTCCTAGATGGCAGAACTCCCCTCCAGGGATAAGCCGAGCAGGTCATGGAGTGGTTCTTCGACTCCAAGAGGGATGAAACCTTGCCACCTCCCTCCATCATCCTCCATGAGAAACTTAAAGGTCTCCCAACCTCTTCTATACTCACTGCTCCCCTGCCTGCCTTCTTCCTACCTGCACTCAAACACGTCAAAAGGGAGATAGTCTTGGAGCCGGTCTAAGGGGGAGATATCAATCTGCTCATAAGGACTTGCAGAGGATCCCCGCCCCAGGTACGTCGACTTGAGCGGTAGGACTGCCCCTTTACGGAGTTCTTGGGACTGTCACGTCAAGTCGCAACCCTATTTGAGAAGGCGACGGCTCGAAGCTGCAAGTGCGATCCTCCAAGAGAAGGCGGATGCTACAGGTCCGACACCAACCAGGGATCGGGTTCGCTGCTGCACGGCGAGCCAGGTCGGGGAGAAAGCTCCTCGCCGAGTCTCCGAACAGAGGTCAGGAGAATGAGAGTCTGTCCACGGTGAGATTATTCTTCTCCATCTATTCTAAACATCGCAAGGTAACCTTTCTTCCTAGTCATGTGCGAGGTTGGAAGTGATCGTAACCCTAGAGCTTGAACAGTAGCGTTTCTGCACCTCTAGACCTCGCAAACCAGACCCTCATTACGTTTCCTTAGGGTTGGCCTGAGTCCGTCGGAGGCCTGGGAATCTTCTCTGACCTACACCGGGGTTCTTGAGCCACTGGGCCAAGGATCCAACCATGGGGTTGGTCCTCCCGCCGTCCCACAGGGTCGCGTAGCCGCGATCGCAAGGTAGGGGGCGACCCGGAGGTTTTTGACCAAGATACCCCGACCTGGTAATGTAAGGCATGGGGCTACAATAGTCAATTCATTCTATTTTTTAGTCATCAGCCTTGTAGGCGCTGGGCTGAGATGGCCGCTGGCCATTGGCCAAGCCTGGACCCGCGTGACATATAAAGGTATAGCAAACGCTGACGTGTCAGCGTGTAATTGGTCCAATCTGATTATCTTGTGAATAATTTAGTTAATTACTGACAGCTCAGAATATAGCAAAACTATATATCAAATTGATCAGAAAAATGAGTAGAATCCAAATAAAATATGATCAAAGTATGTTTATGCTTCCTGTTCTAAAAGTATGTACAATACATGTTCTAATGTGTTTAATGTAAAAGAAAGACTAGTTTAGGTTAATATGACACGTAATTGGACATGTTCGTTTATGTTAAGATAATGCCTGATCTAGACATGTATAATGAAGAAATCCTTGATAATGATGAATAATGGATGATTCTAGATTAATGACCTTATTCATGTTATTTTAGGATTCGAAACCAATGTGAACATCTTGATATACTTTTAATGTGACTTAGGTGTCATGAATAGTTTAATATGATTAAGATGCTAATTAGGGTTTAACCTAACATGGATGATTGAGTGGTAATATTGGAAACCATGATATAATAGAATTAGGGTTTGTAACCCTAATCCTTAGTCCAAACGAGAGATAACCAAAACCCTAGTCTAGGAGCGCATCTAGATCTGAGTAATGTAATGCGAATACATGGTGACACATATGTAGTGTGCTTGTTTCAGATTGAATGTCTTATTGCTTGGATGTTTGGATACACTCTTAAAGCATATCATGTTCTACATGGTTTCTGTGATGGCATAAGGTACGTGGTTACGCTTATGAATATGCATATCGAATTCTGATATTGCCGATGTTTCTCGATGAGATTGAACGACAAATAAACTGCTTGCTTGTTTATTTAGTTCTTGCAAACTATAAAGTCCATATGAGTATCATGTAAAGTAAATAATAGTATTCTGAACCCTGGGTTAGACTGATCTTAAGGGTAATGCACACGATCCCTGGAGGGACAGTGATTACACCTGAGGTAGTTGACCAGATATGGGTTAGAATATGAAAATGAGTTTATATTCAAGATAAAGAGGTTTGCTTATATCCGTGCTTGTGATTATTGTTTGAATCCATGTACTAGTATAGAAATATACTGATCGCGTATTTGTTTGTCGGCATTTTAGGTATCATATATACTTGATTCGTGGACATGAGGCTACAGATAAAGAGGTTGAAGACACTACAGTTTAATCATGAAGGTTTAGTCTTAATGGTTTATCTTTACACCTGTAAAAGTTAATTCTGTTTAAAAGTTATGTAACTCCTTAGAGGAGCTTTTTATCTAAACATGTAAATATTTGATCATTAATGGAAATTGTTTACTATTTTGTATTAATTCATGAATCTGATCCTGGAAGTTAAGATTAACGATCTGTGACTTTAAGGTCTTTTAGACACTCAAAAGTGCAGGTCGTTACAATATTCCACAATTGAAGTCGGGTATACTTGTGTTATAAACACAGAGTGATACTATATGGATCTAGAAGTTCATATGTTGAACTTGTAGATGTTCCAACCATTGATGACTTAGTAGTGGTACTGTGACAACAATGGAGCTAAATGTTAGGCATGGAATATCAGATTCCATATTATGGAAGTTCCATCTCATATGAGAAATCGTACATCAAAGAGATTAGTAACATGAAATATACCGACTATAAGTAAAGTGTTGCTAATCCGCTAAATTAGCACTAGCGCAGTAGAAGCATGTTAGACATGTTTAGGTCATTAAGGATGAGATCCATTGGTGATTGGCTCTAAGTTCAAGTGGGAGTCTTTTAGTAAGGTATACCCATAGAGCCAATCATGTGATGATTGACATGGCATGAACCATAAACAATTTAATTAATATTCATAAAGACAAGCTTTTGATTCATTCTATTTTTTTCCAGTTATGAGTTAATGAGGAAACACTATGAATGTTTGGAGAATAATATTACTCAATGATGTATGTCTTCAAGTATTTTCCTTATGGAAATGAGATCATACATATGTTAAGAGTACATATACATATTCTCATTATGTCCCCAGTCGGTTGTTACTATGGAAGGTAGATAGAAACCAGTAACACATAAGATCAGAGTGTGAGATGGTTGAAGACTGAGTCTCACTAAGTCATGATATGGCAATATCAAAACAAGCACACAGATACATGTTAGGGAACAGTGTATCGGACAGACACACATTGAGAGTAACACATGGAAACCATCATATGGTAAATCATAGTCAACTCTCATAGTAAAGGTGTTGATTGTGATTCTTAGACCCAAAATCACTGCACTCATCACATGCCATTGGGTACGCTTTGACATTATCAAACATAGTCCTGAAACATGGGTTGTCATAAAGGCGATGATTGGTTGACTTTGACACATGTCATTGGGTACACTTTGACATCATCAAACGCAGTCTTGAAACATGGGTTGTTATAAAGGTGATGATTGGGTGACTTTGACACATGGGGATAGACTGTGAGTGATAGATATAGGATTTGTCCCTCCTACTAGAGTATGATATCATGGATACATGATGAGCGAGACTGAGAAATGCATGGGCATGCACATGTGAATCAATATATGATATTGAGGTCATATTATCTCAGATAGTTTGTTCTTGGTTCAATAAACATGATATGAATGATTGACAGGATGACGATTCCATGCCTCGAGTTCACCTTGGATATCAGTGAAAAAGAAATTATACAATCACTACAACACCTTACACATATTGTAGGTTTAAGTTGTTCTCCAACTTTCCATTCACTTGGGTAGCACTGATGTGTGACTAGGCATTGCTCCTTGCTTGTGATGTCATAAGCTAGTTATGGAAGTTCACTGCCAACATGATATGGGACCTATAGGGTCGCACATAAAGGAGCTCATCTAGAAGAGAAATTTATCTTGAATGATGATTGGATTGATTACTAAAGTGTTTAGGTATTCAATTCACGCAACTGATTGACGCTGAGTGAGATGGCCGTTTGGGCAAGCTATACGGGCGTCTCAAGTGTTGAGATGGTCGTTTGGGTTGTCAAGCTGATTAGAGTTCAAAATGGCTAAGTTCTACCCTTGAACCGACCAGTTCAATGTGATTGAAGGGACCGACTCACCTTAGACTCACCAAACAGCCATATGGGTGAGTGAGATGACATCTTACTTGTGTGAGATGGCACAGTTGGTCTGTAAAGACATAGTCTCTACTAAAAACTCATGGTAAACAAAAGCACCAATGTGAAGCAATGGAAATTTTAAACTTTGACTATATTCAATTGTAAAAAGAGTACATTACAAAATTTCCCAAAAGGGTGTACAACTTTATACACAACAATAGGATCTAGGTAGAGGATGACTAAAACCAAATCAACTTGTCTCCAAACAAAAACAACTTAACATATAGATAGCTAACCCCAAACTAGATGGTTGAACTCCTTAATCCTATCCTTAGGCAGGTTCACCAAGCTTCAACTGCGCACTCTGATCCTATATCTAGATGGTTGGGATCATCCAGCAAGAGAGGTAAAAAGTATGTGTAATTCAAAAGGAAAAGGACAAGTAATAAAGCACAACATTGCATAATAAAATGATTCACAATAGTAGGAGATTTCAAGAGTATTGAGGCAATTAAACAAATAAGAAATAGAAGAATTGCCATAGTTTAATTAACAACAAATCACATAGCATGAATGATATTATGACACAAAATCATACCAATTTAGGGTGAGGCACCTATCAGACCTACACCAATAGGTGAGGGAGAGTGGTCACATTCCCAAACAACTACAAATATATAATACAAATGGAGTGGTCACATCCTTCGGGGGAGAGTGGTCACATTCCCCAAAATATAATATGAGGGGAGTGGTCACATCCCTTTAGGGCTCATGCTCTCTATGGGTGGTTTGTACTCATGTACACTACATTGTCATTTGGCCAAAAATACATCATGCTAAATAGTTCACTTGGCAGTACTGAAAATATAAGTAACATTTGCATCATAACATTGGGGAATAAAACCCATGAAATAAATCACATAAATAGCCATCATTGGCAATAGCAAGATTCAAGTAATTCCAATAAATGAGCCAACATAGGAAATTAAAGATTAAAATAAATAAGATCCAAATAGAGACAATAGTGAGAGATTCCAAGGCTAGCATTTACCTCATTAGGAAATGGGGTTGGATAAAATCCCAACTGAAGAATAGGTGTATTTGCACATATACATTTCTCATCAATCATACAATGGAATCACATACCTTATTGAAGATTCACATACAACATTATCACTGATTAGATTGTATCCAAGATCATTTCCCCTAATTGCAAATATTTCACATGAATTAATATTTATTAAGCATAATGTATAAAGAAAGATACCCATTTTGGACCTTATTCTAAAATCACTGATTTAGGACTCAAAACTAGGACCAAAATCTCACTTGGGTTTCACTGATTAGAAAAACATATTTATTTATAAAAATCGGAGTTAAGATGCATTAGGGAAAAAACTATAAAAATCCATGAGTCTTCTTCTACCTCTCATGCGAGACATTGCCGCGGAGGAGAAGCTTGCCCGATTGGGCATTTCCTCATTTCTTGACCAAATCAGACGTATAGGTACTCGAAATAAATCCCAAGGTGAGAGGAACTCACTGGTGTGCTTTATTGGGGCACTAGTATCACCAAGAAGCTAGGAAAAGGGCCACAAGTCAGGGAGAAAGGTGGTGATGTCAGGGCTAAGCGAGGAATCTCCAGGCGAATTGTGAGAAGAGTAGGTACGTGCTGGGGCCGAAGAAGCTCTAGGTGGCCTTTCATAGGCGTGGGGAGGACCATGGCTCCCTCTATGCATAACGACATAGAGGAGGAGAAGAGTTCAAATAGGTGATTTGGATATGGTACACGGGAGGCGATGAGTGGTGGCTCAAAACATGCGGCTCAAGAAGACAAACTCGACGTAAGAAAAATCTCATGAAATGGTGAAGAGGAGAGGGAGAATGGGTCACGGAACCGAGGAGTCCTAGGCTGGCCAGAGGCTAGAGGTAGGATATGAGATCCTAGCCATTGGATCGAGATCATACGACGATCGGGGGTGCGTGACAAGAAAATCAAAGGACAAAATGACATAAATGAAATTTGATTGTTATTTTATAGTCACACTTTATTGAAACTTGTAAAATCCATTTGAATGGTCAAATGAAGTCCAAATGACCTCAAATTTTAACCATAGGTTTATGAAAACATCTAGAACAATTATATGAATTTAATTTTTTGTTTTACCCAATATAAGGCCCCTAATAAATTTATTTCCCATTAACATACATATTAGTGTATAAATTGAGTAAATTAATGTGAAGAGGCATTATGATAACTTTTTCTTATTGTATTTTTTGAGATAGGTCAACCAAGAGGCTTTACCCACTCTATTAATTACATTTCATAATTTTATTCACTCATAAGGAGAGAAAAAAATAAAGGGGATAATTACACTCATAACTAATTCAAATACACATAATTACTCATATCTTATCAAAGAGATATAAAAAGCTCCAAATCAACATTATCCATTAATTATCTATCATTAATGTCCATATTGCATAATTAGTCCTCAAATATCACATTAGGTGGGTTATTTGTGCAAAACCCCCTATATTGTCATAAATGTGGGTAGATTGTGAATTGCATCCTCAAGAAAGGCTCAATTTCAATATTAAGGCCAATGAAGATTCAAAAGGATGGGAAATTTATGAAAAAGGCCAAAAAGGACAAGAAAGAAAATAAAAGCTTGAAAATGGGTAAATTGCAGGAAAGACCCTGGAATTCAGTCTGTTACATGGTCCAAACAAATATTCTGGATGTTTCTTGAATAAATTCGATTGCACAAACTTGGGGGTGTAAGGAATTAATATGAGATAATAATTGGAAATCAAAATTACCAAATTTGAATGTGATTGGAAAACTAACAGGCATTCGTATGGTAGTGCGAGATGACCGTCTAGGGTGACCGAATGATCATATGGGTCAGCAGACGGCCGTTTCAACTATTGTAAGTTGTGAAAATTCAAGATCTTCCAGTCCCTTCCACTCCCGCACAATCCCATATAGACTGGGAACCCTAACCCTAGACTCTACTATTAATAGATGGGTGTTGGGGGCTTCCCATAACACAACACAGACAGCTAAGAATCAGTTCCTATGACCATTGTTGTCCTCTCTAGTTGTGGTAGTGAGAGAGCCCAGGCAAGTTCTACCTGATAGGGAGGGATAGCTAATGGGAGAGAACAACTAAGAAGTTGTTGTTGTGGGAGAGCATGTTGGTGACTAGTACACCAACGGGAGGGAAATCTCCTTCCTATCTATTCTAGTTGAACGATAGGAGTTCTAGTTGGTTCATGTGGACTACTCTAGAGGCAGGAGTCCTTTGACTGCTTCTAGGGGAGAAAAGTCAGCCTGTAGTCTGTGGTGAGACCACAGGAGCACTGCAGAAGTTGTTATATTAATTGTTCATGGTGAAGACTAGGAGCTTCAGAGCCATCATCTAAGAGCAACTAGAAATAGTTGTCCTTGCAGTGAGTTGTTGTCGCTGGACTAGCTTTAGGATGAGGTATAACTAGTTAAAACATCCTTCCTATTTCATAGTAGTTGATGTGATCTTGTTGTTATGGGAGTACTGATAGATAAAATTTAGTTTTTACTGCTATACTTTGTGCCCATATTTCCTAACAATAGGTCCCATATCACATTGGCAGTGAATTTCCATAATTAGTTTATAACATCACAAGCAAAGGGTGGTGCCTAGTCACACATAAGTGCTACCCAAGTGAATGGAAAATTGGAGAACAATTTCAACCTACACTCTGTGTAAGGTGTTACAGTGATTGTATAACTCTTTTGTCTCTGATATCCAGAATGAACTCGAGCCATGGAATTTCCATCCTCCCAATGTTCAATCCATGTTCCTTGAACTAGAGAAAACTATCTATGATATATGCGACCTCAATATTATATATTGATTCACATGTGCATGCACATGTGTTTCTCAGTCTCATTTATCAAGTATCCAGGATATAAAACTCTAGTAGAAGGGTCAAATCTTATCTACATCATTCACAGTCAATCCCCATGTGTCACAACTACCCAATCATCACTGTTATGGCAATCATTATTTAGGGTTACATTTGTGTGATGTCAAAGTATATTGAACAACATGTGATGAGTGCAGTGAATTTAGGTCTAAGAACCACAATCACCACCTTCACTATGAGAGATGACTATGACCACCATTTATGGTTACCATGTGTCACTCTCAAGGTGGTTCTGTCTGATATCCTATTCTCTAACAAAGTCTGTGTGATTGGTTTGATATCATATATCATGATTGAGGAGATTTTGTCATTAACCAACACACACTTTAGTCTTAAGTGTTATTGTTGTCTATCTGTGTTCTATAGTAACAACCAACTATGGACATAATAATAATGTACATAGTCTTAACATTTGTATGATCTCATTATTCAAGTCACGTACTTGAAGACATACGTCATTGAGTAATATCATTATTTAAACATTCATTATATTTCCTCATTCTCTCATAATTGAGTGAAATAGAATGAATTGGAAGCTTACCTTTATTATTAATAATCAAATCCTTTATGTAATATGCCATCACAATCATCATATGATTGGCTCTTTGAGCATACATACGAATAGACTCCCACTTGCACTTACAACCAATCACCCACGAATCTTATTCTTAGTAATCTAAACATGTCCATCATGTTTCTATTGTACATGTGTTAATCCAATAGATTGTTAACATTTTTCTTCTAGTTTTATATTGCATGTTCCTCATCTCTTCAATGTACATCATTTCATATGAGATGGAACTTTCATAATATGGTGTCTGATATTCCTTGCCTAACCAGTATCTCCATTGTTGTCATAGTATCCTTGATGTGTCATCAATGGTTGGAACATCTTTAAGTTCATCCATATGAACTTCTAGATGCATATATTATATTGTTGTATTCTAAACACCAGGATACTCAATTTCTATTGTTGAATAGAATTCATTGTTTGTAGTTTGTAACTCTTCCAATTCACAACTCTTTTCATAAAATTAAACATATTTTATTGCGACCACTTTTGTTATTCTAGAAGCTGGTGTCGGTGTAACCCTTTACACCCAACTCTTCCTTGTTGTTATAACTTATAATCTAGCAACTTATCCTTTAGTGCTTCTCAAGTACTAATGGATGACATTCCAATGACCCTCATTGGAAACTAATATCATCTTGTCATGTCCAATGCATACAACACTATGGGATGAGTACATAATATTATCATACATGATAGATCCAATTGCAAGTGCATATGGCATCTTACTCATGTCTTTCCATTCTTCACAAGAATTGGAACATATGGTTCATGAGAGACTAATCCCATGTAACATGGATAGATTCTTTGTCATTGAATCCTTCATGTTGAACTCTTTCAACACCATGCTCATATATGTGCTAATACTTAGGTCATGAAACTTTCAAGAACTATCTCTAGAAATCTCAATCCTTATCATGTAGGAATTTTCACCTAATCCTTCATTAATGAAGGTGTTTTCCATGCCAGATCCCAATACTTACAGTATTGAGATGATATTCCTCATCAATATGTGAAATGTTTATATATGTGTTCCCACTAAATCTTTTGTAATCACAAAACTCTTATTTTATTTTGACTCAAGTCAAACTCTTTGACTATTTTGTCAAGTCGAAAGATCCCATTTATGAGATGCTTGTTTCAATATCTCATATTGAACTTTGTAGCATATAAACTTTATTTGTATTAATCAAGTTATGAAACGTTTAGGTTGTGTCACTTATAAATCCTTTCATTTATTCCTTTTTAGGAAGGTGTTTTTAAGCTTCTTATGCCAAATATCATAATCTATATTAACTATAACGACAAGCATGACAATTGGTGAAGGTATTCCTTCATGTTCAATGCAATATCCCTGACCTGGGTTATGCCTTAACCCTGGGAGTTTTGCTTTAGCAAGTTTATTATATCATCAATTTTATTTTGCGAAAAGTAATTAAGGCTCAAGAGGAACTTATGTTTCAATTTTAGTCCTTTTTGAATAATGTTGAAGCAATGTTTGCTTATTTTGGACTAAAGTGCAATTTATCCAATTTGAGGGGTTAACTTGCAAATAGTATATGATAAAATGTTCCTCAAATGTTGAAGCACCATAAGAATGAGAATTATGTTTTGGTATGGCTTGTGGTAGCCTGAGTACCAAGACAAAGCTTGTTAAGCAATGTTTGTGCATTAAAACCTAGTTTTGGTGTAATGTGCAATTTACCCAAAACCCAGGGTTCAATATGCAAAATACCACTGCTAGAGGGTCTCTCATGTTTCTTGGAATCATGTAGAGAAAATAAAATGAGAGGGACACCTCATTTGAATCATTTTTGAAGAGAGAGAATCTTGATATTAAAATAATCAAGATTTATGCATAATTGGAACCCTAATTCAATTTAATGCAAAAATAAAAATATTAATTGAAGTGCCTTCAAACAAAAACGAGATGGTTGAATTTTGTTAAGAGTGGTCGTCCTTGAGACTTTCAAAGGCACTACAAAATATCTAAGTGAGTGGAGAGCCCACTCACATTAGTTAAAGGAAAAAGTAATATCCACTAACTTATGCATATTATTATTATATGATTAAGGTGCTTAATTTCTTTTCCTTTAAATCATGGATACTTGAAGGGAATGAAAGGCCAGGAAGGAGGCTTCGTATGTAAGGAAGAAGAGGGGGCAAGTGGCAAGGAAATGGATGAATTATCCCCTACATTCTCTCTCTTAAAAAGAAATTCAATAATACACATATATACTCACATATCCATAATTTGAAAGGGTTATTTCGAAACCACTTTCACTCTTTGCTTGAAAAATGACCAAGGGAGCTTAGGAGAAGGAGGAGGACGATCCCCAACCTGTAGGTAAGCTCCATGGTCCTCTTTCACCTTGATTTCATGGTGGAAATTACAAATCAATGCTTGATTTCTTCTTTTCTCCCTTCTAATTACTTCAACCCTAGCCATTCTTTTCACTCAAAGACTTGAGGACGAGCTTTGGATAGTTTAAGGAGTTGATTTCACCATTTAAGACTTTTAGCTTGATGCTTTGAAGCTTCTTTGGAGGTGGGTTTTATAACTTAAATCCTTAATATTATTATTGCGTTCAATTCTTCATCAATTGTTGGTCATTTTGTTCTTATTGAAATTCATTTTATCAAACCAATGGAACCACTATGAGAATTACAACAAATTATGAAGGATCATAGCTTGATGATGATGAAATCATCCTAAGCACACATCTCAATAATATCTAAAGCAAACAGTTTCAAAGGACTTGAGACCAAACAGTCTTAAGATCATTTGAGACCAAACGGTCTTTAGACCGTTTGGGATCAAATGGTCCCAGACTGTTTGGAGGACAAGTGATGATATAGTTGAAGGTTGATTCAATTGGTTACAATTGATTTGATCATAATGGCTCTAATTGTGAATGATCCATCTATTACAAACCCTAATCGGGTTGAGTGTTGAATCCTTAAGTGAATTGAATCAATTTAAGGGTTGATTGACCCAAACGGTCTCAAGACCATTTGGAGGTCTATGGTTGAGTATGATTGGATGGTTGAAGATCCAATGGTTACCAACTGATGAATAATTAATAGTTCAATTGATGATGGATTCAATGAAGTAAATCCCTAATTGATTTGAGTGAACGGAACCCTAGTTGATCCTCTCGATTTCAAGATGTTTTGGACCAAACAGTCTCAGACCGTTTGGGGTTCAATTGGATCAAGACTATTTGGGGTCCATTTGATCAAAACCGTTTAAGAGGTTCAATACAGTCAAAACAGTTTAGGATCGTTGACCGTTTGAGATAGTAGACCATTTCAAAGGAAACCGTTTCAAGACCGTTTAGGGGACTAAGGGCCAAGACCGTTTGAAGGTCTAACCCCAAGACCATTTGAGGGTGTGACCCCAAGACCATTTAAAGGTCATGATCAAAACCGAATGGAGGCCCAAATTGGTCCTTAACCCAATGAAGAATTAGATGGTCTGAAACTAATTGAAGGTTTGGTTGATAAAAACCAATTGAGGTTTATTTGATCCAGACCATTTAAAGGTTCAATTAGTTCAAATTATGAAAAGACCAATAACTCCATGAGTAGTTGAAAAGTATACTAATGTTGATTACAATGGAAGTACCTTTAGGGTACTCAAATAATTAATGTAATTAGAGTACTCATCCTTTGATGCTTATGAATGCAAATAAGTACACTATGATAATCATATGTGTATGTACTCTAATGAAGGGTTGAACTAACCTAATTGATGGGAAAACCCTAATTGATGGGAAAACCCTAATTGATGGGGAAATCATGATTGAGATGAATTGGGATATGAGAAATTCTAATTGATGAGAATAGTAAACCTTAACCCTAATCTTGGGTAATGGAGTAACCCTAATCAAGGGTAAGGACATGAGGAATCCTAATTCAAGGTAACATAATGAAAAACCCTAATTCAAGGGGGATGCTTCATGAAACCCTAATTTTGGGTAAAGGTACATGAGACACTAATTTGAGGAAAAGATATAAGAACCCTAATATAGGGTGATGTTATAAGAAACCCTAATACAGGGTGTTGCCTAGGGGAAAAACGGCCATGCTGGTCAGTACGGCCATGGGATGAAGGTATGTGAAACCCTAACTGCAGATTATAATATATGAAACCCCAAATCTCAATAATGAAATGAGAAAACCTACCCTTAATTTTGGGTAAGGGAATGAGAATTCCTATGTGATATAGAATAAGAAGCTTTAACCCTAATTTCAGATAATGCCATGATAAACCCTTACCCTAATGAAGGATGATGGTATGTGAAACCCTAATCCTAATAATGAAATAGTGGCTAATATTTGGATGAGGGAAACCTGCAGATTATAATATATGAAACCCCAAATCTCGGTAATGAAATGAGAAACCCTACCCTTAATTTTGGTTAAGGGAATGAGAATTCCTATGTGATATAGAATAAGAAGCTTTAACCCTAATATTAGATAATGCCATGATAAACCCTAACCCTAATGAAGGATGATGGTATGTGAAACCCTAATCCTAATAATGAAATAGTGGCTAATATTCGGATGAGGGAAATACCTAAAGTGGTTCATTATAGGCAACCTTATAGCAAGTAATGCTTTAATCTGAGATGAGTCCATATCATTGAAGATAGTCAGGCAATTCTTACGTGTGTTCTATGACCTATGCACTTTATGATAAAGGTGATAGGTTAGTGGATAAAAGTATTAAGATGGGAAAATACCTTAATTCAATATAAGTTGATAAACTTAAGTAAAGTTAAAAGTGATGAGGGAATTAATACTTCAAGACCTCATAGATATCACATCCAACTCTTTAAGAGTGATACCCCTTGATGCATCTCAAATCCAACATATTTGGATGAATAACATTTGAAGAGTGTTATCCTAATTGTTACATTAAAGATGTTTTAATGGTCCTTAAGAGCCATATGAGTAAGTTGTTGCCTAGTAAGAGGTACCAAGATGATTATAAAGGTCTCTCGTGAGAAATGATAATGTTCATAATAAACCAAGAAATGGAAATTCAGTAATATGATAATAAAAACAAAAGGATACAATAATAATAATAATGAAATTATGATCATACATGTTTTTGAATATGTGGAAAGGGGAAGAGAGGAATACTTGTATTACATAAAGAATGTGATTAAGTATGATGGCATGGCCAAAGTTTAATGCTAGTAAAAGAATGTGGTATATGGCTGTGTAATCAGGATTGGTTAAAGTCCAATACCTTGTAGAGGCATGAAGCCTGTAATCAGGATTGGTTAAAGTCCAATACCTGGCAGAGGCATGAAGCCTGTAATAAGGATTGGTTAAAGTATAATACCTGACAGAGGCATGAAGCATGTAATCAGGATTGGTTAAAGTCCAATACCTGGCAAAGGCATGAAGCTTGTAATCAGGATTGGTTAGAGTCCAATGCCTGGCTGTGTAATCAGGATTGGTTAGAGTCTTATGCCTGGTTGTGTAATTAGGAATGGTTAAAGTCCAATGCCTAGCTGTGTAATCAGGATTGGTTAGACTCCAATGCCTGGATGTGTAATCAGGATTGGTTAGAGTCCAATGCCTGGTTGTGTAATCAGGATTGGTTAAAGTCCAATACCTGGCAGAGGCATGAAGATTGTAATCAGGATTGGTTAGAGTCCAATGTCTGGCTGTGTAATCAGGATTGGTTAGACTCCAATGCCTGGCTGTGTAATCAGGATTGGTAGAGTCTAATGCCTGGTTGTGTAATTAGGATTGGTAGAGTCTAATGAATGGCTGTGAAATCAGGATTGGCATGGTCCAATACTTGGGAAAGGTATGAAGCCTATAACTAAAGGATTGGCATAGTCCAATGCCTAGATAGAATATGATGATGTATACTCTTATGTCTGGTATAATTCAATATCTGTTTAGCAGATTGGCTAAGGCCAACAGATGGAAACAAGAGTGAATCATGGGTGACATATCAGGATAATAAGGAAAAGCTTGAGATGTTGAAATGATATGATAGATAAACGATATACATGTTGTTCCTATTCCTTATAAAGATAATAGATGATTTACTGTTCTATCACAGACAGTTGCAATACTTTAAAAGATGAGAATGATCTAAACTGCTTATCCTCTGCTCAGTTTTATATTATTAAACTACAATAATAAATTTTTTCATGGAGAGTTATATCTCTCGCTGGGGAAATTTTCAATTGTCTCACCCTCGTGGGATTCAACATTTTTTTAGGTAGGCGAGCACGGAGGAGTTTGAGAACATCTTGCAGAGGAAGAACATCAGCAGTAGTAAGGACAACAGTGACAGCTCAGGTTGAGTGTACTGTCTGTCGTGTCTTGTAGATAGAAGTCCTATGTGTCGTCTCTGTACTCTCAGGTTCTCAGAGTTAGTAGTTTGAACTTTAATGAATCAATATGAGATTTTGACTTAATGCCTCAAGGTTTTTATGCTACATGTGTATAGTTTTAACAGAGCAATTGATATTTGTAACCCTCGAGAAGGGATGGTACAGGATATGCACTTATGAACCAGGATGTAAATAAAATACATTAGTTCTTATTCAAAGAGTTTCCCCTGTGTTTGGATCTCTTTGTAAAAGGTTTTAATTTTTAGTGATTTTTAGTAATATGCTGCTAAAGAACGCTTCTGTTTAAGTAAATCATGTTTTCTTTGAACGGTTCGTATCAATTTAGTGGTATCAGAGTTCTAGGTTTGCCGAGTCTATAGAGACATAGGACTAAGGTGTTGATTCTATTCTAAGTGTACCCCAGTGTATCTTATAGTGCCTTCTGCTTATGTAGAAGAAGATATATAACACAAAGATGTCTGGAGGACATGAGGGACATGTTTCTGAGAGCAATGTTGTTGCAATAGTAAAAGGTGCCAAGGACCAGGCAAGAGAAGAAATAGTGCCTGAGAATCCCCATGTTGATGAAGTCATGATGAGAAACCCAGATTTTCATACACTTTTTGGGAAAATCATGACTACAGTGATGCATATAACAGACTGGAGCCAGCACCAGCACCTAGGGCACCAATTCCCAATGAGGGATATGGGTATGTTAAGACTTTTGAATGACTACGTCGTGTAGGATCCATAGAATATACTGGGACATCTGACCCAGCAGATGATAATCTCTGGCTCACTGAGTTAGAAAAGGCTTTTAAGATCCTTAGTATTCTAGATGTCGACAAGGTCAAACATGTTGTGTACCTTTTGAAGGGTAGTGCTGGACACTGGTGGGCTATAGAAGAAATAAAAAGGAATGATGAAGAGGTTGATTGGGAGGAATTTCATCGAGAATTCATCAACAAATATTTTCCAAAGACATACTTAGATGAAAAGATCTCACAGTTTGAGAAGATTCGACAGGGAGCCATGTTGATAAATGAATATGAGGTTAAGTTTATGGAATTTTTGTGATTTTGTCCTCAAATGGTTGGTACTGAGGAGGAAAAGATCTGACGTTTTGAGAAGGGATTGAATGGTGAGATGTCCATCCCGACATATGCATTAGAAAGTAGAGAAAGGTTCGCTACATTTGTGGAATCAATTCGGAGGATAGAAAGGTCTACGACAAAGAAACATGAGACAGACCTTAAAAGGAAGTCTACACAGTCATAGGAACAGTGGATTGGTGGTACTAAACAATCAAATATTTTAGTAGTACTGACTCAACCACAATATAGTGCACCAATGCACCAGTCACCAAAAAGGCTCCGAGCTTGCTATAGATGTGGACAGAAAGGACATCTGAGGTGGGAATGTCCAAGTAGAAAGTAATGAGGTGACCCAACAGACAAGACAATAGATAACCTGTAAAGGTAACATGTCGGATAAAATTTTCATTCTGAATTACCTTACCTTTTTCTTCTCTTTGCCTACTGATTATGAGTAAGGTAGTTATTAATAAGCTTTCTTCAGTCAGTCCTTTAAGGACAAGGGGAAGCGATTAAAAGGATGGAAATGTGTATTCAGTTCAATATTCTTTTCAAAATGTCAAAATTTCTCTCTCTTCATTAAGGAAGGGAAGAGACATAAAAGGAACTCAGAGGAAATCTGAGATATTTAAAGAGATAAAAACATAAAATAAAATAAATGCATACTACCTAATTTCAGTTCTTGATTACCCTGGCCATGTATTCATTTATTTAAGGCAAGGTAAGAATGACATACCTCGATTGTTATCTTTCTGATTGCCCTGATCAAGTAATCATTCAGAAACAATCTAAAAAGAGCCTAATGAAGTAGGAGATGTGGCATGGATATTTCTACCACATTCTAATTGATATAGGGAGAAATTTGAGTTAATTATAAGTCAACTTATAAACAAAAGAAGATGTTTAGTATAATGTATACCCTGGTCCTCAGACCTAGAGGTAATAGTTACCTGATGGGAGGTAAAAATAATCAGTGATGAACCAAAGGTTTGAATACCCAGATCTAGTAATCATAATGATGATAATACTAAGATGTTGTGACATGTAATTATCCTTATAATTTCTTATGCAGATGGCAAGGAACCAGGATGAGACAAGAATGATTGACTCATGAACAAGTTGAAGGTTCATGTAATTTATAATCTCTTCTCTTTAATAAACAACCTTGGGTGATGACAGGGTGATAAGAAGAATGTGTTTTCTTATGCTCTTTCCTGTCTGGGACATGGCAATCAAGTGGGTCTTATGACACTTGATGTACATAAATTAAAGTGTTCTTTTGATGGATACTTAGAAAAGTATCAGTTTGTCTTGAATTTGGGTTTCAAGATAAAGATAAATGTAACAAGTAATGTCTCATGATGAAAGGAAGATGAGGATGTGATGTGTTTTCAACACATATGATAGATACCAAGGTAAGAGATTCTGATATCTGAGAAATATCAAATTATTTTATGATGATTTCTTGGAATGATTAACTATGAAATAAGTTCAGATACCCAATGTAGCATGGACATCATATGTTAGGGGTTTATGCCTTGCATAAACATCACATTGATGAGGATGAACTATTTCAAGGAATAATTGTAACAATTATTGTGAGAAAAGCTTATCAAATTAATTTTACAAATAACCTTCCCTTATGAGAAGAGAATGTACAACTAATGAGATAGTCAGTACAAGTAGTAAGAAAGCCTAGTGTTGTGTCAGCTGGTAAGATGGCACAATAGGTCATATCTTCTATAATAAAGTGTGTGGAAGAACTTTGTATCGATCAAAGTTCAATGGTATCTTCATGACATTGAGATGTTATGTGAAGACTTGATGAGATGATAAATGAATATTATCTACTTCCCTTTATTTGGGATTTTGGGGATGAAATCCTTGTTAGGGGTTTATAATTGTAATATCCCTGACCTAGGTTATGACTTAACCCTGGGAGTTTTTCTTAAGCAAGTTAATTAGATCCTCGATTTTATTTTGTGAAAAGTAATTAAGTCTCAAGAGGAACTTATGTTTCAATTTTAGTCCTTTTTGAATAATCACTACAACAAATATTGATTTTACCGGCATAGAAATATGCCGGCGAGGTTTCAAAATTATGCCGGCAATATTTTTTTCCGACATATTTTTAAAAGCTGTAAGTATGTCGTGGAAAGACGTGTCGTTTTAATATTTTACGGGCATTTTTCAGATCTGCAGTGTAAAGATTTTATCAACATTTTTAAGACATGATGTTGAATGATTTTTATGGGTTTTTTAAGATTTCGTTGTGGCATCAAACCGACACTATATAAATGCCGCAGGTCACCGCAAAATTGCTGGTGAATAACACCAAACACTGCATGTCACTAATGCCGGAGTTAACCATATGCATAAAAATGATACTGAAACTCAAATATGTAGTGACTACGTCACTTGACTTCAAATCAAATATATATATATATATATATATATATTTATATATATATATATATTAATGTTAATACAAATCGGACTAGTATAAAAAGAATTTATTCATTCTTGGGAAAATTTTGATACAACTATTTTCTTCTAGATAAACATGGTTATACTCACATTAATAATACATATTTTCAATGTACAACATCGTAATATGATAAAACAATACAAGACTCCTTCAATTTATCCTATACATATGCAAACATTATTTTTCTCGTTGAATAGATAACAAGTTAAACACAACATCCCATTCATAGAAACTGCAATTGAATGCATAGAATACATCATGTGGTTGCAACGACTAGAGAGGTTCTTGCATTTCATCTTTGATCATTAGTTGTTTCCCAAAATTGGTAGCTGCTGGGAATTTCATGATGGTTGTCTGTGCACTTTGCCGCGCCATGTTCTGTTCGGCTGCATATTTACTCCGCTTGCCACATTCAACATTGAGCTTTCTTGCCATCTGCTAAGATTTCGGATTCAGCACCCCCAACATTATTTGACCTTGCAATTTAATTGATGGCCATCTTCCTGTTCCACCCGATCTGGTCAGGTTCCTCAAAGAGAATTTGTTTAGTTCCACAATGGTGGTAGGTACACCTATCAGCAGAAAGAAATTAAGGTGATCCGAAAACAGGATTAATCAAGGGTACGTCTTGTTCTGATGCACAATATTGAAGTGGTGTGCAGACACGGTACATGAATACGAATATCCGACCTCTCCAGAGTACTGTATAAGCTCCACCAATCTGTTTCATTGCTGTCTTAAACGTGTTGTTCTGATCAGCAACTGGGAATGTACACGAGTTCCTGCTCTCCAAACCACTCCTCCTCAGGCAAGGGAGTGACGCGTTCCTTGGCGATAGCAGCATCAACAACCAACATCGTTTCATACTCGCCCTTGCCGAAGTCAGCCATCCCTTTGGCCATCTTCTTCCAAGGATTCCAAAGCACTATTTGTAAGCACAAACATTTATGGTTTATGTATTTGGATCGATGAAACAAACATATTCAAGTGCATGCATATAGGAGCTAGCGCCAACTATCTGGCTTCTATAGGTGCATGCTTACCCAGGTCAGGAAGGTTGTGGTTGTTCTTCAATCTGATGTTGTTGATCTCCATGTGGTCATGTACGACGACCTCTTGTAGCGTGTCGAAATAGATGCGGTCGACCTGCATGCGGTGAAGACAGAATTAACTTACGACCAAACAAGTAATTCTCTGATGCAATTAATGGATTTAGCTAGATATATATTACTGACTTGGGAGTCGAATGAGATGCTCGAGTTCTCTTCCTGCTCCATCTTTATAATTTATTCTCCTTGGTCCAAGTTGTCTCGGTATTGCAGTTTAAGAGACGCCTTTGCTACACGTACGTCGCTGCATTGCGTCATTGATTGCGCATGCAGCATGATTACAATCATGACAAGAAATCGATCAATTACATGCATGACTGGAGAGGTAGCATCGGAACGCGAAGCAGAAGGTGAAGTTGTGTTCCTGATCCACATTCTTCACACGAGAGGTGAGTACGAGGTTCCCATTGTGCTTCAGGCAAACTCGTAGCCGGAGCTCACAACTGCAAGCGATCGCACAAACATAGAACAAATTACACGGGAACAAGTCACATATAATTAAGGAAACCAGACACACAATTTAGTTCCTTGTGATCTAACCTGATGTCATTGCATTCCAGAATAAGGTTAACGACCACGTCGCCGTGGAGATGATTGGTATCTTTCGACGTGCCATAGACGATTCCTCGATATCCCAAAGTCCTCGATGGGTGTGAATTTGGTGACCTGGGATTGAGTTTGGTTTGCCATCAAGAACAGGAGGAGGAATTCAACAAAAATGGCTAAAGAATTCAAGTAGTCATCTTAGGTTTAGTCGAGGATATATAGATACGAAAGGAAACCGATCGAACTGTAGCGGAAGAATGGGCTGTTTTTAGTGTTTACCCCAAAGAAATTCTTGGAGGAGGATCTTCCGCTCTTGTACTGCAAATGAGAAGATGGAGAATGTAAGTGAGTGGGATCGGTATAAGATACAACAGGTAGTTAAGCAAGTAGCTAGTAAAGTAAGGTTGTGAACTAATTACCTATGGGAAGCAGATCTAGATCCCTCCTCGAACGCCACTTGGAGGGCCATGGGATGCCTGTGCAGATGAAAACAATACGTACATTACATCCTACTCTGTCTCTGTGAGCCGGCGGATTCGAGAAGCTGGTGGAAGTTGGGTACCTTCTTACTAAAAAAGAGCAGCTCCTTGCCTTGGTTGTTTGTCCATGACGTCACCTGCGCCCCGAAGAGGAACACCTATGTAGCAGTACTAGTCGTGATGATATACGTACAGAAAATGAAACCACAATAGAACGAGAGATAGGCAGAAGAAATAGATATGATTTTAGTACAATGACAAAGATCGGTAATGAGTTCACGACGAGAGCAGCTTCGTTGTGTGTATATGTGTCGATCGAGCAATTAAACTGATACTGGTTAGTGATGATTCAAACAAGGAGTGCAAGAAACGAAACGCCTAGTATCATGCATGATTAATTAAGAGATGAGTAAATTAGCTATCAAGACGATCCGTCCACCAAAAGATGATCCAGGCGCTAGGGTCCAAGTTAGGCAAGGGCATCTACAGCATCAGGATGCCCCACCTGGGTTTCCGTACGCCAATCTCGGGTCAACCTTTGAATGGGTTTTCTACCTGTGTGTATGAGGAAGAAGACAGCTGCAGAGCCCAGTAGCAGCACCTGGGGCGTATCCACGGCTGGGCAGCTCGCCATCACCTCAACACAGCTTCAACAGAGCTACACTCCTCTGCTGCAGGTACCAACAGAAACTGGAGAAGGGAGCTGTTGGTTCAGAGTTCTCAGGAGGTGGAAATGAGTGCAGTTACTGCTGCGTGCGACTGTGAGCAGACAGAGGAAGGAGGGGATCGGTTCGTAGGTGCAAAAACGGCTATGCATCTGGTAATATACGGTGCCTGTTGCGCCATCCAATTTTATAATAGCACGCGGCATGGGCAAACAATACCACAACATCACCTGAAAATAGAAGACACGACTTGATTGATAAATATGATAGGTGCAAAAATCAATCACATGAATTGAATAGATCAAGGAGTTGAAGTTTGCAAACAAACTGTCTGGATATATAGCACAAATATAACAGAACTAGAAACAAATCATCTAAATTTCATTGAAGAGATATGCTTGTTCTGGGCACCCTTTACATTATCCAACCACCATCCAACTTCTGCAACAAAAATGTGGACAGAACAGTGATGAAGAATTTGCACCAAGTGCAAACAATGCATAAATGATGTGTTAATGCTGAGATTTTCTAGGAAACATAATATATGGACCTCGTGCAAAGAAAATTGAAAGACACGATTTCATTACAGATAGAAAACCAGACCAACCTAAGTCTCAAACAAGGCTCCACAAGAACATCACATCCAAAGAATATTACTAATAGAAACAAAATTTTGTTCTAGATTATAGATAAAAGATTGAAAGAATACTTACTGTGAAAAAGATACTTGAGATGGTAGGAAATCTCATTGGGGAGATCAAAATAGGGCAGGATTTCAAGTCCCATCTATTTATCATACAAATGGCAATATGCAGTAACGAAGCCTAGTTCTAGTCTTCTAGAATAAGAAACACAGACATAACGAGAATCAACAGTCAACATATACCAAGAGACAACAAAAGCACTATATAGATAAATGTCTCGTATCCACATACACAATTCCTTTACTTCATTGATAATCTAAAAAGGAAATGTTCCTATGTATCTTTACATTGGCATGAACAATAATAAGAAATGGTGTTTATGAGGCTCTATGCATGCAATTTGCAATTTAAAGATGAATCTCATCATTCTCTGAGCTTTATGGACTCCCATCACACTCCAACACTCCAAGTGGTGGGAAGGTCTAACTAGACACCAAGAAAAGAATGAAATAACAAGCTTTTACAAAATATGTCAATAAGAAGACTAAATATGAAGGTAGGAAATCAGTGTGAAAGAGAGGGGAGATGAACAACATCAAAATGGGTGTGAAATAGAGGAAGCATTTCTAGCAGCCTTCCATGGCCTATATCAACATGCTAGTGACTCTCAACAGCCAATCACAAGGAAACAACAGGTGCAGGGAAGCATGCTTGGATTTTAGGACACAATAGCTCATACAAGTTAAAAATAATTACCTCAATTAATTAGGATGTATTGACTGTGCTTAGACCATTGAGGTTGTGGTTGGGGATGATCCTCATTAATCCTTAGGAATCATGGTAGTTAAAACACCACAACAGACCTTCAATGGACTCGAGAGCAAGGTGGACAATGGTGATGTGTTGTAAGGAGTGATGTGGCTGTCGCTAGTTGCGCCTCCATTAATCATGCTACACATAAGACTAATACCAGATAGTGGATCCAAAACTAATTTTTGTGGCTGTAAATGAAAACAAGGAGTATAAGAAACTCATAATTTAGAATGACAACAAAATAGAATTTACCTTCAATAACTATTCTTACTCAATTTTGAAGTAGTCAGTGTGTATAAATGAAGAATAAGGTTCACTCTTGGACCTCATGATCCAACCAAACAAAACCTAATGTTGCAACTTCGAGATTAGCCGCCAATGACAGTATCATGTGAGTGAACATCAGTACAACAAGAATGACCAACAAGTAGAAACCTTTAAAGTATGTTAACCATATTGGTTTATTGGTTAGACATGACATCAGTAGTGGAATAAATTGCCACATCAATAAATACATTAGCTTCTAATGACATACTTCGTCTCCTGATATTAGATAAACATGCATGTACATATTGTATCCTAGGTTGAAAATATTCGAACTTTTGGCAGCCATTGTCTATATTCATGATGAGCTAAATGACCAGATAAGAGATCAACGTTATTTCCAATACATGGTAGGTAAAAACATAGGATTACAATTGCAGTAATCCATGTTTTCAATGTGGTAAATGATCAAAACTACATAAACTATACAAGTTTAGGTGCATAAATCAGCACTAAATACTAATAAAGTACAACAGAAATAAATTAGCATTAAATTGGATGCTAAATGTATGATACATAGAGAAAAAGGACATACAACATTCAAGACAAACACCATGAATAAAGCAGCTAGTTTGTCTACAATAGGTAGCATTCCTAGAGAGGATTCATTATCAAGATGAGTAGCAAAAAAATAGACACCCGCAAGATAATACCAAGTATAAATAATACACCTTGGAAATCCAAATTTGAAAGCAATCAAGGACAAGACAATTCAAAATTTTGTGAAGGTTATACCCATATAAAGTACACCAAATGAAAAAATCCAAGTCATCACTGAGATTAATAGAAAGCAACCTTGCACTTGCATAGTATTGAAATAAAAGCACCACTAGAAGATGCATATTTCTATAGACGACCAAAACAGTTGCTTCACAATGAAGGCCTGGGTTACATGAGTGTGCATCTATGAAAAACAATCCATGCATCTATTATCCAAAAAATTTAAATAGTAAAACAATGCATGGTGGATGATTATAGGAAATAAAGGATTTTCAAAACTTTGAGAAAGCAAAAACCACAACAACAATATCTGGATGAACAAAGACTACATATAGTTAAAAAAACATACACAAGGATAAACCATATAAATAGTGAGTTTACTCTGTTTCAAAGTTAAATAAAAACCATTATCTATTTATCTATGCTTTGTCTTAAAGAACATTACAAAAACATCTACTAGGCTTCATGCATGCATTTTGCATTTCAAGTTGAATCTCTTCAATCCATGAGTTTTGTGGACTGCCATCATACTCCAAATCCTGTAAATACACAATGTTGTTAATAAGATCTATGATTAGATAATTTTTAATACATTTTTGTAGTACCTCATCATTAAGGTTGTCAAACTCCATAAGATCTTCATTCGCACTGGACTTTAGTACATTGAATAACTTTCTATTGTAAAGGTGAGCTTTCTCAGCTTTCTGATTAGCCATGTCAGCTCTAGTTTTGGCCTCAGGTACTAGTTTTTCTACTTGTTCAGCTCTAGCTCGTGCATCATTTGTTTCTTTCTTATATTTCTCAATTTCTTTTGCATGTGTAAGATTTCTATATCTTTGACCACCAACTGAACTTCCTCGCATACGTATATGTCCCAGTCTTTCAGGCCCGAAGACCCTCAAGCATATCTCTTCATCACCCAGTTCAATTGTTCCTTATTCACGCTGAGACACTAACTATGTGATTTGTTCCTGAGCAATATTTTATATTGTTAAAAGAGTAATTTTGCAAATTCAGTGTTATATAGGTCAGTGTATCTGATGGAAACATAAGAATCATCTTACCATCTTTTCTTCAGCAACAACATCCACAAGCTTCTTGTTTTTTTTGTTCGAGTCAATTCAAACATCGTCAATCGAGATGGCACAACTCCATTGTTCTTGTTAGTCTATAGATTCAAGAAATAAAATTAATTTAGATTAAAAAAATAGAAAACATAAACTATATTACATACTTCTTCGTGTTCTACAATACTAAATGAAGTCCTCCCAGTACAGTGAAGCATTGAATGTTTAGAACAACTTATCTTGTTACGAGTCCTAGCATCCTTGAGAAGAAAAAAGTAGGTTCAACGAATAGAAATGTAAACATAGTGAAAAGTCTATTAAAGAAAACTCCTAATAAAATTGAGTGTGCAACAATAAATAAACTAAAAAAAATACTTTATATCTACCTGGAAGTATTTACTTCTCCAATAGTTTTTTATTAGATACTCCCAATCAGATTTTGTTACATTGGAAGGACAGTTTTTGAGAGCTTCTTCATCAGTGGCGTATGTCTCATATTTCTTAAACAATTCAATTTTAAATTCACGCCAAGACTTTCCCATTGATTTGTACAATGAACGTGTCCTTAGATCATTTTCCTCAGGCAATAAATCAACATTGTGAATGATAAAATCATCCTACAAAATAATAAGGTGAATTTGAGAAATGAAACATTGATTATTCCAGAACATAAACACATAGCAATTGAACAGAACCTGAATTCATTTGAGCATCTTCTCCTTCTTTTCAATAGGCATGCGAATCCACCTTGAATAACTAAGAGGGGCATTTATTGAATTGCGAACAATCACTCCGATTCGACTAGCTAGAAGTCTATTTTGGATTTTATTTATCGGATTACCTTCAAAATTATAATCTATCTTTATTTTATCTATATCACCATTTCTGAAAGTCCTCAAGGTCAAATTTTTTGTTTTCCCTCGAACCCTTTTTCTCTTCGTTCAGTCTAAGATATTAAAAAATGAGTATCGTATTTATACATAAGATAGAATTAAAGAATTATTACCATGGTCGTTATCCATCTCTTCTGTAACTTCAATTTCCTCAGGAGTTAGTTGTGAACCATTGTTCAGAGTATGATGCCTCAACACCCTATTACTAAAGTTAACTTGTCTTGTTGTAGAATCGCCATTAACCTTCCTATCACCTTCAACAAATGACTCTATGGTGAAATCCTCCTCATGTTGAACTGTAATATATTTAGGAATTTCCACATTAAAGATAATATATATGAATCATAAGCAAATACTTGGAACTTCATCCAAAGCAATGTAGGTAGCAACATGGATCAAATCCTACTCATCAGCAACACAACTTGTAAAAGAGTGACGTTATCTTATTTACAAATAGGGAATGCATGAATGTGACCACATCACTACTGGTGTAGAGATATAACCTTAAAAATGAGTCTTCAAGTCAAGTGAGTAGCATCAAAGAAGATTACTAACATAAAGAAAAATCTATTCTTGATTATAGACAAAAGATTGGAAGAAAACTTACTGTGGAAAAGATACTTGGGATGGTGGGAAATCTCAATGGGGAGATGGATAAAGTAGATTTTGATACAAGGAAGAAGAAGAGGTAAAATATAACAATTAGTGTGGTGGAGATCAAAATAGAGAAGGCTTTCGAGTCCCATCTATTTTCCATACAAAAGGTAGTATGAAGTAATGGAACCTACTTCTAGTATTCTAGAATAAGAAACACAAACATAATGAGAATCTACGATCAACATATACCAACATACAACATATAAGAATAAAACAACAAAAACACTATATATAGAGAGGTGGTACCATCCGTTGTTTCCAAAAGAAACAATGCAAAAACATTGTGCATACTTTCATTACTTTTTCATACCAAAGGTCTAATCCTCACCATAATTCATGTTGGTTCGACTCTGAATTATTTCAGTAGCTTGTTCAGAGTACTTTTGGAGATCTTGAGGCCGCAAAACCCTCTTTCTATTGTTTCTCTGCCTTAGTGAAACATCCTCATCCTCGATGTGATCTTCAAGAACATTGTCCATGGTCAACCCCCCTTCTTAATATTGAACTTTAATACATTTAGAAATATTTTACTTTGAATATATTAAAGTGGTAGAAAAATATGTGAAAAGCAAACATGGTAGAAAACTACCTTGATCTTTTCTAGCTTGTGAATTAGGAGGCACTTGAAATTGTGCTGCCACACATTACAAACTATATAAATATATACATATACATATATGTAGGAATCTATGTATAGGTAAATATGTGAACAACAAACATGGTAGGAAATTACCTTGATCTTTCCTAGATTTTTCATTAAGCGGCACTTTGTGTTGCTTGTCATCTAGAGAAGCATTTTCATTGTTCATTGCCCAAGTTTTTTTCTTTCACAGCACCTAAACATCCAAGTGGATGTGGATTGCATGCTTTGTTGCTAATTTTAACTACAAATCATGAAAACAGAGTGGTGTAGAGATATAACCTTGAAAATGAGCTTCAAGTCAAGTGAGTAGAATCAAAGAAGATTACTAACATAAAGAAAAACCTGTTCTTGATTATAGACAAAAGATTGAAAGAAAACTTACTATGGAAAAGATATTTGGGATGGTGGGAAATCTCAATGGGGAGATGGATAAAGTAGATTTTGATTCAAGGAAGAAGAAGAGGTAAAAGATAACAATTATTGTGGTGGATATCAAAATAGAGAAGGCTTTCAAGTCCCATCTATTTTCCATACAAAAGGCAGTATGAAGTAAATGAACCTACTTCTAGTCTTCTAGAATAAGAATCACAAACATAATGAGAATCTACGATCAACATATACCAACAGACAACATATAAGAATAAAACAACAAAAGCACTATATAAATAGAGGTGGTACCATCCGTTGTTTCCAATAGAAACAATGCTAAAACATTGTGCATACTTTCATTACTTTTTCATACCAAAGGTCTAATCCTCACCAGAATTCATGTTGGTTCGACTCTGAATTATTTCAGCAGCTTGTTCAGAGTGCTTTAGGAGATCTTGAGGCAGTAAAACCCTCTTTCTATCGTTTCTCTACTTTACTGAAACACACTCATTCTCGATGTGATCTTTAAGAACATTGTCCATGGTCAACCCCCCTTAATCATATTGAACTATAATACGTTTTGAAATATTTTACTTTGAATATTTTAAAGTGGCAGAAAAATATGTGAAAAGCAAACATGGTAGAAAACTACCTTGATCTTTTCTAGCTTGTGAATTAGGAGGCACTTGAAATTGTGCTGCCACACATTACAGACTATATAAATATATACATATACATATATGTAGGAATCTATGTATAGGTAAGTATGTGAACAACAAACATGGTAGGAAATTACCTTGATCTTTCCTAGATTTTTCATTAAGCGGCACTTTGTGTTGCTTGTCATCTAGAGAAGCGTTGTCATTGTTCATTGCCCAACTTTTTTCTTTCACATCACCTAAACATCCAAGTGGATGTGGATTGCATGCTTTGTTGCTAATTTTAACTACAAATCATGAAAACAGAGTGGTGTAGAGATATAACCTTGAAAATGAGTCTTCAAGTCAAGTGAGCAGCATCAAAGAAGATTACTAACATAAAGAAAAATTTGTTCTTGATTATAGATAAAAGATTGAAAGAAAACTTACTATGGAAAAGATACTTGGGATGGTGGGAAATTTCAATGGGGAGATGGATAAAGTAGATTTTGATTCAAGGAAGAAGAAGAGGTAAAAGATAACAATTATTGTGGTGGATATCAAAATAGAGAAGGCTTTCGAGTCCCATCTATTTTCCATACAAAAGGCAGTATGAAGTAAAGGAACCAACTTCTAGTCTTCTAAAATAAGAATCACAAACATAATGAGAATCTACGATCAACATATACCAACATACAACATATAAGAATAAAACAACAAAAGTACTATATAAATAGAGGTGGTACCATCCGTTGTTTCCAATAGAAACAATGCTAAAACATTGTGCATACTTTCATTACTTTTTCATACCAAAGGTCTAATTCTCACCAGAATTCATGTTGGTTCAACTCTGAATTATTTCAGCAGCTTGTTCAGAGTGCTTTTGGAGATCTTGAGGCCGCAAAACCCTCTTTCTATCGTTTCTCTGCCTTAGTGAAACACCCTCATCCTCGATGTGATCTTCAAGAACATTTTCCATGGTCCACCCCCCTTCATCATATTGAACTATAATACATTTTGAAATATTTTACTTTGAATATATTAAAGTGGTAGAAAAATATGTGAAAAGCAAACATGGTAGAAAACTACCTTGATCTTTTCTAGCTTGTGAATTAGGAAGCACTTGAAATTGTGCTGCCACTTATTACAGACTATATAAATATATACATATACATATATGTAGGAATATATGTATAGGTAAGTATGTGAACAACAAACATGGTAGGAAATTACCTTGATCTTTCCTAGATTTTTCATTAAGCGGCACTTTGTGTTGCTTGTCATCTAGAGAAGCGTTGTCATTGTTCATTTCCCAACTTTTTTCTTTCACAACACCTAAACATCCAAGTGGATGTGGATTGCATGCTTTGTTGCTAATTTTAACTACAAATCATGAAAACATAGTTATTAAATTATGTAAATATAAGCTAGTATTCATTATATATGTATACCCAATGTCTAACCATCACCAGGATTGTTTTTCATCATACTCTGAACTGATTTAACGACCTGCTGGGAACTATCAATACTTTGTGGCCTCAAGATCCTCGTCAGTGTTCGTCCGCCTCACCGAAACATCCTCCTCATCCTTGTAACCTACATGAACATTAAGTGCAATCAATCCCTCCCCTGCAAATTGTAACAACAAATATCATGAATTATATCAATATGTATGAATATATATGATAAGAAGACACATATATAAGAAAATAAAAACATAAATATTACCTATATTTTTTTAATGTGTGCATTAGGGAGTGCTCTAACGTTCTTGTCAAGTTGAGAAACATCCACATTGTTTGGTGGCCCATCTTTTTCTTTTGCAACACCAAATTTTTCAATTTGATGAGGATTTTGAATACTGTTGCTAATTTTAACTGCATTTCATGAACATAGTGTTATACTATTATATACATAGAAACATTATGTATTAATTTCTTTAAAAACTCTACCTGGATTCTTGTTGGAAGAATTCCATGGACCAACCATCAACATATGTGCATGTTTTTTCGCAATCTCTTCAATAGATTTTTCTAAAAACAATAGAATAAATCAACTCAAATACCAAGCAGTAGATTACTAAGTTTGGAGGCTAGATACTAAATGTTGCATTATTAAAAAGCAAGCTACCATTCATCCTGTGCTTCAAAAAGTCACCATAGTTTTGAATTTGTTGTAGAAAATCATCATTCGTAACATCTACATTCTTGTCTTGAGGATTTTGGATGGGCCTTTCTCCCATGGGTTTAAGGGATGCTGCCACAATTGTTTTATAAATCCAGTAAACTTAGAATGACACAAAGCTGAGACAAGACCATTACCATAAAAGCTTTGAGATAAATAATTATAGTCTTTATCAAGTGGTTGATGTTCTGTCCCACTAAAAGATCCACTTTAAACCGCCTTTGTGGTACTGCTTAGCTCCTTAGAAAAACCTACATATAGAGACAACAAATAAATATATTAAATCACAACACTTATGCATGGATTTTTCTAGTGAAGAAATCAATAATGGATATACCTAAATTTCTATGTGATACATTGCTGGTCGACCCTTCAATATAACTTGTACCATGGTGATCCATGTCTTTCTACTTTTTTGACTCTGCATAATAAAAATTTAGCAAGTTACGCATGGGATTCAATTGAAACATTGTTAAAAATGGAGCAAACATTACTTACGTTGGGTCTTGCTACCACAGTCAGCCATTAGCATCTCATAGTTACCTGCAAATTGGGTCTGGGCACTAGATAGATTGACCATATTTCCTACATGTGTCTCATCAAATTATTTAAAAAGGATAATAATCCAAGAAAATATCAAAAGAAGCAATCAAAGGCAACATCTATACTCAGATGATAATACATTATCAATCAAATGGCATCTATCAATGTTCCGATAGAACTTAGTAAAATTAATCATAGTCTATAAGGAAAATACAAATTAAAAGGATTATAAATTTAGTTCATTGTCTCCCGTATATTGTGTCCATATTTTTCAAGCCATACGTTTTTCTTTGTAGCTTTCATGGACAAAGTTTTCACTACATCATGTCTCTTCGAATGACAAACATCAAATGTATCTGAGGGGAATGATGAAAATGTAGATAAATTTGATGTATTTTCTTGAAATGCACTTTCATCATCAATACTACCTTCATCTCCTTCATCTCCATGTGTCACATTGTATAAGTCGTGTGGTGGTGATTCAATAGCAACAATCCAATTACTTCTGGAAAGGTCACAGACATAAAAACATTGTTCTACTTGGCATGCTAGAATAAATGGTTCATTGGTTTTCAACTTGCATTTTGTATTTAAACTAACAAGACCGTATTTGTTCCACTCAAACCCTCTTCCTTCATTATGCATGTCCCACCACTCACACCTAAAAATGTGAGCTCATCTTCCACCAGTTTATCTCAACTCTAAGATTTCACTCAAAACACCATAATAGATAAATGGTCCGTTGGTTGAGTCTACCTTAACAAGAACACCACTACTTTGTGTTGTTAACCTATTGTCACGATCTTCAGTATGAAATCGGAATCCATTTATGTCTAGACCCATAAAAGATAACACCTCTTTATCAGGACCGTGAACTAAACTTAGACGTTCATCATCCCCTTTGCCATGTTTATGTAATTCAACCACCTATCATAATAGACAAACACACATTAACGACAATGTTAGACTTCAAGTTTAAATTTGTTGAGAGTACTTTAAATGCTCACCTGACTCTCCAACCACTCAAAGAAGAATTTTTTATGATGCACCTCGATGTTATGAACACCCATATCTTAGATTAGTTGTTTGTGCTCACTAAAAAAATATTTATTATAAAATTGTAAGACTTAACATCATGTCAAGAAAAAGTATAGTTAAATAAATATAATTTACCTTATAAATGGTAATATTGCATCTGATTTTTCAAGAACATACTTGTGAGCTTGTTGTCATTCATTAACAGTAAGACTAATGGTGGTGCCTACTGATAATGCTTTTCCAATATATTTGAAAACTATAAATTGAGATGAAATTGTTATCTCTCTATTATCATGGTATCTTGGATGATTAAATATAGTGTCATTCTCCTTCATGTATCTTGAGCAAAAAAACAAGCATTCATTGGTGATATACATCTCAGCTATTGTACCTTCTGGTCAATTTTTATTCCGCACATATGACTTCAATGTTCGAAGAAACCTATACAAGAAAGGAAAATTAAAAACATACAAGCAAATTAAAAACAAACTAATATGTACTTGTAGTCACCTCTCAATCAGATACATCCATCTGTATTGCACAGGACCTCTAAGAATTGCTTGATTTGCTAGGTGAATAGGAAGGTGTACCATTATATCAAAGAATGATGGTACAAGTATCTGCTCCATTTTACATAGTGTAATAGTAATATGATTTTCCAACCTCTTTAGATCTTCTACCCCCAAAACCTTAGAGCACAACTCCTTAAATGATATACTAAGCTCAATTAATATCTCAGATACATCCTTTGGAAAGATTCCACGTGTTGCAAGAGGAAGGATTTTTTGCAAAAATACATGAAAATCATGAGATTTCATACCAGAAATTCTACGCTCATCAACATTCACACATCTAGAAATATTTGAGCCCATCCCATCTGGAAATTTGATTTCTTTTAAGAATTCAAAAAAAATCTTTTTTTCCTCTGATGATAAAGTAAAACATGGTATAGGGACTTCTAGCTTTCCATTTTACAATTTTTGGGAGAAGCTCCTGCCTTATATTCATATCTTTTAAGTCTTTATGAGCTTTTGAATTATCCTTAGTCTTCTCATCAATATCCATAATCGTTCCAATTAAGCTATCACAAATATTCTTCTCAATGTGCATTACATCAAGATTATGGCGAAGACGAAGACTCTTCCAATAAGGAAGTTAAAAAAAATGCTTTTTTTCTTCCAAGCATGAGAGGGAATTTTTTTGAACTTTTTTTCTTTCTCTTTCCTAGATTTGTTTCAAATATTTCATGTAGTTGATTCAAAGAATCTTCCCCAGATAGTTCTTGAGGATGAGGTCCTGGTTCTTGTTTCCCATCAAACGCATGCTCATTGCACCGCCATCTATGATTTTCTGGTAAGAATCTACGATGCCCCATATAACAAAATTTCCCCCCATGTTTCAATCTGAGAGACCGTGTATCCTTGTGACAAGAAGGACATGCTAACTCGTCTTGGGTGGACCATCCAGACAAATATCCATAAGAAGGGAAATCATTAATTGTCCATAATAGAGCAACATGCATTTTAAAATTATGTTTTGAAACAACATCATAAGTTTAAACTCCTGCATCCCATAACTCCTTTAACTCCTCTATTAATGGTTGTAAGTAGACATCAATCTTTTAGGTAGGAGACTTCTTCCCAGGAATGATCATGCATAAAATAAGATAATCTTGTTTCATACAAAGCCATGGAGGCAAATTATATGGAATGAGGATAACATGCCATATGCTATAAGAATTACTCATATTCCCATATGGATTAAATCCATCAGAATCCAATCCAAGCTTAACATTGCGAGGGTCTCCAGAAAAAGATGGATGCATCTCATCAAATCTTTTCCACTCTTCAGCATTAGCTGGGTGTCGTAGTTTACCATAATTTATGCGCTTTTCTTGATGCCATCTCATCTCTGAAGCTGTTTGATAGCACATGTACAGCCGTTTTAACCTTGGGATTAGTGGAAAGTACCATAAAGAATTAACAGAAATATTTTTGACTAACTTAAGTTTATTCCTTTTTGTAGTCATATCCTTGGTTGAGTAGTCAATAGATCTATACATCCACCTACTAGCGCTACATTTTAAACATACATCTTCTTTCTTTCGATCCTTCCAAAACAACATGCAATGTTCTTTACAAACATCTATTTTTATGTAGTCAAGTACAAGGTTAGTAATATACTTTCTTGCATCATAAAAAGATTTTGGCAACCGAAAATCCTTGAATGCCTTTGATAACAATGTAATCAAACTATTAAAAAGATTATTGCTCATTCCATGAAACCCCTTTAGTTGTAGTAATGTCATGGTGAATGATAATTTTGAGTATCCTTCACAACTCCTGCATCCCATAACTCCTTTAACTCCTCATCCTTTGTCTTGCAACTACCATTGTTACATTTAATGCAAGGATAAGGTATTAATCCATCAACTTCTACATTTTGAGATGCAAATTGAATAAATTCTTCAACACCATTTCTGTATTTTGTTGATAACCTATTTTTATTTTTCATCCAACTCTTATCTATTCTAGACATTTGAATCCTACAAAGATACAAGCTACAATTAAGTAAATTTAAAAAAAAATTGTTACTCAATGATTTTTTTATAAATGTTACATAAATACCAAATCTTGGTTAGCATAACACTAGGAAAAAAAGGAGTGCATATAACATTCAATGTATAAGGTAAACAAGTATACAACAATAGGTAATCCAAACTTTCATATGTATTCAAACATGTACAAATTTTAAATAACACTCCCTCAATTCCCTAGGTTGAATAGATCTCCTTTTCATTATAAACCATGCAATGCTTAAAAATCAAAACTGCAAGTCTCTAAATTGAATAGGGAGAATTTTTATTAGAGAACAAATTCATAATATACAATCAATCTTATATATTTTATTGCAGCAAATTCAAAGATCATATATTATTGAATGAACTACCTTTTAAAATCTCTTAGAAATTTTATCTGGTAGAAAATACGCTACTCATAGGTGGAAAGAGATCTCATTAAGACAAATTAGGTCTAAATAGGGAAACTTATGTCTATTTATGGAAAATAAGGTGTAATTTTGGTAAAGCACTTATAGTTTGGGGAAAATAGGTTTGTTGTGGGCAAATTATGTCTAATTTTACCAAAATTTGGTCTCACGTTACGTGAATATGGGGCAGATCAAGGAAAGATAGCAATGCTTAGGTCATGTTATGACAAATTAAGTCTGACTTCAACATAAATAAGGAAAATTAGGTTAACTTAGGTCTAAATTAGTCTCATTTCAGCCAATATAGAATAAATTAGGGGAAGTTAACTCTGATTAGGTCATATTATGTAAAATTAAGTCTGATTTAGGTACAATTAGGTTTAATTTACTACAAAATACACAAATTTGGTTATTGTGGATCATGTGAGGCGTGATATAGTTCACATTATTATTGATTAAGATTTAGGGTAGCCGAAAGAAATGTACAAAGTAGTGTATATATTTGAATATAATTAATTATTTATGTGTTAAATTAGACTATATATTTATGAAAAATGCCTAGAAACACCTATGGAATAAATTAGATATTAATTATACCAAATCAGGTTTGACTAAATATAATATCTCACATAGAATTTAGTAGAAGAAAAAAATAGATCTTATTTAGTACCTAATCAGGCTTGATTAGGGAAAATCATGTGCATTTTTGGTCAAACTAGTGGAGGGAAGTAGGAAGAACCTAGATACACGAGTTATGACCTACACAACATCACCTCTCTACTTATCACATGTTGTCATATCTGAAGAGAGAATAAATGCAAAGCAAGTCTTTGTGGAGCCTACAACTACTCCATCTTATTCTTTCTAGGAAATAAATTTGATCTTGGGTCAATTAAATTTTAGTATACTCAAATATAAAATCTCTAAGATTGTATATATGTTTGCATTGCCCTAGGCCTACGATTTCTCTTCCTAAGTTAGGATAGGGTTCTTACAACACATATTGTGTATCAAATGCTTTGGACTATGATCGTCATGATTCTATATCATCTTTGGATCATTTATATTTCATATTAAGTACTAGCCATTGGAGAAATGAGAATATAATGATAGAAATAAAATTATTGAAGCTCGGTTGAAAAATAAGGACATATCATTTCGCTTTACCCAAATATAGATGAATTGTTATGGTTGAAATTAGTAGTTTAGTAGAAAATTGATCTTGAGAATAGTTTGTGGAAATGAAAAACAAAACAATTAAATTGAAATAGTAGCTTCCTAGAAATATGGCATCTTATGAATCATTTTAATAAATAATATTAGAAAGGAAAGAAAGAAGGAGATATGGTCGAACTCGAGGGAAACAACAAATCCTAGTAGGTGGTAGGATTTTTAAATGAGTAAAACACAAAATATAAATATAGTTTTCCAGAGCCACAATGTTACTAGACTATAATTTTTTTGATAAATATATTTTATATCAGTGATTGATACATACATAACGAGTTGTGTAAGAATGTGTTTTCTTTAAAAAAATACGGTGCAATAAAGCTTTTCAAGGTGACATATTTGTTATTATCTACATAATAACCTCCATCTTTTAACCTAGTTTATCAAATCATCTTTGAGTTACTCAGCATTCATCATATTATAGACAACATTTAGTATTTACTTAATGAAGACACTTTTTCAACATATGAAGTTGTAATCGGAAGAAGCATTGATAGCTCTAGAAAATTAGTCTAGATCACTAATGTATTGACTCCTTCTAAATCGTATTCTATTTTTTTTATTAAACAATGTTAACTATTTTAATCCTTATAAGGGTCTAACCATCGTAGTAAAAGGGATACCAAGTAAGAGGAAGCAACTAGCCTAGTATGGTATAAGGAGAAGTGAACAATGGCAAGTGCACACATTTCCTTCTAAGGAAAATAATGTTAATATAGAGATCTGTCAAGCCATGAATCAATTGGATGCTTTTAGCAGCATGGGTGACATCATGATATATATGAATGATGATTGTTTATATCTTTTAAATGGGAATAAAAATAAATTGAAATGGAACTAAGAAAAATTAGTATGAGGGGTAACTCAGGCTTGGAAAGAACTTCCACCGATGATTTTTTTCACAGATTGAGTCCATGATGTAATCAAGGAGATGAATGTGATAGTCTTGTATTAAATGTTGGCTAAATTGACATTATGATAAATCCCTTTGTTTCGATGATGACAAACATTTCATTCTTGTCGATCTAACGAGCTACTTGAGTGTTGCAGGAATAAGGTGGATGACAAAGTACTAGGGAATCTATATGCTTGAATGCTTGTAAATTTCATGAAATGTAATCAGTTGTAAACTTGTACAAGTATATAATGTACAAGTACTTAGACATCATGTAAATGAAGCGTTAGATCTTCCCTATCCAATCACTACACTTAGATAGGTCATCCCCTCCAACATTGTCACCTATGCACACTCATACACATACTTAATGCCTTAAAGTGAAACATTGAAACAGGGTCAATCTCGGTCGACAAACTCCTCGACCGAGACACTCTCGGTTGACAAACTTCTCGACCGAGAATGACCCAAGTAGCCGTTAGACACAGCTGAGAAAGTAGTTGGCAGTTGGAGATGAATGTTGCTAACACTTGATCCAGAGAGCCTGTCGATCGAAAAAACTTCGACCGAGTAGGTGTCTCGGTCGACAATTCCTTGACCGAGATGGACTCTGACAGCAACTGCAGAATTAGTTAACTAGTCGTTGCTAAAGCAACTAACTTGTACCTAACGGCTAGTTAAGCACTTAGAACCCCCTAAAAAGTGTCTAGAACGTCCATAAGCACTTGTAGGTCATTCCTATAAATAGGACATGCCTTAGGACACCAAAACACACCTAAGCTACACTTGTGATACACTTGAGCATACACTTACAATTGGCAATCTGTTTTGAGAAATTGAGCAACACTTGCATTGGCGATTCCTCTACTTGCTCTAATTTTGTGTCCTATAGGCTAGTATCTCCTATCCACTACAATCACACGTGCATATACATTGGTTAGGAGATCTACACGCTTGATATAGGCAAATCAAGCCTTGTGCTTCAAAGGTTAAGTTGTAATTTCCATTTTCCTTCTTGTTCCTTTTATTCTTTGTATTCTCCTTGCTACTCCTAGGGTTGGAGGCTGCGGATTGGAGAAGGTTCTTCTCAGAGGAGAAGGTGGACTTCAAGCTACTTCAAGAAGGCTATTGCAACGGGAAGCTACTTCAAGAAGGATATTGTAACGGGAAGCTACTTCAGGAGGAAGGCTGCTTCAAGGTTGGTGCAATTACTTCTAGGTGAAGGCTGCTTCAAGGTTGGTGCAATTACTTCAAGGTGAAGGCTGCTTGAAGGGTTTAGGGAAAGAATTGTAATTTTATATAAAGTTCTTGCGAGGTAATAAAATTAAATTCTTTCCAAATCCCGGTTGGGTAAGCAACCGGGTAGTGGACTGACTACCTTAGTATTTGCTAAGGTAGGAACCACTCTAAATCCTTGTCCCCTTGTCCAATATTCTTGTGGATTGGTTGTTTGAGTTAAATAATTGTTAAAATAATTTAAAAGCTCTATTCACCCCCCCTCTAGTGTTTTTCAATTGGTATCAGAGCAGGCTTCAAGGAACCCTAACAAGGTCTTGAAGAATGGGTGGCGGGGTGCTCAACAACCTTAATCTTGAAGGGACACTTGTTGCTAGACCTCCAGCGTTTGATGGAACAAACTACACATATTGGAAGAGAAGGATGCAGTTCTACTTCCAAGGCATCAGTTGGGACTTATGGAGGATGGTGTCAACCCCATACGAGCTTCCTCAAACGCAATATGCAGAGTGGGATGCAAATACGGTAAAGTCGGATCAAATGAATGCCAAAGTTGTAAGCATTTTATATTGTTCAATTTCAGTAGGAGAATTTAATAGAATATCAAATTGTGACACAGTCTATGACATTTGGCATAGATTGTCCATAACTTATGAAGGTACGGTTCAAGTTAAGAACTCTAAGATTAGTATGCTTAAAAAAAAGTTTGAACACTTTTGTATGGATCCGAATGAATCCATTAGTGAAATGTTTGCAAAATTCTCTTCTATTGTTAATGGTTTGAATGCCTTAGGAAAAATTGTTCTTGAAGAAGATCAGGTATCAAAGGTACTTCGATCACTTCCTCCCAAATACAAGCCCAAGGTGACAGCCATTGAAGAAGCTAATGATCTCACTAAACTGAAAATGGAGCAACTCATTGGCAATCTAGAAGCTCATGAGGCAACTTTAGAAGAGGAAGAAAGAAGAGAACGTGAACGTCAACAAGGGAAAAAGAAGGACATTGCATTCAAAGCATCAACCAAGGACAATCATGACACAAGTGAAGATGATAGTGAAGAAGAAACTCTCATTGTAAATGGTAAGCAATATAAAAGTTTTAAAACTAATAAAATGTCTAGTGTTTCTTCTTCCAGGTGCTTTGAATGTGGCAAAAAGGGACACATGAAAGGTGATTGTCCAAAACTCAAGAAAGGGAAGAAATCATCTCACAAAAAGAAAGAAAGAGCATATAAAGCTGCATGGGATGATTCAAGTGATGATAGTGATGATGGAAAAGAAGAAGTAGAATGTCTCATTGCTACAACAAATGAAGAAGAAGAAGAGGTAAGTCTTTTTGATCTACCAAAAGAAGATCTAATTGCTAGTCTTCAAGATACTCATGAGAATTATATTGAGTGCAAGAAGAAACTCAAGAAATCAAATAAAATAAATGATGATTTAAATGTTAAATTTCTTGCTCTTGCATCTGAAAATGAAGATCTCAAAAAGGCAAATGAAGATTATGATCTTAAGTTAAAATCTGTAGAAGCTGATTGCAATCTTCTTTCCTTAGAAAAGCTAAACTTGCAAACTCAAGTAAATGATCTTCAGAAACAACCTGTTCTATGTTCACACTTAGATTATGATGAGGTTGTCAAAGAAAGAAATTCTCTAGTATCTGATCTAGATCAAGCAAAGAAAGATATAAACAAGAAGAAATATAAATGAGTTAAGAGGAAATGACATGCTTGAAAATATTCTGAAAATTTCCTCTAGTTATAATGGAAGAAAAGGATTAGGATATGATCCAAAGAGAAATAAACCCAAAAGAGCTAAAGCATCCAAGACTAAGATTATGTTTGTACCTAGGAACACAATTCCTAGGAAGAGAAATGAAGTTGACTCTATTAGTTGTCATTATTGCATGCGTCTTGGACATTATTCATTTTCATGCCCATATAAGAAAAAGAATGACGATTTAGCTTGGATTCCTAAAACTTAGAAGCTTAAATTTAACTAGTTGAGATTTGACCTAAACTGATTCTTGATATACAAATGTCATATCTCAACACAATCGAGCTCTAACTTGCATAATCTTATTTTACTTGGAATCAATAAATAGTTCTGAAAACAATACATAAACTTGATCGGTCGAGAAATCTTCGACCGAGCAGTCAGTCGGTCGAGAAATCTTCGACCAAATAGGTCACTGATTTCAGTCTGCTGTAAAATTGCTGAATTTTTTTGTAATTGATCAAATTGCTATCTATTTGTGGTTAATGACTGTTGAAAATTCTGGTGATCATCCTTGAAAACTTATATGAGATTAATTTGGTTTATTCTCTAAATGATTTAAGTTAAAACTGAAAATTATGAATCATGTTGATTTAAGTCAAATTACTGCCTTCATGGTCTATTCTAAGTATTCTTTAATTTATTCACATAGAAACCATATGTTGAATTTCATTTCATCATGGATATGCTTTCAACACTTCATTATTCAACTTTCTATATACAAAGTTGATGCTTGTTGCATGAATAATGATTATTGCATGAATGATCCTTGATGATACATAGGCAAGCAAAAGGATTTGTTGGTGATATGCTTGCAACACATAAGATAAAAATTTCTCAATTGGTATCTTTAAAGACTTGAGATATTAATCGTGTTTTCATTTTTAAGAATCTTATGAGGGTACAAGAAGAAATGGAATTTGATATTCATGTACCTACAACAAAGTTTATATAAATATTCTAGGAAAATCAAGGATAAATGTTTTCATATTGATTATCATTCAAAATGCTTCAAATTCATATCTAATCAAATTACATGCAGATATTATACTTCATATATGAGTGTTCAATTTGGAAATCTACAAAATTGCCTCTTGGTTGAAATAAAATTTGACCAAGGGGCGCTATGGTCGAAGTCAAGGTCGACCTAAAATAAGTTTTGACAAAATACTTATTTGAACATCATTTTATTGTACTTAATCTTAGTATACTTTTGATAAAGGTCAAAATCAAAATTTAAAATCATATGTGACCTTAGAAGCTTTAAATTGCTTTAATTGTAAGATAAAGGGGGAGCTCATAAAACAAATTTTATTATTTGATTAAGAAGCTTACAAAAACATTGTAAACATCATTTGAAGCTAGTTATGACCTTAGTATTTTGACTCTTGGTTATGAAGAAATCTACAAATTTCATAAAAATGATATATCATGTTCTTAAAGGAATTCTCTAAACAAATCAGGGCTTAACATCCCATGCATTTGGTTAGAGACATCTTTATGTACTGAAAGATTAAAGGATTCTCATTTCATTTTAAGGGTTTAACATCCCTTGTAAAATGGGTGAGAAATCAATACATATGCCATGAGCCTAACAGGATCTCATATCATTTCAAGGCTTAACATCCTTTGCAAATGATTGAGAAACAAATTGTGGCTAAATTAGACAAAAATGATATTAAATCCATGTTCCTAATAGAATATCTATCTAAGGGGGAGCATAGCATAAAATTAAGGGGGAGAAGAAATATAAAATATTCAACTTGGATATCTTTTTGAAATGACAAAGGGGGAGAAAGAATATAAAATCAAAAATATAAATGAGTCAATGAGTTTCATAACATCTTAGCCAGCACTCACTTGCAAAACAAGAATGGCTACAAAAGGTAATCCTCAGGTATGAAACTCACATGCTTTATATTTCCTTATTTCATATTTAGGAAATGTTTGTCATCTTCAAAAAGGGGGAGATTGTTGGATAAATTGACATTATGATAAATCCCTTTGTTTCGATGATGACAAACATTTCATTCTTGTCGATCTAACGAGCTACTTGAGTGTTGCAGGAATAAGGTGGATGACAAAGTACTAGGGAATCTATATGCTTGAATGCTTGTAAATTTCATGAAATGTAATCAGTTGTAAACTTGTACAAGTATATAATGTACAAGTACTTAGACATCATGTAAATCAAGCGTTAGATCTTCCCTATCCAATCACTACACTTAGATAGGTCATCCCCTCCAACAGTGTCACCTATGCACACTCATACACATACTTAATGCCTTAAAGTGAAACATTGAAACAGGGTCAATCTCGGTCGACAAACTCCTCGACCGAGACACTCTCGGTCGACAAACTTCTCGACCGAGAATGACCCAAGTAGCCGTTAGACACAGCTGAGAAAGTAGTTGGCAGTTGGAGATGAACGTTGCTAACACTTGATCCAGAGAGCCTGTCGATCGACAAAACTTCGACCGAGTAGGTGTCTCGGTCGACAATTCCTCAACCGAGATGGACTCTGAAAGCAACTGCAGAATTAATTAACTAGCCGTTGCTAAAGCAACTAACTTGTACCTAACGGCTAGTTAAGCACTTAGAACCCCCTAAAAAGTGTCTAGAACGTCCTTAAGCACTTGTAGGTCATTCCTATAAATAGGACATGCCTTAGGACACCAAAACACACCTAAGCTACACTTGTGATAAACTTGAGCATACACTTACAATTGGCAATCTGTTTTGAGAAATTGAGTAACACTTGCATTGGCGATTCCTCTACTTGCTCTAATTTCGTGTCCTATAGGCTAGTATCTCCTATCCACTACAATCACACGTGCATATACATTGGTTAGGAGATCTACACGCTTGATATAGGCAAATCAAGCCTTGTGCTTCAAAGGTTAAGTTGTAATTTCCATTTTCCTTCTTGTTCCTTTTATTCTTTGTATTCTCCTTGCTACTCCTAGGGTTGGAGGCTGCGGATTGGAGAAGGTTCTTATCAGAGGAGAAGGTGGACTTCAAGCTACTTCAAGAAGGCTATTGCAACGGGAAGCTACTTCAAGAAGGATATTGCAACGGGAAGCTACTTCAGGAGGAAGGCTGCTTCAAGGTTGGTGCAATTACTTCTAGGTGAAGGTTGCTTCAAGGTTGGTGCAATTACTTCAAGGTGAAGGCTGCTTGAAGGGTTTAGGGAAAGAATTGTAATTTTATGTAAAGTTCTTGCGAGGTAATAAAATTAAATTCTTTCCAAATCCCGGTTGGGTAAGCAACCGGGTAGTGGACTGACTACCTTAGTATTTGCTAAGGTAGGAACCACTCTAAATCCTTGTCCCCTTGTCCAATATTCTTGTGGATTGGTTGTTTGAGTTAAATAATTGTTAAAATAATTTAAAAACTCTATTCACCCCCCCTCTAGTGTTTTTCATTAAATTCATCGGTGACAACATTCTAGATTTCTTATTGAGAATAATAATAAGATTGGCAAGCCGATCAACTCAACAGATGCCTTATCCCATACAAATCCAAGATAATTATGATAGTTTTCAACCGACAAGCAATCAAGAATACTTAAGACTGTGATTATATTACTAACATTGACACATTTAAAAACTATTGGACTTGCACGTTTTTTCTTGTACCAATAAAGAAGAACAAACATAAAAATCTACATTCAGAATCAGATTAATAATCTTAGTAAAGATAAACATAAAAATATCAAGATAGAGACATGCTTTGTTTTTGGGTATTGGATATGTGTACCTTCAAGTAGAAGCCCAATGAATTGTTTTGACTGAATAGTCTGAGTATCAGCAGGATAGAACGTATCATACATGTATAGACAACAAAAAAAATAGTATTGGCCTATCACACATGTTACAAATAGAACACATAATGTTAGCAACATTTTGACCAAAGAAAATATTAACAATCTTTCTCATCCATCCATGATTTATTTTAACAAAACTAATAATATAAATCTGAAACCAAATCAATAAATATATTGTGTCCCAAGTCTAGGTCAGCATGTACTTGCCTTTTTCAGTCAACGAATAGAAGTGATCAACTCCAGTTCAAGAAAAAGTAAAATCACCATCATCCTATCAAGAAAAAGGTACCAAAGCATCATTATCATTTCCAAAACATGTGAATGATTACTACATGTTGAATAATCCACATACTATGAGTCCCCGTTTGGTTTGCTGGGAAGGACTAAGAAAAGATATGAGAAGGACAAAGGCAGGAAGGTAGATGCAAGGGATTGGTAATTTCGTTTCCTATCCTACATTCAGATGAAACCTAGGATCGGTAGAGGAATGTAGATGCAAAAGATGTTCTTCCATGCCTAGACTTGAAGACAGTTTTATTTTGACCGTTGTAAATGAACATCCATGTAACGATATGATGGAGAACCAAAATATTGTACAAGAATTATTATAATGAGAATGGTGTTTTAAGTAAAAAGAGGATTGCGTTGCTCCTACATATATATAATGAGAATGAAGACCGCTGCAATTTAAGGTTCATCTCTTAAGGGCTTCTATGCTGACAAACTATAGAACCATTGGAATTGATCTGCTCAGGTTGGAAATACAAACTTTTGAATAATTAGATTGTTGTGTTTCTTTGACTGTAGATTAAGAAAGTGTTATCTTTTATTGCATCTAGTACATGAAGATTAATATCGTGGTTTCATAACAGTTGACTGATAAATGCAAGAATTCATGTAGAATACTTCACAACAATAAGGAAATGAAGCCAGTCTACAGTTGAAAGACCAATGTGGTGTATACTATGTGACCACAGATTACCAGTCCCTATGATGTGCAAAGCTGGTGGAACGATCAAGGCTATCATAAAAAGGAAGCGAGGATTGTACAAGACTGCTACATTTTTTGTAAGTAGTTAATTTTGATTTGTGAACATGTTTCTATGTCTACGTGTGCTTTAGAAAAGAGAATAGTATCTCCAGTCCTGCAATGTGGAATAAACCATTCTGAACAGATTGAAAAAGAATAAAATTACACTTAACAAACTAATACCAAATACCCTCAAAATATCTTACATAATTGTCGTGAGAAACATGAACTATGAATACTATGTGAAATCGATCAGAGGGAACAAAACTACCTAAGAAGCATGTCCAATTTCTAGTAGTGACTTGGAGTAGATTCCTAATCATCATATTACACATAGCTAGTTCACAGCTACAGAGGTTTGGAGTGTGCGGCCCTATAGCAATATAAGGCAGCTGCTCTGTTCTATTGTGCGTGCTGCTATTATGCAAATTGGGTTGCCCAATCGCTCCTCCCTATACGTCTAGTATATAGACTGTAGATTCTGCCACCGCCGTTGCCGCCTCTTCCATTAGAACAGAGAGGTCGACATCTCCTTCAATCCAATCGTCAGAACCCAGATTAAATCGAAAGGCCTAACGGCTTGTTTTGTTCACTGGATAGGATTTCTATTGGATACAATGAAGGATTGGTTGGTATGGGATGCATGAAGGATTAGTTCTTCACATTCCATCTTACATTTGGAAGGAACACATGAAAGGATTCTAGAACTAGAGGAAAGCAGAACCACCAGAACGATTGGAGTAGAAGGAGAAAAATTAAGCGTTGCTATAAGTAGGTGGAGGATGGGCGTAAGATGTGGAGGTTGGACAGTTTTATGTACTGGCAGGAATGTAGAGTATGGCCCTTTCCTGCAATTTGAGAAGGAAATTAGAAGGATCTATTAAGAAGTGCGACCTACGGTAATGGTACCTAAAAGATGCAAGTAAGGTGCAACCTGCACAGGCAGAGACGAGAAGGTGAAGTCTCGTTGCAGCAGCGGTAAAAGTTGATGGGTATCACAGGCAAAAATAGTGGATACGAAAAGGTGAAGCCTTGATGAGAAGGCGCAAGGGCACAGCAGGTCGTAATGGTGAAGGTGAAGGCTCCGGAGACAGTGTCAAGGCTGAAGGCTACGGCAGGCCAAAGTCGATCTATTACTATCAGGCGATGAGAGTCGGAGGAGCGGGGAGTCACATTATCAGCACTCCCGGCCTATACTTTTGTAGTACCAGGGGGTGTGCGGATTGAAGGAGTCCCAAGGGGTAGGGATTCTATTTCCGTCTGTGTGCAATCCCAAATTATATTTAAAGCAAACAAACATGGGTTGGGGTTTTTCAACCGGATTTCAATCCAGTCCTACACAGAGTACCGCGTACCAAATGTGCCAACCTTGAAAGTTGTGAATTAAACCAAGATTTTAACCAGAGTAGCCTGATAAACTTGGAACGCATGTGCAATAATTCACATGCTAAAAATGTTTTAAAATCACTTTGGATGCTTGGCTGGCTATATTTCATTTTTTTTTAAACACGAGTAATAACGAAAGTAGTGGAAATAACTGAGCACGTTTGAGCAGTAGGATTTTAAAAATCCATATGTTTAGTGACTTAAAGCAGTAGGATTTTGAAAATCCATATGTCTAGTGACTTTTTAAGTTGATGCTTCCTTGCCATTCAACACCACAAGTTGATGCTTCCTCGCCAGCAACAAACTCATGCACATAACGACCACCATCCACAACCAACACTACCACCAACCACCACCATTAACCCACAACACCACCATTACAAAAATACACAAGATCGGTATTGCATTGTACCCATACAATCAACTTAGAATAGATCAACAATGAGTTTAATTAGAACAACAATACTTAGAACAGATCAGCTTAATTAGAATAAACTTATAAAGAAGTACAACATATCAGTTTAATTAGTACAACTTATAAATAAAGTTAAGTACAACAATATACCCATACAATCAGTTTAGTTAGAACATATCAGCAATAAATAAAATAAGATCAACAATACTTAGAACGGATCAGTAATGAAAAAATACATATTGGAGGTGCAAGTGAATCATACCAGTAAGTCACTAGCACTCTTGTTTCTTCCCTCAAAGCCCAACTCGTATAGTCTGAAGAGACTGCAGATATCAAGTATAAGAATGAAATTTTAAATAGATGTAAGCAAATACAAATTACAAGTACCAAGTGGCAAACACCAATTAGCACAGATCAACAACAAAGAAGAAAAAGTAAACAAAAAAGGAGCTAATACATAGGATCGACTAATACATTAGCAATTAGCATAGATTGTACAAATCAACGTACACATAACATGCCATATCTATCCACTACTAAGGATTACAACATTGCAATGAAAGTAGCAACAAATTCGGAGGTGCGAGTCAATCATACATAGAACAAGAGATTGAACAGATCCAAGACAACCAAACACCTTCAGAGCCCAGCTAGTACAGTTTAAAGAGGCTGCAAAAGAATTACAAATTAATGATCGGTGCACATGATTTGGGTTGATGATGTTGTTGGGGGTTACTGGTGCCACTGGGACAATTTAAGCACGAGCAGGAGACTTCAATGGGGTAGGAAACACTCATACGCCCACCACCAACAAGCTCGGCAACAACCAGTTCATCACGAGCAGGGCTAAGGAAGTGAGGAAGAGAAGAAGCATCAAGGTAGGGGAAATTGAAGCAAAACCAAAAGAAAAAGCAATCCTCATACGCCCACTCCATCCCTAAAATGCCACCTTTCATCTAACCATCCCGACCCAATACCCCAATCATCCACCCGTATCATTACCGTCTGTGACAACTAGCGTGGTCAATGCTATGCACACACTAGTACATCAACATGTGCTTTACCATCAGCGGCAACCTGAATAATCAATCATGCATGCACGCAAGTTGTCTTCATCATTTCCACCATATTGAATAATCATAAAATCATGTGGGTCATCTTCTCCTCCCTCCCACCACTAACGACTGCTCTGTTGCCCTACCTAACTCGACAAAGGTATACGATCAAGACCAGTGAAGAAAAAGAAGGAAGAGTGTGGACTGGTTGACCAACACCAGACTTTGGAAGGATTCAAAGACAGGAACATCCTATATTCAGAGTCGAAGGAGGTAGGAAACAACGCTAGGTAAGTGTAACTGCCAGACAGACAGGGAACATTCCTTCGGGTCCCTGTGCCACAACCACTCCCGCCCTTAGGGGAAAAAAGTAGATGTGAGTTTGTCGGTCCATCACATGCGCACTAGAAGCAATCCTCTCCGCATAAAATCCAGGATGCCGGGAACAAGCCAGGAACGGTGATGGAAGAAGGGGTTAAGCAAAGCGAGGAAGAAGGGGTCGGGGGAAGAAGAAGAAGGGGATGAACCTATTTTTCTGGAGATGATCTTCACGAGGAGACACCCTCTCCTTCCTAAACATGGAGCCAGGTCTGAAGGTGATGTTGGATCTGAAGGCCACGATTGATCATCAAATGAAATAGAAGAGCTGTGGTGGGGGTTGGATCCCAGAGACGCGAGCCATGGTGGAGAAGAGGGCAATCAGGAGATCAGAGGTAGATGGTAGAGAAGAGGGGGGAGATCATGAGAGAGGAATTCGGCGGGAGTGGAGAGCCCATGTAGAGACTGGAAGAAGCAGATTGTGTGTGACTAGGAGATTTATATCACAAACGGCACACGTGGTGGAGCACAAAGAGCGCAAGGATGGGAGAAGGGGGGTCGGCGTCGTCCGGGGAGCGCAAGAGAGGGAACGCGCGAGAGAAGGGGAAAGGGGAAAGAGAACGCGCGATAGAGAGAGGAAGTTGAGATAATGCGGTGATAAAAAACCCATGTGGTTATGCAAATTGGATTACCGGCAACTTGTTTAGAAAATGCCGAAATTTAATGCCATGAAATGTAACATTTGTTGTAGTGAATGTCGAAGCAATGTTTTCTTATTTTTGACTAAAGTGCAATTTATCCAATTTGAGGGCTTAACTTGCAAATTGTATATGATAAAATGTTCCTCAAATGTTGAAGCATCATAAGAATGAGAATGATGTTGTGGTATGGCTTGTGGTAGCCTGAGTACCAAGACATAGCTTGTTAAGCAATGTTTGTGCATTAAAACCTAGTTTTGGTTTAATGTGCAATTTACCCAAAACCAAGGGTTCAATATGCAAAATACCACTACTAGAGGGTCCCTCATGTTTCTTGGCATCATGTAGAGAAACGAAAATGAGAGGGACACCTCATTTGAATCATTTTTTAAGAGAGATAATCTTGATATTAAAATAATCAAGATTTAAGCATAATTGGAACCCTAATTCAATTTAATGCAAAAATAAAAATATTAATTGAAGTGCCTTCAACCCAAAACAAGATGGTTGAATTTTATGAAGAGTGGACGTACTTGAGCCTTGAAAAGGCACTCAAAAATATCTAAGTGAGTGGAGATCCCACTCACAATAGTTAAAGGAAAAAGTAATATCCACTAACTTATGGATATTATTATTATATGATTAAGGTGCTTAATTTATTTTCTTTTAAATCATGGATAATTGAAGGGAATGAAAGGAAAGGAAGGAGGATTCGTATGTAAGGAAGAAGAGGGGGAAAGTGGCAAGGAAATGGAGGAATTATCCCCTACATTCTCTCTCTTAAAAAGAAATTCAATAATACACATATATACTCACATATCCATAATTTGAAAGGGTTATTTCGAAACCACTTTCACTCTTTGCTTGAAAAATGACCAAGGGAGCTTAGGAGCAGGAGGAGGACGATCCCCAACCTGTAGGTAAGCTCCATGGTCCTCTTTCACCTTTATTTCATGGTGGGAATTACAAATCAATGCTTGATTTCTTCTTTTCTCCATTCAAACTTCAACCCTAGCCATTCTTCTCACTCAAAGACTTGAGGACGAGCTTTGGATAGTTGAAGGAGTTTCTTTAACCATTGAAGACGTGGATCTTGAAGCTTTGAAGCTTCTTTGGAGGTGGGTTTTATAACTTAAATCCTTAATGTTATTATTGCATCGAATTCTTCATCAATTGTTGATCATTTTGTTCTTATTGAAATTCATTTGATCAAACCAATGGAACCACTATGAGAATTATAGAAAATTATGAAGGATCGTAGCTTCATGATCATGACTTCATCATAAGCACACATATCAATAATATCTAAAGCAAATGGTTTCAAATGACTTGAGACCAAACAGTCTCAAGATCGTTTGAGACTAAACGATCTCAAGACCGTTTGGACTCAAATGGTCTCAAGACCATTTGGGATCAAATGGTCCCAGACCATTTGTAGGACAAGTGAGGATATAGTTGAAGGTTGATTCAATTAGTTGCAATTGATTTGATCTTAATGGCTCTAATTGTGAATTATCCATCTATTGCAAACCCTAATCGGGTTGAGTGTTGAATCCTTAAGTGAATTGAATCAATTTAAGGGTTGATTGACCCAAACGGTTTCAAGACCGTTTGGAGGTCAACCAAACGGTCTCAAGACCATTTGGTGGTCTATGGTTGAGTATGATTGGATGATTGAAGATCCAATGGTTACCAACTGATGAATAATTAATAGTTCAATTGATGATGGATTCAATGAAGTAAATCCATAATTGATTTGAGTGAATGGAACCCTAGTTGATCCTCTCGATTTCAAGATGTTTTGGTCCAAACGGTCTTGTGACCATTTGAGTCCAAATGTCTTGAGACCGTTTGGAATCAAACGGTCTCAGACCATTTGGGGTTCAATTGGATAAAGACCGTTTGGGGTCCATTTGATCAAAACCGTTTAAGAGGTTCAATACAATCAAAACCGTTTAGGATCGTTGACCGTTTGAGATAGTTGACCGTTTGAAAGGAAACAGTTTCAAGACCATTTAAGGTACTAAGGGCCAAGACCGTTTGAAGGTCTAACCCTAAGATCGTTTGAGGGTGTGACCCCAACACCGTTTAAAGGTCATGATCAAAATCGAATGGAGGTCCAAATTGGTCCTAAACCCAATGAAGAATTAGGTTGTCTGAAACTAATTGAAGGTTTGGTTGATCAAAACCAATTGAGGTTTATTTGATGAAGACCATTTAAAGGTTCAATTAATTCAAATTATGAAAAGACCAATAACCCCATGAGTAGTTGAAAAGTATACTAATGTTGGTTACAATGGAAGTACCTTTAGGGTACTTAAATAATTAATGTAATTAGAGTACTCATCCTTTGATGCTTATGAATGAAAATAAGTACACTATGATAATCAAAGGTGTATGTACTCTAATGAAGGATTGAACTAACCTAATTGATGGGAAAACCCTAATTGATGGGAAAACCCTAATTGATGGGAAATATTGATTGAGATGAATTGGGATACGAGAAATTCTAATTGATGGGAATAGTAAACCTTAACCCTAATCTAGGGTAATGGAGTAGCCCTAATCTAGGGTAAGGACATGAGGAATCCTAATTCAAGGTAACATAATGAAAAACCCTAATTCAAGGGGGATGCTTCATGAAACCCTAATTTCAGGTAAAGGTACATGAGACCCTAATTTGGGGAAAAGATATAAGAAACCTAATCTTGGGTGATGTTATAAGAAACCCTAATATAGGGTGTTGCCTAGGGGCAACACCGTCGTGCTGGTTAGTACAGTCGTGGGATGAAGGTATATGAAATCCTAACTGCAGATTAGAATATATGAAACCCCAAATCTTGGTAATGAAATGAGAAAGCCTACCCTTAATTTTGGGTAAGGGAATGAGAATTCCTATGTGATATAGAATAAGAATCTTTAACCCTAATTTCGGATAATGCCATGATAAACCCTAACCCTAATGAAGGATGATGGTATGTGAAACCCTAATCCTAATAATGGAATAGTGGCTAATATCCGAATGAGGGAAATACCTAAAGTGGTTGATTATAGGCAACCTTATACAAAGTAATGTTTTAATCTGAGATGAGTCCATATCATTGAAGATAGTCAGACAATTCTTATGTGTGTTCTATGACCTATGCACTTTATGATAAAGGTGATAGGTTAGTGGATAAAAGTACTAAGATGGGAAAATACCTAAATACAATATAAGTTGATAAACTTACGTAAAGTTAAAAGTGATGAGGGAAGTAATACTTCAAGACCTCATAGATATCACATCTAGCTCTTTAAGAGGGATACCCCTTGATGCATCTCAAATCCAACATATTTGGATGAATAACATATGAAGAATGTTATCCTGATTGTTACATTAAAGATGTTTTAATGGGCCTTGACAACCATATGAGTAAGTTGTTGCCTAGTAAGAGGTACCAATATGATTATAAAATTCTCTTGTAAGAAATGATAATGTTCATAATAAACCAAGAAATGGAAATTTAGTAATATGATAATAAAAACAAAAGGATACAATAATAATAATGAAATCATGATCATACATGTTTTTTAATATGCTTAAAGGGGAAGAGAGGAATACTTGTATTACATAAAGAATGTGATTAAGTATGATGGCATGACCAAAGTTTAATGCTAGTAAAAGGATGTGGTACCTGGTTGTGTAATCAGGATTGGTTAAAGTCCAATACCTGACAGAGGCATGAAGCCTATAATCAGGATTGGTTAAAGTCCAATACCTGACAGAGGCATGAAGCCTGTAATTAGGATTGGTTGAAATCCAATACTTGGCAGAGGCATGATGCCTGTAATTAGGATTGGTTAAGGTCCAATACCTGGCAGAGGCATGAAGCCTGTAATCAAGATTGGTTAGAGTCCAATGCCTGACTATGTAATCAGGATTGGTTAGAGTCCAATGTCTGGCTGTGTTATCAGGATTGGTTAAAGTCTAATTCCTGGTTGTCTAATCAGGATTGGTTAGAGTCTAATGCCTGGCTGTGTAATCAGCATTGGTTAGAGTCTAAAGCCTGTCTGTGTAATCAGGATTGATTAAAGTCCAATACCTGGCAGAGGCATGAAGCCTGTAATCAGGATTGGTTAGAGTCCAATGCATGATTGTATAATCAGGATTGGTTAGAGTCCAATGCATGGCTGTGTAATCAGTATTGGTAGAGTCCAATGCCTGGCTGTGTAATCAAGATTGGTAGAGTCCAATGCCTAGATGTGAAATTAGGATTGGCATGGTGCAATACCTGGGAAAGGTATGATGCCTATAACTAAAGGATTGTCATAGTCCAATTCCTAGATAGAATATGATGATGTATACTCTTATGTCTGGTATAATTCAATATCTGTTTAGTAAATTGGCTAAGGCCAACAGTTGGAAATAAGAATAAATCATGGGTGACATGTCAGGATAATAAGGAAAAGCTTGAGATGTTGAAATGATATAAATGTTCTTCCTATTCCTTATAAAGAGAATAGACGATTTACTATCCTATCATAGACAGTTACAATACTTTAAAAGATGAGAATGATCTAAACTGCTTATCCTTTACTCAGTTTTATATTATTAAACTATAATAATAATATTTATGGCAGAGGGTTATATCTCTCGCTGGGGCAATTTTCAATTGTCTCACCTCTGTGGGATTCAACATTTTTTTAGGTAGTCGAGCACAGAGTAGTTTGAGAACATCTTGCTAAGGAAGAACTTCAGCAGCAGTAAGGACAGTAGTGACAACTCAGGTTGAGTGTACTGTCTATCGTGTCTTGTAGATAGAAGTCCTATGTGTTGTCTCTATACTCTCAGGTCCTCAGAGTTAGTAGTTTGAACTTTAATGAATCAATATGAGATTTTGGCTTAATGCCTCGAGGTTTTTATTCTGCTTGTGTATAGTTTTAACAGAGTAGTTGATGTTTGTTACCCTCGAGAAGGGATGGTAAAGGATATGTACTTATGAACTAGGATGTAAATATAATACATTGGTTCTTGTTCAAAGAGTTTTCCCTATGTTTGGATCTCTTTGTAAATGGTCTTAATTTTTAGTGATTTTCAATAATCCACTGCTAATGAATGCTTCTGTTTAAGTAAATCATGTTTTCTTTGAATAGTTTGTATCAATTTAGTGGTATCAAAGCTCTAGGTTCACTGAGTCTACAAATACATAGGACTAAGGTGTCGAGTCTGTTCTAAGTGTACCCCAGTGTATCTTATAGGTCCTTCTTCTTATGCAGAAGAAGATATATAACACAAAGATGTCTGGAGGACATGAGGGACGCGTTGCTGAGAGCAATGTTGTTGCACCAATAAAAGGTGCCAAGGACCAGGCAAGAGAAGAAATAGTGCCTAAGAATCCCCATGTTGATGAAGTCATGATGAGAAAACCAGATTTTCATACTCTTTTTGGGAAAATCATGACTACAGTGATGCATATAATAGACTAGATGCCAGCACTGACACCTAAGGTACCAGTTCCCAATGAGGGATATGGATCTGGTAAGACTTTTGAATGAATACATCATGTAGGAGCCATAGAATATCCTGGGACATATGACCCAACATATGCTGATCTCTGGCTCACTGAGTTAGAAAAGGCTTTTAAGATCCTTAGTATTCTAGATGTCGACAAGGTCAAACATGATGTGTAACTTTTGAAGGCTAGTGCTGGACACTGGTGGTTTATAAAAGAAATAAAAAGGAATGATGAAGAGGTTGATTGGGAGGAATTTCATCGAGAATTCATCAATAACTATTTTCCAAAGACATACTTAGATGAAAAGATCTCATAGTTTGAGAAGATTCGACAGGGAGCCTTTTCGATAAATGAATATGAGGTTAAGTTTATGGAACTTTTGTAATTTTGTCCTCAAATGGCTGGTACTGAGGAGGAAAATATCCAACATTTTGAGAAGGGATTGAATGCTGAGATGTCCATCCCAACATCTGCATTAGAAAGTAGAGAAAGGTTCGCTACATTTGTGGAATCAATTCGGAGGATAGAAAGGTCTATGAAAAAGAAACATGAGACAAACCTTAAAAGGAAGTATGCACAGTCACATGAATAGTGGATCAGTGGTACTAAACAATCAAAGATTTCAGTAGTAGCGACTCAACCACAATATAGTGCACCAATGCAGTAGTCACCAAAAAGGCTTTGAGCTTGTTATAGATGTGGACAGAAAGGACATCTGAGGTGGAAATGTCCAAGTAGAAAGTAATGAGGTGACCCAACAGACAAGACAATAGATAACCTGTAAAGGTAACGTGTCGGATAAAATTTTCATTCTGAATTACCTTTCCTTTTTCTTCTCTTTGCCTACTGATTATGAGTAAGGTAGTTATTAATAAGCTTTCTTTAGTCAGTCCTTTAAGGACAAGGAGAATAGATAAAAAGGATGGAAATGTGTATTCAGTTCAATATTCTTTTTAAAATGTTAAAACTTCTCTCTCTTCATTAAGGAAGGGAAGAGAGATAAAAGGAACTCAGAGGAAATTTGAGATATTTAAAGAGATAAAAACATAAAATAAAATAAATGCATACTACCTAATTTTAGTTCTTGAATACCATGTCTAGGTATTCATTTATTGAAGGCAAGGTAAGTATGACATACCTCGGTTGTTATCTTTCTGATTGCCCTGATCAAGTAATCATTCAGAAACAATCTAAAAAGAGCCTACTGAAGTAGGAGATGTGGCATGGATATTTCTACCACATTCTACTTGATATACGGAGGAATTTGAGTTAATTATAAATCAAATTATAAACAAAAGAAGATGTTTAGTATAATGTATACCCCGGTCCTCAGACCTAGAGGTAACAGTTACCTGATGGGAGGTAACAATAATTAGTGATGAACCAAAGGTTTGAATACCCAGATCTGGTAATCATAATGATGATAATACTAAGATGTGGTGACATGTAATTATCCTTATAATTTCTTATGCAGATGGCAAGGAACCAGGATGAGACAAGAATGATTGACTCATGAACAAGTTGAAAGTGCATGTAATTGATAATCTCTTCTCTTTAATAAATAACCCTGGGTGATGATGGGGTGATAAGAAGAATGTGTTTTCTTATGCTCTTTCCTATCTGGGACATGGCAATCAAGTGGGTCTTATGACACTTGATGTACATAAATTAAAGTTTTCTTTTGATGGATACTTAGAAAAGTATCAGTTTGTCTTGAACTTGGGTTTCAAGATAAAGATAAATGTAACAAGTAATGTCTCATGATGAAAGGAAGATGAAGATGTGATGTGTTTTCAACACATATGATAGATACCAAGGTAAGAGATTCTGATATCTGAGAAATATCAGATTTTTTTATGATGATTTCCTGGAATGATTAACTATGAAATAAGTTCAGATACCTAATGTAGCATGGACATCATATGTTAGGGGTTTATTCCTTGCATAAACATAACATTGATGAGGATGAACTATTTGAAGGAATAATTGTAAAAATTATTGTGAGAAAAACTTATCAAATTAATTTGACAAATAACCTTCCCTTATGATAAGAGAATGTACAACTAATGAGATAGTCAGTACAAGTAGTAAGAAAGCCTTGTGTTGTGTCAGCTGGTAAGATGGCACAACAAGTCATATCTTCTATAATAAGCTGTGTGGAAGAACTTTGTATCGATCAAAGTTCAATGGTATCTTCATGTCATTGAGATGTAATGTGAATACTTGATGTGATGATAAATGAATAATATCTTCTTCCCTTTATCTGGGATTTTGGGGATGAAATCCTTGTTAGGGGTTTATAATTGTAATATCCCTGACCTGGGTTATGCCTTAACCCTGGATGTTTTTCTTAAGAAAGTTAATTAGATCCTCAATTTTATTTTGTGAAAAGTAATTAAGGCTCAAGAGGAACTTATGTTTCAATTTTAGTCCTTTTTTAATAATGTTGAAGTAATGTTTGCTTATTTTGGACTAAAGTGCAATTTATCCAATTTGAGGGGTTAACTTGCAAATTGTATATGATAAAATGTTCCTCAAATGTTTAAGCATCATAAGAATGAGAATGATGTTGTGGTATGGCTTGTGGTAGCCTGAGTACCAAGATAGAGCTTGTTAAGCAATGTTTGTGCATTAAAACCTAGTTTTGGTGTAATGTGCAATTTACCCAAAACCCAGGGTTCAATATGCAAAATACAACAGCTAGGGTCCCTCATGTTTCTTGAAATCATGTAGAGAAAATAAAATGAGAGGGACACCTCATTTGAATCATTTTTGAAGAGAGAGAATCTTTATATTAAAATAATCAAGATTTAAGCATAATCGGAACCCTAATTCAATTTAATGCAAAAATAAAATTATTAATTGAAGTGCCTTCAACCAAAAACGAGATGGTTGAATTTTATTAAGAGTGGAAGTCCTTGAGCCTTGCAAAGGCACTCAAAAATATCTAAGTGAGTGAAGAGCCCACTCACATTAGTTAAAGGAAAAGTAATATCCACTAACTTATGGATATTATTATTATATGATTAAGGTGCTTAATTTATTTTCCTTTAAATCATGGATAATTGAAGGGAATGAAAGGCAAGGAAGGAGGTTTCGTATGTAAGGAATAAGAGGCAGCAAGTGGCAAGGAAATGGAGGAATTATCCCCTACATTCTCTCTCTTAAAAAGAAATTCAATAATACACATATATACTCACATATCCATAATTTGAAAGGGTTATTTCGAAACCACTTTCACTCTTTGCTTGCAAAACATCCAAGGTAGCTTAGGAGCAGGAGGAGGACGATCCCTAACCTGTAGGTAAGCTCCATGGTCCTCTTTCACCTTGATTTCATGGTGGAAATTACAAATCAATGCTTGATTTCTTCTTTTCTCCCTTCAAACTTCAACCCTAGCCATTCTTTTCACTCAAAGACTTGAGGACGAGCTTTGGATAGTTGAAGGATTTGCTTTCATCATTGAAGACGTGGAGCTTGAAGCTTTGAATCTTCTTTGGAGGTGGGTTTTATAACTTAAATCCTTAATATTATTATTGCATTCAATTCTTCATCAATTGTTGATCATTTTATTCTTATTGAAATTCATTTGACCAAACCAATGGAACCACTATGATAATTACATCAAATTATGATGGATAATAGCTTTATAATGATGACATCATCCTAAGAACACATCTCAATAATATCTAAAGCAAACAGTTTCAAAGTACTTGAGACCAAACGGTCTCAAGATCGTTTGAGACCAAACAGTCTCAAGACCGTTTGGACTCAAATGGTCTCAAGACCGTTTGGGATCAAACGGTCCCATACCATTTGGAGGACAAGTGTCAATTGATGATGGATTCAATGAAGTAAATCCCTAATTGATTTGAGTGAATGGAACCCAATTTGATCCTCTTAGTTTCAAAATGTTTTTGGATCAAATGGTCTCAGACCGTTTGGGGTTCAATTGGATCAAGACCGTTTGGGTTCCATTTGATCAAAACCGTTTAAGAGGTTCAATACAATCAAAACCGTTTAGGATCGTTGACTGTTTGAGATAGTTGACCATTTGAAAGGAAACAGTTTCAAGACCGTTTAAGGGACTAAGGGCCAAGACCGTTTGATGGTCTAACCCCAAGACCATTTGAGGGTGTGACCCCAAGACCGTTTAAAGGTCATGATCAAAATCGAATGGAGGTCCAAATTGGTCCTAAACCCAATGAAGAATTAGATGGTCTGAAACTAATTCAAGGTTTTGTTGATCAAAACCAACTGAGGTTTATTTGATCAAGGCCATTTAAAGGTTCAATTACTTCAAATTATGAAAAGACCAATAACCCCATGAGTAGTTGAAAAGTATAGTAATGTTGATTACAATGGAAGTACCTTTAGGGTACTTAAATAATTAATGTAATTAGAGTACTCATCCTTTGATTCTTATGAATGCAAATAAGTACACTGATAATCATAGATATATGTACTCTAATGAAGGAACTAACCTAATTGATGGGAAAACCCTAATTGATGGGGAAATCTTGATTGAGATGAATTGGGATATGAGAAATTCTAATTGATGAGAATAGTAAACCTTAACCCTAATCTAGGGTAATGGAGTACCCCTAATCTAGGGTAAGGACATGAGGAATCCTAATTCAAGGTAACATAATGAAAAACCCTAATTCAAGGGGGATGCTTCATGAAACCCTAATTTTGGGTAAAGGTACATGAGACCCTAATTTGGGGAAAAGATATAAGAACCCTAATATAGGGTGATGTTATAAGAAACCCTAATACAGGGTGTTGCCTAGGGGCAGCATGGCCGTGCTCGTCAATACAGCCGTGGGATGAAGGAATGTGAAATCCTAACTACAAATTATAATATATGAAACCCCAAATCTCGGTAATGAAATGATAAACCCTACCCTTAATTTTGGGTAAGGGAATGAGAATTCCTATGTGATATAGAATAAGAAGCTTTAACCCTAATTGCAGATAATGCCATGATAAAACCTAACCCTAATGAAGGATGATGGTATGTGAAACCCTAATCCTAATAATGGAATAGTGGCTAATATCTGGATGAGGGAAATACCTAAAGTGGTTGATTATAGGCAACCTTATAGCAAGTAATGCTTTAATTTGAGATGAGTCCATATCATTGAAGTTGGTCAGACAATTCTTACATGTGTTCTATGACCTATGCACTTTATGATAAAGGTGATAGGTTAGTGGATAAAAGTATTAAGATGGGAAAATACCTTAATACAATATAAGTTGATAAACTTAAGTAAACTTAAAAGTGATGAGGGAAGTAATACTTCAAGACCTCATAGATATCACATCCAGCTCTTTAAGAGTGATACCCCTTGATGCATCTCAAATCCAACATATTTGGATGAATAACATATGAAGAGTGTTATCCTAATTGTTACATTAAAGATGTTTTAATGGGACTTGAGAGCCATACGAGTAAGTTGTTTCCTAGTAAGAGGTATCAAGATGATTATAAAGGTCTCTTGTAAGAAATGATAATGTTCATAATAAACTAAGAAATGGAAATTCAGTAATATGATAATAAAAACAAAAGGATACAATAATAATAATGAAATAATGATCATACATGTTTTTGAATATGCTGAAAGGGGAAGAGAGGAATACTTGTATTACATAAAGAATGTGATTAAGTATGATGGCATGGCCAAAGTTTAATGCTACTAAAAGGATGTGGTACCTGGCTGTGTAATCATGATTGTTTAAAGTCCACTACCTGGCAGAGGCATGAAGCTTGTAATCAGGATTGGTTAAAGTCCACTGCCTGGCAAAGGCATGAAGCCTGTAATCAGGATTGGTTAAAGTCCAATACCTGGTAGAGGCATGAAGCCTGTAATCAGGATTGGTTAAAGTCCAATACCTGGCAGAGGCATGAAGCCTGTAATAAGGATTGGTAAGAGTCCAATGTCTGGCTGTGTAATCAGGATTGGTTAGAGTCCAATACTTGGCTGTGTAATTAGGATTGGTTAAAGTCCAATGTCTGGCTGTGTAATCAGGATTGGTTAGAGTCCAATGCATGGCTGTGTAATCAGGATTGGTTAGAGTCCACTGCCTGGCTGTGTAATCAGGATTGGTTAAAGCCCAATACCTAGCAGAGGCATGAAGCCTGTAATCAGGATTGGTTAGATTCCAATGCATGGCTGTGTAATCAGGACTGCTTAGAGTCCAATGCCTAGCTGTGTAATCAGGATCGGTAGAGTCCCATGCCTGGTTGTGTAATCAGGATTGGTAGAGTCCAATGCCTTGCTGGGAAATTAGGATTGGCATGGTCCAATACCTGGCAATGGTATGAAGCCTATAACCAAAGGATTGACATAGTCCAATGCCTAGATAGAATATGATGATGCATACTCTTATATCTGGTATAATTCAATATCTGTTTAGCAGATTGGCTAAGGCAAACAGATGGAAACAAGAATGAATCATGGGTGACATATCGGGATAATAAGGAAAAGCTTGAGATGTTGGAATGATATGATAGATAAATGATATACATGTTCTTCCTATTCCTTATAAAGAGAATATATGATTTACTGTTCTATCATAGACAGTTACAATACTTTAAAATATGAGAATGATCTAAACTTCTTACCCTCTGCTCAGTTTTATATTATTAAACTGCAATAATAATGTTTTTTGTGAAGAGTTATATCTCTCGCTGGGGCAATTTTCAATTGTCTCACCCCTGTGGGATTCAACATTTTTTTATGTAGGTGAGCACGGAGGAGTTTGAGAACATCTTGTAGAGGAAGAACTTCAGTAGCAGCAAGGACAGTAGTGACAGCTCAGGTTGAGTGTATTGTCTGTCGTGTCTTGTAGATAGAAGTCTTATGTGTCGTCTCTGTACTCTTAGGTCCTCAGAGTTAGTAGTTTGAACTTCAATGAATCAATATGAGATTTTGGCTTAATTCCTTGAGGTTTTTATGCTGTCTGTGTATAGTTTTAACATAGCAGTTGATGTTTGTCACCCTCGAGAAGGGATGGTACAGGATATGTACATATGAACCAAGATGTAAATAAAATACATTGGTTCTTGTTCAAAGAGTTTTCCCTATGTTTGGATCTCTTTGTAAATGGTTTTAATTTTTAGTGATTTTTAGTAATCCACTGCTAACGAACGCTTCTATTTAAGTAAATCATGTTTTCTTTGAACGGTTTGCATCATTCAACAACTTTAACTGTTTTGAAAACCTTTGCAAGCAATCTTTCCTTTTAGGTTATCCATGTAGGTCTTTTCAAAAAAAACCAACTGCACCCTATGGGTTTTACCCCCTTTGAGTGGTACTAACAAGGTCATACCTTGTTAGTTTACTCAGACTCCATAATGGCCTTAAGCCACTTCTTATATTCTGGTTCTTAATAGCTTCTAGTTGATTTGTTGGCTCATCATCTTGTGACCAAACCATGTGACTTATCATATTTACAATCTTCCAATATCAGATGTGTTCTCCTAGAACTATTAGGTTATGTGTTACATAAGGAATTTGAGATTCCTCGTTAACCTCAAACCCTTCAACTTCTATTTTTAATCCCATTGATTCTTTTAGAACTTAATTTTCCTATCAACAAAACTCTTTTGTTTTCGGATTGGGATTAATAGCATTATTCAAAAATTATGGTTTGTGGATAAACTTTTTAAGAAACTGCTTTCATTATATAAGTTTCAATCCCTAAAACATATCGGGACATTCCCATACTATATCACATATGATGCCTTTTATACCATTTTAGATGGTACTTAGTTTTAGTGTATAGTATGAGTAGATTAGAAGATTAATTTAAATTATAATCACAACATGAGGATGTAATTCCTTCTTTCTGACACATCATCATTTTAGATAGATTTGACTTGTGATGCATTATTAGGTCTATCCAGAAGGTTCTCATAATGTTGATGTAAAGTATTTCAACATTTGATCACATCAGAGTTTCTTAATACTTTTATCAAAGTTATACTTAATTTATAATATCTTTGAACACTTCAAGATATGCATGTTGGTATTTCATCAAATACAAACCCAATATCAAATGACATCATTAGTGAATCAAGTGCAAACAAATACCTTTAGTATTTATTCTATAAGATCTTCATACATCAACATGTATAAGCTCTAATAGAATGCTTATCCTCCCACTACATCTAGTGAAGTGTGTTTTGTCATATTGCTCGTAATTAAGGGTTTCATGTCTCTTATTGGTTCATTAACCAAAAGAGTCTAGATAAACATCAATATGGATTCTAGATATGCATTTGTTATATATGTGCCCTATATGACAATGCTAAAGATAGTTTGGGTTATCAATTATAATCTTTTGGTACTTACGTTATAAAATTCATCTTTAGATCATTTCATATAAATATCATTAGATGGTTGAGCACTATCATTCAAGATCACATCGTTGAAATAGAAGCATTAACATCTCTTTATTTATTTATCATCCTTGTCATACAAGATGCATAAAGTAAAATGTTTCTATTATGGCATAATGAAATAGCAGTTCAACTAACTCTATTACATGTCCAATGGGCTAAGATAATTTAAATTTAGACTAAAGTTGCAACAACTCTTGCTATGCATAGTCCATCTTTGTCCTTTCATAAAGGCTTTACTTCTTATCAGATCATGCACATCAGTGTATGTCAGGTCTACATCTGGTATCACATACTAAGTCAGAGAAGTGATCAAATTTATCTTACAATGTTTATACCTAAAGTAGAGGCCTCATCCGCATCCTTCTTCTTCTTCTTTAATTCCTCCATAAAGAGAGGACAATTCCTTTTCCAGTGTCCAGACTGGTGATAGTGGTGATAGTCGCCTCTTTTCATTACTCCTCCATTTTCCTTGAGATCTGAAGATTTGGGATTTTAGCTAGCTTTAGAACTCTTCTTAGATTTCCATTTGCCTTTAGACTTTCCCTTTGTCTTGCTAATCAACATCACAGACTTTGGATTGTCTTTCTTCATTTGTGCCTTAGTTGTTCTTAACATGCCTAATAACTTTGTCAACGGCTTGTCAAAGTCATTCATGTTGTATTTCATGACAAACTCACTGTATGAATCTAGTAGAGAGTGCAGAATCGTATCAGTGACCAACGCTTGACCCAAGTGGAATCCCAGTCTAGCCAGGTTCTCCACATACTCAATGAGCTTGAGTACATGAGGACCTACTATATCTCCTTCTACCATATTACATTTGAATAGTGCCTTGAAGACATCATATCTCTCCTATCTTCCCTGATCTTGGAATATGTTTTAAGAGAACACATATTTTAGGTGCATTTTCCATTATATGCTCGTGCATTTGCCTACTAATGGGATAGATGTATTCAAGCCTTATGATCTGCTTACCAAAGAGATAGATCATTATACATGTGATCTGCTTACCAAAGAGATAGATCACTCACTAGCACTATTCTTACCAAAGAGATATAATGCATTCATATAATGAAACTGATATATTATGTTTCATGTGTTCATATCCATAAGTATGGAAAATCAAGCAGGATATCAAGAATAATCATTTCATACAATATCATATGCCAAGTATTTTACTACACATATGCCACAAGCATATTGTATAATAACCCAAGTAAGAGGTAAGGGTGTACCTTGATCAAGACAAACTAATCACCATATAATCCTGAGTCAACTATCACTCTTGGTCAAACCATGATTAAGATAAGATCATGTACTAACATTAGATTCTCCATTACCTTACATCTCATCCTAACCGTAATATGTCCATTAGGGTTTGACTTAGATCATTAGGATGGTTCCATGATTACTTGTCTAGTCAACTTGGATCTATGTTACTGATATTAGATTTTGGATTAGGATATGTCATTTGAACATTTAGTTCCATATCATTTCGTGCAAATATAACCCTACATCATGTTCATTAATCCAGTTAGGGTTTTCTCATCAATTTAGTATCATTTAACATGTAACTTTATTTATATGCACAATTATGATATCATAATTATATATTAGCTTCTAGTTACTGATATAAGCTTACTCTGTAATCTTCAGGGTTTCTTGAGCATCTTTCCAATTATTGCATATTAATTAGGGTTATTAACCCTAATTAGCCACATTGAACAAATTAGATGATTTCGTGCATCAATCATCATAATCTATGTCAACAAATGCATTATAGGACATATTTTAGAGTAAGTGATGAATTCTCATAATTTTATGTCAATATTTGATATTTATTAATCATGAAATAAGTGTAACACATATTATATGATAACATTAAGATTTAAGCATCAACATACTGAGATTATGGTTTCATGTCGTTCTATTCATTTTTCTCAACATTTTGGTACCTTGTTTGTATTTTTCATATCATAGAGCTAATTATTATGAATTCTATAAAATCTAAACATTTTTAAGTATTTACCTTATATGGCCAATCCGACTACCACATGTCCACTTTGGGATGTGTCTCCTTCTTCTCCTAGTCTACACTGAGCCGGTCGATTCTCTGCTCCTAGACACGATCTGGTCTGGGATTGGCCAATTCATGCTCTATTCTCCTCGTGAGTCGCGATCACCCCAACTATGGTCTCCAGTTTGTGTGAATGCCAGAAAGTTGATCCCGTATGTGCGACTCCCTTGTTCCAACACCTTTGTTGGGAGGCTTTGGTGACGAATCCATGAAGTCACTCCACTCACCTCCATCTTCATGTGAACATGAGCCTGACAAAGCCCACTTACGTTCTTCCTCTGTGTTGCTTGGGCACTAATGCACAACTCTACGATTCATAGATCAGGTTGAATGGCACCGCCTTGAGGCTGGTCTCTAACCAAAGATCTTCTATGAGGTCATCCTGTCATCGTGGTTTCCTCCTATGATGAGAGACTGGCTATAAGCTCCTATATTTCAATTTGCTTCTTCCTACATTCTTTAGGTAGCTTCATTATGTGCTCTCTAGCTCAGGAAGGCGCTCCTTCCTCCTCCTTTTGGCCACTGTCGTCAATGGCTCTTTGGTGGGAGATCGATGTCATTCTTCTCGCCTTCATCTCTGAAACCTTCAATGGTTGGGCTTGTGATCCCCAACGGTGTCTGGCATCATGGAGAGTCTACTTCGGACGACCTATCTACACTTACAATGGCCTAAACACCAACAAGTAATGGGCCTCCCTTTCACTCTCCACTTATTCTCTTATGTCTTAGGTCTATGTCCATATGTTTTGAATGAGGCATCAGTGTGACCCCCTCGTCAATGACCATATGTTGAGTCAATAAAAACTATTCCTCAATCCAATCCCTCACACATCATGGCATCATGGTGAGCCATCCCCATGGTCGTGACCTACCTACAATTGACGCGACGAAGATGGTTCTGTCACCATTAGATTTAAACACATATGGTCAGGTTCTTGCCAATTCATGGTTAATTCATGGCTCTCATCTAAACATCTAAGAAGCCCTTAGATCAGGTATCTAGGATGAGGAAGATGTTACACTAGCCACCTACATCTCCTGAGTGTGTGATATATGCACTGATCAAAGCCTAACTCTTGATAATTAGAATATTTATGTCTAAACCCATCAAAATGCTCATTATTTCATCATAGTAAAACATGAGTAAATCTATCTAGGAGCATGAAAATATTATGGATCGTTTGACTATATCTTTTTCACAACTAAATCTACATTATATTCAAATTTTGTGCCAAGACTCCATTGTTTGATCTATCAATAAATTTCTCAAAAAGTCATAAACTTAGGGATCTTAATCCTTAATATTGACATCACTGGATTTTCAACTTTCGTCAAACCACTTGGTACTCTCAATATAATCCAAGACATGAATTCACCTATATAATTAAGCATTCAAAAGGTTCTAAAAGTCCACTTAATCACATGTTATTCTCCTAGTGACGGACAACAACCTCCTCACCTCTATGGTAGTACACATGGACCAGCTAGAACTCCTGTCATTCTACTAGACCAGATAGGAAGGAGTTGTCCCTCCCGTTGGTGTACTACTCACCAACTTTCTCTCCCACAATTGTTCTCCATTGCTATCCCTCCCTTTAGCGGGTGGGAATTTCTCGGGCTCTTTATTGGTTACCACAACTACAGAGGACAACAATTGTTAGAGGAAATTGAGTTGTGTTCGGAGAAGCCCTCAGTACCCCTCTATTTATAGGATGGGTTTGGGTCTATGTTCCAAGTCTATGCGGGAGTGTAAGGGACTGGAAAATCATGAATATTCACAACTTGCAAGTGTCGAACCGGTCGGTTCACAATCGAATCAGTCAATTTACATGCGATTTGGTCGGTTCACTCTATATATGGGACATTTCTCCATGTTTCTCAATCACATATGAATTTGGCAATTTGAATCCAATTAATGCACAACATGATCTCAACACTAATCCTTGATGAAATCAAATTTCTCCATGAACTAGGTGTATCTCACTTTGAGTCGATCGTCTCACAACCCCAACCAATCAGTTGGTGAGATGATCCTATCGGTTCACTCCCCAATTCAGGAAGAACTCAGTCAATTCAATTTCTAAGACTTGACACTCCAACCGGTCGATTCAACCCTTGAACCGGTCGGTTGGGAAATTAGTCAGCTGACTTGATGCTTGAATTGAATACACAAACACTTTGGCAATGAATTCAATCATCATTCATGATTAAAATCCTCTTCTAGGTGAAATCCAATGTGTGTGACCCTATACTTTCCATATCATGTTGGAAGTGAATGTTCATAACTAGTTTATGACATAACAAGTAAAGAGTGGTGCCTAGTCTCACATCAGTGCTACCTAAGTGAATGGAAAGTTAGAGAACAACTTCAACTGACAATCTATGTAAGGTGTTATAGTGATTGTAGAATTCCTTTGTCTCTAATATTTAGAATGAACTCGAGGTATGGAATCGTCATCCTCTCAATGTTCAATCCATCATCCTTGAACTAGAGCAGACTGCCTGAGATATATGTGACCTCAATATCATATATTGATTCACATGTGAATGTGTATCCGTTTCTCAGTCTCTCTTATCATGTGGATAGGATATCAAACTCTGGTAGGAGGGACAAATCCCATCTACATCACTCACAGTCAATCTCCATGTGTCGCAGCTACCTAGTCATCACCATTATGACAATCCTTATTTAAGTTATGTAGGATGATGTCAAATTATACCGAACGACATGTGACGAGTGTAGTGACTTTTGGTCTAAGAACCACAATCACCACCTTCACTATGAGAGATGACTATGGCCACCATTTATGGTTTCTATGTGTCACTCTCAAGGTGGGTATGTCAGATAAGTATTTGTGTGCTTGGTTTGATATCATATATCATGACTAATGAAATTTTGTCATCTACTAAAACTCAAGCTAGTCTTAAGTGTCACTACTATCTATCTGCCTTCCATAGTAACAACCGAATAGGGACATAATAAGAATGTATGTACTCTTAACATCTACATGATCTCATTGCTCAAGTCATGCACTTCAATACATACTTCATTGAGTAATATCATTCTTTAGACATTCATTATGTTTCCTCATTATCTCATAACTGAGTGAAACAAAATGAATTAGAAGCTTGCCTTTAATGTTATTAATAAAATGCTTTATCTAATATTCCATCACAATCATAATATGATTGGCTCTCTAGGCATACATACTAATAGTTTAGGTATTCAATTAAATAATAGAGGTTCAAAATTGACTGACTGGACTCTGAACCGACATGTTCAAGTGTTGAACCGATCGATTGGAGCGTCTGGTCATTGGAATCAACATTTTGTAACCAATGACTGAACTAGGGTGTGAAACAACCGATTCACATAGTGAAACGATCGATTCACATAGTGAACCGACCGGTTCATTGGTCTCAACTGACCGGTTCATGGGATGAACCACCAAGTTTAATAATCAATTCAATTGGATCACATATTAGTGTTGACATAATGTTTTGCATTAATTGTACATTGAATACCAATGTGATTCGAAATAGGAAACTACACGAATCGACCAGTTGGGTATGCAAACTGACTGGTTTGCCATGTGTAAGTTCTAGAGAATTCATGAATTTGACCCTTTCGACTCCCGCACAGAATGGGAATCTGACCCAAGTCTCTCCTAAAAATAGAGGGGTTTTGGGGCTTCTCAGAACACAATAATTTCTCTAACAATTATTGTCTTGTTTGGTTGTGGTAACCAATAGAGAGACTACGCAAGTCCTACCCAATAAAGGGAGGGATAGCAAGGGAGAGCCAATTGTGGGAGAGTGTATCAACTCTAGTAGGTTGACATTCAAAAAGGGACAACTCCTTCTTATTGACTTAGGTAACACAACTTGGAGTTCATGTTAGTCCGCATGGACTTCTCTAGAGGCGGGAGGCTTATTCTTCTAGGAGAACTCTATCAACCACCGTCTGTGGTGGCCAAACCAGGAGGTTGTTGTTGATGACTATTCGAGTGCTACCTAAAAAAGAAGCACACTGCTACTTGGCATGAGTTGTCTCTAGACTTGCCCCAGGACTAGGTATAACTATCGTTACCTGCCTTCCTAGATACGTTGTTATTGACGTGATCTTGTTGTTAAGGGAAATTGGGTATTTAAATTTTTGTTTCTTCTACCTTATTTGTCACCCTGATTTCCCTAAATATCTGAGGTATAACAAGTCGGGGCACAATGGCCAAAAACCTACTAGTAGGGGCTCGAAAGAAAACCAAAAATATCAGACATGTCATGTCATGGGTACTTTATACATGGCACCTCATGACGTGAGTGTCACACCAATATACCATTATATCACACATCGTAAACCCATTGTCACATATCATTGGATATACAACCTCGACCACATGCATATACATTACGTCATGCAGTTTAGAGGAAATATACCCCCATTCATCTGCATATACTCAATAGTATATGAATCTGTGTACCTTCTGAGTATCCAAGATTGCTACAAGCTTACCAATTTTACAATTTTTCCTCTTCGAACATTGGGATATTTCCTTCACTCATATGGAATCACATGCTTAAGGGTTCACTTGATTTATTAGGACAATTAAACATGTTTTAAAATGCAAACAAGATTTAAAAAACAATATTATAAATATGTAATAGAACATAACAACAAGTATAAGAACCCCTAGAAATGATGTAAGCCTCACATTAAATGTCATATTGTATGTACTTAGCAGAGATCACCAGTTTATCCCATAAGGAGGCCACACTTTCAAAGTGGTTCAAACCTTATCTACAAGAGTTTATTTATCTTGTTTTACCCGTAATAAAATACCATAAAAAGTTCATGAAGAAACTCCAAAATATGCGGAAGTTATGCCTAAACAAGATTATGCAAAAAATACCTTTTTAGGTACAAATGAGCTACTTAATGTCTAAAACATAGGTTGCATGAAATTTTTGCATTATAATAGTTAGTTAACATTTCAAATACATCATAGAAGGTCATTTAAATAGTAAGGACAATTGTGGAATTTGGTTCTTTCCAACTTGGTATCAATATTAAGCCATAAAAGAACCATCTTTAGGGAAAAAACGTGGTGTTTTCTAAACTAAACCCTTGTAGCACCAGTAAGTCATAATAGTACCACTATGGATTATTATCATATGGTAATAGAAGTCAAGTAATTTCATTATTATATTTCACGGTGTCAAAATAGTCCATAAGGTCTCCACTTTTAGGTATAGTAAGCAAGATTAAAGCATTTTAAGGGTTTGTATGTAAGAATGCAGTAAAGAAAGATAAAAGAAGTTATACCGCTCACTTCTATATGGAAGAAATGTGATCCAATAAAAAAAACATGATATAAGATTCAAACCAACTCCAAACTAAAGGTCCATAAAATATCATATAAGCAAGGTCTATGTCCAACTAGGACAAAAGAGAGAAAAGAAAGGACTTTTAGATCATGAAATCGAAATCCACCATGGTTTTATATGGACCTATGCAAAGAAGAGATAAGAGTGAAAAAAGAAAGTAAAGAGAGAAAGAAGATAGATTGCATTATCGTGGGTTTGAACTAAGCTATCTTGCTTCAAATCCACAATAGGAGCTATATCTTCAAATTTTATACACATGCAAGATCCAAACGATGTCCTTGTAGATCCCATTGACCACATTGGCTCCTATAAAAATTTTCTAAAAGATCTTAAGTGTAAAATAGTCACAGGGTCTATGAGTTTGGGGTGTATATAGGTAATTGTAGTCACAAGTCCAAAACATCCCTTATATGTGAACCCATCAAACCCCATGCAAAGGAGACCCATATAATCTCATCCTCTTCCAACCCAGTGAGGGTCACCTATGGAGGGTCCAACCCATTGAGTTACCACTCATATAGACCCATAGACTATCCATTTAACCTCACTCATTGAGGTACTTCTATACGTCACCCATTGAGATGTGCACCACCTCACCCATCGAGGTGCAAATCCATGACCCATCAAGGATCAACTTATTCAATCCATAAAGACTCCACCTAGAACCCATCTAGACTCCATATCAATCAAGATATTGAGGTAAATATCAACCAATATATCAAGTTCCAACTACTTCGCCATTCTAGGTCCAACTACACTTCAGCCATCAAAACTCATTTCTACTTCACCCAACAAGACCCCACTTCAAGACACATTGAGGCCGCCACTCCAAGACTCATAGACCTCCTCAACACCCAACCCATTCAGTGTAGGGTTCAATAGGGACCACCAAGGCTCCTAAATATTAGACCCATCAACATCTAGTCTTAGCCATCAAGGCTTACCACACTAACCAATAGACTAAAGATAGTGTTAGGTTAGGACCTAATGATGGAGAACAACTCAACCAAGATTTGAAAGCATCCATAACACTTTATACAAGATACAAACATGAAGAAAATCATGAACTTAAATATTTCACAAATTTTGAACTTAGTCCTCATATTTTTAATTAAATGATAAAACCATGCAATCAGGACAAACAAAGTGGAATTAGATCCTAATTAGGGTATTCTCTTAGTAATTGAAGCAAGTTATTAATCAGCCATTCAATAATTATTAACAAGAAATGTTAAATGTTAAGTTAGGTTGGGTCCTAATAATATGCTTCTTTTTAATAGCACATCTATATAGTTTTGGTAAATATTAGAGCGACATTATTGTATACATCATTTTCTAGTTAGCGGTTTATACACATTAACTTGTGATTTATCTTATAAAATGTTTATAAATGTGATATGGGATGATGAACATTTTTTATGTAAGTTGATCCCCATTGTCTTTTGAGTTTTATAGATACACTATCTGAATTAATTGCATTCATTTACATATTAATTGCTTTCATATTATCTTGGTTGTTTATTTCCTTGAGGCATATTGTGTCCAGTTGGACTTCTAGAATACAAGGGATATATTATGAAAGGTGTATTTTTTGATATCTTCATGGAGACAGGAACGCCTTACATAGATTCCTAATATCAGCTACTATATCAAAGATGTTTAAGAGTGGGTGTTCCTTTTTTTTGCATGTACTTCATGTGGAGTGATGTAAAGGTACAGTTAATATAGATTTTTTTCCTCTATTATGTGACTTTCCATGTTTGTTTACAAACAAATTTCTAGGTATATCTAATACAAATTTTCATTTGAGATATAATGTTTATCTAGTATTCTTCCCATAACATTCCTAGTCGAATAGATGGTACCAAAAGATTTGAAAATTGAGATAGAAGATTTGTTGAGTAAGGGCTTCATTCAACTAAGTTTATTAACATGGAACCTTTAGTACTTTTGGTTAATAAGAAGGATGGTATTATACATCCACGCATAGACTGCATAAATCTGGACAAGATTTTCATCAAGAATAAATAGATGTTGTATAGGATCGGTGATCTGTTAAATCAATCATGTGGGGAAACCATTTTCTCCAAAGTATATCCAAGGTTAGGGTACCGTAAATTAAAGATCAAATCATCATATGTGCCAAAATAACTTTCAAAACAAGATATGAGTATTATGTGGTTATAGTCATGCACTTAGAAGATGTTTGAGGTGTGTATGTATGGAAGATGGTAAAGTCATAGCTTTTGCATCTAGAAAACTCAAGAAGAACGAATACAACTATCCTACACATGATCTTAAGTTTGAAGTAGTGGAACATTCCTTGGAGGCATAGATTTATTATCTGTATGATGATTTGAGTTTTGTCATTATAGACTATAATAGTTTGAATTATATCTTCACTCGAGAAGAGCTCAATCTTATACAACACATATGGTTGGATCTTAACATGGATTACGATGTAACCATTGATTATGATCCTGACAAATGATTTGAGCATTAAGTCTTAATCATTAATGGAACGATTCTCCATGGACTTCATGGAAAGATATTTGTTAATAAAGATGAGAGAGAGAAAATTAAGTTTATCAGATTCAAGTTACTCCTACTTTATACGATCATATCAAAGAGGTTATGCAAGTGACAATATTTGATGTACATCATGCATGAGATGATTTTAAGGAAAGAGAAAATAGGGTTCTTGCATTCATATGATGGTTATTATATCAACATAATAGATTATGTGCACCATATGATGATTATTGATTGAAGAAATAGATATTATAAGAAACACACCATTTTTTGTATGCATTGCACCTAGAAATTTACAAATTATACATAAATTCAAAAAACTTTATTTAGAGAAAATGAAAGATCTAGAGGGGGTGAATAGATATTTATGATAATTTTAACCAAATAAAATTACTTTACATAAAGTGTAGTGGAAATATAAAGTAAAAGAGGTAACCATAAAAGGACACAGAGATTTAGAGTGGTTCTTTCTAAGACGTCAGTCCACTACGTAGTTGTCACCAACCAAGATTTTCAAACTTGTATTTTATTCCTTTTGTGTACTATTACACAATTCATAAAATTTATTGGTGCCTTTTTTGGGTCAAGACAAATCCTACTTTTCAGCTTAAGGAGAACTATCACCTTTGACGGGCAACTAGAAGTTCACCCTCTTGGAGAGGATCACAATCCACGTCCACCACCTTGGTTGTAGTCTCTAACCTTAAAGTAGAACCAAGAACACTTCACCATAGTGTTCTTCCTTGAAGTAGTGAGAAGCAACAATACACTAATGTACAATAACAAGAGAGGAATAAGGATATTACAATGCTCTTTTCACAAGATGTACAAAGCACTATGGACAAGTGATGATGATCTTCATCCACAAAGTTTATGGCGGAGTTGTATTGGGTGGAGAGGACACTCAAGATGATTCTAGGTATTCATCTAGATTGATGGCAAAATGAATTATAGGTATTAAACACTTTGAGAAAGATGGCTAGTATGATCAAGTGTATTTCAATGTATATGCAATTGTTGTTAAAAGGATGTGTCTAAGTGTCCTACGACCACTACTATTTATAGGAATGGTTTACAAGTGGCTAGTGTTGGTAAGGTATGCCTATAGAGCCAATTATAAGATGATTGACATGGCATAATTACCTAAAAGGATTTGATTAATAATAAAATGTATAAAGGCAAGCTTCCAATTCATCTGTTTAATTCAGTTATGAGATAATGAGGATATAGAGTCGATTTCTAGGGAATTATATTACTCAATGATGTATGTTGTGAAGTTCCTATCCTTGTGATGAGATCATATGGATGTTAAGAGTACATATACATATTCTCATTATGCCCATGATCTGTTGTTATTGTGGAAGGTTTATAGAAAATAATAACACATAAGATCAGAGTGTGAGTTGGTTGATGACTAAATCTCATTAGTCATTATATGACAATATCAAACTAAGCACACAGATACATGTTAGAGTATAGGGTATTAGACAGACCCACCTAAAGAGTGACACATGGTTATGGTGGTCACAGTCATCTCTCAAAGTGAAGGTGGTGATTGTGATTCTTAGACCTGAAATCACTGCACTCGTCACATGTCGTTGGGTATTCATTGACATCATCAAACGCAGTCCTAAAACATGGCTTGTTATAACGGTGATGATTGAGTGACTTTGACACATGGGGATAGACTGTGATTGATAGATATGGGGTTTGTCCCTCCTATGGAGTATGACACCCTGGCCACTTGATTAGCAAGACTGAGAAATGCATGTGCATGAGCATGCACATGTGAATCAATATATGATATTGAGGTCACATTATCTCAATCAGTCTGCTCTTGGTTCAAGAGACATGGACTGAATGTTGAGAGGATGACCTATTGTGCCTTGAGTTCATCTTGGATATCAGTGACAAAGGAATTATACAATCATTACAACACCTTACACAGATTGTAGATTGAACTTGTTCTCCAACTTTCCATTTCACTTGGATAGCATTGATGTGTGATTAGGCACCACTCTTTGCTTGTGATGTCATAAGCTAGTTATGGACATTCACTGCCAACGTGATATGGGACCTATAGGGTCACACACATAGGAACTCATCTAGAAGATGAGTTTGATCTTAAATGACAATTGGATTGCTTTAAAGAGTTTAGGCATTCAATTCACACAAATAATTGCTTGATTGGCTGACCAGGTCTGCCAAACGACCATCTCATTGGGTGAGATGACTGTTTGGGCAGCCAGACGGGCATCTCAAGTAGTTGAGATGGTCATTTGGGGGTTAGGTTAATCATAGATCGATTTGGCTTAGTTCTACCCTTGAAGTGATCAGTTCAATGTGATTGAACCAACCGGCTCAACTCAACTCGCCAGACGGTCATATAGGTGAGTGAGATGGGTGTCTCGCTTGGGTGAGATGGCCCGGTTGGGTATAATGAAGGTTCAAGATATTTTTCAAACAGTTTTGATTGTTCTTTACTTTAGGAAAAAGTAAATCAATATGAGATATTAGTTTAATTGAAATAGCCAAATTCATTTCAGATTGAGAACTGCCAAACCACCATCTGGAAGTGTGAGATGACCGTATCGTGCACTAGATGACCATCTGGGTGTGCCAAACGGACATTTCAGCTGTTGTAGGTTGTAAATGATCTTCCAGTTCTTTCCACTCACGCATATTTATCCCGTATCAGATAGCAACTGGAAACATTTCCCTGGCCTCTGCTATATATAGAAGGGCATTGGGATCTTCCCAGAGCACAATACAACAAAGACAATTGAGAATCAATTCCTCTAACAAGTTGTGTCCTCTCTAGTTTTGGAAACCAAGAGATTTCACGCAAGTCCTACTTGAAAAGGAGGGATAGCCAACGGGAGAGAACAACTGAGAAGTTGTCGTTGTGGGAGAGTGGGTTGGTGACTAGTACACCAATGGGGAGGACAACTCCTTCCTGTCCATTCTTGGTGAGCGATTGGAGTTTTAGTTCGTCTGTGTGGACTACTCTAGAGGCAGGAATGTTGGTATGTATGCCCATAGAGCCAGTCATATGATGATTGTAATGGCATACTTTGTAATTGATTTGAATAATAATAAAGGCAATTTCCATCTATATGTTTAATCCATTTTGAGATAATGATATAACATGTTAGATATCTAAAGAATCGTATTACTCATTGACGTATGTCTTCAGGTTAAGGACCTAAACAATAAGATCATACAGATGTTAAGAGTATACATTCTTGTTTTGTTCATAGTCGGTTGTTATTATGAAAATAACCATAGACATCAATAACACAAAAGACTAGATTTTGTGTTGGTTGATGCCAAAATCTCATCCATCATGATATATGATATTAAACCAAGCACATAGATACATGTTAGAGAATAGTGTATTAGACAAACCCACCGTAAGAGTGATGCATGGAAATCATACTTGGTTAGTTAGGATCATCTCTTATAGTATTAGTGGTGACTGTGGTTCTTAGACCTGAAATCACAGTACTCATCACATGTGGTTGGGTACAATTTGACATCATCAAACGCAGTCCTGAAACATGGGTTGTTATAACGGTGATGATTGGGTGACTTTGACACATGGGGATTTGGTTGTGAGTGATAGATATGGAATTTGTCCCTCCTAAGGGAGTGTGATATCTTGGCCACTTGATAAGAGAGACTGAGAAATACATGTCCATGTACATGCGAGTCAATATATGATATTGAGCTTGCATTTATCTCAGATAGTCTGCTGTAGTCCAAGAAACATTGATTGAACATTTGTAGAGGATGACAAGTCTGTGCCTCAAGTTCAATCTGAATATTAGAGACAAAGGAACTATACATTCACTATAACACCAATAATAGACTGTTTGTTGAAAGTTGTTCTCCAACTTTCCTCTTCACTTGGGTAGCACTGATGTGCGACTAGGCACCACTCTTTGCTTGTGATGTCATAATTTAGTTATGGACATTCACTACCAATGTGAAATGGAACCTATAGGGTCACACACATAGGATTAATCTGGAAGAGGAGTTTATCCATGAATGATGTTTAGATTGATTACTAAAATGTTTACGTACTCAACTAAACATTAAATTAATATACTTGACATAGAATCATCAAGTTCAAGTGTTAAACCAACTGATTAGAGTGTCAGATTGATTGAGAACTGCGACTAAGTTATGCACAACATGGACCACCAACTGACCAGTTCACTGGGTGAACTGATCAGTTCACATGGACCAAACGAGTAGAGTTGGATTTTCCTAGTTTGTGAGAAAAGATTCTCATTTCACTTGTTCAATTCAATTGGGACAAGAATTAATCTTTGCATTAATTATAAATGAATAAGGAAAATCAATTGCAGGCAAATCTGGGAAATGAAACAACCTGGGTGAACTGACCGGTTCACACTCCCAACCAACCAGTTCACAAGTGAACCGATCAGATCACCTTTCCAAACGACCATTTCAATTATGAAATGACCGGTTCGCATGTCGTAGTGCAATCATTTCATGGAAATTTTAAACCCTTATACTCCAGCACAGACTAGGAACCCTGACCCTACCCTCTACTACAAATAGAGGGGTATAGGGGGCTTATCAGAGCACACAACTTAGAACATTAGTTGCTCTACAAAGTTATTGTCCTCTCTGGTTGTGGTAACTGAGAGAACCCAAGAAAGTTCTACCCATCTAGGGAGGAACATCGAGGGAAAGACAACTGCATAAAAAGCAACTGGTGGTGGGAGAGTGTGTCTGTGACTAGTACACCAATAGAAGGGGATGACTCCTTCTAGTTTGTCCATCAGGATGACTAGACTTCATGGTAGTCCATGTGGACTATCTATAAAGGTGGGAGATTTCTGTCGCTCAGTAGGATGACTGTCAACTACAGTCCGAGTTTACACCAGGAGCTGCACAGACGCTGTCGAAGACTAGGTGGCTGAAGACCGCACTAGTTGTGAGGTATTGTCACTGAGAAAGCCTCAAGACCAAGTATATCTCACTTAACCATCCTTGCTATTACATAGTTGTTGATGTGATTTGTAGGTTATGGGTTTGTGGTTAGATAAAATTTTTGTTTCCACTTCCTGTTTTGTCCCACAACACCCAAACAGTGGTATCAGAGCCACATCAACATACTATCTTTTAGGATTGATCGATATGATCAAATTTTGGTTTTTCACAATTTATTTATTACATGCAATGTGAATATTTAAACTGGTTAATGTGCATATCTGATTAAATACCATGATCCCTATATACATATATGATATGGTATATATATGTAATCAATAACCGTCACCCTAAAATGGTTTTGATGATGGATGTGTAGCATGGTTATGGCTTGTAAACCCCTATGTGTGTCTTGGTTGGTTGTGTCGCAGTCTGCGTACCGAGTCCTTTCTTCTATTCTGGATGCAACTCAAGATAACTCGATCCTTCTCTTCTACCTTTGCTCCTCCTAAATGTAACTCGAGGTTTCCTAAAGAAACATGTAAAAGTAGTATAGTTTTATTCCTATTATGTCGAAGAACGATGGGCACCCAGATGAGTGGTTGAAGAACCGAGATGACTCGCTGAAGGTGTGAGACGAGCAGCTGGTGGCCTGATGATGACCCAATGAACTGATCATCTAGAGGAGTTAGACAGTGAGTTAGTGACAACCAACTGATTGGCTAGGAGGCGAGCCGATAAGTCATAGGATGAGCTTATCAACCTGGAATGGCCCAAGCACAGATCTTCATCAACAACAGGTTGATGCATATGATGTAGACCTAGGTGATCGTAATTCCTTATGGCTCAATGAATTACAAATACGATGGCCATAATCATCGCCTTATTGCTTTGCATGTTTTCTTGTGGGATATAGCATGTATATGATATGTACTATATATGTGGTGATTGGATATGTATATGTATATAAATCTCAAACCCCTCAAATACAATATTAAGCCTTATATGCCTTCCATTAGCAACACACATGAAAAACTTCATCGACCAAGTGTAGATTTGCACAAAGCATAGTGTGTCGTCCATCTCGTAGAAGTGTGATGGTAGATATGGAGATTTGCACAAAGCATGGTGCATATCTATTGTGTCGGCTATTGGTTCAAGACTTAACTAGTGACTTGGAGAGCCCAAGCCCATAGGCATGAAGATGAATATGACAAAGAGTTGTGCATGTCATCTATCCAAGAGTTGCATATGATGAAATTGGCATGATGGCCTACCTAATTAGTCAAGTTATGGGTGATCATCCAAAGCTGACTCATGACTTGGTGAAATATGGATCTTGGCCCACTAGAATATTGTATGTTGCAATATTGCAAATTGATAGTGAGGGCTATTAGTTTGAACAAAATAGTGTGAGCTATAATTAATTAAAGGCCTAATTAAATATCTTCAACTTTGTTTAAATCAAATTAAATCAAAAGGAGTTTTGACAAAATGCAAATCTTTTCTCTTGTAGAATCAAATGGAAAAGAAATCATCATTAAAATAGGACAATTTAATTGATATAAATTTCCATAACTGGTTAAGGACTATGAGAATTGTTATGCATATTCCTAACATACCAGTGGTTGTAGAATCTGCTCTATGTAAGCCTAAGGCGTTGTTTGAATGCAAACTAACAGAGGGAGATCTTGTTAGACCCCATGTGCTCAATATGATTGGGCATATAGAATGTCTAGAGAAACTAGGATTTACTTTGGGTCAAGAGTTGGCCATGGATCTAATTTTGCAATCTTTTCCTAAATCATATAGCATGTTTATCAAGTATTACTACTTGTGTAACATGGTTAAACCACTATCATAGTTGCTTGACATTTTGACAAATGTTGAAGAACAAATGAACAAGGATAGTTCCATGATAGAGATCAATGGAATGGAATCCAAGGACATAAGCAAGGTAGAGAAGCGTTCTCTGCCAAGTTGAAGTCCAAATCTTCTGCACTCAAATATGGAGTGGATTAAGGGAATCAAGGAAGATGAAGCAAGGGATAAAGATATCTACTTTAGGTGTATACGTAATTGAGATCAACTCTACTACTTCTTTTTCATGGGTACTTGATACTAAATGTGGATCACACATTTGTTCAAATATGAAGGATATGAAAATAAGTAGGCCTTTAGCGAAAGGCGAGGTTGAACTACATGTTGCTAATGGAGCAAGAGTTTCTACCAGTGCAGTAGGAACCTATGAGTTATCTCTACCAAGTGGCCTGATAATAGAGTTACAGAACTGTTCTTATGTACCTTCCATTAATAGGAATATCATTTTTGTATCTTTTTTGGACAAGGATGGATTTGAATTTCTTATTAAGAATGGAAAATGTTCCATTTCTAAAGATGGTATATTTTATGGTAATGCCCCAATGTCTTATGGTCCATATTTGATAGATCTACTAACAAGTGTGTACAATGTAAACACTAAAAGACTAAAAATCAATAACTCAAACCAAACATACCTTTGGCATTGTCGTCTAGGGCACATAAATGAGAATCGCATATCTAGACTTCATAAAGATGGATATATGGACACTTTTGCTTCTTTTTTTTATAGCAAAAGGATCGATTCATTACTTGTTGAGAAGAAAGATACAAATAGAACAAACAAACATCAAGTTCAATAACCCAAGAGCACTACAACTCATATTGGAATGAGAGTGAGACATTTCTGCATTGATTTTTCTTCCTCGAGGCTGTCTTAAGTAGCTTTTCATGAAGAATTCCTTCAACCTGGGCATTGAGTAGTTGTAGAGGTGTTGGAACAAGATGGTATTCTGCTCGTATATCAACTCAAATAGAGCCATACAGCTGAGCAACAAGATCAATCCAAAGCAAAAAGGAGATCTAGCCATAGCTAGAGATCTCCTCGCTCTCCCAAAGAGAGGTCGCAGCAAAGCACAACAGATACAATGTTGACTAGTGGCGACGAATAAATGCCGAATAGCAGTGACAAACCAGGCAGATAAACTGCCACTGACCCTACTGAATAGAAAACCCAAAATAGTCTAGGAAATCAGAGCGAGGGGGGGGGAGATCCCACCTGCAACAGCCAGACCAGAGGAAGGAGAAGCTAACAACCAGCCATGGAGAAAATGAGGGTGGAAAAGAAGAGCACGAGCTAGACTGCAGAGAGCTGTAGACAACAACAAGCCCCCTAAATGCCGCCGCAGAAGCCAGGTCACGACCCAGCCAATGACGCCGCCACGCTCGGTAGACCAATGAGAACCATCTGCATGCCTCACCAGACCACTGACCAACAACGAAGGATGAGGAGAGAGCCCAGGGGGAAAGGAGCAGCACACCCCAGCCACTGAACCCCCCTCCCCCCAAGTTGATCGTCGTGGGAGGGAAAACCCTAGGCGCTCCGTGGGGCGTGAGCCCATGTCACTTTTTTTTTCTTTTGAATCAATAGAGACATGTAAATCTTATTTGTTGGGCAAGATGACAAAGCCTCCCTTCTCAAGTAAAAATGAGAGAGTGTTTGATCCATTAGGAATCATACATACTGATGTATTTGGGGCTTTTATAACAAATGTTATAGGTGGGCATCAGTACTTCATTACCTTTACTGATGACTTTAGTAGGTATGGTTTTGTTTACTTGATGAAACATAAGTCAGAAACCCTTGAAAGGTTCAAGGATTTTATAAATGAAGTACAGAACCAACTTGGCAAAAGTATTAAGGCACTTCGATCCGATCAAGGTGGAGAATACTTAAGCTAAGAATTGGAGGACCTTATGAGAACCTGTGGTATTGTATCACAATGGACTCCACCTAGAACACCACATCTTAATGGTGTGTTAGAAAGAAGGGATCACACATTATTGGATATTGTGCGATCTATGATGAGTTCTTCTGATCTTCCAACTTCCTTCTGAGGATATACTCTAACTACCGCCGTGTTTACACTTAAATATGTACCACCTAAATTGATTCAGAAGACACCACATGAGATATGGACTAGGAAGCATCCCACTATATCTTTTATGAAGATTTGGGGATGTGATGCTAATGTCAAGAATTTTTTTCCTGATAAGCTAGGCCCTAGATATGATAAATGTTATTTTGTTGGATATCCTAAGGAAACTAAGGGATACTACTTGTACAACCCAACTGACAACAAAGTGTTTCTTGCTAGGGATGTTGTATTCCTAGAAAAGGAATTTATCTCCAAAGGAAGCAGTGGGAGGAAAGTAGAGCTCAAAGAGGTTTGAGACCAACAAGAAAACATTGAACTAATAGATGAATAAGAGGAAAATAGAGATTCACAAGTGGTTGTGGAATCTCAGTATACTCAAGTAACACAGGGACCTCATAGATCTAGTAGGACACACCTTGAGCCTGAAAGATTTGGATATCTTATGACTCAAGAAGGTGGTGAGTTGGTCATATATGATGAGCCAACTACCTATCTAGAAGCTACGCAAGGACCAGATTCTAAGAAATGGCTTGAGGCCATGAGATCTGAGATGGAATCCATGCATACCAACATGGTATGGACCTTGATGGATCCCCCTGAAGGGGTAAAACCCATAGGGTGCAAGTGGGTCTTCAAGAAGAAGACTGACATGGATGGCAATGTGCAAATTTATAAAGGTAGATTGGTTGCAAAGGGTTTCAAACAAGTTCAAGGTGTTGACTATGATGAAACCTTTTATGTAATTGCCATGATTAAGTCCATCAGGATCATGCTTGATATTGCAGCCTACTGTGACTATAAGATTTGGTAGATGGATGTTAAAACCACATTCCTTAATGGGACCCTTGTAGAGGACATGTACAAGACACAGCTTGAAGGTTTTATAAATCAAATTTGCAAATAAAGTCTATAAGCTACAAAGGTCAATCTCTGGATTGAAGCAAGCATCTCGGAGCTGGAATCTTCGATTTGACGAAGCAGTCAAAGAGTTTGGCTTTAGTAAAAATGAAGATGAACCTTTTGTGTACAACAATGTTAGTGGGAGCATGACTACATTCCTCATATTGTATGTAGATGACATATTGTTGATAGGGAATGACATCCCTGCTTTACAAAAGGTAAAGACATGGCTTGGAAATACATTTTCAATGAAAGACTTGGGAGAAGCACCCTATATATTAGGAATCAAGATCTATAGAGATAGATCCAGAAGGCTTCATAGACTAAGTCAAAGCACATACATTGACAAAGTGTTGAAGAGGTTCAACATGGAGAACTCAAAGAGACGAAACATACCCATGGTTCATGGAGTTCCCATCTCTAGAGCTTAATGTCCCAAATCTTATGAAGAGAGGGAACACATGATTGAGATTCCATATGCACCAGCAATTGGATCCATCATGTATGCAATATTATGCACCCGTCCCGATGTGTCATATGCACTCAGTATGATGAGCAGATATCAGTCAGATCCCAGAGATTCTCATTGAAAAGCCGTAAAGAACATCCTAAAGTACTTGAGAAGAAGTATTAGTTTCTTGTCTGCAGCGGTGAGGAAGAGTTGGTGCTAAAGGGTTACACTGATGCAATCTTTCAAACTGATAAAGATGATTACAGATCATAGTCAGGATTTGTGTTTTTCCTCAATGATGAATGCATATTCATCTTAGTTTTAGTCACCATTTTTGGCCCAGTTTTGCAATGAATGCTAACATTCAACCCTTGAATATGCTCATATACAATTTCCTCAGTTCCATGTCATTATTTAGAGTTTTGATCAAACCCATTCATCTCCATTGCAGGATTGAACATCGCACTATGTGCGCCAGTGTAGGAGGTGTAGGGGATGGTGGTCCCGTTAGTCGGAGGCCCCCCAGAAACTTTTGATAATTTGTACCCTTTTCGATGGCCATATCCTTCATTAGAATGCATCATCATCTGTCAGAGGATTCATCAACGTAGGCAATTCGACCCTCAACAATACCCCCCTGGGGGGTGAGTTTGTTGAATGATGACCACAATCGCGGCCAAGGAGGATATGACCATGACTGTGATGCTGAAAATTAGACCACGACCGCGACTTGGTTGCACCTCGACCACACTTGGACCGCAACGTCAGAAGATTGTAACCTGCATGGGAGACCTCAACCTCCATACCACGACCAGAACACAAAAGCTGCAATTGTTGCTAGATTGCAACCATGATCTTGCCCCTCCACAACCTGACTTCGACCACAACCAGTACCACATTGTGATCGCGGCACACCAGTACAACTATAGAACAACATTGTGACCGTGGCCAAGATAAGAAGGACCGCGACTGCAGTATACAACCTCGACTACAACCAGTACCTCGACTGTGGAGTTAATTCAGTTGTCTACACCTATAAATAGATGACCTCCCCGTCAATTTAAGGCTTTTCTTCCACGATGTCGGTAGGCTACCGCTCTGTGCCCAGCCCTCAGGGAGACGATCTCTGCCACCAAGGACTACCTCTGTGGAGTTCTTACCTGTCATCCATCTCCACTCCATCTAGATCTATCTTCTAGCCACAAAAGTGGTTGGTATTCAGATCTACAGATCTGCTCAGCTGTCGGCCATCTGTTGCTTCTTCTCCTACGAGTGAGAGCATGAGACGAGAAGGAAGAAGGAGAGATAAGATCTACCTTGACTGCCTTGGTGTTCTCTCCCTCCTCATTCTAGATCTGCCCCAAGATCATGTAGAAGATTGTTTCTCCACCGAGCCGCGGACATCTTCTTCACCATGACCATGGAGGAATCTTCCCTCTCTCTTATTTTTCTTATTTCCATCACGAGGAGTGAGTAGTCCTTTTCTTTGGGGTACAGGGACTAGCCCCACTACCCATGCATACATGTTCATCTTAAAACATTCCATGGCTTGTATATAACTTTTCATCTCGTGTTAATCGTTTGATGCATGCTTGTGGATTGATCACCTACCTTGCATGATCAATTATAACCCTTTGGAGCAAGAACTTCAATACTAAGGTTTATTAATATCGTTTAACATGGTTGATGGCTTGAGGAGAACTTCTGAAAGATATCTTCAGAGTAGTAAGTATGTCATCTGGTAGGTGGCGAGATATTTGATGCCTATAGTGATTCTTACATGAACCTGACATCCTAACGGGGGTGTGATACTCTATTTGGATAGTTGTTTCTGGCTTGGATGTGGTTTGGATGTGTTTGCATGTGTAGTGGTGGTGAAACACGGGTCCACCCAATGATTCCATCATTAATCAAGACTTTGTTTTAATCTTGCTCTTTACTTTCATTGCATTTAGTTTAACTAAACCAAATCAACTCTTTGTTCTAAATATTAGCCTTGATTCAACTAGATCTGACTAGCAAGATTCTTAAAAACATTGTCCCTTGGGATTCAATCCTTAACTATACGGTGATAAGATTTGTTCGCTTGTGGGTGGTACTATTGCACATGGTTTTGGTAAGATCTTAGCGATATTAGCCCTAAGTGAGTTTGTTAGTGCAGTAAAAACCACGTCACTTAATAACAGAGTTGTGAGCTGGAAGAGTTCCAAGTAAGAGACAGTTGTGGATTCTACAATAGAGGCTGAGTATATTGCTACATCCCATACGACAAAGGAGGTTGTGTGGATCAAGAAGTTCATCTCTGAACTTGGGGTGGTTCCTAGCATCTGTGATGCAATTGAGCTTTATTGTGACAACAATGGAGCTATTGCAAAAGCTAACGAATGCAGATCACATCAGTGGTCCAAGAAAATATAGTGGCACTTCCATCTCATACGAGATATCATACAGCAAGGAGATGTGAATATTTATAGATTACCAACCGAAGACAATATTGATGATCCCTTGACTAAGGAACTTTCACAGCAGAAGCATGATGGTCATGCTAGATCACAAGGAGTGAGGTTCATGGGTGATTGGGTCTAAGTTCTAGTGGGAGTCTATTGGTATGTATGCCCATAGATCCAGTCATATGATGATTGTAATGGCATACTTTGCAAATGATCTAAATAATAATAAAGGCAATTTTTGTCTATATGTTTAATCTATTTTGAGATAATGATACGTTAGATGTCTAAAGAATCGTATTACACAATGATGTATGTCTTCATGTTAAGGAACTGAACAATGAGATCATACGGATGTTAAGAGTATACATTCTTGTTTTGTCCCTAGTTAGTTGTTATTGTGCAAATAACCATAGACATCAATAACACAAAAGACTAGAGTGTGTGTTGGTTGATGACAGGATCTCATCAGTCATGATATATGATATCAAACCAAGTACACAAATACATGTTAGAGAATAGTGTATCAGACAAACCCACCATAAGAGTGATGTATGGAAACCACACTTGGTTAGTCAGGATCATCTCTTATAGTATTGGTAGTGACTATGATTCTTAGACCTGAAATCACTGCACTCATCACATGTGGTTGGGTACACTTTGACATCATCAAACACATTCCTAAAACATGGGTTGTTATAACTATGCTGATTGGGTGACTTTTACACATGGGGATTTGACTGTGAGTGATAGATATGTAATTTGTCCCTCCTAAGGGAGTGTGATATCCAGGACACTTGATAAGCGAGACTGAGAAATACATGCCATGAACATGAAAGTCAATATATGATATTGAGCTTGCATTTTTCTCAGATAGTCTTCTCTAGTTCAAGAAACATGGATTGAACATTTGTAGAGGATGACAAGTCCATGCCTCAAGTTCAATCCGGATATCGAAGACAAAGGAACTATACATTAACTATAACACCAATAACATATTGTACGTTGAAAGTTGTTCTATAACTTTCCTCTTCACATGGGTAGCACTGATGTGTGATAGGCACCACTCTTTGCTTGTGATGTCATAAGTTAGTTGTGGGCATTCACTGCCAATGTGAAATGGAACCTATAGTGTTATAACCCGATGTTATAACCCCAATTTTTGGGTTCAATTGGTGAGAAATGTAATTTCTCATATTAAAGATGTTTGAACAAATAATCATATATTTGGTTGAGAATAATTGGATTTCATTTAAAATAGCCTTGTTGTTTGATTTGTGGGCTTTATTGGCTATTGGGCCCAATAAAAAGGAAAATAACAAAGGAAATTCAATTAGTAAATGGATAATTGAGTTTTGAGAAAAGAAAAAGATGGAAACCTGTAGAGGGCAAATCCAAAGAGGGATTTCGTGCCTCTTGGATTCCTTGGGTTCCAATGAGTCTAAAGTTTCAAAGAAAAGCAATAAGAAAAAGAAAAGATTAATTATGTATTTCTTTATTAAGAAAGAAATTGAAAATAATGATAAAATGTGGAAAAGGAATGGAAAGAGGTATAAATGAGATTTCTTGGTGAGATTTCGTATCCATGAGGTTTCTAATAATAAAATCAAGGCCAATGAGGAAAATAAAAGAGAAATAAAGTGAAGATACTAAAAAGGCAAAATAAAAGGATAATATAATGCATTATTAAGGAATTATGAGGTATTGTTAAAAAGAAAGTAATTTCTATTAAAGGAAAATAGATTTTCGTGCCATTAGAATAAAGGGCAAGTTTTAAGAGAATGAAAGAAGTAATTTTCGGAATTATAAGATTTAAAGAAGAAGGAATATCTAAGAGATGATGAAGAGAGAGAAGGTTGTTTTTATAATAGGAAAATGAGTTTCCATGTTGGGATATGACTTGGTTGCTTCATGGGAAAGCAGTCTGGGACGGGGATACCCTCCCCTATAAAAGGGGTAGAGCCCAGGGTAGAGTTCCAGAGAGATCCCACGTCTCCCGCTTTCTTTCTCATCTTCTTCATGCTTCCCTACATTCGAAACCCTAATGGAAAGGAGGGAGCTAAACCTGAAGCAATGGAGGTTCAATTGATGGTCTTGATGGAGGAAGGAAGCCTCCACGACGACCTAGGAAGGATTGGAGGAGCAAACCCGTTCTCCTGTAGGTCGGCAAGCTGTTGTAAACGCAGCAGCAAGAGCCGCAGTTTCTCCTTCGAGCATGGCCATGACGGCCACGACCTGGGGACGCCTTGAGTGCACCTAGGTTCTGCGAGGCTGGGGCAGCCATGGGCGGCGACCCCCGAGCCTTAGGGGAGGAGGACGAAGGACCCCGGACGGCTGCACGTGAGCGTCCAGTTCTAGTTTAACCCCGCTCCACACCAGACACTATGGCGGTGGGCTGAGGGCACGGGGAAGAGAAGCAAGGGTCGGCGGAGGTCGAGGACCCACCCCCGAAGGTCGTGGAGGGTCCAGGAACGAGGAACAAGCCGCGCACGGCTGCACGGCGGCGGCTAGGGCGGCTGCGCGCCTTCTGCCCGAGGAAGAAGAAGGCCAAAGAGTCCTTTGACCGAAATGCCCCTCCGCGGGCTGTAGAAGACTTCACTTACGCAAGGGCAAAGTCGACTTTTCGAAATATTTCCCGAAGGGGCGCGCTGCATGGCTATGCTGACGTGTCAGCATGCTATTGGCCAAGTAAGTGTTCTTCTTGCAAAATTCGTAACTTAAGATTCATAGCTCGGATGACAAAAAGTTATATATGAAAGTTGATCCTCAGAACGAGAGGAATCCAAAAAAATTGTGTTTGAAGTCTGATTCTATTTGCAATCCGAAAATTAATGGAAGTAATCATCTTTAGTACTTTAAAGATTAAGGAACCCGAATATGATATGATTAATGAGTTTAATAGGGTTTAATGGATCTTTAGAGTTGATATTAATCTATTAAATGTAAAAAGGAACATTGAGTTCAAAAAGGAAGAACTTTGCACGTGATTAGTCTAATTTAGGGTTTATGTACTTAAATATGCATGAAATTTGAAAAGTACATGAAACTATCATATTTAATGATTTATTTAACGAAAAATCTTTAGATTTAATGATAGATGGATAATTTAAGCCTGTTATTGATAAACGAGGAAATAGGATCTAAAAAGATGATCTTTTTACACAATTGGCTTAAGTTAGGGTTTTGTGCATAATTATGCATTAATAAGCTTGAAAACCCTAATTTAGATGAATATGTCTTTTGATTGTTTTAATTGTTCAAATATGTAAATAAATAGGGATATGATGATCCTAAGGCAAATTGAGTATAAAAGATTAGTGAAGTGGCTAGTTGAGCAATTAAGGTTCATAAATATGGAAAAAGGATATTTTAGGGTTTGTTAACCTAAAAGGGGTAAAGTTCGAAGAATGGATCTAAGAAATCCTAATGAAGATTAATGAAAGCTAAAACCCTAAAGGATGACCTAGAAATCTTAAAGTGGAATCCAAGTAGATCTTGAGGAGGTTTGGAATAAAACAATGACACTTGGATGTTATGTATTAATTTTAGGATATTGGTGATTGCTTGATTGTGTGTTCCTGAATATTAAATATTTGGACTTCAAGTTGCTCTGAACAGGTATGTGGTTACGCTTATGACTATACCGATTAGTTTTCTGAGGTTTGTATCGACGTTTCCCTCAATGCATGAAATAACTATTGGATGTTTTAATTCATGCAACTATAAAGTGACTATGGCTATCACTATGAGTACACATGTATAACTAGCTAGATCCGAGTCCACCCCTGTGGCTATGCAAAGGCTAAGGATAACCTAGAGCAAGGTCTAGGGTATCATGAGTTAGAAACTGGGCTACACATGAGTAGTGCCATGAGACTCTTAGCATACCATGAGTTAAGGAGTGGGCTACCTACGGGTAGTGCCATGTGACTCAGCCCTAGAAATTGATTCACCTATTAGGTGAAGTCATGAGGGGTAAAATGGGAATCTACCACATGGGAGGTAGTATCCAGGTCCACTGCAGGGACAACGCAGGGGATAGGGTACATATGGATCGCGTAGTTATACTTAAAACATAAACTTGTTTGTTAAATGATAATTGAATGTGATACATTGTTATATATAATTGAATGATTATTGTTTCCCCCCACATACCAGCTTCGGCTGACCGACGTTTTGTTTGTCGGCATTTTAGGTACAAGCCAAAAGGACAAACAGTAAATCGTCACATTGTGAAATACATGAAGAATAATACAAGGAGGATTAGTTAGCGTAGAATCATTAAGTGGATACAAGTTAGAAATCCAAAATTTCAAAAGGTATGCAAAGTTTATTTTCTTACAGCTTTCAGTATAGTATGTTAAAACTTGATAATTATTCTTGGTTAATTGCCGAACCTTTGATCCGGAAGTCATGGGTGCGGCTTCAACCTCTCGGTCTCCTTTAATTGGGGGTTATCGGGAGGTGGGGTCGTAACATTTGGTATCAGAGCTTGGGTTCCTCAATTAACCATTAATAATTATTAAATGTTAAAAACTCAATAGAACCCAAGGGAGTTATTAGAGGATTATCCGAAAGACGGAGGTGTCTAGAAAAGGATCACGACCGGGGGCTGGCAATATTTTCCTCCGCACCGCTAGTCAGAATACGAGGACTCCCAGATCTGTGTGACTGCCTGGCCAAAGTCTTAGGGTATGAATCGAAATAAGATACCTTTAGGACTTCTCATCTTATTCATCCCTTCTCATCACAAAAATTTCTGATAAGGACCTAAAGGATTAGGGTTTTCTTTCTCCTCATCACCCTCTTGGGGTATGGGTAAGATTAATAAGGTTTAAGGAATCCTCCATCAAATTAATAAAAAGCATGTAAATAAGATGTCATGGACATAAGCTTAATATATTAAGCACAAATTAAAGAATAGATACATGCTTAGGTCGTATGACATAAGTTGTCATGTCCTCAGGATAGACCTGAGGGTAGGCCTTCTTGTCAGGAGTATAAGATAGTCTTGGAGACAGAGATCTCCATTGCAAGTAGAGACCTAGCACATCCTCTGAGGATGATGCTAACCCTAACCCTAAGTGAAGGTTATAGAGAAGATGTGTTGAACCAGGTGTTTGAAAGGACATGCCTTTGAGATGCCATAGGATCCATGGGTGACCTAACACCTTTGGAAACCCAACCCTCGGAAGGGTCGTGCATGATTAGGGTAAAGGATAGCTCCTTAGATGGTGAGGTTAGTGAAGGACCTTAGAAACCCTATGGGCTTGTGCAAGTAGGGTATAGCTGGCACCTAGGGCATGTGATAGTGATGACAGTAGGGTGAAAACATGGATAAGGAATTATGATGGAGCATAAAGGGTTATGGATGATCTTGAGCAAACATAAGTTCGAACCTAGGCTTCACCTATGTAGGGCATGCTTTTGAGGTTGATCCTTCATGAAGAAAGGACCTCTAATGGTGAGGTTGGATGTAGGGTTAGCCCTAGAGAGAGCACAAAACCCAGCAAGAAGGTTGGAAGCCTAAAAACCCTAAACAATGGATGATAGTGGTTGCTTCATGATCGATCCCTGGAAATTGATGATATCTTGGTTGCCTTTAGAGGGACCAAACCCTAGAGATAGAAGATGAAGCATCTGGTGCCTATGTGCCTACGGTATATGTGTTTACCTTCTGAGAAGAGTTCCTTAGACCTAGAAAGGTTTGGTAGCAGGTTATGAGGCCTTGTACCTTGTGAGTCGTCCTTAAGGAGGACCCAACCCTAAAGTGTTGATCGAGAAGAAGGATGACAGGAAGTGCACGAGATGCCTTTTGCCAATTTGATTCATGGTTCAGAGATAGAGCGTGTAGTTGGACACCTAAAAGTGAACCTAGGGTTCCTAGGCCTAAGAGGGGAAGTGGTATACCTAATGCTCATGATGAGAATTAAGTTTCTATAGTTTCGAGCATGGTACGCCTCATGAATAAAGGAAAAGGGAAGTCCCTTAAGTTTAAGGTATGTGTAATGAACCCCTCATAGCTAGGTTGATGATAAAGGAAGGTATGATCTGGATCCAGCATTGAGGAAAGAGGACAAGTATGACCTAGTATGGTTCAGTAGGTGATCTGTTTATGCCTTAATGGCTTGCTAGGGTTAAGTAGGCTCATGTGGATGTAAACCCTAGACCTAAGAGCTTTTGTGACCTTGCTGTCAAGGGATAGATTTCCTCCCATCCTGGGAGAGAGACACCTTTGGGAGGGTGTATATCAGTTAGTTTAAGGTAACTAAAGAGGTCTCTTAGGATCTTGAGAAGCTAAGTGAAAAGTACATGGTACGAGAATGAACCTGTAGGCCCATAGATATCCATCTCTAAGTGCATGCAGATGAGTTACCATGGAGGTAACCAGTATAGGGATTGACCAAGGTAGGCAGGTTGCCATGATCTCAATGAAAGGATGAAGGTCAGCCCATGAATGCAGAAAGAGAGATGATGAAGACTTGGGTAAGGTTCTAAGTGAACATGTACTATGATGGGGAATCCTAAGTCTATCCTAGGGTCAGTTAGGGATAAGACCGATGAATATAGGAGTTGCCTATTTTTCCCCAAATGCACATGACCATAGGGTCGGTAGGTAACAGCTATCATTGTCTGAGGGCCATGGGTTAGGAGATTGATCACCTTCATGAACTCATGGGACCCAAAGGGCTGATGAGTAGGGCACTCTCTTGATGCATGAGGGAAGAGGGATGACCCCAAAAGAGTCGGTACCCTATAGACCTAGAGGAGATGACCAAGGATATAAACCTCAGTAGGTTCAAGACTAGTTTGATATCATGATGTCTGTGATGTAGAGACATATGTGGCACATTGCAACTTAGATGTAAAGGTGTATGGGAAAGGTGGGATGTACCATCTCTACTCTTGGAACATGAAGAACTCTGTATTTGGACTGCAGCCAAATGCTTATTTCCTCTTGTTATGGGAGTGAGAGATAGGACATTACGCATTCCATACATCAAGCATAAAAGATAATGTAGGTTGGAACGTTGCCACGAGAAATGGGGATAGTGAAGATAACCTACTCTGGTAAAAAGGATGATACATGGATGGTTTGTAAACACTAAGAGGAATGAGGTAGTCACCTTATGAGGATGTTTCTAGCATGAGCTAAGTGGAGCTTACAAGTTATACCAGGTTGAGTTTGGTCACCATGATGATGAAATCAGAGAGTGTTCTTAATGGGGATAAACATATAGTTTGAGGTGACATAATAAGTGAAATACATGGAAGTGTATGTCTTCAATGTTACCTAATACCTAAGGATGAGAGGTGGTAATGTATGCTTTGGTTAAGACTTGTTTGACCAGAATCTAGAAGAGTATGTTTGGCTAACCCTAGGTTTGGAAAGAAGAGGTGTTTGGATAACACTCAGATGTAACAAGATACGTTGAAAGTTAAGAGTTGTTTGGTTAGCCAGTCTAGTCCTTGATACAATGAAAGGATGGTGGTAGAACCTCAAGTGCACTTCTTTGGAAAAGAAGGTGATAAAAACCCGACTAGAGTGGTATAGGATTTCTGAGGAATCAAACTTAAGGAAACATGACATATAAGAGATCATGATTTTAAGATCACCATACACCGTACCACAAAGATAATAAGTGATAGTGGTACTTTAAATACCTAAGATAAAGTTGCATGTGGTATATGGCCATGAAATCCGAGGGTGAAGGACGGATACCATTAACCCAGTGCATTGATATGAAGGATAAAAGTCCCAAGAGAGAAAGGGAGTTTATTACTATGGATGTTGTGATAGGTCTCCCCTAGACCTAGGAAGGTCGAGATGCAATATGGGTTATGGTAGATCGCCTTACCTAGATGGCATGAGAAAGAAAGAGTTTTATTAAGGGATAGATCTGGTTGAACTATCCATGAGAGAGGTGGTCCAACTACACCATGAAGTGAGTTCATAAGATCTTGAGTTTGACCTAGAGGTTCACTTCCATAAAGTGGAAGTAGGTACATGAAGAACTCAATATTAGTGTAGTTTATCACCCCTAACCATGGTTAGTATGATCCAGACTAAAGGGTATGATGAGGGCATGTGTGCTCGTTTAGGGTGTAGCTAAAGACAGTTCTTGTCCTGTGAAAGATGTGACAATGACTACCATAGCCAGTATCGGGTTTTATAAGAAGCTCTGTAAGGGAGTTTGTGTCGGTCACCACTTCAGTAAGGTGATGTTGGTGAGAAGGATCACATGATGGTTAGAAAAGGGACCACCGTGCGTGTAGATGAAGTCACATTGATCATGCAAGGGATGAAAGGAGCCTAGAAACGACGAGAGTCGTGAGTATATGCAAAGTAGACTAACATGCAATGCACTGTGGGAGAATGTAATGTGAGAGTCCGACCCCTCTGAGCTGCAGCTGAGAAAGGTGAGTCCCCGATACATGGGTCCATTAGAGATGGATGGGTGGTGATGGTTAGGTTTTGACCCTACCCTCAGGATAAAGTAATGTGGGATGTCTTCCATGTGTCCAATTTAGAGCACTATGTGAGGTACCCCGACCATGTGCTGAGCAATGAACCTAGTGAGCCCCAAGGGAGGCTGAAATGGCCTGAGTCACCTGTGTAGTTTATAGACGCCAGGATGAAAGAGCTCAGAGAAAAGAATATGTGATGATAAAGGTTCTTTGGAAACGCCCTGAGTACGGCAAAGCCACATAGGGGCCAATGATGGACATGGAAAAGTCTTATCCTGAATTGTTTGTTTGCTTGCCTGAATTTTGAGGACAAAATTCCTATAAGAGGGGAAGGATGTTATAACCCCAATTTTTGGGTTCAATTGGTGAGAAATGTAATTTCTCATATTAAAGATGTTTGAACAAATAATCATATATTTGGTTGAGAATAATTGGATTTCGTTTAAAATAGCCTTGTTGTTTGATTTGTGGGCTTTATTGGCTATTGGGCCCAATAAAAAGGAAAATAACAAAGGAAATTCAATTAGTAAATGGATAATTGAATTTTGAGAAAAGAAAAAGATGGAAACCTCTAGAGGGCAAATCCAAAGAGGGATTTCGTGCCTCTTGGATTCCTTGGGATCCAAGGAGTCTAAAGTTGCAAAGAAAATCAATAAGAAAAAGAAAAGATTAATTATGTATTTCTTTATTAAGAAAGAAATTGAAAATAGTGATAAAATGTGGAAAAGGAATGGAAAGAGGTATAAATGAGATTTCTTGGTGAGATTTCGCATCCATGAGGTTTCTAATAATAAAATCAAGGCCAATGAGGAAAATAAAAGAGAAATAAAGTGAAGATACTAAAAAGGAAAAATAAAAGGATAATATAATGCATTATTAAGGAATTATGAGGTATTGTTAAAAAGAAAGTAATTTCTATTAAAGGAAAATAGATTTTCGTGCCATTAGAATAAAGGGCAAGTTTTAAGAGAATGAAAGAAGTAATTTTCGGAATTATAAGATTTAAAGAACAAGGAATATCTAAGAGATGATGAAGAGAGAGAAGGTTGTTTTTATAATAGGAAAATGAGTTTCCCTGTTGGGATATGACTTGGTTGCTTCATGGGAAAGAAGTCTGGGACGGGGATACCCTCCCCTATAAGAGGGGTAGAGCCCAGGGTCGAGTTCCAGAGAGATACCACGTCTCCCGCTTTCTTCCTCATCTTCTTCATGCTTCCCTACGTTCAAAACCCTAATGGAAAGGAGGGAGCTAAACCTGAAGCAATGGAGGTTCAATTGATGGTCTTGATGGAGGAAGGAAGCCTCCACGACGACCTAGGAAGGATTGGAGGAGCAAACCTGTGCTCCTGTAGGTCGGCAAGCTGTTGTAAATGCAGCAGCAGGAGCCGCAGTTTCTCCTTCGAGCATTGCCATGACGGCCACGACCTGGGGACGCCTTGAGTGCGCCTAGGTTCTGCGAGGCTGGGGCAGCCATGGGCGGCGACCCCCGAGCCTTAGGGGAGGATGACGAAGGACCCCGGACGGCTGCACGTGAGCGTCCAGTTCCAGTTTAACCCCGCTCCACACCAGCCACTATGGCGGTGGGCTGAGGGCACGGGGAAGAGCAGCAGGGGTCGGCGGAGGTCGAGGACCCACCCCCGAAGGTCGTGGAGGGTCCAGGAACGAGGAACAAGCCGCGCACGGCTGCACGGCGGCGGCTAGGGTGGCTGCGCGCCTTCTGCCCGAGAAAGAAGAAGGTCAAAGAGGCCTTTGACCGAAATGCCCCTCCGCGGGCTGTAGAAGACTTCACTTACGCAAGGGCAAAGTCGACTTTTCGAAATATTTCCCGAAGGGGCGCGCTGCATGGCTATGCTGATGTGTCAGCATGCTATTGGCCAAGTAAGTGTTTTTCTTGCAAAATTCGTAACTTAAGATTCATAGCTCGGATGACAAAAAGTTATATATGAAAGTTGATGCTCAGAACGAGAGGAATCCAACTAAATTGTGTTTGAAGTCTGATTCTATTTGCAATCCGAAAATTAATGGAAGTAATCATCTTTAGTACTTTAAAGATTAAGGAACCCTAATATGATATGATTAATGTGTTTAATAGGGTTTAATGGATCTTTAGAGTTGATATTAATCTGTTAAATGTAAAAAGGAACATTGAGTTCAAAAAGGAAGAACTTTGCACGTGATTAGTCTAATTTAGGGTTTATGTACTTAAATATGCATGAAATTTGAAAAGTACATGAAACTATCATCTTTAATGATTTATTTAACGAAAAATCTTTAGATTTAATGATAGATGGATAATTTAAGCCTGTTATTGATAAATGAGGAAATAGGATCTAAAAAGATGATCTTTTTACACAATTGGCTTAAGTTAGGGTTTTGTGCATAATTATGCATTAATAAGATTGAAAACCCTAATTTAGATGAATATGTCTTTTGATTGTTTTAATTGTTCAAATATGTAAATAAATAGGGATATGATGATCCTAAGGCAAATTGAGTATAAAAGATTAGTGAAGTGGCTAGTTGAGCAATTAAGGTTCATAAATATGGAAAAAGGATATTTTAGGGTTTGTTAACCTAAAAGGGGTAAAGTTCGAAGAATGGATCTTAGAAATCCTAATGAAGATTAATGAAAGCTAAAACCCTAAAGGATGACCTAGAAATCTTAAAGTGGAATCCAAGTAGATCTTGAGGAGGTTTGGAATAAAACAATGACACTTGGATGTTATGTATTAATTTCAGGATATTGGTGATTGCTTGATTGTGTGTTCCTGAATGTTAAATATTTGGACTTCAAGTTGCTCTGAACAGGTATGTGGTTATGCTTATGACTATACTGATTAGTTTTCCGAGGTTTGTATCGACGTTTCCCTCAATGCATGAAATAACTATTGGATGTTTTAATTCATGCAACTATAAAGTGACTATGACTATCACTATGAGTACACATGTATAACTAGCTAGATCCGAGTCCACCCCTGTGGCTATGCAAAGGCTAAGGATAACCTAGAGCAAGGTCTAGGGTATCATGAGTTAGAAACTGGGCTACACATGAGTAGTGCCATGAGACTCTTAGCATACCATGAGTTAAGGAGTGGGCTACCTACGGGTAGTGCCATGTGACTCAGCCCTAGAAATTGATTCACCTATTAGGTGAAGTCATGAGGGGTAAAATGGGAATCTACCACATGGGAGGTAGTATCCAGGTCCACTGCAGGGACAGCGCAGGGGATAGGGTACATATGGATCGCGTAGTTATACTTAAAATGTAAACTTGTTTGTTAAATGATAATTGAATGTGATACATTGTTATATATAATTGAATGATTATTGTTTCCTCCACATACCAGCTTCGGCTGACCGACGTTTTGTTTGTCGGTGTTTTAGGTACAAGCCAAAAGGACAAACAGTAAATTGTCACATTGTGAAATACATGAAGAATAATACAAGGAGGATTAGTTAGCGTAGAATCATTAAGTGGATACAAGTTAGAAATCCAAAATTTCAAAAGGTATGCAAAGTTTATTTTCTTACAGCTTTCAGTATAGTATGTTAAAATTTGATAATTATTCTTGGTTAATTGCCGAACCTTTGATTCAGAAGTCATGGGTGTGGCTTCAACCTCTCGGTCTCCTTTAATTGGGGGTTATCGGGAGGTGGGGTCGTAACATATAGGGTCCCACACATAGGATTAACCTAGAAGAGGAGTTTATCCATGAATGATGTTTAGATTGATTACCAAAGTGTTTAGGTACTCAATTAGACATTCAGTCGATAGACTTGACTCAAAATCATCAAGTTCAAGTGTTGAACCAACTGATTAGAGTGTTACATTGATTGAGAACTACATTGACTGAGTTCTGTACAACTTGGACCACCAACCAATTGGTTCACTGGGTGAACTGATCGGCTCATGGTTAATGAGATGACTGGTTCACTCTAGTGAACCGATCGGTTCACATGGACCAAACGAGCATAGTTGGATTTTCCCAGTTTGTGAGAAATAATTCTCGATTCACTTATTCAATTCGATTGGGATAAGAATTAATCTTTGTCTTAATTATAAACGAATAAGAAAAGTTAATTGTTGGCATGTCTAGGAAGTGAAACAACTGATTCACTAGGTGAACTGACCAGTTCACACTCCCAATTGAGCAATTTACTAGTGAACTGATCGGCTCACCTTGCCAAATGACTGTTTTAATAATGAAATGACTGGTTCGCCTACCATAGTGCAATTAGTTCATGGAAATTTTGGATCCTTCTACTCCCGTACAGACTGGAAACCCTGACCCTACCCTCTACTATAAATAGAGGGGTACAGGGGGTTTCTCAGAACACAACTCAGAACATTAGTTGCCCTACAAAGTTGTTGTCCTCTCTAGTTGTGGTAACCGAGAGAGCCCAAGCAAGTTCTACCCGTCTAGGGAGGAACAATGAGGGAAAGAAAACTACAGAGAAGTGACCGATGGTGGGAGAGTGTGTCAGTGACTAGTACACCGACAGAAGGGGATGACTCCTTCTAGTCTGTCGATCAGGATGACTAGAGTTCCCCGTAGTCCGTATAGACTATTTATAGAGGTGGGAGATTTCTACCACTCAGGAGGATGACCGTCAATCATAGTCTGGGTCTACACCAGGAGTTTCACAAACACCATCAAAGACTAGGTGGTTGAATACCGCACTAGGTGTGAGGTATTATCACTGAGCAAGCCTCAGGACTAGGTATATCTTGCTAAACCATCCTTCCTATTACATAGTTGTTGATGTGATCTACTGGTTATGGGTTTGTGGTTAGATAAAAATTTTGTTTCCACTGCCTGTTCTATCCCACAAAACCCAAACAAGCAGTCCTTTGGTTGCTTCTCGGAGAGAAAAGTCAACCTGCAATCCATGGCGAGACCACAGGAGTAGCTTTAGAGGTTGTGCAGACATTGTTCATGGTGAAGACCACGAGTTGCACAACTACTATCCAAGAGCAACTTGTCAGCTGTTTCAAAGAAGTGAGTTTTGTCAGTGGTCTTGCTCCAAGATCAGGTATAACTTGCTAAAACCATCCTTCCTATTTCATAGTAGTTGATGCAATCTTTCTATATTGGGGAATACAGATACATAAAAAAAATTTGTTTCTACTGCTATACTTTGTGTCCATATTTCCCAATAGCTAGGACATCTTAGGGAGTGTCTAGAATGTTGTGGATGGTCAAATAGTCATTTGAATGAAGTTAATTAAAGTGCAACGGCTAATTTCATCGCTAATTAATTTTTAGTCTAGAACACTCCTCGATCGAGATTTATTTTAATAGGGCATTGTCTTGATCAAAATTTATTTTACTAAGAATGCTCAGAGTGCAAAAATGCTCCAACGGCTATATCTTGGTCAAAGATCAAAAGATCTCCTAATGACATTCTAACGGTCGACAAAAAATTTAACTGAAGGTTTCCGATCAACATATATTTCGATTGAGAAGGACTTTGTCCAAGAATAAGAAAAATATTTGATGTCATATAGAAGACTTATTTGAAACCTATCAACCCTAAGACCTTGTTTGGTTCAAAGGAGGTGGTGCATGATTGGATTTTAATCCCTCCAAATATTTCTTTCCTAAGTTTGGTTTCAATAAAATAAGATGGGTTTGAAATATGAAGAAGAACCACATGTTAGTTTGTGTCACTAATTAAATCTACGTAGTGGGGTATTTTTTGTTAAGACTATGTCTTCGTCAAGGAACAAACCCCTCGTCCATGGATTCATCACCCACCAACGATGCTTCCTCAATTTTCACCACCACCCCTGACTATATCACCTGCCGCCGCTACCGCCACCACCGCTACTCTGGCTTCATCCTCAACCACCCTCGCTTCATTGACACGATCACTGCCCTCACTGCTTAAGTCCTGTTTGGCCAGTTGATTCCCAGATCCCTCCTACAATGCTGATAGAAATCTTGCTCTCTTCCAACAACCCAAGATCTAAAATTTCAGACGTCTATGGCCATCGAGAAAATATACTTATTTTGTCCATTGCCAGGAATCTATTTCTCCGTCTATCATCCACTCAGTTGGGTGTTCATTTCTTAGATCACTGTATTGTCTAGGTTATTTTATGATTTGTGACCATCTTTTTTGTCTAGAATAGATACTATAGGTCGATATCTGCAATAAGGATGATTGTGTTCCCAGGAATTTAAAAACAACTAGCAAAACCCATTTCACATTCTATTTAGATATCAAATTTCAAATCGGTCTTGTAAACTCATGTAAACCATCTACCTTGATGTTTCCCACTTTAGTAAGAAATAGAAGAGTCAGGATTTGGCTAGTGGTATAAGAAAATGATGAAATATGAAAGAAAAAGTACTTTGACTTGTTGTGATTAAGATGAAGGATGTACACATGGTAAACCTAGAAGAGAACATTGACAATTTCATTCTTACATGCATCCTCTTAATCAAAGTTGAGTTAAGAACTTTTTATCATGTTTTTTAATCTACAATCTATCCAAACGAAACATGGGAAAATTGGTATCCTTTCGAATTCATTTCCCATTACACTTGATCCTTCCAATAATCCTATGTGTTTCCCATCTTGAGAACCAAACATGGCACAAGGTCTTTATGTGAGGTAGGATAGGGTTTTGGGTAGGTTTATAAGATCAACACTTGTCACTACTTCATGTCTAACAAGTTGTACAAAAGTAGAAGAATACATAAATATATGGTACAACTTGATTTGCAAGTATCCAAACATATATATTTGTAAGGTATTGTAGTAGGATCTTGACTTATTTCATTGATCATCTAAAATACTTAATACACATGTTAATAATATAATTTGGTAAATATTTTCATCATGGAAATATGAAATATGAGTGTGGAATATCAAAAAAGCCAACAATATCCCCCTTTTATTATGATGACAAATATTTACATAAGATAAATTAAAAGTAGCAAACTTAAAACCACATACCTTTAAATTGCTTGATAGCTGATTTATCTCATGGGCCATTCTCCCCACCTCAACTAGATAGTCATTTTGGAGAGGGAAAAACATATACTCGACGTATTAATTTAAAAAGAATTCCAATAGATGGTAAATCTAGAAAGATTAACAATAAGGCATAGTCAAAAAGCCATATGATGAAGGAACATTGAAAAGTTGTCTAATTACCAATGAAAGGAATGTTAAGTCCTTCATGACAAAAAAAACCATATAGTGCAAATATCAAAAAGATACTCTAAACCAATGGTCAAGAAGGTTAAGTCTGCCACGATGTAGAGATACCATGAAAATCAAGTCAAAACTAAAATTGATTTCTCAATCATTTTCAAGGTATGTTAACCCCAGAAATGACTAGAGAATCCATTAAGCATAGAAAAGAGGTCAACAAAAGTATCTCTAAGCCAAGTATAAGGGATGTTAAGCCCATATTGATGTAGAGAACCAATTTAGCACCATAATAATAGCTTTAAAAGGATCTCTTAACCAAATGTCAGAGGTTGTAAACCTACATTGATACAGAGAGTCAATTCAGAGAAAAAATGAGAAAATAAAAGTATCTCTAGACCAAATATTAGGGATCTTAATCCCACATTGATATAGAGAATCCATTAAGAGCAAAAATATTGCAATTTATTTTGAGAAATTTTGAGCTCCCCCTCAATATCATACCAAGTAAAAAGAGCTTAAAGAAAAAGATTTGCTAAAAGATAGCCATTTGAGATCCCAAACTTCATGATAAATCATTCACGTCAGATGTTGTAACTAAGAAATCATGCAAAAATTTGAATCTGGACCAAGTTTTCTAATAAATTCTATTGAGCACAAATGAAATAATTTTTTCTTTGAATAATTTATCACCATTTGTCATCTCAAAAGATAGAAAGTATAAAGACAATATGACTCATCCTTACAGGAATACTTCCATATGATGCCAATGTTTAGATATATTAAAATTTAACCATGAATGTGATGGTACGTATTAAGATCAAAACAATGATTTGCAAATAAGGCTCATGATCTTGTTACTTCTTATCTAGAGAGAAGTTATTGTACCCAAATCATTTTTCTATTCTTCTTCCTTTTGAAATGAGGATGCATAATTTTGAATATTCCATAAGCAATTCATGTTTCATTTAATAAGAAAGTTGCATTCAACTAAAATAGTATTCCATCATGAGAATGTAACATATTTCTCTATTTGAAAATTATTCCAAAGATAAGTTCTATTTTTCATTTTAGCAAGAGATTTGTTTGTAGTAAATCAAGCATTGTCTAGCAAGATCTTCTTCAAGCATATCACCAAAAATTTCTTGAAGAACAATCTTATGATTGACATGACCACAAAAAGATGTAAATAAGGCATATTTTCTTTTCAATGTAAAGACTTAATTTTGAAAAGAAGCATTTTGTGTTTTAAGCTCAAGAAGTCAAGCATAATGGATATTTCGTTCTTATTCTTCTTAAAACAAATTTTAATTCTATCTAAACAAGTTCTATGCATATAATATCCAATACAAAGGAATTTGACAGATCCAAAGTTAATACATTTCCTTCCAAAAATTAGAGATATTCAGATTAAATTTCTGACATTCTGATTTTGGTTTTAAGAGATAATCATGTAGCAAACTGACTCTAAGAATCAATTCTAAGATGGACAAATTAAAAACTTACTGTCACCATTTCGGTTGAATTGTGTTTCAACTAATTTCCCCCTTGGTGGAACTTTTCTTCGAAAGAGAGGTTGTCTATAACAAAAAATATCCATTTTCAACCAATTTAAAGCAAATGAATTAAGCAAGATGTTCATAGTTTACCTCATTAACTTCAATAAAAGAAACTAACAATAGTAATTAATTTTTCAAGTTTATTTGGAGTAATTTTAACAAGTTCCATAAGATCATTTTGAATAAAGTAGAAAGAGATACCTCATCATCACTATCATTGCCTTGAGCTTCATCTTCATCATGTGCATGTGCTTTTTCTCCTTCATTATTGCCTTCTTTCTTCTTCTTCTTTATTTTAGGTCTTTGGGTTTCCAAAGACCTTTCTCTCCATATCGGTGGCATCTAGTAGACAAAGATATAATAATTTTTGTTTGAAGAAGAAAATACAAATTTCTTACCTTTATCACAAATTTCTTCTTTACTGTTGGAAAAGTCACTTGAAGAGGAAGACTTTGCTTTGAATGGAAATATTTACTCCACACGTCTTGCATCTTTTTCTTACTTCTCATCTTTTATAAGTTGTACTTCAGGAATTTCCAAGTTCCCAATGAGTTGTTGCATCTTTATCTTGGAAACATATTCTTCTTCACTTATGTTCTTCCCTAAGGCACTCAATATTGATTATAGAAGAAAATCTTACGTATATTTTAGAAACAGTTTCATTTTATTGCATATGAAATGGTTCAACTTTTTGCTCATACATATTAGTTTCAGTAATCTTGACTAGTAAGGTATCTTTATGTGTAACCGAAACTTTTTTCCATATTTCATATGCAATTTCACAAGAGGATATTCTATCAAATTGTTTAGGGGATAAATGTGAATGTAAAATACTTACAACTTTAGCATTGCATGTATATTTTCTTACATTTGACGCGTCCCATTCCTCAAACTCTATTATAAGAGGTTCATATTTTTGGATAACCATATTCCAAAGATTAATGTCAATACCTTTAATGTAGACTTGCATATCCATCTTCCAATAATCGTATTTGGATCCATCAAAGATTGTTGGTGGTTCTCAATGGTTGAGTTGGTTGATCACATTGTCCCCCATCCTTCAAGACCAGTTAAGGCTCCTTGAAGACCTGATGTGATACCAAATGAAAGATCCAGAGGGCATGAATAGAGCTTTATGATAATTTTAACCAAATAAAATTACTTTACATAAAGTGAAGTAGAAATAAAAATCAAAATAGACAACCACAAAAGGAAACAAAGATTTAGAGTAGTTCCATCTAAGACGTCATTCCACTACCTAGTTGTCACCAACCAGGATTTGCAAACATGTATTTTATTCCTTTTGTATATAGATACACAATATACAAAACTTACCAGTGCCTTTCGTGGGTCAAGACAAACCCTCCTTTTTAGCTCAAGGAGAACTATCACCTTCTTTGATAGGTCGTCGGAAGGTCAGCCTCTTGGAGAGGATCACAATCCACCTCCACCACCTTAGTTGCAACCTTCAACCTTGAAGTAGCACCAAGAGCACTTTACCACAGCCTACTTCCTTGAAGTAGTGAGAAGCAACATCACACTGATGTACAAGAATAAGAGAGGAATAAAGAGTTACAATGCTCTTTTCACAAGATGTACAATTAACCACTATGGACAAGTGATGATGATATCCTTGTATAAAGTTTATGGTACAGTTGTATTGGGTGGAGAGGACACTCAAGCTTATGTTAAGGCTTAGTCTAGATTCATGGTAATATGAAGTATACGGACTAAGCACATTGGTAAAGATGGCTAGTATGCTCAAGTGTATGTCAATGTATATGCAATTGTTGCTCAAAGGATGTGTCTAAGCATCCTACGATGACTTTATAGGAATGGTTTACAAGTGGACAGAACATATTAGGGAGTATCTATAGTGTTCTACAGGGTCAACTAGCCATTTTTATGAAGTTAATTAAGGTGCAACGGCTAGTTTGACTGCTAATTAATTTTCAGTCCAAAACATTCCTCAATCAAGCTTATTTTGACTGGGCACTGTCTCGGTCAAAATTTATTTTGACTGAGAATGTTATGAGTGTAAAAGATTCAATGTTTATATCTTTTTCAAAGTTCAAAAGATGTACCAATGACTCTCTATCGGTCGAGAAAATTTTTGACCGAAGGTGTTTCCCGTCAACATATATTTTAACGAAGAAGGACTCTATCCCAGAATATGTGAAGTATGCGAGGTCCTATAGAGGGTTTATTTGAAACCTATCAACTCTAAGCTGTTTATGTGAGGTAGTATAGGGTTTTGGATAGGTTTTGATAGATCATCACTTGTCCTTACATCATGTCCATCAAGTTGTACAAAAGCACAAGAATACATAAATACATGGTACAACTTGATTTGCAAGTATCCAAACATATATATTTACAAGGTATTTGTAGTTGGAGCTTGACTTATTTCCTTGATCACCTGAAATATTTAATACATATGTTAATAATATAATTTGGGTAATATTTGCATCATCAAAAAATGAAATATGAGTGTGGCATATCCAAAAAAGCCAACAGTTCTCACATGTGAAATAGATGTAGATGATTATGTGGAAACTATGTTGTATGATAGTAGGTCAAACATGAGCATAAGAAGTGAGATGAAACTTCTTCACCACTCCTTTCCTTTATGTAAATGGGAACCCATCAACTTTTTGATAGGTCTACCTACAAAATTACATAGTTTTGACTCAATATGGGTGATTCAAACATCCTACTCATTTTCTTTGATTAAGTCAACATGGGACACACCTTATCTAGTCAAAGTTTATTGGTTGTATTCACCAAGAGACACTCATATGATGATTTTAATGTGATACTTAGTATATGATTGATTATTTCAAACACCTCCACTTACTACATTTTTGTTTGTATTGATGTTATGATTAAATGTAGAAAATGTCCTACAAATGATTTTTTACTTTATGACATATGGTTTGGGTTGAGGACCCAAGTATTAGAACATATGTATACTTACATATTGATTTTTGTTATGTGTCTAGTCAAATATTATTGTCAAAGTTATTTGGACAATATCAATACATACGAATAGTATGTGTGTTGACTAATGACAATGTCTCTCAAGTCATGATATTTGATACCAAGTCAAACATATGGGTACTTGTTATAAGAACAAGTTAAACTATACAAACCCACCTCAAGAATGATACATGGAAACCATACTATGATAGTCACAATCATATTTCAATATGACAGTAGTTAGTGTGATCCTTAGACCTAAAGTCATTATAGTAATCACATGTTGTTGAGTGTACTTTAACACCACTCATTATAGATTTGAACCAGGATTATTATACAAGTGGTGACTAGGTGTAGTATGGAACATGTAGATATTTTGAGTGGTGTAAATGGAATTTGTCCCTCCTATTGGATACATATATCTAGCCACTTGATGTGTAAGGCTATGAAATGCATGACCATGCTCATGTGATCAATTATATGATACAAAGTTCATTGTATCTCAATAGTCTACTCTAGATCAAGAAACATAGATTCAATGTTAAGAGGATGACTACTCCAGGTCTTGGGTCCAGCCTAGATATATGTGAAAAAGGGATTATACAAATATGGTCAAATGGTCAATTATAAGTTGAAGTTGTTCTCCTACTTATTCCAATTACTTCGCTAGCTATAATGTATTTGTAGGTACCTACCACTGTTTGTGTGGTCTTTGATAATATTGCTAATGTAATGTGGAACCTACAAGGTCATATGTATAAAGATTCTCAAGGGAAGAGAAGCTTGCAATCACAATTCTAATTAGAATTGTTCTGAATTAAACATAGCCATGTTTTTATCCAATTGGTTGACTGAGATGCCACTTGGTGGACTTTGGGTGATTGAATTTGTCAATTGTTGAGTGTTAATTGATCCATTGTTTTAGAAACATGATATTTACTAAATGATCAACTAAAGGTCAATCAATCTATTAGGGCACGGATTATAAAAGGTGAATAAGTGTCAATTGTAAATGGTCAACTAGTTGATTGAACAAATCAAATGACTGAGTGAGTTGTCAATTATTTGAATGATGTATATTTTGCACAAGGAAGATCAATTCTATCGATTGACTTTATTCCAAATCTATCATTGGAATGCTATATGACTTTTCCTATATTTTTATCAATTAAAGGTTGCAATCGGGATAATAATTGGGTTTTTGGGAAACCCAGAACTGTATTTCCTCTATATAAAGAGGGGCATATCTAGGGTATGAGACACATTTTAAAAACAAATTTCTCCATTTTAGAGATGGAGAGAGGGATAAATGAAGCAATCCCAAGGACAACATCTCATGATTGGAGGAGAAAAGTAGCAATCTATGCTAACAATTTGACATACTAATTATGCTTCGACTTGGATGCCACAGTGGTGCACTAGGTGTTCCCTACATTGGAATGGATTATTCAGAGTGCAAGGAATGTGTGTAAAGGTTTGCATACAAGATTTTTTAAGGATAATGTGTTCAGTCTATGTCATTGTTGCAAGGGCAATTGTGTTGTTGCGCTACACCAACTTTGAATTTAGATTCAGAAGTATGACAACAATATCATATAATGTGTCTCATCGTTTGAAAAATAGTTGTATCTAAGGTATAATTTATATCCTTCCTTGTCTTTTATATCTGATGTTTTATGGATATGAATGATACATCAATTAGGGTTCAATCTAGGAACAATTTGAAATTTCATTGTGTAACCTTCCATAAGAAAATTAAAATACATGTTTATGTAATATATGGAATGTTGATATACTGAAGACAAATAGAAATATAAAATTGCAAAAGAGGGTAATTTGATATCCCTTTTGTATTTAATATATTGATTTTTTTATATCATGTTGACAAATTGCAATGACCCCCTTCCCATATTATCTCCTATTCAGGAAGACAGAGAGGGAAAGGGCCATTATCATATTTATAGGATCAAGGGATAGCAATCAACTAGAAATAATTATACATTTCAATAAATGAAAAAGAGTTTGGTAACAAACTAAAAAGGTAAGTTAAAAAATTACATGATATGGAATTCTAATGTTTGTAACATGAAATAAAATTATCTAACTAAATCCTCCATGGTAACTTTAAGAATCTTTCCTTTTAGTGGCTTCTTCTCTGAATGTCTAGTTTTGCGTATTTATAAAAGATTAGCCTAAAACACTGTGAAACAAAAACACATACAGTATATCAAGATATACTAGTATGTGGGGGTAACAAAATATTCACAAGTAGGTGTAATAATATAATCAACCATAGTAACAATTACGATTACAAAATTGAACATGCATTTTCTTTCTAACTTCCCAATCTATGTGGTACACTCCCTCACTGGAGTACTCATTGTGGGTACCATCTTACTAGGGTGTGGCCTGTGTGTAGATGCCTCATAACCTTCCAATTCCTGGGCTTGGTTTGTTATGGCCTTCCTTTCCTAACTCAGCCTCACAATGACCATCCTATCATGGCTTGGCCTTGTAATGACCATCCTATCCCAGATGGATCACCAGTCATCACAATGACATTCCATACATCACACATGTAACACTTAAATCCACCATAGATAGTTTGAGCAAGTTATACTTATATAATGTGATACTCATAGAGGCTTTATTGATTGTAGAAATTAAATAAACAACCAACAATTTATTTGAAATTAACTTGAGAAACTTCAGAAAACCATAGAAGTTGTTTAAGGCAAGTAGTCATAGGGGTAACCACATATCTTTCTCATATGTAACTTAAAGTCCAAGTAAATAGGTGTAGTTGAGAATAAGCAAGAAATTACCCTAAAATTATGCACAATACTCAAGTATTACTATTTTGTTCATAAACTCACATTAGGACTGACTTGGGTTCCAAGATAGGGTTTTGAGGTTAAATTGAGGTTTCATTAGGGTTTTGTCTTTCCAAACCCTAATCATCACTTTTAATGCCTTTTTAACTCACAAACATGAAATTTGATATTATTGTTGGGAAATATGACATCAGATAGGCAGTGGAAATAAAAAATTTACTAACATATTTCCCATTAACCAGTAGATCATGTCAATAACTATGCAATGGGAAGGATGGTTTTACAAAGATATAATTGGTCCTAGAGCAAGTCTAGAGACAATCCTCATTGATGTAGATGCGCACTCTATCTTAGATAGTATTTGTGCAACTCCTGGTTGCTCCGGGACTCATCTGACTGCTACTCCACAGATAGCAGACTCAAACAATTGCAGCAGCATCTCCTCTGATCTCACCACAGACTACGAGTTGATGTTGCCCTCCAAAAAGTAGCCAAAGGACTCTTGCCTCTAGCATTGTCCACACACACCAACTAGAACTCATCTCATCCTTCTAGAACATATAGGAAGGAGTTGTCCCTCCGATTGGTGTACTAGTCACCAACCTGCTCTCCCACAACAATGATCCTCAGTTGTTCTCTCCCTTGATATCCCTCCTTAGTTGGGTAGGACTTGCTTGAGATGTTGTGGTTACCACAATTAGAGAGGAAAAAAATTGTCAAAGAAATTGATTCTCAATTGTATGTGTTGTGTTCTGGAAAGCCATGAGTACCCCTCTATTTATAGTAGAGGCCAGGGTCAGGGTTCCCAGTCTATGCGGGAGTGGAAGGGACCAGAAGATCACAAATTTTTGCAACAATTCTAGAAGTTTCACAACCTACGACAGCCAAGACAATCGTCTAGCAACCCATATGGTTGACTAGCATGCTAGAAGGTCATTTGGCATAGTCCAGATGGTCGTCTAGCATTTTCCAGTTTTGCACATATGTCGGCAATTCAATTTCAATTAGTGCATGTGATGACATCAACACCAATACTATGTTCAATCAAATTGCACCCCTAAACTGATTGTTTGGTGCATATGAGACGGGCATCTTGCACTAAGTGATACGGTCGTTAGACAAGCCAGACAATCGTTTGGCACCCTTGGGTCAGGATGAATTTCATCCAATACATGATACAATCAACCTGACACTCCAAACGACTGTCTCAATACTTGAACCGATCGTTTGGTAGTCTAGTCAATTGACCTGTTGTATGAATTGAAATACCTAAACACTTTAGTAATCAATTTAATCATCATTCAAGATCAAACTCCTTTTCTATATGAGTTCCTATGTGTGCAACCCTATATGTCCCATATCACATTGGCAGTGAATGTTCATAACAACTTATGACATCACAAGCAAAGAGTGGTGCCTAGTCACACATCAGTGCTAGCCAAGTGAATGGAAAGTTGGGGGGAAACTTCAAACTACAATTTGTGTATGGTGTTACAGTGTTTGTATAGTTCCTTTGTCATTGATATTTAGATTGAACTAGAGGCATGGATCAATCATCCTAATTATTATTCAATCTTGTTTCTTGAACCAGAGAAGACTGCATGAGATATATATAAGCTCAATATCACATATTGAGTAACATGTGTATGGTTGTACTTTTATAAGTCTTGCTAATCAAGATGCCTTGGATATCATACTCCCAAGGGAGGGACAAATCCTATCTCTATCACACATATTCAATCCCCATGTGTCAAAGTCACCCAATCATCACCTTTATTAAAACCAATGTTTCAGGAATGTGTTTGATGATGTCAAAGTGTACCAACGACATGTGATGGTGTAGTGATTTCATGTCTAAGAACCACAATTACCACCATCATTATGAGAGCTGACTATGACTTCCATGGTGATGGCTTCCACGTGTTAATCTCACGGTGGGTATGACTGATACACTATTCTATTATATGTATATGTGTTCTTAGTTTGGTATTGCCATATAATGACTAATGAGACTATGTCATCAACCAACTCACACTTTGATCTTATGTGTTATTATTATCTATCAACCTTCCACAACAACAACCAATCTTGGACATAATGAGAATGTATATACTCTTAACATCTATATGATCTCATTCTCCAGGTCCTCTACCTAAAGACATACATCATTGAGTGATATCATTCTCTAAACAATTATTATATTATTTTTCATCTCATAACTGAATATACAAAATAAATTGGAAGCTTGGCTTTATTATTAATCAAATCATTTACATGTCATTCCATTACAATCATCATTTGATTGGCTCTTTGGGCATACATACCAACATACTGCACATGCACTTAGAGCCAATCACCCATGGATCTCATCCAAAGTGACCTAACATGACCGTCATGCTTCTACTGCGAAAGTGCTTTTATAGAAGTTTTTAGCAACATTTGATTTAAGTTGGTATTTTGCAATTTTCACATCTCTTCATTGTCCAACAACTTGTATGAGATGGAAGTGTTGTAGTATGCTATCTGATATTTCTAGCCTAACTAGTAGCCCCATTTTTTTCAATAGTATTTCTACTATGTCATCAATGGTTGGAACCTCGACCAAGTTCACGCATATGAAATTCTCAATCCATACAGTATCCTCGGTTGTTCTTATAACACAGAGATACTCAACTTCTTTTTTAGATTTGAACAACTGTCATTATTTCATAACCCTTTCTATCTTACAGTTCTCATTTGTCATCAAACATAAATTTAGATTGTGATTAATTTGTTAGTTTGGAAGCTTGCATGGGTGTAACCCTTTACATCCAACCCTTCATTATTACCATAACCAAGGAACCAATCCTTTAAGTGCTTCAGAAGCACCTAAGAATGTTCTATATGGTAGTTCAGTGACTCTCACTAGTATCTAACATATACCCTCTCACCATGTCTAATACATATGAGATTGCTAGGCAGGTATATATATGTCTTCTCATCATGTCAAATACATATGAGATGATTGGATATCCTCTCATCATGTCCAATACATACGAGATTACTGGATATCTTCTCATCATGTCGAATACATATGAGATAACGGGATAAGTACATAATATTACATTCAAGACAAATCCAATTGCAAATGCATATGGCATCTATCGATGTGTTCTTCTTCTTCATAAGAACTGGGAGACTAGGCACTTGGTTGACTAACTCCATGTATTATGGATAGGTTTTCTTTCATTAAGCCTTACATGCTAAACACTTCAGCATCTTGCCTATGTATGTGCTCTTACCTAGGTCAAGAATCTTTCCAGATCTATCACTATAGACCTTGATCCCTATCTCATAGGATGCTTCGCCTAAACCCTTCATATTGAAGGTACTTTTGTTGCTAGGTTTTAACATTTATAGGATAAGGACGTTATTCTACATCATTATGTGGAATATAAATATGCTCCCACTAAATCTTTTGTAATCACATATTCCATCTTCATTCTAACTCAAGTCAAACCCTTTGATTGTCTTGTCAAATAGAAGATTCTAGCTCTGAGATGCTTTCTTCAATCCATAGATTGAGTTTTGTATCTTATGGACTTTATTTGCATTAATGGATTTATAGAACCATTAGGCTCTGTCACATACACATCCTCTTAATTATTCCAATTAAGGAATGCAGGTTTAACATCCAAATATCAAATCTCACAGTCATACTAAGTTGTAAAAACAAGCATGATCTAGATGGATTTAACCATGGTAACTGGTGAAAAGACTTCATCATGTTCAACACTTTAAACTAGTTTGAAACTCTTTGCAACCAATTTACCTTTTCCATGTTGGTCTTCTCACAAAAGCCCAAATGTGCCATATGGGTTTTACCCCTTCAGGTGGATCCAACAAGGTCATGCCTTGTTGTTGTACATGGAGTCCATCTTTGATCCCATAGCCTAAAGCCATTTCTCAAATTTTGGTCCCTCAATAGTTTCTAGGAAGGTTGTTGACTCATCTCTATGATCATCTTGCTACCTTTTAAGCTATAAGATATCATAATCTTTCAAACTCAAGGTGGGTTCTACTAGAACTATGAGTTTTGTGTTTATATAAGTAACTTGAGATTCCACAACAACTTGTGATTCTCCTTTTTTCTATTATACCTCTTAGGTTCTATTTTTTCTTGTTTGTCACAAACATGTCAAGTTCTACTTTTACTCCCACTGATTCAATCAACCAGATTAACAAATACTTTGTTGTCAGATTGGGGTAAGAGTAGTTTTTAACAAAATAACATTTATGTGATTTTGTGGATAAATATTTTAAGAAACAATTTTCTTATGTAAGCCTTCAATCCAAATCACTATAAAAGATACATTAGGACTCCTCCCATGACATATCTCATATGGTGTCTTTTGAACCATTTTAGATGATATATTAAAGTACAAAGTTTATGTTACAACCACAATTTTGGGTTCATTTGCTGAGAAATGTAATTTCTCATATTAAAGATAAATGAACAAATAATGAATGAATGCATGATTTTCATTTAAAATAGCCTTGTTGATTTATTTGTGGGCTTTATTGGCTATTGGGCCCAATAACAAGGATATTCCATTGATTAAAGACCAACTTAGAGTTTGAGATGAGACGATAAGTATAAAGGTGTATGTCTTCAACATTACCTGACACCTAAGGAGGTGAGGTGGTAATGAATGCTCTGGTTGAGATATAGCTACCTAGTTTAGCTGGAAGCTAGAAGAAGTTGAGGTTGTTCGACTAACCCTATGTTTGGAGGGAAGATGTGTTTTGGCTAACACCCAGATGTGATAAGATATGTTGAACAAATTAATAGTTGTTTGGTTAGCCAGTTTAGTCCTTGATGTAGTGAAAGGATGGTGATAGAACCTCAGATACACTTCTTTGGATAGGAAGGTGATAAAACCCTTTTGAGAGTGGTTTAGGGTTTCTGAGGTATCAAGCTTGAGGAATCATAACAATACAGGAGGTCATGATATACCTTGATATTACAAAGATAGTAAGTGATGGTAGCATTCTGGATGCTTAAAACAAAATTGCATGTAGCATGTGGCCATGCAAGCCAGGAGGTGAAGGACGAACACCATTAACCCAGTGCATGGATATAAAGTATAAAGAGTTCCCAAGAGGGAACGAGAGTTCATCACTATGGATGTTGTGAGTCTCTCCTAGACCAAGAAGGTCAAGATACAATATGGGTTATGGTAGATCGCCTTACCTAGATGACATGAGAAAGGAAGCTTTCTGTCAAGGCACAGATCTGGTTGAACTACATATGAAAAGAGATGGTTCAACTACACCACGATGCAAATTCAGAGGTTCTTGATGTAACCTAAAGGTTCACTTCTATGAGGTGGAAGTAGATACATGAAGAGCTCAGTGGTTGTACAGTTTATCACCCCATACTAATGGACAGTATGATCCGGACTAGAGGGTCTAAATGAGAGCATGTGTGCTCATTTAGGGTGATACATAGAGACAGTTCTTAAGATGTGATGTTAACCACCATAGCCTTTATCGGGATGCAAGAAGTTCTATAGGGAGTTTGTGTCGGTCACCACTTCATTATGATGATGTTGGTGAAGGAGGCCTCGCGAAGGTCAGAAAAGAACCACAAGTGTGTGCAGATGAAGTCGCTTTGATCATGCAATGGCTAAGAGAAAGCCCAGTGGTGACATGAGTCACGAGCCGATGCAAAGCAGACTGATATGCAGTTTACTATGGGAGAATATGTGATGTGAAAATCCGACCCCTCTAAGCTACAGTTGAGAAAGTTGAGTCCCCGATATATGGGTCCATTTGAGATGGATTGGTGGAGATGGTTGTGTTTAACCTTACCCCGCAGGATAAAATGATGTGTTGCATGAGTCCGATCTAGAGAACTATGTGAGGTACCCAAGCCATGTGTTGAGCCCTGAACCTATTCAGCTTTTGAGAGGCTAAAATATCCTGAGTCACCTATGAGGGTACGATATACCAAGGTAAGAAAGACCTCAGATGAAAGAATATGAGATAAGGAAGGTTCTTGGGAAGCACCATGGAAAGGGTGAAGCCACATGGGAGCCTTGATGGACATAAGAAGACTTATCCTGTTTGCTTGCTTGCTTGATGGAATTTTGAGGGCAAAATTCTTATAAGAGGGGAAGGATGTTACAACCACAATTTTGGGTTCATTTGCTGAGAAATGTAATTTCTCATATTAAAGATAAATGAACAAATAATGAATGAATGTGTGATTTTCATTTAAAATAGCCTTGTTGATTTATTTGTGGGCTTTATTGGCTATTGGGCCCAATAACAAGGATATTCCATTGATTAATGAATAACTGAGAATTTGAGATAAGAAAGGTGTGGAAACCTCTAGAAGGCAAATCCAAAAAGGATTTTGTGCCTATTAGATTCCTTGGGTTCCAAGGAGTCCAAAGTTGCAAAGAAAAGGCAATAAGGAAAGAAAATATCGATTAAGTATTTCCTTGTTAATAAAGAAATTGAAAACATTGATGAAATGTGGAAAATATGTGAAAAGAGGTATAATTGGGTAATCCTTAGTGGGATTTTGTATCCCAAGAATTCCTGATGATAAAAGGAATACCAATGAGGAAAATAAAAGAGAAATAAAAAGAAATGCTCAAAAAGAGATGTTTAAATGAGAAATAAACAAGACAATGTGGAATAATGCATAATGATGCATCTAGAAGGATAATAAGTATCCAATAAAGAGAATTTCGAAATAATAAGGTTTCTTGGGTGTCAAGGAGCCCTAATAAAGGAAAAGGGAGAGAAAATACCATAATTATAAAATAAAGAGACAATGGGAATACATAATCCATTAATTATGTATTTTTAATAAAAGGAAGTATTTTTCTAAGGAGATATATATATATATATATTCGTGGTAAATAGATAAAAGGGCAAGAATAATGATAATAAGAGAAAGGATTTTCGTTTTTCTAGGTATCCATGAGATAAGGAATATCAAGGAAGAAAAGGAGAGAGAGAGTATGCTTCTCCATGAAGGAAAAGGTTTCCTTTAAAGATTGGGACTCGGTTTCTCTTGGAGCAATGTCTTAGGGCGTGGATGACCTCCCCTATATAAAGGGGAAGCCCTTTCGAGTCCAGGAAGAGATCCCACGACCCCTCTCTTCTTTCTTCTTCTTCCTCTACATCCTTTTTCGTTTAAAACCCTATCGGGGTAAAGCAAGGTGATTCTGGCATGACAAGGAGACCAAGGGGGGACTAAGAGGAAGGTTGGACATGCCCCGAGGTCAGAGCAAGGCTTAGCCATCAAGGCCGCGCCCCGAAGCATGCACAACAGCCGTTGCCAAGCTGCAGTGACGGTTGCAGGTGCTTGGCCTAATGGACGAGAAACCAATCGTCTTGGACGCGGTTTATTAGCACCTTGGGTGCGCGAGGGCTTGGCGGAGCTAGCGGGAGCATCGTCGGAGGTCGGCGGAGTGAAGAGAGGCAAGGAGAGGCGACACAAGTTGTCGCTAGGGCGACAGCAAGGGCATGTCGCGAGGTTGAAGAAAGGAGGGAGACGCTGGACTGATTTTCCCTTTTGCAGACAGAAGTTGCGCTTAAATTACAAAGGGCAAAAGCGTAATTCAATTATAAACTCTTTGAGCGGGTTGCATGGGGTCTGGCGACGTGGCGCTCTGTGATTGGTCCAAAGAAGGTAATTTTATAAAATTCATATCTCTCTAATGGTAGCTCGGATGAGTATGCATAAAATATGAAACTTGCTCAGAAAATCGAGAGGAATCTAAATAAAATATAATTGAAGCCTGATTCCTTATGCAATTCGAAAAGTAGTGTAATTTATCAACTTTAATGAATTAATGGTTAAGAAACCCTATTTTGATGTAATTAATGTGAGTAATAGGGTTTATTTGATGGATAAAGTTGATATTAATCTGTTAATCATAAAGAGATACTTTAAGATCGAAAAAGATGAATCTTGCACGTAATTAGTTTAATTGAAAGTTCATGTGCATGAACATGCTTTAATGGGCCTTGAAACCCTAATGTTGACTAATTTGACTATCAATGGCTTTAATTGATTAATTTCATGATTAAAGTTGGAATATGCTGAATATAAGCTATTTCGAGCATTAAGTTCCTAATTTGTAGATAAATGCCCTAAATGTAGTAATTAGGGTTTTCTGATGAATAAAAGATGGAATTGTAACAAATAGAGTTCATATGGGAATTAGACCATCATGAATTATGAGTTGTTAATATGAAAGAAATTAAAGGTGATAATTGAGTATAATGACCTAGAAATAACTTAAAAGGATAAAGAAGGTAGTTTTAGTATAAAAGAGAAATAATCAACTTTAATTGGGCTTATGGTGTTGAAATTAGGGTTTATGAACTAAGAGAGCATTTAATATGATAAAAGCGTTATGGAGGCAAAAACCCTAATAAAACGCTAATGTGGTCTAGAAAGCCTAAGGTGGAATCCAAGTCTAGCTTTAGAATGTTCTGGATAAACTATAACACTTGGATCGTATGCATTAATTTTAGGATATTGTTGATTGCTTATTGATTGATTCTTTATCCTTATTTCTTGGGCAATCAAGTTGCTCTTGATCAGGTATGTGGTTAATTATGGATAACCGCCTTAGTTTCCCAAGGATTTTTCAAATGGTTAACCACATTGAATGCAAATTATCTATTGGATGTTCATATTTGCAAATCATAAAGTCACTATGATTATCACATTAAAATTAGAAATATGTATTCTCGCACCTACATGCCACCCTGATGGATGATGCCAAAGGTCAGGCCCAGATGGGTAGACCAATGGACACCTTGAGTGGTGACCCCAGGCACCAAGAAGGTGGCCTATGATATTGCATGACTAGTGGGCACCATGAGTGGTGACCCCCAGGCACCAAGCTTGGGATTGAGAAGGTGGTCGTAAGTCATTGGCAAAGGGCACCCTAAGGTGGGTATGCCAGGGTTAGGGAAAAAGCGGTGGAGAATGTCATACTGAAAAGTGTAAATTGGATTGTTAATTAATTTGGTTGTGATTATTAAATTGTTAGCCATATTTGCAAGATTTTGGTTATTCCCACATACCAGTATATTTCGATATACTGACTGACGATTTGTTTGTCGACATTTTAGGAACAACAATTGAAAGAACTAATAGTAAAGTGACACATTGTGAAAGTAAAACATAAAGTGCAAGGAGGATTAGTTAGAGTGGATTCAAGCTTGGATAGATAGATTCCCAAGGTTTTCAAAGGTAAGTAAAGTTTTAATTTTATACCAAATTTCAGTTATTTAGTAGAATTTCATAATTGTTATTGATTATTTGTCGAACCTTTGATCCTGTTTATTGAATAACGGCTCTGACCTTCGGGTCTCCCTTAATTGGGGGTTACCAGGAGACGGGGTCGTTACACTTTATGCCCAAAAGAAATTGTAAGATTAGGTAGATTTTATTGATTAATCTCACCATGTTTCAATAGGGTGTGATACTTTCTTTCTGACACATCAGTATGTTTTAGATGAAGTTCATTGTGATACACTATCACGGTGTCTCCAGAGTGTCATCAAACTCTTGGCTAAAATATTTCACCATTGATCACATCAATGTATCTTAATACTTTACCAAGTGAGTTACGTGCTTCATTCATAATATTCTTGAACACTTCAAGAGATTCATACTTGTATTAAATACAAATTTCAATATCTACTGATCGCATCAGTAAACATAATGAGGTACTTGTAACTACCTTTAGCATTCATTCTAAAAGTTCTACGTACATCAGTCTATACTAGTCCTAATGGAATAGTCGATCTCCTACTACATCTAGGAAGATGCTTTTGTCACATTGCGCAACAAATAAGATATGCATGTCTGAATTGGTTCAATAAACAAAAGAGTCTAGATAACCATCATATGGATTGTAGAAATGCATTTCTCATTTATGCTCTCTAGATGATAGTGTTATAGGTATTCAATTTGTTTGAGTTATCATGTCATTCAGTATATGTGTCATACACATTTGTCTTTACAACTATCAAGGAAATATATTTCAAACTATAGAAATAGCAAGAAGTATATTTATAAGCCATTGTACTTGATAAAAAGATAAGTCTTACGCAATGAACTCAACCTCCATAGTGGATATCGCTCTAACAGTTTTCTTGGAAGATTTCCAAGAATTGGTCCTCGATGGAAAAAGACATACCACTAGTGGCGTGGCAAACCGCAACGCTAAGTGAGAGTACTCAAACCAAAACATGATCGATCACTAATTAGTCACATCATTAGAAAGAGATATAATTAAAACCAAACTGAGCTTTCTGAAACATGTCCAAGAACATTTACATAGATGTCCAACACCTTGCATAAAAGTATAGACCATATCATGTATGTTTACAACTATTCTATGGCCTCAACCACAACCTGATTATAAATGATATTATCCCCATAATTACATCACTTAGAAACATCACTATGCTACCAAAAACTCAAGTTGGTGAAACATCATCTACAAAACTTCCCCACCCAGACCTAAGAGTACAGGGACGACTCCAGGACACACTAAACAACTAGCCAACCTTCTTCCTCTATATATCTCCAGGATGCTCCTCCTCACTACCAGGGTCTGATGATGTTGTTGGTGATCATGTAAAATGATGTGGTGACCCAATACATATCACCTAGTCTAGTGTAATGATGAGTAATATGAGATTACATGGTCAAATGTCTCTAGATATGTTTGAGAAACTATCTTTGTATACACTGTATAGTGGGGTGACCAAACGTTATATTGAGATGTGTAATGAGTTTTCTTTGGTAACTTAATTGACCTAACAAGAACTTTGTGAGGTTGTTCAGATACAATTAGAGATTAGATTAAAATTTCATGTGATCATGATAGACCTAAATATCATATCTTCAAAAAATTATTTGATAGGTTAAATAGTAGAAACCATGCCTTCAACTTGGAAGAAATCCTCTTTTGGTCATGGTGAAAATGTGTTTCAATCGCAACGAACCTTCTAGTAAATTGTTATTGAAAATACAAGATCTCAGATGATTTGATTAGTTGGGGCTGAGGAGTTAGTCAAATATATATAATTTGGGTCCCACGAGGCTTGGATCCATCGTTCCCAGGTCCAAAATACTAGGAGCAGGTGGCCGTAATCGAGACTCTTATCGAAGTAGTCACCTGTGAGGAATCGAGGAGGCTAGCGAGGTGGCCAGAGTTTGTGCACTCTTCGGATCAAAACAACCACTCACAATATTCTTGGGTGATATACATAGAACGAGCAACCTCTCACCCTACACTCTCCTCTCCACAACCATACACAACAATAGAAGGATGGAGGAGGAAGAAGGGTTCACGACAGAGATTGAAGCTGCTCTGACTCCTTGGTGTGATATTGTTGAGTTAAATCTCTGCTTACATCCAGGTGATTCTGCAGAAGCCTTGCCAAGCATTAGGGTCCAATCACCGGGCGCCGACGGATGTACTCCCACTATAAGGTTCCTCGCTGATCCTTCTGCTTGCGGTGGTACTTTTGTAGAGAGACAAATCCTTAGGTAGCAGCTAGGGATGCGAGGAGAAGAACCATCACAGGGAGACTGTTTTTCCCCTTTCCCCTCTCCTGTGGTGGCCATGGTGGTCGACCCCTCCACCGTCGTCCGAAGTAGATTGGGTTGGGGAATGCATCACCTCACATCCCCGCCGAAAACGAGCACTCCCTTGAGTCGTGCGACCCTAGAAGAAGCACCCGATACCGAGAGATGGAGGTGTTGGGTCCGAGTTTTATGGATGCACAATCTTCCCAGCTTGCTCTATTTCTACCTACAACTGTTGGACTGAGCTGAGGCTTCAGGGGCAATAATCCACCATGATCAAGGCTTCTCAGACCCACGAAGCATCCTGAAGATTTTGGTTGTACAAGGATCTTGGAAGGAAGGCCTCACCTCGGCTCGTTGCTCGTCGGAAAAGACCCTAGCGGCAACATCTATGGATCACCCTTGCAGAGCAGGCAGGTCGCGATCTGTGATCCCAGTCCACAGCGGCGCGTGAGACCAAGGATGAAAGGTGCTATGCTATGCACGATTTCTCGTCGGAGTGCGAGATCGCGAAGCGACACAGAGCAGACGGAAACGGGCGTCGCACGCCGCTGAGGCAGAAACCATGGGAAGGGAAGGAGGATATCACGACTCCAGTAGGTGGGTCATATAGCTGGCGGGTCCATACCAAAGATCTGATTACAGTTAACCACCCAAAAGGTAATATTTGAAAATATTCTCAGAAAATGTCTTATTCATTGAAAATGCCTAGTAAATAGCTCACATGGCCAATAAATATGTATAAAATACCCATGGACTCAGAAAAACATTACCTTTAATCCTAGACTCTAGATCAGACCCTTGATCCATTATGAATGATGATATTTAATTTAGAGTATGATGTTCCTTTTTAGGGTTCGTTAAATTAAATAAATAGTATATAGTTGATATTAATTCTCATAAAATTATACTAGAACCATTATAATGATGAAAACCCATTTGTGAACTCTATTTTGGGTTTTATTGATCAATATTAGGCTTTTTTTTATTAAGGACTAATTAGATGCTTTAACCCTTCTATTATTATAGAAACTAGGAAAAGCCTCAGAAAAATATGAAATTCATATCAGGCCTTTACAATGTCATATAGATCAGACTAAAAATACTAGATGCAATCCTAACATTAGATTGACCTAGTTTTGACCAAAACCCTATTTTGGACCTAAATTACCTAGAATATGATGAACATTTATTAATGATGATTAATTGTTATTAATCAAGTCATGGACAAATATCTTGATGATCATGGATGTATAAAGAATCTATGAACTCGGGTACGTGGATATAATTATATGACTAGATTTGCTGGATGTTAAATATATGTACTTGCTTGCTTGTATTTGAAATACATTGTTGGATGTAGATCTATATGTATTGTCATTTCCGCCTTGAACAATAAGAATGCTAAAGAAAGAAAATGGAATGTAGTTACTGATGGTTCATTAATCTCCCTATTATAGAGGGAAAGTATTAATGTTGACTAGCACCTCCCTAATGGTACAAGGTACGTAGGGAGATCCCTAATGGTACAAGGTACGCAGGGATAGGGCCCAATAATATATGTTTGTGCTAAGTCCACCATAGTAATACATGTCCATTGAAAAATGATTAATAACTTGGGTTTACCTGATTTTCTGCCATTAAATAATGTTTCTTTCTCTCTTTCTTCTTTTTCAAGTATTTTCAATATGCCATCATAGTATAGCTCTTTAATTCCACGTACCAACTTTTGTTGATGTTTTTGTTTCTCGTATTTTCTAGGTCCGGAGCTATAATGGGATAAAGGATTAGGATGTGAGCAAGTTGTACAGGTTGTACCTTTTGTGTTAAGATCCTAGCATACATGTTCATACTTGTGTAAAATTTTCTATTCAATATGTAAATGTAAATCATTTTGTAATTCATTTTGTATAAAAATACATGTTGAATGTTGAGTATGTTATGGTTGTATGTTCATGTATGTGTATTATGCTTCTGCATCGCTTTTGATATGATTGGATGATGTTTTTGGATTCTGACATCTCATTCCCAATAAGGTTTGGAGAAATCAAAATCTGGGGACCTCACATGTGAGACTCATGTCCGAGTGAGAGACAAAACTCTCAACAGTGTCTTTTACATACATCAAATTATGTAATTAAAGAGATAAGGTAGATAATATTACAAAATTGAAAGATTAGCATAATATTAAAGGAACAAATAGAGCTAACTCCATATGTATAGTGGAGTTCTCTTACCACATTATATAACATCTAAATATTAAAGGAGATAAAATGAGGGTTATTATCCAATATGAGTTGTTGAATAACCCTAATAGATATGCTACATGGCTGATGTGACATCCCCAAATTTTCAACACCTTGACCACGTGTGTTGCATCCAAATCAAAATGCTCACCTCAACAAAGATCCCAATTTAAACTCACACATTAATCCAAGAAGATAAAAATCAAGGGAGTCAGAGGAAAAAAAACAATAGCACATGCACATGAGAAATAAACCAACCACAACAAAAAGCTCACCATTCAACATATAATTACAAAATAAATTGTTACAACATTTGATATTACACTGAATGATAATCTCTTACATAGGCAAGAACTACATCTACAACATGATCTTTTATACAATAGGTGCACTTGTACATATGCTCACCACACAACTTTATCTCAACAATTCAAGGTCTTCAAGATCATATGTCGACAACCTAAACAAAAGATTACAAGTGGTACACATTAGCACAATATTCTAAAATAATGTAATGAGTATGCCTACATGTCTTTTTACATACCTCTCATTACTATGACTTGGAAATAAGATAAAACTAATACGTGGCAATTAAAAGACAACAAAAGAATACTTGCACAAAGAATGTTTATTAAGAACAGAGTACACATATTTAAAGCACATTTCCATCATATACTCTTGCATCTACCACCAAAGGGATAAATGCTTTTAGGTCTTGTGATCTCCTACCCAAGAGTTAGACCACTTCAATGCATTATAATACCAAAGAGTTTAGTGGTATCATATGATGGACCAGATATATTATGTTTGTGTGTGTTCAAAACTATATATATAGAAAATCAAGCAAGGTAGCATACAAGAACAATTATTTCACCCATTATCATATGCCAAGTATTTTTTACATATAATACAACCATACTATATAATAGGACAAGTAAGAGGTAAAGCATACCTTGAATTGAGATAACCTAAATAACATTCTTGATATCAAATATATCTTTGTCAACCCTTAAACAAGACAAGATCACATGACTTATATATATTATATAATGGTTGTGCTAAAGAAACTTATGCAAGTGGCTTGTCAAGATTATGTCAAAGCATTATCCATTCTAGCTAAGGTTCTCCTAACCCATATTTCGTGGGTAGTCACATGCTTAGTCTCTATGAGCTCATTCATCTCTATGGGTATCTCATATGAAATACTTAATCTTCCCACTTTAGTCTGGGGTTCTCGGATTACCACATTGGTGAGTGGACATGTTTACAAGCCCTAGCCACATAAGCACAGACCAAAGAATTATATGACATTATGTTTATAGATATTTACGCATGATATAGTATTTCCCAACTCTCTCTCTCTCATATATGCAACCACTATATTCCTATAAGGAACCACCACCACAAGATCAATGCTTTATAGAAACTAACACAATTACCTCCTCCAGGGTCTTGGGACTCTCTCTCCCTCACCCATATGGTAGGTACTCATATTCATGTTCATATATACATATATAGCCAACATCTCTCTGACTCTAGGGTTTGGTCCCCTCAAGGACATGTAGGGTTCAATCAGACAATAAGAATCATCCATAAAGATACTCAAGAGTAGTCTAGTTTAGGACATATCACAACAAATAGTTCTCATAATTCTCATATATTAGAGTTTAGGTTCTATTACCTTCTCCCTCTGATTCTCGCTCTCTTTGGAGTTAACCCTATAACTGGTCCTAATACTACAAGTCCACCTTTGTAAAAGAGCTTGAGGCTCTTGCTGGTTCACATCCTTATCTTAGAGAATGACCACTTTCTGTTATATCATCCATGCATTTACTACCTTAGAGTTGAATGCATTCAATTTAGACATCACACAATGGGTCAAGGGGTTGAAAATCTAGGGACGTCACAGCTGAATTACATATTTTATTAATCCGTGGGGTGTTTAAGGTGTACCAATGAAACTTCTAGTTGACCACTCTGAAGCCACAATCAGCTCCATACAAGATCTAGGATGGTGGAAATCCTAACATCTCTTCCCCTCAGTCTGTACGAGTCTACCGCAGTGACATATCAGTAAAACTGTAATCAGCCTAGTCTGCCCTAGGCACATAGGCCACAACACTAGAAACAAGGGTATTCAACCCTAAAATTTGAGGTCTGACCACAACCATCCTCAATCACATCACACAGAGATAATACATATACATACATACACACACACACACACAGATATATATATATATATATATATATATATATATATATATCTATGTGTGTATATATATATATATACATATAGAGAGAGAGAGAGAGAGAGTCAGGCTAGAATACACTCGAGTGTATTCGAAGCAGAATACACTCAAGTAGTTTTTCATGATGTAATATTTTTTTCAAAAATCTAATCCATTGATCTTCTTAAACATCTTGTGAATAGCACATACACAAAATTTGAACACATTTGGACATTTATAGGTCATGTTATAAAGACCGCAAAAAATATGCATTTTAAATTAGTTTTGCACATCGATTTTGTTGCCCTTGGATGAGTGGCTTACACTCATCTAAATGGGTTCAAAATTTGTATGTAGCCTAGTTATAGTATGACAGTGAAGATCGATGGTTTACATTTTCCAAAAAATAGTCTTGATATGCAAACACACTTGAGTGTATTTGTGCGGTTTGTACACTCCAGTATATTCTATCCTCTCTCTCTCTCTCTCTCTCTCTCTCTCTATATATATATATATATATATATATATATATATATATATATATATATGTTCGAAACATGGCCTTGACTTCTCTCCAAAATCTTGGGATCAGGATGACAAGGATATACCCCCCTTCACATACATATACTCAACAATATACAACTCTGAGTTTCCCTTCTGGAATATTCGTTTTATAATTCAGCAAGTTCTGACATTGTAATAGTTCTAAGTCACATGGAACTACATGATTAGGGTTTCACTTGATTAATCAGGACAATCAGGTGTTTTTAGGCTGCATCAATCAAGTTACATATAGACAATTATAGTGTTTCTATAAAATTTGTGGTTCTTAACAACTCTAGAAGATATAAAATGTATGAAACATATTAATCATCACAATATAACAAAGTAATAGTCCATTTCCTTCCATGAAGAAGCTAGATTTTCCATTAGAGCTCAAAACATACCCAAAGGCCAATCAGCATAAAATAACATCACTTGTTGCAAAACATCATTACCGTTAAATACTTTGTAGAGGGTTCAACATGTCACCAACAAACTTGTTACCTTTGAACCCAACATAAGTGTTCATTAATCACAAGATTTATGACATTTCTAAGAGTATCATAATGGAGTTATCTTTATCAATATGACTTGTGTCCCTTCTTAATTTCAATATTCAATAAAAGGTAGAAGTATTAAGCTGTCATCAATTAACCATTGTAAGAACGGCTCAAGGATGTGGATTGGATTAGTATAACTAATCAACATACATAGGTAAACAATTGATTCATTAGCACACTTAGGCAAACCATCATTTCATTAGCACACTTAGTTAAACACTTAATCAATCCATCATTTCATTACCACACCTGGGTAAATCATCATTTCATGTAGGGCTTAGCCAAATGCCAAACCATCAGTTCATTCATGGACTTAACCCAAAAGCAAAGCCATCGGTTCACTTATAGAGTTGGCCAAAAACATCAATATTTATATATAGCATACCCATTGGAGCATTGAGATGCTTATACAAAAAGAAAACGAATAGATTATTAATGTATTTAACCAAAAGAAAAACCATCATATCATTGATGGACTTAGCAAAAATATCATATTAATGACTCTATCATAAACATCGGTTCATTAACTTAGTGAAGCCATCGGTTCTTAGACAAAATAGTTTCTTTGATTTGCACACAAAGTAAAATCATCATTTCCTACTCCTAACAAAACCATCATTTCAAGGAAAAGGTAGAACCTTCAATTCATAGGTCAAGTAAAGCCATCGATTTCAGCAATAAGTAAAACCAATGATTTCCACACTACACAAAAAATAGTCCAGTGCACTAAGTAAAATCCATTGTTTCATACTTCTAAAACCAAGTTAATTCATCATAGAAGAAGAAACATTCATAATATCTAAAGATAGTTTACAACACCCAACTATCAAACATATATGCAAAATAGTGTACAAAGAATCATCTTTCTTCCACAATACCAAGTTTCTAGGGTATGCTCTATTTAGAACAAGTTAAAACCAAACAAGAAATGGGTTGAACGTTATATAACTCATCTCAAGGTGAAGATGAACGTCCAAACAATAAGGTGACTCAAGAAGAGAAGATGAAAAGCCTAATTTTGCATTCCCAATGCTCAAAGGTGGCCTCATTCTTCAAGAACAGGGGTAGATCTATGGGTAAAGAGAGAAGAAAAGAGATTCTTCAACCACATGCATCAAATCCACCATGAATACTAGGGTTCCACCTATGACATCCCTAGATTTTCTAAAACTTAATCTGATGTGTGACGTCCAAATTGAAAACCTCACCTCAGCGAGAATCCCAATTTAAACCCCACACACTAGGCTAAGAAGAAAATTAAGGGAGTCAAAAGGAAAACAATCAGTAGCACATGTACATGAACAATAATAAAACCATACAACACGTGTTCACCATTCAACATATAATTATAACATGAATTGTTATAACAATTGATATTACATATTGAACAACAAACTTAAACATATGCATGTACAACAGTTGCAGGATCTTAAGACAACATGTCCACCTGTACATCAGCTCGCCACACAACTCTCAACTATCCTGGATCTTCAAGAGCATAACCACAACCTAAACAAAAGATTACATGCGGTACACATCAGCACAATATTCAAGAATATTGTACTGAGTACGCCTACATGTCTTTTATATACCTCTCATCATATTTTGCCAATAAGATAAAACTAATATACTTGGCAGTAATAGAAGAATATAAGAAAAGCATATACCTACGCAAAGATGTTCATTAACAAAAGAGAACACATATTTTAAGCATATTTCCATCATACATCTCGTGTGTCTACCACCAAGTGGCTTGGACGTCTTTAGGCCTTATGATCTACCACTAAGTGGTTTGTGATCATTATACAAACATCATATGATCTACCACCAAGTGGTTGGTGATCATTATGCATGCGCTCTACCACCAAGTGGTTTATGAGCTATCTTATGATGGAACATCTATATTATGTTTGCAGGTGTTCATAGCCATAAGTATGGAAATTCAAGCAACATATCATACAAGACAATCATTTCAATCAATACCATATGCCAAGTCTTTACTACCATATAACACAAGCATAATGTATAATAAGCCAAGCAAGAGGTAATGTCATACCTTGATCAAGAGATAACCTAATCACATATTCCTCATGTCATCTATATCTTTGACAAACCTAATCAAGACAAGATCATATACTAACATTAGGTTCTCATCATCTTACATCTCATATTAACCCTAATTGTGTTCATTAGGGTTTGCTTTAGATCATTATGTTATATACATTATTACTTGTCTTATCTTCATCCTTATGTGGGATTTATGTTACTGATGTTATGTTCCAGATTAGGATACATAATCTGAATATCAGGTTCCATATCATTATTTATACATATTAACCCTAAGTTAAATGTATTTCTCGAATTAGGGTTGCATCACATGTATTACAGGTCATCTTCATATAACATGAATTATATGCATCTAACAGATATCCAATTTTCATCTCATCTTAATAATACTGATATGAACTCACTCTGTAAATTTCATCATTTATTGAGCATGTATGTATTAATTGCATTATCTTTAGTGTTATTAGCCCTAATTAGCCATATTAATCAAATTATATGCTTTTGTGCATCAACATTACCATATCTGACTTCATATGCACTATAAAGATGATTATAGACTTACTGAAATTTTTTCATAATTTTAAAACATCGTTTGATATTTATTACTCATGAAATAAGTATAACGTATCTTACGTGATATCACTGATATTAAAGCATCAAAAGCCTGATATTATACTTTCATTGTATTCTACTAATTTTTATGAGAATTTTGGTATATTACTTGTATTTTTCTGATTGTCGAGCTAGTTACTGTGAATTAAAGAAGATCTGAGCAATTTGTGAGATAAAAACCCAATGTGCCAATCGGAGGCCGACACGTGTAGGCGCTGCTCTTCTTATCCCAGGTGGAGCCGGTCTGGTTCTTGGTTGTGGACCTGGATTTCCTCTCATCATCTCTGTGCTCATATCACGCTTTCAGCTTGGACCGAACTAGGTTTCCCTTCCTCGCGCGATCATGCAGTCTGAGTCCCCCAAGCGGGATTCTATTCAACGCCGCTGCCGCATATAGCCGCTCTAGCGAGCAGTCTGTAGGTGATCTTCAGAAGCTCCTCAGACCTCCACTACCTTAGGAACCATTGTAGGGAGACTCCAATGCATGAGACCACTGCTAAGAGCACAGGGTCTGACCGCCATCTCTCTCTCTATCTTCCGATCCTTCTTCCCTTGCTCTCCTTCTAGACGCCCAACACACGATGCCGGTGTGTGTTATTACCTGGCACACACTGCCTCCGCCCTCCTGGGATCTGTGCAAGCACCACTGTGGGGCGTGGGGGCAGCAGCATGCATCGTCTCCATGTCTCGCGACTATGCCCATCAATTCTCCAACGCACGAGGCAACTGCCGCCTCTTCCTACTCCTCCATCCAGAACCACCACATCCTCCACCTATGGTTCTACACATATCGTTCTCCACCTGACGATGCTTGCATCAGTCTTCAGTGTCAACGTGAGGTGGACCTCGAATAGGGACAACTGGCGATCCATGCCACCTCTCCTGCTGCAACTGCATCTAGGAGGATTTGCTCAAAATTTACTTCTGTTGGTGGGCACTTCCACTGGACTCCGGCGTTTGGCATACCATCAGGATGGCGAGGGCTACATCATTATATCTAGGTGGAGGAGAAGTTGGGGTGAGGAGCTAGAGTTCCCTCATCTCCTCTCCATATTCCACAAGAGTTTGAAGGGGTTCTACACGTCTTATGTCGTGTGATAACCCACGATCAAAGTCGTGGAGAGGACTAGTGTCGTGGCCTAAACTCTCAACGTGACTACGTATCTGACAGTGGTGAAAAAAAAGGTGAATTCACTGTTGAGTTAGGCTTTATCCAAAGGGTGAAACATTGCCGAGTTACAAATCCAATTATCTTCATATATGCAGCTTCTATAACACCAGATGCGTTGTGTGACATGAGTATTTCACAATGCCCAAGCTTCTTAACATGAAACATTGGTTTAAAACTCAACCGTATGACCTATCAATTATATTCCTCAAAGAGGAATAACCTATGGATCCAAATCATTATACAAACCTCAATCAACACTCCAACTTTACTAAAACACTTGGGATTCTCAAAACAACTCAACATGCATGACTTCACTTGTGTCATTGGACATTTTAAGATTCCAAAAGTCCACTCTGTCACATCCTACACACCTTAAAAGAACATTTTCATCCTCAAAATTAAGCCAGAAACCACTTTGTCACATTATATACATCTTACAAGAAATTTCATCATCGAAATTAAGTCATTCTCGTACTCCATGAAAAAACTAAGGATCTTCTTCCATATGTATGAAACTATCTTAGTTGCAACATATCCAAAAACAAAGCTCCATATCCATCTCCAAACTACCATTAGGAGGTTTTAAAACATCTAAGGTGAATCACCCCTTCATAGAAGGCTCAAACAAGGGTTTATAAACTCTGATTAGGTCGTAACATATCTCATTGTTAGGGTTTCATCCTTATCTTTGCCCATGAATTAGGGTTTCATCATCATATTACCATGTTCTAAAGGAGTTAGCTAAAGTTAACCGATTATGTCAAGGTGTCATCAACATTATGTTGTGCTACCTATCAAACTATGTTTTTTTTTAATTTATTAATCACTAAGATTAACACCTCTTGTCACTTGTTTCATTCATATGATCTTATTTAATTGCTCATACTAAATTGAATCATTTACTAGTGAATTCATCACAAGATTAAACGACAATTTCACATTAATCATCATTATTTATGTACATGGTTAACCATTTATGCATTGCCATCTATTAAACCATCTTTAGGTTTCCATCTTATCATGTCTATATATCACGTCTCGAGATTAGGTCACATCCTTATATATATTGTATCATGGTTGTGCTAAACCAACTTATGTCAGTGGCTAATCAAACATATATCAAAACTTCACCTAGTCCAACTGAGGTTATCCTGACCCATATCATGAGGGTAGTTTCATGCTCAGTCTCTCTGAGCTAACTCAACTCTATGAGTATCTCATATGCATATACTTTATCTTTCCTCTCTTAGTTTAGGGTTCTCAGATTACCTCATTCGCACTAGTGATTAACTTCACAAGGTCTAGCCACATAAGAACAAACCAAAACATGACATGATGTTCTCATCACAGGTCTTCTACCCATGAAACACTATCTCTTACACATGCCACTAGTGTCCTATGTGGGGAACCACCAACCCGACCTCGAGGCTTCATAGAAACTAACATAGCTACCTCCTCTAGGGTCTTGGGCTCTCTCCCTCACCCAGATGGTAGGCACGCATATTCTTATTCACTTGCACACATAACCAGCCTCTCTCTGTCTCTAGGTTTGGTCCTCCCAAGGACATCTAGGGTTCAACAAGACTATAGGAATCATGCATTAAGCAACTCAACTCATTCACTCAGGAGTAGTCTAGTTTAGGACATATCATAACACATATCTCAAAATTCTCATATTTTGGAGTTTAGGTTATCTAACCTTCTCCCAATGGGCCTCACTCTCTCTGGAGTTAACCCCAAAACTAGTCCTAATACTAGAAGTCCTCCTTCATAAAAGAGCTTGAGACTCATGCTGACCCTCAACCTTGTCTTAACTTAACTTATCACATCTCATAAAAGAACTCATACTTGCATCATCAGAACTTATCTCAAATTCTCAAACTGAACTTAAGTCCTCAAAGACAAACATAAATCATCTTAATCATCTTATATCATCTATATAATACTTACATCATATCATCAAAATTTATATCATCTATTCCATCTATCATAGAATACCAAAAAGGCTCTAGACATCTAATCTAGAACTACTCTCCCTTCTAGACTGATGTCATCACTTTCACTTAGTTTGCATGACCACCTCCTACTCGTACATGTGTGGGGACACATTTTTGTAATACATATATAATAAAATATTGTATAGTTTTTCTCCGATAAAACATGTGTTAGAGAAAACTATCAAGGTTCGATCCGATTAGAATCAAAAACCAAATCCAGAAAATGAGTGTCCCACACATAGTAGAGAGTATAGTGTCATGAAAACTAGTGAAAAGGGTGAGAACATGGTGTAGACCAGTGTAGATACTCTAGACAATGAGCGTTACATGTCTAGGGTTTCTATTCCCTTAATGCACGTCATTTCCAAATAGTGAAACGTCCCATATCGCTGCACTATAAGGAAAGAATGACATCTAAGGACTTTCTACACAACAAGCACTAGTCTAGACCTAGTTCTCAAACATCTAGGTGCTAACCTAGAGGCTAGGTCAGATCTAGTCTCTAAAAGATGACTAATCTAACCCTAATGATTATTAAGTTCAAGGTTCTTTTATTTTGAGTTGCATAATGAGCAAATGTCATGCTTTACTAATGTTCATACTCTGATACCACCTGTGACATCCCCGGATTTTCTAAAACTTAATATGATGTGTGACGTCCAAATTGAAACCCTCACCTCAGTGAGAATCCCAATTTAAACCCCGCACACTAGGCTAAGAAGAAGAAAATCAAGGGAGTCAAAAGGAAAACAATCTGTAGCACATGCACATGAACAATAATAAAACCATACAACATGTGTTCACCATTCAACATATAATTACAACATGAATTGTTACAACATTTGATATTACATATTGAACAACAAACTTAAACATATACATGTACTACCACTAAACTGCAAGATCTTAAGACAATAGTTCCACCTATACATCAGCTCGCCACACAACTCTCAACTATCCTCGATCTGCAAGAGCATAACCACAACCTAAACAAAAGATTACATGCGGTACACATCAGTAAAATATTCAATAATATTGTATTGAGTACACCTACATGTCTTTTATATACCTCTCATCATATCTTGGCAATAAGATAAAACTAATATACTTGGAAGTAACAGAAGAATATAAGAAAAGCATATACTTGTGCAAAGATGTTCATTAATAAAAGAGAACACATATTTTAAGCATATTTCCATCATACATCTTGTACGTCTGCCACCAAGTGGCTTTCACGTCTTTAGGCCTTATGGAGTCAAAAGGAAAACAATCAGTAGCACATGCACATGAACAATAATAAAACCAAACAACACGTGTTCACCATTCAACATATAATTACAACATGAATTGTTACAACATTTGATATTACATATTGAACAACAAACTTAAACATATACATGTACTACCACTAAACTGCAAGATCTTAAGACAATAGGTCCACCTGTACATCAGCTCGCCACACAACTCTCAACTATCATGGATCATCAAGAGCATAACCACAACCTAAACAAAAGATTACAAGTGGTACACATCAGCACAATATTCAAGAATATTGTACTGAGTACGCCTACGTGTCTTTTATATACCTCTCATCATATCTTGGCAATAAGATAAAACTAATATACTTGGAAGTAACAGAAGAATATAAGAAAAGCATATACTTGTGTAAAGATGTTCATTAACAAAAGGGAACACATATTTTAAGCATAATTCCATCATACATCTCGTGCGTCCGCCACCAAGTGGCTTTGATGTCTTTAGGCCTTATGATCTACCGCCAAGTGGTTTGTGATCATTATACAAGCATCATATGATCTACCACCAAGTGGTTTGTGATCATTATACAAACATCATATGATCTACCACCAAGTGGTTTGTGATCATTATGCCTGCTCTCTACCACCAAGTGGTTTATGAGCTATCTTATGATGGAACATCTATATTATGTTTGCAGGTGTTCATATCCATAAGTAGGGAAATTCAAGCAACATATCATACAAGACAATCATTTCAATCAATACCATATTCCAAGTCTTTACTACCATATAACACAAGCATAATGTATAATAAGCCAAGCAAGAGGTAATGGCATACCTTGATCAAGAGATAACCTAATCACATATTCCTCATGTCATCTATATCTTTGACAAACCTAATCAAGACAAGATCATATACTATCATCCGGTTCTCATCATCTTACATCTCATCTTAACCCTAATCGTGTTCATTAGGGTTTTCTTTAGATCATTATGTTATATACATTATTACTTGTCTTATCTTCATCCTTATGTGGGATTTATGTTACTGATCTTATGTTCTAGATTAGGATACATAATCTGAATATCAGGTTCCATATCGTTATTTATACATATTAACCCTAAGTTAAATGTATTTCTCGAATTAGGGTTGCATCACATGTATTACGGGTCATCTTCATATAACATGAATTATATGCATCTAACGGATATCCAATTTTTATCTCATGTTAATATTACTGATATGAACTTACTCTGCAAATTTCATCATTTATTGAGCATGTATGTATTAATTGCATTATCTTTAGTGTTATTAGCCCCAATTAGCCATATTAATCAAATTATATGCTTTCGTGCATCGACATGACCATATCTGACATCATATGCACTATAAACATGAATATAGACTTACTGGCATTTTTCCATAATTTTAGAACAGCGTTTGATATTTATTACTCATGAAACAACTATAAAGCATCTTACATTATATCACTAATATTAAAGCATTAAAAGCCTGATATTATACTTTCATTGTATTCTACTGATTTTTATGAGAATTTTGGTATATTACTTGTATTTTTCTAATCGTCAAACTAATTAATGTGAATAAAAGAAGATTTGAGAAATTTGTGAGATAAAAACCTAATGGGCCAATCGGAGGCCGACACGTGTAGGAACTGCTCTTCTTATCCCAGGCGGAACCGGTCTGGTTCTTGGTTGTGGACCCAATTGTCCTCTCATCATCTCTGTGCTCAGATCACGTTTTCAGCTTGGACCGAACCGGGCTGCCCTTCCTCGCGCGATCATGTGTCTGAGTCCCCCAAGCGGGATTATGTTCAATGCCGCCACCGCAAATAGCCGCTCTGTCGAGCAGTCTGTAGGTGATCTTTAGAAGCTCCTCAGACCTCCACTACCTCAGGCGCCGTCAAAGGGAGACTCCAATGCATGAGACCACCACCAAGAGCACAGGGCCCGACCGCCATCTCTCTCTCTCTCTCTTTCGATACTTCTTCCCTTTCTCTCCTTCTGGATGCCCAGCACACGACATCAGTGTGTGTTATTACCTGGCACACACTACCTCCGCCCTCCTGGGATCTGTGTAATTGCCGTTGTGGGGCGTGGGGGAAGCAGCATGCATTGTCTCCTTGTCTCGCGACCGTGCCCATCAATTCTCCAGCGTACGAGGCAACTGTCGCCTCTGCCTACTCCTCCATCAAGCACCACCGCATCATCCACCTCTGGTTCTATGCAGATCGATCTGATGATGTGTGTGTCAGTCTTCAGCGTCAACGCGAGGTGGACCTCAAATAGGGACAACTGGCGATCCATGCCACCTCGCCTGCTGCAACTGCATCCAGGAGGATTTTCTCAAAATTTACTTCTATTGGTGGGCGCTTCCACTGGACTCCGGCCTTTAGCGTACCATCAGGATGGTGAGGGCTACATCGTTATATCTGGGTGGAGGAGCAGTTGGGGTGAGGAGCTAGAGTTCCCTTATCTCCTCTCCATATTCCATAAGAGTTTGAAGGGGTTCTACCCATCTTATGTCGTGTGATAACCCACGATCAAAGTCGTGGAGACGACTAGTGTCATGGCCTAAACTCTCAATGTGACTATGTTTCTGAAAGTGGTGAAAAAAAGGTGAATTCACTGTTGAGTTAGGCTTTATCCAAAGGGTGAAACATTGTCGAGTTGCAAATCCAATTATCTTCATATATGCAGCTTCTATAACATTGGATGGGTTGCGTGACAGAAGTATTTCACAATGCCCAAGCTTCTTAACATGAAACATTGGTCCAATACTCAACCGTATGACCTATCAATTATATTCCTCAAAGAGGCATAACCTATGGATCCAAATCATTATACAAACCTCAATCAACACTCCAACTTTACTAAAACACTTGGGATTCTCAAAACAACTCAACATGCATGACTTCACTTGTGTCATTGGACATTTTAGGATTCCAAAAGTCCACTCCGTCACACCACCCAAGGATGAAGAGAGAAGGAAGAGAAAAATAAGAAAACTAGATTAGAGAAGAAGATATAACTTGAATATGGCAAGAAACTAGGTTAGAACGCTCTAGACAACCCTAGAGATGTTTGATCCAAACCCTAAAGAAAAATGCATCAAAGATCCATCCAAGTTTTGACCTCCAAGAGCTCTTAATTCACAAAATGATGGGTTAGAATCTTTCTAGTAGCAAGAATAAGAGGGAGAAATAAAAAGTTCGTTTGGGAGAGGGGGTGAATGGTATATATATCCAAGAAGAGAGAGAAAGGTGGTAAAGGGTTGAAAAACTGACTTGCCATGTGTCAAAACTCAAAATCCATCTTTTCCATGCATGTCAAAACTCCCATCAGTTTATTCACCAGTGATATCTTTTGGTTCATGCCTTGGTGAAATCATCAAGATGTATCATCAGAGAAACCATCGAAATGTGCACCATACCTACTCATTTTTACAAACCCTGATCCTCCATCGGATTGTGCAGTCAACAAGGATGGCCATCAATTCTAAAGTCTTAAGGGAAAAATCATTGGTTCCTCAACTATAGGAGAACCCATTGAATCATTCACTGAATTGGTGAAACCATCAGATAATCACCATACACAGAATACCATCAATTTAATATTTAGGTAAAATTCATTTATTCTCAACCTACAAGGTAAAGGAGCAAATAAACTGATGGTGGATGTATGTATCCAAAGGTGTAACTATATAAAACATTACAAATAGTACTATGAATAACAAAATGCATGTGTATAAATTATAGATAGAACCCAAGAATTGGGAAAATTGCATAAAAGGCCACATATGCACATATATTGCAAAACTTAAGCAAACAAAGTCCAAACTGGACCAAATTTGAAATAGATTTATCACCTAATATCAAATCATAACCTAAGGTTTGATTAAGTAATTAAGTGCCCAATTAAGTTAATTAGGCATGTTTAATCATAAGTGCAGACTAGGGGTCTTACAACCATAAACCCCTAGTAGGGATTTTGCCCCCAAAATCCTAAGCAAGCAAGGATGGGTACTTCCTACGCATCTCATCCTCTAGATCCATGTGTCTTCTTTCACCCCATGGTGATGCCACAACACCTTCACTAAGGTTGGGTCATTCTTCCTTAACTTCTTTACATGCTTATCTAGGATCAATATAGGACCTTCCACATAAAAAACATCCTCATCTAACTCAACCTCCACTGGTAGTATTGTTTGTTCTATATTGGGGTGACACTTACTCAACATGGTAACATGGAAAACATTGTGCAACCAATGCAACTCGGGCAGTAACTTCAGCTTGTACGCTACTTTTCCAACTCGTGCCAAGATAGGGTAAGGTCCCATAAACCTAGGGGCCAACTTACCTGTCTTACCAAACCTCCACACACCTTTCCAAGGGGAAACCTAGAGATACACATGGTTTCCAACTTGGAACTCTAGAAGCCTACGATGGTTATCGACATATGACTTTTGTCTGTCTTGAGCTGCTTTCAACTATTGCTAGATCACTTTGATCTTCTCTGTAGTCTATTTTACTAACTCAAAACTCAAAAGTTGATACTCACCTGCTTCATACCAACAAATAGGTGAAATGTATTGTCTACCATATAAAGCCTCATATGGCGCCATTTCTATACTTCTCTAATAGTTGTTTTCACAAGAAAACTCGAACAGACTCAGGTGGACATCCCAACTGCCACAAAATTGAAGAAGACGCACTCACAATAGATCATCTAACATAGGAATGGCCCTTTCTGACTAACCAGGAGTCTGTGAGTGAAAGGTTGTGTTGAACCTCAGCTGTGTTCCCAACACTATATGCAGCCATTCCTAAAACCTTCTCATGATCAGAGAACCTCTATTGAACACAATGGTAACTAGTATGCCATGCAGACAAACTATCTCATCAACATAGACTGGTGCCAACTTCTTTAATTTATAAGTTGTAACGACCCCATTCCCCAGAAACCCCCAATTAAGGAAGGTCAAGAAACTATTCATTATCCCAAAAACATAATCAAATAGTTTTTCACATAATTAGAAATAATTTACAAATTTTACTAAACTAACTAAACTTGGTGCATGATAAAAATTTCTTTTCCAAAGTTTACAAAATATGGGTTCTAGGATTTATTGAGAAATAGACCATCTATCTACATCCTCATGTCCTTACTTCATTTATTTTCTTTCAATGTCTTCTTTCTTATAATATCCAATTTCCAACAAGATTATCCTAAAAACACTGACAATCAAAACGTCAGCCAGTATGATAGGTCATACTGGAATGTGGGGGAAGCAAAGTCTCACAGATAATGTTAACAACATAATTCAACAACTAATGTTTAACAAACCAAATTTAACATTTTCACCATGAATACCCAATCTAGGTTTCTCCACCCTCTGTCATAACCCCTCAGGGCCTCATACTAAAGTATTCATAGTCTTCCCCTATCTAGGTAGAGGACTTCATAATGTCTCCCCTTATCTAGGTGGGTGACTTTTCATGTCTCACCCTATCCATGCGGGTCACTCCTCATGTCTCCCCCTATCTTGGTGGGTGACTTCTCATGTACCCCCTATTCATTCTGGTACCAAAACATGCATTCCCCTATCCAGGCATATGGCCTTTCCATAGATCCATAGGTGGCATAGATTTGGGCTAGTCATGTTCATATATAATGTGATAAACATAGTCACTTTAAAGTTGGTATGGAATGAAATAACAAGCAAGCATATAATTTTAACCATGTGAGGAAAACCTCAGAGCAACTGTGTGAAGCTACAATAGATAATCTTAGGCATAACCACATAATTGTCTTAGAATTACTTGATGTCAAAATAAGAATTATCACACAGGAAACCAAGAAATTATCATTCACTAAAGTGGGTTGGGGGCACAAAGGACTTTCACCATAACCCTTCTTCAATCTTGTGTTATTCCTTCTTTGCAAGCCAGGGGTCAACACACATGTTAACTCTACACTTTCTTCCTTCCCAGCTCCAAGCGACGATGCCTGATCATCCACCTGTGCACCACAAACCCACTGCACCCTTCAATTGGTCTGGAGGTGGTCTAGGATGATGAGGTGATGAGGATGGATCTCTAGATAGTCGGAAGCTAAGACCAAGGTAAGAACCACTCTGCCTTGGGAAATTGAGGGTAGGGAAGCAATAGGTAACTTGTGGGTTATCTTCAGGATCACTTGGTAGGTCTACAGGCCGGGGTGGGGTGGAGGTTGTACACTCCCTTTACATACTCATGCATGACGGTAGGGTTCAGAGGTTTGGGAAAACCTCCTACAAGCCACCAAATAGGGTAAAACTTGGGGTAGGTTGGCTCAATTTTCTCTCTCAGACTCAATGGGAAAGCCAACTAGGGCCTAGGATATCAGGATTTCAAAAAATTCCCTCAAGATTTTGTGCTCCCACTGTTCCTGTTTCCCAATCTGACTCAAGCTAGGAGATGACGACGCCACCCTTGGATCTCTGATCCGATGGCCCGCATCGTGTGTGTCAGAAAAACAAATCTTATTAATAATTGAAAATCTATGACATTAATAGTATTCCATTGTGTTATCCACACTTTAGGGATTTTTCAATAATTCATATCCTCGAAATCATTGGGATTTTTAATCCAAAACTTTAAGCAAAAGTTCTTGATGACATAATCTACCATTGGACCCAATTTGAAATCAAAAACCGAAAAGAATAACTATTTTTCTTCATATGCAAATCATCCAGTAAAAAGGCATATATAATGCATTAAAACTCATATTTTCTCTTTCTTCCTTTTCCATTCTCTTAATTTTGACTTTTTTAGATAATAGAAGGCAAGTGGTACTAAAACTAATCTATTGTGGCCACTTATGCCACCTTCTAGAGAATTCCATATTTTTTAAAACAAAACATAAGTTATTTACTTTCTTCTTGCCTTTTCCCTTATTATGGATTTTTTTTGTTCTTTATCCTTCCATTGACTTATTAAAATAGGGAAAAGCACAAAATTCATAATTCAAGACAATTTTGCAAAAAACCCAAGTTGTAAAACAATGCACACAAATTGTCAAGCAAACCCCTTTTTATTAAATAATTGCATAATAATATAACCAAAATTGGGGTTATAACATCCTTCCCCCACTTATAAGAATTTCATCATCAATAGCTAATCATACAAACAATTCAGTATATGATCTTTCCATGTTCGTCTTCAGTTCCCATGTGGCTTCATCCTCCCCATGGTGCTTCCAAAGAACCTTTACCATCTCTATCTTTTGTTTCTGAGTTCTTTCACCTTAGTATCCAATACTCTCATAGGTGACTCAGGATATGTCAGGCTCCCCTGGAGCTCAATAGGTTCAATGCTCAGCACATGGCTTGAATCTTTCACATATCACTTTAGATTGCATACATGGAACACATCATGCATCACGCTATATTGTGGGGGGTAGGGCTACATGGTATGCTGCTTCACCAATCTATTCTAGAACTTCAAACGGACCCACGTATTGGGGACTCAATTTTCCTGTATTCTTGGCTATAGCTCAGAGGGGTCAGATCTTTAAAAACACATGTCCACCCACAGTGAAATGCAAATCAGTCTGCTTTGCATCTACATACTATTTCTGTCGATCTTGGGATTTCTTCAGCCTCTACCTGATCAAAGTAACTTTTTCATCATAAATCTAAAGTTCCTCTTACCTCAACAAGGTCCACTCACCAACCCCATCCTAGTGAAGTGGTGATCGATACATCCTCCCATATAGCACTTTGTACGGAGGCATCCTGATACTAGCTTGAAAGCTATTATTATAGGAAAACTTAGTTAAAGGCAAGTATTTCTCACATGATCCACCCCAATTGAGTAGACATGCTCTCAATAAGTCTTCTAAAGTTTGGATTATTCTCTCTGACTGTCCATCAGTCTGGGGGTGGTAGGAGGTACTAAATCTTAGCCTTGTCCCAAGGTCTTCATGCACTTGCTTCCATAGCTTTGAGGTGAAATTGGGGTCACGATCAGAAATAATCAAGCTCAGAATACCATGCAGGAGAACTATCTCTTGGATATACAGCTTGGCTAATTTCAACACTTTGGAGGTAATCTTCAAGTCAAGGAAGGGTGCCAACTTGGTTAATGGTCCACCTCAACCCATATAGTAGTGTGTCCTTTCGTGGTCTTAGGGAGACCCACCACAAAGTCCATGGTGATCTTGTCCCATTTCCACTCAAGAATATCAATCAATTACAGTAATCCTCCAGGTCGCTGGTGTTCAACCTTCACCATTTGACATGTGAGACAACTGACCACATATGTCACTATGTCCTTCATTCTAGGCCACTAGAAATACTGCTACAAATCCTTAAACATCTTGGTAGTGTCAGGTGTACATTATACTTAGATCCATGAGCTTCTTGTAGGATATGAGTCTTCAAAGTTGACTCCTTAGGAACCCAAATATGATTCTTGTATTGGATCCCTCCATCTACACCCAAGGAAAATTGTGTTTGAGGTTTCTCTAGCAAACCTCTCATCTTCTAAAGCTCTGGGCTCGCCAGCTGGGTAGCTACTAACTTGGTCAACAAGTTAGGTTTTATCTGAATGATAGCCAAATGAATCCAGTCTTCTAATGGTTGTGGGGCCCATCTGGCATACTCCTCCAGCTCCTTCCACAGAGTGGACAAGGAAGTTGTGCATCTAAGTTATTTCTGACTAAGAGCATCTACCACCACATTAGCCTTTCCTGGGTGATACGTGATGGTGAAATCACAGTCCTTCATATATTCCATCCATCATCTCTGACTTAGGTTGAGGTCCTTCTGAGTCAGGACATACTTCAAGATCTTATGATCAGTGAGGATTTCAAAGGTAGCAAAATACAAGTAGTGTTACCAGATCTTCAGGGCATGTATGATCGCAGCCAACTCTAGGTCATGCGTCAGATAGTTTACACACATCCCAGTCCTATCTTGGATGCAGCAGTGGAGATCATAAAACCTTCATTGCCAGACGACAAAGTCAAAATAGGTGTTGTGGTCAATTTCCTTCAACTCTTAGAAATGGGTTTTGCACAACTCAGACCATATGGACTTATCATCCTTTTGAGTGAGCTTGGTAATGGGTAGGGAGGTCTTTGAGAAATCTTGAATGAACCATTGGTAATATCCTGCCAATCCCTTGAAGATGCAAATATCACAAGGATTCTTTGGCATCAGCCAATCATGAGATCGCCCCTCCAGAGATGATGTGTCCAAGAAACATGACGCGGTCAATCCAAAACTCACATTTCAAGAACTTCTCGTAAAACATTTGCTTCCCCAAGATTTCAAGGACTCTAACCAGGTGGTCTCAATGTTGGTCTAGGTCATCCAAATAAACTAAGATGTCATCTATGAACACTATGACAAAAGAATCAAGGAATGGTTGGAACACAATGTTCATGAGGTTCATAAAAACACTTGGGGCATTGGATAGTCCAAACAACATGACTAAGAGCTCATAATGGCCATAATGGGTACGGAAAGTGGTTTTCAGTATGTCTTCATTCTTAACTAGTTACTGATGATATCTGAACCTTAGGTCAATTTTGGAAAAGACTCAGGCCGACTTAAGTTGGTCAAATAGGTCGTCAATTCTGGGTAGAGTGTACTTGTTTTTTATGTTAGCTTGGTTTATCATGTGATAGTTAATGCACATGTAGAGTGATCCATCCTTCTTCTACAAAAAGAGGACTGGAGCTCCCCAGGGTGAGGTACTAGGCCTAATGAAGCCCTTGTCAAGCAATTCATGCAGTTGCTTCTTTAGCTCTTACAGTTCAGTAGGGACCATCTTATAAGGTGCCCTGGAGATAGGGTTTGTTCCGGGAGCTAAATCTATGGTAAAATCCACCTCTCTCTCTCTCTATAGGAAGGCCAAGTAAATCATTTGGGAACACATCTGCATAGTCTCAAACTACCTCTATCTCACCTAAGGGTTTAACCTTAGGTTTAGGTTTTGTGACAAGTGTGAGGAAATCCTAAAAACCCTTGGTTATCATTTGTTCTTATTTTAAGGATGACACATACAGAATAGATGTTGCATTCTGACGAGGTTTTTACTACACTAACAAACTCACTTAGGGCTGAAATCCCTAAGTTCTTACCAAAACCTTGTGCAATAGTACCACCCGCAAGCAGACGGGTCTTATCGCAGTATAGTTAAGGATCGAATCCCAAGGGACAATATTTTTAAGAATCTTGCTAGCTTAATCAAGATTGACTAAGACTAATATTTAGAATAAGAGTTGATTTGGGTTTAGTTAAACTAATTGCAAGGAAAGTAAAAGAGTGGGATTAAAACTTAGTTTAGATTAATGATGGGAATCACTGGGGTGGAACTGGGTTTCACCACCGCTACTCCTGTAAACACATCCAAAACACATTCAGGCAAGATACAACTATCTGAATGGAGTAGCAAACCATCAGTTAGGAAGTAAAGTTTGTGGAAGCATCTCCATGGGCTCGATCTTGTTACCCACGGGTCACACACTTACTACTCTGGAGATATCCCTTCAGAAGTTCTCATCCAGGCATCAACCATGTTAATCGATATTCAGATCCTAAGTATTTAAGTTCTCACAACAAAGGAATATAATAGATCATGCAAGGTGGGTAATCAATCCACAAAGCATGCATTAAATGATTAACAATGAAATGGAAAGTTATATACAAGCCATGGAATGTTATAAGATGAACATGTAAGCACAGGCAGCGATGCTAGTCCCCACACCCGAGTGAAAAGGACTATTCACTCCTCGTGATAGAAACAAGAAGAACAAGGGAGAGGGAAGATTCTGCCATGGTCATAGTGAAGAAGATGGTCGCAACTCGGTGGAGAAGTGGTCTTCTATACGATGTCAGGGCAGATATGGATGAGGAGGGGAAGAACACCAAGGCAGACAAGGTTGATCTTCTCTCTCCTACTTCCTTCTCTTCTCTTACTCTTGATCACGGGAGAAGGAATAGCAGATGTTTGATGGCAGAGGGTGATACAGATCTAAAATCCCACCACTTTCGTGGCTAGGAAGTAGATCTTGATGGAGAGGGATGGCGGAGTACCAAGAATACCACAGAGGCAGTCTTTGGCGGCGAAGATCGTCTTCTTGAGGTTGGGCATAGAGTGGCAGCCTTTTGGCATCATGCAGTAGAAGATATGCCTCAAATGGATGGGGAGGTCATCTATTTATGGGTGCAGATCACCGACTTAGTGTTGTGGTCGAGGTGTGCACCAACTTAGTTCTGTAGTCAAGGAGATGTTCCGCGGTTGAGGTGATCATCTTAGTTGAGTTGATTGCCACGGTCAAGGCATGTGTACCGTGGCCGCAGTGGTTTCTTCTTTGACCGCAGTTACGGTGGGGTGCCATGGTCACGTGGGAGGTCGCGGTCGCGGCGTGTGGTTATCTCAGCTGCGGTGATCACTTCTTTGACTGCGGTCGTGGTCATTTCTTGTCCACAGTCACAACTATGTTCTTCTTGGCCGCGGTTGTGACATTATGGATGAAACCCACCCCTACAGCGGGGGGGGTGGATATTGCTATGGGTCGATTGGCCTGTGTTGATGAAACCTCTAACTAATGAGGATGCTTTCTGATGAAGGAATTGGCCATTGAAAAAGGCTCCAAAATTATTGAAAGTTTCTTAGGACCACCACCTCCTACACTTTTGCACATAGTGTCATGCTTAATCCTGCAATGTAGATGAATGGATTTAATCAAAACTCTAAGTAATCATTTAAAACTGAGAAAAATTGTATATGAGCACATTCAGGGGGCATATACGAGCTTTCACTGCAAAACCGAACCAAAAATGGCGAGTAAAACTAAGATGAATATGCATTCATCACATCCTTCCTCCCTCTAATGGTTAAAGGTAGGTGACCAGGTCTCTTTATCAAAATCTTGTTCTCCCTACAGTCAATATGGGCTCCATAGGTATAAAGCCAATCCATGTTGATTATCACATCAAAGTCATTCATGTCCAACAAAATGAAATTTGTAGGGAAATCATGAATTAGATATTTAACATGTAAAATAGGGGTTTTCACAAGAGATGTAAGAATCCGACCGTTCGGGGTAGTGACACCCAACACATATCCTAAATCCTTGAAATCCAAAGAGAGCATAGTTGAACCATTTCTTGAAATAAAAGTATTCATTGATCAACAATCATGAATATATTTCACACTTTGTCCCATAATTTCAAGTGTGTCTATATAGTTTTCATGATAGTCAAACTTCCATTACATTGCAAAATCAAAGATGGAAAAACTACTCTAAGGGTTATTACTCTCTATCATATGATTGGCATTAGCATGGGCTTCCTCATTGTCAATGTTAAACACTCGATCATGTCGATGATCTCCTACAAGTGGGACTAGTGGGGCTACTACTGTTGGCTGGGCCACTGGTGGTGTTTCTGCCACTGGCTGGGCTACCATCAGGGCTTGTCCTTTAGGATCAGGAAGGGGGCAGTAATCCTGGAAGAGTCTTTCTTATTGGCATTGGAAACACACCCTCCTTTTGAAGTGGCACTTCCCAGGATGGTATCTCCTACATTTACAGCATATGGATGATGCCTCTTGTTGGCTTTGTTCATTGTGGGGCTTTCCCTTTGCTCTCTTATCACGGTCATGACCCTGGTTTTTCTAGTTTTCATTCCTTGGGTCGGAACAGCCTTCAGTGAAACTGAGATATTCCTTATGTTGGTTTTGTTGGGGAATGACTGTCTTTTCCATGTACAGGTTGAAGTTGAGAGCTTCATAGAGGGTTTTGGGCTTACTTGCCATGACACGAAGCTTAATGACAGGATGAAGTCTGTCCACAAAATGTTCCACCCTCCTTTCTTCTGTCAGCATGTAGCCAAAATGATCCAAGAGGTGAAATTGGCGAGCGTAGCCCGCCATAGATAAGTTCCCTTGCACCACGAAAGTGAACTGCTTTTTCTTTTTCTTCTTGATTGTGGGAGGTATGAATCTTACAGTGAAAAGAACACTGAAATCTAGCCAGGCCATGGGCTCTTCACTTAGGTCTTGGCCCATGATATGGTTCTCCCACCATATCTTTGTTTCTCCCTCCAGAAGATGAGCGGCGAAGAGAACATGCTTGATTGGATGTACCTCCAAATTGCAGAACCCATTTTCTACAGCCAAAAAGCCAAGCATTGGCCTTGTCTACTACTTTCGTATTGTCTAACCCCAGAACTTCTCAATATTTAGCTTCATGAAATCCAAGATGGTGGCACCGATGTGGGTACGGATGGGCATAGGTTCTCCCTCCTCATTGTGAGGGACATCTCTAAGGGTGAGGGTGTTGATAGCTTTAGTCAACTTCTTCTACTGCTCAAGCCAGAGCATTTCATAAGTTAGTCTCACTATCGGTCTGGTTGTCGATCCAAAATTAGCAGCATCCTTCACTTCATCTTCAGACATGGGTTCTTCCTCAGTTCTAGGGATTTCTTCAGGGTTATCAATGTGGAAGGGAATGGGTTTAGGCTCAGGGCCTTTCTCTCCAGAAGCTTTACCTTCTCTCTTCTTTTTCTTGGAGGATTTATGTTTTGGGTGCCTTCTCTTTCTGGAGGTGGGCCTCTTCTTGTGCATGGGCCTCAGACCGGGGTACTCGTTGGTGGTGTCATTAGGGACAACAACTATTTTTACATAGGCCATGTTGTAACTCAGATAACTCTATTAACCATAGTTTCATAGCTTATGATTATCTTATATCTGTGACATTTTGTTAACATGAATTTTATTATTTGGAGGAGGAAACATTAATCCTTATCATCCATAACCCCAATACGCAAGGGGAGGTGGAGAGAGAGAAACCCTAGGCACTTAGAGTTTATTAACAAAAAGGGGCAAAGAAGTGATGAGAGTAGATGAGAAATCCTAGAGGTGTCTTATTTTAAGACAAATTCTTAGATTTTAGCCAGACAGTCACACAGATTCTGGGAGTCCTCATAAACTGACTAGTGGGGCATAGGAAAATCTTATCAGCCCCTGGATCTTGATCCTTTTCTAGACACCTCCATCTTTGGAAAATCCTCTAATAACTCCTTTTAGGCTCTAAAGACTTTGCAAAATCTAATAATTATTTAGCATTATATGAAAAACCAAGCTCTAATACCAATTGTAACGACCCCATTCCCTGGCAATTCCCAGTTAAGGAAGGTTAAGGAACTAGTGTCGTTATCCCAAAAATAGGATCAAATGGTTTTGCACATAATTAGAAATAATTAACAAATTTTACTAAACTAACTAAACTCGATGCGAGAAAAAAATTCTTTTCTAAAGTTTACAAAATATGGGTTCTAGGATTTACTAAGAAATAAACCATCTATTTATATCCTCTGAGCCTTACTTCATTTATTTGCTTTCAATGCCTTCTTTCTTAGAATATGTGATTTCTAGAAAGATTATCCTAAAAATGTTGACAATCAAAACGTCGGTCAGTATGGCAAGTCATACCGGTATGTGGGGGAAAGAAAATCTCATAGATAATGTTAACAACATAATTCAACAATTATTGTTTAATAAACCAAATTTAACATTTTCACCATGACTACCCAATCTAGGTTTCTCCAACCTCTGTCATAATCCCTCATGGCCTCATACTACAATATTCACTGTGTTCCCCTATCCAGGTGGAGGATTTCCTCATGTCTCCCCCTATCCAGGCAGGTGATTTCTCATGTCTGCCCTATCCATGAGGGTGAATCCTCATGTCTTTCCCTATCTATGTGGGTGACTTCTCATGTACCCCCTATTCAGGCTGGTACCAAAACATGCCTTCCCCTATCCAGGAGGATGGCCTTTCCATAGATCCAAAGGTGGCCTAGATTTGGGCTAGTCATGTTCCTATATAATGTGATAATCATATTCACTTTAAAGTTGCATGGGATGAAATAAATAAGCAAGTATATAATTTCAACCATTCGAGAAAAACCTTCAAGAAACTCTGTGAAACTAAAATGGATAATCTAAGGCGTAACCACATACGTCTCAGAGGTACTTGATGTCCAAATAAGAATAACCAAGAATAATCACACAGGCAACCAAGAAATTATCCTTTTCTTACGGGTCAGGGGCACGAAGGTCTTTTCACCACAACCCTTCTTCTACCTCAGTCTATTCCTTCTTCGCGAGCCAGGGGACAACTTGCATGTTGAATCTGTGCTTCCTGCCTTCCCAGCTCCAAGTGACGATGTCTGATCCTCTTCCTGGATACCATGAACCCACTACAACCTTCAATTGGTTTGGAGAAGTTCTAGGATGGTGGGGCAATGAGGATGGATCTCCGGCTAGTCAAAAGCTAAGACTAGGGTAAGAACCGCTCTACCTTGGGAAATTATAGGTAGAGAAGCAACAGGTAGGTTGCAGGTGATCTTTGGGATCACTCGGTAGGTTTGCAGAGGGGTTACACACCCCCTTTATATAATCGTCCATGGCAGCAGGGTCTAGAGGTTTGGGAAAACCTCCTAGAAGTCACCAAACAGGGTAAAACATGGGGTAGTTTGGCTCGATTTTCTCTCTCAGACTCAATGGGAAAGCCAACTAGGGCCGAGCAGATCGGGATAGCAAGAAATTCCGTCAATATTTCAGGCACCCACTATTCCTGTTTCCCAATCTAACTCAAGCTAGGAGATGATGATGCCACCATTGGATCTTTGATCTGATGGCCCACATCGCGCGTGCCAGAAAAACAAATCCTAATAATAATAAAAAAATTATGACATTAATAGTATTCCATTGTATTATCCACACTTATAGGATTTTTCAATAATTCATATCTCCCAAACCATTAGGATTTTTTATTCCAAATTTTAATGGAAAGTTCTTAATGATATAATCTACCATTGGACACAATTTGGGATCAAAACTCGAAAAGAATAACCTTTTTTCTTCATATACAAGTCATGCACCAAAAAGGCATATATATGCATTAAAACTCATATTTTCTCTTTCTTCCTTTTCCATTCCCTTAATTTCGACTTTTCTAGATATTAGAAGGCAAGTGGTACTAAAACCAACCTATTGTGGCTACTTATGCCACCTTCTAGAGAATTCCATATTTTTCTTAAATAAAACATAAGTTATTTAGTTTCTTCTTGCCTTTTCCCTTATTATGGATTTTTCTTTTGTTCTTTATCCTTCCATTGACTTATTGAAATAGGGAAAAGCACAACATTCATAATTCAAGACAACTTTACAAAGAAACCAAGTTGTAAAACAATGCACACAAATTGTCAAGAAAACCCCTTTTTATTAATAATTGCATAATAATGCAACCAAAATTGGGGTTATAACATAAGTGATCTTTATCGACAAAAAGTGAGATGACTTTGTCAGTCATTCAAAAATCACCCATAATGGGATCATAAGCTTTGTCTATTCTTGGAAGGATGTCAGGATGCATTGCATATAGTAAGGAATGGCCCTCCTCAATTACCATCTCTCTTAGACTGTCAGTGTCAGGAACTACTATTATGTTATGGAAACACATTTCCTAGTCATCTAACTCATGAAATCCATCATGCTTCCTAATGCCAAACCCTTATCTAATGTTTTGTATCATGGTACATCCTTCTGTGCATTTTTTATCTGTTGTTTCAATGTCAGTTTGACATGTAGCTGTGCAAACAATTCTACCTACTAAGATACCACATTCGCCTTCCTTGGGTGTTAGTTTGTCGTGTATTCATAGTCCTTAATTATCCAATCCACCTTTTTGTCTCATTTTTATCTCTTGCTTAGAGAAGATATACTAAAAGTTCTTGTAGTATGTGAAATTTGACACTTTTCCCATACAGATAGTGTCTCCAAATCCTTAGGGTAAGAACTACAATGGCTAACTCTAGATCATGAGTTCAATAATTCTCCTCATATTTCTTTAGTTGTCATGAAGAAAAATAAATCACATTCTTATCATGCATCAGCAAACATCCCAAACCATTCTTTGAAGCATCATAGATGACGAGGTAGCCTTTCCTTTTGTCTAGCAACACTAAAACTAGAGATATTGTTAGTTTATCATTCAAAAACTTAAAGGAACATTGACACTTGTCATCCCAAATGAACAAAACACTCTTCCTAGTTAGCTTGGCCAAAGGTAAAACAACTGCATTGAAATTCTTAATGAACCTTTCGTAGTAACATGCCAGGCCTAGGAAGATCTAGACCTCAGTTGGTATCTTGGGATACTCCCACTCTAGCATTGACTCCACTTTCTTAAGGTCGACACAAACACCCTTTGCAGATATGACATGACCAAGAAAAGACATCTCACACAACCAAAACTCACACTTACTAAAATTAGCATATAACTGCTACTGCCTCAGCAACTCCAGTGCTTGGAGAAGATGTTGCTCACATTGTTGACTATCTTTAGAGTATATCAATATGTCATCTATAAACACCATCACAAACTAATTGAGATACAGTGTAAATAATCTTTTATCAAGTCCATGAACACTTCTAGTGCATTGGTTAGCTCAAATGACATAACTACGGATGCATAAGGCCATACCTTGTGCTAAAAGTAGCCTTAGGTAAATCATCCATCTTGATACTCAACTAGTGATATCCCAACCTCAAGTCTATTTTGGAAAACATTGTATCACCTCTTGACTAGCCAAACAAATCTTTTATCCTCAGTAATAGTTACTCATTCTTTAGTGTGACCTTATTCAACTATTTATAATCTATGCAAAGTCTCATAGAACCATCTTTCTTCTCTATGAGAAACACTGGAGAACCCCAAGGTGAAGTGCTTGATTTTATAAATCCATTCTCCAACAACTCCTGTAGCTATTTCTTCATATACCTGAAGCTAGTTCCATCCTACAAGGTGTATGAGCTATGGGTTGTGTTCTAGGTACTAGATTTATCTCTAAAAGGGTTTATAGAAGGAGATTATTGGATCAACCACAAACGGGCAAGTTACAACCTTTTATGTATCATTCATTTTCTCATTTTGATTCCTTTACATTTGCTTAGGCATTAGTATAATCATTGTACATCATAGCTCTTTCTTGTCAACTATTTATCATTCTTATGTGTTAATAACACCCAAATTTAGGCATTTATGATAAGTATTTATCTATAGTTTTGAGTCATATAGCCTTAATATGCCGAAAATAACACTAGACACTTATATTTTAGTAATTTGTATCTTTCAAAGATAGAGTTTCTCAACTAGCCAATTTTGGACTTGTAGGCACCGATCTCAATAAGACATCAATTCTCCAGATTTTGCCCCATCAAGCACTGTGTTATCTGTACCAGCTTCGGAGATGGTGGTCCCTCTGACTGACTAGTGGGCCCAAGAAACTTTTGATATTTTAAAACCAAATTTCGATGGCCAACCCCTTCATCAGTGATCATCCTCATCGGTCAAACTTTTCATCAACCCCTTCATTAGTGACCACCACATCAGAAACAACCCTCATCGACTGCTGGTCATCATTAGTGACCACCACATCATTACCCACAACCTTGGCAACCACTGAGACCACAACTTCATCGACCACCAACTTTGTCGACCGCCAACTTCATCGCCTGCTAAGATCATTGATCGATGAACATCATTCAATCTTGGAGACTAATGAGCATCTTCCATTATTGGTGATTGATTGACCCCCTTTAATCTCGATGACCACCGAAATCCACCACTCCTATAAATACCCACCCCTTGCTAACTTGGTAGGGGTTCCACATTCTGACCCTTTTGGTTTTGAGTTTGGATTCTGGTTCTGCATTTTTCCAGGTTTGAGAGGTTTCTAGAGTTCCAAGGTCTGAGAGAACTAAAGAGCACAACCTATATCTTTTCCTTCGGTTTTCTCCCATCCATCATCATTTTCACCATCATTCACCAGCTTCCAACCATTTGCAACCACCTTCCACCGCCATACATCCACCAAAGCTATTGTTTTGAGCGGAATCAAGGAGAACGGAGGCCAAGGAGTCCAGAAGATTAAGGAGGATGACCCAAGGATGAGATCCATCCCTCCAGGAGGCTAAGGCGAGAGATCCACCTCTCCTATATAGGTTAAATATCTTCCTCTTCCCCTTTCTTCTATTGTTCTCTTTCATTTCTGTACAACTGATGCTCTTCCATCTTGGTTTGGTTCCAACTATGCTTGTCCATGGATAGTTCAGCTTTTTCTTGGATATGTAGATTTTTTTGGGCATGTTTATGTACTTTTACCTTAAGCAAGTAGTCTTATTCCAGATATAGTATGTTCTTTGTTCTATCTTCTCTTTTCGATTATAATTGTTGGTTTGGTTGATCTCTTTCTTGCTTGAACCTCTGTTTCTACCTAGATTGAGAGATTAGTTGTAGAAATGGATAAGAGAAGGTAGTTTGGATTGAAATATGAGAAGGTGACATCCAAGTGAGGATCGGAACTGAACACATGTCAGAGAGATCTGACCTGAACCCTAAACCCAGTCGATTTCATTTTAACCCGCCCGAGCTCATGATTAGTATTCGATGCAGATCCTTTATTTCTCCTAACATCTTTGAATGTCCTAGACTTGAAAGGGTATCTGGGATATTCAGGGGTATTGAACCATTATCCTTGAGAGAGGTTTCGAATCATTGATAGGGTTTTAGTCATGTTGTGTGAAAGCAAGTGGAATGACCCCCACGGAGACAGATACCATTATACGTGCTATGTTTGGATGTTAGTTGCTTGCTAGGGTTTTCAAGGGTTGTCTATGCCTGAGAATGGTTTCATAGACTGTCCAACTTGTGGTTACATTGCCAGGAACTCCTTCTCTTAATTAGTAGGATTCGACATACTCTGCCTTCTTTACTTTGTTTTATTTTGTTTCTTATCATTTTTCTAGACTAGTTCTAGTTCTTTACATATATCAACTATCGATTTGGCTTAACTAACTTAAGAGCGAGATCTTAAGCATCTTAAATGTTCTCGAAATGTTGTCTTCTACCCCGCATTGAGTTCCTAGGGTCCTTGAAGGCTTCGGGTTATAAATTTAAAAGTCTGATTTACCTTTGGGGATGTGCATCTACATTTTGGGCATGCTCTCAGGGACGATCATGTGTCTACTCATATCATCATGTTTCTTATTCACCTATGAAGGGTTAGTTCATCATATTTCACATTCTTTAATTTAATAAAGATCATTCCTTAAGTAATCCATTTAACCTCTTCTATATATCATGATTATTTTCTTAACATTTTTTTAAACACATGGATTGGTCTAGATTAACTCAGGTTTCACTCTATTCATCTATTAGTTTTCTTATTTATTATCTCATACCATACTTATCTTTGAAGTTCTCCTCTTCTTATATGAATTTTACAACTTGAATAAATCTGATAACAGAGATTCATCTCTCTTTTATCTCATCATCTTCTAGAATCACAATTTCAAGAACTCCATTTTACATTGTGTATATTTAAATTAAGCTTCATGGAAACATTTTTTTTCTTAAATCACCAAACACTCGGGTTTTGATGAGTTAAGATATGATTTTTATCTTTCTTTAGTGTTAATATTAGTATATTTTCATCATGATTTTTTATTTATTATGCTCTTTGGATTGTTTCCAATTGACTGCTTGATTAGAGTAATCATAAGGATAACAATCAAAGAGTTCCACACTTACCCTTCCCTCAATAACTAACTAGGGAACCCAAATACTGATTTAAAGAAGTATGCATTATATTTGCATCATGTTCATCACTTAGTTATCATACTAGTCATAATTCTTATAGTCCATGTAGACCCAGTGAATCGGGCTCTGATACCACAAAATGTGGCAACCCGCCAGGCTAAAAGAGAGTACTCAAGCTAAAACATGATCGATCACTAATTAATCACATCACTAGAAAGGGGTATAATTAGAACCAAATTAAACTTTCTGAAACATGTCCAAGAACATTTACATAGAAGTCCAACATCTTGCATAAAAGCATACATTGTACCATGTATCTTTACAACTACTATGTGGCCTCAGCCACAACCTGTGTATAAAAGATCTTATCCAAATAATTACATTATGTACAAACTTCAGTATGCTACCAAAAACTTGAGTCGAACTTCCCTACCCGGATCTGAGAGTATAGGTATGGCTCTAGGACACATAAAAAATAGTCCAATGTTATTCCTATATAGATTTCCAGGCTGCTCCTCCTCACTACCATGGGTATGATGACGCTGATGAGAATCACCTAAAAAGATGTGGTAACCCATGAGGTGAAACCTATGTCCCAACGAGGGATGGAACTCTCAACAACATCTTTTGCTTACAATAGATTATATAATTAAAGAGATAAAATAAAAAAAATATTACAAAATTGAAAGATATATATATATATTCATTTGAGACATGGCCTCGGACACTCTCCAAAACCTTGGGATAAAGATGACAAGAATATACCATCCATGTACCCGCATATACTCAATAGTATATGAATATGAGTTTCCGTCATGGAATACTCATTTTACTATCCAGTAAGTCATGACGGTGGAGTAGTTCTACGTCATAGGGCACTACATGATTAGGGTTTCACTTTAATAATTAGGCCAATTGGGTGTTTTTAGGCTACATCAATCAAGTTACATATAGACAACTATATTGTTTATGTTGTCTCGCTCTTGGAAGACAGTCGTTGGAGCTCCTTGTTAGACCAGATCTTCCTATATCTGGTCTGACTTGTGAAAGGTGGTTACACTCTGATCCTTCAGGGCATCGCCATGGGTACATACAACCTAGATCTACTTGGATTTTGGATTAAATGTGCTTGCCCATGGCTGTCAGTAGCTACTCACTAACCATGGAGCTTGAGCATCATCAACACCTTGAAGGATTGTGACCTAGATTTTCTTGCTTTCCCTGATCCTTGTCGATCTGGTTGTTCACAAAATTGATTGGTGGGGATCTTTATTCCCCAAGTTTTCTAGCGTATCAAGCGTCCAAGTTACTTCATTCTTGCCTTATGTCAAGGGTGATCACCAGTCTTTAGTTTCCTTGGAGTCTGACTATTTGCAACAGCCCAGATCTGGAGTGGATTCATCGTCATCCATCCCTTGTGACTAGAGTCATCGTACTCTATTTTAGTTCTCATACATGTGCTTGTATGGCCAAAAACTCACATTCAAGGTACCAATCTTGATGGTGGATTCTCAAGTAGGTGTGGAATAGTCTCTGCATGATGCTTAGAGTTGCGCAAATGCACCACAGTCCCCTCCTCGAGCATTGTTTGAAGCCTATATTAACTCATAGATTCCCTTCAGTAGTGACATTTGTAGATATTAGCACCATGGTGATGATGATATGTTGTTGGTCCTATACATCCCAGGTAACAACTGTGACAACTTGGATCTTCTTGATCAAACCCTTCCATTTAAGGGAGGGTGTCACACTTGGTAGATCGGTCTCACAGTTGTGCTTAGCCTTTGTTTGATCAATTACTTTTGTGATCAGTTCTGGAGAGTCTCTAATGGGAATATATTATTCTAATGGTGGTTTTTAGTCAAGGTGAATTAGCATCTCCACAAGATGCACCTGGTGTGGAGTATGGTATAGGAAGCAAGGGAGTTGATCATATTAGTGATTCAGACTGACAAAGGCAACTCACTGGAGGTTTGTCTAGTTTTTTCTCAGGTTGCTGATGAGATAATCTCAGTTCCAAATCTTAGACTGGTGCAAAGCTATAAAATATATGGAGAAGCCAAATATAGGGTTTTGGTTCTACTCTCATTTCTATTGTAGGTAGCCTTAATCTGGAATAAGAGTTGGGGTTTTGATACGGCTATCCTTCGACTTTTCTATGTTTTCTATTTCTTGGGGTGTCTGGTGTAGGTTTGCCTATCTGTATGGATCTCTTATGGTCATTATGCAGATACTTCTAATTTGTTTCTTGGGTTGTTGCCTTTTGGCATTCGGTTCCATGGGTGGTTTTTGACTTAAGGATTTTATGTTTACATTTTTCTATGTTGATTGTGGCCAACGTGCCATTGGTGTTCTGTGTAGAATAGAATCTTTGGTTTATTTCTGTTCCCTACGTGAAACATGGTGTTTGATGTGTTAGGCTCTCAAGGTCATTATAAGTTGGGGTGACATCATTGTATGTACCTAAATTTGGTTAATAATAAAGTTTCACGCTTGGTTAATAATCATTGTATGTACGCAAAAAAACTATATTATTTCTATAAAAAATATTGTGCATAACAACTCTAGAAGATATAAAATGTATGAAACATATTCCTTATCACAACATCACCCTTTAGTAGTCCATTTCCATCCATGAAGAGGCTAAATTTTATATTAGGGATCCAAACATACCCAAAGACCATTTAGTCCAAAATAGCATTACTTCCCGCAGAATACCACTATCATTCAATACTCTGATGATGGTTCAACATGTCACCAACAAACTTGTTACCTTCAAGCCCAACATAAGGGTTCATCAATCATAAGAGTTATGGCATTCCCAAGAGTAGAACCACATAGTTACCTTTATCAATATGAATTTGTGTCACTTCATCATTTCAACATTCAATAGATGGTAGAAGTATTAAACTATCATCAATTAATGATTGCAAGAAAGGTTCAAGGATGTGGATTGGATTCATATCACAAATCAACATATGTAGGTAAAGCATCAGTTCATTAGCACACTTCGGAAATCACTTAGGTAAATCATTATTCATTAGCACACTTATGTAAACACTTAAGCAAGCCATCGTTTCATTAACAGACTTGGGTAAATCATCCTTTCATTAGTGCTCAACCATATATCAAACCATCAGTTCATTCATGGACTTAGCCCAAAATCAAAGCCATCGGTTCATTTATAGACTTAGCCAAATACATCAACTATTATACCAAGCATACCCATCGGTTCATTGAGATGCTTATCCAAAAACAAAACCATTGAATTATTAATATACTTGACCAAAATCAGAATCATTGGATCATTGATGGACTAGCAAAAATTTCATTTTATTGACTCTATCATAACCATCGATTCATTGACTTAGTGAAGCCATCGGTTCTTAGAACACATAGTGTCTTTGATTTGAACACTAAGTAAATCCATCATTTCCTACTCTTAACAAAACCATTATTTCAAGGACAATGTAGACCATCAACTCATAGCTCAAGTAAAGCCATCGATTTCAGCACTAAGTAAACCCAATGGTTTCTAAACTAAAGAAAAAGCATTCCTTTAAACTAAGTAAAATCCATCATTCATACTTCAAAAATCAAGGTAGTTCATCATAGAACAAGAAATATGCATAACATCTAAAGATAGTTTAACAACACACAACTATCACACATATATGCAAGATAGTGTACAAAGAATCATCTTTCTTCCATAATACCAAGTTTCTAGGGTATGACGTATATAGAGAAAGTTAAAAGCAAGCACAAAACATTTTGAAGGTTATTTAACAGCATTCAAGATGAAAATGAACGTCCAAACAATAAGGTGACTCAATAAGAGGAGACAAAAACCCTAGCTTTTCACCCCTAAAGCTCCAAGGGGGGCTCTTTCTTCAAGAATAAGGGTACATCTAGGGCAAAAGAGAGAAGAAAAGGGATTTTTAAACCACATGCATGAGATTCACCATGAACACTAGGGTTCTACCTATGAAAGAAGAGAGAAGGAAGATAATAGCAAATAAAAACAAGATTAGAGAAGAAGTGCTTACTTGAATATGGTAAGAAAACTAGGTTAGAATGCTCCAAACAACCCTAGAGATGTTTGATCTAAACCCTACAGCAATATGCATCCAAGATCCATCCAAGCTTCAATTTCCAAGAGCTCTTACTTCACAAAACAATATGTTAGGGTCTCTCTAGCAGCAATAACAAGAGTGAGAAGAAAAAAAGGTTTGTTTGGGAGATGGGTGAAAGGTATATATATCCAAGAAGAGAGAGAAAGGTGGTCAAGGATTGAATAATTGACTTGCCATATGTCAAAACCCCAAATCCATCTTTTATAGGTTTGTAAGAACTCCCATCAGTTCATTCGCCAAAGATATAAATCGGTTCATGCCTTGGTGAAATCATCAAGATGTATCATTAGAGAAATTATCGAATTGTGCACCTTACTTAGCCAATTTTGCAAACCTTGATCCTCCATTGGATTGTATGCTCAACAAGGATGACCATCAATTCTAGAGCTTCAAGGGAAAACCATTGGTTCCTCAACTACAAGAAGAACCCACTGAATCATTCACTCACTTGGTGAAATCATCAGATATTCACCATACATAGAAAAATCATAAATTTAAAACTTAGGTGAAAATCCATTAATTCTCAATCTACAAGGAAAAAGAGAAAACCATCCAATGGTGAATCCATACATCCAAAGTTGTAACTATATCAAACATTATTAAGAGTACTATGAAGCACAACATACATGTGTATAAATTATAGATAGAACCCTAGAAATGGGAAAATTGCATAAAAGTCCACATAAGAACATGTATTGCAAAACTTAAGCAAACAAAGTTCAAACTGGGCCAAATTTGAAAATAGCTTTATCACCTTATATCAAAGTATAAATTGAGGTTTTATTAAGGAATGAAGCACCCAATTAAGTTAATTAGGAATGCTTAAGCATAAGGCCAGGTTAGGGTCTTAAAAATGGAATTGGTTTCATCTGAATCAACAATCCACTTTGCGTTAGTATAACCCTCTAACATTGTTGAGAAATTAGTGTAGTGAAGACTATGCTTAAAAACACTTTAACATACTTGAAAAGCAAAACCTTCCAGTGGTTTGTGTTAGGATATCTTGTACCTACTCAGTCTACTTACAACATAGGATACACCAGGTCTGGTGTAGTTATGTAGGTACATTAAGCTTCCTATAACTTGTGTATATTTGTGTTGATCAACTAAAGTGCACTTTATGGAACCCAAGATGTAGATTATCATCATAAGGTGTGTTTTAGGTTTACAATCAAACATCTCAAATATATTTAAGAATTTATCAATATAATGAAATTCATTAAGTACATGACTAGAAGAAGATATACTCAATTTTATACTAACTATTACATCAAAAATCATTAAATCTTTCATATAAAAGTTTCTAGCAAGAAAAAATTTAGTTTCATAAATAATTTCAGCATTGGATCCAAATACTAAAATGTTGTCAACATACAAGCACTTAATGATGCAAGCAGTACTAAAAGTTCTGGAATAGTTATAATGATCAGATTCATATGCAATGAATACATATGATAAAACAATTTTATAAAACTTAGCATTCCATCGTTTAGGTGAGTGTTTAAGTATGTACAAGGGCTTGACCAACCTACACACTTTTTGTTCAACAAAACCTTCTGGTCGATCCATATAAATTTCATGCTCAAGATATCCATTCAAGAAGGTAGTATTGGCATCCATTTGATGGAATTCAATGTTATGGACCATAGTCAGACCAACTACGACATGAATTGAAGAGATTTTAGCAACACATGTCGAGGTTTCATAGTAACAAAATCCTTCCTTTTGACTAAATCCTTTGTCTAGTAGTTTGTCCTTAAACTTATGGATGCAACCATCAACCCTCATATTTTTCCTGATGACCCACTTACATCCAATAGTTTTGCATCTTGGACAAAGCTCCATTAGGATCCAAGTATGATTACTCGTAATGGATTCTATTTTATTATCAATAGCTTCCTTACAAAATCTTGAATCTATGGATTTAATGCCATCTTCATATGTACATGGGCCTTCTTCTAAACGGAAGGTGTAGAAAGTTGGACCATAGCTTTTATCAAATTTAGTCCTTTTACCATTACCTATGTCACTGGGAGGCTCATCAACAAGGAGTTCATGTTCTACTTCATATGAAGTTGAATCATATATATAGGTTCTTGAGGAGTAGAAGAAGAAGGACCTTGAATAACATGTACATGAATCATTTTCTATGAGAAAATATGGATTCATAATAGACGACATCTGTATGTATAATCTCAAGAATAGAGTTTGTTCTAGTGTTGAATATGTTAGATTTAATTTCTAGGAATCTATTAGTATAATTATTTTCTACATTTTCAATAAAGATAGTATCAATATTTTAGGTCTTAGTTTTCATTTCTCTTATTATCAATGCTTTTAACTTTTTCAAAGCACCCCCACGTTGTGAGATATTTCAAGCAAGGCTTAGTGTGAACACAAACCTCATAGGGGGATTTGTTAACATGTATTGTAGGCATACCATTTAGAACATATTTGGTATTTAAAGAGCTTCCCCCACAGTTGTGACTAAATCTAGACTCGGTTAACATTGAATTGACCATTACAGTCAATATTCTACTTTTCCTCTTGGCCACTCCATTCGATTAAGGATTATATGGGTAGGGGATTCATCTATAAGGCATTGGTCCTCATATAACGTGTTAATTTCATTAGAAATGTATGCACCACCTCTATCATACATCACTCTCTTAATTGTCTTTTCTGATTGTTCCACGAGTAAGTATAATATTTAGATCACAAACATCAGTGTGAATTAATTCAAGAAGAGAAGAATTTTTATCTGCAATTATAAATGTCTTCTTGAAAATAAATTTGACATCTGTCAAAACAATCAGATTGAGTGTAAGTTCTATTCTATGTTAATCATGTATATCATCATATTTTTATTTACATGTCCAAGACGTTTATGCAAAATATCACTAGTTCAAAAAATAAAATAGTAATTATATTTCATCCAAAGAAGATGCATTAGATAAACATAAGTTAGTTTTTCAAGGCCATCATAGGTGTATCCAAGACTAATATAGCAATTGTTCTTAGAAATAACAACATCGTTTCTTTGAAACAACAAGGTATAATCATAGTGTTGAAGTACAACTTGACTAATCAAATTTCTATGGAATGAAGGAACATGTTGAACGCCATGCAATAGAATGTTTCCAGATATGAATTTTATATCAAAACGTCCAAAGTCTGCCATTTGTATGGTGGATGAATGATCTCCCCACTTCATCACTTTGTCAAATTCATCCTGATAGGTGTAAAAAAGGGTTTAGTCAGAGAAAATATGATAAGCGGAACTAGAATCCATACATAAGTGTGAAAATGAATCAACAAAGAGAATAGTAGGATTTCCTAACCTATATTCATAAGAGAAAGGGAATGCCCTTATAGTTGTGTTTTAAACATTAAGATTTTTAGGAACCAAGGCAATCTACTTTTTTGTCTTTTTTGATATTTACACACATTTACAAAATGCCATGGCTTGCCACTAAAAAAGCTGACACATTTTTCTCCTTAATCACTATTATTGTTATTATTTTGGTTTTGGCTCTTTTGTCCCTTAAAAGATTGTTTGGATTTATTATTGAGGTTTGAGTGGTTAGGTTTCTCCTTATATTTGTCTCCTAACACTAGAATAACATAAGGGTTATACTTTTTGTCTTGGTTCTCTAGTTCCTATCTTCATATTTGAAGGGATTTGTCTAAGGATGTCATGGACATATTCCCTTGTCAATGTCTAAGAATTTTAGCAAAATGCTTCAAAGAAGATGAGAGTTTCTCTATGAGGGTTGCTACGTGAACATTTTCATCAAGTTTATAACCCTTATCTATGGTTTTATACACATGATTTTGGTATTCTAGAACTTGATCTGAAAAAGGTTTATCATGAATCATACTATACCTAAGTGTATAGCCTATCAAGCGCAGAGCAACTGTTGGTAAGTGAGAGAAAGCTCCACCTTCTCTCTAGAAACATCCCTTAGGTCATACCACTCCCTGATCGGCGCATAGCCTCCGTCCGGCGTGCTTCAGCCATCACTCTTCTGACCTGCTTGGTTCAACAACTTGGCTGTGATGACTAGTTCCTTTTCGCAATCGACTACCTTCTCCCCATCTGTGGTACTATATCATATCCCTTCTTCGAAACCAATACGCAAAAGGGAAACAAAAGAAAGCTAGCCACAAATACACTACAGAAGCACCTCGGCCTGCCCTCTGAAGTGCTCGCAGCCAAGTTCTCTATCTTCGTCAGTGAAGATCGGAGCCACCAATCCGGCTATCTCTCAGCGATGTTGTTTAATATAGGTAACACCCTCACAACTCCTCCACCCTTTCCAATCCTCTACAATAAATTATGGAGCTTTAGATCACTTTCGAGACACATCTCTAGCCCTACCAAAGGAATAAAGCAACATGCAGGCATTAAAATCTTAACTCCTATTTTATACAACTCTAGAGGCTGGTTTTTCTCTCCTCTCCAGCTGTTTCTCAAGGCTCTCTGTGATTTCAAAACATCCTTTAAAAAGCTCACCAAGCTACACACCATTATGTCGGCTACTGCCATCTTTTTCGAAGCCTAAATCTATAGTCTCACCTGTTCTGACATTCATCTACTCAGAGAATATCTCATAAAGCTCTACTCCTACTCAGACAACACTATGAGAATAGGAGGCGTACTCACCCTGGCCTCAAGCATAAAAAAGACTTGCTTGTCCAAAAGCGGCAAGCCAAAAATATTCAGCCTTGCCTTGAAGAAGAAAAAACCCTCGGTGCTTGAAAAAGGATCAAGGTTTACAGCCTCACCCCCAGAAATGAACTCTCGTTTCACCTACCTAGAGTTTCCCTCTAAAACCCTTCTTACTCCACAAGTATCCCCCTGCCGAAAGCTTGGATCTACCACAAGTTTGATCTTTCACCGGGAACCTGCATGATCAATATTGGCCACTGTTCCTTCCAGGTGACGGTATCATGGGCCTCCCCAGTCGAATAACACTGGGGAAACAAAGCCTCAACCCTTCACATCTCAGAGGGCTGGAGCGAGATGATATCTGAACTCAAGCTCAAATCGAAATGGCCGATCTTCATCAAACTGATTGGAAACCATATTTTCCTTGCTTAGGTGCGTGATTTCAACACCGATACGCCTCCAGAGCTAGCATACCTTTATAAAAAACACAACTAAGAAAGATCATCATCATCAAACTCAGCTGACTAACTCTTTGTCCGGGACATGCACCAACCCCCGGTGGGAACAAGATCATGGCCCATCTCAGTTTCCTTGGGCTCTGAGGAGGAAAACGATGTTGGTACACCTACAACACTACAACAAAAAAGTTCCATTGTAGAAAGGTACCACCTTTTTTCTTCCCTCAAGGATAAAGGGAAAAAAATTTCAATATCTTCTCGCTTCACAAAACCCTAAAACCCTGATCCTCCCCTGTGACTGATATCATCCCAGATGACTTGGATCTCCTAAATTGTTCGTTTCCCTTATTAGGACAAGACAAATATTCTCACCTCATCAACAATCTTCTAGAAAAAAACTCCGCCCATATTTGGAAAACGGTCCCCCCCCCAAAAAAACCTTTACGGGCTCTTCGTTGTTCACTCTGCTTTAGAAAGAACCATTCGGCTCCTAGGTGCTTTTCCCGCTTTACCTGTTTTAGATGTCACCAAATTGGCCACACTAAAAGGTTCTGTAAAGATCCCCCTCTCCCAAATCAGATCAGAACTCATGCAGACTCAACGTCCTTCTCCCCATGTTCTTTCCCAGGAATAAGATCATCTTTTTACAAAAACTTTAGAGTTCCAAAAAAGAGCAACACAGACTACAGGCGCACAATACAACCCCCTCCACCTCCTCCACTCACAAAAAATACTTTTGCATGCCTCACAAACCTCCCGACCGAACATGAAGACACAACCTCTTCTCGATACTAGAACATAAACCCCAGGGTTGCGCCTATATCAAAACCCTACCACAAGACAAAACATCACATAGATTCTTCACCAAAACCCCGCTACCCAAACTCTCGCCTCTCAACTTCCACACACAACACAAACACTCCACATGCAACATCAAACATGAAAATTCCAGAACACCTTGAGTACGTGATAGCCCTTGACCTACCTTTAAACTCCATGCATCTTCTCAAGGTCCTCACCTTGAGAAGCATCCTCATCTCCATCGAAAACAATATAGACAACAACCCTATAAATGTCCTAGACATCACTCGTGCCTTAGCCCTTCTCATCCCTGGACAGACAATCTTAAAACCAAAAATCTTCTCGCCAACCCAGCTTATCTACACTATCCCTGAAGGAACAAAAATCAACCATCTCTTCAACCAAATTCTCATGATTCCTTGCGGATCTAGTTTCATTACAGCCAGATTATCCAAATGGACGAAAGACTTAGGTGCTTTCCCTACTCCTGCTGGCGGCTCAGACTGGGTTGCTATCACAAATATCCCGCCCCATCTCTGGGAAGTTGAGATTTTCTAGGGTATAGCCCATTCCATCGGGGCTACTCTTCAATATATCAGCCCAGAAACCTTGCATCCTACCCAATATATTAAAGCTTTTTGTCTCCTTGCCATCAAAGCAGCCATTTCTTTACCGCCATCCATCAACATTAGAATCGGGGAATCAATTTACAACATTAAACTGTCTGCTGAACATCCCTCTAAAAATAGAATAGCTTTCTCTGATCTTTCAAACCATCCACCTTCATGGCTTTGTCCAAACAAAGATAGAAACACAACCTCAAATACTCTCTCTTCTGGTGATCGCCACGACGTTTGGGTCAGAAAAAACTCAAACTCCACCTCCACAGACAACACATACCTTCAAACAAGTAGGAAAAGAACCAGAACATTCGAACCCTCCTTTCATGAGAACACCTACCTACCAGTAGGCACCATCTTCCCTTCTCCAACTTCTACCAAAAAAAGTTGCCCGACTCAAAATCCAAACCAAACCTACATAAGAAAACAAACCAATCCACAGCTAAAGGATGACAACTCTTTGCAGAGTACTTAAAAGGAGAGTCCAAAACAAAGGAAAGAAAGTAGCTACATCTAGAAGATTATGATGCCAGGCTAAAAAGAGAAAAAAAATAACATCATCGTCAATAGACCAGATCCAGGTACTTTCTCAAACTCTTCTATTTGTTCATTCAGTGATAAATCTTCTATCCATAATATATCTTCCCCATCCCCCACAAAGGCTACGAAATGCGATATAGATAGTATTGAAGACATTGCATCATGGTCAAACATCAATAGTTTCACAAAATTTGCAAAAAATATAGGCATCCATCTCGAAGACGAAGAAAAGGCACAAAACACTCTTGACGATGTAGAACTCTTTATGGGTTGGTCAAATAAAAGGGCCTTAAAATCAGCAAATATAAACTTTGATCTTCTCAAAATTAACTAGATTGAGTTCTCTTTAGAGTTGTTTATCTCCTGGAAATCTTTTACCATAATTATGAAATTTTCATCTTGGAACGTCTGTGGAGCTGCCAACCTCCAAAGACACAAAACAATCCGCTCACACATCTACAAAAATAAAATCGACCTGATCACTATCCAAGAAACAAAATCTTATCTGACTCCTTTTCCTCTCAAAACAATAGGGGGAAATAGAATCACTGACTGGGTCCAGATTCCCCCTTCCGGTTTCAAAGGGGGTCTCTTAGTTGGTTTCAACAATCTGATCTTAACTGCCCTAAACATCTCCACCCTTGAATACTCTATTACCATTGATTTTTAAAATTCTTCTGATGGTTATTGATGGTCTTTTTCTGGGGTTTCTGGGGAACCTGGACATAACAAATTTTCCTTCCTAGCGGAACTAAATTTGCTCACAACAAAACACTACTTATCCCCCTAGGTTATTAGTGGAGACTTCAACTTGACAACCCAAAACACAAACAGGTTTAACTCCACAAATTCCCCTCAAACTATGTCTACAGCAGACAAAACATTTTGCAAGCTTCTCACAAATCATGCTATGATCGACATCAAACCATTAAATGCCTCCTTCACTTGGTCAAGAAATCAATCTTTTGCCAGAATCGACCATTTCATATGCTCCACCAAATGGGAAGAAAATCACCCTCTCTCCTCTGTCCATATCACACACAGAGCCATATCTGATCATTTCCCACTCGTTCTTGACACAAATTCCATCTCTTGGAGTCAGCGCCCTTTCAAATTTGAAAATTGTTGGCTCTCTATAAACAACTTCACCAACACCTGTATTGAACATTGGAAATTGTTGATTCCCAAACAAAAAACATAAGATTACACATCCAAAAAAACACAAAAACATCAAAACACACATAAAAATGGAAACTCACAAACCCAAACAATTTATATGAAACACAAAAAAATCTAGAAGAACAATTCCTTTTTGTGGATAAAGACCCTACAGCCGACCCAGCTCTTGTTCTTTCCATTAAAGTTGAACTTGAGTTCACAAATAAGTGCATTGACACCAGATGGAGACAAAGGGAAAAAATAACATGGGCTAAGGAAGGAGACAAAAACACAAAATTCTTTCATAAGACCTGTAACAAAAACTATCGACAAAATTCCATAACTCATATTCATATAAATGGCAGGCTCACTTCTCACAAACAATCTATCACAACGCACATCACAAACCATTTCAAAAACATTTTCAACAACAACCACAACCCCTCCTGCCTAAATAACTTGGATTGGACTAGGATTTGTCATGAAAACATAAAAAACCCCAAGATCTAATAAAACCTTTCACCCAAAGAGAATTGGATTCGGCCATATCTGACTTAGGACAAAATAAATCACTAGACCTAATGGCCTTAACATAGAATTCTATCAGGAAAAATGGGACCATTACAAACTTGACTTCCTTGCTTTTCTTAAAACTTTCTATGAAAGTAGAAACCCCCACAACATCATCAAGTTATTAAATCAAACTTTCATCGCCCTAATAAAAAAACAAGTCAACCCGAACACATCTCCCAATTCAGACCCATTAGCCTTATCAACACTTCATACAAAATCATAGCAAAAACTCTAGCAAACAGAATCAAACCTCACTTGAACAATATCATTCCCCTCAATCAAAATGCTATTCTCAAAAAATAGAAGCATCCAAGATGCTTATTTGATGGTAAATGAAACTATACATCTATGCCACAAAAACAAAACTCCCCTCCTGGCCATCAAACTAGATTTTGAGAAAGCATTTGATTTTGTCAACTGGAACTGCTTAACTAAAACTCTCTCTGGTTTTGGTTTTCCTGACAAATGGGTCAATTGGATGCATGCATATCTACAAACCACTTCTCAACAATCATAAATGGTGTCCCCTTTGGTTATTTTCATAATTCAAATGGCCTCAGACAAGGAGACCCCCTCTCCCCTTACCTTTTTATCATCATCACAACTATCCTTTCTCGTATGATTCAACTGGGAAAACAAAGTGGTCTCATAAAATCTCCTGGGGAATGCAAAGAGAACATCATTCAATTTGTTGATGACACCATTATCTTCTCCTCCCCTGACGACTCATCACTTCTAAACATCTTCAGAATCCTTGGTATTTTTTCCTACATCTCGGGACTCAAAATAAATCTTCATAAATCATCTATCTTTGGGGTTCACCTAAATCAACCTGATTTGGAAAAATAAAGAGATCTCTTTAGGTGTAAGATTGAAGACTTTCCCATCAAATACCTAGGCCTCCCAATCACACCCCACAACATAACAAATGCAATCTGGTCCCCTATTCTAGAAAAAATAAACACAAAACTCTCTGACTGGACAAATAACTTCCTAAATCTTTCAGGGAGACTTACCCTCCTAAAAAGTGTCATCACTCCCATCACCTCACACTTCCTGAGCTGTATCCCACTCCCATCAAAAAAAATCTATCCTTGACAAAGTACGGAGAAAATTCCTTTGGAATAACTTTCACAAATCCACAAAACCCGGAAAACACTACCATCTAGTAAATTGGAAAACAATAGTTGCTCCTCTTGATCAAGGTGGTTGGGGTATCCTAAATATTGAAACCCATGCCTTCTGCCTTATTACAAAAATTATCAACAGTCTGATCCAAAATAAATCAAAAATATGGTCACAACTCATCAACCACAAATACTACAAAAAATCCCCTCCCTGGCATATAGTCTCAAAAAAATCTGCTTCACCCCTTTGGAAATACATAAACCAAAATATCCAAACAATAACTCAAATTATCAACACTCCTCTACACTCCCACCTGAATATCTCATCTGGAATGACCCCTGGTTTGAAAAAAAATTCATTTTAAATTTACACCCAAACTGGACCATCCCAAACAATCTTCTCAAAATCAAAATTGACAAAGCCCTCCGTCTTCTAACCAGTAACAGAACAAACACTCTTAAAAGATGCATTCTCATGCATCTCAAACAATATGAATTTAATAATTTAAAGCTCTCTTTGGAAAACAACACCTCAAACAATATATCGTGGAAATGGGGAAATACTTACTCGGTTAAGGAAGTTTACTCTTTTCTCACCTACAGAGGCTTCGCCTCACCCACCAAAAAAATATGGAAATAGAAATGGCTGCAAAAATATAAAACATTTTTGTGGCTTCTCCTGCACAACAAGTTGCTCACAGGTGAAAACCTAGTGAAGAAGGGTTTCATTGGACCTTTCAGATGTTCTCTATGCAAAACAAATTCTGACTCAGTTGATCACATCTTCTTCAAGTGTACCACCTCACAAAACATCATCTCACACTACACACGAAAATACATTTTAGATCTGAAGGAAGCAACCTTCCCACCACAACTCACATCAAATAGACATTACAAAAACTTCAAGGGAAGTGGCATATTCATCACCATCAGCTGGAATATCTAGAAAGAAAGAAACAACATAATGTTCAACAACAACCAAAAAATGAGACAAAATATGATATCACAAATAGATGCAGATCTTCACATACTATCAATATGCAGGTAAACAAACCCAAGAAGGACAAGCTGTTTCTGAAGAAGGTGAATCAAAAGCTAGATTTCTCTGCGACCTTAAAGCCATGGTGGATGACGAAACCGGAGTCAGCATAGTGCAGCAACATCAATGAAATACATCAAACTAGGAGCTAAAAATCTTTTTTCTAGACTTTCGTTTTCTGTTCTTCTTTGCTATGCATCTCGAGGCTTGTTAAAGGGGTGCCTCCCCCTTGTGATCAAAACTCAGCCATTATCTTCACCTGTCTTAAATATTTTTCTTTCTCCTTCGTCATGTATGAACTCACTAAAGAAGGTGTTTGCTTGCTTTGATGTGATTTAAATATATGCTATGACCTTTACCTCAAAAAAAAGTACTATACCTAAGCCTTTAAAAAATACATAATGCTCAAGAACAATATCTTCTAGACCAAATTTTGAATCTAAATACTTCCCGAGTTCAAAGGTAGTTTGATTTTATAGTAAATATCATCAAATTTTCCAGAAAGCACTAAAAGGATCCTTCCATGACATAGATATCCATTTTTCTTTTATGATAGGAGTAGGATGACAGGTATATATAGAAGAGGTGGGAGATTCTTAGACCTAGGAAGAAGGTTAGATAGTTGTGGATCACGCACAACAATAACAGGTTCTTTGGGTGGTAAGATGGCAAAAACAAAACCAAGAGAGGTCAATCATAGATGCATTTTCTATTGCTAATGGTAAAAGTGCAAATAAGAAAAGAAAGCAGGTCAAAGAGAGGTGACATTATAAAAATAAAGTATTATTTTTAAATCCATATTAGGCAAACAATAAGTTTATGAATTAATCAAATTAACAACTACGTGAATCACTCTTGAAATTGCTGGAAACTAAGACAATAGTTAATTAGATTTAGGCAATAAATCTACTAAAAACCAACAGTAATAATAAATAGGATTCGAGAAAATGTAGGTGATTTATTGTAAGAAAAAAAACTCAGAGTCTAAACGGAAGGTGTGCAAGAATCGTCTTCAACAAGGATTTTGTCACTCCTAACATAAGCTTCTTGGTGGTTTTCACAAAGGTTCAATCATCCCAGTGTTTGGTATAGTCACTCGATGCAATCGATTGGACCATGTCAAACATGTCTATTAGTCAACTTATTCACAAAAGAAAATAAGGGGTGCCATGAAGATTAATAGAGGAAAGCAATTACCATGGAAGAAGAGAAGAGGAAGAAATTGATTTTCTTACTATTTTCTATTTTTCTATGTTTATTTTGTTTCCAAAGGAGAGAAGAGGGCTTCTTAAAAGAAAAAAGGAGCATCATCAATGCATCTTGTAGTAATAGCATGAAAGTTGCACTTTGTAACAATTGCTCTTATTTAAAGACCAACATGCATATTTAACATTGCATTAGTGGGCCACTTTAAAGGGAGATTAAGAGAGGAAATAACTCTTGGTGGTGGTGCACTTGTAATATCTCCAAACAATATAAACATAAGTTCAAAATACCATTCAAAAAATAAAAAGGAAAGAGATAAAATACTAAATGATGGGATATAAAACTACATAAATGTTACGAACCCAAAATAACATAAAATTAAAAGGGCAATTTGAGGAATACAAAAAACACAAGAATATCCATTTTTTTTATTGGCATCCATCCTTTCATCACATACATTAGTTCTAGCCATCAACTCCTAAATATTGTCAATCATCTACTAATCCATGGAAATGTTGGATTAAATTAAAGTAGAAGAAGAAGAAGAAGAAAGAAGGAAATTACCTGACATGACCAAATTTGTTATACTCTCCTCTACTTCATGACCATGATTTCATCTTGTTCCTATGTTAGTTGTATTTAATCTTATGGAGAGTGAATAGTCCATTGTCAAATTTGTGAATATTAGTCATGCCACCTATACTTCATAGTCTTGTTTTCTTATTTAGTTCTTGCATGAACCATTGATTTAGAATTGGTCATTCATTGCATGTTACATAAATTGATAACTTGTGTTTCATGTCCATTATAATTCTAGGACTAGAGGAATTCAAATCATGTAGCTATTATATTGTATAATTCTAGTTGACTCCCTGATAAGAACATCAAATGGGTGGTTTTTGGGGCAATGGATACATGATTTGTAGGTAACATGATGGAAAACCTTTGGTAATATTCATCTTTACATTTACTCAAGACAACCCTAGATGCGGAAAGCAGCTTGTTCAGGCAAAAAGAGGATAAAAATCATCCCCCAATTTTCTTTTCCCTAAATGATTGGAATTTTCTTGGCCTCAATCTAATATACATATGAGTAGTAATGTGGGCTCCGATCTCCAAACCACGAATTAATCCCGAGTTAAACATGTGCGGAAGCAATCGGTAAACAGCGGAAGACAAAAATCACGGGAAATTAAAACTTTTCGAGACAAGAGCCTGAAACCACAAACCTTTTCCATAGAAAAAGGATTTAACTGTTTACATCACTGACAATTACTTCTTGAGTAATTTTATACAACATGATACAAAATTCTCAAGAGTTCATACTCCAAAACACTCCAGGACCTGAGAGTACAGAGGACATATAGGACTTGACTCTATCTACACCATGAAGCAGACTAGATCTCCACCTGAGATAGTTACTGCTCCTGATGCTGCTGTTGCTGGGATTGGTCACCAGAGTTCTTATTCCTCCGTCTTCGACGACCACCTAAAAAGTAGAAGTCTACGGGGTGAGACAATTATACATAATTGCCCCAGCGAGAGTTATAACTCTCCACTAGAAGCTTTATAAGCAAAGCAGGGAATAACTAAAGAAATAAAAACCTTCAAGGTATTCACTAGCAGTTTGATGATAAGCAAGAGTTCAACCAATAATAAAATGTGAGAACATCTATACAATTCATGGTAACATCAATCAAATAACTCGTAGATAACTCTAACAGATATACTACGCTGTTGATTATGTTTTTAAGAGAGTGTAGGGATGCATCTCACCTTTTGGACTGTGTGGTGGGGAATGATGGACTACATGAATCTACATCAAATCCTCTCACCTTTTCTCTTTTAGTGAAGGTATGACGGACTACAAGAATCTACATCAAATACCTACACTAGGATGTAAGGTTCTACACATCCATGTACCCCATATACTCAAAAGTATATGATCCAGGAGTTCCCTGGGGAAAACCTGCTTCACCATCATTTAGACTCTGACAATGATGGATCTATGATCAGGGCTCTACACTTCACTTGATTAGTTAGGTACATTCAGTATTCATAACATCATACAAAACATTAGCATCACAGCTATATATGAGAATACTAAAATGTAGCAGGCCTAACTCATTCCAATCATCAGTTCTCAGCCATCTCATCACAAGTCATCTGTTAAGCATGACCTTGATGGTGTTTATGGCTCCTACAGCCCATAAACCACAAAAGATGTCACTCACAGTGCATCACTAAGGATTACTATTCATAAAGCTTAAGACATGCTTTTAATGAATATAACATGGTATTCCATTCCTGGATATAACCATCATCTCATAACAACCTGCATGGTTCATTAATATAACATGGCATTCCATACCTGGATATGCCCATCATCTCATAACAACTTGCATGGTTCATTCAACAGATAATAGTAAACAATTCAACAATTAAGGATGCATTCTCAAATTAGGGTTTCACTTGGAATCCCCCTCAACTAGGGATTCACATGGAATCACCCTCAACTAGGGTTGAATTCAATAACCCTGTCAATTAGGGTTTACTATTCACTCCATGGTGAATTGTACTTATTACATCATCATGTAAGAGAAACATCATCATTAAGGCTCTCAAATAGGATTAAGATCCATTAGATATTATAAATAGGGTTTCCATGACCTCACATAGGTGGGTCATTCCCTAAACATGCACATTCATGTGTAATTGAAGTATCTCACTTGAGTTTCCTCCTTAAAAGGGTACTTTCTCTCTCTAGGATACTTTCTCTCTCTAGAAATACTTTCTCTCTCCTCTCACTAGTAGATGGTGACAACACCACTCTAGATCAGGTTGAGATAAGTCTCCATTGATTAACATGAGCCAAAACATCAACATCATGTGATTAGGGTTTGATTAGAACAAGGTTTTACCCCTTTAGACCCCTCAAGGGTATTTTGGTAATTTGCCACATGATCACCATCATGGGTTAACTCACTAATCACATAGTCCCTTAATGACCTAGGTTACCATTAGGGTTTAGATTGGATCACCAATGAACTAATCACATCATCAAATGGTTAAGTACAAACCATCACCAATCTCCAAACGGTTTCAACCTTCAAACGGTTTCAACCACCCAAACGGTCTTGAGACCGTTTGACCCCAAACGGTCCTGAGACCGTTTGGATCCAAACGGTCTTGAGACTGTTTGGAGGTGAAGACCGTTTGGAAGGGTTGACTTTCCAAACCGTTTGGAGCTTCAAACGGTTTGAAACTGTTTGATCAAACTTGCTTGAGATTGATTGGACCAAACGATCTTGAGGTCGTTTGAGCCCAAACGGTCTTGAGACCATTTGGCCCCAAATGGTATTGAGACCGTTTGGTCTCAAACGGTCTTGAGACCGTTTGGATCCAAACGGTCTTGAGACCGTTTGGTCCAAATGGACTCAAACCGTTTGGACCTCCAAAGGGGTTCAAAGGTCACCAATGTTCATGGACATGTGTGTTGAAACCCTCAATTGGTCAAAGCTATGCTAACCACTTATAAATTGAGTCAATTAGGGTTAGCCTTAGCCACTTAGACATCAAATTGACCCTCAATTGCAAGCCAATTAGGGTTCAATCTTCCTCAATTAGGGTTTCAAATCGATTGGTCATCAATGTTCAACAATGTGAATCAATTCAAGGTTGAACCTATCAATTGACCTCCAATTGGGCTCAAACTTGGCCCAAACGGTCTTGAGGTCGTTTGGACATCATCCAAACGGTCTTGAGACCGTTTGCCCAAAGTTTGACCAAAATCCAAGTCGTTTTGACTAAGGTTGAAGTCCAATTAGCTCAAAATCAGCAATTATCATCAATTCATCAATTTCCTACAACTGGACCCTCAAACCATTAGCTTGACTCAACCCTAGACCTTCAAACGGTCTTGGGTTGTGCCCAAACGGTCTTAGGACCGTTTGGAGGAACCCCCAAACGGTCTTGAGACCGTTTGGGTCCTTCAACCCAAAACTCAACAAGATCTATACTTAGAAAACAGCAATTTGATTGTTTCACTAACCCACTGTAATTGGGCCCTCAATTGGTCAATTACCTTAACCCTAGACCTCCAAACGGTCTTGGGTTGACACCAAACGGTCTTGCGACCGTTTGGATGAGTTCCAAACGGTCTTGAGACCGTTTGCCCATCCATCCTTTGGACTCTAGTGAAAATTCATCAAGGTTTGATCTATTGAGTTGATCATCACATCAATACTTAATTGCAATATGATTTGGTGCCTTTGGACCTTCAATTGATCAACTATACTTGACCCCAGACCTCCAAACGGTCTTGATGTGACCCCCAAACGGTCTTGAGACCGTTTGCGTGATTCCCAAACGGTCTTGAAACCGTTTGGGCTAAGCAACCCAAAATCTCAACTTAACTCATTGGAGATTCAGCACTAATTTCAATTAGGGTTTGCCCTATTAATCATCCTTCAAATCATGACTCGTTTGGAATTAATCCATAAAATTTGGTGAGTCGTTAATTAACATCATTATGAACAGTAATCCCAAACGGTCAACGTTTAGTCAACCATCTTAAACGGTCTTGAGACCGTTTTCCCAAAAAGGGAAAATTAAACAGATTGAAAATCAGAACTTAATTCAATTGGTTTTGCTAATTGATTTGCTCATATCTCACGATTCCTTTAGAGTTAACCTCTCAAATTTTGTGGGTGATTAACCTACATAATTATGAACAAGATTCCCAAACGTTCTTCGCTTGGTCAACGGGACCAAACGGTCTTGAAGACCGTTTGCCCTCAAACGACCCTGAAACCGTTTGCCCACCAAACGGTTTGAAACCGTTTTGAGCAATAGGTGGAGGTCGTTTGATAAAGTGAAAATCTGTGGATAAGCATAGGAATTAACTCCCTTATCTTCTACCTTGAGAACAGTGGCAGTTCTTCACGATTTTGCTTGCAAGGATGCAAGGAAAGATAGGGAAGAAGAAGAACTAGCAACTATATGCATAGAAAAGGATGTATAATCAAGCATAAAGTTTAGAGTTATAAAACCCGCCTAAAGCTTTCTCCTTGAGCTCCAAGCTTTCGAGATCCAAGCCTTTAATGGCGTCCTAGAAGCTCCACAGGTCGGCCAAGGTGAATCCTCCAAGGAAGGTTGAGAAGAGATGGCTAGAAAGATGGAGCTAAGTGAGCTAGCCATGAATTTGACCTTAAATCCGAGTTTCATCCAAGAATTGAGCAAAAAGGAAGGATCCAAACCTACCTTGCACTCCCTTGGTCGTCCTCCTGAGCTCCAGAGCTCTCCTTAGTCGTTTTGAGCAAGGGGAAAAGAAATGAAAGGAAGAGGATCGTTCCTTTGCTAAGTGAGGAAAGTTATATATATACTTGGGTGAATTTTCAACATAAGGACATATGTTTTCCTCCTTTCTCATCTAAGTCCTTCCTTTCTTCCTTGCACGTCCCCTCATCTTATTTCTAAGGACAAACTCCTTCTAAGGTCAAGAATTGAAGGCAAAGAGGATCAACCCATCACTAAAGCATACACATAAAAGGGCTATTATACATACACCTTGATTATTCAATCACAAAGGTGTTCTTTACTATATGATTATTCACTTGAAGTAACCTTTTCCTCATTTCTCTTATAAATGATGCCAAGAGCCATAAAAGATGTTTTAGATGATGTATTTTACAAGTTGCACCCCTCAAATTGGGTAAATTGCATTTTACACCAATTTAGGGTTTTCAAGTACAGGGGTTGCTTCCACAGCTGCACCTTGGTGCTCAAGCTTGGGAAATCCCTTAAACCTCATCATATTCATTCTTATGTTGTCTCAACATTAGAGATACATCTTATCTTGTGACTTTTGCAAGTTCAACCCTTAAACTGGGTAATTTGCACATAGGTCCCTGCATACAACACAATGCTACAACTTTATTCAAAAAGGAGCAAAATTGAAAATTATATGTTCCTGGGGAACTTAATTACATGCCAGGGAGTTTTCACAAGTATATAATTACATTTTTAGGCAAAACTTCTAGGGTTAGTTCATAACCCAGGTCAGGGGTGTTACAAATCATAAACCCCTAACAAGGATTTCGTCCCCGAAATCTCAGACAAAAGGAGAAACAGAGTATTCATTAATCATGCCCTCAAGTCTCCACATATTATCTTAATATCATGGAGGTATCATGAATTCTGCAATTCCACACAAGGCTCCTTTCACTAATTCAACCTTACCAATGTTTATGCAGAGCATAAACCCCTAACATATGATGTCCATATTATTGGAAAGAAGAGGCATAAAAGAACATACTTCTATCATCACCCAAGAATATTTATCAAAAGGAACAACATATATATCTAACAAGGATAATATACTCAGTAATCCTTTACAACTCTATGTAATTGGGATAGTTCACATAGTTCTTCTTATTAATTGGAAATGCCACATAGCTTTTCCCTTTTTGATTGGGAATGACACATAGCTCTTCCATTTTTAATTGGGAATGACACATATCTCTTCCCTTTTTGTTTGGGGATGACACATAGCTTTCCCTTTTTGTTTGTTTGGGAATGACACATAGTTCTTCCCTTTTTTGTTTGTTTGGGAATGACACATAGTTCTTCCCTTTTTGTTGGGGATGACACATAGCTTTCCCCTTTTTAATTGGGAATGACACGTAGCTCTTCCCTTTTTTGTTTGTTTGGGAATGACACATAGCTCTTCCCTTTTTGTTGGGGATGACACATAGCTTTCCCCTTTTTGATTGGGAATGGCACGTAGCTCTTCCCTTTTTGTTGGTTTGGGAATGACACATAGCTCTTCCCTTTTTGTTGGGGATGACACATAGCTTTCCCTTTTTGTTTGTTTGGGAATGACACATAGCTCTTCCCTTTTTGTTGGGGATGACACATAGCTTTCCCCTTTTTAATTGTTCCATATTTCTTATTTCATGATACTCATTAGATTGTATCAGAATGATTGCTTGATCAGGGCAATCAAAAAGATATCAATCTAGGAGTTTCCATACTCACTTTATCATCAATAGTTGTATACTTGGTCAGGGTTTACAAATACTGAGATCAAGTAGTATGCACTTACATACTGTCTCATTCCTCACTTTTCATATCCTTATACACCCAAGGTTTTCCATTCCTATATTTCCTCCAGGCATCATTTCTAAATCTCATCTTTTGACATACAGATAAGAGAGATTATAAAACATTTTAAGGAACATTGAGTGAGATATAAGTTCTCATCTCCCTTGTGTCCTTATAGGACTAGTCAAAATAATTTCAAAAACAACTATTTTCATATCTTTAACACATAGAAACATGAAAATGAAATATCAGAATGACTTTATTTCCTCTGACCTGCCCGGGACGTCTGTCCACGTCCTCTATTGTTACTAGAAAACTGCCTCCTTTGTGATCCTTGCTGACTCTGCCCCTGAGGTTGAGTCATCATTGGATTCCCGTCTGGACAATCTTTTACCAGATGTCCCGGTTGTCTGCATTGATAACAGATTCTAGGTATAGTATAAGGTCGGTGAGGTCCAGACACCGATGTTGATGCTATATTGGAGGCCTTATTTGGAATATAACTAAGATCCCTATCCCTACTTGGCATCCATTGTGTCTGGGTTTGGGATCTTAATGATGCTGTCGATGCAGAAAATCTCGGCTTCTTAAAACTTTCAGACTTTTGTTTTTGAGTCTGAGTGTACACCTTCTTGCTACTAGTCTGTCGTTTCTCAATTTCAGACCTCTCTAACCTCCTTACTGATTCCACAAAAATGGCAAACCTCTCCCTGTTCTCTAAAGCAGACACAGGAGTGGTCAGTTTAGCGTTCAACCCCTTCTGAAAGCGCTGAATTCTTTCCTCATCATTAACTGCCATTTGAGGACAAAACCGCAACAGCTCCATGAACTTAGCTTCGTACTCGCTAATGTTCATCATACCCTATCTCAGTCTCTCAAACTGAGAGATCTTCTCATCTAGGAAGGTCTTCGGGAAATATCTTTGGACAAATTCCCGCCGAAAGTCTTCCCACGAGATTTCTATTCCAGGTCTCTTCTGCTCTTCCATGGTCCACCAGTGACCAGCACTTCCTTTGAGAAGATAGACAGCATGTCTAACCTTCTCAGCTTCAGGGATGTTGAGGATCTTGAAAGCCTTCTCCAGCTCTGTCAACCACAGATCAGCATCTGTGGGGTCAGCAGTCCCATGGTACTCGGTAGCTCCGACACGACGTAGTCGCTCGAACGTCTTTCCGATACCTTGCCCCTCTAGTTGGACAGGTGCCCTAGGTGCAAGCATAGGCAACCTGTCGGTTATATGTGTCATGGCAGTCATAAACTGCCCAAACATAGTCTGGACTGCTGGGTTACCCATATCAGCTGGGTCAAACTGGGGTGGCTCTCTAAGTTGTTCTGGTACAGGCTGTTCCACCTCTGGTACTCCTGCACCGCCTTGAGGTGCACTGACACTACTTTCTCCCACATACTCATCATGTGGCTCTGACATCTTAAGTATCTTCTTCTCCTGAGGAGTAGAAGACTCTATTAGATAAGGAAGGAATACTAAAGATAGACTCGACTTCCTATGTCCTATGCCTCTGTAGACTCGGCGAACCTAGAGCTCTGATACCACTTAATTGTGGGCTTCGATCTCCAAACCACGAATTAATCCCGAGTTAAACATGTGCGGAAGCAATCGGTAAACAGCGGAAGACAAAAATCACGGGAAATTAAAACTTTTCGAGACAAGAGCCTGAAACCACAAACCTTTTCCATAGAAAAAGGATTTAACTGTTTACATCACTGACAATTACTTCTTGAGTAATTTTATACAACATGATACAAAATTCTCAAGAGTTCATACTCCAAAACACTCCAGGACCTGAGAGTACATAGGACATATAAGACTTGACTCTATCTACACCATGAAGCAGACTAGATCTCCACCTGAGATAGTTACTGCTCCTGATGCTGTTGTTGCTGGGATTGGTCACCAGAGTTCTTATTCCTCCGTCTTCGACGACCACCTAAAAAGTAGAAGTCTACGGGGTGAGACAATTATACATAATTGCCCCAGCGAGAGTTATAACTCTCCACTAGAAGCTTTATAAGCAAAGCAGGGAATAACTAAAGCAATAAAAACCTTCAAGGTATTCACTAGCAGTTTGATGATAAGCAAGAGTTCAACCAATAATAAAATGTGAGAACATCTATACAATTCATGGTAACATCAATCAAATAACTCGTAGATAACTCTAACAGATATACTACGCTGTTGATTATGTTTTTAAGAGAGTGTAGGGATGCATCTCACCTTTTGGACTGTGTGGTGGGGAATGATGGACTACATGAATCTACATCAAATCCTCTCACCTTTTCTCTTTTAGTGAAGGTATGACGGACTACAAGAATCTACATCAAATACCTACACTAGGATGTAAGGTTCTACACATCCATGTACCCCATATACTCAAAAGTATATGATCCAGGAGTTCCCTGGGAAAAACCTGCTTCACCATCATTTAGACTCTGACAATGATGGATCTATGATCAGGGCTCTACACTTCACTTGATTAGTTAGGTACATTCAGTATTCATAACATCATACAAAACATTAGCATCACAGCTATATATGAGAATACTAAAATGTAGCAGGCCTAACTCATTCCAATCATCAGTTCTCAGCCATCTCATCACAAGTCATCTGTTAAGCATGACCTTGATGGTGTTTATGGCTCCTACAGCCCATAAACCACAAAAGATGTCACTCACAGTGCATCACTAAGGATTACTATTCATAAAGCTTAAGACATGCTTTTAATGAATATAACATGGTATTCCATTCCTGGATATAACCATCATCTCATAACAACCTGCATGGTTCATTAATATAACATGGCATTCCATACCTGGATATGCCCATCATCTCATAACAACCTGCATGGTTCATTCAACAGATAATAGTAAACAATTCAACAATTAAGGATGCATTCTCAAATTAGGGTTTCACTTGGAATCCCCCTCAACTAAGGATTCACATGGAATCACCCTCAACTAGGGTTGAATTCAATAACCCTGTCAATTAGGGTTTACTATTCACTCCATGGTGAATTGTACTTATTACATCATCATGTAAGAGAAACATCATCATTAAGGCTCTCAAATAGGATTAAGATCCATTAGATATTATAAATAGGGTTTCCATGACCTCACATAGGTGGGTCATTCCCTAAACATGCACATTCATGTGTAATTGAAGTATCTCACTTGAGTTTCCTCCTTAAAAGGGTACTTTCTCTCTCTAGGATACTTTCTCTCTCTAGAAATACTTTCTCTCTCCTCTCACTAGTAGATGGTGACAACACCACTCTAGATCAGGTTGAGATAAGTCTCCATTGATTAACATGAGCCAAAACATCAACATCATGTGATTAGGGTTTGATTAGAACAAGGTTTTACCCCTTTAGACCCCTCAAGGGTATTTTGGTAATTTGCCACATGATCACCATCATGGGTTAACTCACTAATCACATAGTCCCTTAATGACCTAGGTTACCATTAGGGTTTAGATTGGATCACCAATGAACTAATCACATCATCAAATGGTTAAGTACAAACCATCACCAATCTCCAAACGGTTTCAACCTTCAAACGGTTTCAACCACCCAAACGGTCTTGAGACCGTTTGGAGGTGAAGACCGTTTGGAAGGGTTGACTTTCCAAACCGTTTGGAGCTTCAAACGGTTTGAAACTGTTTGATCAAACTTGCTTGAGATCGATTGGACCAAACGATCTTGAGGTCGTTTGAGCCCAAACGGTCTTGAGACCGTTTGGCCCCAAACAGTCTTGAGACCGTTTGGTCTCAAACGGTCTTGAGACCATTTGGATCCAAACGGTCTTGAGACCGTTTGGTCCAAATGGACTCAAACCGTTTGGACCTCCAAAGGGGTTCAAAGGTCACCAATGTTCATGGACATGTGTGTTGAAACCCTCAATTGGTCAAAGCTATGCTAACCACTTATAAATTGAGTCAATTAGGGTTAGCCTTAGCCACTTAGACATCAAATTGACCCTCAATTGCAAGCCAATTAGGGTTCAATCTTCCTCAATTAGGGTTTCAAATCGATTGGTCATCAATGTTCAACAATGTGAATCAATTCAAGGTTGAACCTATCAATTGACCTCCAATTGGGCTCAAACTTGGCCCAAACGGTCTTGAAGTCGTTTGGACATCATCCAAACGGTCTTGAGACCGTTTGCCCAAAGTTTGACCAAAATCCAAGTCGTTTTGACTAAGGTTGAAGTCCAATTAGGTCAAAATCAGCAATTATCATCAATTCATCAATTTCCTACAACTGGACCCTCAAACCATTAGATTGACTCAACCCTAGACCTTCAAACGGTCTTGGGTTGTGCCCAAACGGTCTTAGGACCGTTTGGAGGAACCCCCAAACGGTCTTGAGACCGTCTGGGTCCTTCAACCCAAAACTCAACAAGATCTATACTTAGAAAACAGCAATTTGATTGTTTCACTAACCCACTGTAATTGGGCCCTCAATTGGTCAATTACCTTAACCCTAGACCTCCAAACGGTCTTGGATTGACACCAAACGGTCTTGAGACCGTTTGTATGAGTTCCAAACGGTCTTGAGACCGTTTGCCCATCCATCCTTTGGACTCTAGTGAAAATTCATCAAGGTTTGATCTATTGAGTTGATCATCACATCAATACTTAATTGCAATATGATTTGGTGCCTTTGGACCTTCAATTGATCAACTATACTTGACCCCAGACCTCCAAACGGTCTTGATGTGACCCCCAAACGGTCTTGAGACCGTTTGGGTGATTCCCAAACGGTCTTGAAACCGTTTGGGCTAAGCAACCCAAAATCTCAACTTAACTCATTGGAGATTCAGCACTAATTTCAATTAGGGTTTGCCCTATTAATCATCCTTCAACTCATGACTCGTTTGGAATTAATCCATAAAATTTGGTGAGTCGTTAATTAACATCATTATTAACAGTAATCCCAAACGGTCAACGTTTAGTCAACCATCTTAAACGGTCTTGAGACCGTTTGCCCAAAAAGGGAAAATTAAACAGATTGAAAATCAGAACTTAATTCAATTGGTTTTGCTAATTGATTTGCTCATATCTCACGATTCCTTTGGAGTTAACCTCTCAAATTTTTTGGGTGATTAACCTACATAATTATGAACAAGATTCCCAAACGGTCTTCGCTTGGTCAACGGGACCAAACGGTCTTGAAGACCGTTTGCCCTCAAACGACCCTGAAACCGTTTGCCCACCAAACGGTTTGAAACCGTTTTGAGCAATAGGTGGAGGTCGTTTGATAAAGTGAAAATCCGTGGATAAGCATAGGAATTAACGCCCTTATCTTATACCTTGAGAACAGTGGCAGTTCTTCACGATTTTGCTTGCAAGGATGCAAGGAAAGATAGGGAAGAAGAAGAACTAGCAACTATATGCATAGAAAAGGATGTATAATCAAGCATAAAGTTTAGAGTTATAAAACCCGCCTAAAGCTTGCTCCTTGAGCTCCAAGCTTTCGAGCTCCAAGCCTTTAATGGCGTCCTAGAAGCTCCACAGGTCGGCCAAGGTGAATCCTCCAAGGAAGGTTGAGAAGAGATGGCTAGAAAGATGAAGCTAAGTGAGCTAGCCATGAATTTGACCTTAAATCCGAGTTTCATCCAAGAATTGAGCAAAAAGGAAGGATCCAAACCTACCTTGCACTCCCTTGGTCGTCCTCCTGAGCTCCAGAGCTCTCCTTAGTCGGTTTGAGCAAGGCGAAAAGGAATTAAAGGAAGAGGATCGTTCCTTTGCTAAGTGAGGAAAGTTATATATATACTTGGGTGAATTTTCAACATAAGGACATATGTTTTCCTCCTTTCTCATCTAAGTCCTTCCTTGCACGTCCCCTAATCTTTTTTCTAAGTACAAACTCCTTCTAAGGTCAAGAATTGAAGGCAAAGAGGATCAACCCATCACTAAAGCATACACATAAAAGGGCTATTATACATACACCTTGATTATTCAATCACAAAGGTGTTCTTTACTATATGATTATTCACTTGAAGTAACCTTTTCATCATTTCACTTCTAAATGATGCCACGAGCCATAAAAGATGTTTTAGATGATGTATTTTACAAGTTGCACCCCTCAAATTGGGTAAATTGCATTTTACACCAATTTAGGGTTTTCAAGTACAGGGGTTGCTTCCACAGCTGCACCTTGGTGCTCAAGCTTGGGAAATCCCTTAAACCTCATCATATTCATTCTTATGTTGTCTCAACATCAGAGATACATCTTATCTTGTGACTTTTGCAAGTTCAACCCTTAAACTGGGTAATTTGCACATAGGTCCCTGCATACAACACAATGCTACAACTTTATTCAAAAAGGAGCAAAATTGAAAATTATATGTTCCTGGGGAACTTAATTACATGCCAGGGAGTTTTCACAAGTATATAATTACATTTTTAGGCAAAACTTCTAGGGTTAGTTCATAACTTAGGTCAGGGGTGTTACAAGTAATGTGAAGAGAGAGAATGGGTGATGGTAGTGGTGGTGAAACTCTATTCTAGTCTATTGTTTCCCACTAATTACCAGATATCAGTATATTCACTCTCTAATCCTATTGTAGTTAGTTTAATTTAAGCAATCAACTTTTAGATTCAAATGTTGATTTTGATTCACATTGGATAAAATTAGCTAGGCTCACAAAATATATTTTCTTGTGTTTTGATACTTAGCTGTACTATGACAAGACCCATCTGCTTGGTATTTTCATACTATATTTTGGGTTAAAAAAATGGTGATTTGACATCCTTGATGAATTTTCACATTCAATTGATAACTCAAAATTTTGACACTATCGTCGGGGACAACTAAATTGTCTAGTTTAACTCAATTTTGATTATTATTTAGGATTTAATATTGGAAAGTGTATATTCTTGTTCACTTCACATCAATTAGGTTTTCTATCTCATGTCATACCATCTAATGAAGTTGACATTCTTGGAGCATCAAATATGAACACAACATTGATCCAAAGATAGAGAAGATTTTCCAAAAAAATCAATAGAGAATAAATACTAAAATGGATGAGGTGGAGATCTAACATAGGCCGGACCATGATATTTCTGCTAATAAAGAAAGATTGTTGCAATGGACCAAGGTTTTAGTGCAAAAGGAGACTTTGAAAGCCCATGAGGCAGCCTAAGAAGTAGAGTGGTGGCAGTAGCTTAGGGATTTTTCCACCATAAAGATACAAAACAAGACCACCATATGTTCCCACCAATCATAACAGGGGTGTAGTTTAAGATTAGGTCATAATGGGTCAGTATGATGTAGAGCATCATATACTTCTATGTGTTTCTCAAATCAAACTATATCTATCATATACTTCTATCTAATAGACCCAGGAGCTGGTACAAGTCATTAAAAGAAGACAACATCACCAAACAGGAAGGGTTGTGGGATAATTTTTGGGAGTAATTATACCCATTTCTCCTCATGTACTAGATAAGACAATAGATATTATAGTTTTTCTATGGTCCCAGGAAAATCAATGTCCAAATATTGGGAAAGGTACAAAGGAACTCCTCAATTGATTTCCCCTTCATGGCATCTCACATGTTCAATCTCATAAAAAAATTCTATATGGAATTAGATGATGCTACAAAGTAGATTTTTATTCCTTAATCTAGATGAAGTTTTATGTGCCAAAGTTGTGATAGCGCATGAACCTTTGTCATATGTGGATCTACAAATTAATCCAATTAGGGCGGATCTAAACATGGTGGTGTGCTTAATGCTCTAAGGTAGAATACAAATCTGAATTGAATATATTGATGAGTCTTAGAAGAAGCTTGCGTAAAAATATGAGCATTTGCAAACCTCCTTCAATTCTTATGAAAGGTGTCAACCACAACAAAGCCAAGTGAATGCAATTGATAGTTTTGTGAAGCCTACAAGTTTAATGATCATTCTACATTGGAATGTTATCTTCTTAATGATGTAATGTTGTATAGCGCTCATTATCAATGTGATGGCAATCAAGTGGAGGATTGGAACTCCATTTGCAACATATTAGGTCAAGGATACTTCAATCAATATTAGAATAAGTTCACCATGGGTATAGGTTGGGAATCCTATAGGTGCAGACCATGCTCAACAAGTTTGGCAAGACTAGTTCAACCAAGCTTGGGGTTCTCTAGGATTTTAAAAATGATAATCATATCAAATTCAAGTATCGAATAAAATACAATAAATGCCAGTGCATGAACAATTGGGGTTAACACAAAAACTATATCCAATGGAACCAATCCCTATATTTTAACCAAGGGCATCAAAATGTTTAATAGAAAAATCATCCAAACAACTCACCTACCTAAGAGAAAAATTGCTTGGCCACAACTGAGAGGATTCTCCAAGCCTAACTATCTTGTAACAAATCCATGGAATCCTAAATGAAAAAAATCATTGCCTCTCTTCACCCTCCACATGGTTCTTTTGCAAGGAAATCTGAGGATAACTCGAAGCACCTAGAGTAGCTAAATTGTACCACTCACTCTGATTTCATACTACTCAAAACAATAACACTTATTATTGGAACAACCAGCCAAGATGACACAGAAGACATTGATGTCACTCAACACAATGGATCAACCAATTTAGAGAGTTCTGCTCCTATCTCACAATAGGAAAATGCTCCCATGTATAAGCAACATGTATCATATCATATGTGGGTAATGTATATGCATTTAGATTTCAAATTTAATAAGTTTAAGGAGGCCTTGAAGAAGCTACATGTCCCTATACCATTATTAGCTTTCAAAGCTGACTTCCCCAAATGGTATGTATACCTTAAAGCATTGCTTATCCACAAATAAACAACTCATCAATTTGAGATGGTAAAGTTAGACCAAATGGAATCTGATATTTTTCAGAACAAGATGCCTGGTAGGTACAAAGATATAGTATCTATTGGGATATCTCTTTCTGTAGGTGACTCTTTATGCCAAAGAGGTCTACCAATGTTGGAGCCAGTATTTATGTCATTCCTCTTATTTTATGCATAGAACTTGGACTAGCCAACATGCTACTGACATTATTTATGATCGGTTTGCTAATGCTTCCACAACCAAGACAGTCAAGATTATAGAGGAAGTCCTATTGAAAGTTGAGGATTCCTACATCCCATGCGACTCTATAGTTATGTACATCAAGGAGGATTCACACTATCCTCTAATTACTGGAAAGTTGTTATTGGCCACGGGTAGATATTTAATAGACATCCAAGTTGGAACCTTAAAATTGTGAGTGGGGAAATAATCTTTAAATTATAACATGTTGGGTGGAACAAATAAACACACTTACAAAGAAGAAGTATATTTCCTTAATAGTGTAGAGATATTCACACAAATGCAAGAAGAGTTTTTATCATCAAAAATTCCTCCAATAGATGAGCTAGAGGCACCCATCAAGGATGGTCATAGTAATAAGAAGACTAGAAATACACTAGCAAACCCACATATGGGAAAATTAAAGCAACTTCAAGAAAGTCACTTCTCTCCACCATTTATTATGGTGTAGACCATCTAATGTCTACACAAGAGCATCGAGATCACAACATGTTGGGGTGTCTCCTTCCTTATTGACTTCAACACAAGATCTTGTTACGAGAAATATCAGACACCCTATAATCTTGCAATGTCCTATGTCAGTTAAGGAGAATCATTCAAGAATGTAGATTGTATTTCCATAACCTCTGGACCCATACTCACTTGACACTAGTGACAATCATAATTTTTCCACAATGATTGGACACCATCATATGAACTTCACATGCACACCTTCACAGTATTTGCATGCCCACTATGCATACCAAATGCCCTACAACTATTCACCATCTTTTATCAAGTAGTGGACACTCATCCAGAACAACTCAAATTGGGTGCCTTAGAACTTTGACATTTTCCATACAAGTAAAACAAAAGTGCAACACTCTAAGTAAGGCTAAGAAAATTACTATCAATGAAGACACTGAGAGGACCTCCTCAAATGACATCAGTCTTTGTGTGGAAACTTAGATGTCTAGCCAAAAACATTAAACAAAACTCTTATGGAGAGGCAGCTCGATCTTCATTACCTTTAAATTTTTCTAAATTTATTGTTGTACCATTTTATCATCATCATGGAAATTAATTATGTAGTGCATTTTAGGATACTAAATTAAGTTATGAAGTATTTTATCATAGGAAAATGATTCTTTATTGATTGGATAGCAACCACAACTCATGATCCAACTAGCATGATATTTTCCCTTCATCTCTACTTTAGTGTTTGATCATGGACAAGAAAATTTCAAAGTTCAAGTTGGTGGGTGGGTGGCATGTATTCTACCTTCCATCTACACATATCTATTTTTTAATGTAAGATTGCTTCATTGAAATTATGTATTGCATATAGCTAAGAGTTTAAATTTTTCAAAGTTTACTCTACTAGAACAATTAAAGATTTTATATGTCCAGATTAGAATCAAACTTAGTTTTTGCACACATTCATATTCGCATATTCAAATCCCCTTTTTTAAGAAATGCCTCACATGGACAATTTTAAAACTAGGCAATCGTAAAAAATTATCCTTTGTAGCCAAAGAAACCAAGCATTATTTATTTTTTTTAAATATGGTAAGTGTTAGAGGAACTGAAAGGAAACACCATGTATCCCCTTATCATGTCATTAGTTAGGTGTAGTGAGACCAGTAGAACAACCTGATGTGTGGAATTGTTAATTTTGTTGAATTTTGATCGGAACCCTTTTCTACACTTCTCATTACAACTTCTTACCATACATCCACAAATTCCTAAAGTGTATCAAACCCTATGTTTGTGTCATCACACCCCCCTTCCAACTCTATCTACTTCTTCCATATATGTATCTATCTAATAGGAGTGTGCCACCAAAAGAAAAAAAATGGCAATGGGCACAACAAGCAAAACATGTACATTATTTAAAGAAAAAGGAAAAATAAAAATGCAATCTCAAGTTTGATAGAGGAGATATTGGAATATTCCCTTTGTACCTTCACTCACTCCTTTTTCCACTAAGAGGTACAACATTTGTCTCATTCTTACATCCTTTTGATGTGCCCCATTGTCAGATTATTTACACACTTGTTGTTTTCCAAGTCGCTTTGAAATCTCATGAAACTCTTACACATGCTTAATTTTGGAGATGAAGGTGAAGAATTATTTTTGGGAAGAAAAGCAAAGAACAAAGACAATGATGGATGTGTTACATGATTTCATGAAGTTTTGTGGGTTGTCCATATTTGAAAATAGGAAAATAACATGGTGTGAGGATGAGGCAATCACATAGTTTGGAAGTAATGTCTTGGTGATTGTTTTAGATTTTGTTCAAGAGCAACATTTACGTTCAAAATTGTTTATTAATGAAAAATAATCCTAAAATTATTGAAATTCTAGACTAACCATGCATCTCATTTAGGCATTTTATCTTTGGCCTTTCTTATTTAATGGTTTCACTTCAAAAGATATTTTACCTTGTATTAATGTGGATTACACATTCTTATCATTTTGAAATGAACAAAGACTACTAATTCCTAGCCATCATATCCCAATAAGGTCTGGCCCATCAAGCCGATTAAGGCTAGTATTGTGACATCCCCAGATTTTCAACACCTTGACCACATGTATGCTTCCAAATTGAAACCCTCACCTCAGTGGAAGTCCGTGACATCCTCATATTTTCAACGCCTTGACCCATTGTGTGACATCCAAATTGAAACCCTCACCTCGACAAGAATCCCAATTTAAACACCACACATTAGGCTAAGAAGAAGAAAATCAGAGGAAGTTGAAAGGAAACAACAGTAGCACATGCACATGAACAAGATTAAAACAATACGACAACACAAGCTCACCATTCAACATATAATTACAAGATGAATTTTGATAACATTAGATATTACACATTGAACAGTAAAATTTTACATATGCACGTACTACCATGAAACAACGGGATCTTAAGACAATAGGTCCACCTAAACATCAGCTCGCCACGCAACTCTCAACTTTCCTGGTTCTTCAAGAGCATATGTCCACATAACCTAGCATAATATTCTAAAATATTTTATTGAGTACGCCTACTTGTCTGTTATATACCTCTCATTATTAAGACTTGGCAATAAGATAAAGATATTACTTGGTAGTAATAAACAAATATAAAAAAAGTATACTCAAATAAAGAATGTTTATTAACAAAAGAAATTACATGTTTTAGGCACATTTCCATTATATATCTCATACATCTACCACCAAAGGGATAGATTGTATTAGGCCTTATGATCTCCTGCCAAAGAATTAGATCATATATACAATGTGATCTCCTACTAAAGAGTTAGATCACTTCAATGCATGGTACTACCAAAGATTTTAGTGCTATCATATGATGGATCAGATATCTTATGTTTCATGTGTTCATGGCCATATAACTATAAAAAAAATCAAGCAAGATATCATAAAAGAACAATCATTTCATCCAATACCATATGCCAAGTATTTGTACACACATAATACAGCCATATTACATAGTAGACCAATTAAGAGGTAAGGGCGTACCTTGATCATAAATATACTAACCATCACATTCTTCATATCACTATATGCTTGGTCAAACCTGATTAAGACAACATCACGTACTACCATCAGATTCTCATCATCAACCCTAGTCATGACTTATTTGGGGTTTAGCTTGGTTCATTAGTATATCTCATTATTAGTTGTGTTGTCATCTTGGTATTAGGTCACAGATCTTATATTCTAGATTAAAATATATAATATGATTATTTTATTACATATAATTGTGTGCACATATTAACCCTAGGTTACATGTATTAATCATGTTAGGGTTTTCTCATCATATTAGGATTATTTAGCATGTAACATTTATTATGTGTATACTTATAATTGTAGAATTACATATTAGATTCCAATTACTGATATGAGCTTACTCTGCAATTTCTAGGGTTTATTGAGCATATTTTGAAATTATTGCACATTAATCAGGGTTATTAGCCCTAATTAGCCACATTAAGCAAATTAAATTATTTTGTGTTCAAATATCATAATATATGACATTAATTGGATTATATCTCATTTTTTATATCAACTTATGCATTTCCATAATTTATGAGCATCATTTAATATTTATAATATATAAGATGCGCATTTTACAAATTCTATGATATTCATTTCATTAAAACATCAAAACACTGATATTATCCTTTGTTGTTGTTCTACTCATTTTTTTGAGCATTCCAATACCTTATTTGAAATTTTCTGATAAGCAAGCTAATTACTACTAATTATCCAAGATTTGAGTATTTTTTGATATTTACATTTTTCAGCCAATAATGTGTCACCACGTCGCCCCAGCATGGCGCGGCTCTACTTGTTGGTGGTTTTCTATGAGCTGAGAAGTTTGTATTGGGTTCAACTGTATTGGACTGGTTGGTTCTGTGATTTGGACCCGATTCGACTCCCTTCCGTGTTATCGCTCTCTCCTCGCGTAGAACTGATCTCTATGTGCAAGTCTGTGAGACTCTACTTCGGGTACCGCCATAGTGCTTCATTCCAATGAGGAATAGAAGCAAATCCATGGATCCTTGGGGAATGATGAATCATCCATCAGCTTTTTACTAACCTCCCTGATCTCCCCGACTGAACTATCTTTGGGTTTCAGGTGCGGATCTCGTCTTCCAGGAGATCACGTTCGTCTGGGTCTTGCTATGGTGGAGTGTAAGAGGGAAAAAGAATCTATGCCCCCAAACTTTGATTTGATGATTCATAAGGTATCATACCCCTACATGGAACTTCACCATAGTCCCCAAAATTAGTGGAATACACGTGCTTTTATCCTTCAAGAACTACCTTCATCTTTGACTAAGATCCACCCCGTCGACCATGGAAACCGCCATGGTAGCTTAAAGAAATAATGGGCATGAACTCCCCTCAACTTGAGCTTCGTTTTCTCTTCTTTCTACTCCTCCTGACACCTTTAAATATCATATGCACCCTCTTTCCATGACCTTCTCTCCGCAATGGAGATGCAACAAGTGATGGAGGCTCGTTTTCTCTACTAAGGAAGCATCGCATCTAGTTTTAAAGGTCTTCTCACTCCTCTAGCTAAGTAAAACACAATTTTTTGATTCACTTCCCCCCCTTGAGCCATGACTACAACGTGTTGTGGAGGGGAGGATTCCAATGCTAACTGCTCCAACTGCAGGGTGGGAGACAACATGTCAACCCTCGATCTAGCATCCTAGGGTCTAGATTACCTGCCACTCAAGCCAATCGGTGGCTCCTCTTACGATTGTTTGTGACCACTTGATTGGGATCCAAGGCTCATAAGAGGCCATGTAGCATGTCACTTATAAGGGGCGCGTGACATATTATTGACCAACAACTTAGCCCAGAAATACCATTAACTTTTCTCTGAAAATCACCACAGTACTAATTATTTCACAAATTTCAAACCTAAATAACTTCCTCTAGGATACTCCAATCTTCAGGAAATTTTAACCATAGTTTCAACACAACTCAATGTACTTTTCATTCATTTTTGGTACCAAAACAAAACTTTTGTCTCACCATTCAATTAAGTAATTCAAAAAGGCATAAACATACTAATCATAATCATGATATTAATACCAATGAACATCCATAATTTATCTAGGCACTTGGAATCATTTAAATAACTTAAAGACATGAATTCATTTATGTCTTTAGGTATCAAAATACTCCAAAAGTTTAGTCCATCACATCATATACATCTTAAAAGAAATTTCGTCCTCAAAATTAAGGTATTCCTTACTTCATGGAATAAAAACAAATAGTCTTCATCTACATGTAGGGCACCATTGTAAGTGCAACACATTAACAAACAAAAGCTCTAGAACTATATCCAAACTACTACTAGGAGGATTATAAAAATATCGAGGGTGAACCACCACTCACCATGTGACATGGTTTAGAAGCTTAGGTCAAATCATGTCTTATTTCATATTTTAGGATTTACATCCACTTTTTACTCAAGCATTAAGAGTTCTATTGATATAATTATCATGTTCATAAGGAGGTTAACTCACTTATCCACCTAGATCATAACAAGGTGTCAACATCATTTTTTTGTGTTGTATTTACACCATACTTAACATCTTCATTGTTAAGCACTAACATTAACCTCAGCTAATGTATATCATTATATGATCTCCTTTCACTTTCATATTAGGTTACAAACTTTATTAGCAATCCCATCAGTTGATTAGTCAACTATATTATATTATCATCATTATTCATGTATATGGTTAACCATTTAGATATAGATAGCTACCAAACCATTTCTAAGTTTTCCATCATGTAATATCCATGTATCACGTCTCAAGATCATATCACATTCTTACATATGTTATATCATGGTTGTGCTAAGAAACTTATAAATGTGGCTTGTCAAACATATATCAAAACTTTATCTAGTCCAATTGAGTTTCTCTTGACATACATCATGAGAGTAGTGTCATACTCAGTCTCTATAAGCTCACTCAACTCTACGAGTATATCATATGCACAAAAACTTTATCCTTCCTCTTTGGTCTAGGGTTATCAGGTCTACCTCATTAGCACTAGTTGATTACTTTATGAGCTCTAGCCATGTAAGCAAAAACCAAAACTTGGTATGCCATTCTATTCATAGATCTCTACCCATGACATATTCTTACCAACTCTCTCTCTCTCTAACATATGCCACTAGAGTCCTATGTGGGGAACCACCAACCTGAGCATGAGGCTTCTCAACATACTAACATCATTTACCTCCTCCAGGGTCTTAGGACTCTCCCTCCCTCACTCAGATGGTAGGTACTCATAACCATGCCCACATGTACACATGTAGATAGCCTCTCTCTGACTCTAAAGTTTGGTCCTCCCAAGGACATCTAGGGTTCAACAAGACTATAGGAATCATGCATAAATTGTTGGTATGTATGCCCTAAGAGCCAATCATGCATGAATGTTTGTTGATAAATGGAAACGTTCCATTAAATCCATTTTAAAGGGAAAAGCTGAGTATCCAGGTGTTAGAGAACATTTTCCACCCATTGCTCTGTATGCTAGGCCACCATCACAATTAATCCCTTCATCCATGTTTATTTGGGGATCTGCTTCCAAGTAGCTTATTTAGGTAGATCAGAGCAATGTAGATAGGGAGATCACATGGTGCATCAAGCATGTGTCCTACTGGCCATGATATTAACTGCTTCATATTGATAGTGTTTTTCATTAATCTTATTGTGGACATCTATTATGAACAATATTGATCGCTTTAGAGTAGTTACTTGTTCAGTGGTTGGCAAGGATCGGTTTGGGACCGACTAGTGGAGGGCGGTTAGAAAAAATAATTCATAGATACATGTCTTCTTGCTGACTTTTTAAAACAAATCCAAGAGTAGTGTTGCTCGAGGACGAGCAATATTCAAGCTTAGGGGTGTGATGTATGCATAAATTGTTATTATTTTGATATCTAATTTGGTTATTTTCTATGTCATTTGTGCTTAATTGAATATCTTTTAATACATATTTTACCAAATTAGTAAATATCACTTGTGCATCATTTCTTATATTTTTACATGTGTTTTACATGCATTTTACATATTTTAATTATTATAATAATTATTTGATTTTATTCATTGATTATTTTATTGCAGATAATTATTATTTACTGGAGAAAAGTTGATACCATCGACTTGCAACTCGATGGTAGCGACATGGTATCAGAGTACAAATATTTTTTACTCCAGATTGAAAAAGAAAAGGACGTTTTACTGTGAATAAGTCGATACCATCGACTCAGACATTGCGGACGGAATTTTAATGTGTTAAATCTAACACATGTTTGTATTAAAAATTATATTTTTAGGTTTTCTCTTGACCTAAACATGTACGACGGCTATAAAAGGCACCATTAGAACCGCAATTGGGAGATCTATCACAGGGGGACGATACGGCATCCGATTGGAGAGAGAAAAGTAGAGGAACCCTACACGGAAGACCTCGGAGGCATTTTGGCGGTGGAAACGACGGCAAATTCTCTCCATCTTCTCCAGATCCACTCTTTAACCCTTTCTTCAATTTATTGTATCTTGAAATTCATGTTTTACATCTTTTCGACTTACTGTGATACCATGTCGTCTATTTTCGGCTAAAAACCATAATTCCTTAGGACCCGGGAGTAGCCCGGGTAATCGTTGTATGATACTTTTTACATAGGTTATCATAATGTGTCTCTCAAATCCGTGGTATGATTTCATTTTCTCCATTATATCATTATGATTGATCACCCTAATGATAATCTAATGCCTTTAATTGCTTTAAAAGAAGAATTAACGGTTGAAAAGAGACGAGATTCACATTAATTAATAAATCCCTTGAACAAGGTGATGTACGGTTAATGGTGGAAACCCAGAGGTTGTTTCTAATGCACCTAGTTTAGGGTATAGGTTACTACGATGGTGGAACTGACCTAGACTTAGGTAGTGAATTGTATCACGAAAGTGAGCAATTCTGACTACAGGACACTACCCAGAATAGGAGACGAATTAGGATAATTGTGTAGGAATTAGTACAACGAGAACCTGCGGTGAAAATACAATCCTAAGGATTCCATTTTTAATTGATTAAACCAACCACTTAATCGATTGTTTTGTTTTTTTTTATTTTTATTTTCTTTTTCAATCAACTCTTGTTTTTGGCTTAGCTGATCAATCCTAATTAGTAATAGTCTTTAACCTCACAACTCCCTGTGTTTGATAACTCGGGACTCATAATCCCATATTACTTTGACACGTACACTTGCGTATTACACGCACGTTATACGCGTGTCAATGTGTAATATCAAATGTTATAAAAATTCATCTTGTAATTATTTGTTGAATGGTGAGTGTGTGTTGTTGTATGGTTTTGTTCTTGTTCATGTGCATGTGCTACTGTTGTTTCCTTTCAACTTCCTTTGATTTTCTTCTTCTTAGCCTACTGTGTGGTGTTTAAATTGGGATTCTCACCGAGGTAAGGGTTTCAATTTAGACGTCACAAAATGGGGCAAGGTGTTGAAAGTCCGGGGACGTCATCGGTGGTATCAGATCATTAAAAATAGCAAAGCCTAGCATTTGTTCATTATGCAACTCAAACTAAAGAAAATCTTTCACTTCATAATCTTTAGGGTTAGATTAGTTGTCTTTTAGAGATTAGATATGACCTAGACTCTAGGTTAGCACCTAGATGTCTGAGAACTAGGTCTAGACTAGTGCTTGTGTATATTAAGTCCTAAGATGCCATTCTTTCCTTACAATGTTGCGGTATGGGACGTTACATTATTCAGAGATGATGTGCATCAAGGGAAGAGAAATCTTAGACATATAACACTCATTGTCTAGGGTAGATACAGTAGTCTACAACCCATTCTTTTCCCTTGGGTACACTTTGACATCATCAAATGTAGTCCTGAAACATGGGTTGTTATAAAGGTGATGATTGGGTGGCTTTGACACATGGGGCTTTTGAGGGGAGAGTGATAGATATGGGATTTTTCCCTCCTGAGGGAGTTTGATATCCATGACCACTTGATGAGTAGGATTGAGATAGGCATGCACACACATGTGTGAATCAATATGTGATATTGATGTCATACATATCTCCTCCAATCTACTCTAAGATCAAGAAAGTGAATGAATGTTGAAAGGATGAATGTTCCATGCCTTGAGTTCATTCGGGATATCAATGACAAAGGAACTATACATTCGTTGTAACACCATTCATGGATTGTAGGATTGAAATTTGTTCTCCAACTTTCCTTTTCACTTGGATAGCACTGATGTGCGACTAGGCACTGCTCTTTGCTTATGAAGTCATAAGTGTTATGGACTTTCACTGCCAACATGAAATGGGCCTGCAAGGTCACACACATAGGATTTAATCTGGAAGAGGAGTTTATCCAAAAACGATGTTTAGATTGATTTCTAAAGGAGTTTAGTAGTTCAATTAAACACTCAATCAATTCATAGCTCAGTATCATAGTGTTCAAGGTGTTGGACCAGATGATTAAGAGTATCAGATTGATTGGAACTGCAATCGACTGATTTGCACAGTCTACTGCCCCAACTGATCGGCTCACAGGGTTGAATCGATTGGATCAGGTTGATGAACCGATCGGCTCAAAGAGGTGAGTCGACCGGCTCATGTGTCAATGAAATGATCGACTCAATTGTTGAACCAATCGATTCGTGTGACCAACCGAGATCGTTTGGAAAGTCAGAAGAATCTTTTTGCAAATATATATTTGTTTCACTTGTAGAAATTTGATTTGGACAAGGACTGATATTTGATTAATTGGAAACAAACATGAAAGTCAATTCGTGTTGGACCAGGACCACGAACCGATCGGCTCATGCTTGAACCGATCGACTTAGGTGTCCCAACTGATCGGTTCAGCTGTGAACCGATCGACTCAGGTCCCCAATCGATCAGTTCATGCTTGAAACGAATGGTTCAGCTGGCGCAGTTGGTTGTTTTATGGAAAATCTCAAACCATTCTACTCCTGCTTTAATCCTGCATTGCCCGGGGTAGAGAACCCTGTCCCATGACCCTCCTATATATAGGGGTATTGGGGGCTTCTCAGGAAAAACAACTCAGAACACTAGTTGCTCTGCAAAGTTGTCATTCTCTCTGGTTGTGGTAACTGAGAGAGCTCGAGCATGTGCTACCCGATAAGGGAGGCACAACGAGGGAAAGACAACTACAGAAAGGAAAGTGATTGCAGGAGAGTGTGTCGGTGACTAGTACGCCGACAGGAGGGTACGACTCCTTCTGGTTCCTTATGCGATAAGGCAATCAGAGTTTCAGGTGGTCCGTATGGACTACTACAGAGGCGGGAGACTTTTGCCGCTCATAGGACAACTATCAATCCCGACAGTCCCGGTGAGACCAGGAGCTGCACAAACACCGTCCAAGACTGGAGGTGAAGACCGTGCAAGCCGTGAGGTAACGTCGTCGAACAAGCCTCGTGACAAGGTATGTCTCTACAAACTATCATTCCTATTCTATAGACGTTGACGCGATTCCTTTATTCTGTGTTTGGGGAGAAGAAATTTTTGTTTCCGCTGCCTTCTCTGTCTCCCCTAAAACCCAACATAAATCAACTCAACTCATTAAATCAGGATTAGTCTAGTTTATGACATATCATAATGCATATTTCTCATAATCCTCATATCTTGGAGTTTAGATTCTCTGACCTTCTTTCTCTGGGTCTAACTCTCTCTGGAGGTAACCCAATAACGGGTCCCAACACTAGAGGTCCTATTTTGTAAAAGAGTTTTTAGGCTCATGCTGACTCACAACCTTGTCTTAACTTAAAATATCTTATCTCATAAAAGCCTAGTTCCTTGCATCATCAAAACTTATTTTGCATCCTCAAAACTAAAGTTAATTCCTTAAAGAAAAACATATATCATCACAATTCATCTTATATCATCTATATAAGGCTTAGATCTTATCATCTAAACATATTTTCTCTATTCCATCTATCCCATATTCCAACAAGGCTCTAGACATATAATCTAGAACTATTCTCTCTTCTAGACTGATGTCACTCATTTTCACTTAGGTTGCATGACCACCTCCTATTTGTACATCTGTGGAGACACTTTTTTGTAATACTTGACCGGCCTAAATCGCGCGTCCTAAAATTGGAGGCGGATTTGAGGTAGTCGAGCTTTTACATTTATAAACCCGAATCCTTCTAGGCCCCCGCAACTTTGTTTATGGGGTCGAAGTAGATATACGGGGTCAAACACAGGGACAAGGGGGGTAGTGTTGAGAACCCAGAATCGACACGCTACACTCCGGCAGGTAAAAAGAGATGATAAATTCCCGAAGAGGGAAGCATAAAGATGGCACGAACAAAACAAGAAAACTATCTCCACGTGGAGTTACTAGAAAGATTTAAGGTTTTAAGCATTTAACAGTTTTTAGTGGTTTTCATGCAATAGAAATAGAAGAATATACTTGGAGCTAAGGCGAGGTACGAGGGACAGAACTGTGGTAAAACAAGCAGCGGTAGAACCAATCATGTACCCCTCCTCTCGAAGCGGGCACCTCTAATAAGGCATCGGTTCCACTCTCGGGGTCACCGGACTAAATTAGAGTGGAAGGGTTACTAAAGCAACTCCGTTCCGGGCACTCTCGTACTCTAGAATCGGACCAAACACTAGAGCCACAACACAACTCTCAAAGTTGTTGCGACGGGAAAACACGATTCGGTAGCTAAGCGAAACGCGATCCAAAACATGCAAGCTAGAGTTCAGATATCAAATCATAGCATTCATCCAACATATTGCACCAAGCATAGAGCAGCAAGTAAGTAAGCATTTCTATTTCTATAAGCATTAAAGGTCTTAATTACAATGCATGAGCAAAGAATTTAAATAACATAATTAAAGATATGTGTCGTCTTCTTGATATAGAAGGGCGAAAGGCTACAGTAACCATCCCGTCCGATATCGGACAGGGGCCTAGCCCGATACAGCCGTGTCGGGCGGCACGCTCTCTCAAGTGGCACACCGCGACAGGCGACTGCATCGCTCAAGGGCCTGGCCGATACGCTCAAGTCGGGTGGCACACCCTCTCGGGCGACACGCCTGACGGGCGGAGCGTATTGGGTTCGGTATCGTGTCGGGCATGGAGCTGCGTATCCTACTGCCGGGCACTGGTGTCGGGCACTCGTGTCGCGTATCTACATCGGCTGATATCGGCTCTCAGTGTCACCCGGTACAGTCCTAGGTGAACCAATCCCCTCCCTCTCGGGATGAGGAAGAGCTCACCTAGTGTCGCCCGGTACGAACACTGAAGCACGATACGCCTGCTTTCGCAGCCTCCTCCGAAGACCACTCGACTATCCGAAACCTGAAGTGACCAAGCTTGTCCGAATTGTCCAAGCTGTCTTTTCGGCTCCCTGTAGCTGCTATTTATAGGCAGCTGGTCGGGGGAAGATATGGTGCTCGAAGCGCCACGTGTCCTCCTTTCCTCCGTTCAGTCGGTGGTAGGCTGACGCGGGTATCGCCCGGCACAAGGAGGTCGGTTGTCGGGCGTCGTGGCGAGAGGCGCCTGCCGGTGGGTGGTCGATATCGCACGGAAACCAGAGTAATTGCGGCGTGCTTGGCTCCCTGTCGGGTAAAGAGGCGTGTCGTCCATCGCGCAGCCCTTCCGGTCAGCATGCGTAGTGGGCGTCAGGGGGGGCCGAGACAGTCTTGGACTTATTTGCGGGTCGGAACGGCCTTATTGGTGTTAAATGGGCCAAAATAGGAGGAAACTCTGCAAAAGATGGAAATATTGGGCTGAGAGCATTGCTTTGCCAATTATTACGGAAATGCATTTAAAAGTGAGGAAAACAACAGAAAAGGGCAGTTTTGATAACAGAATAAAGGCCAAAAACATCACAAAAATTGGTGTTATCAACTCCCCCAAACTTAGCGCTTTGATTGTCCTCAATCAATATATAAACTTTATTTGGCGATGTTTCTTCTTGCGTAGTATGCTTCTCAGGCCAAGATGTAAAACAAGTATCGTAATGCCTTTAGAGATAATGCTATCTCATTACGAACAAAAGATTTTTTTTCTTCCTTATTGTTTAAGTAAGATTATTCTCTACAGCCTAGGTGAGACGTTGTATGATTCCGAAGTTAGCTTCCACACCAAACAGCTTTATTTTCAGGGCAGAAAGTTGTGTATAGGGTAGGCTAAGGCTTTTTGGGTTTTCTACTTGTTTCCCATCGGTCCACCCAGGTAAGGGTCTGTTAACGGGCAAGTGGTCCCTGCAGTCCAAGCCAGTTGGCTTTAGAGCAGTGATTTCACATCCTACGTACCACTGCCCCGGATCTTCCATGACTAAAGGGTACTTTTGGAAAAACAAGTGGTGTATATATATATTTTTTTCTCTTTTTTTTATTGGGCACAACTCTCATGCTTTTATTCACGCTCATAAGGCTTGTCTCACTTTTTAGGGATTTTTGTTGGGTGAGGGAACAAAGAGATTCTTGCTTTTTGGGCAGCTTTTTCCTTCTCCATACTCGTCTCTTAGCTGTCTGCGAGATTATTATATTTTTCAAAATTTTTGACATAGCAAAACATATTCTTTTGTTCATTTTAAGCAGCATTATCAAAAAGATATAACAGGACTTGTGTCACCTTTAGTACAAAGAAAATAAACTTGGCAAGAAATTGCATCAGGGTTTTTACTAATATAGCGACTTTGTACATATGCATGGGAACAAAATAAGCAAAGTTTTTCAAAAAAAATTATATGAGCAAGGCATTTTACACGAGCATGGGTACATATATGTGATATAGAAGAACAAAATGGCACAAGAGAATTTTTATACCTCCTTCACTGGTACATGGGTACCCCCCCCCAAACTTATCCAATACTCTATCCCAGAGTAGTGAAGAAAAGGGTGAGTTCATGTTAGTCCAGTGAAGGTTATTTAGCGGGTTCGCTTGTGCCTTGTAGAAGCTGCAATATGCTCCTTTGCTGCCGCCTCCTTCTTTTTCATTTGGAAACAGCTTCCACAAGTGCGGGCACTTGTGGCTGCTTCCTCCTTATTAAGTAGCTGGAACCGGGAAGCCCAGGTTCCATCTGGAGGTCGCCGGCAAAACACTTCCCCATCTCAGCCTCCATTTTATTTCCCAGCTCAGCCGAAGCACGCGCAATAGCTCTCGGTAGACAGAGAGCTCTTGTGTTGTCCCGGCAGTCACTGGGGATGTACTCGTGTTGTCTCTATAGTTGGCCCCAGGCTACTACAGAAGACAGACTATGATAAGGAATTGCCCCTCTTCGGGGTGCTGACATTTCTGACCGACAGTTGTTGCTTCAGCTGCGGCATCCATTCTGTCTGTTATCAAGTTCATCAACCATTATAAGTCGTTAGATAGAAAAAGTTAAAGAAGCTCGATAATGCTAGACTTATTTCAAAATCCGGGTATCGTCCGTCAAACGAAAGCATAAGTCGATACAAGATTAGGTGATACGAGGAGGGGTTGCACGGCACCGCATACCTCCCGATACGGGTATATCGGGCGATAAGGTCGCCAAAGAGCAGCTTCCTGACAGAACGTCACAAAAGAAAAACGTGCCGCCCGATATGGCATAACAGGCAAACACCATCGGTTGCTATGTCGAGCAATAAGCGTGCCGGGCGATATGCGTGTCGGGCATTACCTTTGCTCATAGGAGCCATCGCACGATACCACGGTGAAGGCAACTGGCCGACAGGGGAGCAGAAGGCAGACTACTGCATGTGTTACAGGTGGCTAAAATGAGTAAAGTGTGACTGCTCGACATGGTGAAATCTCCGTTCTTATTTATAGGCAGCTCGGCCGGGGGCGAAACGGACATCTCTGGGGCGCGCGTCGGCCAACGGGTCAGGCGGTTCCTGAGATGATGGTCACATCAGTCTCATTAAGGGCATTTATTCTTATGCACGATAGGGTGTACGCCGCCCAGGAACTCCAACAGTCACGGCCGTTGCGATGCCTTAGAGACCAAAGCCCGGTACGAGTGGTCTTGCGCACCAGCTGGGCGGCTGCCCGTCATGATTAAAACAAGCGGCCGAAAAACCGATGCTAGATGAAGGAAAAACATCATTGGTTTAGGGTTAAACCCCCTACCTCAGAAAATTATTACAGCGGTGGCCCATAAAAAAGAGTCAGCACATGTGGCGCATGCACTGACTCGGGCCTTATTACATGACATAAAGTTTGTTTTTGTGAATAATAGAAAAATGCATCCTACTCTATGAAAGAAAGAAAAACTCAGATGACGCAAATTTACTGTGCGCAAAAGAGCAAGTGAACGCGTCGAGTAGTACAGCCCTTTGTGAGGCCCGAGTCGAACACAGGGATACTCGGAATTGTTGGAGACTCCTACTAACTATTTGTGATCAACTAAGCCGAATAACAAATTGAGGGTTTTTGTTAAAATTAAAAGAAAACAAAAACAAAAACAAAACAAACGATCGATTAAATGTTAATTTAATCAATTCAAAAGGGTATCTTTAGGATTGCGGTTTCACCGCGGGCTTTCATTGTATTAGGTTTCATATAATGCCTCAATCTTATCTCTCTATCCGGGTAGTGGCCTGAAAATAGAATTGCCCACTGTCGTGGTACAATTCACTACCTAGGTTTAGGTCGGTTCCACCGTCGTAGTAACCTATACCCTAAACTAGGTGCATTATGAACGATCTCTCAGTTTCCACCATTAATTTTACATCACCTTGGTCAAGGGATTTATCGATTAATGTAGGTTTCGTCTCTTTTCAGCCGTTAATCCTTCTTTCAAAGTGATTAAGGGTATTAGGTTATTATTATGGTGATCAAGCATAATAATATATGGAGAAAACGAAACTATACCACGGATTTAAGAGATAAAATATGAATTACTATTATAAAACTATCATACAATGAATCCCTGGGCTACTCCCGGTCCTAAAGATGAAGGGAATTAGCCCCGCATGTTCATCTCACACAAGTACATGGTAGAAATAGGGGAAAACATGTGAAAAACGTGGAATGAAAGGGAAAACCCCTGAACGGAGAAGAACCGGTTGATCCTTGGTGTAGAATGTGTGCTCTACCGCCTTTCGGTGGTAGAATCCATCTCCTTCGGCCTCCGGATCAACAAGTATGAGCTTCTAGCCTCCGTTCTCCTTTCTACCGTTCCTTGGTACTTGTGCAATGGCTAATGATCTCTCCCCCCTCCGTCTAGCCGGCCGTCATTAGGTATAAGTCCCTAATTAGGTCGTTAATTAACTCCAGTCGTCCGATTGAGATCAATCTGAATCCAATGCATATGTGACGGCGTCGATACCATCGACGCGGGTCGATGGTATCGACCCCGTGTGGTAGCGGCAGCCCTTGATTTCTTTTCGTCTGAGAGCCTATTGTAGTCTCGATACCATCGACTTGGGTCGATGGTATCGACCTCACTCTAGCGACGGCTTTGTCGTTTTGTGTCGCTGCAGCCTCCTTGTGTCGATGGTATCGACGGGGTGTCGATACTATCTATTGCTTCATCGCCAACAACCTGAAGGTGACTCGATACCATCGACATCCCTGTCGATAGTATCGATGCTTTGCTGCTCCTTTCGGCTGGAAACCTGTACCCATGTCGATGGTATTGACTTCCGTCGATGGTATCGACGGAAGCAAATACTCGTTTGTCCTGAAATTCAAACATGGAACCAAATAAATTCACACAAATAATAATATTTTGACAATTGATGCTCAAAACGATGTAATAAGGGAGATTTGACATAAAATGATAGCAAAGACCAAAATAGATGAATTATGTGATATTAACCATTAAAATGACTAATTAAAGCATAAAACACATATGAAATAGGTCTACAAATGCGACTCAAAATCATCGCATCAAACTCCCCTAAGCTTGAACGTTGCTCGCCCTCGAGCAACTAATCCTTAGAATAGAATTGCAAATGTCAACTGAAAAACAACACACCACATCAACATCCCATATGACTCCCACCGGACATTCACAAACCGGCCTTCTCTAACCACAGAATAGTAATTACCCTAAAGGCGACAATAATCATCAATAAAAGAAATTGACCTCAAAACTGATGAACACTATCACATAAGGCAGTTAACATAATAAAACTCACCGGTTCAGACTTGGTGCATCTTGTGATCGCCTATACTACGTTGCTCGCCCTAACTACCATCTACATGGAAGCAGTTCTCTTGATATTCATTAGTGAGGAGAAATTCATGGTGGCCTACCAATCCGAGCAACATGTGGATGAAAATGGGTGGCTCATGGAAGAAAGTGGAAGTATTGTACAGTTTCAACCTGCATAAAACAAAAATGTCCTATATGATGCAAATGCACATGAGAAATGCCCTAATGCCTAAAATTAGGTGGAATGATGCATGTACTAACTATCCATCCATCTCAGCACGAGACGGACATCTAATTAAGCTACATCATGTACTCAATTATTCTTTAAATGCAGGTGATATCACATTCCTTTCTCCTTCTTATTCTAATTGCTTCTAAATAACTCCTTTTTTTCATTATGCAGATTTTTCAGATTTTTTCTATTTTTTTTCTTTTTTTTTCAGCCCTTATATCCATAATTGACAATGAATATTTTATTGGCTTATTTGCTTCATACTCAAAAATTTGCACTATTTAGAAAGTATGGAACAATTTAATTCACCATTTGGAGAAAAATTGAGATACATGATGTAGCTTATGCATGAAAATTATGAATGCAACTACATGGCATGCACCTAAGGGTAATGTGCATGAATCACTATACTTTTTTTTAATGCAAAACATATGGAAAGTTGCAATGCAAGTCCTATCTAGATGCTATGCAAACAAAAGGAATTAAAACTGCACTTTACTTCCAATTCTTGGGTGGATTATGGAAAAATGAAGTGGAACGATCACAAGACTAGATGATTGAACCTTAGTAAGATATTATGCGTCCCTCCTTACTGACCTGTGTAGTAGTTTAGAGGGTTCTCTCTCTTACATCCAATTAAAGTCTCATTACCATTTGGTCAGTTTAGGCTCAAACAACCATTGCCGTCCACTTTCATGAATTATTAGGAGTACAATTATGAAATGTTGTTTTAAAGTTGACATAACCAATCATTTTCCATAGGATATTTGCCCAAGGTCAAAACAAAACAAGCTATCCAAAGACACAAAAATTTCAAATTTCCCTTGAATTTCCCATGCACTATTAATTGAGATGACACAACTTTACGACATCCACAATTACACTAGATAGCATGTGGATCCTACAAAAGCTAAAATTGCAAGAAACAAATAACAAGAAATAAAAGCAATAATGTTAAAACTAAAAACAATAAAAGATAAAGCTGTTCCAACTACCCCCCCCCAAGCTTGAATTCGACTATGGCCTCATAGTCAAAAACAAACTTAAAGATTGGAACAGGGATACCAGATCAATCATGTGGAGGCGGAGGTGGGTACTGCGACGCAGTGGGGTCCCAAGACGGGAACTGCCCCTGGAAAGTCGGATCATACTGGGGCATCGGTGGAGGCTGTGGATACCCCCCAAAATAGTCCTGGCTCCAGTAGTGATTGAAAAATGGCTGTTGTTGCACCTCCATCCTGTGCAACCTATCGTGGATATTCTGTTGATTGCCAAAAAGAAGGTGCTCGTTCTCAAAGATCGCCTGCTGGTTGACAAAGAGCTGGTTGGTAGTCTCTTGAATACTGGCAAATGTGGTTGTATGTTGTTGCTGTGTCTGGTGGATGTCTTGTAGCATAGTGTACATGCCTTGCATGGAATAGGCATCCTCGCTGGGCTGCGAGGGCTGTGGTGGTGGCGGCGTAGGCTGTGATGATGAAGACGCACCCGGATGCATCTGAGGACGCTTTCGGGGTGCTACTCGTGAGCGAAGAGGTGTAAAGGCCTCCTCTTCCTCCTCAGCCTCGTTGTCCTGTCCGTCATCGCCGCCTTCGTCATCGGAGTCTACGATGGCTATGACTGGCCACCGGAAATGCTGCGCACCATCGATATGGAAGACCGGATCGGGAAGCGCGCACTCCTGGTAAGCATGGTTGACGTGGCAGTGTGCATACGCCAAACCATCCCGTAGGAGAATAAGGTTAGAACGGTGCAGGTGTTGCACGTTCGCCTTGCTCTTAGTGGAAAGCGGAGTCATAGTAGAGAAGTTGAGCCCGAGGTAATGTGCCAACTGGGTGATGAGCCCGCCGAAATGAATCGGGGCCTTCCTCGTACTCCTCTTCACCGCCAGGACCCGCTGCAGGAAGAAAGCACCCCAGTTGCATTCTTGTCACTTCAGGAGCTGATATAAGAAGAAAAGATCCGTCTCCTAGAATTTGCTCAGCGCCAGATCGCCTGGAGCAAAAAGTGTAGAACTCAACATCCGGTGTAGTACCCAGACGAATGGGTGCTCGAAATCCGCTACCGCAGCATTGTGGTAGCTTACTGACTTGCCCACCGGCACCGTCACCAGCTCGGTGAAGATTTTGTCGTAATCGGTGCGGTGGTCCGGTCGGCGGTGATCATACTGAGAATGGCTCCAGTTAAAAATCCTGTTGAACTGTTTGAGCGTGAGGGTGTAGTCGTGGTTGTACAGCCGGAAAGACACCCGGCCTAGGATCCACTCATGATCGGTGGATACGACGTCATTGGGCACGACGCAGATGTCAAGTGACGTCATGAACTCTGCCACCAACTCTTTGTAGGTTGGCCACTCGCCGAAAAACAGCTGGCCATCAGCATGGTACTGTAACTCATCGGGCCTCCGGCTTGTGCGTTTCGCCTGCCCCTGCAGAACGTAGGCCAAGTTGGCCTCAAATCCGAGATTTCGGATCATCTCCCGGTCCACATACCAGGTAGGCTCCATCTTCCTCTTCAAGATCTCTTCATAGATCTTCTTCATCTCCGTAGAAGGGTGGATCATGTGCGGGCGTGCTACTGACGCGGGAAGAGGTGGCGCGAACTCCGTGATATCCATCGGATTCGCGCGAGAGGATGACGCTCCAGCGACATGCACCATCGTTGCGAGAGAAAAGGGATTAGAGAAAGAGCTCGGTGAAGATTGGAGAATCAAATCTCCGCTCGATGAAGACCTTCGCTCGGTGCTGCTCTTCGTCAGCTTGGATGGCTCGGGGGAGTGCTCGGCGCAAAGGGGAGAGATCTCTCTGAAGGTGTGACGTCAAATGACATAATGATTCTCCTTAAATAGACTTGGCCGGCGCCACTGTTAGCTCGTCGATACCATCGACGCGAGTCGATGGTATCGACACTGGTCGATGCTATCCACCCCTCACATGGTATCGACAGTCGTCGATTGCTGGATCTTGAAACCCAAATCGCTGATGTGTCGATACCATCGACATGGGTTGATGGTATTGACGCTGCACCCGGATCGATGATGTGGAATCCGCGATCGCCATCGATTTGTTTGCGCGGATCGGTAACATGTATGGTCGATACCATCGACTCGGGTCGATGGTATCGACTTGTCTTCATTGCGACACCGCCACTTTGCATTTCAACATGTAACCATGTCGATACCATCGACATGGCCGTCGATGGTATCGAGTTGACTGTGACATTTCAGTCTGAACTTCTCCAGAGATCTCGATGGTATCGACGCCTGTGTCGATACTATCGACTTTTCCTTCTCGACCACCTGTAGGTATGTCGATACCATCAACGAGGTCTTCGATGGTATCGACTCAGAACGAAATCTGTAGTCGTCAACCTGTACCCTTGTCGATACCATCGACCAGTGTGTCTATGGTATCGACTCTTCCTCAGCCTGCACAATGAACCAACGGATCAAGGTATCTTCTTTATACTAAAAATTGAACAAAAATAAAGCACCCTACGATTATAAATAAACTATCCTAATGTATCGATGGTTGGGTTGCCTCCCAACAAGCGCCTTTATTTAACGTCTTAGACTAGACTTCTTCCGGGCATCTCAATCATCCAAAAGTGAAATGAGTTTGACCTCATTCACCTTCCTCTTGTAATTCTCCCCAAAATAGATCTTCAGCCTTTGTCCATTCACCAAAAATGTGGTATCACCATCACGCACTAAGATCGCGCCGTGTGGTTTGATCTCTTCCACCACGAACGGTCCACTCCACCGGGATTTGAGCTTCCTGGGATGCAACTTGAGTCGTGAGTTGAACAACAAAACACTATCTCCCTTCTTGAATGTGCGCAACTCGATGTGGCGATCGTGGATCAGTTTTGTGCACTCCTTGTATATCCGTGCGTTCTCATACGCCGTCATCCTTAGCTCGTCCAACTCATTCAATTCAAGCATCCTCTTTCTCCCCGCTTCATTGTAACTCAGATTTAGCCTTCTAAGCGCCCAATGGGCCTTGTGCTCCAACTCAACCAGCAAATGACAAGCCCGGCCATACGCCAACCTAAAAGGCATGGTGCCTATAGGTGTTTTGTAAGTCGTCCTGTATGCCCACAATGCATCCGGTAGTAGGGCACTCCAGTTCTTCCTCGTGGATGCCACCGTACGCTCCAGAATCTTCTTAGTTTCACGGTTGGAGACCTCCACCTTCCCTTGGGTCTGTGGGTGATATGGGGTGCCTATGTTGTGCTTGACCCCATATTTCTTCAACAAAGTCGCGAACTTCTGATTCCTAAAATGTGTACCCCCATCACTGATTATCATTCGGGGTACCCCAAACCTGCAGAAAATATTTTCTTTCACAAATCTGCACACTACAGTAGAATCATTAGTTCTTGTGGGTATTGCTTCTACCCACTTAGACACATAATCAATTGCTAATAAAATATATAAATTGGAGTTTGAGGACACAAAGGGTCCCATGAAATCTATGCCCCACAAATCAAATACCTCCACTTCCTGAAACACATTCAGGGGCATCTCCTATCGCTTCGAAATATTACCTGTTCGTTGGCAGGAATCACATTGTCTCACAAACTCATAGGCATCTCGAAACAAAGTTGGCCAATAAAGGCCGCTTTCCAAAACCTTAGCTGCCGTACGCGAGCTTGCGTGGTGTCCTCCCGTAGCTGATGCATGGCAGTGTTGGAGAACGCTCTTGTACTCCACCTCAGGCACACACCTGCGTAGGATATCGTCCCTGCATTGCTTAAGAAGAATCGGGTCATCCCAAAAATAATATCGTAAAGAATGAAAAAATCTTTTCTTCTCTTGATATGACCAATCTTCCGGGATGATCCCGCAAGCCAAATAATTTACAATCTCAGCGAACCAAGGATCTTTAGAGTTAATTTTCAAAAGTTGTTCATCCGGAAACGTCTCGGTTATGGGTATATGTAAATCTTTTTCATCCACCCTTTCTAACCTAGACAAATGATCCGCAACAACATTTTCAATCCCAGATTTATCCTTGATTTCGATGTCAAATTCTTTTAAGAGCAAAATCCACCTAATGAGTCTAGGCTTTGCGTCTTTTTTCTCCATTAAGTATTTTATTGCAGCATGGTTAGTCCATACAACTACTTTAGATCCAACTAAATACTGCCGGAATTTTTCAAAAGCGAAAACAACGGCGAGTAATTCCTTTTCCTTAGTTGTATAATTCAATTGGGCATCATTCAAGGTCTTTGAAGCGTAGAAAATCACGGCGGGCTTATTGTCAACCCGCTGCCCCAACACAGCTCCTACTGCAAAGTCTGAAGCATCACACATTAGTTCAAAGGGTTTTGTCCAATCCGGTGTTTGAACAACCGGTGCAGAAATTAGCTTTTCTTTTAACACTTCGAACGCATGTAGACACTTATCATTGAAATCAAAAACCGCATCTTTCTCCAAAAGCTCGGATAGAGGTTTCGTGATTTTAGAAAAATCTTTTATAAATCGTCGATAGAACCCGGCATGTCCCAAGAAACTTCTTACCCCTTTTATAGAATTTGGTGGGGGCAATTTGGAAATGACCTCAATTTTTACTGGATCCACCTCTAAACCTTTACTAGAAACCTTATGTCCTAGCACTATTCCCTCATTCACCATCATGTGACATTTTTCCCAATTGAGGACCAAATGTGTGTCCTCACAGCACTGTAAAACTTTGTTTAGATTATAGAGACATTCATCAAACGATGCACCATGCACCGAAAAGTCATCCAAAAAAACCTCGAGACAACGCTCTACCATGTCAGAAAATATGGCGAGCATACAGCGTTGAAACGTCGCCGGTGCATTACATAAACAAAAAGGCATGTGGCGGTATGCGAAAGTCCCATAGGGACAAGTGAAAGTAGATTTCTCTTGATCCGAAGGATCAATCGAGATCTGGTTGTACCCCGAGTACCCGTCAAGAAAACAGAAATGCGATCTACCGGCTAGACGCTCTAAGATTTGATCAATGAACGGTAAAGGAAAGTGATCCTTTAGCGTGGAGGCATTCAAATGGCGGTAGTCAATGCAAACTCGCCACCCAGTTACCAATTGGGTGGTGACAGGTTCATTTAGCAAATTTTGGGTGACAGTAATTCCCCCCTTCTTAGGGACTACCTGTGTGGGACTCACCCATGTCGAGTCTGATATGGCATAAATAATACCTGTAGCAAGAAGTTTAATGACCTCCTTCTTCACAACCTCCATGATGCTTGGATTGAGATGTCGTTGAGGTTGAATCACGGGCTTGGCTCCCTCCTCGAGCCGAATCTTGTGCTGACATAGAGTAGGGGAAATCCCCTTGATATCTGCAACGGACCACCCAAAAGCTCCCTGGTGGTTCTTCAGCACTATCAACAGTTGCTCCTCCTCATCCGCACTCAAATAAGCAGAAATGATCACCGGTAATTTATCTTCCTCAGATAGGAAGACATATTTGAGATGCGGTGGCAGCGGCTTTAATTCAAGATCCGGCGGGCTGATCAAAGATGATTGAAGTGGCGGGGGAAGTTCACCTAAATCTTCATAGTGCCTCGCATAGAAGCATGGAAGCATCTGAAGCATTTTAGCGCACTCCTTGAGTGAATTGCTCCGCATCCAATCATGTGCAATGTTTAACAAACACGCCTCCAATGGTAATTCTGGAAATGCATCAGAAACAGAAATAGAAATCACACCATCCTCCATAGAAAGGGGAATGTCCTCATTCTCATCATTCGGGAACCCCACATCTTTGCACAAAGAAACTACTTTGGTCTGCTCCATGATATCTACAGCCAAAGTTCCATTGTCCACCTTTCTCATCACATGAGCCATATCCAGAAATAGCTTCCCAAGACAGAGTGAAATATTACTATCCAGATGTTTTACCATATTGCATTGTTCCTTTGCTTTAGATGACGCAGTACTAGAAGGCATGACCATCTCAAAGCGGTCATCAGCTATGCCCAAGGTCAAGCGACCTCTCCCCATCTCTAAGATCATGTCGGTTGTAGCTTGGAAAGGACGTCCAAGTAACAACTCGTTGCCATGTTCATCCTGCATCTCCATTACTACAAAATCTGCCGGAAAGACAAATCTATCCACCTTCACTAACACATCTTCACATATTCCATAAGGTTTTACCACAGAGTTCTCTGCCAATTGAATCGTCATATTGCTTGGCCGTGACTCCTTCAATCCCAGCTTTTTAAATGTAGAAAGGGGCATCAAGTTGATGCTTGCCCCTGAGTCACATAATGCTTCACCGAATTTAAACTTCCCAATATAACAAGAAATGTTAAAGCACCTGGGATCTTGCCTCTTTGGCGGTAAAGTGCCCATGATGAAGGCACTCACTTGCTCCTTTAGCACGACAACCTCTGTATCTAGAATTTTCCTCTTTTTGGTTATGACATCCTTTAGAAACTTCCCGTATGAAGGAATTTGCTCAATAGCTTCCAGTAAAGGGATATTGACTGAAAGCTTCCTAAAAGTGTCTAAGAACTTCTTGAACTACGCATCTGCCTTCCTCGCCTTAGCACTATTTGGATACGGGACCGGAACAGCTTGTGCCCTTTGATGAGGTGGCACATAAGGTGTCTTTTTCTGAGATTCCTCCTCTGCAACATGTTCTTCAGTATCATCTACAGCTGTGTCCTCAACCTGCCCTGTGACTGGTATGGGTTGCTCCTCATTGGATTTACCTTCTTCTTCAGTTTGTGGTGTGCTTGTCTCCTCGGCCCTTGGATTCAACAATTTCTTGCCACTTCTTAGCAGAATAGCCTTTGCTTGCTGATTTCCCCCGGGAACATTGGTATTCCCCGGAAAACCTGGATGTGTCGGTTTCTTCAAACTGGCGATCTCGGCTGCCATCTGTGCCATAGATGTCTCAATGGTCCTCATTTGAGCCCCATGGCTCTGCAATGTTTGCCCAAATTGATTCATGAACTCTCCTTGCTGCTTGATTTGCTGGCCAAATGTATTCATTAGCTCTTGATTTTGCTTTATAACCTGATTGAGCAGCTCCGTGCTCTTATCTTCTGCTACTGGCGTGGGTTTGGCATCCGGATCCTGCAGAAAATTATTTGGATCCTTCCACGAGAACTTTTTATCTTTTCTCCATGAATAGTCATTGTTCCTATATCCTTGTTGTTGTCTCATGTATTTGACTTGAGCCTCATCCTCGGACTCATTTTCCTCCTTTTGCAGTAGCTTCTGAATGAGAAGATCCATCTTCTCATTCAGCTCTTTCATTGCCTTGGACTCTCCTACAACTCGAACTTGCTCTACCGGGCCTCTTTCTCTCTCACCCCAGGACTGCTTTCTAGCCATATTCTTGAGCATCTCCCAGCATCTGGTGTCTGTATTGTTCAGAAAGAAACCTGACCCAGCTGAATCCAGATTACTCCTATCATGCTCAGAGAGAGCAAAATAGAAGATCTTCACCTGTGTCTCTTTGTCCAACCCATGATGCGGGCACCTCCTCAACATAACCTGAAATCTCTCCCAAGTCTCAGAATATGTCTCACCGGCCTGTTGGGTGAAGTTATGAATCTTCTGGATCATGTCGTTAGTCTTCTCATGAGGGAAGAACCTCTCAAAGAAGACCTCCACCATATGGTCCCAGGACTCCACGAACTCATCGTCCAAATTATGCAGCCACTCTCGCGCGGCTCCCGCCAAAGAACTCGGGAAGAGCTTGAGATACAGTGCATCCTGTGGAAACCGATCGATTTTTACCATGTCACAGTTTTCAACAAACTGGCTGATGTGCGCGACGGGGTCCTCATTCTTGATCCCATGAAAAGCATTCGAATTGACCAGATTTATCAAAGCCGGATCAATCTTATATGTCGGTATGTTGATTACCTGCTTCTTTATAGGCCCCTTGGAAGCTGATGCGGAAGAAGCCTTGATCTTCTCCCATATGGTCTGTGCGTCGGCCATCTCTTCCTGTTCAAGTTCGGAGTCTACCTCTTCTTGCTCTTGCTCTTGATAATCCTCGTCCTCAGGTCCTTGCAGCGGAACCTCGGGTGCGCGTTCCCCGTAGTCAGTACTACGCGTCTGCACCATACACAGTACCTGAAATAAGAAAATTCGAGTTCAGTACAGTGTTGTGACGAGTATAAAAATTTTCGAACAATTTAAAAATATTTGAAGTTGAATGAAAATTATAAAAAAAATGTGGCCTAGAGTGGCCGCTCGTAGCACTTGAAGTGCCAACAATTTCGCCGTATCCCCAGCAACGGTGCTAAAAACTTGACGCAAATTTACTGTGCGCAAAAACGCAAGTGAACGCGTCGAGTAGTACAGGCCTTTGTGAGGCCCGAGTCGAACACAGGGATACTCGGAATTGTTGGAGACTCCTACTAACTATTTGTGATCAGCTAAGCCGGATAACAAATTGAGGGTTGTTGTTGAAATTAAAAGAAAACAAAAACAAAAACAAAACAAACGATCGATTAAATGTTAATTTAATCAATTCAAAAGGGTATCTTTAGGATTGCGATTTCACCGCGGGTTTTCATTGTATTAGGTTTCATATAATGCCTCAATCTTATCTCTCTATCTGGGTAGTGGCCTGAAAATAGAATTGCCCACTGTCGTGGTACAATTCACTACCTAGATTTAGGTCGGTTCCACCGTCGTAGTAACCTATACCCTAAACTAGGTGCATTATGAACAATCTCTCAGTTTCCACCATTAATTTTACACCACCTTGGTCAAGGTATTTATCGATTAATGTAGGTTTCGTCTCTTTTCAGCCGTTAATCCTTCTTTCAAAGTGATTAAGGGCATTAGGTTATTATTATGGTGATCAAGCATAACAATATATGGAGAAAACGAAACTATACCACGGATTTAAGAGATAAAATATGAATTACTATTATAAAATTGTCATACAATGAATCCCCGGGCTACTCCCGGTCCTAAAGATGAAGGGGATTAGCCCCGCATGTTCATCTCACACAAGTACATGGTAGAAATAGGGGAAAACATGTGAAAAATATGGAATGAAAGGGAAAACCTCTGAACGGAGAAGAACCGGTTGATCCTTGGTGTAGAATGCGTGCTCTACCGCCTTTCGGTGGTAGAATCCGTCTCCTTCGGCCTCCAGATCAACAAGTATGAGCTTCTAGCCTCCGTTCTCCTTTCTACCGTTCCTTGGTACTTATGTAATGGCTAATCAGCTCTCCCCCTTCCGTCTGGCCGGCCGTCATTAGGTATAAGTCCCTAATTAGGTCGTTAATTAACTCCAGCCGTCCGATTGAGATCAATCTGAATCCAACGCATATCTGACGGCGTCGATACCATCGACGCGGGTCGATGGTATCGACCCCGTGTGGTAGCGGCAGCCCTTGATTTCTTTTCGTCCGAGAGCCTGTTGTAGTCTCGATACCATCGACTTGGGTCGATGGTATCGACCTCCCTCTAGCGACGGCTTTGTCGTTTTGTGTCGCTGCAGCCTCCTTGTGTCGATGGTATCGACGGGGTGTCGATACTATCGACTGCTTCATCGTCAACAACCTGAAGGTGACTCGATACCATCGACATCCCTATCGATAGTATCGACGCTTTGCTGCTCCTTTCGGCTGGAAACATGTACCCATGTCGATGGTATCGACTTCCGTCAATGGTATCGACGGAAGCAAATACTCGTTTGTCCTGAAATTCAAACATGGAACCAAATAAATTCATACAAATAATAATATTTTGACAATTGATGCTCAAAACGATGTAATAAGGGAGATTTGACATAAAATGATAGCAAAGACCAAAATAGATGAATTATGCGATATTAACCATGAAAATGACTAATTAAAGCATAAAACACATATGAAATAGGTCTACAAATGCGACTCAAAATCATCGCATCACACATTGAATAGTAAACTTTTACATATGCACGTACTACCACTAAACAACAAGATCTTAAGACAATAGGTCCACCTATACATTAGCTCACCACACAACTCTCAAGTATCCTGGTTCTTTAAGAGCATATGTCCACATCACCTAAACAAAAGATTACATGTGGTACATGTTAGCACAATATTCTAAAATATTGTAGTGAGTACGCCTACATGTCTTTTATATACCTCTCATTACTAAGACTTGGCAATAAGATAAAGCTAATACTTGGCAGTAATAAACAAATATAACAAAAGTATACTCAAAGAAAAGAATGTTTATTAACAAAAGAAAGCCATGTTTTAGGCACATTTTCGTCATATATCTCGTACATATGCCAATAAAGGGATAGATGCTTTTAGGCCTTAGCGTCTCCTGCCAAAGAGTTAGATCATATATCCAATGTGATCTCCTACCAAAGAGTTAGATCACTTCAATGCACTATACTACCAAAGAGTTTAGTGCTATTATATGATGGATCAGATATCTTATGTTTCATGTATCCATAGCCATATAACTATAGAAAAATCAAGCAAGATATCATACAAGAACAATCATTTCATCCAATACCATATGGCAAGTATTTGTACACACGGATATACAACCATATTACATAGTAGTACAAGTAAGAGGTAAGGGTGTACCTTGATCATAGATATACTAACCATCATATTCTTGATATCACTATATGTTTGGTCAATCCTGATTAAGATAAGATCATGTACTACCATCAGATTCTCATCATCAACCCTAGTCATGACTTATTTGGGGTTTAGCTTGGTAGGATATCTCATTATTATTTGTCTTTTCACCTTGGTATTAAGTCACGTATCTTTTATTATGCAATAAAATATATAATATGATTATTTTATTACATATAATTGTGTGCACATATTAACCCTAGGTTACATGTATTAATCATGTTAGGATTTTCTCTTCATTTTAGGATCATTTAACATGTAACATTATTTATGTGCATACTTATAGTCTAAGAATTACATATTAGATTCCAATTACTGATATGAGCTTACTCTACAATTTTCACAGTTTATTGAGCATATTTGAAATTATTGCACGTATTAGGGTTATTATCCTTAATTAGCCACATTAAGAAAATTACATTATTTTATGTGCAAACATTGTAATATCTGACATTAATTGGATTATATCTCATATTTTAGATCAACTTATGCATTTCCATAATTTATGAACATCATTTAATTTTTATAATGTATAAGATGAGCATTTTACAACTTTTATGATATTTATCTTATTCAAACATCAAAACACTGATATTATCCTTTCTTGTTGTTCTACTCATTTTTTATAGAATTTTGGTACCTTATTTGTAATTTTATGATAAGCGGTCTAATTACTGTGAATTATCCAAGATTTGAGTCTTTTGTTCTCTTAATTTATCAATTGAAGAAATAATTTGAAAATAAAACAGCAAGTACAAAAATGAGTAATAACCCCTTTTTCAGCCAATAACGTGTCGCCACGTCGCCCCAGCAGTGCGCGCCTCCACTTGTTGGTGTCTCACCGGTAAGTTTTCCTTTGTTCATTTTTATTGGACCGGCTGGTTTTGTGATTTGGACCCGGTTCGACTCCCTTCCGCATTCTCGCTCTCTCCTCACATAGAACTGATCTTTGTATGCAAGTCCGCGGGACTCTACTTTGGGCGTCGTCGTAGTGCTTCATTCCGGTGAGGAATAGAAGCAGATCGATGATTCCTTGGGGAAATATGAATGATCCATCAGCTTTGTACTAACTTCCCTTGTCTCTCCGATTGAAATACATTTGGGTTTCAGCTGCAGAACTCGTTTTCCATGAGATCGTCGTCGCCTGGGTCTTGCTGCGGCGAAGTGAAAGAGGGCAAAAGAATCTATGCCCCCAATCTTTGATCTGATGATTCGTAAGGTATCATTCCCCTACACGAAACTTCACCATAGTAGTCGGTGGAAAACACTTGCTCTTATCCTCTGAGAACTGCCTTCATCTCCGGCTAAGATCTTGTAGGCCATGGAACCCACCACGGCAGCTCACAGAAATAATGGGCATGAACTCCCCTCAACTTGAACTTCGTTTTCTCTTCTTTCTACTCCTGACACCCTCAAATCTCATCTGCACCCTCTTTCCACGACCTGCTTGCCACAGTGGAGATGTAACGAGTGATGGTGGCTCGTTCCTCTACTAAAGCAGCCTCACATCTGGTTTTAAAGGTTTTCTCACTCCTCTAGCCAAGAAAAATACAAGTTTCCACTTCACTTTCCCCCTCAAGCCACGACCACGACGTGTTGTGGAGGGGAGGATCACAATGCTAACTGCTCCTATCAACCCTTGATCTTGCATCCTGGGTTCTGTATCACTTGCCACTCAAGCCAATCCGTGGCTCCTACGATTGCTTGCGACCACTTGATTGGGAATCCAAGGCTCACAAGAGGCCATGGAGCCCATCACTTAGAAGGGGCGCGTGACACATTATTGACCAACAACTTAGACCAGAAATACCATAAACTTTGCTTCGAAAATCACCACAATACTAATTATTTTGTAAATTTCAAACTTAAATAACTTCCTCTAGGATACTCCAATCTTCATGAAATTTTAACCAAAGTTTTAACCCAACTCAAGGTATTTCCAATTCATTTTTTGTACCAAAATAAATATGTTTTACCATTCAATTAAGTACTTCAAAAAGGCATAGACATACTAATCATGATCATGATGTCAACACCAATTAACATCCATAATTTATTTAGAATTATTCAAATAACTTAAAGAAATGAATTCATTTATGTCTTTGAGTATCAAAAACTCCAAAATTTCACTGCATCACAAAGTCCCACTGTAGACACCACACACTAGACCAAGAAGAAGAAAATCAAGGGAATCAGAAGGAAATGACAGTAGCACATGCACAAGAACAAGAAAAACCCATGCAACAAGCTCACCGATCAACATGTTTTGAGATTACATATTCAATAGTAAACTTTTGTATATGCACATACTACATTTACAACAAGATCCTTAGGCAGTAGGTCTACCTTTACATAAGCTCATCATACAACTCCCAACTATCTAAAGACTTCAAGATCATATAGCGACATCACCTAAAGAAGAGATCACAAGTGTTACACATCAGCAAAATATAATAAAATATTATTATAGGTGCGCTACAAGATTCATATAGCTCTTTTATACTATGACTTGCCAACAAGATTAAACTAATACTTGGAAATAATAGAAGATAACAAGAGCATACTTGAACAAAAATATTTATTAACAATTTAGAACACATATTTTTAAGCATATATTTCACTATATCATCCATGTTTTTCCACCTAAGGGAATAATGCATTATCTTGGCTACCAAGATCTCAAGATGGAAGGCCTTATCATCTACTACCAAAGTGTTAGATGATTGTACAAAGTGATCTGCTACCGAAGAGAATGATCACTTTATAGTACTATGATACCAAAGAGAATTCATACTTTCATATAAAGGAACAAATATATTATGTTCATGTGTTCAAAATTATATATATGGATAACAAGAAAGGTAACATACAAGAACAACTATTTCATCCAATATCATATGCTAAGTATTTTGTACACATATAATACAATCATACTGTGTAGTAAGCCAAGTAAGAGGTAACCATGCCATATTCAGGATTGGATTACCCATGGATTTCGATATTCTCATCATAGTGGATGCAGCTACTAGCTCAGGGAGGTCCATAACCATGGTTGGGTTCTTGGTAAGGGACGGGTAGAGGATATGGATAAAGGGTGATACATGCCTACTGAATGGATCAGATCCTATGGAATGGGAGCTCAATGCAATCCTGCTTGGCTGTAAAAGTGGACGACAAGTTCAGAACAGGAAATGATATATCCAAAGTGACTCAAAACTGGCAGTAGAGTTTATACAAGGAATATCTAGGTGTCCCCCCATCTTTAGGAACCTTGTAGGTGTTGTAAGGAGTATAGTTAGTAATCATGAACTAATGGAAATGATATACAGGCCTAGAGCTTAGAACGTGCTTGCAGACAAGATGGCAAAAAGGATAATCAAAATAGGAGAAGTTGATCGCGAGTTCACTTCTTGCCCATATGGGCTGATGGAAGACTGTCTGAAGGGGTTGAATGAGTATGATGAAGAAGGCGACAGTAGTGTAGATGGTGGAAATTACAACGTTTGAAGATCGGGTGTAATTAAAAAGAGATAACCTAATCCACACATTCAAGAAGCCATTTATATCATCTTGGTAAATCCCTGATTAAGACAAGATGATACACGTCGTTCTTTTGATCTCATTATAAACCCTAGTTAATTTCATTTTTAGGATTCAGCTTAGTCATTAGGAAATTCCCATTTTTATTTGCATTTTTATCTTGGAATTATCTTACTGATGTCATTTTATAGATTGTGGCTTAATAACTGATAACCATGTTTTACATTATGATGTCAACATTTAACCTTATTTCACATTCATTAATATTATTAGGGTTACAAGCCATATATTAGGAGTCATCACCATATAATCATGAACTTGTGTGTAAAAGTGATGTATTAGTCAATATAAGGTTACATGTACTATTTCTAGCACATTTTGCAAATTCCAAGAATTATCAATCATAAACATATCGGTTGCATTTTATGTAGGGTTCTTATCCCTAATTGTCAATATGAAGCATTTTACATGAATATATGCATGTAACTTATCATCTCAAACTTTATATGAGTCTTAAATATGATTACAGAGTTTTTGATTTTGTTCTATATTATTTGACCATCATTAGTATCTTATTATGCATGAAATTAGTAGTATACATATTGCATGATTTCTTCCATCTTTCAAGATTTTTCTGCATAATTTTTTGAGAATTCCAGTAGCTTGTTTGTAATTTTCTGACATAAGTGTTGATTTCTATTAATTATATAAGATCTAGGTATTTTCTGGGATTTTGAGTTAATAATTACCTTTAGGCTAGCCATGTGGCTCCTAGCTTGTGTCATGTATGTGGCCCACTCCTTGTTGGGTCTAGCTCCTGGATCTACCAACTCAAGATGAACCAATCATGGAAGGTTGGTTCTTGTCCTGTGGACTCAGTTCAGGGTTCTCCCTCTTCTCCCTTTCTATCTTTGTTTGATTGTGTTTCTTTTGCTATCTAGCAGCGGCACCACCGCATGGATCTCTCCCAGTGAGAAACCAACAACACAATGGTCATCCTTTTCTGCCTCTAAGACCACCATCAACTTTAGTGAGTTCGTATAGTCCTTCATGGTTTCTATTCTTGTAGATGTGGTTGTGGAGCCCATTAACACAAGGTTGTCATCGCCAGGTATGGCTGTGATGGAGCAAAGAAGGAACCGACCTCTACTCATCCTCATGCCAGTATGAAGCTTCAAAAAGCTTTGCGGTACCTCCATCCACTTCGGGAGGCCCTCCAATTGCACTAGACATGTCTATCAGTCCACTCCCCAACTAGGCCTTCATCTCTAGTAAACCTGGGCTTTGGAGGTCATGCTAAACTCTAGGAAATTCAGTAAAATTTTCTGCATTATTCTTCTGTAGATTCTCCCATTGTTTTTTCTTACTTCACAATCCTTAGAATCCATTTCTAACTCTATGTACTATTCTCAATTTCTCTTTTTTTGTTGGAGACTAAGAATAGAGTGGCATCTCAACCTCCCTCCTCACTTTGTCATTTTCCAAGACAAAGAGGTCTAATAGATCATAGTGAAGAAGAGACTCCAAGTCCTTGATTACCTTTCCCTCTCACCCCACAGCCTAGATGAGTGGTGGAGGGAATAGTTGTGGAAAAAACTCCCCCCCCTCCCCACCTTGCTCTAACTGTAGGGTAGAAGAGAACTCAACAACCCTTGATCAAAAATCCAAGGGTCTACAATAATCTCCCACTTATGTCAATCTGTGGCATCTCCTACTCATAGGTCACATCCATTAGATCTGAGATCCAAGGAAAAAAGTGGTTATGCAGGTCATCCAGGGACCATAAGGTGCATTACACTAACAATAAAAAACTTAGACTAATGATCAAATATTGTGGTCCATGTTACATACTTTGTTAATAAATGAACCGGTTTCAGACCTAAATAACTTTCTCTAAGATCATTCAAATATTATGAAACTTCAATAATGGCTTTATCATAACTTAAGCTTCATTTCTTAAAAATTTTGGTTTTAAAATATCACCTCTTGACTAGTCAACTAAAAAACTCAAAAAGGTACAAACTTAGAGATCTTAAACATGATATCAACATCAATTAACATACATATTTAGTCAAAATACTTGAAAGTTGTAATATTTCCCAAATACATGAATTACTTATGTCATTAGACATTTAGGAATTTTAAGAGTTCAATCCATCACATCCTACACACCTTAAAAGAAACTTCATCCTTGAAATTAAGCCAAAAATCCAGTCCATCACATTATATACCTCTTAAAAGAAATGTTGTCCTCAAAATTAAGCCATTCCCTTATTTCAAGTAAAAGTAAAGATCTTCTTCCACATATAGGGTGTCACTCTAGGTGAAACATATTCAAAAACAAAAGCTCTAAACTATATCAAAACTAGAGTTAGGAGGTTGTAGAAGCATCTAGGGTGAACCACCCACCATATGGGGTTTAGGTAAGGGCTAGAATCTTAAGTTAAGTCATTCCATCTTTTGCATTAGGGTTCTTGTATTCATTTTTCTAAACCAACCACTAACGTTCCTATGTTAACTTATACAATTTATGAAGGGGTTAATTATAATTAGCCACTTTAACCATCTAGATCATATCAAGGTACCATCATCTTGTCTACTAACATTAACACCACATTCGATGTTGTCATTAATGTGATCACATATCACTTACATATTTGGTTACATACTTTATTAGTGACTTCATCACTTGATTAACCAAACTTATAGTATCATCTTTATTCATGTATATTGTTAACCATCTATGAATAGAGAGATTTTCCACCATCACTAGGGTTTTTTTATCTTGTCATATCCTCATAGATAACATCTCGAGATTAGATCACAAACAGATATGTCATATCATGGTTGTGCTACATATACCCATACAAAGTGCTCACTAAACATATATCAAAATGCACATATCCCAATTGAGTTTTCTCAATCCTTATCTAGAGGGTAGTTCGTCCTCGTGGTTAGTCAACTCTATGAATATTATATGCACTAGCTCTATCTTCCCTTTTTGGTCTAAGGTTCCTAGGTCTACCTCATTGACACTAGATGATAGTTTAACAAGCTCTAACCATGTAATAACAAAAAAAACCACATCATTATATGTCATTCTATTTTCATATCTATACCCATGATATACCATTTACATTCTCTTTCTTATATATGACACTAGAGTCATGTGTAGGGAACCATAAATGTGAGCATAAGGCTTCACAACATACTAATATTTCTCACCTCCTTCAGGATCTTGGGACTCTCTCTTCCTCACATGATGGTAGGTACTCATATTCATGTTCACATATACATTTGTAACCAACCTCCCTCTAGATGTAGGGTTTGGTCCTCTTAAGGACATCTAGGATTCAAGAAGACTATAGGAATTATGAATAAAGTAACTCAACTCATTCACTTAGGAGTAGTTTAATTGGGGACATATTAATGCACCGAATAGATGTTGTTTTTGCTGGCTATTTAATATGGGTTTTATGCACTATTTTTCATATTAATTTGTGCATTATTTACTCTTATTAGCATGTGATACTTAATTGCATCAAATAAATGTAATTTAATGTTTTTGAATGATTTAATAAATTTTGAGAGCTTATGTTTGGTTTTTGTGGATTTCAGGTAAATTTACAAGAATCTGCACTGCTTGATAGTACCAATTTTGGAGTCGGTGGTACCAAAACATGCTCAGTTTGAAATAAAGAAAAATCGAGAAGACTCGGTAATATCAACTCCAAAGGCAGTACTACCAATAACATCACAGGGGGAAAATCAGAAGTTCGTGAGGAAACTCAGAATTATCGACTTCAAGCTTGGTAATACATACAACTTAATAGGTGGCCGCAACTATTGAAGGCCTTGGTAGTACAAACACCTAATCGTTAGCACCGACACGGTGGTATTAGGAATATATGAAAAATTAAGTCTAATCTAACAGTTGTCAATTAATTGCTCCCTAAGTCACTTATGTGACTTAGAGGGATTTTGGCCAACCCTATCAATCTCATTCTATTCTATTGGATGGTAGTCGAGAGCAAGGAGAGGAGAAAGAGGATATGAAGGTCACATTTTGGATGATTCGGGCACCTCCAGTGGACATATTTGCAGCCGAAAGGTAGCAAATCATTATGTTCGTCAGAGGGGATCAACCAGACCATCTCTTCTTTAGGGGTTCTTTAGTTTTACTAATGTTTCCTACAAGTTTCTTCTTCTCTCCTATGTATTTGACAATGGAAACTGTGTGGTGATAAACCTCTTGTTCCTTAGCCCCGGGAGTAGACTAGTTGTGTATATTAATTGACTTTTATACATTAATATATCAATTTCTCTTAATTTCTATACTTATTTCTATGAGTTCATCATGAACTATCCATGCTTGATCACCATAAGTAGCTAATTAGACCTTTAATTGCTTTCTAAAAGGTAACTAATGGTTGGAAATGTCATAGAAATGCATGTTTTGTATTGCCCTTTGAGCAAGGTGGCTTACGAATGTGAAGAGATTACCCAGAGTTTTCGATAAAACACCTAACTAATAACACAATTGATATGAGATTAAGATTGATTATATATTTGGTAGTGAATTACGTCGTGAGAGCGGGTCATTCTTGCTACAAGCTCTAAGTCCATGGTTAGGAGAGATGTTTATTAATGTCATACTTTTAATTGAAATGTTAACCGAGGTGAAGCCGTAACCCTAAGGAACTCCCTCCAATTGAGATTAACAACCAGTAATTTTAGATTTAATTTCTTCTTTAGATAATTAAACCATTCAATTAAGTTTTCATCGGCCTAGTTTATTGTATTATAGTTAGTAATAGTTTCTAGATTTACATTTCCTTGAGTTCGACATCCATGCCTCTTAAGGCCTATATTACATTTGATGTGTAGTTTGTGCATATCAAGTTTTAGCGTCGTTGTTGGGGAAATAGAAAATCTAGCACTACGAGTGCTATGATCGGCTACTCTAGGCCACACATTTTATTTTTCTTTTCATTCTCTTAAAGTTGAATTTCAAATATCATTTATTCAATTATTAGTACCCATTCTCACATTGTCTTCAACAATTTCAGGTACTAGTGTATGGTGCACACTAGAGATCACGACTACAAAGAGTCATCTCCATAGGGCTTTAGTCAGGCAGAGATCTTACACCAAGGAAGAGAGTTCAATAACTCAGCGGGGTGGCTGATTTCCACTCCACTACTAAATACTCTGACACCTCCACCATATAAACCAGAAGAACCAGCTAAGATGGGTGACACAGAAGAAGAGCAGACTATTTAGAAGAATATCAAGGCATCTTCCTCAATAGCTCATCTAGGGCCAATAAAGAGACAAGCAATAAATGTGGGTAGCAACAAGATTAATCCATGGTTGGTAGCACAAAAGATCCAATGACACACATAAGCAATTTTATGGAAAGCTGTGATATGGTCAAGATAGATAGAGTGCCAGCCATCATGATTTACTTGAAACTTTTCCCGTCATCATTGGCAGATAATGCCAAGTCTTGGTTCTACAACCTTCTACCTAAGTCGATTGAGACACGGGACTAGATGATAGATGCTTTCTTTGAGCGCTACTTCCCACCTCAAAAGACAAATGAACTGGTTGGAAAGATATACAACTTCAAGCAACAGGCAGAGGAGTCTTACTCTGAAGCATGGAAGATGTTGAGGAAGATCCCTCATCATGGGATCAATATGTATGTTCAGAAAAAGATATTTTATTATGAACTGTATTAAGGGGAAAGGACCACATTGGACAGTGTAGGAGCATGCTTCTTCCTCAACAAAAAGCCATCTAGGTGCCATGAAATCCTGAAGAATATGGCTAAAAATCATTCTAGGGGAGAACAAAGGGAACGTCCAGCATCTGTTAAAAGTGTGGGAGAGTCCAAGGTGATTTCTACATTGAATGAGAAATTGGACTTGATTGCAAAGAAATTATGTGCCAAGGATGGAAGCTCTTGTGTAGGAGACAGAGGATTGCATGTTTTCTCATTAGAAAAATGATAGGGGCAATGACTATTCCTGGAGGAAAGACCCAAAGTTCTCTTAAAAAGACCCCAACAATTTTCAGTAGGATCCATCACAATCACAACATCAAGCAAATCTAGAGCAGCATGAGAGGGATCCTAGCAAGATAGACTACATAGAGGACATGCTTGGTAAGTTGGTTAGCCAGAATGAAGTGCTTATCAGCCAAAACTAGAGGGAACTATAGAATCAAGGAGCACATATTTGCAGTATAGAGACGCAGATCTCTCATATTGTAGTGGAGGTAGCTTCTTTGAGGAAACCTAGTCAGTAGGGGTTCCCAGGTAATACACATGTACCATCTGGAAATCAACAACTCAAGGTGGTATTTTCTTTGCAATGGAAAGAACGTGCTTAATGACAAACAGACTATCCCACAAGCAAAGGATGACATAGGTGACACGGGGCCAATAGTGATTGTTGATACAGATGAGCTAGATACTGTAGTAGGGGACAAGATAGTTGAGCAAGAAACTCATGAGACAAAGGAGACCAAGAAGGATGCATATGTCCCACATCACCAAAGGAATTTGGTGACACCAATGCCCTATCCAAATAGTTTGAAGGCAAACAAAGTGGACTGGAAATTTTAGAAATTTCTAGATAGTTTTAGGAAGGTGCATGTCAACATTCCTCTAATTGATGCAATTGATCAGATTCCTTTGCATGGAAAATTTTTGAAGGATGTAGTCAATAAAAAGAGGTGAATTGTTGACTCTGATGTAGTGGTATTGAAGGAGAAGGTAAGCACTTTTATCTTGGGAACTTTTTCACCAAAAAGGCAGTATCTAGGTTGCTTTAATATATCATGTTACATTAGGAAGACAAGATTTGGGGAGGCCTTATGTGATTCAGGGGCAGGCAACAATCTGATGCCCTTGACTACCTTCAGGAAGTTGGGTCTTAAAGAATCCAGAAGGAGTAATATGACCATACATCTTGCAGACAAATCAGTGGTCAGACCATATGGTATCTGTGAGAATTTTCTTATCAAGGTGGATAGATTTGTATTTCTAGTAGATTTTGTGGTAATGGAGATGCAAGATGATCATAGCAACAGGATACTACTGGGGAGACCATTTCAAGCCAATGTTGATATGATCTTAGAGATGGGAAAATGAATATTGACACTAGGGATTAAAGAAGATTTCTTTGAAATCAAGATGCCCAAGACTGTATAAACAATTGAGGAGAAGGAATGGTGTCATATGTTGCAGTTGGTTCAAGGAAAGATGTCCTTATTTCTTGGGAGACCACTTTTAGATATGGCTCATGTTAGGACATAGGTACACAAAGGCACGTTGGTTGTTTACAACTTGGATAATACAAAGGAGATCTCATTGATAAAGGTAGTTCAATATCCTGATAATGAAGAGGAGTATTTCCCAACAACAATTGAGGAGGCAACTTCTTCAACTCTAATGCAAGCATATCCAAAATTTCCTTTGGAGGCGTGTCTCATGAAACTGATGGACGACTTCATTCGATCATGTTCTTTGGAGGAGTGTATCTTGTTTCTTAAGGCATTGTTGTGTTACTACACCAGACATGTTGAATATCTAGGACCACCTCCTCCACCATTAATCCCATCTCTCTTGAGTCCCCAAGATCTAAAGTTGAAGCCATTTTTGCCGCACATGAAGTACATTTTTTTGGAAGAAGAAGAGAACTTTCGGTCTCATCTTAGCTTCACTGAGCATCCGAGAAGAGGATCAACTCCTTGTGGTTCTGAAAAATCACCGAGCAACATTTGGATGGTTTGTGGAAGACATAAAGGGATCTCCCCTAGTTTTTGTCATCACAAGATCAGACTAGAAGAAGGATCCAAGCCAATCATGCAACCTCAATGGCGAATCCACCCCATCATGACTAAGGTAGTAAAGAAGGAGGTAGTAAAACCTTTATCTGTAGGTATAATATATGATATCTTTGACTCTAATTAGGTTAGTCCAACCCAGATGGTTCCAAAGAAAGGGGGATAACAGTCACAACTAATTCAAATGATGAATTGATTTCTACTAGGTTGGTGACTGAGTGGCGAGTTTGCATGGACTATCAACATTTGAACACCACCACTTTGAACGACCATTTCATGCTCCCCTTTATCGATCAAATTCTTGAGTGGCTTGTCGGCCGCTCTCACTTTTGTTTTGTTGATGGTTATTCCAGATACAATCAGATTTCTATTGATCCACATAATAGAATTCAGCCTTCACTTGTCCTTATGGCACTTTCAAGTATCGCCGGATGCCATTCAGTCTTTGCAACACACTGGCTACCTTTCAGCAATGCATGCTTGCCATTTTTTCTGATATAGTAGAGCAATGTCTGGATGTATTTATGGATGATTTTTTGGTGTATGGTGAATCATTTGATTATTGCCTTGACAATCTTGATAAGTTTCTGCAAAGATGTGAGGACACTCATCTAGTTTTTAATTGGGAAAAATGCCACATGATGGTGAGTGAGAGGAATATTTTGGGATATAAGATGTCTCGTAAGGGAATGGAGGTTGACCTGGTAAAAATAGAAGTCATCTCTAAGTTACCTCCACCATCATTAGTGAAGGGAGTGAGGAGGTTTTTAGGACATGCCAGGTTTTATCGATGATTTATAAAAGATTTTACAAAAATCGCCAAACCGCTCTTTGAGTTATTAGACAAGGATGTTGAATTCAATTTTGATGAGCGATGTCTATAGGCATTTGAGGTGTTGAAGGAGAAATTGTTTTCCGCACCTATTGTCCAGGATCCAGATTGGAGTCAACCCTTTGAGCTAATGTGTGACGCATCAGATTTTGTAGTAGGGTTGTGCTAGGATAACACTGAGACAAGGTTCCCATTGTCATCTATTATGAATATTAAAATCTTAATGATGCCCAGTTGAATTACATAACAACAAAAAAAGAAATAATGGCAGTTGTTTTTGCTTTTGAGAAATTTCACCAATATTTGATAGGGGATAAGGTTATTGTTTGGATAGATCATGAGGCAATCAAATATTTTTCGCATAACAAGGATGCAAAGCCTCGTTTGATTAGATGGATATTCTTACTACAGGAATTTGATATTGAAATCAAAGATAAAGCAAGTACTGAGAATGTAGTGGCAGATCACTTGTCTAGGTTTGAAAGAGTAGATGAAAAGGACATAGATATATCTATAGTGGAAGAATTTCCATACAAGAAACTCTTTGCTATCGAAAGCAACAATCCATGGTTTGTAAATATTGTAAACTACTTGGCGTGTGGATAGCTTCCAGAGGATTAGGGATATCAAGAGAAGAAGAAATTCTTCCATTCTTTGAGATATTACATTTGGGATGATCCTATCTTTCTCAATAAGTATAGGGATGGTATTTTAACGAAATGTGTGTCAGATTGTGAGTTTGAAAGTATTTTGGCACATTGTCATTCCTTACCTACCGGGAGTCATCATGCTAGTTCTAGGACTATAGCCAAGATTTTAGAATGTGGTTTCTATTGGCCTACACTTTTTAAAGACGCATATAACATTGTGCTTCATTGTGATGCTTGTCGATGTGTAGGTAATATTTCCAAAAGACATGAAATGCCTTTACATGTTTTTTAAGAAATTGATTTCTTTGATTTGTGGGTGATTGATTTCATAGGCCCTTTTGTGTCTTCGAATTATAATTTATACATATTACTTGTTGTTGATTATGTGTCTAAGTGGGTGGAAGCAATTCGAACATGCACCAATGATGCCCAAGTGAATGTAGGTTTGTGAAAGAACACATCTTTTGTAGGTTTGGGGTGCATAGGTTGATAATTAGTGATGGTGGATCTCACTTCACCAACCAGAAATTTGGTGTAATTTTGAGCAAATATGGAATTAGACACAGGGTAGGTACTCCATATCACCCCCAAACCCAAGGACAAGTTGAGGTGTCTAATAGGGAAATTAAAAAATCTTAGAAAAGACAGTCTCAACCAATAGGACTAATTGGAGCATGTTGCTCAATGATGCTCTTTTGTCATATAAGACAGCCTATAAGACATTATAGGAACCACTCCTTTTAGGTTACTTTATTAGAGAGTGTGTCACTTACCCGTTGAGTTAGAGCATAAGGCTAAATGGGCCCTGCAAAAATTGAACTACAATTTAGACAATGTAGGGAAAAAGAGAATGGTAGAATTGAATGAGTTGGATCAGATAAGGTTTGATTCCTATGAGAGCTTAAGGATCTATAAGGAGAGAACAAAACAAATCTATGATCACCACATCCTACATAGAGTTTTCACTCCAGGATAGTAGGTTCTTCTATTCAATTCTAGGTTTAAATTACATCCTAGTAGGTTGAGGTCTAGATGAAGTGGGCCTTTTGAGGTTGTCAAGCCTTTTCCCCATGGGGTGGTAGGTTCCTTGTCAATGGCTAGCGGCTCAAACACTACTTTGGGGGAGATGTAATTAGAAAGGAAGAGGAGTTGAAGCTCATTGAGATTCAATGATCTTCGTGCTTTGATCGTCGAGCCTAGGATGTAAAATAAGGGTGCTAGTTGGGAGACAACCCAACCATCATTTTTGTTCTTTCAATTCTAGTTTTTAGTTCTCATTACTTTTGCTCGCATTTTATTCATTTTTTTAAGTAAAAAAGGTACCTTGATCAATTTGTGTGGTCTGCAGGCTGAGAATCAGTCTGTACTACCGACCCTAAAGTTGGTATTACCAATGAAGTCATAGGGAAAATGATCAAATTTAACTGAAGAACTCGGTACTACCAACCACTTATTCGATAATGACGACATCATAGGTAGGCTGAGAAAAAATTCAATGAAACTCGGTACTACTGACCTCCAGTTCATTAGAACCGGCATTTTGCTAAAAAAAGGCATCGAGTTCACTGATAAGGACTCGCTACTACCGACATAAAGTAAGTAGTACTAACGAACATGCAAGCTCTAGTTTTGAAACACCGAGATTTTTCTCAGAAGAACCAAGAATTTTGATTGACTCGATACTACCAACACAAAAGTCAGTAGTGCCAACACTAGGGGACACAGAATCCACAGGAGCACCATCAACGATCGAGAATGTTCACAACTGACAGTTGGTACTGGCGATCTATGGCATGAGTCGGTACTACTAACTCCACTTCAGTACTACCGACACATGGTGATCCGCATCAATCGACTTTGATGCACGAGGATCGTCAGTACCGACAAATGGTATCAAGTCACATAGATAATAAAGAAAAAGTTGGTACTACCCACTTTTTTCGTTACTACTATAAAGACTCGATCTTTATGGTCGAATATTTACAAAATAATATCAAAAACATAAACAATCTTTATTACATTCATACTTGTACATCAGAATCACAAAATTTTACAAATATGATTATAAGTTTAAGAATAAATATTCATTACTATCTAGTCTTCAATAGAGGACTACCCAATGCACGTCTCTTCAAGCTCTTCCATCTACCACATGCCCATGAGTTCCTAGAGGGAACGAAACCACACATGGACCCCATTGAAGGGAAAATAAAGGGTCAGCAAAGCTGGTACTACATCCAATCATTGAACTATGCACGAAATAGGATTCAGATGTATAATAAAACTTAGGAAAAGACTATTTGGTGGACTAAAGGCTAACAAAAAGAAATTCCAATATCACTTTCAAGATAGAAAATCTTTCACAAGAATATCACTAAGCAAGATTTAATATTTCAAGCATGCAAAATTTATACAAGATATTCACAAAGTATATCAATTTTAAGATATTCGATTTGATAAGTTTTGGCACCTTTCTATCATATCTTTTCTAGGGCTGAGTGTCTTGTGTTTTCACACTCTAGGAGAGAATGACACTAGTGTCTTATTAGCTATTCCAGTTAACTGGGGGACAACTAATCCCTATCCACTACGTAGGGTTGTGGGGTACTTGGCCCACTCAAGTGAGCAAAAGCTCTATAGGGCCAAAGCCCGAGGGACCAAAGTCCATAGGGAGTCAAAACTCCAATAGATGAGTCTAGTGCCAAAATTATTATCAACAATATTCCATCAATAACAAAATGAGAATGGTGAACTTTCAAGAATTAATAAAGGTTTCAAAATTATATGGAATCCACAAAAAATCAAGATATATGTGTGCTCAACAAGAGGGAAAATAGTTCAATAACGAAGTAGAAGATTTAGTACCTCAAATGTTCATGACTTTGAGGATTGCATAATCACGATGTGTCTCCAAGAATTTATGAAGAGATGGCTAACAAGAATAGTAATGGTCATCACCATTTGACGTGGAATCATTGTTGTTCAATTTGTATTATTTATGATTAGGTTTTTTTTCATCTAGGTTTCTATGACATATTTTCCCCTTAATATCATTTCTAAGTTTCCATTTGGTAATATATAATCATTGTTACATACTCATTTATTTGATCATATTTTCTCCAGATTAGAGTCCTAAAATGTTGTTCTCTTTCAATTATAATATACTTCTATTTAGTCACTAGGGGTCATCATTTACTAGTATGATCTTTATAGGAATATATACGGTTTCTATCCAGAATTCCTCAATACACACATACTTAGATTTCAAATGTGATATAAGTATACCAATATATGTATTACTTGTTTATAAGATCAAGAGGAAGTAGTTTTACCTATTTTCAAACATTCTTTTGATATTTTCTCTCTCTTAATATATCTTATATCTTTAGGTGTACCTATCTAAGGTTTAATTTCAACATACCTCGATATACAAAAACATATTGAAGATTTTGATTATGCTTTTTAAATACATGTAGCATCTAGATGAAGGAAAATAAGATGATACCATACATTATTCCACCAATATGTCATCTAAACCAATTTTGTGTTAACATAAGTCCATCCATGTGTATATTTTATCTTATTTAGTTATTTAGCTTATTAGCTAAGCTACTACATGATATAACAATAATAAATGCATAAATATATTGAACATATAGTCACTAAGCTTGTTACTACACATGCTTTGATGCATTCATATGTATATATATATATATATATATATATATATATATATATATATATATATATATATATATATATATATATAGTATTACCACCTAATCTTTTCGTGAACTAGTTTATTTCTACACTTAGGGAATTTAGTTAAGGGCCTCTTGTTTAGTGTTATATATTCATCCATGTGTATGTAAATTATGTAGATACGTTGGCCTGGTACTCAAGATACTTCAGTAAATAGGGTTATTTCTATACTATTATCTCAAGTACTGAACTAATAAATATAAAGGTCAAAGATACCTTACCGTTCGTGTGAGGCACTATTGGTTACTGAGTTAAAATCAATAACTCGCTCCTTGTTCCCCTTCCTTGTCCATGATTCTACTAGGGTAGGCATTGAATCTATGATTCAAGTAGCTTGGGATTCCTAGCCAGGTCCTTCAATCTGTTGTGATTAGTTCTTCCTTGTACAGGTCGCAAACTGAAGATGGCATCTTGTACTGAAGGCAAGGGACTCTAGTGCAGTCTTGAGCAAGGAGGGAGGGTCGTCGTTCTGCTGCTTTCAATGTTCAAGCTATTGGTTGTGGTTGTCGAGGAGGTTGAACACCCGTGTTTGTAGATCTTCCGAGGTAGATTGGGGTATGAAATCGCTGGGGAAGGCGATTAGTCGAGTAGGGGCAGTGACACCGGAGGCTTGCAGGCGGCGAATCTGAGTGATCACGTGGTTGAAGACAGGAAAAGAGTGCCGAAAGCGTTCGGCGTTGGCTGGCGATGTTCAGGCTTGAAGTGAATACTTGGTGGTTCAGGGGCGATGAAGCTGAAAGGCATCCGGTACAGGTGCTGATTTCGGGTCTGAGTTGAGCTGGCTGGCAACCTACAGATCTACAGTATGTAGGCGGCCGGAATTGATGGTGCATGCCATACCAGTTTGGCCGAGAAACCAGTCGCCATAGCTAGGCGTTTCAGATGTTCTTCCACAGTGGGAATCAGGGTTCCACGAGTCTAGAATCACGTAGGATGGAAGTAGAGGGCCTGTAAGTTGGGTAGTTGTCGGAGGGAGTTGCAGGCGTGCAGGACTTCCGGTGATGCCCGGTGGTTTCCTTGCTGGCGAGGCAGCGGCGTCGGGTGACAGACTGGCAGTTTCTGGAGCATCGTGGAGATTCCGAGGGTGGTGCCGTACGTTGTAGGTCTGTGTTGGCATCAAGATGATGGACTGTCGAGTTCCCTGTGTTGCAGATTGGCGACGGCATCTATTGGTCGGGGTAATTGTAGGTGGCGCTGAGAAAGAGAGGGAGACCTCCTAGGTTTCTCAGTGCAGCTGGTATTGCCCGACGGCTAGGTTGGATGGTTGGCGTTCCCATCACTAGTGGCTTCGATGAGTTATATAGGGCCAGGGGAGACTAGGGTTCAAGTGTGGTTTTCCCACTGTCAATGAGGAGAGGAAGTGAGGAGAAGGAGTAGGCGACACATCACGGTCTTGAACCTGAGTAACGGCACAGCCGTTTTTTTTAACCCATGCATAGAGCAGCATCATGGCGGCGCCCAATCCTCATAGGGTTCTGACCCTTTTGCGATGTTACGACGAGATGGAGAAGACAACGTGGAAGAGGGGGGAACGGATGTTGCCATTACGGCGGCCTTTTCAGAGCGAAAGGGGCAAGCATCGGCAAGTTGCACATAGCGGGGTCACACGGTATAGTCGGGTGAAGATGAGAAGTTACATCAATTACTAAGCTAATAATTAATATCCTAATTACTATTTCTTTCTGAATCAAATAACTTGTAAATGGAAGAAACAAATGATGTGAGACCTAAACCATGAGTGCAATTCCTATTTTTCAAGATTTTAAAGATGCTAGCACCATAATTTATAAAAATGACATATCCAACCTAATTACTCTCATTATTGGTTCCAATATCCATTTCTTTTAATATGATTAATACCTTCCATTGATTCCAAATCAATAGTAGTCAAATTGAGAGAACTAGGTGGGTTTGAGGTCAAATCAAGGTAGTTAGGCACATAATCATTAAATTGGACTAGATAACTTCAACGAAGAAATTGATACTCAAACGAGGGACTAGATCGTAAATATTTCTCAAGTAAGGATAATTGATACATTGAGACACAAGGAATGCAACCGAAGACTACTCAATATCAAAAGTCAGGACAATTTATTCAAAATCATAAATGCGGATTTTGAATGAAGGACAGTATTGTAAATAAATTCAACTTAGGGGAAAATAGCTCAACATAGATAATAGTTGTCGAAATTGAGTATGTTACAACTACTGACGCTCAGACAGCAGGCTGGCTGGGTTCTATATAAGGAGGGGTTGTGATTAGTTTTTCTTCACACCTTCATCACACCTCCTCCAAGCAAGTTTGTGCAAGCATCCTTGGGCGTTCAGAGTCTACTCCAAGAATCTTTTCTCTCCATCCTTTTTTTGTACCACCGTTATGGCGTCCAGGAGAAACACTTCTTCATCGGCAGGGCAGACTGAGATGATCTCAAAACCAAGCCGCATCACCCATCCCAATGTTGAGGTGAAGAAGATATATGAAGATCTGATGAAGAGGGAGATGGTTGCAACATGGTATGGTGGTCGTGCCTTCCTCATCTCTTTGGTCTTCACTGAGAATCTACACCAAGTATGCAAGCGTCAAGGGTTGGTAGGAGACCACCCCTTCTTCAGTGACTGACTCACTTTCCCAGAGCTTGTCTATGAGTTCTTGGCCTCATTGGAGATATGCATCATCCCTAAGAATGGGGATGGATGGATGGAGGACCTTATCAACTTTTGCCTGTTCAACACAAATTTTCATCTAATGTTGCAGCAGTTCAATGCCATCTACGGGTGTCCAATGGGTGAAGAGCGCTTCGTCCTCAACAACTTTGATTTCAAGGCTACTTGGGGCTGTTAGAAGAGGTGCCAGAAGGCTTCCATATTAGCTGGCACACAAACTTCATCATCTATCGAGCATCCTTTTGCATGCATCCTGCATCGCCTCCCCACCAATACCATCTTTTCCAATTCAAGCCAAGGGCAGGGGAAAACTCAATGCATGGACCTCTACTTCCTCTACAAATTGCTGGAAATAGGAGGAAGGAATTTAAATTTTGTTCTTTTATATTCTAACATATGATGGGCATGAAGTTATTGGTGCAGAGGTCTCCTCCTACTCTGGAGGATTGATCACTCCAATAGAACTATACCTGAATCTTGATCTCTCCACCTCTAGATCTTTGAAGGTTGTTCCTAAGTTGGACCTAAAGTATTTAAAAGATCAGCCCTCCTCAATGTGCGTCTAGGAAAACCGTACGCATGTTGTACGGTGGATGGTCAGTACTAGGATAGGGAGCTCCCAGACTCGCTCTTTGACTTGCAAGGACTTCATCTCATGAGGTGGCATGTAGATAGTTCTTCGAACGATGATGCAGAAGATGCAAATTACGAGCAAGAGAAGTAGGAGGAGGAAGAAGAAGAGGAGGGGGGATCCACAATCCCCATCATGAGGAGACAGGTTCCCCACAAGCGACCGAGATCATATGAAGCATCCATTTCTTCTGCTCCACTGCCTACATAGGAAGATGAACCATATTCCATGGCATGTATGCATGGAATGTTGTGAGAAATACAACAAGGATAGAAACAACGGACAGCAACTTTAGCAGGCATCCATAATGTCCAAGGATGTCTCTACCACAACCAATAGGCAATATTTGAGAATGAGGGACTTCTTTTGGCCATCCAAGAGAACATGCATACACACTTGCAGTGGATGGAGGGTTACCAACAACCATTCTTTGACAATTATTGGAGCCAAGGCTACTTTGGTGGTTATCCACAACCCCTACCAATGCCACAGTAGCATCCAAGTTTTGAGGGGACATTCTATTCCTACGATCCTACCATGCCACAACCACCACCTCCACCCTTCTGATCAGAACCCCTGCTCCACCTGTTAAGTTAGAATTCTGACTATGTGGACATAGTCAAGTTCAAGTTGGGGGTAGTTGGAACAGTCTCTATCCCTTTGTTCTTATTTTTCTGTTTAGCCTTTATTTGCTTTTTGGCTTATATTTTTCCAAGTTGTAGGATCCATGATCTATCTAGTGTACAAGTGGATCTTAATTCATGATTCTTGTCACTGTCGTGTGCTCTCCTTTGTGTTGTAATGGAAAAAATTAAATTAAAAAAAATTGAAAAAATGGCTTAGTTGCAAATTTCTTGAGTTGCACCACCTAGAGGAAGTGTATGGGCTAATCAGCTTAAGGACATTTTATACGAGTGGGCATCTTAATTATTCATGTAATGTGGATGAAGATGGAGTTTGAGCCTAAATTGATCAAATAATTAATGGGATCTTAAATTGAAGTTGAAGAAAGAAATCTAAAGGTTACCCTGTTCACAGGTCATTAGAGAGGGACATATCATAATTCACAATAGGCATTGTCTCTTAATTATGTGATTCCATTCATTTTCCATTAATTTTGCCTCACCATCTTAAGATGATCAAGTAATCTGAATTATTTCCTCTTGTTTGCATTGCATAATAGGTAACATGATTGTTAGTTTCTCTTTGATTGCATTAGTTACAAAATGAAAAAAAATGTTATTATGCGTAAACATTTTGTGCATATCATTCTAGTTGCATAACAATTACATGTAGATTGCATGCATTTCTTATCATTCATTTCTATATCATGTGGAAATATTATTTTCTTCTGAAAAAAGAGTGCAGGGATACACATTCATACCCTTAGAAAAAAAAGGAATTAAAGAAAAAATGAATGATATGTTAGTGAAGCCCAAGCATAATTTTCCATCATGCTAAAATAATGGGCCAATGAAAAAATGAAATAAAGAAAAGAATTATTCATGTTTTTAAGTAAAGAGGGAGAAAATATGCCCTAAACTCTTCCCAAAGAGATGGAAACATTCATATGATGTAGTTCTTCTTTGATTTATTCACATCATTTGATGAGATTTGTGATACATGCATCACTTCACCCTATAATATTAGGCATTCAGATTCATGCAATTTTCATTATCTTCACCAGATGTGTTCATCATGTTTTATTTTTCCATAAATAATTCGGATGTTACTTGTGAATCTTCATAGCCACCTATTTCATAACATCCATTTCTCTTATTCATAGGCCACTTAAATTATTATTCTCCTCATTCATTCTTACAAGGAGAATTGTTTCCAAGTAGTTGGTAGTTAGGAAAGAGCGATGTAGAATAGGGAGTCACATGATGCACTAAGAAAATGCTTGATTGTCTATGATATTAACTACTTCCTTGATAGTGTTCAATGATATAAGGGTGGACGTCTTTTATGGAAATCTTTGGTCTCTTCGAAGTAGTTGATTATTCAGTGGTTAGTAAAGGCCTATTTGGGACCGCCAGGTGGGGATGATTGAGAAATAAAATTTGTATTTTATATCCTTTTGCTGACTTGTCTCAAACAGATGTGAGTTTGTGTTGCTCGAGGATGAGCAACATTTAAGCTTAGTGGAGTTTGATGCACCGGATAAATTTTGCTTTCACGAGCTATTTAATATGAATTTTTATGCACCATTTGTTTGTTTTCATATTAATTTGTGCATTATTTACTCTTATTAGCTTATGTTACTTAATTGCATAAAATATATGTAATTTTTATGTTTCTGAATGACTTAATAAATTTTGAGAGCTTATGTTTCGTTTTGGTAGATTTCAGGTAAATTTATAAGAATCTACACAACTCGGTAATACCAATTTTGGAGTTGGTGGTACCGATACATGCTCAGTTTGGAATAGAAAAAAATTGAGAAGACTCGGTAATACTGACCCCAAATTCAGTACTATCGACAACATCAAATGGAAAAATCAAAAGTTGACCAGGAAACTCGGTGCTATTTACTTCAAGCTCGGTAGTAACGACAACTTAGTAGGAGACCACAACTATCGAAGGTGTTGGTAGTACTGACATGGCAGGATCAGGAAGATCTAAAAATTAAGTCTAATCCAATGGTGGGCAACTGATTACACCCTAAGTCCCTATGTCACTTTTATGACTTAGAGGGATTTCGGCCAACCCTATCAATCTCGTTCCATTCTATTAGATGGAAGTCAAGAGCAAGGAGAGGAGAAACCAGAGAAGAAGGTCACGTTCTGAATGATTAGGGCACCTCCAGTGGATGGATTTACAGCCGGAAGGTAGCAAATCGTCATGTTCTTTAGAGGGGATCAACCAGGCCATCTCTTCTTCAGGGTTTCTTTAGTTTTACTAATATTTCCCATGTTTTTCTTCTTCTCTCCTATGTATGTGACAATGGAAACCATGTGTGTCTGAATCCATTATTCCTTAGGACCAGGGAATATCCCGGTTATGCGTTGTAATTGACTTTTATGCATTAATATATCAATTTCTCTTAATTTTTGGACTTATTTCAATGAGATTGTCATGAACTATTCATGCTTGATCACCATAGGTAACTAATTAAACCTTTAATTGCTTTGAAAAAAGAAATTAATTGTTGGGAAATTCATAGAAATACATGTTTCTTATCGCCCTTTGATAAATGTGACTTACAAATGTGAAGAGATTACCTAGAGTTTTTGATAAAGCACCTAACTAATGACACAATCAATACAAGAGTGGGATTGGTATTAGATTAAATAGTGAATTACGCTGTGAGAGCGGGTAATTCTTGCAACATGCTCTTAGTCTAGGTTTAAGAGAGATACTTATTAATTTCAAATTGTTAATTGTATGTTAACTAGGGTGAAACCATAACCCTAAGGAATTCACTCCAATTGAGATTAACAACCAGTAATTTTAGATTTAATTTCTACTTTAGATAATCAAACCATTCAATTAAGTTTTTATCAGCCTAGCTGATCTCATTATAGTTAGTAATAGTTTTTGGATTTACGTTTCCCTGAGTTTGACATATGGGCCTCTTAAGGCCTATATTACATTGGTATGTACACTAGTGTTTGACGTGTAGTTTGTGCATATCACATATCATATCACATCATTGTCCTAACTTATATTATCTTATCTTATAAAATCTTATGTACTTACATCTCAAAATATCTCAAATCCTCAAATCTGAACTTAGGTCCTCAAAGATAATCATGATCATAGCGATCAAACTAATATCATTATACCAAATTGGATCATATCATCATTTTAATATCATCTATCATTCTGACTATCATGTATTCATGTATGTTGATAGACATTTTATCTAGAACTACTCTAGACGAATGTCACTAATTTTCACTTAGGTTACATGGCTAGCTCCTACCCATACATGTGGGGATACATTTTTGTATTTATATACATATATAATAAAATCTTATACAATTTTTCTTCAAAAAAACAAGTGTTTGATCCGATTAGAAACAAAACCAAATTAGTAAATGAGGTGCCCCATGCATAGTAGAGAATCTAGTGACATGTCACCTAGTGAAAAGGGTGAGAGAAATATGTAGACTAGTGTATCTACCCTAAACAAAGAGTGACATATGTCTAGGGTATCTCTTATTGGGATGCACATAATCTACAAATAAAGCAAGGTCCCATAACACCACATTATAAGGAAAGAATGACACCTCAGGACCTACTATACAGAAAGCACAAGTCTAGACCTAGTTCTCAAACATCTAGGTTCTAACCTAGAGGCTAAGTCATATCTTGTGATGGAGTGGATTTTGGTTTAATTTCGAGGATAAAATTTCTTTAAGGTGTGTAGGATGTGATGGAGTGAACTTTTGGGATCATAAATGCCCTATGAAATTTTTGAATTCGTGTGTTGGATTTATGTTAAAAGTTGCAAGTGTTTTGATAACATATGAACGTTAATTGGTGTTGATATCATGATCAAGATCCCTAAGTTCGTGCCTTTTTGGAGTATTCAATTGACAAGTCAAATAGTTGAGTTTGGTCACCAAATTTGAATAGAATGTAGTTTGAGTTGTTATAAGACTATGGTTAAATTTTGGTGGCTATTAGAGGATCCTTGAGGAAGTTATCTAAGTTTTATATTTATGAAATAATGTACATATTTGATGTATTTGGGATGGTGTTTCATATGAAGAAACTTAGGTTTTTAGATAAATGCAATGTCACGCTCCCCTAACTTGAGGAGCCACGGATCCAATATCTCTAGGATCCCATCTCAGCCACATGCGGGTAATTTATGGTTGAGATTATCTCTCCTACCTTGTCGTTAGAAGGCAGTTGTGGCTGTCTCTAGGCTGGGATGTAATTGTCGATTTTGCGGCAGATCGTGGGTGAAGGAACAATTCTAAGTCTGGTATCCACCTTGCCTCTTTGTTACAAGTCTTTTGACCCCTCTTTTGGATTAGTTGGAGCAAACATGAGGGAGAACCATCCTCTCATCCCCCCTCTACACATTAGGCAGTAGTTAAGTGGCAAAAGGCGATAGGTGAGGTAAAGAGAGAAAAATCCAGAGGTTCTGAATCCTAGAAAAAAAATCCCCATCATCTTTTTGGTTAACCTAAGGGTTTTAGGCGGTAGGAGACCCTATGGAGTTGGCTGCCTATGAAGTAGTTGTTGCTTGCGGAAGGTGGTGTTTGTGAGCAGCCTAGAGGCATGACCAATCCAGTTCAAACCACCCTGAATACTCCTGGGAGTGCGACGGAGCTCTATGACATCTTGGATAGGGTCTAGAAGAACCAAACCTCTTTTCCCCTTTTCTCCTCCGTGGCGGAGGCGGTGGCTGATGAGGTCATGGATGTGGAGCCCTCAAGTCAAAGTGTAGCACTGATGGAGCCAAGGAGCATAGTATGTCTGTGATGAAGCTTGAGGAAGCAACTGAGGTTATGAAGGATGCTTTGAGTGAGGCATGTTTCTCACTGGAGTAGTTCCTTGCGGTGGTGGCAGTTCACGGACGTATCGGAGAGCGTCTGCATGCATGAGAGAACAGGGGGTGAACGAAGGAGGAGAGGAGAGATGGATCGGGTCCCCTCATCCATGAACTGGCCGAACCAATCCAAACCAGTAAAGAATCGGTCAGCTCCAAGAAAAAGTTGTCTCCCCGTTGGACACGTGGCAGCATCAGATTGGATGAAAAGGGTAAATACCTAGAAAATATGTAGATATTATATAATTCATAGAAAATAGCCATGTTATCATAAAAATGCAAACAAAGTACCAAAATTCTCAGAAATGTTTTTAGAACGCAATAAAAAAAATATGGATTTTGATGCACTAATGTCAGGAATATCATGTAAGTTGTGAAATGCTCATATCATATACGATAAATATCAAATGATGATCTAAAATAATGATAATGCTTCAGTAACTTTGAAATATGATATATAATCCATACAATGTCATATATGATCATTTTATGACGCATAATCATGTAAGGTGTGTAGTATGGTTATTTAGGGCTAATACCCTAAATAAATGTAGAAAATACGACCCTTAACATGTTTTGTGACCCTAATTTGACTAATGAATGTAAACTAGGGTTAATATGTGCACAAAATGCTATGGAAGCTAACATTTAGATGATGAACCCTAATCTGTAACATAATTGGAAAATAACATTAGTAAGATAATTCCAAGACAAGAATGCAAGTTAAAATGAGAACATCCTAATGACAAAGCTAAACCCTAAAATGGACATATTAGTGTTAAGATGATGAGAATCTGATCATGATATATGTGGTCTTGTCTTATTTGGGTTTAACAAGGATATAGTTGATATCAGGAATATGTGATGATTAGATTATCTCTTTTGAAGGTACGCCCTTACCTCTTACTTGGCTTATTATGCAATATGCCTATATTATGTACGTGTTCAAATAGTTGGCATATGATATTGGATGATATGATTGTTCTTGTATGATAGCTTTCTTGATTTTCCATACTTATGGATATGAGCACATGAAACATAATATATATGTTCCATTATATCCAAGCACTTCAACTCTTTGGTAGTCAAGTGTTGGAAAATAAAGTACTTCAACTCTTTGGTAGTCAAGTACTTGAAAGTGATCCAACTCTTTGGTAGTTCGATAACATTATGAAATATCCAACTCTTTGGTAGTCGATCATAAGGCCTTCAGTGCATTCAACCTTCGGCGGTCAATGCATGGATGATATAATGGAAAATGTGCCTAAAATATGTGTTCTCTTTTGTTAATAAACATTCTTTGTTGAAGTATTCTTTTGTTATATTTCTTTTGTTATTTCCAAGTACTAGTTTTATCTTATTTCCAAGTCTTAGTAATGAGAGGTATATAAAAAGACACATAGGTGTACTTAGTACAATATTCTTGAATATTTCGTTGATGTATACCACATATAATCTTTTGTTTAGGTATGTGGACATATGCTCTTGAAGACCAGGATAGTTGAGAGTTGTGTGACGAGTGGATGTACAGGTGGACCTATTGTATTAAGATCCTATTTTAGAATGTAGCATGTGTACATGTAAAAGATTGATGTTCCATATGTAATATCAATTGTTGTAACAATTCATTATGTAATTATATGTTGAATGGTGAGCTTGTGTTGTTGTGGTTTGTTTATTGTTCATGTGCATGTACTACTGTTGTTTCCTCTGACTTTCTCTAATTTTCTTCTTCTTAGCATAGTGTGGGGTGTTTAAATTGGGATTCTTGTTGAGGTGAGGTTTCAATTTGGATGTCACACATTAGATTAAGTTTTAGAAAATCCAGGGACGTCACATATATAATCTCTAAAGAGGGATTAATCTAACCCTAAAGATTTTTTAGTGCAAGGTTTAATTTAATTTTAGTTGCATAGTGAGAAAATATTAGGCTTTTTTATTGTTGATGCTCTGATACTACCTGTAATGTCCCAAAATTTTCAACACCTTGACCACATGTGTGGCATCCAAATTGAAACCATCGTCTCAGTGAAGGTCCCAATTTAAACACCACACACTAGGCCAAGAAGAAGAAAATCAAGGGAGTTAGAAGGAAACAATAGTAGCACATGCACATGAACAAGAACAAACCATACAAAAATCTCACCATTCAACATATGATTACAAAAGAATTATTACAACTTTTGAAATTACATATTGAATGGTAAACTTTTACATATGCACAAAAAACATTTACAACAAGATCTTTAGATAATAGGTCCACTTGTACGTAAGCTAGTCATACAACTTTCAACTATCAAGAGTCTTCAAGATCATATAGCCACATCACCCAAATAAGATATTACAAGTGGTACAAGTCACAATCTAATAAAATATTATGCGAGTACGCTACAAGATTCATATACCTAATTACTATGACTTGGAAATAACATAAAAACAATACTTGGTAGTGATAGAAGAGAACAATAGCATACTTGAACAAAAATATTTAATAACAAAAGAGAACACATATTTTAATCATATTTTTCACTGTATCATCCATGCCTTTTCCACCTAAGGGAATAATGCATCATCTTGTCTACCAAGAGTTCAAGATGCAAGGCCATATGATCTACTACCAAAGCATTACATCATTATACAATGTGATCTGCTACCAAAGAGAATGATGACTTTCTAGCACTATGCTACCAAAGAGAAGTAGTTCTTTCATATAATGGAATAGAAATATTATGTTTCAAGTTCTCAAAACTATATATACATATAATCAATGAAGGGAACATACAAGAACAATTTTTTCATCCAAATTATATGCCAAGTATTTTGTACACATATAATACAACCATACTACATAGTAAGCCAAGTAAGAGGCAAAGCGTACCTTCAAAAGAGATAATGTGATCCTCACATTCCTAAAGTCAACTATATCCTTTTGGCCAACCCCTAATTCAGACAAGATGATACATGACATGCATTATATATATCATCATTCACCCTAGTCAGTTCCACTTGTAGGGTTTAGCTTAGTCATTAGGATATTCCTATTTTTACTTGCATTCTTATCTGGGAATTATCTTACTGATGCCATATCTCAGATTATGATGCATATACCGATAATCACATTTTATAATATTATGTGAATATATTTACCTTATTTCACAATCCTTAATTGTATTAAGATTATAAACCATATATTAGGATTCATCAACATAAAATTAGGAATTTTTTTGTAAAACTGATGTATTAACTCAATATAAAGTTTCATATATTGTTTCTAGTATATTTTGTAAATTCTAAGATTTATCAAGCATAAATAATTGGTTGCATTTTATGTTGGGTTATTATCCCTAAATAGCTATATGATTCATATTTCATGAATATATGCATTTAACTCATCGTCTCAAATTTAATATGAGTTCTAAACATGATTGTAGAGTTTTTGATGTAGTTTTATATTATTCAACCATCATTATGCATGAAATTAGCATTAGACACCTCACATTATTTTATCCAAATTTATGTATTAAATGTTGATATTATTCTCTCATGAAGTTCTACATAATTTTCTAAGAATTATGATAGTTTGTTTGTAATTTTTTTACATATCTGCTAATTTCTAAGAATTATACAAGATCTAGGTATTTTCTAGGGATTTTTTAGTTCATAATTACATTTAGGCCAATTGACCTCTGCCATGTGGCTCCTAGATTGTGTCATGTGTGTGGACCACTCCTTAATGGGTCTGGATCCTGGACCCATTGGCTCAGGATGAACTGGTCTTGGAAGACTAGTTCTTGGTCTTTGGACCTATTTTAGGGTCTCCCTTCCTCTTTGTGTTTGATTATATTTGTTATGATGTGTGGAAGGGCCACCGTCGCACTGCTCTCCCACAACGAGAAATCAATAGCATAATGGTGTTCCTTTTCTACCTCGAAGACCACCATCAACTTTGGTGGGTTCGTATGGACCTCCACGGCTTCTATTCTTCTAGGATGTCATTGTGGAGCCCATTCTCCACAAGAGCGTTGTCTCGGCATTTGGTTGTGAAGGAGTAAAGAGGAAATCAACCTATGATCATATGCTCACTAGTCTGAAGCTTTAAAAAGCTTCACATAACCTCTATCCACTTTTTGAGGTCCTCCAATTGCACTAGATAGATCTATCAGTACACTCCCCACTCGGCCTTCATCTCCAACCAACCTTAGCTTCGGAGGTCATATTGAATTCCACAAAAATCACTAAAATTGCATGCATTTTGCTTTTGTATCATTTCCCATTGTATTCCCTTACTTCATAATCCTCAGAACCCCTTTATAACTTTTTGTAGTACTCTTGACTTCTCCTGCAACTTGCAATGGAGATGACAAACTGATCGGGAGCTCGACTGTAATGACCACATTTGTGCTTAATTGGTAAACTAGGGTTTAACTTACTGATTACATGCTTGATTAGATTGAACATTGTTTAGACTTGATTAATGATAGTAGATTAATTGTGATGTTTCAAACCTAAGAAGAAAATCTAACTATGATTTTAGTTTGAAGAATTATGGTTTGAGAAATGTAAACCCCTAATCGAAAAAAATTAGTGTTTTGATAGTACATGAATATGGAATTTGATCAGGATAGCAGTGTGGTAAATGATTTTTCATATTTTCTAGAAAAAAAAAATAATTGAATTTTGGATATTATATGGATAAATCAATCATGCATATTTGAGAAAAAATTTATAATATTTTAGTGTTCTTTGAATGTGGTTCTCGGCTGAACTATACTTCGACCAAAATGTTGACATAGTACTTTTTAGAAGTGTAGTGTTTTATTTTTATTTATTTATTGGTAAGACCAAATGATCTTAAGTTTTAACTGGAGATATTAAACTTAAACATAAACAACATGTAAAATTTTCATAATTTTTGGATGCGTTTAGACCTTATCAGTAGATGAATTACCGTTATATTTTTATGACAGAAAATTTAGCTGAAATAAGAGAAAGTATAGTGAGGGGTCAATGTGCAATTGACCCAAATAGCTCAATTGCTCTATATGTTCAACCTAACACACAAGGATCTCTCATAATTTGTGATTCAATCCAAATAAATGAAATCCTAGAGAGAGAGGGAGAGTTAGGGTTTGAGAGGAGAAAGTGATGGAGATGCTGACCTAGGGTTTTGCGATCTGAGGAATGATGAAATCATGTAAGTTTAGCTTCTTTGCATAGACTTTAATGGTGAATATTCTCTCACATGTCAAGATTCTATCCCTCCTCTGATTTGATCTGAAATGGTATCAAAACTTCCCCTTTTCTCACTCTTTCTTCATAATCCCTCATTTCTAGGGTTTCTGAGTTGAAAGGAAGAAGAATCGGGTGAATTGCTAGGGATTTGATATGAGATCGATATTTTTAGGGATGAGCTGCGTTTTTAAGGTGTTTTTACACCTTAGGGTGAGTGGAAACTTCCTTTAAATAGTATATTGCACGAAAATTGGTTAAATCATCTATAATCTTTAATTGCTTAATATGTGACTACAACCCTGAATTGTGTGTTTGATCTAAGTTGTTGCAAAATGATATGAAATAGATTCTTCCTCTGTTGGGATAAATTTCAGATGATAGAATCATATTAGAAATGTATACAATACATCCTAATGAGAATTCCCTAAGTATTCGCAGAGGTTATAAGAGTAAACTGAAATATAGGGAATTTGTCTATGATTGAAATTGTTGTACAATTAAATAGAGAAATTTGTTTATCTGGATTCCCTTGGTTATGAATGATTGTCTATCTAAATTCATAGTACATATATGTCAGATACTATCTTAGATTTCATTTAAGGTGAATAGTGTTTGTTTGGTATCTCAGTAAAAAGGGTGAAACCCTAGATGCGAGAAATTTTGGATATTTGCAAATAGATATTGTGAAATCCATTTGGACAGATTTTCTTGATATGATAGACTTTATTTATTCAATTTTATTATTGACGCATGTTATCTCAGTGAATGGCATGGAAACCCAAATTCAACTCAGTTCCAAGATTTCATACATATATTGATTTTATATGATTTGTTGATAGTAGTCTTTATTCAGTGAATGTTTATGTCGCATGAAATCCTTATGAGAGCCATGTGATAAGTGAATGAGGTAAATGGAACCCTAAGGATAGGGTGTCCAATGAATCAAGTATTTTGATATCAATGTTCTCAGTATGAGATGTGGTGATGCACAACTCAAGATTTGGGTTGAGGTGCACGTTTTCCAAGAAAGTACAACTAATTTACAGTTGCAAATGACGATTACTCATATGTCAAGTAATTAACTCTTATCAGTGTATTAAGAAGTTCAATTGCATGATTCCAGTGTATAAAGTATCAAGTGAACATGTATTCTGTTATTTAAGAATTTTAGTCTTCCTGTAGGTATAAAATGTTGATTTCTTAGTATATTACAGTGTTTTGAATATACTACTATGCCAAGTTTAGAATGATATACATGTTGTATTATAACTTAAAATAAGTAGACGTGACACCATAGAGATACTAGAGTCAACTATAACTAAGAGAAAGGTATAATGTAGAAAGAGCTTTCTAGGAAATAATAAAATTATAGATTTAAGGGCCCTGACACCGTAGAACCCCTATGTGAGGTCTACGCCTTAGGGGTGAAATGACCTAACCCTGGTGGCACGTCCAGTATAGGGGGGTTGGAACATACCAATAGGTGGTACGAGGGACAAAGCCCTAGTGGAAGTCTCCTTAAATTATAGTTTGTAGTGTCCAACATCAACCAGAAGTCATGGTGGCACTAGAGTACAGAAAAGCATGTCCAACATCAACCAGAAGTCCTGGTGGCACTAGAGTATAGAAAAGCCAATAGGTGGCTTGACTCTCCGCCTGTGTGCTTAAGTTAGAGGAGGAGTCCAGTTTACGGCACAATAGGAGTGTAGAGGCCAGAGAGCCATTTTTCCTATTGCAGACAAGGAGAGTAGTCTGACTTAGCATTCCCGGGTGTGTCAGTTAAGTCTTGTACGGTGGGATCGTAGTTCGCTATGAGTTTTCATATGTAGAGTACACTGCATATGATTAGGGCATAAGCTAAAATGTGATCATATAGGTTTAAAGAGTTTCTTATAAGTAATAAAGGCTAAGAAAGATTTGAGTATAGTTTCCCAGCAACTATTCTTTGTATGTTTCTGAATTATTAGTTCTCTTTGAAATTTATCAAGCATGCTCATATATGGATTTACTCTTTTAGATATCTAGAGTATCATGCCATATTTATGATTGTCAATGATCAATCTCTTTAAAGCTTACTGCTGTTATAATTGATATCAGTTGCTCAAAAGTATATCTGTAATTATATCTGTGCTTTAGACTGTTTCTTTGAAGTACTCATTCGTTGAGCGAGTAGGCTCACCCCTCTACTCACAATTTTTAGGGATATCACATAGACTTGAAGAAGGTCATTGCATCAGAGTAGATCTGCCACAAGTGTTAAGTCTGAGTATAGTTAAGTTCAGTCGGTCCTTTTCACTCTAGGTCCTTGTAAAGTAATAAGAGAGAGTTGTAAATGATGATGCATAACATTATTCCTCTTTTAGCAATATATGCAAATTAGCAAGTCTTATGTGCTTAAAAGTATGAGAAACATAATGAATGTTCATACATGCATTTTTATAGTTGAAATCAAATTAGAGAAATTAATGTTTAGATTCTCTTGTAAAGTTTGTTTATGTAATTCAATGCGAGAAAACAAAGAGTTTGAAAAGAAGAAAAAGTTAAGGGTGATCTTTGTATTACGTTAAATCCTCAATTTATGCCCTAATCTCATGATTAATGGTAATTATGAGATCGGGGTGTAACAGCTTTGGTATCAGATCTTAGGCTGAGTTGTCAGGGACCATTAAGTTAGTAAGTTAGAGTCATAAGTGTGGTAGATAGGACATGTTATGATGTTAGCTCTGGGGATTTGAGTATTTGGATATCCTGGCCCTGTATCTGAGTATTTGGATCAACCAGTATCAAGCTACTCTGTCTATTCTTTCATGTATACCCTAGCCAGGTATACACTGGAAGGATGGTCTAGAGAAGAACCCTACAAATATTAGGGTTAGAAACAAGATAAGTAACATGAATTAAGAGCATAAATATAAAATGAGATAGAACTTTCATTTCATATTGTTGTTTGACACGCTTTTTCTGTGCTTAGAATGCAAGTGTACGTGTCAATGTAGTAAAGGCCTTTGTGAGGCCCGAGTCGAACTCAGGGACACTGAACTATCGGTAGACTACTACTAACTGTTCGCGATCAGCTAAGCCAGTTAAAATGGTTTGAGAGTTGTTTTAAAATTAAAAGAAAAAGAAAACAAAATAAAACAATCGATTAAAGGTTTAATTTAATCAATTCAGGTGAAGATCTTTAGGATTGCGGTTTCACCGCGGGTTTTCATTGTATGAATTTTTATATAATAATTCAGGTTCATCTCTCAATTCTGGGTAGCGGCTTGTAGTCAGAATTGCCCACTGTCATGGTACAATTCACTACCTACGTCTAGGTCAGTTCCACCATCGTAGTAACCTATACCCTAAACTAGGTGCATTAAAAATGACCTATGGGTTTCCACCATTAATCTTACATCACCTTGTTCAAGAGATTTGTTAATTAATGTGAATTTCGTCTCTTTTCAACCATTAATTCTTCTTTCAAAGTAATTAAGGGTATTAGATTATTATTATTATGGTGATCAAGCATAACAATATAATTGAGAAAATGAATTCATACCACGGATTTAAGAGATTAATAATGAATTACTATGATAAAAACGCCATACAATGCTTCCCCGGGCTACTCCCGGCCCTAAAGATAAAGGGAATTAGCCCCGCATGTTCATCTTAGAGCAAAACATGGTAGAGAAAAGGGGAAACATGGAGAAAATTTTGAATAAGTGGTGAAACCCCTGAACGGAGAAGATCCAAGCGTTCCTTGGCATAGAATGCACGATCTCCGGCCTTTTGGCGGTGGAAAACGTCTTCTTCGGTGTCCGGAATGGCTGGGGCGTGCTTCTGGGCTCCGTTCTTCTCTCCACACCTTCTCGGGATGTGTGTAGCGGCTAATGACATGATAGATTGCTCTTGGCCGCCGTCATTAGGTATAATCACCGAGTTAGGTTGCCAAAATATCACAGCCATCAGATTTAGATCGATCTGAAACAAACTTGTATCTGACGGTGTCGATACCATCGATGCGAGTTGATGGTATCGACCTTGAGCGATAGCGGCTAGTCTTCTTTTCTTTTCTTTGTCGTGACTGATGCTGACTCGATAACATCGACGAGGGTCGATGGTATCGACACCCTAAGGCATCGCTTTTTGTCCTTTTCTATCGCTGAATCTTCTGGGGTCGATAGTATCGACTTTGGAGTCGATAGTATCGACTCTCTTCTCGCCAGCAACCTGATGGTAAATTGAAACCATCGAATCTCCTGTCGATAGTATCAACTCTATGATGCTCCTTGCGGCTGGCAACCTGTGGTCGTGTCGATGGTATCGACAGCAGCAGATATTTGTTTTTCCTGAAATTGCAACACAAAACCACATAAGCCGAAATAAAACATATTATTGTAATCATTTATTCTCAAAACAACAAAATAGAGGAGAATTGACGCTGATAAAGATCATAGACTAAAGTAAATGAATTATGCAATATTAACCACAAAAATGACTAATAAAATCATAAAACACAAGTAAAACAAGTCTATAAATGTGACTCAAAATCATCGCATCAAACTCCCCTAAGCTTAAACATTGCTCGCCCTCGAGCAACAAAACCTTAGAATAGAATTGCGAGGATCAACTAAAGAATAGATAATCACAACAAACCTCACCAAATGATCCCCACCAGACATTCACAAACCGGCCCTCACTAACCACGGAATGATAATTACCCTAAAGGTGATAGTAATCATCCATAAAAGATATCTACCTCAAAATTGATAAACACTATCATATAAGGCAGGTAACATAATAAAATTCACCGGTTCAGACTCGGTGCATCTTGTGATCTCCTATTCTACGTTGCTCACCCTAACTATCATCTACATGGAAGCAGCTCTCCTGATATTCACGAGTGAGGAGAAAATCACAGTGGCCTATCAATTCGAGCAACGGGTGGATGGAATGGGTGGCTAGCGTAAGAAATGGAAGCATTATACGGTTTTAACATGCATAAAGCAAACATGCCCTAAATGATGCATTTGCAAATGAAAATGCCCTAATGCCTACATTTGGGTGGAATGATGCATGCACTAACATCCCGTCTCAAGATGAGATAGAATATCTATAGAAGCTACATCATGTATTTAGTAATCTTAAAATGCAGGTGAGACTATGTTCCTTTCTCCCTCTCATTCTATTTATTCCTCATTCCTTTCTTTTTTTTCTTCTTTTTTTTAAGATTTTTCCTTTTTTTCTTCAAAAAAAAATTTAGGCCCTTATATCCATGAATGACAATGAATTATTTGTCGGGCTCACTTCTTTCTACATAACTTAAATATTTGAAACATTCAGAAGGTATGGAACAAGTTAATCACCCTTACTGTTTCAGAAGAAAAAAAAGATACATAATGTACTGTATGCATAAAAAATATGAATGTAGCTAAATGACACGCACCTAAGGATAATGTGCATGTATAACTACTCTATTTTTTATTTTCATGCAAAACATGTGGAAATACTTGCAATGCAAGACCTATCTACATGGAATGCATTCAAAGATATTAAAACCATAATGTACGTCCGATTCTTATGGTGGAGTATGAAAATAGTGGGGTGGATAGATCACAAGACTAATTGACTAAACCTTTGAAAGTTATTATGTGTCCCTCCTTATTGACCTGTGTTGTAATTAAGAGTTTTCTCTCTCTTACTTCAAATTAAGGTCTCATTATCATTTGGTCAGTTTAGGCTCAAACAACCAATTCCGTCCACTTTTCATAAATCATAGGCATGTACAGTTGTGATTTTCTGTTTTAGAGTTGACAAACCCAATCATTTTCATAAGTTATGTGCTCAAAGTTTGAACAAAACAAGCTTGCAAACACTAAAATTTTTAAATTTTCCCTTAATTCCCATGTACAAGCAAACGAGATGACACAAGACTTAAGACATCCACAAGTACACTAGATAGAGTGTGGATCCTACAAACAAACTAAAGAAATGCACAAACTAAATGACAAGAAACAAAACAATAAAAACTAAAAACTAAGAAAACTAAAGGATAGAGTTGTTCCAACTCCCCCCTAAGCTTGAATTCGACTATGGCCTCATAGTCAAAAACAACCTTAAAGGGTGGAATAGAGATACCAATCACTCTTCTGGTAGAGACGGGTATGGTGGGGCCGTGGGGTCCCAAGATGGGTACTGCCCCTGAAAGCTCGGATCATACTGGGACATGGGTGGAGGTTGTGGATACCCCCCAAAGTAGTTCTGGCTCCAGTAATGATCATAGAAGGGTTTCTGCTACATCTCCATCCTATGCAACCTGTCTTGAATGTGTTGTTGGTTGTCGAGGAGGAGGCGCTCATTTTCAAAGATAGCCCTCTAGTTGTCAAGCAGCCGGTTCGTCGTCTCCTGAATATCGATATATGTTGTTGTGTGGTGCTGTTGCGTCTGATGAATATCTTGCAGCATTGCATACATCCCTTGCATGGAGTAGACATCCTCGCTTTGCTGTGAGGGCTGCGGTGGCTGCGGTGGCATAGGCTGGTAAGAAGAACATGCACCCGGATGCATTCGAGGATGCTTCCTAGGTGCCACTCGTGCGTGAAGAGGAGTGAAAGCCTCCTCTTCCTCTTCAGCCTCGTCGCCGTCATTGTCGTTGTCGTAATTGCCTCCGTCTTCATCTGAGCTCTCAATGGCGATGATAGGCCATCGAAAATGATGAGCACCCTCAATGTGGAAGACAGGGTTGGGGAGAGAACACTCCTGATATGCTTGGTTGACATGGTAGTGTGCATATGCCAAGCCATCACGTAGCAGGATGAGGTTGGAGCGGTGAAGATGCTACAAGTTGACCTTGCTTCTATTGGAGAGAGGAGTCAGTTGGGAGAAATTCAACCCAAGATAGTGGGCCAACGGTGTGATAAGCCCTCCAAAGTGAATTGGAGCCTTCCGCGTACTCCTCTTTACAGCCAACACGCGCTGCAAGAAAAACGCTCCCCAGTTACACTCTTCCCGCTTCAGTAACTTGTGTAGGAAAAATAGGTCTGTCTCCTGAAACTTGCTGAGAGACAGGTCACCCCGAGCAAACAAAGTGGTACAAAGCATGCGATGAAGAATCCACACGAACGGATGCTCGAAGTCTGCCACCACTGCATTGTGGTAGCTCACAGATTTGCCCGGAGGCACAGTCACTAGCTCGGTGAAGATAGCGTCATAATCTGTCCTGTTATCTGGCCGCCGGTACTGGTCTCGCCCGTGATTCTAGCTGTAGATTGCATTGAACTGCCAGAGGGTGAGAGTGTAGTCATAGTTATACAGCCAGAAAGAAATGGAGCCCTTAATCCATTCGCGATCCGTGGCGATGATGTCGTTTGGCACAACACATATGTCCAGTGACGCTATGAATTCCACCACCAGCTCCTTGTATGTGGGCCAGTCACCGAAGAAAGGTTGGTCGTCGGTGTGGCATTCTATCTCATCGGGTGTCCTGCCAGTATGTCTCGCCTGCCCCTTGAGAACGTAGGCAAGATTGGCCTCGAACCCCAAATCACGGACCATTATCCGATCAACGTAGCATGTGGGCTCGATCTTTCGTTTCATAATCTCCTCGTAGACCTTCTTGACTTCCATAGAAGGATGAACGATCCGCGGTCGCGAAATAGACGCAGTCGGTGGAGGAATGAACTCTGGGATCTCCATCGGCGTCGCGCGTGAAGAAGATGCACCGGCAATATGCACCATTGTCGAAGAAGAAAGGGAAGAAGACGGAGCTCGGAGAAGGTCGGAGAAGATGATTGTCGCTCGATGAAGGCTCGGGGAAGAACGCTCGCCTTGCTTGCTCGTAGCCGGGCTCTGATTGCTCTGGAAGATGCACGACACAAGTGGAGAAGGATTGCTCTGAAGTTGTGACGTCATATGACGACAATCCATCCCTTATATAATCGTGGTCGGCGCTGCTGTATGTCTGTCGATACCATCGATGCGAGTTGATGGTATCGACTCCTATAGCACAATCCGTCAGCCACTGGTATCGACGGTCATCGATGGATTGATGTGGGGGCTCGGATCGATGACGTGTCAATACTATCGACAGGTGTCGATGGTATCGACCCATCCCATGGATCAACTCTCTCGATGCAGCTATCGTCATTGATCTCCTCTCGTGGATTGGTGACATGTCGTGTCGATACTATCGACGCAAGTTGATAGTATCGACTTCTGGTTAGGGCAACACCCTCATGAGGCCCGACCACCGCTTTCTACCTGTAACTGGGTCGATACCATCGACAGGCCCGTCGATGGTATCGACTTCACTGAGACAATTTCGTCTGAAAATCTCCAAAGATCTCGTGAGTATCGACACCCATGTCAATACTATCGACCTCAACTTTGTGATCAACATGTTGGTGTGTCGATACCATCGACGAGTCCGTCGATAGTATCGACACAGAGTGATTTCTACAGCCACCAACCTACACCCATCTCGATACCATCGACACAAGGGTATCGACTCTGCCTCAGTCCTGCACAATGAGCAAACGATCACGGTATCTTTTTTACACTAAAAATGAAATCAAATCAAATCAAAGTATAAATGTGAAAGAAACTAACTAAGCTACCGATGGCTGGGTTGCCTCCCAATAAGTGCCCTTATTTAACGTCTTAGGGTAGACGACATTAAGCTCCTCATGCATCTGGAAGTGCAATGAGTTTGACCTCATTCACTTTCCTTGTGTAATCTTAACCGAAGTACAATTTCAATCGTTGTCCATTGACCAGGAATGTTGTCTCGCCATCACGCACCATGATTGCGCCATGTGGCCTGACCTCCTCTACGGTGAACGGTCCACTCCATCGGGATTTTAATTTCCCGAGATGCATCTTCAACCTGGAGTTGAACAAAAGTACATGATCTCCTTTCTTGAAGACTCGCATCTGAATATGGCGATCATGAATCAGCTTTGTTCGCTCCTTGTAGATCTACGAGCTTTCATATGCATTCATCCGTAGCTCGTCAAGTTCATTGAGTTCAAGTAACCTTTTCTTTCCCGCTTCATCATAGCTCAAATTCAGCTTTCGTAGCGCCCAGTGCGCTTTATGCTCCAATTCCACCGGCAAATGGCAGGCCCGACCATAAGCCAACCTAAAAGGCATAGTGCCTATAGGTGTCTTAAACGTCATCCTGTACGCCCACAGAGCGTCTAGTAGCAGGGTGCTCCAATTCTTTCTCGTAGAAGCCACAGTGCGCTCCAAGATCTTCTTAATCTCCCGATTGGAGACCTCCACTTGCCCCTGTGTCTGCGGGTGGTACGGGGTACCAATGTTATGCTTTACCCCATACTTCTTCAACAGTGCCACGAACTTTTGATTTCGGAAATACGTACCACCATCACTAATGATCATTCGTGGTATACCAAACTTGCAGAAAATGTATTCTTTGACAAACTTGCACACTACATTAGCATCATTAGTCCTTGTGGGTATTACCTCTACCCACTTTGACACATAATCAACAGCTAAAAGAATGTACAAGTTAGAATTTGAGGACACAAAGGGTCCCATAAAATCAATACCCCACAAGTCGAACACCTCAACCTCTTGAAATACATTGAGGGGCATCTCCTGTCTTTTTGAAATGTTACCTGCCCTTTGGTAGGAATCACATTTCCGCACAAAATCATAGGCATCTCTGAACAAAGTAGGCCAGTACAGGCCACTTTCAAGTACTTTAGTTGCAGTTCGAGAACTAGCATGGTGGCCACCCGTCAGTAGTGTATGGCAATGATGAAGAACACTTTCGTATTCCACCTCCGGTACACACCTGCGTAAGACACCATCCCTGCACTGCTTCAATAGAATAGGGTCATCCCAGAAATAATAACGTAAAGAATGGAAAATTTTCTTCTTCTCTTGGTATGTCCTATCATCTGGGATAATTTTGCAAGCGAGATAATTGACAATGTAAGAAAACCAAGGATCTTTTGATTTCATAGAAAAACGTTGTTCATCAGGAAATGTCTCGGTAATGGGTATATGTAAATCCTTCTCATCCACCCTTTCCAACCTAGACAAATGGTCCGCGAACACATTTTCAATGCCCGCCTTATCTTTGATTTCAATATCAAATTCTTGTAAGAGTAAGCTCCACCTAATCAATCTAGGTTTGGCATCCTTTTTCTCCATCAAGTACTTAATGGCGGCATGGTCCGTCCATACCACGACTTTTGATCCAACAAGATATTGCCGAAATTTTTCAAAAGCAAAAACAACAGTGAGAAGTTCTTTTTCGGTTGTCGTGTAATTCAATTGTGTGTCATTTAAGGTTTTGGATGCATAGAAAATCACAGTAGGTTTATTGTCCACACGTTGTCCCAAAATAGCCCCAACTGCAAAATCAGACGCGTCACACATTAATTCAAACGGCTTAGTCCAGTCCGGTGTTTGCACAACTGGTGCAGAAATCAGTTTTTCTTTAAGCACGTTGAACGCATGTAAACATTTGTCATTAAAATAAAAAACAGCATCCTTTTCCAACAACTCAGATAATGGTTTGGCGATTTTAGAGAAATCTTTTATAAAGCAGCGATAAAAACCGGCGTGACCTAGAAAACTCCGAACCCCTTTAACCGAATTCGGTGGGGGAAATTTGGAAATAACTTCGATCTTAATCGAGTCTACCTCCAACCCTTTGCTAGACACTTTATGTTCAAGAACAATCCCTTCGCTTACCATCATGTGGCATTTCTCCCAATTGAGGACCAAATGTGTGTCCTCACAACGTTGCAAAACCTTGTCTAAATTGTATAAACACTCGTCAAAGGGTGCACCATAGACAGAGAAATCGTCCATATAAACCTCCAAACAGCGTTCAACCATATCGGAAAAGATGGCAAGCATGCAACGTTGAAAGGTTGTCGGTGCGTTATACAACCCAAATGGCATACGGCGGTACGCAAATGTTCCGTAAGGATAGGTGAAGGTGGACTTCTCTTGGTCCTTAGGATCAATTGAAATCTGATTGTACCCCGAATAACCATCAAGAAACAAAAATGCGATCCGTCGGCTAAACGTTCTAAAATCTGATCAATGAATGGAAGAGGGAAATGATCCTTAAGCGTAGAAGCATTCAATCGACGGTAGTCTATACATACACACCACCTGGTTACCAAGCGGGTCATGACAGGTTCATTTAACAGATTATGTGTAACAGTAATTCCCCCCTTTTTAGGGACTACATGTGTAGGACTCACCCACGTCAAGTCAGATATAGCATAGATGATACCTACAGAAAGGAGTTTGATCACCTCCTTCTTTACGACCTCCATCATGTTAGGATTTAGTCGATGATGTGGCTGAATCACCGGCTTGGCTCCTTCTTCAAGCCGAATCTTGTGCTGGCACAATGTAGGGGAGATCCCCTTGATATCTGCAACCAACCACCCGAATGCACCTCAGTGGTTCTTCAACACAATCAGCAGGTGATCTTCCTCCTCGGCACTCAGATATGTCAAAATAATCACAGGAAGCTTCTCATCCTCAGCTAGAAATGCATACTTCAATTGCGGTGGCAGTGGCTTCAATTCCAAATCTGGCGGGCTAATTAAGGATGACTGAAGCGGTGGTGGGAGTTCGCCAAGGTCTTCATAGTACCTAGCATAAAAGCATGGAAGCACCTGAAGCATCTTGGTGTTGGTATGTATGCCCTGAGAGCCAATCATGGGATGATTGGTGGGATACATTAAGATTGATTTGATAAACATCGAAGGCAAGCTTCTGATTCTTTCTGGTTCAGTCATATTAGATAGTGATAGAACAGATTGAATGTCTAGAGAATGACAGTACTCAATGATGTATGCTTTCAGGTTAAGGACCTGAACGATGAGATCATACGGATGCTAAGAGTTTGTACATTCTTGTTATGTCCCGAGTCGTATGTCATTGTGGAAGGTAGATAGACAGCAATGACACACAAGACTAGATTGTGGTGTTAGTTGATGACAGAATCTCATTAGTCATGATATAGAGATATCAAACCAAACACATAGGTACTTGTTAGAGAACAAGGTACCGGACAGACCCACCGTGAGTTTGACACATGGAACCATGACATGGTAGTCACATTCAGTACTCACAGTGATGGTGATGAGTGTGATTCTTAGACCTAAAATCACTACACTCAACACATGTCGTTGGGCACACTTTGACATCTTCAAACGCAGTCCTGAAACATGGGTTGTTATAAAGGTGATGATTGGGTGGCTTTGACACATGGGGCTTTTGACGGGTGAGTGATAGATATGGGATTTGTCCCTCTTGAGGGAGTTTGATATCCAAGGCCACTTGATGAGTAGGATTGAGATAGGTGTGCGCACGCATGTGTGAATCAGTATGTGATATTGATGTCATACATATCTCGTTCAATCTACTCTGAGATCAAGAAAGTGAATGAACGTTGACAGGATGACTGTTCCATGCCTCGAGTTCATTCAGGATATCAGTTACAAAGGAATTATACACTCGTTGTAACACCATTCATGGATTGTAGGATTGAAAGTTGTTCTCCAACTTTCTACTTTCACTTGGGTAGCACTGATGTGTGACTAGGCACTGCTCTTTGCTTGTGAAGTCATAAGTGTTATGGACTTTCACTGCCAATGTGAAATGGACCTGCAGGGTCACACACATAGGATTTAACCTGGAAGAGGAGTTTTGTCCACAAACAATGTTTAGATTGATTACTAAAGGAGTTTAGTAGTTCAATTAAACACTCAATTGATTGATAGCTCAAAATCATAGTGTTCAAGGTGTTGGACATATTGATTGGAGTATCGGATTGATTGAAATCGCATTTGACTGATTTTGCACAACCTACACTCCCAACCGATCGGTTCAAGTGTTGAACCGGTCGGCTGAGGTTGCTGAACCGGTCGGCTCAAGTGTTGAGTCGATCGGCTCATGGTCAGAGTGAAACGATCGGTTCAAGTGTTGAAACGATCGGTTCAAGTGTTGAAACGATCGGTTCAATTGGTGCAACCGAGCAAGTTGGGAAAGTCAGGTCAGTGAGAATTTTCCTTGCATTTCACTTGCCCAATTTGATTGGAACAAGGATTGGTATTCGATACCAATTACAAACAAAAGAAGGAAAGTCAATCGAGAACTGATTAGGACCACGAACTGACCGTTTCAGAAGTGAACTGATCGGCTCATGGGTCCCAACCGACCGATTCAGGTCCCCAACCGACCGGTTCACTTGTGAACTGATCGGTTCAGGTTGCGAGTTGGTTGCTTTTTGTGGAAAATCTTGAACCCTTCTACTCCTGCTTTTAGTCCCGCATTGCCTGGGATGGAGAACCATGTCCCATGAGCCTCCTATATATAGGGGTATTGGGGGATTCTCAAAGGACAACTCAGTGCAACCAGTTGCTCTGCAAAGTTGTCATTCTCTCTGGTTTTGGTAACCAAGAGAGAGCCCGAGCAAGTGCTTCCCGCAAAAGGGAGGTGCAGTAAGGGAAGGGAAACTGCAGTTGCAACTGGAGGCAGGAGAGTGTGTTGGCGACTAGTACATCAACAGGAGGGTGCAACTCCTTCCACTTCCTTGTAGGACAAGGAGTGTGGAGTTCTAGGTGGTCCGTGTGGACTACTTCAGAGGCAGGAGGTTTCTGTCGCTCAGGAGGACAAGTGTCAACCCTGACAGTCCGGTGAGAGGAGGAGTCATCAGTCCCGGTGCGACCAGGAGCTGCACAGACACCGTCCAAGACCGGAGGTGAAGACCGCGCAAGGCGTGAGGTATTGTCGCCGAGCAAGCCTCGGGACAAGGTATGATTGCACAAACCATCCTTTCCTATTATATAGACGTTGACATGTTTCCTCGTGCTGGGTTTGGGGGAGAAAATTTTTTGTTTCCGATGCCTTCTCTGCCTCCCCTAAAACCCAACAGTGGTATCAGAGCCACGTCAACTGTTCTATATTTTAGGAATATCGATATGATCGATTTTGGTTTGTCGCCTTTATTTATTGCATATGATGCGAATAATATTGGCTTTATGCATGTCCAATCCTAAATCAACAAATCCTAATTACATATATGATATGTATTATTAATGCACTCGATACGTGTCGCCCTTAAACAAGTTTTGTGGTGGATGTATAGTGTGGTTATGGCCAATAAACCCTATCTGTGTATGGTTGTATGTGGTTGCTTGCATCTTGGTCTGCGCACCGATCTTCCCTCTCTTATTCCTGATGTAACTCAAAATAATTTGAGATTCTTTCCTACCTTTGCTCCCCCCGAATATAACTCGGGGTTTCCCTTTTAAGCAATGTAATATTAGGATAGATTTTATTTCATGTTATGTCAAAGACCGGCGGACATCTGACGACAGCTGAAACGATCGGTTCAAAGCATGAACCGATCAGTTGACGTTCCAGACGATCGGTTCAAGGAGTGAACCGATCGGTTGATGACCAGTTCGAGGAGAGAGATGAGTGGGTGGCGGCCATGATGAGATGCACGATGACCAGGCGAACCGATCGGTTGGAGGAGCCAACCGATTGGCTGGTGGCACCCAGACGACCGGGCCGGACCGAGCAAGACGTTCATGTGATGAATTGATCTACTCCAAAGGCAAGGCACATAGTTCATCTTGTACATGTTGCATGTGATGTAGACCTAGATGTTTGTGATTCCTCTTGGCTCGAGGAATCACATTAGGATGGCCATAATCATTGCTTTTATCGTTTGTGCATGTTTTGTAGGATATAGCATGTATATGATACGTACTATGTATTGTGGTGATTGGATATGTATATGTATATAAAAACCAAATCCCTCATTAAATATTAAGTTTTAGATGCCTTCCAAATGTGACACACGTGAAAAGCTTGATCGACCAAGTGTGGGCACGCCCTATCTTGGTGCACCGTCTATCTCGTGGAAGCGTGAAGGATGAATGTGTGGGTCTTCCCTAGCAGGGTGCATATTCATCGTGTTGGCTTTGGGTCGGACTTAACAAGGTGATCTAGATGGGATCTAGTACCTTGAGGCATGGAGATGATCATGGCAAGGAGTTGCATATGACATCTTATCAAGAGTTGCATATGATGCAATTGGCAAAAGTTGCCTACCTGAGAGATCTATGTTGTGGGTGACAGCCCTAGCTGGTCCATGACTTAGAGGATTTCAGGATCTTGCCCACTAGAAGGTTGTACGTTGCAATCTTCCAAATTGATGGTGAGGGCTATCAATTTGAACTAAAATAGTGGGAGCGATAATTAATTAAAGGCCTAATTTTATCATCAACTTTTCAAATCAATCAAACAAGTCAAAAGAGTTTTGGACTAAAATTGCATATATTTCCTTTTTGTTAAAATAAATGGTTAATCAACAATAATCACTTTATTTGTGATCGGTCTTTGAGACCAACAAATTAAATGGGAATAATTCCACGACTGGCTAGGATGATGAGAAGTGTTCTCAAAGAGAGAAATCTCTAAGTCCTAGTTATACCAAGACCAGATAAACTCAATCCCACCACATCAATGGCTGAAAGTATGCTTATGGAAGCATACCGAGGAAGACATTGATGAGGAGTGCTTGATGTTGTGTTCTCTGAACTATGAGTTGCAGAGACAACATGAGACATATGATGTCCCCAAGACACTGTCCTAGTATGTCATGACAGAAGGAGATCCAGTAAGGTATTCACACACTCAATGTGATTGGGTATGTGGAAAGACTTGACTAAGAAGGATTCCATCTGAGCCAAGAGTTGGCTATTGGTATGATACTGCAAATGTTGTGAGAATCATACAATTCATGATAAGCTACAACATGAACAACTTTGACAAGCGTTGACAGATTTGTTGGACATGTTGAGGATAGTAGAGGCAAAGATGAAGAAAGACAAACCATAATCTTTGATGTGATCAAAGAAAAGGTAATTCTTAAGGGCAAGGACAAGGGAAAAGCAAAGAAGTGTTCTGATGCTAGCCAGCAATCCAAGCCGTCTTCAGCCTCAAGGCACATGGGGAAAGGGTGTATGAGGAATTACCCTCTATATCTGGAAGAAAAAAAGAAGATAAAGGAGGGGATGGAGATCTCCACCTAAGGTATCATGAAATGAACTGCTTCTTTATCTGAGGTATATGATACCAAGATATGGATATGTCATATATGATATGCAATATCCACAAAGAAGTGATGGCCTTTGTGAAAGGACCAAGAAAGAAGTACCCATCATTGGAGCAAGTGTTGCTGCCATAGATAGGAGTATATTTCAGTTTATTTCAGCCTAAAGGGCATGAAATAGAGTTGAGAACTGCTATTTCATATATTGCCAATAGATAGAAACACTTTATTTTTGCATATTGTATGACAATGATGGCAATTAATAAAGTTGATGTTTCAATCTTAAAGATATGATCTTTGTGGCAATGCCTTGCTTATCTTGTGATACATGGTATGCATAAGATAAAATGATACCTAAAGTTATTGATAACTCAAACAATCAAATTACCATCAATCATGAGAAATTCATTTCTAGTTTCCATATGATGGATAAATCTAGACTCTTTTGGTTAGAGAACCAGTAAGAGACATGAATCTCTTATACATGATTAATCAATCTTCACTAATGGTAGTGGGAGAATGATTATCCTATTAGGTATAATACATGTGATGTATTTATATACCTATTGGAGTGAATGCTAATACTTCAAACGGTGTTTAGAGAAATACCAATATGAATATCTTGAAGTGTTCAAGATTATCATAGATGAAGTGCAAATTTGGTAAAGTGTTAATTCTTGATGATATCAAAGAATGAAATACTTGGACCAAATGTTTGAGATCCTTATGAGTGATTATGATAATGTATCATAGTGAACTCATGATTAAGGCATGGTGATGTCTAAATCAAGAAGGAATCATACTCTAAGGAGTTAGAGAATTATTATCAAATAACTGAATTTTTCTTAATAAAAGATTACCCCACATTAATAAAGGAAATTAAGAATCACAAGGGTTGTGAGTTCTTGTATCCTTAACAGATACACCTCAATTATCTATGTGATGATTTGTTCATGTGATGAGTCAACTATCTAGATGAATATGAGGAACCAAATTTTGAGTTATGATTTATGATCATTACATCCTAAATGATTTCCATGTGAACCATAAGGTATGACCTTGATGGTAGCACTCATTGGATGAAATTCATAAGTGCAAATGAATCGTAAGTGTTAAGACACATGGATAACATTTTGAGAAGGATGATGCTTGTTGATTGCAACTTAATGACTAAGACATTTGGCATATGGATACTAAAACCGCATTCCTATGAGGAATAAAACAAGGATGTGTATGTGACACAACCTATAAGGTTTATGAATCCATAAATGCAAATGAAGTTTATAAGTTACAATGGACTAATCAATGTGATTGATTGAGTACAAGCAACTCAGAATTGGATCTTTACTTTGATGATATAGTCAAAGGGTTTGACTGATATGTCAAAGATAAAGAAGGGATCTGTGATTTAGTGGGAGTGTGTTCACATTCCACATGTTGATGTGAAATGGAAATGTTCTAGAATGGAAATCCAAATGTGGAAATTATCTTTCAGGAAGATAGAGAAGTTTCCTATGAGATAGGAATAGAGATCTATAGAGATAGTTCTCAAAAACCTCTTGACCTGAAAAGAGAAAGCATACATTGGCAATCTATACTGAAATGTTCAGTATGCACAGATTCAGTGGGAGAAAACTTGTCTATGCTACATGGAGTTAGTATCCCAAGGACAAGTGTCCAATTATCATGAAGAATGGGAACACTAAGAATAGATATGGATCTATCATGTATGTAATCATCCCATTATCTTGCATGTATAGACATGACAAGAATAAAATGCATTCATCATCTTGTATGTATGACATGGCAATATGATGTGCACATCCTGATAACTCGTATGTGAGACATGACGAGTGGATGTATGTCTACTTCCAGTAAGAGTTACTGGAATACCATGAGAAATTGATAAGTACTTGTGAAGTACTAGTTCTATGGAGATAAGGAAGAGTTCGATGTAAAGAGTTATATTGATGCGAACTTCCGAAAGGACAGAAAATTAATCGCAAAATATACATAGGATGTATAAAAGTGAAAGTTTGTTAATAATTGGAAGTGTTCCAATAAAACCATTTGAAAGGAAATGTTGAGTATCTATACGTTAGAGAACAACAGTAGATACTATATGGATCTAGGAGTTCATGAGATGAACTTATAGATATTCTGCTCATTGATGACAAGTATCGAATCATTGATCATGCAATATGGCTAAAGGTTAGCAAAGGAATACTAGATCGCGTATTACGGCACCTCCATCTCATACGTGTGACGTACAGTGAAGAGATGAGAGACATGCAATTTATACTGACTTTGGCAAGGTGTTGCCATTACTCACTATGTTCGCACTAGAGCACAATAACATGTGGGACATGTTTGAAGATCACTATGAATATGATTCAAGGGTGATTGGCTCGCAGTGCAAGTGGGAGTCTGTTGGTATGTATGCCCTGAGAGCCAATTATGGGATGATTGGTGGGATACATTAAGATTGATTTGATAAACATCAAAGGCAAGCTTCTGATTCTTTCTGGTTCAGTCATATGAGATAGTGATAGAACATATTGAATGTCTAGAGAATGACAATACTCAATGACATATGCTTTCAGGTTAAGGACATGAATGATGAGATCATACAGATGCTAAGAGTTTGTACATTCTTGTTATGTCCCTAGTCGGATGTCATTGTGGAAGGTAGATAGACAACAATGACACACAAGACTAGATTGTGGTGTTGGTTGATGACAGAATCTCATTAGTCATGATATAGAGATATCAAACCAAACACATAAGTACTTGTTAGAGAACAAGGTACCGGACAGACCCACCGTGAGTTTGACACATGGAACCATGACATGGTAGTCACAGTCAGTACTCACAGTGATGGTGGTGAGTGTGATTCTTAGACCTAAAATCACTACACTCAACACATGTCGTTGGGCACACTTTGACATCATCAAACGTAGTCCTGAAACATGGGTTGTTATAAAGGTGATGATTGGGTGGCTTTGACACATGGGGCTTTTGAGGGGTGAGTGATAGATATGGGATTTGTCCCTCCTGAGGGAGTTTGATATCCAAGGCCACTTGATGAGTAGGATTGAGATAGGCGTGCGCATGCATGTGTGAATCAGTATGTGATATTGATGTCATACATATCTCGTTCAATCTACTCTGAGATCAAGAAAGTGAATGAACATTGACAGGATGACTGTTCCATGCCTCGAGTTCATTCCGGATATCAGTGACAAAGGAATTATACACTCGCTGTAACACCATTCACGGATTGTAGGATTGAAAGTTGTTCTCCAACTTTCTACTTTCACTTGGGTAGCACTGATGTGTGACTAGGCACCGCTCTTTTCTTGTGAATTCATAAGTGTTATGGACTTTCACTGCCAACGTGAAATGGACTTGCAGGGTCACACACATAGGATTTAACCTGGAATAGGAGTTTTGTCCACAAATAATGTTTAGATTGATTACTAAAGGAGTTTAGTAGTTCAATTAAACACTCAATTGATTGATAGCTCAAAATCATAGTGTTCAAGGTGTTGGACATATTGATTGGAGTATCGGATTGATTGAAATCGCATTTGACTGATTCTGCACAACCTACACTCCCAACCGATCGGTTCAAGTGTTGAACCGGTCGGCTGAGGTTGTTGAACCGGTCGGCTCAAGTGTTGAGTCGATCGGCTCATGGTCCGAGTGAAACGATCGGTTCAAGTGTTGAAATGATCGGTTCAACTGGTGCAACCGAGCAAGTTGGGAAAGTCAGGTCGGTGAGAATTTTCCTTGCATTTCACTTGCCCAATTTGATTGGAACAAGGATTGGTATTCGAGACCAATTAGAAATAAAAGAAGGAAAGTCAATCGGGAACTGATCAGGACCACGAACCGACCGGTTCAGAAGTGAACCGATCGGCTCATGGGTTCCAACCGATCGGTTGGGGTTCCAACCGACCGGTTCAGGTCCCTAACTGACCGGTTCACTTGTGAACCGATCGGTTCAGGTTGCGAGTTGGTTGCTTTTTGTGGAAAATCTCGAACCCTTCTACTCCTGCTTTTAGTCCCGCATTGCCCGGGATGGAGAACCCTGTCCCATGACCCTCCTATATATATAGGGGTATTGGGGGCTTCTCAAAGGACAACTCAGTGCAACCAGTTGCTCTATAAAGTTGTCGTTCTCTCTGGTTTTGGTAACCAAGAGAGAGCTCGAGCAAGTGCTTCCCGCAAAAGGGAGGTGCAGTAAGGGAAGGACAACTGTAGTTGCAACTGGAGGCAGGAGAGTGTGTTGGTGACTAGTACGTCAATAGGAGGGTGTGACTCCTTCCACTTCCTTGTAGGACAAGGAGTGTGGAGTTCCAGGTGGTCCGTGTGGACTACTTCAGAGGCGGGAGGTTTCTGCCGCTCAGGAGGACAACTGTCAACCCCGAAAGTCCAGTGAGAGGAGGAGTCGTCAGTCCTTGTGCGACCAGGAGCTGCACAGACACCGTCCAAGACCGGAGGTGAAGACCGCACAAGGCGCGAGGTATTGTCGCCGAGCAAGCCTCGGGACAAGGTATGATTCCACAAACCATCCTTTCCTATTATATAGACATTGACGCGTTTCCTCGTGCTGGGTTTGGGGGAGAAAATTTTTTGTTTCCGCTGACTTCTCTGCCTCCCCTAAAACCCAACACTTGGCACACTCCTAAAGTGACTTTCTCCTCATCCAATCATGTGTTATATTGACCAAGCAAGCTTCAAGTGGTAATTCTAGATATGCATTGAAAACCGCACTCGATATGGCCTCATCTTCAGTAGAGGGGGGATGTCCTCCTCTTCATCATTTGGAAAACCCACAGCTTTGCTAAGGGACACAACCTTGGTCTGCTCCATGATGTCAATAGCCAATGTCCCTTTCTCCACCTTAGTCATTACATGGGCCATATCTAAAAATGGCTTCCCTAGACAAAGTGAGATATTGTGATCAAAATGCTTCGCCATGCGGCATTTCTCCTTAGCTTTAGATGACGTGGTGCTGGAAGTCATGACCATCTCAAACCGATCATCGGCGATACCCAAGGTCAAACGACCTCTCCCCATCTCAAGTATCATGTCAGTTGTATCTTGGAAGGGTCGTCCAAGTAATAACGCATTGCCTTGTTCATCTTGCATCTCCATTACAACAAAGTCTGCTGGAAATACAAATCGATCTACTTTCACCAATACATCTTCACAAATACCATAAGGCTTCACCACGGAATTATCTGCCAGATGTATTGTCATATTGCTCGGCCTTGATTCTTTTAATCCCAATTTCTTGAATGTAGAAAGAGGTATCAAGTTTATGCTTGCCCCGGAAACACACAGTGTTTCGCCAAATTTCACCTTACCAATGTAACATGAAATATTGAAGCAGCCCGGATCCTGCCTCTTAGGTGGCAATGTGCCCATTATGAAGGCACTCACCTGCTCCTTGAGAACTACAACCTCCGTGTCAGGAATATTCCTCTTCTTAGTAATGATGTCTTTCAAAAACTTGTCGTAAGAGGGGATTTGCTCTATTGCCTCCAATAGTGGAATGTTGACTGAGAGCTTTCTGAAACTGTCCAAAAACTTCTTGAACTGGGCATCCACCTTCTTTTCTTTCACACTATTCGGATATGGGACCGGGGCAACCTGTGCCCTTTGATGCGGCGGCACATATGGTGTCCTTTTCTGTGTCTCCTCCTCAACAACAACGGGGTCTGCAGTGACCTCTTCTGCTATTTCCTCAATCGGCTCTGTGACTGAGATTGGCACCTCCTCAGTGGCCTCGCCTTCAGTTTCTGATTGGGGTTTGCTTGGTTCTTCGGCCCTGGGGTTTAAAAGCTTCTTGCCACTCCTTAGCAAGACTGCCTTAGCCTGTTGGTTTCCTCCTGGGATGTTTGTGTTACCCGAAAAACTTTGATGTGCGGGCTTCTTCAGATTGGCTATTTTAGCTGCCATTTGCATCATCGACGTCTCTATTGTCCTCATCTGAGCCCCATGGCTCTGCAATGTCTGTCCAAACTGATTCATAAATTCCCCTTGTTGCTTGATTCGTTGACCAAAGGTGTTCATAAGTTCTTGGTTCTACTTTATCACTTGGTTGAGCAACTTCGTGCTCTTATCCTCCGCCACCGGCTGGGGTTTTGCATCGGGGTCCTACAAAAAGTTATTCAGATCCTTCCATGAGAATTTCTTGTCCTTCCTCCATGAGTAATCGTTATTTCTGTAACCCTGCTGCTGGCGCATGAATTTGACTTGAGCTTCATCATCGGATTCAGTATCTTCTTTTGCAAGCAATTTCTTTGTTAGAAGGTCCATCTTCTCATTCATCTCTTTGATGGCCTTTGACTCCCCCGCAACTCGAACGTGCTCTACGGCATCCCTGTCACCCCAGGATTGATTCTTGGCCATGTTTTTCAGAATTTCCCAACTCCTCGTGTCTGTGTTGTTTAAAAAGAATCCTGAGCCTGTGGAATCTAGGTTACTTCTATCATGCTCGGAGAGAGCAAAATAGAAGATTTTGACCTGTGTCTCCTTGTCAAGCCCGTGATGCGGGCACCTCCTAAGCATGATCTGAAACCTTTCCCAGATCTCAGAGTAGCTCTCTCCTGCCTTCTGGGTGAAATTGTGGATTTTCCTAATCATATAATTAGTATTCTTAGGCGGGAAGAACCTTTCAAAGAATACCTCCACCATGTGGTTCCACGATTCCACATATTCATCTTCAAGATAGTATAACCATTCTCGTACATTTCCTGCCAGAGAACTCGAGAACAGCTTTAGGTAGAGCGTCTCCTGTGGAAATCTGTCAATTTTAATCATGTCACAATTCTCCACGAATTGGCGTATATGAGTGACTGGGTCTTCATTCTTTAACCCATGGAATGCATTTGACTTGACCAAATTAATCAATGTAGGATCAATCTTATAAGTCAGAATGTTGATCGCCTGCTTCTTGATTGGCCCCTTTGAAGCAGATGAAGAAGAAGCCTTGATCTTCTCCCATATCGTTTGTTTCTCTGCCATTTCTTCTTGTTCAGATTCGGAATCTGTTTCTTCCAAGTAGTCTTGATTGTAATCTTCCTCGTCGTCAGGTCCCGGCAGTGGAACCTCTGGTGCATGTTGCATGTAGTCAGTGCTACGCGTCTGCACCATGCACAGTACCTGCAAAATGAAAATTTCAGTTTGGTACCGTGCTAGACGATTACGAAAATTGGAAAAATAGACTATGAATTTTAGAAATGATTTCAAAATAATAAAAATAAAATGCGGCCTAGAATGGCCGCTTGCAGCACTCATAGTGCCGACAATTGTCGTGTCCCCGACAACGGCGCCAAAAACTTGACACGCTTTTTCCGTGCGTAGAACGCAAGTGTACGTGTCAATGTAGTAAAGGCCTTTGTGAGGCCCGAGTCGAACTCAGGGACATTGAACTATCGGTAGACTACTACTAACTGTTCACGATCAGCTAAGCCAGTTAAAATGGTTTGAGAGTTGTTTTAAAATTAAAAGAAAAAGAAAACAAAATAAAACAATTGATTAAAGGTTTAATTTAATCAATTCAGGTGAAGATCTTTAGGATTGCGGTTTCACCGCAGGTTTTCATTGTATGAATTTTTATATAATAATTCAGGTTCATCTCTCAATTCCGGGTAGTGGCCTGTAGTCAGAATTGCCCACTGTCGTGGTACAATTCACTACCTATGTCTAGGTCGGTTCCACCGTCGTAGTAACCTATACCCTAAACTAGGTGCATTAAAAATGACCTCTGGGTTTCCACCATTAATCTTACATCACCTTGTTCAAGAGATTTGTTAATTAATGTGAATTTCATCTCTTTTCAAACATTAATTCTTCTTTCAAAGTAATTAAGGGTATTAGATTATTATTATGGTGATCAAGCATAACAATATATTTGAGAAAACGAATTCATACCATGGATTTAAGAGATTAATGATGAATTACTATGATAAAAATGTCATACAATGCTTCCCCGGGCTACTCCCGGTCCTAAAGATAAAGGGAATTAGCCTCGCATGTTCATCTCAGAGCAAAACATGGTAGACAAAAGGGGAAACATGGAGAAAAATGTGAATAAGTAGTGAAACCCCTAAACGGAGAAGATCCAAGCATTCCTTGGTGTAGAATGCACGATCTCCAGCCTTTCGGCGGTGGAAAATGTCTTCTTCGGCATCCGAAACGGCTGGGGCGTGCTTCTGGGCTCCGTTCTTCTCTCCACACCTTCTCGAGACGTGTGCAGCGGCTAATGACGTGATAGATTGCTCTTGTCTGTCGTCATTAGGTATAATCACCGAGTTAGGTTGCCAAAATATCACAGTCGTCGGATTTAGATCGATCTGAAACAAACTTGTATCTGACGGTGTCGATACCATTGACGTGAGTCGATGGTATCGACCTTGCACAATAGCGGCTGGTCTTCTTTTCTTTTCTTTGTCACAACTGATGCTGACTCGATAACATCGACGAGGGTCGATGGTATCGACACCCTAAGGCATCGCTTTTTGTCCTTTTCCGTCACTGAATCTTCTTGGGGTCGATAGTATCGACTTTGGAGTCGATAGTATCGACTCTCTTCTCGCCAGCAACCTGATGGTAAATTGATACCATCGACTCTCCTGTCGATAGTATCGACTCTATGATGCTCCTTGCGGCTGACAACCTGTGGTCGTGTTGATGGTATCGACAGTAGTAGATATTCATTTTTCCTGAAATTGCAACACAAAACCACATAAGCCGAAATAAAACATATTATTGTAATCATTTATTCTCAAAACAACAAAATAAAGGAGAATTGATGCTGATATAGATCATAGACTGAAGTAAATGAATTGTGCAGTATTAACCACCAAAATGACTAATAAAAGCATAAAACACAAGTAAAACAAGTCTATAAATGCGACTCAAAATCATCGCATCATTGTTTTATTGGAGATGAATAGAAAAGCTCTTATATGTTTGAATTCAGATATTTAGTATTTTGAAATATATATGGGTCTTTAAGATTTGTTGTACACTATGTAGTTGTAGCATTTATTGATTACATTCTTTGTATCAAGTAAACTAGAAATGATCTTTGAATGAGCTTTCCTAAGTGGATAAGCTTTCTTCCACACATTTGAGATGAATAGGAGTTGAGTAATCCTGAGTGGCTCTTTGCATTAGGACTGCAGGTTCGGCCTGGTCCCGCTGGCAGGATGCATTACTGGGATCTAATGACTCCTATTAGTAACATAACAAGAGTAAATTCTGGATAGATTAGATCCAAATTCTAGTATGAATGTATATACTCTAAGATTTTGAAATATAAGGGAAAGACTGGGATAACTAAGAATCAATTGGAACTAATATCTAAGATCCAACTTTGGGGCCTCATATGAGAAACCCTTAATTAGGAATAAAGGAACATGACATAAGGTTCAGATTAAGTTTAATTATTAGTATTATATGAACTCTAAATATGAAATATGGAAAGGATATGAGAAAAGTATGTAAGGGGCCAAGATAGTAAGAATCAATCATGAGGAATGGATTATATAACCGAGTACAATGTTTTTATGTACTCCAAAGCAAAGGGAAAATAGAAGAAAAGAGCTAAGTATACAATAAGTTCATAGAAGTGAAGAGTCTTCAGAAGAGTTAAAGTGAAGAGAACTAGATGAGCATGTAAATCATAAAACTAGGATAAGAAACTTAGTTGAAACAAAGAGAAATGTTGGAAACAATGAGCTTGATTAAGGAATGAGGGTTATGATATAATTGAGAGCATGGAATGTATACCTTTATTAATAAGTTTAATACATTCATCCTTACTGCCTTTGGATTCTAAGTCTCTATAGAACAACAAACTAGTTTCTAAAAGAAGAACAAAAGTGTAGCTAAATAAATGAATAAGTCATACAAAGGTAGACTATATTCAGGAAGGAAAATTTTGATTGAAAGAGAAACTATGTTTCACCCATGCATGTGTCGTTTGATTTAAAATGAAGGATATGTAATGTATTAAACAGGAGGTGATACTAGTAGAGATATTATTGATTTAGAATTTCAACTTCACATTAGTAGAAGGATAAAAGGAAATATATGCAACATGGTATACATGATCATACACATATTAGAAGCAACATGATCATAAGAGAAAACTAGAAGTTAAAGAAGACATGTGGAATAGTAGTATATGGTAAGGGGATTATGGAAAGTAAAGAAGGGTTTGAAACATAATGGAGTAATATAGATTATAAAAGAAAGATGTTGTGAGATTCAAGAAAGTGCTAATTAGTCAAGTATCCCTATTGATAATTAATTAAACCTACATATGAAAAATGTATTATTGAATGCTTGAAGATAAGAATTCTAAGTCTCAAAATCATCTTCTCTTTCATATATTCCTTAATGAGAGCAATGTGGGAATGAAGTGATAAGAAAATAAACCATATATGATGCATAACCACCATGGTAGAGACATCTAGTGAATGTAATAATGACACACAATATGATGATGAAACCCTAGTAGGGTAATTGAGAATGTAATCTATCTGAATGGCCAAGTAAGAGAAAAGAAATTCAATCGATAAGATAAAGAAGGCTTTAGTAAAACTTGTGAGATCCAAAGTTTGAATTTCAAATTAAGGGAGCAAAGTCACATCACAATAACGTCATGTTATTGATAAGGACCAAACCCTAGAATGTTTAGAGTTGTAGTAGTTCAAGGGATGTCACCAGTGATTTGACATTGAATACTAGCATCTCTATAAAATAAGATTATGAGATTTGCACTATGAGAAGTAAACTAGCACTGATAGTAATCCAGGGTTTAAAGATAGCTAATCTGAAAGGTAGATAAACAATATGGAAATTATTCAGAGTAAAGAGTAAGATATAAATTTGAAATGTAACAAGTGTGTTTTGAACAAAAGGAGAAATACAATATGAGTGAAGTGTGATATGAGACAAATTCTTGCAGTGATAGCAAGAATGATGAATAATCTATTTGTACCTTATATGTTTCAATTTTAGGAATGTTTAATCTACATGATTAAAATGAAAAGGATAAGTAGAAAAAAGTAAGTAGTAGTGAATGAGGAGAGAGATAAGAGAGAACTGGCTTTTAGTAATATGTGAATTTGTTTTTAGAAGTATAATTTGTTGAAGGTATATTAAGGGATGTAAATTGGTTCTACGTATGATTTCAGTGTACATGTGCAAGTAATATGTTAATTAAAGGTTTTTGATAGTTGTAGTCATTCATACCAGTAATCCATCTTAGTATTGTACAATTGTGGTATGGTGATATGGGTTGAATAATGATGGAACAAATGAAGGGTTACCCTAAATAAGGTAGTCTTACCTATTCACTCATATGAATAGAAGGGATGATAATCATATTGTATTGATATGTAACCCTAATGAGGTATAGCTTGTTATACCTAGCTTTAATATAACTAAGTGATGGTAATTGGGTATGAATAGTCCTTGAATGACTAATACAATCATGGAGTACTTTGTTACTATTGTTGAAACCCTAGTATGCTATAACATGATGGTTACACCTTGAATTATGTGTGGGTTCATACTTGAGAATAGTATGGAATGTGATGGTAATGCTTCACCTTATGCATCCATGATACAATGGGGATGTCGTGAGTAGTATTGTACAATTGTTGTTGAATCTAGTTTTCCAACTCAAAACTATTTTGCTATTTGAGTAGCACAATAGTAAAATTCAAAAGAACATGGTGGACTCTATTTTGTGACTTAGAGGTAATACATAACAATAGTACATATTGAGCCGTATGAATTGAGATAGTTGGATCAGATTATCAATGTTGAGGTAACACCTCAAGAGTATAAAAAAATATTGAAATGGTTGTTTCTCTCTCTCTCTGCTATGATTGATTGTGGCATAGAAAATTTATTTGTTATCATTGAGAACTGTTATAACATGTTGTGATTAGAAAAGAAATAAAGGACTTAACGTTGAAAACTACATTCAAGTATAAAATACAAGAATGTAATGACATGTAAGATTTCAGAAGCTTAAAATAAACTTTGAATATACTTGTTTGTGTATTTATGTTTCAGGGACGAAACTTATTAAGGGGGTGAGAATTGTAATGACCACATTTATGCTTAATTGGTAAACTAGGTTTTACTCGAATTATTACATGCTTGATTAGATTGAATATCGTTTAGACTTGATTAATGATAGTAGATTAATTGTGATGTTTCAAACCTAAGAAGAAACTCTACCTATGATTTTAGTTTTAAGAATTAGGGTTTGAGAAATGTAAACCCTAATCGGCAAAAATTAGGGTTTTGATAATACATGAATATGGAATTTGATCAGGATAGTAGTGTGGTAAATGATTTTTCATATTTTCTACAATTTTTTTATTTAATTGAATTTTGGATATGATATGGATAACTCAATCATGCATATTGGGGGGAAATTTTAGAATATTTGAGTGTTCTTTGAATGTGGTTCTCGGTCAAACTATACTTCGACCACTTTAGGAACTATCAACCAATGGTTCATTCATTTGGCTTGGAAATTCTACAAATGGTGCCAAAGCAGGTCTCCATGAACATTGGGGCAGATGCTTGTGTGGTTGCTTGTATATCCTTAATGGTTTAAGGACATGGACACATGGGGAGCTACTTGTACACCTCATGCTTCTTCTCTACCTTATCCTCCAAGCTTTATATATCTATCATTAAGCTCCCAAACAAATTTTTTCTCTCTACCAATTCCCTCCTTCTAAGAGAATCGTCCATCCTCTATTTTTCCATGGAGTTGTTATCCAAGGAAGAAGAAGTTATGGATCTTCTTGGTAGAAGCATTTAGGGTTACGATTTGCTTCCTTTAGGGTTTCTAAATCTCCTTCTTGGTGATCTTGACCTAAACAAGTATGTATCCCCTTCTTTCCTCTGTTTCTTTCTCTATTCTTCTTCCTCCTATCTTTCTCCAGGTCAAAACCTTGTTGTTCCATGGTAGAAGTTTCTCTAGAACTCAAGAATCTATCTTCTTGCTTCTTTTTCTTCTAGGGTTTTGCTTCTTTGTGGAGAAAAGTGCCTACTTGGCTGAATCCAGATCTCAAACTTGGGTTTTCTTGCCTTCTTTGCTCATGTTTCTTACTGCTAGAACTCTTTTCTTCTCATTAGAAGCGAGTTTTATAACCCTCTTTACTTACATTGTTTACTATAAAGTTGTTAGCTCATGTTCTTGCTTAAAAATGGTGATTTAAGCATTGAAAAGCTAAGCTTGTTTGGTATTTCGATTTTTATGGTGTATCTTGTTTTGTTTCCAGTTCTATATGAACCTGTAATCATGTTTACATTATTCTTAAGGAAGGAGATGACTTATTTCAGGTTGGTATCACACCTATGGTGCTAAGCACCTATCAAACGATGGTCCATATTAGGGTTTCTAGGTTGTTTTCTTCTCTAAACACATGACCCGATGGTGTGGTCTTCATGACAACCAAAGGTGGTGACCAAGGGTGATGACCTATGGTGTGAAATGGTAGTCACACATTAGTTCAGTGTTAGGCTAAATGATAAATGGTTTGATTCTCTAATGATGGTATCAATCAATGGTGGCATTAATTCAACATCCAATGGAGAAAATGATAGTAGAGCTGATCATATCAACCAATGGTGACATAATATGTCATAACTAATGTTGGATCAGGTCACCACAACCTATGGTGACTCAAAGCTTTAAATGTATCTTCAATTAAGCCCTAAACCAATTGTTTCTCAGTTCAAATCTAATGGTTAGACTTATACTCCAATGGATGGTTTTGAAATATGAACCTGATCCAATGGTTAGGATCTAACACTTATTCATCTAATAGTTTTGAATAATAGACTTGATCTGATGGTTAAGAGTTTGGATTGAAACCTATAGTATTACATATGATTTTTAATAATTTGAATTTGATGGTTTCCCTTATTTGATCAATTTAAGGAGCTTGATTGTTGAGATGATGGCTTTCTTTAAATATACAACCAATTATGGGTTTTAATACCACAAACTATGGTGCCCCCTTTATGTTATTAAATAAGGGATGTTTAGGGTTTAATGGTGACTCTTTCTAGGTCACAACTCGACAAATTTACATATGTTGGTTTAAGGTCATTACTTATGTAAATAACCAATGGTCTTACCTTTTCAACATCCAATGGTTCTAGATGATGTTGTGATATGGTGATATGGGTTGAATGATGATGGAACATATGGAGGTTTGCCCTAAATAAGGTAGTCTTACCTTTTCCCTCATATTAATAGAATGGATAATGACCATATTGTGTTGATATGTAACCCTAATGGGATATAGCTTGTTACACTTAATCCTAATGAATTTTGGTGATGGTGATTAACTTTGGTCAACCTTCCTTAGTGGAATAATATAACAATGGAGTCTCTCTTATTGTTGTGGATCTATAGTATACTATAACCTAATGGTTATACCTTGAGTTATGTGTGGATCCATACTTGAGAATGGTATGGAATGTGATGATGATCTTGTGCCTTATGCATCCACGATTATATGGGTATGCTATGGGTTAAGGTTTGTGAGTGAGTGATGAACTATAACTTCAATGTAACCTACCTTGCTAAACTTAACCCTAATGAAAGTAGAGAATGGTGGTTAATAATGTTATCCTTTCTTGAATGATTAATATAATGATGGAATATCCTTCCTAATGTTTGATTGAACTCTAATGTGTTGACTGGTGGTCATCATAGATGCATGATCTATGATTTCTTATGCTAAACTTGTGCACTGTAAGTGTGATGATGTCCAATCATACCTAGATTCCTTATATGTTGATATAATAAAGGAATGCTCTTAATTTCTAAGATAATCCTGCAATGCTATCATGTGAACATGTTTTAGTTCTTTAATCCAAATTATGTTGAGCTTGTTTATCACATGTGTGGTGATGTTTGTGAGCCTTTTTATAAGGCATAGAAAGATAATGATGAACTTGCAGGAAATGATATGATGGTCTTGATGACCTGAGGGAATGGTTGAGCCATGAATGAGGTGTAATCTTCTTATATTGACATGGGTTGATACCCTGTAATATTGTGCTAAGGATTTATATCATGTGATAATATGATGACAAGTGTAGTACCATGAATGGAAAGAGAATAGTACCATGTGATGATGATGTGATGACAAGTATAGTCTCTTGATTGATAGGTGAATACTGCCATGTGATGTTGAGATGAGAAATTATCTCACATATGCTTTATATCTTCTAAAGTTGTTATATAGCAATGTTTTCTAGAGATGAATTAGGGTTTGTATGTCCACTTGTTTGATGAAGCCTTAATTCACCCGATTGGCAATAACTAATCAAGTGAAATCCTAATCATGTAGTGTCATGTGTCGTAGAACCATTTCAACGTCGAAACTTGCTGGTGGTGAAATGATTATTCCTAAGGGAAACTCGTAGTGCGTACATAACATGTTGAGTATAGGGGGACAGCTTGGTACCCTAATATCAGGAAAGTGAGGATGGTTGTGGTCATGCCTCATATATTGTGATATTATGATGCTTGAAAGGAAGCAGTATAACTGTAGGATGCATCTTATAGAAAGGCCATGTGTGAGCTAGTTCTCTAGTGTCGTGACTTGTACCAAGGGCGGACTAGTTGTCAGCAGCTTGACTATATGTCGTTGTAGTGGTAGCATTGAGTGATATGTCACTACCCATTTTCCTGTACTGACCAGGTAGAGGAGAGATTTTAGGATTACAGAATTCCTAGATCATATACGGAACTGAATAGCCTTTGCGGGGGTCGGTTGGACTTTGGATGGTATGATTCAAATTCCCCAGGGCATAATAAAAGATGTAATATAGTCGTGTAGCATATCTATTTAGGGTTATACACAATGCCTCACATTGGATGATAACCCTTGTCTGCTCTTCTTATATAGAGATGATATATAGTACAATAAGAGATGATAGATATGTTTATGATGTAGATGTGTTCATGTTGTAAACATGTTTATGTTGTCAAATATGTTGACACTGATATTTAAGATTTATGTTGCTAGAAATTTCTAATACTGCTAGCCATGCCTATGTAATTGGAAATGCTTAAACTGCTAATTATGCATATGTTGTTAGTTGTGCTATGATGTTATCTCTACTTATGATGTAGACTGGTTCACTTTATTAAATATGCCAATATAGATACCCATGTCATGCTACTAGACATATTCATGATGTCAGAGATGATTATCCTTCTAGATTGTTGGTATTGTTAGTAAGGCATATGATGATATTCATACTAATGATAATGATCAATATTAGATACAATCTTATGGAACCTAAGTAGATATCTAATAAAAGAAATGGATTTATCTGTTACCTATATATACCTTGATAATCATACTTGTTGCTAAGCTTATTTGCTTAATCTGTATAGCATGCTTGAACTATTAAATCCACTTAATTGATTATTAAATACTCCAACAGTTCAATTATTTACATTTTAATATGATGTAATCAATACCTATTGGAGAGAGTTATATCTCTCACTGGGACTGGGTCTCACCTTGTGGGTCACCACATTTTTTTAGGTAATCGACAATAGCGGTAGTAGAACTGTGGAAACAAGGAGAAACCGAGGTGATGAACCCTAGAGATGGTTGTTATTGTCTAGTGTGTCCTAGAGTCATCCATGTACTCTCAGGTCTGGGTGAAAAGTTTGTACATGGTGTTTTATTAAATCGAGCTCTCGATAGCATGTTGATGCTTGTATATGTGGAATATATATGGATAGTGTTCCTTTATAAAGTTTATGTTGCATCTGAGGCTACAGAGTATTTATAAAAGCATATTGAGCACTATATAAAATAAATAAAGTTGTTGGGTATTTATGTAAATGTTTTTTAGTAATTGGGAAATGTTAAAATCGGTTTTAATTTACCCCATTTTTTGGGTTTGTGTTTAATTAATGAGTAATCATGTTTTGTGTTTTTTTTAGTAATCCCATTTAGTGTAACGGGTTCTCACAAAAGTAAATTATTATTGGACATCATCCTCCAATAAACTCCTCCTAGGCATCCAAATTTTAAGAGAAACTTCCATGGACTATCTTTTATGCCTCTGTTGGGACACATGTGAGGCCACTAAACACACCTTTATATGCCATCTAAACAATGACATTGGATGCACATTATAAAGAACCCTCACAAGGTCATATCCCATGCAAACCTTTTCCAAATTTTATAAAACAAAAAAACTCCATACCCCTTGTCTAATTGCATATATTCAAACAAAACTGGTCCATTATAGTCTGTGCATGGAACATTTAACTTGGAAAAAATAAAAAAAAAATTGTTAAATTATTTCTAAATAAATAATTAGCCAAATTAGTAATGTTTTACATTGTGCAATAACTTTCATCAACCTATACAAACCCTCTCTCCTTAACCATGTTAATTCACCATGGATGGATAAATTTAACAACAATATTACATTCTCAATGTCCTACATAGAACATGCTTCTAAATCTCATTTGCCTGTAACCTTGAAGCCATACTTCACTTAGGTTTCACTCTTGGTGTTTCAAATCAATTTTTCCCTCCATCGTCTAAAAGTAGTTTCATGCAAGGTATTGATGTCTTACTTTTTCTTTCCTTTCCCCTCTTCCATAATGAGATGTTCACATCAAATATGAGTCAAGCATCATTTATTTTATAATGAAATGTTGATAAAAACATAGTGGAATCAAGATTATCAGTAAGTGATAAGGTACACACAAATAAATTGTATGGAAGTGGTTTTCTCCATATTGAAGGTACACACAAATAAATTGTATGGAAGTGGTTTTCTCCATATTGATTTATGAATTTTTAATCTATTCGATAATGGTAGTCCTAAAGAAAAATAACTTCATTTGTCACGTATGCTTTGGTAACTAATTAGGCATGCAATCTCCATTCCATGATATCTAATCTGTTTGCATGGCCTTGTAGCTTTTATGTCATTACCATTCTTATTTGAATGTATAATCATTTGGCTATTACGTCGGTATCTCCTTGATTAGGGAACAAGGGCATTGTGCTAGCATTTTCAAGAGACAAACGCATAATTTAAATGCGGTATAAGTTTACGATAAGTTGGCTAGCATTTTCAACAACATATGCTATTTTTTTTATAAGGAGGCTTATGGAGAAGTATAGACAAAGCAAAAGAGATCTTCATATGGTGTTTATCGATCTAGAGAAGGCTTATGATCGAGTACCCAGAGAAGTGTTATGGATGGTTTTGAAGAAAAAGGGTGTGCCTATCCAATACATTGATTTGATCAAAGACATGTATGATAGCTCTACTGCAAGTGTCAAGACTCCTGGAGGAGAGACACAAACTTTTCCTATTACAGTTGGGGTACACCAAGGATCCACACTCAGCCCATATCTATTCATTCTGGTTATGGATGAGTTAACAAAGAATGTTCAGGATGATATTCCTTGTGTATGTTATTTGCTGATGATATTGTTTTGATTCACGAAACAAAAGATGGATTGAATGATAAAGTTGAATGTTGGAGAAAGGCATTGGAATCAAATGGATTGATGATTAATAGGAGAAAAATTGAGTATATGCATTGCAATTTCAGCCAATCTCGCAGTGTGAATGATGGAGCCAAGTTGGACGGAGTAGATATACCAAAATGTGACAAATTTCGTTACTTAGGTTCTATTATTCAAATAGACGGGGATGTCCAAAATGATGTTTGTCATTGGATCACTGCAGGATGGTTGAAATGGAGGAGTGCAACTGGAGTTTTATGCGATCAGAAGATCACTCTCAGGTTAAAAAGTAAGTTATATAGAACAGCTATACGACCAGTCATGCTCTATGGGTGTGAATGTTGGGCGGTGAAGAAACAAGGTCTCAACAAGATGAACGTGGCTGAAATGCGTATGCTGAGATGGATGTGTCGGAAGACAAGAAAAAATTGTTTGAGAAATGACTATATCAGGAATAAAGTGGGGGTGGCGAGCATTGAGGACAAGTTGCGTGAGGGCCGACTCAGATGGTATGGACATGTGCAACGCAGACCTACTAGTGCGCCTATACGAAGCAATGCTATTGAGCCAAACACTATAAATAGAAGAAGAGGAAGGCCTAAATTAACATGGGATGATCTTATAAAGAGAGATTTTGAATCTCTACATCTCAATCAGAATATGGCCCATGATAGAGTTGTAGGAAACGAAGGATCCATGTAGCCGACCCCAACATAGTTGGGATTGAGGCTTAGATGATGATGATGATGATGATAAGTTTACGATAAGTTGGTTGCCAATAAACAATTCAGGCTTAGATATCGCTCAATTTTCACATGAGTTTGAATGTCTAGGTGATTAAGGTGATTAGATAGAAAAAAATTTGAAGGGCACGACACTCTTTGGAAAATTTGACATCTCAACGTTAAACAAACTCTACCTTGTGTTTAATTTGGCATGTTCAAGCATTACTATCAAAAAGTTACCACAGATGTATACTAACATGTGTTATGCTGAAGGTTAAGGCTCTGTTATTGCATGTGTTATCATACAGTTGTTTATATAACTCGTATAGTTTTTTCGATGCTCGTGTAAAATGAGTCGTTTGCCCGGTTCCACTACACTTGCCACCAAACCCCACAGCTCCCAAACAACAACAACCTGACCGAAGTATACTTCTTACCTTTTTTTTTTAAAGTGAAGTATACTTCTTACCTAAAGTCGAGTATGTACTTGAAAAACCTGAATCGTTCAGAAGTATCCACCACACTTGTAAACTTGTACTTTCTTCCAAGACAAAAGATATGAAAAGATTGAGACTCTTAATCAAAAGTCTAACATCAGCCACTTCTTAGCACTAGTCAATTGGTTCAAATGGTAAATCTGATAGATTTGTTAGCTACATGTTGAGGATTCAACGCCCTGCTGAAACAACGGGAAGTTAAGTTTATAATAACAACAAAGGCCCTCTTTCGCAATTTTGTAACAGGGTAGATCTCTCCTCAAAATGAAAAAAATATATCAAGAAAGCATCCACCCTTCTTAGCAATAGTAAAGGTGCCGGTGCTTGTCAAAATTGTGCTCTCTTTTTGGTTCAAAAGAGCATATTTAGAGTCCACCTTTATTTAAATATATGTTTTTTCTTTGCACTACACCGCTGGTCCCACGTGTTAGTTGGGTCTTATTTTTAATATAAATCAAAGGAGGAAAATCGTTTTAGCTATTTCAGTCCACAAACTCGCAAATAATATACTTGAATGGAGGCAAACAACATTGGTCGCTAAGCTAATCTAAAATCAAAGAAAACGACTGCTCAGCTAGAGTACCGCCCCGACGTTACTGTTGAAGCATGCGAAATGAAGAATACTTTAAAATAACCATCTAAAACCTTTCCAACAAGGAACAAATGAATTTGGGACTCTCGAACACTGTAAGTTGAGCTGTCACTTTCAACTCGAAAGCTACATAAGGATGCATTCATGTTTGCCACCGTAGGTACCCGTGAGGTATACATGGGCCCTCTGCTAGAAACTATGCATCAATTGAACTGCTGCAGACAAAAGCCATATAATAACTGAAACCAAGTCCTTACTAGACATTAACCAAAATTATGATTATTGATAGGGTTTCATGGTATGACAAACTCTGAATAAATATGAAGCATTCTTTTCTCAACAACATTTTAGAGACCCTATATGTGCATACCCCCAGTAAGATACAGAAGCCATTGGGAAAGGAAACCCTGAACACGTGCAAGCATTGGCCAGATCCCTCCGACTAGTAAACCTAATAGCCAGACATGTTCCTAGTAATTAAATCAATTTGAATGTGAGCAACTACAACAGCCACGAAGAGTATCTATTTCCTTGCTGGATCGACATCTGTTTACTAAAGCCGTGTATTTTTTTTGATCAAATCACTCTCTCTTGTCTTCTTCAAGATCCAGATCCAAGGGATCAACTGGGGCTTCTGGTGATTTACTGGCATCTGGAGAAGAGCTGTAGTTGTCCTTTGAATGCATAGGTCCTGGCTTGATCAATGATAGAGTATCTTCTCTGTCAAAATCTTCACCATCATCCGAGTATGCATATCTAACCATGTGAAGACCACAAAGAAAATTATACGAATTAAGAATTATGGATTCAAAATTTAAAATAAACAATAATGCATGTAAGCCACAGCTGGCTCGCAATTGGCCACCATTTCTGTGTAATTGGTTTCATACAGATTCAGAAAAACGTGTGGACTGAGATCTTACCTCATTGAATTCTGGGAAGGAGCCCAGAGTGAGCATATAACACACAATAGAGAAAACGAGATCACATGCCAAAAAGCAGGTATTATCCAAGCATTTTGCCACCTCTCATTGTATACATCAGTCGACTTGAAATAGAGCTGCGGAAAGCAGAGAAACAAGAATATGAGCTGGTTTCAAAGTGAAACACTAAGCAGAATATTAATGGGAGACAAGCACATACAACTAAAAGAATAGCGTGAAATCAAAGACCTAGTCTTCCAGTGACACTAAGTTCAGTAGAAATTGAAAAGAACTGTACCTCATAGATGATCCAACCAACAGATACCACAACAGCCACACCCAAGGCATTTGTGAATTTCCGGTACACTTCCAGCTTTGCTGTCATCCGCCTAGCCTGTCAAAGCAAAGATCCTACTATTAGCAATAAGGTAGGCGATCAGCTGCATCTGCCCAACTTAAGAACATATTGGTTTTGGGAAAGGAATAAGGAAAACCTGGAGTTTGTCCAACGTTTTTGAAAGAGAAGTGAATATCCAAAGAATAAAGAATGCATCCAACAATGCCACTGGCAGCACCAAGAAGAGCCGTGCATTCCCAGAAAGATCACTGACGGTTCCAACATTCTCTACCAGTTCAAGCACTTCAGAAGCCAGGAAAAATGTAGAACCAAGCATAAGCACTTTTGAAGTCAAACCACCCAGGGTAGGCCTGACAACACCATATCCCATCGACACCACAAGAAGAAGAACCCGTGAAACTGTGCGCTTGATAACTCCAAAAGTAACTGCCCACACGGTAATGGAAACAGGACGGATTCCAGTTTTGTTGAATTCAGCATACTCAAAGTACCACAAAGCCATCTCGAACATACCCAGTGATATCACCAGGGTGATGCAGTTCTGAAGAGGGAGAACCTCTCGCCAGAATCTCGCATACTGTGAAAACCAGAACACCGCAAGGACACCAAAGGCCAAACACATGAACCCATAGAAGTTCATGAAAGGAGCCATCCGCCCAGGAAGATAACCAGTTGGGTTTTTCCATATGGTCTTCCCTTCAAGGGAGAGTCCATCAAGCTTGGGATCACAATAGATGAAGTAGAGGTTATACATCCCAGTCCTTGTGATCTGGATGGATTGAGATGGAAACCCTGCAACTTCGTCCTTCCCATTGAATTCGGCAGTAAGAACCTGAGGCCAATCTGGGTTAATAGCAGAAGGACGATAGATTACATTTCCTTCAACACAGGCACCCAACTTAGCCAGATCTGCTGTGCAGCATATAGCTCTCTGGCCTCCGTAGGCTGACCCTCCTATAGTTTCTCGATCCTCCACTTCAAAAATGACAGCTTGGACCCTAGAAACATCGCCATCTTTGCTGGATGCAACAGATTTCTGAGATCTTATAAATTGTACCTTCTCAAAGCTGAATGCACCAAGATAGGAAAACAAATCAGTGGCTGCAAAAGCTTCCTTTCTAAGCAAGAGTGAGCTATCCTAAGGAGCAATTCGAACAATTCATATCTAGTCGGAATACATATTAATGGGCAGAATTGGAACTTTATGCAATTGAAGCAGAGAATGGATGACAGTGGAGGAAAACGTTCGAATGTAATATACATAAAACCAGAAAGAACAGAAAGTAGCATAGACACGAAAATCTTCAGTTTTCACATCAAAAGCTGGTTGGTATGCAGCACAGTAGTTTACTAAGTAATTATAAATTTAATAGGAGTACGGATGTGGTATTTCATTACTCTATAGGCGGCTTCCCAATTTCGAGGGCAACAGCTCCATTCAACGAGTTGCTAAAAAAGTAATCCACCAAAATTGTCCCGTTTATCTATCCAGTCAAATTACATATATAGCTTAAGCCATGCAAAAGATCGGTGGCTACCACTCCCTGGAGACCCGAATCACCTTTCCTATTCAGCAATCCAGTACTGGTTTCATCTATAGCACCCGCATTGGAGTCGATCTTGCTGAAACCCCCGTAAACCACTAGATCTAAGCTCGGCAGGGACAGTCAAGCAGGTGGATCTGGCGGAAGGAGGGGAGGGGAAGCTCACCGAATAAAGGAATCTGTGGTGGTTTCGTTCGCAGAGCGGGCGGCATAGAGGCCTTCGCTTCCCCCGTGGAGCACAAAGGCGTTTCCCTTGGCACTGAACCGGTCGCTGCGGTAGTCGTGCACGGAGGCGGCGCAAGGGTGGAGCACCGCCGCCAAACCTAGGAGAAGAAATGGCAGCAACGTCGGCGCCACCGACATCGCGGGAGAGGTGGAGGGAGGAAAGCAGAACGCGCAGGATGTAGGGAGGGAGCGGAGAGAGGGAGACTGGATCTGGAGATTTGGTCTCTCCCTCTCGCTCCCTGCTCAAAGGTGGAGGTTTTGGCGTAAAGAAGTCGGTGGGACGCTGACTCGCCGAGTGGGAGGGAACTACTGGAAGTGGGGGAGATTAGGGGCCAGATGGGAATAATTTCCTGCTCAGTAATGAATTGTAAGCTAGAGCACCTGTAATTGTAAATTGTAAATAGCAGTTTAAAGTGGGAAGGCATTCATGTAATCATCATCGTTGATGCATGAATAACGTTTTATATTTAAGCTAGGACACAGGTTAGTCTCACGGAAAAGTTTAATATCAAATTTTATCTGATTTTTAAATAGGACACGTGGTTAATTTATTACATCATTGCATTCGTCTAATTATGAGAAATTACATTTCAACTAGTCCAACTTTATGAGTCTGGGTTTATATACATTCTATAAAACAATACGTTACCTTCTGTATAATGAACAAATTCAGAAATGTTTCCACACACAAAAAAAAAATCAGGAATGTTATCGTGCATCATCCCACTAAGGACCTAAAAATGGATTATGGTATGTAGCTCTACATAGAGGGAAACTAAATGTGCCCCTTACATTTATTTGAAATCTAGGTTAGGCCATGTTTCACTCTGATAAGTCATATAGAAAATGATCTAGTATGCATAGGATTACAATCCATTCATGTGAGATCTACCGAACCAAACATACAAAAAGTGTGAAATGAGAGAGTGAGAGAGTAGGATACAATCTCAATCCCAATTGTTTTTCTCTAACTAGGTGGATTATAGTGTTGGGTTCATACACCCTTCTTACACCATGCATTGATCTTCAAGGGTACTCTTCTATGATGAAATGATTGTTTATAACTCTTTGACGGGGTTGTTATGGTTGTTGGGTGGTAGAGTGATATATAAAGATCATGCTCTTTTAGTGGGCATTTCTTGTGTACATCCTTTAGTCAAACTCTTGTCCTTTTCTCATCTTGTCTATTTATCCATCCAAATCACATTGAGCCCCTTAAAGACACCTAATGTAGACCATGGTCATCAACTAACTTCTACATCTTATTAATCAACATGCAATAATTGACTTCTAAGTTGTCATGTGATTCATATATTCATTTAAACATTATATGATTGTTTTCTCAATGATTATTTTCCACCCAATATAATGTCCCTTTCGCACCAATATACCTTGTTATAGACCTCTCCTAAATGAATCTTATCTTTGTATTAATGGAATTGACTTGAAACAATTAGGCACGCACATCAAGGGTTATAATTATGATCAAACACTAGGCCTTAGTGTCATGAATGTCCCTTTGATGGACACCCTTTGATGGACACATGGGCTAATCTCCCACAGAATGCGTGAAAGAGAGTTCTTATTTGCCATGAGAAATTTGTTGAAACCAAAATGTTGTGTCTAGGTTATAGGGAATTTGTAACGATCCACACTATAAGGAATGGGATTCCATAGGGATCCATTCCCTACTAAAAATAAAAAGGCAACATCCGCCAACAAAAACTTTTTCTTGAAAGGGATGAAACCAAATTTATTGAACATGATTGTATCATAACACAAAGTAGAGCGGAATTAAAAGATGTATCTAACCATTATAAAGCTTCTTATCATACTAAACTTTCACCACGCAGGGTGACATAAAGGAAAAACTAACTACATATTTAGGACTAGCTGAGGATCACCTAACAACTTCAAGCAAAGTCTCCCACGAAGTCAGCTACATTTGTTGTGGTCAAGGTCCTTCAAGATTTCCTTCTCCTTGTGCAACATTTGGGGTTGGAAGCATACCCCACAAGAGGAAAAGAAAAGAGAATATCAGCAAAAAGCTAGTATGAGCATGCTAAAAAGAAATTGAGCAATATATATATATATATATATATATATATATATATATATATATATATATATATATATATATATATTAGGAAAGAGGTATGTCAAGTTTAAAAAGCTTCCCATGAAAAAGGTAAGAACTACCCAAACAGGCATAAAAGGAAAAGAATCACTAACATGTGATAAAAGGAATACTTGCCATTAAATCAATAATAAAAGTGGTGCCACAAAAGCACACATAATATTTTTAGGGCACAAAACTCATAACAACATGCATGTAGATGAGATAAACATAGCACTAGAACAACATAAATAACAAAGGTGGCCAAGCCTCTTCCATAAAGGGGTAAACCCTAAAATACCCTTAAAGAAAATAGCTCCAAACCAAGGTACAATTGAGAACCCCATGGCTCAACAAGGTCAATAATGATAAGAGAATATTCAAGGACCATAATGCAAGTGAAAAAGTGCAAAGAAAACCTCTCAATTAGTAAGTCACATAAAAGTCCAAAATGTGCATAAAATTGCATAACTTGCATAAAAGTGTCCAAATTGGACCAAATTTGAAACTTAAGATTGTCACATGATACCAACACATATCACAGGGTTAGATTAGGGTTATACGAATACAATTATGGTAATTAAGCATGTTCAACCATTTAAGCAAGGTTAGGTGTAACATCCCTGACCTGGGTTACACTTTAACCCTAGGTGTTTTGATTAAGAAAGATGATTATATGTTTAATCTTATCTTGTGAAAATTAATTAGGGCTCATGAGAAACTTATGTTTCAATTTTGGTCATGTTTAAACAATGTTGAAGCAATGTTTGCTTATTTTGGACTAAAGTGCAAATTACCCAAGTTGAGGGGTTAGTGTTATGACCCACGTTGAGGTTAGCCAGTAAAAACCTCAATTAGCATGAAACACCTTGATTAGTGTTGAGTATATTATTAAATAGCATGGTTAATCAAGATAAGCTATGTCATGAATCAATAGTTGAGATTTACTCATATGAGATAATTGATGATGATAGCAATGTTGATTATTAAGTTCATTAAGTTGAATCAAGTAATCACAGATGCAATTTGAGCTTTGATCCAGTGAAACAGTCTAATCAGTATGCTTTCACACCTTGAGTAGGTAGAGGAGTTCATGCTTGAAATGATGCAAAAGAAATCATCCAAATTGGACCCCTGAGGCCATAGTTATGGCATTTTCTAGAACTAGGGTTTAGTTTTGCAATTTTTCCAATTTTCTTCTAGCTTTTATTTAGCCTTTCCTTTTCTCGCTTATTACTTATCTTCTTCCCAATTGAAACGGGAACCGACTGTAGCGGCGCTCAACTAGCGCTCGACCGAGAGGAAGCATAGGGGGGAATTTTGGGCGATTTGGCATCCTAGGCTCCGAATCAGCGGCGTCGGCCTTTTCTTCTCCTCCCTTTCTCCTTCCCTCACCCTTCCTCTTCCTCCTTTACCCGCTTAGAAGCTCCGCTGCCCTGCTGCTTTGGCCTGCGGCTGGCCTGTAGCAGCAAGCTGCTGCGCACGGCCAGGGGAGCCATCGTGGGCGCACCCAGCAGCAGGGGAGCTCCCTTGAGCTCCGACCTCGAGTTCCCGGTGTGATTCCGCGGCCATTAGCTACGATTCAGCACCTAATCAAAGTATCTTCCTCAACCCGTATGAGAAGAAAAAATGTCGCTGATAGTAGCAGGCTTGGCCAGGAATAGCTAGGGCACGCCTAGCAGCAAGGAAAGCTTCAGGTGAGCTTTGATTTCAAGGTACCGCCATGAATTCGCAACTCAGCCTTGAGCAACGTCTAGCTAGCTCTATCCGTTTCCAATATGAGCATGTGTGTGTTACTGCTTCATTGCAGCTGGTCCGAAGTAGGAGCCTTAGGCGTGAAGAATAGTACTAAATCAACTACTACCAGTTCATCCTCGAGGTTCGTGCAAGAATCCACAACCCCCCAGCCGCAAACAACACACAAACGAGCTCGTCCCCAACTAGCAGACTTGTTTTAGAACTGAACTGAACTGAGGTTGAAGATGACTTGTGTGTGCCCAGAATCTAGCCTTGGACGCAATTCCGGACGAACACGGACAGTTCGAAACGCGGTGAGTAGGGTTTCATTTATTTATCATTAATAAACTCAGGCGTTTGAATATTTTCTATTTTGTGCGCGAATTACGCTGATAACAGGCGTTATCAGGCGTCGGGCAGCGTTTGGCGCCGCCCGACTTTTTATTTCATAAAATGCTTCTAGACGCTGTTATATGATTAAATTTAGCATTTGAACAATATGGATTGAATCAGTAGATTTATATGGTTCATTGGAACCTAAATTGCTCATTTGAATGTTGAAATTAGAAATTCATGTCTGAAAATGGTATGGTTTGGGTATGAACCCAGACAATGAAGATTTCTGATAAATTATCAGATGTACGATTTCAAAGTTGATATGAGTAAATAAAAATATGCAAGAAAACCCTAATTGCATATATCTTTTGACGTTAATATGTGTAAATTGATATTTACATGAAATGGCACATTTCTCTGAAATACTACCAGAAATTCTCAAGTATTGTTATTAAATTGTGTTGTGATATGTAATTAACTCTTAATTGAGTTAAGTAATGCACAAACCAAGATTAGGGTTAATGTGCACGTTTTTCGAGAATTTTAGAGAATTGATAATTGTTGAGTATGATTCTCATATGTGAAGTAATTTCTTTAATTTGTGCAATAAGATGTTCAATTGCGTAAATTCGCTATGTATGTGCCAAATTGAAATAAGTTGGGTTATTTATGCATTTCTAATTTGTCTGAATGCATGGTAGGAGAATTTCTCAGAAATTACAATGATTTGAAATATATTGCTCTGTCGGTTTAGAATGACAGTGTATTGTGATCTGATCTGAAATCAGTAAATGTGGTATCATAGAGAAACCAGAGTTCGGAACAAGAACATGAGTTATGTATTTCAGATTAATGTGTTCTATAATAATAAATTAATAGACTTAGGTGCCCCAACACCGTAGAACCCCATTGCGCGGTCTGTACCTTTGGGGTAAAACGGTCAGCCCTGGGGATACGCCCAGGCATCGGAGACTCGTGTCCAACAAATACCGAATGTCTCGGTGACACGAAGTCTGAGAGGTAGGATCCCGGTCAGCCCTGGGGATACGCCCAGGCATCAGAGATCCGAGAGAATGTCCCGGTCAGCCCTGGGGATACGCCCAGGCATCGGAGACTTAGAGACCCTCCGACTGTGCACTACAGGTTGCGGGAGGAGTCCAGAGCACTCAGAGTTAGTGCAGTGAGGCCCTTGTGAGCCTGAGAGTCCTGTGCAGACCAGGACGATAAGTCAGACTTAGCATTTCCCGGGTGTGTCGCTAAGTCTTGTACGGTGGGATCGTAGTTCGCTACAGATCTTCATATGCAGAGTGCGCTGCATATGTTTGGGGCATAACTAAAATGTAATCATATAGGATCACAGTAAATTTAATATGTTAAGAGATTTGAACTTCTGTGCTAATTCTCTATAACTGTTTATTTGTTTAAAATATCTGTTGTTGCATAGAAATGTGATTATTATCTGTAAATCTGCTATGTCATTAGAACTGCCCTGCTTAGTACTGCACTTATGCTTTATTTAAATTGTATATATCTGATGAGTTGTTTAGTGATAGCTAAATGAAATGTTATTCACTGAGCGAGTAGGCTCATTCCTCTACTCAAACATTTTCAGGTCAACGACAATTCCAGGAATCAGAAGGATCTTTTCATCCTAACGCTTAATCTGTAGAAGGTATATGTAGTTAGTTTAGTTAGATAATGGTCTCTTAGTCCTTTCCCCTCGGTCCTTGGGACATGGCGTGGGTGAGAGAGTGTGTGTATGTGGAATGTGTATAAAGATGTAAATTAACTGTTATGTTTACTTTCTGTTAAACAATGTTACATGTTGTAAACTCTGTTTACGTACTCTAGCCAGTTTAATTGAAATGCTCCTGCAATAGTTTATTATGTTTTAGTTTACAACAATAATCCTGATATCATTACGAGATTTTAAAAAGGAAAAGTTCTCAGTGATTTGTTTATGTGATAATCCCTCCGTCGCGCCCTAATCTCGTGATTAGTGGTTAGTGTGAGATCGGGGTGTGACATCTTGGTATCAGAGCATAGGTTGAGTATATGAATACTCTAAGTCAAGGTCAGGGGACGATAAGAGACCAATAGGATTAGGACTTAAGTGTCTTCCTTCTAACTGTAATTTTCTAACAGGAAGTGTTCTGTTATACTATTGCAGATGGCAGGAAGAGGATGTGGTCGCGAGAACCAAGTAGAGAGCTTAGGCTGAGTCATCAGGGATCATTAGGATCAAAAGATAAAGTTATAAGTGAGGAAGATAAGAAGTGATATGTCTTTAGCTCTGGGAGGTCTGAGTGTTTAGATACCCTGGCCAGGTGTCTGAATACTTAGATTGACCAGTATCAAGATACTCTGTCTATTCTTCTCTGGATGCCCTGGCCAGGTATGCAGAGGAAGGATAGACTAGAGAGAAACCCTAGAAATCTTAGGGTTAAGAAATTGGAAATTAATGTAAGAGTAAGAGATTAAATATAGGATGCAATACATCTCTTGTTTAATATTGCTTATTTGATTGGAAATCATTAGAAATGCTCTTATATGTATGGATTTAGATTTTCAGTTTATAGAATAAATATGATTCTTTTATATTGTTGTGTGTCATGAAGTGATTTAGTTATTGTTTATATTCTTTGTATTAAGTATACCAGAAGTTATGTTTAAATGAGTTTGCCCTAAGTGGATATTCTTTCCACATGTTTGAGATTAATAGGAGTTGGTTAATCCTGAGTAGCTCTTGGCTTCAGCACTACAGGTTTGACCTGGTCCGGCTGGCAGGATGCGTTACTGAGATCTAATGACTCCTATTAATAATATAATAAAAGTAGATTCTGGATAATTTTGTAACACCCCTGACCTGGGTTATGAACTAACCCTGGAAGTTTTGCCTAAATATGTAATTAATATACTTGTGAACACTCCCTAGCATGTAATTAAGTTCCTCAGGAACATTTATTTTCAATATTGCTCCTTTTTGTATAAAGTTGTAGCATTGTGTTGTATGCAGGGACCTATGTGCAAATTACCCAGTTTAAAGGTTGAACTTGCAAAATTCACAAGATAAGATGTTCCTTTGATGTTGAGACATCATGAGGATGTCTATGATGAAGTTTGAGGGATTTCCCAAGCTTGAGCACCAAGGTGCAGCTGAGGAAGCAATCCCCATGCTTAGAAACCCTAATTTGGGGTAAAATGCAATTTACCCAAATATAGGGGTCCAAGTTGTAATTATTAATATCTAGAACATCTTTTATTACTCTTGTCATCATTTAGAGTAGAAATGATGAAAGGGACACATCAAAGATTGATCAGATAAGAAAAGATGATCTCTGTGGTGAAAAACACCTAATTTGGGTATAGAAATCTTTCATGGATGTACCCTAGTTGTAGGTTGGCTTTCTTTACCCTTAGATCTTGAGATTCCATGAGATTTGCATAAGGATAGATGAGTTTGGACGTGCCTTTGAGCAAGGAGGGACCTAGATGTGATTTCCAATCTTGTAAGGTCCTTAGGATGTAAAAGGGGCTAAAGTATATAAGCCACCTCTTTACAAGATAAGTGAACGATCTTTCCTTTACTTCATTCTCATCTCTTCTTGCTCAAACGGCCAAGGGTAGCTCTGGAGCTCAGGGGGACGACCAACCTGTTCTAGGTAAGAGAACCCCACCTTCTAGCTCGAATTCATGGAGGAATTCACTTTCTAAGGTTGGTTTTGTGGTTAGCTTACTTAGTCTTCTTGTTCTAGCCGACCAAAGCAACGTTTCCTTGGAGAATTCACCTCTGACCAAGTTGTGGAAGCTCAAGGACGCCATTAAAGATTGGAGCTTGAAGGCTTGGAAGCTCTAGGATCAACCTTTAGGCGGGTTTTATAACTCTAAACTCTTGCTTTATATGTGTGCTTAATTCTTGCAATTTACTTGGTAAATTCTCCTTCTACCACCCTTCTTCCTTGCACGTTTGCAAGAAAATCAGTGACGAAACCGACCTTGCTAGAGGTTGAAGATGAGGGGCGTGGTTCCCTATGTTACTTTTTCAAACGACCTTGGACCCTTTTGGTCCAAACGGTTGCAAACCGTTTGGGTTCAAACGGTTTCAAACCGTTTGCTCTCAAACGGTCTTGCAAGACCGTTTGGATTGAAACGGTCTCAAGACCGTTTGAAAGAGTTGACCAAGGGACGAACGTTTGAGGGTCTGTTCCTAACATATTGAATTTCATCTCTGCAAAGAATCAAAGTCTAATTCTTAACCAATTGAGAGTTGAAGGCACTTCAACATGAAACCCTAATCGGGTGAAAAAGTGCTGATTTAACATATAGATCTTGTTGAGTTTTGGGTTGAAGGACCCTAACCGTCTCAAGACCATTTGGGGATTCCTCCAAACGGTCCTAAGACCGTTTGGGCACAACCCAAGACCGTTTGAAGGTCTAGGGTTGAGTTAATCTAATGGTTGGAAGGTCCAATTGTAGGAAATTGATGAATTGATGAAAATTGCTGATTTTGACCTAATTGGACTTCAACCTTAGTCAAAATGACTTGGATTTTGGTCAAACTTTGGGCAAACGGTCTCACGACCGTTTGGATGATGTCCAAACGACCTCAAGACCGTTTGGGCCAAGTTTGAGCCCAATTGGATGTCAATTGATAGGTTCAACCTTGAATTGATTCACATTGTTGAACATTGATGACCAATTAACTTGAAACCCTAATTGAGAACGATTGAACCCTAATTGGCTTGCAATTGAGGGTCAATTTGATGTCTAAGTGGCTAAGTCTAACCCTAATTGACTCAAGTTATAAGTGGTTAGCATAGCTTTGATCAATTGAGGGCTTCAACACACATATTCTTGAACTTTGGTGACCTTTGAACCCCTTTGGAGGTCCAAACGGTTTGAGCCCATTTGGACCAAACGGTCTCAAGACCGTTTGGATCCAAACGGTCTCAAGACCGTTTGAGACCAAACGGTCTCAAGACCGTTTGGGCTCAAACGACCTCAAGACCGTTTGGGCTCAAACGACCTCAAGACCGTTTGGGCTCAAACGACCTCAAGGTCGTTTGGTCCAAACGACCTCAAACCGATTGAAGCTCCAAACGGTTTGGAAGTCAACCCTTCCAAACGGTCTTCACCTCCAAACGGTCTCAAGACCGTTTGGGGTCAAACGGTCTCAAGACCGTTTGGGTGGTTGAAACCGTTTGAAGGTTGAAACCGTTTGGAGATTGGTGATGGTTTGTACTTAACCATTTGATGATGTAAATCAGTTCAATGGTGATCCAATCTAAACCCTAATGGTAACCTAGGTCATTGAGGGACTATGTGATTAGTGAGTTAACCCATGATGGTAATCATGTGGCAAATTACCAAAATACCCTTGAGGGGTCTAAAGGGATAAAACCTTGTTCTAATCAAACCCTAATCACATGATGTTGATGTTTTGGCTTATGTTAGTCAATGGAGACTTATCTCAACCTGATCTAGAGTGGTGTTGTCACCATCTACTAGTGAGAGGAGAGAGAAAGTATTTCTAGAGAGAGAAAGTATCCTAGAGAGGGAAAGTACCCTTTTAAGGAGGAAACTCAAGTGAGATACTTCAATTACACATGAATGTGCATGATTAGGGAATGACCCACCTATGTGAGGTCATGGAAACCCTATTTATAATATCTAATGGATCTTAATCCTAATTAAGAGCCTTAATGATGATGTTTCTCTTACATAATGATGTAATGAGTACAATTCACCATGGAGTGAATAGTAAACCCTAAGTTTAGGGTGAAGACATGAAAGATGAATAGTAAACCCTAATTCAATCGAATAAAACCCTAATTGATGACTAGTTAAGGGTTAATTAAGGGTCAAATCAGTTGAAGGTTGACCTATTTAACTCAATTGAAGTATGAGGGTAGGTCCAATTGATGACTGGTTCCATGAATCCAATGATTGAAGGAATCAACATTGGAAACCCTAATTCAATTGGATGCTTTATGTAATGGAGGTCCAATGTGATTGAATCTCTTGAGAATTAAGATGATGAATGATCCATTAACCCAATGATAATTAGTAATGATAAACAAATAAGGTACAAAGGTTGAAACCCTAACAGTATCTAAGGGACTAGTACCAATTAAGGAATGAATCCCTAATTGCTTATTGGACCAATGACTTGATACACTACGTTAAGCAGAGTTGTATGCTCTTGATTGAAGGGTTGATATGACCTAATCAATTTGAGATGATGTTAACATGAATTCATACATGAATATGATTCATGTGGTGATGATGGGTATGATCCTTAAGAAGAGAGATCATGAAACCCTAATCATGTTTATAAACCCTAATTGACAGGGCTTTTGGGTTTTAACCCTAGTTGAGGGTAATTCCATGTGAAACCCTAGTTGAGGGTAATTCCATGTGAACCCTAGTTGAGGGTAATTCCATGTGAACCCTAGTTGAGGGTAATTCCATGTGAACCCTAGTTGAGGGTAATTCCATGTGAACCCTAGTTGAGGGTAATTCCATGTGAATCCCTAGTTGAGGGTAATTCCATGTGAACCCTAGTTGATGGTGATTCCATGTGAATCCCTAGTTGAGGGTAATTCCATGTGAAACCCTAGTTGAGGGTGATTCCATGTGAATCCCTAGTTGAGGGTAATTCCATGTGAAACCCTAATTAAGAATGCATCTTTAGTTGTTGAATTGTTTACTATTATCTGTTGAATGAACCATGCAGGTTGTTATGAGATGATGGGTATATCCAAGTAGGGAATGCCATGTTATATTAATGAACCATGCAGGTTGTTATGAGATAATGGGCATATCCAGGTTTGGAATGCCATGTTATATTCATTGAAAGCATGTCTCAAGCTTTATGAATAGTAATCCTTATTGATGCACTGTGAGTGACATCTTTTGTGGTTTATGGGATGTAAGAGCCATAAACACCATCAAGGTCATGCTTAACAGATGACTTGTGATGAGATAGCTGAGAACTGATGATTGAATTGAGTTAGGCCTGCTACATTTTGGTATTCTCATATATAGCTGTGATGCTAATGTTTTGTATGATGTTATGAATACTGAATGTACCTAACTAATCAAGTGAAATATAGAGCCCTGATCATAGATCCATCATTGTCAGAGTCTAAATGATGGTGAAACAGGTTTTCCTAAGGAAACTCCTGGATCGCATACTTTTGAGTATATGGGGTACATGGATGTGTAGAACCTTACATCCTAGTGTAGGTATTTGATGTAGATTCTTGTAGTCCGTCATACCTTCACTAAAAGAGAAAAGGTGAGAGGATTTGATGTAGGTTCATGTAGTCCATCATTCCCCACCACACAGTCCAAAAGGTGAGATGCATCCCTACACTCCCTTAAAAACATAATCAACAGCGTAGTATATCTGTTAGAGTTATCTACGAGTTATTTGATTGATGTTACCATGAATAGTATAGATGTTCTCACATTTTATTATTGGTTGAACTCTTGCTTATTATCAAACTGCTAGTGAATACCTTGAAGGTTTATATTGCTTTAAGTTATTCCCTGCTTTGCTTATAAAGCTTCTAGTGGAGAGTTATAACTCTCGCTGGGGCAATTATGTATAATTGTCTCACCCCGTAGACTTCTACTTTTTAGGTGGTCGTCGAAGACGGAGGGACAAGAACTCAGGTGACCAATCCCAGTAGCATCGGGAGCAGTAGTTATCTCAGGTGGAGATCCAGCCTGCTTCATGATGTAGTATAGAGTCTGTCCTATGTGTCCTCTGTACTCTCAGGTCCTGGAGTGTTTTGAGTATGAATTCTTGAGAAGTTTTGTATCATGTTGTATATAATTACTCAAGAAGTAATTGTCAGTGATGTAAACAGTTAAATCCTTTTTCTATGGAAAAGGTTTGAGGTTTCAAGCTCTTGTCTCAAAAAGTTTTAATTTCCTGTGATTTTTGGTCTTCCGCTGTTTACCGAATGCTTCCGCACATGTTTAAATCGAGATTAATTCGTGGTTTGGAGATCGGAGCCCACAATTAAGTGGTATCAGAGCTCTAGGTTCGCCGAGTCTACAGAGGCATAGGACATAGGAAGTCGAGTCTATCTTTAGTATTCCTTCCTTATCTAATAGAGTCTTCTACTCCTCAGGAGAAGAAGATACTTAAGATGTCAGAGCCACATGATGAGTATGTGGGAGAAAGTAGTGTCAGTGCACCTCAAGGCGGTGCAGGAGTACCAGAGGTGGAACAACCTGTACCAGAACAACTTAGAGAGCCACCCCAGTTTGACCCAGCTGATATGGGTAACCCAGCAGTCCAGACTATGTTTGGGCAGTTTATGACTGCCATGACACATATAACCGACAGGTTTCCTATGCCTGCACCTAGGGCACCTGTCCAACCAGAGGGGCAAGGTATCGGAAAGACGTTCGAGCGACTACGTCGTGTCGGAGCTACCGAGTACCATGGGAATGCTGACCCCGCAGATGCTGATCTGTGGTTGACAGAGCTGGAGAAGGCTTTCAGGATCCTCAACATCCCTGAAGCTGAGAAGGTTAGACATGCTGTCTATCTTCTCAAAGGAAGTGCTGGTCACTGGTGGACCATGGAAGAGCAGAAGAGACCTGGAATAGAAATCTCGTGGGAAGACTTTCGGCGGGAATTTGTCCAAAGATATTTCCCGAAGACCTTCCTAGACGAGAAGATCTCTCAGTTTGAGAGACTGAGATAGGGTATGATGAACATTAGCGAGTACGAAGCTAAGTTCATGGAGTTGTTGCGGTTTTGTCCTCAAATGGCATTTAATGATGAGGAAAGAATTCAGCGCTTTGAGAAGGGGTTGAACGCTGAACTGACCACTCCTGTGTCTGCTTTAGAGAACAGGGAGAGGTTTGCCATTTTTGTGGAATCGGTAAGGAGGATAGAGAGGTCTGAAATTGAGAAACGACAGACTAGTAGCAAGAAGGTGTACACTCAGACTCAAAAACAAAAGTCTGAAAGTTTTAAGAAGCCGAGATTTTCTGAATCGACAGCATCATTAAGATCCCAAACCCAGACACAATGGATGCCAAGTAGGGATAGGGATCTTAGTTATATTCCAAATAAGGCCTCCAATATAGCATCAACATCGGTGTCTGGACCTCACCGACCTTATACTATACCTAGAATCTGTTATCAATGCAGACAACCGGGACATCTGGTAAAAGATTGTCCAGACGGGAATCCAATGATGACTCAACCTCAGGGGCAGAGTCAGCAAGGATCACAAAGGAGGCAGTTTTCTAGTAACAATAGAGGACATGGACAGACGTCCCGGGCAGGTCATAGGAAATAAAGTCATTCTGATATTTCATTTTCATGTTTCTATGTGTTAAAGATATGAAAATAGTTGTTTTTGAAATTATTTTGACTAGTCCTATAAGGACACAAGGGAGATGAGAACTTATATCTCACTCAATGTTCCTTAAAATGTTTTATAATCTCTCTTATCTGTATGTCAAAAGATGAGATTTAGAAATGATGCCTGGAGGAAATATAGGAATGGAAAATCTTGTGTGTATAAGGATATGAAAAGTGAGGAATGAGACAGTATGTAAGTGCATACTACTTGATCTCAGTATTTGTAAACCCTGGCCAGGTATACAGCTATTGATGATAAAGTGAGTATGGAAACTCCTAGATTGATATCTTTTTGATTGCCCTGATCAAGCAATCATTCTGATACAATCTAATGAGTATCATGAAATAAGAAATATGGAACAAACAAAAAGGGAAGAGCTATGTGTCATTCCCAACCAATTAAAAAGGGGAAAGCTATGTGTCATCCCCAACAAAAAGGGAAGAGCTATGTGTCATTCCCAACCAATTAAAAAGGGGAAAGCTATGTGTCATCCCCAACAAAAAGGGAAGAGCTATGTGTCATTCCCAACCAATTAAAAAGGGGAAAGCTATGTGTCATCCCCAACAAAAAGGGAAAAACTATGTGTCATTCCCAAACAATTAAAAAGGGGAAAGCTATGTGTCATCCCCAAAAAAAAGGGAAGAGCTATGTGTCATTCCCAAACAAACAAAAAGGGAATAGCTATGTGTCATTCCCAATTAAAAATGGAAGAGCTATGTGTCATTCCAATCAAAAAGGGAAAAGCTATGTGGCATTTCCAATTAATAAGAAGAACTATGTGAACTATCCCAATTACATAGAGTTGTAAAGGATTACTGAGTAAATTATCCTTGTTAGAAATATATGTTGTTCCTTTTGATAAATATTCTTGGGTGATGATAGAAGTATGTTCTTTTATGCTTCTTCTTTCCAATAATATGGACATCATATGTTAGGGGTTTATGCTCTGCATAAACATTGGTAAGGTTGAATTAGTGAAAGGAGCCTTGTGTGGAATTGCAGAATTCATGATACCTCCATGATATTAAGATAATATGTGGAGACTTGAGGGCATGATTAATGAATACTCTGTTTCTCCTTTTGTCTGAGATTTCGGGGACGAAATCCTTGTTAGGGGTTTATGATTTGTAACACCCCTGACCTGGGTTATGAACTAACCCTGGAAGTTTTGCCTAAATATGTAATTAATATACTTGTGAACACTCCCTGGCATGTAATTAAGTTCCTCAGGAACATTTATTTTCAATATTGCTCCTTTTTGTATAAAGTTGTAGCATTGTGTTGTATGCAGGGACCTATGTGCAAATTACCCAGTTTAAAGGTTGAACTTGCAAAATTCACAAGATAAGATGTTCCTTTGATGTTGAGACATCATGAGGATGTCTATGATGAAGTTTGAGGGATTTCCCAAGCTTGAGCACCAAGGTGCAGCTGAGGAAGCAATCCCCATGCTTAGAAACCCTAATTTGGGGTAAAATGCAATTTACCCAAATATAGGGGTCCAAGTTGTAATTATTAATATCTAGAACATCTTTTATGACTCTTGTCATCATTTAGAGTAGAAATGATGAAAGGGACACATCAAAGATTGATCAGATAAGAAAAGATGATCTCTGTGGTGAAAAACACCTAATTTGGGTATAGAAATCTTTCATGGATGTACCCTAGTTGTAGGTTGGCTTTCTTTACCCTTAGATCTTGAGATTCCATGAGATTTGCAGAAGGATAGATGAGTTTGTACGTGCCTTTGAGCAAGGAGGGACCTAGATGTGATTTCCAATCTTGTAAGGTCCTTAGGATGTAAAAGGGGCTAAAGTATATAAGCCACCTCTTTACAAGATAAGTGAACGATCTTTCCTTTACTTCATTCTCATCTCTTCTTGCTCAAACGGCCAAGGGTAGCTCTGGAGCTCAGGGGGACGACCAACCTGTTCTAGGTAAGAGAACCCCACCTTCTAGCTCGAATTCATGGAGGAATTCACTTTCTAAGGTTGGTTTTGTGGTTAGCTTACTTAGTCTTCTTGTTCTAGCCGACCAAAGCAACGTTTCCTTGGAGAATTCACCTCTGACCAAGTTGTGGAAGCTCAAGGACGCCATTAAAGCTTGGAGCTTGAAGGCTTGGAAGCTCTAGGATCAACCTTTAGGCGGGTTTTATAACTCTAAACTCTTGCTTTATATGTGTGCTTAATTCTTGCAATTTACTTGGTAAATTCTCCTTCTACCACCCTTCTTCCTTGCACGTTTGCAAGCAAATCAGTGAAGAAACTGACCTTGCTAGAGGTTGAAGATGAGGGGCGTGGTTCCCTATGTTACTTTTTCAAACGACCTTGGACCCTTTTGGTCCAAACGGTTGCAAACCGTTTGGGTTCAAACGGTTTCAAACCGTTTGCTCTCAAACGGTCTTGCAAGACCGTTTGGATTGAAACGGTCTCAAGACCGTTTGAAAGAGTTGACCAAGGGACGACCGTTTGAGGGTCTGTTCCTAACATATTGAATTTCATCTCTGCAAAGAATCAAAGTCTAATTCTTAACCAATTGAGAGTTGAAGGCACTTCAACATGAAACCCTAATCGGGTGAAAAAGTGCTGATTTAACATATAGATCTTGTTGAGTTTTGGGTTGAAGGACCCAAACGGTCTCAAGACCGTTTGGGGATTCCTCCAAACGGTCCTAAGACCGTTTGGGCACAACCCAAGACCGTTTGAAGGTCTAGGGTTGAGTTAATCTAATGGTTGGAAGGTCCAATTGTAGGAAATTGATGAATTGATGAAAATTGCTGATTTTGACCTAATTGGACTTCAACCTTAGTCAAAACGACTTGGATTTTGGTCAAACTTTGGGCAAACGGTCTCAAGACCGTTTGGATGATGTCCGAACGACCTCAAGACCGTTTGGGCCAAGTTTGAGCCCAATTGGAGGTCAATTGATAGGTTCAACCTTGAATTGATTCACATTGTTGAACATTGATGACCAATTAACTTGAAACCCTAATTGAGAACGATTGAACCCTAATTGGCTTGCAATTGAGGGTCAATTTGATGTCTAAGTGGCTAAGTCTGACCCTAATTGACTCAAGTTATAAGTGGTTAGCATAGCTTTGATCAATTGAGGGCTTCAACACACATATCCTTGAACTTTGGTGACCTTTGAACCCCTTTGGAGGTCCAAACGGTTTGAGCCCATTTGGACCAAACGGTCTCAAGACCGTTTGGATCCAAACGGTCTCAAGACCGTTTGAGACCAAACGGTCTCAAGACCATTTGGGGCCAAACGGTCTCAAGACCGTTTGGGGCCAAACGGTCTCAAGACCATTTGGGCTCAAACGACCTCAAGACCGTTTGGGCTCAAACGACCTCAAGGTCGTTTGGTCCAAACGACCTCAAACCGATTGAAGCTCCAAACGGTTTGGAAGTCAACCCTTCCAAACGGTCTTCACCTCCAAACGGTCTCAAGACCGTTTGGATCCAAACGGTCTCAAGACCGTTTGGGGTCAAACGGTCTCAAGACCGTTTGGGTGGTTGAAACCGTTTGAAGGTTGAAACCGTTTGGAGATTGGTGATGGTTTGTACTTAACCATTTGATGATGTAAATAAGTTCAATGGTGATCCAATCTAAACCCTAATGGTAACCTAGGTCATTAAGGGACTATGTGATTAGTGAGTTAACCCATGATGGTAATCATGTGGCAAATTACCAAAATACCCTTGAGGGGTCTAAAGGGATAAAACCTTGTTCTAATCAAACCCTAATCACATGATGTTGATGTTTTGGCTTATGTTAGTCAATGGAGACTTATCTCAACCTGATCTAGAGTGGTGTTGTCACCATCTACTAGTGAGAGGAGAGAGAAAGTATTTCTAGAGAGAGAAAGTATCCTAGAGAGGGAAAGTACCCTTTTAAGGAGGAAACTCAAGTGAGATACTTCAATTACACATGAATGTGCATGATTAGGGAATGAGCCACCTATGTGAGGTCATGGAAACCCTATTTATAATATCTAATGGATCTTAATCCTAATTAAGAGCCTTAATGATGATGTTTCTCTTACATAATGATGTAATGAGTACAATTCACCATGGAGTGAATAGTAAACCCTAAGTTTAGGGTGAAGACATGAAAGATGAATAGTAAACCCTAATTCAATCGAATAAAACCCTAATTGATGACTAGTTAAGGGTTAATTAAGGGTCAAATCAGTTGAAGGTTGACCTATTTAACTCAATTGAAGTATGAGGGTAGGTCCAATTGATGACTGGTTCCATGAATCCAATGATTGAAGGAATCAACATTGGAAACCCTAATTCAATTGGATGCTTTATGTAATGGAGGTCCAATGTGATTGAATCTCTTGAGAATTAAGATGATGAATGATCCATTAACCCAATGATAATTAGTAATGATAAACAAATAAGGTACAAAGGTTGAAACCCTAACAGTATCTAAGGGACTAGTACCAATTAAGGAATGAATCCCTAATTGCTTATTGGACCAATGACTTGATACACTACGTTAAGCAGAGTTGTATGCTCTTGATTGAAGGGTTGATATGACCTAATCAATTTGAGATGATGTTAACATGAATTCATACATGAATATGATTCATGTGGTGATGATGGGTATGATCATTAAGAAGAGAGATCATGAAACCCTAATCATGTTTATAAACCCTAATTGACAGGGCTTTTGGGTTTTAACCCTAGTTGAGGGTAATTCCATGTGAAACCCTAGTTGAGGGTAATTCCATGTGAACCCTAGTTGAGGGTAATTCCATGTGAACCCTAGTTGAGGGTAATTCCATGTGAACCCTAGTTGAGGGTAATTCCATGTGAACCCTAGTTGAGGGTAATTCCATGTGAATCCCTAGTTGAGGGTAATTCCATGTGAACCCTAGTTGAGGGTGATTCCATGTGAATCCCTAGTTGAGGGTAATTCCATGTGAAACCCTAGTTGAGGGTGATTCCATGTGAATCCCTAGTTGAGGGTAATTCCATGTGAAACCCTAATTAAGAATGCATCTTTAGTTGTTGAATTGTTTACTATTATTTGTTGAATGAACCATGCAGGTTGTTATGAGATGATGGGTATATCCAAGTAGGGAATGCCATGTTATATTAATGAACCATGCAGGTTGTTATGAGATAATGGGCATATCCAGGTTTGGAATGCCATGTTATATTCATTGAAAGCATGTCTCAAGCTTTATGAATAGTAATCCTTATTGATGCACTGTGAGTGACATCTTTTGTGGTTTATGGGCTGTAAGAGCCATAAACACCATCAAGGTCATGCTTAACAGATGACTTGTGATGAGATAGCTGAGAACTGATGATTGAATTGAGTTAGGCCTGCTACATTTTGGTATTCTCATATATAGCTGTGATGCTAATGTTTTGTATGATGTTATGAATACTTAATGTACCTAACTAATCAAGTGAAATATAGAGCCCTGATCATAGATCCATCATTGTCAGAGTCTAAATGATGGTGAAACAGGTTTTCCTAAGGAAACTCCTGGATCGCATACTTTTGAGTATATGGGGTACATGGATGTGTAGAACCTTACATCCTAGTGTAGGTATTTGATGTAGATTTTTGTAGTCCGTCATACCTTCACTAAAAGAGAAAAGGTGAGAGGATTTGATGTAGGTTCATGTAGTCCATCATTCCCCACCACACAGTCCAAAAGGTGAGATGCATCCCTACACTCCCTTAAAAACATAATCAACAGCGTAGTATATCTGTTAGAGTTATCTAAGAGTTATTTGATTGATGTTACCATGAATAGTATAGATGTTCTCACATTTTATTATTGGTTGAACTCTTGCTTATTATCAAACTGCTAGTGAATACCTTGAAGGTTTATATTGCTTTAAGTTATTCCCTGCTTTGCTTATAAAGCTTCTAGTGGAGAGTTATAACTCTCACTGGGGCAATTATGTATAATTGTCTCACCCCGTAGACTTCTACTTTTTAGGTGGTCGTCGAAGACGGAGGGACAAGAACTCAGGTGACCAATCCCAGCAGCATCCGGAGCAGTAGTTATCTCAGGTGGAGATCCAGCCTGCTTCATGATGTAGTATAGAGTCTGTCCTATGTGTCCTCTGTACTCTCAGGTCCTGGAGTGTTTTGAGTATGAATTCTTGAGAAGTTTTGTATCATGTTGTATATAATTACTCAAGAAGTAATTGTCAGTGATGTAAACAGTTAAATCCTTTTTCTATGGAAAAGGTTTGAGGTTTCAAGCTCTTGTCTCAAAAAGTTTTAATTTCCTATGATTTTTGGTCTTCCGCTGTTTACCGAATGCTTCCGCACATGTTTAAATCGAGATTAATTCGTGGTTTGGAGATCGGAGCCCACAAATTTAGACCCGAATCATGGTGAAAAATGTATATACACTAAGATGTTGAGATATAAGAGAAAGATTAGAACAACTAAGAATTAGTTGGAACTGATATCAGAGACCCAACATTGGGACCTCATATGAGCAATCCTTAATTAGAAATAAAGGAACACAATAAGGTCAGATTAAATTTAATGATTAGGTGAGAAATACCCTTAATGGTACTAATCAATAATGCATGGATCCAATACATGATTAGTAAACCCTAGTTGAGGGTGTATCCTTGTGAAACCCTAGTTGAGGGTGTATCGTTGCGATTGTTTATAGGCAACCTTATAGTAAAGTTCTGCCTTAAACTAAGATAAGTTCATATCATGTGAGATAGCTGGACAATTCTAATGTGTGGCCTATGCATTATATGCTAAGGGTGAGTATTCTGTGATGGAATGCATTAAGAGGGGAAATACCTTAATATAAGATAAAGTTGGTTAACTCAAGAGGGTCTGAATTAATGAGAAATGGGGAACCCTAACCTTAATTTGGGGAAAAGGGAATGATAAGCCCTGTTTGATAGTGAACCCTAATTCCTGGTTAAGGAATGATGGTGTTACTATTGTATCACATGATGTGATGAATATCTTGTATGAGTGTTATCATGCCTAATAACCATGCAGGTATGATGAGATGATGAATATAGCCAAGTTTGGGCTGTGACATTTATATAATAAATGTTGATTGGCTTTTTGTGTGTTGATGTTGTTGTTGCTTAATAAAAGTAATAATGTGTACGGATTTTATGAGCCATGTGAATAATTTGTTGCCTAGTGAGAGGTGACAAGATGTGAATGGCCTTATGAACCATGTGAATAAGTTGTTGCCTAGTGAGAGGCGACAAGATATGAATGGCCCTGTGAGCCATGTGTGATGCTTGGGTAACAAGTATCATGTTTATTTGTAGCATTTGTGTTAATAAGTTATGCTAGAGAACTTGGTTGATGTTACATTTCTGTTATATATCTATAGTTCATTGATGATTATTCATATCTGTTGTATTCATTACAAGTAGATGGATGAACTTATGAGATCTAAAGTTTGATTTCAAACTAAGGAAACAAAGTCACACCACAATAATGCTATGTTGCTGATAAGGACCAAACCCTAGAATGTTTAGAGTTGAAGTAGTTCAAGGGATGTCGCTAGTGATTTGACCTTGAATACTAGTATCTTTATAAAACAAGATCATATGATTTGCACTATGAAAGGTAACCTAGCACTAATAAAATCCAGGGTTTAAAGTTAGCTAATCTGGAAGGTAGATACACAATATGAAATGACTCAGAGAAAAGAGTAAGATATAATTTTGAAATAAATTCTTACAGTAGTAATAAGAGGTTAGTACCATAGAATGAGGAGTATTACTCGTCACATGATCTGGAATTAGTTGTTGTAGTTCATGCTCATAAGACATGACGTTACTGTCTTTATGGTGAGGTGTGCCAGGTGTTTATAGATCATAAGAGCTTGAAATATATCTTTACCCAGAAGGATCTGAATGTTAGACCGTGGAGATGGTTAGAATTGATCAAGGATTATGAAGTGACAATAGATTATCATCTTGGAAAGGCGAATGTAGTAGTTGATGCCCTCAGCAGGAAGTTAAGTTCAACAGCTGATGCATTCTCTATGGCATGTTTCGAGAGAGACATGCTAGTAGAAATGTGAAAGTTGAACTTAGACTTAGGGGTGACGGAGCAGAGTGGTTTGATTGCACAGATGCAAGTCAACCCTACTTTTTATGATTAGATCAAGGAACTTCAGCAGAATGATAGTGAGTTACAACAGATCATGCATGATATGACAAAGGGAAAAAGACCAAAGTTTAGGTTTTCAGATGATGGTGTGTTGTATTAGCATGACATGTTGTGTGTACCTCGAGACAGTGATTTTAAAAGAAAAGATTCTTGTGGAAGTGCATGCATCGATGTATGCTATGCATCCAGGCAACACTAAGATGTATATGAATCTCAGGGAGTTGTATTGGATGGCCTGGTGTGGAAAGAATGTAGCTGAGTATGTGGTTAGGTGCAATGTGTGTCAGTAGGTTAAGGCTGAGCACCAGAAACCTGAAGATACATTGCAATCTTTCTTACACCAGAATAGAAATGGGAACATATCACAATAGATTTTGTGATAGGGTTGCCCAGGACACCTAGAGGTTGTGACTCGATATGAGTGATGGTGGATAGACTAATTAAGTTTGCTCACTATCTTCATATTAAGTCAACCTTTGATGTTCCAAAGTTGGCTAAGATATACGTGGATGAAATAGTCAGGTTGCATGGTATTCCAGTTTCAATTATATCAGGTAGAGATCCTAAGCTCACATCCAGGTTTTGGAATCAGTTGCTTTGTGCTTTGGGCATAAAAATTTAGATTCAGTACAACTTATCACCCACAAACGGATGGTCAGTCCGAGAAGACCACTCAGACTCTTGAGGACATGCAGAGAGTAGTTGAAAGCTACACATGATAGGCAGAAGAGTTATGCGGAGAAGAGGCATTAACCTCTTGAGTTTCAAGTTGGTGATGACGTGTATCTGAAAGTTCCACCATGGAAAGGAGTATTGAGGTTTGATAAGGAAGGCAAACTGACTCTTAGGTTTATGGGCCCATATCCTATCGTTGAGAGGATTGGACCTGTAGCCCATAAGTTGGAATTGCCATCTGAGTTTGCTAATTTACTTGATGTGTTTCATGTAATGATGTTGAAGAAATGTTACCCTGGTCCAGAGGAGATAGTGGACCCAGAACCTGTACAGTTCAGATCAGATGTGTCCTATGTTGAGGGACCAGTTCAGATAGTTGATCGGTGGATCAAGAAGCTCAAGAATCGAGATACCGTTAGTGAAGGTTTTGTGGAGAAACCACAACTTAGAAGAAGCCACGTGGGAGTTTTTGGGTCAGATATGCGTAACAAGTTTCCTTTTCTCTTTTAGGAATTTCGGGACGAAATTCTTATAAGGGAGGGAGATTGTTATGACCCACGTTGAGGTTAGCCAGTAAAAACCTCAATTAGCATGAAACACCTTGATTAGTGTTGAGTATATTATTAAATAGCATGGTTAATCAAGATAAGCTATGTCATGAATCAATAGTTGAGATTTACTCATATGAGATAATTGATGATGATAGCAATGTTGATTATTAAGTTCATTAAGTTGAATCAAGTAATCACAGATGCAATTTGAGCTTTGATCCAGTGAAACAGTCTAATCAGTATGCTTTCACGCCTTGAGTAGGTAGAGGAGTTCGTGCTTGAAATGATGCAAAAGAAATCATCCAAATTGGACCCCCGAGGCCATAGTTATGGCATTTTCTAGAACTAGGGTTTAGTTTTGCAATTTTTCCAATTTTCTTCTAGCTTTTATTTAGCCTTTCCTTTTCTCGCTTATAACTTATCTTCTTCCCGATTGAAACGGGAACCGACTGTAATGGCGCTCAACTAGCGCTCGACTGAGAGGAAGCATAGGGGGGAATTTTGGGCGATTTGGCATCCTAGGCTCCGAATCAGCGGTGTCGGCCTTTTCTTCTCCTCCCTTTCTCCTTCCCTCACCCTTCCTCTTCCTCCTTTACCCGCTTAGAAGCTCCACTGCCCTGCTGCTTTGTCCTGCGGCTGGCTTGTAGCAGCAAGCTACTGCGCACGGCCAGGGGAGCCATCGTGGGCGCACCCAACAGCAGGGGAGCTCCCTTGAGCTCCGACCTCGAGTTCTCGGTGTGATTCTGCGGCCATTAGCTACGATTCAGCACCTAATCAAAGTATCTTCCTCAACCCGTGCGAGAAGAAAAAATGTCGCTGATAGTAGCAGGCTTGGCCAGGAATAGCTAGGGCACGCCTAGCAGCAAGGAAAGCTTCAGGTGAGCTTTGATTTCAAGGTACCGTCATGAATTCGCAACTCAGCCTTGAGCAGCATCTAGCTAGCTCTGTCCGTTTCCAATATGAGCATGCGTGTGTTACTGCTTCATTGCAGCTGGTCCGAAGTAGGAGCCTTAGGCGTGAAGAATAGTACTAAATCAACTACTACCAGTTCATCCTCGAGGTTCGTGCAAGAATCCACAACCCCCCAGCCGCAAACAACACACAAACGAGCTCGTCCCCAACTAGCAGACTTGTTTTAGAACTGAACTGAACTGAGGTTGAAGATGACTTGTGTGTGCCCAGAATCTAGCCTTGGACACAATTCCAGATGAACACGGACAGTTCGAAATGCGGTGAGTAGGGTTTCATTTATTTATCATTAATAAACTCAGGCGTTTGAATATTTTCTGTTTTGTGCGCGAATTACGCTGATAACAGGCGTTATCAGGCGTCGGGCAGCGTTTGGCGCCGCCCGACTTTTTATTTCATAAAATGCTTCTAGACGTTTTTATATGATTAAATTTAGCATTTGAACAGTATGGATTGAATCAGTAGATTTATATGGTTCATTGGAACCTAAATTGCTCATTTGAATGTTGAAATTAGAAATTCATGTCTGAAAATGGTATGGTTTGAGTATGAACCTAGACAATGAAGATTTTTGATAAATTATCAGATGTACGATTTCAAAGTTGATATGAGTAAATAAAAATATGCAAGAAAACCCTAATTGCATATATCTTTTGACGTTAATATGTGTAAATTGATATTTACATGAAATGGCACATTTCTCTGAAATACTACCAAAAATTCTCAAGTATTGTTATTAAATTGTGTTGTGATATGTAATTAACTCTTAATTGAGTTAAGTAATGCACAAACCAGGATTAGGGTTAATGTGCACGTTTTTCGAGAATTTTAGAGAATTGATAATTGTTGAGTATGATTCTCATATGTGAAGTAATTTCTTTAATTTGTGCAATAAGATGTTCAATTGCGTAAATTCGCTATGTATGTGCCAAATTGAAATAAGTTGGGTTATTTATGCATTTCTAATTTGTCTGAATGCATGGTAGGAGAATTTCTCAGAAATTACAATGATTTGAAATATATTGCTCTGTCGGTTTAGAATGACAGTGTATTGTGATTTGATCTGAAATTAGTAAATGTGGTATCATAGAGAAACCAGAGTTCGGAACAAGAACATGAGTTATGTATTTCAGATTAATGTGTTCTATAATAATAAATTAATAGACTTAGGTGCCCCAACACCGTAGAACCCCATTGCGCGGTCTGTACCTTTGGGGTAAAATGGTCAGCCCTGGGGATACGCCCAGGCATCGGAGACTCGTGTCCAACAAATACCGAATGTCTCGGTGACACGAAGTCTGAGAGGTAGGATCCCGGTCAGCCCTGGGGATACGCCCAGGCATCAGAGATCTGAGAGAATGTCCCGGTCAGCCCTGGGGATACACCCAGGCATCGGAGACTTAGAGACCCTCCGACTGTGCACTACAGGTTGCGGGAGGAGTCCAGAGCACTCAGAGTTAGTGCAGTGAGGCCCTTGTGAGCCTGAGAGTCCTGTGCAGACCAGGATGATAAGTCAGACTTAGCATTTCCCGGGTGTGTCGCTAAGTCTTGTACGGTGGGATCGTAGTTCGCTACAGATCTTCATATGCAGAGTGCGCTGCATATGTTTGGGGCATAACTAAAATGTAATCATATAGGATCACAGTAAATTTAATATGTTAAGAGATTTGAACTTCTGTGCTAATTCTCTATAATTGTTTATTTGTTTAAAATATCTGTTGTTGCATAGAAATGTGATTATTATCTGTAAATCTGCTATGTCATTAGAACTGCCCTGCTTAGTACTGCACTTATGCTTTATTTAAATTGTATATATCTGATGAGTTGTTTAGTGATAGCTAAATGAAATGCTATTCACTGAGCGAGTAGGCTCATTCCTCTACTCAAACATTTTTAGGTCAACGACAATTCCAGGAATCAGAAGGATCTTTTCATCCTAACGCTTAATCTGTAGAAGGTATATGTAGTTAGTTTAGTTAGATAGTGGTCTCTTAGTCCTTTCCCCTCGGTCCTTGGGACATGGCGTGGGTGAGAGAGAGTGTGTATGTGGAATGTGTATAAAGATGTAAATTAACTGTTATGTTTACTTTCTGTTAAACAATGTTACATGTTGTAAACTCTGTTTACGTACTCTAGCCAGTTTAATTGAAATGCTCATGCAATAGTTTATTATGTTTTAGTTTACAGCAATAATCCGGATATCATTATGAGGTTTTAAAAAGGAAAAGTTCTCAGTGATTTGTTTATGTGATAATCCCTCCGTCGCGCCCTAATCTCGTGATTAGTGGTTAGTGTGAGATCGGGGTGTGACAGTTAGATTGCAAATTTTGCATGATAAGATGTTCCTTATGTGTTGAAACATCATGAGAATGAAGATGATGCAAAGGTATGACTTGTGGTAGCCTGAGTACCAAGGAAAAGCTGATAAAGCAATATTTGTGCATTAAAACCTAGTTTTGGTGTAAAGTGCAATTTACCCAAAACCTAGGGTTCAATGTACAAATTACCACTTCAATAAGGTCCCTAATGTTTCTTGGCACCATTTAGAGCAAAGAAAATGAGACGGGCACCTCATTTGAATTAAGTTGGAGGAGAGAGAATCTTAATATTAAAATAATCAAGATTTAATCCTAATTGAAACCCTAATTTGATTTAGGACAAAAATAAATGTATTAATTAAAGGGCCTTCAATCAAAATTAAAATGGTTGGATTATGATGTGCGTGGACATCCTTGAGCCTTGCAAGGACCACAAAAATATCCAAGGGAATGGATAACTCACTCACAATTTTATAAGAAAAAGAAATATCCACTCACATATGGATATTAATATTATATGATTTAAGGTGCTTGATTTGCTTTTCTTTAAATCATGGATAATTGAGAGGAATAAGAGGCAAACAAGATAGCCTCATCCCTAAGGAAGTTGATGGGGAAGAGGCGGCACCATTTTTGGGATTAAATGAATTTTTATAAGGCACTTTCTCTCTCCTTGAAATTCTTATAAAAAGACCCTTTACAAGCCAAATGAAAGGCTTTTTTGTTTTCACTTATTCTCCTTGCTTGGAAACCGACCAAGGGAGCTAGGGAGGATCTGGAGGACGACCCCCAACATGTTGGTAAGGTTCTTGATCCATTTCACCTTGATTCCATGGTGAAAATCAAAAATAAATTATGGATTTCTTCTTATTTCGATCTCCTCTTCAACCCTAGCCAATCTTTTCAACCTAAAGCTTGAGGATGAGATTAGGGGGAGTTGCAAAAGCTTCATCCACCATTGTTGGCGTGATCTTGGAGCTTTGGAGCTCAATTGGAGGTGGGTTTTATAACTTGAAACCCTAACTTTGTTGTTGCATTCAATTCCCCATCAAATAATGATCATTTCTCTATTTACAATTATCGATTTGGTTGATTGATGCAATCTTCATGGAAATCACAGTAGGTTTTGTGGGTCTAGATCTTGATGATGATGACATCATCATAAGCACACTCCTCCCAAAATATCTAGACCAAACAATTTCAATCAAATGTCCAAACGGTTTGTGTTTTGGAAGCAAACTGTTTCAAAATCGTTTAGTAGCAAACGGTTTCACCAAACCGCATGAGACCAAACGGTTTCAGACCTTTTGGTGATGTTGACCGGGGTTGACCATTTAGGGACTTATTCATAATGATCTAGGTTAAAGACCCAGCAATTATTATTGATTAACTCCAATCGGTTCATGAGTTGAAAGTCCATCAATCGCCTAAACCCTAATCGGGTTGAGTGCTGATTTTATAGGTGCTTGAGTGTGAAACTTGGGTTTATTGACCCAAACGGTTTCAAAATAATTTGGGAATCACCCAAATGGTCTCAAGACCGTTTGGAGGTCTATGGTTGAGTATGGTTAGGTATTTGAAGATTCAAACATATGGTATAAACTCTATTCGGCTAAGTGTTGATTTTGCAATTGAATGAGTTGATGCTTTGGGTTGATTGACCCAAATGGTTTCAAAACTATTTGGGGATCATACAAACGATCCCAAAACCGTTTGGGGTCACCCAAGACCATTTGGAGGTCCATGGTTGACTATGGTTAGGTGTTTAAAGATCTAAAGGTACTAAGTCGAAGTGCAATCAAATGCTGACTTATTGATCAATACAATGATCCAAACTTTGATTGATTTCCTTGGATTTTGATGTTGACATGGGCAAACTGTCTCAAGACCATTTGGAGGTCATCCAAACGACCTCAAGACCGTTTGGGGTCAGGTCATGTCCAATTTGGATGATGGTCTAATAGTTTTAAAGCAACTTGAATCGCATTGGTTAATGTTGAAGGATCATCGATTCCAAACCCTAATTCGGTTGATTCAAACCCTAATTGATGATCAATTGAGGGTTAATTGAGGATCAAATCAGTTGAAGGATTACCTAATTAACCCAATTGAAGTATGGTGATGGGTCCAATTGAAGATTGGTTACATGAATTCAATGATTGAAGGAATCAACATTGAGAACCCCAAATCGATTTGATAGGTTGAGACCATCTTTGGTCCATGCAATTTTGAGGAGGTTTGGACCAAAAGGTCTCAAGACCGTTTGAGACCAAACGATCCCAAACCGGTTGAGCCCGTGAAGTTTCAAAAGGTTCTTTAGCAAACAGTTTCAAGTACTTGCTTTAGCAAACGGTCTCAAGCACCATCTTTACCAAACGGTTTCAAACCGTTTGAACTTTGAAGGACTAAGACCGTTTGGGGCTCAAGTAGTCAAAATTAATTGAGGACTCAATTGGTTAATCCACTAGGACACCTTTTGTAATTGAAGATTCAATTGGTCAATTCAATTGGATGCCTTATTGATAACACCCAAATCTACGCATATTGTCTATGCATTTTATCTATAGTTTATTTTACCTTGGCCTTAATATGACCCCTCTTTGCTCATGTTTTAGTCCTTTTCTTATTTACTTAGATAAAATAACTAATTATCCAATTATGTAGCTAAATAGCCAATATTGGATTAGCATGCACCGAACACAGATGAACGACCTCTTTATACTCTCTCTATCCCTCCTAAACTGAGGCCCTGTAAAGTGTTTGTTTGATTTATAACCTAATGATGAGCACATATTCACTTCTATCTTAATCGCTATATTGGGCCCAGTTTAGTTCCTTTTATTTGCTTATATTGCCTAATTCACACCATACATCCTCTTTTAGCTTAATTGACTTTATCCCTATTTAATGGGATTTTATCCCTTTTTGCAGGACGAACTGGGGACTTGGGCCCAATCTCCTCGGCCCATCATACAACCGGGGTCTCTTTCCTTTCTTTTGTTATTCACTGCAATCGCGGGTCCTCATGTTTCTGCCCGCGGTCTTTCTTCTCGGCTCCACTTAACCCTAACACTCCAGCCCGTGACTCTTCCCCGCGCCCACGATTCTTCCCCGCGCCAGCGATCCTTCCTAGCTGCGACCGCGGCAATCAGCTCAACACCGCGACCGCGGCTTCTTCACTCATGCCTGTGATTCTCAATACCCGCGACCTGCCTCCATTTTGATCGCGACCACGATCTTTGCCGCGACCGCGGCATCATCTCCACTCAACGCCGTGACCGCGGCTTCTCCGCTTGCCCACGATTCTTCCCCATGCCCACGATCTTTCGTGGTTGCGACCGCGGCAATCTACTAATGCAGACCGCGACCTCGACTTTCCTCGCACTCACGCTCCCAGCAGACGGGCGCCTCAGTGACCTCAACGCCACGATCACGGCAGTGTCCAGGAACCACGCCCACGGTCCCATCTCCATCCACCGCCCACGGTCTGCACCTCCATCACTGCGAGCAATGCTTCCGCACTCCATCACCTTCCTAGTACAGGTCGTGCTCGAGACTCCCTACTTCCATCCTCTACCCACAGATGCATGCACGCTCCACCAATATCGACGCTCGCGGCCTGCAACAACCAGCAGCAACCTCATGACTACCTCTCTACCTAGATCGCAACCATCGACCCACAGCAGAAGACCTACGGTCTCCCTCTCCTCGCACCATCGCGACCTCGCCTCCTAGCCGCGCCTGCGGCTTTGCCTTCCAAGACCGTGACCCCTTTTTCACGAAGCCGTGACCTGCCACCCTCATGATCGCGACCGCAATCTTCTGTATCACAACCTGCATGCGACACCGAGGATTGCGACCGCGATCTTTGCCGCGATCACGGCTTTGTTCTGCTCGCGGTGTGTCTTCCTCGACCTGTTCTCCCCTCTCCGCCAACCACGATCTCCCGCCATCGCCTCTCACCACGGGCATTTGGCCTCTACACCTCGATTCCCTCTAGAAGCAGAGCTCGCGGTCCTCTCCTCCATAACCCCGCATCTCCATCGCCTGCCTACTCGCCAGGATCGTAACCGCGATTCCTCTAGTGGCTCCTATTTCCCTCACCCGCGGTCCACCTCCAAGGCAACCCACCGTAGGTCCTCCATCACCGTCGACCATCCACCTACAACTCACCTCCACCTTCATCCCAACACCACGATTCTACCCTAATCACAGCTGACTGCGGGCGGCAAATCTTCTCTGGATCGCGATCAAGGACAGGCACCACAACCTCCCGACCTGCTGCCAATGCATCCCTCTATTCTCCACTACAGATGCATCATCTCCGCCACCGATCCCTGCTAGCACCGTGACCCCTATCTCTCTACTACCCTTCAAGAAGTCACGACCAAGCAGTGAACAAACCCGCGCCCGCGGTCGGTGCAATGAGGAACCGCGATCAGTGTGGAAGTTGGTAATCGCGACCAAGCTAAGTGAAAAGGACCGTGACCTGCAAACACCGCGGTCGGTACCACAAAAATCGTGACCTGGCACAAGGGAATCGCGACCCGACCAAGAAAAGATCGCGATCGTGAAAAAGATCGTGACCTACAGAGCAGCTAATTGCGACCTCTTGTAAACTGACTTAAACGCACGTGCAAAGCACATGCCGCGTGCCCAGCCTCAGCCTATAAATAGAATGGTACCCCCTACCATTGGAGGGGGATCCAGATGCCGGAAGGCTGCCGGACTCGAGCCAAAGTCCCGTGGGAGTGTCCCGAGGTCCGAGAGGACCAAGACACTCAACCTATGTGCTCCAGCAGCCATGAGCCTCCACTCTCTCTCCTCCGTCTCCATCTCAGATCTATTCTCTCCAAGGGTGGAAACCAAGGAGAGAGTAGATATGTACTACGTTCACCCTCACCATCAAGGAGAGAGAAGATCTACATCACCGCCCTCATCCTCTATTGGTCTACTATCTCCATAGGCAGAAGCTGAGGAGAGAGAAGATCAGTCTACACCAACATCCTCTCACATCCACCGGGTGGCTGTTTCGAGTAGATCTAGAGAGAGAGAGAGAGCTAAGGAGTCGAGAAGGACAAATAGGAGAACCAAGGAATGAGATCCAGCCAGCACGGAGGCCTAGGAGTGAGAGCCACCTCTCCTCCACGGGCTAAATCTCTTTCTTTCTTCTCTTTCATTCTACTTTGTTCCTCGGTTTCTTGTACAAACGATGTTCATCCGTCTTTGTTCGGTGCTAACCATGCTTGTCTGTGGCTAGTTAGCTCCTTCTTGGCTGTGTAGCCCGATCTGGGCATGTATATGTACTTTTGCCTTAAGCAAGTAGATTCATATCATATCTAGTATGTTGCATGTTCTACTTTCTCTTTCAAGTGATGATTGCTAGTTTGGTTGATCTCTTACTAGTTTGAACTGCTATTTCTGCCTGTATCGAGAGATCTGCTGTAGGAATGGTTAAGATAAGATAGTTTGGATCCGAACCCGAGAGGAGGATGATCCAAGTTATTCTATTCCTAACATCCCAGAATATCCTAAGACCTGAGAGGGAACTTAGTATATTCCAAGGTGTTGATATGTCATTCCTTGAGAGAGGGTTGATGACATATCGTTGATGGTTTTAGTCACGCATCACGAGAGCGAGTGGGACGACCCGCAGGATAGATGCCACTGTGCGTACTAGATGCTTGTTTAGGCATTCGAGGGTTGTCTATGCCCGAGAACAAGTGCATAGACTGCCCCATTTGTGGTTACATAGCCAGGAACTCTCTTTCTCTGATTAGTAGAACCACGAGCTTTGTTTTGTTTTGTTTTACTTTTCTTTTCTTTGTTTTGTTTTAAATCGTGACAACTCGCTAGACTAGTTCTAGCATATATTTTCATCGCATATTGTTTTGGCTTATCTGACTATAGAAGGAAAATCCATGGTGTCTTAAACGTCACCACGTCCCTGTGTTTGACCCCGTATATCTACTTCGACCCCGTAATAAAAGTTGTGGGGGCCTAGAAGGTTTCGGGTTATAAATTTAAAAGCTTAATTCCTTCCTTTATCATGCATTCATATTCGGACGTGCGATTCAGGCCGATTAACTTTTGGCGCCGTTGCCGGGGACGTGGTTTTCCATGTTTACACGCCTAGTAGATTTTCGTTCTGTCACTATAAGTCTATATATACTTGCATAGTTTTCCTCTTTCTTTAAACATACTTGCTCATATATACTAAATACCTTTTGTTTTTCTTATACCTTTTCAGCCATGGATCTCGCTTCAGCAAGACAAGTCATCTTATCCACCTATCCCCCTAAGTTTTTCTGCAGTTCTGACTGTTGGCAAATAATTGAAGGTCGTGCTCTACAACTAGTCGAGTTATACTCACCTCCACCGTCGTCATATGTTGAAATTCCCACAAAGGAGACTGCCAGTCAACCATCGACTCCTGTACTATCATGGGATCAAGAATTGATTAAGGCAGTGGAATTAGCTGGAGAAAGTGTCAAGGCACTCACCTCCCTAGTTCCCCATCTCCAAGAAAACATCGATCCGCTCCAGCAATTATTAGACAAGCAGGAGCATCATCTCAAAGTAGCCACCGAGGATGCAGACCGCAGTAGAAGTCTACTTCAAACTATTGAACAAGGATTCATCCTAAAGCATCAGTTTGATACAGTGGGTTCCCCTTATATGTGCATGTCAGAATTGACAGGTCTCGAAAGCATTACTGCTTAAGTACAACAACTTCATGATAAAGATGTTGAATAAGGCAAGAGGCTCCAAGAGCTCATCGATTTGGTTACAATCCAATTACAACTACCATCACAAGACAACGAAGGTGTTAGTCATCAAGACCATTCCATTGGGTCTGAAGTGGAGTGTGCATCACCATCCTATTCAGACCATCAACTGGATTCACCAGTATTTTTCTGTGAAGACCAACCCATTCCGGGAAACCCTTCATTCTATCCATATGATCCAGCTGATGAACCAATGGAAGAGATGAGTAATAGACATGAATGGTTCGATGATGACAACAATGAATACTCCTATCCTCACAATGACATCCAAACAACCTCGCATCCAGAAGGTTGGTTTGAGGAAACAGAGTCAGATATTGAATCAGACCAGAGTGACGTCTCTCATATTGAGACTTGTCACTTCACTTTGAGCAGTACGCCAACCATGGTCTGGAACAACTTGTTCAATGACAATGACAACGATAGCTGCTCGACATGGAGCAGTGAGTATACTGATGACGACGAGCTAGAGCAGCACAAGCCACCATTTGCCACCATCCCTTTACAAGGTTTGGTGGAACTCAAGGGAACTAGATGGATAGTTCACTACAACATGGTTGTTGAGCATGAAGACACCCCTGACTACACGCCAGGTGATAAGCTTGGGGTGGTAGAACCACAAACTAATTCTTTAGGGGGTACTTCTTGCACGGAAGATGATAGGATGACTCAGACTGTACATGAAGATCTATCTGAGCATCCAACCTCAAGTGTAGAGATGGAGAGAGAAGATATGAGTCCTCAAGATGACGTCCAACCTCTCTCATCCATCTCATCCTATGTCAACATCCCAGTACCTTCATTTTCAGATTCATATAATGAAAGGTACCCTGAGGATGATATGCCGAAGAATTCATCCCGGTGCAGTTCAAGCCACTTCCAACACAAAGATGACTTCACCGAGTCGCCAGATTTCACTTTTCTTCTTCAAACTCGGCAGGGCCAGCACATCCGCCTATTCTACTCATATTATGTGGAGGAGCCCGTCGGCAAGACACAGGCGGCACTGGTCCCAAAACTAAGGATTTGGGATCCCAGTGTCGGTATCGTGGGGCAGCCACCCCCTTTTCTCTTACCCACCCTCCTTCCCTTTTACTACAATAAATTTTTCTTTTCATGTTCTTGTTAGTTAGTTTCTTTCCTCTAACTATTTTATATCATCGCATCCATGCATCATCTTTAGAACTTCAATAAATTCCATTAAAATCATGCATTCCTGTCTCACTATCTCAAGTTTGAGTCTTGCTCGAGGATGAGCAAAATTTTAAGCTTGGGGTGGTGGGCTTCACCCTTCTTTCTCTTCACCCTTCTGGCATGCATGTTTATTTCCTACATTTGGTTTTAAAATTTAAAAAAAAAATCTGCTTTTTAGCATTGCAATTATGGCTATATGGTGCGAATCTAATGGATAAATGCTTGACTTTATGCCTAGATGCACAGTTTTTATCTTAAAAATTACTTGATCTTTTGCTTGACTTGCTCTTTGACTCTTTCCTTGAGTTGGGTAATAAATCTAAGGTTATGTCTCTTTTTCATAGCTTAAAGCTAGATTCCCTTGATCTATGTCGTGAATGGTGAACTCATGATAAAGGACCGTTGGAATGAGCTAAAACACGATCAACGAATCCTAGCTGTGGATTCACAAGCTTGCCTTTATTCTAAGGATTCTTGAATCATAATTGCAAGTTTTCACACAGGTATCAACAGATCAATGATGAGCTTTGAGCTATGATCAAGATGAAGTGTTTTCCTTGATGGACTATGTGCCTTCTCACACTAGATTGAGTCAAAAGATGAAAAATATAAAAATGTGCAAAAGAGGCTTGGCCGCCCACAAAATCCCAAAAATATCTATATAGTTCTCACCCAAGCCTAAAAATAGAATGCAGATGATAAAAGCCTGAGTGTGAACAATAAAAGAGTGTTATTTTCTCTTTTAGGAGAGTTGAGGATGGTGCCCAGTCGGTGTATGACTGCGCTCACGAACGCGGGTATGTCGTGCCTGGTAGTATCACTCTAAAAGCTCGTTAGAGAGTCATTAGGAACCCTAGGTGACCTATGAGATCATCTCAGTAGCAGGGTTAGTTCGAGCAAAGTACGAGGAGTTCGTCTCACTGCTTTGGACCAACTGGTTCGGACTGCAGGGACTATTGCTCGCTACATGGACCAATCTAACGCAGATCGAGATCCTCAGAAGTCATTAGAGTCTTTTTGCTTTGTTTCTTAAGGACATGAATAAGTGAGAGGCGCGATGTTCCAGATTGGTATGCATGTTGTAAAGACCATGTCTCTACTATTAAACATGATAAACAAAAACACCAAATGTGTGGCAGCGGAAGAAATAAAACTTGACTTTATTCAAAATGTATAAAGAGTACATTATAAAATTTCCATAAAGGAAGTACAACTTTATACAAGCACAAGGATCTAGGTAGAGGAAAACTTAGACTAACCCAATATTGTCTCCAAACAAACTACTATAAACATAAAAGCAACCATGATCACTCAAGCTATATATTCCTTTCTTCTTATCCTATCCGTAGCCTTGGGTCCACCAAGCTTCCACTGCGCACTCTGATCCTAACCTGGATGGTTGGGGTCATCCAGCAAGAGAAAGATAAAAGGTATGTGTCAATCAAAAGGAATATGACCAATAATAATATAAAGCTTTGCAATATAAAAGATTCTCTACAATAAGAGATTTCAAAAGAAATGAGGCAAATATATGAATATGAGAGAGAGAAACTGCCACATTTAAATATCAACAATTATCACATTTGCATGAATATAAATTATGACTCAACATCCTCTCAATGTAGGGTGAGGCACCTACCGGACCTCACCAATGGCAGGGGGACTAAAACCCCAGTGCCTAAAAAGTGGCAGGGGGAATAAAACCCCAGTGCCTAATATATAAAATGGCAGGGGGACTAAAACCCCAGTGCCTGGCAGGAGGACTAAAACCTCAGTGCCCTGTGGGTGGTTTGTACTCATGTACACTACATTGTCAATTGGCCAATAACTATATCATGCATAAACATTCACTTGGCAGCATAGTGAAAAGTAACAAGATAGCATTGGGAATAAAACCCAAATAAACAAAAAACAAGACCTTCATAGGTCACAACCATATCCAAGAGTTCCAAGAATTAAGAGAGCCAACAAGCATCAACATTATACAATGTTCCAAATATTTCAAAAGGATAAGCCAACATAGGCAACAAAAAGATTAAAGCATTTCCAAGTAAAGGAGGCATCATATGTAGAAGCATGATTCACATGTTCTAAAGAATGAGCCACAATGGCATTAGAAGCTAGCATAAAATAAGTAAAGAGACAAATATGCATTTAGGAGAATAAAAAGGCTAGCACAATAATGATTGTGGGGTTGGAAAAGACCCAACTGAGAGATTAGGATTGTTTGCACAATAATCATTCACATCCATCCATAGAGATCACATATATGAATAGGGTCCACATATTAAATTAGGCTACACATACACAATAGGGTACACATACTGAAATAGGGCTCACATACAAAATATGTTTCACATACTAGAATAGGGTGCACATACATAGGAGCCACATACATAATAGGGTGCACATACATAGGAGTCACATACATAAAATAGGCTTCACATACGAAATAAGTTTCACATACATAATAGGGTGCACATACCTTAGATTAAATACATTACCATCACATCCACCAAACAGATTGTATCACCATCTCATTATATCTTAGTTATAAACATAACACATGTATTAATATATATAAAAACATAAATCATAGGAAAAACCCTAATTTTACAAAACTACGATTTAAGGTTCAAAACCAAGCCCAAACGATTACACATAATCTCCTGATTAAGAAAACATATTTTATTATATAAAACAGAGTTAAAATGAATTAAATATGTATTTTAAAACATTTAACATACTAAAAATGCCAATCAAAGCAAACTTCGGAAACCCCTTGAGAATCAGGTCTCAAAAATCATAAAATCAGATTCTTCGTTAAAAATCCTTTCCATCGACTATTTATTCGTATTTTTCTGACCAAGGATTCATTTATTATGAATTAAACGATCCCAGCCAATCGGAAATTAAGAAAAAGCTACGTAGGCAAAATAAAAACGATTGGGCGCCACAGTGGCCGGACCCGCGCTGACATGGGCCAATCATCTTTGGCCATGTCAGCCGGTCCAGGCTCGCTATGCCTAGGTCAAAGGCGATTGAGAAAAGATGAAGTTACTAAAATACCCCTTACCCGATAAATCCATTTTATCCACTCAGTGAGGGTAGGAGGGTCATTCGTATGTAATCAGCCTTTGCAAATGAGTAACAAAACCTAGGGTGCAATTATAAGATTGCCCCTACGATCTAAAGCTAACGATTGAAGTAGCGAGGGACTCCAGGGTCATTCCCTGACCTGCGATCATCGTTCGCTAGCCATGGCGATGGCAGGTATCTGGAGCTCGACTCCTCGACCCCAACTCGCCATGAGGGCGCAACTCCACGAACTGAACCCGGGAAGAGAATCCCCATGGTCTCCCGAAGTCAAGGAGCCCAATCAATAGCCGATACATGCTCGAGAGACCAAGAAACCATGTCGACCCGGCCGGGAAACAGAGGAAACGGAAAACCGATCAAAAGTTTGAACCCGAGGAGAAAGATCAGAGATGGGCACTCCAACGTGTTCGCGGACGCAAGGTGAATCAAGCGAAGTCGTCGGCGAGGGCGGAGAACCACCAGAACACCAAAAGCGCAGGTGGCGGCGGAGTACAAAACTGTGGTCTATAGGACCAGGCGTTCGGGGGTATCGCGAGGTGATCTGAGGGTTGGGGAAGCTCACCGCATACTCAATTGGGGTATGGCAGAGCGGAACGCCGCTGCGAGCTCACCGTCGCCGGAGAAGAAGGTCGACTAGGTCAGAGCAGCCGAGGGTGCGGGGGAACTAATTGAAGGAGGAGGAAGGAAGTACGAAGCCTGAGGGTCGTTTCTAGAGCCTTATATAGGCGCAGGGGATGCCGTGGCTGTCTCTGCGATTCCATGGTGGAGAGGAGGAGGTTGCCGATTTTGGGCGTTTCGTCAAAACAGAGAGAGAGGTGATGAGGTGTGGCTCGATTGAAGCGTCTCAACGAGACGGACTCAACGCACAAGTAATCTCGCAAAGAGGTGAAGGAGGGAGAGAGATCGAGTTCGGGGAAGATGGCTGCTGTGAAACAGTTGTAGATCGCGCGGGCGAGGGTTGGAGACGATGCTCTGATCGTCGAATATGGGCATAAGGTCAGATGATGAAGATCTAGCCGTTTGATGGTGCTGAAGATGAAAGGGGCGCGTGACAGAGCAAAAAATAACGGAACTATAGCGTTACAGATCGAGTAAATGAATCGATTAATGCACTACACTATATTAAAAGCTAATAAATCCCTTAGAGAGGTCAAATCAACTCCAAATAACACCAAAATTTAACCAAAGGCTGATAATGACGAATATCACAATGCTATGCAATCACTTTCTCGTTTAATGCATAATAAGACCCTTAATAAATATATAGCTCATAAAAGAGTATAATAATATATTAAAATCAAGGAATTATATGAAAAAGCTTATTAATGAGAAACATGTGAGTAATATCGAGATATAAAACACACTAAGATACAAATAATCATTTCTCAACAAAATAACATATTAATATGAATTAAAATCATATTTCGATGAGAGAGAAACAATAAAGGTTAATATACACATATATGAACTCAAATACACATTATTAATAATATATTTATCCAAAAAGCTCCAAATAAACATAATCTAATATATTATCCCATAAAGACCAAATTACATAATTAACCCTAACTTATCTCCTAATGTGGGTTATTTGTGCAAACACCCCTTCATTTACATAAATGAGGGTAAATAGTGATTTCAACATCAAATTGTGCTTAAATTGCACAAGGAGTCCAAGAATGATCCAAAAGGATGTGAAATTTATAGAAAAGGTCCAAATGGACTCGAAGGTCAAGAAAAGCTCAAAAGTGGGTAAATTGCATGGAAGACCCTGAGATTCAGTATGTTACAGCACACCACCCCTTAAAGAGGATTTCGTCCCCGAAATCACAACAAGAGGAAATAGAGGGTGAGTGTGTAACATCCCAACCATAAACACTAGGTTATAACCCTTAATCTAGGGTACAACACCAAATCTACATAAGTCAGGTATTACTAAGGTTTCCACCAAACCTATATCATTTTATCCAACTCAACATAATTAGCATCTTTGCCTAATTAGCACAAACTCTAACATAAAAAGGCAGCATACCTATTATACTATCACTTGTGCCACATTTTATTCAAACCATTATATCTCAATATGTGTATTTCCCTTATCAAGGGTTTTAGGCACAATTAGGGTTTACTAAGCCATTACAACATATACTAAACCATTCCCAACAACAATTAATGTATTAGGTCAAAACCTAAATAACTCAATATTATTATCCATTAACTACATCATGTGGGATTATGCCATATAATTTTGGGTGAGAGCCATATAATATTATCCAACAAATTATTAATCTAATAACAAGTCTAAGGGTGTATGGCTTATCACAACATCTAACATACTCATATCCATGACATCATTAATCATTTTCTCTTATAACACTAATTACTATGAATTAACATCACATTATATGAATCAAATTACTCATTATCATATTACTGATTTGATTCATAAACCAATAAGATGATCAATAAGATGTATTTTAGTGAACAAGGTGATATGCCTAACATGTGTTGATAATTAGGTCACAAATATGATGAAGTGATTATAATTCATTTACATGCATTAAGGTATATCATGTGATGACACCTAATGTCACTAGAGTATCATGAAAGGCATTAAGGGTTTATATATACATATGTTGTCAAGGCTAGATGATTACATCTTAGGGTTTAGGTCAACATGACCATTACATATTAAAGCATCCTTAGGGTGTATTTTACCATACACATTTTACCATTAGGGTGACTTAATCAAAACTATGCATATTCACATATGAATAATTAATTATAATGTGCATCAAGAGTATATTAAGGTTCAAGCATAAGGATTATGTGACTTATCCATTAGTTATAATCAAACAAGATGAATTACAATCATATAAGGTTTGTTCAACTCTCACTAAACCCATGTCTAAGGAGTTAGAGTTTCTTGATTTCAAGACATTGAGGGACTCCAACCCCCTAAAGAGGATTTCGTCCTCGAAATCAACAACTCCAAAATCTAACAAGGTACTAACACTACTCTTCCACTCAAAGGGTTGACTAAGTCAAACTACTTCATTGGTATAAGATCCAACACTAAAAGTTTTACTAAACTCTATCTTCCAACTCAAGGTATAACATAGGGCATAGGGTACACCAAACCCTAAACATAGAAATCTAAGGCTCACATAAGATACTTAGGGATTACGAGATGATTTTTGTTTGAGAAAAGAAATCAAATCATCATATAAGGGTTTCTAGGGTTACTCAACAATAAGGTAATGTCTAAAGGTAGACTATTTCGAGCTGTCCGTTTCAGATCAGGCCAGGCCAGGTCATATGAGCTCAGGAGTCCTCGTTACCAAGCTAGTGGGGCGGAGGAAAATATTGCCAGCCCCCAAGCTCTGACCCTTTCTAGACACCATCACTTTCAACTTCTTGCTCTAATAGTTACTCAATAAAATTTTTACCAAAAAGTTGACAAATTTTATTTCTAATATGAAATTATTATGATCCTAAATCAAACATTCTTCATAGGTTAACTCTAAGGTGAAAAACTTACTAAAGGGAAACTAGATGAGATAAGGGTTCTAACTAGGAGACAATTTTGAACTAGTCAAGAATCCGACTACCTTGATGCTCTGATACCATGTTGTAAAGACCATGTCTCTACTATGAAACATGATAAACAAAAACACCAAATGTGTGGCAGCGGAAGAAATAAAACTTGACTTTATTCAAAATTTATAAAGAGTACATTATAAAATTTCCATAAAGGAAGTAAAACTTTATACAAGCACAAGGATCTAGGTAGAGGAAAACTTAGACTAACCCAATATTGTCTCCAAACAAACTACTATAAACATAAAAGCAACCATGATCACTCAAGATATATATTCCTTTCTTCTTATCCTATCCGTAGCCTTGGGTCCACCAAGCTTCCACTGCGCACTCTGATCCTAACCTGGATGGTTGGGGTCATCCAGCAAGAGAAAGATAAAAGGTATGTGTCAATCAAAAGGAATAGGACCAATAATAATATAAAGCTTTGCAATATAAAATATTCTCTACAATAAGAGATTTCAAAAGAAATGAGGCAAATATATGAATATGAGAGAGAGAAACTGCCACATTTAAATATCAACAATTATCACATTTGCATGAATATAAATTATGACTCAACATCCTCTCAATGTAGGGTGAGGCACCTACCGGACCTCACCAATGGCAGGGGGACTAAAACCCCAGTGCCTAAAAAGTGACAGGGGGAATAAAACCCCAGTGCCTAATATATAAAATGGCAGGGGGACTAAAACCCCAGTGCCCGACAGGAGGACTAAAACCTCAGTGCCCTGTGGGTGGTTTGTACTCATGTACACTACATTGTCAATTGGCCAATAACTATATCATGCATAAACATTCACTTGGCAGCATAGTGAAAAGTAACAAGATAGCATTGGGAATAAAACCCAAATAAACAAATAACAAGACCTTCATAGGTCACAACCATATCCAAGAGTTCCAAGAATTAAGAGAGTCAACAAGCATCAACATTATACAATGTTCCAAATATTTCAAAAGGACAAGCCAACATAGGCAACAAAAAGATTAAAGCATTTCCAAGTAAAGGAGGCATCATATGTAGAAGCATGATTCACATGTTCTAACGAATGAGCCACAATGGCATTAGAAGCATAAAATAAGTAAAGAGACAAATATGCATTTAGGAGAATAAAAAGGCTAGCACAATAATGATTGTGGGGTTGGAAAAGACCCAACTGAGAGATTAGGATTGTTTGCACAATAATCATTCACATCCATCCATAGAGATCACATATATGAATAGGGTCCACATATTAAATTAGGCTACACATACACAATAGGGTACACATACTGAAATAGGGCTCACATACAAAATATGTTTCACATACTAGAATAGGGTGCACATACATAGGAGCCACATACATAATAGGGTGCACATACATAGGAGTCACATACATAAAATAGGCTTCACATACAAAATAAGTTTCACATACATAATAGGGTGCACATACCTTAGATTAAATACATTACCATCACATCCACCAAACAGATTGTATCACCATCCCATTATATCCTAGTTATAAACATAACACATGTATTAATATATATAAAAACATAAATCATAGGAAAAACCCTAATTTTACAAAACTACGATTTAAGGTTCAAAACCAAGCCCAAACGATTACACATAATCTCCTGATTAAGAAAACATATTTTATTATATAAAACAGAGTTAAAATGAATTAATTATGTATTTTAAAACATTTAACATACTAAAAATGCCAATCAAAGCAAACTTCGGAAACCCCTTGAGAATCAGGTCTCAAAAATCATAAAATTAGATTCTTCGTTAAAAATCCTTTCCATCGACTATTTATTCGTATTTTTCTGACCAAGAATTCATTTATTATGAATTAAACGATCCCAGCCAATCAGAAATTAAGAAAAAGCTACGTAGGCAAAATAAAAATGATTGGGCGCCACAGTGGCCGGACCCGCGCTGACATGGGCCAATCATCTTTGGCCATGTCAGCCGGTCCAGGCTCGCTATGTCTAGGTCAAAGACGATTGAGAAAAGACGAAGTTACTATAATACCCCTTACCCGATAAATCCATTTTATCCACTTAGCGAGGGTAGGAGGGTCATTCGTATGTAATCAGCCTTTGCAAACGAGTAACAAAACCTAGGGTGCAATTACAAGATTGCCCCTGCGATCTAAAGCTAACGATCGAAGTAGCGAGGGACTCCAGGGTCATTCCCTGACCTGCGATCATCGTTCGCTAGCCATGGCGATGGCAGGTATCTGGAGCTCGACTCCTCGACCCCAACTCGCCATGAGGGCGCAACTCCACGAACTGAACCCGGGAAGAGAATCCCCATGGTCTCCTGAAGTCAAGGAGCCTGATCAATAGCCGATACATGCTCGAGAGACCAAGAAACCATGTCGACCCGGCCGGGAAACAGAGGAAACGGAAAACCGATCAAAAGCTTGAACACGAGGAGAAAGATCAGAGATGGGCACTCGAACGTGTTCGCGGACGCAAGGTGAATCAAGCGAAGTCGTCGGCGAGGGCGGAGAACCACCAGAACACCAAAAGCGTAGGTGGCGGCGGAGGACAAAACCTTGGTCTATAGGACCAGGCGTTCGGGGGTATCGCGAGGTGATCTGAGGGTTGGAAACTGAAGATTGAGGGTTGGGGAAGCTCACCGCATACTCAATTGGGGTATGGCAGAGCGGAACGCCGCGGTGAGCTCGCCGTCGCCGGAGAAGAAGGTCGACTAGGTCAGAGCAGCCGAGGGTGCGGGGGAACTAATTGAAGGAGGAGGAAGGAAGTACGAAGCCCGAGGGTCGTTTCTAGAGCCTTATATAGGCGTAGGGGATGCCGTGGCTGTCTCTGCGATTCCATGGTGGAGAGGAGGAGGTTGCCGACTTTGGGCGTTTCGTCAAAACAGAGAGAGAGGTGATGAGGTGTGGCTCGACTGAAGCGTCTCGACGAGACGGACTCAACGCACAAGTAATCTCGCAAAGAGGTGAAGGAGGGAGAGAGATCGAGTTCGGGGAAGATGGCTGCTGTGAAACGGTTGTAGATCGCGCGGGCGAGGGTTGGAGACGATGCTCTGATCGTCGGATATGGGCATAAGGTCAGATGATGAAGATCTAGCCGTCCGATGGTGATGAAGATGAAAGGGGCGCGTGACAGAGTGAAAAATAATGGAACTATAGCGTTACCGATCGAGTAAATGAATCGATTAATGCACTACACTATATTTAAAGCTAATAAATCCCTTAGAGAGGTCAAATCAACTGCAAATAACACCAAAATTTAACCAAAGGCTGATAATGACGAATATCACAATGCTATGCAATCACTTTCTCGTTTAATGCATAATAAGACCCTTAGTAAATATATAGCTCATAAAAGAGTATAATAATATATTAAAATCAAGGAATTATATGAAAAAGCTTATTAATGAGAAACATGTGAGTAATCTCGAGATATAAAACACATTAAGATACAAATAATCATTTCTCAACAAAATAACATATTAATATGAATTAAAATCATATTTCGAGGAGAGAGAAACAATAAAGGTTAATATACACATATATGAACTCAAATACACATTATTAATAATATATTTATCCAAAAAGCTCCAAATAAACATAATCTAATATATTACCCCATAAAGACCAAATTACATAATTAACCCTAACTTATCTCCTAATGTGGGTTATTTGTGCAAACACCCCTTCATTTACATAAATGAGGGTAAATAGTGATTTCAACATCAAATTGTGCTTAAATTGCACAAGGAGTCCAAGAATGATCCAAAAGGATGTGAAATTTATAGAAAAGGTCCAAATGGAATCGAAGGTCAAGAAAAGCTCAAAAGTGGGTAAATTGCATGGAAGACCCTGAGATTCAGTATGTTACACATGTATTCATGGTGATAGCTCATTACTCATCATCTGCTTGATCACCTATGTGATAATTCTTTCATATCTAATAATTATGATTCAACCCTCATGAGTATAGGTAGGTTGTAGTGAATTCACTTAATCTTGCCTGGACACTCTTTAATCTTGCTTTGGCAGGACTGTGGTTGATTCGGTGGGGGTGTGTTCTGAAATGACATGGATCAAGAGTTTTGATGCTTTAAACTATTTTTCTTAACCTTAGCATCTATTTCCAAGCTTAATTTGGATGTTATCCTTTTGTTCTTTGAGCACAGTCTTGCTTGAGGACAAGCAAGTTTTAAGCTTGAGGTAGTTGATAACACCCAAATCTACGCATATTTTCTATGCATTTTATCTATAGTTTATTTTACCTTGGCCTTAATATGCCCCCTTTGCTCATGTTTTAGTCCTTTTCTTATTTACTTAGATAAAATAACTAATTATCCAATTATGTAGCTAAATAGCCAATATTGGATTAGCATGCACCGAACACAGATGAACGATCTCTTTATACTCTCTCTATCCCTCCTAAACTGAGGCCCTGTGAAGTGTTTGTTTGATTTATAACCTAATGATGAGCACATATTCACCTCTGTCTTAATCGCTATCTTGGGCCCAGTTTAGTTCCTTTTATTTGCTTATATTGCCTAATTCACATCATACATCCTCTTTTAGCTTAATTGACTTTATCCCTATTTAATGGGATTTTATCCCTTTTTGTAGGACGAACTGGGGACTTGGGCCCAATCTCCTCGGCCCATCATACAACCGGGGTCTCTTTCCTTTCCTTTATTATTCACTGCAATTGCGGGTCCTCATGTTTCTACCCGCAGTCTTTCTTCTCGGCTCCACTTAACCCTAACACTCCTGCCCGTGATTCTTCCCCACGCCCGCGATCTTTCCTAGCCACGACCACGACAATCTGCTCAACACCGCGACCAATATCTACACTCAACGCCGCGACCACGACTTCTTCACTCATGCCCGTGATTCTCAATACCCACGACCTGCCTCCCTTTTGATCGCGACCATGATCTTTGTCGCGATCACAACATCGTCTCCACTCAACGCCACGACCGCGACTTCTCCACCTGCCCGCGATTCTTCCCCGCGCCTGCGATCTTTCGTAGTCACGACCGTGGCAATCTGCTAATGCAGACCGCGACCTCAACTTTCCTCGCACTCACGCTCCCAGCAGACGGGCGCCTCAGTGACCTCAACGCCACAATCACGGAAGTGTCCAAGAACCGCGCTCGCGGTCCCATCTCCGTCCACCGCCCACGGTCTACACCTCCATCACTGTGAGAAATGCTTCTACACTCCATCACCTTCTTGGTACAGGTCGTGCTCGAGACTCCCTGCTTCCATCCTCTGCCCACGGATGCATGCACCCTCCACCATTATCGACGCTTGCAGCCTGCAACAACCAACATAAACCTCATGACTACCTCTCTACCTAGATCGCAACCATCACCCCACAGCAGAAGACCTACGGTCTCCCTCTCCTTGCACCATCACGACCTCGCCTCCTAACCGTGCCCGTGGCTTTGCCTTCCAAGACCGTGACCCCTTTTTCACAAAGCCGCAACCTGCCACCCTCATGATCGCAACCGCGATCTTCCGCATCACAACCTGCCCGTGACACTGAGGATTGCGACTGTGATCTTTTCCGCGATCGTGGCTTTGTTCTGCTCGCGGTGTGTCTTCCTCGACCTGTTCTCCCCTATCTACCAACCACGATCTCCCACCATCGCCTCTCACCATGGGCATTCAACCTCTACACCTCGATTCCCTCTAGCAGTAGAGCTCGCGATCCTCTCCTCCATAACCCCACATCTCCATCTCCTGCCTACTCACCAGGATCGTGACCGCGATTCCAAGATCGCGACCGTGATTCCAAGATCGCGACTGCGATTCCTCTAGTGGCTCCTATTTCCCTCACCTGTGGTCCACCTCCAAGGCAACCCACCGTAGGTCCTCCATCACCATCGACCATCCACCTACAACTCACCTCCACCTTCATCCCAACACCACGATTCTTCCCTAATCACAGCTGACTGCGGGTGGCAAATATTCTCTGGATCGCGATCAAGGACATGCACCACAGCCTCCCGACCTGCTGTCAAGGCATCCATCTATTCTCCACTGCAGATGCATCATCTCCGCCACCGATCCCTGCTAGCGCCGTGACCCCTATCTCTCTGCTACCCTTTAAGAAGTTGTGACCAAGCAGTGAATAAACCCGCGCCCGCAGTCGGTGCAATGAGGAACTGTGATCAGTGTGGAAGTTGGTAATCACGACCAAGCTAAGGGAAAAGGACCGCGACCTACAAACACCGCGGTCTAGCACAAGGGAATCGCGACCCGGCCAAGAAGAGATCGCAATCGTGAAAAAGATCGTGACCTGCAGAGCAGCTAATTGCGACCTCTTGTAAATTGACTTAAATGCACGTGCAAAGCACATGCCGCATGCCCAGCCTCAACCTATAAATAGAATGGTACCCCCTACCATTGGAGGGGGATCCAGACGCCAGAAGACTTTCGGACTCGAGCCAGAGCCCCATGGGAGTGTCCCGAGGTTCGAGAGGACCAAGACACTCAACCTACGTGCTCTAGCAGCCACGAGCCTCCACACTCTCTCTCTCTCCTCCGTCTCCATCTCAGATCTATTCTCTCTAAGGGTGGAAACTAAGGAGAGAGTAGATCTGTGCTACGTTCACCCTCACCATCAAGGAGAGAGAAGATCTACATCACCGCCCTCGTCCACTGCTGGTCTATGATATCCATAGGTAGAAGCTGAGGAGAGAGAAGATCAGTCTACACCAACATCCTCTCACATCCACCGGGCAGCTATTTTGAGCAGATCTAGAGAGAGAGAGCTAATGAGTCCAGAAGGATAAAGAGGAGGACCAAGGAACGAGATCCGGCCTGCACAGAGGTCGAGGAGAAAGAGACACCTCTCCTCCACGGGCTAAATCTCTTTCTTTCTTCTCTTTCATTATACTATGTTCCTCGGTTTCTTGTACAAACGATGTTCATCCGTCTTTGTTCGGTGCTAACCGTGCTTGTTTGTGTCTAGTTAGCTCCTTCTTGGCTATGTAGCCCGATCTGGGCATGTATATGTACTTTTGCCTTAAGCAAGTAGATTCATATCATATCTAGTATGTTGCATGTTCTACTTTCTCTTTCTAGTGATGATTGCTAGTTTGGTTGATCTCTTACTAGTTTGAACTGCTATTTCTGCCTGTATCGAGAGATCCACTATGGAATGGTTAAGATAAGATAGTTTGGATCCGAACCCAAGAGGAGGATGATCCAAGGTATTTTGTTCCTATCATCCCAGAATATCCTAAGACCTGAGAGGGAACTTAGTATATTCCGAGGTGTTGATATGTCATTCCTTGAGAGAGGGTCGATGACATATCGTTGATGGTTTTAGTCACACATCGCGAGAGCGAGTGGGATGACCTGCAGGATAGATGCCACTGTGCGTACTAGATGCTTGTTTAGGGGTTTGAGGGTTGTCTACGCCCGAGAACGAGTGCATAGACTGTCCCGTTTGTGGTTACATAGCCAGGAACTCTCTTTCTCTGATTAGTAGAACCACGAGCTCTGTTTTGTTTTGTTTTGCTTTTCTTTTCTTTGTTTTGTTTTAAATCGTGACAACCCGCTAGACTAGTTCTAGCATATATTTTCATCGCATATTGTTTTGGCTTATCTGAATATAGAAGGAAAATCCATGGCGTCTTAAACGTCACCACGTCCCTGTGTTCGACCCTGTATATCTACTTCGACCCCGTAATAAAAGTTGCGGGGGCCTAGAAGGTTTTGGGTTATAAATTTAAAAACTTGATTCCTTCCTTTATCACACGTTCATATTCAGACGTGCGATTCAAGCCGGTCACTTATGTAATGGAGGTCCAATGTAATCGAATCTCTTGAGAATTAAGATGATGAATGATCCATTGATCCAATGATGATTAGTAATGATAATCAATGAAGGTACAAAGGTTGAATCCCTAATAGTACCTAAGTGATTAGTGCCAATTAAGGGATAAACCCTAATTGCCTATAAGAACAATGACTTGGTACATTATGTTAATCATAATTGTATGTACTTGATTGAAGGGTTGATGTAACCTAATCAAGTTGAGAGGATGATGGAAAGGAATTCATACATGAGTAGTGATCATGTGATGAATAGGGTATGATCCATAATAAAGAGATCATGAAACCCTAATCAAGAAGGTTGTTGAACCCCAATCCCTAATTTAGAGAAATATCAGATGTAACCCAAACCTAGGGTAATGTTGAAAGGATTAAGATGGGAAATACCTTAATCTAATATAAGTTGATAACTTAAGAAATTTGGAAGTAATGAGGTAAGTGATACATCAAGATATGAAAGACTTCACAGTTAGCATCTCAAAGTTGATATACTTTGATAACTATGAAATCCTAATGTGATATGGGAAACCTTAACCCTAAATTGGGTAATGGGACATGAGAAATCATAATATGATATGAATAGTAAGCCCTAACCCTATTGAGGGAATAGTGGTGTTACTATTGTATTACATGAGGTGATATGTTATTGTTGCCTAGTGAGAGGTGACAAGATGTGTAATGACCCATTGAGCCATATGATTAGATGTTGCCTAGTGAGAGGTGACAAGATATTTATGGGCCTTATGAGCCATGAGAATAATTGTGGCATAGTGAAAGGTACCAAGATGATTATAAAAGTTTATTGTAAGAAATGATAACATTTTAATAAACTTAATAAAAGGAACAATTGTATTCAATAAATAATGTGAAAAGCTATGAAGGCTAACCTCAGGGTTCAGAGCCTAGAGAAGGATGTGATGATCAATGATGAGTTAAAGGAATTTATATACCATGATCTGTGTAATCAGGAGTGGTTAGAGTCCACTGCCTGGCTGTGTAATTAGGAGTGGTTAGAGTCCACTGCCTGGCTGTGTAATCAGGATTGGTTAAAGTCCAATACCTGGCAGAGGCATGAAGCCTGTAATCAGGAGTGGTTAGAGTCCACTGCCAGGCTGTGTAATCAAGAGTGGTTAGAGTCCACTGCCTGGCTGTGTAATCGGGATTGGTTAAAATCCAATACCTGGCAGAGGCATGAAGCCTATAAACCACATGATTAGCATAGTCTAATACATGGAATGCACAGGATTGGCTAACTCCCAATACCTGAAATAATAACACAGGATTGGCTAACTCCTAATACCTAGAATAATAACATAGGATTGGCTAACTCCCAATACCTGGAGTAATAACATAGGATTGGCTAACTCCCAATACTTGGAATAATAACACAGGATTTGCTAACTCCCAATACCTGGAATAATAATACAGGATTGGCTAACTCCCAATACCTAGAATGCATAGGATTGGCTAACTCCCAATACTTGGAATAATAACACATGATTGGTAATAACCCAATACCTAGAATAGTTGCACAGGATTGACATAGATCAATACATGGAATAGTTGTACATGATTGACATAGATGAATACCTGGAATAGTTGCATAGGATTGACATAGATTAATACTTGGAATAGTTGCACAAGATTGACATAGATCAATACCTAGAATAGTTTCACAAGATTGACATAGTTCAATACTTGGAATGGATACACAGGAATATTATAACTCTAATGCTTGTACTAGTTGCACATGATTGGTGTAATCCAATGCCTGGAATATTTATATAGGATTGGTATAGACCAATGCCTGAATAAGACATGATGTATAGACCAATGCCTGAATAAGACATGATGATGCACACTCTGATGTCCAATATAACCAAAGTCTATTTAGCAGATTGGCTAAGGCCAATAAGTTGAAACAAGAATGTCTCATGGGTGACACATCAAGACAATGAGTGTCACAAGAGAAGTTTGACATGATGGTATAATATGGAGGATAAATGATATACATGTTCTTCCTATTCCTTATTAAAAGAATAGATGATATATTGCTCTATCATAAATAGTTGCAATGCTTACAAAGTTGAGAATGCTTTAAACTTCTTAACCTCTGCTCAGTTTCATATCTTTAATTGCAATACAATGTTTTGGCGGAGAGTTATATCTCCCACTGGGGAAATTTACAATTGTCTCACCCCCGTGGGATCCAATGTTTTTAGGTGGACGCGGACAAAGAGGCAAGAAACCTTTGGCAGAGTAGGAACAACAGCAACATCGAGGACAACAGTAATATCTCAGGTGGAGATACTGCCTGTCCAGTTGTATAGGTAGTAGTCCTATGTGTCATCTCTGTACTCTCAGGTCCTTGGGATTTATAGATAGTGCTTTTATCATCAACTTGAGATTTTGACTTGATGCCTCGAGGTTTTATGTTGTCTGTACATAATGATGAATAGAACAACTGATGTTGTAATCTTCGAGAAGAGACAGTGTAGGTTGTGTACTTATGGAACATAATGTAAATATTATATTTTGGTTATTGATGAAAAAGATTTCCTATGTGTGGATCTCTTTGCAAAAAGTTTTAATTTTTAGTGATTTTCAGTAATCTGCTGCAAATGATTCACTTCTGCTCAGTTAATTTTGTTTTTGCGAGTTGGATGCTACATTAGGAGTCTCACAACTTCCATCTTGGATTTTCCCCTAGAGTTTTTAGATTTACACTTATGTGAGTGAGGAAGTGGTATGCTTTCCTGATGCAGTTATAATAGACTCAAATAGATGCAATTTTATTCTAGGATAGAAATAGTGGAGGATGACCTAAATATGACATGACAAAGTCATTAATGAGTTTCCTTATTAGTTATAGTTACTTGAGATGAATTCCTTCATCTAGTGTTGAGAAACAAGTGGCCTAGGAGATAGTGATGTTTCTATGTTTCCTTTGAAGGGAACTGGAGGTATGAAGATTCTAATTTTGCTCCCAACAAAAAACATGTATTTCCAAAATTGAACTTGGTTCTATGGCCAAGGTTAATTTGTGCACTTATTTAAGGGGATAAATCTTTGGTTTTTTTTGCTTAAAGATTGAATTAAGACTACTTACTCCTATAGCATATGTTTAGATGATGTGATTTTAAGGCAATCATGATCATTGAATGGAATGCATATTGGTTAAAGACTAAGAAATGTGGGAAATGTGTCAATATGCACATGTTTCCCCAACCATTGAGGTCTTTGGGGATAGAAATGGAGGACTAGATGATATGATCAATTTGTTTCTTTGTGCTTAATAAATCCCATGGAAAACCTTATCAGTTGGCCAATGGTTTTGAGAATTTTCATAAGAATACACTGTAAAGAGGCGAGATCACCCCTTTACTAAAATTTAAAGGAAATACAAACATCCACAATTTTTAACAAAATTTTAGACTTTGAGGATGATTGCATAATATTCCAAGTAAATAAGCATGATTCCAGATACATAATAAAATGTCAATAGCAGCGGAAAGAAAGAAATAATAAGCCTTCTAATGGATTCATTATTTATTACATAATTGCTTTCTAAAAGAAAAGATAAGATAGATAAGACGATCTAGCTATAGCAACCTAGCCATCCTTCTTGACAAGCTAACAATCAACAGCAGAGGGAACCTTTCTTCAAGCCCTTCCTTCACCTTGCTCAACACCAACACCTGGGTGGTTGGGAAGACACCCAACAAGAGGGAAAAACAAAGAAAGTATGTGTTACGAGATCATTCTAACAACGTCAAGAAAATTGTAGCAAGTAAATTAGGCTAGATATTTGGTGTAAAAAGAAGATATCAAAGAGTATGAGGTTTTTATAAGGAAACTTGCCATTAACAAAATAATTAAAGGTTTTAGCATGTCAATTAATATGTCTATCTAACTAAGTAGGGTTGAGGCACCTACCGGACCTCTAACCTTAGGTGAGGGAAGAATAAAAACATTTCCAATCACCTACAATTTTTAATGGGGAGAATAATAAACATTCCCCTAGGGTGATTTTATACATGCCCTCTATGGGTGGTTGTACATAAGTACCACTACTTAAACATTAAATAGAACATTTAATTTCATGCTAACAAAAGATTTATGGCAAGGATAAGCAAAAGAATATATAACATGATAGTGGGGTATGAATACCCAAACAAGAGAATACTATATCTACTTTTGAGGCAAATAAACAATTTAGGTTTCAAGATTCAAGGGTTTAGATCAAGTTAAACCTCATAAGAAATATAGGTAATGGACTGATGATTTCCCAACTGATAGGTAGATGCACAAACAAAACACATACCTTAGCCTCAGGTGTTCTAGAATTCCCTTTTCAACTCTTCACACGAATTATAAACACAATTTCCCTAATACATCATTATATTCATAAATTAGAATTACATGCATTCATTTAAAAGATTGAAAACCCTAACTCACTAACTTTTTGCACAAACCATCGATTCAAACTTCAAAAACCTCATAACCATCTTAGTTAGGTTTTCCTGATCAAAATAACATATAATATTGTATATTTTGGAAATATGGATTCTTAGGGTTAATTTTAGTGATTTTAAGATAATTAAATCGACTTTAAAAATACATTTTCGTAAACCTCAAAACCAGATCTCAAAAACATTTTAATTAGAAAGATCTCGTTTTCCTGATTTCAAAACACTACTTGTTTTTAATTTTTGACCAACAGATTAATTTATAGAAAATAATTTACCTCGACCAATCACAGCCTGCCACGTAGGCAAGGCCGGATGGCCGAGCGGTGGCGAGCGCTCGGCAGCGGCGACCCGCGCCTCGCGGTCGCTCGCTACCGGCCGCGCGGTGAGGTCAGGCGGACGATCAAAAAGACAGCGACACCCTCGCGCGGAAAACAGGAGAAGCAAACGAGCCAGGGGTAAAACCGAAAAAACGGGGTCATCTTCTTCCCCTTGCCTGCGCGACACGAGCAGCGAGCAGCTTGCTCGGCTCGATTGGGCAAATCCACATTTCTCAACCAAATCGCACGCATAGATACTCGAAAGAAAGAGGAGAGAACGATGAATCTAATGGTACCTTCAATTCGAAACGAGGTCGACGGAGAAGTGCACTAGAGGTGCCGCAAGCCAGGGGTCTTCGGCGGCCTGTTGGGGGTCGGTTCGTCCACGAAACTCCAAATTAAGAACACAAACGAGTTGCTAAGGTGATGGCGGTCACTGGGGTTGCATTATTTATAGGCAAGGAACCCTAAACTAGGATGTAGGTAGGAGCAAGGAGAGAAGGTCGGCGGCCGAGTTAGGCGTTTCTCGAAAATGCATCTAATCCCAAACTATTTGGGATAATTCGGTACGGAAACTCACAAGGAGTCCAACGAAACTGATTTGAGCGAAAATCATCGAGTAAAACTCGAGATATGTCGATTTAAAAAAAAAAACGAAAACAAGGACCTGTTTCCTTGTCCGGCTAGAGGTGGAAGATGATCGTGGATCGTCCGATCGATGGACCCGAGTCCATCAATGACTCTGAGCCGTCCGATCTCGCATTAGATTAGGAAAACAACCCTCAGCAAAAGTCGATTAAATCTATTAAATTTTTCAATGTTTTTCTCTCTCTTCATTTGGAGGCTCAAACATCGTCCAAAAATTATCAAATTTTATATCCTGACTTATTTCGACGCGTAGAATCCAAATATGGAGTTAGTTTTGCATTTTGAGAAAGTTTGATAGGTGAAATAATTAATATATAATTTTCTCTTTCCTCCTTCAAAAGAGGTGATAACATTATCTAAATTTAGTGTAACTTCACCCATAAGTCTCCTTAAAGGTTTGGAACACGATTTTGCAATTATCTTCACAAGTTGAAATTATCTTTATATTTATTAAATAAATAGAACATTCTACGCACTTTCTCTCTCTCCTATTTTACTCATTATTCATATATTATCCAAATTAGTTGCAATTTTGCACAGAGGCTTATTTTTATGTTTAGAATACGAATTTGGAGTTATTTTCCTGATTTGAGATCATTAAGTATTTTATTTCTCTTTATTGGCATATTTCCTATTTTCTTTTGATAATGATATTAATATTTATATTTAGGTTCCATTTTAAATGATACTTGGCCCTTAAGTTACTTTTTTGCTCAAGGAAAACGAATTTAATTATCAAATTATCATGATGGTTTCAGATTATAATATTTGTTGCAAAAATCTTTCTAATTATCTTCTCTACCCATAAATTCTCATATTACTTTTAATTATTACATTTATCTTCTCCCTTATATAAAATTCGGATTTTCTTCTTATCTCTCATATTCTAGGAAATGCTAGAAAGTTCTAGGACGAATTATTTTATTCTTTTTATTACTTAATGTGAAATTGCATTTTAGACCCATTATCTAATTTTAACTGGAGTATTTGTGCATGCAACCTTGAAATAAGAATATATGGGAAACATTTATCCAATAACCATCTTAATTTCTTTTAAATCAAAACCAAGGACAAATGGAACGAAAATGAAGGACAAAACTTATAGAAAAGAGTACAAAGAGGTACATAGGAGATTTCAGTATGTTACAACACTCCACCCCTTAAAAAGGATTTCGTCCCCGAAATCTCATACAAAGAGGGAAGGGTGAGTACGTAACATCTCATCTCTCAACTCCCAAGTGGTTTCTTCTAAACCATGGTATCTCCACAAAACCTTCACTAACTCTATCTCCTTACTCTTCAGCTGCTTTACTCGGGAGTCAAGGATCTTCACAGGTAGTTCTTCATAAGTCAGATTCTCATTAATCTCCACAGGTTCAAAGGTGAATACATGAGACGGATCCTTAACGTACTTCCTCAACACAGAAACATGGAACACATTGTGAATCTTATCATAAGCAGGAGGCAAAGCTAGACGATATGCACAATCCCCCACTTTATCTAAGATCTCAAATGGTCCAACATAGCGAGGACTCAACTTGCCTTTTACTTTAGATCTTGCAATAGAACGTATAGGCTTGACCTTTAGAAAAGCATAGTCTCCCACTAAGAAGCTTACATCAGACCTCTTTTTATCAGCATACATCTTCTGTCTGTCTTGAGCAGCTTTCATCCGTTTCTTTATCAACTGTACCTTCTCAAGCATCATCTGCATGTCATCAGTCTTCACTAGGGAACGTTCACCAACATCATCCCAGTGCAAAGGTGAACGACAAGGTCTACCATAGAGAGCTTCAAAAGGTGGCATACCAATACTGGCTTGGTAGCTATTGTTGTAAGCGAACTCTGCTAATGGTAGATATCGATCCCAGGCACCACCCCAATCCATCACACAAGCACGTAGCAAGTCCTCCAGAATCTGAACTGTTCTCTCAGACTGACCATCAGTTTGCGGTTGGTAAGCAGTGCTGAAACGCAGATCAGTACCCATCTCTTCCTGAATCTGACCCCACAAGCGAGAAGTGAATTTTGGGTCTCGATCAGAAACTATCACAGCAGGGACACCATGCAGACGAACTATCCACTCCACATACAACTGAGCCATCTCAGCAACCTTATATGTGGTTTTGAAAGGCAGGAAATGAGCAGATTTTGTAAGCCGATCAATCACCACCCAAACATCATCATAACCTTTCTTGGACTTAGGGAAACCGGTAACAAAGTCCATTGTGATCTTCTCCCACTTCCATTCTGGAATCTCAAGAGGATGAAGAAGACCACCGGGTCGTTGATGTTCAATCTTGACTTGCTGACATGTCAAGCACTTTGCTACAAACAGAGCTATATCATTCTTCATGTTCTTCCACCAGAAGCTTCGCTGTAAGTCCTTGTACATCTTGGTTGTGCCAGGGTGAATAGTGTACTTGGAACCATGAGCTTCACTCAGAACCTTCTATCTCAGATCACCAACATTGGGTATCCACAACCTTTGTCTGAAGCGGATAGCACCATCCACTCCGACAGAGAAGTCGGATTGCGGTTTCTCAGATAAAGCTTTCAACTCTTCAAGCCCGGAACTCTCCAACTGTGCAGACACGACTTTTGAGATCCAGGTTGGTGTAACAGTCAAACTGGCCATATGAACACACAACTTATCTTCATCCACTGAATCGACAGGCTGAGGTCTCCAACTGGCCACATGTTCAAGGTTTTCCCACACAGAACATCTCAGAGCAGCACAAACAACATCCTTCTTGCGACTAAATGCATCAGATACGACATTTGCTTTACCAGGATGATAGGTGATGGTGAAGTTGTAATCTTTAAGATATTCCATCCACCTACCTTGTCGCAAGTTCAGATCCTTCTGAGTCAACAGATATCTCAAACTCTTGTGATCAGAAAAGACTTCAAACTTTTCTCCATAGAGGTAGTGTCGCCAGATCTTCAAAGCATGAACTATGGAAGCCAGCTCCAAATCATGCGTAGGCCAATTAGCTTCATTAGGTTTCAACTGTCGAGAAGCATAGGCGATCACCTTTCCGTCTTGCATCAGAACACACCCTAAGCCTTGTCGGGATGCGTCGGTGTAGATGACATAGGGTATGCCCTCAACAGGCAAAGCAAGCACGGGAGCAGAAGTCAGACTCATCTTCAACTTCTGAAAACTGTCCTCACATTCAGGGGTCCATGAGAACTTGACCTCCTTCGGAGTCAGCTTGGTCAAAGGTAAAGCCAACTCAGAAAACCCTTTGATAAACTTCCGATAGTAACCAGCTAGACCAAGGAAACTACAGATTTCTGACGGGCTTTTCGGAGCATTCCACCTTGTCACAGCTTCTACCTTTGCAGGATCAACAACTATATGGCCGACAGAAATCACGTGACCAAGAAACATCACTTCCTTTATCCAGAACTCACATTTTGAGAGTTTTGCATACAATTTATTTTCTCGCAATGTGTTGAGTACAATCCGCAGGTGCTCGCGATGTTGTTCCAACGTCTCGGAATAAACCAAAACATCATCAATAAACACCACTACAAACTTGTCGAGGTATGAGTGGAATACTCGGTTCATCAAGTCCATGAACGCAGCAGGGACATTCGTCAAACCAAAAGGCATGACCATAAATTCATAATGCCCATAGCGAGTTCTGAACGCTGTCTTCAGAACATCATCATCCTTCACACGCATCTGGTAGTAGCCACTTCGCAGATCCATTTTGGAGAACACAGTGGCTGACTTCAGCTGATCGAATAGGTCGTCGATGCACGGCAACAAATAACGATTCTTCACTGTCACCTGGTTGAGCATGCGGTAGTCCATACACATCCGCAAAGAATCATCCTTCTTCTTCATGAACAGGACAGGGGCTCCCCAAGGGGAAACACTAGGGCGAATGAAGCCCATGTCGAGAAGCTCTTCAAGCTTCTTCTTCAACTCCGCCAGCTCAGCATGAGCCAAGCGGTAAGGTGGCTTCGATATTGGTGAAGTTCCAGGTATGAGCTCGATGGAGAATTCCACCTCGCGAGTGGGTGGCAACCCGGGTAACTCCTCAGGAAAGACATCTGGGAAGTCCTTCACCACATCAACATGTTCTAGAGCAGGAGGTGTAGCATCAAGAACTATGGAGGCTAGAAAGGCTCTACACCCTTGCGAGACGAGTTTTTCAACTTTGATGGCAGAGATGACGAACTATCGCTCTCCATGCTTCTTGCCCTTGACACACACTCTTCCTTCATCAGGATGAAACAGACTAACCTTGGATTCCTCACAGAACAAAACCGTTTTATACTTCTATAACCAATCCATACCCAGGATGATGTCAAAGACGGTCATATCAAGCAAGACAAAAACTGTGGGAAACATTATTCCGGATATACAGAGGTTCAAGGTAGGAGTTTGGAGATACGAGGAGTAGATTTTCCCACTAGGAGTTTTTACATCTAACACATGATCCATAAACTCAGGTTCGATTTCAAGCATAGAGGCAAACTGACTAGATATGAAGGTATTGGAGGAACCATAATCAAACAGGGCTTTTAAAGGATGCATATTGAGGTGTAGTGTACCTTCAATCACTTCATTGCCTTCACCATCTTCTTCAGCATTGAGAGCAAACACTCTCCCATTCCGCCTCTCAGCTGGAGGACACCTCGGGTTCTGGTTGTTGTTGTTATTGTTGTTGTTGTTCCGCGGCGGCGGGTTCTGTCTCGGCTGTTGCGGCTGCGGAGCATTATTCTGCCCTTGCTGGAAACGGGGGCAGTTGGGTCGGATATGCCCAACCTGGCCGCACTCATGGCAGGTTGGTGGAGGACGGTTGCTAATACGAGCAAGTGCATTGTTGGTAGGGCATCTTCCAGGAGGATGGTAGCGATTGCATCTGTTGCAGCGATCACGTCCACGGTTCTCGTGCTGGTTCAGATTCTTCCTTTTGTTGTTGTTGAAGCCACTGGAAGCTTGAAACCCCGGATAAGACTCAATGACAAGAGCCTTGTCCACCATTTGTTGAAACGTGAGTGGCAGTTGTGGAACGAGGCTTCGACCAACATGATAGTTCAGGCCCTCCAAGAACAAGGTCGCTCTTCTGTCAGCTCCAAGGTCGGTGGCGTAATGTTCTAACAGCAGAAATTTCTGAACGTAGTTGGCCACACTCATGCTTCCTTGCTTGAGACTGTAAAACTCAGCCTCCTTCTTCCTTAGGAAAGTAGGGCAGATGTACTTCTCTCTGAACAACTTCAGGAACTGGGTCCACTCCATGGAGGAGGTGTCTCGAGTGCGGGCAACACCGTTCCACCAGACACGCGCCGGTCCATCCAGCACGTACGTCACGAACCGAACCTTCTAGTGAGGAGGGCATGCCATACCCTCGAAGGTCCGATCCAGGGCCAACACCCAGTCGTTGAATTTGTCCACCATGTTAGGCTCACTCTCACCCTTGAAGCAGGGTGGCTGCATCTTGATGAAATCAGTGAGGGTGAACTCTCTCGGCTTGGCGGCAACAACAGCAATGGCGTTGAGTTGTCCTATCATGGTGGAGGACAACAACTATCGCAACATCACCAGCTCTTGCTCAGGTGTGAAGGCGGGAACACCAGAAGCTGGTTGGTTAACACCAAGCTAGTGGGGCGGAGGAAAATCTTGCCAGCCCCCGATGCCCTGATCCTTTCTAGACACCCTTGCCTCAACTGCATGCCCTAATAGTCGCCTAAAGGCTCTGATACCATGCTGTAAAGAGGCGAGATCACCCCTTTACTAAAATTTAAAGGAAATACAAACATCCACAATTTTTAACAAAATTTTAGACTTTGAGGATGATTGCATAATATTCCAAGTAAATAAGCATGATTCAGATACATAATAAAATGTCAATAGCAGCGGAAAGAAAGAAGTAATAAGCCTTCTAATGGCTTCATTATTTATTACATAATTGCTTTCTAAAAGAAAAGATAAGATAGATAAGAGGATCTAGCTATAGCAACCTAGCCATCCTTCTTGACAAGCTAACAATCAACAACAGAGGGAACCTTTCTTCAAGCCCTTCCTTCACCTTGCTCAGCACCAACACCTGGGTGGTTGGGAAGACACCCAGCAAGAGGGAAAAACAAAGAAAGTATGTGTTACAAGATCATTCTAACAACGTCAAGAAAATTGTATCAAGTAAATTACGCTAGATATTTGGTGTAAAAAGAAGATATCAAAGAGTATGAGGTTTTTATAAGGAAACTTGCCATTAACAAAATAATTAAAGGTTTTAGCATGTCAATTAATATATCTACCTAACTAAGTAGGGTTGAGGCACCTACCGGGCCTCTAACCTTAGGTGAGGGAAGAATAAAAACATTTCCAATCACCTACAATTTTTAATGGGGAGAATAATAAACATTCCCCTAGGGCGATTTTATACATGCCCTCTATGGGTGGTTGTACATAAGTACCACTACTTAAATATTAAATAGAACATTTAATTTCATGCTAACAAAATATTTATGGCAAGGATAAGCAAAAGAATATATAACATGACAGTGGGGTATGAATACCCAAACAAGAGAATACTATATCTACTTTTGAGGCAAATAAGCAATTTAGGTTTCAAGATTCAAGGGTTTAGATCAAGTTAAACCTCATAAGAAATATAGGTAATGGACTAATGATTTCCCAACTGATATGTAGATGCACAAACAAAACACATACCTTAGCCTCAGGTGTTCTAGAATTCCCTTTTCAACTCTTCACACGAATTATAAACCCAATTTACCTAATACATCATTATATTCATAAATTAGAATTACATGCATTCATTTAAAAGATTGAAAACCCTAACTCACTAACTTTTTGCGCAAACCATCGATTCAAACTTCAAAAACCTCATAACCATCTTAGTTAGGTTTTCCTGATCAAAATAACATATAATATTGTATATTTTGGAAATATGGATTCTTAGGGTTAATTTTAGTGATATTAAGATAATTATATCGACTTTAAAAATACATTTTCACAAACCTCAAAACCAGATCTCAAAAACATTTTTATTAGATAGATCTCGTTTTCCTGATTTCAAAACACTACTTGTTTTTAATTTTTGACCAACAGATTAATTTATAGAAAATAATTTACCTCGACCAATCACAACCTGCCACGTAGGCAAGGCCGGATGGCCGAGCGGTGGCGAGCGCTCGGCAACGGTGACCCGCGCCTCGCGGTCGCTCGCTACCGGCCGCGCAGTGAGGTCAGGCGGACGATCAAAAAGACAGCGACACCCTCGCGCGGAAAACAGGAGAAGCAAACGAGCCAGGGGTAAAACCGGAAAAATGGGGTCATCTTCTTGCCCTTGCCCGTGCGACACGAGCAGCGAGCAGCTTGCTCGGCTCGATTGGGCAAATCCACGTTTCTCAACCAAATCGCATGCATATATACTCGAAAGAAAGAGGAGAGAACGACAAATCTAATGATACCTTCAATTCGAAACGAGGTCGACGGAGAAGAGCACTAGAGGCGCCGCAAGCCAGGGGTCTTCGGCGGCCTGTTGGGGGTCGGTTCGTCCATGAAACTCCAAATTAAGAACACGAACGAGTTGCTAAGGTGATGGCGGTCACTGGGGTTGCATTATTTATAGGCAAGGAATCCTAAACTAGGATGTAGGTAGGAGCAAGGAGAGAAGGTTGGCAGCCGAGTTAGGCGTTTCTCGAAAACACATCTAATCCCAAACTATTTGGGATAATTTGGTACGGAAACTCACAAGGAGTCCAACGAAACTGATTTGAGCGAAAATCATCGAGTAAAACTCGAGATATGTCAATTAAAAAAAAAGAAAACAAGGACCTGTTTCCTTGTCCGGCTAGAGGTGGAAGACGATCGCGGATCGTCCGATCGATGGACTCGAGTCCATCAATGACTCTGAGCCGTCCGATCTCGCATTAGATTAGGAAAACAACCCTCAGCAAAAGTCGATTAAATCTATTAAATTTTTCAATGTTTTTCTCTCTCTTTATTTGGAGGCTCAAACGTCATCCAAAAATTATCAAATTTTATATCCTGACTTATTTCGACGTGTAGAATCCAAATATGGAGTTAATTTTGCATTTTGAGAAAGTTTGATAGGTGAAATAATTAATATATCATTTTCTCTTTCCTCCTTCAAAAGAGGTGATAACATTATCTAAATTTAGTGTAACTTCACCCATAAGTCTCCTTAAAGGTTTGGAACACGATTTTGCAATTATCTTCAAAGTTGAAATTATCTTTATATTTATTAAATAAATAGAACATTCTACACACTTTCTCTCTCTCCTATTTTACTCATTATTCATATATTATCCAAATTAGTTGCAAATTTGCACAGAGGCTTATTTTTATGTTTAGAATACGAATTTGGAGTTATTTTCCTGATTTGAGATCATTAAGTATTTTATTTCTCTTTATTGGCATATTTCCTATTTTCTTTTGATAATGATATTAATATTTATATTTAGGTTCCATTTTAAATGACACTTGGCCCTTAAGTTACTTTTTTGCTCAAGGAAAACGAATTTAATTATCAAATTATCATGATGGTTTCATATTATAATATTTGTTGCAAAAATCTTTCTAATTATCTTCTCTACCCATAAATTCTCATATTACTTTTAATTATTACATTTATCTTCTCCCTTATATAAATTTTGGATTTTCTTCTTATCTCTCATATTCTAGGAAATGCTAGAAAGTTCTAGGACGAATTATTTCATTCTTTTTATTACTTAATGTGAAATTGCATTTTAGACCCATTATCTAATTTTAACTGGAGTATTTGTGCATGCAACCTTGAAATAAGAATATATGGGAAACATTTATCCAATAACCATCTTAATTTCTTTTAAATCAAAACCAAGGACAAATGGAACGAAAATGAAGGACAAAACTTATAGAAAAGAGTACAAAGAGGTACATAGGAGATTTCAGTATGTTACATACACAGAATGCTTCCAAGGTATAAGCATAGTCTCAACACTCTTCTTTTAGAAACTAGATAAAATAAATGCAACCTAATTATTATATAAAGTAAGGTGAATCATGAAAATAATATCTATAGTGATTTTTTTATGATTATGTTGAAATAAGTAAAAAGCAAAAGTTCACTAGTCTCTTGTAAGTCTATATTTATTTTAAGTTAACACCAACTTGTCTCCCTTTTGGTGAAGTTAATTTTGAGTTTTTGTGTTTTTCTAGTTGTTAAAATGCTTATCTTTGATTTTACTTTTTTTCTCCTTACAATAAGGTGGTGACTCCCTTTCCTTGTTTCTTTACCTCTCATTATATACAAACTACAAAAACACTTCTTTCTCACTCAGGTGGTTTCTCAAGAAATTAACTATGTGACTATACATGGGAAATTCTTTTCTAATCAGTGTTTCTAAACATCATTCCTTGGGTTTTAATATTTCAGTATGTATTTGAGATCTTTTTGTTTTGTTTACACTTCCTTATTTTGTTTCATAATAAGAGAAAGAAAATGAAAGGAGGAAAGAAAGTAAGATGAAATCAGAATCATATTTCTAATTTCTCTCCCATATTTCTAATTCTATCTTTCACTTTCTAATCACAAACATCATGGAATTTACTTTTCTATTTCATGACTGAGCATAAGAAGAAAAGAAACAAAGTATTTCTTTCCTTACGAACAATCAAATAATATGCATTTTTACCTAAGTGATTGTTGCCTTTTTTGGAAGGTGGCATGATATGTGCAACATGTTTGCATAGGGATTTCTACTTATGGTTTTCTGAATGCGTGGCCTTTAATACAATTGAATTTATAACTAAAAATGTATATGTTACATCCTCATACATAATCACCACCATGAGATTTTTGGGATAAAACAAGACACTAACCATCACCAAACACCAATGTCCACTTTTTCTTCTATAAAACCATTAGGCATATCAAAAACAATCATATGAACCTATCTAACATAAGCAATGAGACATATTAGATTATCCAATTACAAACATATCAAAGTTGATTAGTTCATTAAACTACTTCTAATCATATACATATTTGCTCTCATGAATTTCCAAAAAAAAGTTGGCATGACAAACAATTTTACAACAACAAGTCTTATGCAACTCTATTTTCAACTATACAAGGGATTGAGTAATATGAACTAACTATTTGGGACTACTTAAACAACAGACTTTGTCACAAACTTCTATTATACTTTCAAACCTTCAAGATTTTAGATTTATCATACATTTTGTAAGTAAGAGTGTGACACTCTCCAAGTAAATTAGTATAACAATAAAATAATTGAATTAACAAATTTAGGCACTTAATGTCCTTGAGAATTTGACTATAAAAATAAAGTAGTAATTCAATGTTCAAATACTACTGTACTAAGAGATGTACAAGTAACTCCAATATATGTTACTATGAATATGAATTACATATTCCATTTTTTTCTTTCATATATCTCAATATCACAGATTTTGACTTAATAATTGAATTACTTTACTGATATAACTCATTGTCTGATTTAACTACATATTGGATGATTAAATGACTTGAATTATCTAACATTGTTTTTGTTTTCCCCTAAACTTACTTGAATCATACTAGCAAATATAAAACTATTACTGCATGAGTTATCATGAAGGTGTTAATGAGAGGACCCAATCCACTCGACAAACCTTAAATGATTGTTAGGACAAAATGTCAAACAAAACCTAATTTAAAATTAGCAACCATCAAAAATCAAACTTAAAAATATGAATAAGGTGAACATTATAAAGATTCAAACACAAATATTTGTCATAAACCTCACATAAAATCACATAAAATCTTACTACTTATTATTGTAATCATTCCAAAAGAGCAGCCCTGATAGAGAAATGAACATAAACCTATTTATCAATCTCATTGTATAAGATTACCAAATGATACTTGCTCATAAAGATATAAAAAGTATGATTCTATAATATTTTACAACTCATAATAATAAGAAAACACCAAGGAAAAACATCTTATGACATACATTAACAACTAATGATATGAGAATTGTTGCATGAGTAATGACATTAAGGATATATTATATATAATCCAAATTCTCAATTAAAAGAATAGTATGACTATACCACCACAAGAAGATGGGTCTTATCACAATATATTCATAGACTTAATATCAAGAGACAATGTTTTTAATAATAATTCTAACTTTATCAAGTACGAGTCAATTGAAACAAAATTTAAAATTGGGGAAACACCGACATGGAATTGAGTTTCACGAGAACTACCAAGATGTATTCTTTTGCTTCACATCACTGCTCATATGGATTTTAAATTGAGGCCAATAAATCTTCAATCCTTTTGGGTTAAGAAAACTACAAGGATGAATATCATTATAGTGTCATTGTTGCTTTACCTATGGATCACATATCCACCACCTCATAAACCAACCCATATGAAGTTCTTATCTACGGGCCAATAGAAATATTCAATATTCTAACTTCAGAATCTAAGGCTCTCTAGCCTAGAATTGTAATGTACATACAACACAAGTGATCAATTTATGCAACATTTAGAAATAAATGGTTCATACTAAATGTAAATAACAAAATGATATTTTGAAGTACATGTAGAGGGGTAATCCCAAACACTCCAATGAATGGCCAACTCACTCCTCATAGTGAGATCAATACAAACAATAGAGGAAGAAGATGCAATCATGGTCATGAAGCATGAAGATATTAGCATAACCATGTCACATTAGGAAGTCTCTTTCCTTCTTCTTATTTGTTTTGAACTAATGTCACAAGGGACCAATAGGTGATTGACAACCGTTGGAGGACGATAGTAAGAACCGCTATCTCTGGTGGAAAGGATGGATTCTAGTGAAAGGTTTATGCTATGTGGATTCAAAACTAAACACAAAGCTACACCTTGTTTATTTTTATGCATGCATAAAGACAAAAGAGGAGGGAAGTAACAAATGAATCCCTCCTCTCTTTATCTTTATGCATGCATAGATATAATAAAAGTACAACTTTGAGTTTGATTGTAAGTGAAAATAGAACATCCCTTAGTGAATAAAATGGAACATACATCCTCATTGTAAGGCATCGAGAACCTTGTCTCTATCTAGATCTGATTGTTGACCCTTGATTAGGGTGTAATTTATCATTAATTCTCTTAGTTTGATAACTCCTCAATCTAGTAGCCTGGCGACCCTATGTAGCTTGATCCCTTACATGGGAGGTAGTTGTAATATATTTATAGCCACTGTAGAAGCGTTAGGTTTTGGGTTTGGGACTCACCTATTAAGTGAGGTATCAAGGATTGAAGATATCTATATGTTGGTGTTGAGATGGATTTAACTATCCAATGCTAGGTTTGATATCCACTACTGTTGAGGGGAGTGGTTTGAGAGGTTACATGATTGTAGTCTTGATAGCATGTTGGATCTCTCTCGATATCTCAGTGTTGAGAGACATTGATAGAAGGTGACATTGGCTCCAGTGAGGTGCCAAAGTCTGGTGGTTTTCAAGGTGAATGTGAATTGATTATTTTCTATCGAGGTGTGTGTTTTTTCTATGGTCAGGAGTTGGCTACATACCTTAATAGGAAGTGTGGTGATGTTGAGACAAGTCCCAATAACATGGAGTGGTATCAATGGCCTTGTGCTTTTGAGATGGAGGTCTCCTTGATAGAAGGAATGCAATGATTGTAAGGAAGTGTCAAGATAATAGAACCTCAATTTCTTGCTACTTTATATCATAGGCTTCATGAATCATCAGTTTCCAACTTAGGTAGGGTTAAGAGCAAAGGTCATAGGGATGTGAGGGTGTGAGATTGATTGCTCTTGGCCAACCCTAGTGCCTTATTGTCGAATGGATGTTGTTCAAGGATGCCTAGCCATGGTATAATTGCTTCTACTATTGATCATTGGGCATGTATCTATCGACAAAATGTAGAGAAAAAGTGTCAAGAGCAAGCCTCGATAGTCTCTTGTTGTGTGACCCCAATAGGGTGCACAATGGCAATGCTTGATCATGATTATGGTGCCTTGATACATGTGATGGACTAAGCTTTTAAAATTATTAAATGTCAGTAACATAAGTAATTCATGTATTTGAGTTATATTAAGAGATCCACTTATCTTTATAGTATGAATGTTAATTGATGATTATATCATGTTTAAGATCTCTATGTTTATTCCTTTTTGAGTTGTTTAATTGACTCATCCAACATGATATTTTGGCACCGAATTTCAGTAAAATGAATCTAAAGTTATGATAAAGCTATGGTTGAAGTTTCATAATGATTTGATGTTCCTATAAAAAGTTACTTAGGTTTGGAATTAATTCATTTATTAATGAAGTATATAAGATGGACCAAAGTATTTGATCATTAGTCTAAGTTGTTGATTGTATTAAGTGTCACACACCCTATGGTCTTGGATGACCTGAAGAACCACTTTTTTAACTTGGATATTAGATCCGGTGGATGTGGCATGCGAGAAGGAGATGCAACATATTGACGTAAGTGGGAGATGATTGCAAACCCTTGAATTTCAAATCAAGGGCTATTGAGTTCTCAACCCTATGGTTGGAGCAAGACAGGAGGGAATTTTCCCCAAGCCCTCCCCTCCACCACTCATTTAGATCATGGGGTGAGGGGGAAAGTTAACTGTGTACTTGGAGTCTCCTCTTCATTATGGTTGATTTGACCTCTTGGTCTCAGAAAATGACAAAGTGAGGAGTGAGGTCGATGTTACACCCCGATCTCACAATTACCATTAATCATGAGATTAGGGCATAAATTGAGGATTTAACGTAATACAAAGATCACCCTTAACTTTTTCTTCTTTTTCAAACTCTTTGTTTTCTCACATTGATTTACATAAACAAAATTTACAAGAGAATCTAAACATTGATTTCTCTAATTTGATTTCAATAGTAAAAATGCATGTATGAACATTCATTATGTTTCTCATACTTTTAAGCACATAAGACTTGTTGATTCGCAAATATTGCTAAAAGAGGAATAATGTTATACATCATCATTTACAACTCTCTCTTATTTCTTTACAAGGACCTAGAGTGACAAGGACCGATTGAACTTAACTATACTCAGACTTAACTCTTGTGGCAGATCTACTCTGATGCAATGACCTTCTTCAAGTCCATGTGATATCCCTAAACATTGTGAGTAGAGGGGTGAGCCTACTCGCTCAGTGAATGAGTACATCAAAGAAACAATCTAAAGCACTGATATAATTACATATATACTTTTGAGCAACTGATATAAATTATAACAATAGTAAGCTTTAAAGAGATTGATCATTGACAATCATAAATATGGCATGATACTCTAGATATCTACAAGAGTCCATATATGAGCATGCTTGATAAATTTCAAAGAGAACTAATAATTTAGAAACATACAAAGAATAGTTGCTGGGAAACTGTACTCGAATCTTTCTTAGCCTTTCTTACTTATAAGAAACTCTTTAAACCTATATGATCATATTTTAGCTTATGCCCTGATCATATGCAATGTACTCTACATATGAAATGTGACGCACCGTTCGAACAAAACGTCATTCACTAAGTGGAAGCGTCATTAACAACGGATTACTGAAAATCACTAAAAATTAAAACCTTTTTCAAAGAGATCCAAACATAGGAAAACACTTTTATCAAGAACCAAAGTATTTAATTACATCCTGGTTCATAAGTACATATCCTGTATCATTTACTCTCGAGGATTACAAGCATCAAATGCCTTGTTAAAACTATAGACAATATAAGAACCTCGAGGCATCAAGCCAAAATCTCATATTGATTCATTAAAAGCACTAACTACTGACTCCAAGGACCTGAGAGTACATAGACGACACATAGGACTTTACTTACAAAATATGACATCCAGATCCTCCACCTGGAATATTACAGTTGTCCCTGTTGTTGCTGCTGCTCTCCCCTGCTATAGGGTTTCTGCCTCTTCTTCTGCGTCTACCTAAAAAGTTGGATTCCACGGGGATGAGACAATTGAAAATTGTCCCAGCGAGAGATATAACTCTTTGCCAGAAACATTATTATTGTAGATAAATAGAATAAGCTGAGTAGGAGTTCTTTTATATTAACAGCTGTATTAATCATTGTATGAGCAGAATAAGATAATATCCTTTCTTAAGGAGAACATTGCATTGACCCATGGTAGAATTCTACATCATCTATCTACTTTGAATGAATGTAAGGAAACATGAATATATCATCTATCAACTAAAGATACATAAAAGAAATGTAACATCAGCCAATTATTTTCATATTCAATCCTTAAGCAAACATGATATATGCTTAATAATTACATTTTTCAATCACACTTATGCCCTGAGGAGATGAGGTATACCGCTCATACTTCAACCGACCATTGCAAAGTCGAAATCGGTGCCATACAAGGTCAATGGAAGAGCCGGCTTCCATGACCTCCCTTATCTCGGTCAGTACGAGATTCCATGCAGGACATCTTGTGTCTCTGCTAAATAGCTTTCCAGGGTATACTGGCAACTTCGCTATAGAGTTACAGTGGCAGTTGTACTCTCTTCGCAATCGAGAGATTTCATGTTTATCTCACATCGATCCGACATTAATATTATCTGGAGATTCGTGATACATCTATCCCGTTATCGGGGGATTAGTGATACATCCACCCCGACATATATAATGAAGGATTGAGAGATTTAATATTTATCTCACATCAATTCCTCCATTAGGGCGTACAGATATTTTCGCCCATCACCCCCACATATTCAAAAATATGCATTCTGGGTTATGCCGCGGAGCAACCTGTTTCACCATCCAGTAAATTCTAACGCTGATGGTTATATGGCTAGCTGGGCACTACATGATAAGATTCCACTTGATTAATTAAGTGTATTACCATATTCTTTTAGCATCAGTCAGGTTTTCAAACATAATTTATTATAACAAATGCTACAAAGAATGTGTAATACTTCTATCAAGTACTTTTCAAAGCTTTATAAAACATTGGGATCTCAATCCCTTATCTCATTTCCGGGAATTCACATCCCTCAACATCATCATCATGTTTACTAGATCTAGATATTCAAACCCTTAGTTCATCACTGGACATGGTTACCACTTATCAGGTAACTATTACCTTCAGGTCATCTGACCAAGGTATTCAGGATACATGTTACACAAGCATCTCACATGGCTCACAAGGCCCACTAAGTATCTTGTCACCTCTCACTCAACAACAATTATTACATGGCTCATAAGGCCATTACATCTTATCACCTCTCACTAGGTAACAACTTATTCACATGGGTCACAAGGCCATTTCTCATCTTGTCACTTCTCACTAGGTAACAACTTATTCACATGGCTCACAAGGCCATTGATCATTTTGTCACCTCCCACTAGGTAACAACTTATTCACATGGCTCACAAGGCCATTGATCATTTTGTCACCTCCCACTAGGTAACAACTTATTCACATGGCTCACAAGGCCATTGATCATTTTGTCACCTCTCACTAGGTAACAACTTATTCACATGGATCACAAGGCCATTGCACATTATACTTTTATTCAAGTATTTAATATGCCTTACAAGGTTTATGCAACAAAAGAATTACAACCTTCCCATCATTAGGGTTAGGGTTTCCCTTCCTTATCGATTAGAGTTTCTCTTACATATCATCATCCTTTATTAGGTTTAGGGTTTTCCATTATTAACCATTTAGGTTCTCAAGATCATATTATTAATGATCAAGCCCTAATTCATTGCTCCACACAACTAGGAGCCAACATTGATAACATAAGCATTCAATCATGCTTATTTATTCTCATCATGTATCATTAAATGAATTATCAACACAATATATGAGTTCCTCTCTCATCTTTATCAGAATATGATTACATCACACTTTATTAACTTGGCTTAACCTTTTCTTAAGGTATGTTAGCCTACACTTATCAAAGTGCATTACATCTCAATGTAACAATTGACATGACACACTTCATGTGTTTTTTTTTGTCAGCACACACTTCATGTGTTATTCATCCAAGTATATTAGATGTAGAATACATCAAGGTGTATCAATCTTGAGGTGTTGGATGTGATATCTATCATGTCTTGATGTATCACTTCCCTCATCACCTTTATCTTAAGTTCATCAACTTATCTTGTATCAGGGTATCTCCCATCCTAATACTTCATGCACCAATTCTTCACATTTATCATGTAATGTATTGGTCACAAGTCACTTATTTGAAATATGCAACCATTGTCAATGATATGGACTCATCTCAAGTTAAGGCATTATTGATATAAGATCATCCATTAATAACCACCTTAGGTGTTTCACTTATAAATTTATTAGTCACTATTTCATTATTAGGGATAGGTTTTCCCATCTTTATCAATTAGGGTTTACATAACATCACCCTATATTAGGCTTCCACATAACATCACCCTGTATTAGAATTTCACACAACATCATCCTATATCAGGGTTTCACATAACATCACCCTGTATTAGAATTTCACATATCATCATCCTATATCAGGGTTTCACATAGCATTACCTGAAATTAGGGTTTCTCAACTGATAGACCAAAGTTAGGGTTATGGTTTATCATCATATTACCCAGATTAGGATTTCATATATCTTCACCCTTTATTAGGGTTAGGGTCTCATATTAGGGTTTCATATAGCATTACATATCATCACCCTAGATTAGAGTTTCACATCACATCATTGCATTAGGGTTACACATTACACTACTGCATTAGGGTTTCACATGGCATTACCCCAGATTAGTCTGTTGGTATGTATGCCCTGAGAGCCAATCATGGGATGATTGGTGGGATACATTAAGATTGATTTGATAAACATCAAAGGCAAGCTTCCAATTCTTTATGGTTCAGTCATATGAGATAGTGATAGAACAGATTGAATGTCTACAGAATGACAGTACTCAATGACGTATTCTTTCAAGTTAAGGACCTGAACGATGAGATCATACAGATGCTAAGAGTTTGTACATTCTTGTTATGTCCCTTGTCGGATGTCATTGTGGAAGGTAGATAGACAGCAATGACCCACAAGACTAGATTGTGGTGTTGGTTGATGATAGAATCTCATTAGTCATGATATAGAGATATCAAACCAAACACATAGGTACTTGTTAGAGAACAAGTGTACCAGACAGACCCACCGTGAGTTTGACACATGGAACCATGACATGGTAGTCACAGTTAGTACTCACAATGATGGTGGTGAGTGTGATTCTTTGACCTGGAATCACTACACTCAACACATGTCGTTGGGCACACTTTGACATCATCAAACGCAGTCCTGAAACATGGGTTGTTATAAAGGTGATGATTGGGTGGCTTTGACACATGGGGCTTTTGAGGGGTGAGTGATAGATGTGGGATTTGTCCCTCCTGAGGGAGTTTGATATCCATGGCCACTTGATGAGTAGGATTGAGAAAGGTGTGCCCTCATGTGTGAATCAATATGTGATATTGATGTCATACATATCTCTTCCAATCTACTCTGAGATCAAGAAAGTGAATGAACATTGACAGGATGACTGTTCCATGCCTCGAGTTCATTCGGGATATCAATGACAAAGGAATTATACATTCACTGTAACACCATTCACAGATTGTAGGATTGAAAGTTGTTCTCCAACTTTCTATTTCACTTGGGTAGCACTGATGTGTAACTAGGCACCGCTCTTTACTTGTGAAGTCATAAGTGTTATGGACTTTCACTGCCAACGTGAAATGGACCTGTAGGGTCACACACACATGATTTAACCTGGAAGAGGAGTTTTATCCACAAACAATGTTTAGATTGATTACTAAAGGAGTTTAGTAGTTCAATTAAACACTCAATTAATTGATAGCTCAATGTCATAATGTTCAAGGTGTTGGACACATTGATTGGAGTATCGGATTGATTGAAACTGCAATTGACTGATTCTGCACAATCTGCACTCCCAACCGATTGGCTCATGTGATGAACCGATCGACTGAGCTTGGTGAACCGATCGACTCAGATGGTGAGTTGATCAGCTGATGGACAGGGTGAAACAATCGCTTCAAGTGTTGAAACGATCAGTTCAACTGGTCCAACCGAGCAAGTTGGGAAAGTAGGATTGGTGAGAAATTTCTTTTCGTTTCACTTGCCCAATTTGATTGGAACAAGGATTGGTATTAGGTACCAATTAGAAACAAAAGAAGAAAAGTCAATCGGGAACTGACCAGGACCACGAACCGACCGGTTCAGAAGTGAACCGACCGTTTCATGGGTCCCAACCGATCGGTTGAGGTGTCAACCGACCGGCTCAGGTCCCCAACCGACTGTTTCAGAAATGAAACGATCGGTTCAGGTTGCGTAGTTGGTTGTTTTTTGTGGAAAATCTCGAACCCTTCTACTCCTTCTTTAGTCCCACATTGCCCGGGATAGAGAACCCTGTCCCATTACCCTCCTATATATAGGGCTATTGGGGGCTTCTCAAAGGACAACTCAGTGCAACCAGTTGCTCTGTAAAGTTGTCGTTCTCTCTGATTTTGGTAACCGAGAGAGCCCGAGCAAGTGCTACCCGATAAGGGAGGCACAACAAGGGAAAGACAATTGCAGAAAGTGATTGGTGGCATGAGAGTGTGTCAGTGACTAGTACGTTGACAGGAGGGTGTGAGTCCTTCCAATTCCTTGTGAGACAAGGAGATTGGAGTTCCATGTGGTCCGTGTGGACTACTTCAGAGGCGAGAGATTTCTGCTGCTCGGAGGACAGCTGTCAATCCTGACAGTCTCGGTGAGACCAGGAGTCAACAGTCCCGGTGCGAACAGGAGCTGCACAGACACCGTTCAAGACCAGAGGTGAAGACTGTGCAAGCCGCGAGGTATTGTCGCCGAGCAAGCCTCGAGACAAGGTATGATTCCACAAACCATCCTTTCCTATTGTATAGACGTTGACGCGTTTCCTTGTTCTGGGTTTGGGGAGGAGAAATTTTTTGTTTCCGCTGCCTTCTCTGCCTCCCCTAAAATGCTACAGTGGTATCAAAGCCACGTCAACTGCTCTATACTTTAGGATTATCGATATGATCGATTTTGGTTTGTCGCCTTTATTTATTGCATGCGATGCGAATAAAATTGGCTTTATGAATGTCCAATCCTAAATCCACAAATCCCAATATACATATATGATTTGTAATATGAATGCACTCGATACGCGTCGCCCTTAAACGAGTTTTGTGGTGGATGTATAGCGTGGTTATGGCCAATAAACCCTATCTGTGTATGGTTGTATGTGGTTGCTTGCATCTTAGTCTGTGCACCGATCTTCCTTCTCCTATTCCTGATGTAACTTGAAATAATTCGAGATTTCTTTCCTACCTTTGCTCCCTCCAAATGTAACTCAGAGTTTCCCCTTTTAAAAATTTAAAATAGGATATAACTTTATTTCTTGTTATGTCAAAGAACGGAGGACATCCTGACGACAGCTGAGACGATCGGTTCAAGGCGTGAACCGATCGGTTGACGTTTCAGACGATCGGTTCAAGGAGTGAACTGATCGGTTGATGACCGGTTCGAGGAGCGAGATGAGTGGGTGGCGACCATGATGAGATGCGCGATGACCAAGCAAACCGATCGGTTGGAGGAGCCAACCGATCGGCTGGTGGCACCCAGCCGACCAGCCTGATGGCGAGCCGATCAGTCATGTGATGAGTTGATCAAACCCAGAAAGGCAAAGCACATAGTTCATCTTGTATAGGTTGCATGTGATGTTGACCTAGATGACCGTGATTCCTCTTGGCTCGAGGAATCACATTAGGATGGTCATAATCATCGCTTTTATCGTTTCACATGTTTTCTGTGGGATATAGCATGTATATGATACATACTATATATTGTGATGATTGGATATGTATATGTATATAAAAACCAAATCCCTCATTAAATATTAAGTTTTAGATGCCTTCCAAATGCGACACATGTGAAAAGCTTGATCGACTAAGTATGGGCACGCCCAAGCATGGTGCACAGTCTATCTCGTGGAAGCGTGAAGGATGGATATGTGGGTCTCCCCAAGTAGGGTGCATATTCATCATGTTGGCTTTGGGTCGGACTTAACAAGGTGACCTAGATAGGATCTAGCACCTTGAGGCATGGAGATGATCATGGCAACGAGTTGCATATGACATCTTATCAAGAGTTGCATATGATGCAATTGGCAAGAGTTGCCTACCTGAGAGATCTAAGTTGTGGGTGACAGCCCCAGCTGGTCCATGACTTAGAGGATTTCAGGGTCTTGCCCACTAGAAGGTTGGACGCTGCAATCTTCTGAATTGATGGTGAGGGCTATCAATTTGAACTAAAATAGTGGGAACGATAATTAATTAAAGGCCTAATTATATCGTCAACTTTTCAAATCAATCAAATAAGTCAAAAATGAGTTTTTGGACTAAAATTGCATATTTCCTTTTGTAGTGCAAATGATAACAAACAACAATCACTTTTCTTTGCGATCAGTCCTTGAAAAGGACATGCTGAATGGGACAAACTTTCACGATTGGTATATGACATTGAGAATTGTTCTCACTCAAGAGCAAAAGCTCTATGTCCTGGATACTCCAATTCCAGAGGAACCTGCTCCTAATGCACCAAATGCAGAAAGGGATGCTTAGAAGAAGCATTCTGATGATGCCATTGATGCGAAGTGCTTGATGGTGTGCTCTATGAACCATGAGTTGCAGAGATAACATGAGAACATGGGTGTCATTGAGATTATTCATCATCTCAGGAACATGTATGAAGATCAAGCACGGCAAGAGAGATACGATGTCTCAAGGGCACTATTCAAGTGCGTCATGATAGAAGGAGATCCAGTTGGTCCTCACACACTCAAGATGATTGGGTATGTGGAGAACCTGACAAGACTGGGATTTCCACTGAGCCAAGACTTGGCTACTGACGTGATACTGCAATTGTTGCCAGAATCCTACAGTCAGTTTGTGATGAACTACAACATGAACAACTTTGATAGGTCACTATCAGAGTTATTGGGCATGTTGAGGATAGCCGAGACACAGATGAAGAAGGATAAGCCTAAGTCTGTGATGGTGATCATGAGAAAGAAAGGCAAGTCCAAGCACAAGGGCAAGGGCAAAGCTAAGAAAGGTTCTGATGCTAGCCAGGAGCCCAAGTCGTCTTCAGCTCCCAAGGCCAAGGGAGGCGTGACCAAGAAAGGCAATTGCCACCATTGTCAAAAGCTAGGACATTGGAAAAGGAATTGTCCTCTCTATCTGGAAGAACAAAAGAAGAAGGAGGTGACAAACGTCTCTACTTAAAGGTGTCATGAAAGTAAACTTGTAACACTTTTGAGGTATATGATACCAAGATGTAAAGTGTAAAGCACTCAATAAATGGGGCAAATGTTTCTGCCATAGATAAGAGTACTCTAAAAGGCATGTAATACAGTTATGAACTGCTATTTCATATTTGCTAATAGATAGAAACACTTTATTTTTGCATATTGTATGACAATGATGGCAATCAATAGAGAGATGTTTCAATTTCTAAAGATATGATCTTTGTGGCAATGCCTTGTTTATCTTGTGGTATTTGATATGCATAAGATAAAATGATACCTAAAAGTTATAGATAACTGAAACAATTAAATTAGCATCAATCATGAGAAATTCATTTCTAGTTTCCATGTGATGGATAAATCTAGACTCTTTTGGTTAGAGAACCAGTAAGAGACATGAATATCTTGGACATGATTAATCAATCTTCACTAAAGGTAGTGGGAGAATGATTATCCTATTAGGTATGATACATGTGATGTATTTACAAACCTATTGGAACAAATGCTAATACTTCAAATGGTGTTTAGAGAAATACCAATATGCATATCTTGAAGAGTTCAAGATTATCATAGATGAAGTGCAAATTTGGTAAAGTGTTAATTCTTGATGAGATAAATGAATGAAATACTTAGACCAAATGTTTGAGATCCTTATGAGTGATAGTGAACTCATGATTAAGGCATGGTGATGTCTAAATCAAGAAGGAGTCATACTCTAAGGAGTTAGAAGATGATTATCAAATAACTAAATTCTTCTTAAATAAAGAATACACTTCGCTAATAAAGGACATTAAGAATCACAAGGAGTTGTGAGTTCTTATATCCTTGACGGATACACCTCATTTATCTATGTGATGAGTTGTTCATGTGATGAGTCAACTATCTAGATGAATATGAGGAACCGAATTATGAGTTATGGTTTATGACCATTACATCCTAAATGACATCCATGTGAACCATAAGGTATGACCTTGATGGTAGCACCCATTGGATGAAATCCATAAGTGCAAATGAATCTTAAGTGTTAAGACACAGATAACATTTTGAGAAGGATGATGCTTGTTGATTGCAACTTAATGACTAAGACATTTGGCATGTGGATACTATAATCGCATTCCTCTAAGGAATAAAACAAGGATGTGTACGTGACACAACCTATAAGGTTTATGAATCCACTAATGCAAATGAAGTCTATAAGTTACAATGGACTAATCAATGTGATTGATTGTGTACAAGCAACTCAGAATTGGATCTTTACTTTGATAATATAGTCAAAGGGTTTGACTGATATGTCAAAGATAAAGAAGGACATGTGATTTAGTGGGAGCGTGTTCACATTCCACATGTTGATGTGAAATGGAAATGTTCTAGAATGGAAATCCAAAAGTGGAAGTTATCTTTAAGGAAGATAGAGATGTTTCCTATGTGATAGGAATAGAGATCTATAGAGATAGTTCTCGAAAACCTCTTGACCTGAAAAAGAGAAAGCATACATTGGCAATCTGTACTAAAGAGTTCAGTATGCACAGATTCAGTGGGAGAAAACTTGTCCATGTTACATGGAGTTACTATCCCAAGGCCAAGTGTCCAATTCTTTATGAAGAATGGGAACACTAAGAATAGATATGGATCTATCATGTATGTAATCATCCCATTATCTTACATGGCAAGAACAAAATGCATTCATCATCTTGTATGTATGACATGGCAATATGATGTGCTCATCCTGATAACTCGTATGTGAGACATGACGAGTGGATGTCTGTCTACTTCCAGTAAGGGTTACTGGAATACCATGAGAACTTGATAAGTACTTGTGAAGTACTAGTTCTTTGGAGATAAGGAAGAGTTCAATGTAAAGAGTTACACTGATGCTAACTTCCGAAAGGACAGAAAATTAATCACAATATATATATATATATATATATATATAGGATATATAAAAGTGAAAGTTTGTTGATAATTGGAAGTGTTCCAATAAAACCATTTAAAAGGAAATGCCGAGTATCTATGTGTTGGAGAACAACAGTGGATACTATATGGATCTGGAAGTTCATGAGATGAACTTATAGATATTCTACTCATTGATGACAAGTATGGAATCCTTGATCATGCAATGTGGCTAAAAGTTAGCAAAGGAATACTAGATTGCATATTACGACAACTCCATCTCATATGTGTGACGTACAATGAAGAGATGTGAAGACATGCAATTTATACTGACTTTGGCAAGGTGTTTCCATCACTCACTATGATCGCACTAGAGCAGAGTAACATGTGGGACATGTTTGAAGATCACTATGAATATGATTCAAGGGTGATTGGCTCATAGTGCAAGTGGGAGTCTGTTGGTATGTATGCCCTGAGAGCCAATCATGGGATGATTGGTGGGATACATTAAGATTGATTTGATAAACATCAAAGGAAAGCTTCCAATTTTTTCTGGTTCAGTCATATGAGATAGTGATAGAATAGATTGAATATCTAGAGAATGACAATACTCAATGACGTATGCTTTCAGGTTAAGGACCTGAACGATGTGATCATACAGATGCTAAGAGTTTGTACATTCTTGGTATGTCCCTTGTCGGATGTCATTGTGGAAGGTAGATAGACAACAATGACACACAAGACTAGATTGTGGTGTTGGTTGATGAAAGAATCTCATTAGTCATGATATAGAGATATCAAACCAAATACATAGGTACTTGTTAGAGAACAAGTGTACTAGACAGACCCACCGTAAGTTTGACACATGGAACCATGACATGGTAGTCACAGTTAGTACTCATAGTGATGGTGGTGAGTGTGATTCTTTGACCTGAAATCACTACACTCAACACATGTCATTGGGCACACTTTGACATCATCAAACACAGTCCTGAAACATGGGTTGTTATAAAGGTGATGATTGGGTGGATTTGACACATGGGGCTTTTGAGGGGTGAGTGATAGATGTGGGATTTGTCCCTCCTGAGGGAGTTTGATATCCATGGCTACTTGATGAGTAGGATTGAGAAAGGTGTGCACGCATGTGTGAATCGGTATGTGATATTGATGTCATACATATCTCTTCCAATCTACTCTGAGGTCAAGAAAGTGAATGAACGTTGACAAGATGACTGTTCCATGCCTCGAGTTCATTCGGGATATCAATGATAAAGGAATTATATATTCACTGTAACACCATTCACAAATTGTAGGATTGAAAGCTGTTCTCCAATTTTCTATTTCACTTGGGTAGCACTGATGTGTGACTAGGCACCACTCTTTGCTTGTGAAGTCATAAGTGTTATGGACTTTCACTGCCAACGTGAAATGGACCTGCAGGGTCAAACACAGGATTTAACCTGGAAGAGGTGTTTTGTCCACAAACAATGTTTAGATTGATTACTAAAGGAGTTTAGTAGTTCAATTAAACACTCAATTAATTGATAGCTCAATGTCATAATTTTCAAGGTGTTGGACACATTGATTGAACTGCAATTGACTGATTCTGCACAATCTGCACTCCCAACCAATTGGCTCATGTGATGAACCGATCGGCTGAGCTTGGTGAACCGATCCGCTTAGATGGTGAGTCGATCGGCTGATGGACAGGGTGAAACAATCGCTTCAAGTGTTGAAACGATCGGTTCAACTGGTCCAACCGAGCAAGTTGGGAAAGTAGGATTGATGAGAAATTTCTTTTCGTTTCACTTGCCCAATTTGATTGGAACAAGGATTGGTATTATGTACCAATTAGATATAAAAGAAGAAAAGTCAATCGGGAACTGACCAGGACCATGAACCGACTGGTTCAGAAGTGAACCGACCGTTTCATGGGTCCCAACCGATCGGTTGAGGTGTCAACCGACCAGCTCAGATCCCCAACCGGCCATTTCAAAAATGAAACTATCGGTTCAGGTTGCGCAGTTGGTTGTTTTTTGTGGAAAATCTCGAACCCTTCTACTCCTGCTTTAGTCCCACGTTGCCCGGGATAGAGAACCCTATCCCATGACCCTCCTATCTATATAGGGGTATTGGGGGCTTCTCAAAGGACTACTCAGTGAAACTAGTTGCTCTGTAAAGTTGTTGTTCTCTCTGGTTTTGGTAACCAAGAGAGCCCGAGCAAGTGCTACCCGATAAGGGAGGCACAACAAGGGAAAGAAAACTGCAGAAAGTGAATGGTGGCAAGAGAGTGTGTCAGTGACTAGTACGCTGACAGGAGGGTGCGAATCCTTCCAATTCCTTGTGAGACAAGGAGATTGGAGTTCCAGATGGTCTGTGTGGACTACTTCAGAGGCGGGAGATTTCTGACGCTCGGAGGACAACTGTCAATCCCAACAGTCTCGGTGAGACCATGAGTCGACAGTCCCGGTGTGACCAGGAGCTGTACAGACACTGTCCAAGACCAGAGGTGAAGGCCGTGAAAGCCACAAGGTATTGTCGCCGAGCAAGCCTTGGGACAAGGTATGATTCCACAAACCATCCTTTCCTATTGTATAGACGTTGATGTGTTTCCTTGTTCTAGGTTTGGGGAGGAGAAATTTTTTGTTTCCGCTGCCTTCTCTACCTACCCTAAAACCCTACAGGTTTCACATGTCATCACCCATGGTTAGGGCTTCACACATTATTGTCTCGAATTTAGGTTCCTTATAACTTTCCCCAAATTAGGATTTTATGTTACTTTACCCCAAATTAGGGTTTCATGAAGCATCCTCTTGAATTAGGGTTTTTCATTATATTACCCTGAATTGGGATTTCTCATATCATTACCCTATATTAGGGTTACACCATTACCCTAGATTAGGGTTACGTCTAACATTGCCCTAAATTAGGGTTATGGCCCATCAACCTTCTCGATTAGGGTTTCACGATCTCTTTATCAAGGATCATACCCTAATTACATATTTTATTCATGTTGAGAGTGTTGAGGTTTAACCACTACATGATTATTGTACATGTATGAAATCCTCTTTCTCTCATCCTCTCTAGGATGTTGATTACTTCAATCTTGATTAGATTAGGTCAACCCTTCATTCAAGTACACACATTTAGGGTTAGCATGGGGTATTGAGATATTAATTTCATAAGCATCAAAGGTTAACCCTTCTAAGGGTACTAATCACTTAAGTACCTTAAAGGTACAAACATTGTGATTATCTTTGATAAACACCATTAACAATCATAGGGTTAATTGATCTTTCATCACATTAGGTCTTCAAACAGTTTTGATACTTTTGAGCCTTCAAACAGTTTTGACCTCCTTGACCTTTAAATAGTTTTGAGACCATTTTCCCTCCAAACAGTTTAGAAACCGTTTGGGCATCTAGGGTTGAGACTGTTTGCTCTTAAACAGTTTTGAAACCGTTTGGTACTTTCAACCCTTGAAACCGTTTGGTCAAATTAACATAGAAACTGAATGAACAACCCATCATTGAAACTGATTGAACATCAAACGGTTTTGAGACTGTTTGCCCTCCAAACGGTCTCAAGACCGTTTGGTCCAAACCAGCTTGAAATTGAATGGACCAATTAGGGTTTCTAAATCAATCGATTTAGGGTTTCCACTCATTGAACCATCCAACATTAAGACCTTTGAAAGTAGATCAACTTATAACCCTTGGATATCCATCCATCCATGACTTATCTTGACTAATGATAAATGGAATGCCAATGAGGAAAATAAAAAGAAAGATAAAGAGAAATCCTCAAAAAGAGATATTTTGATAAGAAATAAACAAGATAATGAGAAAATAATAGAAATAAATGCATCAAGAAGGATAATAAGTATCCTTAAAAAGGATTTTGAAATAATAGAGTGTCTTGGGATACAAGGAATCCCAATAAAAAGAAAGAGAGAGAAAATACCAATAATAGAACATAAGAAGATAATATGATGTATAATTAATGAATTTCTTAGAATAGTTAAAGAAGTGGTATTTTTTACTAAAGGAAAACTTAATTTCATGATCAATGAATTAGAAGGCAAGTATAAAGAGCGTAAGGGAGAGGATTTTCATATTCCTAAATATATAAATAATAAAGGATATCAAAAAGATGTTTAGGAGAGAGAGAATCTTGCTTCTCAAAATAGGAATTGGATTCCTATTGGGAAAGAACCATGTTGCTTTGTGGGCAAGCATCTTAGGGCATCGATACCCTCCCCTATATAAGGAGTAGGGCTTTAGGCTCCAGTTTGAGAGATCCCACACATCTCACTCTCTTCTCCTCCTTCTTCTTTGTTCAAACCCTAGTTGAGGAGAGCATGTTACAACCCCAATTTTAGGTTCATCTGATGAGAAATGAAAACTCTCATATTGGACAAATAATGGTGTAATTTCGTTTACAATAGCCTTGATGATTGTATTGTGGGCTTTATTGGCTATTGGGCCCAATATCAAGGAAATTCAATTAATTAAGAAAGAGAGAAAAGTAAGATGTGGAAACCTCTAGAAGGTAAAGAACTTAATCCAAAGTTGGATTTCGTGCCACATGGGTTCCTTGGGTTCCAAGGAGTCCAAAGTTGCAAGGGAAAGCAATAAGAAAAGAAAAGATTAATAAAGTATTTCTTTATTAAGAAAGAAATTGAAAATAATGATAAAATGTGGAAAACAAGTGAAAAGAGGTATAATTGAGTTCTTCTTGGTGGAATTTCATATTCCAAGGATTCCTACTGATAAAAGGAATACCAATGAGGAAAAATAAAAGAGAAATAAAGAGAAATCCTCAAAAAGAAATATTTTAATAAGAAATATACATGATAATGAAGAATAATGCATTTAGATGCATCTAGAAGAATAATGAATATCCAATAAAAAGGATTTCGAAATAATAGAGTTTCTTGGGATCCAAGGAGTCCCAATAAAGAGGAAAGAAAGAGAAAATACCAAAATTGCAAAATAAGGATAATGGGAATACATAATTAATGGAATTATGTGGTTTTCTTAAGAAGGAGTATTTTCCTACTTGAGGAGAATATAATTTCGAGGCCAATGAATTAAAAGACAAGATTAAAGAGGATAAGGGAGAGGAATATCAAATTCCTAAATATCCATGCAACAAGGAATATCAAGGAAATAAAAGTTAATGAAGAGAGAGAGATGGTTGCTTCCCAACCAAGGAAATTGTGTTTCCTTTCGAGATGGGACTTGAGTCCTCATGAGGCACGCCTTAGGGCTTCATACCCCACCCTATATAAAGGGGTAAAGCCCTAGTTTGAGTTCGAGAGAGAGGGAGAAATATCCCACACTCTTTTCCTTCTTCCTTACGTGTAAACCCTAAACAAGGGTATGGACCTAACCCTGGAGCAACGTGGGTGTGCTTTGTGGTCTTGCTTGAGGAAGGAGACCTCCACGACCACCTAGGGCCGTTTGGATACCGCCCATCAACCCCTGACTTCACGCAACTGCAGCTATGAGGCTGCAACGACGGTCGTTCTTGGAAGCACCATTGCTCATGTACTATCCGGTTAAACCGTGACTTGGGCAGTGCTCTAGGTGCGCCTAGGGCCAGGGGAGCTTAAGCGGTCATCGGAGGAGGTCCGTGGGCCCCAGAGAGGAGGAGGCAGGCTCGAGAAGCCCTGCACGTGGCGGCTAGGGCGGCATCCGTCGAGCTGTTGGAGGAAGAAGAAAGGAAAGACCCTTTGGACGTTTCTGCCCTCCACGTTCTAAAGAATCAATCCACTTAACCAAGGGCGTTTCAGTCTTTTCAAAATGTTTCCCAAGAAACCAAGCATCGTTGCATGGCAAGGCCTACGTGGCAGCCTTCTATTAGTCTAAAGTAAGTGATTCTTGTTAAATTCATATCTCCTCAACCGTAGCTCGGATAGATGCACTTTATACATGAAAGTTGCTCAGAAAATCGAGGAGAGTCCACTAAAAATATAGATGGAGCTTAATTCTGATTGCAATTAGAAAAGTAATGAAAGTTATTAACTTTAATGTTAAGATGATTAAGAAATCCTAGTTTGATATAATTAATGTGATTCGTAGGGTTTAATGGATGATTAGAGTTGGTATTAACCTGTTAATGATCAAAGAGATACATTAAGTTTGAAAAAGATGAATCTTACACGTAATTGGTTTGATTTAGAAGTTCATGCATATAAATAAGCATTAATGGGCCTTGAAACCCTAATTTTAGTGAATGAGATTATTAATGGCTTTAATTGATCAATTTGATGATTGGAGTTGAAATATGTTGAATGTAAGCTATTAGAGTATTAAAGTTCCTAATTTGTGGATAAATACCCTAAATGTAGTAATTAGGGTTTTTGAATGAATCAAGATGGAATTAATGATAAATAGAGTTCACATGTGGATTCAATCATAATGAACTATGAATTGATGATAAATGCTTATAATGAGTTTGCCATGGATTAAAAGGATTAAAATAGTAGCTTTAATGAAAAGAGGCTTGATGGACTTAATTGATAGATAATAGTGTTGTTAATCTAAAAATAAGATTAAATATTATTAAAGGATAACCTTAACATCTTTTGTGATGAATAGATGAATAATTGGGGTTTTCATGGTCCAAACATAATCTTAAGGACCTTAATGGAAAATAAGACAAGATAATTAGGGTTTGATGGATATTTGATAAAAGTAAGGTAAAAGTAATAAAAAGGAAGTGAAACCCTAATTATACTCAAAACCCTAAAAAGGGCTAGTAAACCTAGGACACATTAGGTATATTAGATTTGTATACCATATCCGTGATAGAGAATATTAGATGTCTTTTTAGGACCAACCTATGCATACTTGCTTGAATTCTTGATTGGCTATTTCTGCATTCAATATGCTTAACATGTATGTGGTTAATTATGAATAACCGCCTTAGTTTCCCGAGGATTTTCCGGATGGTTAATCGCATTGAATGCAAATTATCTGTTGGATGTTCAAACTTTCAAATCATAAAGTTAATATGATTATCACATTAAAAATAAAAGTATGTATTCTCGCACCTACCTGCCACCCTGATGGACGATGCCAAAGGTCAGGCCCAGATGGGTAGACCAATGGACACCTTGAGTGGTAACCCCATGCACCAAGCTCGGGAATGAGAAGGTGGCCTATGATATTGCATGACTAGTGGGCACCATGAGGAGTGACCCCCAGGTACTAAGCTCGGGATTGAGAAGGTGGCCTTAAGTCATTGGCAAAGGGAACCCTAAGGTGGGTATGCCAGGGTTAGGGCAAAAGCGGTGGAGAATGTCATACTGAAAAGTGTAATTTGGCTTGTTAATTAATTTGATTGTGATTATTAAATTGTTAGTCATATTTGCAAGTTTTTGGTTGTTCCCACATACCAATATATTTCGATATACTGACCGACGTTTTGTTTGTCGACGTTTTAGGAACAACAATTGAAAGAACAAACAGTAAATTGACACATTGTGGAAATAAGAAATAATGTGCAAGGAGGATTAGATAGGATAATTCAAGCTCTGGATAGATAGATTTCCAAAGTTTTCAAAGGTAAGCAAAGTTTTAATTTTATACCAAATTCCAGTTAGTGGGTAGAACTTCATATTTATTATTGATTATTTGTCGAACATTTGATCCTGTTAATTGAATAACGGCTCTGACCTTCGGGTCTCCCTTAATTGGGGGTTACCGGATGGCGGGGTCATTACAATTGGTATCAGAGCATAGGTTCCTCATCTAATCATTAATAATTATTAAATTCTACAAATTCCATAGAACTAAGGGAGTTATTAGAGGAGTATCCAAAAGATTGAGGTGTCTAGAAAAGGATCACTTCTGGGGGCTGGCATTATTTTCCTCCGCACCGCTAGTCAAAATACGAGGACTCCCGGATTTTGTGACTGCCTGGCTGATGTCTTAGGATATGACTCGAAATAAGACACCTTTAGGACTCTCTCATCTCATTCATCCCTTCTCAACTCAAATTCTATTAAGGACCTTAAGGATTAGGGTTTTCTCTCTCCTCCTCACCCTCTTGAGGTATGGGTAAGGTTAATAAGGACTAAGGAATCCTCCACCAAATTAATGAAAAGCATGTAAATAAGATTTCATGGACATAAGCTTAATAGATTAAGCGTAAACTGAAGAATAGATACATGCTTACGTCATATGACATGAGTTGTCATTGCCCTCAGGAGAGACATGAGGATAGACCTCCTTGGTAGGAGGACGAGTAGAGAGAGTTAGTCTTGGAGGTAGAGACCTCCATTAAAAGTAGATACCTAGAACATCCTTTGAGGATGATGTTAACCCTAACCCTAAGTGAAGGTTAGAGAGAGAGATGACATGATGAGTTAGATGTCATGGTTGACTGAGTGTTTGGTTGGACATGCCTTTGGGATGCCATAAAAGGGTAGATGACCTAGTACCTTTGGTGACCAACCCTGGAGAGGGTCGTGCATGCTAGAGAGAAGGATAGCTCCTTCATGGATGAGGTTAGAAGAGAACCTATAGTTACCCTATGGGCTTAGGCAAGTAGGGTATAGCTTGATGAAACCTGGGTTAAGGGATAATGGAATAAGCATAAAGGGCTATGAATGATATTGAGCAAACCTAAGTTTGAGCATAGGCTTCACCTACGTAGAGGTATGCCTGTGAGCTTGATCCTTCATGAAGAGATGACCTCTAGTAGTATGACTGGATGTGGAGTTAGCTTTAGAAAGAAGGAACCAAGCAAGAAGGTTGGAAACCTAAAACCCCGAGATGTGAGGAACAATGGGGAGTTGAGGATGATGCGACCTAACTAGGGGGTTGCCTTATGCTTGATTCCTGGAGGCTGATGATATTTTGGTTTCCTTTAGAGGAACCAAACCCTAGAGAGAGGACGATGCTTCTAGTACCCATGGTATAAGTGGTTACCTACTGGATGAGATAAAGAGTGCTTTAGACCCTGAGGAGGCTTTATACCTAGTTGGTTGTCCTTGCGGATGACTCAACTCTGGGGTGTTTCTCATATAAAAGGATCATGGGAGTACATGACATACCTTGGACATGTTTGACTCATGGTTAAGAGTTTGAGCATGTAGTTGGATATCCAAAGGAGAACCTAGGGTTCCTAGGCCTAAGAGGGGAAGCAGTGTATCCAATGCTCCTAATGAGATTTGAGTCTCTATAGTTTCAAGCATGGTACTCCTCATGTGTAGAGGTAAAGGAAACCCCTTAAGTTAAGGGTATGTTTGATGAACCCTTCACGCCTAAGTTGGTCTAATGTTGAGGAAAGAGAACAAGTATGACCTAGCATGGTTTAATAGGTGGTCTACTTGTGCCCTAGTAGCTGCTGGGTTAAGCATGCTCATGTGAATATAAACCCTAAAGATGTTTGTGACCTTGTTGTCAAGAGTTGTAGTTTCCTCCCATCCTGGGAGAGGGACTCTTTGGTAAGGTGTGTACCAGTTTGTGGGTTTATGTAGACCTAAAGAGGTCTCATAGGATCTTGAGAAGCTAAGTGAAAAGTACATGGTATGAGAATGAACCTGTAGACCCATAGATAACCATCTCTAAGTGCATGTGGATGTGTTACCATGGAGGTAACCAGCATGGGGCCTGACCAAGGTAGGCAGGGTGCCATGACCCTCTGAAGGGATGAAAGTCAGTCGAGAATGCAGAGAGAGATGATGAAGGCTTGGGTAAGGTTCTAAGTTGGACATGTACTATAATGGAATCCTAAGTATATCCTAGGGTCAGGTAGGGATAAGACCGATGGAAGAAGGAGTTTCCTAATTCCCTAGTTGCACATGACCATAGGGTTGGGAGGTAACAACTATCATTGTCTGAGGGCCATGGGTTAGGAGATTGATCACCTTCATGAACTCATGGGACCCAAAGGGCAGATGATTAGGGCACTCTCTGGATGCATAAGGGAACATGGATGACCCCAAAAGTGCCGGAACCCTATAGACCTAGAGGAGACGACCAAGGATTGTGTTTAGACCAAGTAGGGTTGAGACCAGTTCTCCATGGAAGTAACTTTGATATCAAAATGAATGTGATGTTGAGACATATGTGGTACGTTTCAACTTAGATTTAAAGGTGTACTGGCAGGGTGGGATGTACCATCTCTACTCTTGGAACAGGAAGAACTCTGTATTTGGACTGCAGCCAAATGCTTATTTCCTTTTGTTATGGGAGTGAGAGATAGGACAATATGCATGCCTTACACCAAGGATAAAAGATGATGGAAGTTGGAACGTTGCTACAAAGTATAAGGATAGAAATGATAACATACCTTTGTGGAGTGAATGATACATGGATGGTTTACAAACACTAAGAGTATTAAGGAAATCATCTTGTGAGGATGTTTTATCATGAGCTATGTGGAATTTGCAAGTTACACAAAGTTGAGTTGAATCACCATGAGGATGAGCTCAGAGTTTCTTGATGAAGACAAACTTAGAGTTTGAGATGAAATGATAAGTGGAATATGTGGAGGTGTATGTCTTCAACATTACCTGACACCTAAGGAGGTGAAGTGGATATGAATGCTCTAGTTGAGATATAGCTTCCTAGTTTAACTAGAGACTAGAAGAGGTTGAGGTTGTTCGATTAACCCTAAGTTTGGAAAGAAGATGAGTTTTGGCTAACACACAGATGTAATAAGATATGTTGAACAAGTTAATGGTTGTTTGGTTAGCCAATTTAGTCCTTGATGTAGTGAAAGGATGGTGATAGAACCTCAGATACACTTCTTTGGATAGGAAGGTAATAAAGCCATGATGAGAGTGGTTTAGAGTTCTGAGGTATTGATCTTGAGGAATCATGACATACAAGAGATCATGGTTTTAAGATCACCATACACCGTGATACTACAAAGATAGTAAGTGATAGTAGCATTTTGAATGCTTAATACGAAGTTGCATGTAGCATGTGGCCATGCAAGCTGGGGGTGAAGGACGAACACCAGTAACCCAGTGCTTTGACATAGAGGATAAAGAGTCCTCGAGAGGGAATGGGAGTTCACCTCTATGGGTGTTGTGCTAAGTCTCCCCTTGAACAAGAAAGATCAAGATGTAATAGGGGTTATGGTAGATCGCCTTACCTAGATGACATGAGAAAGAAAGGAGTGCTGTCAAGGGACAAATTCGGTTGAACTACTTTAGAGAGAAAGATGGTTCAACCACATCATGATGCGAGTTCAAAAGTTCTTGGGTATGACCAAGGTTCACTTCCATAAGGGGGAAGTGGATACATGAAGAACTCGATGATAGCACAGTTTATCACCCCATACTAATGGACAATATGATCCAGACTAGAAGAGGTCTGATGAGAGCATGCGTGCTGATTCAGGGTGATACCTAGATACAGTTCTTAAAGATGTGATGTTAACCACCATAGCCTTTATCGGGATGCAAGAAGTCTTATAGAGAGGTTGTATCGGTCACCACTTCATTAAGATGCTGTTGGTGAAGGAGACCTCACAAAGGTTAGAAAAGAACCATAGTGTGTGTAGATGAAGTCGCTGTGATCGTGCAATGGTCGAGAGAGAGAGCCCAGTGGTGATGTGAGTCACGAGCTGATGCAAAGCAGACTGACATGCAGTTCACTATGGGAGAATATGTGATGTGAAAATCCGACCCCTCTAAGCTACAACTGAGAAAGTTGAGTCCCCGATATATGGGTCCATTTGAAATGGATTGGTGGAGATGGTTGTGTTTACCCCTCAGGATAACGTGATGAATAGAGGTGTTCCATGAGTTCGATCTAGAGCACTATGTGAGGTACCCAAGCCATGTGCTGAGCCCTGAACCTATTCAGCTTTTTGAGAGGCTGAAATGTCCTGAGTCACCTATGAGGGTACGATATACCAAGGTAAGAAAGAGATCAGATGGAAGATTATGAGATGATAAAGGTTCTTGGGAAGCACCATGGAAAAGGGTAAGACCACATGGGAGCCATGATGGACATATGAAAGGCTTATCCTGAATTGTTTGTTTGCTTGGTGGACTTTTGAGGACAAAATTCCTATAAGAGGGGAAGGATGTTACAACCCCAATTTTAGGTTCATCTGATGAGAAATGAAAACTCTCATATTGGACAAATAATGATGTAATTTCGTTTACAATAGCCTTGATGATTGTATTGTGGGCTTTATTGGCTATTGGGCCCAATATCAAGGAAATTCAATTAATTAAGAAAGAGAGAAAAGTAAGATGTGGAAACCTCTAGAAGGTAAAGAACTTAATCCAAAGTTGGATTTCGTGCCACATGGGTTCCTTGGGTTCCAAGGAGTCCAAAGTTGCAAAGGAAAGCAATAAGAAAAGAAAAGATTAATAAAGTATTTCTTTATTAAGAAAGAAATTGAAATATATGATAAAATGTGGAAAACAAGTGAAAAGAGGTATAATTGAGTTCTTCTTGGTAGAATTTCGTATTCCAAGGATTCCTACTGATAAAAGGAATACCAATGAGGAAAAATAAAAGAGAAATAAAGAGAAATCCTCAAAAAGAAACATTTTAATAAGAAATATACATGATAATGAAGAATAATGCATTTAGATGCATCTAGAAGGATAATGAGTATCCAATAAAAAGGATTTCGAAATAATAGAGTTTCTTGGGATCCAAGGAGTCCCAATAAAGAGGAAATAAAGAGAAAATACCAAAATTGCAAAATAAGGATAATGGGAATAGATAATTAATGGAATTATGTGGTTTTATTAAGAAGGAGTATTTTCCTACTTGAGGAGAATATAATTTCGAGGCCAATGAATTAAAAGACAAGATTATAGAGGATAAGGGAGAGGAATATCGAATTCCTAAATATCCATGAAACAAGGAATATCAAGGAAATAAAAGTTAATGAAGAGAGAGAGATGATTGCTTCCCAACCAAGGAAAGTGTGTTTCCTTTTGAGATGGGACTTGAGTCCTCATGAGGCACGCCTTAGGGCTTCATACCCCATCCTATATAAAGGGGTAAAGCCCTAGTTCGAGTCCGAGAGAGAGGGAGAAAGATCCCATGCTCTTTTCCTTCTTCCTTATGTGTAAACCCTACACAAGGGTATGGACCAAACCCTGGAGCAACGTGGGTGTGCTTGGTGGTCTTGCTTGAGGCAAGAGACCTCCACGACCACCTAGGGCCGTTTGGATACCGCCCATCGACCCCTGACTTCACGCAACTGCAGCTACGAGGCTGCAACGACGGTCGTTCTTGGAGGCACCATTGCTCGTGCACTAGCTGGTTAAACTGCGACCTGGGCAGTGCTCTAGGTGTGCCTAGGGACAGGGGAGCTTAGGCGGCCATCGGAGGAGGTCTGTGGGCCCCAGTGAGGAGGAGGCAGGCTCGAGAAGCCCTGCATGTGGCGACTAGGGTGGCAGCCATCGAGCTGCTGGAGGAAGAAGAAAGGAAAGACCCTTTGGACGTTTCTGCCCTCCATGTTCTAAAGAAGCAATCCACTTAACCAAGGGCATTTCAGTCTTTTCGAAATGTTTCCCAAGCAACCAAGCATCGTTGCATGGCAAGGCCTACGTGGCAACCTTCTATTGGTCCAAAGTAAGTGATTCTTGTTAAATTCATATCTCCTCAACCGTAGCTCGGATAGATGCGCTTTATACATGAAAGTTGCTTAGAAAATCGAGGAGAGTCCATTAAAAATATAGTTGGAGCTTAATTCTGATTGCAATTCGAAAAGTAATGAAAGTTATTAACTTTAATGTAAAGATGATTAAGAAATCCTATTTTGATATAATTAATGTGATTCGTAGGGTTTAATGGATGATTAGAGTTGGTATTAACCTGTTAATGATCAAAGAGATACATTAAGTTTGAAAAAGATGAATCTTACACGTAATTAGTTTGATTTAGAAGTTCATGAATATAAATAAGCATTAATGGGCCTTGAAACCCTAATTTTAGTGAATGAGATTATTAATGGCTTTAATTGATCAATTTGATGATTGGAGTTGAAATATGTTGAATGTAAGATATTAGAGTATTAAAGTTCCTAATTTGTGGATAAATACCCTAAATGTAGTAATTAGGGTTTTTGAATGAATCAAGATGGAATTATTGATAAATAGAGTTCACATGTGGATTCAATCATAATGAACTATGAATTGATGATAAATGCTTATAATGAGTTTGCCATGGATTAAAAGGATTAAAATAGTAGCTTTAATGAAAAGAGGCTTGATGGACTTAATTGATAGATAATAGTGTTGTTAATCTGAAAATAAGACTAAATATTGTTAAAGGATAACCTTAACATCTTTTGTGATGAATAGATGAATAATTGGTGTTTTCGTGGTCCAAACCTATTCTTAAGGATCTTAATGGAAAATAAGACAAGATAATTAGAATTTGATGGATATTTGATAAAAGTAAGGTAAAAGTAATAAAAAGGAAGTGAAACCCTAATTATACTCAAAACCCTAAAAAGGGCTAGTAAACCTAGGGCACATTAGGTCTATTAGATTTGTATACCATATCCATGATAGAGAATATTGGATGTCTTTTCAGGACTAACCTGTGCATACTTGCTTGAATTCTTGATTGGTTATTTCTGCATTTAATCTGCTTAACATGTATGTGGTTAATTATGAATAACCGCCTTAGTTTCCCGAGGATTTTCCGGATGGTTAATCGCATTGAATGCAAATTATCTGTTGGATGTTCATACTTGCAAATCATAAATTTACTATAATTATCACATTAAAAATAGTAGTATGTATTCTCGCACCTATCTGCCACCCTGATGGATGATGCCAAAGGTCATGCCCAGATGGGTAGACCAATGGACACCTTGAGTGGTAACCCCAGGCACCAAGCTCGGGAATGAGAAGGTGGCCTATAATATTGCATGACTTGTGGGAACCATGAGGAGTGACCCCCAGGCACCAAGCTCAGGATTTAGAAGGTTGCCTTAAGTCATTGGCAAAGGGAACCCTAAGGTGGGTATTCCAGGGTTAGGGCAAAAACGGTGGAGAATGTCATACTCAAAAGTGTAATTTGGCTTGTTAATTAATTTGATTGTGATTATTAAATTGTTAGTCATATTTGCAAGTTTTTGGTTGTTCCCACATACCAGTATATTTTGATATACTGACCGACGTTTTGTTTGTCGGCATTTTAGGAACAACAATTGAAAGAACAAACAGTAAAGTGAAACATTGTGGAAATAAGAAATAAAGTGCAAGGAGGATTAGATAGGATAATTCAAGCTCTGTATAGATAGATTTCCAAAGTTTTCAAAGGTAAGCAAAGTTTTAATTTTATACCAAATTCCAGTTAGTGGGTAGAATTTCATATTTATTATTGATTATTTGTTGAACCTTTGATCCTGTTAATTGAATAATGGCTCTGACCTTCGAGTCTCCCTTAATTGGGGGATACCGGAAGGCGGGGTAATTACAGAACTCGTCTAACCCTGGGGCAACAAGGACTCATGGGATTGCCACGGTTGATGAGAGAGGTTCCACGATGCCAAAGAGGAGCTTAGTCGTGGTCATCATGCCCGAACATGTGCGTGACAAAGGCATCACAACTACAAGAACTGCTGGTGGTCGCGAACAAAGCCAGCTCGAACTAGCCCTCTTAGGTGCAAGCTGAGGACCACCCTGAGTGCAGGGAGGGGCGTTGGAGGTAGGGGCATTGTCCCTGATGGTCACCAGACTTTGGAGAGGAAGGGGCGCGCTCATGTTTGTTGCAAATCGGCGGCTAGGGCAGCATATATCGACCTGCCCAAGGTTGAAGAAAGGAAAGGTTGCGTTGGACAGTTATGCCCTCCGCGGGCTGAAGAACCAACTAACTTAACCAAGGGTATAAATGAAAATTCGTTATATTTCCAATAGCCAAGCAAAGTTGCATGGAATGAAGTGACGTGGCACACTCTGATTGGCCCAAAGTAAGTAATTTTGCAAAATTCATAGCTAATTAACCGTAGCTCAAATGGATACGCATAATATATGAATTTTACTCAGAAGAACATGAGGAATGCAATAAAAATAGTTTAATGGACTAATTCCTTTTACAATTCGAAAATTAGTGTAATTTATTAACTATAATGAATTAAAGATTAAGAAACCCTATTTAGAGATGATTAATGCTTTTAGTAGGGTTTAATGGATGATTAAAGTTGATATTCACTTGTTAATTGTAAAAAGGTACATTAAGCACAAAAAGGATGGACTTTGCATGTAATTGGTTAATTTAGAGTTTCATCTCCATAAATATGCTTTAATGGGCCTTGAAACCCTAATAATGGTAATTATGACTCTTAATAGCTTTAATTGTTCAAAATCATGATTAAAGTCGAAATATGATAATTCTAAGCTATTTTGAGTAGGGTTTTCTAATGAATAAAAAGGTAGAATTAATGACGAATAGAGCTCATATGTGATTTAGATTATAATGAATTGTGAATTGATGATAAAGGAGCATAATGATCTTGTCATGGATTAAAAGGATAAAAATGGTAGCATTAATGTAAAAGAAGCTTAATGAACTTAATTGATGGTTAATGGTGACTCTAATATGACAATAGGGCTATATGTTGTTAAGATAACCTTAATAATGAAGAATAGATGAGATAATTAGGGTTTATGAGTAATGGTATAAAATTAGGGTTAAAAATAGTAAAAGATGAAGGGAAACCCTAATTGCAATGGAAACCCTAAAAGTGAACTAGAAACCCTAGTAAGCGAGCTAGGTTTAATAGATCTTGATGACATGAGTAATAAAAGCAAATTGTATGATTATTTCAGGATCTTGTGTGCTTGCTTGGATTTCTTACTTGCATGGATTATTTATGTCTCAAATCATCCTGACAGGTATGTGGTTATGCTTATGATTATTCCGAATTAGTTTTCAGAGGATTTTATCGATGTTTCCCTCATGGCTTGAATTAAACTGTTGGATGAATTTAATTCATGCAATCTATAATGTGGATATGACTATCACTTAAGATATGTGCCTACTAGCTCAGATCCTAGTCCCCTCTGTGGGTTAATAGTTTGACCTAGTACATGGCTACCTATGGGGTAGGTCCATCAGGTCATTGGATGACTTAGTACATGGCTACCAATGGGGTAGGTCCATCAAGTCACCTTGAGTCAGGGATTGGGCTACCTATGGGTAGTGTCATGCGACTCTTCAGCACACCGTGAGTTAGGGATTGGGATACCTATGGGTAGTGCCATGAGACTCAACCCTAGATATTGATCTACCTATTAGGTAGGATCATGCAGGGTTTAATGGGGATCTACCATGATGAAGGTAGTATCTAGGTCCACTGTAGGGACAACACAAAGATAGGGGATAGGGAAGGATTGAGTAGTTTTTCTTAAGTCATAATCTTGGTTGTTAAATGATAATTGGCTGATGACTTTGTTATCATAGTTGCACGATTATTGTTTCCGCCACATACCAGCTTTATGCTGACTGACATTTTGTTTGTTGACATTTTAGGTACAAGTGAAAAGAACAAATAGTAACGCGGAATCTGTGGAATTAAATGAGGATTAACAATCAAGGAGGATTAGTTAGAATATTCTCTCGTATGGATAGATGATTAGTAATCCAAGTTTGTCAAAGGTATGCAAAAAGTTTTAATTTATACCAGATTTCAATATAGTTGGTAGAATTTGATAATTGTTATTGATTATTTGTCGAACCTTTGATCTAGAAATGGGACTAACGGCTCTGATCTCTTGGTATCCCTTAATTGGGGGTTACTGGGAGGTGGGGTCGTTACATTTGGTATCTGATCTCTTTAGCACCCCATGGGTTAGGGATTGGGCTACCTATGGATAGTGCCATGCGACTCAACCCTAGATATTGATCTACCTGTTAGGTAGGATCATGTGGGGTTTAATGGGGATCTACCATGAGGAAGGTAGCATCCATGTCCACTGTAGGGACAACACAGAGATAGGGGATATGTAAGGATTGAGTAGTATTGCTTAAGACATAGTCTTGACTGTTAAATGAGAATTGGCTGATTACATTGTTATCATAGTTGTACGACTATTGTTTCCCCCACATACCAGCTTTATGCTGACCGACATTTTGTTTGTCGACATTTTAGGTACAAGTGAAAAGGACAAATAGTAAAGTGGAATATGTGGAATTAAATGAGGATTAACGATCAAGGAGGATTAGTTAGAATATTCTCTCATATGGATAGAAGTTTAGTAATCCATGTTTTTCAAAGGTATGCAAAAAGTTTTAGTTTATACCAGATTTCAGTATAGTTGGTAGAATTTGATAATTGTTATTGATTATTTGTCGAACCGTTGATCCTGTTAATTGGGATAATGACTCTAACCTTCTGGTCTCCCTTAATTGGGGGTTATCAGGAGGCAGGGTCGTTACATTTGGTTAAAAGATAACCTTAATAACTTTCATGAAGGATAAATGAGATAATTAGGGTTTGCGAGTAATTGTACTAAATTAGGGTTTAAAATAGTAAAAGATGAATGGAAACCCTAAAAATGGACTAGAAACCCTAGGAAGCGAGTTAGGTTTAATGGATCTTGATGGCATGATCAATAATAGGAAATTGTATGCATATTTTAGGATCTTGTTGTATGTGCTCGATTGCTTGGATTTCTTACTTGCATGGAATATTTCTATCTCAAATCATCATATCAGGTATGTGGTTACGCTTATGAATATCTCAAATTAGTTTTCCGAAGTTTTCCTCGATTACTTGAATTAAACTTTTGGATGAATTTAATTCATGCAAACTATAATGTGGATATGACTATCACTTAAGATATGTGTCTACTAACTCAGATCCTAGTCCCCTCTGTGTCTTAATAGTTTGACCTAGTACATGGCTACCTATGGGGTAGGTCCATTAGGTCATTGGATGACTTAGTACATGGCTACCAATGGGGTAGGTCCATCAGGTCATTGGATGACTTAGTACATGGCTACCAATGGGGTAGGTCCATCAAGTCACCTTGAGTCAGGGATTGGGCTACCTATGGGTAGTACCATGCAACTCTTTAGCACACCATGAGTTAGGGATTGGGCTACCTATGGGTAGTGCCATGCGACTCAACCCTAGATATTGATCTACCCGTTAGGTAGGATCATGCGGGGTTTAATGGGGATATACCATGAGAAAGGTAGCATCCAAGTCCACTGCAGGGAGAACACAGAGATAGGGGATAGGTAAGGAATGAGTAGTATTGCTTAAAATGTAATCTTGGCTGTTGAATGATAATTAGCTGATTACATTGTTATCATAGTTGCACGATTATTGTTTCCCCCACATACCAACTTTATGCTGAATGACATTTTGTTTGTCGGCGTTTTAGGTACAAGTGAAAAGAACAAACGTAAAGTGGCATATGTGGAATTTAATGAGGATTAACGATCAAGGAGGATTAGTTAGAATATTCTCTCATACAGATAGAAGTTTAGTAATCCAAGTTTTCAAAGGTATGCAAAAAAAGTTTTAATTTATACCAGATTTCAGTATAGTTGGTAGAATTTGATAATTGTTATTGATTAGTTGTCGAACCTTTGATCCGGAAATGGGGTTAACGACTCTGACCTCTTGGTCTCCCTTGATTAGGGGTTATTGGGAGGCGGGGTCGTTACAGTTCAAGTTATATAACCCGCCTTCAAAGTTGAATCCAAGCTTCAAGCTTCACATCCTCAATGGTGAATGAAGCTTTCTCAATTGTCCAAGGTCCGTTCTCAAGTCTTTGAGTGAAAAGAATGGCTAAAGTTGAAGATTGAATGGAGAAAAGAAGAAAATGAGCATTGAATTTCGATTTCCACCATGAAATCAAGGTTGAAGATGATTAAGGAGCTCACCTACAGGTTGGGGTACGTCCTCCTGTTCCTCCTAAGCTCATTTTTGCATGGCCAAAGAAAGGAAAGAAAGAAGAGTCGAAAAAGCCTTTCATGTGGGTGAAAAATGGGATATATGTAAGGGAATTTCAAGAGAGAGAAAGTGTTATAAAAATCTTTCAATTCCCTAAATTGATGCCACTTATCTCCCCTAAATTCCTTGCATACGAAGCCATCATCCTCCCCTTCGAAATCCTCTTCTTTATCCATGAATTAAAAGAAAACAAATTAAGCACCTTAATCAATATAATAATAATATCCAAAAATTAGTGGATATTACTTTTTCTTTTACTAGTGTGAGTGGGCTCTCCACTCACATTAGATATTTTGGTTCCACTACAAGGCACAAGGACGTACATACTTATATAATTTCAACCATCATGTTTTGGGTTGAAGGGCACTTCCATTAATATATTTATTTTTGCATTAAATTGAATTAGGGTTTCAATTATGCTTAAATCTTGATTATTTTAATATCAAGATTCTCTCTCCTCCAAAGAGTTTCAAATGAGATGCCCCTCTAATTTTATTGTCTCTAATTGATACCAAGAAACATTAGGGACTCTCTAGAATTGGTATTTTGCATATTGAACCCTAGGTTTTGGGTAAATTGCACATTACACCAAAACTAGGTTTTAATGCACAAACATTACTTAATAAGCTCTTTCTTGGTGCCCAGGCTTTCATAAGCCATACCTCAACATCATTCTCATTCTTATGATGCAAAAAAACTTGAGGAACATTTTATCATGTAACATTTGCAAGTTAACTCCTCAACTTGGGTAATTTGCGCTTTAGTCCAAAACAAGTAAAACATTGTTTCAACATTATTCAAATAGGACCAAACTTGAAACATAAGTTCCTCTTGAACCTTAATTACTTTTCAAAGGATAAAGACAAGAATATAAATAACTTACATAAGCAAAGCTTCTAGGGTTAAGGCTTAACCCAGGTCAGGGATGTTACAATTATAAACCCCTAACAAGGATTTCGTCCCTAAAATCCCAGGTAATGGAAGACAAATATTATTTATTCATCATATCATCAAGTCTCCACATAACATATTAATGTCATGGAGATACCATACAACTTTGATCAATACAAAGTTCTTGCACATAGATTTATCTTAGAATCGATCACACATCACACATACTCCACTGTCCTTTTTATTATTGACTATAGAGTCAACTTTGCGTCAGATAATGCTTTTCTTAGTCAGAGAAACATTATACATACCTTATTTAGTCCAGGTGTCAAACCTCACTGATTTATTACCTTTCTCAACTTATAACTTTTTGTGACATGATTCTTGATTCTGAGGAGTGTTCCATATTCCTCATTTAGTTTAGCATTTTACTTCCAAGGAAAGAACAGAGTTACATTTTGTCACCCACTTGTGACTACAAGTATTATCATACATCTGGTGTTCCATCCGAACTATTATCACAACACTAAACTTTCATATTGCTTGTACCAACTATCTTATTAATTGTACCTACTTTTTTCATAAGGGGAGGTTACTTACCAATTAAGAACTTATCTTAGAGGTATCTTTAGAATTATTTTTAACTTGATAAGCTTTTCCCACAATGATTTTACAATTGTTCCTTCAATTAGTAAGTTCTTGTCAATGTTATGTTTATGCATAGCATAAACCCCTAACACACGTTGTTCATACTATTTTATGTAATTAGACTGATTTCACAATTGGCCATCCCAAGTAACCAACATATATCATCTAATTAGAAGTTATGCTTTTACTTTCCCATACTACCTGATATTCTTTAGATACCAGAATTCATTACTTTGATATCCATCACATGTGTCAAAAACACATCACATCCTCATCATTTCCATTTCTCTGTTGTTTTTACCAAAGTCATACATATAAAAGAATATTTCTTTCATCTTTGGGACATTATTTATTACACATATTTTTATTGTGGAACCAAAGTCCAAGACGAACTGATACTTTTCTAAATATCCATCATTGGATTATTTCTAATCCATGCATGTCAAGTGTCATAGTACTCACTTGATTTCCATGTCCCTAAAAGGAGAGAACACAAAGAAACATATTTCTCTTATCACCCCATCATCACCCAGTGTTGTTTATCAAAGAGAAAAGATTATCATCTCCTCCAATTATTGTATGAACTTTCAACTGTTCATGAATCATTTACTCTTATTTCATCCTAGGTTCCTTGCCACTAGCAAAGGAATTATAAGGATGATTACATATCATCACTCCTTTCTTTGTTTTTGTCTAACATTTTCATGAGTATTTTGTGATTTCATCACATTTCCCATTTCTACATCATGGGAAAAGATCTTTACTATACACACATGATTTATTAGACAAGGATCATCTCCCTTATCTCATTTTCTTTATCATGAGGATTATACTTTTACTTTCTCATACACACAGATTGACCTGAGATCATCTCAGATTCCTCTTTAATGTACTTACAATGTGATAAAATATCCATGCCATATTTCTAGTTTCTTTATTCTCACTAGATTGTTTTAGAATGACTACTTGATCAGAGTAATCAGAAAGATAACAATCTAAGAGTTCCATACTTGCCCTATCTCCAATAATTATATACCTAGCTAGGGTATACAAGTATTGGGATTAGGTAGTACACACTTTATTTACTACCATGTTCCTCAATTTTCATATCATTATAAACACAATATTTAACATTCCTAGATTTTCTTCAGGCATTACTTCTATATCTCATCCTTTTTCACACAGATCAGAGAAATTATAAAACATTAAAAGGAATATTGAGTAAAATATAAGTCCTCATCTTCCTTGTGTCCTCATATGACCGGTCAAAGGAAGCTAAAAAACAACTACTTTCTTATATTTATCACATAGAATTATGAAATGATATATCAGAATAAAATTGTTTCATCTAACTTGTCTCATCTCGCAGTTTGTTTACTGCCTCAGGCTGATTCTTTTCATAGAATCTTACCGTTACTTGATGTTGACTTTGTGGTTTGTTATTTAATGCAGTTGATCCTGCCTGGGATGTCTGTCCACGTCCTCAAGTGCCACTAGAAAACAGTTTCCTTTAATGATCCTGATGTCTCTACCTCGGTGGTTGGGTTACCATTGTGTTTCCAACTGGACAATTCCTTGCTATATGTCCTACCTGTCTACATTGGTGACAGGTTCTATTCTCTTGTTATGGTCTAAAAGGTCCTTTACCCTTTCTGGGTAGCCATTTCCCTAGTGCATTAGACCTTGACTGTATCGGGGGTAACAAAAACTTCCCATTTTTGGAACTACTAGGCTTCTGATCCCAAGTTTGGATAGGCCTTTTCTTAATTCTTTCCTCATTATCCTTTTCTGGACAGTCTTTTCTGATATGTCCAGGCTGCCTACACCTATGGCAAATCCTGATTTTAGGTTGTAACCTATTCCTTTCATCATTATTCATTGCTCCAACATGCTAATGTTGAGCAAGAATCCTATTGGAATCCAAAACTTCATCATTAGGGGCTGGTAGTCTAGGTTGTATTGCTAATATATGGTCCACTATATGCATCAATGCTGTCCTAGCTTGCCCAACAGTTATATTAAAAGAAGGATTCCTTATCATAGTTGGATCATCTTGGGGGTTCTCAGGTAGTCGTTCTTCTCTTGTCTGGTCCCTTACACCTTCTGTAGGTGCAGCATTGCTTCTCTCAGTAGCATGTTCTTCGTGCGATCCAGACATCTTTAAGTTCTTCTTCTCCTATATGAGTAGAAGACAGTATCAGATAAACTAGAAGATACTAGAACAAACTCAACAACCTTAATCCTATGTCTTTGTAGACTCAGCGAACCTAGAGCTCGAATACCACTAAATTGTGACGTACCGTTCAAACAAAACATCATTCACTAAGCAGAAGCGATCATTAATAGCGGATTACTGAAAATCACTAAAAATTAAAACTTTTTTCAAAGAGATCCAAACACAGGAAAACTCTTTTATCAAGAACCAAAATATTTTATTTACATCCTGGTTCTTAAGTACATATCATGTATCATTTCCTCTCAAGGATTACAAGCATAAACTGCCTTGGTAAAACTATAGACAGTATAAGAACCTCGAGGCATCATGCCAAAATCTCAGTTCGATTCATTAAAAGCACTAACTACTGACTCCAAGGACCTGAGAGTACAGAGACGACACATAGGACTTTCTATACAAAATATGACATCCAGATCCTGCACCTAGAATATTATAGTTGTCCCTGTTGCTGCTGTTGCTCTCCCCCTGCTATAGGGTCTTTGCCTCTTCTTCTGCGTCTACCTAAAAAGTTGGATCCCACATGGGTGAGACAATTGAAAATTGTCCCAGCGAGAGATATAACTCTCTGCTAGAAACATTATTATTGCAGATAAATAGAATAAGTTGAGTAGGAGTTCTTTTATATTAACAACAATATTAATAATTGTATGAGCAGAATAAGGTAATCTCCTTTCCAAAGGAGAACATTGCATCGAGCCATGGTAGAATTATACATCATCTATCTACTTTGCAAGGAATGTAAGGAAACATGAATATATCATCTATCGACTAATGATGCATAAGAGAAATGTAACATCAGCCAATTATTTTCGTACTCAATCCTTAAGCAAACATGCTATATGGATGATTACATTTTACAATCACACTTATGCCCTGAGGAGATGAGGTATACCGCTCATACTCCAACCGACCATTGCAAAGTCAAAATCGGTGCCATACAAGGTCAATGGAAGAGCCGGATGCCATGACCTCCCTTATCTCGGTCAGTACGAGATTCCATGTAGGACATCTTGTGTCTTTACTAAATAGATTTCTAGGGTATACTAGCAACTTTGCTATAGAGTTACAGTGGCGGGTGTACTCTCTTCACAATCGAAAGATTTCATGTTAATCTCACATCGATCCGACATTAATATTGTCCAGAGATTTGTGATACATCGATCCCGTTATCGGGAGATTAGTGATACATCCACCCCGACATATATAATGAAGGATTGAGAGATTTAATATTTATCTCAAATCAATTCCTCCATTAGGGCGTACAGATATTTTCGCCCATCACCCCCGCATATTAAAAAATATGCATTCTGGGTTATGTCATGGAGCAACCCATTTCACCATCCAACAAATTCTGACGCTGATGGTTATATGGCCAGGGCACTACATGATAAGATTCCACTTGATTAATTAAGTGTATTACCATATTCTTTTAGCATCAGTCAGGTTTTCAAACATAATTTATTATAAAAAATGCTACAAATAATGTGTAATACTTCAATCAAGTACTTTTCAAAGCTTTATAAAACATTGGAATCTCAATCCCTTATCTCATTTATGGGAATTCACATCCCTCAACATCATCATCATGTTTACTGGATCTAGGTATTCAAACCCTTAGTTCATCACCGAACATGGTTACCACTTATTAGGTAACTATTACCTTCAGGTCATCTGACCAAGGTATTCAGGATACATGTTACACAAGCATCTCACATGGCTCACAAGTCCCACTAAGTATCTTGTCACCTCTCACTAGGCAACAATATTACATGGATCATAAGGCCATTCCATCTTATCACCTCTCACTAGGTAACAACTTATTCACATGGCTCACAAGGCCATTGCTCATCTTGTCACTTCTCACTAGGTAACAACTTATTCACATGGCTCACAAGACCATTGATCATTTTGTCACCTCCCACTAGGTAACAACTTATTCACATGGCTCACAAGGCCATTGATCATTTTGTCACCTCCCACTAGGTAACAACTTATTCACATGGCTCATAAGGCCATTGATCATTTTGTCACCTCTCACTAGGTAACAACTTATTCACATGGCTCACAAGGCCATTTCACATTATTCTTTTATTCAAGTATTTAACATGCCTTATAAGGTTTATGCAAAAAAATAATTACAACCTTCCCATCATTAGGGTTAGGGTTTCCCTTCCTTATCGATTAGGGTTTCTCTTACATATCATCACCCTTTATTAGGTTTAGGGTTTTCCATTATTAACCATTTAGGTTCTCAAGATCATATTATTAATGATCAAGCCCTAATTCATTGCTCCACACAGCTAGGAGCCAACATTGATAACATAAGCATTCAATCATGCTTATTTATTCTCCTCATTTATCATTAAATGAATTATCAACACAAGATATGAGTTCCTCTCTCATCTTTACTAGAATATGATTACATCACACTTTATTAACTTGGATTAACCTTTTCTTAAGATATGTTAACCTACACTTATCAAAGTGCATTGCATCTCAATGCAACAATTGACATGACATACTTCATGTGTTATTCATCGAAGTATATTAGATTTAGAATACATCAAGGTGTATCAATCTTGAGGTGCTAGATGTGATATCTATCATGTCTTGATGTATCACTTCCTTCATCACCTTTATCTTAAGTTCATCAACTTATCTTTTATTAGGGTATCTCCCATCCTAATACTTCATGCACCAGTTCATCACATTTATCATGTAATGTATTGGTCACAAGTCACTTATTTGAAATATGTAACCATTGTCAATGATATGGAATCATCTCAAGTTAAGGCATTATTGATATAATATCATCCATTAATAACCACCTTAGGTGTTTCACTTATCAATTTATTAGTCACTATTTCATTATTAGGGATAGGTTTTCCCATCTTTATCAATTAGGGTTTACATAACATCACCCTATATTAGGCTTTGACATAACATCACCCTGTATTACAAATTCACATAACATCATCCTATATCACGGTTTCACATAACATCAACCTGTATTAGAATTTCACATATCATCATCCTATATCAGGGTTTCACATAACATTACCTGAAATTAGGGTTTCTCAACTCATAGCCCAAAGTTAGGGTTATGGTTTATCATCATATTATCCAGATTAGGATTTCATATATCTTCACCCTTTATTAGGGTTAGGGTCTCATATTAGGGTTTCATATAGCATTACATAGCATCACCCTAGATTAGAGTTTCACATCACATCATTGCATTAGGGTTACACATTACATTACTGCATTAGGGTTTCACATGGCATTACCCCAGATTAGGGTTTCACATGTCATCACCCATGATTAGGGTTTCACACATCATTGTCTCGAATTTAGGTTCCTTATAACTTTTCCCCAAATTAGTGTTTTATGTTACTTTACCCCAAATTAAGGTTTCATGAAGCATCCTCTTGAATTAGGGTTTTTCATCATATTACCCTGAATTGGGATTTCTCATATCATTACCCTATATTAGGGTTACACCATTACCCTAGATTAGGGTTTGTTGTCTAACATTGCCCTAAATTAGGGTTATGGCCCATCAACCTTCTTGATTAGGGTTTTATGATCTCTTTATCAAGGATCATACCCTAATTACATATTTTATTCATGTTGAGAGTGTTGAGGTTTAACCATTACATGATTATTGTACATGTATGAAATCCTCTTTCTCTCATCCTCTCTAGGATGTTGATTACTTCAATCTTGATTAGATTAGGTCAATCCTTTATTCAAGTACACACATTTAGGGTTAGCATGGTGTATTGAGATATTGCTTTCATAAGCATCAAAGGTTAACCCTTCTAAGGGTACTAATCACTTAAGTACCTTAAAGGTACAACCATTGTGATCATTTTTGATAAAAACCATTAAAAATCATAGGGTTAATTGATATTTCATCACATTAGGTCTTGAAATGGTTTTTATACTTTTGAACCTTCAAACAGTTTTGACCTCCTTGACCTTTAAATGATTTTGAGACCGTTTGCCCTCGAAATGGTTTTGAAACCATTTGGGCATCTAGGGTTGAGACCATTTGCTCTTAAACAGTTTTGAAATTGTTTGGTACTTTCAACCCTTGAAACCATTTGGTCAAATTAACATAGAAACCGAATGAACAACCCATCATTGAAACCGATTGAACATCAAACAATTTTGAGACCGTTTTCCCTCCAAACGGTCTGAAGACTGTTTGATCCCATATGGTCTCAAGACCATTTGATCTGAAACGGTCTCAAGACCATTTGGACTCAAACGGTCTCAAGATCGTTTGGTCCAAACCACCTTGAAACCAAATGGACCAATTAGGGTTTCTAAATCAATCAATTTAGGGTTTCCACTCATTGAACCATCCAATATTAAGACCATTGAAAGTAGATCAACTTATAACCCTTGGATCTCCATCCAGACATGACTCCTCTTAACCTCAAATGGTCTTGAGACCGTTTTCCCTCAAACAGTCTTGAGACCGTTTGCCCTCAAACGGTCTTGAGACCGTTTGAGCCATTCAACATAGAAATTGACTCAATCAATATAGGGTTTCAACCAATCAATCCGATTAGGGTTTTTAATCAATGGATCACCCATTCTTGGAACCATTTTAATTGGATCAATTGGAACCATTGGATCTTCATCCAACTATATTAGCAATTGAACCCAAACGGTCTTGAGACCATTTGACCTCAAACGGTCTTGAGACCGTTTGATCACCAAACGGCCTTGATACCATTTGGTCATCAAAGTTGAAGACCGTTTGCTCATGATTTTCTTTGAGGTGTGTGCTAAGATGACATCATCATATTCAAGCTACAAACCTTCGAAATTTTCTGTGATCTTTGTGGTGATTTCAACAATTAATCAAAAGGAAATTCAAGAAAGAAGAAAGATTCAACATATGATGCAGTAAAATCAATAATAACATTTAAGGGTTCAAGTTATATAACCCTCTTTCAAAGTTGAATCCAAGATTCAAGCTTCAGTACTCAATGGTGAATGAAGCTTTCTCAAATGTCGAAGGTCCGTTCTCAAGTCTTTGAGTGAAAAGAATGGCTAAAGTTGAAGATTGAATGGAGAAAAGAAGAAAATAAGCATTGAATTTCGATTTCCACCATGAAATCAAGACTGAAGATGATTAAGGAGCTCACCTACAGGTTGGGGTACGTCCTCCTGTTGCTCCTAAGCTCCTTTGTGCACAGACAAAGCAAGGAAAGAAAGGAGAGTCAAAAAAGCCTTTCATGTGGGTGAAAAATGGGATATATGTAAGGGAATTTTGAGAGAGAGAAAGTGTTATAAAAATCTTTCAATTCCCTAAATTGATGCCACTTATCCCACGTCACTTCCTTGAATATGAAGCCATCATCCTCCCCTTCGAAATACTCTTCTTTATCCATGAATTAAAAGAAAACAAATTATGCACCTTAATCAATATAATAATAATATCCAAAAATTAGTGGATATTACTTTTTCTTTTACTAATGTGAGTGGGCTCTCCACTCACATTAGATATTTCGGTGCCATTACAAGGCAAAAGGAAGTCCATACTTATATAATTTCAACCATCACATTTTTGGTTGAGGGGCACTTCCATTAATATATTTATTTTTGCATTAAATTGAATTAGGGTTTCAATCATGCTTAAATCTTGATTATTTTAATATCAAGATTCTCTCTCCTCCAAAGAGTTTCAAATGAGATTCCACTCTGATTTTGTTGTCTCTAACTTATACCAAGAAACATTAGGGACTCTCTAGAAGTGGTTTTTTGCATGTTGAACCCTAGGTTTTGGGTAAATTGCACATTACACCAAAACTAGGTTTTAATGCACAAACATTGCTTAATAAGCTCTTTCTTGGTGCCCAGGCTTTCACAAGCCATACCACAACATCATTCTCATTATTGTGATGATCCAACACTTGATGAACAGTTTATCGTGTAACATTTGCAAGTTAACCCCTCAACATGGGTAATTTGCACTTTAGTCCAAAACAAGTAAAACATTGTTTCAACATTATTCAAATAGGACCAAAATTGAAACATAAGTTCCTCTTGAGCCTTAATTACTTTTCAAAGTATAAATATAAGAATAGAAATAACTTACTTAATCAAAACTTCTAGGGTTAAGGCTTAACCCAGGTTAGGGATGTAACATGAAAACTCGTAGCGAACTACGTTCCCACCATACAAGACTTAGTTGACACACCTGGGAATGTTAAGTCTGACTACTCTCCTGGTCTGCAACATGGAAATTGTCTCTCTAGCCTTGACACTCCTATTGTGCCGTAAACTGGACTCCTCCTATAACCTGAGCACACATGCGGAGAGTCAAGCCACCTATTGGCTTTTCTGTACTCTAGTGCCACCGGGACTTTTGGTTGATGTTGGATACGCTTTCCTATACTCTAGTGCCACCAGGACTTCTGGTTGATGTTGGACACTACAAACTATAATTTAAGAAGACTTCCACTAGGGCTTCATCCCCCGTACCACCTATTGGTACGTTCTGACCCCCGTATACTGGACGCACTGCTAGGGTTAGGTCGTTTCACCCCTAAGGTGCATAACTCACATAGGGGTTCTACAGTGTCAGGGCCCTTAAATCTATAATTTTATTATTTCCTAGAAAGATCTTTCTACATTGTACCTTTCTCTTACTTATACTTGACTCTGGTATCTCTATGGTGTCACGTCTACTTATTTGAAGTTATAATACAACATGTATATCATTCTAAACTTGGAAGAGTAGTATATTCAAAACACTGTAATATACTGAGAAATCAACATTTTATACCTACAGACAGACTAAAATTCTTAAATAATAGAATACATGATCACTTGATACTTTATACACTAGAATCATGCAATTAAACTTCTTAATACACTGATAAGAGTTAATTACTTGACATATGAATACTCATCATTTGCACCTGTAAATTATTTGTACTTTCTTGGAAAACATGCACCTCAACCCAAATCTTGAGTTGTGGATCACCACATCTCATACTGAGAACATTGATATCAAAATACTTGATTCATTGAACACCCTATCCTTATGGTTTCATTTATCTCATTCACTTATCACATGGCTCTCATAAGGATTTCATGCGACATAAACATTCACTGAATAAAGACTACTATCAACAAATCATATAAAATCAATATATGTTTGAAACCTTGGAACTGAGATGAATTTTGGTTTCCATGCCATTCACTGAGATAACATGCATCAATAATAAAATTGAATAAATAAAGTCTATCATATCAAGAAAATCCGTTCAAATGGATTTCACAATATCTATTCGCAAATATCCAACTTTCCTCGCATCTAGGGTTTCACCCTCTTTACTGAGATATCAAACAAACACTATTCACCTTAAATGAAATACAAGATAGTATGTGACATATATGTACTACACATTTAGATAAAAAATCATTCATAACCAGATAAACAAATTTCTCTATTTAATTATATAGCAATATCAGTCATAGATAAATTCCCTATATTTCAGTTTACTCTTATAACCTCTGTGAATACTTAGGGAATTCTCATTAGGATGTATTTTATACATTTATAATATGATTTTATCATCTGAAATTTATCCAAATAGAGGAAGAATCCATTTCATATCATTTTGCAACAACTTAGATCAAACACACAATTCAGGGTTGTACTTGCATACTAAGCAATTAAAGATTATGGATGATTTAACCAATTTTCATGCAATATACTATTTAAAGGAAGTTCCCACTCACCCTAAGGCGTAAAAACACCTTAAAAATGCAGCTCATCCATAAAAATCTCGATCTCATATCAAATCCCTAGCAATTCACCCGATTCTTCTTCCTTTCAACTCAGAAACCCTAGAAATGAGGGATTATGAAGAAATAATGAGAAAAGGGGAAGTTTTGATACCATTTCAGATCAAATCAGAGGAGGGACGAAATATTGAAATGTGAGAGGATTCACCATTAAAGTCTACGCAAAGAAGCTAAACTTACATGATTTCATCATTCCTCGGACCGCAAAACCCTAGGTCAGCATCTCCATCACTTTCTTCTCTCAAACCCTAACTCTCCCTCTCTCTCTAGGATTTCATTTATCTGGATTGAATCAAGAATTATGAGAGTTCCTTGTGTGTTAGGTTGACCATATAGAGAAATTGAGATGCTTGGGTCAATTGCACATTACCCCTCACTATACTTTCTCTTATTTCTGCTGAATTTTCTGTCATAAAAATATTACTGTAATTCATCTATTGATAAGGTCTAAATGCATTCAAAAATTATAAAAATTATACATGGTTTTTATTATTGAGTTTCAGATATCCAGGTAAAATTTCAGATCATTTGGAGATACCAATAAATAACTAAAAATAAAACACTACACTGCTAAAAAGCACTTTGTAAACTTGAAACCTGATAGAGATTGGCACATAACCAAACTCCCAATATATATATATAAATGTTGGGACAAACCTAATAAAATTGAAACTAGGGTATGGGGCACATAATCTCCATACCAAAATAATAATAATATGGGCACATAACCCAAAACCATTACAAATTATATTACTCTAGAGCTACTGAGTCACACAACATGCTTAATAGGGAGGCAAGTAAAAGGTATAGTCAGATTTTACAAATTAATCACCACATATGTGATTATCATTATCATCCACCTCAAAATGGGCATATAACAACAAATAAGTCTAACATGCACCAAGGCATGAGGAAAAGATTCAAGAGAATATCTAAGATCACCACAAACAAGATAGTTTACAAGAACCATGATATCAAAAGAAAAGAGCAATGTGTATAGGCTAATGACCATAGAACCAAAAGAAAGACAATTTAGGTTATTGATCAATAAATAATAGTAGGAGATGCAAACATACCTCTCCATAGAGTCTAACAGAACAAGTTTACTTCTAGATCCAAATCTAGGTTTCCAAAGCACCTAATATCATGCATGTGAAATTAGGGTTAGAAGTGCATTGACTATTCAAAACCCTAAAAATGGCCTTTTTATTATTAATGAATTAGGTTATAAAACCTTTCCAAGTTTTAGGTGATATTTTCCTGAGTTCAAAATATATTTTATTATATTTTTTGACTTTTATATATTTTGTTATAAAATTTACAAGTTATTACTTATTTATATTAATCCATTAAAATCACCATTTTATAATATCATATTCATGAAACAAAACCACTACCATTAGAAAGCTTGCATTTTTCTGAATCCAATGAGTATTTATTTGTAATTTTCGGACAATCGGTTAAATAGTTATGATTTTATGAAAACCAACCAATCAGGAAATGCCACATAGGCAAAATCAATCGCAAAGCATCAAAGCCGAGCAAAGAGGGGACCCACATCGTTGACTTGGCCCAATAAAAGTCGGCCAAGTCAGGAGTTAAAGGTGTGGCCTTGAATCGCCCCCAAAGCAAATAAAAATAGGCAAAAAGACACTTCTGCCTATGGTGGAAAACGAAGAGAAGAAGAAAGCATGTAGGATAGGATAGGAAAATCACACAGGGGATTCATCCCCCTCATCATGCCACCCCATGGCCGACGAGAAGCAGCCCGCAAGTTGGGAAAAATTGAAATACATGATGAAACTCAACATTCGGGGTGTCAAAAGAAAAAGCACAAGAAACTGAACTCATTAGTACCTACAATTTGGCTGGAGGTGAAGAGGAGAGGGAGGGCGATCCGCCGTAAGGTCAGGGACTACTCTTTGATCTTCGACATCACATGAGAAAGAAAATGTTCAATTGGGTGTAGAGGAAGGTCACACATGTCTCTAAGAAGTTGATCATATATATATATATATATATATATATGTATATATATATATATATATATATATATATATATATATATATGCAAGGCTGTGTAGGGAGGCGAGTAGGTAGTTTCCTGAACTTGCTTAGAGAGCAAGGTTTGGAGTTTTCGTATTTCTTCATGAAAACAATGAAAAGTAGGGATAATCTTGTGCAGAATCACAAAAGGAAGCTAACAGAACAAAAATCTTGAGAAATCATCGAGTATAGAGAGAGATATCTGATTTTTAAATTTCACAAACCAAGCTCTTGTTTCCCGATCTGATTGGAGCTAGAAGACATAGTTTTGGCTGTTCGATCCTACGGACACACATACACAGTCGATATGGACCATCTGATCGACACAATGTCTATGTGACATATATTCCCAATCCAATTATAAAGTGATACATATATTATTAAATGAATTTCTCTCTCTTCATTTGAGTGCTCAAACAATTTCCAAATTTAATAAAAAATCACACCCTAATTGATTTTTAGGTGTATAATCTGAATATAGAATTATTTTTGTCTTTTGAGAACTTTTAATGGGCTAAATAATATAAAACTTATTTTATCTTTCCTCCTTCATTAATGGTGATAAGATTCCCTAAATTTGATGAAACTTCACCCACAAATCATATTTAATGTGTTGGATACAAATTTGCCATCACTTTTACATGTTGGAGTTGTTTGTACAATTATTTGATATTTTGAAGGTTCTATACACTTTCTCTCTCATGATATCATCTTTTAATCAAACTTTCTCTAAATTGAGCGAAATTTCACCCAAACGTATATTTTAATATGTAGATTATGAATCTAAGATTATTTTCAACTTTTGGAGTCATGAAATATTTATTTTATATTTTAAAGGAAAAACACCTTCTCTTTTTTAAATAAAACAGATATGGTTATTATTATCCTAAATTGGTGAAACTTGGCCTCCAAACTAAATCATATCCCAAGAAAATGAATATGAGGTTAATCTTATCCAATAAGTTTTCCGTTTAATCCATTATCCATTATTTCTATTATTTCTCTCATTAATAATTCAATATCTCATAACATGTTTTAAGCATTATTATTGATTCCTTTTTCTCTTCCTTGCACCATAAGGCAAAGGAATTGTCTAGAACAAATCTACTCTATCATTATCTCACATAAGTTTATTTATTTTGTATTGTGTGGAATTATAACTCATTATTCTCAATTATGGACACCTTGTCTTTTGTGCACATATCTTATGTACCTTTCATTGATTTTATGATTAATTTGAAGGTATTAAGTAATATTAATTTATATTCTACATGTTAATGTGATTTTTTCATGCATTAACATATTTAAGATCACTAAAGAGCATACTCTTATCCTTGTTTGGATAAACCTCAAAGACTAAGATTTCTAACTTCTTAATCTTGGAATAAGATTAAGTTCCAGGTTTCGGTATGTTACAACATACCACCCCTTAAAGAGATTTCGTCTTCAAAATCTAAACATCCACAAGAACTATCTACCACACCTTAAAAAGATTCATCCTAATAGGTCAAGCAAAACTATAGGTACAAAGGTAACTTCTTTATATATATCCACAAGGTATCATGCAAAAGGAAACATAACTTGAAAGTCTAACAATGGAACTAAGGGTTACCTTCAACTTGATCATCATCATAGACTTATTGACCATCCAAAGCAAAAACTCTTCCGTCTCTCCTTTCCATAGATTTTTTTTACCATTGTTGTTACCATTATTCATATGAGGCACTTGAGGTTGTTGTTGTTGTTGAGACGGTACATGTCCATTATGAAGCTGAGGGCACCTAGGGAGAATATGTCCAGGTTCATTACAATGATGGCACACAACCCGAAAGTCAGACTGATGCTTTGCTTGATTCTTATCTTGAGAGAAATTTCCTAGAGGATGGTAACCATTACACTTAGCACACTTGTCTCTTCTCTATTCATTTGCTTAGGGTTTCCTCTTCTTATCAAACTCCCTAGGTTGAAACCCTGGGTATGACTCCATGGCCAAAGCTTTATCGATCATTTGCTGAAAGGTTAAGGGTAGTTGTGGGATAAGAGCATGACCCACATTGTAGTTGATTCCTTGAAGGAATAGGTTAGCCATATGTTTCTCACTCAAACCAATTGCATAACATTCCAACAATAGAAAGTTTTGTACAAAAGAAGAAATAGATAAGAAACCTTGCTTCAAGCTATAGAACTCTACTTCTTTCTTCTTTAGGGTAGTAGTGCAAATCTACTTCCCATGAAAAAGCACCAAGAACTACTCCCAGGCCATGGTAAAGGTATCACGTGTCCTTCCTATCCCCTTCCACCAAACTCGAGCGGGTCCATCCAAAACATATGAAGCAAACCTAACCTTCTGGTGGGGAGGACATGCCATGCCATCAAAGGTCCTCTCTAAGGCTAGCACCCAATCATCAGCTTTGTCGGTCATCTCTATTTCACCTTCACCATTAAAGGAAGGTGGTTGCATCTTCATGAACTCCATGATTGAGAACTCCTTAGGGTTTTCAAGTACATACAGGTCTTTCATCTTCCCCGCCATGGTTATAGCAAGAAGTTGTTGAAACATAGCCAACTCTTGCTCTAGAGAGATGACTACACCCGTACTAACAAAAGTTGGGGTCTCCTAACCTATTGATGGTTCACTTTCATATGGAGGAGTAACTAGAGTCATTGGTGTGGTAAAGGGTGGATTCATCCTTGGCATCCAAAACCTAGGGTTATGGGGTGTCTCGTAACTATACTGGTTGTCAATAGTCGGGTTATCTCCTACCATTAGGATTTTTGCCTGCACAAGGCAAGGACACTAGGTATAAGCAACCTATGGAAAAAGGTAAACATCCTAAGGGAGACAAGTTTGAAATAGTTAGATAACTGATAGCTACAGGCTCTAATACCATGCTGTAAGGAGTGGGATCCCATAGGAATCCACTCCTAACTAAAAATAAAAAGGCAACATCCACCAACAAAAACATTTTCTTGAAAAGGATGAAACCAAATTTATTTAACATGATTGTATCATAACACAAAGTAGCAACAAAATTAAAAGATGTATCTAACTATTACAAAGCTTCTTATCATATTAAACTTTCAACACACAAGGTGACATAAAGGAATAACTAACTACATATTTAGGACTAGCTGAGGATCACCTAACAACTTCAAGCAAAGTCTCCCACAAAGTCATCTATGTTGGTTGCCCAAAGAGCCAATCATATGATGATTGCATTGCTTATGTTCTTATTAATTTGATAAATATCAAAGGTAATCTTACAATTTATTCTAGCTCAATCAATTATGAGATATGTGATAGAGAAAGAATGAATGTCTAAAGAATAACAATACTCAATGATGTATGTCTTCAAGTACGTGACTTGAACAATGAGATCATACAGATGCTAAGAGTATGTACATTCTTGTTATGTCCCTAGTCGGATGTCATTGTGGAAGGTTGATAGACAACAATGACACATCAAGACTAGAGTGTGTGTTGGTTGATGAAAGTGTCTCCTTAGTCATGATATATGATATCAAACCAAGTACATAGATACATGGTAGAGAACAATGTATTAGACATACCCACCATGAGAGTGATACATGGAACCATGACACAGTAGTAAAAATCATCTCTCATAGTGATGGTAGTGAGTGTGATTCTAAGACATGAAATCACTACACTCGTCAAATGTGATTGGGTACACTTTGACATCATCAAACACAGTCCTGAAACATGGGTTGTTATAATGGTGATGATTGGATAACTTTGACGTATGAGATAGACTCTGACTGATAGATACGGGATTTGTCCCTCTTAAGGGAGTTTGATGTGCAGGACACTTGATAAGGGAGACTGAGAAAGGCATGCACATGCACATGTGAATCAATATATGATATTGATGTCACACATATCTCAGACAGTCTGCTCTAGTTCAAGAAACATGAATGAACATTGAAAGGATGATAACTCCATGCCTTGAGTTCATTTAGGATATCATAGACAAAGGAATTATACATTCACTGTAACACCAATCACAAATTGTAGGTTGAAAGTTGTTCTCCAACTTTCCTCTTCACTTGGGTAGTACTGATGTGCAATTAGGCACCACTCTTTGCTTGTGATGACATAAGTTAGTTATGGACATTCACTGCCAACATGAAATGGGACCTATAGGGTCACACACAAAGGACTAATCTGGAAGAGAAGTTTATCCATGAATGATGTTTGGATTGATTACCAAAGTGTTTAGGTATTCCAATAAACATTCAATCAATAGAGTTGACTCAGAATCATCAAGTTCAAGTGTTGAACCAATTGATTAGAGTGTCAAATTGATTGAGAACTGAATTGACTGTATTCTGTACAATTTGGACCACCAACCGACCGGTTCACTGGGTGAACCAATCGACTCATGGCCAGTGAAATGACTGGTTCACTCTGGTGAACGATCGGTTCAACTAGACCAAATGAGAAGTGCTGAGTTATCCTGATTTGTGAGAATGTTTATCGTATCACTTGTTCAATTCGATTGGGTTGCATAATTAGAAAGGAATAAGGAAAGTCAATTGTGGGCAGGTCTGGGAAGTGAAATGACCAATTCACTGGGTGAACCGATCGTCTCACACTCGTAACTGATCGGTACACTAGTAAACCAAATGGATCACCTTGCCAAATGACTGTTTCAGTTATGAAATGACTGGTTCGCCTTCTGTAGTGCAAATTGTTCATCAAAATTTTGGACCCTTCAACTCCTACACAGACTGGGAACCCTGACCCATCCCTCTTCTATAAATAGAGGGGTACAGGGGGATTCTCCAGAGATACAACTTAGAACATAATTTGCTCTGTAAAGTTATTGTCCTCTCTGGTTGTGGTAACTGAGAGAGCTTGAGCAAGTTCTACTCGTCTAGGGAGGAACATCGAGGAAAAAACAACTATAGGACATCAACTGGTTGTGTGAGAGTGTGTTAGTGACTAGTATGCTGACAGACGGGGATAAATCCTTCTAGTCCGTTCTTCAGGATGACTAACGTAAGGACCCTTACCTCCGTTTTGGGTTTACCCTATTTGCTTTGCCTAAACCTTGTGTTTAGATGTTTGCTAATCACCTAAGTTGTGATTAGGGTTTGTTTGTGCTTTGTTGAGAGTCGAGGTGAAACTTGCAATTTACCCAAGTTCTAGGGTTGGTGTGCAAGTTTGTCACCTTGAGAGATATATTTCTCTCTCCTTGCATCCTCTAGGGTTGAGAGGATGGGTTGGGCGCCATGCTTGGTTTTCTTTGAGCCTTGTTTTAGCTTGTTGAAGCTTAGGCTTGTTGTTGGGCTTTTGTGGGCCTTGTTTGAGCTTGGTTCTGCCTCCTTGCTTGGTGTGTCGGACAGGGTGTGTCGGCCAAGAGTGTACCAGGTATGATTGTATTGGACAAGGATGTATCAACCAAATGGTGTATCAGCCATGGCACCATGATGGGCGATACACACCCTCCTGACCTAGCCTCATTTGTGTCACCCGTCCTTGGACAAGTGGCCATTGCTTTGCTAGTTGGTGGAAAGTCATAAGCATGTAGCTTGGGATGCTAGTAAGGTGGCATAGTTTGGACAAGTGGTGGTTTGGGCGAGCACATGTGGAGCAATACCCTAGTGGATGCCCACTTAACCCCCTTGCATATATACCCCTTCTTTGCTAGCTTGGGATCCCTTTAGCTCCTTAGTTGTTTCCCTTCTTTCTTGGTGGCCGATATCTCCCCTTGGTAGAGCTTGGTGGCCGATCTCCTTGGTGTAGTCTTCTTCTTCCTCTAGTGGTGGCTGAAACCCTAGATGTACCTTGCTCCTTCTCCTCTTGTAGTGAGTATCTCTCCCTATCCTTGGCACCTTCTTCTTCTTCTCTCTTTCTTTTCGACTATGGTGGTTATGGAGTTCTCTTCTCTCCTAGTGTGGCTGAAGGTGGTGCCTTGGATCTTGAAGCTTGGTGCTTGGAGCTTTGGATCTTGAGGAGTGTGCTTGAGGCAGGTTACATAACTCCTACCCTAGCTATATTACCTTCTCTTTATGTTGTTTGTTTATGTGCTATCTTGATCGGCCATGTTTATCTTGTTGGTAATATCTTTGCTCTAGTATGTGCCCTTGATCTTGTTGGATATGGTGACATGGTTAAGTTGCTTAGATGTGTTCTTGGACCTTATTGGCCAAACCATTGGACTAGGGTTCCTTGGGCAAAACCCCTCTCTCTTGGTTGTTGAGAGGTGAACCCAGGGTTTCCTAATTCCATGGTGTGTGTAGTGTGTTCTTGGGAAAAAACCCCTTTATTTCCTTGGTCTTGAAAAGTGAGCTCAAGCTTTAGTTGTGTGGGCAAAACCCCTCTCTCTTAGTTGTTGAGAGGTGACTCTACACTCTAGTTGCTTGGGCAATACCCCTCTCTTACCATGGCCTTGAGAGGTGAGCCTTTGGTTGGTGTTGACCTAGTTGATGTTGGAAGGATGTCCGTTATGATGATGACCCACCTTGCTGCCTGATATGTGATGGAAGTTGTGCAATACCCCTCTCTCTTAGTTGTTGAGAGGTGAGCCTTTGGTTGGTGTTGACCTAATTGAGGTTGGAAGGATGGCCGTTATGATGATGACCCACCTTGCTGCCTGATATGTGATGGAAGTTGTGCAATACCCCTCTCTCTTAGTTGTTGAGAGGTGAGCTAATTCTCTTGATCTATTAGGGCTTCTTGGTGGCGGTCTTGAAGATGAAGATGACCAACCTATCATAACCTTTGAACCCTTACACGATATCCCTTTGATGTGTTCTTCTCGATATCCCTTTTCTAGGGATGAGTCTTGGGTGATATGCTAAGTGGTGTTCTGTTGACCCTTATGATCGATATGAATCCTCTACCCAAGTTGATGTTGTTGGGTGATATGCCTTTGACCGATATGGCTTTGCCTTAGAGGGAGATGTAGGGCGTTATGCCTTTAGTCGATATGCTTGGTAGACATCCCTAGTTTGAACGATAGGCTACCATGGGCACCATGGTGTCGTTTGATGGATGGGAGTAGTGTGCCTTTGGCAGTATGAGAGTTTCCTTGGGCACCATATTGTGCTATCCAAGGGGTTGCTTGTTGGGCAGTAGGGTTTTGACCTTGGGCGTTATGGTTGTGGGTGACACGATCATGATGGTTGCCCGGTATGGAAACCCTAACCCTAGCTTAGGAGATAGGGTGTCTTGGCTGATTGGGTAAAGGTGCTACCCGATACACTCTTATACCTGATGCCAGATACCCTCTTGGTTCATGGCTGCATGACACAATGTTACATGTTATGGTTCTACTCGATATGACGTTGTGCGTTTGAGCATTACATGTTGGTTCTCATATGTTGTCCGACATGATGTCTTGGGCGTTGCACTTAAGGAAGTGCTGCTCCTAGCTTGGGCGATACGAAGTGGACGATAGGGTTTGCTACCTTGGGCGTCACAGGTTGTGTGATGCCCGATACCAAGGTGGAAGTGGTTGGCCAATATGGTTGTAGCCCTCAATGGGTGCTGGCCGATACAGTAGGCGGTGAAGAGTTGCATGCTTAACTGATATAGTGCTGGGCGTCACACTCTTTGGTGAGAGACGTTGTGCCTTTGGTGAGGTTATTCCTTACCCGAGATGCTTTTGGTGAGGGTTGTCCCTTACCCGATACACCTATAGTGAGGATTGTACCTTGTGTTCGGTTGGTAACCCTAATGCTTGTTGTTCTTTGATACATGAGGCTGTTATGCTTTGATATATATATATATATATATATATATATATATAATTATGATATGATATATAATTATGATATGCTTTGATACACTCATCTATGTTGCATGGTTGACTCTCATAATAAAGTAAAGATCTGTAAATGTTCCTTGTATAAGTATCATTGCTCCTTTGTGATTTCACTAACCATGCAGGAGACAGTTGTACAATGAGGCCATGGTAATGGCATAATAGTGATATGATGTTGAACATCAAGGATTATGATGAACCCAGTAATATATGATGGAATGGCAATGTGTGCCTTGATGATGGGAATGAGTCTCAGTGATGTTAGTCCTTGAGATGGATCTAGATGATAGTCAAGAGGCCAAGTGGTAACATGTAATGTTGGATCCTTGTGATGGATTAGGATGATGTTGGCTTTGAGAATAGGAGTGATAATGTAACACCTGATGATGAGATATATGTTGTTTACTTGTGTTTTAGTTTACATGTTACATAACTTGGTTGAATCTTGCAATCCGCTTAAAATGTATTAATTAATTATAGATGAACCTTTCATGTAGTTTGCCCTGGCCATAGATCCATCATCGTCAGTAGCTGGTGATGGTGAAACATGTTAATTATAGACAATAACCTATGGGATTACCTAGATCACCTATTGTTGAATATGTGGGGTTTCTCCTTGTCGAAAATAGGAGGATTAGAGTGGAACTGAGGATGTGGATTGAGTATGGTGAATAGGCCCATGGCTCAGTATGACAGAGCATGGTGAACAGGCCCATGGCTCAGTGTGATAGAGCATGAATGCATTCATGGCTCAAGAGCACAGTGGATAGGTCTGTGGCTCAAGGTATGCTAGCATTGAGGCTTGTACCAAGGCAGGCTAGAGAAAAGGGGTAGCCTGCAGAGCTGACCCTGTGGTTGAGGCCACTTAAGCAAAAGACTACGGGCCTGCTTTGGTTATCATGCACTGACCACGAGGAGGTGAGATCATTGAGTCCGGCTCTCCCATTGACCTTGTCTGGCACCGGTTTTGGGATTCACAACTGAAGGTTGGATTTGAGCGGTACGACTCACTTCCTCAGGGCATAATAAATTGTAATCCATTCGTATAGTATATATTTCTTAGAGCAAAACATGGAACATTGGTTGAGGCCTTGTTTGTATAGTTTCCTTAGATATATCTTGTAGTTAATTACACATTCCTCATATCTTATGGTAAGTTCTTATATATCTTATCTTGTCAATCATGTTCCATATTAGTATCTGTGCCTATCCCTCTCGTATACTTTGGTAAGTTGTTAATAAAGTTAGTTCTGCTCAATATGCTGCTCATATATAATCTGCTTATATCAGTTACTTGCTTTATCTATTCTAGCTCTCCTTTGAGGTTTTATAGTTTCGGCAGGGGTTATGTTTCTCGCTGGGATTGTGTGTCTCACCCCGTTAGTTTTAAACCTTTTTAGGTGATCGAGCTAGACGTGGTGGTGGTCGTGAGGTTGTGGCAGAGCAGTAAGAAGATCAGTAGAAGGCAAGGCTGGATATGCTGCTGTTGTTGTTGGGTGTTTTGTAGTAGAGTCCTAGAGTCATCCCTATACTCTCTGTTCCTTGGAGGTGTTTTGACGACGTTTCATGATGTATAACTGATGTAGCTTGTTTATCATGATGTTGGCATGGTATGGCTTGTTCTGTATATAAACAGGTGGTGAACTCTTTGTGCTTATGAGACAGCTGGTTCCTATAAGTTGTGGACACATATGTAGGTTTATGTATGTTTATATAACATGTTTCCTTGCAGGATAGGGATCTAGATGTAATAGTTTCTTTGTTTATCTACTTTCCTCAATCGATTTTAATTAACCCGTGTTTCTGGTAACATGTGGTTTATGGATGTTCCACACATTTTCGCGTGGCATTTTGTTGTCTGTGTGATAGCAGAATGTTACAATAAGTTTGGTATCAGATCTCTAGGTTTTCTGAGTCTATAGGGATCTAGGACTAGGCTTGTGTCGGTTCTTGTGAGTTTTCTAGATTTTCTTACAATAACCTTCTGCCCCCAGCAGAAGATAAAGCTAAAAGATGTCTGGAAGTCACAAAGAACATGCTGCCAAGAGTAATGATACTGCATCTTTTAATGGAGCACGATTGCAGGCACATGAAAATCGGGTGCCTGAGGTCCCCCAAATTGACCCATCCATTCTTGAGAACCTTATCTACCAACACCTCATGGGACAGGTAATGGCAATGATGAATCACATGGTGGATAGATTGCCAGTGCCTCCGCCAAGAGCACATGCTCCCCATGGTGAATCTTCGGGTATTGGGAAGACCTTCGAGCGGCTTCGCCGAGTCGGAGCTTCAGATTATGCTAGAACAGCTAATTCAGTAAATCCAGATCTGTGGCTAACAGATCTTGAGAAGGCCTTCCAGATCCTTGACATCCCCGAAGCAGACAAACTCAAGCATGCTATCTACCTTCTGAAAGGTTTGAGTGCTGAGCTATCGACACTTGCTGCTACTTTAGAAAACCGAGTGGTTTTCCATGTTTGTGGAGTCTGTCTGAAGGATTGAACGGTCAGTCAGAGAAAAGAGAGACTATGTCCAAGAAAAGGCCTGCTTAGTTCCAGAGACAGAGGTTTGACAGTCACAAGAAGCTAATGTTTTCTACACCTTCTGCGAGGTAAGGTTCTAGTGCACCATCACTGTGGTCACCAAGTAAAGGAAGAGGGCATGGTTATTCACTATCCAGAGCTTACAACACAACTTCAGTGGAAGTGACAGGGCCATATAGGCCACATTTTGAAGATAGGTCATGTTATCTCTGTGGACAGACATGGCATTTGAAGTCAAATTTCCCAAGAGGAGATGTCTAAGTAACACAACAACTGAGACAGATTCAACAAGGATCAGATAGACAACAGTCCAGTGGTGCCAGAGGGCGAGGGTGCGGTCAAGCGTTGCAAGCTGGATCGTTTGCTCAAGGAAGCAGAGGACGTGGATAGCAAGCAATGGCTCGATTCTATGCTATGAGTCAGTCAGAGGTAATAGTCAACCCACGAGTGCTGACATGTCAGATGGAGTTATTTCATTCTGATTTGTCTTCTTCTTGCTTTGTATCTGTTCTGGTTGACCTGGGTGCTACACACTCTTTTATCGCTCATAATATGCTTGATATCTATCTTTTACCTATTAGTTGTAAGAAAGATAGCTTGTTGTTAGAAACCCCTCTTGATGGTTCCTCGATGCTTCGAGAGGTGTGTCCATCTTATGTCCTATCCTTTTCGGGACACAACGTACAAGTGGATCTTATATCACTTGATATATATGGATTTGATGTAATCCTTGGGATGGATACCCTAGGGAGGTATACGGTTGTGCTATACTATGGTTCCAAGCAAGCAGTATTTGCTAACAGTGGTGAGAAGTGGATCTTCCAAGGAGATAGGAAGATTCTTCTAACATGTTTGGTATCAGCTATGATGGCAGAAAAGTTGTTGCGGCAAGGTTGTAGATAATTTTTGGCTCATGTTGTGGATATAGAGGCAGAAGGTTCTAGCCTTGAGGATGTGCCTGTTGTCAGAGAGTTCACAGATGTGTTTCCCGATGAGTTCCCCAGTGTTCCCCCACCTTGAGAGATTGACTTTGAGATCAATCTAGTGCCAGGGACATTGTCAGTTGCTTAGACACCTTACAGGATGGCTCTAGCCGAGATGATAGAACTGAAGAAGCAGTTATAGGAGCTACTGGATAAAGGTTTCATCAGAACAAACACATCGCCGTGGGGTGCTCCAGTTCTGTTCATGAAAAAGAAGTATGGATCAATGTGTTTGTGCATAAATTACCGATAGTTGAACTAAGTTATGATCAAGAATAAGTATCCTTTTCCAAGGATAGACGATCTATTTGATCAGTTGTGTGGTGCTATAGTATTCTCAAAGATCGATCTATGGTCTGGATATCATCAACTGAGGATCAAGGATGATGACATACCAAAGTCAGCTTTTAGGACAAGGTATGGTCACTTTGAGTTTGTGGTTATGCTGTTTGGGCTAACCAATGCACCTACTACTTTCATGGATCTAATGAACATGGTGTTATGTCTGTTCCTAGACCAGTTTGTTGTGGTCTTCATGGATGAGATCTTGATCTATAGTCGAGATAGTTAACAACATGAACAACACCTTCGAAAAGTGTTGACTCTCCTTCGCCAGCATCAGTTGTATGCCAAGTTCAGTAAGTGCGGGTTTTGGTTGAAGGAAGTGACTTTCTTGGGTCATGTGATATCTGCAGAGGGAGTTAGAGTGGACCCCAAGAAGGTGGAGTCAGTTGTAGACTGGGAGCAACCGAAGATGTTGACTGAAGTTTGTAGTTTTCTGGGTTTAGCAAGATACAACTGAAGTTTTATAACGGACTTCAGTGTTATCGCGTTGTCGTTGATGAGGAAGGATGTACCTTTTATTTGGGATGATCGTTGTCAGCAAGCTTTTTAGAGCTTAAAGGAGAAGCTGACTAGTGCACCAGTGCTGGTGTTGCCAGAGCTTGGGAAAGGCTATGTTGTTTTCTGCGATGCTTCCAAGAAAGGCTTAGGATTTGTGCTGATGTAAGAAGATCATGTGGTTTCTTTTGCTTCACGACAACTTAAGAAACATGAGGAGAGCTATCCGACACATGGTTTGGAGATGGCAGCGGTGGTTCATGCATTAAAGATATGGAGACACTATCTTTATGGGGAAGTGTGTCAGATCTTTACATATCATAAGAACCTAAAGTATATCTTCTCACATAGTGAACTGAACATGCGACAGTGTTTCTAGATGGAGTTGATAAGTAATTATGATTGCACCATCTAGTATCATCCTGGTAAGGCAAACGTAGTAGCTGATGCGCTTAGTAGAAAGTCTTCTTCTCTTCCCATGAAGAAGGCATAGTTGAGTTCTTTGATATGCAATAGGCATGATATATTCATCTCGTTGCGGCAGATGAATGTAAAGTTGGAGGTATCTCTGTTGGCAGGACTTTTGGCACATATGCAAGTGAAGCCTACGTTGAGGCAGCAGATCAAAGAAGTGCAAAAGGAAGATGCTACAGTTCAGTTGATCAGATCATGGTTTGGCAACGAGAAGTGGGATGGTTTCCATGAGTCTGAGGATGGACTAGTTTGTTATCATAATAGGATGGTGGTCCCATATGTTGATGATCTGAGGAAGTTAGTGTTCGAGGAAGCGCACACGTCTATGTATGATATGCATCCATGTGTCACCAAGATGTATCATAATCTAGAGGACCTATATTGGTGGCCTGGCTTGAAGAGAGACGTGGCTGAGTTTGAGGCTAGGTGTGCGGTATGCCAGTAGGTTAAGGCTGAGCATCAAAAACTGGCAGGTACGTTGCAACCCATGCTGATACCACAGTGGAAATGGGATCATATAAACAAGGATTTTATAGTTGGTCACCCGAGGACAACTAGGAATCATGATTCCATCTGGGTGATAGTGGATAGGTTGACAAAGTCTGCTCATTTCATACATGTGAAAACAACATATACATCAGAGAAGCTTACTCAGGTGTATGTGGATGAGATAGTGCATTTGCACAGTGTACCAGTAATGATAAGTCTCTGACAGAGGTCTCTAGTTCACGAGTCATTTTTGGGAACAGTTGCACAAAGCGTTGGGAACACAGTTGAGGTTCAATACTACTTTCCACCCACAGACAGATGGATAGTCTGAAAGGACTATTCAAACTTTGGAAGATCTTCTCTGAGCTTGTGTTTTGCAGTTCCTAGGCAGTTGGGATGTGAGTTTGATAGAGTTTGCATACAACAACAGTTACCAACGGAGTATCAACATGGCACCTTATGAGGCTTTGTATGGTAGAAAGTGCATATCTCCTTTATATTGGTATGAGTTTGGCGAGTATTAGCTTCTGGGTCCTAAGTTAGTACAACAGACGATGGAGAAGATCAAGGTGATACAACAACAGTTGAAAGCAACACGTGATAGACAAAAGTCATATGCAGATAGTTGTCATCGACCTATGGATTTCTAGGTGGGAGACAAGGTGTATCTCAAGGTCTCACCATGGAAAGGCGTGCTGAGGTTTGGCCGGAAAGGCAAGTTGGCTCCCAGGTAAATGGGGCCCTATCCGATAATAGCATGTGTTGGCAAAGTAGCTTACAAGTTAGAACTACCATCAGAGTTGCACAGGTTACATTCAGTGTTCCATGTTAGTATGTTAAAGAAAAGTCATCCAGGAACAGAGACAATAATACATCCAGTTGAGGTTGAGCTTGATGAAGGTGTGACCTACGAGGAAGGTCCGGTGTTGATCCTCGATAGAAGAGTGAAGAAGCTGAATAGGAAGGACTTGGTTCTTATGAAGGTTATTTGGCATTATCATGGCGTTGAGGAAGCCACATGGGAGCTTGAGGAAGAGATGAGGAGGAAGTACCCCTTGCTTTTCTCTTCAGATTTTGGGGACAAAATCCTTTTATAGGGGATTATGGCTTGTAAGGACCACGACCTCCATTTTGGGTTTACCCTGTTTGCTTTGCCTAAACCTTGTGTTTAGATGTTTGCTAATCACCTGAGTTGTGATTAGGGTTTGTTTGTGCTTTGTTGAGAGTTAAGGTGCAACTTGCAATTTACCCAAGTTCTAGGGTTGGTGTGTAAGTTTGTCACCTTGCAGTACTATAGAAATGGCTTATAACGTCACTTTTAAAGGTGTCGGTTATATAAATACATTGACACATAAAACCTACAACATCAGTTTAACTAAAAAACCGACATCTATCTGTAAAGGGTGACCAAACACGGGTATCACTTTTATTCAGTGTCGGTTCCCTAATAATAAACAAACGCCTAAAATTAACTGCCAAATCCAAAATTTCCTCTGAAAAAAAATTACCTCCAAAATTTAACATATAGTGTCTGCTATTAACTACTAAACCGATGACGAAAGGTTATTCGCGAGTCAAAAATTGGGCACATTTTGGTCGTTGATGCTACTACAATAACTGATGCTTATGGGTTTTCCCACGTTGTTCCCGGGAAATTTTTCACACTCTTTGAGCGTCAGTTTTATAAAGCAACTGATGACTATGGTCATAAATCGAGAACAATTTTTTTAATCGACATATGTAGATAGACGTCAGTTTTTTTCTAGTAAACACTGATGACTATGATCGAGAATAGGTGTCAGTGTGTTTGTAGAAGCGATACCTTTAGTTTTATGTGTCGGAATTTTGATTAACCAACGCCTATTGTGCAGTTAATAGCCCCTCGAAACAGAACTTTTCCCCATTGTCTCTGTTTCATTGAGAACCTGCTAGGTCTGGCGATTACTGGTGTGCTCCCAGCCACCGTTGCTCCCGCCGTCGTTGCCCCCATGATACCGTCGTTGCTCCCCTGCACCGCCATCACCGACGCTCCTCTCCTGGTCGCCCGCTCACCGCTGACGCTTCTCTCCCGGCCTCACCGTCGCTGCTCTCACCTCGTCGACCGATGCTCTGCTCCTGGTCGCCCGCTCTACCTCCGGCCTAGTAACCCTCTCATCGTCCCCACCCTCTCGCCGCCACCACCCTCTCTTCGGCTTGTAGCTCCGGCCACCAGATCACTGCACCTGCTGGTACCCTTCTTCTTCCTCCTCTTCCTGCTTAGACAATAGGGTTTCTCCGACTTGCTCCTTGCTCCTGCTCCTGGCCCCCTACCCCTCTTCTTGCTTCTTCCTCCTTTTCTCATTTTTAATTGAGTTTTACATGCATCAAAATCATTCCTACTTCATATAAGCTCTGTATGTATGTACTGCTGCACCCATTTACATCTTTATGTATGAACTGCTGCACCTACATTACATATTAATCATTTGTACATACATTGCTGCTCTGCTATGAACTCAACCACTAATATTTACTCATACATTATACTTGTACCTATACATACATTCATACCTTAGTTTTTCTTGTATTGTTATGAATTCAACTAATGTATTATCTATGTAGATGTACTTTGTAGTTTGCAATACATATAACGGTATAATGTACATATCATGTACTGCCTACTACTGTATAATGCATATTTTATACTATGTAGCATGTACCTCTAAAGCATAACGTATTACATATATCATGTACTGCCTACTACTATATATTCATATACTATGTAGTATGTACCACTAGTGTATATATATCATCTATGGGCTACTACTTTATATTATATTACTTTATTTATCAATTGATCTGTATTTATTTATCTACTATTTGTATTTATTTATGTACTATTTCAGGAATTAATTGATCATCTACTGCTGCCCGCCGTCTCCCTGCCCATCGCCTGCTCACCTGCCTACTTGCTTGCCTACTCGCCTACCCTACGACTCGCCCTCTCTCCCTGTTGATGCCTGACTGGGCTCAAACAGAGGCAATTAACATCCCCCAAAACCCTATTTTATTACACGACTTGATCTTTAATCACATAGACATAATCAACATTGCTACTTGTATGATCCTAGTGATTAAAAGCACTCTTTCCTGGTCCCCTCAGTAACTAATGTTCCATTGAGATGAGTGTTAATTGATCTAGCTTGCTTACTTTCCTTGTAATGCCATCTTTTATGTGCTATGACCCACTAGTCACCTTTAGAGTATTAAAATGATGCAACTTGTACACTTGTTAAATTTGAATCTAAAAATCCTATGAAATGATATCACCCCACAAAATCAGTAGTCACTATTATGTCTTGTACACTCTAGAATCAAGATCTAATACTCCTATGCTATTTTAACACCATGAGACCTTTTTTTCTCATTCTAGTGGATTATTATGACCTATGATGACCTAAAATGAAACCATGCTCTTAATGATATGATTTTATTGGCCTAGAAACCCGTCCAAGATTTACTCATTAGGAGTAAATCTTGGATAGTCCCCGGTTTGGGACTTCTCTTGAACACCTAATCTCACTTAGGATGTAAGTGTATAATGTGTATTGGGTTTTCAAGGAAATTTTGGTAGCATTTCCCCGTTTGTTCTCTAAGTACATATGTACTTGGAGAACAGTGAGGAAATGCTCCCGAAATTTTCTTGAAAACCCAATACACATTATACACATACTAGTGAGATTAGGTGTTCAAGAATGGGGTAGGTGGTACACATACATTTTTTTGAATGTGAACTTTACAATGTGACTGTGGACTTTACAATGCGAATTACTTTACAATGTGAATGTGAACTTTACAATGTGAACTTTCAGATGGATGAGGACCATGCTAATGATCACTGTGAGGGTGAGGATGTGCTTGCACCGCCTGACAATGTAAGTTTTAAGAATATATCCCTGAGGTTTCTATCTATATGTTCATTTATAATTATATTATGTAAGTGTGTTTCTAATCAAATTTTAGGTTGGTGATGTACCCCCTGAAGAAATTACAGCACTTGATGAGCAGTAAAAGAAAATTGAGAAAGTGATGGGCATCACAATGATGAACAAGTTAATACAGCAAAGGGGTAATGGACCCAAGTTGGCTGTGGATTTCGATCAGGTAGGAAATCCATATGGAGTGAACCACAACTCATTTGTTTCATATCTTGGGGTTCTTACTCGCAGCCATTGCAGTCCTATCCTAGAATCATGGCATAAAGTTCCTAAGGGGAAGAAAGACCACATATGGAAGGAACTATGCGTGAGTTATTATTATTTGTAATTCTATTTGTGTAGATTACTAATTTTCAGGATACTAGTTAATAGCAATTCTATTTAATTTGTAGAGCATATTTGATCTGGATGAAAAGCTACATCGTAAATGTGTGATGCAACGTTGTGGGAGGGTCCTAAGGAACTATAGGACCAATCTCACCCGAGATTACATACGCGATGCTGAGAATAGATTCTTGATTGATTCCAATTCTAGACATTGATCAGTATTTCACTAACTGTACACTAATATTTTTTTTGTATTCTCTTTGAAAAATAAATATAGGAAGAAGGAAGCCACACAACAACGGAACTACTTGGACCCCAAAGAATGAGAGGAGTTTGTTACCCAAAGAAAAACAGATGAATTCAAGGTATTAAGCGCCACTCCCAATTTAATTAATATACATTTTTATGTATTCACTTATTCAAGATTAACCTTTAGTGTTACTAACCAAATCAATGTGCTAACTAACTAGTCTATCAGCGATGCTCAACGAACAAGGCATGCACTAAATGTGCACGACCACACAATGGGTCCAAGAGGATATGCAGGCGTTCACCAAAGACTACAGGCTAAGTCTACTCAGCCTACTGCTACTCAGGAGACTGTAGAGTCCTCTACTGCTGCACCCGCACCTCTGCCTCGTCATGTTATGTGGATACCTGGGAGGAAAAATAAGAAGGGAGAGATACTGAAGCCCACAACCGTTGAGGCGGCTGCAAAAATGGTAAAAATCAAACTCTTAGAGCAATCTATCGATATTGATTATTATTATGTTTACTTACAAATTTTTGTTGATGGTGCTTAGCGGGAGCTGCACGAGCAGAGGAAGGAAGGCAAGTTCATCCCTCAGGGCACAAGGGATGAACTGACAGTTGCTCTGGGTAACCCAGAGCATCCTGGACATATAAGGGGTGCAGGCACTGGTGTGGGCATCAAAGCGTTCTTTGGGCCATCCCAGCGTAAACCTGTCCCAAAAGCGGGACTTTCACAAGCTGAGGTAACTTATTCTTATTTTAGAACATTATTGCAAAAGGGAATTCAATAATAAGAAACTAGCATTTCTTTTATCCATGTATAGGTAGATTCCTTAATTGATAGGAGAGTCGAGGAAGTAGTTGATAAAAGACTCCAGGAAGCATTTAACAAGTGGCAGGCGTCTCAGACTGCCGCTCAGATAGTACCTGGGGCGAACCTCTCTTCTCCTACTCCTCGTACTGTAGAGGTTGGGAGAAATCGTATAGACCCACCTAGCACGTCCTCTGTAAGTATTTTTATGGCATATATAATACCTAGTCTATTCAAGATGATATGTTTGTGTATATATGCATATAACATTCTTTACGTAAATTTGTAGGGGTTGAAGCCATGTCAACTACAAAGTGAAGGATATATCGCTGCAGATGCATCGGCTTACCCACCCCTTAAAGGGTGCATGTTTCATGGGAGTCCAGTACCAGATGGCATGGTACGTGTGAGCCCCATACATATACTCGCTGGCTGGACGAATCTTACACTGCCTCATGCACACCCAGATGCTGAAACACTTGGTGAGGCAGTAGGCAGAGTGATACTGTGGCTCGAAGCGGATGTCCTCTATACTGATATTGTATGATAAATTTTCATTACTTTAATTTGTTAGTGTGTATATACATATATGAGTCAATTGATATGAAATTATATATACAGGTAAAAAATACGAGACCCGCTACATCTCGGCCTCCACCTCCTCGACTACCAAGTTGGCTTCCAGGGAACCTACACGCCTCGATAGGTCCTAATTGTAGGAGTGTGGCAGTATGGATCGACGAACATAATCCAAATTGCCCTATAAATGTTACTATTCCGGAGAATGTTGTAAGTAAATCATACGATAACAACCTATTTATACAAGTTTAGCATATATATTAATGCATATGTAATAGAAAGTCTGGATACATATTTATGCAGGTCAAACATTCGGAAACAACATATTTATGCAAGATATTTTGGAGTTGTTTAGTTATGAATGGATGAACACATCTATGATAGATCTGTGGATATGGTGAGATTAATGCATACGGAAATCTGGTTTATACATCCATATACCTTGTTTTATATACGGAAATTTGGTTTCTTATATATTAATGCATACGTAATACATGTTTTGCAGCCACTTATACAAGACATGTACATATTTTGGGTTTTCCCATGTGGGATTTTTGGTTCCTTCTTTGATTAGTCTTGTAGTTACAGACCCTTCTTCAGTTACTTCATACTGCTGTGATGCTTTTGAATATTTTGGTAAAAATAATAAGACGGTGACAATAGCTCCATTCAATGTCGAGTAAGTTTACTTTGCTTGTAATTTGGACTTAAGCAAATTACATTTTTATTGCGGATATTGAGTTATTAATTTTCTACTTTCTTACATGTAGTTCTAAGCATTGGGAGTTATTATTTATTGTCCCCAAGACATTCACCATCTATTATCTAGATCCTGCGGGAAATGAGTTGGATGTATTATATGGACATGCAATTAAAAGGCCATTATTCTCGTGAGAAATATTTATGTTTTTATATCTGTTAACATATGTTACTGCATTACTATTTAATTATGCAATTTAATGTGTTACATTAATATATATAGGGATTTACACGAGTACAAAAAAGCTAGAGGAAAGGTCCCCAGGAAAAAAAATCTAACACTCATTTGGGAGAATGTGAAAGTAATTTCCTGACTCCAATGTATATAATATTTATGTGAACTGTGCTTATTTGTATTTTTGAATATTTTTTATGTTTCAATTTATAGTGTGCTACACAAGACAACGGCTGGGCATGTGCCTACTATGTGATGTGATTTATGGACCTAATCATCAAACAAGCCGTATTGGAAATCGATAACATACAACATGTATTATACATTGTCTCATTAGATAATATGAAGTATATGAATCTTATTATATATTATTATAATTATGTATGTACGTCATTCTCTTTGTAGGTCTTTAAAACTGAGGACTTCAACACAGGTGCAAAACGTTTCGATGTACATGCTCCCTATACAAGAGATGAATTAGATGCTGTAAGAGAAGATTGGGCAAAAGCCCTGCAAAGAGTGGGAATTTTTCAATATGATTTTGATGACAATGATGACAATGATGAATAAAGGATAACTTTGTTCCCATAATTAATTTTGTGTGAATGTGAATGAATTTTTATGAATTGTCATATGTGTGAGAAAATCATCAATACATGAATGTTTCTACATGTGTCTGAATGTGAAAAAAGATGAAATAAATGGAACTGCAGGTTGCTATACTAGTTTCTACATGTGTGTCATGAAAAAAAATAATATGAATTAAATGTTCTTATACCTGAGTATGAATCACATATATATAATATTGTACATCATGTTAATTTTGTAGGTTTGTGGCCTGTTGTTAGCTGATATCAATGGATGTCGTAAAACCTGTAGTTCATAACTGAACTGCAGGTTTCTCATCCTGCGACCAGCCACAGCAGGTCTGTAGACTGAGCAGAAAAAAAAATCAAAACATAAGCGTCGGTTATTTGGACAAAACCGACACCTATGTTATACGACGTCAGTTTTCCACTTAAAACCGATGTCTATGTGACCAGGTACCACGACCGTGCTGGGAAGCACGGACGTGGTGGCAGACAGGGGATAGGGCGTCAGTTATTATCATAAAGGCGACGCCTATAATCCCTTTGCTGGCGTGTTTTGGTGGCGGGAATAGTTTTGGCAGCGGTTGTTTAGTAAAAAACTGACGCCTATAGTCTCTTTGCTGGCCCATTTTCAGTGGCGGGAAGAGTTTGGGCATCAGTTTTGACTAAACAACTGACACATATAGTCCCTTTGCTGGCGCGTTTTTGGTGGCAAAAAGCATTTTGGCGTCGGTTGGGATCCGACGCCGAAGGTGTCCCCCTTTAGCGGCGCCCACTTGGGTGTCGCTTTGAAACCAACACTAAAGAGCTTAAATAACCGACGCTAAAAGGCTTTTATGTAGTAGTGTTAAGAGATATCTTTCTCTCTCCTTTCATCCTCTAGAGTTGAGAGGATGGGTTGGGCACCTTGCTTGGTTTGCTTTGAGCCTTGTTTTAGCTTGTTGAATCTTAGGCTTGTTGTTGGGCTTTCGTGGGCCTTTTTTGAGCTTGGTTCCACCTCCTTGCTTGGTGTGTCAGGCAGGGTGTGTCAGCCAAGAGTGTACCAGGTATGAGTGTATCGGCCATGGTTGTATCGGCCAAATGGTGTATCATCCATGGCACCATGATTGTAACATCCCTGACCTGGGTTATAAACTAACCCTAGGTGTTTTGCCTAAATATGTAATTAAACCCTGGTGATTATCTTTTGACATGTAATTAAGTTCCTCAGGAACATATACTTTCAATTTTGTCCTTTTTAATCAAAGTTGTAGTATTATTTTGGTAATGCAGGGGCTTATGTGCAAATTACCCAGTTAAGGGGTTAACTTGCAATTGCACATGTTAAGATGTTCTTTTGATAATGAGACATCATATGAGTGAATATGATGAGACATGATGGATTTCCCAAGCTTGGGCATCTAGATGCAGCTTGTGGAATAATCCTTATGCTTAAAAACCCTAATTTGGAGTAAAATGCAGTTTACCCAATTTGAGGGGTGCAACTTGTAAAATACACCATCTAGAACATCTTTTATGACTCTTGTCATCATTAAGAGTAGAAATGGTGAAAGGGACACATCAATGAATAATCAGATAAGAAAAATGACCTTTGTACATAAAATTCACTAAGTTTGAGTAAGGAAACCTTTCATGTATGTACCCTAGTTGAAAGTTGTCTTTCTTTACCCCTAGATCTTGAGATTTCATGAGCTTTGCTTAAGTTTTGATAGCTTGAACGTGCCTTATAAATAAGAAAGGACTTGGATGAGAATTTCAAAGTTCTAGAGGTCTTTATGGTGTAAATCAGCCTAAACTATATAAGCACCTTTCTTTCCAAACCAAGCAAACGTTTTCCTTCACTTCCTCACTTCTCATCTTTCTCAACCGACCAAGGCCAAGCTCTGGAGCTTAGGGAAAGGACCAACCTGTTCTAAGGTAAGAGAACACCACCTTCTAGCTTGGATTCATGGAAGAAATTGTATTACAAGGTTGAATTGCTAGTTTTCTTACTTAGGTTCCTTGTTCTAGCCGACTATCCCCATCTTTTTCTTGAAGAATTGACCTTGGCCGACCTGTGGAGCTCAAGAAGCCATTAAAGGCTTGAAGCTTGAAAGCTTGGAAGCTCTAGGAACCACGTTTGAGGCGGGTTTTATAACTCTAACTCTTAGCTTTGTTATGCATATCTTTGTTCTTGTTTTCTATGATTAGTTCTTCTTCTACCTCCCTTCTTCCTTGCTCTTTTGCAAGCAAAACGGTGGAGGAACCGACCTGACCAGAGGTTGAGGATGATGGGCGTGGATTCCTAGACCACTTTATGAAACGACCTTGGACCCTTTTGGTCCAAACGGGTGCAACTCGTTTAAGGTCAAACGAGTTCAACCTGTTTGATCTCAAACGATCCTGCAAGATCGTTTGGATCAAAACGACACCAAGATCGTTTCATAGGGTTGACCAAGGTACGAACATTTGAGGGTATATTTATAATGTATTGAATTTCATTCCTATAAAGAATTGTAATCTAATTCCTAACCAATTAAGAGTTGAAGACACTTCAATAACCTAACCCTAATCGGGTGAAAGTTGCTGATTTCAATATAGATCTTGTTGAGTTTTGAGTTGAAGGACCCAAACGGGTTCCAACCCATTTGGGGGTTCATCCAAACGATCTCACACTCGTTTAGTGACACCCTAAGATCGTTTGGATGTCTAGGGTTAAAGAAATTTGATGGTTTGAGGGTCCAATTACAAGATGTTGATAAATTGATGAAAAGTGCTGATTTTTAATTTAATTACCGCTCAACTCTTATCAAATCATTTTGGTTTTTAGTCAAACTTTGGCCAAACGGTCTCAAGATCGTTTGGAGGTCATCCAAACGACCTTAAGATCGTTTGAGCCAAGTTTGGGCCCAATTGGAGGTCAATTGATAGGTTCAACTCTGATTTGAATCATATTGTTGAACATTGATGATTAGCCGATTGGAAACCCTAATTGAGTTAGATTTAATCCTAATTGGCTTTCAATTGAGGGTCAATTTGGTGTCCAGTTGATTGAGGCTCATCCTAATTGACTCAATTTGTATATGGTTAACATGTCTTGGGCCAATTGAAAGCTTCAACATAAGAAATCCCTTTAAGCATAATCTTTGTGTTACCTTTTATGTTCATGCGGTTTGAACCCAAGTAGAACCACAATCGTTTTAGAACAAACGAGTTCACACCCGTTTAAGCCCAAACGAGTTCACAATCGTTTGAGTCCAAATGTGTCCACACTCGTTTGAGTCCAAACAGGTTCACACTCGTTTGAGTCCAAACGGGTTCACACCCGTTTAAGCTCAAACGGGTTCACACTCGTTTAGGCTCAAACGGGTCCACACTCGTTTGGACTTAAATGGGTCCACACCCGTTTAAGATTAAGTGGGTCCACACTCGTTTAAGGTTCAAATGGATTCAAGGTCATTTCAGATTAAACAAGTTCAAGGTCGTTTAAGAATCAAATGGGTTGAAGGTTGAAGGTTAAACCCTAAACCAACTGGAGACCGTCAAGGTTGATTATACTTAATCACTTGAAGGTGTAAATGGTTCAATGATGATCTAATCTAAACCTAAGATGTTAAGGGACTAAGTGGCTAATGAATTGACCCATGATGATGGTCAATGGGTAAATTACCAAAATGCCCCTGAAAGGTTTAATTGAGTGATACCTTGTTTTAATTAAACCCTAATCACATGATAGTGATGAGTTGACTTGTGTTAATCAATGATGACTTAACCCAACCTAATCTAGAGTGGTGTAATCACTGTCTACTAGTTAGAAGAGAGAGAAAGTACCAATTATAATGGAAACTCAAGTAAAATACCTTCAATATACATGAATGTGCAAGTTTAGGTATGATTCACTTATGTGAGATCATGGAAACCCTAATTATGATAATTGATGAATCTTAATATTATCTGAGGTCTTTAATGATGATGTTTCTCATACATGAGGATGTTATGAGATCATTTCACCATGAGGTGAATAGTAAACCCTAATTCTAGGGTGATGACATGAAATGTGAATAGTAAACCCAAATTCTAGGGTGATGACATGAAATGTGAATAGTAAACCCTAATTGATGAAAACCAGGGAAACCTAGCTCTTGTATGAGTAGGGAGATACAACTTCTTTAAATAAGTTATTTACTGTTATCAGTTGATTTAACCATGCAGGTTCCTTTATGAGGATGATCATATCCAGGTATGGATGATGATACTATATTCATTGAAAGCATGTTGTTAGCTTTATGAATAGTGATATATCCTGATGCCTTGTTAATAGCATTTTATGAAATTGATAGGCTGTGAGAGCCATGAATACCATCAAGGTCATGTTTTAAGAGATGACTTGTGATGAGAATATTGAGAAATGATAATTAATGAGAGTTAGGCTTGTTACATTTAATATTCTTCCTTCATAGATGCTATGCTAATGATTAATGTTTGAAAACATGGATGATGATAAAAGAATACTGAAATGTACCTAACTAATCAAGTATAATCATACCATGTAGAGCCCTGATCATAGATCCATCATTGTCAGGAGTTAAATGATGGTGAAACAGGTTTTCCTAAGGGGATTCCTGGAGCACATACTTTTGAATATGTGGGGTAATATGGATGCGAATTTCCTTACATCCTAGTGTAGGAATTGATGTAGATGTATCTTAATCTATCAATCCTTCACTATGTTTTATGCCGGGGTGATGTAACACTAATCTCCCGAGGAAATCTTTTATACCACATCGATGAGAGATAAACAAGAAATCTTTCGGTAGCGAAGAGAGTACAGAATGCCACTGTGACTCTAATAGCGAAGTACCAGAATACCCTGGTAAGATATAGTAGTAGAGACATTAGATGTCCTGCATGTTGATCCTCTTACTAACTGAGGAAGATTAGGTCATAAGAATCCGACTCTTTTGATGACCTATGTATGATACCGATGCCACTTAATAGTGATCGGTTGGAGTATGAGCGGTATACCTCATCTCCGCAGGGCATAATGATGTTTGTAAAATATAATCAACCGCGTAGCATATCTGCCTAGGTTGAACTACGAGATACATTGGTTGAAGATACATTACTTAGTATACATGTTCTTCATATTCCTTAAATGTTGCTGTTCTAATTGATAACAATCTGCTGTTGTTTACCTTAAAAGCTTTTATTGCCTATGTTATTCTTGGTTGCTATAATAAAGCTTCTGGCGATGAGTTATAACTCTCGCTGGGACAATTATTTAAAATTGTCTCACCCCGTAGATTTCAACTTTTTAGGTGGTCGTCGAGGGCGAAGGAATCAATCTTCAGGTGACCAATATCAGCAACAGCAGCATCAAGAGCAGCAGTAAATCTCAGGTGGAGATTCAGACTACTGAGTTGTATAGTTAGATAGTCAGTCCTATGTGTTCTCTGTACTCTCAGGTCCTTGGAGTCTTTTGGTCTGAGATTTTGGTTTTGAGTTCTTGAGATTTTGTATCATGTTGTATATAATTACTCAAGAAGTAATTATCTGAGATGTAAATAGTTTATCTCCTTTTATGAAAGAAGTTTTTATAGATTCAAGCTCTTATCTCAAAAAGTTTTAATTTCCCATGATTTTTGTCTTCCACTGTTAATCGAATCGCTTCCGCTAAGTTTATATCGTGGTTTTGGAGATCAGAGCCCATAATTAGTGGTATCAGAGCTCTAGGTTCACCGAGTCTACAGAGACATAGGACTTAGGATGTCGAGTCTATCCTTAGTATTTCTTTCTTATCTAATAGAGTCTTCTGCTCCTCAGGAGAAGAAGATAATTAAGGATGTCTGAACAACACGAGGAGTACGTGGCAGAAAGTAGTGTGGCTGCACCCCAAGGAGGTGCAAGGAACCCGGAGATAGAACAACCTGTACCTGAGCCACCCAGAGAACCACCTCAGTTTGACCCAGCTGACATGGGAAACCCAGCTGTTCAAACTATGTTCGGATAGTTTATGACTGCTATGACACACATCACCGACAGGATGCCCATGCCTGCACCTAGGGCACCTGCCCAGCCTGAAGGACAAGGTATCGGTAAGACGTTCGAGCGACTTCGTCGTGTTGGAGCAACCGAATACTTTGGAACAGCTGATCCTGCAGATGCCGATCTGTGGTTAACCGAGTTGGAGAAAGATTTTAGAATCATTAACATCCCAGAAGCTCAGAAGGTTAGACATGCTGTCTATCTTCTCAAGGGAAGTGCTGGTCACTGGTGGACCATGGAAGAGCAGAAGAGGCCTGGAGTGGAGATCTCGTGGGAAGATTTTCATCAGGAATTTATCAATAGATATTTTCCAAAGACCTTCCTAGATGAGAAGATCTCTTAGTTAGAGAGATTGAGGCAAGGCATGATGAACATTAGCGAGTATGAAGCTAAGTTCATGGAGTTATTGCGGTTTTGTCCGCACATGGCTGCCACAGAAGAAGAAAGAATCAAAAGGTTCGAGAAGGGTTTAAACGCTGACTTGACTACTCCCGTGTCTGCCCTAGAGAATCGGGAGAGGTTTGCTACCTTCGTTGAGTCAGTCCGAATGATAGAGAAATCTGTAGTCGAGAAGAGACAAACCCATAAAAGATATCCGCAGTTCCAGGGTTCTTCATCTAGAGACTTTAAGAAGCCTAGATTCTCTGCACCTACACCTCCACCACCCAGAACTAGTGCTCAAACACAGTGGACACTGAGTAAAGGCAGGGGACGAAGCCTACCACTACAAGAGACTCACAGTTCAGCATCAATGTCAGTTACAGGACCACCCATACCACAACAACTGGAGAAGAGCTATTACAACTGTGCGAAGGTGGGACATTTAATGAAGGACTGCCGATCTAGGGCTGTCAGTGTGACACAGCCTCCGAGACAGAATCAACATGGATCACAGAGAAGGCAATCTCAAGGAGCAGCTCGAGGACATGGACAAGCGTCTCAAGCTGGATCATCAGCACCACCTCAACACCAGGCAACAACGAGGTTCTATGCTATGAACCCACTAGATGCAGTGGTCAATCCACGGGTAGTGGTAGGTCAGATGGAACTTTTATATTCTGATATGTCTAAATCCTGTGTTGTATCTGTTCTGATTGACCTGGGTGCTACACACTCCTTTGTCACTCGGAGAGTGATTCGTAGCTGCAATATGACAATTAGTCATAGGGCAGATAGCTTGTTTTTGGAGACTCCGTTGAGTGGGTCTACCGTTTTGTAGGAGGTATGCTCTCCCTGCATCCTCTTCTTTTCTGATTATCGCATTCAAGTGGACCTTATACCACTTGATATGCAAGGATTTGATATAATCCTTGGGATGGATACCTTAGAAAGGTATCGAGTTGTCTTGGATTGTGAATCCAAACAGGCTGTGTTTGCTGATGATAGCAGCACATGGATCTTTTAAGGAGAGAGAAAGATTCGGCCCACCTGTCTTGTATCAACTATGGTTGCTAACAAGCTGATGAGGCAAGGATGTTATGCATTCCTGGCACATGTAGTAGATGTTACCAAAGAAGGTCCCAACCCTGCTGAAGTTCCTATAGTCAGGGAATTCAAGGACGTGTTTCCTGAAGAACTTCCAGGTATACTACCGCCTCGGGAAATTGATTTTGAAATCAATTTGATCCCAGATACAAAACCTATAGCCCAGACACCGTATAGGATGGCGCCTGCTGAGATGACAGAACTCAAGAAACAACTTCAAGAATTGCTTGAGAAAGGTTTTATCCGACCAAGCACTTCACCGTGGGGTGCTCCGGTTTTGTTTGTTAAAAAGAAAGATGGGTCAATGCGGTTGTGCATTGATTATAGACAACTCAATAAAGTAACAATAAAGAATAAGTACCCGTTGCTGAGGATTGATGATATTTTTGACCAATTGCGTGGTGCAACAGTCTTCTCAAAGATAGACTTGAGGTCTGGATATCATCAACTCCGTATTAAGGATAGTGACATATCCAAGTCTGCCTTTAGGACACGATATGGTCACTATGAGTTCACGGTTATGTCATTTGGACTAACCAATGCACCGACTGCATTCATGGAACTCATGAATAGAGTTTTTCAACCTTTCCTTGATCAGTGTGTTGTCGTTTTCATAGATGACATTCTGATTTATAGTAAGGATGCTCAACAGCATGAACAACATCTCCGACAGGCTCTAACTCTGCTAAGAAAACATAAGCTATATGCTAAGTTTAGCAAGTGTGAGTTCTGGTTGCCGGAAGTATCTTTTCTTGGACATGTGATATCTGCCTCAGGTATTCGTGTTGACCCTACAAAGGTAGAATCTGTTCTACAGTGGGAACAACTGAAGACACCAACGGAAATTCGAAGTTTCTTGGGATTAGCTAGTTATTATCGAAGGTTTATTAAGAATTTCAGTTCTATAGCCTTACCCTTAACCAAGTTAACCCGGAAGGATATTCCTTTTACCTGGAGTGATAAGTGTCAACAGTCTTTTCAGCTATTGAAGGAGAGGTTGACAAGTGCACCTGTGCTTGTGTTACCTGAGCAAGGAAAAGGATACATAGTTTTCTGTGATGCCTCCAAGAATGGACTCGGATGTGTGTTGATGCAGGATAAGCAAGTGATTTCTTTTGCTTCACGACAGCTTAAGAAACACGAAGAGAATTATCCGACACACGATCTGGAGTTAGATTTTGTGGTTCATGCCCTGAAGATCTGGAGACATTATCTCTACGGAGAGACATTCCAGATTTTCACAGATCACAAAAATCTTAAGTATATCTTCTCTCAGCATGAGCTTAACATGAGGCAACGTCGCTAGATGGATTTAGTCAAGGACTACGATTGTATAATTGATTACCATCCAGGAAAGGCCAATGTGGTTGCAGATGCCATGAGTAGGAAATCAGCAACATCAACCATGGATAGAGCACAATTAAACTCTTTAGTATGCCCTAGGAGAGATATGCTTATCTCCTTAAGGCAAGACAATGTATAGATGAAGGTGTCATGGATTGCCGGGTTGTTGGCTGAGATGCATATCAAGCCCACCCTAAGAGAACAGATTAGGGAGGCACAACAAGTTGATGTTGCAGTTCAACAGATCAGATCTGGGTATGGTGATGAGAAGCGAGAAGGTTTTCATGAATCAGATGATCAAGTAGCATGCTATCATGGGAGGATGATAGTACCAGATGTAGATAACCTGAGGAAGTTAGTCCTGGAGGAAGCTCATTCTTCAATGTATGCTATGCATCCAGGAAGCACCAAGATGTATCGAAACTTGAAAGATATGTATTGATGGCCTGGGATGAAGAAGGACGTAGCTGAGTTTGTTCTGAGGTGTCCAGTGTGTCAGCAAGTTAAAGCTGAACACCAGAAGCCTGTAGGAACAATGCAACCTTTACCCATACCACAGTGGAAGTGGGATCATGTAACCATGGACTTTGTTGTTGGTCTACCTAGAACAAATAAAGGACATGATTCCATTTGGGTAATTGTTGATAGGTTGACTAAGACAACACATTTCTTACCTGTCAAAACAACCTATTCTGCTGAAAGGTTACCCCAGTTATATGTTCAAGAGATAGTGCGTTTGCACGGAGTTCCTGTCACCATAGTTTCTGACAGAGGTCCCCAGTTTACAAGTCACTTTTGGGAGCAGCTACACAGAGCCTTAGGCACCAAGCTAAGGTTTAGTACGGCTTTTCATCCACAGACTGATGGATAGTCGGAAAGAACCATACAGACCTTGGAAGACCTATTGAGAGCATGTGTTCTCCAGTTTACCAGAAGTTGGGATCTACACCTAAGCTTGATAGAGTTTGCCTATAAAAATAGCTATCAACATAGTATTGATATGGCACCTTATGAAGCCTTGTATGGTAGACGTTGTAGATCCCCTTTGTGTTGGTATGAGACTGGTGAACATCAGTTGTTAGGTCCTGATCTTGTGCAGCAAACTACAGAGAAGATCAAAGTTATACTACAACAACTTAAGACTGCACAGGATAGACAGAAGTTGTATGCTGATAAGCGTCATAGACCGTTAGAGTTCCAGGTTGGCGACAGAGTGTACCTCAAGGTCTCGCCTTGGAAAGGAGTCCTTCGCTTTGGAAGGAAAGGAAAGTTAGCACCTAGATTTATGGGACCTTACCCAATCATTGAATGGGTTGGAAAGGTAGCCTATAGACTAGAGTTACCACCAGAGTTGCAGAGGTTACACCCTGTGTTTCACATTTCTATGCTGAGGAAATGTCACCCCGACACTGAGTCAGTTCTACAACCTATGGAGGTAGAATTGAATGAGGACATATCTTACGAGGAAGGGCCAGTGTCAATCCTTGATAATAGAATTAAAAAGCTAAAGAAGAAAGATATAAGCCTTGTGAAAGTCCTCTGGAATCACCGTGGTGTCGAAGAAGCCACTTGGGAACTAGAGGATGAGATGAGAAGGAAATACCCTGCTCTTTTCTCCTAATACGTTTTGTCGATTTCGGGGACGAAATCCTTGTAAGGGGTGGATAATTTGTAACATCCCTGACCTGGGTTATAAACTAACCCTAGGTGTTTTGCCTAAATATGTAATTAAACCCTGGTGATTATCTTTTGACATGTAATTAAGTTCCTCAGGAACATATACTTTCAATTTTGTCCTTTTTAATCAAAGTTGTAGTATTATTTTGGTAATGCAGGGGCTTATGTGCAAATTACCCAATTAAGGGGTTAACTCGCAATTGCACATGTTAAGATGTTCTTTTGATAATGAGACATCATATGAGTGAATATGATGAGACATGATGGATTTCCCAAGCTTGGGCATCTAGATGCAGCTTGTGGAATAATCCTTATGCTTAAAAACCCTAATTTGGAGTAAAATGCAGTTTACCCAATTTGAGGGGTGCAACTTGTAAAATACACCATCTAGAACATCTTTTATGACTCTTGTCATCATTAAGAGTAGAAATGGTGAAAGGGACACATCAATGAATAATCAGATAAGAAAAATGACCTTTGTACATAAAATTCACTAAGTTTGAGTAAGGAAACCTTTCATGTATGTACCCTAGTTGAAAGTTGGCTTTCTTTACCCCTAGATCTTGAGATTTCATGAGCTTTGCTTAAGTTTTGATAGCTTGAACGTGCCTTAGAAATAAGAAAGGACTTGGATGAGAATTTCAAAGTTCTAGAGGTCTTTATGGTGTAAATCAGCCTAAACTATATAAGCACCTTTCTTTCCAAACCAAGCAAACGTTTTCCTTCACTTCCTCACTTCTCATCTTTCTCAACCGACCAAGGCCAAGCTCTGGAGCTCAGGGAAACGACCAACCTGTTCTAAGGTAAGAGCACACCACCTTCTATCTTGGATTCATGGAAGAAATCGTATTACAAGGTTGAATTGCTAGTTTTCTTACTTAGGTTCCTTGTTCTAGCCGACTATCCCCATCTTTTTCTTGAAGAATTGACCTTGGCCGACCTGTGGAGCTCAAGAATCCATTAAAGGCTTGAAGCTTGAAATCTTGGAAGCTCTAGGAACCACGTTTGAGGCGGGTTTTATAACTCTAACTCTTAGCTTTGTTATGCATATCTTTGTTCTTGTTTTCTATGATTAGTTCTTCTTCTACCTCCCTTCTTCCTTGCTCTTTTGCAAGCAAAACGGTGGAGGAACCGACCTGACCAGAGGTTGAGGATGATGGGCGTGGATTCCTAGACCACTTTATGATAACAATCTGCTGTTGTTTACCTTAAAAGCTTTTATTGCCTATGTTATTCTTGGTTGCTATAATAAAGCTTCTGGCGATGAGTTATAACTCTCGCTGGGACAATTATTTAAAATTGTCTCACCCCGTAGATTTCAACTTTTTAGGTGGTCGTCGAGGGCGAAGGAATCAATCTTCAGGTGACCAATATCAGCAGCAGCAGCATCAGGAGCAGCAGTAAATCTCAGGTGGAGATTCAGACTGCTGAGTTGTATAGTTAGATATTCAGTCCTATGTGTTTTCTGTACTCTCAGGTCCTTGGAGTCTTTTGGTCTGAGATTTTGGTTTTGAGTTCTTGAGATTTTGTATCATGTTGTATATAATTACTCAAGAAGTAATTATCTGAGATGTAAATAGTTTATCTCCTTTTATGAAAGAAGTTTTTATAGATTCAAGCTCTTATCTCGAAAAGTTTTAATTTCCCGTGATTTTTGTCTTCCGTTGTTAATCGAATCACTTCCGCTAAGTTTATATCGTGGTTTTGGAGATCAGAGCCCACAATGATGGGAGATACACACCCTCCTAACCTAGCCTCATTTGTGTCACCCTTCCTTGGACAAGTGGCCCTTGCTTTACTAGTTGGTGGCAAGTCATGAGCATGTGGCTTGGGATGCTAGCAAGGTGACATAGTTTGGACAAGTGGTGGTTTGGGTGAGCACATGTGGAGCAATACCCCAGTGGACGCCCACTTAACCCCCTTGCATATATACCCCCTTCTTTGCTAGCTTGGGATCTCTTTAGCTCCTTAGTTGCTTCCCTTCTTTATTGGTGGCCGATATCTCCCCTTGGTAGAGATTGGTGGCCGATCTCCTTGGTGGAGTCTTCTTCTTCCTCTAGTGGTGGCTGAAACCCTAGATGTGACTTGCTCCTTCTCCTCTTATGGTGAGTATCTCTCCCTATCCTTGGCACCTTCTTCTTCTTCTCTCTTTCTTTTCGGCCATGGTGGTTATGGAGTTCTCTTCTCTCCTAGTGTGGCCGAAGGTGGTGCCTTGGAGCCTGAAACTTGGTGCTTGGAGATTTGGAGCTTGAGGAGTGTGCTTGAGATAGGTTACATAACTCCTACCACAGCTATATTACCTTCTCTTTATGTTTCTTGTTTATGTGCTATCTTGATCAACCATGTTTATCTTGTTGGTAATATCTTTGCTCTAGTATGTGCCCTTAATCTTGTTGGGTATAGTGACATGGTTATGTTTCTTAGATGTGTTCTTAGACCTTGTTGGCCGAACCATTGGACTAGGGTTCCTTGGACAAAACCCCTATGTTGGTTGTTGAGAGGTGAGCCTAGGGTTTCCTGATTCCATGGTGCGTGTAGTGTGTTCTTGAGGCAAAACCCCTCTCTTAGTTGTTGAGAGGTGAGTCTACACTCTAGTTGCTTGGGCAATACCCCTCTCTTACCATGGCCTTGAGAGGTGAGCCTTTGGTTGGTGTTGACCTAGTTGAGGTTGGAAGGATGGCCGTTATGATGATGACCCACCTTGCTGCCCGATATGTGATGGAAGTTGTGCAATAACCCTCTCTCTTAGTTGTTGAGAGGTGAGCCAATTCTCTTGATCTATTAGGGTTTCTTAGTGGCGGTCTTGAGGATGAAGATGACCAACCCGTCATAACCTTTGAACCCTTACACAATACCCCTTTGATTTGTTTTGCTTGATTTCCCTCTTCTAGGGATGAGTCTTGGGCGATATGCTAAGTGGAGTTTTGTTGACCCTTCTAACCGATATGAATCCTCTACCCAAGATGATGTTGTTGGGCGATATGCCGTTGACCGATATGGGCCTTTGCCTTAGAGGGAGTTGTTGGGCGTTATGTCTTTGGTCGATATGCTTGGTAGACGTCCCTAGTTTGAATGATAGGCTGCCTTGGGCACCATGGTGTCATTTGATAGATGGCAGTAGTGTGCCTTGGGTGGTACGAGAGTTTCCTTGGGAACCATGTTGTGCTAGCCAAGGGGTTGCTTGTTGGGCGGCAGGGTTTTGACCTTGGGCATTATGGCTATGGGTGACACGGTCTTGATGGTTACCCTGTATGAAAATCCTAACCCTAGCTTAGGCGATAGGGTGTCTTGGCCGATTGGGTAAAGGTGTTGCCCGATACACTCATGTACCTAATGCCCGATACCCTCTTGGTTCATGGCTGCACGACACAACATTACACGTTATGGTTCTGCCCAATATGATGTTGTGCGTTTGGGCATTACATGTTGGTTCTCAGCTATTGCCCGACATGATGTCTTGGGCGTTACACTTGAGGAAGTGCTGCTCGTGGCTTGGGCGATACAAAGTGGACGATAGGATTTGCTGCCTTGTGCGTCACAGGTTGTGTGCTGCCCGATACCAAGGTGGCAGTGGTTGGCCAATATGGTTATAGCCCTCGATGGGTGCTATCCAATATAGTAGGTGGTGAAGAATTGCATGCTTAACCGATATAGTGCTGGGTGTCACACTCTTTGGTGACAAATGTTGTTCCTTTGGTGAGGGTATTCCTTACCCGAGATGCTTTTGGTGAGGGTTGTCCCTTACCCGATACACCTATAGTGAGGGTTGTACCTTGTGTTCGGTTGGTAACCCTAATGCTTGTTGTGCTTTGATACATGAGGCTGTTATGCTTTGATATATATATATATATATATATATATATATATATATATATAGGTTAGGAAGTGTGTACCGGCCGATACATGTAACTTACGTGTACCGACCATTAAAATAGCACACGTGGAGTATGTTTATAAAATCCAACTGTATGGATTGATTCAATACTATATATATTACATGCGTTTAAAAAAATCATAACCATATCTCATATAGATCATGAGATATATTAATACATCATTCAATGGTTTCTACAATTTTTGCAACTTACCGTTGATTAGAAAATACACATTTTCTTTTGTTAAATGATCTATGAATGTCATATTGTGGTGATTTTTTGTACACATCTTATCTGAGGGGTATACATTACATCCATAAGGTTGGATTATTTAGTTGAATTTTAAAATCACCATAAATGAAGCTGGGTACATGTAAGCTACATGTACTTGGGTACACAATTCTTTTAGCCATATATATATATATATATATATATATATATATATATATATATATATATATATATATATATAAGAATGCTATGATTTGATACACTCATCTATGTTGCATGGTTGACTCTCATAATAAAGTAAAGAGCTATAAATGTTCCTTGTATAAGTATCATTGCTCCTTTGTGATTTCACTAACCATGCAGGAGACAATTGTACGATGAGGCCATGGTAATGGCATAATAGTGATATGATGTTGAACATCAAGGGTTATGATGAACCCTTTGATATATGATGGGTGTTACCCATGGAATAGCAATGTGTGCCTTGATGATGGGATTGAGTCTCAGTGATGTTAATCCTTGAGATGGATCTTGATGATTGGCAAGAGGCCAAGTGGTAACATGTAATGTTGGATCCTTGTGATGGATCAGGATGATGTTGTCTTTGAGAATAGGAGTGACAATGTAACACCTAATAATGAGATCTATGTTGTTTACTTGTGTTTTAGTTTACATATTACATAACTTGGTTGAATCTTGCAATCCGCTTAAAATGTATTAATTAATTACAGATGAACCTTTCATGTAGTTTGCCCTGGCCATAGATCCATCATCGTCAGTAGCTGGTGATGGTTAAACAGGTTTATCCTATGAGATTACATGGAGCGCATATTGTTGAATATGTGGGGTTTCTCCTAGCTAAAAATGGGAGGATTAGAGTGCAACTCAGGATGTGGATTGAGCATGGTGAATAGGCCCATGGCTCAGTATGATAGAGCATGGTGAACATGCCCATGGCTCAGTGTGATAGAGCATGAATGCGTTCATGGCTTAGGAGCACGGTGGATAGGTCTATGGCTTAAGGTATGCTAACATCGAGACCTGTACCCAGGCGGGCTAGGGAAAAGGGGTAGCTTGTGGAGCTGACCCTATGGCTGAGGCCACTTAAGCAAAAGACTGCGGTCCTGCTTTGGTTATTGTGCACTGACAATGAGGAGGTGAGGTCATGGAGTCCGGCTCTCCCATTCACCTTGTATGGCACCAGTTTTGGGCTTCATAGAAGAAGGTTGAATTTGAGCGGTACGATTCACTTCCTCAGGGCATAATAAATTGTACTCCAGTCATATAGTATATATTGCTTAGAGCAAAACATGGGACATTGGTTGAGGCCTTGTTTGTATAGTTGGCTTAGCTATATCTTGCAGTTAATTACACATTACTCATATCTTATGGTAAGTTCTTATATAGCTTATCTTTTCAATCATGTTCCATATTAGTATCTATGCCTATCCCTCCCGGATACTTTGGTAAGTTGTTAATAAAGTTAGTTCTGATCAGTATACTGCTCATATACGATCTGCTTATAGCAGTTACCTGCTTTATCTGTTCTAGCTCTCCTTTGAGGTTTTATAGTTTCAGCAGGGGTTATGTTTCTCATTGGGACTATGTGTCTCACCTCACTGGTATTAAACCTTTTTAGGTGATCGAGCTAGACGTGGTGGTGGTCGTGAGGTTGCGGCCGAGCAACAAAAAGATCAGTAGAAGGCAAGGCTGGATATGCTGCTAATGTTGTTGGGTGTTTTATAGTAGAGTCCTAGAGTCATCCATGTACTCTCAGGTCCTTGGAGGTGTTTTGATGATGTTTCACGACGTATAGTTGATGTAGCTTGTTTATCCCGCTGTTGGCCTGGTATGGCATGTTCTGTATATAAACAGGTGGTGAACTCTTTGTGCTTATGAGACAACTGGTTCCTATCAGATATGGACACATCTCCAGGTTTATGTATGTTTATATAACATGTTTCCTTACAGGATAATGATCTGGATGTAATAGTTTCTTTGTTTATCTGCTTTCCTCAATCAGTTTTAATTAACTTGTGTTTCTGGTAACATGTGGTTTATGGATGTTCCGCATGTTTTCGTGTGGCATTTTGTTGTCTGTGTGATAGCGGGATGTCACAACTAGAGTTCCCGGTGGTCTGTGTGGACTATCTATAGAGGCGGGAGAATTTTGCCTCTCTGGAGGGTGACAATTAACTACAATCTGTGTCCAGACCAGGAGTTGCACAAACGTCGTCAAAGATAGGTGGTTGAAGACTGCACTTGCTGTGAGGTATAGTCGCTGAGCTAGCCTCAGGACCATGTATAACTTGCTAAACCCATCCTTCCCATTACATAGATATTGATGCAATCTACTGGTTATGGGTTTATGGTCAAGTAAAATTTTTGTTTTTGCTGCCTACTCCGACCATGTACAACTCAACAGTGGTATCAGAGCCACGTAAATACTCTATGTTTTGGGATAATCGATATGACTGGATTTTAGTTTTACTGTCTTTTTTTATTGCATACGATATGAATATTTAAATGAATAATGTGAATATCCAATTAATACCACATGATCCCAAACTAATATGTACATATATGATATGGTATATATGCAATCGATATGCGTTACCCTAAAATGATTTTGATGGTAGATGTGTAGCATGTTTATGGCCTATAAACCCTATGTGCATGTGTGTGGTTGGTTATGGTTGTTTGCATCTTGGTCTATGCGCCGAGCCCTCTTCTTCTATTTTGAATGTAAACCGAGATAACTCGAGATTCTCTTCTACCTTTTCTCCCCTCGAATGTAACTCAGAGTTTCACAAAGATTATGTAAAATAGGAGTAGCTTTATTTCTTATTATGACGAAGACTGAAGACGTCCGGTTGATGGACCGAGATGACCGACTGAGGAGTAGTTGGTGGACTGGCGAGAAGCCTAGATGACTGGACGAGTCGACCATCTGGAGGAGCCAGATGACCGGCTAGAGGAGACCAACTGACCGGCCAAGAGGCGAGTCGGCCAGTTCAAAGGTTGAACCAGTCAACCCAGATCGGCAAGCACATATATTCATCAATATTAGGTTGCATGTGATGTAGAACTTAGATGACTATAGTTCCTTGTGTATCCAAGAAACTACAATAGGATGGCCATAATCATCACTTCATCATTATTGCATGTTTTTATTTGTGGGATATAACATGTATATGATACGTACAATATATAGGGTGATTGGATACATATATGCATATATAAGCTATTTAAAACCCCTCAAATATAAATATTAAGTTTAAGATGCCTTCAAAAAGCAACACACATGAAAAGCCTGATCGACTAAGTGTGAGCATGTCTTCACGTGGTGCACCGTCTATCTCATGGAAGTGTGATGGTGAATATGTGAGTCTGCCCTAGCAGGGTGAATATTCATTTTGTTGGCATTTGGGTTGGACTTAAAAAGGTGACTTTGATCAGATCAAGCACTTTGAGTCATAAAGTTGAACATGGCAAGGAGTTGCACAAGACATCTATTAAGAGTTGCATATGATGCAATTGGCAAAGGTTGCCTACATGAAAGATTCTAGTTGTGGGTGACAGCCCTAGCTGGTCCATGGCTTAGATGAAATCAAGATCTTGCTCATTAGAAGGTTGTACGCTACAATCTTCTAAATTGATGGTGAGGGCTATAAGTTTGATTAAACTAGTGGGATCGGCAATTAATTAAAGACCTAATTAATATATTCAATTTTCAAATAAAATCAAATCAAAGAGTTTTGGACTAAAATTTCAAATTTCTTTTTATAGAATAAATGTCTACCAACAACAATCACTTTTTATTATGATCGGTCCTTGAGAAGGACAAGCTAAATGGGAACAACTTCCACAACTGGTTTAGGTCATTGAGAATTGTTCTCACTCAAGAGCAAAAACTCTATGTCTAAGATACATTAGAACCAGATGAACCCTCTCGCACCACACCAAAGGCTAAAAGGGATGCTTATAAGAAGCATACTGAGGATGACATTAATGTGAAGTTCTTGATGTTGTGCTCAATGAACTATGAGTTTTAGAGTCAACATGAGAACATGGACGTCATTGAGATGGTTCAACATATCAAGAACATGTATCAAGATCAAGCACAACAAGAGAGATATGATGTCTCCAAGGCATTATTCAAGTGTGTCATGGAAGAAGGAGATCTAGTAGGCCCTCACACACTCAAGATGATGGGGTATGTGGAGAACCTAACTTGACTGGGATTCCCTCTGAGCTAAGAGTCAGCTACCAATGTGATATTGTAATTGTTACCAGCATCCTATAGTTAGTTTGTGATTAACTACAACATGAAAAACTTTGGCAGGTCACTGACAGAGTTTTTGGGCATGTTGAGGACAACCGAGGCATAAATGAAGAAAGATAAACCCAAATATGTGATGATGATCAGTAGAAAGAAGAAAACATCTAAAGTCAAGGGCAAGGATAAAGCAAAGAAAGGTTCTAATGCTAGCCAGTAGCCTAAGTCATCTTCAACTCTCAAAGCCAAGGGAGGAGTGAACACATGATGCAAATGTCACCATTGTCATGATCCAGGACATTGGAAGAGAAATTTCCCTCTTTACATAGATGAACTAAAGAAGAAGAAGGAGGGGATGGAAGTCTCCACCTCAGGTATCATGAAATAAACTTAAAATGCTTCTCTATCTTAGGTATATGATACCAAGATATAGATATGACATATATGATGTGCAAGATCTGAAAAGAAGTGATGGCCTTTATGAAAGGACCAAGAAGGAACACTCATCAACATTGGAGCAAGTGTTGCTTCCATAGATAGTAGTACGTTTTAGTTTATTTTAGCCCAAAGGGCATGTAATAGAGTTATGAACTGCTATTTAATTTTTCCAATAAATAGAAACACTTTATTTCTGGATCTTGTAATGACAAGGATGTTTATCAATAAAGTTCATGTTTCAATTTCAAAGATATGATCTTTTATGGAAATGCCTTATTTATCTTGTGGTACTTGGTATGCATGAGATAAAATAAATAATACCTAAATATTATTGATGACTCAAACAATTAATTAGCATTATCATCTAAACAAATGAATGATAAATTCATCTCTAGGTTCCATGTTGATGGGTAAACTAGACTCTCTTGGTTAATGAACCATTAAGACATATGAATGTCTTGTTTATTAGGCATGATGACAAGTCAATCTTCACTAGATGTAGTGGGATAATGACTACTCTATTAAGTATAATACATATTGATGTATATACATACATATTGGAGTAAATGCTAATACTTCAGATATTGTATTTAATGAAAAACCAATATGAATATCTTGAAATGTTCAAGAATATCATAAATGAAGAACAAACTTGGTAAAAGTATTAATTCTTTGATATAATCAATGAACGAGATACTTAAACCAAATGTTTGAGGACCTTGTGAGTAACAATGATAGTGTATCATAGAGAACTCATGATTAAGGCATAATGATGTCTAAATCAAAGAAGAAATCATACTCTAAATAGTAAGAGCATGATCATCAAACAAATAACTAATATTCTAGAATTCTTCAAAAGAGCATGATTTACACTAAATGAAGGTACAAAAGGAGATTAAGAATCACAAGTGTTGTGGAATCTCAAATTCCTTATGTAACAGATACACCTCATATATCTAGTAGAAAACACCTTGAGCTTGATGGATAATGATATCCTACAAACTCAAAAGGTGATGAATTGGTCATATGATGATGAGCCAATAATCTATCTAGATGATGTTGAGGAACCAAATTTTGAGTTATGGCTTGAAGCCATAAGACCCAAAATGACTTCCATGTGAACCAAATAAGGTATGACCTTAAGGGTAGCACTTATAGGGATAAAACCCATAAGTGAAATTGGATCTTAAGAGTTAAGACTGATATGGATGACATTTTAGAGCTAATTGGTTGAAATGAATTCAAGTGAGTTCAAAGTGTTGAACCTGATGATTTTATTTAACCAATTGTAGTGGATATAGGTAATAAAGGATCATGCTTGCTATTTGAACTTAAAGACTATGAAATTTGGCATATGGATATTAAAACCACATTCCTAGTAGGAATAACATTAGGCTATGTAGGTGACACAACCTGAAGGGTTTTATAATTTCATCAATGCAAATGCAGTCTATAAGTTATAAGAGATTAATCAATATGATTGATTAAATACAAGCACCTCAGAACTAGAGTATTTACTTTGATTATATAGTCAAAAGGTTTGATCGATATATCAAAATAAAGAAGGGATCATGATTGCAAAGATTTAGTGGGAGCGTATTCATATTCCACATGATGATGAGGAATGAAACATTCTAAGAGTAGAAACTAGTATGGAAATACCTTCTTTAAAGGAATAAAGAGAAATGTCCTATGTGATAGGAATAGAGATCTATAGAGATAGTTCTCAAAAGTCTCTTGACCTAATAAAGAGAGAGCATACATTGGCAGTTTGTGTTGAAGGGTTCAATATGCAAAGATTCAGTGGGAGAAAACTTGTCCATGTTACATGGAGTTAGTCTCTCAGATTCCTAGTGTCCCAAATTCTTATGAAGAATAGGAATACATATATAGATGCCTTATGCATATGCAATTGGATCTGTCATGTATGTATCATCCCATTTTACATATGTATCAGACATGACAAGAAAATATATATGCATTCATCATCTTGTATGTATTGGACATGACAATATGATATGCTCATCTAGTTATCTCATATGTATTGGAAATGATGAGTGGATGTCTGTCTACTTCCTGTGAGAGTCACTGGAATACCATAAAGAACTCATTTAAGTACTTATGAAGTATTAAAGGATTTGTTATATGGTAATAGAAGGAAGAGTTGAGTGTAAATGAGTTACACTGATGCAAGCTTCCAAAATGACAGAATAATGACCGCAAAATATAAAATTATATTCAATTATAAAGTGAACAAGTGTTGTTAAGTGGAAATGTTCTGAGTCAAATTAAAAGGCCATTTAATTCTAAAAGGAATGCCAAGTATCCTTGTGTTATGAACATTAGAGGATACTATATGGATCCAGAAGTTCATACAGATGAACTTATATATATTCCAACCATTGATGACAAAGTAGAAATACTAAGTACTATGGAGCTAATTGGTAGGCAAGGAATATCAGATAGCATATTACGACAACTCCATCTCATACAAAATGTCATACAATGAGGAGATGTGAAACATGCAATATACCGACTAAAGCAAAATGTTTCTAACTCACTGGATTAGTACTAGCACAATAGAAACATGTAGGACATGTTTAAAGATCACTAAGAATATAATTCAAAGGTGACTGCCTCTAAGTGCAAGTGGGAGTCTGCTGGTATGTATACCCAGAGAGACAATCATATGATGATTGGATTGGCATATGTTTCAATTTATTTGATAAATATTAAAGGCAAGCTTCCAATTTATTCTATCTCAATCAATTATGAGATATGTGATAGAGCAAAATGAATGTCTAAAGAATGAAAATACTCAATTACGTATGTCTTCAAGTATGTGATTTGAACAATGACATCATACGAATGCTAACATTATGTACATTCTTGTTATGTCCCTAGTTGGATGCACTACTATAGAAATAACCTTTGGCGTCAGTTATTTAAGGCCTAAGGAATCAGTTACCAAGCGACACCCAAGTGGGCACTGCTAAAAGTTGACACCTTCAGCGTCGGTCTCCCAACCGACGCCATAAACCTTCCCGCCACCAAAAATGCGCCAGAAAGAGGACTATCGATGTCGGTTCTTAAAGTAAATCGACACTATAACCTTATTACAAACGTCGGTTATTAAGTAACAACCGACGCCATACCTCTTACTGCCACCAAAAAGGCGCCAGTAAGGGCATCATCAACGTCAACTTTATATAGATAATCGACACCATATCCACACCATCGACGTCAGTTTGTATACTAATAACCAATGCTATATCCCCTGCCGCTACGACCCTGCTACCCAGCAGGGCCGTGGTACCGGGCTGCAATAGGCATCGGTTTTACATATAACCGACACCATAAGGGGATAAAGATGTCAGTTTTAAACTACCAACCGACACTTATGCAATTTTGTTGTCAGTTTTACACAAATAACTGACGTCTATGTTCTGATTTTTTTTCTTATCAATTTGCAGGCCTGCTATATGGCTGGTCAGTAGGATGCAGAACCTGCAGTTTAGTTCTGAAATGTAGGTTTACAACATCCATTGATATCATCCAACAACAGGCCACAAACCTGCAAAATTAACAAGATATACAATATTATATATTTATCATGTGATTCACACACATGTAGAAACTAGTAGTTCCATTTCAAATTTCCTCTATTTTCACACACATTTAGCAACCTATAGTTCCATTCATTTCATCTCTTTTCACATTCAGACACATGTAGAAACATTCATGTATTGATCATCTTCACATTCACACATATGGAAATTCATAAAAAGTCATTCACATTCACACAAAAATAATTATGAGAACAAAGTTTAGAAATATCATTCTTTATTCATCATCGTCATTATCCCAATTATATTTAAACATTCCCACTACTTGTAGGGCTTATGCCCATTGATCTCTTACATCATTTAACTCATCCATCATATAGGGAATATGTACATCTAATAACTTTTCACCTGTAGTGAAGTCAGTTTTAAACACCTACAAAGATAATGATGTATATATATAATTAATAATATATAATAAGATTGATATATTTCATATTATCTATTGAGACTACATATAATACATGATGTATGGTATTGATTTCCATTGCGGCATGTTCAATAATTATGCTCATAAATCGCATCACATAATATCCACATGCCCAACCGTTGTCTTGTGTAGCACACTATAAATTGAAATATACAAAATATTCAAAAATGCAATAAGCACAACTCACATAAATAATATATACATTGGAGTCGGGAAATTACTTTCACATTCTGCCAAGTTAGTGGCTGGTTCTTTTTCTTGGGGATCTTTCCTCCAGCTTTGGCGTACTCTTGTAAAGCCCTACATGTTAATGTAACACACTAAATTGCATAATTAAATAGTAATGTAATAACAAATGTTAATAGATATAAAAATATGAATTATTTCTCACGAGAATAATGGCCTTTTCATTATGTGTCCATATATATTCAATTCCTTCCCCGTAGGATCTAGATAATAGACAGTGAACATCTCGGGGACAATAACTTGTAACTCCCAATGCTTACCACTAGAGGTAAGAATCTTATAAATTAATAACTCAAAAGTCACAATAAAAATGTAATTTTCTTAAGTCCAAGTTATAAGCAAAGTAAACTTACCTGCCATTGAATGGAGCTATTATAACTGTCTTCTTATTTTTACCAAAATATTTGAAAACATCACAACAATATGATGTAACCGACCTAGGGTGTTTAACTACAAGACTAATCAAAGACCGAACCAAAAATCCCACATGGGAAAAATGCAAAATATGTACATATCGTGTGTAAGTGGCTACAAAACATGTATTACGTATGCATTAATATATAAGAAACCAGATCACCGTATATAAAATAAGGTATATGGATGTATAAACAAGATCTCACCATATCCACAACTCTATCATAGATGTGTTCTGCCAATCATAACGAAACAACTGCAAAATATATTGTATAAATATCTTGTTATTGTATGATTGACCTGCATTAATACGTATACAAGACTTGTATTACATATGCATTAATATGTATGCAAAACTTGCATAAATAGATTGTTATCGTATGCTTGACTTGCAACTTCCTCCAGAATAGTAACATTTATAGGGCAATTTGCATTATGTTCGCCTATCCAATCTGCCATACCCCTACAATTAGGACCTAACGAGGCGTGTAGGTCCTTTGGAAGTCAACTTGGTACTTCAAGAGGTGGAGGTGGAGGCCGATATGTAGCGGGTGTCTTCCTTTTGACCTGTATATATAATTTCATATCAATTGACTCATATATACATACACACTAACAAATTAGCGTAATGTAAATTTAGCATACAATATTTGTGATGGAGTGGACTTTTGTAATCCTTAAATGTCCTATGATATAAATGAATTCATGCATGTTGAGTTATCTTAAAAGTTACATGTGCTTTGGTAAAGTTGGTTGGTGATTGGTATTTATATTATGATTAATATCCCAAAATTTATGGCTCATTGAGGTATTACTTTGACAAGTCAAATAGTTGAGTTTTGACACCAAAATGGAATAGAATGTAGCTTGAATGATGATGGAGCTATGGTTAATTTTTGGTGGCAGTTGGAGTATCATATAGAGAGAGAGTTATGTGGGCTCGATCCTTATGAAATAATGGCCGTAATTAGTTATTGATATACCTAAGTTTGATAGTATTGTCTAAGTTCTAATTGGGAAGTGTCACACGCTCACCAGGATGAGGAGCCACGGATTCACATCGTGGCCTCCTAGATACTGTTAGATGAGTTGGATCCAATGGCCAAAACTGTGACAAAGTGGATTTTGCATAATTATGAATTAATTACTCTTTTTGACCAATTTATGTTCACTCATGATCTCAAATCATTTTTCTTATCTTCAAAATCCTTGTTGATGCTCAAAATCAAAATATGATGATCATTGTGGATTTTATACATGTTATAACATCTTAAATTGGTTTTAATCACCACTTTGTCCAAAGAATCAAATTGATCTATCAAACTTCATCTTTTGGTCCTCAAACTTTTTCTAATGGTTCTCCATGTTTTTTTGAGGCTTTGGTCCAAATTTGAGGTCAATTGGACATTCCTGCTATTTACTATGATTTCTTGAAGTTTATATGTTAAAAATCCTTCTATTCCCCTTTTATTTGCCCTTTTCTTGACTTGCCAAGTCAGAGATCCGTGGCAAGGGATCGGGGACGCCTCTCCACCCTTGGATATCCTTCCCACGGATCAGGGATAGATCTAGTGGCTACGGGATCATCTTCTACCTCCGCAATCAGCGGGAGGAGTAAATGAGGACCCGATCGAGAGATCTTGTGCCATTGACTACGATTCGAAATTTGAAGCGAGCCAAAATGACCCTCTCGCAATTTCGAACTCACCAAGCCCTACTTTGACCTCATTTACTGCTCTCTTCAGACGATAAAACGAGATCTTCGCCTCTCTGTCTCACTCCGGCGGCCCTGCCCTTGACCCAGGTCCTACCCAACGCAAACCCTAGTCCTAGTGCTATATAAAAATCCCCTCGTGCTCGCAATCTTCGAAGGAAGCTACGTGACCCTTCCTTGCTCACGCCCTCAGCTCCTAACACCCCAATTTTTGCCCTGTCTTCCTTCTGCTCACAGTGCGGCGCCGCCGCCTGGCCCTTTTGGCCTTTTCTTCTCCTCACTGCTTCTCATCAATCCGCCACCACCACTACCTTCGCGATGCCTTAGCAGATCTGAACGACACCCTCACTGCCCTCCATCGGCCCCCGTTCTCCCTTCTCTGCTAGCACCGGTGAGCTTCCTCTGCGGTGGCTCTGTGCTACTCCCGTGCTATTGGAAAGGGGAAAGATGGTCCCCGAACCATCGGTCCAAGGGGCCCAGTTGACCAGCAATTGAACCAGCGATTTAGGGTGTGAACCGGCCATTTTAGCCAGTGAACCGAGTCCACTTATCCTTTGGACCAGAGAGCCACACGATTCGATCGTGTCCATCCATTTTGGATCCAGCGGCCCTTATATTTCACAATTAAGGTGTGATATTCTCTTCTCTGACAAATATTCAATTATATGTCCAGATCTTGTTTAAATTGTAGAAAATACATCTGAACTCCAAAAATGATATGTAAGTAGTCAATTTTGATCAAAAAAATCCAGTGAATCCATTAAAAATACTTTTGAGACCTGATTCCAAACTATGATCACTGATATGATTAAATCTTGATATCTTGCTTATTTAATGACTCTATTGATGGTTAATCTTGACTAAAACATTGAAAACCCTATATCTGACTCTAATGATTATCCTGATATACAAATCTAGATCTGTTTTAGTTGAATCTTGAAAATGAATCATTAGTGATCTAGATCTAATTGTTCGATTCAATCTTGATTAGAATCTTTATGAATAATGAGTAATCTTGATATTGATCTTAAGCTTGCAAAACCCTTGATATAGTTTTGACCCATCAATCTGATCTTGAATATAAATGATGTTAGAACAACATGATGATCTAAAGATTTGATGATGATAATGACCATAAATTAGGGTTAACACATATGATCCTAGAAACCTAGGAAAGTCATTCACACTTGAAAATACTTGATATCTGAAATAATGATGGACAAATTGAAATATTGGTTGATCATAAGTGGATGACCTAACCCTAAGGTTGACCTAGGAAAGTGTAACCCTAATCTCGAATATTGAAACCTGATATTCTGAACATCATGATCTTGACCAGTGATCCAATCTTGATGATTTAGGATCTGACTCGAAGGGTTGACCTATGATCGGATATTGATTATACTCGAAATCTCGGTGAAAGGTACGCTATTTATATAAATCCTCCTTGATTGTATTGAAGATACTTTTATGTATCTCTTGATCGTATACTTGGCTATTTATTTGGATGAGCTATTGTTCCCTATGATTAGTCTTCTGTTTTTCTATATTATACTTTGAAAAACATGAAAACATAAATTGCATGCCTATTATGACTGCCCGTATATTGATAATGATGATGATATTGATAATGTTGATAATGTTGATATTAAGTACAATTATCCCTCTTTTGGAAGTGGGACTTGTACATTTGGCCTCCTATGTTCCTGTGGTGAGAAGGAGCCCAGTGACCTTCCCCATCGCGTTGGGGTAATAGTGTCGCACAAAATATATAAGCATGCTTCTTGAATTACAGCATAATGGGAACTCGTAATAAAAGTTGAATTGCTTGAAAAACTTGTCGAATAAATGTTGGTTTTGCAAATTGGTTATTATTCTTTTGAATATAAGTCCTGCCAAGTATACTATTTTGTTATAAATCGCTTTGCTTATTTTTGATAGCGTACCGTGCAATTGCATGATTGTGTCTCGATTTTCTTGATTTTAGGCAATATAATTGGAACACTGATCGCTTCCGCACTCTACATACACTCTGATGACAAAGATATATTGGTGAAATCTCCATATTGGGTTAGTTTGTTCTTTAATTATCCAGTTTTTGAGTTTTTTTATTTCTTATTGTATATGCCAGTGTGTTAGATCCTATCGGGCCACTCAGGGACGGGCGCTTCAATCCTTTTTCTACTGTCTAGGCAGTAGGATTGGGATTGGGGTAAGAACGGTTCCGTGACAGTTGGTATTAGAGCTTACACACTCCCATATACTTTAAGTAAATAATTTTCAACTTTCTTACACCCAAGAAACCCTAAAGTCCATAATGGTGAAAATTGAGGTGTCTAGGCTCGGGGTCCTGACATAATTTCTCCTATCCGTCTTCACGGTGGCTGAGATCCCCCGCTCTACCTGGCCTCAATTGATCCTGACCTGGACCTAAAGGTTCTTTTGTGAAACCATAGAGAGTCTTCTAGCATCTCATCTCTTCATTAAGGACTACCTAAGCCACCCATGTAGATGAAGATTAGGTAGTCTTCTCATCTCATCATGTGGTCCTTTCTTGTGACTTTTCACCACATGATGTCTCAATTATGGGTAGCTTATGCATGGGGAAAAATGAATATCGCTAAATCTTGAAAGTTGATACCATGATCTGACCTAAATTTGTAAACTCGATTTTGATCAATTAATTTTGAAATCACATACTCATGATGACCCTAATTGCAAACTTGATTTAATCAAAATTTGACTAGATGCTTTCTATGTTTGAGGTAAATGATACAAATTATGATATGGTGAAATAAAGATGACTTATACCTTATTATTGATAAGGTCCCTATTTGATTAAGCCCATGGTGCCCTATTATTGATTAAGCCTCATACATAGTTAAGCAAACTTGTACCCTATTTGATACATATCATGACTAAGCCGTCAAGCGACTAAGCTTAGGACTCACAAAATTGTGATATAAGAAAATGATGCAAAAAGAAGTTTTCATATTGACTATTTGCAATCTCGATTTTGATATGATTCCTTGCCAAATTCAAATCCTCGATTTCCAAGTTTTATCACTACCATGATCATGAAAGGAAAGAATTGCAAATCTTAACATTTTGCTCTATTGTCTTGAATTGTGATGTTATGACCTTATAAAACATGTTTTGATCATTAGTACTCTCCCTATTTGAATATGCTCGATTGATAATGACTAATGTCGATAATGTGCTAGATTAGGGTGGTAGTTGACTCATGACTCCCCTAACCTAGGTCACATCCATATTATGACTGCCTCTAAATTTTCATATGGTTGATTATTTAGAGTTTGGAAAGGTATTCCCTTCCACCCTATTTGGATTGATTGACCTAAAACTAATGGGTTAAACCCATGGTTGATACTCGATCTTGAAAATTGATTCGATAATGACCTTGACATATGGCAATATTAACTATATCTTGAGGTTGACTTCCTAGATAGACCTAAGTCTAGATCATTCATCAACCTTGGAAACCATGATAATGAAATATTACTTGAATATTGTTGCTAGAAATTGAATATAGATGAGTGATCTCCCTAAGGTCTAAATAGGAATATAAACCCTAGCTTTGGATATATGTATACATATGATCTAATTTTGTATCTATGACTTTTGGTGTCTAAAATATTGACTCTTGATATTGATGAATGGACTTGTGACTCACGATTATCAAATCTCAAAAATGGTACAAATCCTATGATCACACTATTTGGACATTGATATATATATATATATATATGACTAATGACTTCAAAATCCCAAATCTTGAAAATTTTGAAATGATGAATAATTTGAATCTTTCGATTTATGTCTTAGGGTTTAGCTCTCATTAGGACTAGGGTGGGACCTTCCCATTGATTTTGAGCTCGAAATAATGATATTGAAAATATGATGTTGTCTAGATATGTTGAAATATGAAATCTCAAATCATGGATATGTAACCCCACCTAGGCCAATGTAGAGGCTACAACCCTGAGATATTGGGATTGAAAGTCACCTTGTACACTTGAACTCTATTCGTTTGACCAAAAATATGATCCCTCCGAATTTGTGATCAATAGGATGACTTCCATATAAGTGACTCATATAATGACTTTGGACAATATATGTGCTGATTTTGATACTCAATTGCTTGCTGATGAAATGGTGTTGATACCAAGTTGGTTATGATACGGATAATGGAATCCCAATTATAATTATTAGATTACTTGAAATTTGAGGACCCAATTTTGATATTATAATTGAGGACACTTCAGTATTTGAGGATATGAATTAGGTTGAATAATCAAAATTTTTGAGGTTGTTTTGAATTTTGGGGACAAAATTCCCTTTTAAGGAGGGAAGGATGTGACAAAGTGGATTTTGCATAATTATGAATTAATTACTCTTTTTGACCAATTTATGTTCACTCATGATCTCAAATCATTTTTCTTATCTTCAAAATCCTTGTTGATGCTCAAAATCAAAATATGATGATCATTGTGGATTTTATACATGTTATAACATCTTAAATTGGTTTTAATCACCACTTTGTCCAAAGAATCAAATTGATCTATAAAACTTCATCTTTTGGTCCTCAAACTTTTTCTAATGGTTCTCCATGTTTTTTTGAGGCTTTGGTCCAAATTTGAGGTCAATTGGACATTCCTGCTATTTACTATGATTTCTTGAAGTTTATATGTTAAAAATCCTTCTATTCCCCTTTTATTTGCCCTTTTCTTGACTTGCCAAGTCAGAGATCCGTGGCAAGGGATCGGGGACGCCTCTCCACCCTTGGATATCCTTCCCACAGATCAGGGATAGATCCAGTGGCTACGGGATCATCTTCTACCTCCGCAATCAGCGGGAGGAGTAAATGAGGACCCGATCGAGACATCTTGTGCCATTGACTACGATTCGAAATTTGAAGCGAGCCAAAATGACCCTCTCGCAATTTTGAACTCACCAAGCCCTACTTTGACCTCATTTACTGCTCTCTTCAGCCGATAAAATGAGATCTTCGCCTCTCTGTCTCACTCCGGCGGCCCTGCCCTTGACCCAGGTCCTACCCAACGCAAACCCTAGTCCTAGTGCTATATAAAAGTCCCCTCGTGCTCGCAATCTTCGAAGGAAGCTACGTGACCCTTCCTTGCTCACGCCCTCAGCTCCTAACACCCCAATTTTTGCCCTGTCTTCCTTCTGCTCACAGTGCGGCGCCGCCGCCTGGCCCTTTTGGCCTTTTCTTCTCCTCACCGCTTCTCATCAATCCGCCACCACCACTACCTTCGCGATGCCTTAGCAGATCTGAACGACACCCTCACTGCCCTCCATCGGCCCCCATTCTCCCTTCTCTGCTAGCACCGGTGAGCTTCCTCTACGGTGGCTCTGTGCTACTCCCGTGCTATTGGAAAGGGGAAAGATGGTCCCCGAACCATCGGTCCAAGGGGCCCAGTTGACCAGCAATTGAACCAGCGATTTAGGGTGTGAACCGGCCATTTTAGCCAGTGAACCGAGTCCACTTATCCTTTGGACCAGAGAGCCACACGATTCGATCGTGTCCATCCATTTTGGATCCAGCGGCCCTTATATTTCACAATTAAGGTGTGATATTCTCTTCTCTGACAAATATTCAATTATATGTCCAGATCTTGTTTAAATCGTAGAAAATACATCTGAACTCCAAAAATGATATGTAAGTAGTCAATTTTGATCAAAAAAATCCAGTGAATCCATTAAAAATACTTTTGAGACCTGATTCCAAACTATGATCACTGATATGATTAAATCTTGATATCTTGCTTATTTAATGACTCTATTGATGGTTAATCTTGACTAAAACATTGAAAACCCTATATCTGACTCTAATGATTATCCTGATATACAAATCTAGATCTGTTTTAGTTGAATCTTGAAAATGAATCATTAGTGATCTAGATCTAATTGTTCGATTCAATCTTGATTAGAATCTTTATGAATAATGAGTAATCTTGATATTGATCTTAAGCTTGCAAAACCCTTGATATAGTTTTGACCCATCAATCTGATCTTGAATATAAATGATGTTAGAACAACATGATGATCTAAAGATTTGATGATGATAATGACCATAAATTAGGGTTAACACATATGATCCTAGAAACCTAGGAAAGTCATTCACACTTGAAAATACTTGATATCTGAAATAATGATGGACAAATTGAAATATTGGTTGATCATAAGTGGATGACCTAACCCTAAGGTTGACCTAGGAAAGTGTAACCCTAATCTCGAATATTGAAACCTGATATTCTGAACATCATGATCTTGACCAGTGATCCAATCTTGATGATTTAGGATCTGACTCGAAGGGTTGACCTATGATCGGATATTGATTATACTCGAAATCTCGGTGAAAGGTACGCTATTTATATAAATCCTCCTTGATTGTATTGAAGATACTTTTATGTATCTCTTGATCGTATACTTGGCTATTTATTTGGATGAGCTATTGTTCCCTATGATTAGTCTTCTGTTTTTCTATATTATACTTTGAAAAACATGAAAACATAAATTGCATGCCCATTATGACTGCCCGTATATTGATAATGATGATGATATTGATAATGTTGATAATGTTGATATTAAGTACAATTATCCCTCTTTTGGAAGTGGGACTTGTACATTTGGCCTCCTATGTTCCTGTGGTGAGAAGGAGCCCAGTGACCTTCCCCATCGCGTTGGGGTAATAGTGTCGCACAAAATATATAAGCATGCTTCTTGAATTACAGCATAATGGGAACTCGTAATAAAAGTTGAATTGCTTGAAAAACTTGTCGAATAAATGTTGGTTTTGCAAATTGGTTATTATTCTTTTGAATATAAGTCCTGCCAAGTATACTATTTTGTTATAAATCACTTTGCTTATTTTTGATAGCGTACCGTGCAATTGCATGATTGTGTCTCGATTTTCTTGATTTTAGGCAATATAATTGGAACACTGATCGCTTCCGCACTCTACATACACTCTGATGACAAAGATATATTGGTGAAATCTCCATATTGGGTTAGTTTGTTCTTTAATTATCCAGTTTTTGAGTTTTTTATTTCTTATTGTATATGCCAGTGTGTTAGATCCTATCGGGCCACTCAGGGACGGGCGCTTCAATCCTTTTTCTACTGTCTAGGCAGTAGGATTGGGATTGGGGTAAGAACGGTTCCGTGACAAAAACTTTTCCTTCTAGACCAGTTAGACATGATCATGGGTGAGTGGATTTGGAAGCTGCAATTACCATTTTGTGGGTAATCATGGTTCCAAAATGGAACTAACTGAGCAGTTGGCTCCATAGTGCCACGAGCTTTGATTTGACCCCTTAGGCGAACTACCTCACCACTCCAGTAGAGAGAACGATCCTCCCTTTCTCACTATTTCTCCACAGCGGCAAGCTTGGGGTGTGGAGAAGTCGAAGACATGTTGGTCTTCCTGTGCTAGTGGTGTCTACCTAGGTGACAAGCTCCATCCTTACTGCAGACAAGCCCGAGTTCAGGGAGGGGTCCTCCTCAAACCGCATCCATATATAGGAGGGACACAAGGCCCACTGGACTTGACTAATGCTCCAGGAACCTTCAATCGCAGATGAGGTGCTTCAAAATTGCTTTCCCCCTTCCTTGTCCACTCCAACAACAGGCTATGGTAGAGCCACCATGGAGACATACTTGTTGTTGGGATCTAGAAGCAAACACCGAAGGAGGAGAACATGTGCACAGAAGTGCCTTGAGCGGGGTCGAGGATGTTGTGGTATCGGTAGCCATGGCTGAGTGAATGCCTCTGACCAGCTGCAATGATGGCGGCACCGTGTTAAGCGGAGAACTCAGTTCTCACAAAGGAACCTGACACGCTTTTTACGTGCATAGAAACGCAAGTGTACGCGTCAATGTAATATAGGTCTTTGTGAGGCCCGAGTCAAACTCAGGGATACGTGAATTGTCGGAGATTACTACTAACTACTTACAATCAGCTAGACTGATTAAAGAGTTGGAAGTTGTTGTTTAAAATTAAAAGAAAATGAAATAAAACAAAACAAAACAATCGATTAAATGTTTGGTTTAATTAATTCAAGATGAGATCTTTAGGATTGCGGTTTCACCGCGGGTTTTCATTGTATTAAATTCTATTCGGTCATTCAAATTTATCTCTCTATCCGGGTAGTGGCCTGAAATCAGAATTCCCCACTGTCGTGGTACAATTCACTACCTATGTCTAGGTCGGTTCCACCATTGTAGTAACCTATACCCTAAACTAGGTGCATTAAAATTGATCTCTCAGTATCCACCATTAACCTTACACCACCTTGTTCAAGGGATTTGTCAATTAACATGAATTTCATCTCTTTTCAATCGTTAATTCTTCTTTCAAAGTAATTAAGGGCATTAGATTATTATTATGGTGATCAAGCATAAAAATATAATTGAGAAAACAAAATTATACCACAGATGTAAGAGATAAAATATGAATTACTATGATAAAATTGTCATACAATGAATTCCCGGGCTACTCCCGGTCCTAAAGACAAGGGGATTAGCCCCGCATGTTCATCTCAGAGCAAAACGTGGAGTAGAAAAAGGGAAACATGGAGAAAAACATGATTGAGTGGTGAAAGCCCTGAACGGAGAAGATCCAAGCGCTCCTTGGAGTAGAATACACATTCTCCCACCTTTCGGTTGTGGAAATCATCTTCTTCGGCGTTCGGATCAGCTGGGGCGTGCTTCTGGGCTCTGTTCTTCTCTCCACACCTTCTCGGGACATGTGCAGCGGCTAATGACATAATAGATTGCTCTTGACCGCTGTCATTAGGTATACTTCTTGAGTTAGGTCGCCAAAAATCACAGCCGTCGGATTTAGATTGATCTGAAGCAAACTTGTATTTGATGGTGTCGATACCATCGACGCGGGTCGATGGTATCTACCTGGCGTGATATCGGCAGTTCTTCTTTTCTTTTGTCTTTGCGCCTGATGCTATCTCGATACCATCGACGATTGTCGATGGTATCGACAAACCTGTAGCGACAGTTTTGTCCTTTTGTGTCGCTGTAGCTCCACCTGTCGATAGTATCGACATATGCGTCGATAGTATCGACTCACTTCTTGCCAGCAACCTGATGGTAAATGGATACCATCAAATCTCTTGTCGCTAGTATTGACTTTCTTCTGCTCCTTACGGCTGGCAACCTGTGGTCCGTTCGATGGTATCGACCACCGTCGATGGTATCGACAGAAGCAGATACTTGTTTTTCCTAAAATTACAACACGAAACCACGTAAGCCTACACAAAACGTATTCTTTTGATAATTTATACTCAAAATACTGAAATAAGGGAGATTTGACATAGAGAAGTATCATAGACCAAAGTAGATGAATTATGCAACATTAACCACAGAAATGACTAATAAATGCATAAAACACATATAAAACAAGTCTATAAATGCGACTCAAAATCATTGCATCAAACTCCCCTAAGCTTGAACATTGCTCACCCTCAAGCAACTAAACCTTAGAATAGAATTGCCAGAGTCAACTAAAGAACAAATCATCACAACAGACATCCCATATGATCCCCATCGGACATTCACATTTCGGCCCTCACTAACCACATAATGATAATTACCCTAAAGGTGACAGTAATCATCCATAAAAGATATCTACCTCAAAATTGATGAACACTATCACATTAGGCAATTAACATAATAGAATTCTCCGGTCCAGACTCGGTGCATCTTGTGATCTCCTATACTACGTTGCTCGCCCTAACTACCATGTACATGGAAGCAGCTCTCCTGATATTCACAAGTGAGGAGAAAATCACGGTGGCCTACCAATTCGAGCAACGGGTGGATGGAATTGGTGGCTCATGGAAGAAATGGAAGCATTATACAGTTTCAACATGCATAAAACAAGAATGCCCTAAATGATGCATTTGCACATGAAAAATGCCCTAATGCCTAAGATTGGGTGGAATGATGCATGCACTAACATCCCGTCTCAAAATGAGATGGATATCTAACTGAGCTACATCATGTACTTACTCATCTTAAGATGCATGTGAGATTATGTTCCTTTCTCCCTCTTATTCTACTTGCTTCTTAATAACTTTATTTTCTTTTTCATTTTTTTTTCAATTTTTTTTCAGGCCCTTATATCCACAAATGACAATGAATAATTTATTGGGCTGACTTTTTCTGCATAACTCAAATATTTGAACTATTTAGAAGGTATGGAACAATTTAATCACCATTAAAGAAGAAATGAGATACATGATATACTCTATGCATAAAAATTATGAATGCAACTAAATGACATGCACCTAAGGATAATGTGCATGTATAACTATTCTATTTGTTTATGCAAAACATATGAAAGTGGTTGCAATGCAAAACCTATCTACATGATATGCAATAAAAAAGGTTAAAACTATAAAGTACTTCCAATTCTTATGGTGGATTGTGAAAAACAATTGGGTGGAAAGATCACAAGACTAATTGACTGAACCTTTGAAAAGTATTATGTGTCCCTCCTTACTGACCTATGTAGTAGTTAAGAGGTTTCTCTCTCTTACTTCAAATTAGAGTCTCATTATCATTTGGTCAGTTTAAGCTCAAACAACCAATTCCGTCCACTTTTCACGAATCATTAGGAATGTACAGTTGTGATTTTCTATTTTAAAGTTGACAAAACCAATCATTTTCTTAAGTTATGTGCTCAAAGTTGAACAACACTCAAGCTTGCGAACACTAATTTTTTTTTAACTTTCCCTTAATTCCCATGTACAAGCAAGTGAGATGACACATGACTTAAGACATCCACAATTACACTAGATAGAACGTGGATCCTACAAACAAACTAAGATTGCAAGAAATAAATGACAAGAACAAACAAAATAAAACAAAAAACTGAGAAAATAAAAGATAGAGCTGTTCCAACTACCCCCCCTAAGCTTGAATTCGACTATGGCCTCATAGTAAAAAACAATCTTAAAGGTTGGAATAGAGATACCGATTTACTCTTATGGTGGAGGCGGGTACTGTGGAGCCATAGGGTCCCAGGATGGGCACTCTCCCTGAAAGCTCGGATCAAACTGGGATCTGGGTGGAGGTTGTGGATACCCCCCAAAGTAGTTATGGCTCCAGTAGTGATCATAGAAAGGCTGTTGTTACATCTCCATCCTATGCAACCGGTCATGAATCTGTTGTTGGTTGCCGACGAGGAGGCGCTCATTCATAAAGATTGCCCTCTGATTGTCCAGTAACCGGTTCGTAGTCTTCTGAATATCGGTATAAACTGCAGTATGATGCTGCTGCGTCTTCTGTATGTCCTGCAGCATAGCATACATTCCTTGCATAGAATAGACATCCTCGCTTGGCTGCGAGGGTGGTGGTGGTGGCAGAGGCTGCGAAGATGAAGATGCACCTGGATGCATGCAAGGATGCTTCCTAGGTGCCACTCGTGCCCGAAGAGGAGTGTAGGTCTCCTCTTCCTCTTCAGCCTCAGCGTCATTGTTGTCGTCGTCGTTGCCGCCATCTTCATCGGAGTCAGCAATGACTATGATAGGCCATCAGAAATGTTGCGCCCCTTCGATATTGAAGACAGGATCGGGAAGCGAACATTCTTGGTATGCATGGTTTACATGGCAATGAGCATATGGTAAACAATCTCGCAGCAGGATCAAGTTGGATCGGTGAAGATGCTGCATATTAACCTTGCTTTGGTTGGAGAGAGGAATCAAGGTCGAGAAGTTCAGCCCAAGATATTGTGCCAACGGGGTGATGAATCCTCCAAAATGAATTGGAGCCTTCCGCGTACTCCGCTTGACCGCCAACACTCGCTGCAGAAAGAAAGCTCCCCACTTGCACTCTTGACGCTTGAGTAGCTTGTGCAAGAAGAATAGGTCCGACTCCTAGAATTTGCTAAGGGACAGATCACCCCAAGCAAATAGAGTGGAACTCAGTATCCAGTGGAGAATCCGTATGTACAGATGCTCGAAGTCAGCTACCGCTGCATTGTGGTAGCTCACCGATTTGCCCGGCGGCACCGTCACAAGCTCGGTGAAGATCGCGTCATAGTCAGTACGGTTGTCCGGCCACCGGTAGTCACTTCGCGAATGATTCCAGTTGTAAATCTCATTGAACTGATGGAGTGTAAGACTGTAGTCATTGTTGTACAGCTGGAAAGACACCCGACCCTTGATCCACTCACGGTCTGTGGCTATGATGTCATTTGGCACGACACAGACGTCCAGTGACACCATGAATTCTGCCACCAGCTCCTTGTAAGTAGGCCATTCATTGAAGAACGGTTGTCCATCGACATGGTAATCCAGCTCATCGGGCGTCCTACTCGTGTGATGCGCCTGCCCCTTCAGAACATAGGCCAAATTGGCCTCGAATCCCAAGTTGCGGATCGTTTCCCGCTCAACATAACGGGTTGGCTCGATTTTCCTCTTCAAAATCTCCTCATAGATCTTCTTGACCTCCACGGATGGATGAACAATCCGCGGATGTGGAATCGACGTAGTCAGTGGCGGCATGAACTCCGGGATGTCCATCGGGTTGGCGCGTGAAGAAGATGCACCAGCAACATGCACCATGGTTTCGGAAGAAGGAGGAGTAGAGAAAGAGCTCAGTGAAGATTGGAGAAGGAAATCTTTGCTCGATGAAGAACGTGCTCCTGGATGCTCGTCGCCAGGCTCGGATTGCTCTAGAGGATGCTCGACGCAAGTGGAGAAGAATTGCTCTGGGGTTGTGACGTCATATGACGACAATCCTTCTCATATATAACTGACGCCGGTGCTGCTGTGTGCCTGTCAATACCATCGACGCGGGTCGATGGTATCGACACGCGTAGCACAATCCGTACTGCCACTGGTATCAACGGTCATCGATGGCTGGATCTGTGGGACCCGGATCGCTGACGTGTCGATACCATCGACAGGTGTCGATGGTATCGACCCATCCCATGAATCGACTTTCTGGTTGCAACAATCGCCGTTCGCGGATCGGTGACGTGGCGCGTCGATACTATCGACTCTCTGATTAGGGAAACTCCCTCGCAAAGCTAGCCGCCGCCTTCTGTATGTGAATGTGTCGATACCATCGACAGGCCCGTCGATGGTATCGACTTTACTAAGACGATTTCTTCTGAATATCTCCAGAGATCTTACGAGTATCGACACCCATGTCGATACTATTGACCTCTTCTTGCGATCTGCCTATTGGTATGTCGATACCATCGACGAGGCCGACGATGGTATCGACGTAGTGCGATTTCTGCAGTCGCCAACCTGTACCATGGTCGATACCATCGACACAAGGGTTGATGGTATTGACTCTTCCTCAGTCCTGCACAATGAGCAAATGACCACGGTATCTTTTTTACACTAAAAACAAAGTCAAAACAAATCAAATTACAAATGTAAATGAAACTAAACTAAAGTACCGATGGTTGGGTTGCCTCCCAACAAGCGCCCTTATTTAACGTCTTAGGCTAGACGACTTGAAGCTCGTCATGCATCCGGAAGTGCAATGAGTTTGACCTCATTCATTTTCCTCATGTAATCTTCACCAAAATACAATTTCAACCTTTGTCCATTAACCAAAAACATGGTCTCGCCATCGCGCACCATGATTGTGCCATGTGGTCTGACCTCTTCTACTGTGAATGGTCTACTCCATCGGGATTTCAGCTTCCCGGGATGCATCTTCAGCCTGGAGTTGAACAAAAGGACATGATCTCCTTTCTTGAAAACGCGCATCTGAATGTGGCGATCATGAATCAACTTTGTGCACTCCTTGTATATCCGCGAGTTTTCATATGCATTCATTCACAGCTCATCAAGTTCATTTAGTTCAAGTAACCTCTTCTTTCCCGCTTCATCATAACTCAGGTTTAGCTTCCTCAGCGCCCAATGTGATTTATGCTCTAATTCCACCGGTAAGTGACAGGCTCGACCGTAAGTCAACCTAAAAGGCGTGGTGCCTATAGGTGTCTTGTATGCCATCCTGTATGCCCACAACGCATCCGGTAGTAGAGCACTCCAATTCTTCCTCGTGGAAGCCACCGTATGCTCCAAGATCTTCTTCATCTCTCGATTGGAGACCTTCACTTGTCCTTGAGTTTGCGGGTGGTACAGGGTACCAATGTTGTGTTTCACCCCGTATTTTCTCAATAGTGCCGAGAAATTTTGATTCTGGAAGTGTGTACCCCCATCACTAATGATCATTCGGGGCACACCGAACCTACAGAAAATATATTCCTTAACAAACCTGCACACTACAGTGGAATCATTAGTCCTTGTAGGTATTGCCTCTACCCACTTCGACACATAATCAACAGCCAAAAGGATATACAAATTAGAATTTGAGGACACAAAGGGTCCCATAAAATCTATACCCCATAAATCAAATACCTCAACCTCCTGGAATACATTAAGGGGCATCTCTTGTCTCTTCAAAATGTTACCCGCCCTTTGGCAGGAATCCCATTGTCGCACAAACTCATAAGCATCCCTAAACAAGGTAGGCTAGTATAGGCCACTTTCCAGTACTTTGGTTGCCATACATGAGCTTGCATGGTGTCTGCCCGTCGGTAGTGTGTGGCAATGACGAAGAACACTCTCGTATTCCACCTCAGGTACACACCTGCGTAAGACACCATCCCTGCATTTCTTCAAGACAATAGGGTCATCCCAAAAATAATATCGTAGAGAATGGGAAAATTTCTTCTTCTCTTGATACGTCCAATCATCTGGGATGATTTTTCAGGAAAGATAGTTCACAATATAAGAAAACCACAGATCTTTCGATTTCACTTTCAAAAGCTATTCGTCCGGAAATGTCTCGGTAATGGGTATGTGTAAATCTTTTTCATCTACCCTCTCTAACCTAGACAAATGGTCCGTGACCACATTTTCAATCCCCGCCTTGTCTTTGATTCAAATTCCTATAAAAGCAAGATCCACCTAATCAATCTAGGTTTGGCATCCTTTTTCTCCATCAAATACTTAATGGCGGCGTGGTCCGTCCAAACCATGACTTTCAATCCAACTAGATATTGCCGAAATTTTTCAAAAGTGAAAACAACGGCAAGCAATTCTTTCTCAGTAGTCATGTAATTAAGTTGGGCATCATTCAAAGTTTTATATGCATAAAAAATCATAGTGGGTTTATTGTCCACCCGCTGTCCCAACACAGCCTCAACCGCGAAATCGGATGCGTCACACATTAGTTCAAACGGCTTGGTCCAATCCGATGTTTGCACAACCGGTGCAGAAATCAATTTTTCCTTAAGCACGTTGAACACATGTAGACATTTTTCATTGAAGTCAAAAACATCATCCTTTTCTAAAAGCTCAGATAATGGTTTGGCAATCTTAGAAAAATCCTTTATAAAACGACGATAGAAACCGGCATGACCTAAGAAACTTCACACCCCTTTTACCGAATTTGGTGGGGGAAATTTGGAAATCACTTTGATTTTTACCGGGTCTACCTCCAAACCTTTGCTAGACACTTTATGTCCTAGCAATATTCCTTCACTCACCATCATGTGACATTTTTCCCAATTGAGGACCAAATGTGTGTCCTCACAACATTGTAAAACCTTATCCAGATTGTAAAGGCACTCATCAAAAGATGCACCATAAACAGAGAAGTCATCAATAAAAACCTTTAGACAACGTTCTACCATATCAGAAAAAATGGCGAGCATACAACACTGAAAGGTCGCCGGTGCATTACATAACCCAAAAGGCATACGACGGTACGCAAACGTTCCATAAGGACAAGTGAAGGTGGACTTCTCTTGGTCCTTAGGATCTATCGAAATCTGATTGTACCCCGAATAACCATCAAGAAAACAAAAATGTGATCATCCGGCTAAGCGCTCTAAAATTTGATCAATAAACGGAAGAGGAAAGTGATCCTTTAGCGTAGCGGCATTCAATCGACGGTAATCTATGCAAACACGCCACACGATTACCAAGCGGGTGGTGACATGTTCATTTAAAAGATTATGGGTAACAGTGATTCCCCCCTTTATAGGGACTACCTGCGTAGGACTCACCCATGTAGAATCATAAATAACATAGATGATACCAGCAGAAAGAACCTTAATCACCTCCTTCTTAACAACCTCCATCATGCTCTGGTTTAGTCGACGTTGTGGTTGAATCACCGGCTTGGCTCCCTCATCTAGCCGAATCTTGTGCTGGCATAAAGTAGGGGAGATCCCCTTGATATCTGCAACAGACCACCCAAATGCTCCCCGGTGGTTCTTCAACACTATCAGCAACTGGTCCTCCTCCTAAGCACTCAGATAAGCAGATATAATCACATGCAACTTTTCTTCCTCAGCTAGAAATGCGTACTTGAGGTGCGGTGGCAACGACTTCAACTCCAATTCTGGCGGGCTGATTAAGGATGATTGAAGCGGTGGTGGGAGTTCGCCTAAATCTTCATAGTACCTCGCATAGAAGCATGACAACATCTGAAGCATCTTGGAGCACTCCTGTAGTGATTTGCTTCTCATCCAATCATGAGTGATATTGACTAAGCAGGCCTCAAGTGGTAATTCTGGATATGCGTCAAAAACCGAATTTGCTATAGCCTCATCTTCAGTAGAGGGAGGAATGTCGTCCTCCCCATCGTTCGGAAAACCCACAGCCTTGCTAAGGGATACCACCTTGGTCTGCTCCATGATGTCCACAACCAAAGTCCCTTTTTCCACCTTGGTCATTACATGATCCATATCTAAAAATGGCTTCCCTAGACAAAGTGAGATATTGTGATCAAAATGCTTTACCATGTGGCATTGCTCCTTGTCTTTAGGTGAAGTGGTGCTAGAAGGCATGACCATATCGAATCAATCAACGACTATACCTAAGGTCAAACGACCTCTCCCCATCTCAAGTATCATGTCAGCTGTAGCTTGGAAGGGTTGTCCGAGTAGTAGCTCATTGCCTTGTTCATCTTGCATCTCCATGACGACAAAATCTGCTGGAAATACAAATCGATCTACTTTCACTAGCACGTCTTCACAAATACCGTATGGCTTTACCACTGAATTGTCTGCCAATTGGATTGTCATGTTTCTCGGCCATGACTCTTTTAATCCCAGCTTCTTGAATGTAGAGAGGGGCATCAAGTTAATGCTTTCTCCTGAGTCACATAATGCTTCACCAAACTTAACTTTCCCAATGTAACATGAGATGTTGAAATAGCCCGGATCCTGCCTCTTTGGTGGCGATGTGCCCATGATGAAGGCACTCACCTGCTCCTTAAGCACAACAACCTCTGTGTCTGGGATTTTTCTCTTCTTGGTAATGATGTCTTTCAGAAATTTGTCGTAAGAAGGGATTTGCTCAATTGCTTCCAATAATGGGATGTTAACTGAAAGATTTCTGAAACTGTCTAGAAACTTTTTAAATTGGGCATCCACTTTCCTTGCCTTTGCACTGTTCGAATATGGGACTGGGACAGCCTGTGCCCTTTGATGCGGTGGCACATAAGGTGTCCTTTTCTGCGTCTCCTCCTCATCTACAATAGGATCATCAGTAGCATCCACTGCTATATCCACAACTGGTTCTGTGACTGGTATGGGCAACTCCTCAGTGGCCTCACCTTCAATTTCTACTTGGGGTTTGCTTGGTTCATCGGCTCTGGGGTTTAACAGTTTCTTGCCACTCCTTAGCAAGATGGCCTTCGCCTGCTGGTTTCCTCCTGGAATATTAGTGTTACCCAGAAAACCTTGGTGCGCCGACTTCTTCAAATTGGCTATCTCCGCTGCCATTTGCACCATGGATGTCTCTATTGTCCTCATTTGAGCCCCATGGCTCTACAGTGTATGCCCGAACTGGTTCATAAACTCCCCTTGTTGCTTTATCTACTGGCCAAAAGTAGTCATTAATTCTTGATTTTTCTTTATCACTTGATTGAGCAACTCCGTGCTCTTATCCTCCGCTACTGGCTGGGGTTTTGCATCTGGATCATGCAAGAAGTTGTTTGGATCCTTCTAAGAGAACTTCTTGTCCTTCCTCCATGAGTAATCATTATTCCTGTAACCTTGCTGCTACCTCATGAATTTGACTTGTGCCTCGTCCTCAGATTCAATATCCTCCGTTGCAAGTAGTTTCTTCGTGAGAAGGTCCATCTTCTCATTCAGGTCCTTGATTGCTTTAGATTCCCCTACTACTCGAACATGCTCCACGGCGTCTCTATCATCCCAAAATTGCTTCTTGGCCATGTTCTTAAGGATTTCCCAACACCTCGTGTCAGTATTGCTCAAAAAGAATCCTAAGCATGCTGAATCGAGGTTACTTTTATCGTGTTCGGAGAGAGCAAAATAGAAGATCTTGACCTGTGTCTCCTTGTCAATCCCGTGATGCGGGCACCGCCTAAGCATGATCTGAAACCTTTCCCAGGTCTTAGAGTAGGTCTCTCCTGCTTTCTGGGTGAAGTTGTGGATCTTCCTGATCATGTCATTGGTCTTCTCGGGCGGGAAGAACCTTTCAAAGAAAACCTCCACCATGTGGTCACATGATTCCACATATTCATCGTCCAAGTTGTGCAACCACTCTCGTACGTTTCCCGCTAGAGAACTCGAGAAGAGCTTTAAGTAGAGAACATCTTGTGGAAATCTGTCTATTTTTATCATATCACAATTCTCCACAAATTGACTTATATGCGCGACTTGGTCTTCATTCTTAAGCCCATGGAATGCATTTGACTTCACCAAGTTGATTAATGCAGGATCAATCTTGTATGCCGGAATATTAACAGCCTGCTTCTTGATCGGCCCCTTGGAAGCGGATGAAGAAGAAGCCTTGATCTTCTCCCATATTGTCTGTGGCTCTGCCATCTCTTCCTGTTCGGTTTGTGAGTCTATTTCTTCCATATGGTCTTGATTGAAATCCTCCTCGTCTTCCTGTCCCGGCAATGGAACCTCTTTTGCGTGCCGCGTGTAGTCGGTGCTACGTGTCTGCACCATGCACAATACCTGCAAAGTGAAAATTTAAGTTCAGTATAGTGCTTGACGATTACAAATTTTAGAAAATAGACTATGAATTTTTTTTAAATGATTTCAAACTAATAAAAAATAAAAAATAAAAAGTGGCCTAGAGTGGCCTCTTGCAGCACTCGTAGTGCCGATAATTTGCCGTATCCCCGGCAACGGCGCCAAAAACTTGACACACTTTTTACGTGCGTAGAAACGCAAGTGTACGCGTCAATGCAATATAGGCCTTTGTGAGGCCCGAGTCGAACTCAGGGATACGTGAATTGTCGGAGACTACTACTAACTACTCGCAATTAGCTAGACCGATTAAAGAGTTGGAAGTTGTTGTTTAAAATTAAAAGAAAATGAAATAAAACAAAACAAAGCAATCAATTAAATGTTTGGTTTAATTAATTCAAGATGAGATCTTTAGAATTGCGGTTTCACCGTGGGTTTTCATTGTATTAAATTCTATTCGGTCATTCAAATTTATCTCTCTATCTGGGTAGTGGCCTGAAATCAAAATTGCCCACTGTCGTGGTACAATTCACTACCTATGTCTAGGTCGGTTCCACCGTTGTAGTAACCTATACCCTAAACTAGGTGCATTAAAATCGATCTCTCGGTATCCACCATTAACCTTACACCACCTTGTTCAAGGGATTTGTCAATTAACATGAATTACGTCTCTTTTCAACCGTTAATTCTTCTTTCAAAGTAATTAAGGGCATTAGATTATTATTATGGTGATCAAGCATAACAATATAATTGAGAAAATGAAATTATACCACGGATTTAAGAGATAAAATATGAATTACTATGATAAAATTGTCATACAATGAATTCCTGGGCTACTCCCGGTCCTAAAGACAAGGGGATTAGCCCCGCATGTTCATCTCAGAGTAAAACGTGGAGTAGAAAAAGGGAAACATGGAGAAAAATGTGATTGAGTGGTGAAACCCCTGAATGGAGAAGATCCAAGTGCTCCTTGGCATAGAATACACGTTCTCCCACCTTTCGGTGGTGGAAATCGTCTTCTTCGGCATCCGGATCGGCTGGGGCATGCTTCTGGGATCCGTTCTTCTCTCCACACCTTCTCGGGACGTGTGCAATGGCTAATGACGTAATAGATTGCTCTTGACCGCCGTCATTAGGTATAATTCCCGAGTTAGGTCGCCAAAAATCACAGCCGTCAGATTTAGATTGATCTGAAGCAAACTTGTATCTAACGGTGTCGATACCATCGATGCGGGTCGATGGTATCGACCTGGCGTGATATCGGTAGTTCTTCTTTTCTTTTGTCTTTGCGCCTGATGCTATCTTGATACCATCGACGATTGTCGATGGTACCGACAAACCTGTAGCGACGATTTTGTCCTTTTGTGTTGCTGTAGCTCCACCTGTCGATAGTATCGACATATGCGTCGATAGTATCGACTCACTTCTCGCCAGCAACCTGATGGTAAATCGATACCATCGACTCTCCTGTCGCTAGTATCGACTTTCTTCTGCTCCTTGCGGCTGGCAACTTGTGGTCTGGTCGATGGTATCGACCACCGTCGATGGTATCGACAGAAGTAGATACTTGTTTTCCTGAAATTACAACACGAAACCACACAAGCCTATACAAAACGTATTCTTTTGATAATTTATACTAAAAATATTGAAATAAGGGATATTTGACATAGAGAAGTATCATAGACCAAAGTAGATGAATTATGCAACATTAACCACAGAAATGACTAATAAATGCATAAAACACATATAAAACAAGTCTATAAATGTGACTCAAAATCATCACATCAGAACCCAGGGCGGCTGATCCAGAAGGTGACACACACGGGCATCGTTGCACGTGAGTGTGGAAGGAGAAATCAGGCATCGATACCTCACCAGAGATAAACCATGGAGGCGGCCATGCTAGCTTAAAGCAGAAGATCGCAACACCCTATGATCATGTGAGAGATGACGAACGACAGTTCACAGACCCGGAACAAGAGAGCCAGGGATGCCTAACGCTGAGAACTGGGAAGACTCAAACATCAATTGCTTGTTGGGGGTTTGCAACTCCTGGTAGTGGTGCCTAGGTGAAGGTCAGGGAGCGCCGGCGCAGTGTGGGCATGACCGCGTGGAGTTGAGAACGCAAGGAGTCTGGCTTGCGTCAAAATGGAGAGAAGGAAGCCTGAACCGGGTCCAGACTAAGAGAACTAGAAGACCAAGAGTGGATCGCTCAGTTCAATCATGATCTCAGCTGGATCTAGCTCAGGCAGGTCCCTGGCCAAATGAGAAAGTCAACGACCACATGGCAGATTTGGATTGGCCACAAAAGGTAATATTTCAGTAAATCGATGGTTCTTACATAATTCAAAGAAATTAGCCCGTATATCAGAAAAATACAAATAAGATATCAAAATTCTTAGAAAAATATATAGAACAATATGGAAGTATAATATAAGGATTTTGATGAACTAATATTAGTGATATCATGTAAGACATGTAATGCTTAGTTCTTGAGTAATATATGTTAAATGATGGCATACAATTATGGAAAAATGTCAGTACATCTATATTCATCTTTATAATGCATATGATGTCAGATATGGTCATGTTGATACACCAAAGCATATAATTTGATTAATATGTCTAATTAGGGCTAATAACACTAAAGATGATGCAATTAATACATGCATGCTCAATAAATGATGAGATTTACAGAAAACCCTCATTTCTATAACTGGAAAATAATATATAAATCTGAGATCAGTTATATACATGAAATTCATGTTACATGAGGATGACCCTTAATACAGATGATGTAACCCTTATATTTTTAATGAAAGTGACATAATGTTAAATGCAATTATCAGTAAATGAACTATAATACAAAATATGACATCAATAGGATGATCCCAAGAAGATAAGACAAGTAATGATGGGAATATCCTAATGACTAAGCTAAACCCTAATGAACATAACTAGGGTTAAAGATGATGAGAATTTTACGTTAGTATATGGTCTTGTCTTTATCAGGGTTTGACCAAGAGACATAGTTGATATAAAGAATATGGTTTAGAATGATCTATGTCTTTGGAAGGTACACCATCACCTCTTACTTGGCTTATTATACAATATGCTTGTGTTATATGTGTACTAGAATACTTGGCATATGATATTAGATGAGTGATTGTTTTTATATGATATCTTGCTTGATTTTCCATAGTTATGGCTATGAACACATGAAACATAATATATCTATTCCATTATATGAAAGCACTATATCTCTTTGGTAAGCATAATGCTAGTGAGTGATCTATTTCTTTGGTAAGCAGATCACATGTACAATGATCTATCTCTTTGGTAAGAAGATCATGAGGCCTAGATGCATCTATCCCATTGGTAGGCAAATGCACAAGCATATAATGGAAAATGAGCTTAAAATATGTGTTCTCTTTTGTTAATGAATATCTTTGTGCAAGTATACACTTTTCTTATATTTCTTTATAACGGCCAAGTATTAGTTTTATCTTATTGCCAAGATATGATGAGGGGTATATAAAAGACACGTAGGCGTACTCAATACAATATTCATGAATATTGTGCTGACGTGTACCGCATGTAAGGGGTGGATAATTTGTAACATCCCTGACCTGGGTTATAAACTAACCCTAGATATTTTGCCTAAATATGTAATTAAATACTTGTGATTATTCCCTGGCATTTAATTAAGTTCCCCAGGAACATACAATTTCAATTTTGTCCTTTTTAAACAAAGTTGTAGTATTATTTTTTGATGCAGGGACCTATGTGCAAATTCCCCAGTTAAGGGGTTTAACTTGCAAATTTCACAAGTTAAGATGTTCTTATGGTAATGAGACATCATATGAGTGAATATGATGAAATATAATGGATTTCCCAAGCCTGGGCATCAAGATGCAGCTTGTGGAACAATCCTTATGCTTAAAACCCTAATTTTGAAGTAAATTGCAAATTACCCAAAATGTGGGGTGCAACGTGTAAAATACACCTTATAGAATATCTTTTATGACTCTTGACATTATTTAGAGTAGGAATGATGAAAGGGGCACTTCAATGAATAATCAGATGAGAAGAATAATCTTTGTGGTAAAATTCACCTAATATGGGTAAGGAGACCCTTCACATATGTACCTTAGTTTGCATGTTGGTTTTCTTTACCCTTAAATCTTGAGTTTTGATGGACTTTGCATAAGTTATGATGGTTTGGACGTGCTTTAGAAAGAAGGAGGGACTTAGATGAGAAATCTATGTTCTAAAGGTCCTTATGGTGAAAATCAACCTAAACTATATAAGCCTACTTCTTTGCAAACCAAGTAAACGTATCCTTTCTCTTCTTCATTTCTCATCTTCCTCAACCGACCAAGGCAGAGCTCAGGAACTCAAGGAGAGGACCAACTAGTTCTAAGGTGATAAGAAAACCATCTTCTAGCTTAGATTCTTGGAGGAAATCCTTGTGTAAGGTTGGTTCTATGGTTAATTTACTTAGGTTTCTTATTTTATCCGACCATCCCCATCTTTTCCTTAGAGAATCATCTTTGGCCGACCTATTGAGCTCAAGACGCCATTAAAGGCTTGAATCTTGGAAGCTTGGAGCTCTAGGAACAATGTTTGAGGCGGGTTTTATAACTCTAAACTCCTTGCTTTATTATGCATATCTATGTTCGTGCAATTATGCTTAGTTCTTCTTCTACCTCCTTTCTTCCTTGCACTCTTGCAAGCAAATCTGTGGAGTAACCGACCTGAACACAGGTTGAAGATGATGGGCGTGAATTCCTAGGCAACTTTATCAAACGACCTTGGACCCTTTTGGTCCAAACAGTTGCAAACCGTTTGAAATCAAACAGTCTCAAACCGTTTGATCTCATGCGGTCTTGCAAGACCGATTGGAATCAAACAGTCTCAAGACCGTTTGATAGGGTTGACCAAGGGATGACCATTTAAGTGTCTATTTCAAATATGTTGAATTTAATTCCAAAAAAAAATCATAATCTAATTCCAAACCAATCAAGAGTTGAAGGCACTTCAACCCCTTAAACCCTAATCAGGTTGATTTGTTGATTTCAAGGATAGATCTTGGTGAGTTTTGGGTTGAAGGACCCAAACGGTCTCAAGACCATTTGGGGGTCCATCCAAACGGTCTCAAGACCGTTTGGTGACAACCCAAGACCGTTTGGAGGTCTAGGGTTAAGGTAATTTGATGGTTTGAGGGTCCAATCACAATAAGTTGAAGAATTGATAAAAATGCTGATTTTAGAACTAATTAGGGTTCAACCCTTATCCTATCGACTTGGTTTTTGGTCAAACTTTGGGAAAACGGTCTCAAGACCATTTGGGCCAAGTTTGGGCCCAATTGGAGGTCAATTGATGGGTTCAACCTCAAGTTGATTCACAATGTTGAACATTGATGATTATCCGATTGAAAACCCTAATTGAGTTGGATTCAACCCTAATTGGCTTTCAATTGAGGGTCAATTTGGTGTCCAATTGATTAAGGCTAATCCTAATTGACTCAATTTATAACTGGCTAACAAGTTTTTGGCCAATTGAAGGCTTCAACATAGATAACCATAATCAATTGTAACCTTTGGTTCACTTTTGAGGTCCAAACGGTTTGAGCCCATTTGGACCAAACAGTCTCAAGACCATTTGGATCCAAACGGTCTCAAGACCGTTTGGGCTCAAACGATCTCAAGGTCGTTTGGACCAATCGATCTCAAGATCGTTTAAGATCAAACAGTTTCAAACCGCATAACTTCAAACGGTTTGGAGGTCAACTTTCTCAAACGGTCTTCACATCCATGCGGTCTTGGTGATCCATGCGGTCTTGAAGGTCAAACCATCCAAACGGTCAATGCCCCCAAACGGTCTCAAGACCGTTTGGAGGTTGAAGGTTGAAACCGTTTGGAGGTTTTCAAGGTTGTTTATGCTTAATCGTTTGAAGGTGTTTTTGGTCCTATGATGGTCTAATCAAAACCCTAATAGTACCATAGGACATTAAGGGACTAAGTGACTAATGATTTGAATCATGATGGTGATCAATGGTGTAAATTACCAAATTACCCCTAAAGGGTTCAATTGAAGGATACCATGTTTTAATCAAACCCTAATCATATGATAATGGTGATTTGACTTATGATAGTCAATGAGGACTTGACCCAACCTAGTCTAGAGTGATGTAATCACATCTATTAATAAGAGGAGAGAGAAAGTACCATTTATGGTTGTAATTCAAGTAAAATACCTTCAATGTACATGAATGTGCATGATTAGGGTATGATCCACCTATGTGAGATCATGGAAGCCCTAATTGTGATAATTGATGAATCTTAATCTAATTTGAAGGCATAAATGGTGATGTTTCTCATACATGATGATGATATGAGTTCAATTCACTATAAAATGAATAGTAAACCCTAATTCTAGGGTGATAATATGTAATGTGAATAGTAAACCCTAATTGATGAGAAATCAGGGAACATAACTCTTGTAAGAGTAAGAAGGTACAACTCTTGGTAGGAATTGTTTACTGTTATCAGTTGAATTAACCATGCAGGATCTTATATGAGGATGATCATATCCAGGTATGGATTATGATACCATATTCATTGAAAGCATGTTTTTAGCTTTATGAATAATGAAATAACATTGTTGCCTGGTAACTGGCATCACATGAGATGATAGGCTGTAAGAGCCATGAATATCATCAAGGACATGCCAATTGAATGACTTATGGTGAAATGAATAGGAAATGATGATTGATGTGAGTTAGACCTGTTACATTTAGTATTCTACTTTCATAGCTGCTATGCTAATAATAATGTTTGAGAACATGTATGATGTTAAAAGAATACTGAAATGTACCTAACTAATCAAGTATAATCATACCATGTAGAGCCCTGATCATAGATCCATCATTGTTAGAAGCAATATGATGGTGAAACAGGTTTTCCTAAGGGAATTCCTGGATCACATACTTTTGAGTATGTGGGGGAATATGAATGTGTAAATCCTTACATCCTAGTGTAGGAATTGATGTAGATGTATCTTAATCCATCAACCCTACCCTATATGTTTATGCTGTAATACAATTCTCTCGAGGAAATCCTTATACCGCATTGATGAGAGATAAACAAGAAATCTTTCGATGACGAAGAGAGTACAGAATGCCACTGTGACTCTAATAGCGAAGTACCAGATTACCCTGGTGAGCTATAGTAGCAGAGACACAAGATGTCCTGCATGGTTATCCTCACACTGACTGAGGAAGATGAGGTCATAAGAATCTAGCTCTTTTGATGACCTAGGTATGATACCGATGCGACTTAACAGTGATCGATTGGAGTGTGAGTGGTATACCTCATCTCCGCAGGGCATAATGATGTTTGTAAAACATAATCAACCGCGTAGTATATCTGCTTAGGTTGAACTACGAGATACTTGAATGATGTTACCCTGCATAGTACATATGTTCTTCATTTTCCTTAATTGTTGATATTCTGCTTATTACCAATCTGCTGTTGGTTACCTTAAAAGCTTTTATTGCTTATGTTGTTCTTTGATTGCTATATAAAGCTTCTAGTGGAGAGTTATAACTCTCACTGGGACAATTATTTAAAATTGTCTCACCCCATAGATTTCAACCTTTTAGGTGGTCATTGAGGACGGAAGAACCAGCCTACAGGTGACCAATACCAGCAGCAACAACACCAGGAGCAGCAGTGAATCTCAGGTGGAGATACTGACTGCTGAGTTAGTAGTTAGATAGTCCTATGTCGTCTCTGTACTCTCAGGTCCTTGGAGTTAGTGGTCTGAGATTTTGGTTTTGACTCTTGAGATTTTGTATCAGGTTGTGTATAATTACTCAAGAAGTAATTTGACAGAGATGTAAACAATTTATTTCCTTTCTATGAAAGAAGTTTTATGGTTTTCAAGATCTTGTCTCAAAAAGTTTTAATTTCCGATGATTTTTGTATTCCGCTGCTAATCGAATGCTTCCGCTGAGTTTATATCGTGGTTTTGGAGATCGAAGCCCACAATTAAGTGGTATCAGAGCCATGTTCGCTGAGTCTACAGAGACATAGGACTTAGGATGTCGAGTCTATCCTTAGTGTTTCTTCCTTATCTAATAGAATCTTCTACTCCTCAGGAGAAGAAGATATATAAGGATGTCTGAGCCACATGAGGAGTACGTGGTGGAGAGTAGTGTTGCTGCACCTCGGGAAGGTGCAAGGAACCCAGAATAGAGCAACCCATACCTGAGCCACCCAGGGAGCCACCACAGTTTGACCCAGCTGATATGGGCAACCCAGCTGTTCAAACTATGTTCGGGCAGTTTATGACTTCCATGACACACATCACCGACAGGATGCCTATGCCTGCACCTAGGACACCTGTCCAGCCCGAAGGACAAGGTATCCGTAAGACATTTGAGCGACTTCGTCGTGTTGGAGCTACCAAATACTTTGGGACAGCTGACCCCACATATGTTGATCTGTGGTTAACCGAGTTGGAGAAAGCTTTTAGGATCCTCAACATCCCTAAAGCTGAGAAGGTTAGACACGCTGTCTATATTCTCAAAGGAAGCGCTGGTCACTGGTGGACCATGGAAGAGTAGAAGAGACCTGGAATGGAGATCTCGTGGGAAGACTTTCGTCGGGAATTTGTCCTCAGATATTTCCCGAAGACCTTCCTGGACGAGAGATCTCTCAGTTTGAGAGATTGAGGCAGGGCGTGATGAACATTAGCGAGTATGAAGCTAAGTTCATGGAGTTGTTGCGGTTCTATCCGCACATGGCTACCACAGAAGAAGAAAGGATCAGAAGGTTTGAGAAGGGTTTGAATGCTGACATGACTACTCCCGTGTCTGCTTTAGAGAACCGGGAGAGGTTCGCTACCTTTGTTGAGTCAGTCCGAAGGATAGAGAGATCCATAGTCGAGAAAAGGCAAACCCAAAAGAGATATCCACAGTCCCAGGGTTCTTCGTCTAGGGACTTTAAGAAGCCTAGATCCTCTGCACCTAACCCTCCACCACCTAGATCTAGCTCTCAGACTCAGTGGTCCCCAAGCAGAGGTAGAGGACGGAGTTTACCGCCACAAGAGACTCACAGTTCAACATCAATGTCAGTCACAGGACCACCAAGACCACAACAACGGGGAAGAAGCTGCTACAACTGCGGGAAGGTAGGACACTTGATGAAGGACTGCAGGTCTAGGCCTGTCAGTGTGACACAACCTCAAAGACAGAGTCAACAAGGATCATAGAGAAGGCAATCTCAAGGAGCAGCTAGAGGACGTGGACAAGCGTCTCAAGCTGGATCATCAGCACCAACCCCATCTCAGGCCACAACGAGGTTCTATGCTATGAACCCACCAGATGCAGTGGTCAATCCACGGGTTGTGGCAGGTCAGATGGAACTTTTATATTCTGATATGTCTAAATCCTATGTTATGTCTGTTTTGATTGACCCGGGTGCTACACACTCCTTTATCACTCGAAGAGTGATTCGCAACTGCAACATGACAGTCAGTCATAGGGCAGATAACTTGTTGCTGGAGACTCCGTTGAGAGGGTCTTCTGTTTTGCAGGAGGTATGCTCTTCCTGCATCCTCTTCTTTTCTGATCATCGCATTCAAGTGGATCTCATACCACTTGATATGAAAGGATTTGATATAATCCTTGGGATGGATACCTTGGAAAGGTATAGGGTTGTTTTGGATTGTGAATCCAAGTTGGCTGTGTTTGCTGATGAAAGCAACACATGGATCTTTCAAGGAGAAAGTAAGATTCTACCCACCTGTCTTGTGTCAGCTATGGGTGCTGATAAGATGATGAGGCAAGGATGTTATGCATTCTTAGCCCATGTGGTAGACACTACCATAGAGAGTCCCAACATTGTTGAAGTTCCTGTAGTCAGGGAATTCGAAGACGCGTTTCCTGAAGAACTTCCAGGTATACCACCGCCTCAGATTTTGAAATCAATTTAGTCCTAGATACACAACCCATAGCTCAGACACCGTATAGGATGGCTCCTACCGAAATGGCAGAACTCAAGAAACAACTTCAAGAGTTACTTGAGAAAGGTTTCATCCGACCGAGTACTTCACCTTGGGGTGCTCCGGTTTTGTTTGTTAAAAAGAAAGATGGGTCAATGCGGTTGTGCAATGATTACAGACAACTCAATAAAGTAACAATAAAGAATAAGTACCCTCTGCCGAGGATTGATGATCTTTTTGACCAGTTGCATGGTGCAACAGTCTTCTCAAAGATAGACTTGAGGTTAGGATATCATCAACTTTGTATTAAGGACAATGACATATCTAAGTCTGCCTTTAGGACAAGATATGGTCACTATGAGTTCACAGTTATGTCGTTTGGACTAACTAATGCACCAGCTGCATTTATGGAACTCATGAATAGAGTCTTTTGACCTTTCCTCGATCAGTGTGTTGTCGTCTTCATAGATGACATTCTGATCTATAGTAAGGATGCTCATCAGCATGAACGGAATCTTCGCCAAGCATTGACCTTGCTAAGAGAACACAAGCTATACGCTAAGTTTAGCAAGTGTAAGTTCTGGTTGCTGGAAGTATCTTTTCTTGGACATGTGGTATCTGCCTTGGGTATTCGTGTTGACCCTAAAAAGGTAGAATCTGTTCTACAGTGGGAACAATCGAGGACACCGACAGAAATTCGAAGTTTCTTAGGGTTAGCTGGCTACTACCGAAGGTTCATTAAGAACTTCAGTTCTATAGCCTTACCCTTGACCAAGTTAACCCGAAAAGATGTTCCTTTTGCCTGGAGTGATAAGTGTCAACAGTCCTTTCAGCTGTTGAAGGAGAGTTTGACAAGTGCACCTGTGCTTGTGCTACCTGAGCAAGGAAAAGGATATATAGTTTTCTGTGATGCCTCCAAGAATGGACTTGGATGTGTGTTGATGTAGGATAAGCAAGTGATTTCTTTTGCTTCCCGACAGCTTAAGAAACACGAGGAGAATTATTCGACACACGATCTGGAGTTAGCTGTGGTAGTTTATGCCTTGAAGATCTGGAGACATTATCTCTATGGAGAAACTTTCCAGATTTTCACAGACCACAAGAATCTTAAGTATATCTTCTCTCAGCATGAGCTTAACATGAGGCAACGTCGCTGGATGGAGTTAATCAAGGACTATGATTGTACAATTGATTACCATCCAGGGAAGGCCAATGTGGTTGTAGATGCCTTGAGTAGGAAATCAACAACATCAACCATGGATAGAGCACAACTAAGTTCCTTAGTATGCTCTAGAAGATATATGCTTATCTCTTTAAGGCAAGACAATGTGCAATTGAAGGTGTCATTGTTAGCCGATTTGTTAGCTGAGATGCATATTAAACCTACCCTAAGAGAGCAGATAAAAGAGGCACAGTAAGTTGATGCTACAGTTCAGCAGATCAGATCTGAGTATGGTGATGAGAAGTGAGATGGTTTTTATGATTTAGATGACCAAGTGGCATGCTATCATGGGAGGATGATAGTACCAGATGTGGATAACCTGAGGAAGTTAGTCCTGGAGGAAGCTCATTCTTTGATGTACACTATGCATCCAGGGAGCACCAAGATGTATCAAAACTTGAAAGATATGTATTGGTGGCCTGGGATGAAGAAGGATGTAGCTGAGTTTGTTCTGAGGTGTCCTGTGTGTCAGCAAGTTAAGGCTGAACACCAGAAGCCTGCAGGAACAATGCAACCTTTACCCATACCACAGTGGAAGTGGGACCATGTGACCATGGACTTTGTTGTTGGCCTACCCATGACAAGCAAAGGACATGATTCCATTTGGGTGATTGTTGATAGGTTGACAAAGACAACACATTTCTTACCTGTCAAAACAACCTATTCTGCTGAAAGGTTATCACAGTTGTATGTCCAAGAGATAGTGCGTTTGCACGGAGTTCCTATCACTATAGTCTCTCACAGAGGTCCCTAGTTTACAAGTCGTTTTTGGGAACAGTTACACAAAGCTTTAGGCACCAAGTTAAGGTTTAGTACAACCTTTCATCCACAGACTGATGGATAGTCAGAAAGGACTATACAGACCTTGGAAGACTTGTTGAGAGCATGTGTTCTCCATTTTACCGGAAGTTGGGATCTACACCTAAGCTTGATAGAGTTTGCCTATAACAATAGCTATGAACATAGTATTGATATGGCACCTTATGAAGCCTTGTATGGTAGACGTTGTAGATCATCCTTATGCTGGTATGAGACTGGTGAGCATCAGTTGTTAGGTCCTGATCTTGTGCAGCAAACTACAGAGAAGATCAAAGTTATACAACAACAGCTTAAGACTGCACAAGATAGGCAGAAGTCTTATGCTGACAGACGTCGTAAACCCTTAGAGTTCCAGGTTGGAGACAGAGTGTACCTTAAGGTCTCACCTTGGAAAGGAGTCCTTCATTTTAGAAGGAAGGGAAAGTTAGCTCCTAGATTTATGGGGCCTTATGCTGGTATGAGACTGGTGAGCATCAGTTGTTAGGTCCTGATCTTGTGCAGCAAACTACAGAGAAGATCAAAGTTATACAACAACAACTTAAGACTGCACAAGATAGGCAGAAGTCTTATGCTGACAGACGTCGTAAACCCTTAGAGTTCCAGGTTGGAGACAGAGTGTACCTTAAGGTCTCACCTTGGAAAGGAGTCCTTCATTTTGGAAGGAAGGGAAAGTTAGCTCCTAGATTTATGGGGCCTTATCCAATCATTGAACGAGTTGGAAAGGTAGCCTATAGACTAGAGTTACCTCCAGAGTTGCAGAAGTTACACCCTGTGTTGCACATTTCTATGCTGAGGAAATGTCACCCTGACACCGAGTCAATTCTACAGCCTATGGAAGTAGAATTGAATGAAGATATAACTTATGAGGAGGGACCAGTGTCAATCCTTGATAACATAATTAAAAAGCTAAAGAAGAAAGACATAAGTCTTGTGAAAGTCCTCTAGAATCACTGTGGTGTCGAAGAATCCACTTGGGAACTAGAGGACGAGATGAGGAGGAAATACCCTGCTCTTTTCTCCTAATATGTTTTATCGATTTCGGGGACGAAATCCTTGTAAGGGGTGGATAATTTGTAACATCCCTGACCTGGGTTATAAACTAACCCTAGATGTTTTGCCTAAATATGTAATTAAATACTTGTGTTATTCCCTGGCATGTAATTAAGTTCCCCAGGAACATACAATTTCAATTTTGTCCTTTTTAAACAAAGTTGTAGTATTGTTTTCTGATGCAGGGACCTATGTGCAAATTACCCAGTTAAGGGGTTTAACTTGCAAATTTCACAAGTTAAGATGTTATTCTGGTAATGAGACATCATATGAGTGAATATGATGAAATATAATGGATTTCCCAAGCCTGGGCATCAAGATGCAACTTGTGGAACAATCCTTGTGCTTAAAACCCTAATTTTGAAGTAAAATGCAAATTACCCAAAATGTGGGGTGCAACTTGTAAAATGCACCTTCTAGAATATCTTTTATGACTCTTGAAATTATTTAGAGTAGGAATGATGAAATGGGCGCTTCAATGAATAATCAGATGCGAAGAATAATCTTTGTGGTAAAATTCACCTAATATGGGTAAGGAGACCCTTCACATATGTACCTTGGTTTGCATGTTGGTTTTCTTTACCCTTAAATCTTTAGTTTTGATGGGCTTTGCATAAGTTATGATGGTTTGGACGTGATTTAGAAAGAAGGAGGGACTTAGATGAGAAATTTATGTTCTAAAGGTCCTTATGGTGAAAATCAACCTAAACTATATAAGCCTACTTCTTTGCAAACCAAGTAAACGTATCCTTTCTCTTCTTCATTTCTCATCTTCCTCAACCGACCAAGGAAGAGCTCAGGAACTCAAGGAGACGACCAACTAGTTCTAAGGTGAGAAGAAAACCATCTTCTAGCTCGGATTCTTGGAGGAAATCCTTGTATAAGGTTGGTTCTATGGTTAATTTACTTAGGTTTCTTGTTTTAGCCGACCATCCCCATCTTTTCCTTGGAGAATCATCTTTGGCCGACCTGTGGAGCTCAAGACGCCATTAAAGACTTGAATCTTGGAAGCTTGGAGCTCTAGGAACAACATTTGAGGCGGGTTTTATAACTCTAAACTCCTTGCTTTATTATGCATATCTATATTCGTGCAATTATGCTTAGTTCTTCTTCTACCTCCTTTCTTCCTTGCACTCTTGCAAGCAAATCCGTGGAGTAACCGACCTAAACAAAGGTTGAAGATGATGGGCGTGAATTCCTAGGCAAATTTATCAAACGACCTTGGACCCTTTTGGTCCAAACGGTCTCAAACCGTTTGAAATCAAACGGTCTCAAACCGTTTGATCTCATGCGGTCTTGCAAGACCGTTTGGAATCAAACGATCTCAAGACCATTTGATAGGGTTGACCAAGGGACGACCGTTTAAGGGTCTGTTGTAAATATGTTGAATTTAATTCCTAAAAATAATCATAATCTAATTCCAAACCAATCAAGAGTTGAAGGCACTTCAACCCCTTAAACCCTAATCAGGTTGATTTGCTGATTTCAAGGATAGATCTTGGTGAGTTTTGGGTTGAAGGACCCAAACGGTCTCAAGACCATTTGGGGGTCCATCCAAATGGTCTCAAGACCGTTTGGTGACAACCCAAGACCGTTTGGAGGTCTATGGTTAAGGTAATTTGATGGTTTGAGGGTCCAATCACAATAAGTTGAAGAATTGATAAAAATGTTGATTTTAGAACTAATTAGGGTTCAACCCTTATCCTATCGACTTGGTTTTTGGTCAAACTTTGGGAAAACGGTCTCAAGACCGTTTGGAGGATGTCCAAACGATCTCAAGACCGTTTGGGCCAAGTTTGGGCCCAATTGGAGGTCAATTGATGGGTTCAACCTCAAGTTGATTCACACTGTTGAACATTGATGATTATCCGATTGAAAACCCTAATTGAGTTGGATTCAACCCTAATTGGCTTTTAATTGAGGGTCAATTTGGTGTCCAATTGATTAAGGCTAATCCTAATTGACTCAATTTATAAGTGGCTAACAAGTTTTTGGCCAATTGAAGGCTTCAACATAGATAACCATAATCAATTATAACCTTTGGTTCACTTTTGAGGTCCAAACGGTTTGAGCCCATTTGGACCAAACGGTCTCAAGACCTTTTGGGGCCAAACGGTGTCAAGACCATTTGGTCTCAAACGATCTCAAGGTCATTTGGACCAATCGATCTCAAGATCGTTTAAGATCAAACGGTTTCAAACCGCATAACTTCAAATGGTTTGGAGGTCAACTTTCTCACAAGGTCTTCACACCCATGCGGTCTTGGTGATCCATGCGGTCTTGAAGGTCAAACCATCCAAACGGTCAACACCCCCAAACGGTCTCAAGACCGTTTGGAGGTTGAAGGTTGAAACCGTTTGGAGGTTTTCAAGGTTGTTTATGCTTAATCGTTTGAAGGTGTTTTTGGTCCTATGATGGTCTAATCAAAACCCTAATAGTACCATAGGACATTAAGGGACTAAGTGACTAATGATTTGATTCATGATGGTGATCAATGGTGTGAATTACCAAATTACCCCTAAGGGTTCAATTGAAGGATACCTTGTTTTAATCAAACCCTAATCATATGATAATGGTGATTTGACTTATGATAGTCAATGAGGACTTGACCCAACCTAGTCTAGAGTGATGTAATCACATCTATTAGTAAGAGGAGAGAGAAAGTACCATTTATTGTTGCAATTCAAGTAAAATACCTTCAATGTACATGAATGTGCATGATTAGGGTATGATCCACCTATGTGAGATCATGGAAGCCCTAATTGTGATAATTGATGAATCTTAATCTAATCTGAAGGCATCAATGGTGATGTTTCTCATACATGATGATGATATGAGTTCAATTCACTATAAAATGAATAGTAAACCCTAATTCTAGGGTGATAATATGTAATGTGAATATTAAACCCTAATTGATGAGAAATCAGGGAACCTAACTCTTGTAAGAGTAAGAAGGTACAACTCTTGGTATGAATTGTTTACTGTTATCAGTTGAATTAACCATGCAGGATCTTATATGAGGATGATCATATCCAGGTATGGATTATGATACCATATTCATTGAAAGCATGTTTTTAGCTTTATGAATAATGAAATAACATTGTTGCCTGGTAAGTGGCATCACATGAGATGATAGGATGTAAGAGCCATGAATATCATCAAGGACATGCCAATTGAATGACTTATGGTGAAATGAATAGGAAATGATGATTGATGTGAGTTAGACCTGTTACATTTAGTATTCTACTTTCATAGCTGCTATGCTAATAATAATGTTTGAGAACATGTCTGATGTTAAAAGAATACTAAAATGTACCTAACTAATCAAGTATAATCATACCATGTAGAGCCCTGATCATAGATCCATCATTGTTAGAAGCAATATGATGGTGAAATAGGTTTTTCTAAGGGAATTCCTGGGTCACATACTTTTGAGTATGTGGGGGAATATGGATGTGTAAATCCTTACATCCTAGTGTAGGAATTGATGTAGATGTATCTTAATCCATCAACCCTTCACTATATGTTTATGCTGTAATACAATTCTCTCGAGGAAATCCTTATACCGCATCGATGAGAGATAAACAAGAAATCTTTCGATGACGAAGAGAGTACAAAATGCCACTGTGACTCTAATAGCGAAGTACCAGATTACCCTGGTGAGCTATAGTAGCAGAGACATAAGATGTCATGCATGTTTATCCTCACACTGACTGAGGAAGATGAGGTCATAAGAATCCGACTCTTTTGATGACCTAGGTATGATATCGATGCGACTTAACATTGATCGGTTGGAGTGTGAGCGGTATACCTCATCTCCGTAGGGCATAATGATGTTTGTAAAACATAATCAACCGCGTAGTATCTACTTAGGTTGAACTACGAGATACTTGAATGATGTTACCCTGCATAGTACATATGTTCTTCATTTTCCTTAATTGTTGATATTCTGCTTATTACCAATCTGCTGTTGGTTACCTTAAAAGCTTTTATTGCTTATGTTGTTCTTTGATTGCTATATAAAGCTTCTAGTGGAGAGTTATAACTCTCACTGGGACAATTATTTAAAATTGTCTCACCCCGTAGATTTCAACTTTTTAGGTGGTCGTCGAGGATGGAAGAACCAGCCTACAGGTGACCAATACCAGCAGCAACAACACCAGGAGCAACAGTGAATCTCAGGTGGAGATACTGACTGCTGAGTTAGTAGTTATTTAGTCCTATGTCGTCTCTGTACTCTCAGGTTCTTGGAGTTAGTGGTCTGAGATTTTGGTTTTGACTCTTGAGATTTTGTATCAGGTTGTGTATAATTACTCAAGAAGTAATTTGACAGAGATGTAAACAATTTATTTCCTTTCTATGAAAGAAGTTTTATGGTTTTCAAGATCTTGTCTCAAAAAGTTTTAATTTCCGATGATTTTTGTATTCCGCTGCTAATCAAATGCTTCCGCTGAGTGTATATCGTGGTTTTGGAGATCAGAGCCCACAACCTTGTTAGTAAGCACATTGATTTGGTTAGTAACACTAAAGGTTAATCTTGATTAGGTGAATACATAAGAATGTATATTAATTAAATTGGGAGTGGCACTTAATACCTTGAATTCATCCATTTTTCTTTGGGTAACAAACTCCTCCCAGTCTTTGGGGTTCAGATAGTTCCATTGCTTAGGGGATTCCTTCTTCCTAAATTTATTTTTTAAAGAGAATACAAACAAAAATTATTAGTGTAGAGTTAGTCAAAAAGTGATCAATGTCTAGAATTGATAATCAATCAAGAACCTCTTCTCAACATCGTGTATGTAATCTCGGGTGAGATTTGTCCTATAGTTCCTTAGGACCCTCCCACAATGTTGCATCATACATTTATGATGCATCTTTTCATCTTGATCAAATGTACTCTACAAAATAGAATTGCTAATAACTAGTAGCCTAAAAATTAGTAATCTACAAAAATAGAATCGCAAATAATGATAACTCACGCATAGTTCCTTCCAGATTAAGTCTTTCTTCCCCTTAGGAACTCTATGCCAGGATTCAAAAATAGGCCTACAATGGCTGTAAGTAAGAACCCCAAGATATGAAATAAATGAGTTATGGTTCACTCCAACTGGATTTCCTGCATGATCGAAATCCACAGCCAGTTTGGGTCCATTGCCTCTTTGCTGTAGTAACTTGTACATCATTGTGATGCCCCTCACTTTCTCAATTTTTTTGCTGCTCATCAAGTGCTCCGATTTCTTCAGGGGGTACATCACCAACCTAAAATTTGAAAAAAACACACTTATAGGATATAACTATAAATGTGAGGTAGGATATAATTTTAAAACTTACATTGTGAGGCAACACATTGACATCCTCACCCTCATGGTAATCATCAGCACAGTCATCATATGAATTCTCATCCATATGAAAGTTCACATTCAGATTATAAAGTTCACATTGTAAAGTAATTCACATTGTAAAGTTCACATTCACATTGCAAAGTAATTCACATTGTAAAGTTCACATTCACATTGTAAAGTTCACATTCAAAAAAATAAAACCTAAAAAAATATAAACATGCATGCCTCTAATATTGCAATCTTTTATCAATTAACAATCCTTCATTGTGATCTTCGCACATATACAAGTCATCATTAGGGTTGGCAACCCAACTGAGAATGGACTGGAGTCATCATACTTATCATAGTACTATTCTTCATCTATAGGATCTTCAATGAACTGTCTTTTACCATGAAGAACAAGTGACCATTTATCATTTTCTGGATCATCGATATAAAATACTTGTTTCGCATGTGATGCCAATATGAATGGTTCACCCTTCTCGCCAATCTTTTCAAAGTTCATTAATGTGAAACCCAATTCATCCGCTATAACTCCTTTGGTGTTATCAACCCATTTCATCCATGATCTATCCATTCTATGATCAAAGAGAAAACAAGTATATATTAGAACAATATTAGGGTCTAGGGTTAACATATTAGAGTTTATGGTTAAAAATTTGGGGTTTAAGGTCTTATATATAATTAATGGTTAAAACATCCTAAGTGAGATTAGGTGTTCAAGAACAATCCCAAACCGGAGACTATCCAAGATTTACTCCTAATGAGTAAATCTTGGATGGGTTTCTGGGCCAACAAATACATGTGATGTCATTCTTATATATAATAAATGTGTACCTCCTATCCCATTGTTGAACACCTAATATCACTAGTAAGTGTATACTGTGTATTGGGTTTTCAAGAAAATTTCGGCAGCATTTCCCTGCTGTTCTCCAAGTACATATGTACTTAGAGAACAAACAGGGAAATGCTACTGAAATTTTCTTGAAAACCCAATACACATTATACACTTACATCCTAAGTGATATTAGGTGTTCAAGAACAATCCCAAATCGGGGACTATCCAAGATTTACTCCTAAGGAGTAAATCTTGGACGGGTTTCTGGGCCAACAAATACATGTGTTGTCATTCTTATATATAATACATGTGTACAACCTATCCCATTATTGAACACCTAATCTCACTAGTTAGTGTATAATGTGTATTGGGTTTTCAAGAAAATTTTGGCAGCATTTCCCCGTTGTTCTCCAAGTACATATGTACTTAGAGAACAAATAGGGAAATGCTACTGAAACTTTCTTGAAAACCCAATACACATTATACACTTACATCCTAAGTGAGATTAGGTGTTCAAGAATAGTCCCAAACCGGGGACTATCCAAGATTTACTCCTAATGAGTAAATCTTGGATGAGTTTCTAGGCTAATAAATACATGTATGTTGTCATTCTTATACCTACAATCCTAGGTCATATTTCAAGTCAAGATTTAGGCATTTAATCACCTTAGGGTGCATACATGATTCACAAGGTATTTGGGTGCACAAAGAATAATATATGTTACTAATTTAGGAGTTCACATAATCATTTCAGAAATAGATGACCCACATGTGAGTTAAGTTTGAGATTCAACATCAATGTATATTTAACATGCATGTTTCAAGGTTCAAAGCACATAATCAAATCAAATTATGATGCTAGAATGGACAAGTTTGAATCTTATTTCAACATGCATCAAAATTTACTGAATTAGGTCAAGCATGAGGATTAGAAGCACAAATATATGCAAGCACAAGATTTGTTCATATCCTAGGTTGATTTACAATAGCAACATCTTGTAGTCTTAATCATACCCTAGTCTAGGTATCATATTCTATAACATTGATTTCAACATCTCCAATGTACATGCGTGTTCATCATCAAGATAATCATTACACACAAATGTAGGTATCCTATCATTCATAATTGAGCAATATAGTTAATACAAGATTAGGGTGAAATGTGTACAAGATTAGGTCTCAAAATATAGCAACATCCACATTCGGTCACATTTCATCTGAATTAGTTAATCAAGAGAGAAAGAAAACATTATCATCATCAATCTACATCATACAATATGGATTCATAGCAAAAAATCATCAACCTGTGATTTCACATAGTACAACCTCCACCACATGCAAATTTGTTTCCAATGTAGAAATTTACAATACAATATACCAATGCAAGCAACAACAGAAATCCGAATTGGCAGATAACACAATCTATCAGTTGGCTTCTAAGCTATCTAGAAACAAATACAAGTAGAAAAATAATCGAAATCAGAATTGTAAACACAATAAGAGGGGATGATTGGGGGATATATACGCAACTACTTACCTATAGAAGTAGGGAAAGGTCCAAGCTCCTTGTAGAGGTGGATGAGCAGACAGCGGTGGTAGGTGGATGAGTGGCAGACGAGTAGACAAGTAGTTGGCAGGGTAAAGAAATAGACGAGTAGACGAGTGGAAGCTCCAAGCTCCTTGCGATGGCAGGAGGTGAAGAAGCAACTGGGAGGCTACTTCCCGACAAATCAACAAGAGCTGAGAAGGCCTAGGCGGTGGAGGCCAGTAGGCGGAGGAGGATGGTCAGCAGGCGGCGGAGGGTAGGGATGGGATGGATGGCGGAGGAGCAGTAGGCGGTGGAGGAGCAGTAGGCGGCGGAGGGTAGGGACGGCCGGCGGAGGAGCAACAGGAGATAGAGGGTAGAGACGGCCGACTGAGGAGTAGCAGGCGGAGGAATTGCTAAATCGCCAGAGACCCTAGTGAAATGTGATGAAATAGAGAATAGGGAAGAGTCTGTTCCACAGGTGCTATTCAATTTACAATCATCGTCGATTGTTTCAGAAACCGACGCCTAAGATCCAAAAGCATCGGTTACCACAACAAAACTGACACCTATGTTGCTTCATAGTCATCGGTTTCAACTAAAAAACTGACGTCTATCTACATCTGCTGACAAAACAAAAAGTTCTCGAATTATGACCCATAGTTGTCGGTTGTCATAAAAAACCGATGCCAATTGGGCAATTGGGGGGGGGGTAAAAATTTTTGCGGGGACAACACGGGAACACATATCGGTGTCAGTTATAGAAAGAAAACTAACGACAAAAATGGGCCCAATTTCTGTCTCGTGAAAAATCTTTAGTCGCCGGTTAGTTGGTAAATAACCGACGCCGTATGTGAAATTTTGGAGGTAATTTTTTTTTTCAATGGAAAACTTGGAGTTGGAAGGCAATTTACGACGCCAGTTTCTTATTGAGCAACTGACGCTAAATAAAACGAAATACATGTGTCTGGTCGGTCTTCACATATAAATGTTGGTTTGTGCTTTCAGCCAACATTTTAGGGTTTAGGCGTTAGTTTTTGGGATACAACCGACGCCTATAAATGTGACGTTATAAGCCATTTCTGTAGTAGTGATGTCATTGTGGAAGGTTGATAGACAACAATGACACAATAAGACTAGAGCGTGTGTTGGTTGATGACAATGTCTCATTAGTCATGATATATGATATCAAACCAAGCACATAGATACATGTTAGAGAACAGTGTATTAGACAGACCCACCATGAGAGTGATACATGGAACCATGACATGGTAGTCAAAATCATCTCTCATAGTGATGGTGGCGAGTGTGATTCTTAGACCTGATATCACTACAATCGTTGAATGTGATTGGGTGCACTTTGACATCATCAAATACAATCCTAAAACATGGGTTGTTATAGCGGTGATGATTGGGTGGGTTTGACACATGAGATAGACTACGAGTGATAGATATGGGATATGTCCATCTTAAGGGAGTATGATGTCTAGGCCACTTGATAAGTGAGACTGAGAAAGGCATGTGCATGCACATGTAAATCAATATATGATATTGATGTCACACATATCTCAAGCAGTCTGCTCTAGTTCAAGAAACATGAATGAATGTTGAAAGGTTGACAACTCCATGCCTTGAATTCATTCAAGATATCAGAGATAAAGGAATTATACATTCACTATAACAACAATCACAAATTGTAGGTTGAAATTTGTTCTCTAACTTTTTTCTTCACTTGGGTAGCACTGATATGCGACTAGGCACCACTCTTTGCTTGTGATGTCATAAGTTAGTTATGAACATTCACTACCAACGTGAAATGGGACCTATAGGGTCACACACAAAGGATTAACTGGGAAGAGGAGTTTATCCATGATTAATGTTTGGATTGATAACTAAAGTGTTTAGGTACCCAATCAAACATTAAATCAATAGACTTGACTTAGAATCATCAAGTTCAAGTGTTGAACCAACTAATTAGAGTGTCAGATTGATTGAGAAGTGAATTGATTATGTTATGAAAAATCTAGTCCACCAACTAACCAATTCATTGGGTGAATCGATCGGCTCATGGTCAGTGAGATGGCCAGTTCACTCTAGTGAACCGACTGGTTCAACTGGACCCAACGAGCAGTGTTGAGTTGTCCAAATTTGTGAGAATTTTTTTTTTCATTTCACTTGTTCAATTTGATTGGGACAAGAACTAATCTTTGCGTTAATTAGAAAGGAATAAGGAAAGTCAATTGCAGGCATGTCTGGGAAGTGAACGACTAGTTCACTGGGTGAACCGATCGGCTCACACTCCCAATCGACCGGTTCACTAGTGAACTGATTGGTTCACCTTGCCAAACGACCGTTTCAGTTATGAAATGACCAGTTCGCTTACCGTGGTATAAATTGTTCATGGAAATTCCAGACCCTTCTACTCCTACCAGACTGGGAACCCTGACCCTGCCCTCTACTATAAATAGAGGGGTACAATGGGCTTCTCCAGAGACAACTCAGAATATCATTTGCTTTGTAAAATTGTTGTCCTCTCTGGCTGTGGTAACTGAGAGAGCCCAAGACAATTCTACCCATCTAGGGAGGAATAATGAAGGAAAAACAACTACAAAACATCAATTGGTTGTGGGAGAGTGTGTCGGTGGCTAGTACATCGACAGAAGGGGACAATTCCTTCTAGTCCAATATTCAGGATGACTAGAGTTTCTGATGGTCCATGTGGAATATCTATAGAGGCGGGAGACTTCTGCCGCTCAGGAGGATGACATTCAACCACAGTTTGGGTGAAGACCAGGAGCTTCATAGATGCCATCAAAGATAGGTTGTTGATGACCGCACCTGCTACGAGGTATAGTCACTGAGCAAGCCTCGGGACCAGGTATAACTCGCAAAAACCATCCTTCCCATTGCATAGATACTGATGTGATCTACTGGTTATGGGTTTATGGTCAAGTAAAATTTTTGTTTCCACTGCCTACTCCAACCATGTAAAACCCAACAATCTACACTTTTTGTGGTCAAGGTCCTCCTAGATTTCCTTCTCCTTGTACAACATCTGGGGTTGGAAGCATACCCCAGAAAAGGAAAATAAAAGAGGATATCAACAAAATGCTAGTATGAGAATGCTAAAAAGGAACTGAGCAATATATATATATATATATATATATATATATATATATATATATATATATATATAAAGGAAAGAGGTACATCAAGTATAAAAGGTTTCCCATGAAAAAGCTAAGAACTACCCAAATGGACATAAAAGGAAAAGAATCACTAACATATGATAAAAGGTATACTTGCCATTGAATCAATAATAAAAGTGGTGCCACAAAAGCACACATAATACTTTTCAGGCACAAAACCCATAACAACCTGCATGTAGGTGAGATAAACATAACACTAGAACAACATAAATAGCAAAGGCGGACAAGCCTCATAAACTTGAAACCTAATAGAGATTGGCACATAACCAAACTCCCAATATATATAAATGTTGGGCCAAACCTCATTAATTTGAATCTCGGGTATGGGGCACATAACCTCAATCCCAAAATATTAATAATATGGGAACATAACCCAAAACCAATGCAAATTATATTACTCTAGGGCTACTGAGTCACACAACATGCTTAATAGGGAGGCAAGTAAAAGGTATAGTCAGATTTTACAAATTTATCACCACATAAGTGATCATCATTATCATCCACCTCAAAGTGGGAATATAACAACAAATAAATCTAACATGCACCAAGGCATGAGGAAAAGAGTCAAGAGAATATCCAATATCACAACAAACAAGATAGTTCACAAGAACCATGATATCAAAAGAAAAGAACAATGTGTATAGGCTAATGTCCATAGGACCAAAAGAAAGACAATTTAGGTTATTGCTCAATAAAGAAGAATATGAGATGCAAACATACCTCTCCATAGAGTCTAATAGAATAAGATTACTTCTAGATCCAAATCTAGGTTTCCAAAGCACCTAATATCATGTATGTGAAATTAGGGTTAGACGTGCATTGATTATTCAAAACCCTAAAAATTGCCTTTTTATTATTAATGAATTAGGTTATCAAAACACATCATGTTTTAGGTTATATTTTCTTGAGTTCAAAACATATTTTATTATATTTTTCTGACTTTTATATATTTAGTTATAAATTTTACAAGTTATTACTTATTTAGATTAATCATTAAAATCACAACTTTAAAAATCAGATTCAGATGACAAAACCAATACCATTAGAAAGCTTACATTTTTCTAAATCCAACGAGTATTTATTTGTAATTTTTGGACAACCAGTTAATTAGTTATGCTTTTATGAAAACCAACCAATCAGGAAATGCCACATAGGTAAAATCGATCAGAAAACATCAAAGCCGAGCAAAGAGGGGACCCGCATCGCTTGACTTGGCCCAGTCAGAGCTGACCAAGTCAGGAGCCAAAGGCACAACCTTGACTCGCCCCAAAGCAAAATAAAAATAGGCAAAAAGACACTTCTGCCCTAAGGTGGAAAATGAAGAGAAGAAGAAAGTATGGAGGGCAGTATAGAAAAATCACATAGGGGATTCATCCCCCTTGTTGCGCCACCCCATGGCTGAAAGTAGCAACCCACGAGTTGGGAAAAACCACAATACGCGATGGAACTCCACATTTAGGGTGTCTAAAGAAAGAGCACAAGAAACCGAACTCATTAATACCTGCAATTTGGCCGGAGGTGAAGAGGAGAGGGAGGGTGATCTGCCGCAAGGTCGGGGACTATTCTTTGATCTCCGGTGTCACATGAGTAAGAAAAAGTTCAATTGGGTAAAGATGAAGGTTGCACATGTTTCCAAGAAGCTGAAGGTATATATATATATATATATATATATATATATATATATATATATATATATATATATATATATATATATATATATATATATAGTCAGGCTAGAATACACTCGAGTGTACGGATCACACGAATACACTCAAATGCTTGCATATCAAGACTATTTTTTTACAAAATGTAAATCATTGATCTTCACCGTCATACTGTAACTAGGCTACATACAAATTTTGAGCCCATTTGGATGAGTGTAAGTCACTCATCCAAGGGCAACAAAATCGACGCGCGAAACTAATTTGAAATGCATAATTTTTGCGGTCTTCATAACATGAGCTATACATATCCAAATGTGCTCAAATTTTGCGTATGAATTGTTCAGGAGATGTTTAATAGGATCAACGGATTAGATTTTCAAAAAAAATATTGCATCATGAAAAACTACTTGAGTGTATTCCGCTACGGATACACTCGAGTGTATTCTAGCCTGACTCTATATATATATATATATATATATATATATATATATATATATATATATATATATATATATATATATATATATATATATATATATATTCTATCATACTAAACGCTAGGACTCATTTCCGTCCTATTTCATATCTTTGGACTTTTTCATACGACGCGCGTATGTACTGTTGTAATCCTTTCCGGCGCTGCAAGCTGATCGCGTGGAAGGAATTTAGGATCAAGGTTGTATCCTCCATCGGTGTACCGGGCACGGCAACAACCGCTATGGAGGCTCTCACGTTGTCAAAGAGCAGCGGAGTATTGAGTTCTGGTTCTCCACCGCGAGTTTGACAAAAGCCATCCGCATCCACACGACATTGGCATCGTAGGCTAGGGCTTCTCCTTACGTAAATCAGACGAGATCACTATCCCCTGAATTCAACATAATAGATTCGTTGTAAGTCTTTCTTATCTTGAACTGTGTCTCTAATAACGTTCTTTGTTGGCTTCCGCAACAAGATATTGAAATCCTAATCCTTAATAGGAATTTCCCCTTCTCCACACCCTCACAATTTGTTTTGTGACACTGCTACCATGGCCTTATAGTTTGCTAGCACAAATGTATCTAGCCCTGATGCCTGTGCTTTATCAAGAATTCAACGGTTGCATGCTCAAATGAGTAAGTGTTTCTAATCAATGCAGTTCATATTATTCTTCCTCCTAACGAGATGGACATAGTATATCAACCTTATTAAGAAACATGAGAAACTCACATGATCCCTTTGGTGTGCATTGTATCATTTGACTCTTCGTCGGTGCAATGTTGTTGACGAGGTAGCATTGGAAGATTGTCTCCCACAGAAATTCAGTATACTGAAAGCAAATCCTCAATCTTCATGTCGACGTTCTAACTTATTAGTCATGAAACAGGTTGCTTCGATTACCCACAACTGTATCCCACTAGAAAATGAAAGTCTATGCTGCCTGGTGACTGACGAGGGTTCTTTTCAGTTAGCCATTTATACCGATTCCTCATCCCTTATATTTTGTTTCTTATCTTGATGCATGGGTTTAATTTTACTATGCAAAATTATATATTGATCTCTTAGGAGAAATTATATACGGCGTTACCACATAATTTTGGGGTATTAGTAGGCTATTTCGTGAATCAAACTTATATACATTTCATTCTCACTATTCTATTCATAAATGTTTCCTACTTTGCCAGCCCATTACCTCATTTTCACAATAAAATTTGAAAATAATTAGATTCTACAACATTAATGAGCAAAGTATCTAGGAAGAGAACCAAACTTTGATTCTTCAATTGTTTCAAATTTGTTTGTCTAATCAATAAAAGATTAATAAATATTAAAAAAATATAAGGGGCACTACAAATGAAGTTGACATAGAATTTAGTGTCCAGTAAAGCTAGACTTTTAGTTCCTCTAAGATGTCGTATATTAAGAAGTTAATTAAGTGAAATTACATAGTAATGTGAATAAGAAGATGATTAAGAATGACTAATAAAAAGATGATTAATAATGACCATGTTTCTTCATGTCAACATATATAAATAAGAATTATATACCATACAAAAAGCTCAAAGGACGTTAAGAATCATAATAATAAACATCATGGTGTTGGTGATGACACTAAGATTATTGAAGACACACTCAATGGTATTGAAAAGAAAAGAAAAGGATACTACTGAGTATGTGAGAAACAACTATAATATTTTCCTTCCTAACATAATACTATTTTTTCAAATTTTTCTTTATATGTTTTTAAGAGAAAAAATATTAGTTAACTCAACTACTTTAATAATTTTGTTGTCTCAATTCGGTGGTAGTAGACTTCATGCAACTACATGGTGCTGCAAAACCACATTGATCATGCTATCCTCCATAACAACATGATTATTACACTTACAATCTTCAAAAAATGGTGAGCATAATCAATTATTAGAAAATTAAAGTTGTTCTTAAATAGAGAACGAGTAGCTTGGTGTGAAGAAAGAGAACATTTAGAGATTTACTACTATCATGTTCTTTTATCTTATGATAATAGTGTGGATAAGTTATGTAGAATAGAAATATCAAAGTTATGTCTAACGTGATATTTTTAACTAGATATTCTCATATATGAGTAATCTAACATTTCAATCTTATCTTTATAATTTTTGCTATTTATTCTTCATACGAACTCAACAATAGGACTAAGAAACATGGACACTACCATCTCTTTCCTATTTAGCTATTATTAAATATATTACTTGCCCTGTATGAAGTCTGATAGGTTGTTGGATAATCAACCATTCCTTTCATTTTCACCTTCATGTTGCCCTCTTCACTATTCTCTATACTGCATTTTTTTTTGGAAATTCACCCTCCCCCCTATACTATATAGGAATCCTTCTAATCGATCTATAAGATAATCATAGTTGTAATGTAATCCACCCTACTATGTCCTTTCATTTTTTTTTGAAATTTTGACATGATATTTTCATTCTGTCTTTTGACTGTTGTAATGTAATCCACCCTACTATGTCCATCTTTGCATACTAAATGGGATGATTTATATGATGTAGATGTTCGATGGGATTCACAGTTGTGAAAAAATAATATGTAGCTTTAGATACTCAATGTTATAATCATCGTCAAATTAAAAATCATATTTTATACAACACTCATTTTGCTAAATTAGAGTCCAATGTTTGTATCTCTTGATAACTGTAGAAATATTTACCTATCACATTCAAGAGTAATCCATGCCACCTATTGACAAACGACTTTATCTCTTTGGTGAAAAGATAAAATAGGTCCCAATTGGATGTAATAATTACCATACATAATATGAAGAATTTGTATACATGATAAAAAAATAATTAAAATTTTACAATATCAAAATTTTGAAAATGGGATAATATTTTTCTTTAGTTTTTGTATTAAGAGTGTAGACATGGTTTATGAAAACCTCATCATTACATTTTTCATGGAGTCTCACACGTCCATAATTTTTAGTTATATTATGTGGTATAAAGTAATATTCTATTGATTTCAGAATTTCTTATTGAAGTACTAAATATATATGATAGGTATGAAAATTTTGAAAATTATAAATTAATTGGTGTATTAAGAAGGTCATCGATTATGATCAAACATCAAATTTAACTTGTGTTGTAATTACATGTTTTGTATTTGATAAAATGTATGGACTTACTTTAGTGATTTTTCATATCATATATAAAAAAAATTGTTATGTCATATGGGTTGAAGGTTGAAATAGACTTAAGAAGTTATTCAATAAAATTTGATAAGGGTCAACCAATTCTCATTGGATTTGATTGTTGAAGTTGTCTATTATAATTAGTGTTGTACTCTTGTACTTTTACACTAGTATGATCTTTGTTTATATAATAAATGATAAACATTATATTTTATATGCTGAAACTATTTCCATGTTTTATTCTGTAAAGTCATTTAAAGGAACAATCCCTTATCCAAAGCCATCTTAGGTTGCATGTGGTCAAACAATTCAGAACCATATCACCTTTCGACAGTGATAGAACAAGGTAAAATGAGCATGATATTAGCATGTTTTTTTATCTATCTATTCTTTATAGACATAGAAATTTCTTTATTTTGTTGAACAATTGCAATGCAAGTACACCCAACTTATCACTGTTATTATATATAAAGTATTAAAGAACTAACATGATATTTAATGAGTCTTAATAAGAAAATATTATCACAATCTCCATATATAGTATGTATGAATAGTCAGCTATAAGAATCTAGCTAAATTAGTTTTTGAGATATTATTTATTAATATAATAGACAAAACGATCCAATTTTTTTTGCTATATTATAGCCACAAGGTAGATACCAACAAAGTGACCACTTACAACAATGAATAGTTACAATGTTAAAGGTAAGTTGCTAATATTTTTTCTTTTCTTTGAAGCATCATTTTTGTATTACCATTTTGAACTGATATTGTACTTATTGTTTAGTAGGACAACTGAATGATCTTCATTATAATTTGAGTATTTTTTTTATTTTTTTCAAGACATCTTTTTTACTTGGTAATTATGGAAGGCAATAAATGGTTTAATTATATATCCTCCATCCCAAAATACCTAATAGAACACACAATTTTTTATCCATTACAATAAAGGAAGAGGAGACAAACTCAAAGCACCGAATGTTGTGGAGGAAATCAACATTCAAAATGTAGCATTCATATTTTTTTGCTTTAGATTATTGTTAATTATTTATAATTAATAATTTGATAATGTGTCTAGCATGTAGGAACAATACTGTGTAGTATGTGTTTGCAATCAGTTAAATACAAAACTATTCATAATATATATGTTTTTCCCTATGATTTGCATTTTAATGTGATCTTATGTAAGACTCAGTTGCACTCATTTTCACAAAAAAAACATTGAGTAGAAAATTGCCTCTATAGAGATACCGAATGCTATTATTTATTGGAGACTACTTATTTATTATATGATATAACCTTAGAGTTTATGCTTCAATAAAGGGTGGGTATGATATTTTGAGTTAATGAGTGACTAACTGAAAGAACAATGTTTGAAGTCATATAACAACAAAATCATAATATAGTTAAGTGGTCAAATAGATTAAATAACATGTATTGATATCAAATATGAAATGGAATGTATCATAATTTTATGTACTTCCCCATTTTTATTAAAATGTGAAATTCTATAGTAATATTATTATTAGTTATAGACATGTAAAACATCTCTATGAGTATACAAAAAAGCATCCCAGACATGGCATAACAATCTTAGAAAAGAGATTTTGATTTATAGCTGAGGTCATTGAGGACCTTAAACAACTCATCACTATTGAAACTAGAATACCAAGAGTTTTATAGATACATATGGATTTCATTTGTTGGTGGCATCATGGAGGAAGTCATTAATGGTTTAATTGTATAGAAGAAGTTCAAAGTAAATTAAAATACAAAGAAGTAGAGAAAGTCAAACTAAAACACATAAACAAAGTAGAGACATACCCATGGAATGATATATGTAGATGTTTCCCCTTAAGAAATAGTACAAGAATGATATTGAAGTAACAATTTAGCATACAAAAATAAATGAGCTAAACAAATCCATTTATTAAACATTAATATCACTAATGGTGTATCTTTTTTTCTTCTAAATATTTTAATTTTGTGAATTTATATCAAAAAAATTCACACTTAATTTTAAAAGTATATTAAGCTTTATTTTTTTATATACTAAAATTATGATGCACAAAATGTATCGTGCGGAGCACGTGCATTTACTAGTATGTATATATATATATATATATATATATATATATATATATATATATATATATATATATGCAAGGTTGTGTATGGAGGCGAGTAGGTAGTTGCCCAAACTTGCTTGGAGAGAAAGGTTTGGGGTTTTCTTATTTCTTCACCATAACAATGAAAAGTTGGGATAATCTTTTGCGTGATCACAAAAGGAAGCTAATGGAACAAAAATCTCGAGAAATCATCGAGTATAGAGAGAGATATCTGATTTTTAAATTTTGCAAACCAAGCTCTTATTTCTCGATCCGACTGGAGCTAGAAGACATAGTTTCAACCGTCTGATCCCACATACACACGTCTGCAGTCGATCTGGACCGTGCGATCGATGCAATGTCTGTGTGACATATATTCCCAATCCAATTATAGAGTGATAGATATATTATTAAATGAATTTCTGTCTCTTCATTTGAGTTCTCAAACAATTTCCAAATTTAATAAAAATTGACACTCGAACTGATTTTGAGGTGTATAATCTGAATATGGAATTAATTTTGCCTTTTGAGAACTTTTATTGGGTTAGATAATTCAAAACTTATTTTCTCTTTCCTCCTTCATTAATGGTGATAAGATTCCTTAAATTTGATGAAACTTCACCCACAAGTCATATTTAATGCGTTGGATACTAATTTTCCATCACTTTTACATGCTGCAGTTGTTTGTACAATTATTTAATATTTTGAAGGTTCTACACACTCTCTCTCCTGATTTCATCTTTTAATCAAAATTTCTCCAAATTGAGTGAAATTTCACCCAAAGGAATATTTTAATAAGTAGATTATGAATCTAAGATTATTTTCCACTTTTGGTGTCATTAAATATTTTATTTCATATTTTAAATAAAAACATCTATTCTTTTCTAAATAAAATAGATATGGTTATTATTATCCTAAATTGGTGAAAGTTGGCCTCCAAGCCAAAGCATATCCCAAGAAAATGAATATGAGGTTAATCTTAACCCATAAGTTTTCCTTTTAATCCATTATCCATTATTTTTATTATTTCTCTCATTAATAATTCAATATCTCATAACATGTTTTAAGCATTATTATTGATTCCTTTTTCTCTTCCTTGCACCATAAGGCAAAGGAATGATCTAGAATGAAACTACTCTATCATTATCTCAGATAAGTTTATTTATTTTGTATTTTGTGAAATTATAACTCATTATTCTCAATTATGGACACCTTGTCTTTTATGCACATATCTTATGTACCTTTTGTTGATTTTATGATTAATTTGAAGGTATTAAGTAATATTAATTTATATTCTACATTTTAATGTGATTTTTTCATGCATTAACATATTTAAGGTCACTAAAGAGCATACTCCTATCCTTGTTTGGCTAAACCTCAAAGACTAAGATTTCTAACTTCTTAATATGTGGAATAAGATTAAGTTCTAGGTTTCGGTATGCTACACACACTTTTGAGTATCCAAAGGACTTTAAAATCATAGATCATTACTCATAAATTCCTAGACCAGATTCAACAAATAATAAAAAATAGTAAACAATTTCCATTAATGAATAAATATTTACATGTTTGCATAAAAAGCTCCTCTAAGGAGTTACATAAATTTTAGAAAGAATTAACTTGTACATGTGTGATGATAAGCCACTATGACTAAACCTTCATGAACAATTTTAACGTCTTCAATATCTTTCATATGTAACCTCATATCCATGAATCAAGTATATTTGGTACTTAAAATGCCGACAAACAAATACGCGGTCAATATATTTCTATATTGGTACATGGGTTCATAAAATAATCAAAAGTATACATATATTCAACAACTTTTATTTGCAAAAAAGAACATAGACTTGCTTTTACATACTAACCTATATCTGGTCTACTATCTCAGGCGTAATCATTGTCCATCCTTGGACTCATGTGCATTACCCTTAAGACCAAGTATATCTGGTACCTAAAATGCCAAAAAACAAATACACAGTCAGTATATTTCTATATTGGTACATGGATTCATCAAATAATCAAAAGTATACATATATTCAATAGCTTTTATTTGAAATAAGAACATAGATGTGCTTTTACATTCTAACATGTATCTGGTCTACTATTTCAGGTGTAATCACTGTCCATCCTTGGACTCATGTGCATTACCCTCAAGACTAGTCTAACCTAGGGTTCATAATATCATTATTTCCCTTTCATGATACTCATAGGGGCTTTATAATTTGCAAGAAGTGAATAAACAAGCAAGCATTTATCATTCATTCAATCTCTTTGGGAAACCTCGACAAAATCATAAATCGATACATGTATTCGTAAGCGTAACTACATATCTTATGTCATTGCAGAAACTATGCAGAATATCTCATGTACTTTTTGAGTGCATCCAAACATCCAAGCAAAAAAGCATTCAACCAACATTATCTGAAACACACATACTATATATGTGTCATCTTGTATTCACATTACATTAATCAGATCTAGATTCGATCCTAAACTAGGGTTTAGGACTGTCTCATGTTTGGACTAGGGATAAGGGTTACAAACCCTAATTCCATCATGGCATGATTTCTAAGAGTAAAACATTTAGTTAAGAATATTAGGTGAAATCTTATTCATCATCTAAAGCATATTAGATTATCTATGATACCTAGATCATATTACTAGCATTAAGATCATAGCAAGATGTCCACATTGGTTTCAAAACCCTAAATATGCACGTGCATGATTATTAATCTAGAAACAACAATTATTCATCATCATCAAGGATTTCCTCATTAGACATGACAAGATCAGGTATTATCTCAAAGTAAACTGATCTACTTAATTAAGCATCATATTAATGGAATCTATGTTTTCCTTTATATTAGTCACATCAAAACATGTATTACATATACTTTTAGAATATAAAGTATAATTAGACTCTGAAAATAATTTATTCAGCTTCTACTAGTTTTTTTTATCAATCTTCATATATAACGTGTCATGATCTGATCTACCATAATTTTCTATAATTATTTCAAGTTATTGCATTTACTTGCCAATCAGGAGGCTCCATGTTAGCCTAGTGGCTATTGCTCCTAGAGCCCATGTGGCTGGCCCGACCAATGGTGTACGAACAACTCGTCCCTTTGCTCCAGTGAAGCTGGGCCATACAAATATAAGGAAAGGACCTTACTACCCCACACTCAGTGCTTTAGTGTTTCTCCCACCTATGGGCGAAAGGGTGCAAAAGGGCATTTGCCTTCTCCTACCTCGTGACATTGATGTGTCCACCCCCACCGAGCCATCTGAAGGTATAAAAGGCCTTTTTTCCCATCCCCAAACACCACGAAAGGGTTCTGTCATCTCCATGAACCCTCGCCGCACTTGGACAACCTCCAAGAGAGAGCTATGATGGCTTGGGTTGCGAGATCTAGGGCTGCAACTACCTCTCTTAACATGTTGTGGTAAACTAGAACAAGGGTATGGGACATTATTTGCCATCACACATCAGTTACAGGTGCACTAAGCCATCTCCAAGAAGTCTAGGTGCCCTCCTGGAAGAGTGGAAAATCCTACCTGAAGCCTGTCGTTCCGATATGTCTTCTACAGCCGACTGTGAGTTTGCGCCTGGCTGGGCTGGGTGATCTACCTTGAAAATGCCACTCATGATTGGGTATTCGAGTTTTATAGGGACATCTGGTTAGCAACTAAGGATCCATAGGCTTCCATAGACCAATAAGGAGTTAACTCCCATCAGGATTCATATAAACGTAGCCCCCCTCTACATCCTACTCCAGCTTTTATGATGAGAGGGATTCTGGGGAGTTATGGGAGGCTACAAGATTACTCTTTTAAGGAGTTGGGACTCCTATCTATGGTAGAGTCTGATCAATGGGGATGATTTCCCCCTCCCCTGTTACATGCATGGCATACTGAATTTTGTCCTTCAAAGAAAGAACTATTCTTTTGATAAAACCCCACATATGATAAATAATTGTCTTGGTCTTTATATAACTCCTCATTATCCTAAATCTTGGGGTAAACTTCCTTTTCTTGTTATCCTCTCAAACTCAAGAGATTTGGGTCTAAAAATTAGGATAATCACTTCAAACTTACTTTTCAAGTAATCACCAGATAATTACTTAATTAATTACCTAGGTTACATGATAACGTACTTTATATTGGATTTTCGTAGGTTACCCTATAACTAGATTGTCTTTTGACCAAAAATATCTTAAATACTTAATATAGTCACGAGATAAGAGATATTCAATTCCATATCCCAGGGACTCATTGGTAAGCCCTAATTAGCCCAATTGGGCTGGAACGAGTCCCTAAGGCCCATGAATCACATATTGGGCCTTCCAAAGGTGCCATGAGCTTAATTACATTCTTGATTAGTAATTTAAGGCTTTGATAATTATTGCATCTTACATCAGCCTCATATGAACACATATGCTCAAAACACATTATTTACTTAAATTAAACATTTAATATGAGTCTAGGGTTTGGAATCATCATCCATGGTTACTCTATCCTCTTCCTTGTTATTTCATTTAGGCTGGAAACTACGAATATCAAGGATGTAACATTCACCCTCATTATAAGGAATTTTTTCCTCAAAATTCAGGCCTAGCTAGCCTAGGTGAATGATGACTCATATTATTTTCAAAACTTAGGGTTAGCACCCTAATTATATGGCTCTAACAACTTTCCTTAATATACCAATTTTCATCTTATTACTAAGATTGGCACCTAAATTTAAATTGCTGTATAATCACATCCCCAGTATTCACACCTCATCATCTCTTGATGATTTCATTCTCCTTTTGCGATTTCAATTTCACTTGGTGATTTCTCTTTTCACCTAGGTTTCCAACCTATTATTCATTATTTTCATGTAAGGGTGAGGTGAAACCTCTAACCCTAGATCTTGTCATTAACCTCAATTTAAGGTATTCGTTTATTTTCTTATCTCAAATTTTTTTAAAGAATAACGTCTATCCTCCGGATCTCCCTCACTCATAATGAGATGAAATAATATTTGACTGCAGCTCAATCACATAGTTCATTACATTCCAAGAGTAGAGATGGTACATGCACACATTATCTTTTAATTTCACATTTTAATTCGTATCATACTCAATATGACTCTAAAAATACTTGTTCTTAATTTCATCGTATCCTTTTATTTCATGAAGTCAAGTGTCCCTTTTCTTACTCTTAAGTTTTGGCACAACTTCTCTCAAGTTTTCATAACTTCATATATATCTTTTATATTTACACCTCATGTATTATGAGCCTTAGACACTTCCTTGAGGTCTCTAGGGGTATATGTACTTTTGGAGTGATCTCATCCTTATGCATCGAGGGAGCTCCTCTCACATTCACCTATTAGGTCCCATGATCATCACGAAGGTAGCAAATCTCCTGAGTCATGGACCTTTGGTAAACCTAGTTGTTACCACCCAACCACATGGTCATGTGCATTTAGGGCACAATCAACTCCTAACCTCATCGGTCCTATGTACCTTTAATACACCCTACTTGACCCTAGGATTGCATTATGACTCTACCCTTCCCAAGAGTTTCTTTGAGATGTCACATTTTTTAAGCACATTATTCTCTCCTATAATTCTTTAACCTAGATTGCCTTCATCTCTCTCTCTTTTGAGTGCACAATATGCAGTATAGTCCTAACATTGGGATCGGGCCACCTTCCCATCCAAGGCTTGGTGCCATGTTGGTCTTCCCTCTTGGGCTTGACCTTCAGTGATCTTCCCTTCTAGGGGCTTGATCCTAAACATTTGCATTGTGGACTTGGGCCACCTTCCCTTTCTGGGCTTGGTGCCATACTGGTATTCCCAATCCTAGGCTTGACCATTTCATGACCTTCCCTCCCTGGACTTGGCCATCCACTCATGATACCTTCCCTTCCCGGGCTTGGTGCCATATTGGTCTTCCCAATCCTAAGCTTGACTAGTTGTGTTACTCAGAGATGGCATACTTGGGTTCAAAGAATGGAAGGGCATTTATCTTTATATCTTTAACTCTCCACCCCTTTAGGTGACAATTAAGGTCACCTCAATAATTAAATATGTTTCTTCAAAATACCTTTTAAGGAAAATTCCTAGCCTAGGGTGCCTTCTTGGCTCAATGGAGGGGGTGGGCTCTCAAGACACAACCTGATCCAAAGATCTAAGGTTTTGCCTCCCTCATGGGTCATCTTCCCTCTCTTGGGTTGACCCACCCTAGGTTGGCACACTAACCCTAAATGTTTCATATATATCTTTGTTTTTCTTTCATCATTATGCATAAATTTTATCATTGTAGCTTATCAACCCATGTTTGCTCAATCTCTGGGCTACCCCCTCATGGGTCCGTCCATTCAATTAACTTGGGCCACCTTCCCCTCCACGGGCTTGGTGCCTACATTGAACTTCCCCTCTAGGGGCTTGGTGACAATCACCGAACTTCTAGAGACAACATGAGGGTTTTGAGCAAGTTAGATTCAAATTTTCATTTTTCATATACATATAACTATTGGGTTCTTATATTTCTTAAGACCTCTTACATAAGTGTCATGCTCCTCATACACACATGCATGGGAGACTGGGTCACCTAAACCCATCCCTTTATCTTTCTTATTCCTGATTTCAAGTTTTATGTAGGTCGTGTTCCATGTCACCACGCCATTCTCATTATTTAAGATTAAGATTTTAGGGTTAGGGTTATTGACTATACTCTACCTCTTAGAGTTTCCATATCCCTTATCCTACTAGAGTTTTCATACCTAATCAAAGTCCTTCCTCTATGAAAGGTCTTACCCATAGTTGTATCTTTCTAGTGTTTACCCTCTCTAGAGGGACCTACACAAAAGGTTACTTCTTTTTACTTCTCTAATTAACAATTTTTTTTCAATGCTTATTAAGCAAAGAGATGAGAAGTAAATGAAATGTGAGATGAGAAACCTAGAAGATACATTATGCCTTAATATTTCTTCTCTTATATTTCTAAGGACGATTTGAAATTATAAACTATTAGGTATTAGTTGATGAATTTGTGCTCTAATACCAAATGTAACGACCTGCACTTTTGAGTATCCAAAGGACCTTAAAGTCACAGATCATTACTCATAAATTCTAGGATCAAATTCAACAAATAATACAAAATAGTAAACAATTTCCATTAATGAACAAATATGTACATGTTTGCATAAAAAGCTCCTCTAAGGAGTTGCATAAATTTTAGAAAGAATTAACTTGTACACATGTGATGATATGCCACTATGACTAAACCTTCATGAATAGCTTTAGTGTCTTCAATATCTTTCATCTATAACCTCATGTCCACAAATCAAGTGTATCTAGTGCCTAAAATGCTGACAAATAAATGTGCGGTCAGTATATTTCTATACTAGTACATAGGTTCATCAAAAAAATCAAAAGTATACATATATTTAACAAATTTCATTTGCAAATAAGAACATACATTTCCTTTTACATTCTAACATGTATCTGGTCTACTATGTCAGGTGTAATCAATGTCCTTCCTTGGAATCATGTGCATTACCCTTAAGATCAGTCTAACCTAGGGTTCAAAATATCATTATTTACCTTTCATGATACTCGTAGGGACTTTATAATTTGCAAGAAGTAAATAAACAAGCAAGAAGTAATCATTCGTTCAATCTATTTAGGAGACCTCGACAAACTCGTAAATCGATACATGTATTCATAATAGTAACCATGTACCTTATGTCATTGCAAAAACTATGCAGAATATCTCATATACTTTATGAGTGCATCCAAACATCCAAGCAACAAAACATTCAACCAACATTATCTGAAACGTGCATACTATATATGTGTCACCATGCATTCACATTACATTAATCAAATCTAGATTTAATCCTAAACTAGGGTTTAGGGTTGTCCCATGTTTGGACTAGGGATAAGGGTTATAAACCCTAATTCCATCATGGCATGATTTTTAAGATTACAACTTTTAGTTAAGCATATTAGATGAAACCCTATTCATCATCTAAAGCATATTAGATTATCCATGATACCTAGATCATATTACTAGCATTAAGATCATAGAAAGATGTCCACATTGGTTTCAAAACCCTAAATATACATGTGCATGATTATTAATCTAGAAACAACAATTATTCATCATCATCAAGGATTCCTCATTAGACATGACAAGATCATGTATTTTCTCAAAGTAAACTGATCTACTTAATTAAGCATCATATTAATGGAATCTCAGTTTTCCTTTATATTAGTCACATCAAAATATGTATTGCATATACTTTTAGAACAATAAGTATAATTAGACCCTGAAAGTAATTTATTTAGATTCTACTCATTTTTCTGATAAATTTTCATATATGTCATGCTCCGATCTACCAATATTTTTTTGTAATTATTTCAAGTTAATGCTTTTACTGGCCAATCAGGAGGAGCCATGCCATCCTAGCAGGTACTGCTCCTAGAGCCCATGTGGCCGGCCTGACCAATGGCCTATTGCCAACTCGTCCCTCTTCTCTAGTGAAGCTGGGGCTTACAAATATAAAGAAAGGTCCTTACTACCCCGTGCTCAGTGCTTTGGGGTTTCTCCCGTCTAGGGGAAAAAGGGTCCAAAAGGGCATCCACCTTCTCCTACCTCATGATGCTGATGCATCCGCCCCTGCCGAGCCATTCGTAGGTCTAAAAGACCTTTAATATCGACCCCAAACACCACAAAAGGGTTCTGTCGTCTCCATGGACCCTCACCGGACTTGGACAACCTCCAAGAGAGAGTTGCCATGGCTTGGGTTGTGAGATCTAGGGCTGCGACTACCTCTCTTAACAGGTTGTGGTAAACTGGAACTGGGGTCTAGGTCATTACCTGCCATCACTCAAGAGTCGCAAGTGCACAAAGACATCTCCATAGAGTCTAGGCACTCTCCTGGAAGAGTGGAAACTCCTAGCTGGAGCCTGCGATCTGTCTCCTGCTATCGGCAATGAGTTTGCGCTTGGTTGGGTCAGGTGCTCTGCCCTGAAGACACCGCTCATGACTGGGATAGGTGCCCTCCAGGGACGTGGGGTATTCGAGTTCTATAGGGATGTCCGATTAGAGCCTGAGGCTCCGTAGGCTCCCATAGACCGGTAAGGAGTTAACTTCCATTAGGATTCATATAAACGCACCCCCTCTACATCATGCTCCAACTTTTACGATGAGAGGGACTCTGGGGAGTTGTGGGAGGCTATGAGATAACTCTTTTAAGGAGTTGGGATTCCTATCTATGGTAGAGTCTAATCAATGGGGATGATTTCCCCCTCCCCTATTACACACACTATATACTGGATTTTGTCCTTCAAAGAAAGAAGTATTCTTTTGATAAAACCCCACATATGATAAATAATTATCCTGTTCGTTATATAACTCCTCATTATATGAAAACTTGTGGTAAACTTCCTTTCCTTGTTATCATCTCAAACTCAATAGATTTGGGTCTAAAAAGTAGGATAATAAATTCAAACTTACTTTCCAAGTAATCACCAGATAATTATTTAATTAATTATCTAGGTTACTTGATAACTTACTTTGTCTTGGATTTTTGTAGGTTACCCTATAACTAGATTGTCTTTTGACCAAAAATATCTTAAATACTTATTATAGTCATGAGATAAGAGATATTCAATTCCATATCCCAGGGAGTCATTGGTAAGCCCTAATTAGCCCAATTGGGCTGGAACGAGTCCCTAAGGCCCTTGAATAACATCTTAGGCCTTCCAAAGGTGCCATGAGCTTAATTACACTCATGATTACCAATTTATGGCTCTAATAATCATTACATCTTACATTATCCTCATATGAATACAAATGTTCAAAACACATTATTTACTTAAATTAAACATTTAATATGAGTCTAGGGTTTGGAATCATCATCCAAGGTTCCTCAATCCTCTTTCTTGTTATTTAGTTTAGGCTTGAAATCTACAAATTTCAAGGATGTAACAGAATTCAGTCTAGGAAATATCTAGGGGATTAAATACAACATTAGGAAATTCAAGCATATGTATACCATAACCTAGAAGGTTGACCAATATGGATTTTCATCCAAGACTCACTACCATTACCATTTGAACAACCACAACAAGTTTCAACTCCACAATTTGTTAGAGGCTAGTGATGAAACAATGAGCATTGGATGAGGAGGGGTGAAAATGATTCCCACAATGCCAAAATCAAGAAATTTAAAGTTTCATGTCACTTTTATGCATCTTGAGGAAACCACTAAACTTCAGATTGGACAACTAGACATGAACTTACGAGCTCTCCTAAAAATATATTGTTGCCTTCTTTGGGTTTTTAACAGCAAGGGAAAATTTTCATCATTAGCAAGTGTAAGGATGAGATCTGAATGCTATAAATCCCTATAACAAAATCTAGGAAGTATTCCAAGTACATATATAATTAGACTAGCATAAGAGGAAAAAATGAAAGAATTCTATTAGTTAGGGAGTCATATTTTAATTATGGTTTTTGCTTACACAATACATAAATGCCAAGGATCAATCCTATATGTGGAAGAAATTCAATTGATTGTAGGTTTTCATAGATGTAGAACCTAATCGAAAGGATTGAAAACATCTCTCATGAAAATGTTGATCGCCATCACATGTTATATTTTTATTTTGCCTTTTAAGAACAAACTCTGGAAAGGTAATCTCATGCATTCATTGTAAAATGTAAAGGAAATGGAATATTCATGAATGTATTAGAATAACTACCAATTAGTTTATAATAATGAGAAAACACAAAAATACCAAAAATGACTTTAACTAAGGGGGGATAAGACAAAGAAAACATGGACACAAGATAGGGTAAGGAAATCCTATTACAAATGGGAAAGTTTTTAGGCACCATTGTGTGGTCTACAAAAAGAAATGGTATTGCATGCATGATCTCTAGTTCGTAAAAAACTATGTGGTAGAGGGTTTTGGGTTAAGAGAAAATTACAAAAGACAAATACATCATAAAATATCTATGAATTCTTAGGTCATTCAAATGATTGTGTAACTTTTGTTAATCAACTTTAAGGACTCTAGATCCTGATTCCCTCAAATCTCCCATGCTCGATATCCATCCCAAGAGAAAGGAATGAGATGTGAGAAATAGAGAGAGATGAAAAAGAAGGATTGTTGGTATATCAAGCAAGATACATAACTAGATACTCATGAAATGTCATACAACTATCAAGCTCACATGATATACATTGAAGAGAAGGAATCAATAAAGAGCATGTTAAACTCTTAAATCTACAAAGTTCACATGATAAGAAAATATGATCAAATAAGCATGATAAAATGATTTAACTAGATTACCATGGCATTGCCTAGATAGACAGTTGTAATCAACATGAAATATTTAAATATAAGCACAATAAGATCTAGCCAAGAAATTTAGATTGAGATGATTGAATGATCATATAATTAAGCAAGTAGCCACTCATAAGATATGATCATGAGCAAGTAAAATTTTGTTTTCCTAACATGATGAGTTGATGTGTTATGAATAAGTAGAATACAATTAAGATATGAATGCAGCCAAATAAACATAGATATATTCATGATTATTGATACCTAGTTCACATGAAAAGAACAATGATTAGATCATTAACAAGTGGAATTTGATCAGTTCACAAGTAAAACAGTGAAGCATGCAAGTTTTGTTATATATCTAGTAAATAGATGAACAACGAGAGAAATTCAACGTAGATCCAGAGGCCCTTAGTGTTGGTGGTATGCCTTGAGAGCCATGTTATGATTGTAGCATAACACTTTCTCATTAATTTAATAATCAATAAATGAAATTCCAATTATTACATTTTATTCAATATGAGATAATAAATAGGTATAATAATGATGTAAGAATGAATGACTCAATGAGATGTGATTTGAGGTTGAGGACGTGAACATGAGATAATGTGTATGCTAAGAGTATCCATTCTAGTCTATTTTCCTAGTCATATAGTACTATAGAAGTAAGGACTACAATATTACATTCACACTAGCACGTGTGTTGACTGATGATTATGTTTCATTAGTCATAATAGTGGATATCAAGACTAACACATACATACTTGTTATGAACAAGTGTACTGGACAAACGCAAATCGAGTATAATACATGGAAGACATATATGGAATTCAAAATCGTATCTCTATGTATAGTGGTGGTTGTGGACATTAGACCTGAAGTCACTAATATGATCACATGTTGTTCGCTTTACTTTAAAACTACTCAACTTGACCTTAAATATGGTTGCCATATAGGAAGTTCTTGGGTGCATGTGACACATTTGGACTGTGAGTGATGTAGATGACAATTTCCCCTCCAATTGGAATGATATCTCATCTACTTGATGAGTGGGACAATGTAACACATGGAAATGCTCATGTGAGTCAACATGTGATGTTGCTTCATATGTATCTCAAACAGTCTACTCTAGATCAAGGAAACAAAGATTGAACATAGAAAGGATGATGTTTTCATGCCTCATATTCACACTTGATATCAAGACAAAGGGATTAAATGACCACTATAACACTGGTCACAATACTAGGTTGAAGCTTTTCTTCAACTTCTCCAATTACTTGGGTTGCATTTTTGATAGCTACTAATCATTGTTTATGAGATCATAATATGATTATAGATATTACTACCAAGTAATTTGGTGTTGATTGGGTCATGTGCATAGGATGTATAGGGAAGATGACTATAATAATGGACATATGATTAATTGGTTACTAAAAGGTTTATGAAATCACTTAAAACATTAGTGGACTAACTAGAAGCCCATTCAGTTGACTAGAAAGTCCATTTGCTGGACTGGGTAGACCATTTGACTAACTAGAAGGTGTAGTTGATTGACTAGGATGAGACCCACCCAATCAGTCAATTGTCTATCCCAGACGATTGGCTAGACAAGATTAGCCAATTAATTGACTGGTTAGCCCCGTCGCCCAACTAGACTGGATCAATGGATCATCTGATTAGATCCATTAGGTTCTAATCGATTCCAATCAATTGACTAGACTGCCCAGTCGCTCAACTAAATGTCCCAGGTGGGTCGCTTCAAAGGAACTTACCTAAACTAGTCGATCGATTGGATTAACACCAGTCGGTCAACCAACTGTCTACAAGTAGGCTGCAAAAGGACGGTCGTTGTCTTTTTGTTTTAGATGGTTTATTAGAAACCATGCTTCCTTGCCTTTCCTATAGATAGGGGTATGACGGCCAGGGTTTTGGTTACAACTTTGGACTATTTTTCATTACCCACAAGGAGAGAGAGAAGATATTATGCAATGCTAGCATGTTACCAATGAGAAGCCTACTCCTTGCAGTTGGTACTTGGAGCACGACATGGAGTTCTTGATCATCTATATGGATGATATACAACATAAATGCCTTGGTGGCTACATTGGGATAACATCAACAACATCCTCCTTAGTTTGTATTCTTGTAAGAACCATCACTATATTAACACTGCAACAAAGGTATACCTCACAGACCTTCCTTCTTGGTATATTGTTGTTGACGAGATCTACTTGTGAAAATGTGGATATTAAAATTTTAGTTACTCCTATTACACCTATCACTTCCACAAAACCCTATAGTGGTATCAAAGCCATGTCAATATACAATATATCAAGATCTATAGTCTCAAGATGATCAAATTTGTTTTACACCATTTGTTCAATTACATGTAATCTAAAACATAAGAACAACAAGTATATCATGTTTCATTCCATGATTTTTGACATGGTTGATGGGACCGTCTATGGGAAAATTTGATTTTTCCTAGTGTAGAGAAGTAATTTTTTTAGACCTTTTTAGGGGTGTTGCTCCTGAGATCCTATGAAGGGCGACATACCCTCAAATCCTAGACACTAAACGGGCATACACACACATACACATACACACATGTGCATGCACACACACATGCGCGCACATACACACACATATACGTGTGTGTGCGTGCGCGCATATGCGTGTATATCAAAAGATATATGTATAAATCATGCACATTGCCATTGAGATATATATTTTTTGACAGATGTGTGCATGGTTATGGATGAATGCCCCATATGTGTGTGCATAATGTGGATGTGGGTGGATCCTCATTGGTGATAATATTCATCTTGCATGTCGATCCTCATCATTTATTCCATGTGAAATAATTTCCATTACTTCTTACTCCCCTAATAAATAACTCGAGGTTTCTAGATATCATGTAAATATTAGATAGGAACATAATATATTTTGGAGGACTTGGCATGATGAGACTACCATGAAGATCCAAGGAGCATCCATGAAGTCATTGCTGCGATGCGACACAAGTATCAGTTCACAAGTTGAGGATTCATATGATGCAATGGACCTTAGGTGGATAGTGATCCTTTGTGGCTCCAAAGGGTTAGATTAGTATGGCCATATCCAATATTGTATGATTGGTGATTATATTTCTGGATGGTGGATTTAATGTGTATATGATGCATGTTATTAGTATGTGGTGTTTAGATATTTAGATGAATATATATAAAATCCCTCAACTAAAACATTAAGTCTAACATGCTTTTCAATGTGAAACACGCATGAAAAACATATATGACAAAGTGAAGACATGCCAAATCATGGTGCAATGTCTATATCGTGGAAGTGTGAGAACATATATGCGAGTTTGACAACATTGGGTGTATATTCTATTGTGTTGGCCTCTGGGTCGGACTAAACTAGGTGATCTTAATAGGAACAAGCACACACACACACACACTCACACGCACACACACACACATTATATATATATATATATATATATATATATATATATATATATAGATATATATATATATATATATATATATATATATATGATTAAGGTTGTGCATCCATGCATCAATAGTTATATTTGATGCTATTGGAAGATGTTGTCTACCTAAATATTCAAGTTGGGGGTGATTAGCCAAAGCTGACTCATAATTTGATGAAATAAGGATCTTGTCTCACTAGAAGATTGTACAATGAATTTTTTTTTGAATTAATAGTGAAAGCTATTAATTTGAAATAAAATAGTGGCAGGATATTTAATTAAATACCAAATTTACATAATAAAACCTTAAAAAATCAAATATTGACTCAAGAAAATATTTCTTGTAGATCAAATGGAAACCAACAAAAATAATAAGTTTTATGATCCGTCCTAGAGAAGGGAAAACTAAATGGGAATAACTTCAAAGGCTGGTTCAGGACACTGAGAATTATTCTCACAGATGAGTGTAACATCTATGTCATTGATACACCATTACCAAATGAACTAGCTCCAAATACTCCTAGGGTGAAAAGGGAAGCTTATAAGAAGAATTCAATGATGCCATGGACATCAAATGCATTATGATATTCTCCCTAAATAATTAGCTTTAGAAGCAACATGAGAATATGTATGTCATTGGGATAATAACACATCTCAAAAGCATGTATCAAGAATAGGAAAAAGCAAGAGATATATAATGTCTTCGAGGCATTATTTAAGTACAAGATGGCCGAATGCGATCCCGTTAGACCCCATGTACTCAAGTTAACTGGGTATGTGGAAATTCTATCAATATTGGGATTTACTTTAGGCCAAGTGTTGTTCACATATGTAATCTTCTTGGTTGATTCATTTAAATCTTCTTGTCACGAACTATGACATTAACAATTTTGTTAAATCACTGGTAGAGCTACTTGGAATGTTAAGAACAGTTGAGGGGAAAATGAAAGATAAGCCAAATTCTGTGTTAATGAAAACCAAAGGAAATGAAAAGTACAATAGAAAAAACAAAGCCCAGAAAGGTTCTAAGTCTAGAAAAAGTCTAAATCTTCTACACTTAAGGCAATAAGAGGAATGGGTAAAGAAGGCAATTGTCATTACTAACACCAAGTTGGACATCAGAAGATAAATTATACTCTCTACTAAGAGGGACTGAAGAACAAGAAGAAGGGGATACACATACCCACTTTAGGTATACATGTTATAAAGATACACTAATCTACTTCTTCACACAGATATTAGATTGTAGATGTGGATCTCACATATGTTCAAATATGCATGATATGAAAAGAAGTAGACCCTTGATGAAAGGCGAGGTGGAGCTATGTGTCGCAAATGGAGCAAGAGTTGATGTGACTACTATCGGCACACATTGTTTATTTATGCTGGCTTACTTTCATTAGAGTTAGAGAATTGCTATTACTTACCTACCATAAATATGAACATCATTTATGTTTCATGTTTGGACAAGAATGGTTTTAAATTTCATATTAAGAATGATAGATGTTCTATTTCTGAAGATGAAATCTTTTACAACAGTGCCCCTATGTCTTATGATATTTATATGTTATATCTTGAAAGAGATATCTATAACATAAATAATAAGAAGCATAAATTTGATGACTCGAATAAACTTATCTATGGCATTGTTGTCTAGGATACATTATGAGAAACACATTTCTAGAATGCATAAATTTGTATTTTGAATTAATTAAGACATGTGAATCTTGTTTATTAAGCAAGATGACAAAAACACCATTACTAGAAATAGTGAAATGTCAAATGATTTATTAGTACTATTACATATCAATGTATGTGAACCTTTTAGAAAAATGCCAGAGATGAGTATTAGCACCTGTCACACCCTGCACAAAAATTATGCTTTCAGTTAGTACTTGTCACACCCTACCCAAAAAAATGCTTTCGACATATGTCCTTGATTGTGAAACTTAGTTCAAAGGTTGCATGGAAAATAAAGGAATGTTTTCAAAATTACCACCAAGTTTTGAAAACAAGGAAGAATAAAACACGACGTTATGAACCCATGGTGGAAAATTGATTTGTCATCTGAGTTGAATATGTATGAAAAGAAAAGAACTAAACAAACCTAAAGAATGTAGGATTGACGACCTTGTTAGTAGTAAGGAAGGGTGAGTACCCTAATCTCGCTCTGTAAATTGGTATCAAGATATTTTCATATGGAAAAGGTGATTTCATGTTGATTAAAGCAAAAAGAGGAATTAAACTGATCAAAAAGAAAGTTTTTTGTTTGCGGGTGAGTTTTTAGGGCTAGAGATGTCTGTGGCCTTCCCATCATTGCCCCAAAGTCCTATTTTTAGGTAGACTGGGGTCCTAATCACCTTGGGACCTCCCATGATGAAGATCTTTGGAAGATGATTAGGACCAATGTGCAGGATTAGAGGATGATAAGAAGGTGTGGGTAGTGAACAAGATCTGACCTTAAGTAGATAAGAATAGTTAAAGAAGATAGAGAAGTTTTAATGTAGAAAAACAAAGCACTAGATGTACTTAATAATAGAGTTATATTACCATTTTGACAGCCTACCAACTTTAACAGAGTAGGTGATTTCATGGGAAGGATCCTCTGATCATGCATAATGTAGAAAGTAAAGACAGTGGTAGTTTGATCCTCTTAATTCAGGAATTTTGAAAGTGGGCCAAAAGATGGTGGATATGGGGGATCATTTGTGGATTGGAATTAGGGTTCATGGCTCTAGACAAAACCTTTTGTAAGTGGAAATATATCACCCTGATGTGCCATGTGTGTGTCACACAGATCAAGCCAATCTGCCACGTGGCACGTGGCAAATCGCTTAGATCCGCAAGGTGTCCCAAGTTGGATGAAATTTGTTTTTTGATTTTCCCATTAATTTTAAGAATGTTCTTGGAATATCATCGAAAACTGTGGGTTTTGAATAAATAGAGATAATTCAGTATTATCCCTCAAATTTTTTAAGAAAAAAGAAGTTGAATATCTTTTAGGAAATGAATATTCTATCCAGGATAATCAAATGGGCCATTTATAAAAGAATCTCATAAAAAGGAAAGGGGAGCAAAATGCAGTGTGAATCTAAAAAGAAGGTTTATCCACAGGAAGCCCCCAAATTGGGGTAAGTGGGTGAAAATAGATGGCTAAAATGAGTGGGAAAATATGGGGAAATATGGAAAAAAGGAAAAATAGGGCGAATGTGTGGAATATGGAATGGGCTCCATTATTAGTAAGAGAAGTGACACTACTTGTGAATTTTCTGTGGAGAAGCATTCAAAACATACATCATTAACTAAGCAGAAGCGATCACTAACATCATAATACTAAAATTCACTAAAAATTTAAACCTTTTGCAAAGAGATCCATACACAGGAAAACTCTTTTATCAAGAACCAATGTATTTCATTTACATCCTGGTTCTTGAGTACATATTTCGTACCATTCCTTCTTCAAGATTACAAGCATCATCTGCTCTGTTAACAACTAAACACAGACAACATAAGAACCTCAAGGCATCAAGCAAAAATCTAAGATTGATTTATTAAAAACACTAGTTACTAACTCTGAGGACTTGAGAGTACATAGATGACACATATGACTTCTATCTACACGACACGACAGACAATACACTCAACCTGAGCTGTCACTACTGCTGCTGATGTTCTTCCTCTACAAGATATCCTCAGTCTCCTCTGTGCTTATCCACCTAAACAATGTTGGATCCCGTGGGGGTGAGACAATTGTAATTGCCCCAGTGAGAGATATAACTCTCTGTCAAAAACATTATTATTGCAGTTTATAATATGAATCTGAACAGAGGATAAGCAGTTTATATCATTCTCATCTTTAAATATTGCAACTATCTATGATAGAGCATTAAATCATCTATTCTATTAATATGGAATAAGAAAAACATGTATATCATTTATCTATTATATTAACTCAACATCTCATACTTTTCTCATGATACTCATTACTCTGATATGTCACTCATGACTCTTTCTTGTTTCTATATGATGGCCTTATCCAATCTGCTAAATAGGTATTGGTTTATACTAGACATGAGAGTGTACATCATCATGTCTTGTTTAGGCATTGGTCCATACCAATCTTGTATAAATATTCCAAGCATTGGATTATACCAATCTTGTGCAACTAGTACAAGCATTAGACTTATATTGTTCTTGTGTATCCATTCCAAGTATTAGATTATGCCAAAACTGTGCGTCCATTCTAGGTATTGGACTAAGCCAATCCTGTACAACTATTCCAGGTACTGGACTATGCCAGACCTGTGAATCCATTCCAGGTAATGGACTAAGCCAATCTTGTGCAACCATTCCAGGTATTGGACTATGCCAATCATGTGCAACTATTCCATGTATTGGACTAAGCCAATCCTGTGCATCCATTCCAGGTAATGGACTATGCCAATCCTATGACATTATTCCAGGTATTGGGTTGTGACCAATCCCGTGCAGTTATTCCAGGTATTGGGTTATTACCAATCCTGTGCAGTTATTCCAGGTATTGGGTTAATACCAATCCTGTGTAGTTATTCCAGGTATTGGGTTATTACCAATCCTCTGTATCTATTCCATGTATTAGACTATGCCAATCCTATGTAGTTATTCTAGGTATTGGGTTATTACCAATCCTGTGTATCTATTCTAGGTATTAGACTATGCCAATCCTATGCATCTATTCCAGGTATTGAATTATACCAATCCTTTACATCTATTCCAGGTATTGAACCATGTCAATCCTGTGACATTACTCTAGGTATTGAACTATGTCAATCCTGTGCAACTATTCCAGGTAATGGACAATGCCAATCCTACAACATTATTCCAGGTATTGGGTTGTGTCCAATCCTGTGCAGTTATTCCAGGAATTGGGTTATTACCAATCCTGTGCAGTTATTCCAAGTATTGGGTTAATACCAGTCCTGTGCAGTTATTCTAGGTATTGCGTTATTACCAATCCTGTGTATCTATTCCAGGTATTAGACTATGCCAATCCTGTGCATCTATTCCAGGTATTGAATTATACCAATCCTGTGCATCTATTCCAGGTATTGAACTATGTCAATCCTGTGACATTATTCCAGCTATTGAACTATGTTAATCCTGTGCAACTATTCCAGGTAATGGACTATGCCAATCCTGTGATTACATTCCATGTATGTTTACACAACACTGAGTACCTCATTCTTCTATTGACATTTAAACTTCGGCCATGCCATCATGCTCAATCACATTCTTTATGTAATACAAGTATCCCTGTCTTCTCCACACTTGTATAATCAAGGTTCCATCATTATTATTGTATCCTTTTGTTATAATAATTATGTTACTAAGTTTCCATTTTCTTGGTTTATTAATAACATTATCATCTCTTACAGGGGACTTTTATAATTATCTTGGTACCTTTCACTAGGTATCAAGTTACTCATGTGATTCACAAGGCCTACCAAAATATCTTGTTACCTCTCACTAGGTAACAACTAATCTCATTGCTCATAAAACACATTTAACATCTTGTCACCTTTCACTAGGCAACAACCATTCTCATGGTTCATAGAACACATTACATCTTGATGTAATGATTAGGATAACACTATTTATATGTTACTCATCCAAGTATGTTGGATTTGAGATGCATCAAGGGATATCCTTCTTAAAGAGTTGGATGTGATATCTATGATGTCTTGATATATCACTTCCCCCATCATTTTAAACTTACTTGAGTTTATCAATTTATACTGTATTAAGGTATTTCCCATCTTAATACTTCCATATACTAACCTATCACCTGTATTGTGAAGTGCATAGGTCATAAAACACACATAAGGATTATCCAACTATCTTCAATGATAGGGAATTATCTCAGATTAAGGCATTGCTTGCTATAAGGTTACCTATAATCAATCGCTTTAGGTATTTCCCTTATTAGTGTAATAGTCACCATTCCATTATTAGGATTAGGGTCTCCCATACCATCACCCTTTATTAGGGTTTAGGGTTTCACATACTATCATCCTTCATTAGGGTTAAGATTTCACATATCATCAACCTTTATTAGGTTTAAGATTGCATATAGCATCACCCTACAATAAGGTTAGGATTGCACATAGCATCTCCCTTCATTAAGGTTTCATACCACATTGTCCATAATTAGGGTTTACTATTCATTCCAATTATGGTTTCACTCTCCATTCCCATAATTGGGGTTTTACATTATGTTACCCTAAATTAGGGTTAGGGTTCATTAACCTTCTTGATTAGGGTTTCATGATCTCTTTACTAAGGATCATACCCTAATCACCACATGATTAATACTCATGTATGCATTCCTTTTTTATCATCCTTTCAACTTGATTAGGTTACATCAACCCTAAAATCAAGTACATACAACTATGATTGACATAGTGTACAGAGTTATTGCTTACTTAAGCTTCAAGGATTAACTCATCTAAGGATTATCAATCACTTATTATCTTAAAGGTACAACCCTAGTGATTATCTTTGAGATAGATCAATAACAACCATATGGTCGTTTGATCTTTCATCAACTTGGGTTTCCAATTGATTTAATCATATAGAATCCTCCAAACGATCTTGATCATTGATGCTCCAAACGGTTTGAAACCGTTTGAATCCAAATAGTTCTGAGACCGTTTGAACCCAAACTACCCTTGAAACTGAAAGTTCAAATGGAACCCTCAATCAACTAACCCAATTAGGGTTTTGCATCAACAATTCATTCATCAATTGATTTATTGAAGTTCATCAATCAACACCATTGGATCTTCACCATCACTCAAGATCAACCTTTGACCTCCAAATGGTCCTGAGACCATTTGATCCCAAACGGTTTCAAGACCGTTTGGACTCAAATGGTCTCAAGACCGTTTGGTCCAATTTGTCTTGAAATCGAATGCATCACTTATGGATTATTCAATAAATCGATTAGGGTATGCAATTGGTGGATTATCTATTCATTGAACCACTCAATTGGATCCATTGCATCATCATCCAAAATGTCCTATGGTCCTGACCTCAAATGGTCAACCCATTCATTTGGTCAACCATCCCAAATGGTTTGGGACCAAACCCCCAAACGGTTTGCAAACCATTTGGTCTTCAAACAGTTTGGTGAAACCGTTTGGACCAAAAGTGTCGAAACCGTTTGCAACTAAAAATTGTTAAGATGTGTACTTAAGATGATGTCATCATCATCAAGCTTCAACCCCTCGAATTCTACTTCCATTCCCATGGTAGTTTCATCAATTATTCAAAGGAATTGCAAGAAGGACAATTGAACATATCTAATTGAGGAATTGAATTCAATAACAATGAATAAGGGTTCAAGTTTTATAACCCGCATCCAGTTGAGATTCAAAGCTTCAACCTCCACGTATTTAATGGTGAAAGCAACACCTTCAACTATCCCAAGCTCATCCTCAAGCTTTGGGTGAAAATGAATGGCTAGAATTGAAGATCGAGTGAAGATAAGAAGAAATCAAGCATTGATTTGTGATTTCCACCATGGAATCAAGGTGAAAGAGGGCCATGGAGCTTACCTACAGGTTGGGAGTCATCCTACTGCTGCTCCTAAGCTCCCTTGGTCGTTTTTCAAGCAAGAAGTGCAATTGGCTTCGAAATTACTCATTCAAGCTATGGATAAATGAGTATATATGAATTTTATTGAAAATTCATTTAAGAGAAAGAAAGTAGGAATTATCTCCTCCATTTCCTTGCCACTTTCCCCCTTCTCTTCCTTAGATACTAGGCTATCTTCTTTACCTCTTATTCCTCTCAGTTATCCATGATTTAAAGAAAAGCAAATTAAGCACCTTAAATCATATTATAATAGTATCCATAAGGGAGTGGATATTTCTGTGACAAAGTGGTTTTTCTAGCTTAATTCCGAGGACGAAATTTCTTTTAAGGTGTGTAGGATGTGATGGAGTGGACTTTTGGAGTCCTTAATCATCCTATGATGCAAGTCAAATCATAAGGTTGAATAATATTAAGAGTTTCAAGTGTTTTAGTAAAGTTGAAATGTTGATCGAGATTTATATAATGATTAAGATCCCTGAGTTATGCCTTATTAAGGAATTTGATTGGATGACCTAACAATTGAGTTTTGGCACCAATTTTGAGTAGAAGGTAGCTTGAGTGGTAGAAAACCTATGGTTAAAATTTGGTAGCAATCGAACACTCCTAGAGGAAGATATGGAGGTTTGATTTTTGTGAAATAATGTACTTTTTGGTGTTTAATAAACCTAAGATTATGGTCTTAATAGGTGTCACACACCCTTGGATTCCATGCGATCCTATCCCTAGCCGTGGATCCCGGATCCAGCGGCTACTTTCCCAGTTCGTAAGCAAGGCACGGATCACTTTTTGGATGGGTTCCTTGTAGCTGTTGGATGCACCCTAGACGGCCAGATTCTTATCCCCTACCTCCGGGCAGCCTGGAGAACGTGGAGCAGTCAGCGATGTTGAGTCCATAGCACCCCCCCACGTCTTGGTCGTGGCTTGAAGGGAGGAACTGAGTGGTCGGTTGTCCTCAACTCGAGTAGAGGAGGGTGGAGACCCCTAAAACGAACGGTGAGACCGCTCCAGTAGGGAGAACGGAAGCCCTTTTTTCCCCCTTTCTCCTTTGCAGCTAGCAGGGCATCGGTCGGGATAGAAAAGGGAGGTAGAAAAGGGATCAGAGCAATATGAGTAGGCGGGGAGGAAGACCGAGGTCAGTGGAGTCCGACCCAGCTGTCCGTAAGGACTATCGTGGTGGTTTCGATGGTTGCCGAAGGGCACCTTGCCGGAGATGAAGACGGAGTCGGGGACGCTGACCCAAGGCTCTGCAACGCAATCTAGGGGGCCCTCCAGGTCCGTGAAGCTCCGACGAAGGTATTTGATGCCTCATCCACGAGATTCGAGGGTGGGGAGCCCTTTTCTCTCTTTTCTAGTGCTGCGGTGGCTGCCATGGTCGGGGAGCTCGTGGGCATGGAGCTCCAGGCGTGAGCCCTAGGAGTGGAGTAGCCGCGGAGCTCTGGGAGGGAAGATAGAACCTGATGGAGGTGCTAGAAGGACCTTCAGAGGAGAGTGCTGCTGTCAATCTCTCGCCGGAGCCAAGCCGTGCGGCGGCGGCTCCGTGAAACAGAGTCCCGTGGACTCCCTGATCGCGCGAGGCAGAGAGAAGAGGGGCTGAACCGGGTCCAAACCAAGAAGGACCGGCCGACTCAATGCCAAACCCGAGTAAAACTGAACCGAACCAGGGAGGACCGACCGGACCAAGCCTGGAACAATCGCGCCCCCACGTGGACACGTGGCGGCCCGTGATTGGCCCGAACAAGGTAAAATCCCTAAAATTCTCAACTCGTATATAATTCATAGAAATTAGCCTGTTCATCAGAAAAATACAAGTAAGGTATCAAAATTCTCAGAAAAATTAGTAGAACAATATGAAACCATCATATCAGTGTTTTGAAGCTTATATCCCAGTGATATTAGGCAAGATGTAAAATGCTCTTTTAATGCCTAATAAATAATAAATGATTATATAAAATTATGGAAAATTGTCAATAACTCTATTATCATGTCTAGAATACATATGATGTCAGTTGTGGTCATGATAATGTACAAAATCATGTAACTTTCTTAATATGGCTAATTAGGGCTAATAACCCTAAATAAAATGTATTAAATACATATGTGCTCTATAAATGATGAAATTTACAGAGTAATCTCATATCAGTATCTTGAACCTCAGATTTAATTATGAGATCATAATGATGAACAAAATCCATGTTATATGAAGATGAACCTTGATACATGGGTTGTAACCCTAATATGTATAATGCATATAAGATATGATTAATGGACACACAAAAATATATGGAACCTAATGTTCAGATGATGAACCTTGATAATGAGATGTAATCCGAAAAATGATATCAGTGAGATAATTATAAGAAGATAATACAAGTAATCATGAGAATACCTTAATGAGTAAGTGAAACCCTAATATGAATACGACTAGGGTTAAGATGAAATATAAGAGGATAAGAACCTGATGATAGTATATGATCTTGTCTTAATCAGGTTTATCAAAGAAATAGATGACATGAGGAACATGTGTTTAGAATGATCTGTCTCTTTGGAAGGTACGCTATTATCTCTTACTTGGCTTATTATACAATATGCTTGTGGTATATGTGTAGTAAAATACTTGGCATATGATATTGGATGAAAGGATTGTTCTTGTATGATATGTTGCACGATTTTCCATACTTATTGCTATGAACACATGAAACCTAATATGTATGTTCCATTATATCTAAGCACTTCAACTCTTTGGTAGTAAAGTGCTGGAAATAAGTACTTCAACTCTTTGGTAGTAAAGTACTTGGAAGTGATCCAACTCTTTGGTAGTAGATCACCTTGTGAAATGATCCAACTCTTTGGTAGTAGATCATAAAGGCCTTAATGCATTCAAATCTGAGGTAGTAAATGCATGGATGAAATAATGGAAAATGAGCTTAAAATATGTGTTCTCTTTTGTTAATGAATATCCTGGTGCAAGTATATGCTTTTCTTATATTCTTCTGTTACTGCCAAGTATTAGTTTTATCTTATTGCCAAGATATGATGAGAGGTAAATAAAAGACACGTAGGCGTACTCAGTACAATATTCTTGAATATTGTGCTGACGTGTACCACATGTAATCTTTTGTTTAGGTTGTGGTTATGCTCTTGAAGATCCAGGATAGTTGAGAGTTGTGTGGTGAGCTGATGTACAGGTGGACCTGTTGTCTTAAGATCCTGTAGTTTAAGTGTAGTACATGTATATGTATAGTTTGCTGTTCAATATGTAATATCAAATGTTGTAACAATTCATGTTGTAATTATATGTTGAATGGTGAACATGTGTGTATGGTTTTATTATTGTTCATGTACATGTGCTACTGATGTATGTTCCTTCTGACTCCCTCGATTTTCTTCTTCTTAGCCTAGTGTGGGGCGTTTAAATTGGGATTCTCGCTGAGGTGAGGGTTTCAATTTGGACGTCACACATCAGATTAAGTTTTAGAAAATCCGGGGACGTCACAGGTGGTATCAGAGCATGAACAATAGCAAAGCCTGACATTTGCTCATTATGCAACTCAAAACTAAAGAACCTTGAACTTAATAATCTTTAGGGTTAGATTAGTCGTCTTTTAGAGACTAGATCTGACCTAGCCTCTAGGTTAACACCTAGATGTCCGAGAACTAGGTCTAGACTGGTGCTTGTTAAGTAGCAAGTCCTTAGATGTCATTCTTTCCTTGTGGTGCAGCGGTATGGGACGTTGCATTATTTGGAAATGACGTGCATCAAAGGAAGAGAAACCCTAGACATATTGCGCACGTTGTCTAGAGTAGCTACACTAGTCTACCCCTTGTTCTCACCCTTTTCACTAGTTTTCATGACACTGGACTCTCTACTATGTGTGGGACACTCATTTTTGGATTTGGTTTTTGATTCCAAACGGATCGAACCTCGATAGTTTTCTCTGACGCTTGTTTTATCGGAGAAAAACTATATAATATTTTATTATGTATATGTATTACAAAAATGTGTCCCCACACATGTACGAGTAGGAGGTGGTCATGTAACCTAAGTGAAAGTGAATGACATCAGTCTAGAAGAGAGAGTAGTTCTAGATTAGATGTCTAGAGCCTTGTTAGAGTATATGATAGACGGAATAGATAGAATAAGTTTGATGATATGATCTAAGTCTTACATAGATGATTTAAGATAGTTGTGATGATCTGTGTTTGTCTTTGAGGATGTAAGTTCAGTTTTGAGGATTTGAAATAAGTTCTGATGATGCAAGTAACTAGGCTTTTATGAGATAATATGTCTTAAGTTAAGACAAGGTTGTGAGTCATCAAGAGCCTCAATCTCCTTTACGAAGGAGGACCTCTAGTGTTAGGACCAGTTTCGGGGTTAACTCCAAAGAGAGTGAGACCCTCAGGGAGAAGGTCAGAGAACCTAGACTCCATGATATGAGAAATATAAGATACGTGATGTGATATGTCCTAAACTAGAATACTCCTGAGTGATTGAGATGAGTTGCTTTATGTATGATTCCTATAGTTTTGATGAACCCTAGATGTCCTTGGGAGGACCAAACCCTAGAGATAGAGAGAGGCTGGTAACATGTGCATATGTGAACATATATATGAGTGCCTACCATCTGGGTGAGGGAGAGAGCCCAAGACCCTGGAGGAGGTAGCTATGTTAGTTTCTGTGAAGCCTCATGCTCGGGTTGGTGGGTTCCCACATAGGAATCTAGTGGTGTTTATGAGAGAGTTTTGGGTAAGCATGTCTCATGGGTAGAGACCTATGAAGAGTATGCCATAGCATGTGTTGGGTTGTGCTTATGTGGCTGGAGCTTGTAAGGCTATCTCTAGTGCCAATGAGGTAGACCTAATAACCCTAGATCAGAGAGGAAAGATAAAGTATGTGCATATGAGAAACTCATAGGGTTGAGTTAGCTCAGAGAGACTGAGCATGAAATTACCCTCATGATAAGGGTTAGGACCTCAGTTGGACTAGATGAAGTTTTAAATATATGTTTAAAGAGAAACTCACATAAGTTGTTTAGCACAACCATGATATAATGTATGTAAGGACATGATATATAGACATGGTATGATGGAAACCTTGAGATGGTTTAATAGATATCGATGCATAAATGGTTAACCATATACATGAATTATGATGATAATGAGAAAATGTTGGTTAATCTTGCTATGAAATCACTAGTAAATCTTGCATTTTACTATAAGCAATGGAATAAGATCATATGAATGAAGCATGTTAAATGATGTGTTAATCTTAATGATTAATAAAGATGGAAAACATAGTTTGACAGTTAGCACGACATAATGATTTTGACACCTTTATATGATAAAGATTGATGAAGTTGGTTAACTTTAGTTAACTCCCTCCTAAAAGGTATATGTTAATGTTGAACATATTCTGACAATTGGTTCAATAAAATGTTGATGACACCTTGATATAATGGGTTAACCTTTCTTAACTCCTTTATAACATGATAATATGATATGAAAACCCTAATGCGTGGGTTAAGATAAGGAAGCAAACCTAACATATGAGATATGTAATGACATAGCCTAAGTTTCTAAACCTTAAAGTGGTACCCTACATGGATAAGGTTTTCCCTGGAAGTATGAGTTTGGTTGACTTTCGAGGACGAAAGTTCTTTCAAGATGTATATGATGTGACAAAGTGGTTTTTCTAGCTTAATTCCGAGGACGAAATTTCTTTTAAGGTGTGTAGGATGTGATGGAGTGGACTTTTGGAGTCCTTAATCATCCTATGATGCAAGTCAAATCATAAGGTTGAATAATATTAAGAGTTTCAAGTGTTTTAGTAAAGTTGAAATGTTGATCGAGATTTATATAATGATTAAGATCCCTGAGTTATGCCTTATTAAGGAATTTGATTGGATGACCTAACAATTGAGTTTTGGCACCAATTTTGAGTAGAAGGTAGCTTGAGTGGTAGAAAACCTATGGTTAAAATTTGGTAGCAATCGAACACTCCTAGAGGAAGATATGGAGGTTTGATTTTTGTGAAATAATGTACTTTTTGGTGTTTAATAAACCTAAGATTATGGTCTTAATAGGTGTCACGCACCCTTGGATTCCATGCGATCCTATCCCTAGCCGTGGATCCCGGATCCAGCGGCTACTTTCCCAGTTCGTAAGCAAGGCACGGATCACTTTTTGGATGGGTTCCTTGTAGCTGTTGGATGCACCCTAGACGGCCAGATTCTTATCCCCTACCTCCGGGCAGCCTGGAGAACGTGGAGCAGTCAGCGATGTTGAGTCCATAGCACCCCCCCACGTCTTGGTCGTGGCTTGAAGGGAGGAACTGAGTGGTCGGTTGTCCTCAACTCGAGTAGAGGAGGGTGGAGACCCCTAAAACGAACGGTGAGACCGCTCCAGTAGGGAGAACGGAAGCCCTTTTTTCCCCCTTTCTCCTTTGCAGCTAGCAGGGCATCGGTCGGGATAGAAAAGGGAGGTAGAAAAGGGATCAGAGCAATATGAGTAGGCGGGGAGGAAGACCGAGGTCAGTGGAGTCCGACCCAGCTGTCCGTAAGGACTATCGTGGTGGTTTCGATGGTTGCCGAAGGGCACCTTGCCGGAGATGAAGACGGAGTCGGGGACGCTGACCCAAGGCTCTGCAACGCAATCTAGGGGGCCCTCCAGGTCCGTGAAGCTCCGACGAAGGTATTTGATGCCTCATCCACGAGATTCGAGGGTGGGGAGCCCTTTTCTCTCTTTTCTAGTGCTGCGGTGGCTGCCATGGTCGGGGAGCTCGTGGGCATGGAGCTCCAGGCGTGAGCCCTAGGAGTGGAGTAGCCGCGGAGCTCTGGGAGGGAAGATAGAACCTGATGGAGGTGCTAGAAGGACCTTCAGAGGAGAGTGCTGCTGTCAATCTCTCGCCGGAGCCAAGCCGTGTGGCGGCGGCTCCGTGAAACAGAGTCCCGTGGACTCCCTGATCGCGCGAGGCAGAGAGAAGAGGGGCTGAACCGGGTCCAAACCAAGAAGGACCGGCCGACTCAATGCCAAACCCGAGTAAAACTGAACCGAACCAGGGAGGACCGACCGGACCAAGCCTGGAACAATCGCGCCCCCACGTGGACACGTGGCGGCCCGCGATTGGCCCGAACAAGGTAAAATCCCTAAAATTCTCAACTCGTATATAATTCATAGAAATTAGCCTGTTCATCAGAAAAATACAAGTAAGGTATCAAAATTCTCAGAAAAATTAGTAGAACAATATGAAACCATCATATCAGTGTTTTGAAGCTTATATCCCAGTGATATTAGGCAAGATGTAAAATGCTCTTTTAATGCCTAATAAATAATAAATGATTATATAAAATTATGGAAAATTGTCAATAACTCTATTATCATGTCTAGAATACATATGATGTCAGTTGTGGTCATGATAATGTACAAAATCATGTAACTTTCTTAATATGGCTAATTAGGGCTAATAACCCTAAATAAAATGTATTAAATACATATGTGCTCTATAAATGATGAAATTTACAGAGTAATCTCATATCAGTATCTTGAACCTCAGATTTAATTATGAGATCATAATGATGAACAAAATCCATGTTATATGAAGATGAACCTTGATACATGGGTTGTAACCCTAATATGTATAATGCATATAAGATATGATTAATGGACACACAAAAATATATGGAACCTAATGTTCAGATGATGAACCTTGATAATGAGATGTAATCTGAAAAATGATATCAGTGAGATAATTATAAGAAGATAATACAAGTAATCATGAGAATACCTTAATGAGTAAGTGAAACCCTAATATGAACACGACTAGGGTTAAGATGAAATATAAGAGGATAAGAACCTGATGATAGTATATGATCTTGTCTTAATCAGGTTTATCAAAGAAATAGATGACATGAGGAACATGTGTTTAGAATGATCTGTCTCTTTGGAAGGTACGCTATTATCTCTTACTTGGCTTATTATACAATATGCTTGTGGTATATGTGTAGTAAAATACTTGGCATATGATATTGGATGAAAGGATTGTTCTTGTATGATATGTTGCACGATTTTCCATACTTATTGCTATGAACACATGAAACCTAATATGTCTGTTCCATTATATCTAAGCACTTCAACTCTTTGGTAGTAAAGTGCTGGAAATAAGTACTTCAACTCTTTGGTAGTAAAGTACTTGGAAGTGATCCAACTCTTTGGTAGTAGATCACCTTGTGAAATGATCCAACTCTTTGGTAGTAGATCATAAAGGCCTTAATGCATTCAACTCTGAGGTAGTAAATGCATGGATGATATAATGGAAAATGAGCTTAAAATATGTGTTCTCTTTTGTTAATGAATATCCTGGTGCAAGTATATGCTTTTCTTATATTCTTCTGTTACTGCCAAGTATTAGTTTTATCTTATTGCCAAGATATGATGAGAGGTAAATAAAAGACACGTAGGCGTACTCAGTACAATATTCTTGAATATTGTGCTGACGTGTACCGCATGTAATCTTTTGTTTAGGTTGTGGTTATGCTCTTGAAGATCCAGGATAGTTGAGAGTTGTGTGGTGAGCTGATGTACAGGTGGACCTGTTGTCTTAAGATCCTGTAGTTTAAGTGTAGTACATGTATATGTATAGTTTGCTGTTCAATATGTAATATCAAATGTTGTAACAATTCATGTTGTAATTATATGTTGAATGGTGAACATGTGTGTATGGTTTTATTATTGTTCATGTACATGTGCTACTGATGTATGTTCCTTCTGACTCCCTCGATTTTCTTCTTCTTAGCCTAGTGTGGGGCATTTAAATTGGGATTCTCGCTGAGGTGAGGGTTTCAATTTGGACGTCACACATCAGATTAAGTTTTAGAAAATCCGGGGACGTCACAATTTCTTTTTCTTATAATAACGTGAGTGGGTTCTTCACCTCCTTAAGATATTTTCATTTCCTTTGCAAGGAACAAGGACGTCCACATATATTTATTTCAACCAAAACAATTTTGGTTGAAGAGCACTTCAATTAATATATTTATTTTTGCATTAAATTGAATTAGGGTTTCAATTATACTTAAATCTTGATTATTTTAATATCAAAATTCTCTCTCCTCCAAAATGATACAAATGAGATGCCCTTCTCATTTTCTTTTCTCTACATGATGCGAAGAAACATTAGGGATTCTCTGGAGGAGGTAATTTGCATATTGAACCCTGAGTTTTGGGTAAATTGCACATCACACCAAAACTAGGTTTTAATGCATAAACATTGCTTTATCAGCTCTTTCTTGGTACCCAGGCTATCACAAGACATAACTCTGCATCATATTCATTATCATGAGGATTCAAAATATGAGGAACATTTTATCATGTAACATTTGCAATTTAACCCCTCAACTTGGGTAATTTGCACTTTAGTCCAAAACAGGCAAAACATTATTTCAACATGGTTCAAAAAGGACTAAAATTGAAATATAAGTTCCTATTGAACCTTAATTACTTTTCAAAAGATAAGAACAAGCATATAATTGTCTTTCTTAAACAAAACACCTAGGGTTAAAGCATAACCCATGTTAGGGATGCTACAAATTATAAACCCCTAACAAGGATTTCGTCCCCGAAATCCCAGATAAAGGGAGACAAATATTATTCATATATCATCTCATCAAGTCTTCACATAAAATCTCAAAGTCATGTTTATGCAAGGCATAAACCCCTAACATATGATGTCCATGCTATATTATATAACCAATCTGATTTCACAGTTAACCACTCCAGGTGGTCAACATAAATATCTGATACTAGAATCAGTTACCTTGGTATACATTACATGTTCTGGAAACACATCACATATTCATCTTTGTTTTATCCTGGGACATTACTTGTTACACCCATCTTTTTCTTATAACCCAAGTCCAAGACAAATTGATACTTTTTCTTAGTATCCATCAAATAAACATTTTTAATTGAGCACATCAAGTGTCCTAAGACCCACTTGATTGCCATGTCCCTGAAAGGAAAGAAAACAAAGAATCATATTCTTCTTATCACCCATTATTATCCGAGGTTGTATATTAATGAGAAGAGATTATCATCTTCTCTAATTTTTTTGCATGAACTTTCTATGTTGATGAGTCATTTACCCTTATTTTATCCTTGGTTCCTTGCCATCAACATATGAATTATAAGGATGATTACATCTCATCATTCCTTAATCTCATTAACATCACGATCTCTAGATGTGAGTATTCAAACCCTCAGTTCATCATTGTTATTGTTACCTCTTATCAGGTAACTGTTACCTCTTGGTCTTTAGGCCAAGGTATACATTGTACTGAACATCTTCTGTTGTTTGTAAGTTGATTTATAATTAAATCGCATCCCTTCAAATATCACTTAGAATGTGGTAGAAATTTCCATGCCACATCTCCTTCTTCTTTAAACTCTTGAGATTGTTTCAGAATGCTACTTGATCAGAGTAATCAGAAAGATAACAATCTAGATATGTCATACTTACCTTGTCTTCAATAAATGAATACCTGGCCAGGGTATTCAAGAACTGAAATTAGGTAGTATCCATTTATTTCATAGTATGTTCCATATATATACAGAGAAACTTCAAAACATATAAGAGAATATTAAACTAAACATAAGTTTTCATCCTTCTTATCTCTTCCTTATATCCTTAAAGGATTATACAGATGAACTAAACAACAATTGCCTTTCTTATAGTAGGGAACAAAAGATAATTAAAAAAAAGTTCTATCTTGACAAGTCTACCTTTTACAAGTTATATAGCATCTTATCTGACCCAAAACATGGAGTCAGTTGTTATCTATTATTGCCTTTGTCCTCTACTACCAGAAGTAGATGGACCAAACTGTGACACTTGTCTTCGTCCTCTACCATCTGCTCCACTGGACTGAGGTCCTTGTGGGTTTTGTAGATTGTACCCTGACTGTTGGGTCACCTCATTGTTTCTTCTTAGACATTGTTGTCTAAAATGTCCTATCTGTCCATATTTATGACAAGCTTGACCTTGACTTGATGACCTCTGCATTGGTGTACTATATTGAGGTTGAACTCGTGAAAATTTTGGTTGTTTAGTACCACTAATCATTGTTCCTTGTGACTGTGTAGACTTTCTTTTGAGGGTTGTCTCCTGTTTCTTTGTCACAGACTTTTCTATCCTCTGAATTGATTCCACAAATGTGGAAAACCTCTCTCTACTTTCTAGAGCAGATGCTGGAATAGATATTTTAGCCTCCAGTCCTTTCTTAAAATGTCGAATCTTTTCCTCCTCAGTAGCAGCCATCTGAGGACAAAATCGTAAAAGTTCCATGAACTTAACCTCATATTCACTTATTGACATGGCTCCCTGTTGAATCTTCTCAAACGGTGAGATCTTTTCATCTAAATAAGTCCTTGGAAAATACTTATTGACGAATTCTTGACGAAATTCCTCCCATCCAACCTCTTCATCATTCCTTTTTATTTCTTCTATAGCCCACCAATGTCCAACACTACCCTTCAAAAGGTACACAACATGTTTAACTTTGTCAACATCTAGGATACTAAGGATCTTAAAAGCCTTTTATAACTTAGTGAGCCAGAGATCAACATCTGTTGGATCTGATGTCCCATCATATTCTATGGCTCCCACACGACATAATCATTCAAAAGTCTTTCCAAACCCATATCCCTCGTTGGGAGCTGGTGTCCTAGGTGCCAGTGCTGGTATCCTGTCTGTTATATGCATTATTGTAGTCATGAGTTGCGCAAAAAGAGTAGAAAAATATGGGTTTCTCATCATGACTTCATCAACATAGGGATTCTCAGGCACTGTTCCTTCCCTTGCCTGATCCTTGGAACCTTCTACTGGTGCAGTAACATTGCTCTCAGCAACGTGTTCCTCATGTTCTCCAGACATCTTTGATTTATATATCTTCTTCTGCATAAGCAGAAGACACTATAAGATACACTGGGTACACTTAGAACAGACTCGCCACCTTAGTCCTATGTCTCTGTAGACTTAGCGAACCTAGAGCTCTGATACCACTAAATTGTGGTGAAGCATTCAAAACATACATCATTAACTAAGAGGAAGCGATCACTAACATCGGATTACTGAAAATCACTAAAAATTTAAACCTTTTGCAAAGAGATCCATACACAGGAAAATTCTTTTATCAAGAACCAATGTATTTCATTTACATCCTTGTTCATGAGTACATATTCCATACCATTCCTTCTTCAGGATTACAAGCATCATCTGCTCTATTAACAACTCAACACAGACATCATAAGAACCTCAAGGCATCAAGCCAACATCTCAGATTGATTTATTAAAAACACTAGTTACTAACTCCGAGGACCTGAGAGTACAGAGACGACACATAAGACTTCTATCTACACGACACGATAGAAAGTACACTCAACCTGAGCTATCACTACTGCTGCTGATGTTCTTCCTCTACAAGATATCCTCAGTCTCCTCCGTGCTTGTCCACCTAAAAAAATGTTGGATCCCACGGGGATGAAACAATTGTAATTGCCCCAGCGAGAGATATAACTCTCCGCCAAAAACATTATTATTGCAGTTTATAATATGAATATGAATAGAGGATAAGCAGTTTATATCATTCTCATCTTTAAATATTGCAACTATCTATTATAGAGCATTAAATAATCTATTCTCTTTATAAGGAATAGGAAGAACATGTATATCATTTATCTATTATATTAACTCAACATCTCATGCTTTTCCCACGATACACATTACTCTGATATGTCACTCATGACTCTTTCTTGTTTCTATATGATGGCCTTAGCCAATATGCTAAACATGTATTGGTTTATACTAGACATGAGAGTGTACATCATCATGTATTATTTAGGCATTTCTCCATACCAATCCTGTATAAATATTCCAGGCATTGGATTATACCAATCCTGTGCAACTAGTACAAGCATTGAACTTAAATTATTCCTGTGTATCCATTCCAAGTATTGGATTATGCCAAAACTGTGCATCCATTCCAGGTATTGGACTAAGCCAATCCTGTGCAACTATTCCAAGTAATGGACTATTCCAGACCTGTGCATCCATTCCAGGTAATGGACTAAGCCAATCCTGTGCAACTATTCCAGGTATTGGACTATACCAATCATGTAAAACTATTCCAGGTATTGGACTAAGACAATCCTGTGCATCCATTCTAGGTAATGGACTATGCCAATTCTGTGACATTATTCCAGGTATTGGGTTGTGACCAATCCTGTGTAGTTATTCCAAGTATTGGGTTGTTACCAATCTGGTGCAGTTATTCCAGGTATTGGGTTAATACCAATCCTATGCAGTTATTCTAGGTATTGGGTTATTACAAATCCTATATATCTATTCCAGGTATTAGATTATGCCAATCCTATGTAGTTATTATAGGTATTGGGTTATTACCAATCCTCTGTATCTATTCCAGGTAATAGACTATGCCAATCCTGTGCATCTATTCCAGGTATTAAATTATACCAATCCTGTGCATCTATTCTAGGTATTGAACTATGTCAATCCTGTGACATTATTCCAGGTATTGAACTATGTCAATCCTATGCAACTATTCTAGGTAATGGACTATGCCAATCCTGTGACATTATTCTAGGTATTAGGTTGTGACCAATCCTGTGTAGTTATTCCAGGTATTGGGTTATTACCAATCATGTGCAGTTATTCCATATATTGGGTTAATACCAATCTTGTGCAGTTATTCCAAGTATTGGGTTATTACCAATCCTGTGTATCTATTCCAGGTATTAGACTATGCCAATCCTATGCATCTATTCCAGGTATTGAATTATACCAATCCTGTGCATCTATTCCAGATATTGAACTATGTCAATCCTGTGACATTATTCCAGGTATTGAACTATGTCAATCCTGTGCAACTATTCCAGGTAATGGACTATGCCAATCTTGTGATTACGTTCCATGTTTTTTTACACAGCACTGAGTACCTCATTCTTCTACTGACATTTAAACTTTGGCCATGCCATCATGTTCAATCACATTCTTTATGTAATACAAGTATCCCTCTCTTCTCCACACTTGTATAATCAAGGTTCCATCATTATTATTGTATCCTTTTGTTATAATTATTATGTTACTAAGTTTCCATTTTCTTGGTTTATTAATAACATTATCATCTCTTACAGGGGACTTTTATAATTATCTTGGTACCTTTCACTAGGTATCAACTTACTCATGTGATTCACAAGGCCTATCAAAATATCTTGTTACCTCTCACTAGGTAACAACTAATCTCATGGCTCATAAAGCACATTTAACATCTTGTCACCTTTCACTAGGAAACAACCATTCTCATGGTTCATAAAACACATTACATCTGGATGTAATGATTAGGATAGCACTCTTTATATGTTACTCGTCCACGTATGTTGGATTTGAGATGCATCACGGGATATCCTTCTTAAAGAGCTGGATGTGATATCTATGATGTCTTGATATATCACTTCCCTCAACATTTTAAACTTACTTGAGTGTATCAATTTATATTGTATTATGGTATTTCCCATCTTAATACTTCCATATACTAACCTATCACGTTTATTGTGAAGCGCATAGGCCATAAAACACACATAATGATTGTCCAACTATCTTCAATGATAGGAACTTATCTCAGATTAAGGCATTGCTTGCTATAAGGTTACCTATAATCAATCACTTTAGGTATTTCCCTTATCAGTGTAATATTCACCATTCCATTTTTAGGATTAGGGTCTCCCATACCATCACCCTTTATTAGGGTTTCGGGTTTCACAGACTATCATCCTTCATTAGGGTTAGGATTTCACATACCATCACCCTTTATTAGGTTTAAGATTGCATATAGCATCACCCTACATTAGGGTTAGGATTTTACATAGCATCTCCCTTAATTAAGGTTTCATATCGCATTGCCCATAATTAGGGTTTACTATTCATTCCAATTAGGGTTTCACTCTCCATTCCCATAATTGGGGTTTTACATTATGTTACCCTGAATTAGGGTTAGGATTCATTAACCTACTTGATTAGGGTTTCATGATCTCTTTACTAAGGATCATACCCTAATCACCACATGATTAATACTCATGTATGAATTCCTTTCTATCATCCTTTCAACTTGATTAGGTTACATCAACCCTCCAATCAAGTACATACAACTATGATTGACATAGTGTACTGAGTTATTGCTTACTTAAGCTTCAAGGATTAACTCATCTAAGGATTATCAATCACTTAGTATCTTAAAGGTACAACCCTAGTGATTATCTTTGAGATAGATCAGTAACAACCATATGGTCATTTGATCTTTCATCAACTTGGGTTTCCAATTGATTTAATCATATAGAATAATCCAAACGATCTTGATCATTGATGCTCCAAACAGTTTGAAACCGTTTGAATACAAATGGTTCTGAAACCGTTTGATCCCAAACGGTTTCAAGACCATTTGGGCCAAACTACCCTCGAAACCAAAAGTTCAAATGGAACCCTCAATCAACTAACCCGATTAGGGTTTTGCATCAACAATTCCTTCATCAATTGATTTATTGAAGTTCATCAATCAACACCATTGGATCTTCACCATCAATCAACATCAACCTTTGATGTCCAAACGGTCCTGAGACTGTTTGATCCCAAACGGTTTCAAGACCATTTCGACTTAAACGGTCTCAAGACCGTTTGGTCCAATTTGTCTTGAAATCGAATGGATCGCTTATGGATTATTCAATAAATCGATTAGGGTATGAAATTGGTGGATTATCTATTCATTGAACCACTCAATTGGATCCATTGGATCATCATCCAATATTTCCTATGGTCCTGGCCTCAAATGGTCAACCCATTTATTCATTCAACCATCCCAAATGGTTTGGCACCAAACCCCCAAATGGTTTGCAAACCGTTTGGTCTTCAAACGGTTTGGTGAAACCGTTTGGACCAAAAGTGTTGAAACCGTTTGCAACTAAAACTTGTTAAGATGTGTGCTTAATATTATGTCATCATCATAAAGCTTCAACCCATTGAATCCTACTACCATTCCCATGGTGGTTTCATCAATTATTCAAAGGAATTGCAAGAAGGACAATTGAACATATCTAATTGAGGAATTGAATTCAATAACAATGAATAAGGGTTCAAGTTATATAACCCGCCTCCAATTGAGCTTCAAAGCTTCAACCTCCACGTCTTTAATGGTGAAAGCAACATCTTCAACTATCCGAAGCTCGTCCTCAAGCTTTGAGTGAAATGGAATGGCTAGAATTGAAGATCGAGTGAAGATAAGAAGAAATCAAGCATTGGTTTGTGATTTCCACCATGGAATCACGGTGAAAGAGGGCCATGGAGCTTACCTACAGGTTGGGAGTCATCCTCCTGCTGATACTAAGCTCCCTTGGTCATTTTTCAAGCAATAAGTGAAAGTGGCTTCGAAATTACTCATTCAAGCTATGGATAAATGAGTATATATGAATTTTATTGAAAATTCATTTAAGAGAGAGAAAGTAGGAATTATCTCCTCCATTTCCTTGCCACTTTACCCCTTCTCTTCCTTAGATATTAGGCTATATTATTTGCCTCTTATTCCTCTCAATTATCCATGATTTAAATAAAAGCAAATTAAGCACCTTAAATCATATTATACTAATATCCGTAAGTGAGTGGATATTTCTTTTTCTTATAATAATGTGAGTGGGTTCTTCACCTCCTTAAGATTTTTTCGTTGCCTTTGCAAGGCACAAGGACGTCCATATATATGGATTTCAACCAACACAATTTTGGTTGAAGAGCACTTCAATTAATATATTTATTTTTGCATTAAATTGAATTAGGGTTTCAATTATACTTAAATCTTGATTATTTTAATATCAATATTCTCTCTCCTCCAAAGTGATACAAATGAGATGCCCTTCTCATTTTCTTTGCTCTACATGATGCCAAGAAACATTAGGGATTCTATGCAAGAGGTAATTTGCATATTGAACCCTGAGTTTTGGGTAAATTGCACATCACTCCAAAACTAGGTTTTAATGCATAAACATTGCTTTATCAGCTCTTTCTTGGTACTCAGGCTATCACAAGCCATACCTCTACATCATCTTCATTCTAATTATGCTTAAACATATGAGAAACATTTTATCATGCAACATTTGCAATTTAACCCCTCAACTTGGGTAATTTGCACTTTAGTCCAAAATAGGCAAAACATTATTTCAACATTGTTCAAAAAGGACTAAAATTGAAATATAAGTTCCTCTGGAACCTTAATTACTTTTCAAAAGATAAGAACAAGCATATAATTGTCTTTCTTAAACAAAATACCTAGTGTTAAAGCATAACCCAAGTCAGGGATGTTACATTTTCACTGAGTGAGAAAGTATGAGTTTTAAATATTTTGCCTTCTCTTAAGGAAAGGTTCTATATAGGAGTGAGAATCACAGGCTTGAGACAAGTTTAACCCCCATTTTTGGTCACATAAGGTTAAAAAGGTTGGACTGATTAAAGATGTTCTTGGAAACCTTATGAAGGGTGGATATTTTAAGTGATGTCTATTTTAAAATGAGGATGAGACAAAAATTCACAACAAATATTAGATTGGCCATAAATGATTACTTTATAGTAAGGGTAGCCCCTAGCCAAGACACTTACTTCTTTGTGACCAAATATTTATTCCCTTGGAGTTCTAATGATCCATTTGAGGTTTATCAATCACAAAAGTGACTTTCATTATTGCTTCCAATTCTATAATCAATACAAGTATGATTATCTCAATAACCATGCCTTAGTGAAAAAAGATGGATGTGAAAAAGCATATAGGGTTGGCTATTTGTTAAAAGTTATTAAGATCAAGACTTGATGATCATTGAAAATTGTGTCCACTACTTAACTACAAATAGATCTTTATCTCTTTTCATCCTAGGCATCTTTAGTTTTCATTTTTTATAGTGGGTCGGTTTATGCACTACTACAAAAAATGCTTTTTACAACGGGAGATAGATAACAGTTCTGATGATTGTGTTGTAGTTAGCATACTTAACACAACAAGTTTGTTTTCATGTTGTATATTGTATATTTTATACAACACAAGTCATTTACAACATGCTAAACCCGTTGTAGTATAGGGGGATACTAAAACAAGTGCTAAAGTGTTGTAATAGGCTGTAGTATCACCACATAATCAAACCTATTGTAAAAGATATTAATTACACAACATATCGTTACCCGTTGTAATAGTCATATGTTGTAATAGACCATCATTAAATAACACAGACTAACCTGTAGTAATATGTATTAATTACACAACATGCCTTCACTTGTTGTATTTGGTAGATGTTGTAATAGACCATGATAATACAACATATTGAAACTCGTTGTTATATACCAAGATCACACAACAAACTCCAACCTATTTTTATATATTATATTTACACAACATGTTGTGACTTGTTGTAATATCCACACATAACAAATCGTTATAATATACTACCATTACACCACATTAACTAACCCATTGTAATATACCATTATCACACAATATGTGATGACCTATTGTAATAACTACATGTTGTAATAGACCATAGTCACACAACACGCTATAACCAGTTGTTACATGCCAAGATTATACAACATACTCTGACTTGTTGCTATATAGCCGGAACCGAGCCGAACCCAATTTCTTATCAGAGAATTTTATCAGGAACATGTAATATGATAATAATTTTTTCATATAATATTATTATCAAATATATGTCCGAGTTCCTTTTGGGATTTATGGGAATGCCACTTTTTCACTATGGGTAGATGTTTTGACCCGGAACCAACCCAATCCCAATATTATATAACACGAAATATAATCCGGAAATCAGAGAATTATTTTTTATAAATTCATTATCAAATATAGGTCTAGATTTTGTTTTGAATCTAATTTTTTCAATCGGGTTGTTTTCAATTGAGACACTAGTCGAACAAAATCTAGTTTTGAATTTGGGACCGACTTGGGTCCGGATTTAGTCCGGATATCTGAGTTTTGAAACCCGACCCGAACCGACCGATTCAATCGGTTGAACCGTCACTGCAACATACCAGAATCTAGGTTCACAACCAAATTATCTCTTTCGTAGGATCCTTTTTTATTTTGTTAGAATTATATCCTTTTTTGGTTGAAATAGATTGATTAAAAATATTTGGAGCTAAGAAAATATCATATTTCAACACATCATCTTTCATATAGAAAAAGGATTGGTTATAGACAATATTAACCATTTAACATTAATTTGAAGTAATACACATTAGATATTGAATTTTGATATCCCATTAAATAATAGATAAGTCGTTATACTCTTTTGTAGTGATAAAATACTTATCAAAGTTTGACACTAAATAATGATGGTCCATTTTACCAAAAAAAGTTAATATTTTAATACCCCTTGTCTAGTCTACTACTGTCTAAATTTTGGTTTCATTCCGATCACCTGTTGTAATAGCTATATGTTGTAATAGAACACAATCACAAAACATAGTTTAACCTATTGTTATATACCAAGATCATACAATAGAATCTGAGTTGTTGTTATATATAATTATAAAATATATTCTATGTACCCTTATTATTCAGAAAATCCCCTAGTTAAAAAATACAATATTTTCCACCCGCCTTGACTTCCTCTCTTTTTTATTTAATTATTGATGTGATGGATATGTTCTCTCTTCCGCTCTCATTCATATTCGCCATTATCAATTTAACATATGTTTGATCAACCTCTAACACCGAGTATAATTAAGTCCTTAAAATTCTCAAATATTATATGATAGACCTTAACCTCAAGACATATTTTTCTTAAAAAATAATTGTCATATCTAGCTTTGTAATTGGTGTTAGATTAATTTTGTCAAGTTTGGTCAATTCCAGATTGAGAAGTCGATGGAACAAATATGGGTCACATGTTTTGACCCAAAACTGACCCGAACCCTATTTCTTAACATAAATCATGATCATGCAATCAAATAAATATTTTTTAATATAAATTCATTATTAAATTTGGTTCTGGAGTCGGTTTTGGAATTAATTTTCTCAATATGAGTCAAGTTCAGATTCACAGGTCGGCCGAACAAAATCCAATTTCATATTTGGGTAAGCGAATTGACATTTAGACATTCTATAGATGTTTTGATAAAGACCAACCCGAACCAAATTTATTAATAGGGAATTTAATTAGGAGCTTGTAATTAGAGATTTTTTTTATACAAAATCATTGATAAATGTGGATCCATATTTGTTCCTATTTTATTTTCTCAATATGAGTCAGTTCTCAATTGAGAGGTCGATCGGACAAAACCCAGTATTGGATTTGTGTATGGGAATGACAACTACACACCTGGACGATTCATGTTTTGACCCAGAACCGATTTATCCGAACCCAATTATTTAACACTCCTATGTGATATTTTTATAGAATAATTAACAACCCTACATATATAAATCATATACATTATATACATACATAAGTTTAATTGCTACACCTGTCACATGTTAATAAAAATATAATAGCGCTAGCTGTTACACACTCGAACTTTCTTTTTTCCTTAGACACGATCAGTGCTCTTAACCCTTTCCAAGAACTCCTTGCAATATCCTCCGTGAACTGCCAAAAATCTCCGTCTCCAGATAGCCCGACTTGGCTCCTCCTCCGCCTCCTCCTCCATCACCAGGTAGCCCGACTCGGCTGCCCTATAGAGACTGCCAACACTGCCTCGCCCTCCTCTGCCAGAAAGACCTTGGTTCCCTGGAGAAGACAGTAGTGCCGCCTCCTCCTCGCCAGACAATCCGACTTGGCTCCTCCTCCATCACCAGGCAGCCTGACTTGACTTCCCTATAGAGACTGCCGACACTGCCTCGTGTAGAAATTAGCAACCATTCTTAAACACCAAATAGTTGTGCCCCACGCCCTACCATTACTTGCGAGCACTCTGCCACAACGCTTCGGAAACTGCTCATCCACGCCGCGGAAAGTGAATCAAAATTTTGAAACCCCCGCCTATAACTCCATCCCCCCCATAACAACTGCGCCGCCAACCACCCACCACTGCTTCCCTCCCATTCACCCTCCCTAAACACTCCTCTGTCCCATCAGTCCATCACCCATCCATCTCCCCACCATACCCTGTGAACCCTAGCCACTTCCCCTGCCGTCTTCTCACCGTCGCTGAACTGTCGACCCTAAATAATGGATCTCATTGACTTCCCCTGTGACGGCGACGACATCTGCATGGTCTGCAAGGCGAAGCCGACGGAGGCGGACTCACTACTTTGCACCATTTGCGTCACGCCATGGCATGTCTCGTGCCTCTCTCATACTCCCAAAAACATGGCTTCCGCGACAAGCTCGAAATGTCCCGACTGCACCCCACCACCCGAGGACGCCGTCACCGACGCGGCTCCAGCCGTGGCTACCGCGACGGGTGCGGCAACTGGTCTAAGAGCCTCCATTTGGGCGATTGAGGCCGACTCAACTCTGTCTGAGCAGCAAAAGGCGAAGAAGAGGCAAGAACTACTCGGAGGCGCTGCGACTATAGCTGATGATGGGGACGACGAGGAGGAAGATGAGGGTAAAGAGGCCAGCGAGTCTAAGAACTCGATGTTGAATCTACGGGATCAGGCGTTCAACTGCTCATTCTGTATGAAGTTGCCAGAGAGGCCTGTGACTGTAAGTGTCATCTAATTCATCCTTCCATCTATTTCCTCATACTATTTTTCTTCGATTTGTGAGTTCGATTGGTTTTTACCTTTCCAGGCCGATCTCTCCCCCCTTTCCCAGTTTTCAAATTCCCACTTCTTTTATTTCTTAGAACTATCACATAGATCTTATGGATTTTCATTACTGCACTCGCCAGTGTTTCTGGTTGTGGTCTTCATTCCGTCTGCTAACCTTTTCTAGATTATGTTAGCCAGACCAGCGTTTTTAACCATCATCCCTGTAATAAACCCCAAATACGCCACTTCCACTGATCCACACTCACTGATTGTGTTTTCTCAGTAGAACATATAGTAATCTTATCAATGTGCTCATGTTTACCGTTTGGATCATGCTAAGCTAAACTGCTTTTGCATAATTTGTCCTTAAGCATGTAGCTTGGACTTTCCATAGGAGTCATAATACTCCTGAGTGATCTCGAATAGTGGGAATACCTGAAACAATTCAGATCAGATACCAATCAACATACTCTTTACTTCATTAGAAATTAAGGTAGTAGTTGAAAAATCAACCAAATAATGAAGAAGATAATCATCAATAATATGATATGACATCCAGACGATCTACAATTTACATTTATCTTATTCCCCTCATAGTCCTTGATAAATGCAACAATTACTTCCACAATAATCTGTGGCTGCCGGTCTGCATCTCTGATATAAGAACAGTCAAATTTCAAAGATAAGTTCAAATTTGCAAATACTTTCGTTCTGAAATGATAAGGCAGAACTAAAGATAACATTACCAATATAGGAAATATTTCATTGATACACCCAGGTCATGCACTTAATACTATTTATGCCATAACTATGATACTCAAACTGAGAATCACGTGATGCAGGCATGATTGCTCTTCTTCATTTCTGTATTCTGGGGTGTAAAGAAGTGAAATAATTATTTATATCCTGACTAGGAATATGCATGCTACATAAATCATGATTGCTCTTCTTCATTTCTATATTCTGGAGGCCCAAACGACATTCACAAATTACCAAATTTTATATCCTGACTTATTTTGATGCGTAGAATCCAAATATGAAATTAGTTTTGCCTTTTGAGAATATTTAATGTGTTAAATAATTCAAAACACATTTTCTCTTTCCTCATTTATTTATGACTCTATGATTATCCAAAAATTACAAAACTTCACCTGAAAGTCATATTAAGTATGTTGAATACGAATTTGTCATTGTTTCCATTTGTTGAAGTTGTTTGTTGTTTTAAATAATGAGTTGAAAGTTTTGAACACTTTCTCTCTCCTTAATTTATTGTCTCATCAAATATTTTCCAAATTGATTCAAAATTCATCCAAAGGTCTATTTTAACATGTAGAACATGAGTTTATCATTATTATACTTTTTTGAAGACTTTTATTATTTTATTTAATTCATTTAAATTTCATCACTTATTTAACCTTTTAATTTATTAGAGGCATCTAGAAACTTCCTAAAAATATAAAACTTGGCCTATAAGCAATAATAAAGGTGGGGAACCCGATTTTGGCATTAATTAATTTTTTTCAACATATATTTAATATTTTTAGTCTTTAAATAATTTTCTCTCTCCTGAATAAAATAAAATGTTAAACATTGACCAAATTAAATGCAAATTTGCCCAAAGGCTTATTTTTATGTTTATATTACGAATTTGGAGTTATGTTCCCGATTTTAAACATTAGATATTTTATTTCACCTTATTAGCTTATTTCCCATTATCTTGTAATAAAGGCTTTAATATATTTATTTATTATCCAAATTAGATGATACTTGGCCATTAAGTATCTTTTAAGTCAAGAAAACGAATTTGCATATCAAATTATATCATGGTTTCCTATTTGGGATTTTTAGAACAATATATTCCACATTATCTCCTTTTATCCATTATATCCCATATTATTTCCAATTATTACATTTATCATCTCCTTTATCTATATTTCGAGATTTCCTTTCTTTTTCATATTCTAAAAAGCACTAGAAAGGTCTAGGATGAATTTATTTATTCTTTTTATCACTTAAGTGGATATTTTGCATATTTGACCCATTACTAAGCTTCCACTGAGGTATTTGTGCATAAACCCAAATATTGGAACAAATGTTCATTAAACCATCATATTGTCCATAAATTAAATAGAAAGACCAAAGATGATAGAAATGAAAGGAAAAGATGGAAAAGAGGACCAAAAAGGCAAAATGCCCAGAATTTAGTATGTTACATGGGGCTTCTTCCCTGTGTTCACTGCCATCTTAACTTTTCCACAACAAAGAGCCATGTTAAATAAAGAACAATCAGTGGATATTCTTACAAATAAGTATTCTTACATTGTTCTTCACCTGCTTCCAAATTCGATAAACCCCAAGTCCCCAACTTTTTTTTTGAAGTTAAACAGACAAATTTCATTATGGAGGAGCCATACGACATCTACATGAGGAGAAAAATAAACTAAAGGACCACACAAAGATCAAGAACACATACAAACCACCATAAAAACTCATATCAGAATTTGATAAGAACAATGATGTATAGATCCCTCTTCTCCTTCACTGGCTAATGCATCTTTCTATGAGGAATACCTTCAACCTGAGTATGTATATGTGGTAGAATATCTACGCTAGATCGGTGTTCCAAAAGGATATTGTCCCCACACTTGCTGCCATACAACACAACAACAAAATTGACCGATCTTGGGTTCGACATCTACAAGATAGTAATCTCACACCAAAGTACCAAACATGACTCCTTTGAGAGACTGACATAGCACACAGGCTCAGATTGGGAAGCGATAGGTAAATTACATGCATGAACCCTCTACGTTGTAGCTGTCCAAAGCAACTATCAATAAGGGAAACCTTCAATCTGCACGAGCCCCTGAGGATATCAGAAAAGGAGGTAGAAGTCAACCAACAAAGATCACCAACTCATACATGCTTAAGCCCACCAGAATGACGAGAGTTCGACTAGAACTACAACCAGATAGACGCCTACAAAAAAATGCAACAACGCAACAAAGAAAGCAAAGAAGATAAAGCAAAAACTCACACAGACAAAAGACCAAACAGATAGAGTGCAACCCAGGCATTGGGCGGACTGACGACGAAAAACCCAGAAGGTCAAGTGCAAATAGAAGGGGGACCTTGGTGGGTGAAAGGTGGGGGGTAGGAAAAGTGCGAGGAACCCCACCACCACTCCCAAACCACCTCAACATCCCCTCCACACTCAAGCAAAAGCTTGAGGAGGACGAAGAAGGTCGCAGGGTGGAAGCACCCACACCAGGAAACAGGCCCCGCTTGACCCCTTCACCTGCAACAAAGATTCGAGATTTTCTAAGCCCACCGCCCAACTGAAGGGCACCGCACAGACAAAGAAGAAAAGACCAATCTAAAAACAAAAATGGAAGAGAGGAGGGACTCGCCCTCCAGGGAGAAGCCGATCGGGGGTCAGACTCTTCGTGCTCCGCCGCACAAACTGGATCCAGAGAGATCACAGGCTGGAGGTGAACGACCAGTGAAGCGAGCTCAAAAGCTGGGACACCAGGCGTCAGCAAGTCGGGGAAGACATCGCCCAACAGAAAGAACGTGAACCTAGATGACGAAGCTCCTCAGGAAGACGAGTAGGAGGATGCGCCCTGGGGGAGAAAGGAGCAGCCAGCCGGCCTCCCCCTCCCCCAAGCGGGGATCGATCGCCTAAGAAGCCCTAGAAAATCGCCAGAGCGGCGTTGTTGAACTCCAGTGCCCCCAAGTCCCCAACTGATCACACAATATATTCCCTGTTCCTTGCTCCTTGTTCCTTCAACCTCTCTTCCTTTCTAATGCGGATGACATTGCTGACTGATCCATATGTACACGACTTTGTCAACTAGTAACTACTATAGGCTGTTAAATTGCAATGCAATATGATCTCCGAAGTTGTTGATTTGTTCTTTTCTCTTCCGTGCTAATCCTAAATGATCCAATGCTCACTAGATAAAAAACACCTGTTGTCAATGTAAAAGTTTTACCTTGATGATTGTGAACGTACACCTACTGAAGTGCAACCACTTCTAATACTGAAAGTCTGAAATCATGTATCTAATCTTAATTTAATATGTACTCATATGTGTTCTGTTGTCTTGATCAGTACCATGGTTTGACCAGTAGGATACCTTACTTTTCATTGTTATGATAAGTACCCTGTTACAGTTAATTGGCTGATTGACGTGTATAGTTAATCAGTTAATTGTCCCTCTTCCTTGTTGCTTGTTCCCTTACTAATAGCCTAATGCTATCACTAACTGATCCATATGAAAATGGTTGTTGTTCTAATGCTATTAAATCATCTATTGTAAATGTACACTATAATTTATTAGATATGCTACTCAAAAAGTTATAATGCAAACCTGATAACAATCTCCACGGCATGCAACACATTTATAATACAAATTGCGGTCAGCCTAATGAGTGACCAATCAAATAACACAAGTTACCATTTGTAACGAAGAAACATTTACCCCATTGGCTGCTTCAGGTAGACGATCCTTGGGAGTGCTTGTAGAAGGTACTACATTTTTAAGCATAGGTTTTCCATCTAACCGTCTTGTAGAACCAGTGAAAGGGTTACATTTGGGTCCTATGTTTTCCAGAGCTTCTTAAACTTTAGATGCCTTACTAACAGGAGTGGGAGCAGTAAGGCGCTCAGGTTATATAATGTGCTTGGTTTCTATAATGTCTATGTAGTATTTTTTATTGTTATAAGCTACCATGATACTATCGCCAGTTGTCAAACATGAGTAGTTCTTGAGAGTTGTTTCCAAAATAGCTTTGGGGTTTGATATATCTAAAAAATCTTTCGTGTGAGGCTGCAGTTTAACAAAGGTTCCTTTTGGAAGGGTGGCATTCTTCACTCTTACAAAATCCCCCTCTTGCAAGAGCAAATTTTGCATCATCCAGTATGGCATATAAACCACACCTTCTTGAACAATGAACCATGCCTTTTTCACTCTTATAGCATTTTTTTTTTGAGAAAGTCACGAGGCATTTTATTCATCCCACCCTCCTCACGTAGGCAAACATATAGATCTACAAACATTAACATTACTTGTCAAATGAAACATGGTAGCACTACTACCATTACAATGTAATTCAAATCTAACCAAATCTAAAACACAACTTGGGGCAGTAGGGTAGGCACATCTACCATGGGAGTTTTTCATGTGGAATTTAGCTAGGTCGTCTGTGACTTGGTTGGAACTCCTCTTAACAAAGTGGATTTCCACGGACCAATCCTTATTAAGATATCTTCTTATGCTGGTGAGGGTGGTTGCGTAAGAAGGAGCTTCCTGTATAGACTCAGTAGATAGGTTCACTGCATTCTTACATTCAGATTCAATATGAAACTTTGTGACTTCCACTTTAGCCGCCAGCTCTAAAGCAAACTCAATGGCCATAAGTTCAGTGTGCAGAGTTGACTTGGCATTCAACGTGCTAGTTTCCGCAAAAAATCCATCTACCGTGGTCATCTCGGACAATAGCGACAACTGCAGCTTTACGTTTTGTCACAATAGCATCAACATTTATCTTTAGAAATCTAGGAGGGGGAGTTGACCACCTACATTCAGGTTGATCCAAGCAATGTTGATCATTGTTATAAGCCATATTGATTAGCTCGATTCTCCTTCTAATCTGAGTCACTTGTTGGTGTGGCTCGATGATTGTGCCTTCAAATACCTCAATGTTTCTGCTGTTCCATATACTCCAAGCAGCGGTAATCATGGAACTGCAGATCTCATCTTTGGATTTCAAGATGAGGTTAGTCCATTTTTGTAAATTTGTAGTGTAGAAATTAGCAACCATTTGTTCAGCTTTCAGGCTTCTCCAAACCTTTACAACCTTATCACAATCCCATAGAGCATACAAGAGATTCTCCTCTGCCTTGGTGCATCTCAAATAGATTCCATCACTACTCATGTTTCTCTGTACTCTCTTACGGTGGGTAAGAAGATTATTGTGGTAGACAAGCCAGAAAAAAGTCTTTTGCTTCTCCGGGATTCTGGCTGTCCAAAGTTTGTCCCAATAGCCTGTGATCCTCATGTTGTTGGCTTCGCGAATAACATTTGATGGGAACCGGACCTTCCGCCCAGATGCGTGTGCTGCTCATCGTCCTCCTCCACCTCTTTATCCTGCCATTGCTGCTTTCTGATCACCTTCTTGGTTTAATTGCAGAGTGTCTATAATATGTATAAGTAATTTTCCATTAGTAGAAGAGATAGAGCTCTGAGATTTGGTCTCTATGTTTGGTTCGCCGTTGTTTTTATTTGGCAGAACCACCGAGGTCTTTCTCTTGCATTGTAATCATAATTATGATAGTTATAATCAATAACTATTTGCATAAGATGCTTGATTCTATGCGTATGCTTGGCATAGAATGATAGGAACGTTCTGTCTGAAAATAGATCTAGGAGTTGAAATGTGGACTGGTTTTGACAAGAATTACCACCCATAGAAATGCTGGTATGAGTTAACTCTATAATTGGCATGTATCAAATATCTACTGATGTCAATACATCTCCCTTAATTGATTGAGTACTTATCATTTGTGATTAGATTAGATTCCATAGCAATTGGATTTTAGTTAGCTTTGTTAATGGACGACAACTTGGTTTTAGTTGGATATTCACACATAAGTATCCTCACTTTGCTGAATGACTTGTTTATATATATGTCTTGTTTAACAGGTTGAATGGAATAGCCTTATTTAAGTTTTGACTACACCAAAAAATTCTTTTGCTGGTTTTTGAAGTCTAGGTATTGCCGTGAACAAGAAGAAGCGATAGATTTTATTGGGGTTTTAAGCTCTAGGTACTGTCGTGAACAAACTAGATCTACGGGAATATACATGCTTTTTTAGTCTAGGTACTACTGTGAACAAAAGAGATTTACGTGTTTTGCTGGTTCTCTAAGCTCCAACTACAGTTGTGAATAAAAAGAATATGCGGGTGTTTACGGATTTTTGAAATATGTAGTTTCGGGTCGGGTTTTTTCAGGTCAAGTAGTTTGCGGGTTTTGAGTGTCAGTATATTTTTGGGTTTGAGTTTTCTCTCACAGTCTTTAAAGTGGTTTGGGTCGGGTCTGGAAAAACTTGGCCCGTTGCCATGCCTATTTCCTACTCCAAAGTAATGAAGGCAATTGAGGATCACCTGCATTTGTTCTTTGGAAGCTTTCACAAAAAGGATGATATCGTCTGCGAACGTGACATGTGAGATTCTAGGGCCTTTGTTTGACAATTTAATGGGACTCCACCTACCTTTGTTGACCTCCATATTGATAGCGTGACTAAGTATCTCCATACAAAGCACAAAGAGGTAGGGGGACAATGGATCCCCTTGCCTTAATCCCCTCTCTCTTTGAAAGTGTCCAGTAGTTTACCATTCCAAGCTATATTTATAGTTCCTCCAGTAATAGAGTTCATGGTGTACTCGATCATATTAGGCGGCCATCCAGCTTTAGTAATTGTGTCTCTAATGAACCGCCACTCTTATAACATTTTTGATTCTGTTTACACATACCTTTTATTAAGTTTTCTGGCTATTTATACCTTTCCATCCTCTTATTTGCTAACAAGTTCTCACAATTATTTGGATAACAAATTAATATTTATTTTGTATAGTGTCCAAAGAAGCTGAACAATACAGATTGCGGGTATTATGTGCTCAAGTATATGAAAGAAATCTTTGATGCGAGAAATAGAAATATTCCTAAATGTGTAAGCTACTTATCATTATATTCTTTTAGTTTGTTCAAATTTCTAAATAAATTGAAAAAATCACAATATATTGATATATTTGTCATATGATTGTAGTATTATTCGAAGTATATTTGTCATTGCTTCAACCAAGAATAAATCGATGAGGTCCGAAATGAGTGGGCGACATGTGTTCTTGAGCACACATAAGATTATGTGACATGTGGGGGAGACATTTGTTCTTTAGCATAGACCAATGTGTGAAACTTTTTTAGTTAGTTTTTAGTTCGATTCTAGAGTGGATACTCAATACTTTATATTATTGAATCATTGTATGGATGATTTAATATTAATTAAATTTAGTACGAGTTTCTTTCAAGGTTTGATGGATTTTTTTTCCAACTATGTGTTTGTTTGTGAAATGAAAAAGTATAATTGCATATTTATTATAATTTAATAATAATATGGTTAATTTGATCAATACAATTGGTTCGATATATGACCTATCAAACTCTAATCAAAGACAATAGTTAATGATATGTTGTAAAAGGTATGATTCTACAAAAAACAACACATGTTGTGTTATCCACAGCTATTACAACAGGTTTGTCAGGAAAAAATACACCTATTACAACAGGTGTTTCTAGTGAACTACAACATGCATAACATGTTGCATAAGTTGTGTATATTACAACAGCCACACACCATGTTGTCTAAACAATCCTATTACAACAGTTAAATGTATGGAAAGACAACATACTCCAACTGTTGTATAAACATGTATATTACAACAGTTGTACTGCATGTTGTAATAGACCTACCTATTACAACGGGTGTGTTTAGTGAAAGACAACATGCTTCGACTGTTGTATAATATATATTACAACATGTGAAACACATGTTGTAAAAAGTACCTCTATTACAACGGGTGTGTTTAGCGAAAGACAACGTCGTTCAACTGTTGTATAATATATATTACAATAGGTACTTCACATGTTGTGTAAAATACCCATATTACAACAGGCCATTCCTTAAAAGACAACATGTTTTAACTGTTGTATAAAATACATCTATTACAACATGCGATCACATGTTGTGTAAAGCACCCCCCATAAGACCACGCGATCTAATACAACGGTTAACACCTATTTTAAATTCAGAAAAGGAACTGTTGTAAAAAGCATTTTCTGTAGTAGTGATGGTCAACACTAAAACCCTTAAAAAGGCACAATATGAGTATTTTTCCCATCTAGGATAGGGCTTTGTTTGATGAGTGTTAGACATGTTCCCAGATTTAAGGTCTCCTTCTAGCCAACGATTGTATTGGTCAACTATCTGACCTTTTAGAGTATTTGGAAATTCTTCAAACAAACTAAGAGTAGGTATCTAGTGATCATCTAGTAAAAAAGGTTGCCTCCATGATGTGTTCCTTAACTGACTTATCATTTGTTCCCTAGAGTATTAGTGAGGTATTATCCCTGACTCTCTAGTTCTCTCCTTGATTTGAGGATGATTAACGATATCAGAAATATCCACTTTGGCATGTGAGTAATGATTTAGGATCATAAAAATGTTCTAGCAATTTGATTCATTTTTAAGTTATGGTGCGAGATTGATGAAAGATTTGAAAATTAGTTGTGCAATTTTGGTTCAATTTTAGGCCATAAGCTAGGATCATCAGAGATATGAGAGTGAAAGTAGGGTAATGGCCTAGTTTTAGGTCATCTCATACCATCAAAAGATTAGAGTTTGATCAAAGAGTTATTTCTTTTGTCAAATGGGATCATTTTTTAGCTTTTAAGCCAAGATCTGGAATCTTATGTTTTTTTATATTATTTTGGATGTTTTTGTGATTTGTTTTTCAATTTTTAATAAGTTTTAGAAATTCTGTTAAAATCCAGGAATCTATATGCAAGTTTCGTAAAAGTTTATTTTCTTAAAAGGAGGGTAAATGGGAGGGGGATGAGTATGCTTCTCATTTCACACTCACCTAAGCTACAATGACATGTAGAGAATCAACTCATGCAAACAATGACGACAATCATAGTGAGGAGAGAGAAGGTTGCACCATATATTTGTGATGGTTTGCCAAACTTGACCCAATGAATCATTGAGTTCCACTAGCCATCCTTGGTAGCATGACAAGAAGTGCATTTTTGGTGGCGATAGGGCTTCAAATCATTTATTGTTGTGGCATTTTTGTGTAGATTTTAGCTACATCATATCTGAGAAGGTATAACTTTCATTTTTCACTTTAGTTTGGCCATTTTGGCCTTTAGTGGAGAACTCTAAATTTTAATATCCCTATGTTCTTTGTAGTCGAGAGATTGAATATAGGCTGAACTTATATTTTGATTTATAATTTGACTAATTTTGTTGTTTTCATATTTTCTCTTTCATCTAATGTCGGATTGAGCCGACAATCAAGTTCTTGTACAAAGCTTACATCATTGTCTTCATGATGTTACATACGGAGGATCATGATTGGCACTGTTATAACCTAATTTTCACTTGTATTTTACTTAGTTGAAATGTAATTATTTCAATAAAGGGGACATATTGGAAATCTGTGTGTATTGTTTTAAAAGTATGGTTTTCTCTTACAAATTTTCATTTGTTATGGAGTTCATGCTTTCTATTGTTTTTATTGATCCAATAATGGATATAAGGGAAAAGGAAGAGAAGAAAACCCAATATTAAGAAAAAGGCAAAGGATGATTGATAATAAGTAATGAGAAAATGTACACGTGCACATGCACGTGACTTATTATATATGTTTAATTTCTATCAGATAACAATTATATATTTGTTATATAATTAAATCAAGAAAAAAATTACTCTTTATATTTAAAAAAAATTATTTGAAAATAATAAACACACATGATTCGTGCACTATCAAATTTAGTATTAGATTTCACAAGTAGATTAATATAAAAATGATTAAATATAAATTTAAATGTTTGAAATTTTTATGTAAAAATCATAGAAAAAATCACTTGGTATGACTTATTATTCTTGATTGTGTTTAAAAATTTTGTAAGGTGCGGCTGGATCACTTTTTTAGAGAGAGCTAATGCTTGTTGGGTATTTTGGTTCTACAATACCTGCTAGTGTTGAGTACTCATGTGGTACACCCTCGAGCAGGGATGAAAGTCGGCCTCTCTCCATCGAATTAAATTAGCCAAAGGTTGGAAATAATAACTACGTAGCGTTTAAATGGGGCATATGTATAATTCACAAACGTAGTTTTGTGTTAATTAAAAGAAAGCGAATACAATGTTTTAGTTGAATCATGTAACTATAATATAACGTATGTCATCTTTAAATAAACACAAATTCCACTAGAGCTTCCGATCTGGTTGTTAAAATATTATTTTATACATTTTGTAATAAGAATTATAGATCATTTTTTTCTTTTTTATCCACAACCGTTTTTATTAAGATATATGAAGGATATTGTACACGTGCACATACACGTGTATAAAATACATGCCAATTTCTATTTAATAATTTTAAATCTAGTTAAAAATAGTTAGATAAAATGATTTTTGAAATGAATCAACGATCACGAATCAAGAGTCATAGTTATTATAATGTTATAATTGTAATTTTCAAACTTATGGTCGGACAGTATATTTTATTAGTTTTTTTAATACTATAATATTTTAGTAAATATATTTCAATATATAAATAATTTTGTTTTAAAAGGTATAGATATTCTTTTCGTAAAAATTGTGTACCACCAAAAAGGTAATCTTCTACTTGGGATCAATGTTTTTTTAATTAAGATACCACTGACAAGGTAACAATATAAATCACTAACTGCTGTGAGTAGATGGACATGAAAAGAGAGTTAAAAAAAGCAATAAAGTGTAAAGAAAGTTAGATGAGTAATTGACGACATCACTGTCCGTCATAGATATAGAAATGAAAAAATAAGCACACAAAGGCTAACAACTACATTCACATAAGATCCAAATGGTTTCTATGGGTCAGTCAACCCATGCGGCAAATGATAACATATTCAATGATGGAATATGACACTAAATGTTGCACCAAAAATGACGATAAAAAAATATAACTGCGATCACATTAACTCTTTCTTATGCTGCAATATCTTATCTCTAATAGCAGGATAAATTAAATTTACATGAGAATTTCAACCGAACAATGGACTGTAAAATATATAAAATTAAGTAAAAAGAATTGTGTCGATCTATGAGAGTGAAGAAACAATTTTAACAGTAGTAATCTAAACCATGAATGTTAAATAGTACAACCAACTCATTAACTGCTGCCACTAAATTAAATCTTACTACCAAGGTGATAACTTTTTAATACTCACAATCAACATCCAAAAATCATATTGATTGTTGTTGGTGTCGCATGGAACCGATGTTGTGCTGGGCAACATATAATTTAGATTCTTAATATGCCCCTTCGGCCCACAACACTCTACGTAGTTGCACCTATGCTTCTGAGTTTTGACGCACCTCCCACCTTTAGAACACCTTGCTTCTTGTTTTGCTCTTTGTTAGCCCTCCGAACATCAAACAACCAAACGCGCACCCGTAAGCTATGACTCTTACACGTAGCTCCTTAATATTGCTCTGCTCCCGGCTCTACATGCTCCCGTCATCGCTAATACTACGCCACATCTCCTGTTGAGTTGCGGACATATGTTACCAGAAAGTAGAAGAAAAAGAAAATTAAGTGTCCTTAGGTGGTTCTTGATCCTACCTGGTGATGCCCCCAGCAACGGACTCACATTGAATACAATCAGAGTAGCACGTTGATGGCCCTACTGACTGCGATTTGTTGTTGGATCGAAGAAGATTGTAAATATAGGCTTTTTCTCTTACAACATCATGAAGTGCCAAATTCATTGATGGCATTGACGAATATAAATGAAAACGCACAAAGAAATTTGAGAAGAAAGGGAGAACATATACTGGCATGCCTGACAGTTTTGATCGGACTTCAGAACTTACAGTCCCAATCATGCATGTAGATATTATTATTTCGCGAGGTCAAAATTTCCACCTTCTGTTGAAAAGCAGAAAGTAGATCCTTTGCACTCGCCTACCAGATTAAAATGGTTCTTGACTGCAGCAAAGCATCGGTGGTGATGTCGGATGATTCATCTAACAGGAGAAAGATTCCTATTCCGGTACCTTTCAACTAATTAAACTATAAGCCATGGTATTTACCATGCAATTCGCAGTGTTTTGAAAAGACTAGACAATTCGCAGTGTTCTGAAAAGACTAGTGAACAAATACCATGCAATTCACAGTGTTCTGAAATGTGCGGGGAGAAGACTCGTCTGTGAAAGGGTTCCTACGGTAAAAGATATTTGTGTTGGTTGTTTGAAAGAAGAGAATTAAAGAACCGTTTCCGTAGGATGGAGAAAGAAATTCTGAATTAAAGATAATAAAAGTTAATAGAAGAGTGTGAGAATAAATATTTGTAGGAGTAAAATTCCTTAAAAAAAAGGAGAGAAGAGAGTGAATAAAGAAGAACGCAACATCAAACTTGTTCTATAATAGTATAGATAAGAAGGAATAGAAGATTGCTATTATTATGGAAAGATAAGAAGGGTAAGCGTGGATAAAGGATAGAGGATGAGGAGAGTGAGGTGGGTAGGTGGTAATGAGCTAATTCGACGGACGGTTTCCATGACGTGTAACAAACAGGCAACAACCTAACCACTATTCATCTTTTCGGACTTCAAGAGAATGTGCGTTTGAAGAAAGTTGTAACTGAATATAAAAAAAAATGGAATCGTCATGAAACTCGTTTTATTTCTTTCCTGCTGATATCTCTTTGACGGTAAATTTTATTGAGTTTGATAAGTTGTGTGACGAACAGTTAGAAAGGACAATCTTATCAGGAAAAAAAGGAACACAAACCCGTTAACTTATGGGAATCAAGAATTATCTTTCCAGCACGTTTTAGGCCATTTCAATCTTTATGGAAAGAGAGTGTGGGTTTGAAGAAAGTGGTAACTGAATATGGAAAATAAAATTTGTCAAAAAACTCATTTTGTTTATTGTCTGATCGAGATCTCTTTGTCTGTCAATAGCATGGTAATATACCACAGATATATATTCCAAATATAGAATCTTTTTTTTGGCCCTTTACTTATGTGCATGGCATGACAGCCGTTGGATCCGAGATCCAACGGTGACGATATTGTCACCTATCTCAGTCAGATATGGAAACAGGAACCCAACTTTGGCAACTTTTCAGATCGATTATGTCGCGAATTAATGAACGAACAGATTGGGAAATTAGTCCATGGGTTTTTGGAGCAAGAATCACACCAACCATCACCAATTTTGCCTAAAGTGGAGGACTCTAGAGGATTCACCCAATTGCATAAAGCAACATGACTGACCCTTGACCCAAGGGGCTATATAAGGGCATGAGAATCTGATGCAAAGGCACCATCCTGTTCATGAGACTCTGTGAGATCTAAGACTTGCTTCTCTACCCCCAATTCCACTGAAAGCCCTACTGCCCTCCTCTCAGATACCTCCCTGTGTAGCTAGAGGGACCTTCTCACCGTTCTCCTCACCCAAACCATCTCTAAGGCAATTGAAGGTGTCATCATCTTCGGTGGGTCGAGAATGAGGGGGTGACATCTTCGCCTGCCACTGAGAATACCTGGTTTTCAAAGTCAACTTTGGAGTTGACCGATGACACACGATAGAAGATTGGACAGAGGTTGAAGATGAACCTCTGTGAAAAGTCTGCTTTACCCCCACTCTCTCTTCAGAACATGTAAGACCATTATGGTCTATTCCCCCTTATTTCTATCCGCCTAGAGTAAAGCCACACATGCTCACTCAGGCTAGGTGGTGCGAGCCCACTAGTCGTCCCAGCCTAGTTGGCAAGGCCGGGGTGGGGCGTGCTGCCTAGGTGGCGGCCTATGATTGTTCCATATGTATTTAATTTGTAAAAATGATAATAAATCATAGGATGATCCAATGATGGAATATAATATATGAAAAATGATAAAAAAATATGAGGAATGTAATAAAAATATAAAAAAGATCTAGATCTGCATCTAGTTCAAAAAGTACCCAAAGGTGCAATCTTTAGTATGGTTAACACATAAGAACCTTAATTTCTAGGTTTTGATGATCTTAATGTGTTCAATTGATCTTAATAATCAAATATTGATCTTTCGAATAAAAAGGGTAACTTGGATCTAATTTATAATAACTCATAATTTGATGAATTAGAGTTTCCTTGAGATAAAAAATGCATATGATGTTATGTTTAGGGTTTGTAAACCAAAAGGCATGAAAAGTGATAGTTAAGGTTTGGAAAGCTAAAATCCTAATGAAACCCTAACTTGGAACTCAAGTCAGTCTTAATGGTAGATTTTAGATAAATAATAATATATGGGTATTATGCTTTATTTTCAGGGTAGTTTGCTGATGGATTTCTCTTGTTACCTTTTTGCTTGGACTTCAAGTACTTCTAAGAAAGGTATGTGGTGATGCCTATGACTATCCGAATTAGTGTGCTAATGTTTATTGAGGATTGTTGGATTGATTGAAAATTAAACAATTGGATGTTTATTTATTTTCTACAACCTATAAAGTCACTATGGATACTACAATATAGAGAAATAACTTTCTCAAGCCCACAATATATCTATGATTAATATGCATGCATGATGATTGTGTAAAGCACCCCCAGAGAGTGGGTTGGCTAATGAATACTCCAAGAGAGAGAGAGAGAGTATGATACCATGAATACCCCCACTGAGTGGGTATAGTTGGAAATCACCCCCAGTGAGCGGGTAGAACACACAAATACTCCTAGAGAGTGAGTATGGAAAGATTGGGTACCCCCAGTGAGTGGGTATGCCACAAAGACTAAGGGTTGAGAAGTTATAATGAAAATGTTAGTTTTGTTTCTGTAACAAAAAATGTTGTGAATATGTTGTTACAACTAGATGTAAACATTTTGTTTCCCCCACATACAAGCATAACTTGTAATACTCACTGAGTTTTATTTCTCAGCATTTTAGGATAATTTCCTATCATTTCTACAAGTATGATCAAATATGGACATCCAGATAAGAAGGCACCAAAAGAAAAGATTTAATGTAATCCTAGAGGATTTAGATAGTTAGTCTTTACTTCATATTACAACCTTTAGAAACCCACATTATGTAACTCCTTAGTGGAGAGTGTAACTTATATTCAAACTCATTCAATTTTAGTGAAATTTATTAATTATTTTTTTGTTAATTGGTAAACCATAGATCATGTATTAGAGTAATGGTTGTTGCCCTCTTCATTCAACTTAATTGTAGATAATAGGGGGAGGGGTTGTTATAGGCACAAGGTGGACCTTTTCATGGATTATCAAGATGTGGGCTACAACATGAGGATTGAGGAGTGCCCACGGTATTCATTGTAGTTTGCTTTGTAGTGTTCATATCTAAATATGAAGATTTAGATCTACATTTGATACAAGCAAGCATAATAGGTATGAGCATGATCGTGGGGGAGCTACTCCCACCTGAGAGGTTTTGAGATCATATGAGAATGTTGTGGATGAACCTGCTTTACTGAGGCTGTTGCGTGGGAAATGAGGTATAACTTGGAAACTTTGCATTATGTTATTTTCTTTGCATTTGTGGAACTTGAACCAAGATTTTCACAAGTGCAAACAATTATTTGACTTTGTCTTCTACTTCATATCTTGAGGGTCTTGTATTTTCAAACGTGTACCTATGGAACCATTAGAATGAGTTGGACATGTTGTATAATAGTTTAGCTTCCAAAGATCTAGATTTTCTTGAGGGGGTTAGTTTTGGTAGTATTTTTTGGTGTGGCATAGTTGATGGGCACTACCTCCTAATTCTAATTGAGAACTTTCTTCCCGAAGACTAGTAGTTTTCACTTTGCCTTTGATGAGATGGATATAATCCCTGGTGAGTTTGTCATGGTCATAGGGTTAGGGATTGGTGGGATCCCCATCCTGTAACATCCCTGACCTGGGTTATGCTTTAACCCTAGGTGTTTTGATTAGGAAAGATGATTATATGCTTAATCTCATCTTGTGAAAAGTAATTAAGGCTCAAAAGGAACCTATGTTTCAATTTTTGTCCTGTTTGAACAATGTTGAAGCAATGTTTGCTTATTTTGGACTAAAGTGCAAATTACCCAAGTTGAGGAGTTAAATTGCAAATGTTGCATGATAATATGTTCCTCTGATGTTGATACATAATAAGAATGAATATGATGTAGTGGTATGGTTTCCACAAGCTTGGACACCAAGATTAAGCTTGTAAAGCAATCCTTGTGCATTAAAACCTAGTTTTGGTGTAATGTGCAATTTACCCAAAATCTAGGGTTCAATATGCAAATTACCACTTCAACAAGGTCCCTAATGTTTCTTAGCATCATTTAGAGCAAAGAAAATGAGAGGGACTCCTCATTTGAATTAAGTTGTAGGAGAGAGAATCTTGACATTAAAATAATCAAGAATAATGCCTAATTGAAACCCTAATTCGATTTAGGGCAAAAATGAATAAAAATAATTGAAGGGATTTCAACCAAAATGTTTTGGGTTGATTTTGAATAAGGATTGACGTTCCTTTAACAAGATAAAGAACGAAAATATCTTAAGTAGGTGAAATTCCACTCACCTTTTTATAAAGAAAAGTAATATCCACTCACATGTGGGATATTATATTATAAGCATTAATGTGCTTAATTTGCTTTTCTTTAAATTGAGGATAATGAAGGTGAATTAAAGGAAAGGAAGGTGCCTCGTACCCAAGGTAGTTGAGGGGGAAGAGGCGGCCACTTTATTGGGATTAATTGGATTTTTATAAGGCATTTTCTCTCTCATCAATTTCCTTATAAAAGTGCCATTTCCAAGCCCAAACCAAGGCCTTTTTCGGATTTTCTTCTTCCCCTTGCTTGCAAAACCGACCAAGGAGCTAGGGAGGAGCAGGGAGAACGTCCCCAACCTGTGGATAAGCCCTTGAACTTCGTTCTCCATGATTTCATGGTGGAAATCGAAAATAAATTATGGATTCCTTCTTATTTCGATCTCCTCTTCAACCCTAGCCAATTTTTACAATCAAAAGCTTGAGGACGAGCCTAGGGGGAGTTGCAAGAGCTTCATCCACCATTAATGGCGTGATATTCGAGATTTGGAGCTCAATTGGAGGCGGGTTTTATAACTCAAACCCTTAAACATTGCTATTGCATCAATTCTCTTTGCTTTGTTGATTGATTTCTTCAATTTTATACACTTTTGTTTCTTTGCTGCAAATTCCATCAAGAACTGTCACGCCCCAATCTCACATTAACCAAAAAACACGAGATTAAGACGCGAAAGGATGGGATTTACACATAAGCAAACCACTCTTTACTTTTATAACATTTTAAAGACATTAATAGGATAATCTGATTTACGCTGTAAAATGAAACTAAACAAACTGCGAAAGCATCTTTATTAAACTGTCTAACAAAATAATCAGAGTCTACAGCATATTACATTGTCCGACTTAAAACAAAGCATAACAGATAATTTACATCTTTATACACATTCACTCTCTCACTCACACCTTGTCCCAAAGATCGAGGGGAAAGGACTAAGAGACCTCTAACTACTAACTACGAACCTTCTATCGACTAGGCGTAAGGATAAATCGATCCTTCTGATTTCCTGCTGCTGATGATAACCTGAAAATGTTTTGAGTAGAGGTATGAGCCTACTCGCTCAGTGAATAGTATTTCACTTAGCTATCACTAAACAACTCATCAGGTTTATAATATTGAAATTTAACATAAATGCAGAACTAAGCAAGGCAGTTCTAAATACATAGCAGATATACAGATATTAATCGCATTTCTAAGCATCAACAGATAATTCAGGTAAATAAACAGTTATATAAATTTACTGTGATCCTACAGGATTACTTATTCATATTATTATTATGCCCTAAATATATGCAGTGTACTCTGCATATAAAGATCCGCAGCAAGTTCATGCTATGGTCCCACCGTACAAGACTTAGCGACACACCCGGGAAATGCTAAGTCTGACTGCTGTCCTGGTCTGCACAGGACTCTCAGGCACTCAAGGGCCTCAGGCACTCAAGGGCCTCACTGTACTCTCAGGCGCTCAAGGGCCTCACCGCAGGTCCTAGGCACTCAGGGGCCTCTCTGCAGTATTCTAGTACTCTAGACTCCTCCTCTAACCCGAGTACACAGGCGGGGAGCCTCACCGGGTTACCTTCGTGACACAAGCACGAATGGTGTTGGATAACCCGCATTTCTTTTTCCCAGTGCCATTGTGACACAAGCACGATTGTTGTTGGACACTGCCTCTCTTTCCTCGTTTGTCCGTGACACAAGCACGGATGATGTTGCAACACGAGTTTCACCCCTAAGTTGCAGATACCTCTTAGGGGTTCTACGGTGTTAGGGCACCTAAGTCTATTAACCAATTAACAATTAAACATATAAACAGGAATATCACATTTCATGCATATTGCACAATCTGAATAACACATGGAGCAAATATACATCTTTTATCATCATTAAACATGATTCAGTATCCTTTATCCACTTTCGATGCTAAACATCTATTTTTAAATCATCACATATATTGCAAGTATAATACAGGAAATTTCATCATTTTCACTAAGCATATTAAGTATTTCAAGTTCCAATGAAACTAACAAACTCTATTGTATGTACTACGCTGTTTAGAAGTTATACTAACTGATATAGAAGCAATTAAACATTTAAATTGAGTTAAATAATGATTTCTAAATGAACTACTACTCACCTACTTCGGTGTGTTCGTATACACCGAAAAACGTCCACAACCACGCCTAATTCTTCCCTTTACAACAGAGTGCACGCCGTGCACCTGGGCTGTATGCCGTGCACCTTCAGTGCACTTTTATTCTACTTTTCTGCAACTTTGCACGCCGTGCAAACCGATTTGCACGCCGTGCACCTGGGCAGAAACTCGTTCCGCTATCTGTAACTTTGCACGCCGTGCAAACTGATTTGCACGCCGTGCAACCTGCGCAGAAACAGAAAATTCATTGAAAATGAACTCGATCAAAAACTAAGTCTTGGTTTAAGCTATGGATTCTAATTCTATTCTCAAAACCGAACTGCGTGCTGGTCTTACCTTGCTCTATTGTGTGCCAATCGAGCTCCGGTTTGGGCCTATTCAATCCAACAGTAACTTCTTAAGTACAGGTTCACAAGCTCACACAAGGCTGCTTGATTTGGATGTCGATCGATGTTGCGTCGTGTTGGGACCTCAAGCACGAGTCCAAAGCATCGTTCATCGGTGCTTCCTTGTGCCCAAGGTGGCCACTGGTTGCTGCCCCGCGCAGCAGCTGCTGCTGCTTGGCCGGCCGCCATGGCTAGGGTGAGCTGCTGGCTACAGCTGCAAGAGGGGGCGCTAAGGCATGGAGAAGAAAGGTAAAAGATGGAGGAAAAAGAGGAGGTTGACGGCAGAGGTTGGGCGCAGCTAAACCGAAGCTTTTAAGCTCTAATCGACCACCATATCCTGCTCTGCTGCTAGCTAGTCAGGCTGCCACCAAAAGGGGCGCCGCTCTTGCTGAATTTGAAGCACATGTGGGGCAATGGTGGCGGATAATGATCTAGGCCTCTTGGCCGAAGTCAAGCGCATGATTTGGTGGTGCTGGTCGAGTTAAAACAGCCCCTGCCTAGGCCAAAGCAGCTAGCCGCCGGTCATGACTGCTGCAGGTCGGGCACCTGCTAGGGCGGAGTAGCAGAGGAGAAAGAATGGAGGAATAAGAGAGGTAGAAGAAGGAGAAGGTAGAGGAGAAAGAGGCGTAGCCAAAGTGAGGCTAAGGGCAAAGAAATCGCCCGCCCAAGACCAGCCAAAGCGCGGCCGATTTGCCCCTGTTGGGCGCCGCTCAACAGTCGGTTACTCGTTTTAATCGGGAAGAAGATGATAATAGATAAGCGAGAAACAGAATAGCCGACTCACTTAAAACATAGTCAATTAATGGTAAAATTGCCTCCAAGTCCAAGAAAACCAAAAAGGCCGTAACTTTTACCTCGAGGGTCCGATTTAAATAATTCTTCTTGCAAACTCTCAAGCACGCGATTCTCTATCATCCCAAGGCATAAAATTATGTTATCTAGCTTGTCACAACTGGTCAAACCACTAATTGCAACAGTGAGTACTCAACTCGACTTAATTAATTCAACAATCAATATTGATATTTTCATTAATTATCTCAGATGATTCAAACTTAACTATTTATTCACGACGTAGCTTATCTTGATTAACCATGATATTCTAATTTGATTCTCAACACTAATTGAGATGTCTTCACATAATTCAAGGTATTTATTAGTTAATCATGGAGTGGGTCATAACAACCTTTTCCCCTTAAAAGAATTTCATCCCGAAATTCCTAAAAGAGGAAGGAAACGTGTTACTCATTTCTGACTCGTATTCCTACGTAGCTCCCTCTAGGTTAAGATTTATCCACAAAATTATCACTAATGACATCTCACAATTCGTGAGTTTCTTGATCCTCTGATCAACCATCTGTATAGGTCCCTTAACCTAGGATACATCTGATCTGATTCCAGATCGACCCATAAAACATTGTCTTTCCAGAACTGTTATAGCAGTATCTCAATTTATGATAACTACTGAGAAATTATCATACTATTCATGCAGACAAACATTTTAATTCTTAAATAAACAGAATGCATGTCAACTTGGTACCAAAATAAAATCATGCAATTTAACTGTTAAACATCATCACATTTCATAATGAAAATTGATATCAAGATACTTGATTCATCGTACACCCTATCATTAGGGTTTCATTTGCCTTATTCATTCATCACATGCCAACACCCTACTCTTAGGGTTATCTCATTCATTAATCACATGGCAACACCCTACTCTTAGGGTTTCCATTATCTCATCTGTTTGATTGCAATTCAATTCACAATACGGTATCATTCTAAAACTGGCAGAACAGTATATTTCAAATCATTGTAATTACTGAGTAATGTTTATATCATGCATGCAGACAGAGTAAAAATTCATAAATATTTCAAACTCAATCAATTTTGGCACATACATACTGGATTCATGTAATTGAACATCCTATTACACTAATAAGAGTAATTTACTCCACTTATAAGAAACCATCTGTAATATTTTTCAATTATCTGAAATTTCTCGAAGAACGTGCATATTAACCAAATTCCTGGTTTATGCATCCATAACTCAATTAAGAGTTATTTACGTATCATCACACACATATTTAATAGTACTTGAGAATTTCTGATAATATCTCAGAGAAATGTGCCGATTCATGTAAATGTCAGGTCACACACATTAACGTAACAAGAAGTATGCAATTAGATTTATTTACATATTTTAATGCTATCCTACTATCTTGAAATCATGCATCTAATGATTTACCAAATCTGTGTTTTCTGGGTTCATACTCAAACCGTACCATTATTAGTTGTGCATTTCTAAACTCATTATGATATGATTGAAACTGGATTAACAAGTAACTTAATTATTTTATCCATGTATATCTTAGTCAAGTCTCGAGACATCAAAGATCGACTTAATATGAAGAAAGCGAGCAGACTAAATTAATCTATCCACAATCATTCATATCAAATCACAACCTCTAGGTGTCCTGGGTAATCTTACCACAAAATCCATTGTGATAAATTCCCATTCCCATTCAGGCATAGAAAAAGATTACAAAATACATATAGGTTTCTGATGCTAAGTCTTAACCTGCTGACACACATTGCACTTAACCACCTAATCAGCTACATCCTTCTGCATATCTGACCATCTTTCAATTTCTTGACATTCATATACATCTTAGTGTTTTTACTGAAAGCATAGCATACATCAATACATACATTTCCATAAGAATCTTTTCTTTCAGCCTTTTCCCCTTAAAAGAGTTTTACTCTATCTCGAGGTACACACAACATGTCATGCTAATACAACATCTTATTATCTAAAAACTTAAACTCTAGTCTCTTTCCTCCTATCAGGTCATGCATGGTCTGGCTTAATTCACTATCACCCTTTTGTAGTTCCTTGATCTGATCATAAGAGGTAGGCTTAACTTACATCTATACAATCAAATCACTTTGTGTTGTCACCCCTAAGCCTAAGTTCCACTTCCACATTTCTACTAACAGGTCTCTATTGAAACCTGTCATAGAGAATGCATTAATTGTTGAACTTGACTTTCTGCTGAAAGCATTATTCACCACATTCTCCCTACCAGGGTGATAATCTATTTCCATATCATAAAGATAATGACACCATGTTTTAAAAACATGAACTACATCCGCTATCTTCAGATCATATATCGGATAATACTCCGATTTCTATGCTACTTTCTTATTGTTACGTTTCAATTTTATGTTTTACTCTTTTCTCTAAGTCATTTCATGTTGTTCAAGTACCGTTCAGATTATCTACCTCAAAACCCTAGGTCACTATCAAAGCCAGTTTACTTTTCATAGAACATATCTCAAGATCTTATTTTACAGAGATACTAGCATTCAAGGTTTAATCACTAATGAGATCCCTTAAACTACTACAACTTTAGTCATTCTAGGGTTTGATCCTTTATTAATATCATAGCATTATTGTGTGTGTGTGGTCGATTATATAAATCAAATTGAGTTGCTTGGGTCAATAACATATTAACCCAGCACTCAACTTTAATTACATTAGCTGAAAATTCAGTTTTCATAATAGTTTCTGTAATTCGTTTATTAAACAACAAACAGAAACTCCAAAAATTCTGTAAATTTTATATGTTATACCTAATGCAGTTTCAGACCTCCAATAAAAATTTGAGATCATTTCAAGTTACCAATAATTAATTAAAAATCAAACAGTGCGCTGCTATATAGCAGTCTGCAGCAGATTCGGTCGAGTTGCAACTCGACTGACACCTTACTGTAGAGATCAAAAGTCATCCAAAAATTACGCCAATTTAACAGAGTGTCTAAAATTGTGTTTTTCAAACACATTTAAAATTTGAGATCAGTTGGATATACCAATAAAAGATAAAATTCAATTACCACACTGCTATATTATTCAGAAAATGTGATCGGTCGAGTTTGAAACTCAGCCGATGAACAGGTCAGAACATTCTTCAAAAATTCTGATATTTTCTAATGTTGTTCACATTTTATATATCCAAAACATATCTCAATTTTAGCCAAACCAGAGTTACACATAAAATACTAAAAATCATCTAGTGATACATTCTATTTATCAAATTCTGTATTCATGTGTTATTTGAATCCTTATTTGGGCCAATTAGGTTCTATGCTTCTCAAACCCTAATTTTCAAGATAAAAGAACATTTAGACTTCTATTCATATTTTACTTGTTAATAGGAGTCATTATATCCCAGTAACGCATCCTGCCAGCCGGACCAGGCCGAACCTGTAGTCCTGAAGCCAAGAGCTAATCGAGATTAATCAACCCCTATTAACCTTAAACATGTGGAAAGAATATCCACTTAGGGCAACGTACTTATACATGATTTCGGATCTACTTTAATACAAAGAAAACAAACATTAAACAATTCACTTCATGTCACAACAATATAAAGGAATCATGTTTACTTTGCAAACTGAAAATTTCATTTCATGCATATAAAAGCATTTCCAGTGATCTTTAAATCAAATAAACAATGATAGACAAGAGTTGAATCACATCTTATATGTAATCTCTTATTCCTTTATTAATTTTTGATCTCTTAACTCTAAGATTTCTAGGGTTTTCTCTCTAGCCTATCCTCCCTCTGGATACCTGGCCAGGGTATCCAGAGAAGAACAGACAGAGTAGCTTGATACTGGTCAATCTAAGTATTCAGACACCTGGCCAGGGTATCTAAACACTCAGACCTTCCAGAGCTAAAACTCATCATTTATTATTCGCCTTACTTATAACTTTATCTTTTGAACCTAATGATTCCTAACGACTCATCTTAAACTCATTACTTGATTCTCGTGACCACATCCTCTTCCTGCTATCTGCAATAGTATAACAGAACACTTCCTGTTAGAAAATTACAGATAGAAGAAAGACACCTAAACCTTAATCCTATTGGTCTCTTATCATCCCCTGAACTTGAGTAACTATGTACCCAAACCAAGGCTCTGATACCAAGAGTTGTCACGCCCCAATCTCACATTAACCACAAAACACGAGATTAAGACGCGACAGGATGGGATTTACACATAAGCAAACCACTCTTTACTTTTATAACATTTTAAAGACATTAATAGGATAATCTGATTTACGCTGTAAAATGAAACTAAACAAACTGCGGAAGCATCTTTATTAAACTGTCTAACAAAATAATCAGAGTCTACAGCATATTACATTGTCCGACTTAAAACAAAGCATAACAGATAATTTACATCTTTATACACATTCACTCTCTCACTCACACCTTGTCCCAAAGATCGAGGGGAAAGGACTAAGAGACCTCTAACTACTAACTACGAACCTTCTATCGACTAGGCGTAAGGATAAATCGATCCTTCTGATTTCCTGCTGCTGATGATAACCTGAAAATGTTTTGAGTAGAGGTATGAGCCTACTCGCTCAGTGAATAGTATTTCACTTAGCTATCACTAAACAACTCATCAGGTTTATAATATTGAAATTTAACATAAATGCAGAACTAAGAAAGGCAGTTCTAAATACATAGCAAATATACAGATATTAATCACATTTCTAAGCATCAACAGATAATTCAGGTAAATAAACAGTTATATAAATTTACTGTGATCCTACAGGATTACTTATTCATATTATTATTATGCCCTAAATATATGCAGTGTACTCTGCATATAAAGATCCGCAGCAAGTTCATGCTACGGTCCCACCGTACAAGACTTAGCGACACACCCGGGAAATGCTAAGTCTGACTGCTGTCCTGGTCTGCACAGGACTCTCAGGCACTCAAGGGCCTTAGGCACTCAAGGGCCTCACTGTACTCTCAGGCGCTCAAGGGCCTCACCGCAGGTCCTAGGCACTCAGGGGCCTCTCTGCAGTATTCTAGTACTCTAGACTCCTCCTCTAACCCGAGTATACAAGCGGGGAGCCTCACCGGGTTACCTTCATGACACAAGCACGAATGGTGTTGGATAACCCGCATTTCTTTTTCCCAGTGCCATCGTGACACAAGCACGATTGTTGTTGGACACTGCCTCTCTTTCCTCGTTTGTCCGTGACACAAGCACAGATGATGTTGCAACACGAGTTTCACCCCTAAGTTGCAGATACCTCTTAGGGGTTCTACGGTGTTAGGGCACCTAAGTCTATTAACCAATTAACAATTAAACATATAAACAGGAATATCACATTTCATGCATATTGCACAATCTGAATAACACATGGAGCAAATATACATCTTTTATCATCATTAAACATGATTCAGTATCCTTTATCCACTTTCGATGCTAAACATCTATTTTTAAATCAGCACATATATTGCAAGTATAATACAGGAAATTTCATCATTTTCACTAAGCATATTAAGTATTTCAAGTTCCAATGAAACTAACAAACTCTATTGTATGTACTAAGCTGTTTAGAAGTTATACTAACTGATATAGAAGCAATTAAACATTTAAATTGAGTTAAATAATGATTTCTAAATGAACTACTACTCACCTACTTCGGTGTGTTCGTATACACCGAAAAACGTCCACAACCACGCCTAATTCTTCCCTTTACAGCAGAGTGCACGCCGTGCACCTGGGCTGTATGCCGTGCACCTTCAGTGCACTTTTATTCTACTTTTCTGCAACTTTGCACGCCGTACAAACCGATTTGCACGCCGTGCACCTGGGCAGAAACTCGTTCCGCTATCTGTAACTTTGCACGCCGTGCAAACTGATTTGCACGCCGTGCAACCTGCGCAGAAACGGAAAATTCATTGAAAATGAACTCGATCAAAAACTAAGTCTTGGTTTAAGCTACGGATTCTAATTCTATTCTCAAAACCGAACTGCGTGCTGGTCTTACCTTGCTCTATTGTGTGCCAATCGAGCTCCGGTTTGGGCCTATTCAATCCAACAGTAACTTCTTAAGTACAGGTTCACAAGCTCACACAAGGCTGCTTGATTTGGATGTCGATCGATGTTGCGTCGTGTTGGGACCTCAAGCACGAGTCCAAAGCATCATTCATCGGTGCTTCCTTGTGCCCAAGGTGGCCACTGGTTGCTGCCCCGCATAGCAGGTGCTGCTGCTTGGCCGGCCGCCATGGCTAGGGTGAGCTGCTGGCTACAGCTGCAAGAGGGGGCGCTAAGGCATGGAGAAGAAAGGTAAAAGATGGAGGAAAAAGAGGAGGTTGACGGCAGAGGTTGGGCGCAGCTAAACCGAAGCTTTTAAGCTCTAATCGGCCACCATATCCTGCTCTGCTGCTAGCTAGTCAGGCTGCCACCAAAAGGGGCGCCGCTCTTGCTGAATTTGAAGCACATGTGGGGCAATGGTGGCGGATAATGATCTAGGCCTCTTGGCCGAAGTCAAGCGCATGATTTGGTGGTGCTGGTCGAGTTAAAACAGCCCCTGCCTAGGCCAAAGCAGCTAGCCGCCGGTCATGACTGCTGCAGGTCGGGCACCTGCTAGGGCGGAGTAGCAGAGGAGAAAGAATGGAGGAATAAGAGAGGTAGAAGAAGGAGAAGGTAGAGGAGAAAGAGGCGTAGCCAAAGCGAGGCTAAGGGCAAAGAAATCGCCCGCCCAAGACCAGCCAAAGCGCGACCGATTTGCCCCTGTTGGGCGCCGCTCAACAGTCGGTTACTCGTTTTAATCGGGAAGAAGATGATAATAGATAAGTGAGAAACAGAATAGCCGACTCACTTAAAACATAGTCAATTAATGGTAAAATTGCATCCAAGTCCAAGAAAACCAAAAAGGCTGTAACTTTTACCTCGAGGGTCCGATTTAAATAATTCTTCTTGCAAACTCTCAAGTACGAGATTCTCTATCATCCCAAGGCATAAAATTATGTTATCTAGCTTGTGACAACTGGTCAAACCACTAATTGCAACAGTGAGTACTCAACTCGACTTAATTAATTCAACAATCAATATTGATATTTTCATTAATTATCTCAGATGATTCAAACTTAACTATTTATTCACGACGTAGCTTATCTTGATTAACCATGATATTCTAATTTGATGCTCAACACTAATTGAGATGTCTTCACATAATTCAAGGTATTTATTAGTTAATCATGGAGTGGGTCATAACTAGAACGGTTGCTGTTCTTGGGTGCACGAAGGAAGATGATGATTACATCATCATAAGCAAGCACCTCACCAAATATCTTGGGAGCAAACGATCTCAAAAGTTGGGACCAAACGGTTTCACCAAAACCGTTTGGTGACCAAACGGGTTGCAAACCGTTTGGTGGCAAACGGGTTCAAACCCGTTTGAAGGAGTTGACCAAGCATTGACCGTTTGGGAATATCATTCCTAATTATGTAGGCTAATGACCCTCCAAATTTGAGGGGTTAAATCCAAAGGAATCATAGGTTGAAGGCCAATCAATTAGACAAATCGAATTGAATTAAGTGCTGATTTTCAACCTGAATAACTTGACCTGCTTGGGCAAACGGGTTCAAGACCGTTTGAGATGGTTGACCAAGCGTTGACCGTTTGATATTACTGTTCATAATGATGTTGTTTAATGACCCTCCAAATTTGAGGGGTTAAATCAAAAGTAATCATAGGTTGAAGGCTAATCAATTAGGAAAACCTAATTGGATTAAGTGCTGATTTTCAACCTGATTAACTTGACTTGCTTGGGCAAACGGGTTCAAGACCATTTGCGTGAGTTTACCAAGCATTGACCGTTTGGTATTCCTGTTCATAATTATGTTGGTTAATGACTCTCCAAATTTGAGGGGTTAACTCCAAAGGAATCGTGAGTTGAAGGCTATTCAATTAGGCAAACCCTAATTGAAAACAGTGCTGAAATTCCAATGAGTTAAGTTGAGATTTTGGGTTGATTAGCGCAAACGGGTTCAAGACCGTTTCGGGATCATCCAAACGGGTTCAAGACCGTTTGGGGATCACCCCAAGACCGTTTGGAGGTCTGGGGTCAAGTATAGTTGACCAATGGAAGGTCCAAAGGTACCAAATCATACTGCAACTCAATGCTGATTTGTTGATCAACTCGATAGACCAATCCATGATGATTTTTCACTAAAGTCCAAAGGTTGGATGAGCCAAACGGTCTTGAGACCGTTTGGAGCTCATCCAAACGGTCTCAAGACCGTTTGGTGGTCACCCACGACCGTTTTGAGGTCTAGGGTTGAGTATGATTAGGTGTTTGAAGGCCTAAAGGTACCAAGTTGATCTGCAATAAATTGCTGAATTTGTGAGCACTTCAATAATCCAAACTCTACTTGGATGGCTTGGTTTTGAGTGATATAATGGGAAAACGGTCTCAAGACCGTTTGGAGGTCATCCAAATGACCTCAAGACCGTTTGGGGTCAGGTCATACCCAATTTGGATGATGGTTCAATGGTTTCAAAGCAACTAGTCTTACATTGATTAGTGTTGTTGAATCATCGATTCCAAACCCTAATTCAATTGAATCAAACCCTAATTGATGATCAATTGAGGGTCAATTGAGAGTCAAATCAGTTGAAGGTTGACCTATTAAACTCAATTGAAGTATGAGGTTAGGTCCAATTGATGACTGGTTCCATGAATTCAATGATTGATGAAATCAACATTGAAAACCCTAATTCAATTGGATACCCTATGTAATGGAGGTCCAATGTGATTGAATCTCTTGAGAATCAAGATGATGAATGATACATTGATCCAATGTTGATTAGTAATGATAATCAAAGAAGGTACAAAGGTTGAAACCCGAATAGTACCTAAGGGATTAGTGCCAATTAAGGGATGAATTCCTAATTGCTTATAGGGTCAATGACTTGATACACTATGTTAATCATAGTTGTATGTACTCAACTAAAGGGTGATATGACCTATTCAAGTTGAGAAGTTGATAGCATGAATTCATACATGAATATGATTCATGTTGTGGTTAAGAGTTATGATCCTTAAGTAAAGAGATCATGAAACCCTAAACATGAACATAAACCCTAATTGACAGGGTTATTGAACTCAAACCCTAGTTGAGGGTGTATCCTTATGAAACCCTAGTTGAGGGTGTATCCATGTGAAACCCTAGTTGAGGGTGTATCCATGTGAAACCCGATCTGAGGGTGTATCCATGTGAAACCCTAGTTGAGGGTGTATCCATGTGAAACCCTAATTGAGGGTGATTTCATGAGAAACCCTAATTGGAAATGATTAGCAAACCTTGAATATGGGAAACGTGATATGAAACCCTAATGAAGGGTGATGCTATATGTAATCCCTATTCTAAAGAAGGGAGATGGTATGTGAAACCCTAATCCCTAATGAAATAATAGAATTCATACTTGAATATGATTCATGAGGGGAACTTCTGTAGCACGACCGTGGTAGCTTCACTTTGCACGACCGTGCAAGGTAGCACGGCCGTGGTGGCTTCCCTTCGCACGGCCGTTCTTGGTTGCACGGCCGTGGTGCTCTATGCTTGATTTAGAGGTGATTTGAAAGTGACCTCATATGATCGTATACCTTGATATGATTATAAGTCCAATATAATTGGATGAAGGATACATAAGATATGTGATGAGAAACCCTAGTTGAGGGTGTATCATTGTGATTATTTATAAGCAACTTTATAATAAAGTCATGCCTTAAACTAAGATAAGTCCATATCATGTGAGATAGCTGTACAATTCTAATGTGTGGCCTTTGCATTATATGCTAAAGGTAAGAGATTAGTGATGGGATGTATTAAGAGGGAAATACCTTAATACAAGATAAGATGGATAACTCAACAGAGTTTGAAATGATGAGAAAGTGATACATCAAGATATGATAGTTATCACATTCAGCATTTTAGGGTTTATATGCCTTGCTGTACTTCAAATCCAATATAATTGGGTAAGAAACATATGAAGTGTGTTATGAAACTATTACAATGAAATGTAATGAGTCGTTACACCTTGATGAGTGTTAATTAATGTACCTTGAGAATGGGGTTAAGCCCAAATGATGTGTATGATATAATCATACCATGATAAGGATGAGAAATGAACTCATACCTTGAATTGATGATCATTAATGCTATATGATGAAAGTAATGTTCTAGAATAATCAAATATGATATCCTTGAATGCCCAGAGGTATGGAATAATGTATTAAGGGTTGAACAAATAATGAGATCATGAACTCTTTATTAATGAGAAATGGGGAACCCTAACCCTAATTTGGGTAAAGGGAATGAAAAGCCCTATTTGATAGTAAACCCTAATTCCTGGTAGAGGAATAATGGTGTTGCTATCACATCATATGATGTGATGAATATCTTGTATGACTGTTATCATGCCTAATAACCATACAGATATTATGAGATGATGTATATAGCTAGTGTGAGCTGTGACATTTATATAATAAATGTTGATTGGCATTATGTGCCTTAATGTTGTTGTTTCTTAGTAAAAGAAGCAATATGCATGGACTTTTATGAGTCACATGAGTAAGTTGTTACCCAGTGAGAGGTGACAAGATATTTCATGGCCTTGTGAGCCAGGTGTGATGCTTGTGTAACAAGTATCATGAATGCCTTGGTCAGATTACCTGAAGGTGATAGTTACCTGAAAAAGGTATAATAATGCTCAATGATGAGTTAAGGGTTTGAATACCCAGAACCATATGATTATGGTGATGAGAAAGTGAAGGGATGATAATTCCCAGTATTGAAATGAGGGACTGAGTTCCCAGGGTCTTTGAAAGACTGATAAATATCTGATAAAAGTAGTACATGTCTCTTTATAGCATTGTTGTAATAAGTTATGTTTGAGAACTTGGCTGATGCTAAAAGAATATGAGAATGTAATTAATAAATCAAGTGAAATCTATTCATGTAGTGCTCTGACCATAGATCCATCATCGTCAGGAATAGGTGATGGTGAAACGGGTGCCCGCGGCAAAACCCGGAGCACATATTTTGAATATGTGGGGGTAAATGGGCGAAAATATCCTTACGTCCTCTTGAAGAGATTGTTGGAAGGTAAACAAGAAACCTCTCAATCCTTCATGAATATGTCGGGATGGATGTATCATGAATCTCCCAATTATACTTAATGTCGGATCGAGGAGATAAACAAGAAATCTCTCGATTGGCGATGAGAGTGCAGTTGACGCTGTAACTATGTAGCGAAGGTGCCAGAATACCCTGGCTAGCTAGTTAGCAGAGACACGAGATGTCCTGCATGTGGTCTCGTACTGACCGAGACAGATGAGGTCATAAGAATTCGGCTCTTTTGATGACCTATGTATGGTACCGAGGCGATTACGTAATGGTCGGTTGGAGTATGAGCGGTATATCTCATCTCCTCAGAGCATAAGTGTGATTGTAAAATGTAATCAGCCGTATAGCATGTTTGCTTAAGGATTGAATACGGAGATTCATTGGCTGATGTTGCATTTCTTTGTGCATTCCTTAGTAGATAAATGTTAATTATGTTTCTTTATATTCTCTGAAAAGTGGACAGATGAATTACTTATCTACCATGGGTAGATGCAATGACCTCCTTGAGAATGGAGATTATCTTATTCTGTTCTATGATGAATAATTCTGCCTGATAATGTAAAAGTAACCCCTACTCAGTTTTAATTTGATAAACTGCAATAACAATGTTTTTGGCGGAGAGTTATATCTCTCGCTGGGGCAATTTTCAATTGTCTCACCCCCGTGGGAAACATTTTTAGGTATGCATGGAAGGCAGAGCAGAAACCCTAGAACAGGGAAAGAGCAGCAGCAACAGTAGGGACATCAATAAGATCTCAGGTGGAAATATTGTCTGTATAGTCATATAGATAGTAGTCTTATGTGTCGTCTCTGTACTCTCAGGTCCTCGGAGTTTTAAATGTATCAATCTGAGTTTTGGCTTAGTGCCTCGAAGTTTTTATACTGCCTGTGTATATTTGTCAACAGGGCAGTCAATGTTGTAATCCTTGAAAAGGAATGGTACAGGTTGTGTACTTGTGAACCAGGATGAATTTGGAATACTTTGGTTCATGGTTAAAGAGTTTTCCTATGAATGGATCTCTTTGCAAAAAGTTTTAAATTTTCAGTGATTTTCAGTAATCCGCTGCAAATAATTCGCTTCCGCATTAGTTAATCCTATTTTTGCGAGACGGTCATTTCACATCCGTTCTCTGCCCAATAGACAAGAGTGTGGATGCTATTGCGTAGTTGGGATTTTTGGGTGAATCCTGATGATATTGCAGTATCATCTAGATATGGGTTCAAGTTTAATTGGATGAGAGCCACCTTCTTGCATGAAGGTCAGAGGTGGGGTTCTAGTGATCCCTTTTGTGATGCCCTAAGGTTCAAGGTGCTTCAATGTGTATTGATCATTGGTTTCCTATTTATCAACAATGTGGGAAATAGGGGAGAAATTGGCTAGTTATCCTTTCTTCTTGGTTTAAATGCGGTCCTTTCTTTTGACTATGTGGAGGCGTGCATACCACCTAGCGACAAGCTTGAGGAGGTGTCTTGTAGGTGATTTATATAAGAAAGATTTGGCTAGTGCTATGAACGGTTGTAGCAACTTTGTAGGCTTGATTGCAGTATGTCTCTACCTGCTACATTATGTATTTTTCTATAAAATATCTATGACATCTAATTTTTTTGATCTTTCTTTTGCAACTATGGGGCTATGAGAACTTCAGCCTCACATAAATATCACTCAAAGTCGTTGAGATGGTTAATTGCATGAATCTCTCCCCACTTATTGTCAATGGGTTAGGGGCAACATCAAATCACAATATACTTAGTGGAGAGGCAAACTGGAGATGACGACCTTAGAATATGTATGTGTAGCACTTTAACACCATATTATCTTGTGTGTGTACTTTAGCTGAATCCAATTCATTATTGTTTCCTAGGTATGATTCAAGATATTCTCTAGGTTCTGGCACATTGAGGTTGCTACCTCATGTGTGGCCTACTTTAAGGCATTGTCTCTGGATACTTTCTCGATCTAGTTCAAATCACCCTCCATGAGCTTCTTGTACATGTAAGAATGCTACTCACTAGTGGGATGGTGGTTGCTACACACCCTTAGACCCTATGCTTGGGTTGGTTCCTTTTGGTCTGAAAATTCTTCAGGCTGCTCGGGATCTATGTGGGGTCAGGTGGCATATGATGTGTTCCTTGAGTGGTATTATGCACATCATCATCCCATACTTCTCTCTAATGATTTGACATCCTCTAGTGGTAAGTGTTATAAATCTTGTATATATCCATTTATTTGCGTCTTGACATGTGTCTTCTATAGGTGATTGACCATGATTTTGCTGAGGAGCAGGATGATTACACATATGAGTTTTATTATTTTCCTCCCTCGAGGCTCCAACTTCTTTGCATTTTGTCCTTGGGGCTTTGATGGTTTTGCAGGGTTGAATTCACACATAGAATTTAGCGTAAACAGTTCATATCATTTTCCAGGCAATTTTGGCTGGACTTCCTCTCTCTCGAAGATGCATCATGTGGACTTTTTGACTTGAGAATCCCACTAGGATATGGGTACAATCAACATTTTTAGGGATCCACTAGTGTAAGGACCCTGACCTTCATTTTGGGCTTATCCTGTTTGCTTTACCTAACCCTAGTGTTTAGTTGCTTGCTAATCACCTCAAGTGGTGATTAAGGTTGCTTGTGCTTTGTTGAGAGTTGGAGGTGCTACTTGAAAATAACCCAAGTCTAGGGTTGATGAACAAGTTTTTCACCTTGAGAGGTGTTTCTCTCTCTCCTTGCATCCTCGAGAGTTGAGAGGAAGGGTTGGGCTCATTGATTGAGTTGCCTTGGGCTTGGTTGAGCCTTGTTGGGCCTTGTTTTGCCTTATTTGGGCCTTGCCTTGCCTTGATGGACCTTGTATCGGGCAATGGCGTGTTTGGGAGCCTTGTATCGGCCATGCTTGTGTCGTCCATGAGGATGTGTCGGGTAAGAGAGTGTATCACCCATGAGGTGTGTCGTCCTTTGACCATCCTTGACCTTTGGCTTCGTTTGTATCACCACCCTTGTGGACACTTGGTGCATGATGCTTGCATGTGGCAATTTCCTTGGACATGTGTATGGGGCAAGATAAGGAGGTGGCATTGCCCATGGACAAGTGTCCCTAGGTGGGCGACACCTTGCCTTGTTTTCTCCTTCACCATCTTCTATATATGGCTCTCCCTTCTCTTGCTGAGGATCCCTTTAGTTGGTGTTTCTTCCTTTCCTTCCTTGGTGGGCGACACATCTCCTTTGCAAGTTGGTGGCCGATCCTCCTCCTTCTCCTTGGAGTCTTCTTCTTCCTCTGGTGGTGGCCGAGCCCTAGAGTGCCTTTTTCTTCTTCTTGTGGTGGTGCTTGAGCTTGGGAGCTCGGTGCTAGGAGCTTGGAGCTTGCTTAAGGCGGGTTACATAACTCCTAACCCTAGCTATACTAATTCCTTTTCTTGTTGCATGTTATGTTTCACCTTGATCGGCCATGTATCTTGTTGCATATGCTTCTTGTTAGATATGTTTCTTGCTCTAGTTGGTATCTTTGATCTTGTGGATATATGTTCATGTTATAGATGTGTTCTTGACATTGGTGGCCAAACCATATGTGTAGAGTTTCTTAGGCAAAACTCCTTTCTCTCCATTTGGTCTTGAGAAGTGAGTTCGTCTCTAGTGGTATAGGCAACACTCCTCTCATTTGTCTGTTGAGAGGTTAGTCTATACTCTAGTTGCTTGGGCAACACTCTTCTCTCACCATGGATATGAGAGGTGAGCCTTGGTTGTATGTTGACCTAGTAGAGGTTGGGAGCTTGGCCGATATGGAAATGATCTATCATGTTGCGTGAGATATGGGATGGAGGTTGTGCAAAACCCCTCTCTCTTATTTGTTGAGAGGTGAGCAAACTCTCTTGATCTATTAGGGTTTTGATGACAGTGATCTTGAGGTTAGTGATGACCAAGCTGAGATGAACCTTTGTGCCTTGCACGATGCACCTTTGTGGTGATGTTGCCCAACACCCCTCACCTTGGGTTTAGTTTTGGCCATTATGGTCATGTTGGGTTTGGTTGGCTTTGTGCCTGATATGACCATCTTGATCTTGTTGGTGACCTTGGGCGATATGCCTTGACCGAGATGACCCTTTATCCTAGTAGGTGTTATCCCCTTCGCTGATATGGTGCTTAGTTGTTATCTTTGTAGGTGCCTTGTTTTGTGCCTTGGGGGACACAGGTTGGTAAGGTTGCTTCCCGATACAATGTTGAGTGGTGAAACCCTAGTGCTTGCCTTAGTGGTCGCTGATATGGTGTGCTTGATCTTGTTGAACGATAGGCTTCCTTGTGGTGCCCTTGTATCATTTGGTGATCTGTACATGATGGGCGTTATAGCGTTGGCTTGGGCACCATGATCTTGGTCGTTGCAATGGTGAGATGGTTGCCCGATACAACCCTAACCCTAGCTAGCCGACAGGGTCTTAGCTGACAACTAGCTACCTGATGCACACATAGCTGAGTTGCATGATACACCTCCTGACCCCAGCTGTACGATGCTTTCATGTTACCTTAGTTCCATGACATCCCATATGCCTTGTTGACCGATACACTCTTGTGTTTGAGTTGGCCGAAAGTTGTGGCTAAGTGCCTTGGCCGACATGCCTTTAGTGAGGGTTGTTACCCTTCCTGATACCACCTGTGGTAAGGGGTGCTCTGCCCATCACACTGTTAGCGAGGGTAGCTGGTACCTTTAGTAAGGGTTATGCTTAACCTGGAAACCCTAGTTAGTGATGTGTTGTCTTGTAATCACACCTAAGTTGTTGATATTATATGGATGATGGGTTGTGAACCAGTGCTATGCTCGATGCTTAAAGATAATGATATATTAGATAAACCATACTTGTTTATGTTTATAAGATAAATGGCATAAGTGGATGCTTATGATTCGATAACCATGATGCTATTGATATAACTATACACGTCATATGATTATAATCATGACATGCACATGTGCAACCCCAATGACATAATAATCAGTAAGATCTATGTCAGGTGATTTTGAGTTATCTATCTTGATGTGCATACTAAATATGCAGGTGTATCAGGTGAACTCATAGCCAGGTAAGAGCTATGAGGTATATGTGTTTGAATAACACTGCATGATGATAACTCTTGTTGATGAGATAGCATGCATCGCCAGTATGATGAGATAGGTCTGAGGACCTGATGAGGGCTGAGTGCCCAGTGAGGTGTTATCCTCTTGATGATGAGATGAGGGATTGTTATCCCAGGTGATGATTTAAGATGATGATGCCTTGAGAGGCAGTGGCTTCCTGTGATGAGGGATTGAGATCTCAGGATAATGTGATGGTGACAGTAATAATGTAATTTAATGCTATGTATGTTTTACAACTTGGTTGCCTCAACAATCTACTTAAAATATACTAATTAATTACAGTGGAACATATCATGTAGTTTGCCCTGGCCATAGATCCATCATCGTCAGTAGCTGATGATGGTGAAATAGGTTCTCCTGCGGGTTAACCTGGTAGCGCATATTGTTGAATATGTGTGGTTTCTCCTAGCCGAAAATGAGGAGGATTAGAGTGCAACTTCAGTTTTAGACTACAGAGCGTGGTTTAAGGCCCGTGGCTCAATATGTTGGAGCATGGTGAATAGGTCCATGGCTTAGGATGTATGATAAGAGAACATGAATGCGTTCATGTCTCAGAGCACGGTGAACATGCCCGTGGCTCAGTTTTACTAGCACCGATACCTGTACCGAGGTGGGATAGGCAGAGGGTAGCCTAACCCTGTGGCTGAGGCCACTTAAGCATGAGACTGTAGTTCTGCTTATTTTGCACTCGTGCACTGACCCCGAGCTGGTGCGGTCGTGGAGTCCGACTCTTCCATTGACCTTTTATGGAACCGGCTTTGGTTTCACAACCGAAGGTTGGATTTTAGCGGTACGAATCACTTCCTCATGGAATAATAATACATAATCCAACCGAATAGTATTTATTGCTTAAGGCAAAACATGGAACATTGGTTGAGGCCTTGCTTGTGTAGTTGATCTTGTTATACCTTGTAGTTACTTATACATTCCTTATGTTATGTGGTAAGATCTTATAAATCTTATCTTGTCAATCATGTTCCATAAAGAAAATTAGGTTATATGCCTCTCGGATATCTTGGTAAGTTTGATAATACAGTAAGAGCTGCTCAGTATGATGCTCATATAATCTTCTTATATCAGTTATCTACTTTACCTGCTTTAGCCTTCTTTGGAGTTTTATATTTTCGGCAGGGAGTTATGTTTCTCACTGGGACTTTGTGTCTCACCCCGCTGGGTTGCAACCTTTTTAGGTGATCACGCTAGATGTGGTGGTGGTTGTGAGGTTGCGTCCATGCAACAAGAGGAGCAGTAGGAGGCAAGAGATGGATATGCTGTTGTTTTGGTTGTTTTGTAGTAGATTCTTAGAGTCATCCCTGTACTCTCAGGTCCTCGAAGGTGTTTTGATTATGTTTTATGATGTGTATATGATGTTTCTTGTATATCCTACTGCTGGCCTGATGTGGCCCGTTATGTATGTATAAATAGGTGATGAACTCTGGTGCTGATAGGACAGCTGGTTGCTTTAAGCTGTGGACATATATCAAGGCTTGTAAATGTTTATATAACATGTTTCCTTGCAGGATGAGGATCTGGATGTAATAGTTCTCTTTTATCTGTTTACCGCAATCAGTTTTAATTAACCTGTGTTTTCGGTAACATGTGGACTATGGTGTTTTTGTGCATTTTCATGTGACGTCTTGTTGTCTGTATGATAGCGGGATGTCACAATAAGTTTTGGTATCAGAGCCCTAGGTTTGCTGAGTCTACATGGATCTAGGACTAGGGTTGTGTCTATTCTTATGAGTTTTCCAGATTTTCTTACAATAACCTTCTACCCTCAGTGTAAGATAAAGCTTAAAGATGTCTGGAAACCATGAAGAACATGCTACCGAGAGCAGCAATGCTGCATCAGTTGATGGAGCTAGAGTATAGGCACATGAAGATCGGGTGCCTGAGGTCCCCCAACTTGACCCAGCCATTCTCAAAAACCCTGCCTACCAACAGCTTATGGGGCAGTTGATGGCTATGATGAATCTCATGGTAGAGAGATTTCCAGTGCCTCCGCCAAGAGCACAGGCTCCCCATGGTGAAACATCGGGTATTGGGAAGACCTTTGAGCGGTTTCGCTGAGTCAGAGCTTCAGATTATGCTGGTACGACTGATCCAGTAGATGCAAATCCATGGCTGATAGGTCTCGAGAAGGCCTTCCAGATCCTCAACATCCCTAAAGCAGACAAAGTCAAGCATGCTGTCTACCTTCTATAAGGTTGTGTTGGTCACTAGTGGGCCATCGAGGAGGAGAAGCGACCTGGTGAGGTGATCGGTTGGGAGATTTTCCGGCGAGAGTTCGTCAGTAGATACTTTCCGAAGACATATCTGGATGAGAAGATCAACCAGTTCGAGCGTCTACACCAAGGAACAATGAACATCACTAAGTATGAAGCCAAGTTCATGGACTTGCTGAGGTTTTGTCCTCACATGGCGGTGACAGATGACGAGCGAATCAGACGGTTTGAGAAGGGTCTGAGCACAGAGTTGACGAAACCTGCTACTTCTTTGGAGAACCGGGAGCGGTTTGACACGTTTTTGGAGTCTGTCTGGAGGATCGAACGGTCTTTCAGGGAGAAAAGAGAATCCATGACTAAGAAGAGGCTTGCTCAGTTTCAAGGGCAGAGGTCTGGGGGCTTTAAGAAGTCAAGGTTTTCAGCACCTTCTGGGTTAAGAGGTTCCAGTGCACCGTCACAGTGGTCCCCGAGTAAGGGAAGAGGATATGGTTCTTCGCCATCAAAGGCACATAGTACAGCTTCAGTGGTAGTGACATGACCATCTAGGCCACAACAGTGAGACCAGTCATGTGATCTTTGTGGTCAGATCATGCATTGAAGGTCAAACTGCCCAAGGAAAGATGTTGAAGTGACACAACAACTGAGGCATAATCAACAAGGGTTAGATAGACAACAACCTAGTGGTAGTAGAGGGTGAGGATGCGGTCAAGCGTCGCAAGTAGGACTGACTGCTCAAGGAAGCAGAGGACATGGACAACAATAAGCAACGACTCAATTATATGCTATGAGTTAGCCGAAGGCGATAGTCAACCCGCGAGTGATGGTAGGTCAGATGGAGTTATTTCATTTTGATTTGTCTTCTTCTTGCTTTATATCTGTTCTAGTTGACCCGGGTGCTACACACTCTTTTATCGCACGAACTATGCTTGAAAACTATCTATATCTGTTAGTTGTAAGAAGGATAGCCTGTTGTTAGAAACCCCTCTTGATGGTTCCTTGATGCTTTGAGAGGAGTGTCCATCCTATGTTCTATCTTTTTTGGGATACAATATACAAGTGGATCTTCTACCACTTGATATGCATGGATTCGATGTGATCCTTGGGATGGATACCTTAGAGAAGTATAAGGTTGTGTTGGACTGTGGTTCATAGTAGGCAGTGTTTGATGATGGTGGAGAGAAGTGGATCTTCAAAGGAGATAGGAAGATTCTTCCGACGTGCTTAGTGTCAGTGATGGTGGCAGAGAAGTTGCTGTGGAAAAGATGTAAGGTGTTCCTAGCTCATGTTATGGATACCAAGGAAAAAGATCCTAGCCTTGAGGAGGTGCCTGTTGTCTGAGAGTTTGCAGATGTGTTTCCCGATGAGTTCCCCGATGTTCCCCCACCTTGAGAGATTGATTTTGAGATCAATTTGGTGTTAGGAACACATCTAGTTGCTCAGACACTGTACATGATGGCTCCAGCTGAGATGGCAGAACTGAAGAAGTAGTTACAAGAGTTGTTAGATAAAGGTTTCATTAGACTGAGCACATCGCCGTGGGGTGCTCCAGTCCTATTTGTAAAGAAGAAGGACCGGTCGATGCGGTTGTGAATAGATTACCGGCAGTTGAACAAAGTTACGATAAAAAACAAGTACCCGTTGCCGAGGATAGATGATCTGTTCGATCAGTTGCGTGGTGCTATGATGTTCTCAATGATAGATCTACGGTCTGGATATCATCAGTTGATGATTAAGGATGAGGACATACCAAAGTCAGCATTTAGGATGATGTATGGTCACTTCAAGTTTGTGGTTATTCCGTTTGGGCTAACCAATGCACCTGCTACTTTCATGGATCTAATGAACAAGGTGTTCCATCCGTTTCTAGATCAGTTTTTTGTGGTTTTTATAGATGACATCTTGATCTATAGTCGGGACAGTTAAGAGCATGAACAACATCTTCGACAAGCTTTGACTCTTCTTCACTAACATCAGTTGTATGCCAAGTTTAGTAAGTGTGAGTTCTGGTTGAAAGAAGTGACATTATTGGGTCATGTGATATCTACAGAAGGAGTTAAAGTGGACCCTAAGAAGGTGGTGTCAGTTGCAGATTGGGAGCAACTGAAGACGCCGACAGAAGTTCGTAGTTTTCTGCGTTTAACAGGATACTATCAGAGGTTTATAAGGAACTTCAGTATGATCATGTTGCCATTGACAAAATTGACCAGGTAGGATGTACCCTTTGTTTGGGATGATCGTTGTCAACAAGCTTTCTAATGTTTGAAGGAGAAGCTGACTAGTGCTCCAGTATTGGTGCTGCCAGAGCCTCGGAAGGGCTATGTTGTTTTTTGCGATGCTTCCAAGAAAGGCTTAGGATGTGTGCTGATGCAGGAAGATCATGTGGTTTCTTTTGCTTCACGACAACTTAAGAAACATGAGGATAATTAGCCGACACATGATTTGGAGATGGCAGCAGTGGTCCATGCGTTAAATATTTGGAGAAACTATCTTTATGGGGAAGTGTGTCAGATCTTTACAGATCATAAGAACTTGAAGTACATCTTCTCGCAGAGTGAGCTGAATATGCGACAACATCGCTGGATGGAGTTGATCAACGATTATGACTGCACCATTAAGTATCATCCTGGTAAGGCAAACATGGTAGACGATGCACTTAGTAGGAAGTATTCTTCTCTTCCCACTAAGAAAGCACAGTGGAGTTCTTTGGTATTCCATAGATGGGATATGTTTGTTTCTTTGCGTCAGATGAATGTAAAGTTAGAAGTTTCCTTGTTGGTAGGACTGTTGGCACATATGCAAGTAGAACCTATGCTGAGACAGCAAATCAAAGACTCACAACAGACATATGCTTTAGTTCAATTGATCATATCAGAGTTCGGCAGCGAAAAGTGTGATGGGTTCCATGAGTCCGAGGGTGGACTAGTTTGTTATTAAGGTAGGATGGTGGTCCCCGATGTTGATGATCTGAGAAAGCTAGTGCACAAAGAAGTGCAGACATCAATGTATGCAATGCATCCATGTGTCACCAAGATGTATCACAATCTGAAGGACCTGTAATGGTGGCCTGGTTTAAAGAAGTATGTAGCCGAGTTTGTGGCCAAGTGTGCAGTATGCCAGCAAGTTAAGGCTGAGCATCAAAAGCCGGCAGGTATGTTACAACCCATGCCAATACTGTAGTGGAAATGGGATCATATAACCATAGATTTCATAGTTGGTCTGCCAAGGACAACTAGGAATCATGATTCCATTTGGGTGATAGTGGACAGATTGACAAAATCTGCTCATTTCATAGCTGTGAAGACAACGTATATAACAGAGAAGCTTGCTCAGGTGCATGTGGATGAGATAGTGCGTTTGCACAGTGTGCCCGCAATGATAGTCTCTGACAGAGGACCCCATTTCACGAGTCATTTTTGGGAATAGTTGCACAAAGCATTGGGAATGCAGTTGAGATTCAGTACTGCTTTCCACCCACAGACAGATGGGCAGTCTGAAAGGACTATTTCGACTTTGGAGGATCTTCTCTGAGCTTGTGTTTTGTAGTTCCTAGGCAGTTGGGATGTGCATCTCAGCTTGATAGAGTTGGCCTACAACAATAGTTACCAGCGGAGCATTGACATGGCTCCTTATGAGGCTCTATATGGAAGGAAGTGCATATCTCCTTTATGTTGGTATGAGTTTGGTGAGTATCAACTTTTGGGTCCTGAGTTAGTGCAACAGAAAACACAAAAGATCAGAGTGATATAGCAAAAGTTGAAAGAAACACAGGACAGATAGAAGTCGTACACATATAATCACTGACGACCTTTAGAGTTCCAAGTGGGAGACAAATTGTATCTCAAGGTATCACCTTGGAAAGGCATCCTGAGGTTTGGCTGGAAAGGAAAACTGGAACCGAGGTATATGGGGCCATATCTGGTAATAGCACGTGTTGGCAAGGTAGCTTATAAGTTAGAGTTGCCGCCAAAGTTGCACATGTTACATCCGGTGTTGCATATCAGCATGCTGAAGAAAAGTCATCCAGACATAGGGACAGTAATACAGCCAGTTGAGGTTGAGCTTGATGAAGATGTGACCTACGAAGATGATCCAGTGGTGATCCTTGATAGAAGAGTGAAGAAGCTGAAAAGGAAAGACCTGGTTCTTGTAAAATTTCTTTGGCATCATCGTGGCATTGAGGAAGCTGTGTGGGAGCTTGAGTAAGAGATGAGGAGGAAGTATCCTTTCCTTTTCTCTTCGGATTTTGGGGGAAAAATCCCTTTGTAGGGGTTTATGGCTTTTAAGGACCCTGACCTTCGTTTTGGGCTTATCCTATTTGCTTTGCCTAACCCTGGTGTGTAGTTGCTTGCTAATCACCTCAAGTGATGATTAAGGTTGCTTGTGCTTTGTTGAGAGTTGGAGGTGCTACTTGCAAATAACCCAAGTCTAGGGTCGATGAGCAAGTTTGTCACCTTGAGAGGTGTTTCTCTCTCTCCTTTCTTCCTCTAGAGTTGAGAGGAAGGGTTGGGCTCATTGCTTGAGTTACCTTGGGCTTGGTTGAGCCTTGTTGGGCCTTGTTTTGCCTTGTTTGGGCCTTGCCTTGCCTTGATGGACCTTGTATCGGGCAAGGGTGTGTTTGGGAGCCTTGTTTCGGCCATGGTTGTGTCGGCCATGAGGCTGTGTTGGGCAAGAGAGTGTATCGCCCATGAGGTGTGTCATCCTTTGACCACCCTTGACCTTTGGCTTCATTTGTGTCACCACCCTTGTGGACACTTGGTGCATGATGCTTGCATGTGGCAATTGCCTTGGACATGTGTATGGGGCAAGATAAGGAGGTGGCATTTGCCATGGACAAGTATCCCTAGGTGGGTGACACCTTGCCTTGTTTTCTCCTTCACCCTCTTCTATATATGCCTCTCCCTTATCTTGCTTAGGATCCCTTTAGTTGGTGTTGCTTCCTTTCCTTCCTTGGTGGGTGACACATCTCCTTTGCAAGTTGGTGGCCGATCCTCCTCCTTCTCCTTGGAGTCTTCATCTTCCTCTGGTGGTGACAAAGCCCTAGAGAGCCTTGTTCTTCTTCTTGTGGTGGTGCTTGAGCTTGGGAGCTTGGTGCTAGGAGCTCGAAGCTTACTTAAGGTGGGTTACATAACTCCTAACCCTAGCTATACTACTTCCTTTTCTTGTTGCATGTTATGTTTCACCTTGATCAACCATGTATCTTGTTGGATATGCTTCTTGTTAGATATGTTTCTTGCTCTCAGTGGTATCTTTGATCTTGTGGATATATGTTCATGTTATAGATGTGTTCTTGACCTTGGTGGCCGAATCATATGTATAGAGTTTCTTGGGCAAAACTCCTTTCTCTCCATTTGGTCTTGAGAAGTGAGTATGGCTCTAGTGGTGTAGGCAACACTCCTGTCACTTGTCCGTTGAGAGGTGAGTCTATACTCTAGTTTCTTGGGCAACACTCTTCTATCACCATGGATTTGAGAGGTGAGCCTTGGTTGGATGTTGACCTAGTAGAGGTTGGGAGCTTGGCTGATATGGAAATGATCTATCATGTTGCCCGAGATATTGGATGGTGGTTGTACAAAACCCCTCTCTCTTGTGTGTTGAGAGGTGAGCCAACTCTCTTGATCTATTAGGGTTTTGATGATGGTGATCTTGAGGTTAGTGATGACCAAGCCGAGATGAACTTTTGTTCCTTGCACAATGCACCTTTGTGGTGATGTTGCCTGACACCCCTCACCTTGGGTTTAGCTTTGGCCGTTATGGTCATGTTGGGTTTGGTTAGCTTTGTGCTCGATATGACCATCTTGATCTTGTTGGTGACCTTGGGTGATATGCCTTGACCGAGATGACCCTTTCTCCTAGTAGGTATTATCCCTTGGACAATACAGTGCTTAGTTCTTATCTCTGTAGGTGCCTTGTTTTGTGCCTTGGGTGACATAGGTTGGTAAGGTTGCTCCCCAATACAATGTTGAGTGGTGAAACCCTAGTGCTTGCCTTAGTGGTGGCCGATATGGTGTGCTTGATGTTGTTGGATGATAGGCTTCCTTGTGGTGCCCTTGTAGCATTTGGTGATGTGTACATGGTGGGCGTTATAGCGTTGGCTTGGGCACCACGATCTTGGCCATTGCAGTGGTGAGATGGTTTCCCGATACAACCCTAACCCTAGTTAGCCATTAGGGTCTTAGCCAACAACTAGCTGCCTGATGCACACATAGCTCAGCTGCATGATACACCTCCTGACCCCGGCTGTACGATGCTTTCATGTTACCTTGGTTGCATGACATCCCATAGGCCTTGTTGACTGATACACTCTTGCGTTTGAGTTGGCAGACAGATGTGGCTAAGTGCCTTGGCCGACACGCCTTTAGTGAGGGTTGTTACCCTGCCCGATACCACATGTGGCAAGGGGTGCTCTACCCGTCAAACTGTTAGAAAGGGTAGATGGTACCTTTAGTAAGGGTTATGCTTAACCTGGAAACCCTAAATAATGATGTGTTGTCTTGTAATCACACCTATGTTGTTGATATTGTATGGATGATGGGTTGTGAACCAGTGCTATGCTTGATACTTAAAGATAATGATAGATTAGACAACAAGATACTTATTTATGTTTATAAGATAAATGGCATAAGTGGATGTTTATGATTTGATAACCATGATGTAATTGATACATCTGTATGCCTCATATGATTATAATCATGACATGCACATCTGTAACCCTAATGACATAATAATCAGTAAGATCTATGTCTGGTGATTTTGAGTTATCTCTCTTGATGTGCATACAAACTATGTAGGTGTATCAGGTGAATTCATAGCCAGGTAAGAGCTATGAGGTATATGTGTTTGAATAACGCTGCATGATGATAATTCTTGTTTATGAGATAACAGGCATCACCAGTATGATGAGATAGGTTTGAGGACCTGATGAGGGCTGAGTGACCAGTGAGGTGTTATCCTCTTATTGATGAGATGAGGGATTATTATCCCAGGTGATGATGTAAGATGATGATTCCTTGAGAGGCAGTGGCTTCCTATGATGAGGGATTGAGATCCTAAGATAATGTGATGGTGACAATAATAATGTAATTTAATTCTATGTATGTTTTACAACTTGGTTGCCTCAACAATCCACTTAAAATGTACTAATTAATTACAATGGAACATATCCTGTAGTTTGCCTTGACCATAGATCCATCATCATCAGTAGCTGGTGATGGTGAAACAAGTTCTCCTACGGGTTAACTAGGAAGCACATATTGTTGAATATGTGTGGTTTCTCCTAGCCGAAAATGAGGAGGATTAGAGTGCAACTTTGTTTGTAGACTCCAGAGTGCGGTTTCAGGCCCGTGGCTCAATATGTTGGAGCATGGTGAACAGGTCCATGGCTCAGGATGTGTGATAAGAGAGCATGAATGCGTTCATGGCTCAGAACATGGTGAACATGCCCATGGCTCAGTTTTACTAGCATCGATACCTATACCGAGGTGGGCTAGGCAAAGGGTAGCTTAACCCTGTGGTTGAGACCACTTAAGCATGAGACTGCGGTCCTGCTTGTTTTTCACTCGTGCACTGACCATGAGGTGGTGAGGTCATGGAGTCTGACTCTTACATTGACCTTTTATGGCACCATCATGGGTTTCACAACCGAAGGTTGGATTTGAGCGGTATGACTCACTTCCTCAGGGCATAATAATATGTAATCCAGCCGAATAATATTTATTGCATAAGGAAAAACACAGAACATTGTTTGAGGCCTTGCTTGTGTAGTTGATCTTGTTATACCTTGTAGTTACTTATGTTATGTGGTAATATCTTATAAATCTTATCTTGTCAATCAAGTTCCATAAAGAAAATCAGGTTATATGCCTCTCAGATATCTTGGTAAGTTTGATAATACAGTAAGACCTTCTCAGTATGCTGCTCATATAATCTACTTATATCTGTTATCTTCTTTACCTACTTTAGCCTTCATTGGAGTTTTATAGTTTCGGTGGGGAGTTATATTTCTCGCTAGGACTGTGTGTCTCACCCTACTGGTTTGCAACCTTTTTAGGTGATCACACTAGATGTGGTGGTGGTCGTGAGGTTGCGGCCGTGCAACAAGAGGAGCAGTAGGAGGCAACAGATGGATATGCTGTCATTTTGGTTGTTTTGTAGTAGATTCCTAGAGTCATCCCTATACTCTCAGGTCCTCAAAGGTGTTTTGACAATGTTTTATGATGTACAGCTAATTTATCTTGTATATCCTACTGCTGGCCTAATGTGGCCCATTATGTATGTATAAACAGGTGATGAACTCTGGTGCTGACAGGACAACTGGTTCCTTTAAGCTATGGACATATATCAAGTCTTGTAAATGTTTATATAACATGTTTCCTTGTAAGATGAGGATCTAGATGTAATAGTTCTCTTTTATCTATTTACCGCAATCGGTTTTAATTAACCCGTGTTTTTAGTAACACGTGGATTATGGTTTCGTGTGATGTCTCGTTGTCTGTATGATAGCGGGATGTCACAACTAGCGTTGGTGACTTTCCTTTGAAGATCCCATTTCATACTGCAGATGTATCACTAGGGGGCATTGTAGCAGATTACTCTCTTTGTAGGGATATTGCTTTAGTTGTAAAGGTTCCATATATAATCTCCTCTTTAGGTCACAAATTCTCTACCAATGCTATTGGTTCTGATGCAAGTGGGGAGCTTCAATCCTCTGGGTCTTCTTCCAATGATCATCGACCTTTGGCCAAACATTTTATAGGGTAGTTGAAGTAGAAATTGAAGAAGTACCAGTTGTATTTGTACTTCTAGCCCATTTTCCTTTGTGTTGTATCTTCTTTTTCTATAAGAAAATTTATGCATCAGTCGTATTTGTATTGTTGGTAATGTAAAGTTTGAAATAAAAGTCTGAGCTTGGGTGAAATCAGATTGTGTGATTTTTTGATCTTCGACCCAAAATCAAATTTTAGGAGTTTCATCTTTATGGGATATTTAGTAGGCCCGACGAATTGCCTCGATGTGCACACCATCTTGAGGTTGTAGATTGCCACAATATGTGGATCAATGGGACACAAAGTCCTATTGTCTTGGGAAGTGTGTTTGAATTGGTTTTTGATGTCCCAATGTATGGTAGATTGCATCATTCTGCTAGGTAAAAGGACATGCGTATACCTTTGTTTCTAGGAGGTGACTCTGGCTTATCGAAGCCTATAAGGCTACATGGTTTTTCCTTTTATACACATCTCAACTTTTATGATTACTAGCCATGGGAGAGCAAATGATAAACACGATCCCACTTTTGATACACCATCTCATGAATCTGCCTTTGATGCTTCATTGTATTACTTATCTCTTTGAGACTGGGTAAGTTGAATTGACAAGCTTTAGTGTAAGTCATCATCTTCTTCACATGGCTAATGTCCCTATGATGAGAGAGATAATGTCAGTGGTTATTTGTTCTAGGATCATATCATTCACTCCTTCCTCTTTGTGAATGCTATTTTGACTCCCACCTTGGAAGATGTTATTAATATCACCCAGTTTCTCCTTCATGTTTGTTGTCCCATTATGTCGATGAAATTGAGTTGGGATACTAAACTAGCAAGTCTTCTAGGCATGAAGACATCTCAATATGCTCAATGGTTGAGGAATATGGTTGCCTCATTTGTATGGTGCCCCTATGGGATTCATTTAAGAGTAAAGCGTGATGTGGCATTGATTCTCCAAATATCCCCCATTATCAAGCATACACCTTGATTATCATGGATGATCTATTCTTTGGAGAGATTGTTGGTCAAATGACTGATGTTGCTTCTAGGGTTTTTGTTTCCATTTGGAAATAGAACATTCTTGTTCTTGTGATATGGGTTGAGTTGTATGAGTGCTTAGATGAAGCATAGTTGACTGGGAAGATGAGGAGACCTTTCAAGATCCTACAATATATCTAAAAATGTGCATCGGTCCTACTTGGATAATGGAATCTTCAAATCCTCACTACATCATTGAAAATAAGTTCTTGTCAAAACATATTTAGATCAGTGATTCATTATAGTTGTGTGGCTATTTGGCTTAGTGGCTTGCTAGTCTGTCATCAACAAGCATGTTTCGGGGCTGGATGGAGTTTTGTCTTGACAATTCATACTATGGAGTGGCCATGTATGGCTTGTAGTGGTTCATCTTGCATAGTATAGAGAACTGTGTTGCATACTTCCCGATGTCTTTATTGAGGAAGTTCAATGGTCTCCACTATAGATACTAGGTTGATGTGCTTCTGCCTTTCTTCCAAAAGTTGATGATTGACTCTCAAAAAGTTCAAGAGACGGTTGCATAGATTACTCCTGATGTATTCCCTATTGGCATAGATTGTTGTCCAGGGTACTTAGAATGGCTTGCATAGATGCCTCCAACGGTAGTAGCTTGAGACCATTCTAGAGAACTGATATAATATTTTGCATTGAATTTTATTATTTGAATCTTTTCTTATGTTTTACTTGTTTGTTTGTTGGAATGAGGATCCAAGATTTTCATAATATATTTATCCTTAAATAAAGATTTCTTTTAGTTCATGACATGTGACACTTTCTATGGGTACTCTATCTATGATGTTATAAATATGTTTTTAGACTTCGGTCCTTATTGCATAACACTACGAAGCTCCTTTTTATGAATTAGGCAATCAAGATAAATCTAGACCTCCTTCCTATGACTTTAACACATTAAGGATGGTTATATGTTTAAGTGCAGGAAAGAAATAAACATTTGTTGGGGTCACCTCCTTTTTTGTCCACTTGACTTTGTAAAGCCAGAAGGTTGATACCCCGAGCATGTTAAGAAAACACCCATGTCCCTAAATGTAGATGATCAATCCCTTTAGACTTTCTTAACCTATTTGCAACAAAGGGTCCCTTCATTCTAGGGGAGAAGATGCATTAGGGCTCTATTGGACCTGGATGTTATGCTAAGTATCCAAGTCATTCCATGTAATATGTTTATCAGTGGAAACTTCCCACCCATTTGAGACAAAGAGATAGGCATTAGAGACACCCGAGTAGGCTACACTCGCAACACATTTTAGTACAACGATCCCACAAGCATGTGTCTGCCTAGTTAAAGGGCTATTCAATGATTTCTTTATGAGATATCCACTTGTCATGGATCTTTTCATGGAATACTATGAACTAACATTGATGCTCAAGGCACTAGTACAGAAATGGGTTATAACGTCACTACATGTAGGGTCAGTTTTACCAAATAACTGACTTTATATGTCTAAAAAAAACACGGGCACCACTTAAGACCTCTTAGGTCGGTTTTTTTAAATAAACCGACCTTGTAGTGTAACTCTATAGGGTCGGTTTTCCAAATAACCGACCTTATATGTTTATAAAAAACGCGGACACCACTTAAGACCTCTTGGGTCGCTTTTCTTAAAATAACCGACCTTGTAGTGTATCTCTATAGGGTCGGTTTTCCAAATAACTGACCTTATATGTCTATAAAAATCCCGGTCACCACTTATGACCTTTTGAGTCGCTTTTTTTAAAATAACCGACCTTGTAGTACATCTCTATATGGTCAGTTTATCTAAAATAAGCGACCTTATAGACAATTTTTCCCGTGACAAAAATTTGGTTTCGTGCCTCGATCTCTAGCGTCAGTTTTACCTTATAACCGACCCTAAAAGGCACCTCGGTCGACAAATTTGTCGACCAAAAATGAGCTGAATTTCACATATATAAGCACCTATAGGGTCGGTTTTTTCTTTATAACCGACCTTACAGTCCTCCTCGGTTCAGCACCTCTAAGGTCGGTTATTTCTACAAAACTGACCTTAAATGTGTCCTCGGTCGACAAATTTGTCGACCGATATTTATTCTGGATCAAGGTTCACGCATGTATAAGCACATCTAGCATCGGATTTGCACTTAAAACCGACCTTAGAGCTTCCTCGGTCGACAAATATTTCGACCGATATACTTGGTCGACAAATTCGTCGACTGATATCTATTCTGGATCCAGATAATTCACACATGTATAAGCACCTCTAGCATCAGATTTGCACTTATAACCGGCCTTAGAGCATTTCTCGGTCGACAAATTTGTCGACCGATAAGGAGTCAGTTTTCAAGTGTATAAGAAACTTTTAGGCTCGGTATTTTCTTTATAACCGACCTTAGAAGCACATTCGGTCGACAATATTGTCGACCTAGATAAACTAGGATCCAATTTAGTATTTCACACATGAATAAGTACCTGTAGGGTCGGTTTTAACCTAAAAACCGACCCTATAGGTACTTAAGAGAATGAATTCTGGCTCAATCTCGGTCGACGATTCGTCGACCGAATCATATCGGTCGACTAATTTGTCAACCGAATAACGTCTAGAAAAACCAACCGTCACAATGGCTAGAAAATCAACCGTCGTAACGGCTAAAAAAATCAACCGTCATAACGGCTAGAATTTCAACCGTCGTAACGGCCATAAATACGTCCGTTGGGTGACTAGGAGAACGGTCCTGAAAACGACCGTTGGGGGCATCGGTCGACAAATTGTCGACCGAAATGGGGTCTGTTTTGCTATAAATAGCACCCAAAATGATCCATTTCTTCACACCTTCACATTCTCACTTCTCTAGCTCCTCTCTAGTGTATTCTTGTGAAAATCTTCAGCTTCTTTACATCCAATTCTTGCTTGCTATTTCTCCATTTCAAAGCAACGAAATGGCTTCATCATCTGCGCACGGAAAGAAGCAAGTTGCAGGTAGGAAAGGAAGGACAACCCCTTCAACGTTGTCGTTCATCAACGACATCCCTTTCATTGACACAGCTGCAGGCGACCGCTACCTCAGGCTATTGGCAAAAGCTCCTCTTCCACGACGGCCGGTCGACGTCATGGACTTCCAAAGCATTGTCGATTTGGAGGAACTTTTCGAGGTGCAACATTTGATTGATTTTCTAAATCCCTCCTTCCCTTCCTACTCCTCCAAAGTAGTTAATGAATTCTATGCCAATTTAGTCGAACATCCTGACCATGATTCCTTCTCCTCTATGGTTGGTGGGTATGGATTCCATTTCACTGAGGAGGGTATTCTTGATATGCTTGACATAGATATAGAAGAATATAAAAATGTTATTGATCTCACTAGAGGAACTCCACTCAACAAACTCTCCCAAGATAACACTGCAATTAGCCTTAGTGATGTCAAAACAACCATCTTTCAATCGAATATGACTTGTCATGAAGATAGGGGTACCTATTATGCAATAAATTTAAAACCTGAAGCTAGGATTATAAATCTCATTGTTGCCACCAATATCCATCCTAGAGCAAACAAATCTGAGGTACCCACCTTTCGTATGTACCTTATCTATGCCATTCTCAAAAGTATTCCCATAAACTTTATTCGTATCATCATTAAGAATATGTTTGAGTTTTCTGGCAATCCACCATATGCCGACTTTGTATGCCAAATCACTCAACATTTTCTTAAGAAGAATATTGAGGACGACTTAGGTTACACATGGGATAGAAAACCCCAAAAAATAAGTAAAAATAAGGTGGAAAAGATGGGAATCGACTTTGGCCACAAAAGGGCTAGGACTGAAGGGGAGACATCCACCCAAGACATACCTCCACCACCTCCTCCTACCAACCTACCCCATGATCCTATTACAAACACCTTGACATACATTGCTGGATCCCAATATCACCTAAGTAGGCAATTGGATTATAATCACCATGGCATGACTTATTTAAACCAAAGGATGCAAGCTCTCTCTCCTAACCAACCTGATGAATATCCCTATTCCCTTAATCTTGGCATGATAAATCCATACAATCCTTCCTACAACTACTATCAAATTCCACCTCCACCATCTCCTGATCTCACACATACTCAGTTTTCCCCAATTCAAATTCAAGACATTGCTGCCCACTTTCGCTTTGATCGTGTTCCCACCTTCTTGGAGGCTTATGCCTTAACCAAGACAAGTGCCTTGGAGTGGCAGACACTGGTCAATTATTATGGAGCTGAGCCCTTCCTTGGAAAAGATCCAGACATTGATTTAATCCTTCGGTCTTTTCAGTGAGATTATGAGATATCTTTGTAATGATGTAATGTTTATCTTTTTATAAAGCAAGTGTCATGTTTCATCTTATAAAGTGTATGGGCATTAAATTGTTATGAATAAAAGTATTTTCCATGGCTTCATTTGGACATATACATGTTATATAAGAATATTGTTATATCAAATGATTGAAAAATAAATTATGGCTAAATTTGACAAAGCATCACTTGGTTAATCTCACACACACACACTTGATACTTAATTTAAAACATTGAAACGGGGTTAATTTCGGTCGAAAATATTATCGACCGAGACAAATAAGTCGATAATATTGTCGACCGAGGATGACTTTAGAGCTCTTTTGTTCAACAAATAGTCGACCGAGGATGACTTTAGAGCTTTTTCATTTGACAAATAGTCGACCAACAGAATTTTTGAATATAGTTTAGTATTTTTCAAAATGTTATAAAGCATTGGGATCTCAATCTTTTGTCTCATTGTTGGGAATTCACATCCCTCAATACCACCATCATCACATTTGCTGATTCTGGGTATTTAAACCCTTAGTTCATCACTAAACATGGTTATCACTTATCAGGTAACTATTACCTTCAGGTCATCTGACCAAGGTATTTAGGATATTTGTTACACAATCATCTCAATTTCATATCAACCATATCAATTTCATATCAACATCATGCAATACAAAAATAACATCTCTATTCCCTCATTAGGGTTAGAGTTTCCATCTTTATCAATTAAGGTTTCACATGTCGGCATCCCATATTGAAAATTTCAAATAACATTATCCCATATTAGGGTTTTTACACAACACTACCCTATATTAAGGTTTCACATAACATTTCCATCTTAGGGTTTCACATAACATCATTCCATATAAGGGTTTCACATAACATTATCCCATATTAGGGTTTCATACGACATCACCATATATTAAAGTTTCACATAACATCATTGTTAGGGTTGTGGAAGCACTTTAGAGCTCCTTGGTCGACAAATTTGTCGACCGAGTTAGAGTCAGATTTCACGTGTATAAGCACCTATAGGGTCGGTTTTTCCTTTATAACCGACTCTAGAACAATACCCGGTCGACAATTTGTCGACCGAAATGAATTTTCGATCCAATTTTCACACATCTTCGGTCGACGAATCTGTCGACCGAATGAAGCCAGATTTCTTTCTTAGAAGCACCTCTAGGGTCGGTTTTTTAATAATCGACCCTATATGGGTCTCGGTCGACAATATTGTCGACCGACAATATCCAGTTTAGTTTTTCACACATGTATAAGCACCTCTAGGGTCGGTTATACAAAAAAACCGACCCTAGAGGTGCTTGTACGAAGGAAGTCTTGCTCCTTTTAGGTCGACAAATCATCGACCGAAACCAGCCAGATTTCTTCGTATTAGCACTTGTAGCGTCGGTTTTACATAATAACCGACCCTATAGATCATTTCGGTCGACAAATTCGTCGACCGAGTTTGCGATTGATTGTTATTAAACAACCCGACACAGGCACCGTTTATATGTAGAGTTGGTTTTTGGTTGTTAACCGACGCTAGAGTTTTTCGCTCCGTGCAAAAAGCCAAAATTTTAGTCTTTCTTCCTCCCGCGAAACCCTTTTCTCTTTTCTAATCTCTCTCTCGTGGCGCCGCGAAACCTCTTTTTCCGCCATTGCCGCCTCTCCACGCCACCAAGAGGATCGTGAAGCTCGTCGGCGCCATGAAGAAGATCGTGAAGCTCGTCGTCGCCGCCTTCCACTCTTACTCCACGAAGCCCGTCGTTGCCGTGATGCTCTCTTCTTTGCCGTGAAGCTCTCTTCCTTTCCGTGAAGCTTTTCGTTGCCGTGAAGCTCGTCGTCGCCGCCTTCCATTCTTCCACGAAGGTCGCCGCCTCTCTGTGAAGTTCGTCTCTTCCTCCACAAAGCTCGCTGCCATTTCCAATTAAGTTTGAGCTTCCTTATCCTTGTTCCCTTCATTCCGCCCACCGCCATTGCTGCTTCCAGGTCCATCTCGGTCGACAATTAGTCGACCGAGAGCCCACCTGCGCACAACGTCCAGGTCCACTCTCGGTCGACAATTTGTCGACGGAGAGTGGACCTGGACGCTGCGCGCAGGTGGGTTCTTGGTCGACTAATTGTCGACCGAGATGGACCTGGAATTTATTTATGTTGGAGCTATAAATGTTTTAATCATATTTGCTGTAATGTTCACAAAAAGTTCTGAATATTATAATGATTTCAATCTTTGGACTGTTGGAAACGGCCTTACTTTGCTAATTTGTACAACTAATCAAAACATGCATGTCTTTTTTCATATGTAATCATTATATAAATTTTAGAAATTAATACTAGATTAGACATGTGTACTCCTAGATTGACACTTTAGGGTTGATGCATGATGTTTAACTTAATATATAAATATGAAAATAATGCATTTATATATTAACTTAGAAACCCGTTCAAAATTTACTCATTAGGAGTAAACTTTGGATAGTCCCCGGTTTGGGACTGTTTTTGGATATTTTAATCTCACTTAGGATGTACCTGTATAATGTATGTTTAGTTTTGTAGATTATTTCAGTAGGATTTCTCCATTTGTTCTCTGGGTACATATGTGAGTGGTTATTTGCCATTTACATCGGTGTACTTGGAGAACTTAGGGGAAATGCTGCTGAAATTTTCTTCAAAACTAAACATACATTATACAGTTACTAGTGAGATTAAATATTAAAAAATGGGATAGGTGGTACACTTTCTATCAATAAAAACTTACAGATTATTATAGTATCAATATTAAACTGTTAGTTTTATAATTAATTTTAATGTGATATAGAAAATGGATCGAAGTTGGATGTCTATCAAGAACCGTTGCAGTCCAGAGTTTGCCAAAGGTCTTGATGAATTTATCAGATTTGCTGAGGAACATAGGAAACTACCTACATATAGGCTATATTGTCCGTGTAGAAATTTTTGTAACAATTTGAAAGTTGATACTGGTGAGGAAATTAAGAATCATGTCATATGCAATGGGATAATACAAGGTTATAATGAATGGTATTGGCATGGAGAGAAATTGAATTATGGAGCAGAAAATGTCGATACTAATAGTTGTGGCATAGAAGATATAGATAATGATGATAATGTTAATGATGAACCGATTGAAGATGACCAGATTCAGGATGATATGATTGATGAGATGCTACATAGTTGTCGGGACAATGTCATTGATCCACCTTCTTTATTTGCAAACATTGTCCATGATGCTGAAAAACCATTATATAAGGGTTGTACTAAGTTCACGAGGTTGAGTGCTGTGATGCGATTATACACTCTTAAAGCTCAAAACCGGTGGAGCGATAAGAGTTTCACTTCACTGTTGTCTTTGTTAAAGGAAATTCTTCCTGAAGGCAACGAGCTTCCAATTTCAACATATCAAGCAAAGAAAATAATGTGCCCAATGGGAATGGAGGCTAAGAAGATTCATGCATGTCTAAATGATTGTGTGTTATTTCAGAAGGACTATAGTAATTTGATAAATTGTCCAAAATGTGGTGCGTCATGGTATAAGACTACAAATTCAGCTAAGGCTACAAATGGCTCTCCTGCCAAGGTGATGTGGTATCTACCAATAATACCATGATTTCAACGCTTATTTGCTAATACAGAAGATGCGCAAAATTTGTCTTGGCATGGGGAGTTAAAGGTCAATGATGATGGCGTCCTACGACATGCATCTGATTCACCACAACGGAGGAAAATTGATTTATTATACCCCCAATTTGGTAAAGAACCAAGAAACCTAAGACTTGGACTCTGTATAGATGGAATGAATCCCTATGGTACATTAAGTAGCCAACATAGCACGTGGCCTGTTATGATTGTTATATACAATCTTCCTCCTTGGTTGTGTATGAAAAATAAGTATGTGATGTTGTCAACATTGATATCAGGGCCCAAGCAACCTGGAAATGATATTGATGTTTACCTTCAACCTTTAATTGATGACCTAATGAAACTATGGGAAGAAGGTATTATGACATATGATGCTTCACGTAAAGAGATCTTCAGTTTGTGTGCTATGTTATTTTGCACGATTAATGACTTTACAGCTTATGGAAATTTGTCTGGATATAGCATAAAAGGATACAAAGCATGTCCTGTTTGTGAGGAAAATACTGATTCAATCAGACTGAAACATGGTGGTAAAATCGTATATCTTGGTCATAGGAGATTTCTCCCACCAGTGCATCCTTATCGAAGGCAACGCAAAACCTTTAATGGGTCAACTGAGGAACGAAGTGCTCCTAAACCTATACCAGGACATGTTGTATATGATAGGGTGAAACATATTGTTAATGAATTTGGAAAGAGTTCAAGTAGTCATACACTCGCATGTGACAAATCTCTATACAAGAAGAGGTCAATATTCTGGGATCTTCCTTATTGGAGATCTTTGGCAATTAGACACTGCATTGACGTCATGCATGTTGAAAAAAATATTTGTGATAGCATCATCAGTACGCTATTGAACATACCAGGAAAGACTAAAGATGGCATCAAATCTAGAAAAGATTTAGAATTAATGGGTATTAGAAAAGAATTATCAGTGGAGATCAGGGGTCGCCGCACATATTTGCCACCGGCTTGTTACACTTTGTCAAAGAAAGAGAAAAAGACTTTCTGTGAGTGCTTGTATAATATTAAGGTTCCACAAGGATACTCTTCTAATATTCATAGATTGGTATCAATGAAGGATCTGAAACTGATAGGTCTCAAATCTCACGATTGTCACACCTTAATGCAACAAATTTTACCTGTGGCTATTCGATCTATATTGTTGAGAACATAAAATGGCTCGCCTTTAAGAATACTACGAAGATTATGATGATTCTAGTCCATTCTCAGTTGGTTTGCCAAGTGTAAATGTTGAAGATAACACCGATGAATATTATAAACGTCAAGACCATGCTGAAGGAATTTTCCTTGACTAACAACTCAACCAATACTAAAGGCATGTCTTCTTTGAATTATTTATTTTATTATCATGTATACCTTATCACTTGTGCTTTTATTATCACTTATTTTTTTTATCATGTATACTTGCAGGTTCTAAAATGGCGAGTGAAGATGAACATTTTGAGCATGAGCACCATGAAGATGAACATTCTGAGCATGAGCACCATGAGGATGGTAGTGGTGATGCTAAGAATAGTAGAGGTCCTACATTGATGCGTAGGCTGCAGGAGCTCAGGGCTAAAGGGGATAAATTGCCAGTCCAGTTTGATATCACAGGAGCACCTGTTGGGGAACATGCTAGTGCTTTCAAGCATTACGTAGGGGCGACCGCGCGCAGTAAGGTGCCAATAGATATAGAAAATTGGCATGATGTTCCTAATGCCAAAAAAGACCTCATATGGAAAGATATATCTATGAGTGGAAGTGATATCATTTTAATATGTTTTTTATCTATTGATTCTAATTTAGTTTTCTTGGAATTAATTCCTTTTCAAAACAACATTATTAATTGCTTCTTTTGTATGTATAGGGTGTTTTTCATCTAAATGAAAAAGATCACAAGAAAAGAGTGCTACAACGTTGTGGTGTACGATGGAGGGGTTTTAAGACATATCTTGTAAGGGAATTTATAAATAATCCTAAACAAAAGAAGAAAGCTACAAATGTATATATTTTTATTGATCCTGAGGTGTGGGAAAGATTTGTTGCAGCTAGGAGATCGGAAGAGTTTCAGGTAATAAAGATTGTGATGTATTGTATGAATATTTTATACAATTAAGGAGGTGAATCTTTTTATACATGTTTGCCAAGTCTAAATTGCAATACCTCATTTTAAATGATCAGGATATTCACCAGGCTCAAAAGGAAAGACGGGCTAAAAATGTGCATGACCATCGCTTGGGGCCCGGTGGTTATGCCTTCCGCCGCCAACTACAAGAGAAGCAATCATCTTTTGGAGAAGAATCTAGTACAACTCAAGTTGAGAGACCACCCCGACACATGACATGGATTGATGCTAGAAAGAATCGAGCCGGTGAAATTGTCAACCCTGCAACTAAGGAGGTGGCACAAAAGATGGTAGGTTTATCCCAACTAAGTAAAGAGTAACTTACACAAACTTATATTTATTTATATCTAATTGATATTGTGATTTAATATTTTTATTAACTATGAATAGATTGATCTCCACGAGCAAAGGAAGGAAGGAAAGTTCATCCCAACTGGCTACATGGATGAACTAACAGTTGCTCTTGGTACGAAGGAGCATCCTGGCCGTGTTAGGGGATTAGGAGCTGGCATAGGATTCATGTCTTATTTTGGCCCTTCGCAATCTAAAAGAGGTTGTGTAGGAGGTCTTACACAAGAGGATCTTGAAGAATTAGTAGCGCAGAAAGTAAAAGAAATAATGTCTACATATCAGTCTACTCAACCTTCTCAACCTATTCATACTGCACGTCTCTAAAGTGATGAGGTACAAGCCCATGCTACAGTTGTAGAAGGTCATGGGAGCACTCCCGATGAACCACCACAACAATCTGCAGTAAGTTTTTGTTCTATTATGTTGTGTTATTAATATGATAAATATATTGATAATATATATAGTTGTAACATGTATCTGTTCTACTGTTTTTTATATAACCTATATTATTTCAATCTAGGTTGGTATGAACTGTAAACTTGCAGTGGAGGTTCCAGAATATAATGTTGTGACAGCGGGCAAAGTGTACAACCTTGGTGGTACATTGCATTGCCAACAAATTACTGATGACATCTGTCGTGTGTCCATCCATCTTGTGTATGACAGAATGGGGGACAAACCACTATCCATAACTAATGCTGAATATAGTACAGTTGAAGAAGCTGAGGGTGCTATGGTGGGTTGGCCTAGACACTTGGTTATCAATGACAAGGTATACCTTATTTCTATCATATTTTTCATATTTGACTGCATATATGAACTCATGTAATATAAGTATGTAATTTAATTAACAGGTTTGTAAACTGAAAAGTAAAACTTCTGCTAGTCATCCTCCTATGCCCAAGCCATCTTTCATTCTCGAAACTACATTCGACGAATTGGGTAGAAAATCTAAAGGTTTGTGTCGATACTTAGCCAACCAAAAATCGGGATCAAATATGATGGTCAAGTTAATAGAAGATGCAGTTGGGAGGGACTTTGGGAATTTTATTTTTCTTGATGATATAATAGAGTTGTTCCGGTATGATTGGCTGAACACTTCGATAATAGAAGTATGGATAAGGTAAGGATATATCAATAATATATAGAAAATTCCAATACACATTTTAACTTATTTCTACATATGAAAATAATTACAAATGTTTAACATCCATTTATATACCGAGGTCACCAACTTTGATCTAAAGAATATCGCATTCTTAGTTCCTTCGGTCATTAGTCAGGTGGAGACAAATATTGAGGATGTGAATGAGTACTTCTCTGATGCATTCAAATATTTTGCTAGTGAGGGGAAGGAAATTATCCTAATTCCTTTTAACGTCCAGTAAGTATTATTATTCAATATAATTTTAATAATGAATGAAACTATTTATTTTAATGTTTGTTTTACTCTTACTCAGAGCTAGACATTGGGAATTACTGGTGATTGTCCCAAAATTGATGACTCTTTATTATCTTGACCTAATGGGTAAAATAACAAGGAGTTACAAACTGAAATTGTCAGCTATGGAGTAAGCATAAATTTAATCAATTGCTTCAACATGATATTTTTATTTAGAATTTCTATTTTACCAACTATCGTTTAATTGATAGGGGTATAAAGGCTTTTCGTGAAGCTGGAGGACAAATACCCACAAAATTAAAGACATTGACTTTGAAAAATGTCAAGGTAGCTACTTTGACAACTGCTTACTCTTTATGTATTAATTTTCAACTGTAATATGTCAACTCTTATACTCTTATCTCAATTGTTATTTATAGTAGTTTACTAACATTAAGTATAATTTATTATTTGTAGTGTCCTATGCAAAATAATGACTGGGCTTGTGGCTACTATGTAATGAAATACATGCAAGCTATTGTCAAACAAGCATCACATGACATTCAAACTATAAGTCAGGTAATAAAGAATAACATCATAAATTTACAAGTGATTGTAGTCATTTTTATAAAATATTAACATGTGTATTTTCTGTTACAGATCTTTACAACCCAGCCTTACACACATGTGGACTTGAATGAATTCCGAGAAGAGTGGTCAGAGTGTTTTATAAGTGAAGTCGAAATAATATTGGATTAAATATGTCGGCTCCATTTATGTATGTGGTTTGAGTACGTACTCTTTCATATTTTCACTTTTGTAATATGTCATCTCAGACTTGCACTCTATCATTTTGTAAATTATGATATTGATTATCATTTTTGTTATGAATGTGTGGTTTTGAATGGTGACGGTTGAGCATCAATGCTCCCCTCTCCCAGAATATATGAATCTTCTGATTCTTCTATTCTATATCAATTTCTGCAGAAATTTTTTTAAAAAAAATCGTAACTTCTAGCGTCGGTTTTTTAAATAACCGACCCTAGAGATTGTACACTCTTCGGTCGAACAATTTTCGACCAAAATAGAACTTCTAGCGTCGGTTTTTGTAAAAAACCGAGTCTATAATGTCCTCTATAAGGTCGGTTTTTTGAAATAACCGACCCTATAGATTGATTAAAACATTTCAGTGTAGGACTCAGTCGACAACATTCTCGACCGAATATCTATCGGTCGACAAACTTGTCGACCGAATGTTACACTGAAATGTTTTATTCAATCTTTAGGGTCGGTTATTTTCAAAAAACCGACCTTATAGAGGGTTCTCGGTCTAGACCGAAATACTTTCGGTCGACAATTTTCTCAACCGAGAGTTACCACTGAAATGTTATTCAATCTTTAGGGTCAGTTATTTCATAAAAACTGACCCTGTAAATGTTCTCGATCGACAATTTTCTCGACCGCGAGTTACCACTAAAATGTTATTCAATCTTTAGGGTCGGTTATTTCATAAAAACCGACCCTATAAACATTCTCGGTCGACAATTTTCTCGACCGAGAATGTTTACAGGGTCAGTTTTATGAAATAACCGACCTTACAGGCTCCTTTTTTCTCGCCTAGGTCAGCATTTTTACAACCTTTTCCGTCGGTTTTTACTCTGTAAGGTCGGTTTTATTTGGTTAAATAATCCGACGCTATAGACCAAATTCTGTAGCGATGGCCACCTAGGCGTCAGTCAAAAAGTGACGCTGCAGGCTTTACAAAACTGACGCTACAGACCCTTTCTGTACTAGTGAGGCCTTAGTATAGAGCATATGTTTTTGGGAGGAATGAGTGGGGTTTTCCTAGTGAAGGTTTTCCACCTCGTCGCTCATGAGTTACTGTGTTTGGAGCTTCATCTCACCCCTTTTCATGAATGGCTGCTATGATGCCCAATGCCACACAAACGAGATTACTTAAACTAAAACGCATGATCAACGACTCAAAATACATGTAACCAAAAAAGCAGATAAATTAAAATTGATTCCAACATTGGAATTATATGAGGAAACATTACATATAGGTCCATCAACCTATGTCACATCACATACCATATCAGGTACTTACATATCTATTCAGAGGCATCAGCGACAACCTACATACAAAAGATCATGTTCCACATATACATGACAAATATACAAACCACATGCATACTGCCAAAACCACATGTCATTATACATCATATACAAAACATATTCATCTCAGACATGAGCGTACATGCACAACACTAGGACTCTAATACTAACAACAACTAGCAGCTATCCAACCTTCAAAAACTACTAATCTCTAAGCTACTTTTCCTTAGCAGAACGCTACTGATGACACCGCTGATGACCAACAAAAAGATATGGTAACCCACAAGGTGAGACCCATGTCCCATCAAGAGATATAACTCTCAACCAGTGGTTATTGATTACAACAAATATACTATTAAACAGGATGAGTAGATTCAACTAAATAGCGAGTTAAACAGATTAACCAAGTTAAGCATATTACATAAAAAAGCAGATTAGTCAAGTTAAGCAGATAGGCATAGAAACATATATGAGTAGAAGGAATATGAAGAACATGAAAGACTATCACCTACTAAACAATTAATTTCTCTTACTACATAATATAACAACTAAGCAGTATAAGAAACAAGGCAAGGGTTAACATCCAATGTGAAGCGTACTTAAACCTAAATAGATATACTACACATTTGTATCACTTCTTTTATTTATGCCCCAAGGAATTGAGGTATACCACTCAATTCCAACTGACCATTGCAAAGTCAAAATAAGTTCCATACAAGATTTGTAGGAGAGTGAAAAACTACTAGAGGGGGGGTGAATAGAGTTTTAAATATAATTTTAACAATTATTGAAACTCAAACAACCAACCACAAAATATTGGACAAGGGAACAAGGATTTGGAGTGGTTCCAACTTTAGCAAATACTAAAGTTGTCAGTCCACTACCCGGTTGCTTACCCAACCGGGATTTGGAAAGAATTTAATTTTATTACCTCGCAAGGACTTTACATAAAATTACAATTCTCTCCCTAAACCCTTCAAGCAACCTTCACCTAGAAGTAATCGCCCAACCTTGAAGCAGCCTTCACCTAGAGGTAATTGCACCCCCTTGAAGTAGCCTTCCTCCTGAAGTAGCTTCCTGTTGCAATAGCCTTCTTGAAGTAGCTTCCCGTGCGATAGCCTTCTTGAAGTAGCTTGAAGTCCACCTTCTCCTCCGAGAAGAACCTTCTCCAATCCGCAGCCTCCAACCCTAGGAGTAGCAAGGAGAATACAAAGGATAAAAAAAAAGGAACAAGAAGGAAAATAGAAATTACAACTTATCCTTTTAAGCACAAGGCTTGATTTGCCTATATCAAGCGTATTGATCTCCTAACCAATGAGTGTAGAAGTGTAAGTTGTGGTAAGGATATGCTAGCCTATAGGACACGAAATGAGAGCAATGGAAATGAATGGCCAATGTAGGAATTGCTCTATTGCTCAAAAACAGATTGCCAATGAATATTCAAGCTCAAGTGTAGCACAAGTGCAGCTTGGGTGTGTTTTGGTGTCCTAAGGCATGTCCTATTTATAGGAATGGCCTATGGATGCTTAAGGACGTTCTAGACAACTTCTAGGGGCTTCTAAGTGCTTAACTAGCTGTTAGATATAAGTTAGGTGCATTGGTAACGGCTAGTTACTTTATTCTGCAGTTGCTGTCAGAGACCATCTCGGTCGACAAATTGTCGACCGAGATACCTACTCGGTCGAAGTTTTGTCGACCGACAGGCTCTCTGGATTAACGTTCATTTGCAACTGCCAACTACTTTGTCAGCTGTGTCTAACGGCTACTTAGGTTATTCTCGGTCGAGAAGTTTGTCGACCGAGAGTGTCTCGGTCGAGGAGTTTGGTCGACCGAGATTGACCCTGTTTCAAGGTTTCAATTTAGGCACTAATTATATGTGTGAGTGTGCATAAGTGATCCTATTTGAATGGGATGACTTGTCTAAATGTGGTGTTTAGCTAGGGAGAATCTAACGCTTGATTTACATGCAATCTAAGTACTTGTACATTATATATTTGTACAAGTTTTTACAACAGTGATTACATTGCATGGAAATATAAATATGTAAGCTCTTGGATTTTTCCCTAGTTGCTTTGTCATCCACCTTAATCCTGCACACTCAAGTAGCTCGTTAGATTAATAAGAATGAAATGTTTGTCATCATCGAAACAAAGGGATTTATCATAATGTCCAATTTATCCAACAATCTCCCCCTTTTTGAAGATGACAAACATTTCCTAAATATGAAATAAGGAAATATAAAGCATGTGAGTTTCATACCTGAAATTTACCTTTTGTAGCTATTTTTGTTTTTGCAAGTGAATGCTAGCCATCAAGATGAAACTCATTTATATTTTTGATTTTATATTCTTTCTCCCCCTTTGTCATTTCAAAAAGATATCCAAGTTGAATATTTTATTTTTCTTCTCCCCCTTAATTTTATATTATGCTCCCCCTTAAATAGATATCCTATTAGGCTCATGGATTTAATATCATTTTTGTCTAATTTATCCACAATTTGTTTCTCAATCATTTGCAAAATATGTTAAGCCTTGAAATGATATGAAATTCCCTTTAAGCTTATGATGAATGTATATTGATTTCTCATCTATCAAGGGATGTTAAGCCCTAAATTAAATGAGAATCCTTTAATCTACAATGTATATCATTTTTATGAAATTTATAGATTTCTTCATAATCAAGAGTAAAAATACTAAGGTCATAACAAGCTTCAAATGATGTTTACAATGTTTTTCTAAGCTTCTTAATCAATTAATCCAATTTGTTGTTATGAGCTCCCCCTTAATCTTACAATTTAAGCATTTTAATGCTTCTAAGGTCACAAATGATTTTAAATTTTTTGATTTTGACCTTTATCAAAAGTATACTAAGATTAAGTACAAATAAAAAATGATGTCCAAATAAGCATGTTGTCAAAGCTTATTTTAGATCACCCTTGACTACGACCATGTCGCCCCTTGGTCAATTTTAATTTTAACCAAGAGGCAAATTCTACAGATTTCCAAGATAAACATTCATATGTGAAGTATAATTTCTGCAGATGGCTATAAATATCAATTTGAAGCACATTAAGATATACCTATTATGAAGACTTAATATGAGCATCATAGTGAAGTCTTTGACCTTGATTTTTCTAGAATGCATGTTTTACATTCATTGTAAATGATGTTTCATATGCTTTTCTATGGGTACATGAATATCAAATCCCATTTCTTCTTATACCCTTATCATAAAATTCTGTAGAAACATATATTTTGAAAGCAAGATTAATATCTTAAAGTTAAGATTTTTGCTTTTGATTTCTTAGAACAAGCAAATAGATAAAAACATTAATATTTTGTTCTAAGAGGCATCGTTTGGTTTGTCATAGCAACATCATCATCACAAGCTGTGTCCACAAGCATTATCTATTATGTCAAGATGCTTTTATGCTAATGACATTTGCAATTATCTGAATCACAATGATCATTCATGGTTTGTATATATGAATCAAAGCTTATTTTAAACCAGTGAAACATAATGATCATGATGAAGCATATCTATGATAGAACAATTGAAGCATGAAATTTAACCCATGGTTTTTATGTAACTAGATCAAGGAATACTTAGAATGGACCTATATGATTCAAGTGAAGGCATGTTGCAAATATCAATGTGTGAGTTGTCTTAAAGATTTATTCATAATTCCAATTAAATTTATAGCAGACTGAGCTAGTCGGTTTCCAAAAACTTATTCGGTCGAACTCTTCTCAACCGAAATATTTTCGGTCGAAGTATTTCTCGACCGGGAATGTTTATGCAAATTTCATTCAGCAATTTGTATGTTTTGTGTATAAGTTCTGTTATAAGTGTCAAATCCTATTTACTCTTGTTTTCAGATAATATACTTTAGAAGCATTTTTCCTTGAATCCTTACTTTTTATTTCTTAAAACATAAAAATTTGTTCTAAAGAAACATAGTTATAATAATCATGATGCTATAGAGAGGTAGAAGCATATCCATGGTGAAATAATTTAAATTGCAACACATACATGGTTCATGTATAGATATTCCAAGGATTACTTAGGAAAACCATGTAAATTATGATAAAACAATAATTTCCTTGGTTAAGCTAATCATGATTTTTCAGTTTTAAATCCATCCATTGAGAGTAAACCAAAATAGTCTCATATAAGTTTTCAATTTTAAGACAAACTTTTATAACTGATCATACCGAAGAAACTTTTCAAACAATGAATAAGGTTTGTTCAAGATTTGTCTTCTTACAGCACTTTAGCAATATGTTTAAGGATTTTCTACTCATAATGTTATATAATGTAAACGATCAATATGTCTTGCTACAAAAATTGTCTTTCAAGATTTTATTTTTGATTTGCATGTTAATTCAATCATCAATAACAATTTGATAGCAAACTAGGTTGATTGAAAAACAATTTCAGAAGATTTATGTCAGACTTGACAACAGAAGCCTGCTCGGTCGACCATTTCTCGACCGACAGGTCCCTCGGTCGACAGTGTCTCGACCGAGAAAGGTTCTGTGTTGTTTCAAACCTGTTTTCAAATATTGTTTATAATTAAAAGCAAAAGTATGAAAGTTAAAGCTCGATTTAGTTGAGATATTTAAATATCAAAGCAATATTTAGGTTAAATCTCAACTAATCATATACATTTTGTGAATCCAAACTAAACAAGTAGTTTAAGATGTATATTTGGAAATTTAATTTCTTGGATTAACTTGGTGTCCTATTATGTTAAGTTGAGATAGACATAGAGATATACAACTTAGAGTCTTTGGTCATATCTCAACTTAATTTTATCCATTTAGTTTGGGGGTTTTGGAACCCATACTAACTCAACATTCTTTTTCTTGTATGGGCATGAAAAAGAGTAATGTCCAAGACGTGAGCAATAATGGCAACATATAGAATCAACCTCAAGTCTTTTTCTATGGTTTTGTTCTAGGTTGTTCTTTGGTACAAATGTAGCTTGATGTGCTCGTGTCTTTCTCCAACTAGGTTGTTGATGAGATTTCCCTTTGGGCTTATAACCTAGTCCTCTTCTCCCAATTTGATGATAGGAATCATCCAATATTCTATCAAGGATTCCATTGTTGCTTAACCTACTAACTTCTTGTTGCAACTTAGCAATCTCATCCATTCTTTTCTTAATATCTAGTTTTGCTTGATCTAGATTAGATGATAAAGAATTCCTTTCTTTCACTATATTATCATAATCTAGATGTGTACACAAAACAGGTTGTTTTTGAAAATCATTTAACTTTGCAAGTAATCCAACCTTTTCTTGATATAGAAGATCATAATTTGTTTCTAGAGTAAAAATCTTCACATCACTACTACTTAGAGATGATTTCAAAGTACGATTTTCAGAAACAATGCTATCTTTTTCAAAACCAAGATTATTCAATTTAGCATATAAATCTTCATTTTCGGATGTAAGAGCAAGAAGTCTAGCATTCAACTCATCATTTGTTTTATTAGATTTCTTTAATTTCTTCTTGCACTCAATATACTTATTATGTGTTTCTTCAAGACTAGAAATTAGCTCTTCTTTTGATAAATCAAGAAGGCTTACCTCTTCTTCTTCTTCATTGGTTGTAACAATGAGACAATTTTTTTGGACCTCTTTCTTCTATTCTCTCCAAGGACAACCGATTGTTGTGTGACTTGTTCCTAAACACCAATTGCAACTTGTTGAAGGTTGGTCCAAGTTGCTCCTTTGCTTGCGGTTGTAGTCACCACCACCCTTCATTCTTCAAGACCTGGTTAGGGTTCCTTGAGGCCTGCTCTGATACCAATTGAAAAACTACTAGAGGGGGGGGGGTGAATAGAGTTTTAAATATAATTTTAACAATTATTGAAACTCAAACAACCAACCACAAAATATTGTACAAGGGAACAACCCATTCAAATATTGAAGTAGCTTCCCGTGCGATAGCCTTCTTGAAGTAGCTTGAAGTCCACCTTCTCCTCCGAGAAGAACCTTCTCCAATCCGCAGCCTCCAACCCTAGGAGTAGCAAGGAGAATACAAAGGATAAAAAAAAAGGAACAAGAAGGAAAATAGAAATTACAACTTATCCTTTTAAGCACAAGGCTTGATTTGCCTATATCAAGCGTATTGATCTCCTAACCAATGAGTGTAGAAGTGTAAGCTGTGGTAAGGAGATGCTAACCCATAGGACACGAAATGAGAGCAATGGAAATGAATGGCCAATGTAGGAATTTCTCTATTGCTCAAAAACAGATTGCCAATGAATATTCAAGTTCAAGTGTAGCACAAGTGTAGCTTGGGTGTGCTTTGGTGTCCTAAGGCATGTCCTATTTATAGGAATGGCCTATGGATGCTTAAGGACGTTCTAGACAACTTCTAGGGGCTTCTAAGTGCTTAACTAGCCATTAGATATAAGTTAGGTGCATTGGTAACGGCTAGTTACTTTATTCTGCAGTTGCTGTCAGAGACCATCTCGGTCGACAAATTGTCGACCGAGATACCTACTCGGTCGAAGTTTTGTCGACCGACAGGCTCTCTGGATTAACGTTCATTTGCAACTGCCAACTACTTTGTCAGCTGTGTCTAACGGCTACTTAGGTTATTCTCGGTCGAGAAGTTTGTCGACCGAGAGTGTCTCGGTCGAGGAGTTTGGTCGACCGAGATTGACCCTGTTTCAAGGTTTCAATTTAGGCACTAATTATATGTGTGAGTGTGCATAAGTGATCCTATTTGAATGGGATGACTTGTCTAAATGTGGTGTTTATCTAGGGAGAATCTAACACTTGATTTACATGCAATCTAAGTACTTGTACATTATATATTTGTACAAGTTTTTACAACAGTGATTACATTGCATGGAAATATAAATATGTAAGCTCTTGGATTTTTCCCTAGTTGCTTTGTCATCCACCTTAATCCTACACACTCAAGTAGCTCGTTAGATTAATAAGAATGAAATGTTTGTCATCATCAAAACAAAGGGATTTATCATAATGTCCAATTTATCCAACAGAGAGATGGAATCCTAAGATCTCATTCACCCTTGATTAATATGAATCTGCCACAGTGACATGTAAGTCTAGATGCAAAATAGCCTAGTCTGTCCTTTATATATAGGTCACGACACTAGTGAACAACCTAGTCTGTCCTTAAAAGGCCACAGTACTAGTGAAACTAGGGATACAAAACCAACATCTGAGGTACAACCGCAGCTGTCCACAAACACATCATATATATTGAACATCATCTGATATACAACCTCGACCGTTCTCCTACCAAGTTATGACTACATCCATCCTTGTGAACATGCATATACTCAACAATATATGGCTCTGATCTTCCACTAAGGGAGAGCCTGTTTCACCATCTAGCAAGTCCTGACACTAGAATGGATCTATGGCACAAGGCAACTACATGTTATGGTTTCACTTGATTAATTAGTGTCAATTTGGCATCTTTTCACTACATCAATCAAGTTACATACAAACCCTAAAAGAATTCCATAAAACATGGTGTATATTGCAACTTCAGAAGATATAAAACGTATGAAACATAAAGTTTATCACATCATCACATGGTATAGTTTCACTGCCATACATGAGACCATCATCATCATCATACTACCATGGGAAACCAATCCCTTATCACATCATAAAGAGGATATCACCTCAATTAGAGCATAAATCCATGTCCAAGGTGATAAGGTCATTCACATTGTTCCCTGTAAGAACATCATTATCTTTCCATGCCTCATCAAGGCTCGTCATCATACATGTGATACATAAGTGATAAAACAATCATTTATTAGCTATGCTATTAATCTAACATCAAATTAGGGTTACAACATTATGAGAGAGGAAGTACCCCATCATCATGTTAATTACTCAAGAAAGTTAAGAACCATCATCATGTACTTGAATTAGCATTAGGTTAAACAAGGTAGATAAATTAGGGTTTCAAAACAACATGTAGAAGTATACCCTAGTTCTTATCGTATCCAACAACTATGGATGCAATTAGATCAATCATTATCATCATCATAAAATCAATAGAACATGATGACCCTAAGGACCAGAAATCATCATCAGTTGCATAGGGTTGGTGGTGTCATCGACTGTTGAAAACTAGGTCACACCACCTTAGCGACCACTTAGGTCAAACACATCGTTGACCAATGAAAATAAGAAGATCGTGACTACTGAAAAACATGGTGGTTAGTGACCGCTGAGACCAAGGTACATCATTTTCATCGACTGCTGAAGATACAAGCATTGGTGATCGAAGAAGAATTAGGGATCTCAACTCCATCAACAATTGAAAGTCCAAGACTCAACAATCACTAAGAAACAATAACATCAATGAACACATAGTTCAAAACATGGTGATTGATGGTGGAAAACTTTGCGACCAATCCCATCAAAACATGGTGCCCAATCATGAGTCAACATGCTTAACGACCAACCTAGTTAACCCATTATTGGTGATGACATGACCTGAGAGAAAACTTGGCAACGATCATAGGACTAAAACTTCATCAACCACATAGATACAACAGGTTGATCATCACCATGAAACTGAAAAGCGATCAAGGTGCAAACTACAAGAAAGGAGATCAAAACAAATCCCTTATTAACAACTATCATGACATAAAGCAGAACCATGAATTGTGAGAGAAAAACCAATCTTTCCACAAACATGCATGCACCAAAACTTCCATCACTCAAGAAGGATTTTGTGTACAAAGATTAAGGTTCATCTAAGAAGGTATCTTACTCGAGAATCACAATGTAATCATAAAATATAGATATAATATACTATCTCTCTACTTATAACCACATTTTAGAGAATTATGCACATGCAAGAAGATGTAAGCAATAGCTGAGGATAAAGTTATATAACTCACCTCAGAGTTGATGTAGAAAACTCCAAACAACAAGGTAGCTTGAAGGAAAGGGGAAGGAGACCCTAGATTAATAACCACCCTCGGCCAATCTAGCTCCATGTCCAAGAAAGAAACAACCTTACATTAAGGAAGTAAGAAGGAGAGCAAAACCCTAGGTACGAAGGAAAAGAAGAGAAGTTCTTCAATATCAACTCAAGCACTACCATGGAACACCATGAATTCAGTCAAGAAAATAAAGAAAAAGAGGGTAGGGCAAAGAAAATGTAGGTGTAAAGAGAGATTACGTACTATGATAAAAGATAAGAGAAAAGATATCACCAAATGATCACAAGAAGGGTTGCTCCAAACCCTAGCTCAACATGCAAGAGGGATCGACCACCGTCTCCAAGCTTGAGCTCCACCAAGAACAAGGGGACAAGCTCTAAGGGCAAGAAGAGATCAAGAGGGTGCAAAGGTTTAGTTGCATGCCATGATAGAGGTTTGTATAACATGGGGTTGGAGATAGAGAGAAGGTTAGGTTCAATGCTAACACATGCCAGGTGTCCATCAGATCTTGTCCATGCAAGCACTACACTCACACATGCAACTAGGGTGATTAAAAAAAAAGCAAAACCATCTACCTAATTGGTCCAAAAAAACTCAAAGACCGATGGGTATTCTTGGTGACTAGGGCACTCAAAAAACCAAATGACCGCTGAAGATTTTCAACGATCAAGAATCAAAACTCAATGACTATGAACCCTAGATTCTTGGCGAGCTAGAGAGGTCACATGCCTCATCAACCAAGACCAAAGGGTACACACCGAACCTCATTGACCAACGAAAACATGAATCACAAGATCCTTGGTGGTTGCCAAAACAAGGGTTCATCGATCAAACACATATCAAGGATTCAAGGTCAACCATCAACTAGGGCATCCAAACAAACCATAAACTCAACATATGATGTCACCACATCAAAGCAAGGTATAAAAAGGTGCCCCAAAGCATCACTCTCTCTAACATGATGCAAAAGCATGTGAGGCACAATCAACATGTGAAAAATTGCAAGAAAAACCTAGAAGTGGGTAAATTGCAATTAGGTCCAAATCGAGCACATACAAAAAAAACTAACTCAAACAACATCTGAACTGGACCAAACTTAAAAAATAATCATGTCACATGATATAAAAGCACATAACAAGGTTTGATTAAGGTCTTAAGCATCTAATTATGCTAAGCAAGCATGATCACCCAAAAAGCAAGGCAAGGTGTCTTACAATCATGATTTTGCCCCCAAAATCTTACGCAAACAGAGACGAGTAAATGCTACGAATCTCATCCTCTAACTCCCACGTGTCCTCCTCCATGACATGGTGATGCCACAAAACCTTAACTGAACTATATCCTTCTCATCAACTTTTTCATCCTCCTATCCAAGATTAACACATGACCCTCAACATATAACACATCTTCCTCCAACTCAACCTACACTGGATGCAATGTCAGCTGCGTACCTGGGTGACACTTCCTCAACATGGAAACATGGAACACATCATGCAACTTGTGCAACTCAGGCAGTAACTCCAACTTGTAAGCCGCCTTCCCAACATGATCTAAAATAGGGTATGGTCCCATAAACCTGGTTGCCAACTTCCCCTTCTTACCAAACCTCAACACACCTTTTCATGGAGAGACCTTAAGGTACAGAAGATCTCCCACTTGTAACTCCAAAGGCCTCTAATAGTTATTAGCATAAGACTTCTGTCTATCTTGAGCTGCCTTCAGTTGCTGCTGTATCACCTTGATCTTCTCTGTAGTTTGCTTCACTAGCTTAGGACCCAAAAGCTGATACTCACCCATCTCATACCAACAAATAGTGACAAAAAATGTATCCCATACAAGGCTTCATATGGTGCCATGTCTATACTCCTTTGATAAGTGTTGTTGTAGGCAAACTTTATAAAACTAAAATGTACATCCCATATATCTAGAAACTACAAGACATAAGCTCTCAACAGATCCTCTAGAATCTGAATGGTCCTCTCTGACTAACCGTCTGTCTGTGGATGAAAAGATGTAATGAACCTCAACTATCCCCATGGATGTATGAAAACATTCCCAAAAGTGATTTGTAACCTGAGGACCTTTGTCAAATACTATGGTAACTAGGATACCATGCAACCAAACTATCTCATCAACATATATCTGTGCCAACTTCTCTATTGTGTTATGTCATTTCAACTGGAAAGAAGTGAGCTGACTTGGTCAACCTATCCACTATCACCCAAATGAATTCATGACCTTTGAATGTCCTAGGAAGACCAACCACAAAGTCCATGGTAATATGATCCCATTTCCACTACGGTATTGGTAAAGGTTGTAATGTCCCTACAAGCTTCTAATGCTCTACCTTGACCTATTGACAAATTAGACACCTAGGAACAAACTCCACATCACGCTTCAGACAAGGCCACCAATATAGATCCTTTAGGATATGGTACATATTGGTACTTCCAGGATGCATCACATACATTGAGGAATGAGTCTCCTGTAGTACCATGTTCCTCAAACCATCCACATCATGAACCACCTTCCTATTGTGAAAATGAACCATCCCATCATCTATCTCATGGAAACCATCATACTTCTTATTGCCAAAATCTACCCTGATATTCTATATCATGATTTCATCTTGTTTTTAGAGAGACCTCCAACTGTACATTCATCTGGAGAAGTTACAACAACATATCTCACTTATGGCACATCAAAGCATGTAACTGTGTCTTGTCCATAAATGATGATGAAGAAAACTCCCACAATACATCAGCCACCACATCCGCCTTCCCTGGATGGTAGTCTATCATGCAACCATAGTCCTTTCTGTGTAACTCTGATTTAATTCAAATATGTATATGATTTGTATATATAAAATGTGAATACTCTTGAAAAATATCAGAATTGTTGAAGAATGTTCTGACTTGTTTATCGGTCGAGTTTCAAACTCGACCGATCAAATTTTCAGATTGAGATAGAAGTTTGGTAATTGAATTTTATCTTTTTATTGGTATATCCAATTGATATAAAATTTTAACTGTACTTTATAAACTCAGTTATAGACACCCTGTTAAATTGAAGTAATTTTTGGATGAATTTTGATCTCTACAAAGAGGGTGTCGGTCGAGTTCTGTGCAGGACAAACTCGACCGACCATGCTGCTGACTGTAGTATAGTAGTGTAGTATTTTATTTTTTATAATTTATTGGATTATCCAATTAATCTCAAATTTTAACTGAAGGATTGATACTCCGTTTTCAACAACATATTAAACTTTCAGAATTTTTTCGAAGATGTTTTGTATCACAACAGAACCTTGATCGGTCGAGTTCTGAGAGAGACAAACCCGACCGACCAGATTTTTTTGGAAAAATAAAAAAAGACTAGAAAATGTTTATAATTAATTATTCCAAGCACCTTAATGAGTATATAGGACTCTATTACGACCCAAGCACCTCTCATTTCCGTCCCACACTTCATATCTTCGTAATTCTTGAGAGAGGAGGGGATTTTAGGGTTTGTAGAATCTGAAGTGGAAATTTCAGATTTCTGGATTTTCTCTTTCCAAGGTTGGTAAATTCTGTATAGATCATAAATATTTACTAGGTTTATTTGATTCTATTCTCTCCTATGTATAGAACTCGTCACTTCCCTGATTTGGATCAAAATAATCCAAATTGATCTCTTCTTTCATTCTTTCTTCTTCAATTCTTCTTCTTCTAGGTTCTTGAGTGAAGAGGAGCAGGAAGATTCTATTTTCTTGAAGCAAGGATTTGATTCAAGAATTTGCAGTAGTAGCTAGGCTACAAATTTCAGGTGTTTCACACCTGAGGTGAGTGTTTTTCTCCCTCCTAAGCTTTGTATTCATGTTGAAAGCCTAATTCTATCCGGCCAAAACAACCAGATACCTTGTTTATACATGTATGCGATTGGATTTGATTTGGGAAAGATATTGGGGAATCCAATTTTTACTGATTTTGATTATTTATCATTAATTGAAACTTGATTAGTTCTTGTTATATTGATTGAGGATGCATGGGTATTCTTATGGGTAAATGACTATGGTATTTCATGTGAATTTTGCCTAAAAATCAGCCCAATGGCCGATATGCTTGGAATTGAATTGACATGTATAAAGTCATATTTGAATTGTACTAGATTGTATTATACAAGTGTATTGTTCAATGTTAATGGAGTTGAATGACCACATATCCTGATTAGGATTTGTGTTGAGGAAGTGAATCAAATGAGTCAATTAATTAATATATACTTATGATTGATGAATGAAATGGCTGAAAATGGAAACTAGGGATTCCATGTTTGTGAATAACCCTAACGAACCCTTGGATCATGATTGGATTACCGAATGATATGATTCTTATGATATGTTGAACTAAGGAATGACTTCTTGAAAACCCTAAAAGTTTATTAGACAATTATGAGTGATAAAGCTAGAACTTGTATATGATGTTTGAAATGTGATCAAATTATGAAGTTGAAAGTATTAATACCTCAATTGAATATGATGAGTCTTAATATATCATCTAAGTCTAATGCATTTGTTTTAGTATAATAAAGAATGATAATTGTTGATTATGGGAATGACATTAGTAGTTAATGACAAGGTACACTTATCTGAATATAAGAGACAACATGAATAAGATGTACTTAAGGGTGATTGTAAGATAAAGATAAAACTAATGAAGATAGTATGATGAAGTATTTTATCTTTTATTTTAATTACATGTGGCTTAACTTAAGTTAAATAAAATATACTAAGAATTGTACTTTGATAAATATTATGTAGAAGAGAAGCACTATATGTAAAGTGAATCAAGAAAGATTGGTCCAGATAATGTAATGAACATGAAATAAAAGAAGTTGAGACTACTGAGTATAAAATGATGGAAAAAGATAGGAATTAATAGATGATTCCAAGAATGTAACTCTTACCCTAAAATAATGAGTTTGATGATGCTAGTTGTGACATCCCCCAATTTCTATATACTTTCCATAGTGACATTCATAGATATGCGTGCACTCACATCTGTAGATGTCAAAAGGGAAAATATAACAGATTAAGGTTGTCAACTAAAATAGAGATTGAACCAAGATCAAGTCCACATCATCATATAATGCCACACAAATATTCATTCATAAAGATAATAAAAGTTATTACATATGGAGAGAAAATATTGTTCTAGAGAAAGTTAAATTTATTACATAGGATTTCAATCATCCTCAATATCAACTAAAAAGAAGAAATAGACTAACATCTAGCAAGAAATGAGATAAGAGGAAAAGATCTATCTAACGTATTCTCCAAGTTTATTATTTTATGCCTTCAGGTACTTTGAGCATGCATTTCACTTTGTTGTCAATTGTTCCTTGCACCTAGAAAATATGAGAAACAAAACATCAGCAGAGCTGGTACGTGGTAAAAGTTACACTAATAAGGTTGCATAAAGGAAAATATTTGAACAAGAAGAAAAGAGAGCTAAAACCATTTCTTAAGACGAAAATCAGGTAAACATCCTTTTTATTACAATCATTTTGATGCAGTTGTACTACACATATTGCACTTGTCTTACATCTAGTGTGGGCAATATAATGTCATCATACATCTAACATGGGCCAAAGAAACATACATCCATGTTAGGCAACATACATCCACACTAGGCTATGTGCTCTAGTAGCTACAACCCATCATAACCATTTATGTTACATTAGGTTTGGTGAAGTATAACTCATACTAGTCAACCGAGCAATAAGATTCAAATACGAGCATTCAAGGTATACATATTATAGGCAACCAGAAATCTAGTCTTATACTTATAAGACCACATACCTGCTTGTTCAAATCAGATGTCCAAAGATTTAGAATCAATCAAGGATTTAGTCACCCTGCAAAGAAAGCAAGGGTACAACATTACTATTGGTCCATGTGACCAATACTAAGATATGTCCTTAGTTATTATTCCTTTTTTTGTTATCTTAATCCAGATCAGGGATTTCCCATATTTTAATTGAGTTTAGAAATATTATCAAGTCTGATCCATCATTAATTAGTTTGCTTAAAAGATAGCATTTAATTAATCAATTAGAAGATTTCCATTAACTAGGGTGTACAAGAGGGTTAGAAAAAAGGGGAAAAGCAACCTAAACATATTAACCATTCATACATCAAGGTTCATTTTAAAGATTCATATCAATCATAATCACTAATTATCATCTAGTGATATTAATTTTGTTATAAAGATATATCTTTAATTCCATGTAGAAAGAGAAACTAAATCTAGGCTTTCTCCTACTCCTTAGGTCATTAAGAATCTTAGAATAGTATTTCAAGTTATTTAGAAAATAGGGTTTCGTCTATGGTTAAATATAGTGTAGACAGTCAGATATTATCAAGGAAAATTATTATCAACAATTAATTATAATTAAGGAAGTCATTTAGGCTTTAGGAAACTATTTTTGAAAAAGGAAACGGGTCTAGGTCCTGGTAAAATTTTATTTGGATAGAGAATATTTTTATGATCATAATGGTATATTGATTCGATATTTTATGATAATCCTAACATTTCCTAGGATTTTCCTAAGATAATTCATTTCTTGGGTAAAAGGAAATAAAAATAGAGAATTTCTACCTTGATCAACGGCCGGATCCGACTCGATAGACAAATCTCGTTGATCTCAGGAGTTGCAAAGAAGCCTGCGGATCTCTGAGTGGGAGTGGTGGCCCATGACTCCTCTGGCTGATTTGGCGATTGACTACTGGTCCACTTCGATCTCTGTTGGCACCACGCGTGCAAGCCTTTCTTTCTTGAGTAGCTTGTAAAAGAGAGAACGTGTGACAGAGAGCTCACTAGAAGAGGAGGCAAAGATGCAACAGGCTGCGGGTGCAAGCTAGAAGGTGCCGCCCAAGAGTGGCGAGCTCTGGCGAACTGGGTGGAGCAACCAATTGAGGGGGAGGATGGCAAGGCAGAGGAGAATGCTAGCAGGGTTAGGCAGCGGCGCTACTGAGAATCAGATGTCAGGCAGGGGTCTCTGGTGTCAAAGAGGGTCGGGAAGTAGAGGGTTGTGGTAAAAGAGGGTGGCGACGACATCGAGGGGGTCTTTTATAGGCCTTTGGGTAGGTTTAGGGTTGGCTGGGGGGTCCCGGGCTTTACAGCCGCCGCTGGAGTGAGAGCAGCAAGGAAAAGGGAAAGTCGTTTTCCTTGCACCGAGGGTCTTGGGTGACGTATGAGGGTTTGTTGAGCTCATTTCGGTGAGAGGGTCGTGTCCTCCAAATATCTCAGGTAGGCGACGTAGGAGTCAGGCGCCCGAGATCGTCGTTGGGTCGGGGTTCTGTTCGGGGTCAAGACCGGGAAAGGAGGGAGGTAGGTGACAGGTCCTTGACGCTTGGATCATAGCGTGGATCTGTGGCCATCAGATCGAATAGATAGATTTGAAACCCAGCTAAGTGGTCCACGCCCAACAACTTAATGGGTTGTTTGACCTAAATTTGATTAATTAAATTGAAAACCTAGGTCCTAGAGTTACTAGTTGTAATTATACACCTAATTTTCAAATGTGAATAACTCCCAAATGGTATATCCAATTGGAAAAAAATTTTAGGGGTATCTTAATGATGTCAAGATGTGACTATGGTATAAATTAGGGGTCCAAAATAGAAAGTTTGTTGTGTTCATTTATTAAATACATTAACATATGTATTTTATCATAATAGCATGCTTGGTTTCGCATAATTTTGTAATTTGTGACACATATTTGTCCAATTAAGTGAGGGGAGTATATGAGGGTATTTTTGTCAAAACATTTGATAATAAAACTGTTAAGAGAGAGAAAATACTATAAAAACTCACTTTGTCACATTCTCCCCTCCTTTTAAGAACTTTTCCCTCAAAATTCAAGCAGCCTGAAAGAGATGTGGATATTTCCGCTCGACTTCGGACTTGAGCTCCCATGTAGCATCAGTTTGATCATGGTGGCTCCAGAGAACTTTCACCATATCTATATGTCGATTATTGCGAAGCTCCTTTGTCTTGAAATCAAGAATTCTGACTGGTGACTCAACATACGTCAGATCATCGTTCAGCTCAAGAGGCTCATGATTCAGAATGTGACTGGGGTCTTTGACATAAGGCTTCAGATTAGATACATGAAAGACATTATGCATGGCACTATACTGGGGTAGAAAAGCAAGGCGATAGGCACATTCTCCATCCCTTTCATGAATCTCAAAGGGTCCCACATAACGAGGACTGAGTTTTCCCTTATTCTTGGCCAAAGCTCAAATCAGTCAGATCTTTAGAAAGACATGATCACCTTCCTTGAACTGACGTTCCTGCCGGTGAGTATCTGCATATGATTTCTTCCTATCCTGTGCTCGCTTCATTCTCTGCCTAATCAGTGCAAACTTATCTGCATACAACTGCATCTCCTCGGATTTCATCTAGGTGTGTTCTCTGACATCGTCCCAATGTAATGGAGATCTACACGGTCGGCCATAGAGAGCTTCGTATGGTGGCATCCCAATACTCGCCTGATAACTATTATTATAGGAGAACTAAGCAAAAGGAAGGTAATGGTCCCACGAGCCTTCCTAGTCAAGCACACAAGCTTGTAGAAGATCCTCCAGAATCTGCACTGTTCGTTCTGACTGTCCATCTGTCTGCGGATGATAAGCTGTACTGAAGTTCAACTTGGTGCCCAAATTCTTCTTGAACCTATTTCCATAGATTTGAAGTGAACTTTGGGTCCCGGTCCGACACAATGGATGCTGGAACTCCATGCAGACGTACAATCTCCCGTATATAAAGGTCAGCCAACTCAGAAACTTTTACAGTAGTCTTCACGGGTAGAAAATGAGCTAACTTGGTGAGACGATCCACAATGACCCATGCAGCGTCGTACCCCTTCCTAGTCCTGGGTAGTCCCACTACGAAATCCATAGTGATATGTTCCCATTTCCATTCTGGAATCTTGAGGGGTTGTAGTAGACCACCTGGTCTTTGATGCTCGACCTTGATTCTCTGGCATGTCAGACACCGGGATACAAAATCTACAATGTCGTGCTTCATGCCTCTCCACCAGAACTGACGTTGTAGGTCTTTGTACATCTTCATTGTGCTGGGATGAACTATGTACTTGGACCCATGTGCCTCACTAAGAATGGCTATCTTTATAGCTGACTTCTCAGGGACCCACATACGGTTCCTGTATCGAAGGCCACCATCAAGACCCACAAACAGATGTGTATGAGGTTTAGCCAGGAGAGAGGAGAGCTCTGCAAGCTTGGGACTAGCTTTCTGTGCCCCCAGAAGTTTAGAATATAGGTTGGATGTGATAGAGATGTTATTGACATGCATACGATCAACCAGGAATTGTGGTCTCCATCTTGCTAGGTCCTCCATGTTCCTCCATTCGGGTACAAACTGGGATGCACAAATAGCTGTTTTCCTACTAAGAGCATCTGCAACCACATTGGCCTTACCTGGATGGTAGCCAATGGTGAAGTCATAGTCCTTCAAGTACTCAATCCACTGTCATTGTCGCAGATTCAAATCCTTTTGCGTCAGAATGTACTTGAGGCTTTTGTGGTCGGTGAAGATATCAAACGTTGCCCCATACAAGTAGTGCCTCCAGATTTTGAGAGCATGGATGATAGCAGCTAACTCCAAATCATGCGTAGGGTAATTCAACTCATTGGGTTTCAGCTGTCTGGAAGCGAAGGCCACTACTTTCCCATTCTGCTGTAGGACACACCCTAGACCATGTCGGGAATCATCAATGAATATCACAAATCCTTCATTTCCAGAGGGTAAAACAAGGATAGGTGCTGACGTCAACTTTTTTTAAGCTCTTGGAAGCTAGACTCACAAGTAGCTGACCAGATGAAATGCTCGTCCTTCCAAGTAAGCTTAGTGAGAGGAAGTGCCACTTTGGAGAAATTCGAAATAAAACAATGATAATATCCGGCTAGACCTAAGAAACTCCAGATTTCAGAAGCATTACAAGGAGGTTGCCAATCAAGTACAACAAATACTTTAGTAGGATCAACAGATATGTTACCCCCAGAAATGACATGACCAAGAAACATAACTTTGTCAATCCAGAATTCACATTTAGAAAGCTTGCCATAGAATTTCTGGGCTCAAAGAATCTCAAGGACAGACTTCAAATGCTCTCGATGTTTCTCCATAGAATCATAATAGATCAGAATATCATCAATGAAGACAACCAAAAACTCATCCAGATAAGGTTGGAAAACTTTGTTCATCAAGTTCATCAATACGCCAGGTGCGTTGGTCCACCCGAACGACATCACCAGAAATTCGTAGTGCCCGTAACGAGTTCGGAAAGTGGTCTTAGATATATATGAATCGTTGACCTTAAGTTGATGGTAGCTAGAATGAAGATCATTTTTTGAGAAAACTTTAGCAGTACGAAGTTGATCAAAGAGGTCATCAATACGAGGGAGAGGATACTTGTTTTTAATGGTAGCTTGGTTCAACTTGCTATAGTCAATACACATTCACATTGAACCATCTTTCTTTTTAACAAAAAGGACAGGTGCACCCCAGGGGGAAACGCTAGGGCAGATAAAACCCTTATCAAGAAGTTTTTGTAATTGTTTCTTCATCTCCATAAGCTCAGCAGGTGCCATCCTATATGGTGCCCTAGAAATCGGAGTGGTTCCAGGAAGAAGATCTATGGAGAACTCAATGTCTCTATTTGGAGGCAGCCCAGGAAGCTCCTCCGGAAATACGTCAAGGAAATCACGTACCACCTCCAGTCTTTATACATGCCCGTTGTCAGGACTGGTCTCTGAGACGAATGCGAGGAAGACTTTACATCCTTTAGATATGAGCTTTTTAGCTTTAAGAGAGGAAATTATTATATTATTATAGAATTTGCTTCCCCGAGGGATCACTACAGGAGAGGAATGAGGTTGAGAGAGAACTACCATCTTGTTTCTACAGTCAATGTAAGAAGGATATGTGTATAGCCAATCCATGCCAAGAATAACATCAAAGTCTTCCATGGTTAAGAGAATGAATTCAAAGGGCATGTCGTGATTTTCAAATTTTAGAGGGAGGACATCAGTTTTCTGCAATGTAGTGAATATTTTTCCACTAGGAGTTGACACATCCAGAATGTATCCCAAGTCCCTTATATGTAAGTGCAACATTGAGGCCATATTTCGAGAGATAAACATATTTGTAGATCCAGAATCAAACAATTCTTTAGCAGGATGTCCATTCAAGAAAACAATGCCTACACATGATAATTACATTTTAAATAATTGAAGGCATTGAACAAGATATTAGATATATGAAAAAGATTTAAGGTTACCTTCGACAAGATGGTTCGGATTTTCCCTAGCCTCCTCTACTGTTACTACGAACACCCTGGCATTGCGGTGTCCCTGAGGGGGTGGAGCACCCTCTAGAGGTTTTCCAAGGATAGATGCATTGGGGCACTTAGCAAGGAAATGTCCCTCCTTCTTGCAGTTGTAGCAGACCGACTTGGTGTAGCGACAAGGCCCGTCATGTCCTCGTCTACAAGTCTTACATTTGTTACGGTAATCCATCAGCTTGCTATTCTTCGGTCCTCTCTTCCCTGAACCTCCTCTCTTCCCTGATCCTTTATTATGGCCGGGGTGGAACTTCTTGAACTTCTCTTCCTCAGTGGTGGTCAACCCTAAATATCCCATACTAGAAGGATTCTGCAATCCCTGCTCCCTTTCCTGCTTAAGGGCCATGTCTAGGGCTTCATCAATGCTTCGGGGACGAGAGGCTATAACTAGGGTTTTCAGGTGTGCGAAGAGACAGTCTACATAATGTTCAGTGAGGCGGTCCTCAGTCCGGATAGGGGCATAGCGTTCCAGAAGCCTAAACTTCTGGGTATAATCGGCCACTGAGAGACTGCCCTGCCTAAGCTCTATGTACATCTTCTCTTTCCTCTTCCTCTCAGCTATGGGCATGAAACGGTCGGTGTAGAGGGTCTTGAAGGCTTCCCACCCCAAGTTGTCTACTTCCTCTCCCCGATTCCCACCATATCTTCGCTCCTCCCTTAAGCAAATGGGTGGCGAATTTGACCTTCTTTTCCTCGAGTACTTCTAGGGTACGAAAGGCATTTTCTATGGAAAGGATCCACGCCTCAGCCTTGTCCATGACCTTAGGCTGATCTTCCCCCCAAAAGGAGTCAGGGTTGAGCTTAATGAAGTCAATCACTGTCACCTCCTTTTTCTTAGAGGGGCTAGGTTTAGGGGTTCCTTTTGTGGAAAGGGTCTCCATGAAGTCTAGTAGGATTTTCTTTTGTTCCTCCCACCTTTCTTTGACCATAGTTTCAGGATCAGGTACTTCAGAGGTTTCATGTTCTTTTCTCTTTTTAGAGGATGATTCCTCCGAGGCCTTTGAGTTGCGAGTTTTAGGAGGCATCATGTAATTAATATGAACATATTAGATCCATTACTTCAACAATTATTCTCATCATTATCTTTATTATCATCACATGATATTTCATTATTCTCATTTATCAATGATTAATGTTCTTAATGTTATGATTTATGGAGGATATCCTAGAATCCTTATCAGTCGATCCTTAGGACTTTCTAAATAGAGAGACTCCTTCCTAACCTTATAATAGAGGTAAGAGGGAAAATTTAATTTATTTTAAAACATAGATTAGAGGGAGGAATTTTTCCTATATAAGAGGTGAGAGGGAGAATCTATAGATGAGAAGGTTCCTAAATTAAGGTACGCCCAAGAATAGGGGACACTTAGGATATCGGCCAGGTAGACTTATACTGCCATAAAGGTAGCCTCGTGATTGCCAAGCTAAGTGGCTCAGAGACTTTAGTCAGACCCATGGCAGATGTTATCCTAGAAACCTCAACCCTTCACATCCCTAACTCAAGGACTACCCTAGACTCAAATAGGGTGAATGAAGTTCATGTGACTTGATGTGTGAACCTGGCTCTGATACCAACTGTGATGTCCCCCAATTTCTATATACTTTCCATAGTGACATTCATAGATATGCGTGCACTCACATCTATATATGTCAAAAGGGAAAATATAAGAGATTAACGTAGTCAACTAAAACAGAGATTGAGCCAAGATCAAGTCCACATCATCATATAATGCCACACAAATATTCATTCATAAAGATAATAAAAGTCATTACATATGGAAATAAAATATTGTTCTAGAGAAAGTTAACTTTATTACATAGGATTTCAATCAACCTCAATATCAACTAAAAAAAAGAAATAGACTAACATCTAGCAAGAAATGAGATAAGAGGAACATATCTATCTAACATATCCTCCAAGTTTATTATTTATGCCTTCAGGTACTTTGAGCATGCATTTCACTTTGTTGTCAATTGTTCCTTGCACCTAAAAAATATGAGAAACAAAACATCAACAGAGCTGGTACGTGGTAAAAGTTACACTAATAAGGTTGCATAAAGGAAAATATTTGAACAAGAAGAAAAGAGAGATAAAACCATTTCTTAAGACAAAAATTAGGTAAACATCCTTTTTATTACAATCATTTTGATGCAGTTGTACTACACATATTGCACTTGTCTTACATCTAGTGTGGGCAATATAATATCATCATACATCTAACATGGGCCAAGGAAACATACATCCATGTTAGGCAACATACATCCACACCAGGCTATGTGCTCTAGTAGCTACAACCCATCATAACCATTTATGTTACATTAGGTTTGGCGAAATATAACTCATACTAGTCAACCAAGCAATAAGATTCAAATACGAGCATTCAAGGTATACATATTATAGACAACCAGAAATCTAGTCTTATACTTATAAGACCACGTACCTGCTTGTTCAAATCAGATGTCCAAAGATTTAGAATCAATCAAGGATTTAGTCACCCTGCAAAGAAAGCAAGGGTACAACATTACTATTGGTCCATGTGACCAATACTAAGATACATCCTTATTTATTATTCCTTTTTATGTTATCTTAATGTAGATCAGGGATTTCCCATATTTTAATTGAGTTTAGAAATATTATCAGGTCTGATCCATCATTGATTAGTTTTCTTAAAAGATATCATTTAATTAATAAATTATAAGATTTCCATAAACTATGGTTTACAAGAGGGTTAGAAAAAAGGGGAAAAGCAACCTAAACATATTAACCATTCATACATCAAGGTTCGTTTTAAAGATTCAGACCAATCATAATCACTAATTATCATCTAGTGATATTAATTTTGTTATAAAGATATATCTTTAATTCCATGTAGAAAGAGAAACTAGATCTAGGGTTTCTCCTACTCCTTAGGTCATTAATCATCTTAGAATAGTATTTCAAGTTATTTAGAAAACAGGTTTTCGTCTATGGTTAAATATAGTGTAGACAGTCAGATATTATCAAGGAAAATTATTAGCAACAATTAATTATAATTAAGGAAGTCATTTAGGCTTTAGGCAACTATTTTTGAAAAAGGAAACGGATCTAGGTCCTGGTAACATTTTTTTTGGATAGAGAATATTTTTCTGATCAAAATGGTATATTGATTCGATATTTTCTGATAATCCTAGCATTTCCTAGGATTTTCCTAAGATAATTAATTTCTTGGGTAAAAGAAAAAAAAAGAGAGAATTTCTACCTTAATCAATGGCTGGATCCGACTGGATCGACGACTCTCGTTGATCTCAGGAGTTGAAAAGAAGCTTGCGGATCTCTGAGTGGGAGTGGTGGCCCGTGACTCCTCTGGCTGATTTGGCGATTGACTACTTGTCCACTTCGATCTCTGTTGGCACCACGCGTGCAGGCCTTTCTTGCTTGAGCAGCTTGTAAAAGAGAGAAGGTGCGACAGGGAGCTCACCGGAAGAAGAGGAGAAGATGCAACAGGCTGCGAGGGCAAGCTAGAAGGTTTCGTCCAAGACTGGCGGGCTCTGGCGAACTGGGTGGAGCAACCAATTGAGGGGGAGGATGGCGAGGCAGAGGAGAATGCTAGCAGGGTAAGGCGGCGACGCTGCTGAGAATCAGATGTCAGGCAGGGGTCTCCGGTGTCAAAGAGGGTCGGTAAGTAGAGGGTTGTGGTAAAAGAGGGTGGCAACGATGTCGAGGGGGTCTTTTATAGGCCTTTGGGTAGGTTTAGGGTTGGCTGGGGGGTCCCGGGCTTTATAGCCGCCGCCGGAGTGAGAGCAACAAGGAAAAGGGGAGGTCGTTCTCCCTGCTCCGAGGGTCTTGGGTGACGTGTGAGGGTTTGTTGAGCTCGTTTCGGTGAGAGGATCGTGTCCTCTAAATATCTCAGGTAGGCGACGTAGGAGTCAGGCACCCGAGATCATCGTTGGGTTGGGGTTCTGTTGGGGGTCAAGACCGGGAAAGGCGGGAGGTAGGTGACGGGTCCTTGACCCTTGGATCATAGCGTGGATCTGTGGCCATCAGATCATATGGTTGGATTTGAAACCCAGCTAAGTGGTCTACGCCTAACAGCTTAATGGGCCGCGTGACCTAAATTTGATCAATTAAATTGAAAACCTAGGTCCTAGAGTTACTAGTTGGAATTATACACCTGATTTTCAAATGTGAATAACTCCCAAATGGTACATCCAATTGGAACAAAATTTTAGGGGTAGATTAATGATGTCAAGATGTGACTATGGTATAAATTAGGGGTCCAACATAGAAAGTTTGTTGTGTTCATTTATTAAATACATTAACATATGTATTTTATCATACTAGCATGCTAGGGTTCGCATATTTTTGCAATTTGTGACACATATTTGTCCAATTAAGTGAGGGGAGTATATGAGGGTATTTTGGTCAAAAAAATTGATAATAAAACTGTTAAGAGAGAGAAAATACTATAAAAACTCACTTTGTCACACTAGTGAATGATAATATCAAATAGGGAATTAAGAGATGCACATAACTGTAATTGAATTCAACTAAAAGATGAAAGTCAAGTATTTGAATTGATTTACAAGAATGTGTTCTTGAATTGTGAATTGTACTTTGAGAATGGACTAATAGTACAAACTTCAATTAATAGTGAACATGTGATGACTAGTAATCCCATATGAAGAATGTGAAATAAAAAAGAAGAGAACTAAGTCTAGTATGCATGTAAATGCATGAAATTTATTGGCATCTATTCAGATTGGATGGAACATGCATATGTTGTATGATAAATCTATTTTGCGTATGAGGAATGATACATGATATCTATATTCTTTTACTATTGCTAGTTTTAATGCCTCTGCTAATATTTGTTCAGAACTGTGATATACAATGAGCTGATAAGATTTATGTTGAAATGGAATTTAACATGCACTCCTTACATTGAGAAACCCTGATAAGGGTAAATGTTGCATAATGAGATTATGTCTAGGGTTGAAGGCCCAGTGATGATGATAAAACCCTGATGGGGTAAATGATGGACAATAAGATTATGTCTCGGGCAGAAAGCCTACTATTGATGATTGCTATGAATTGATGTAGAAGATAGAAATAATCATATTTGTTGCAATCTATAGACTTATTGTGCTTCTTGCTTTGATCATTGCCCTTATTGATAAACTTAATCTGTTTCATGTTATTATAGTTACGCGAGAATACACAGATATGATGTATGATGTTTTGAATTCTTTTAAGATGACTGAAAGAGATTAATAACAAGTGAAATGATTGAACTTCTAGTTAGGTGCCCTGAACATCGTGAGTTTCCCCCGAGGACCACACTGGGAAACAAAATGGATCTCCTTGTAGTAATCGATGAATTATGAGAAGGATTTCCAGAGTGTGGATCGAGACCTTAAAGGTTAGACCAGTAGGATTTAGGAGTGAGTCATCTGGAGTGGCTTTGGCCCTAAATCCTTGCTGTGAAAGTCTATGTCCAGATGGAATAGACTCTATTGAAATGAAATATGTGAAATGTGAAATGAAAAATATGTGAAATACTTTGATATGTGATATACTGTTTTGCTGGTTCCTATCTCGTGTACCCGAGATGAGGACGTGAGCCTCTTTAGGCAACCCTGAGGTGGCCAGGGTCTGTTGTTGATATCTTAGGGTGGCCGGCTAAACCCTAAGATAGTGATGGTGAGTCGTTGACATGAGAATCAGGCGTGGCGACTTCTACTTGGTGAGGTACAAGCCAAGTAGTTTCAGGGCAAATGAATAAAAGATGATAAGCCGAGTAGAATATGATTTGAATGATTATTACATTCCTTGTAATACCACTTGATGATTTGCCATTGTTGATTATACTTCTTGTTGTGGAAAGTAATCATGTTTCTATGAACATTTTCTATTTCATATTATGATATGTTATGTTGACAAGTTATAAATGATGGGATTCATATCCATTCTTATTATGAGTTGGATTTCTTACTATTTGATAGTATTGTTTGGTAAATATGTATTATGTGTACTTCAACTTCAGGACTACAGGATGTGTTCCTGGTTCGGCTGGTGGAGTGTCACAAATATAATGTCATTGTCATGTATTGATTCAAAATGCTTAGAACTTGACTTATTACTCATACATTAGGATTCTTAATCTGAACTAAGAAGTATTTGCTAATTTGTTCATAGACATGCTTTAAAAGATGTTTCAAAGTAATAATTGGTTTAAGTGATTACCTTATCTGTTGTATCAGATTATCATTGCAAGTTAGAAATGACTTATGATAGATCTATCTGCTAGACTTTTCAATATCTGCATGTTTCTGTTAAGTTTATTATACTTAATCTGATGCGGATGCATGTACCTAGCTTGAGTGGGAGGTATCCACTCAGTGGGGCTCTATATGAGTCTCATGAGGTTTTTTCAAATGTTTTTAGGTATAATGCTATCCAGCGGAGAGATCTTGATAAAGAAGATATAAATAGTATAATTTAGATAGATTAGAATGTCCCTGTACTCTCTCTTTCCCGGGATGGGGTGTAGATTTTGTTTGTTCATCAATGTACATGTATCTGATGTAAACTGAACCGCATATGAGAACAAGATTTGATTCTAGATTTAATGGAGTTGAATATGATTTGTAATATCTGAATGTGATGTCCTTTATGTGACATTGATTTATGGGTTTGTGAAGAAAGAAAAAGGAAAAATGTATCTGTGTTTTTCGTTTATTGTTTAATCGCCTTAGTCGAGAATTCATTGTTTTATTTCACAATCTGGGTTTAGGTTTTGGGATTACCTCTAATGGTTGGTATTTGTGCTGATCAAAAGAGTGGGTCCCGAGACCTGCTGCCTTAACAACATCAACACCTAGTGTAGATGCTGCTCGTGTTGCTTTCTATCTTTAGAATATATCAAAATACCATCTACGAAAAATACCACAAACTGGTTTAGATACAGTCTAAACACCTTGTTCATCAAGTTCGTGAAAGCTGCTGGTGTGTTGTTCAACCTAAGTGGCATAACCATGAACTTGTGGTGACCATACCTTGTCCTGAAAGCAGAGTAGGGTATGTCATCCACCTTGATCCTCAGTTGGTGGTAACCTGACCTTAGGTGGTAAACTACGGTTTCTACCCTTACTTGACATCCACTGCGTCTGGGTATTAAACCTTGGTGGTGTTGTAGGCACAGAATACCTCGATCTCTTAAAACTCTCAACACTCTACCCTTGAAACTATTGATATTCCTTCTTGCCCTTGGTCTGTCGCTTGTCAACTACATACCTCTCTATACTTCTTACATATTCCACAAATGTTGCAAACCTCTCCCGGTTCTCCAAAGCAGACACCAGAGTGGTTAATTCAACGTTCAACCCTTTCTCGAACCGTTGAATTCTCTCCTCATCATTGGATGCCATGTGCGGACAGAACCACAACAACTCCATAAACCTAGCCTCATACTCGCTAATGTTCATGGGTCCTTATTTGATTTTCTCAAACTGGGATACTTTCTCATCTAGATACGTCTTGGGAAAGTATCTAGCGATGAATTCACGCCTGAACTCATCCCATCCAATCACAACTCCAGGTCTTTTGCCCTCCTCAATGGTCCACCAGTGTCCAACACTTCCTTTAAGGAGATATACAACATGTCTGACCCTCACATCATCATGAATCATGAGGATTCTGAAGGCTTTCTCCAACTCAGTCAACCATAGATCAGCATCTTCCGGATCGGTTGTACCAGCATACTCTAAGGCTCCTATCCTCTTAAGCCTTTCAAAAGTCTTGCCGGCACCATGTCTTTCATCATGGGGTGGTGCCCTGGGTGCATGTACTAGCATTCTATCCGTCATGTGGGTCATAGCTGCCATAAACTGCCCAAACATCGCCTAGAAGGATAGGATCCCCATATCAGCTGGGTTGAACTGGGGTTGTTCAGGTACAGGTTCCTCCCTGTCCTGACCTCTTGCACCATTTCCCGGTGCAACAACACTGCTCTCAACAGCGTGTTCTTCGTGTGATCCAGACATCCTTAGTTCTTCTTCTCCTATAAGAGCAGAAGACACTATCATATAAATTGGAAGACACTAGAACAGACTCAACTACCTTAATCCTATGTCTCTGTAGACTCAGTGAACCTAGAGCTCTGATACCACTAAACTGTGGTGATAAAACGTTATTAACTAAATTAATCAATGCGAAAGCGATCGTTAGCAGTGGAATTACTGAAAATCACTAAAAATTAAAACCATTTATCAAGAGATCCATTCACAGGAAAACTCTTTCATTTAGAACAAAAGTAAAACATTACATCCTGGTTCATATATATATATATCATGCCTCATTTCCCAAAATCTCAGATCGAAGTATCAAAACACTAACTCCTAGGACCCAAGAGTACAGAGACGACTTTAGGACTATTTACATAAAGACCAGACAGCCAATGTCTCCACCTATTAGATTACTGTTGTCCCTGTGTCTACTGCTGCTGCTCTTCTCCTGTAGAAGAGTTTCTGCCTTGTCGTCTGTGTCTACCTAAAAACATTGAATCCCACAGGGGTGAGACAATTATAAAAATTGGCCCAGCGGGTGATATAACTCTCCGCCAAAACATTGTCATTGCAGTTTAATAGAAATAAACTGAACAGTGGCATAATATGAATCAATAGAAGGTGAATCACATCTATACAGACTAGAGAAAAATTCTTATGCAATATTACAGTTATAAACTGATTAAGCAGCATGTCTCATATTCAATATTAATTAAAAGAATATAAGTATATCTATGTATCACGGACATGCTAAGCAATATGACATCAACCATTGATTCTCGCATTTCAATCTTATGAAAGTACGCTACACAGCTAATTATATTTTACAAATAGATTTAAGCTCTGAGGAGATGAGGTATACCGCTCATACTCCAACCGACCATTTCTAGAATCAAAATCGGTACCATAAATAGGTCAATGGAAGAGCCGGATTCCCATGACCTCCCGCATTCTGGTCAACACAGGACTATAAGGAGGACTGTATCAATTGCTCAAATAGCTTTCCAGGGTATACTGGAGCTTCGCTATAGAGTTACAGTGTGAACTGCACTCTCATCGGTAATCGAGAGCATTAGTATTTATCTCCATCGACCCGACGTGAAATAACATTGGGAGATTAATGATACATCCATCCCAATCATCAGGAGATTTATGGTACATCTATCCTAACACATGAAGGATTGAGGGGTTTGATGTTTACTCTATATCAATCTCTTCACCCGGATGTAAGGATATTTTCGCCCATTTACCCCCACATATTCAAAATATGCGAATTCCAGGAATTCTATAGAATACATGTTTCACCATCACCAATTACTAACGATGTTGGATCTATGGTCAGAGCACTACATGAACAGATTTCACTTGATTATTTAAGTACATTTTCATATTCTTTTAGCATCAAGCAAGTTCTCAGACAAAACTCATTATGACAATGTTATAAGGAAACATGTACTAACTTCATCAATTTCTTAACAATCTTAAAAGATATTGGGAACTCAATCCCTTCTCAATTTCATCACCATAATCATATGGCCCTGGGTAAATAAACCCTTAATTCATCATTAAGCATTGTTACCACCTTTCCAGGTAACCATCACCTTTAGGTCAGTTGACCAAGGCAAACATGATACTTTGCTATTATAAGCATAAAAAATGGTACTTGATGCCCATTAACTCTGTTGATACCTCTTACCAGGTAGAAGGGTATATTATGGCACTCAAGATACAATCACAACATTGAATTAAACATCATAGCTTATACCTGGCCATGATCATCATTTCAAGATACCTGCATTGGTAGCACAGATAATACAGTGATATCAATTGCATATCAGAACCATGTTCAACAAATATGAATTCACTATTCATGGGTACACCACTATTCCCTTATTAGGGTTAGGGTTTCCCAATTCATGTTATTTAAGGATAATCATCCCCTTATCACATCAAAGATATAGTTTATCACCATATTGCTCAAGATTAGGGTTCATTGAGCAATACATAACATTACCCTAAGTTTGGGATTCACAATACATCAAACATCAAGATTCCTCATGAAACCATCCTCAGTTAAGGTTTCACATCAAATTTTCCCTTTAAAAGGATTCACATTCAATATTCCACAATTAGGGTTTACTATTCATCCCAATTAGGGTTTCGGATCACATTACTCTTGATTAGGTCTATTTACATCATCACCCCAAATTAGGGTTACATCCATACCTTGGATTAGGGTTAAGGATCAACAACCTTGTCAATTAGGGTTTAGGTTCATGATTAGGGTTTCATGATATTATTACCTAAGATTCATACCCTTAATCACCATATGAGTCATACACATGTATCAACTCTATGTTATCATACCTCTCAACTTGATTACGTCATATCAACCCTTAATTAAGTTCATACAACTATGAATGACATAGTGTACCAAGTCATTGCTCCTATTAGCAATTAGGGTTTCTTTCTTGATTAACACTAATCACATAGGTACTTTTAAGGTTTCAACCCTTGCACCTTATTGATTATCATTACTAATCATCATTGGATAATTAGGACTATCATTGCCTTTAATATCCTAATGATTGAACCATTAACAATCTCCATGCGATCTTGAAGTTACATCACCAAACGGTTTTGAAACCGTTTGCCACCAAACGGTCTTGAGACCATTTGGCCCCAAACGGTCTTGATACCGTTTGGCCCCAAATGGTTTCAACACCGTTTGGTCTCAAATGGTCTCAAGACCGTTTGGGCTAAATCAGTCCCAAAACCGCAAGGGCTAACTAGGTCAATTCTCAATCAAATTGATTTCCAATTACACCATTGAATTTCCATAGATTATTCAATTGGAAGGTCCATCAATCTAAACCATTAGATCACCATCCATGGGTCAATGATCAACCTTCAATCCACCAAATGGTTTTGAAACCGTTTGATCCCAAACGGTTTCAAGACCGTTTGGGATCAAACGGTCTCAAGACCGTTTGCCCCAAAAAGTCTTGAAATCAATTGGACCAATCAAGGGTTTCATCGATCAACTTGATTAGGGTTACAACTTGATGGATCGTGCACACCTTGGATCATTCAATTGAGTCCATTGGATCATCATCCAACCATTTAATAAGTTCATACCTCAAACGGTGAACTATACCAAACGGTCAACCATGCCATGCGGTTTGGTGTCCAAATGGTCAACTAGACCAAACGGTCAACCAGACCAAGCACGTGGGAAGAATCTTCCTATCTCCTTTGGAAATCCACGAAACGTCTCCATCATAGAATGTCACCACCTTAGAACCACATTCCAAAAGAACCTTGTACTTCTACAAGGTATCCATACCAACGATCACATCAAATCCATGCATGTCAAGTGGTATAAGATCCACTTGATTATTGTGTCCCAAGAAAGAAAGAATACAAGATGGACACATCTCCCACAACTCGATGGAAGCAACAAGAGGGGTTTCTAACAAAAGAATATTAGATCTACTACAAAGAAGCATATTACAATTACTTATAACCTCTCTAGTAATAAAAGAGTGTGTTGCACTTGGGTCAACCAAAATAGATATAAAAGAAGAAGACAAATCAAAATGTAAAAGTTCCATCTGACTTGTCATGATCTGTGGATTGACCACTCCCTCTGGCTGACTCATAGAATAGAATCTGGCCATTGCCTGTTGTCATCCAAATCCTCTGCCTACTGGCCTAGAAGATCCTTCCTATGATGCCTGACCTTGTCCTCTACCACAACCACTATTAAACTATTGTTGGGAACCTTGGTGACTTTGCCTCGGTTGTTGTGTCACCTCCTCCTATTTCATAGGACAAGACCATATGATATACCCTAATTATCTGCACTTGTGACAAGTCCTTGAGTCATACTGTGACCTAAATGGCCCTATCATAGATATTGATGCTGCACTACACACTCCTACTGGTAGAAAGCTATGATCTCTACCCTTGCTCGGGGACTGCTATGACTGCTCTCCAAATCTCAGCTCTGGAAAAGGTAGTCTCTTCTAAGACTGGGGGTGAAGAAAACATTAGCTTCTTCAATCCACGAGAAGACTATCCCTAAAACTGAGCTTGCTTCTTCTTAGCGTTGGCTTCTTGCTTCTCAATGGTAGACCACTGGATCCTCCTCATCGACTCCACAAAGGTAGATGAACTCTCCTTGTTCTCCAAAGCAGACATTATCATTGTCAACTTTGTGCTCGAACCCTTCTCAAACCTCTGGATCTATTCCTTATCCATCACCACCATGTGAGGACAGAACCTCAAAAACTCTATAAACTTAGCCTCATATTGTGATATCAAGCCTTACCAGATCTTCTCAAATTGTGATATCTTCTCATCTAGATATGTCTTTGGGAAGCATCAACTCACAAACTCTCACCAAAACTCCTCTCAACTGATCACAACTCTAGTTCTCTTCTCCTCTTATATGGCCCAACAAAGTTCAACACTGCCCTTTAATAGGTAAACAACATGGTTCACCTTGTCCTCTTCTTGGATATTGAGGATCTTGAATGCCTTCTCAAGCTCCATCAACCACATATCTACATCAGCCGAGTCCATTGTACCTGCATGCTCGATCACTCCAATATGCCACAACTGCTCGAACATCTTCCCAGAACCTTGGGATTCTGCATTGGGAACAACTGCCCTAGGTTGAGGTACGAGCGCTCTATCTGCCATATGCATAATTGTGGTAATTAATTGTCAAAATATGGTCTAGAAAACTTGATTGGCCATGATTGCTGGGTCAAACTGAGGCACCGTAGGATGCTTTGGTCCAGTCACTGGAACTCTCCCATCCTGTGCCAGCCTCCTACCATCACCTCCTGATGTGACATAGCTACTCACTACATATTCTTCACGTTCTGCAGAAACATCTACATAAGCAGAAGCTATGATCAAATATGTTGGATTATGTAAGAATAGACACAAACCCAAGTTCTATGTCCCTATAAACTCAATGAACCTAGAGCTCTGATACCAAACTATTATGTGATGCCCAAGTCCACACAAATGATATTACTCAAACCAAAACATACGATCAATGACGAAACATACATATAACTAGAAAAGAAGATAAATTAAAATCGATTCCAACATTACCATTATGTGCAAAAACATTACATATAGGTACACCAACCTGTACAACATCACATACCATAATCGATACTTACATATATGTTCAAAGGCATCCACCACAACTTGAATACAAAAGATCATGTTCCAAATATACATGCCATATATACAAACCACAGACATACTGCCAAAACCATGTGTCATTATACATCATCTAAAAAACATATCCCATCCCATACCTGAGAGTACAAACATGTCACTAGGACTCTACTACTAACAACAACTAGTAGCTATCCAACCTTTAGAAACTACTGATCTCAAACGTGCTCTTCCTCAATAGCATGATCCTGACCATGCCACTGATGACCACCTAAAAAGATGTGGTAACTCATGAGGTGAGATCCATGTACCACAGAGAGATATAACTCTCAACCAATAGTTATTGTTTACAACAAATATACTTTTAAACAAGATGAACAAATTCAACTAAATAAGCTGGTTAAGTAGATTAATCAAGTTAATTAGATAGGCATAGCAACATATGACTAGAAGGAATATGAAGAACATGAAAAACTATCACCTACTAAAAATTTAATTTCATTTACCGCATAATACAACAACTAAGCAATATAAGAAATAAGGAAAGGGTTAACATCCAATGTGAAGCGTGTTTAACTCTAAGCAGATATACTACATGGTTGTATTATGTCTTTTATTAATGCCTCGAGGAATTGAGGTATACCACTCAATTCTGATTGACCACTACTAAGTCAAAATAAGTTCCATACAATATATGTAGTAGAGACAAAATCCTAAGATCTCATCCACCCTCGGTCAGTACGAGTCTGCCGCAGTGACATATAAGTCCAGCTACAAAACAACGTAGTCGTCCTTGATATATAGGTCAAAAACTAGTGAACAACCTACTCCATTCTTAGAAGGCCACAATACTAGTGAAACCAAATTTATAAACCCAACATCCTAGGTACAATCATAGCTGTCCTCAAACACATCATATGTACTAAACATCATCTAAGATACAACCTCAACCATTCTCTTGCCAAGCAATGACCGCAACCATCCCTGTGAACATGCATATACTCCAGTATATGAGTTCGAGCTTCCACTAAGGGAGAGCCTGTTTCACCATCCAACAAGTCCTTATACCAGAATGGATCTATGGTACAAGGAAACTACATGATTAGGGTTTCACTTGCTTATTTAGTGTCAATTGAGTATGTTTTAACTGCATCAATCAAGTTATGTACAAACCCTAAAAGAATTCCACAAAACATGGTGTATATTGCAACTTCAGATGATATAAAATATATGAAACATAAAGTTTATCACATCATCACATTATATAGTTTCACTACCATACATGAGACCATCATCATCATCATCTACCATGGGATATAAATTCCTTACCATATCATACAAAGGATATCACCTCAATTAGAGCACAAAGCCATGTCCAAGGTCATAAGGCCATTCACATTGTTCCCTGCAAGAAAATCATTATCATTCCATACCTCACAAGGGTTCATCATCATACATGTGATACATAAGTGTTAGTTATGATGTTTATCTAACAACAAATTAGGGTTACAACATTAGGAGAGAGAAAGTAGTCCATCACAATGCTAGTTACTCAAGAAAGCTAAGCAACATCATCATGTACTTGAATTAGGATTAAGTTAAACAAGGTAGCCAAATTAGGGTTTCAAAACATTAGTTAGAAGTAAAGCACAGTTCTTATCATCTTCAACAACTATGGAAACAATTAGGTCAATCATAATCATCATCAAAAAGTAAACAAAACATGATGACCATAAGGACTAGAAATCATCATCGTTCACATTGGGTTGGTGGTGTCATCAATTGCTAAAAGCTAGGTTACACCACCTTAGTGACAACCTAGATCAAACACATCGTCGATTGCTGAAAATTAGAAGATCATGAAAGCTGAAAACATGGTGTTTGGTGATCGCTGAGACCAAGGTACATCATTTTCATCGACCTCTAAAGATACAAGCATTGGTAACCAAAGAAAAATTAGGGCTCTCAAATTGATCTATAGATGAAAGTCCAAGACTTAACGATCACGAAGAACCAACAACATCAACAACCACATAGTTCAAAACTTGGTGGCCAATTGTGACACAAACTTGGTGACCATTCCCATCAAAACTTGGGAACCAATCATTAATTAACATTCTTAGCAACCAACCAAGTAAACCCATTATTGGTGACCACACGATGTGATAGAAAACTTGGCGACCATCATAGGACTAAAACTTCATCAACCAGATAGATACAATTTGTTGATCATTACCATGAAACCAAAAAGTCATCAAGGTACAAACCACAAGAAAGGAGATCAAAACAAAACTGTAATTAACAACTATCATGAAAGAAAGCAAAACCATGATTTATGAGCGAAAAGACAATGTTTCCACAAACATACATGCACCAAAACATCCATAACTTAAGAAGGATTTTGTGTACAAAGATTAAGGTTCATCTAAGAAGGTATCTTACTCAAGAATCACCATGCAAACATAAACCCTAGATACAAGATACTATCTCTCTACTTATAACCACATTTTAGAGCAATATTATGCACATTCAAGGAGATGTGAGTAGAAATTGAGAAGAAAGTTATGTAATTCGCCTTAGTGTTGATATAGAAAACTCAAAAAAATAAGGTAGCTTGAAGAAAAGGGGATGGATCCCTATCTGGATCATCACCCTCATCCAATCTATCTTCACCTTGAAGAAGGAAACAACTCTAGGTCAAGGAAGCAAGAAGGAAAGTAAAACCTAGGTATATAGGATAAGAAGAGAAGTTCTTCAATCTCTACTCAAGCACTACCATGGAACACCATGGATTCAGCCAAGAAGAGAAAGAAGAAGAGCATAGGGAAAACAAAGTGTAGGTGTACAGAGAAATCACTTACCAAGACAAAAGAGAAGAGCAAAGATATCACCAAATGATCACAAGAAGGGTTTCTCCAAACCCTAACACAACATGCAAGAGGGATCAACCGCCTTCTCCAAGCTTGAGCTCCACCAAGCACAAGGGGATGAGTTCTAAGGGCAATAAGAGACAAAGAGGGTGCAAATGGTTTAATTTCATGCAAGGAGATAGGTTTATATAACATGGGGCTGGAGAGAGAGATAGAGAAGGTTATGTGTCATGCTAACACATGTCATTCGTCTTCCAGAAATCGTCAATGCAAGCACCACACTCAACCATGCAACTAGGTTGATAAAAATAAGAAAAACCAGTGACCCACTTGGTCTAGAAAACTCAATGTTTGATGGGGATTCTTAATGACCAGGGCGCTCACAAAACTAAACGACCGCTGAAGATTTTTAGCGACCAAGAGCAAAACTCAACGATCGCTAACCCTAGATTCTTGGCGACCTAGAGGGGTCACATGCCTCATCGACTACCAAGACCAAAGGGTACATGCCAAACCTCATCAATCAAAGAAAACACGGATCACAATATCCATGGCGACTACCAAAACAAGGGTTCATCAATCAAACACATATCAAGGATTCAAGGTCAACCATCAACTAGGGCACCCAAGCAAACCCTAAACTCAACATATGATGTCACCACATCAAACCAAGGTATAACAAGGTGCCCAAAGCACCACTGTCCAACATGATGACAAAACATGTGAGTCACAACCAACATGTGACAAATTTCAAGACAAACCTTAGAATTTGGTAAATTTCAATTAGGTCCAAAATAAGCACACATATGCCAAATTAACTCAAACAACATCAAAACTAGACCAAACTTAAAACATAAGGTTTGATTAAGTTTTTAATCATCTAATTATGCTAAGAAACCATGATCACCCAAAAAGAAAGGTTAGGGGTCTTACAGCCACAAAGAGTTTTAACCTTCATTTTCAACCTCTAGTCATTCCCCTTTTAGGTCAACCCCAAGAGATGTTAACATCATGGGAATTTTACTTAGACATTAATTATGACGATTGAATGTAACTCGCCTTTGGAGACTCATAGTTAATGCAATCCTCTTATGATAGATATTGGGTCTTAACCTAGAGTTTATCACAATCATAAACATTTTGAAGTGTTTTATTAAGGTTGGCCTATTTTGAGGAGTTATTTTAGGTTGGAGAACCATTGGGGCCTCAAAATAATGGGTTCTCTCTTTATATCCTAGGCCCTAGGTTCTACTTTTAACTTTCTACCTCAGGGTGAATGGGGGTACCCCTCCAAGTACTTAAGTAGATTTAGATGTATTTTAGAAGGGTGGGAGCTTTTGGCTCGCTTACATGGCTCTTTGACAATGGTTGATAGTCGTTGAATCTTGCTTGTCACCAATAGTGGTGCTTGACAAGACTAGCATTCATGTGGTGCATATATATATATATATATATCCATTTCTTTCAGGCATAGGCCGCCCTAGTGATAGATGTCGAGAAAGATGTGGGGACCTTCCCATTTGGGGTTGAACTTGACCCTAGAATCAACATTTTGGATGCCACATAGTACCTGAAATCTCTTCTAGAAATGATGGGGACAAACTTTCATGTTGACTACTTGAGTTGTCTTAACTTGTTAGTATTGTGCATGATGTCGAGATCTCTGTTGCCATTCTTCAAGTGTGTTAAGGGAATAGATTTGATTTTCAAGCCACTCTACCTTGTGAATATCTGCTTCTTGTAATATCTAGAGAGAATGGATTTGAACCTCTACCTGCAACACCACCTCCATTCCATATACTAATTAATATAGCATGACTTGGGTGGAAGTATTGTAAAAGTTTGGTATGCGCAAAAAGCCATTGGGTGGTGTTCATGCCAGTTGGCATGTGAGTTATTTGTCTTCTTAAAAATCTTTATCGAGTTCTTTGTGGAAGCTTCCACAACTCTATTCATCTGGGGTAGTAGGGTGACGTTCAATGGTGCTTGATCCCAAAGAGCTATGATCCTCTTTGAAATTTTTAGAAATGAAGTTTGTACCATGGTCAGAGATGATCTCATGTGGCATCCCATACTGTCTTATGATGTTCTTCTTGAATAATTTGATGACTTGTTGATATGAAACATTGACAGTAGACAATGCTTCCACCAACTTTGTGAAGTATTCAACTATGACTAGAATGAAGTAATTCTTGTTTGGTACTTTAGTATTGATTTTCTCTATCAAGTTGACTCCCCAAGCTAAGAATGGTGAAGGCATGGACATGTTGTATAGTTGGTTAGCAGGTGCATAGATGTAGTCAACATGGTTTTTATAGATTTAGTTGTTGTGGATGTATTGGCAATAGTATATCTCCATAGTTCTCTAGTAATACCACAAAAAGTGTATTTTATTGGAAAGAATGAATCCACAAAAGTGTGTTTCGCACAAACCTTTGAGTACTTATTTCATAAGAGTTCTTCTTCGACCTTATCAATGCATTAGAGGAGAGTTTGGTTGTAGGATTGGCAATATGTGTGTCTTTCCCTAGTATGGATTGCATAGCTTTCACTTAAGCGACTCTTACACTCCCTAGGAAGACCTTTAAGAATGGCTTGTCTTTCTAGATATACCTTGATGTCATGAGGCCAATCCTTTTCTTCGCTAATAGGTGCATTTTTGATGACCATATAGTAGACCAATTGAGATAGTGCATGTTCTTAAAAAAGGTTGGTCTTCTTGGATGTTGATCCCAGATGTGAGGGTCTGTAGATCATCAACAAATGAATTGTGTTCTCTTCTAATGAACTAAAATGTGATGTTCTTGAAGTCTCAAGCCATAGAGCACATATGTTCTTGGTATGGCATTGAGTTTTGATGTTGCATCTTCCAGTTGTTCAAGACTTCAAATATCATTAGTAGCAAGTCCCCATAGACTTGTATGTGACATGCCCCTTACTATTGGGCAAGCGGGAGGACTAGGATACAAGGTTCATACTCAACCACATTGTTAGTGGTGTTAAACTTCAACTGCCTTGCTACTAGAAGTTATTCTCCTTGGGGTTTTAAAAGGATCACTCCCATGCCACCCCCTTTAAGATTGACTAATCCGTTGAATAAGATTGTCCAAATATAATAAACTAAAGAAAAACCTAATCATCATTATGAATTCATCTAGGAATTCATACTCATGTGTTTCTTCCTTTTGGAGTAGGGAATCTGCGAGTTGGTTGGTCAGAGCTTGGGCTTTGACTACTTTCATTGGTTATTAAGTAGTGTTAAACTCTGAAAACATCACTTGTTATTTGGAGCATCATACCATAAGGGTAAGGTGATTCCCTCACGATATATTGTGATGGATACCTCATTATATTGTGATGGATACTTGTAGTGTAGCTGACCTCAATATCATTGAACTTGTTGGATAGATACTAGATGGCATGATCATAATTATTTGTTGATCTACTCATGAATCCTCCCATCGATGTTTCACAAGCTGATAATTGAAGGGTGGGAGGGTAACTTGGCACTAACAACCTCAGTACTAGTGGATTGGTGAGGTAGTCTTTAAGATTCTAGATTGCTTCTTTAAGTTGTTTATTCCACCCAAAGTCAGAGTTCTTCTTGTGTAGCTTGAACATAGTCTCACACATAGGTGTAAGCTTGGAAATGAAGCTGTTGATGTATTGAAGGTGGCCAAGTATCCCTTGTATTTCCTTCAATGTTCTGGGAAATGTCATTTCTCAAATAACTTAAAACTTCTCGAGGTCGAATTTGATTCCCCTCTAACTAACAATGTACCAGAGCAGGTTACCAGATGTAACCCCAAAAGTGAACTTGTTTGGATTGAGGCATAGAGAGAATCGTATTACTCATTCAAACAACTTATCTATATTGTAGATGTTGTATATTAGACTTCTCAACTTGGCTATCATGTCATCCACATAAACCTCCACCTCCATATGCATCATGTTGTGGAAGAGAGCGACCACCACTCTTGGATATGTAGCTCTAATGTTTTTGAGACCAAATGGCAACACTTGTAGGATACTCCCCACTCTATACAAAGGTTGTCTTCTCATAATCTTCATGGGCCATGTTAATCTAGTTGTAAATTCTTAACCCATCCATGAAGCTGAGGAGCATGTGGCCAGTTGTAATGTCAATGAGTGCATAGAAGTGTGGAAGAAAAAAATCATATTTAGGGGATTCTTTATTGAGATTGTGGTGGTCCACACAAATTTTTACTCTACCATCCTTTTTTGATGCTAATACAATGTTGCCATGCCATGTACGATAGTTGACCAACTTGAGAAAGCAATACTCTACCACTTCTAAACATCTTCCCTGATCTTAAGGCTCCATTCAGGCCATAACCACCGAGCCTTTTTCTTAATGGGGGAGAACACTGGGTATGATAGACAATCAATGAACTGTGATTGCATTGTCCAAACCATGCATGTTAGAGAAACTCCATGCAAACACATAATGTAGTGGCGTAGAAGCTTTATCAACTAGTCTTTGATATTCTGAGGTACATGCACCACTATTTTGACTTTGCATTGAGATTCACTATTTGGCCTCATCTTAGTTATGGAATGGTTGATGATCCTTTGTCATATACAATGAGTATGGGGACATATACTAACTTGGCATATTTGTTTTTGTAGATATGTACTACTTTAGTGAAATCATTAACAAAATCTCAGAGAGTGTGCTCATTTTCAACTATTTTTAAGTTTTTTGAATTTTTTACCTTGTTGGGATTTTGTGGACTTAGAATATTTTTAGGATTTTGTGAGGGAGAAAATGGATGTGGTAGAGCATCACTGATTAGCCACAATGGGATCTCTAGCGCATCATGGTGATGTCTTTCTAACATGTCTTTTTTAGAAAAAAAAAGTAAAGAAAAGAATAACACGTCAGGGAAGCACAAAAAACTAAAACCACCAAAAAAATGGAAGATAGAAGAGAAAAGAATAATTTCCCAAAACTTCCTAAAGGCAACAGGGTAGGGCCCCCAATAGATCTCCTTGATTTGTACTTGAAGGGCTCCCAAATAAGAGTGATGCACATCCCACCCCCAAGAAAAATAAAAAAATATCACAAAAAAGGAAATAGAGAATAGAGTTAGATAAAGAAAGAAACAAATTAGTCTTGAAAATGGTTAATTTTCACAAATAGATGGGGATTCACTTGAGGTTGTCTTGGCATACCCATCGATGTCAATAGTCTATCACACCTTACCCAAAAATACTTTCGATGTATGTCCTGCATATTGAAACTTAGTTTGGATGTCATATGGAAAATAAAGGGAAGTGTTTGGAGTCTGCACTGTATTTTAAATGTAAAATGAGAAAAAAACAAAATATAATGTTGTGAATCCATGGTGGAAAGCTATTTTGTCATCTGAGTCTCATTTGTATAAAGATAAATAAATGAAATAAACCTAGACAATTCATGCTGGATGATATTATTAGGAGTGGGGAAGGGTGAGCACCTCCATCTCACTCGGTAAACCAACATCGGTCATTTTTTTTTGTGAAAAGACTATTTGAAGTTGATCAAAGCAAAAAATAAAATGAAAGTGATAAAAAAGAAATCCTTTTATTTGTCTGCATGCTTTTGGGATCAGGGATGTCCTAAAAGTCCTATTTTGTTAGTACATTGGGGTCCTAATCACCTAAGGACCTTCCATGATAGACATCCCTCATGGGTAATAAGTGCTAATGCGTAGGATTATAGGATCGTAATCAAATGTGAATAGAGAAAAAGATCTATCCTTAAGCATGTATGAACAATAAAAGTAGATAAAGCAGTTTTAATGCAAAATAACAGAGTAGTAGATTTGGTTATATTACCATTTCAGTAGCCTAACAACATTAACAATACTGTGGTGTCAGAGGAAGGATCCTCCAATCACAAATAATGTGGACAGTGAGAGAGAGGTAGTTTGATCCTCTATCTTTAGGAGGTTCATAAGGGGAATATGAAATCAAGGTTTAGGTTTCTAGACAGAACCTTTTGGAAGTGGTAATGGGTTACCCTCATGCACCATGTGTGTGTGTCACATGTAGAGAGGCAATCCTCCATGTAGCACGTGGTGGATGGCTTAGATCCACTGGGTGTCCCAGGTTGGACAAAATTTGTTTCTCGATCTTCTAGTAATTTTAGGAATTTTTTGGAGAGAATCATGGAAAATAATGGACTTTGTGTAAAGAGATACAATTCAAGATTATCCTCAATTTTTTAATAAAAAATAAGTGGAATGTTGATGCGGAAAAAGGAATATTTATGCAATTTAATTCAACTAGGAAATATATAAAACAATATTATACAAAGAAAACCTGAACAAAAAAGTTTACTTTGTGTATGAAAAGAAGGTTTCTTCATGGGAAGTTCCAAACATGACAAAATAGGGTGAAAATAGGTGGATTAAATTGGTGAAAAAATATGGGAAAATATAGAGAAAAGGAAAAATGCAAAAAATATGTGGAATGTGGAATGGACTCCATCATTCTCTAGATAATTGACATCAATCATGAATATTTGTTGAGTGAGAAAAAATGGGGTGCCAAAATTTCTCCATCACATTTACTAATGACCTTAGTATATTTGGCTGCGTGTAAGTAACAAAACATTGAAAAGTTCAAGGAATTCATTTATGAAGTACACAAACAACTTGATAAAAGAACTAAAGCAATTTTATCACATTGAGGTGGTGAAACTTAACCCAAGTGTTTGAGGTCATTTTAAGGGATTTTGGTATTGTATCATAGTGGACTCCACCTAGAAAATTACAAAATAATGGAGTATTATAAATAAGTGATCACACCTTGTTGGACACATACTATGATCTATAATGAATTTTGTTATTCTCCCAACTTCCTTATGGGGATATGATCTAGAAACTATAGTGTTTACACTTAGCTGTGTACCTTGTAAATTTGTTCAAAAGACAACATCTGAGATATGGCTAGGTAATGTCCCAATATGTTTTTTTACAAAGATTGGGGATTTTCAACTTATGTCAGGAAACAATTTTCCAAATAGCTTCGACCCGTATGTGAAAAATGTCATTTTGCTGGATATCCTAAGAAACCAAGGGATATTAATTCTATATTCCATCTGAGAACAAAGTGGTTGTTGCAAGAACTACCATATTCCATAAAAAGAAAGTTATTTCCAAAGGAACTAGTGGGAGGAAAATAGAACTCAAAGAAGTATGAACCCAACAAGATTATATTGAACCTATGGAATTTGATAAGGAACAAGAAGAACCATAAGATATTGTGGAATCTCAAGTTCCTCTTGTAAGACAAGAACCTCGAAGTCCTAGTAGGGCATGTCTTGAGATCGGGAGATATGGATTTTACACCTAGAAAATCACAACATAATGGAGTATTATACACAAGTGATCACACCTTGTTGGACACTTACTATGATCTATAATGAATTTTGTTATTCTTCCAACTTCCTTATGGGAATATGATCTAGAAACTATAGTGTTTACACTTAACTATGTACCATCTAAATTTGTTCAAAAGACAACATCTGAGATATGGCTAGGTAATGTCCCAATATGTCTTTTACAAAGATTGGGGATATTCAACTTATGTCAGGAAACTATTTTCCAAATAGCTTCGACCCAAATGTGACAAATGTCATTTTGCTGGATATCCTAAGGAAACCAAGGGATATTAGTTATATATTCCATCTGAGAACAAAGTGGTTGTTGAAAGAACTACCATATTTCTCAAAAAGAAAGTTATTTCCAAAGGAACTAGTGGGAGGAAAATAGAACTCAAAGAAGTATTAGGCCAACAAGATAACATCAAACCTATGGAAGTTGATAAGGAAAAAGAAGAACCATAAGCTATTGTGGAATCTAAAGTTCCTATTGTAAGACAAGAGCCTCAAAGTCCTAGTAGGACACGTCTTGAGCTTGGGAGATATGGATTTTTTTGTGTATTAATGAGATTTTGTGTTGGCCATTAATTATGATGAACCATCAACCTACAATGAGGCTATTGAGATACTAGAGTCTGAGAGATGGATTGAAGACATGAGACCTGAGATGGACTCCCTGTATTCCAAGAAGGTATGGATCTTAGTGGATTCACGTGAAGGGGTAAAACTCATTGTGTGCAAATGGTTCTTCAAGAAGAAGACTAACAATGGATGGTAATGTATAAACTACAAAGGTTGATTGGAAGCAATAGGTTTCGAACAAGCTCAAGGTGTTGACTATGATGAAAACTTTTCACCTATTCCATGGTTAAAGTCATTAGAATGATGCTTTCCATTACTGCTTATCGTGACTAAGAAATCTAGAAGATGGACATTAAAACTACATTCCTTGGCGGAGTTATCATTGAGTATGCGTACATGACCCAACCCAAAGGTTTTATTGCTCCAAATGAAGACACAAATTCAATCTTTGGGTTGAAGCAAGCATCTTAGAGCTAGAATATTCATGTTTATGTGATAGTCAAATAGTTCGCCTTCATAAAAAATGAAGAAGGTTAGTGGAAGAATGATAATATCCATCATATTGTATCTTAATGACATACTATTGATGGGCAATGAAATCCCTACTGTGTAGTTGGTTAAAACATGGTTGGAAATTACATTCTCCATGAAGGACTTAGGGGAAGCATGTCACAGAACTGTTCTTACCCCAATCCCAATCCCACTGCCTAGACAGTATAAAAAGGATTGAAGCACACATCCCTGAGTGACCCAATAGGATAAATCACACTGACATATACAATAAGAAATAAATAACTCAAAAACTGGATAACTAAAGAAAAAAATAACCCAATATGGAGATATATCCAATTTATCTTTGTCATCCGTGTGTATGAGTGCGGAAGCGATCTTATTCAATATTCCATTTGTATTGCCTAAAATCAAGAAAATCAAGACACAATCATACAATTGCACGATACACTATCAAAATCAAGCAAAGTGATTTATAACAAAATAGTCTACTTGGAAGGACTTATATTCAAAAGAATAACAACCAATTTGCAAAACCAACATTTATTCGACCAGGTTTTCAAGCAATTCGACTTTTATTATGAGTTCCCATTATGTTGTAATTCGAGAAGCATGCTTATATATTTTGTGTGACTCTATTACCCCAATGCGATGGGAAAGGTCACTAGGCTCCTTCTCACCATAGGAACATACGAAGCCAATGTACAAGTCCCACCTCCAAATGAGGGGGTTGTTGTACTCAATATCAACATTATCAATATCATCATCATTATCAATATATGAGCAGTCATAATGGGAATGCAATTTATGTTTTCATGTTTTTCAAAATATAGTATAGAAAAATAGAAGACTAATCATAGAGAACAGTAGCTCATCCAAGTAAATAGCCAAGTATACAGTCAAGGGATACATAAAAGTATCTACAATACAATCAAGGAGGAGTTATATAATAGTGTACCTTTCACCGAGGATTTTGAGTACAAATCATCTAGTAATAGGTCGAACCTTTGAGTTAGATCCTAAAACACAATGTTTTGATCAAGGGTCAAGATAAAGATATTTGGATATCATGTTTTAATATTCGAGATTAGGGTTACACTTTTCCTATGTCAACCTTAGGGTTGGGTCATTCACTTATGATCAACTCATGTTTCAATATATCCAACATTATTTCAAGTGCAAGGTATTTTCAAGTGTGAATGACTTACCTAGGTTTTCTAGGATCATATGTGTTAACCCTAATTTATGGTCATTATCCAAGTCATCATTAAATTTCTAGTTCATCAACATGATACTTAACATAATTGAGATCCAAGATCAGTTTGATTAATGTAGAGTCATGAATCATACACATGATCAAGGTTTTCACAAGATTTAGATCTATCAATATAAAGTTTAGCCCTTAGATAAATGTGCATGATTCACATTCTAGGAGAGATAAATTACAAGATCAGATCTAAACTCATATTTTGTCAAGTTTGGTTTCAAGATGATCATTAGAGACAAATCTAGGGTTTTCAATGTTTTAGTCAAGATTAACCAGCAATAGAGTCATTAAGACAATCTTTGGAGAATCGAAGATCATAGCTTAATGACATCATTGAAATAAATATAGAATCTTGTTTTGAAAATGGTTCCATTAGATTTCCCTCGATTTTCTAATGAAAATTGACTACTGACTTGCCTTATTTGGATTATCCTAGCATGATATAAGATCAAAATATCAATGGGGTTTTATTTTTTTGATTTAAATGAACATTTACCTGGATAGATGGAAGTGGGCCGCAATTTCAGGCCCAGTCACCCTGCGACTTGAGGATCTGTCCGAGCTGAGAGATCCCTCTCCTGTGTGTCACCCAGATTGATGCCCGCCTTGTGCTGCGCTCCCCTATTTCCATGAAGGAATAGAGGGTTGTCGGAGCTTGGGGAGAAAGGAGCAGGAGGCGACGAGGAGGGTAGCAAGTATGCTTTACAAGCTCACCACACCCTCGCGAGTTGGATGATGGTAGTAGATTTGGGTGGGGAGCCGAGGAAGTACGATGCCCAATTTGGGCTGGTCGACAACACTGCTTGGAGCAGTAGGAGGTCAGGGGTGTTAGAGGGTATTTGAGAGGGATCAAAGGCACCAGTTGCGCTCGTGGGAGAACGCCAAAACATGTAGTTTTTATAGCTCGAGAAGGTTAGGTTTAGGGTTTTGAAGGCCATAGGATCCATGGCGGTGTCCATGAGAGCAAGCTCTCAGTTGCTCTTGAAACTAGCTGATTTGAGGGGGAAAAAGGATGGCTGCATTCATATTTGTGGGAATAATCATCCTCGTTTGATTTGATTTTCAAAATAGAGTCCAGACGAGTCAAAAGCACTTGGATCTTTTGGTTGCCCCCTTCTCCACTGATTGCGGGAGGTAGGGGACGACCTCTTGACCACAAGATCAGGGTCGTGATCTGTGGTTGGCTGATCCAAGGGCCAAGGTCCCTCCCTTGCCTTAGGCCGCAGATTGCTGGCCTAGAAAAGGTAAGAAAAGGCAAATAAAAAGGGATTTTGTGCATAAAACTTCCAAAATTCATAGAAAATTGTAGGAATGTCCAAATGACATGAAATTTGTACTGTAGCTTTACAAATATGTGGAGAATATCTAAAAAATTTTATATCTAAAAGATGAAGTTTGATTGACCAATTTTATTCTTTCGATAAAGTGATCAATTTATCAAATTTGAGGTGTTACAAAGCATATAAAATTCACATTGGTCATCATATTTTGGATTTGAGTATCAATAATGATTAAGAGTCCAATAAAAATATATTGGGTTCCAAAGTGAACATAAAGATGGAAAAATTGGAATTACTTCATATTAATGCAAAAATTTCACTTGGTCACATCCTTCCCTCCTTAAAAAGGAATTTTGTCCCCAAAATTAAAAAATAACCTCAAAAATTGGGATTATTCAACCTAAGTCATTTCCTCAAATGTTGGGGTATCCTCAAGTATAAAATCAAAATCATGTCCTCAATTTTCAGGTGGTACAATAATCATAATTGGGATTCCATGTTCATATCATAACTAACTTGGTTCTAGCATCGTTTCATCATCGAGTAATTAGGTATCAAGGTCAATGCATATACTATTCAAAGTCATCGTATGAGTCATAAATATGGAGATCATCCTAAAACTTGGAGGTATCATCATTTTGGTCAAACAATTAGAGTCCTTGAATCAAGTGTACAAGGTGACTTTCAATCCCAAAATCTCAAGGTCTTAGCTTCTACATTGGCCTAGGTGAGGTTATACATCCATGATTTGAGATTTCATATTTCAACATTTTGAGACAACATCATACTTTCAATGTTACTCTTTTGAGCTCAAAATCAATGGGAAGGTCCCACCCTAGTCTTAGTGAGAGATAAACCCTAATTCATAAATCAAGAGTGTAAATATAGTCGTCATTTGAAAAATTTCAAGATTTGGGATTTTGAAGTCATTAGTCATATATCTCAATGTCCAAATAGTATGATCATAGGATTTGTATCATTATTGAGATTGATAATCATGAGTCACAAGTCCATTAATCAATATCAATAGTCGAGATTTTAAGCATCAAAAGTTATAGGTCCAGAATTTTTAATCTAGGGTTTAGATTCCTATTTAGACCTAAGTGGAGATCACTCTCCTATATTCAATTTTGAGCAAAAATATTCAAGCAATATTCGAGCAACATATCAAGATTTCATTATCATTGTATCCAAGGTTGATGAAAGATCTACACCTAGGTTTATCTGAGAAGTCAACCACAAGCTATAGTAAACATTGTCATATATCAAGATCATTATCAAATCAATATTTAAGATCGAGTATCAACCATGGTTTTAACCTATTAGGCGTAGGTCAACCAGTCAAAATAGGGTGAAAGGGAATACCTTTCCAAACTCTAAATAATCAATAGGATGAAAACTTAGAGGTAGTCATAATAGGGATGTGACCTAGGTTAGGGTAATCATGAGTCAACTACTACTCTAATCTAGCACATTAACAACATTAGTCATTATCAATTGAGCTTATTCAAATAGTTAGAGTATCCATGATTAAATCACATTCCATAAGGTCATGAGAACAAAATTCAAGACCATAATAGGGCAATAATGTCAAGATTTTACAAAGTCAAGTTAATATTTGCATTCCTTTCCTTTCATGATGAAGGTAGTGATATGATTTGGAAATTGAGGATTTCAATTTGGATTTTCGAGGAATTAGATCATAATAGTGCAAAATCTAGGCCCAAAATCATCATATCAAAATCGAGATTGCAAAAGGCATCAATAGTCAATAGGAAAAATGTTTTTTGCATCATAGTCTTATATCATGATTTTGTGAGTCTAAGACTTAGTCAATTGATAGCATGGTCAAGGTGTGTATAAAATAGGATACAAGTTGTTTAACTATATTTGAGGTTTAATAAATAATAGGGCAACATGAACATTAATCAAATAGAGACCTCATCAATAATGAGGTGTAAGTCCTTCTTATTTCACCATATCAAGATTATTAATATTGACCTCAAAAATAGCAAACATGTAGTCACGTTTTGGCTAAAATCGAGTGTTCATGATATGAGGAGTCAAACATGAGTATTGGGTTTCAAAATTAATTGATCAAAATTGAGTTTTCAAATTTAGGTCAGATCATGGTATCAACTTTCAAGATTTAGTGATATTCATTATTCCCATGCATAAGCTACCCATAATCGAGACATCATGTGGTATAAGGTCACAAGAAAGGACCACATGAGGAGATGAGAAGACTACCTAATCTTCATCTACATGGGTGGCTTAGGTAGTCCTTAATGAAGAGATGAGATGCTAGAAGACTCTCTAAGGTTTCGCAAGAGAACCTTTAGGTCCAGTTCTGGATCAATTAAGGCCAGGTATGGAGGGGGATCTTAGCCACCGTGAAGATGGATAGGAGAAATTATGTCAGGACCCCGAGCCTAGACACCTCAATTTTCACGATTATGGACTTTAGGGTTTCTTGGGTGTAAGTGACATGAGAAATTATTTACTTAAAGTATATGGGAGTGTGTAAGCTCTGATACCAATTGTCATAGAACTATTCTTACCCCAATCCCAATCCCACTACCTAGACAGTAGAAAAAGGATTGAAGCGCCCGTCCCTGAGTGGCCCAATAGGATCAATCACATTGGCATATACAATAAGAAATTAACAACTAAAAAACTGGATAATTAAAGAAAAAACTAACCCAATTGGAGATGTATCAGATTTATCTTCGTCATCAGAGTGTATGAGTGTAGAAGCGATCTTATTCAATAGTCCATTTGTATTTCCTAAAATCAAGAAAATGAAGATACAATCATGCAATTGCACGGTACACTATCAAAATCAAGCAAAGTGATTTATAAAAAAATAGTATACTTGGAAGGACTTATATTCAAAAGAGTAATAAGAAATTTGCAAAACCAACATTTATTCAACAAGTTTTTCAAGCAATTTGACTTTTATTACGAGTTCCCATTATGCTGTAATTCGAGAAGCATGCTTATATATTTTTTGTGACTCTATTACCCCAACGCGATGGGAAAGGTCACTAGGCTCCTTCTCACCATAGGAACATAGGAAGCCAATGTACAAGTTCGACCTCCAAATGAGGGGGTTGTTGTACTCAATATCAACATTATCAACATTATCAATATCATCATCATTATCAATATACGGGTAGTCATAATGGGCATGCAATTTATGTTTTCATGTTTTTCAAAATATAGTATAGAAAAAAAGAAGACTAATCATAGGGAACAGTAGTTCAACCAAGTAAATAGCCAAGTATACAGTTAAGAGATACATAAAAGTATCTTCAATGAAATCAAGGAGGAGTTATATAATAGCATACCTTTCACCGAGGATTTCGAGTACAAATCATATAGTAATAGGTCGACCCTTTGAGTTAGATCCTAAAACACAATGTTTGGATCAAGGGTCAAGATCAAGATATTTGGATATCATGTTTTAATATTCGAGATTAGGGTTACACTTTTCCTATGTCAACCTTTGGGTTGGGTCATTCACTTATGATCAACTCATGTTTCAATATATCCAACATTATTTCAAGTGCAAAGTATTTTCAAATGTGAATGACTTACCTAGGTTTTCTAGGATCATATGTGTTAACCCTAATTTATGGTCATTATCCAAGTCATCATAAAATTTCTAGTTCATCAACATGATACTTAACATAATTGAGATTCAAGATTAGTTTGATTAAAGTAGAGTCATGAATCATACACATGATCAAGGTTTTCACAAGATTTAGATCTATTATCTCAATATAAAGTTTAACCCTTAGTTAAATGTGCATGATTCACATTCTAGGAGAGATAAGTTACAAGATCAGATCTAAACTCATAATTTGTCAAGTTTGGTTTCAATATGATCATTAGAGACAAATATAGGGTTTTCAATGTTTTAGTTAAGATTAACCACCAATAGAGTCATTTAGATAATCTTTAGATAATCGAAGATCATAGTTTAATGACATCTTTGAAATCAATATAGAATCTTGTTTTGAAAATGGTTCCATTATATTTCCTCGATTTTCTAATGAAAATTGAATACTTACTTGCCTTATTTGGATTATCCTAGCATGATATAAGATAAAAATATCAATGGGGTTTTATTTTTTTTGATTTAAATGGACATTCACCTAGATAGATGGAAGTGGGATGCAATTTCAGGACCAGTCACCCTGCAACTTGAGGATCCGACTTAGCCAACCAATCCCTCTCCTATGTGTCACCCAGATCGACACCCGCCTTGTGTTGTGCTGCCCTATTTCCATGAAGGAATAGAGGGTCGTCGGAGCTTGGGGAGAAAGGAGCAGGAGGCACCGAGGAGGGTAACAAGGATGCTTTCCAAGCTCACCACACCCCTGTGAGTTGGATGATGGTAGTATATTTGGGTTTGGAGCCGAGGAAGTACGACACCCAATTTGGGCTGGTCGGCAGTGCTGCTTCGAGCAGCAGGAGGTCAGGGGTGTTCTAGGGTATTTGAGAGGGATCAAAGGCACCGGTTGTGCTCGTGGGAGAACGCCAAAACATGTAGTGGGGTTTTTATAGCTCGAGAAGGTTAGGTTTAGGATTTCGAAGGCCATAACCCATGGCATCGGCCACGAGAGCTAGCTCTCAGTTGCTCTTGAAACTAGCTGATTTGAGGGTGAAAAGGATGGTTGCATTCATATTTGCATCGGAAATCGTCCTCATTTGATTTGATTTTCAAAATAGAGTCCAGACAAGCCAAAAGCACTTGGATCTTTCAGTCGGCCCCTTCTCAGCTGATTGCGGGTGGTAGGGGATGACCTCCTGACCACAGGATCAGGGTCGTGATCTGTGGCTGGCTGATCTAAGGGCCAAGGTCTCTCCCTTGCCTTAGGCTGCAGATTGCTGGCCTGGAAAAGGTCAGAAAAGATAAATAAAAAGGGATTTTGTTCATAGAACTTCCAAAATTCATAGAAAATCGTATGAATGTCCAAACGACCAGAAATTCGGACCGTCGCTTCACAAACATTTGGAGAATATCTAGAAAAATTTTGAGAGATAAAAGATGAAGTTTGATTGACCAATTTTCTAGAAGAAAGAACAAATATCTAACTGAAATAGAGATAATAATCTGTCATCTAACAAGCTATTCCCCGATAACTTTATTTAGCATCTTCGGGTACTTTGCAATGATTTACTTGTTCCTTGAACTTAGGAAATATGAGAAACAAATGATCAACATAATGTTGTAATGTGGTTGAAAAATACTATACTAACTAGCATAATGAAAATACTTGTAAAAGAAGAAGAAAAAGAAAACATTATTAAGGTGGAAAATTAGGTAAACCTAATACATTATTCACATTTCAATGGACCTGTATTACGATGGTGGACTTAGCACAAACATATATTATTGGGCCCTATTCCCCATACCTTGTACCACTAGGGCGGTGCTAGTCATCATTAATACTTTCCCACTCTAATAGGGAGATTAATGAACCATCAATAACTATATTCCATTATCTTTCCATATTGTTCTTAGAGTTCAAGGCAAAAAAGAGTCAATCTTTGTAGATAAACATCCAAAAAGATTATAAAACTACATGCAAGCATTTACACATAATTAGATCATCTAGCAAAACTAGTCTTATACTTATATCCACGTACCTTGGATCTTATATCTTGATTTCAACAAGCCTAGATTAAGTGAGTAGATCACCATGAAAGAGAAATAGAGACCTAGTGTCATAATGTATTTTCACCACCTCATATTAGGGTTTTGGTCTTAATAGGGTCTTCATTTAGTGTCTTGGGTTATAAATCAGAGTATAATAGGGGAAATTCTTAGGTTAGGGATTAGAGTGTGGATTTAGGTATTTGGGATGGTTGATCATCTATTAATCATTATTATTGAAGGAGAGAGAATATAAGGGTCATTCATGTGGTATTAATGTGAACCTATCATGGACAATCATTTTAGTGTTTTGAGTCAAGGGGATCATGGTTAGATGTGATACTTCAAGATCATTCAAAATATATTGACATTTATTTTTTTATTTATTTTCTACAAGTTAAAGTTAAAAGGGCATAAAACAAAGTCATAAAAAGGATACATTAAACTAGGGTTGGATTTAGGTACATGTAATAATTTATATAGGTTCTTCGCATTTTACTAAGAACATGGGTATTTTATGGGGATTTTTCGGATATCAGAGCTATTTATAATAGGTTTTATAAAGTTGACCAATCAGGTAATTACCAAAAGAATAAAATGTAAATAAAAAAAGAATCACGAGCTTGGCCTCACAGATCAGATGAGGGATCCAATTTCTCGGGTCTCCCAACTAAACTGCGAGCCATAGCTCAAATAAGGGGGTCAATGATGGGAGGCACAATGGAGAAATTTCCCTTGGTCATTAGATGTATGGCCGTGACGGGGTATGGGCAAGGTGGGTAGTGCATCTGCTTGATTGTTACTCCTCTTGCACCATGGTAGCAACGAGGGAGGTGAGAGGTGAGGGTGATGGCTGGGGTATCTAGGTGATTGTTGAGGTGTGCTAAAAGGTGGGTTGAAATCGCAGTGGTACATCGATAACAAGGAACTAAAAAGGATCATCGGAGGTGTTCTATAGCTCAGGTTCTGATAAAAAATAGGTGGAGAGAACAAAATTGGGATTCTAAGAATTACCTCCCTCTGGTTGGATTGAGGGATGAAAGAGATCCGTGCGTGGTCCAAACATGTTTTGTGAGCCTTTTGGAGGCGTGAGGATGTCCCAACCCCTCTAACGGTGAAGCTTTAGAGCTTGTTCACAGGCGCTAGTCGACCCATGACCCTGGGGCTTCAAAACTCCATCCAAAGGTGTGGGTCGCCTCGTCGAGGTTATAGGATGGTGAGTCCTCAATTAATTGGAGGGTGGATGCTCCTGTGGTGAAGAGGGTGTCCCAGTCAGGCGAGGTGGAGGTAGCTTGAGGGTGGAGTTGTAAGGGCAGGTTTGTGTGCAATTGAAGGTTGAGGATGATTAAAGGGAGGTAGGCGGTGATCTGGGAGGCCTTAAATAGGCATGGGAGCTATCGTGTGAGGAATCCCTAAGTAGGGCGCCACCGCCAAGTGAGAGCAGTGAGAAAGGAGGGTGTCGTTCTCGCTAACCTGGGGGTTAGCAGTGACGTGGTTAAATTTGTTGAAGTCATCTCAGTGAGAGGAGATCATCCTACAATTATCTTGCGTGGATAATTCCTAAGGTGGATGCGTGAGGTCACGATCAGGTGACGAGTTCATTGGGTTGGGAGGATGAGTTTGGCAGGAGGTAGGAGACTAGGTATCCACCATTGGATGATCCCTGAGATGGTAAAAAAGCACCTTTGGGGGTTTTGAGATCGGGAAAAAAGCACCATTGGGGGTTTTGAGATAGGGAATCTGAGATTAGGTGGATCCGACGGCTGAGATGTTTGAACCACTAAATGGTGTCCACACCCAGGCTGATAAGCCTTGTGTGACACATAAATGTCACACATTTAATTCACAACCTAGGTCCTAGGGTTCCAATGAATGATATAATGTGCATAAATTTCAAAACCTTATAACTCTCAGTTTGTTCATCCAATTGGAGTGAAATTTTAGACAAAGCTTAATGATGATATTATCTAACCATGGTATAAAATTGAGTTTGAAATTTGAATACTGATCATGGTTATGGTCTAAGTACATTAATACTTATAATTCATCTTCATATGAAACTAGGGTTTGCATTATTTTGAAATTGGTGACTCCTTTCTATTCAATTTAGTGAGGAAGATATTAGAGGATATATTTTTCAATGTTTGAGAAACAAACTATAATATGGAGGAACCTAATATGGAAAACTCACTTTGTCACAGAACTTGAGGCCCAATCTTTTTCTTTTACACTTCCATTATCATAAAGTACACAATTAAGGAAAGATGGAGTTAAGATTCCAAATATGCTTTGGAATTAAATTGTATACTTTTTACTTTCAAGAGAATTACTTTGCTTTTTAAGGAGAGTTAGAAAGACAATTGATCTTTCAACTAGAAGCAAAATCAAATATTTCATTCATGAGAAATTCATTTAGAAATTTATTGAAAAAGTCTTGCAAAAGGCTAAATTAAAGGACAAACTACCCTTAAGTCCAAATAAAGGGTTTACTTTATGCATGAACCCTTGACTTGGGGAAACAAGGTGAATGAGTGGGAAAATATGTGAAGTGTGGAATAAATAGGATAATTTTCATCATTATCCATAAAGATGGTGTGAACTTGATCATTGATTGAGATGTTGAGAATGGGGTGCCAATAGTTTGCCCTTCCCAAGACAAGATTTGAGATATAGCCAAGAACTACATGCTCATAAGTTTATTCCACACGTTTTTTCACAAAGGGACAAATAGTCAGACTCATCAAGCAATATTTTGATGAGCATGAGTTTGATAATTGAAGTGAAGCACATAATCTTGGAAGAATGTTATCTCTCTAAAATCCTATGAATACTTCACTAAATGGAATTAGGTCAATCATGAAGACTTGGTGGATTATGTGAAACGATGATGTTATATTTTAGATTTAGAGTTGTAAACCTAAAAATGTAAGCCACATGAGTCATACATGATATGCTTTTGAAATGCAAAGTGTGTATTTAGAATAGGACTTGAATGAAAGGATGGCATACAATATTCATAACCATGGTAGGGCTTCAATGCAAAAAATAGGAGTTGCATACTTAGAGTAGGGAATAAACATTGAATAAAGGTGATCTATTGTAGTGTAGGGAAATCAGGCATAGATATAGGAAGCAAAAACAAAAATATAAATACCCATTTCCCAGAACAACAAGATCACATCAACAACAATGTATCTAGGAAGGAAGGTTTGTAAGGTTATACCTGGTCCTGGAGCAAGTATAGCAACATTACCCTTGCAGTAGCATCGTGCTTCTTCTTCTTCTTTAGGAAGCAACACACTCCGTCAACAGTATCAACACCCGAACAATCATCTTCACCAGCCTCGTAGTGCAACACCACAAACAATAGTTGACGATGTCCTCCTAGTGACAGACAAGTGCCTACCCCCTCTAGAGTAGTCCACACAGACCAATAGGGAGTCCATGTTGCACTTCCAGAGCCAAAGGGAAGGAGTTGTCCCCTTGTCGGTGTACTAGTCATTGATATGCTCTACCAAAATTGTTCTCAATTATTGTCTCCCTTGCTATCCCTCCCTTTAATGGGTAGGACTTGCTCAGGCTCTCTATTGGTTACCACAACTAGAGAGGAAAAGAATTGTTAGAGAAATAGATTCTCAATTGTGTGCATTGGGAACCCCCCCAGTACCCCTGTATTTATAGTAGAGGCCAGGGTCAGGGTTCCCAGTCTGTGTGGGAGTAGAAGGGTCTGAAATCATGAATTTTATAGAACCTAAAAATGAAGAAATGTTCGGTTCACACACCCAACTAGTCATATGGTGCATGAGATGATCAATTCATGCAATTTCTTTTCTGAAGCACATTGGTATTCAATGCCCAATTAATGCTAAACATGACATCAACATCAATCCTTGTTCCAATCGAATTGACAACTGAAACTGGTGACCTAGAGGGTGAACTGGTCATCTCACATAGTGAAATGATTATTTCACATTGTGAGACAGTTGTTTCAAAAGTGAAATGGTTGTTTAGCTTGTCCGGTTTAGGAAAAGTTCAACCAATATTGATTCCTATTGACCTGACACTCCAGCCAATAAGTTCAACACTTGAACCTATCGATTCAAAGTGTAGTCCGTCAATTTTGAACCTCAGTTGTTTAATTGAATATCTAAACACATTTAGTAATAAATCTAAACATCATTCACGAACAATCTCCTTTAATCCAAGTGTATCCTATGCGTGTGACCATATAAGTTCAAAATTGCATTGGTAGTGAATGTCCATAACCAAATATGATGTCACAAGCAAAGGGCGGTGCCTAGTCAGATATCATTGCTACCTAAGTAATTCAACTAACCAATTATGCCATCTACATCATTCACACTCAATCCCCATGTGTCACAACTAACCAATCATCACCATTATGGAAATCCTTATTCAGGGTTATGTTGGATGATGTCAAAGTATATTGAATGACATGTGATGAATGTAGTGACTTTAGGTATAAGAACCACAATCACCACTGTCACAATGAGAGATGATGCTGACTACCATTCCATGGTCTCCATGTATCACTCTCATGATGGGCCTATCTGATAAAATATTCTCTAACATGTACCTATGTTCTTGACTTGATATCACATATCATGACTAATGAAACTCTATCATCAGTGAACACACACTCTAGTCTTATGTATTATCATCGTCTATTTTTCTTCCACATTAATATCTGACTAGGGACATAACAATAATGTATGTACTCTTAACATCCTATGATATCATTGTTCAAGTCACGTACTTGAAGTTAGACGTCATCGAGTAACATCATTCTTTAGACATCTAATATGTATGTCCCATCATCTCATGATTGAGACAAACATAATAGATGGGATTACCTTCATCATTGTCAAATCAGGTATCCAACCCACAATCCAATCGTCATATGATTGTCTCTTTGGGCATACATATCAACAGACTCCCACTTGCACTTAGAACTAATCACCCACGAATCTTAGTCCAAGTGATGTTAACACGTCCATCATATTTCTGCTATACAAGTGCTTTTATAGTGAGTTTATCAATGTTTTCTTAAAGTTGGTATTTTGCAAATTTTCACATCTCTTCATTGTATGACATCTCACATGAGATGGTGGTGTTGTAGTATGCTATCTGATATTCCTAGCCTATCCAGTTCTCCATCACTATCATCAATATTTCAACTGTGTCATCAACGGTTGGAACCTCATACAAGTTCACCCATATCACCTTTTGGATCCATACACTATCCTCTATTGTTCTTCATAACACAAACAAAGTCAACTTCTTCTGTCTATATAAACTACTGTCTTTAGCTCGGAGCCCTTTCCAACTTATAGTTCTCGTTTAAGGTCAAACATAAATATAGAATTGCAATCATTTTGTCAGTTTGGAAGCTTGCATCAGTGTAACCCTTTACACCCAGCTCATCCTTATTACCATAACCAAGGAACTGATCCTAATAGTGCTTCACAAGCACCTAAGGATGTTCTTTATGGTAGTCTAGTAACTCTTACTAGCTTCTGACATATACTCTCTCATCATGTCCAATAAATACAAGATTGCTAGATAGGTATATATATCCTCTCGTCATGTCCAATACATATGACATGATTGGATATCCTCTCATCATGTCCAATACATATGAGATAACTAGTTATTCTCTCATCATGTTGAATACATATGAGATAATGGTATAAAAAAATAACATTGCATTCAAGATAGATCCAATTGTGAATGCATATGACATCTATCCATGTGTTCTTTTTCTTCACAATAACTGGAACACTAGGCTCCTGAGATACTAACTCCATGGAACATGGACAAGCTCTCTCTCATTGAATCCTACATCCTAAACCCTTCAACATCTTACCAATATATATTCTCTTACTAAGGTCAAGAAACTTTTTAGATCTATCTCTACAGATCTCAATCCCTATCACATAGGATGTCTTGCCTAAATCCTTGATAGAGAAGGTATTTCTCTAGGTTTAATATTTGTAGGATAAGGATGTTATTGCCCATCATCATGTGGAATATAAATATGCTCGCACTAAATATTTTGTAATAAAAAACTTCATCTTAATTTTGAGTCAAGTCAAACCCTTTGATTGTCTTATCAAATATAAGATTCCAGCTCCGATATGCTTGCTTCAATCCACAGATTGACCTTTGTACCTTATAGACTTTATTTGCAATATTGGGTTTATAAAACCTTTAGGGTATGTCACATATACATCCTTATAATTATTCTAGTTAAGGAATGTGGTTTTAACATCCATATGCTAAATCCCATTAGTGGTAACAACCTGCAACAACAAGCATGATCCTGATGGATTTAACCATGATAACTGGAAAAAGACTTCATCATGTTCAACACCTTGAACTTTCTTGAAACTCTTTGAAACAATATACCCTTCATGTTGGTCTTCACTCAAAGACCCAAATGCACCTTATGGGTTTTACCCCTTCAGGTGGATCCATCAAGGTCATACCTAGATGGTTTACATGGAGTCCATCTTTGATCTCATGGCCTTAAGCCATTTCTCAAACTCTATTTCCTTAATAGCTTCTAGGTAGGTGTTGAATCATCATCTATGATCAACTCACCGCCTTTTGAGCCATAATATGTCACAATATTTCAAGCTATAGGCGTGTTCTACTAGAACGACGAGTTTTGTGTGTTACATAAGGAACTTGAGACTTTGCAACATCTTGTGATTATCCTTGTTCCTACTATACCTCTTTAGTTTCAACATTTTCTTGATTGCCTCAAACATTTTGAGTTCTACATTTCTCCCACTGATTCCTTGGGAACTAAGTTCCTCTTTAGGAATACAACCATCTCAACAACACACACTTTGTTTTCATACTGGAATATAGGTAGTAGTCAACAAAATAACACTTATGTGATTTATGGAAAAAGCTTTTAAGAAACTATTTTATTATATAAGCATTCATCCCTAATCACTATAAAAGACATATCAAAACACCTCCCGTGCCATATCTCATATGGTGTCTTTTGAACTATTTTAGATGGTACATTGATTAGTGTTAAGCATATGCCCCCCAAAAAATGGAAGATTAGCTAGATTTTATTGATAATCACACCATGACTTAACAAGGCATGATTCCTTTTTTCTGATATACTCTCATGATACACTATCATTGTGTTTCATGTGGAGTTCATCATGATACATTATCATGATCTCCCATAAGGTTCTCAAACTCTTGGTTCAAAATATTTCAACATCGATCACATCGAAGTATCTTAATACTTTTACCAAGTTACTTACATACGTCATTCACAATCTCATTGAACACTTCAAGAGATTCATACTTGTATTTCATTAAATACAAATTTCCATTCCTACTGATAACATCAATAAATATAAGGAGGTACAAGTAACTACCTTTAGCATTTGTTCCAAAAGGCCTATATATATTGGTATAAATGAACCCTAATAGAACAATTGCTCTCCCACTACATCTAGTGAAGATGCTTTTATCATATTACACAACAAATAAGATATGCATGTCTCTATTGGTTTAATAACCAACAGAGTCTAGATAACCATCATATGGATTCTAGAAATGCATTTCCCATATATGCGGTCTAGATGAAAATGATATAGGTATTCATTGCTTGAGTTAGCAAGTCATTCAATATATGTGTCATACACATTTTTCTCTACAACTATCAAATATAGTTTATAAGACATAGGTCATTTCCATATAAGATCTCATCTTTTAAAATGAAACATCAATATGATATTCTTGTCCAACAATATACATGATGTTCTCATCAATGGCATGTACATAATAGTAATTCACTAATTCGATTACATGTCTGTGAATGACAACATCTAACTATAGTGGAAAAAACTCTTGCTCCTTACCATTATAGATTATTTCTTTTCCGGTCATGAAGTAGAGATCTATATCTCTTTGTTCTTCCTTTACTCCTTTAAGTGAAAAGCATAAATTCCTTTGCATTTACCCTTCTCCTTATCTTGAGTTTTGAAGACTTGGATTTTAACTTAGCCTTAGAACATCTCTTGGCCTTGATTTTTCCCTTGGACTCACTTCTGCTGATCTGCATCACATATTTGTCCTTCTTCATATCTTACTTTTGCATCAACATGCCATGCAACTCAAATAGTAGTTTGGCCAAGTCACTCAAGTGGTAGCACTTAATATATTGGCTATATGATCCATGCAAATTAAGCTTGCAAAATCATATCCATGGTCAGCTCTCGACCTCAAAGAAATCCCAATCACTCCACATGCCCAATAAAATTGAGTACATGGGGCTCTATTAGATCTCCCTCTGTCAGTTTGCACTCAAACAATGCTTTGAAAACATTATACCTTTCTTGCTTTACATGATTCTTAAGGTGTGTTACCATCTTGAGAATGTCTATGTTTTCATGCTGCTAATGTAACTCATAGTTCATACAACATATCATGAGGTATTCAATGTCTATGGCATCATTGGCATGCTTTTAGTAAGCATCCATATTAGCCTTAGGTGCATTTTAGAGTGGGTTCCTCTGGCTCTAGTTTTTCAAGGACTGAGATTTCGCTCATAGTTGAGAACACTTCTCAATGTCCTTAATAGATGTGGAAATAAATCCCATTTAGTTTTGTCCTTCTCAAGGACTGATCACAATAAGAATGGATTCGTGTTTGACATTTTATTCTACAAAGAAATGGTGAAACTTTTCAAAACATTTTTTTTTGGAAGACTGAGAGATTAAAATTTATTCACCCCGTCCTCGCATACGGGCAAAGAAAGAAGACATAACAGTGCTGATGTCCAAAGTAAGCCAAGGTGGCGTCACAGTGGTGAAATGGTGGGGAATAGAGGAATACATGGTGTGTTTTGCGATATGGTCATCTACTGTATTCATGTCACGAGGGACATAGGAGACCTACAGTGAAGGAACAACAGCTAAGATGGAGTGTGCCGACCTTCTCAGAGGTTCAAATCTGTTTGCTTCATTCGTGGGATGAGTAAGTGCACTAATGGTAGTAGTGGAATCGGAATAGATAATAGAGGACGTCTATCCCCTCGTCCTGCATATCTTTAAAGCTTTGAGTATTCCCATCATCTCTGCTTCTTTAGCAGAAGAAGCGTATCCCGGCTCACCTATTCCAAAGATACAGTGGCCCAATTTGTGAATGGCATAGATCCCAATTCTAGTCTTGAGACTGTGACCTTGGAAGGCTGCATCCACGAAGATGATGTGCTCAGAATCTCTCGGGTGTTTGGTGGTGAGAGTGTTCCAGTTTTGCTGTTGTCTCGATGTTGCTTTAGGAAGGTTCAAAATAGCTTGTACATGCCCTTTGATGAACTCAGCCTGAGAGGCCGGTGCCATATGCTGCTCATTGTGGATCGCATCATTCCTTGCCCGCCAAATAGCCCAAGAGCCAATGTAGCGGGTCAACTTCTCCTCAGGGGTGCCACTCCCATGAGCTATGAACTGAATCCACTCGCACTCCGAGTGTTGGATGAAGAGTGGTAAAACATTTTTTATTTGTTTGATTTGATAAGTTACGATATTAATGATGTGTTTAATAAATTATTTCTCCTACTATCTTTTTTTTTTCAAATTGATAACCCTCATGTATCAATTTGGATGATATTTGCATACAATCTACTAGTGAGCCAAGATCCATATTTCATCAAATCATGAGTCATCTTTGGCTGATCGCTCACAACTTGACTATTTAGGTAAGCAACATTTTCCAAATGCATCATATGCAATTCTTAGATAGATGATATGCACAACTCCTTGCCATGATCATCTACATGTGGTGCTTAATCCCATTAAGAATCACTAGTTAAGCCTGACACAAAAGCCAAAATGATAGGATATGCATCCTACTTTGGTAGATCTACATATCTACCATCACACTTCCACGAGATAGACAACACACCATGCTTTGGCATAACCTATGCTTGGTCGATAAAGCTTTTCATGTGTGCTTCTTATGGAAAAAATCTTAGACTTAATATTGTGTTTGAGTGATTTTATATATAAATACATATACATATCCAATCACCACATACTCAGTATGTATCACATAAATGCTATAGCCACAAAGGAGAATATGCACAAATTAAAACACATAAGAGATGGTTATGGCCATACTATTGTAATTCATTAGAGCCATAAGGAATTACTACCACCTAAGGTCCACATCATATACAACCTATTGTTGATGAAGATATGTGCTTGAACCAATCTGTGTTGATCGGTTCAAAACTTGAATCAGTCAGTTTGCCTCTTGGTCGCTCGATTGGGATCTTGAAGCGATCCTTTAGTTCTCAAGCCCAAGCGGCATCTGGACACCTCCATCTAAACATTTGGTCCACTAGTCGATCAGTTTTTCCTCCTATCGTATGGCCTCCTCAATCCTCTACTCAATTAGGTTGTCTCACGAGCCAGTCATTTTTCCCTTGTGCAGATCGTCTTCTCATGTCAAAATATAAATTAAAACTAATCATATTTCTTATTACATTGTAAATGGGAAACCTCAAGTTACATTTGAGGGGAAATAGGAAGAAGAGCATTAATTTACATTTGAATGAAGAGAGAGGCTCAGTACACACTCCAAGTAACAATAGGAATAAATAACCACAACTATGCACATAAGATCTATGGTTATTGGCCATCACCATGCTTCACATCCACCATCAACATCAATTTTTGGGTGAGACGAGTTGATTGCATATATATCACACACACACAAATATATATATATATATATATATATATATATATATATATATATATATATATATATATATACATATATATATATGTATATTAGTTTATGAAGTCTTACGTTGAATTTAATCAGACAAATTAATCATTTTAATATTTGCATTGTATGTAATAAAAGAATGAAAATTGAATGTGATCATATAGATTTAAGTCCTAGATACACCCTAAATTGATGAGGCTATGATACCACTGTAGGGAAATTAGGCACAGATTTAGGCAACGGAAATAAAAATTTAAATGTCTGTTTCCTAGAATAGGTCAACAACAATGCATCTAGGAAAGAAGGTTTCCAAGGTCATACCCGGTCTTGGAGCAAGTTCAGCGACATTACCCTTGTAATAGCATCATGTTTCTTCTTCTTCAAGAAGCAGCACACTCCTTCAGCAGCAGCAACAATCGAACAATTATCTTCACCGCCCTCCTAGTGAAGCATCATGGATAGCAGTTGACGATGTCCTCCTAGAAGCATACAATGGCCTCCCACCTCTAGAGTAGTCCATGCGGACCACCGAGAACTCCATGTTGTGCTACCATAGCCAACGGGAAGGAGTTGTCCCCTTCTATCAACGTACTAGTCACCGACATGCACTCCCACAATTATTCTCTCCCTTTCTATCCATCCCTTAAATGGGTAGGACTTGCTTGGGCTCTCTATTGGTTACCACAACTAGAGAGGACAACAATTGTCAAAGAAATGGATTTCAATTGTGTGTGTTGGGAAGACCCTGGTACCCCTCTATTTATAGTGGAGGCCAGGATTAGGGTTCCCAGTCTATGTGGGAGTACAGGTGTCCGAGATCATTATTCATTTGGAACCTTGGAATGAAGAACTAGTCAGTTCACACGCCCAACTGACTGGTTGGTGCATGAGCCGGTCGGTTTACTAAGTGAACCAGTCAGTTCATGTAGTTTCCTATTCTGAATCACATTGGTATTCAATGCCTAATTAATGCTAAACATGACATCAACATCAATCCTTGTTCCAATCAAATTGGCAACTAAAAAGGATGATGCAGAGCATGTACCGGTCATCTCACAAAGTGAAACAGTCGTTTCACATTGTGAGACAGTCATTTCACTTGTCCAGTTCAGGCAAAGCTGAACCAATATTGATTCCAATTGACCTGACATTCTAATTGACCAGTTCCACACTTGAACCGATCTGTTCAGAGTCCATTCAGTCAACTTTGAACCTCAATTGTTTAATTGAGTACCTAAACACATTTAGTAATCAATCTAAACATCATTCATGAATAAAATCCTTTAATCCAAGTGTATCCTATGCCTGTGACCCTATAGGTCTAGAATTATGTTGCAAGTTAATGTCCCTGACCAAATATGACATCACAAGCAAAGAGTGGTTCCTTGTCACACATCATTGCTACCCAAGTAATTTGGAAAATTAGAGAACAAATCCAACCTACAATTTGGGATCAATGTTACCATGATCGTATACTCCCTTTGTCTATGATATCCAGATTGAACTTGAGGCATGGAATTGTCATCCTCTCAATGTTCAATCCATGTTCCTTAAAGTAGAGTAGACTATTTTAGATGCACATAGATCACATATCATATATAGAGTCAAATGAGTATGTCCATACATTTCTCAATCTCGCTAATCAAGAGGCCTTGGATATCAATCTCTTATAGGAGGGACAAATCCCATCTACATCACTCACACTCAACCCCCATGTGTCACATCTACCCAATCATCACCGTTATGGCAATCCTTATTTAGGGTTATGTCAGATGATGTCAAAGTATACCGAACGACATGTGATGAATGTAGTGACTTCATGACTAAGAACCACAATCACCACAATCACAATGAGTGATGATTCTGACTACCGTTCCATGGTCTCCAAATATCAATTTCATAGATGGTCTATCCAAATATTGTATTCTCTAACATGTACCTATGTGCTTGACTTGACATCACATATCATGACTAGTGAGACTCTATCATCAATCAACACACACACTCTAGTCTTATGTATTACTGTCATCTATTTTTCTTCCATAATAATATCCGACTAGGGACATAACAAGAATGCGTACACTCTCAACATTTGTATGATCTCATTGTTCAAGTCACGTACTTGAAGACATACGTCATCAAGTAACATCATTATTTAGACATCTAGTATGAATGTGTAATCATCTCATGACTGGGAAAACATAATAGATGAAATTACCTTTATTATTATCAAATAAGGTATCCAATTCCACACTCAAATGATCATATGATTGGCTCTCTAGGCATACACACCAACAAGTAGGGCTTAAATTTAGAATATAAATGTGATTCCAATCCAAGATATTGCTTATAAGTAGGAATAAATTCAGGTGTTGTAACGACCCTGCCTCCCAGTAACCCCCAATTTAGGGAGACCAAGAGGTTAGAGCTATTATCCCAATTTCCTGATCAAAGGTTCGACAAATAATCGATAATAACTATCAAATTCTACTAAACTAAAATGAAAGGCTGAATTTTTTTTTTACTTCGCATACCTTTTTCAAAAACTTGGACATCTACTTCTATCCACAATCGGAGTCTATTCTAACTAATCCTCCTTTGCACTTTAATTCTCATTTAATTCCACATATGCCACTTTACTATTTGTTCTTTTCACTTGTATCCAAAACTCTGACAAATAAAATGTCAGTCAGCATAAATGAATTATGCTGGTATGTGGGGGAAACAATAATCGTGCAATTAACTGTAACAACATATTGCAGTTCAAATATGATTTAACAAACAACTTTATGTTTTCAACATAACTGCTCAATCCTTAAATACCCTAACCTCTGCGTTGTCCCTACAGTGGACCTGGATGCTACCTTCCTTATGGTAGATCCCCATTTAACCCCTCATGATCCTACCTAACAGGTGAATCAGTTTCTTGGGTTGAGTCACATGACACTACCCATAGGTAGCCCACTCCTTAACTCATGGTGTCCTAAAGAGTTGCATGGCACTACACGTAGGTAGCCCAATCCCTAACTCTTGATAGCCTAGACCTTGCTCTAGGTTACCCTTTTTAGCATTTGCAAAGCCACAAAGGAGGACCAAGATCTGAGCCAGTCATGTATGCTTACTTATGGTGATGGTCATAGTCACTTTATTGTTGTATGAAATAAAAGTCATCCAAGTAATTATATTCAAGAAATCGATAAAACAACCGGGAATCACCATGAAACTAAAGCGATTATCCATAAGCGTAACTACATACTTGTCAGGCTGATTCGAGATGAAATAATCTAATCAAGAAATCCAAATAGGAAAGCAAGCACATTATGAGATCCTGAAATATGCATATAATTTCCTATTATTAATCATACCATCAAGATCTATTAAACATAGCTTGCTTCCTAGGGTTTCTAATCCACTTTTAGGGTTTCCATTGCAATTAGGGTTTCCCTTCATCTTTTACTATTTTAAACCCTAATTTTATACAATTACTCACAAACCCTAATTATTTCATCCATTCTTCTCAAAAGATATTAAGGTTACCTTTTAACAACATATAACCTTATTTTCAGATTAAAGGCATTATTATCCATCAATTATGTCCATTATGCCTCTTTTACATTAAAACTACCATTTTTATCCATGACAAGTTCATTATACCCATTTATCATTAATTCATAGTTCATTTTGGTCTAGTTCACATATGAACTCTACTTGCCATTAATTCTACCTTTATCCATTAGAAAACCCTAATTACTACATTAAGGATATTTATCCACAATTAGGAGCTTTATACTCGAAATAGCTTAGAATTATCATATCTCAACTTTATTCACGACTTTGAAAAATTAAAACCATTATGAGTCACATTTACTAATATTAGGGTTTTAAGGCCCATTAAAGCATATTTATGCACAGAAAACTCTAAATTAAACTAATTATGTGCAAAGTTCATCCTTTTTGATATTAACGTACCTTTTTATAATTAACATGTTAATATCAACTTTTATCATCCATTAAACCCTACTAAACACATTAATCATCTCAAAATAGGGTTTCTTAATCTTTAATTCATTAAAGTTGATAACTTACAATACTTTTCGAATAGCAAGGGGAATTAGCTTCCCATTATATTTTTATTGGATTCCCCTCATTTTTCTGAGCAAGATTCATATATTATACATACCAATCTGAGTTATAGATGTTTTTCTATGATTAATTTATCATAAATGTATCTAGATGCATAATAGGACGCCACATCAGCAAGTAAATTACCTCATATTATTTCTTGATCCAAGCGGAAAAGACTCATCCACCCTTACATCTTGCATGTAGGAAGAGGGGCATTAGAGTCATTTGACTCTAATTCTCCTTACACCTCACGTAGGGCGTCACTCGACTCCCTTCCTCGCGCACGAGGATGCACACCGCTATTCCCCCACGGGGTGGCTTCTCCAAAGGCACTCATGTCTAGTAGGACCACTTCGGCTAGGTGAGGAACTCCCTCAGATCGGCCCAACATCTCCTTCGTAGGCCTGCCCTAGTTGGCATGGCTGTCTGCAATCTCGTGTTTCCGCAATGTTGCAGCAACGATCTGCAGTGTTGCTCCCATTCTGTGTGACCTTGACTCTATGTTTTGCACTCTTCCAGCACTTCTCGAGCACCACCCTCTCCTAGAGGATGGAGCCACCTTCAGAACGATGCCCCTCCATTGTCAGATTGCAGCATCTAGGTCCTCCACTCGCGCATGTGCTAACGTCGCTGCACCTTGATCCACCGTTTCTACCCGACGTCGCAACTGCAATGCTGAGGGTGCCAGGGTGGCATGCTACACCTCGCTGCTCCACCCTTTCAACCCACATTAGGAGCAGGCACCAACTGCCATGGCGGTAGAATTCTGTTGCTGGAAGGTTTCTCCTAAGTCCCTAGGGTTTAGCACACCGTTTCTACGATGAAGATGCCTCCCCTTATATAGGTAGGGGACCCGGGGTTCATGCATCCCTAGTAGGGACAAAAAGGAAAATATGCTATTATTACATTCATTCTTTGACTACAAGACAATGATATGCATGTACAAAGAAAACTCATGATGCTTTAGGAAACTTCCACCCCTTTCTCATGGAAATTGACAAAACTTACAATATTCATTGTCTTTCCGAAAGTACTTCAAGATATCTTCTTTGTTTCATAATTGACACCATCTACTATTATGGAAATACAAAGAATAATCTTAATAAACAATATATTCCTTCTTTTTCTATTTCTTCCATTAGAAATGACATATAAATGAAATTTATTCAATTGTGGCCATTAATGCCACTTAGAGATTTCCATGTATTTCTCATAATTATTTTGCCTAATATTCATTATCTTGTATCTTTTTTTTCTATTATTCGTTTTTTTCCTCCTTTCTTCTCTTTTATATCCATTAATGGATTTATCTAATAATAGGAATCATGTAATTCCTACCAAAAGGGGAGATTTTGCAAACAAATCCCTTCTTTGAAGAAAAGCATGCAACCTTTCAATTAAGTCCAAATTCATAAAATCAATACATTTCAATTATGAAAGCACATGCAAAATTGGGGTTGTAACATCCTTCCCCTCTTATAAGAATTTTTTCCTCATAATTCCATCAAGCAAACAAACAATTCAGGATAAGACTTTTTCCATGTCCATCATTGGCCCCTATGTGGCTTTGCCCTATCCATGGCGCTTCTGAAGAATCTTTATCATCACATATTCCTTTCTCTGAGTTCTTTCGCCTTAGCATCTATAAACTTCACAGGTGACTCAGGTCATTTTAGCCTCCCTTGGGGCTCACCAGGTTCATTGCTCCGCACATGGTCTGGGTACCTCACATAGTGCTCTAAATTGGACACATGGAACTCATGAAACATTACTTTATCCTAAGGGGTAAGGTCAAACTTATCCTTCTCCACCAAACCATGTCAAAAGAACCCATGCATAAGGGACTCAACTCTCTTAGCTATAACTTAGAGGGGTCAGATTTTCATGTCACATTTTCCCCCACAGTGAACTGCATGTCAGTCTTCTTTGCATTAGCTTACAACTCATGTCGTCCCTGGCTCCTTTCAGCCACTGCATGATCAAAGCGACTTCATCTGCACCCACTGTGGTCCTTCCTTGACCTTCGCGAGGTCCCTTCACCAACATCATCTTAATGAAGTGGTGACCGACACAACCTCCTTTGTAGACCTTCTTTAAATCTCGAAACTGGCTATGGTGGTTATCATCACATCTTACAAAGGACAAAAATTATCTCTATGTATCACCCTGAACGAGCACACATGCTCTCATCAGACCCTCTAGTCTAGATCGTACTAACCATTAGTTAAGGGTGATAAACTGTACTAACATCAAGTTCTTCATGTATCTACTCTCACCTTATGGAAGTGTACCTTTAAGTTATACACAAGAACCTTTGAACTCACATCATGGTGTAGTTGAACCATCTCTCTCATGTGTAGTTCAACCCGATATGTACCTTGACAATACCCTTTATTTCTTATGTCATATAGGTAAGGAGATCTACCATAACCCATATTGCATCTCGACCTTCCTTGGTCTAGGGGAGACTTACAACATGCATAGTGATTAACGCCCATTCCCTCTCAGGGACTCTTTATCCTCTATGTCAATACACTGGTTACTGCTGTTCATCCTTTACCTCCTGGCTTGAATGGCAACATACCACATGCAACTTCATATTAGGCATCTAAAGTACTACTGTCACTTATTATATTGATAGTACCATAGAATATGGTGATCTTAAATCATGAACTCCCATATTTTCATGATTCCTTAAGATCGATTCCTCAGAAACCATAAACTACTCTAGTCGGGGTTTCATCTCCTTTTCTCCAGAGAAGTGCATCTGAGGTTCTACAACCATCCTTTTATCATGATAAGCCCTAGTCTGGCTAACCAAACAACCATTAATTTGATCAACCAATATTGTTACATCTGAGTGTTAGCAAAACTTATCTCTTTTTCCAACTGGGGGTTATCCTAACAACCTCTTTTAGCCTCCATCTAAACTAGGCAGTTGTATCTCATCTAGAACATCCATTACCACTTCACATCCTTAGGTGTTAGGTAAAGTTGAAGACATACACCTCCATGTATTCCACGTATTGTCTCATCTCAACTCTAAGTCTATCTTCATCAAGAAAACTCTGAGCTTATTCTCTTGGTTTTCAAACTCAACCTTGTATGACTCATATCTCATGATAAAAACATCCTCATAAGATGATTACCTTGTTTCCATCCATGTATCATTCACTCCACTAGGGTATGTCATCATCCCTGTCCTCATACCTCATAGCAACGTTCCAACTCATATCATCTTTATCCTTGGTGTATGGCATGCGTACTGTCCTATCTCTCACTCCCATAACAAGAGGAAATAAGCATTTGGATGCAGTCCAAATACATAGTTCTTCCTGTTCCAAGAGTAGAGATGGTACATCCCACCTTGCCAGTACACCTTTAAATCTAAGTTGAAACGTGCCGCATATGTCTCTACATCACAAACATGTTGATATCAAAGTTACTTCCATGGAAAATTGGTCTCAAACTTACTTGGGTCCACACACATTCCTTGGTCATCTCCTCTAGGTCTATAGGGTGCCGACACTTTTGGGGTCATCCCTCTTCCCTTATGCATCCAGAGAGTGCCCTACTCATCCACCCTTTGGGTCCCATGAGTTCATGAAGGTGATCAATCTCCTAACCCATGGCCCTCAGACAATGATAGTTGTTACCTCCCGACCCTATGGTCATGTACAACTAGGGAATTAGGCAACTCCTTCTATTGCTCTTATCCCTACCTAACCCTAGGATAGAGTTATGATTCTATTATAGTACATGTCCAACTTAGAACCTTACCCCAAGCCTTCATCATCTCTCTATGCAGTCATAGGCTATCTTTCATCCTTTCATAGGGTTCATGGTGACCTGCCTACCTTGGTCAGGCCCCATACCAGTTACCTCCATGGTAACACATCCACATGCACTTAGAGATGTCTATATATGGGTTTACAAGTTCATTCTCATACAATGTACTTTTCACTTAAGTTCTCAAGATCATATGAGACCTCTTTATCCTACAAAAGGGTCCCTCTCCCAGGATAGGAGGAAACTATATCTTGATAAGGAAAGTCAAAAACATCCTTATGTTTAGGGTTTACATCCACATGAGCATGCTTAACCCTAGAAAGCTACTAAGGTACTAGCAGACCTCCTACTAAACAATGCTAGGTCACACTTGCCTTCATCCTCAACATTGGACCAAGAACAAACCTTCACATGTCACCAACTTAGCTGTGAGGGGTTCATCAAACATACCTTAAACTTAAGGGGTTTCCCTTTCCTCTAAACATGAGGAGTACCATTCTTGAATCTATAAAAACTCAAATCTCATCATGAGCATTAGGTACACCACTTCCCCTCTTAGGCCTAGGAACCCTAGGTTCACTTTTTGGGTGTCCTACTGCATGCTCAACCTCTTAACCATGAACCAAACATGTACAAGGTATGACATGCACTTCTGGTCATCCTTCTACTTGTACAACAATTAAGAGTGGAGTCCTCCTCAAGGACAACCAACAAGGTATAAGGCCTCACAACTTGTTACTAAACCACTTCAGGGTCTAAGGGACTCTTCTTCCTTACTCAGAAGGTAAACACCTATGCCATAGGCACAGATGTACTATTAGTCTCATCATCTGTCTAGGGTTTGGTTCCTCCCAAGGCAACCAAGATATCATCAGCCTCTAGGGATCATGCATGAGGTGACCGCAACCATCCACTTGGGTCGCATCATCCTCAACTCCCCATTGTTCCTCATATCTTGAAGTCTAAGCTTCTGACTTTCTTGCTTGGGTCCCACTCTCTCTCTAGAGCTAACCCTACAAACAACCTTACTACTAGAGGTCCTTTCTCCATGAAGGTGGATCAAGCCCACAAGCATACCCCTACCTGGGTGAAGCCTATGTTCAACTTATGCTTGCTGAAGTTTATCCATAGCCCTTTATGCTTATCTCATAAGATATCCATCATACTCTCCTGGACAGGGTTTCGACCTACTACATGCACTACTTGACGTACTATGGGTGCATACTATGCCCTGCTCATATAAGCTCATGGGGTTTCCATAGGTTCTTCACCCTCATCATTGAAAAGCTATCCTTCACTCTAACATGCACGACCCTTCCCAAGGTTGGGTCGCCAAGGGTACTAGGTCATTCAACCTCTCATGGCTCATATAGACATCCAAAGACATGTCCACCCCCACACCGGGTGTACCATGTCATCTAACTCATTGTGTCATTTCTCTTTCTAACCACCACTTAGGGTTAGGGTTAGCATCATCCTTAGAGGATGTTCCAGGTATCTACTTATAATGGAGGTCTCTACCTCCAAGTCTAACCTTAGGTCCGTCTTGATGGCATGACAACTTATGTCATACGACTGAAGCATGTATCTATTCTTTTATGCTTAATCTATTAGGCCTATGTCCATGACATTTATTTACATGCTTTTTATTAATTTGGTGGAGGATTCCTTAAACCTTATCAACCTTACCCATACCTCGTGAGGAAAAGAGAGAAAACCCTAGTCCTTACAACATAAATGAATTATGCTGGTATGTGGGGGAAACAATAATTGTGCAATTTACTATAACAACATATTGCAGTTCAAATATGATTTAACAAACAACTTTACGTTTTCAACATAATTGCTCAATCCTTACATACCCTAACCTCTGTGTTTTCCCTGCAGTGGACTTGGATTCTACCTTCCTTATGGTAGATCCCCATTTAAACCCTCATGATCCTACCTAACAGGTGAATCAGTTTCTAGGGTTGATTCACATGGCACTACCCATAGGTAGCCCACTCCTTAACTCATGGTGTGATAAAGAGTTGCATGGCACGACACGTAGGTAGCCCAATCCCTAACTCTTGATAGCCTAGACCTTGCTCTAGGTTACCCTTTTTAGCATTTGCAAAGCCACGGAGGAGGACCAGGATCTGAGCCAGTCATGTATGCTTACTTATGGGGATAGTCATAGTCACTTTATAGTTGCATGAAATAAAAGTCATCCAAGCAGTTATATTCAAGCAACTGATAAAACAACCGGGAATCACCGTGAAACTAAAGCGATTATCCATAAGCGTAACCACATACCTATCAGGATGATTTGAGACAGAATAATCAAATCAAGAAATCCAAATAGGCAAGAAAGCACATTATGAGATCCTAAAATATGCATACAATTTCCTATTATTAATAATACCATCAAGATCTATTAAACTTAGCTTGCTTCCTAGGGTTTCTAATCTACTTTTAGGGTTTAGATTGCAATTAGGTTTTCCCTTCATCTTTTACTATTTTAAACCCTAATTTTATACAATTACTCACAAACCCTACTTATCTCATCCATTCTTCTCAAAATAGATTAATGTTACCTTTTAACAACATATAACCTTATTTTCAGATTAAAGGCATCATTATCCATCAATTAAGTCCATTAAGCCTCTTTTACATTGAAACTACCATTTTTATCCATGACAAGTTCATTATACCCATTTATCATTAATTCATAGTTCATTATGGTCTAATTCACATATGAACTCTACTTGCCATTAATTCTACATTTATCCATTAGAAAACCCTAATTACTACATTAAGGGTATTTATCCACAATTAGGAACTTTTATACTCGAAATAGCTTAGAATTATCATATCTCAACTTTATTCATGACATTGAATAATTAAAACCATTATGAGTCACATTTACTAATATTAGGGTTTCAAGGCCCATTAAAGCATATTTATGCACATGAAACTCTAAATTAAACTAATTATGTGCAAAGTTAATTCTTTTTTCTCTTAATGTATCTATTTACAATTAATAGGTTAATATCAACTTTTATCATCCATGAAACCCTACTAAACACATTAATCATCTCAAAATAGGGTTTCTTAATATTTAATTCATTAAAGTTGATAACTTACACTTCTTTTCAAATATCAAGGGGAATTAGCTTCTAAATATATTTTTATTGGATTCCCCTCATTTTTCTGAGCAAGATTCATATATTATACATACCAATCCGAGTTATAGATCTTTTTCTACGATTAATTTATCATAACTGTATCTGGATCAATAACATGACACCAGATCAACAAGTAAATTACCTCATATTATTTCTTGATTTGAGTGAAAAAGACTCCTCCACCCTTGCGTCTTGCACGCAGGTAGAGGGGTATTAGAGTCATTTGACTCTAATCCTCTTTGCACCTCACGTAGGGCATCACCTGACTCCCTTCCTCGCGTACGAGTATGTACGCCACTGTCCCCCGACGGGGTGGCTTCTCCACAGGCACACATGTTTGATAGAACCGCTTCGACAAGGTGACGAACTCCCTCGGATCGACCCAACATCTCCTTCACAGGCCTGCCCTAGTTGGCATGGCTGTTTGCAATCTCGTGTTTCCACAGTGTTACAGCAGCGATCCACAATGTTGCTCCCATTCTGCGCTATCTTGACTCTGTGTTTCACACTCTTCCAGCGCTGTTGGAGCACCACCCTCTCCTAGAGCTTAGCGCTACCTTCAGAATGATGCCCCTCCTTTGTCCGCTCACAGTGTCTAGGTCCTCCACCTGCACATGTGCTGACTATGATGCACCTTGATCCAACGTTTCTGCCCGACGTCGCGGCTGCAATGCCGAGGGCAACAAGGTGGCATGCTACTCCTCACCGCTCCACCCTTTCAACACACATTAGGTGTAATGACCCCACCTCCCAGTAACCCCCAATTAAGGGAGACCGAAAGGTCGGTGCCGTTATCCAATTAACAAGATCAAAGGTTCAACAAATAATCAATAACAATTATGAAATTCTACTAACTAACTGAAATTTGGCATAAAATTAAAACTTTACTTACCTTTGAAAACCTTGGAAATCTATCTATCCTGGTCTTGAATTATTCTATCTAATCCTCCTTGCACTTTATTTCTTTTTCCAGGATGTGTCACTTTACTATTTGTTCTTTCAATTGTTGTTCCTAAAACACCGACAAACAAAACGTCGGTCAGTATATCAAAATATACTGGTATGTGGGAACAACCAAAATCTTGCAAATATGGCTAACAATTTAATAATCACAATCAAATTAACTAACAATCCAGCTTACACTTTTCAGTATGACATTCTCCACTTCTTTTGCCCTAACCCTGGCATACCTACCTTAGGGTGCCCTTTGCCAATGACTTATGACCACCTTCTCAATCCCGAGCTTGGTGCCTGGGGGTCACCACTCATGGTCCCACTAGTCATGCAATATCATAGGCCACCTTCTCATTCCCGAGCTTGGTGCATGGGGTCACCACTCAAGGTGTCCATTGGTCTACCCATCTGGGCCTGACCTTTGGCATCATCCATTAGGGTGGCATGTAGGTGCGAGAATGCATATTTCTATTTTTAATGTGATAATCATAGTGACTTTATGATTTGCAAATATGAACATCCAACAGATAATTTGCATTCAATGTGATTAACCATCCCGAAAAACCTCGGGAAACTAAGGTGGTTATCCATAATTAACCAGATACCTGATCCAAAGCAACTTGACTATCCAAGTAATAAGGATAAAGAATCAATCAACAAGCAATCAACAATATCCTGAAATTAATGCAGACGATCCAAGTGTTATAGTTCATCCAGAACATTCTAAAGCTAGACTTGGATTCCACCTTAGGATTTCTAGACCATATTAGGGTTTTTGCCTCCATAATGCTTTTATCATATTAAATGCTCTCTTAGTTCATAAACCCTAACTTCAACATCATAAGACCAATTAAAGTCGATTAGTTCTCTTTTATACCAAAACTACCTCCTTTATCTGTTTAAGCTATTTCAAGGTCATTAGACTCAATTATCACCTTTAGTTTCTTTCGAATTAACAACTCATAATTCATGATGGTCTAATTTCCATATGAACTCTATTTATTATTAATTCTTCCTTGATTCAATCGAAAACCCTAATTTCTATATTAAGGTTATTTATCCACAAATTAGGGACTTTAATATTGGAAATAGCTTATATTCAGTATATTCCAACTTTAATCATAAAATTAGTCAATTAAAGCCATTAAGAGTCAAACTTACCAACATTAGGGTTTCAAGGCCCATTAAAGTATTATTCATGCACATTAAACTCGAAATTAAACTAATTTCATGCAAATTCATCCTTTTTGTTCCTAATCTGTCCTTTCATCATTAACAGGTTAATACTAACCCTAATCATCCATTAAACCCTTATAAATATATTATTCATCTCAAAATAGGGTTCTTTAAACATTAACACATTAATGTTGATATCTTCCATTACTTTTCGAATTGCAAAAGGACTTAGGTTTCAATTATATTTTTATTCGATTCCTCTCATTTTTCTGAGCAAAATTCATGTATAATCTGCATCCATCCGAGCTACAGTTAAATAAATATGATTTTTGCATTAAACCACTTGCTTGACCAATTAGGAGATGCCACGTCACTCTATTCCCATGCAAGGCGCTTTGCATAGAAACATTTCGAAATGACGATTTAGCCCTCGATTAAGTTTTCAGCTCTTCAACGCCCGGAGGGTCATAACCATCCAATCGTCCGGACCTTCTTCTTCCTCACGAACTGCCGCAGATGCACCGACCTATAGCCCTAGGCGCGGTTCCCAGCTCCATCCCGACCTCGATGGCCATCAAGGTGGCTACCCCCACCTCCGTCGTACCCTCTCGCACCTCTGGGTGCTTTTGGTTCATGGGTGGAGCTGCTACTTCAGGCCTGCTAGGTTCCGCGACCCGTGGTGACCTACAACTAGACCTTGGATGTTGCACGAGCTCCAGAGCACATGGGAATGTTTGCGCTCCCATACGGCGTCGTGGGGGTATCATGGTTCCAGTCCGTGGCTACTCCTTGTCCCTGGGGTTGGCCTACCTCCCTTGATTAGGGTTTAGATGCCAAGAAACGTGAAGAAGAAGATGGAAGAGAGACAGTTGCTTGGGGTCCCTCTGGACTTGGGAAAGGATTCGACCCCTTATATAGGGAGGACATCCACGCCCTAACGTGCTTGGCCAAGAAGAAAATAAGGTTCTTTTCTATTGGGAATCCAATTCCTTTATGAGGAAGCAAGATTCTCTCTCCTATTTTCCCATCCTTTGATATTCTATTTTCTTTAAATACTAGGAATTCGAAATTCCTCTCCTTCACTTTCTTTATTTCTTGCTTTTCAATCCATAGGCACGAAATCCTATTTTCCTTTAATAGAAATTACTTTCTTTCTAGCAAAACCACATAATCCATTAATAATGTATTACATTATTCTCTTATTTTCTTTTATAAATATTTTCTCTTTCCTCTTTATTCATTGGGACTCCTTGGATCCCAAGAAACTCTAATAATTCAAAATCCATTTTATTGGACACTCATTATCCTTCTAGATGCATCTAAATGCATTATTTCACATTATCTTGTTATTTCTTCATTAAAATATATCTTTTTGAAGTTTTCTCTTTGTTTCTCTTTTATTTTCCTTATTGGTATTCCTTTCAACATTAGTAACCCTTGGGATACGAAATTCCACCAAGTATTACTCCATTATACCTTTTTTTCACTTATTTTCCTCATTTCATCAATATTTTCAATTTCTTTCTTAATAAAGAAATACTTAATTGATCTTTTTTTTTCTTATTGCTCTCTTTATGCAACTTTGGACTCCTTGGAACCCAAGGAACCCAAGAGGCACGAAATTCATTCTTGGATTACATTCCTTTGCCTTCCATAGGTTTCTACCTCATCTCTCTTTTCTCAACAACTCAAGTATTCATTAGTTAATTGAATTTCCTTGTCATTGGGCCCAATAGCCAATAAAGCCCACAAATCAAACAACAAGGCTATTTAAATGAAATCCATTTATTCACAACAAATTATATCATTATTTATCCAAATATATTTAATATGAGAAATTACATTTCTCACCAAAGGAACCCAAAATTTGGGGTTGTAACATCCTTCCCCTCTTATGAGAATTTTTCCCTCGAAATTCCATCAAGCAAGCAAACAAATAGGATCAGTCTTCTTATGTCCATCAGGGCTCCCATGTGGCTTCACCCTTTCCATGGTGTTTCCCAAGAACCTTCATTATCTCATTTTCTTCCATCTGAGTTCTTTCTTACCTTGGTAAATCGTACCCTCATAGGTGACTCAGGACTTTTTAGCCTTTTAAAAGCTGAATAGGTTTAGGGCACAACACCTGGCTTGGGTACCTCACATAGTGCTCTAGGTCGGACTCATGCAACACATCATTTTATCCTGAGGGGTAAGGTTAACACAACCATCTCCACCAATCCATCTCAAATGGACCCATATATCGGGGACTCATCTTTCTCAGTTGTTGCTTAGAGGGGTCAGATTTTCACATCACATATTCTCCCACAGTAAACTGCATATCAGTCAGCTCGTGACTCATGTCACCACTGGGCTCTCTCTCAGCCATTGCACGATCAAAGTGACTTCATCTGCACACACTTGTGGTTCTTTTTTGACCTTCGTGAGGCCTCCTTCACCAACATCATCATAATGAAGTGGTGACCGACACAACCTCCCTATAGAACTTCTTGCATCCCGATAAAGGCAATGGTGGTTAACATCACATCTTAAGAACTGTCTCTATGTATCAACCTAAATGAGCACACATGCTCTCATCAGACCCTCTAGTCCGAATCATACTGACCATTAGTATGGGGTGATAAATTGTACAAACACTGAGCTCTTCATGTATCTACTTCCACCTCATGGAAGTGAACCTTTAGGTCACATCAAGAACTCTTGAATTTGCATCATGGTGTAGTTGAACCATCTCTTTTCATATGTAGTTCAACCAGATCCGTCCCTTGACAGAATTCTTCCTTTCTCATGTCGTCTAGGTAAGGCGATCTACCATAACCCATATTGTATCTTGACCTTCTTGGTCTAGGAGAGGCTCACAACATCCATAGTGATGAACTCCCATTCCCTCTCGGGAACTCTTTATACTTTATATTTATGCACTGGGTTAATGGTGTTTGTCCTTCACCTCCTGGCTTGCATGGCCACATGCTGCATGCAACTTTGTTTTAAGCATCCAGAATGCTGCCATCACTTACTATCTTTGTAGTATCAAGGTATATCATGACCTCCTGTATTGTTATGATTCCTCAAGCTTGATACCTCGGAAACCCTAAACCACTCTAAAAAGGGTTTTATTACCTTCCTATCCAAAGAAGTTTATCTGAGGTTCTATCACCATCCTTTTACTACATCAAGGACTAAACTGGCTACCCAAACAACCATTAACTTGCAAATATGGCTAAGAATTTAATAATCACAGTCAAATTAATTAACAAGCCAGTTTACACTTTTCAGTATGACATTCTTCACATCTTTTGCCCTAACCCTGGCATACCCACCTTAGGGTGCCCTTTGCCAATGACTTAAGGCCAACTTCTCAATCCCGAGCTTGGTACCTGGGGGTCACCACTCATGGTGCCCAGTAGTAATGCAATATCATAGGCCACCTTCTCATTCCTGAGCTTGGTGCCTGGGGTCACCACTCATGGTGTCCATTGGTCTACCCATCTGGGCCTGACCTTTGGCATCATCCATCAGGGTGGCATGTAGTTGCGAGAATACATATTTCTATTTTTAATGTGATAATCATAGTGACTTTATGATTTGCAAATATGAACATCCAACAGATAATTTGCATTCAATGCGATTAACCATCCGGAAAAACCTCGAGAAACTAAGGCGGTTATCCATAATTAACCACATACCTGATCCAGAGCAACTTGATTGTCCAAGCAATAAGGATAAAGAATCAATCAACAAGCAATCAACAATATCCTGAAATTAATGCATACGATCCAAGTGTAATAGTTCATCCAGAACATTCTAAAGCTAGACTTGGATTCCACCTTAGGCTTTCTAGACCATATTAGGGTTTTGCCTCCATAACGCTTTTATCATATTAAATGCTCTCTTAGTTCATAAACCCTAACTTCAACATCATAAGTCGATTAGTTCTCTTTTATACCAAAACTACCTTCTTTATCCTTTTAAGCTATTTTAAGGTCATTAGACTCAATTATCACATTTAGTTTCTTTCGGATTAACAACTCATAATTCATGATGGTCTAATTTCTATATGAACTCTATTAATTATTAATTCTTCCTTGATTCAATCAAAAACCCTAATTTCTATATTAAGGTTATTTATGCACAAATTAGGGACTTTAATATTGGAAATAGCTTAGATTCAGTATATTCCAACTTTAATCATGAAATTAGTCAATTAAAGCAATTAAGAGTCAAACTTACCAACATTAGGGTTTCAAGGCCCATTAAAGTATTATTCCTGCACATTAAACTAGAAATTAAACTAATTACATGCAAATTCATCCTTTTTGTTCCTAATGTGTCCTTTCATCATTAATAGGTTAATACTAACCCTAATCATCCATTAAACCCATATAAATATATTATTCATCTAAAAATAGGGTTCTTTAAACATTAACACATTAAAGTTGATATCTTCATTACTTTTTGAATTGCAAAAGGTTTCAGGTTTCAATTATATTTTTAATGGATTCCTCTCGTTTTTCTGAGCAAAATTCATGTATAATATGCATCCATCCGAGCTACAATTAAATAAATATGATTTTTGCATTAAACCACTTACTTGACCAATTAGTAGATGCCATGTCACTCTATTCCCATGCAAGGTGCTTTGCATAGAAACATTTCGAAATGACGATTTAGCCCTCGGTTAAGTTTTCAGCTCTTCAATGCCTGGAGGGGCATAACCGTCCAATCGTCCAGACCTTCTTCTTCCTCGCGAACTACCACAGATGTGCCGTCCTGTAGCCCTTGGTGCAGCTCCCAGCTCCATCCCGACCTCGATGGGCATCAGGGTGGCTACCCCCGCCTCCTTCATACCCTCTTGCACCTCTGGGTGCTTCTAGTTCGTAGGTGGAGCAGCTACTTCAGGCCTGTTAGGTCCCGTGACCCGTGGAGACCTGCAACTAGACCTTGGATGTTGCACGAGCTCCAGAGCACATGGGAATATCTGCGCTTCCATACGGTGTCGTGGGGGTATCATGGATCCAGTCCGTGGCTACTCCTTGTCCCTGGGGTTGGCCTACCTCCCTTGATTAGGGTTTAGACGCCAAGAAACATGAAGAAGAAGATGACAGAGAGATAGTTGCTTTGGGTCCCTCTGGACTTGGGCAAGGATTCAACCCCTTATATAGGGAGGACATCCACGCCCTAACGTGCTTGGCCAAGAAAAAAATAAGGTTCTTTTCTATTGGGAATCCAATTCCTTTATGAGGAAGCAAGATTCTCTCTCCTATTTTCCCATCCTTTTGATATTCTATTTTCTTTAAATACTAGGAATTCGAAATTCCTCTCCTCCACTGTCTTTATTTCTTGCTTTTCAATCCATAGGCACGAAATCCTATTTTCCTTTAATAGAAATTACTTTCTTTCTAGCAAAACCACATAATCCATTAATAATGTATTACATTATTCTCTTATTTTCTTTTATAGGTATTTTCTCTTTCCTATTTATTCATTGGGACTCCTTGGATCCCAAGAAACTCTAATAATTCGAAATCCATTTTATTGGACACTCATTATCCTTCTAGATGCATCTAAATGCATTATTTCACATTATCTTGTTTATTTCTTCATTAAAATATATCTTTTTGAAGTTTTCTCTTTGTTTCTCTTTTATTTTCCTTATTGGTATTCCTTTCAACATTAGTAACCCTTGGGATACGAAATTCCACCAAGAATTACTCCATTATAACTTTTTCACTTATTTTCCTCATTTCATCAATATTTTCAATTTCTTTCTTAATGAAGAAATACTTAATTGATCTTTTCTTTTCTTATTGCTCTCTTTATGCAACTTTGGACTCCTTGGAACCCAAGAGGCACGAAATTCATTCTTGGATTAGATTCCTTTGCCTTCTAGAGGTTTCTACCTCATCTCTCTTTTCTCAACAACTCAATTATTCATTAGTTAATTGAATTTCCTTGTCATTGGGCCCAATAGCCAATAAAGCCCACAAATCAAACAACAAGGCTATTTAAACGAAATCCATTTATTCACAACAAATTATATCATTATTTATCCAAATATCTTTAATATGAGAAATTACATTTCTCACCAAAGGAACCCAAAATTTGGGGTTGTAACATTAGGAGCATGCACCAACTGCCATGGCGGTAGGATTCTACTGCTGGAAGGTTTGTCTTATGTCCCTAAGGTTTGGCACACTGTTTCTACGGTGAAGATGCCTCCCCTTATATTGGTAGGGGACCCGGGGTTCATGCATCCCTAGAAGGGATGAAAGAAAAAATATGCTATTATTACATTCCTTCTTTGACTACAAGACAATGATATGCATGTACAAAGAAAACTCATGATGCTTTATGAAACTTCCACCCCTTTCTCATGGAAATTGACAAAACTCACGATATTCATTGTCTTTGCAAAAGTACTTCAAGATATCTTCTTTGTTTCATAATTGACACCATCTACTATTTTGGAAATACAAAGAATAAACTTAATAAAAAATATATTCCTTCTTTTTCTATTTCTTCCATTAGAAATTACATTTAAATGAAGTTTATTCAATTGTGGCCATTAATGCCACTTAGAGATTTCCATATATTTCTCATAATTGTTTTGCTTAATATTCATTATCTTGTATCTTTTTCTCTATTATTTGGACTTTTCCTCCTTTCTTCTCTTTTATATCCATTAATGGATTTATCTAATAATAGGAATCATGAAATTCCTATCAAAAGGGGAGATTTTGCAAAGAAATCCCTTCTTTGAAGAAAAGCATGCAACCTTTCAATTGAGTCCAAATTCATAAAATCAATACATTTCAATTATGAAAACACATGCAAAATTGGGGTTGTAACAGGTGCCCACTAATGGTAGGGATTGAATGGCAAATAAACATGTAGTTGTACATACTCATGGTATGGATTAGAATCCAAATTAGGACATTGGCTTTCCTACTCATAAAAGGGTTTGAAATGAAAAGTGCATACTTGGACAAGGGTGAGGATGCATATGGTTTGTTTACGGTCTTCGTTAGGGACCAATATGAAGTACCTAAGAGATGTATGTTTTTAAAAAGGCATGGTGCCTATGTGTCATAGTACTTTAAACTAAGGGATGTGGTCTAGTTATTGGGTCTTGGTCCGTGACCCTAATGAAGACATGATTCCTACACGATATAGGGTGTGATGAAGTGAATTTTTCCTATCTTTTTCTCTAATCACATTATTTTTCCCTTCATATGTCCCATCCTAATATCCCATAATTTTATGAGTAATTAATCATGTATGACACTCTACGTGAAAACATAATAATTAGATTATATGTACATTATTACATGAGATTCTAGCTTTAATTTAATTCTTTGTTCACTTATTCATAACTTCACATTATCAATTTGCTTCCAAGTTTCTTAAATATTCTATACAATCATTTTATTAAGCTTTGGTCTAGATTTCTTAAATGTTGGACCTTCGTGTAAACTAATATAATTTTCTAAAGTTAAAGGAGTGAGAACTTGTGAGGACTTTGATTTTATCCTCTTATTGTATAAATTGTAATTGAAAAATGTTATTAAGTATACTCTTCTTAACAACTTGCATCTTGGCTATTAAGTCCTTTGGGACAATTATTCAAGAAGTTATGGTGAAAAGGTGTGAATAACTTTTAGTTTAGGAATCAAGTGACTCTTTAATAAATATATTGGTCAATAATGGTTTCATTAGTCTAGTTATCGCCTCATAAAGTCATATAAGAATAAATGAGTGGGTTTGAAGTTTTTTTACATTGGTGGTTTTATTCTAAACATGTTTCTGTGCAAGCCACTTTTGCCTATCAGCACCCCGAGGTCTTGAACAGAAAGGAAAGTTCAATGTGATGCCTTGATTCAGAATTGCATTGAAGTATATTTATCCTTTTTTTGCATTTACTTAAGTATAAGTGGACGAGACACTTATGGGCATGAGAGTTTGTTTAATTAAATCCCATCTATATGGTATAGTAAGATGGAAATAATTATTGACTTAATAGTTACACATTGTCCATATTTTGATCCATTCCATTCAGATGTATCTAATATGTCTATTTGAGATCAATTTTCGGTATTAGGTACATGAAAAATGATCAATTAAATCAAACCCTAGCTTGACCAAATACAAGACAAAGTCGTGTAAATGCACTTTTGTGAAAAATTCCCTAAAACCTTTAGGACAATTTTGTAATCATTTGTATTGATTCTATGACTTGTAATCAAGATGAGAAAAATTAGAAGCGCTTAAAATGAGCATTTAAGCACTCTAATGACAATTTCTATAATTCATTAGAGAAACTTTTGTCAGACAAGTTTCTTCTTTGATAAACTTGACCAACACCCTTGATGGATTTTTGGAATTTCTTGGGTTGGCTGAGTTTCCCCAGGACAAACTCGACTGAAACCTCTACACAGGGAAATCAAATTTAAGCCATCATCTGAGTTTCATCCAAGATAAACTAGACCGTCAAATCAAATTTTCTTTGTCGCATAGTGTTATCAGTCGAGTTACCTTTATTGAAACCTGACCAATTGCGCTATACAGAATGTGCATAAAAAGTGTTTGTAGTCATTGGAGTGTTGCAAAACTCAAAAATAGATATGTTGCAACACCCCAAATGACTAGAATTCATTCCTAAGTGTTTTACTACTAGTAGACTCCCCCAACTATAAATAAGGACCCTTGGGCTTCTTCCCAAGTTTCCTTGTTATGCTCCTCTCTATAGTTGAGTGGATTTGTCTACTAAGAGCCACTTTCTCTCTCTTTCTTAACATTGATTATCACCAATCTGAGTGAGATAGCCTATGTGTGAGACAGATACTCCATTGTACTCTTTGTAAAGCTTTCAACCCTACCTTTACAATTCTCTTTCTCAAGAAAAGAAGGTGAATTATTCTCCTTAGTGAAGGTGAAGTTCAAGGAAGATGATCCAAGAGGATAGTAGGTAATTCCTTCAAGGCGAAAGACTTGTTGCAAAAGGGGAGATTGTTAGTGAAGGTTGTCCAACTCATTGCAAAAGTGAGTTAGCCCTTGTAAAGGTTGAAGACGGTCACTCAAATGATAGGTAATACCTTGTAAGGTTTATTGGCTCCTTTTGCTCATTAAAAAGGAAGTCTATGTATCTTTGCTCCAGAAAAGGAAGGTGTAACGACCCCCGCCTCCCGGTAACCCCCAATTAAGGGAGACCAAAAAGTTAGAGCCGTTATCCCAATTAATAGGATCAATGGTTCGACAAATAATCAATAATAATGATTAAATTCTACCAAAACCATACTCAAAAGTTGAAATAAAATAAAACTTTGCATACCTTTTAAAAATAGTTGGATATCTAACTTCTATCCATGACTGGAATCTACTCTAACTAATCCCCCTTGCAGTTTGTTTCTTATTTTCACAATGTGTCACTTTACTATTTGTTCTTTTTAGGGTTGTACCTAAAATGTCGACAAATAAAACTTTGATCAGCATAAATGAATATGCCGATATGTGGGGACAACCAAAATTTCAAACATATGGCTAACAATCTAAATATCACAATCAAGTTAATTAACAAGCCAATTCACGCTTTCAATGTGACATTCTCCACCACTTTTGCCCTAACCCTGGCAGACCCTCCTTAGAATTTCTTTTTTACCAATGACTTAAGGCAACCTTCTCAATCCCGAGCTTGGTGCCTGGGGTCACCACTCGTGGTGCCCATTAGTCATGCAATAAAGACCACCTTCTCAATCCCGAGCTTGGTGTCTGGGGTCACCACTCATGGTTCCCATGGGTCTTCCCTCATGGTCTTGACCTTTTGGCATCATCCATCAGGGTGGCATGATGGTGAAAGAATACACACTTATATTATAATTGTTATAATCATAGTGACTTTATGATTTGCAAGTATGAACATCCAAACTGATAGGTTGCATTCAATGCGATTAATCATCCGGGAAACCTTCAGGAAACTAATGTGATTAACCATAATTAACCACATACCTATCATGTTGACTTGAGTGCAAAAATAATCCAACTAAGCAAGAAATCCAGTAAACAAGCAAGCACACAAGATGATCCTGACAAATGCATCCAATTTTCCTATCATTGAACAGGCCATTAAGGTCTATTAAAACTAGCTCATTTCCTAGGGTTTCTAGTTCACTTTTAGGGTTTCCATTACAATTAGGATTTCACTTTATTTTTACTATTTTAAACCCTAATTATCTTATCTATTCCTCATGAAAGATACTAAGGTTACCTTTTAACAACATATAACCCTAATTTTGGATTACGAGCACAATTAATTATCAATTAAGTCTATTATGCCTCTTTTTCATTAAAACTACCAATTTTATCCTTTTACGTCATGACACGATCATTAGGCCTAATTATCATTTTTGGTTCCTTTCAAATTATCAACTTATCTTTCATGAACTGTATTTATCACTAATTCCACCTTTATTCCTTAGAAAACCCTAATTACCATATTAAGGGTATTTATCCACAATTAGGAACTTTTATACTCAAAATAGCTTAGAATCAGCATATCTCAGCTTTATTCATGAATTTGAACAATTAAAGCCATTAAGAGTCATAATTACTAACATTAGGGTTTCAAGGCCCATTAAAGCTCATTTATACACATGGAACCCTAAATTAATCTAATTACGTGTAAAGTTCATCCTTTTAGATCTTGATGTGTTTTTTTTATAGACAACAGGTTAATATCAACTTTTATCATCCATATATCCCTTCTCAATACATTAATCATCTTAACTTAGGGTTTCTTAATCATTAATGTATTAAAGTTGACAACTTCCACTTCTTTTCGAATTGCAAGAGGAATTAGCTTCTAAATCTATTTTAATGGATTCCTCGCATTTTTCTGAGAAAAATTGATATATTATACGTACCAATATGAGCTACCATTAATTAGATATGATTTTTGCAAGAAAAGACATTAACTTGAATTATCTGCTATTTCTAGAAAAACGTTGGCCGTTGGATCGATGATTCACTAGATCACACTGGATCCAAAAATCCACGATCGCGTGCCTCACCCGTTTGGAAAGAAACAAAAGCCAGGAACTCCCTCACCCGAACAACGATGGCGGATCGACATTTCGGTAAATGACCAGGCGGTCATCTTCTTCCTCGCGCCAAAGCGAGCAGTGAACCTACGGTCAACCTAGTGGTTGACTCTGAGATCCCATCCACCGACGGGCGATCTAGGAGGCTAGGAAGCTTGGTCTTCCTCCCACGAACTCCACCCTTGATCCAATTTCCTCTTCTCACCATTCCTTCATCGCTAACCAGGTGTGGTTCCCCTCCGACATTATTTGCTTCTCGATAGGGCCTTAGGTCAAGTCAATTCCTTGAATTGGAAGCATCATGACGACCGTCTACACACCACGGTTATGAGAGGGTAAACTGTAGGGTTTCTCACATTATTGTGCACACTACCCTATATATAGGGTGGCCATTGAGTCCTTGGTGAATTGGGGACTCCCCCATTTCATGACGAAACCCAACCAACCTTAGGGTGGTTGGGTTCAGAACAAGCTCCTGAAGGAGATGGACTCCTTCACATCTTCGCGGATGGCTTCCAACCCACGGAATATCTGATCAAAAAAATTATAGCCTGGTCTCTGATATTCTAGATCCTGATATGATTGAGATTTGTCCCAGGATGTGGATCATGGATCCAACAATTGCAGATGAGTGCCCAAAATAAAAAATTAGGATTTAATCCAAGATAAATCGTGACACATGATCATTATGCCATTAATGTCCACACTTTAGGATATTTTGTAAATTGCATAACTTGGAATCCGTGCATTGTTTTTCAACCAAATTTTAGAGAAATCTTTAGATTTGAGTTATCTTCCTTTATTCCAATTTTGAACCTTAAAATCAAAAGGAATGATATGGTTTCTTCACATGCAAGTAAATTTTTAATAAAAGTCGTTTAAGCACAATTTCTTTCTCATAATACTTTATCTTCTTAATTGTGATTCCTTTTTCTATTAGAAACCATGTGAACGTGAAATCTTTTCCAAGATGGATCTATTATCCATATTTTCACATATTTCCTGTAATATTATCATTATCTCACATATCTTCTAAATAAAGCAATATTTAATTAATCCTTTCTCTTTGTTGTTGCCTTATCTTTGCAATTTGGACTCCTTGGAACCCAAGGAACCCAAGAGGCACGAAATCCCCCTTTAGGAATATTCCTTTGCCTTCTAGAGGCTTCTACCTCTTTCTTTTCTCTATTTCTTAATTATTCATTTACTAATTGAATTTCCTTTTCCTTGTTATTGGGCCCAATAGCCAATAAGGCCCATGAAACAGCCATGCAAGGCTATTTACAATTGAAATTCATGCATTCAATCAAATGACATCATTGTTTGTTCATTTATCTTTATTAAGAGAAATTGCATTTATCATCAAAAGAACCCAAAATTGGGGTTGTAACATCCTTCCCCTCTTATAGGAATTTTGCCCTCAAAATTCCATCAAACATACAAACAAGCAGGATAAGACTTCCTCAAGTCCATCATGGCTCCCATGTGGCTTTACCTTCTCCATGGTGCCTCCCAAGAACCTTCATCATCTTATATTTTTACATCTGAGTTCTCTCTCTCCTTGGTATCTTGTAGCTTCATAGGTGACTCGGGACCTTTCAACTTCTCTCAAAGCTAAAATGGTTCATGGCTCATCACATGGCTTGGGTACCTCACATGGAACTCATCACACATCACATTATCCTGAGGGGTAAGACTATACACAAGCATCTCCACCAATCCATCTCAAATGGACCCATGTATAAGGGACTCATCTTTCTCAGCTATAGCTCAGAGGGGTCGGATTTCATATCACATATTCTCCCACAGTGAACTGTATGTCAGTCTGCCTTGCATCAGCTCACAATTCATGTCATCCCTGGGCTTTCTCAGCCATCGCATGATCAAGGTGGCATCATCTACACACACTGTGGTATTTTCTGACCTTCACGAGGTCCCTTCACCAACATCATCTTTAATGAAGTGGTGACTGACACAACCTCCCTTATAGAGCCCCTTCACATCCCGATATCGGCGATGGTGATTATCATCACATCTTACATAGGACAAGAACTGTCTCCATGTACCACCCCGAATGAGCACACATGCTCTCATCATACCCTCTACTATGGATCATACTAACCATCAGGTAGGGGTGCTAAGCTATACTAACATTGAGTTCTTCATGTATATACTTCCACATTATGGAAGTGAATCTTTAGGTTATACTCAAAGTCCCTTAGAACTCAAATCATGGTGTAGTTGAACCATCTCTCTCCCATATGTAGTTCAACTGGATCTGTCCCTTGACAATACTCTCTCTCTCTCTAAGATCATGTCTTCTAGTTAAGGTGATCTACCATAACCCACATAGCATCTTGACCTTCCTCGGTCCAGGGGAGACTTACCACTACATCCATAGTGATGAACTCCCATTCCCTCTCAGGGACTCTTTATGCTCTATCTCAAACTTATGGGTTACATGTGTTCGTCCTTCACCTCATGGCTTGCATGGCGACTAGCCACATGTAGCTTCATCTTAGACATCTAAAGTACTACTACCACTTACTATATTAGTAGTACCACAGTGTATGATGCACTTAAAATAATGATCTCTTGTATGTCATGATTCCTTAAGGTTGATTCTTTAAAACCCTAAAACACTCTAGTCGGGGTTTCATCACCTTATTTTCCATAGAGGTGCATCTAAGGTTATACAACCATCCTTTTATCGCATCAAGGCCTAGGCTGGCTAACCAAACAACCACTAACCTAATCAACAAATCTTGTTACATCTGAGTGTTAGCCAAACATATCTCCTTTTTCAAACTTAGGGTTAACCTAACAACCTCTTCTAGCCTCCACCTAAACTAGGCAACTTCATCTCAATAAGAGCACCCATTACTACCTTTCACCTTTAAGGGCTAGGTAACCATGAAGACATACACTTCCCTGTATTCCACTTATCATCTCATCTCAGACTCTATGTCTGTCTTCATCAAAGAAACTCAGAGCTCATCTTCTTGGTTATCAAACTCAACCTTGTATATCACATAGCTCATGTTAAAAACATCCTCACAAGATGACTACCTTAGTACTCTTGGTGTTTGTACAACATCCACACATCGTACACCCCACAAGGGCACATTATCATCTTTGTCCCCATACCTCATAGCAACATTCCAACTCACATCATATTTATCCTATCTCTCACTTCCATAACAAGAGGAAATAAGCATTTGGTTGTAGTCCAAATATAGAGTTCTTCCCATTCTAAGAGTAGAGATGGTACATCTCACCTTGCCAGTACACCTTCAAATCTAAGTTGAAACATGCAACATATGTATCTACATCACGATCATCTCAATATCAAAGTTACTTCCATGGAAAAATGATCTCGAATCTACTGGGGTCCACATACAATCCTTGGTCATCTCCTCTAGGTATGTAGGGTGCCAACACTTTTGGGGTCATCCCTCTACCCTTATGCATCCATAGAGTGCCCTCCTCATCTGCCCTTTGGGTCCCATGAGTTCATGAAGGTGATCAATCTCCTAACCCATGGTCCTCAGACAATGATAGTTGTTACCTCTTGATCCTATTGTCATGTGCAACTAGGGAATTAGGCAACTCCTACTTCCATCTGTATTATCCCTACCTGACCCTAGGATAGACTTAGGATTCGAACATAGTACATGTCCAACTTAGAACCTTACGCAAGTCTCCATCATCTCTCTCTGCATTCCTGGGCTGACTTTCATCCTTTCATAGGGGTAATGGCGACCTGCCTACCTTGGTCAGGCCCCATACCGGTTACCTCCATGGTAACACATCCACATGCACTTAGAGATGGTTATCAATGGGTCTACATGTTTATTCTCATACTATGTACCTTTCACTTAGCTTCTGAAGATCCTATGAGACCTCTTTTGGTTACCTCAAACCCAACAAAAGTTGATATACACCCTACAAAAGGGTCCCTCTCCCAGGATGGGAGGAAATTACATCTTGATAACAAAGGTCACAACGTCCTTATGTCCAGGGTTTACCTTCACATGAGCATGCTTAACCCTGTGAAGCTACTAGGGCATGTAGCTAGTAAGAAGACCACCTACTAAACCATGCCAGGTCTTCATGATAGGTCATACTTGTTCACATTCCTCAATATTTGACCAACATCGTATGTCACCAACCTATACGTGAGAGGTTCATCAAACATACACCTTAATCCAATGGGTTTCCTATTCCTCTACTCATGAGGAGTGCCATGCTCGAATATATAGAAACTAAAATCTCATCATGAGCATCAGGTGCACCAGGTACTACTACTTGCCCTCCTAGGTCTAGGAACCCTAGGTTCACCTTTCTGATGTCCAACTGCATGCTCAACCCAATAATCACGTACCAAACATGTACAAGGCATGCACTTCCTATTATCCTTCTACTCAGGTAACACCTCAGAGTTGAGTTTTCCTCAAGGACAACCAACTAGGTATAAGGCCTCACAACTTGTTATCAAACCTCCCCAGGGTCTAAGGAACTCTTCTTCCTAACCCTAAAAGGGTGAACACCTATACCATAGGAACATAGGCACCAGTAGCCTTATCCTCTCTCTAGGGTTTGGTTCCTCTAAAGGCAACCAAGATACCATAAGACTTCTGGGATCATGCATGAGGCAACCACAACCATCCACTTAGGTCACATCATCCTCAACTTCCCAACTATTCCTCATATCTCAGAGTCTAAGATTCCAACCTTCTTGATTGGGCACTCTCTCTCTCTCTCTTGAGCTTAACCCTACAACAACCTTACTACTGGAGGTCCTCTCTCTATGGTGGATCAAGCTCACAAACGTACACCGACCTGGGTGAAACCTATGTTCAAACTTATGTCCGCTCAAGATTATCCAAAACTCTTCTTTCTTATCTCATAAGCTATCCAACATACTCTCCTAGCTAGGGTTTCAACCTACTTCCAGTACTATTACTGTACTCTTGGTGCATACTAAGCCATGCTCCTATAAGACCATATGGTTTCTATAGGTTCTTCTCTAACCTCATCATTGAAAGAGCTATCCTTCACTCTAACATGCACCACCCTTCACAGGGTTGGATCGCCAAGGTGCTAGGTCAACCAACCTCACATGGCTCATATTGTCATGGGCATCCAAAACCAAAAGCATGTTGACCCACACACATGGTCTACCATGACATCTAACTCAACATGTCATCTCTCTCTCTAACCTTTACTTAGGGTTAGGGTTAGCAGCATCCTCAGAGGATGTGCCCTGTCTCTACCTTTAATGGATATCTCTACCTCCAAGACCAACTCTCTACTCGTCCTCCTAACCAGAGGGTCTAACCTCAGGTCTCCCCTGAGGGCATGACAACACATGTCATATGACCTAAGCATGCAACTATTATTTAGTTTACACTTAAACTATTAAGCTTATGTCCATGACATCTTATTTACATGCTTTTTATTAGTTTTGGTGGAGGATTCCTTATCCTTATCATGCATACCCTATCCTCAAGAGGGTGAGGAAGAGAGAAAAAACCCTAAACATTATAATCCTAATAGAATTAGGGTTGAGAAGGGATGAAAATAGGTGAGAGAGTCCTAAAGGTATCTTATTTTGAGTCAGATCCTAAGACATTGGCCATGCAATCACATAGATCCAGGATTCCTCATATTTTGACTAGCGGTGCGGAGGAAAATATTGCCAGCCCCCGAACATGATCCTTTTCTAGACACCTCTGTCTTTCAAAAAATCCTCTAATAACTCCCTTGGGTTTTACAAAGTTTGTAAAATTTAATAATTACTAAAGATTAAATGAGGAACCAGTGCTCTGATACCAAATGTAATGACCCCACCTCTGGGTAACTCCCAATTAAGGGAGACCAAAATGTTAGAGTTGTTATCCCAATTAACATGATCAATGGTTCGACAAATAATCAATAATAATTACTAAATTCTACCAAAACTTTACTAAAAAGTTGGAATAAAATAAAACTTTGCATACCTTTTAAAAATACTTGTATATCTAACTTCTATCCATGACTGGAATGTACTCTAACTAATCCCCCTTGCACTTTATTTCTTATTTTCACAATGTGTCACTTTACTATTTGTTCTTTTTAGGGTTGTACCTAAAATGTCGACAAACAAAATGTTAGTCAGCATAAATGAATATGCCGATATGTGGGGACAACCAAAATTTGACACATATGGTTAACAATCTAAATATCACAATCAAGTTAATTAACAAGCCATTTTACTCATTCAATGTGACATTCTCCACCACTTTTGCCCTAACCCTGGCATACCCTCCTTAGGGTTTCTCTTTTGCCAATGAATTAAAGTGACCTTCTCAATCCCGAGCTTGGTGCCTGGGGTCACCACTCATGGTGCCCATTAGTCATGCAATAAAGACCACCTTCTCAATCCCGAGCTTGGTGTCTGGGGTCACCACTCATGGTGCCCATGGGTCTTCCCTCCTGGGCTTGACCTTTTGGCATCATCCATTTGGGTGGCATGATGGTGCGAGAATACACACTTATATTACAATTGTAATAATCATAGTGGCTTTATGATTTGCAAGTATGAACATCCAAACTGATAGGTTGCTTTCAATGCGATTAATCGTCTGGGAAACCTTCAGGAATCTAATGTGATTAACCATAATTAACCACATACTTGTCAGGCTGACTTGAGTGCAGAAATAATCCAACTTAGCAAGGAATCCAGTAAACAAGCAAGCACACAAGATGATCCTAAAACATGCATCCAATTTTCCTATCATTGATCAGGCCATCAAGGTCTATTAAACCTAGCTCATTTCCTAGGGTTTCTAGTCCACTTTTAGGGTTTCCATTGCAATTAGGATTTTACTTCATTTTTACTATTTTAAACCCTAATTATCTCATCTATTCCTCATGGAAGATATTAATGTTACCTTTTAACAACATATAACCCTAATTTCGGATTACAGGCACAATTAAATGTCAATTAAGTCTATTATGCCTCTTTTTCATTAAAACTACCAATTTTATCCTTTTAAGTCATGACACGATCATTAGGGCTAATTATCATCTTTGGTTCCTTTCAAATTAACAACTTATCTTTCATGAACTCTATTTATCACTAATTCCACCTTTATTCCTTAGAAAACCCTAATTACCATATTAACGATATTTATCAACAATTAGGAACTTTTTTACTCAAAATAGCTTAGAATCATCATATCTCAGCTTTATTCATGAAGTTGAACAATTAAAGCCATTAAGAGTCATAATTACTAACATTAGGGTTTCAAGGCCCATTAAAGCTCATTTATGCACATGGAACCCTAAATTAATCTAATTACGTGCAAAGTTCATCCTTTTAGATCTTTATGTGTCTTTTTATAATAAATAGGTTAATATAAACTTTAATCATCCACATAACCCTTCTCAATACATTAATCATCTTAACTTAAGGTTTCTTAATCATTAATGCATTAAAGTTGACAACTTCCACTACTTTTCTAATTTCAAGAGTAATTAGCTTCTAAATCTATTTTTAATGGATTCCTCATATTTTTTGATAAAAATTGATACATTATACATACCAATCTGAGCTACCATTAATTAGATATGATTTTTGCAAGAAAAGACATTAACTTGAATTATCTGCTATTTCTAGAAAAACATTGGCCTTTGGATCGATGATTCACTAGATCATGTTGGATCCAACAATCTACGATCACACACCTCACCCAGTTTGGAAAGAAACAAAAGATAGGAATGCCCTTACCCGAACAACGGTGGCGGATGGGCATTTTGGTAAATGGCCTGGTGGTCATCTTCTTCGTCGTGCCAAAGCGAGCAGTGAAGCCACGGTCAACCTGGTGGTTGACTCTAAGATCCCGTCGACCAGTAGGCGAGCTAGGAGGCCAGGAAGCTTCGTCTTCCTCCCACGAACTCCACCCTTGATCCAATTTCCTCTTGTTGTTGTTCCTTCATCGCTAACTAGGTGCGGTTCCCCTCTGGCGTTATCTTCTTTTCGATACTACCTTAGGTCAAGTCAATTACATGAATTGGCATCATCATGATGGCCATCTCCGCGCTGCAGTTATGAGAGGGTAAATTGTAGGTTTGCTCACATTGTTGTGCGCACTACCCTATATATAGGGTGGCCATCGAGTCCTTGGTGAATTGGGGACTCCCCCATTTCATGACGAAACCCCACCAACCTTAGGGTGGTTGGGTTTGGAACAAACTCTTGAAGGAGATGGACTCCTTCACATCTTTGTAGATGGCTTCTAACTCACAGAATATCCGATCGAAAAAATCATATCATGGTCTCTGATATTCCATATCCTGGTATGATCGGGATTTGTCCCAGGCCATGGAACATGGATCCAACGATTGCAGATGAGCACCCAAAATAAAACATTAGGATTTAATCCCAGATAAATCGTGACACATGATCATTATGCCATTAATGTCCACACTTTAGGATATTTTGTAAATTGCATAACATGGAATCCATGCATTGTTTTTCAACCAAATTTTAGGGAAATCTTTAGATTTGCATTATCTTACTTTATTCCAATTTTGATCCTTAAACTCAAAAGGAAAGATATGGTTTCTTCACATGCAAGTAAATGTTTAATAAAAGTCATTTTAGCACAATTTCTTTCTCACAATACTTTATTTTCTTAATTGTGATTCCTTTTTCTATTAGAAACCATGTGAACATGAAATCTTTTCCAAGATGGATCAATTATCCATATTTTCACATATTTCTTGTAATATTATCATTATCTCACATTTCTTCTAAATAAAGCAATATTTAATTAATCCTTTCTCTTTCTTGTTGCATTATCTTTGCAATTTGGACTCCTTGGAACCCAAGAGGCATGAAATACCCCTTTGGGAATATTCCTTTGCCTTCTAGAGGCTTCTACCTCTTTCTTTTATCTATTTCTTAATTATTCATTTACTAATTGAATTTCCTTTTCCTTATTATTGGGCTCAATAGCCAATAAGGCCCATGAAACAACCATGCAAGGCTATTTACAAATGAAATTCATGCATTCAATCAAATGACATCATTATTTGTTCATTTATCTTTATTAAGAGAAATTGCATTTCTCATCAAAAGAACCCAAAATTGGGGTTGTAATAGAAGGTCTTATTGTATCTCTTATAATGGAATATAAGGAAGGTGCAATGGCTGCAAATTCTTAGAGGTTGACCTCTCTAGGTAGTGAATGTACACTCTCCTTGTTTGGAGTTTGAAACCATTATACATAGCTTGTTCTTGATCTCATTCAATCCCTCTCATGAATTTGGTTTAAGTGTTTTTATCTCTATTCACCTCCTCCTCTAAAGACCGTTGATACTATAAGTGGTATCTGAGCCACAAACGTCTCCAACTAGATCTCCTAATAGACGAGAAGATGGGCAACAATATTCTAGGTTCTCTCAATTTGTAGGGTGGACTCCTTGATAACTCCAATCTTTGATGGCACAAACTTCCTCTATTTGAAGAGGAGGATGCAATTCTACTTGCAAGGAATGAACTATTGCATCTGGAAAGTGGTCATCCTTCCCTACAAGGAGACGTGATGAAATGTGTCTACTTGGGATGAAGCTACCTTGGAGAAATCCGCAACTCAATGTAAAGTCAATAAGCATCATCTATGAAGCCCTCACTTCTTCTAAATTCAACCAGATTTCCTCTTGGGACAACACCTATGAGATATGGAACAAACTATGCATTACCTATGTAGGGACCAAACAAGTCAAGGAGTCCAAGGTCTACATGCACAAAGGTCTCCTTGAGAACTTCAAGATGGGTAAGAAAGAGGGGGTGGTAGAGATGTATTCTAGGCTCAACACCATTGGGATTGGACTTAATTCTTTGGTCCATCCTTTGGATTAAGGCACTATCAACTTCAAGATTCTTAGATCCCTTCCCAAGAGGTGGCAATCCAAGGTGACCCCCATTGAAGAAACTTGAAGCGTTGGCGATCTTGATACTAAAGATCTCACTAGAAATCTCCAAGCCTATGATCCTAGACTTGAAAAGAAAGAATAAGATGAAAATCTAGAAGAGAAGGAGTCAAAGAAAATGAAGGAAAATGCCTTCAAAGATCAAGTGGATTCCATTATTCTTTGAAAACAAATTGCTTTCCGATATACTCCTCCAACTAGTAAAGATGAAGACCCTAGTGATCACAAAGCCAAGTACTCTAGGGGGAAACACTTCAAGGGAAATTCTTCCTCCTCCTCTACTCTAAAATTCTATGAGTCTGGCCAAAAGGGACACTACAATAATGATTACATCAAGGCAAAGAAGTCCTACCATAAGAGAATCTCTAAGAATAAGGAGGACTATAAGAAGGAAAGCAAGTTTAAGAGGAAGGACAAGAAGGAAAGAAGAGGAAAAGATGCATCCCATGCCACATGGGAGGAGTCTTCCTCTAGTTATTCTAGCTACAATGAAAGAGAATGTCACCTTGGTCTCATGGACTCTACAAGTGAAGATATATGTTAGGTAAGTGAGGTAAGCTTGAATGAACTATCTAAAGAAGCCCTTAGAATATTTCCCATTCTTCTTATTCTAAATGCAAATCCAAGAAGAAAAGATCAGGGAAAATTATTGATGACCTATATGCTAAAATTGATTTTGTTGTGCAAAATGAAAAAGTCCATCTTAATAGAATAGATTCCTTAAAAGGCCAATTCCTTGAACTTCAATTGCAATACAATGGAGTTGAGGTAGAAAATGGTATTTATCTTAAAAACATCAATAATCTTAAAGATGAAAACCAAACTTGCCTTAAGGAACTTATTTCCATTAGAACTGAAAATGACATGCTTGTTGCCAAGTTTAATGATCTTAGGAATTTATCTGATCATATTAAGGATGGAACTATAATATATCTTGATGAGCTTGATATGCTTAGAACTTAAAAAGCTAGATTGCTTGCTAAGATTAATGATCTTGAATCTAGACCTATTTTTCCTAGTGACGAAGTTTCTAGTATTACTTTTGAAAGAGATTCTTATTTGACTAAATCCCTCTATTTAGAGGCTAATCTTTTGCATTCTCAAGTTAATATTTCTAGCATTTCTTCTGATGTCATTACTCTTGGTGATGATAACCACATGCTTAGATCTTCTTTGCAAAATTCATCAAATGGAAAATGTCCCTAAATGATGTATTAGAGCACTCTACCAAACAAGTGGGTAGAATTGGTTTGGGATATGAGGAAGTCCCTAAGAGAAAGGGTAAAGGTAAGAAAAAGAGCAAGAAGCCTCCAATATACCATAAACAGACTTCTGACTCTAAGTCAACTATGGTTTGTTCTCATTGTAAGTATGATGATCATTATACTACTTTTTGTCCTTTCAAGAAGAAGGGGACCAAACCAAACATGAAATGGGTCCCCAAGCTAACTCTGGATCCCAAAACTTGATTTGGGCATAGACATCTTCCTTTCTTATAGGTAAAAGGAAAATGGATTGTTGATAGTGGTTTCTTCAATAACATGATATGTGAGATGAGCCACTTCAACAATTTTACAAAAAAGAAAGGAGGATGTGTGACTTTTGGGGACAGAAAGAAAGGTAAAGTTATAGGTGAGGGTGATGTAGATGATTCACTATGAATCAAGAATGTTCATCTTGTGGATGACATACATCACAATCTTATTAGTGCTTGTCAATTATGTGATAAGAAATATCTTGTTCTACTTACTTCTCTTGAATACTCACTTCTAGATTTCATCTCCTACAATGTCACATATAAGGGAACTAGAAGTGGTTGTCATTGTGATATTATTCTTGATTCTTGTATCACCCAGGCCCACTTCCCATGGTTTTAGTAGAGTTTTAGGAATGACAACTGGCCCCACATACCACCACTAGCCTTAACTACACACTTTGTCGTCACTCACATGCAAGCTGGGGTCAATTTCCTAAATGGTCACACATCTTAGTGCTACTCCAAGCTAAGCATGCTTAACTATGGAGTTCTTTAGTGAAGGTTTCCCAAAAAAGGAGATGCACCTTGGTGATATGGGTAGTCCAATCATTACTTTTAAGATCATTTTATTTGAGGCCTCAAATCCTAGGATGTTACAATTCTCTTAAGAATGTTCTTGGTAAATTCCTTGTTGTTGATAAAAATGCCACAAAATTGGCATGTCAATATGCATCAATTGAAGAAGTTGAGCAAAAAGGTGTTGGTCAAAGGACTTCCTAAATTGGAATTTAAGAAGGATGAGGAATGCCAACCTTGTACCAAAGGAAAGAAAACTAAATCGTCCTTTAAATCTAAAGGAGTCCTTAGTATTAAGACATCTCTTGAACTTCTTCACATTGATCTATTTGGACCAACAAGAAATCAATCGCTTTGTGGTAGCAAGTATTGCCTCGTGATTGTTGATGACTTCTCTCGTTGTACTTGGACCTTCTTAGTTTCAAAAAGTGTCACTCTCAATGTTTTCTCTACTTTTTGCAAATGGGTTGAAAAAACATCTACTTTCCAAATTGTCTCTATCTGTAGTGATCATGGGGGAGAATTTGAAAATGTTTTGTTTAAGAAGTTTTGTGAGGAATCCGATTATATGCACAACTTTTCTTCCCCTCGTACACCTCAACAAAATGGATTTATAGAGAGAAAGAATAAATATTTATAGGAAATTCCTAGGAACTTGCTTGTATAGTATGATACTCCCAAGAAGTCTTGGGCTGAAGCTGTTAGCACATCACTTTTTGTGTAAAACTAGGTTTTCACTCATCCTTCCTTAAGCAACCCCCCCTATGAGTTATGGCATGGTAGAAATCCCTCTATCGACTTCTTTCATGTCTTTGGCTGTCCTTTTCTTGTTTTAAACACCAAATATTCTCTCTATAAGTTTGATGCTAAATCCTTTAAGGATTTCTTTCTTGGCTATAACACTACTATTAGAGCATATAGAGTTTTAACATTGATTTATCTAAAGTTGAAGAATATATCAATGTTAAGTTTATTGAGACTAACCCCTCTTTTTCTTAGTATATTGTGAATGATGATGTTTTAGATGAAGTGATTCCTAGATTGAAAGAACTGAACATTAATGACAAAGGAAAAGAGGTAGTTGTAGATGAAAAATCAAAAGAAGAAGAAAAGAAGGATCCAACTCCCCAGTTTGCTAAAGATCACCCTAAAGAGCTCATCATAGGCAATCCTTTTAAAATGGTGAATATGTGGGCTGCATTAAATAAGGGACAAAATGACAACACCTTCATCTCAAAACTTGAGCCAAAGAATGCCAAAGAAGCTCATAACATGATAAATGGATCCTAGTAATGCAAGAGGAGCTAGAGAAGTTTGAGAAGAACAAAGTGCAGATCTTAGTGCCAAAACCAAGTGATAGAAAAATAATTGTCTCCAAGTGGTACTGCAACAAACTTGATGAAAGTGGCAAGGTGGTAATAAACATGGCAAGGTGAGTAGATCAAGGTTACACTTAATAGGAAGGTATTGGCTTTGATGGAACTCATGCTATTGTTTCTAGACTTGAATCTTTTACAATGTTACTTGCCTTTACTAGCCATAAGAATTTCTTGCTATATCAAATGGATGCTAAAAGTTCATTTTTGGATGGTAGCATAGAAGAGGAAGTCTATGTGGATCAAACTCCCAGATTTGAACATGAAAATCTTCATAAATATGTTTATTTGTTACAAAAAGCTCTTTATGGTCTCAAACAAGCCCCTAGAGCTTGGTATTATAAATTGAAGAACTTTTTGCTAGAAAATGGCTATATCGCAGGAAAAGTCGATTCTATCCTTTTTCTTAAACACACTTCTAGCATTTTTTAATTATTCAAATTTATGTTAATGATATCATATTTGGTGAGAGTGATCTTGATCTTTGCAAGGATTTTAGTTCTTTTATGTAGAGTGAGTTTCAGCCAAGTATGATGGGTGATCTTACTTTCTTCCTTGACTTCCAAATCAAGCAAAAAAAAGATGGAAAATTCATCAACCAAGGCAAGTACACAAGTGAACTCTTGAAGCTCTTTGGGATGGAGAACATAAAACTAATGGATACTCCCATGTCAAACACCACCAAACATGATAGAGATGAAGATGGAGAGAAGGTAGATGATAATCTCTATAGAGGTATGATTGGTATCTTGTTATACTTACTGCCTCTAGAACTAATATCATGTTTAGTGTTAGGATGGGTTCTAGATTTCAATTAATCCTTAGAAAATCCCATATTATTCCTATTAATATGATTGTAAGGTACCTAGAAAAAACCCAATACTTTGGACTATGGTATCCCAAGGTACAAGGATTTTACTCTTACTTCTTATAGTGATATTGATTATGCAAGGTGCTTAATTGATAGAAAGTGCACGTGGCACTTGTTTCCTTCTAGGATCTTTCTTGGTATCTTAATTCTCTAAGAAACAAATCACTGTGTCTCTTTCAACTACCAAGGTTGAGTATATTACAACTGGGAGTTGTTGTGCCCAAGTCTTACAGATGAGTCAAATGATCCAAGACTTTAATGTTCATTATGATGCTTATCCTATCTACTTTGAGAATAATAGTGAAATCAATCTTTCTTACAATACTATATTGCATAGTAAATCTAAGAATGTAGAGGTCTGTCGTCACTTCCTATGTGACCACATTGCCAATAAATATATCTATATCACTCATGGACATGGAAAACTAGCTTGTGGACATTTTCACTAAACCTCTATCTAGAAAGAAATTTATTTTCATTAGATCAAAATTGTTCATAACTTCTCTTTTTGATAATGATATGTCTTCTATGTAGATGTTCTCTTATCTATATATTGTTGCTCATAAAATGCTCATATTATACATGTTTGTGCTAAATTTTCCTAGTTTTAATGCCTTATTTTGTTTATTTTGGCTATTTTTTTGCAAATGCTTGTTTCATCACAAAATTGTAGCCAATGATGAGTGGGTCTTAATATGTTCAAAATGCATGATAGGCTAGAAAAATATATTTATATAGCCCTCTAGGGGACTAGTATTATATTTCAGATCTTTTGGACACACTTTCTTGTCGATCAAGTTTACTTCGACAAACACATAGTAGTGTTGGCCAAATTTTCCAAATCTCGAAATTGATCAACAACATTGTTGTGTGGAAATAGAATGTCAGCCAATTTTCTCCCTCTCAATTAGATAGAAATCAACCAATAAGTTACCCTAACCATTTTTCCTTGAACCCTAGGTCACCCAACCTCTAGGCTCATCTCCTAAGACGGTACCTCATTTATATCAAATCAAATAGTCAATAGGTACAATGAGCTATTGCTAGGAACCCTTTTCCCTTTAGTCCCCTATTGATCCCTAGAAATGAGCCTCTGAAAGATGTTAAGAAGATCCTAAAAAATCAACACCTCGATGCTCTTTACTATGAATGTATGACCTATAACAACTTCCTATCGAGCAAGAAGGTGGCACATGAGTTCTATGCAAATCTTACCTAGAGCTACACCACCTTAGTGCCTCCTACAAATAACCAAGTGGTTTTTATATCAATGATTGGTGGGATAAGATTTCAAATCTTTGAAAATTCATTGAATACTTACTTATTTTGTTCCTCATTGAATTTGATGTCTTACTATCCCACTTACCATGACCTTCTTGACCCTAATGGTTTCAACAAGAGTTTTGACCATGAGTTGACCCTGTTAGATGTTCATAAAACCTTGAAGAAGCCTGAGGTCCCATATAGGAAGAAGGCTATCTTACCATAATCTTCTCTAGATATTATGACTCGCTTGGTTGCTCTTTCAGTTAACTGCAACATCCATTTGAAAAAGAATCAAATAGATATTGTAGAAAACTTGGTAGTGATCATGTATTGTCTTCTTCAGAATATCCATTTCAAATGGGAAAGATACATTCTACATCACATGACTTACTTTGACACAGAGAGGAACACAAGAGATTCCCACCCACCCTACCCCAACCTAATTTTTGATTTCTTTCTAAATCATACTGACCAATCCCTTTTTAAGGATCTTAGCTACATATATAGTAGGAAAGCAATTTACATCAGTAACACCATGGTCAAGAAATCCTTTCACCCCAACTCATCTACCCCTAGTTCTTTGACCTCTACCCATCCTCCTCCTATACCTAACCATGCCTCCATTAATGTGTCAAATAAAAACCTCATGGTATACATGATGCACCAACATGCATACAATATGTAGATCCAGGAGCAACTTCACCAATATCTCATTCACATTATGTTAAACATGAACATGTCTTGCACCCATCCTTACCCCATCTATCGGCCCTACCAAACTACTGTCTATGCCTCTTATGCATATGCCTAGCTCCACCCATCATACCAACGTGTTGCTTCCTCTATACCCCCTACCTATGATGGTGGACCTGCCTTTTCTCAATTGAGTGCCTCTCAGCTACTTGATCTTCCTCCTGGCCCTACCCTTAGTTTTCTTGCTGGTTCTGATGAGGTTTTTAAACCCAACTTTGAGCAAGCAAATACACTGCATACATGTGGTATGTCTTGGGTGGAGAAACATAGCATGTGGCCTTCTACTAACTCCTTTAGACCCCTTGATGATAAGGACATGGCATATGAGGATGCTGAGTATGATGTTGAGGGTGATGGTGATGATGATGAGGATGGTGATGATGGAGATGGTGGTGAGGACGTCACACCTACAACCCCTGATGTACCTTCTGATGGAGATGAAGACTACCGTCCTGATGATGATGAAACCCTCACATAGATGCCCTTGAAGTTTATTTCCTAGTATTCTAGAGTGCTCATACATTTGTCTTTTTGTATGCTTTCATCACTGAAATTGGGTATTGTATCTGAGGACAACTATTTTCATATTCTATCATTTTTTCTTGGTTGTTTTGAAGTTTTCACCACGAGAAGACTAATCTGGTGTTGAAATCCGATTAGATGTATCTTGAACTCTTTGTTTTACTATAAATCACAAGTTATTGGTGTGTTATTCCATATTCGTTATTGTGATTCTGGCATATTTGTTCTCTCTCTAGCTTATGTGTGGTTCTTACATATGGTGGTTGCTTGCATTGTTTCTGCCTTGGATAAGACCCATTTCATCTCTTCTACCTCCTCCCTTTTTGATATGACAAATGTGGAGAGATGAGCTTATTACATATTGAATTATGATCCTTTTATATTTAATTCCCTGAAATATCTTGTGACTATGAAAGTGGACTCAACTAGAATATATGTGCTATGGTTATGCTTTTTGAAGGGACTAACCATACAAGCAAAGGAATTCATGATTGAGGGGGAGCAATTGATATTGTTCATTCATGTATCCCCCTACAATCAACAAGGTAAAAGTTTATATTCTAAATCCTTTTCAATATGTTGAGGAATGATTTGTCATCTTAAAAAAGGGGAGAATGTTGACGTAACAGATATACATTGTCCATATTTTGATGTTGACTCAACCATTCCATTCATATGTATCTAATATGTCTATTTAAAATTAATTTTAGGTATTAGTACATAAAAATGACCAATTTAGTAAATCCCTAGCTTGACCAAATACAAATCAAAGTCAATGTCATGTACGTTTGTGGAAAATGTCCTAATACCCTTAGGACAATTTTTGTAATCATTTGTATTGAAGCTATATCTTGTAATCAAGCTGAGAAAAAATCAGGAGTACTTAAAATGAATATTTAAGAACTCTGATGATAAATTCTAAAATTCATTACAGGGACTTTTTTTGTCCGAGTTTTGTCTTTGATAAAATCGACTGACACCCTTGATGAATTTTGGGAATTTCTAGGGTCGATTGAGTTTCCCCAGGACAAACTCTACCAAAAACTCTGCATAAGAAAAAAAATTTAAGCCACCAGCCAAGTTTCATTCAAGATAAACTTGATCCATAACTAAAATTTGCTTCATCACATTGTTCTATCGCTCGAGTTACCTTTAGGGTTTGATTGGTTTGAAGGAACTTCCTTTGAAAATAAGGGAAGTGCACTTCTAGTTTTATTTACGTTTGATTGGTACTAGGAAAGTCTGGAACCTAAGTTCTAAAGTTTTCCCCCGACTTCTGAGATTATATATAGATCCCGTGTAACATCCCAGGATTTGAGGCCTCGGATAATGATCTTAAAAGGAATGATTGGACTACCCATATCACCAAGGTGCACCTCCTTTTTAGGGAGCCCATCTGTAAAGAACTCCATAGTTAAGCGTGCTCGACTTGGAGTAGTACTAGGATGGGTGACCAGTCAGGAAGTTGACCCTGGCATGCGCGTGAGTGAGGACAAAGAGCACAATTAAGGCTAGTGGTGTTAGTGGGGCCAGTCGTCATTCCTGAAACCTTACTAGAGCCTTGGGAAGTGCGCCCAGGTTTTACAAATGGTTTCACAGCCATAACCCCTCCAGTAGGTGGGGCCCACATGGGCATGGCATGCCAGTCTTGAGTCGTGTGGTCCAGACATGTAGGAAAGGGTTGTCCATGGTTGATGTAGCCACCCTTGTGCTGGTATTCCGTGATCGGGAGCTTGGTGTCCATGGGCCATTGTGGGTCTGCACTGAAATGGGGTCAGATTATGAGGTCATATAGTTGAGCGTTGATGAGGACGTCAAGAGTCTAAGTGGGGGAGATTGTAACATCCCAGGATTTGAGGCCTCAAATAATGATCTTAAAAGGAATGATTGGACTACCCATATCACCAAGGTGCACCTCCTTTTCAGGGAGCCCATCTCTAAAGAACTCCATAGTTAAGCATGCTCGACTTGGAGTAGTACTAGGATGGGTGACCAGTCAGGAAGTTGACCCCGACTTGCATGTGACTGAGGACAAAGTGAGCAGTTAAGTCTAGTGGTGGTCTGTGGGGCCAGTCGTCATTCCTAAAACCTTACTAGAGCCTTGGGCAGTGGGCCAGGGCATTACATTCCACTTCTTAACTTTTGTTAGAAATTAGAAGGAAAACGACTTTCGAGCCCTTTGGGTTCCAGGTGCCTCTACCATCTACCCTGTCTTCGTGCTCGCCAACCAACCTTCCACTGCATAGCTGTAGGAGGAAGGTAGCTTCCGTCATCACCTCAGACTCGAGAAGACACTACTCTGTGCGCACCACACAGACACACCATCATTCACCGTCCAGGTAAGCTTCCGTTATGACCATAGTGCGTATAGTCACGTCTTTCCCTCTTCCTTCAAGCAGTGCCTCACAAAGAAAGCCGCCTGAAAAGATAAAAGATAAGGAGAGAAATTTTGCCATTTAGATATCGATGGAGATAAAGAGATGAGATGACAATTGATTTTGTTGTTGTATTTTTCTATTCAGATTTGTCAAAGTTTAAAACTAAATGATCTTCGCTTTAAATTGATGGAGGTGTAGACTTTAGGTGAGTTTAGAACTAAAATTGCTTCAAATAGAAAGGGGGCGACGATTGATTGTTTTGATGAGGAAGCTTTTTGCCAACATAATTCTACTTCAAACAATTCACCAAGAACTTATTTTCTTGAACTCAATTTCTGGTCTCAGAAATGGAGTTCGAGGAAAAATTACACTTACAAGGAACCTATCAGACCCTTAGTGAAACTCAACCAAATGCACTGTGTAGAATGTGCAGAAAAAGTGTTTCTTGTCATTAGAGTGTTGCAAAACTCAAAAATAGATTTTTTACAACTCCCCAAATGAGTAGAATTCATCCCCAAGTGCTTCTACTATCTAGTAGACACCTGCAACTATAAATAGGGACCTTGGGCTTCATCCTAAGTTTGCTTCATATGATCCTAGCTATAGTTGAGTGGATTTGTCTACTAAGATCCCCTTTCTCTCTCTTGCTTACTATTGATTATCATAAATCTGAGTGAGATAGGCTATGTGTGAGAGAGATACCCCATTGTACTCTTTGTAAAGCTCTCAATCCTCCCTTTCCCAATCCTTTTCTCTCAAGAAAAGATGGTGAAAGATCCTCCTTGGTGAAGGTGAAGTTCAAGGAGGATTACCGAAGAGGAGAGTAGGTAATTCCTTCAAGGCAGAAGGCTTGTTGCAAGAGGGGAGATCCTGGGAGAAGTTGTGCAAATCATTGCAAAAGTGGGTAAGCCCTTGTAGATGTTGAAGACTCTCTCTCAAAGTGTAGGTGAGACCTTGTAAGGTTTTTGGCTCCTTTTTATCCTTAAAAAGGAAGGCTAAGTATCCTTTCCCTAGAAAAGACATGCCTTATTGTATCTCTTATAGTGGAATATAAGGAAGATGCAATGGTTGCAAAATCCTAGAGGTCAAACTCTCTAGGTAGTGGATGTACACTCTCCTAGTTTGGAGTTTGGAACCACTCTACATAGGTTGTTCTTGATTTCATTCAATCTCTCTCATCCTTGCTATGTTTGTTTAGTTGCACTGAAATTCCATATTTGCAACCTTATCTTTTGAAGTAATTTGAAGGTATAATAAATTTGGTTTAAGTGTTTTCAGCTCTATTGAGCCCTCTCTAGAGCCCATTGATCCTATAATAATGGGAAGACTATTCCAAAATTTCAATTCAATTTGATCATCCTAGTTGTCTATAGTTATTGAGGTTTTTGCCTTTTATTTCAATGAAGAAATCACTGTGATAGTTTTATGAACTTTGATTGATTGATTAAGTGCTTAATCAAGCACAAGAATTTAGGGGACCAAACCTAGTTCCGTTTAATGTGTTTCTCTATTTCAAGATCATGTGATCCAGGATCGACAGTCTGAAGATCATCATCTACCTCTGGAAAGGGAAGGAAAGATTTGTGCACAAACATCTCAAGTTTCTCTTGATCTCTCTCTACTCATCTCTTAACTCTACATAAAGTGTTCCAAAATTTCCATATCTCCCTCATGTGTACATCGACCTCTTAAGGTTGAGGATTAGTGATGGAATTTTTATTACACAAACAAATTCCCTAATGTAGATTACCTCAGGTTTTAATCCTTTTTCAAAATTGTAGACAAACACCCACAAGCTGACAGATCAGTCACATCATAATAGAAGGGTGGATCCCAAGAAATAAATTATTTAAGAAATGATTTATGAACCAATCATTGAGAACAATATTTAAGAGAAATTATTCAAGAAATCCTTCATGAACCTATCATTGAGAATAATATCTAAAACAAATTGGTGAGGGTGATTATTATCTAAGGAAAATTGGACATTGTTGTTGCAAAGGAATGGTTAAAAAATGGATTGAAAACAACATGTAAAGGATACTAGGTTATTCATATTTCACCACCATCATCTATATATCTCATTCTAAGTATTACAACTCAATAGTTGTAGCTATTTAGACTAGGACCAAGTGAAATCTTCTCCTTTCTAAACATAAGTTGTATAAGTATTGAATTCCCCATGGGATCTTGTTCTAGTTACACACGGATCATGATCTAATTGTCCTCTAGAATTCCTTCCATGATATCATCTGGATCCAACCTAGTTATTTGGTGATTTAGTCCTCAGTTTTGTGGTCTCTACACTTAGGATCATATCAAACATGCTAATGAAATGTTCGGTTCAACATGCAAGCAAATAATCAAATGAAGAACAATCTAATTATATAAAATATTGATTTTGATAACAAGTAAGAAAAGGTACGATTGATGGCGCTACTCCCCATGTCTCAATGATAGATTTATTTAAATAAGATCCAAAGAGAAAGAAAAAATGCAAGAGGGAAGATAAGAAAGGAAGTCCTTGAGAAAGATGAAGTGAGAAACTAGAGGTCTCTGACTATAGTTCTCTGCTCCAACAATATTAGGTCTAGTAAATTATATGAAGAGGATGATGTTATCCTCTTCTTCTCCAACTCTTGCATTGAAAACTAGACTAGAATTTCGTATGGTATTTAGGTCATGTCTTCTTTTATCCTAATTACTCCCCATATCCCTATTTGGTATTGTGATTGTGTCATTGCGAATGTCTACCGTGCCGATCAGGTGATTATGAAATCTGGTCGATCGACCAATATTTAAGTGGCACATTCCATGGGCTTCTGGTCTCCTAACTAGTAGGAGGGTTAGGTAACTTACTATATGATGACTCTTCTGGAGAGAGACTGGGTCGGTCGACTAGGATATTAGGTTAGATGACTAGCCAGGGACCAAAACTCTAGTCCTTACTAAATTTGAGGGAGCCAATTCCTATCGACTGTGTACTTGATGCATTAGGTACTTGTGATTTATCTATGGCATGTTGCTGTTGTTCCCACTTCATGTAGGTCTGGGTCCCCTCAATGTGACCCAAATACTGCTAGAGATGGTGAAGCCTTAGGGCCCATATGACCTACTGTAACACCCTCCCTAAGGCTGCACATGCACATAGCAAAAGCAACACAAAGTTATCCATAACTCGTGCACTTATGGGGCATTACATAAAACTGACATTCCTACCAAAAATATAATCAATCACACAAAGTGAAGTATTAAAATACTCTCATGATTGTTATTACAAAAGGAATAAAAGTGTTATCAGATGGTAAACTCATTCAATGTCTTGAGTCTATACTCTAAAGTTATAAACATTAAAACGTATAACTGAGTCTATAAACCTAAGTATCATCTTATAATTGGAACTCCACTAGATATTATCATGCTCTATTCTTGTGATCCAAGTATCTAGGATCTATTCTGCCCCTGATCATCACCTGCTGATATCTCGTCCCCAACCATGCATTACAAAAATAGTTGCTAGCATAAGTAGCATGAATATTCTAATATATGCTTTACTGGAAAAATAAAATACTATAAAATATTCTTGAACATTATAAGCATAAACTATCATTAAAACTCTATATAAAATATAAAAGATAAATAATTTTTCTTTCTTTAGCTTAGCTCTTGGCTTTTATATTTCCTTCACTGGAGACCTATACTGCGGTACCTGGGTCTCATGACATGCACTAAGGTGCTTGGTTCACATAACCTACACTCTAGGCCTGGGTTATGTATCTGAATCGGCCTACACTAAGGGCCTGGGCCTCATGACTTGCACAAAGGGTCTGAGCCATGTCTTCTCTTATCTTAATTTCTTTCATCACATTTCTAAATGATTTTATATAATTCTCGGAATGAAGCTATATTTTAATTATTACTTTTTCCTAATTGTGACCACCATTATATGATAATTCCTCCTTTTTTGACACTAAAATGTCCTCTATGGTGAAACACACCCTCTTTCCACACAACATGCCCTCTATTGACACCGAAGTGTCCTCTATCATGAAACACACCCTCTCTTAACACAATGTGCCCTTTGTTGATACCAAAGTGTCCTCTATCATGCAACACACCCTTTATTGGCACAACTTGTCCTCTGTGACATCCAAAATGTCTGGTGTAGTGCACCCTCTGAATCATCCCATGACTCTCTGGTGAGTACTAGTCGTATAATGTGTATAGTTCATTTTTTTATCTCATTTTTAAATTCTATTCTTAATTTCTTATCACTGAATCTTTATCTCTTATCTCCGAATTTGTTTTTAATTTCTATCTTTGAATCTTAATATATTGTTAATGAATATGTTCTTCATTTTATCTATAAATCTTAATCCATTATCTAAGACTCTATATCTCTAAACTTTAATATTAAACTGAATCTAACTGTGAATTTGAAATATGATACTATTATTGTCTAGATAAATTTTAATTTGAAGTTCTTATTTGATAAACTGAGTTAATTTTACTCTAATATATTGTGTATGACACCTGAGTATAAAGGCTTAAGGAAATAATCTAACTGAATATAAAGATACTAAGTATATGAAAGTAACTTAACTATCAAATATCTAAAATATGGTTTCTGACAAGATAACTCAATCTCTTTATAGTATTATTAAATTTGACCTTAACAAGAATCTTAATCTATTCATATGAGCTTAAATTTTGAATCTTAAAACATGAATCTTATAAAATCTTATCTTGTAAAATTAATCATGACTAACATAACCTAAGCTTATAATGTTATCATTAACTCAATTCCAAATACACTCTGATCTTAATAGAATCTTCATCTTGAAAACGTGATCATGTCTTAATATGTTAAAAAATTATATTATGATATCTTACATAACTCTTAGAACTGAATCATTATAAGAAATATATACAACTTCTTAGTTCTTAGATCTCTATCTATATGTGAAATTTAATAGTAAGTTTCTACTTGAAATCTTAAGTACATGGCTGACACGAATTTACCGTGCATAGAAACGCAAGTGTAAACGTCAATGTAATATAGGCCTTTGTGAGGCCCGAGTCGAACTCAGGGATACGTGAAATTGTCGGAGACTCATACTAACTACTCGCGATCAGCTAGACCAATTAAATAGTTGAGAGTTGTTGTTAAAATTAAAAGAAAATAAAAATAAAAAAAACAAAGCAATCGATTAAATGTTTGGTTTAATCAATTCAAAAAGAGATCTTTAGGATTGTGGTTTCACCGCGTGTTTTCATTGTATTAAATTCTATGCAGTCACTCAATTTTATCTCTCTATCCGGGTAGTGGCCTGAAATCAGAATTGCCCACTGTCGTGGTACAATTCACTACCTACGTCTAGGTCGGTTCCACCTTTGTAGTAACCTATACCCTAAACTAGGTGCATTAAAAACGATCTCTCGGTATCCACCATTAACCTTACACCACCTTGTTCAAGGGATTTGTCAATTAATGTAAATTTCATCTCTTTTCAACCATTAATTCTTCTTTCAAAGTAATTAAGGGCATTAGATAATTATTATGGTGATCAAGCATAACAATATAATTGAGAAAACGAAATTATACCACGGATTTAAGAGATAAGATATGAATTACTATGATAAAATTGTCATACAATGAATTCCCGGGCTACTCCCGGTCCTAAAGACAAAGGGGATTAGCCCCACATGTTCATCTCAGAGAAAAACATGGAGTAGAAAAAGGAAAACATGGAGAAAAACATGATTGAGTGGTGAAACCCCTGAACGGAGAAGATCCAAATAATCCTTAGCGTAGAATACGTGTTCTCCCGCCTATCAGTGGTGGTAATCATCTTCTTCAGTGTCCGGATCAGCTGGGGCATGCTTTTGGGCTCCGTTCTTCTCTCCACACCTTCTCGGGATGTGTGCAACGGCTAATGACGTGATAATTCCCTCTTGGGCGCCGTCATTAGGTATATTTCCTGAGTTAGGTCGCCAATTAATCACAGCCATCGAATTAAGATCAATCTGAAGCAAACTCATATCTGACGGTGTCGATACCATCGACGCTGGTTGATGGTATCGACCTAGCGCGATATCGGTAGTTCTTCTTTTCTTTTGTCTTGCGCCTGATGCCATCTCGATACCATCGACACGGGTCGATGGTATCGACGAACCTATAGCAACGGTTTTGTCTTTATGTGTCGCTATAGGTCCACTAGTCGATAGTATCGACTCACTTCTCGCCAGCAACCTGATGGTATCTCGATACCATCGACATCCCTGTCGATAGTATCAACTTTCTTCTAGTCCTTGCGGCTGGCAACCTGTGGTCCGGTCGATGGTATCGACCACTGTCGATGGTATCGACAGTAGCAAATACTTGTTTTTCCTAAAATTAACACATGAAACCACGTAAGTCTACACAAAACATATTCTTTTGATAAATTATACTCAAAATGCTGAAATAAGGGAAATTTGACATAGAGAAGTAGCATAGACCAAAGTAGATGAATTATGCAACATTAACCACGAAAATGACTAATAAATGCATAAAACACATGTCAATCAAGTCTATAAATGTGACTCAAAATTATCGCATCAAACTCCCCTAAGCTTGAACATTGCTCGCCCTCGAGCAACTAAACCTTAGAATAGAATTGCCAGAGTCAACTAAAGAACAAAGCATCACAACAAACATCCCATATGACTCCCACAGGACATTCGTATACCGGCCCTCGCTAACAACAAAATGATAATTACCCTAAAGGCGACAGTAATCATCCATAAAAGATATCTACCTCAAAACTGATGAACACTATCACATAAGGCAGTTAACATAATAGAATTCGTCGGTCCAGACTTAGTGCATCTTGTGATCTCCTATTCTACGTTGCTCGCCCTAACTACCATCTACATGGAAGCAATTCTCCTGATATTCACAAGTGAGGAGAAAATCATGGTGGCCTACCAATCCGAGCAACGGGTGGATGGAATGGGTGGCTAATGGAAGAAGTTGAAGCATTATACAGTTTCAACATGCATAAAACAAAAATGCCCTAAATGATGCAAATGCACATGAAAAATGCCCTAATGCCTAAGATTGGGTGGAATGATGCATGCACTAACATCCCATCTCAAAATCATATGGATATCTAATTGAGCTACATCATGTACTTACTCATCTTAAAATGCAGGTAAGATTATGTTCCTTTCTCCTTCTTATTCTACTTGCTTCTAATAACTCTCTTTTTTTTAGATTTTTTTTTCAAGCCCTTATATCCATGATTGACAATGAATACTTTATTGGGCTTACTTTTTCTGCATAACTCAAATATTTGAACTATTTAGAAGGTATGGAACAATTTAATTCACCATTAAAGAAGAAATGAGGTACATGATATACTCCATGCATAAAAGTTATGAATGCAACTAAATGACATGCACCTAAGGGTAATGTGCATGTATACCTATTTTTTTTAATTTTTCATGCAAAACATATGAAAGTGGTTGCAATGCAAGTCCTATCTACATGAAATGCACTCAAAAAGGTTAAAACCGTACTTTAGTTTCAAATATTATGGTGGATTGTGAAAAGCAATGAGGTGGACAGATCACAAGACTAATTGACTGAACCTTTGAAAAGTATTATGTGTTCCTCCTTACTGACCTGTGTAGTAGTTAAGAGGTTTCTCTCTCTTACTTCAAATTAGAGTCTCATTATCATTTGGTCAGTTTAGGCTCAAACAACCAATTTCGTCCACTTTTCATGAATCATTAGGAATGTACAGTTGTGATTTTCTGTTTTAAAGTTTACAAAACCAATCATTTTCTTAAGTTATGTGATCAAAGTTGAACAACACTCAAGCTTGTGAATCACTCAAAATTTTTAATTTTCCCTTAATTCCCATGTACATGCAACTGAGATGACACAAGATCTAAGACATTCACGGTTACACTAGATAGAATGTGGATCCTACAAACAAACAAAGCTCGCAACAAATAAATGACAAGAACAAAAGCAATAAAACTAAAAACAGAGAAAATAAAAGATAGAGCTGTTCCAACACCCCCCTAAGCTTGAATTCGACTATGGCCTCATAGTCAAAAACAATCTTAAAGGTTGGAACAGAGACACCGATTTATTCTTCAGGCGGAGGCGGGTACTGTGGAGCCATGGGGTCCCAAGATGGGTACTCCCCCTGGAAGCTCGGATCAAACTGGGCCCTAGGTGGAGGTTGTGCATAGCCTCCAAAGTAGTTTTGACTCCAATAGTGATCGTAAAAGGGCTACTGTTGCATCTCCATCCTATGCAACCGGTCATGAATCTATTGTTGGTTTTCAAGGAGGAGACGCTCGTTCTTGAAGATTGCCCTTTGATTGTCCCGTAGCCGATTTGTAGTCTCTTGATCACCGGTGTACATCGTCGTGTGATGCTGCTGCGTTTGCTGTATGTCTTGCAGCATAGCATACATGCCCTGCATCGAGTAGACATCCTCGCTTGGCTGCGAGGGCGGTGGTGGTGGCGGAGGCTACAAAGATGAAGATGCACCAGGATGCATGCGAGGACGCTTCCGTGGTGCCACTCGTGCCCGAAGAGGAGTGTAGGCCTCTTCTTCCTCTTCAGCCTCGTCGTCATTGTTGTCGTTGTCGTCGTTGCCTCCGTCTTCATCGGAGTCAGTAATGGCTATGATAGGCCATCGGAAGTGTTGCGCCCCCTCGATGTTGAAGACCGGATCGGGAAGCGAGCATTCTTGGTAAGCATGGTTTACGTGACAATGAGCATACGGTAAACCATCTCGAAGCAAGATCAAATTTGATCGGTGAAGTTGTTGCACATTGACCTTGCTTCGGCTGGAGAGCGGGGTCAAAGTAGAGAAGTTCAGTACGAGGTAGTGCGCCAGCGGAGTAATAAGTCCTCCAAAGTGAATTGGAGCCCTCTGCGTGCTCCGTTTGACTGCCAAGACCCACTGCAGAAAGAACGCTCCCCAGTTGCATTCTTGACGCTTCAGGAGTTTATACAAGAAAAATAGATCTGACTCCTGGAATTTGCTAAGGGATAGATCACCCCTAGCAAACAAGGTAGAACTCAGCATCTGGTGGAGTATCCGTACGAATGGATGCTCGAAGTCGGCTGTGGTAGCTCACTGACTTGCCCGGCGGCACCGTCACAAGCTTGCTGAAGATCGCATCGTAGTCGGTGCGGTTATCCGGCCACTGATAGTCAGGTTGTGAGTGATTCTAGTTGTAAATCCTATTGAACTGCCAGAGTGTAAGGGTGTAGTCAATGTTGTACAGATGGAAAGACACCCGGCCCTTGATCCACTCACGATCGGTGGCTATGACGTCATTGGGTACGACGCAGACGTCCAGCGACGCCATAAACTTAGCCACCAGCTTCTTGTAAGTAGGCCACTCACCAAAAAACGGCTGGCCATCTGCATGGAACTCCAGCTCGTTAGGCCGTCTTCCCGTGTGTCGGGCCTGCCCCTTCAAAATGTAGTCAAGGTTAGCTTCGAATCCCAAGTTGCGGATGGTTTCCCGTTCAACTTAACAGGTCGGCTCGATCTTTCTCTTCAAGATCTCCTCGTAGATCTTCTTGACCTCTGCGGATGGATGAATAAGTCGCGGGTTTGAAATAGAAGTTGTAGGTGGTGGCACGAACTCCGGGATGTCCATCGGGTTCACACGTGAAGACGATGCACCAGCGACATGCACCATGATTGCGTCAGAAAGAGGAATAGAGAGAGAGCTCGGTGAAGATTGGAGAAAGAAATCTCTGCTCGATGAAGAACGAGCTCGGTGTTGCTCATCGTCGGGCTCGAATCGCTCTGGAATACGCTCGGTACAGGTGGAGGAGAATTGCTCTGGGGTTGTGACGTCATATGATGACAATCCTTCTCATATATAGCCGTGGCCGGCGCTGCTGTATGCCCGTCGATACCATCGACGTGGGTCAATGGTATCGACACGGGTAGCACAATCCATACTGTCGTGAGTATTGACGGTCGTCGATGGCTAGATCTGCGGGGCCCGGATTGCTGAAGTGTCAATACTATCGACGTAAGTCGATGGTATCGACCCATCCCCCAGATCGACTTCCTGGTCGCTGCGATCGCCGTAGATCTTTCCTTGCGGATTGTTGACATGGCGCGTCGATACTATCGACGCGAGTCGATAGTATCGACTCTCTGATTAGGGCAAACCCTAGCGAGACCCGACCGCCGCCTTCTGTGTGTGATTGTGTCGATACCATCGACAGTCCTGTTGATGGTATCGACTTTACTGAGATGATTCTTTCTGAAAATCTCCAGAGATCTCATGAGTATCGACACCCATGTCGATACCATCGACCTCTGCGTGCGATCTGCCTGTTGGTATGTCGATACCATCAACGAGGCCATCGACAGTCGACGCAATGCAATTTCTACAGTCACCAACCTGTACCATAGTCGATACCATCTACACAAGGGCCGATGGTATCGACTCTGCCTCAGTCCTGCACATGTAGCAAACGATCACGATATCTTTTTTACACTAAAAACTAAGTTAAAACAAATCAAACTACGAATGTAAAAGAACTAAACTAAAGTACCGATGGTTGGGTTGCCTCCCAACAAGCGCCCTTATTTAGCGTCTTAGGCTAGATGACTTGAAGCACGTCATGCATCTGAAAGTGCAATGAGTTTGATCTCATTCACCTTCCTCATGTAATATTCACCAAAATACAACTTCAACCTTTGTCCATTCACCAAAAATGTAGTCTCACCATCGCGCACCATGATTGCGCCGTGTGGTCTGACCTCCTCTACTGTGAATGGTCCACTCCATCGGGAATTTAGCTTCCCAGGATGCAACTTCAGCCTCGAATTAAACAAAAGCACATGATATCCTTTCTTCAAGGTGCACATCTAAATGTGGCGATCGTGGATCAACTTTGTGCGCTCCTTGTATATTCGAGAGTTCTCATATGCATTCATTCACAGCTCATCAAGTTCAATTAATTGAAGTAATCTCTTCTTCCCCGCTTCATCATAACTCAAGTTGAGCTTTCTCAGCGCCCAATGTGCTTTTTGCTCTAACTCCACCGGTAAGTGACAGGCCCGGCCATACGCCAACCTAAAAGGCATGGTGCCTATAGGTGTCTTGAATGCCGTCCTGTATGCCCACAACACATCCGGCAGTAAGGCACTCCAATTCTTCCTCGTGGAAGCCACAGTACGCTCCAAGATCTTCTTAATTTCTCGATTGGAGACCTCCACCTGTCCTTGAGTTTGCGGATGATACGGGGTACCAATGTTATGTTTGACCCCGTATTTTCTCAAAAGTGCCGAGAACTTTTGATTCTAGAAGTGCGTACCCCCATCACTAATGATCATCCGGGGCACACCAAACCTGCAGAAGATATTTTCCTTAACGAACCTGCACACTACAGTGGAATCATTAGTCCTTGTGGGTATTGCCTCTACCCACTTCGACACATAGTCAACAGCTAAGAGGATATACAAATTCGAATTTTAGGACACAAAGGGTCCCATCAAATCTATACCCCATAAATCAAATACCTCAACCTCCTGGAAAACATTAAGGGGCATCTCTTGTCTCTTTGAAATGTTACCCGTCCTTTGGCAGGAATCGCATTGCCTCACGAACTCATACACGTCCCTAAACAAGGTAGGCCAGTATAGGCCACTTTCCAGTACTTTGGCTGTCGTATGAGAGCATGCGTGGTGTCCTCCCATCGGTAGTGTGTGGCAATGATGAAGAACACTCTCGTATTCCACCTCAGGTACACACCTGTGTAGGACACCATCCCTGGATTGCTTTAAGAGGATAGGGTCATCCCAAAAATAATATCGTAGAGAATGGAAAAATTTCTTCTTCTCTTGATACGTCCAATCATCCGAGATGATTCAGAAAGCAAAATAGTTCACAATATATGAAAACCACAGATCTTTAGAATTCACTTTCAAAAGTTGTTCATCCGGAAATGTCTCGGTAATGGGTATGTGTAAATCTTTTTCATCTACCCTATCTAACCTAGACAAATGATCCGCTACAACATTTTCAATCCCCGCCTTGTCTTTGATTTCGATATCAAATTCTTGTAAAAGCAAGATCCACCTAATCAATCTAGGTTTGGCATCTTTTTTCTCCATCAAATACTTAATAGCGGCATGATCAGTCCAAACTACGACTTTCGATCTAACTAGATATTGCTGAAATTTTTCAAAAGCGAAAACAACGACAAGCAATTCTTTTTCGGTAGTCATGTAATTTAGTTGGGCGTCATTCAAAGTCTTAGAGGCATAAAAAATCACAGCGGGTTTGTTATCCACCCGCTATCTCAATACTGCTCCAACGGAAAAATCGGATGCATCACACATGAGTTCAAACGGCTTGGTCCAATCCGGTGTTTGCACAACCGGTGCAGAAATCAATTTTTCCTTAAGCACGTTGAACGCTTGTAGACACTTTTCATTGAATTAAAAAACAACATCCTTTTCTAGAAGCTCGGATAAAGGTTTGGCGATTTTTGAAAAATCTTTTATGAAACGACGATAGAAACCAGCGTGACCTAAGAAACCTCTTACCCCTTTCACCGAATTTGGTGGGGGCAATTTGGAAATTACTTCAATTTTTACCGGATCTACCTCCAAACCTTTGCTAGACACTTTATGTCCTAGCACTAACCCTTCACTCACCATCATATGACATTTTTCCCAGTTGAGGACCAAATTTGTGTCCTCGCAACATTGTAACACCTTATCTAGATTGTAAAGGCATTCATCAAAAGATGCACCATAAACCGAGAAATCATCCATAAAGACCTCTAAACATCATTCTACCATATCAGAAAAAATGGTGAGCATACAACGCTGAATGGTCGCCGGTGCATTACATAATCCAAAGGGCATGCGGCGATACACAAACGTTCCATAGGGACAAGTGAAGGTGGACTTCTCTTGGTCTGTAGGATCAATCGAAATCTAATTGTACCCCGAATACCCATCAAGAAAATAGAAATGTGATCGGCTGACTAAGCGCTCTAAAATTTGATCAATAAACGGAAGAGGAAAGTGATCCTTTAGCGTAGCGGCATTCAGTCGTCAGTAATCTATACAAACTCGCCACCCGGTTACCAAGCAGGTGGTGACAGGTTCATTTAAGAGATTATGAGTAACAGTTATTCCTCCCTTTTTAGGGACTACCTACGTGGGACTCACCCATGTCGAGTCAGAAATTGCATAGATGATACCTGCGGAAAGAAGCTTAATCACCTCCTTCTTCACAACCTCCATCATGCTCGGATTTAGTCGACATTGCGGTTGAATCACCGGCTTGGCTACCTCCTCGAGCCGAATCTTATGCTGGCACAAAGTAGGGGAAATCCCCTTGATATCTACAACAGACCACCTAAATGCTCCCCGATGGTTCTTCAACACTATCAACAACTGGTCCTCCTCCTTAGCACTCAGATAAGTAGAAATAATCACATGCAACTTTTCTTCCTAAGCTAGAAAGGCGTACTTGAGGTGCGGTGGCAGCGGCTTCAACTCTGATTCCGACGGGGTGATTAAGGATGATTGAAGCGGTGGTGGTAGTTCACCTAAATCCTGATAGTACCTCACATAGAAGCACGACAACATCTGAAGCATCTTGGTGCACTCCTTCAGAGACTTGCTTCTCATCCAATCATGAGTGATATTGACTAAACATGCCTCAAGTGGTAATTCCGGATATGCATCAAAAACTAAATTTGCTATAGCCTCATCTTCAGTAGAGGGAGGAATGTCTTCATCCTCATCATTCGAGAACCCTACAGCCTTGCAAAGGGATACCACTTTGGTCTACTCCATGATGTCCACATCCAAAGTCCCTTTTTCCACCTTGGTCATTACATGGGCCATATCTAAAAATGGCTTCCCTACACAAAGTGATATATTATGATCAAAATGTTTTACCATGTGGCATTGCTCCTTGGATTTAGGTGAAGTGGCACTGGAAGGCATGACCATCTCAAATCGGTCATCGGCTATACCTAAGGTCAAACTACCTCTCCCCATCTCAAGTATCATGTCAGTTGTGGCTTGGAAGGGTCGTCCAAGTAGTAGCTCATTGCCTTGTTCATCCTGCATCTCCATGACGACAAAATCTGCTGGAAAAACAAATCGATCCACTTTCACTAGCACATCTTCACAAATCCCATATGGCTTTACCACTGAATTGTCCACCAATTGGATTGTCATGTTGCTCGACCGTGACTCTTTTAATCCCAGCAAATTGAATGTAGAGAGGGGCATCAAGTTAATGTTCACCCCTGAGTCACATAGTGCTTCACCAAACTTAACTTTCCCAATGTAACATGAGATGTTGAAACAACCCGGATCTTGCCTCTTTGGTGGCAATGTGCCCATGATGAAGGAACTCACCAGCTCCTTAAGCACAACAACCTCTGTGTCTGGGATTTTTCTCTTCTTGGTGATGATGTCTTTCAAAAATTTCTCGTAAGAAGGGATTTGCTCAATAGCTTCCAATAAAGGGATATTGACTGAAAGCTTTCTGAAACTATCTAGAAACTTTTTAAATTGAGCATCCACTTTCCTTGCCTTAGCACTGTTCGGATAAGGGACCGGGACAACCTATGCCCTTTGATGCGGTGGCACATAAGGTGTCCTTCTCTGAGGCTCCTCCTCCTCTACAATACGATAGTCAGTAGCATCCGCTGCTATGTCCGCAACTGGTTCTGTTACTGGTATGGGCAGCTCCTCAGTGGCCTCACCTTCAATTTCTACTTGGGGTTTGCTTGGTTCATCGACTCTGGGATTTAACAGTTTCTTGCCACTCCTTAGCAAGATGGCCTTTGCCTGCTGGTTTCCTCCTAGAACATTAGTATTACCTAGAAAACCTTGGTGCACCAACTTCTTCAAATTGGCTATCTCTGCTGCCATTTGTGCCATGGACGTCTCTATTGTCCTCATTTGAGCCCCATGACTCTACAGTGTATGCCCAAATTGGTTCATAAACTCCCCGTGTTGCTTTATTTGCTGGCCAAAAGTAGTCATGAGTTCTTGATTTTGCTTTATTACCTGATTGAGCAGCTTTGTGCTCTTATCCTCTGCTACTGGCTGGGGTTTTGCATCTGGATCCTTCAAGAAGTTGTTTGGATCCTTCCAGGAGAACTTCTTGTCTTTCCTCCATGAATAGTCATTATTCATGTAGCCTTGCTACTGCCTCATGAATTTAGCTTGAGCCTCATCCTCAGACTCAGTATCCTCCTTCGCAAGCAGTTTCTTCGCGAGAAGATCCATCTTCTCATTCAGCTCTTTGATTGCTTTAGATTCCCCTGCCACTCAAACATGCTCCACGACGTCTCTTTCGCCCCACGATTGCTTCTTGGCCATGTTCTTTAGGATTTCCCAACACCTAGTGTCTGTGTTGTTCAAGAAGAATCCTGAGCCAGTTGAATCGAGGTTGCTTCTATCATGCTCAGAGAGAGCAAAATAGAAGATCTTGACCTGTGTCTCCTTGTCAAGCCCGTGATGCGAGCACCGCCTGAGCATGATCTGAAACCTTTCCCAGGTCTCAGAGTAGGTCTCTCCTGCTTTCTGGGTGAAGTTGTGGATCTTCCTGATCATGTCATTGGTCTTCTCGGGTAAGAAGAACCGTTCAAAGAAAACTTCCACCATGTGGTCCCAAGATTCCACATATTCATCATCCAGGTTATGTAACCACTCTCATGCATTTCCCGCTAGAGAACTCGGGAAGAGCTTCAAGTAGAGCACATCTTGTGGAAATCTGTCTATTTTTATCATATCACAATTCTCCACAAATTGACTTATATGTGTGACATGGTCTTCATTCTTGAGCCCATGGAAAGCATTCGAATTCACCAAGTTGATTAATGCCAAATCAATCTTGTATGTCGGAATATTAACCGCCTACTTCTTGATCGGCCCCTTGGAAGCGGATGAGGAAGAAGCCTTGATCTTCTCCCATATTGTTTGTGGCTCTGCCATCTCTTCTTGTTCAGGTTCAGAAACTATATCCTCCAGATGGTCTTGATTATAATCGTCCTCGTCTTCCGATCCCGGTAGCAGAACCTATGGTGCGTGCCTTGTGTAGTCGGTACTACGCGTCTGCACCATGCACAATACCTGCAAAAAAGAAAAAATTAATTTCAGTACAGTGCTCGACGATTGCAAATATTTAGAAAATAGATTATGAATTTTTGAAATAATAATAATAAAAATGTGGCCTAGAGTGGCCGCTTGCAGCACTCGTAGTGCCGACAATTTGTTGAATCCCCGACAACGGCGCCAAAAACTTGACACAAATTTACTATGCGTAGAAACACAAGTGTACACATCAATGTAATATAGGCCTTTGTGAGGCCTGAGTCGAACTCAGGGATACATGAAATTGTCAGAGACTCCTACTAACTACTCGCGATCATCTAGACCGATTAAATAGTTGAGAGTTGTTGTTAAAATTATAAGAAAATAAAAATAAAACAAAACAAAGCAATCGATGAAATGTTTGGTTTAATCAATTCAAAAAGAGATCTTTAGGATTGCGGTTTCACCGTGGGTTTTCATTGTATTAAATTCTATGTAGTCACTCAATTTTATCTCTCTATCTGGGTAGTGGCCTGAAATCAGAATTGCCCACTATCGTGGTACAATTCACTACCTACGTCTAGGTCGGTTCCACCGTCGTAGTAATCTATATCCTAAATGAGGTGCATTAAAAACGATCTCTCGGTATCCACCATTAACCTTACACCACCTTATTCAAGGGATTTGTCAATTAATGTAATTTTGGTCTCTTTTCAACCATTAATTCTTCTTTCAAAGTAATTAAGGGCATTAGATTATTATTATGGTGATCAAGCATAACAATATAATTGAGAAAACAAAAATATACCACGGATTTAAGAGATAAGATATGAATTACTATGATAAAATTGTCATACAATGAATTCCCAGGCTACTCCCGGTCCTAAAGACAAAGGGGATTAGCTCCGCATGTTCATCTCTGAACAAAACGTGGAGTAGAAAAAGGAAAACATGGAGAAAAACATGATTGAGTGGTGAAACCCCTGAATGGAGAAGATCCAAACAATCCTTGGTGTAGAATACGCGTTCTCCCGCCTTTTGGTTGTGGAAATCATCTTCTTCGGCGTCCGGATCGGCTGGTGTGTGCTTCTAGGCTCCGTTCTTCTCTCCACACCTTCTCGGGATGTGTGCAGTGGCTAATGACGTGATAATTCCCTCTTGGGCACTGTCATTAGGTATATTTCCCGAGTTAGGTCGCCAATTAATCACAGTCATCAGATTTAGATCAATCTAAAGCAAACTCATATCTGACGATGTCGATACCATCGATGCGGGTCGATGGTATCGACCTAGCGCGATATCAGTAGTTCTTCTTTTCTTTTGTCTTGCGCCTGATGCCATCTCGATACCATCGACGCGGGTCGATGGTATCGACGAACCTATAGCAACGGTTTTGTCTTTATGTGTCGGTGTAGCTCCACTAGTCGATTGTATCGACATATGAGTCGATAGTATCGACTCACTTCTCGTCAGCAACCTGATGGTATCTCGATACCATCGACATCCCTGTCGATAGTATCAACTTTATTCTGGTCCTTGCGGCTGACAACCTGTGGTCCGGTTGATGGTATCGACAGTAGCAGATACTTGTTTTTCCTGAAATTAACCCACGAAACCACGTAAGTCTACACAAAACATATTCTTTTGATAAATTATACTCAAAATGCTGAAATAAGGGAAATTTGACATAGAGAAGTAGCATAGACCAAAGTAGATGAATTATGCAACATTAACCACGAAAATGACTAATAAATGCATAAAACACATGTCAAACAAGTCTATAAATGTGACTCAAAATCATCGCATCAATGTCTATATGACATAACCATGGAAGTACAACATATCTCTACTTGAGATAAGAGAACACCATCATGGAGGTGTGAAAACTTTAATTGCATATCTTACTTAAGATCTTAGAATATTAAAACACATAAATCATAGTACCTTATATGAGAACATGTAAAACAATTGAGCTTAATGAATATGAATACTCATGGGCATGAACCACTTACCTATATTATAGAGAATAAAATATTCATCTTGGATTTATCTAGTCTGGGTCTAAACCCTAAAAAGACATTTCATATCATTAAAACCTATATGAATAAATTTATCATTACTCATAATTCCAACCACTACAATGAAGTTAATGTCTAGGGTTTTTCTTTAATTCACACTTGTAAACTCAAATATCCTTCTACTCCAATCTTTATCTCTCAATCACATCCTACATAATCTTATGGAATGCATGCATGTATACCCAATACATCATATAAGATCAAAGAACCTTTAAATCATGAGTTATCATTCCATCATACATATTAAACTTGTGGTGGGACACTTTCTTGAAGTTCAATGATGAGGTTTCACACCTATAGCATTAAAAAAGAATCATCATATATGCACACAACCCACATATCTAACTTTTCCTTAAATAAAATTACCTTATCTAGATTTTTTCCAAAGTCTGGAGTCTCCTCCAAGATGTTCATCATATGACAATCTTTCCAATGAGCCTTCACACACCCTATTTTGAGAATCATATCAATCTCTATAAATTCCTAGAGTTCCTTAACAAGTCAAAATCTGATCATTCAAATTACCTTGATTTTCTTTACCTTTCAGGCTAATTAGGCCTTATGAACGAAGGCCCATAATGGAGGATCAGGGACCCCACCCACTCCTTCTCTCGCACGGAACAATACAATTGTGATGCCCATGTTTCAATGTGGAGACAGAGCGCCACCTCCCGACCTCCTCTCCAGCAAACTGATGTCATCCAAAACTAATCCAGCGAGAAGATTAAGCCATGTGGCCACTGTGGCTCCCTCTCAACATGACTCCACTGGGTTCTCCTCTTATTGGATTGGCTAGGATCCCCCTGCTATTCTTCTTGACATAATCATGCTACTGCCGCCACTTGGGTAGTCTCCAATGAGCTTGATCTTATCGTGGATGCTACCATCGTTCACGCCTAGACCATCAGAAGCGTCGTCTAGGCCATACTGACTAGGGTGATATTATGACCATGCTTCAACCATAAGGATTGAATATCCCTAATTCCTCATCTATGTACACTACCGTCCAAGCTGCTCCTTAATTCTCTTGACTTCTTCTCGCACCTTTCATGCTAAAACCCTATTTAACGAAACCCCTTTCGATCCATCCATCCTAATATTTATAGCCTCCAACTTTTCCAATCTCACAATGAGATCCACCCACTTTTTTCTATCACTGAGTTCTTGTTTTAGAATAATAGGGGGTCACAAGACCCTCCCGTTCTTTTCAATGTGGGTGTTCTTCTCAGATTTCACCTGACTCAATTGAACCAAAAATTTGGCATGAACTAATAGTTTTGACTTCCTTTTCCCTTATTCATTGTTCAAAATGCCTTTATCTACTCTATTCCTTCTAATTTATTCTAAAATTCATATAGACTACTACTTATTCTATACCGGTACAAAAAATTTAACCAACAACTCATACACTTGTTACCTTCTCGAGAAAAATCCTCACAACCTAAATCACTACCTAGATTACTCTAGTATAACGTATGTGATTCTATTTGTCCATGACCTATATCAATAAATTTGATCACCAAAATTGTATCACCTCTTATATATTCCACTAAGAGCATCTAATCAGTCCTAAATCTCATCACTACATGCATCTTAGAACCTACTTTAGAAAAATCCTAAGGTACTCTTAGGTATGTTATGTGATCCATTGATAATTAGTTTTCCTCAAACTCTAGAAACACCTAATTATAATCATATTGAAAAACCCTACATTTTCTTATGATATTTCTACCATTCATGAAGACCAATTCATCAAAATGCCCTTGGGTTCTAATTATGAACAATTGGATCCTATATGGCTAAAACATAAAAAACTTGACTCACTTGTATTGATATCATTTAACTAGGGTTTTCCGTAGTAGTACCTTCATTCACATGGATACTTAATAAAATATGGGGTGTGTAAATTTTACCCACCTTATTTGGAATTTCATCCTTGAAATTTGACTAGTCTACCTACCTTAGGATTTTACATATTATATGTACAATAATTTCAAATATTTTCTTATTGTATTATTAGGGTACTCATAATGTGAATTTCTCATGGTTATCCTTATCAAGCGTACATGTGCATGTACTACTAATGAATCTTGAAATCTATATCACATCATCATCATCTACATGGAAAGTGACCTTATTTACCTATTTCCAAAGAAAGCTGGATTAGGGTTTTGGTTTTACTCTGAATCAAACCAACTTATCTATGTCAAGTTATCCACCTTTTATACACATGATTGGTGTTACTTATGTATCTAATTAAGTTTATGTGACTACATATCTCAAATTTTTATGGTAACTCTTATTTTTGTTTTTCGTCTTTGGATACATGCCAACTAGTCATATATTTAGAGGTGACATGTCTTATCATACTCTTATTAGTACCTCCCTCGTGCACATGTCCCATATCACATGCACTAAAAAGGGCAAGGCAAGTGTGATGCACTTAACATTCTCTCTACAAACCCCATAAGCCTATGTCCCATACCACAAATGTGGGAGAAATGGAGAGAGAATGCTATATACAATTCTATAGTTAATATAAAAGTAAAAAACATATAGGAACATAACCCTAGTCCTCATTATAAATTTATGCCTCTTTTCTAGACCCCTACTAATATCTTACACTTACATCTTCTACATCTAGGGCTACTACTAATCTTACTGAATTTGTACTCTACTGTGACTTAGCTTCTTATAGGGTTATCATAAGTTAGAATGTGAGAATGTTTCTGGTGGACAACTATAATGTTGCTCTCGTACCATATTGTAACACCCTCCCTAAGCACATACATGCACACAATGAAAGAAAAACAAAGCTATCCATAACTCATGCACTTAAAGGGGTATTACATACAATTGGAATTCATAACAAAAATATAATCAGTCCCACAAATTAAAGTATTAAAACATTCTCATGATTGTTCTTACAAAAGGAACATAAGTCTTATCACATGGAAAACTCATTCAACATCTTGAGTCTCTACACTAAAGTTCTAAGCATAAAACATATAGCTCAATCTATAAACATGAGGATCACCTTATAATTGGCACCCCACCAGATCTTATCTTGCTCTATTCTTGTGCTCTGAGTCTTAGGGATGTACTATGACCCTACTCATTGCCTGTAGACATCTCATCTCCAACCATGCATTGGAAAAATGGTTGCTAGCATAAGTGGCATGAGTATTCTAATATATTCATTTTTGAAGAAATAAAATGCTAACAAATATTCTTGAAGATTTTAAGCATAAAACTATCATTAAAAATCTATATAAAATCTAAAACACAAATAACTCTTCTTTCTTTGGCTTAGAACTTGTCTTTTATTGATCTTTTTGGAGATATGTATTCTGGTACCTGGGTCTCATGGCCTGCACTAAGGTGCCTAGGTCACATAACCAACACTCTAGGCCTGGGTTATGTATCTGAATTGGCCTACAGTAAGGGCTTGGGCTTCATGACTTGCACAAAGGGCATGAGTCATGCATTCTCTTATCTTTAGGATTTTCATCACATTCATAAATAAGATTATATACATGCTCTGAATTTAGGTATATTTTATTTATCACTTTTATTTGATTGTGGCCACAATTATACATTAAATCCTCCTATGTTGACATCGAAGTGTGCTCCATCGTGCAACACACCTATTTTGGCACAACATGCCCTATGTGGACACCAAAGTGTCCCTATCGTGCAATGCACCCTCTGTTGGCACAACATGCCCTCTGTGTCACCTATAGTTTCTGACATAGTGTGCCCTCTAAATCATACTAGGACTATGTAGTGAGAACTTATCACATAATGTATATAGTTAATGTTTTGATTTCATTTTCTGTTTATGTTATTAATTCTTATCTCTGAATGTTAATCTCTTATCTCTGAATCTATTCTTAATTTCTATCTCTGAATCTTAATCTCTTGTCTATGAATTTGTTCTTAATTTCTATCTCTATGTCTTAATCCATTATCTTAGACTCTAGATGTCTAAACTTTAATATTAAATTGAGTATAACTCTAAATATGAAATATGATAATATTGTTGTCTGGACAGATCTTAATTTGACATTTTGGTTTGATCGAATGACTTAATTTAATTTTACTATATTGTGTATGATGCCTGAGTATAAAGGTTTAAGGAAATAATCTAATATGAATATAAAAATGCTAAGTATATGAAAGTAACTTAACTATCAAATATCTCAAATATGATTTTTGACAAGTTAAGTACTCTTTAGAGCTTATTAAGTCTGATCTTAACATGAATCTTAATATATTCATATGAGCTTAAATTTTGAATCTTAAAACATGAATCATATAAAATCTTATCTTGGAAACTTAATCATGACTTAATATATCCTAATCTTATAATATTATCATGAACTCAATTACCAATACACTCTGATCTTAATAGAATCTTCATCTTGAAAACATGATCATGTCTTAATATGTTCAAAAATTATATTCTGATATCTTACTTAACTCTTAGAACTTAATCATGATAACAGATATAAACAACTTCTTAGTTCTTAGATCTCTATGTATATGAGAAATTTTAATAGTATGCTTCTACTTGAAATCTTAAGTACATGGTTATATCACATAACAATGGAAGTACGAAATATCTCTACGTGAGATGAGAGAACACCATCATGGAGATGTGATAACTTTAATTGTATATCTTACTTAAGATCTTAGAATATTAGAACACATAAATCATAATGCCTTATGTGAGAACATGTACAGGTACTGAGTCTAATAAATATGAATACTCATGGGCATGAACCATTTACCTATATTATAGAGAATGAAATCTTCATCTTCGATTCATCTAGTCTGGGTCTAAACCCTGAAAATACATTTCATATCATTAAAACCTATATGAATCCATTTATCATTACTCATAATTCTCACCACTACAATGTAGTTAGCCTCTAGGATTTTTCTTTAATGCAACCTTTTAAACTCAAATATCCTTTTACTTTCATTTTTATCTCTCAATCACATCTTACACAATCTTATGGCATGCATGCACGTATACCCAATACCTCATAAAAGATCAAAGAAAACTCTAAATCACGAGTTATCATTTCATCATACCTATTCAACTTGTGGTATGACACTTTCTTGAAGTTCAATGATGAGGTTCACACATATATAAATTCTAACAAAGAATCATGATATATGCACGCAATATGCATATCTAATTTCTCCTTAAATAATATTACCTTATCTAGATTTATCTGGAGTTTGGAGTCTCCTTCAAGATGGTCTTCATATGTCAATCTTTCCAACAAGCCTTTTACACCCTATTTTGACAATCAGATCAATCTCTATAAATTCCTAAAGTTCCTTAACAAACTTAAATTTGATCATACAAATTACCTGGGTTTCTTTACCTTTCAGGCTAATTGGGCCTTATGGATGGCATCCCTATTGGATAAATGGACATCATTTAATCCCTTGTTTTGATAATGACAAACATTTAATTCTTGTCGATCTAACGTGCTACTTGAGTGTTGCAGGAATAAGGTGGATGACAAAGATTTGGGAAATCTATATGCTTGAATTGTTGTTATTTCATGAATGTAATCAATTGTAAAGCTTGTACAAATATATAATGTATAAGTAAGTAGACATCATGTAAATCAAGCGTTATATCTTCCTTAGCCAATCCCAACACTTAGATAGGTCATCCCCTTCAATAGTGTCAGGTATGCTCACTCATACATGCACTTAGCACTTCATTTAAAACATTGAAACAGGGTCAATCTCGGTTGACAAAATCCTCGACCGAGACACTCTCGGTCGACAAACTCTTCAACCGAGAAAGACCCAAGTAGCCGTTAGACACAGCAGACAAAGTAGTTGGGAGTTAGATCAGAACGTTATATATACTTGACTCGAGACAGTCCCTCAATCGACAAAACTTCGACCGACTGGGATCTCGGTCGACAATTTCTCGACCGAGAATGTCTTTGTCTGCACTTTTCTGAAATAATTAACTAGCTGTTGCTAAAGCAACTAAAGTGTACCTCATAGCTAGTTAAGCACTTAGAACCCCCTAGAAAGTGTCTAGAACATCCTTACGCACTTGTAGATCATTCCTATAAATAGGACATGCCTTAGGACACCTAAACTCACTCATATACACTTGTGCTATACTTGAGCTTATACTTGCAATTGGCAACCTGTTTTGAGCAATTAAGCAACACTAGCATTGGCTACTCACTTCCCTTGCTCTAAATTCGTGTCCTATAGGCTAGCATCTCCTATCCACTAAACCTACATTGCAATACTCATTGGTTAGGGGATCTATATGTTTGATATAGGCAAATCAAGCCTTGTGCTTCAAAGTGGTAATTGTAAATTCCTTTTACTTTCTTGTTCACTATTATTTCTTGTACTCTCCTTGCTACTCCTAGGGTTGGAGGATGTAGATTGGAGAGGGTTAATCTTGTTGGTGAAGAAGGAGGCTTTGGACTACTTCTAGAAGGTTGTTGCAATGGGAAGCTACTTCAAGAGGAAGGCTACTTCAAGGGGGAGCTTGAAGTTACTTCAAGAAGGATGCTTCAAAGTTGGTGCAACAAATTCAAGGTGAAGGTTGTCCAAAGGGTGTAGAAAGTATAGTAATTTTATGTAAATTCCTTAAGAGGTAATAAAATTTAATACTTTCAAAATCCCGGTTGGGTAAGCAACCGGGTAGTGGATTGACTGCCTTAGTATTTCCTACGATTGGAACCACTCTAAAAACCTTGTCTCCTTCTTATTATTTCAATTGTGGTTGTTTGAGTTAAATTATATTAAAATTATCATAAAACCCTATTCACCCCCCTATAGTGGTTTTTCAATTGGTATCAGAGCAGGGCTTCAAGGAACTCTAACAAAGTCTTGAAGAATGGGTGACGGGGTACTCAACAACCTCAACTAGGAAGGAACAATCCTGGCTAGACCTCCATCTTTTGATGGCACAAACTACACTTACTGGGAAAGGAGGATGCAGTTCTTCTTCCAAGGAATCAGTTGGGATCTATGGAGGATGGCATCGACTCCATATGAATTTCCTCAAACAGAGTATGCAAATTGGGATGTTAAAACGGTAAAATCATCTCAAATGAATGCAAAGCCTATAAGTATGATTTATTGCTCAATTTCAGTTGGTGAATTAAATAGAATATCAAATTGTGAAACGGCATATGAGATTTGGCATAGACTCTCTATAACATATGAAGGAACTGTTCAAGTTAAGAATTCTAAAATCGGAACACTTAAGCAAAAGTTTGAACAATTTTGTATGGATCCAAATGAATCTATTAGTGAAATGTATGCAAAATTTTGTTCTATTGTAAATGGTTTGAATGCTTTAGGCAAAGTAATCATTGAAGAAGATCAAGTATAAAAAATCCTTAGGTCTCTTCCTCCCAAATGCAAGCCCAAGGTGACTTCTATTGAAGAAGCAAATGATCTCACCCGACTAAGGATGGAACAACTTATTAGCAACCTAGAAGCACATGAGGCAACCTTAGAGGAAGAGGAACGACGAGAGCATGAACTACAACAAGGAAGAAAGAAAGATGTTGCTCTAAAAGCTTCAAACATCATCACGCAAGAAAGTGATGAGACAAGTGAAGGAGAAGGAGAAGAAGCCCTAATTGTGAATGGTAAGAAATATAGAAGATTTAGATCTAACAAAGTCTCTAGTTCTTCTTCTTCCCCTCCTAGGTGTTTTGAATGTGGAAAGAAAGGACATCTCAGAAATGAATGTCGTAAAGCAAAGAAAGGAAATGGAAAGAAAAGCTCATTCAAGAAGAAAGGAGAAAAAGCTTATAAAGCTGCATGGGATGAATCAAGTGATAGTGAAAGTGGAGAAGATGATGTGGAGTGTCTCATGGAAAAAGAAGATGATAATGAAGATTCCCACGAGGTAAGCCTTCTTGATTTTCCAAAAGAAGATCTAATTATTAGTCTACAAGAAACTCATGATAAGTATGTTGACTGTAAAAAGAAACTAAATAAAGTCACTAAAACTAATGAGGATCTATATGCTAAATTGAATGATCTTTCTTCAGAAAAGAACAATATTGCTCTTGAAAATTTGTCTTTGAAAACATCATTAAACGATTGCAATATGAAGTTACTTACTTTAGAAATGAATCATGATATTCTTTATCAAGAAAAAGTTGATTTGCTTGCTAGAGTAAACAATTTTCAGACTCAACCTATTCTATGCAATCATCTAGATTATGATAATGTTGTTAAGGAAAGAACCTCTTTATTATCTGATTTAGATCAAGCAAGAATAGATATCAATAAAAAGATAGATGAGATTTCTAAGCTACAAAGAGAAATAAACGACTTAAAAGGAAATGATATTCTTGATAATGTTTTGAAAAATTCCTCTAGTTACAATGGAAGAAGAGGCTTGGGATATGTTCCAAAAGGAAACCATTCTAAAATAACCCAAGCATCCAAGACTAAGATCATGTTTGTACCTAAGAACAAAATTCCAAGAAAGAGAAATGAAATAGACTCTATTACTTGTCATTTTTTTCTATGTCTTGGTCATTACTCCTTTTCATGTCCTTATAAGAAGAAGGATTCTGAATTAGTTTGGGTCCCCAAACCTCAAACTTAGAAGACTTAAATGCAATATAGTTGAGAGATGGCATAATGCTTATCTTTGAAAATCAAAATGTCTTATTTCAACTAAAGCAAATAGCTTTATGTATTATTTTCAAATTCAGAATCAATATAAACAGATTACAGAAATAAACAGAAACATTTTCGGTCGACAAGAGTTCGACCGAGACATTCTCGGTCGAGAAAATCTTTGACCGAGCGAGTGCCTGTAACACACCAAATTTACTGCAGAAATCTTACTAAAACAACAACTATTCCGGTCGAGAAATGATCGATCGGAACAAAAATCGGTCAAAAAATGGTCGGCCGAATGGGCTTCTGTTTTTATTCAGTTTTAATATGCAAAACAACAACTTTCTCGATCGACAAATTGGTCAACCGAGACACCTGTCAGTCGAACTTTTGTCGACCGAATAAAGTTTTGTTCAGTTTTCTTTGTTAAAACATGATCAGTTTATTATTAAATGTTCCTAACCATAATGGACCATCACATGGGTACCAAAATCTTTATCAAAATGTAGGATTGGGTGGTTGACAGTGGATGTTCCAAACACATGACCGGAAACAAGGAGGCATTTCAAACTTTTGAGGAAAAGAAGAGTGGAACAGTCACTTTTGGAGACAATGGTAAAGGTAAAATTGTTGGAATAGGTAATATTGGTACAAACCTTGAAATTAAGAATGTTTTACTTGTTTATGGTTTGCACCATAACCTAATAAGTGTTAGTCAATTATGTGATAGTGGATATGATGTTTTATTCAACAAAAATTGTTGCAAGTTACTAATGGAAAATACTACAAATGTTGTTTATGAAGGAAAAAGAGTTGGAAATCTTTATATTCTTAGACTTAACTCTATGCAATCTGTAGTTGGAAAATTCTTACTTGTAAAAGAAAATTCCTCACAACTATGGCATAGAAAATTGGGTCATGCTAGTTCACAAGTTATTCAAAAGCTAGTTAAATATGATCTTGTTCGTGGTCTGCCTAAATTATCTTTTGATCAATCTGAAAATTGTGAGCCATGTACTTTGGTAACAAACTAAAACCTATTTTAAGCCCAAAAATGTACTTAGCACATGTAGATCACTAGAACTCATTCATATGGATTTATTCAGACCTATGCAGACACAATCTATTGGTGGGAAAAGATATTGTTTTGTTATTGTTGATGATTATAGTAGATATACATGGGTACACTTACTTGCAAACAAAGATGATACTATTGAAGTTTTTATACCATTTTGTTCCAAGATTGAAAATCTACTATAAAACAAGATATGTACCATTAGGAGTGACCATGGTGGAGAATTTGAGAACCATTTATTTGAACATTTTTGCACATCTCAAGGCTATACTCACAATTTTTCTACTCCACGCACTCCTCAACAAAATGGCATAGTTGAAAGGAAAAATTGATCACTACAAGAAATGGCTAGGACTATGATGCTTGAACATAGTACACCTAAAACATTTTGGGTTGAAGCGGTAAACACAGCTTGCCATGTGCTAAATAGAGTAACTATTCATTCTTATTTGAAGAAAACACCATATGAAATCATATATACTAAGAAACCTAGAGTTGACTATTTTCATACTTTCGGATCAACATGCTATATCTTGAACACAAAAGATGATAGAGACAAGTTTGACTCTAAATCACACAAAGTTTTTTTCTTGGGATACTCCACCTCTAGCAAAGCATTTAGAGTTTACAACACTATCTCTAGAAAAGTTGAAGAATCCATCCACATTACCTTTCATGAAGAGCTACAATCAGAAAATCCTGAAATAGTTGATCTTACTCATCAATTAGAAAATTTATCCATACCTAATGAGGGTGACAAAAATACTACTAATGATCAACAAGTTGAGACACCACAATCTATTCCTAGACTCATTAAGGATCATCCTCAAGAACTGATTATTGGAAATCCTAATGATAGAGTAAAAACCCGTTCATCTTTTAGAGATGTTGCAAATATGGCTTTTGTTTCTATAATTGAACCTAAGAAAGTGACTGAAGCTCTAAAGGATGACTATTGGATAATGGAAATGTAAGAAGAATTAAACCAATTCACTAAAAATGACGTATGGGACTTAGTTCCTAAACCACAAGATAAAATCATTATTGGAACTAAATGAGTTTTTAGAAATAAGCTAAACGAAGCAGGGGAAGTAGTAAGAAATAAAGCTAGACTAGTAGCACAAGGATATAATCAACAAGAAGGGATAGACTTTGATGAAACATATGCACCAGTAGCAGGACTTGAAGTAATTAGATTGCTACTAGCTATAGATGCACACAAAAACATCAAACTTTTTCAAACAGATGTAAAAAGTGCATTTCTCAATGGGATAATCCAAGAAGAAGTATATGTTGCCCAACCACCTGGTTTTGAAATACCAGAAAAAGGTGACCATGTATACAAACTGAAGAAGGCACTTTATGGTTTAAAACAAGCACGTAGGAATTGGTATGAAAGGCTCAAGAACTATCTATTTGATAATGATTTTCTTATTGGAAATTCAGATTCTACTTTATTTTTCAAAACATATGCATCTAGTTTTCTAGTTGTTCAAATATATGTTGATGATATTATCTTTGGTGCCTCAAATGAATCATTGTTTAAGGAATTTAGTGATATTATGCAACAAGAATTTGAAAATGAGCCTTATGGGTGAACTGACTTTCTTTCTTAGTTTTCAAATTAAACAAACGCCCGCTGGGATTTTTATAAGCCAAGAAAAGTATACTAATGAACTTCTAAAACGTTTTGGGATGGATCAATGCAAACATGCTACCACTCCAATGGCTATTTCTACTAAAATTGATAAGGATGAACATGGGGAATCTATTGATGACTCTTTATTTAGAGCCATAATCGGTAGTTTGCTTTACTTAACCACTTCTAGACCAGAAATCATGTTTTTAGTTGGTCTTTGTGCTCGATTTCAATCACAACCTATGCAATCTCATTTTCAAGCCGTCAAACGAATTTTTCAATATTTAGCCGGCACCACATGTTATGGTTTATGGTATCCTAAAGGACAATCATTGTATTTCAAAGCTTATACCGATGCCGATTACACTGGTTGTCGAATTGACCGCAAAAGCATAAGTGGTAGTTGTTTCTTGTTAGGAAGAGCCTTCGTATCTTGGTTTAGCAAGAAACTAAACACGATTGCCCTCTCTACAACTAAAGCTGAATATATGGCAGCCGAATCTTGTTGTGCTCAAGTGCTCTATATGCAACATGTGTTAAACGATTATGGCTTTACTTTTTCATCCACACCTATTTTTTGTGATAATACAAGCACTATAAACTTAGCACATAATCCTATTTTACACAGCCGTGCAAAACATATTGAAATCTGTCATCATTTTTTAAGGGATCATATAGCTAAAAATAATGTATCCCTTCATCATGTTGATACGGAAGATCAATTGGCTGACATATTTACAAAACTGCTTCCATTAGATCAATTCAATAAAATAAGGAAGCAACTACTCATCACTCCCTTAGAGGATGTTTTCTTTGATATTTGTGCTTCTTGAAAATGGTTTTAATTGTGTTATTATTGGCTTCCAAATGGACATTTTTTCGAAAGATTTGATGGTTATTTTTTGCGGGATATCAAATAAAGGGGGAATTTTTCTATATTTTTACCGGATATCTTTTTGAAATGACAAAGGGGGAGAAATACATGTAAATCTTGTAAATCTTAAAATGGTAACTTTGAAAAACTCAATCAATGAGTTTCATAAATCTCTTGGCTTTACATTAAAGTTTCTATATTCCCTAAATAATTGGATCTTATGTTCCATACTTCTTTAAGAATAATAAGCACACATTTTATAAACAACAGAAACAAGTCACAAAGCATATCTCAGGTATGAAACTCAACTCATTTTAAAGACTAGTTGATTTATATTTTGGAAATGTTTGTCATCTTCAAAAAGGGGGAGATTGTTGGCTAAATGGACATAATTTAATCCCTTGTTTTGATAATGACAAACATTTCATTCTTGTCAATCTAACATGCTACTTGAGTGTTGCAGGAATAAGGTGGATGACAAAGATTTGGGAAATCTATATGCTTGAATTGTTGTTATTTCATGAATGTAATCAATTGTAAAACTTGTACAAATATATAATGTACAAGTACTTAGACATCATGTAAATCAAGCATTAGATCTTCCTTAGCCAATCACAACACTTATATAGGTCATCCCCTTCAATAGTGTCACGTATGCACACTCATACATGAACTTAAGACTTCATTTAAAACATTGAAACAGGGTCAATCTCGATTGACAAAATCCTCGATCGAGACACTCTCAGTCGACAAACTCTTCGACCGAGAAAGACCCAAGTAGTCGTTAGACACAGCAGACAAAGTAGTTGGGAGTTAGATTAGAATGTTATATATACTTGACTCCAGATAGTCCCTCGGTTGACAAAACTTCGACCGACTGGGATCTCAGTCGACAATTTCTCGACCGACAATGTCTCTGTCTGCACTTTTCTGAATTAATTAACTAGTTGTTGCAAAAGCAACTAAAGTGTACCTAACGGCTAGTTAAGCACTTAGAATCCCCTAGAAAGTGTCTTGAACATCCTTAAGCACTTGTAGGTCATTCCTATAAATAGGACATGCCTTAGGACACCTAAACTCACTCATATACACTTGTGCTATACTTGAGCTTATACTTGCAATTGGAAACCTGTTTTGAGCAATTAAGCAACACTAGCATTGTCTACTCACTTCCCTTGCTCTAAATTCATGTCCTATTGGCTAGCATCTCCTATCCATTAAACCTACACTTCAATACTCATTGGTTAGGAGATCTATACGCTTGATATAGGCAAATCAAGCCTTGTTCTTCAAAGTGGTAATTGTAATTTCCTTTTCCTTTCTTGTTCACTCTTATTGCTTGTACTCTCCTTGCTACTTCTAGGGTTGGAGGCTGCGGATCGGAGAGGGTTAATCTTCTTGGTGAAGAAGGAGGCTTTGGACTACTTCTAGAAGGCTGTTGCAACGGGAAGCTACTTCAAGGGGGAGCTTGAAGTTACTTCAAGAAGGCTGCTTCAAAGTTGGTGCAACTACTTCAAGGTGAAGGATGTCCAAAGGGTGTAGAAAGTATTGTAATTTTATGTAAATTCCTTGAGAGGTAATAAAATTTAATACTTTCAAAATCTCGGTTGGGTAAGCAACTGGGTAGTGGATTGACTACCTTAGTATTTACTAAGGTTGGAACCACTCTAAACACCTTGTCTCCTTCTTATTATTTCAATTGTGGTTGTTTGAGTTAAATTATATTAAAATTATCATAAAACCATATTCACCCCCCTCTAGTGGTTTTTCAAGCCCAACAAGGAGTATCAGGGACCCTGCCCTCTCCTTCTCTTACAAGGAACAATACAGGTGTGATGCCCTAGTTTTGACATGGAGAGAGAGCTACGTTGTAACATCCCTGACCTGGGTTAAGCCTTAACCCTAGATGTTTTTCTTAATAAAGTTAATCATATGCTTTCTCTTATTTCTTGAAAAGTAATTAAGGTTCAAGAGGAACTTATGTTTCAATTTTAGTCCTTTTTGAATAATGTTGAAATATTATTTTGCTTGTACTAGACTAAAGTGCAAATTACCAAAGTTGAGGGGTTAAATTGCAAATGTTACATGAAAAGATGATCCTCATGTGTTGAAGCATCATGAGAATGAAGATGATGCAGAGGTATGGCTTATGGTAGCCTGAGTACCAAGAAAGAGCTGATAAGGTAGTGTTTGTGCATTAAAACCTAGTTTTGGTGTAATGTGCAATTTACCCAAAACCTAGGGTTCAATATGCAAATTACCACTTCAAAATAGTCAATAATGTTTCTTGGCATCTTGTGGAGCAAATAAAATGAGAGGGGCATCTCATTTGTATCTCTTTGGAGGAGAGAGAATCTTCATATTAAAATAATCAAGATTTAAGCATAATTGGAACTTTGCTTCAATTTAATGCAAAAATAAATATATTAATTAAAGAACCCTTTAACCAAAAGGTGAGGGATTAGTTATAGGATAATTGACGACCATGTTCCTTGCAAAGGCACGAAAATATCCAAAGGAAGTGGATAACTCGCTCACATTATTATAAGAAAAAAAATATCCACTCACTTATGGATATTAGTATAATATGATTTAAGGTGCTTAATTTGCTATTCTTTAAATCATGGATAATTGAGAGGAATAATAGGAAAAGGAGATAGCCTTGTAACCAAGGAAGGTAAGGGGGAAAGAGGCAAGGAAATGGAGGAGATAATCCCTACTTTCTCTCTCCTAAAATGAATTTTTAATAAAATGCATATATGCTCCTTTATCCATGAGTTGAAAGGGTAATTTCGAAGCCCCTTTCACTTCTAGCTAGAAAAAATGACCAAGGGAGCTCGTAGAAATAGTAGGACGACCCCCAACCTGTTGGTAAGCTTCTTGACCTTCTTTCACCATGATTTCATGGTGGAAATAAAAAATAAATGATGGACTTCTTCTTTTCTCCATGGAATCTTCTATTCTAGCCATTTCTTTTCACTCAAAAGCTTGAGGACGAGCTTGGGATAGTTGAGAAAGATTCTTACACCATTAAATACGTAGGTCTTGGATCTTTGAAGCTCAATTGGAGGTGGGTTATATAACTTGAACCCTTATTCATTGCTGTTGAATTCAATTTCTCAATCAATTATGTTCAATTGCTCTTCTTGCAATTCCTTTGATTAATTGATGCAATTACCATGATAATGGCAGTAGTTTTCAATGGACTAAGGCTTGATGATGATGACATCATCATAAGCACACACCTCCACAAATATCTATTGCAAACGGTTTTAAGACCTTGGTCCAATCGGTTTCACCAAACTGTTTGGAGACCAAATAGTTTGCAAACCGTTTAGAGGTTTGGATCCTAAACCCTTTAGAAGGGTTGACCATTTGGATGCATTGACCGTTTGAGGTCAGGACCCTATTACATGTTGGATGATGATCTAATGGATCCAATTGATTGATTCTGGACAATCCTCCAATTGGAGACCCTAATCGGGTTAAGTGCTGAAAGTTCAATTAGTTGACTAACCCAAACGGTCTGAAGACCGTTTGGAGGTCACCCAAACGTTCTCAAGACTATTTGGAGGTCAACCAAGACCGTTTGGAGGTCTAGGGTTGAGTATGGTTGAGTAATTGAAGATTTAGAGATATCAAATCGAAAGGCAATCTATAGCTAATTTGATGATCAATCCAATGATCTAAACCCTAATTGGGATAAATAGTAAACCCTAGTTATGGGTAATTGAATGGAAATCTTAATTAGGATGAATAGAAAATCCTAATTGTGGATAATTGAATTTTAAACCCTAATTGAGGGTGATGCCATGTGAAACCCTAATTGAGGGTGATGCCATGTGAAACCCTATGCAATGGTATGATGAGGAGCCCTAAAACAGGGTAAAGGTATGTGAAACTCTAATCTTGAGTTATAATACATGAAGTCCTAATCTTGGGCAATAGGATGAAAAACCAGAACCCTAATAATAAACTACGGGGTAAAGCCTTATAAAGGTGAAATATCTCAAATTGTTAATTATAGGAAACCTTATAGTAAGCAATGCCTTAACCTGAAATGAATCCATATCATTGAAGATAGTTGGACCATTCTTGTGTATGACCTATGTACTTTATGGAAAAAGTGATAGGTTAGTGCATGAGAGCATTAAGATGGGAAATACCTTAATCTAAGATATGTTGATAACTCAAGTAAGTTGGAAGTGATGAGGAAAGTGATACATCAAGGTATGATAGATATCACTTTTAGCATTCCAAGGTTGATATACATTAATGCACCTCAAATCCAATATACTTGGACAACAAACACATGAAGTGTGTTATGTAAATTGTTACAATGAAATGTAATGAGTTTGATATACTTTGATAAGTATAGGCTAATTGTGACGTCCCCGGATTTTCTAAAATGTAATCTGATGTGTGACATCCAAATTGAAACCCTCACCTCAGTGAGAATTCCAATTTAAACACCCCACACTAGGATAAGAAGAAGAAAATAGAGGGAGTCAGAAGGAACGTACATCAGTAGCACTTGCACATGAACAATAATAAAACCACAAAACATGTTCACCATTCAAAATATAATTACAACATGAATTATTACAACATTTGATATTATATATTGAACAACAAACTATAACATATACATGTACTACATCTAAACAACATGATCTTAAGACAACAGGTCCACCTGTACATCAGCTCGCTATACAACTCTCAACTACCCTGGATCTTCAAGAGCATAACCATAACCTATACAAAAGATTACATGCGGTACACGTCAACACAATATTCAAGAATATTGTACTGAGTACGCCTACATGTCTTTTATATACCTCTCATCATATCTTGGCAATAAGATAAAACTAATACTTGGCAGTAACAGAAGAAATATAAGAAAATCATATACTTGCACAAAGATGTCCATCAACAAAAGAGAACACATATTTTAAGAATATTTTTCATTATATCATCCATGCATTTACTACCTGAGAGTTGAATGCATTAAAGCCTTTATGATCTACTACCGAAGAGTTGGATCATTTCACAATGTGATATACTACCAAAGAGTTGGATCACTTCGAAGTACTTTACTACCAAAGAGTTGAAGTACTTGTTTTCCAACACTTTACTACCAAAGAGTTGAAGTGCTTAGATATAATGGAACATATATATTATATTTCATGTGTTCATAGCAATAAGTATGAAAAATCATACAACATATCATACAAGAACAGTCATTTCATCCAATATCATATGCCAAGTATTTTACTACACATATAACACAAGCATATTGTATAACAAGACAAGTAAGAGGTAATGGCGTACCTTCCAAAGAGATATCCTAATCACATATATCCATGCCATCTATATCTTTGTTAAACCTGATTAAGATAAGATCATGTATTATCATCAGGTTCTCATCATCATAGCCCTAGTTATATCCATTTTAGGGTTTACCTTATCTCCTTAGTATATTTCCATATCACTTGCATTCTTATCCTATATTTATCTTACTGATGTCATATTCCAGATTATAGTTAATCAACTGGATATACTCATGTGTCACATTATTATGTGAACATACTTAACATTATGTCACTTTCATTAACCATAAGTTACATGTATTACTCAAATTAGGGTTTATATCACATTAAGAGCAAACATCATCGTATAACATGGATTATGGGTATCATCCTGATCTCATATTCAACTATGAGGTTCCAGATACTGATATGAGCTTACTCTATAAATTTCATCATTTATTGAGCATGTATGCATTAATTGCATTATCTTTAGTGTTAATAGCCCTAATTAGCCATATTAATCAAATTACATGATTTCATACATCAACATGACCATAACTGACATCATATGCATTCTAAACATGATTATAGACTTAGTGTCATATTCTCATAATTTTAGATCTTCATTTATTATTTATTAGACATGAACAGACTATTTCACATCTTACATGATATCACTGATATTTGTGCATCAAAAGTCATATATTATCATTCTACTATGTGCTACACATTTTTCTAAACATTTGGATATCTTACTTGTATTTTTTGGACATTGGAGCTATTTTCTATGTATTATAGAAGTTCTGGGAATATTACCTTTTTATGGCCAATAGGCCGCTGCCACGTGGCCACTTCGAGTTGCGGCTCCTTTGCTTGGCCTGCTGTGAGCTGGGTGGTTTACGACTCATGTCTTCTAGGCTTGGGGCCGGCCTATGTTGTGAACTCGGGTCATCCTTTTCTTCTCTCATGCTATTCCTCACGAGTCATCGGGGCGAGTTCGCGTCCTCAGTTCCCTTTGTCGCTGACCGCCGCTGCTTGGCTGAAATGCCGACGAGAAGTCGATCGTCCTACTATGCTCTATGAGCAACAGCGGCTCCTCCTTGACAAGCCCTTTTGGACCATATAAAGGGAGCTTGAAGCCTCCCCATCGCCCTCCTAAGGTTTGCACCTTTGCGATGCAACCACCCCAGCTTCGCTGCAGCTGCGAGTCCCATCTGTCTGATGCCGCCGCCGCCAACGGAAGACCTCCTTCGCCTAGACACTATTCTGTGATTCCTCAATAACGTTGCTCTACCTCCTGTCTTGCATCTCCACACCCTTGCAATCCATGAGTCCGTGGGACTCCGCTTCATGGCTGCCACCTGCCTGTTCTCTAGTCGGCACTGCAGGTGCCTCCTCTGGCTTCACAACAGCAACGTGCATCTCAGATCTCCATCTAGGTTGGCTTGCGGCTATGGATTGATGTTGGAGGTTCCTCCTCTATGTACAAGTTCAGATGTCGCTTCCTCTTGGTCTCCATCTTTGCGGGCTTGCCGCCGGCCGTGGTCCGCTCAGGGCGCCACTGCTCAAGAATGGTCTCCGGCGAGCCACTACTGCCTGTTCTCCTCTCTCGCGTGAGAGACAGGGAAGCCGATGCTTTGGGATCTACTCCGGCATGAGAGCAGTGGCCAGATGCTTCCACTGCGTGCTTCTGTGTCCTCCCCTTCTCTGTGAGGTCGCCAGCACCAGTCACTTCCATGGATGGGGAAGCTTCGACTACCTTCGTCACGTCCGCGAGCATGGTGGCTTGATGCTAGAGTCTCCCTTTTCTCACGATCTCATCTTGACGGACCTGTGCTCCCGTCTAATCCAGTATGAGATGCAATTCTGGCCGCCACCGTCTCCTCAGGCTTGACGTTACCCTTACATTCCAGTAGTTTCTTTAGAGCTCCAACTCCATGGATGTTCCATCTCCAAACGCTACCACGATGGTGGATTTGGGGTTTCACTCCTCCAACCCGTCCTATCTATGCTAAGGGGAGATGAGAAGGATATTTACTCCCACATGTCTCGAGTGGGGGAGGAAGTGTGGGGGAAGGGAAGTGTAACTTCCTCAGTCCTCACCCTCTATCCTGAAGTGAGCAATTGTAGGGAGGCCACGATCAAGTCAAAGCCAACTGCTGGGTTCCCGCAAACCCATGACCCACGATGCACTATCTTGGTAGTGTGGGAGCTTGATGTACCAGAATGAAGGGTTCCTACTTGGTCAATCCACATCACAATCCAGTGGAGCGAGTGGTCGGGGCTGTTATCAAACTTAGAGCTAAGAACAATTATTTCTATCATGCCTAAATATATGTACATTAATATATCATTTCCACACCTCAATATCTCCTATTAGGATCATTAAAAAATTCACTAGTTTGGGTTATAGCTTCCTCAACAGTTCATGTATTTTACATTTGATTTGGATACCAAAAAGCAACTATTATCATGCCAATTAAAAATCACGTTGAAACCCAAAAGTTCACTCCATCACATCCTACACATCTTAATAGAAATTTCATCCTCGAAATTTAGCAAAAACCCAGTCCTTCACAGTAATATACCTTGAGAATGGGGTTAAGCCAAACTAATGAGTATGATGTAATCATACCATGATAAGGATGAGAAATGAACTCATGACTTGTATTGATAATCATTTAATGATAAATTTTAAGAGTAATAAACATGATTGAATACTCAAGATGCTAATGGATGCTCCTAGAGGTGTGGATCAATATATTAGGGTTTATTTGATAAATATGAAATCCTAATTAATGTGAGATGGGGAAACTCTAACCCTAAATTGGGTAACGGGGCATGAGAAACCCTAATGTGACGTGAATAGTAAGCCCTAACCCTATTGAGGGAATAGTGGTGTTACTATTGTATTACATGAGGTAATATGTTATTGTTTCCTAGTGAGAGGTGACAAGCTGTTTAATGGCCTTGTGAGCCATATGGTTAGATGTTTCCTAGTGAAAGGTGACAAGATGCGTTATGGGCCTGATGAGCCATGACAACAATTGTGGCATAGTGAGAGACACCAAGATGATTATAAAAGTTTATTGTACGAAATGATAATAATAAACCTAATAAAAAGGAACAATTTTATTTAATAAGGAATGTGAACAGCTATGAAGGCTAACCTCAAGGTTAAAAGCCTAAGGAAGGATGTGATGATTATTGATGGGTCAAAGGAATTTATATTCCATGATTTATGTAATCAGGTTTGGTTAAAGTCCAATACCTGGCAGAGGTGTAATGCCTGTAATTAGGTTTGGTTAAAGTCCAATACCTGGCAGAGGTGTAATGCCTGTAATCAGGTTTGGTTAAAGTCCAATACCTGGCAGAGGTGTAATGCCTGTAATCAGGATTGGTTAGAGTCCAATGCCTGGCGGTGTAATCAGGATTGGTTAGAGTCCAATATCTGGAGGTGTAATTAGGATTGGTTAGAGTCTAATGCCTGGCAGTGTAATCAGGATTGGTTAGAGACCAATGCCTGGCGGTGTAATCGAGATTGGTTAGAGTCTAATGCCTGACTGTGTAATCAGAATTGGTTAGAGTCCAATGCCTGGCAGTGTAATCAGGATTGGTTAGAGTCTAATGCCTGGCTGTGTAATCAGGATTGGTTAGAGTCCAATGCCTGGATGTGAAATCAGGATTGGTAATGTCCAATGCTTGGTGGTGTAATTAGGTTTGGAAGAGTCCAATACCTGGAAGAGGCTCAATGCCTGTAATGATGATACATGATTGGTAATAACTCAATGCATGTAACAATGACACATGATCGATAATCACCTAATGCCTGTAATGATGACACAAGATTGGTAATAACCCAATGCTTGTAATGATGACACAGGATTGGTAATAACCCAATGCCTGTAATGATGACATAGGATTGGTAATAACCCAATGCATGTAATGATGACGCAGGATTGACAATAACTCAATGCCTATATTAATAATATATGAGTACATGGTAGATATGATCCCATATCTATTTAGTAGATTGGCTAAGGCTAATAGATTGAAATAAGAATGTCTCATGGGTGACATATCAAGATAATGAGTATCACAAGAGAAGTTTGACATGATGGTATAATATGATGGATAAATGATATACATGTTCTTCCTATTCCTGGTTAAGAGAATAGATGATCTACTGCATTATCATAAATAGTTGCAATGCTTTAAAAGTTGAGAATGCTTTAAACTACTTATCCTCTGCCCAGTTTTATATCATTAAACTACAATAATAATGTTTTTGGAGGATAGTTATATCTCTCGCTGGAGCAATTACAATTGTCTCACTCCCGTGGGATCCAACATTTTTAGGTGGACAAGAACGAAGGAGACTGAGAATATCTTATAGAGGAAGAACTTCAGCAGCAGCAGGGACAACAGTGACAACTCATGTTGAGTATACTGTCTATCGTGTCTTGTAGATAGAAGTCCTATGTGTCGTCTCTGTACTCTCAGTTCCTCAGAGTTAATAGTTAGTGCTTTTATTGAATCACCATGAGATTTGTCTTGAAGCCTCGAGGTTCTTATGCTGTTTGTGTTTAGCTTTTAACAAGGTAGTTGATGTTGTAACCTGAGAAGAGATGGTACACGATATGTACTTATGAACCATGATGTAAATGTAATACATTGGTTCTTGTTGAAAGAGTTTTCCTATGAATGGATCTCTTTGAAAAAGGTTTTAATTTTTAGTGATTTTTGTTAATCCGTTGCGAATGATACGCTTCCGCATTAGTTAATCTTGTTTTTGTGAGTTGGATGCCACAATTTAGTGGTATCAGAGCTCTAGGTTCGCTGAGTCTACAGAGACATAGGACTAAGGTATCAAGTCTATTCTAAGTGTACCTCAATGTATCTTATAGTGCCTTCTGCTTATGCAGAAGAGGATATATAACTCCAAGATGTCTGGAGAACATGAGGAACATGTTGCTGAGAGCAATGTAGTTGCACCAGTGGGAGGTGCAAGGGATCAGTCAAGGGACGAACCAGTGCCTGAAAATCCCCATGTTGATGAAGTCATGAGATGAAACCCAGATGTTCATAATCTTTTTGGGCAACTCATGACCACACTGAAGTATATGGCATACCAGATGCCAACACCAGTACCTAGGGCACCAGTTTCCAATGAGGGATATGGGTTTGGTAAGACCTTTGAACGACTATGTCATGTAGGAGCCATAGAATATCCAGGGACATCTGACCCAGCAGATGCTGATCTCTGGCTCACTTCATTAGAAAAGGCTTTTAAGATCCTTAGTATCCTAGATGCTGATAAAGTTAAACATGTTGTGTACCTTTTGAAGGGTAGTGTTGGACATTGGTGGGCTATAGAAGAAATAAAAAGTTATGATGAAGAGGTTGGATGGGAGGAATTTCGTCGAGAATTCGTCAATAAGTATTTTCCAAGGACTTATTTAGATGAAAAGATCTCATAGTTTGAGAAGATTCGACAAGGAGCCATGTCAATAAGTGAATATGAGGTTATATTCATGGACCTTTTATGATTTTGTCCTCAGATGGCTGCTACTACGGAGGAAAAGATTTGACATTTTGAGAGAGGATTGAATACTGAGATATCTATTCCGGAATCTTCCCTAGAAAGTAGAGAGAGGTTTGCCACATTTGTGGAGTCAATTCGAAGGATAGAAGGGTCTATGATAAAGAAGCATGAGACAGACCTTAAAAGGAAGTCTAAACAGTCATAGGAACAAGGAATTGTTGTTACTAAACAATCAAAGATTTCAGTAGTATCGACTCAACCACAATATAGTGCACCCAAGCAACAGTCACCTAAAAGGCTTCGAGCTTGTTATAGATGTGGACAGAGAGGACATATGAGGGGGCAATGTCCAAATAGAAAGTGATGTGGTGACCTAACAAACAAGACACTAGATAACTTGTAAGAGGTAGACATGTTAAGATAAAACTTTCTATTTTGAAATATCCTCTACTCTCTATTATATGAAAGGCAATGTTGTTTTGTTCATTTGTATATAAATAATCCTTTAAGGATATGAGGAAGAGATAAGTAGGATGAAAACTTGTGTTCAGTTTAAAATTCTTTTATATGTTTTGAAATTTCTCTTTCATCATTAAGGAAGGGAAGAGATGAAAAAGGAACTCGGAGAAAATCTGAGATATTAAGTATATCAAATTTAAAGAGATGAAAACATAAAATAAAATAAATGCATACTACCTAATTTCAGTTCTTGAATACCCTGGCCAGGTATTCATTTATTGAAGAAAAGGTAAATATGACATACCTAGATTGTTATCTTTCTGATTACTCTGATCAAGTAATCATTCTGAAACAATCCAAAGAAGCCTAATCAAGAAGGAGATGTGGCATGGATATTTCTACCACATTCTAATTGATATACGAAGGAATTTGATTTAATTATAAATCAACTTATAAACAAAAATGAAGATGAGGATATGATGTGTTATTAACACATGTGTTAGATACCAAGGGAAGGAATTCCAGTATCTGAGAAATATCAGGCTATTTTATGATGGTCACATGGAATGGTTAATTGTGGAATCAGTCCAATTACCTAATATAGTATGGACATCATATGTTAGGGGTTTATGCCTTGCATAAACATAACATTGATGAGAATGAACTATTTGAAGGAATAATTGTAAAATTATTGCAAGAAAAGTTTATCAAATTAAATTAACAAATAGCCTCTATCTAAATAAGAAAATTCAAAATTAACTCCAAAGTCAATAACGAAAGGACAGTGGAGTATGTGTCCTATGTGTTTGATTCTATGAGAATTTTATGTGGAAGAACTTTGTATTGATCAAAGTTCTATGGTGTCTCCATAACAATGATATGTTATGTGGAGACTTCATGATATAACAAATGGATAATATATGTCTCCTTTTATCGGGGATTTCAGGGACGAAATCCTTGTTAGGGGTTTATGATTTGTAACATCCCTGACCTGGGTTAAGCCTTAACCCTAGATGTTTTGTGTAATGACCCACACTTTTGAGTGTCTAAAAGACCTTAAAGTCGCAGATCGTTAATCATAACTTCCAGGATCAGATTCATGAAATAATACAAAATAGCAAACAATTTTCATTAATGAACAAATATTTACATGTTTACATGAAAAGCTCCTCTAAGGAGTTACATAACTTTTAAATAGAATTACGTTGTACATGTGTGAAGATAAACCATTAATACTAAACCTTCATGATTAAACTGTAGTGTCTTCAACATCTTTATCTGTACCCTCATGTCCACGAATCAAGTATATCTGATATCTAAAATGCCGACAAACAAAAACACGATCAGTATATTGCTTTACTGGTATGTGGGTTCAAACAATAATCGCAAGTACAGATATAAGCAAACATATTTATCTTGCATGTAAGAATATAAACTTATTTTCATATTCTAACCCATATCTGATCAACTACCTCAGGTGTAATCACTGTCCCTCCGGGGCTCGTGTGCATTACCCTTAAGATCAGTCTAACCCAGGGTTCAGAATGTTATCATTTACTTTGCATGATGCTCATATGTACTTTATAATTTGCAAGAACTAAATAAACAAGCAAGTAGTTTATTTGTCGTTCAATCTCATCGAGAAACATCGGCAATCTCGGAATTCGATACAGGTATTCATAAGCGTAACCATGTACCTTATGCCATCACAGAAACCATGCAGAACATCTTATGTACTTTAGGAATGCAATCCAAAAATCCAGTCAACCAAAGCACGAAATCAACAAGTATCTGAAACAAAGCATACTACGTGTGTGTCACCATGTATTCACATTACAATATTTACATCTAGATTCGCTCCTAAACTAGGGTTTAGGGCTATCTCGTGTTTGGAACTGGGATTAGGGATACCAACCCTAATTCTATCATATCATGGTTTCTAAGATTACAAATCTAGTTATGCATATTAGGTGAAACCCTAATCATCAACTTAAACATATTAATCTATTCATGACATCTATATTACATAACCAGCATTAGCTCATAGCAAGATGTCAACATTAGTTTTAAAACCCTAAAACAACATGTATAAGGTTATTAATCTAGAATCACCCATTATTCATCATTAACCAGGATTTCTTCATTATACATGTTTAGGTCAGGTACTAACCTAACATGAACGATCATATACAATTAAGCATCAGATTAAGACAAATATGGGTTTTCCTTTACATTAAACACATCTAAACATGTATTGTAGTTACTTTTCGAACAGGAAGCATAATAAGGTTCTAAAACTATTTTATTTAGATTTCTATCATTTTTCTGAGAAAAATGATATATAGTTTTGCTATATTTGGAGTTACCATTAATTAGCTAGATTAATTGCAAGATAGGTATAAACTGACCAATCTCGTGATGCCACGTTAGCAGAAAAGGAATTACCTTTGATTAATCTAGCTCATCTCCTGATTAGGTGGAAATAGACTTTTCCGCCCTTCAAAATTGAACACGAGGCTGGGGGTAAAAGAGTCTTTTGACTCTATTTCATCTTCTACGATGTGCATAACGCTTCCTGGCCTGGCGCTCACGCCCGAAGGCCGTCTACAGAGCGCAACTCTGCGCCAGCACTACCGGAGGTGGCCCGACGGTGCCCTTCCTTCCTTACACATCAACTCTGACTACGTGCTAACCACCCACCAGTATAGCAACCAGTCCAGGGCTCATTTCCTGCCCTCACCTCCATGAGCGCCGAGATGCCGTGGCGCCTCGTCAGGCCCTTTCCGGACCCAACCTTCGCCCTGGAAGTGGTCCTCCATGGCCTCAGTAGGGTTTTTGGTTCGTGCTGTCCTCCCTCTCTGTCACGTTGCAGCCTCCACACACAGACACGGACACAGCCGCCGCTCAGTTTCAGGTTGCGAGAATGCTGATCTACGTTGTCGTGCGCTGGAGGGTGATCATCCTCCTGCTCTCCCATCACTACGACTCTGCATGAGGTTGTGGCTGGGAGATTCCTGATGAGGCTGGCTGCGCTCCACGTCGACTGATGGTGGCAAACACCCTCCGGCGCTCCTCCTGTGGTGACACCACTCCGGTTGTTTCCCAGCGAGCCGACACCGAGAAACCTTACAGGTTTCTAGACTAGCGACAACACGCGTCTTGGAGGGAGGAGGCCTAGACCAACCCCCCGTCTCAGCCTGGTCTTCACCAAGAATTGGCCTGACCTGCAGGATGATGGACGCACGTATTGCAAGAAGAAAGTCTGCGCTTCTCCCTCATAGGTCCACGGGATCCGAGACCCTATTCTATGGTGGAAGCAGCACCCCACCCTATATATATATAGGTTAGGTGGTCTCTTAGGGTTACAAGGAAGATGGTGAAGAAGGTGGCGGCATGCCTGGATTTGCTCCTTCTTTGAAACGCAGGGTAGGGCAGCACTTATATAGGAAGTACAAGTCTCCTTCCCAAAGGTAGATGGACTCCTTTCCTAACGAGAGTCCACGTGGGTCATGACTTACTAATGGTAAGGTACTAAATATAAAACATACACCTTTGCACAACCCTTCTTTCCTTTATCTTTCTTTTAAGCATTAAAAGATTCCCTTTTCTATTCACAATTATCTCCAATTACACGAATAGGGAGAATCCAAGGCATATCTATATTTATCTCAACTTTCTTTTACTTTTCTTTTAAACCATGTTTCCTATTTCCTTTAGGGAACTAACGTATTGTTCCTTTATTTGACTTCCTTGAAAAAGGTGGATAATCTTTTAAATTAATCATCTAGTCCACCTATTATCTTGGATTATCCTAGAAATCCTCTCATTATCTTAACTTGTAATTATCCTTCAACATACCAAAAAGGCAACCCAAGGTAACGCTATTTGGTATCCCAACCATTGTGTTTCCAATAATGGAAAGATAAGTATTCTTTTAATTATATAACACATTATTATCTTTATTCTCCTTTGGAAAACATTTATCAATATCAAAAGTCATTACTATTTATTAATTCATGAATTCCTTTTATCTATTTGTCTTGTGCTACGAGCACTTCTGTGACAAAGGTAATTAACATTACTATTCCACCAATAAAATCATTGAGGAATTATCAAATTAATTCATGCATCATATTTTATAGTTTAGTTTTTACCAAAATTTGAGGATATTTTATTCACCCCTCCTTAAAAGGAATTTTGTCCTCAAAATTCACACCCAAAAGAAAAAGGTGAATTATAACTCATCTTAGTTTCAAGTCTTAGGGTTAGCACCCTACTTAGACATCTTTACATATGTTATTATGCTAATTCCACACATTAAGACTAAGATTGGTACTTGAATTCAATTCAATGTATATCTACATCTTTAGTATACACATCTTATCATCACTTGATGATTCCATTCTTATTGGTGATTTCATTATTACTTGGTGATTTCTCTTTTCACCTAGGTTTCCAACCTATTATTCATTATTTGCACACAAGGGTGAGGTAACGCCTCGAACCCTAGATCATGTCATTACACATTAAATGTAGGATATTTATCCTTATTATCTCAATTTTAAGAATAACGTGTGTCTATCCAATCTCCCTGAATCATAATGAAATGAAATAAGCATTTGGCTGCAGCCCAAACACAAAGTTCAATCCATTCCAAGAGCGGAGATAGTACATCCACACATTTCCTTGCAATTTCACATATTAAGTTGAATCATACTCTATATGACTCTAAACTTTCTTTCTCTTAATTTTATAGCATTCTTTATCTCATGAAGACAAGTGTCCCTTTTCTTACTCTTAATCTTGGGAACAACTTCTCTCAAGTTTTCATGACTTCTTTTATTTTAACATCTCATGTATCATTATGAGCCTTAGACAAATCCTCACGGTCTCTACGGGTATAGGTACTTTTGGAGTGATCTCATCCTTATGCATCAAGGGAGTGTCTTTACATTCACCTTATTGGGCCACATGAAAATCAAGTAGGTGGCCAACCTCCTGAGACATGGGCCTAGGGCAAACCAACTGTTACCTCCCAACCACTTGGTCATGTGCATTCAAGATTTATCAACTCCCAACCCATCGGTCCTATGTACCTCTAATACACCCTACTTGACCCTAGGATTGCATTAGGACTCTACCCTCCCTAAGGGTTTCTTTTGAGATGTCACATCTTTTAAGCACATTATTCGCTTATTTAATTCTTTAACCAGAATTGCCTTCATATCTCTCTTTTGAGTACACATAATGCAGTGTCGTCCCATCATTGGGCTTGGGTCACCTTCCCTCCAGGGCTTGGTGCCATGTCGGTCTTCCCTCCTGGGCTTGACCTCTGTGATCTTCCTCTCTAGGGGCTTGATCCTAAACAACTGAATTGTGGACTTAGGCCACCTTCCCTCTTGGGCTTGGTGCCTTCCTAGTCTTCCCTCTTGGGCTTGACCATTTCATGACCTTCCCTCCTAGGCTTGGTCATCCACTTAGGCCACCTTCCCTCCTAGGCTTGGTGCCTTACTGGTCTTCCCTCCTGGGCTTGACCAGTTGTGTCACTCAGAGTTGGCATCCTTGGGTTCAAAGAATTTAAGTGCTTTTCATTTTTTTTTAATCTTTAACTCTTCACTCTTCTAGGTGAGGATTAAGGTTATCTCAATATTTAAATATGTTTATTCACTTACCTTTTAAGGGAAAGTCCTAGCCTAGGGTGCCTTCTTGGATCATAGGAGGGGGTTAGGCTCTCTAGCCACAACCTGATCCCAAGATCTAGGTTTTACCTCCCTCATAGGTCATCTTCCCACTCTTGGGTTGACCCACCCCAGGTTGGCACACTAACCCTAAAGGTTTCATGGATATCTTCTTTTCTTTTATGCCTAACATTTTTTTTTCTTTATTTTTATTAGGCATAACTTTTATCATCAACCCATGTTTACTCAATCTCTGGAATACCCCCTCATGGTCTCTGTTCATTCAATGAACTTGGGTCACCTTCCCTCCAGGGCTTGGTGCTACCTCGACCTTCCCCTCCAGGGGCTTGGTCACCATCATCAAACTTCTAGAGACAACATGAGGAGTTTGAGCAAGTTATATTCCAACTTTTCATTTTCTTAAGTGTACATCTATTGGGTTTTTATATTTCTTAAGACTTATCACATAAGTTTTATGCTCCTCATGCCCACATGCATGAAAGACTGGGTTACCTAAACCATCCCTTATCTTTCTTATTCATGATTTTAAGTTTCACATGGGCAGTGTCCCATACCACCACACCATGTTGATTACCAATTTTAAGTTTCACATGGGTAGTGTCCCATAGCACCACACCATGTTGATTACCAATTTTAAGTTTCACATCGGTAGTGTCCCATACCACCACACCATGTTGATTATCAATTTTAAGTTTCACATTTTACTTCTCTTATTAATATTTTCTTTTCAAATATTTTTAAGAAAGAGATGAGAAGTAGATGAAAAGTGAGATGAGAAACCTAAAAGACACATTAAGCTTTACTAATTTTTCTCTTAAATTTTCTAAGGTTGATTTGAAATTATAAACTATTAAGTATTAGTTGATGAATCTGTGCCCTGATACCAAATGTAATGACCCACACTTTTGAGTGTCTAAAAGACCTTAAAGTCGCAGATCGTTAATCATAACTTCCAGGATCAGATTCATGAAATAATACAAAATAGTAAACAATTTCCATTAATGAACAAATATTTACATGTTCACATGAAAAGCTCCTCTAAGGAGTTACATAACTTTTAAACAGAATTACCTTTTACATGTGTGAAGATAAACCATTAATACTAAACCTTCATGATTAAACCGTAGTGTCTTCAACATCTCTATATGTACCCTCATGTCCACGAATCAAGTATATCTGATACCTAAAACGCCGACAAACAAAAACACGATCAGTATATTTCTATACTGGTACGTGGGTTCAAACAATAATCACAAGTACAGATATAAGCAAACATATTTATCTTGCATGTAAGAATATAAACTTATTTTCATATTCTAACCCATATCTGATCAACTACCTCAGGTGTAATCACTGTCCCTGCGGGGCTCGTGTGCATTACCCTTAAGATCAGTCTAACCCAGGGTTCAGAATGTTATCATTTACTTTACATGATACTCATATGTACTTTATAATTTGCAAGAACTAAATAAATAAGCAAGTAGTTTATTTGTCGTTCAATCTCATCGAGAAACATCGGCAATCTCGGAATTCGATACATGTATTCATAAGCGTAACCACGTACCTTATGCCATCGCAGAAACCATGTAGAACATCTTATGTACTTTAGGAATGCAATCCAAACATCCAATCAACCAAAGCACGAAATCAACAAGTATCTGAAACAAAGCATACTACGTGTGTGTCACCATGTATTCACATTACAATATTTACATCTAGATTCGCTCCTAAACTAGGGTTTAGGGCTATCTCGTGTTTGGAACTGGGATTAGGGATACCAACCCTAATTCTATCATATCATGGTTTCTAAGATTACAAATCCAATTATGCATATTAGGTGAAACCCTAATCGTCAACTTAAACATATTAAGCTATTCATGACATCTATATTACATAACCAGCATTAGCTCATAGCAAGATGTCAACATTATGTTTAAAACCCTAAAATAGCATGTATAAGGTTATTAATCTAGAATCACCCATTATTCATCATTAACCAGGATTTCTTCATTATACATGTTTAGGTCAGGTACTAACCTAACATGAACGATCATATACAATTAAGCATCATATTAAGACAAATATGGGTTTTCCTTTACATTAAACACATCTAAACATGTATTGTAGATACTTTTCGAACAGGAAGCATAATCAGGTTCTAAAACTATTTTATTTAGATTTCTATCATTTTTCTGAGAGAAATGATATATAGTTTTGCTATATTTGGAGTTACCATTAATTAGCTAGATTAATTGCAAGATAGGTATAAACTGACCAATCTCGTGATGCCACGTTAGTAGAAAAGGAATTACCTTTGATTAATCTAGCTCGGCTCCTGATTAGGTGGAAATAGACTTTTCCGCCCTTCAAACTTGAGCATGAGGCTGGGGGTAAAAGAGTCTTTTGACTCTATTTCATCTTCTACGATGTGCATAACACTTCCTGGCCTGGCGCTCACACCCGACGGCCGTCTGCAGAGCGTAACTCTGCGCCAGCACTGCCGGAGGTGGCCCGGCGGTGCCCTTCCTTCCTTACACATCAACTCCGACTACGTGCTCACCGCCCACCAGTATAGCAACCAGTCCAGGGCTCATTTCCTGCCCTCACCTCCATGAGCATCGAGATGTCGTGGCGCCTCGTCAGGCCCTTGTCGGCCCCTACCTTTGCCCTGGAAGTGGTCCTCCATGGCCTTAGTAGGGTTTTTGGTTCATGTTGTCCTCCCTCTCTGTCACGTTGCAGCCTCCACACACACAGACGCAGACACAACCGCCGCTCAGTTTCAGGTTGCGAGAATGCTGATCTACGTTGTCGTGGGCTGGAGGGTGATCATCCTCGTGCTCTCCCACCACTACGACTCTGCCTGAGGTTGTGGCTGGGAGATTCCTGATGAGGCTGGCTGCGCTCTAGGTCTACTGATGGTGGCAAACACCCTCCGGCGCTCCTCCAGTGGTGACACCACTCTAGTTGTTTCCCAGCGAGCCGACACTGAGAAACCTTACAGGTTTCTGGACTAGCGGCAACGCGCGTCTTGGAGGGAGGAGGCCTAGACCAACCCATCATCTCAGCCTGGTCTTCACCAAGAATTGGCCTGACCTGCAGGATGATGGACGCACGTATTACAAGCAGAAAGTCTGCGCTTCTCCCTCATAGTTCCACGGGATCCGAGACCCTATTCTGTGGTGGAAGCAGCACCCCACCCTATATATATATATATAGGTTAGGTGGTCTCTTAGGGTTACAAGGAAGATGGTGAAGAAGGTGGCGGCATGCCTGGCTTTGCTCCTTCTTTGAAACGCAGGGTAGGGCAGCACTTATATAGGAAGTACGAGTCTCCTTCCTAACGAGAGTCCACGTGGGTCATGACTTACTAATGGTAAGGTACTAAATATAAAACATACACCTTTGCACAACCCTTCTTTCCTTTATCTTTCTTTTAAGCATTAAAAGATTCCCTTTTCTATTCACAATTATCTCCAATTACACGAATAGGGAGAATCCAAGGCATATCTATATTTATCTCAACTTTCTTTTACTTTTCTTTTAAACCATGTTTCCTATTTCCTTTAGGGAACTAACGTATTGTTCCTTTATTTGACTTCCATGAAAAAGGTGGATAATCTTTTAAATTAATCATCTAGTCCACCTATTATCTTGGATTATCCTAGAAATCCTCTCATTATCTTAACTTGTAATTATCCTTCAACATACCAAAAAGGCAACCCAAGGTAACACTATTTGGTATCCCAACCATTGTGTTTCCAATAATGGAAAGATAAGTATTATTTTAATTATCTAACACATTATTAACTTTATTCTCCTTTGGAAAACATTTATCAATATCAAAAGTCATTACTATTTATTAATTCATGAATTCCTTTTATCTATTTTTCTTGTGCTACGAGCACTTCTGCGACAAAGGTAATTAACATTACTATTCCAGCAATAAAATCATTGAGGAATTATCAAATTAATTCATGCATCATATTTTATAGTTTAGTTTTTACCAAAATTTGAGGATATTACATTTTTCTTAATAAAGTTAATCATATGCTTTCACTTATTTCTTGAATAGTAATTAAGGTTCAAGATGAACTTATGTTTCAATTTTAGTCCTATTCGAATAATGTTGAAACATTGTTTTGCTTGTAATTGGACTAAAGTGCAAATTACCCAAGTTGAGGGGTTAAATTGCAAATTTTACATGATAAGATATTCCTCATGTGGTGAAGCATAATGAGAATGAAGATGATGCAAAGGTATGGCTTATGGTAGCCTGAGTACCAAGAAAGAGTTGATAAAGCAATGTATGTGCATTAAAACCTAGTTTTGGTTTAATGTGCAATTAACCCAAAACCTAGGGTTCCTTATGAAAATTACCACTTCAAAATAGTCCCTAATGTTTCTTGGCATCTTGTGGAGAAAAGAAAACGAGAGGGGCATCTCATTTGTATCTCTTTGGAGGAGAGAGAATCTTGATATTAAAATAATAAAGATTTCAGCATAATTGGAACTTTGCTTCAATTTAATGCAAAAATAAATATATTAATTAAAGAACCCTTTAACCAAAAGGTGAGGGATGAGTTTGCAGTAGAATGTACGACCATGTTCCTTGCAAAGGCATGAAAATATCCAAAGGAAGTGGATAACTCACTCACATTATTATAAGAAAAAGAAATATCCACTCACTTATGGATATTAGTATAATATGATTTAAGGTGCTTAATTTGTGACACGTTTTTACTGTACGTATAATGCAAGTGCATGCGTCAATGTAGTATAGGCCCTTGTGAGGCCCGAGTCAAACTTAGGGACACTAAATTATCGGTAGACTACTACTAACTACTCGCAATCAGCTAGACCAATAAAAAGGTTATGAGAGTTGTTGTGAAATAAAAGAGAATAAAATAAAACAAAGCAATCGATTAAGTGTTTAGTTTAATCAATTCAAGTGGAGATCTTTAGGATTGTGGTTTCACCACGGGTTTTCATTGTATGAATTTCCATATAGTTACTAAGGTTCATCTCTCAATCTGGGTAGTGGCCTGTAGCCAGAATTGTCCACTGTCGTGGTATAATTCACTACCTAAGTCTAGGTCGGTTCCACCGTTGTAGTAACCTATACCCTAAATTAGGCGCATTAGAATCGACCTCTAGGTTTCCACCATTAACCGTACATCACCTTGTTCAAGGGATTTGTTAATTAATGTGAATTTCGTCTCTTTTCAACCGTTAATTCTTCTTTCAAAGCAATTAAAGGTATTAGATTATCATTATGGTGATCAAGCATAACAATATAATTGAGAAAACGAAATCATACCATGGATTTAAGAGACAAATTATAAATTGCTATGATAAAATTGTCATACAATGCTTCCCCGGGCTACTCCCGATCCTAAAGATAAAGGGGATTAGCCCCGCATGTTCATCTCAGAGAAAGACATGTTTGAAGAAAGGGGAAACATGGATGAAAACGTGGATAAAGTAATGAAACCCCTGAACGGAGAAGATCCAATCGTTCCACAACATAGAGTGCGCGATCTACAGCCTTTTGGCGGTGGAGAATGTCTTCTTCGGCTTCCGGAACGGTCGGGGCGTGCTTCTGGGCTTCGTTCTTCTCTGCACACCTTCTCGGGACGTGTGCAGTGGCTAATGACGTGATACCCTGTTCTTGGCCACCGTCATTAGGTATAATCACCGAGTTAGGTTGCAAAAATATCACAACCGTTGGATTAGAGTTGATCTGAAACAAACTTTATTCTGACGGCGTCGATACCATCGACGCGGGTCGATGGTATCGACCCCTCGCGATATCGGCAAGCCTTCTTTCTTTTCTGTCATTGCGCCTACTGCTGGCTCGATACCATCGACGTGGGTCGATGGTATCGACTTCCTTTAGCATCAGTTTTATCCCTTTTCCGTCGCTGAATCTACACGTGTTGATAGTATCAACTGTGGGTTCGATAGTATCGACTGTCTGGTCACTGGGAACCTGATGGTAAGTCGCTACCATCGACTTCCCTGTCAATGGTATCAACTCTGCGCTGCTCCTTGCGGTTGCCTGCCTGTGGTTGTGTCGATAGTATCGACATATGTCGATGGTATCAACAGCTGCAGATATGTGTTTTTCCTGAAATTGCAAAACAAAACCACATATGTCGAGATAAAACCTATAATTATAATCATTTATGCTCAAAATGATAAAATAAGAGAGATTTGACACTGAGAAGGATCATATACTAAAATAAGTGAATTATGCAATATTAACCACCGAAGTGACCAATAAATGCATAAAACGCGAGTAAAACAAGTCTATAAATGCGACTCAAAATCATCGCATCAAACTCCCCTAAGCTTGAACATTGCTCATCCTCGAGCAACAAAACTCTAGAATATAATTGTGAGGGTCAACTAAAGAATAGATTATCACTACAGACTATGCCATATGATCCCCGCCAGACATGCACATTCCGGCCCTCACTAACCACGAAATGATAATTATCCTAAAGGTGAAAATAATCATTCATAAAATATATCTACCTCAAATTGATGAACACTATCACATAAGGCAGTTAACATAATAAAATCCCCCAGTCCAGACTCGGTGCATCTTGTGATCTCCTATCTATGTTGCTCGCCCTAACTACCATCTACATGGAAGCATCTCTCCTGGTATTAACAAGTGAGGAGAAAATCACGGTGGCCTACCAATTTGAGCAACAAGTGGATGGAATGGGTGGCTTGTGGAAGAAATGGAAGCATTATATAGTTTTAAAATGCACAAAAACCATAATGACCTAAATCATGCATATGCAAGTGAAAATGCCCTAATGCCTACATTTGGGTGGAATGATGCATGCACTTTCATTCTGCCTCAAGGTGAGATGGAATATCTAAGAAACTACACCATGTGCTTATTATTCTTAGTATGCAAGTGAGAACATGTTCCTTTCTCCCTCTCATTCCTACTTACTTCTCAATACTTTTTTTTCTTCTTTTTTATTTCAATTTTTTTCTTTCAATTTTCATTTTTTTTAATTTAAAAGACAAATTTTCATAGCTGAAAATGAATCATATGTCGGGCTCACTTATTGCTGCATAACTTATACATTTGAAGCATTCAGAAGGTATGGAACAAGTTCATCAACTTTTATGTTTAGAAGACATAAGATGCATAATGTACTATATGCACAAAAATGTGAATGCAGCTACAAAATGATAGTTATGCAACTAAATGACATGCACCTAAGAATAATGTGCATGTATATCTATTCTATCTTTTTTTTCATGCAAAAATATGTAAAAAAAATAGTTGCAATGCAAGACCTATCTACATGGGATGCAATCAAAGAGATGAAAACTGTAATGTACTTCCAATTCTTATGGTGGAGTAGGAAACCAATGGGGTGGATAGATCACAAGATTAATTGACTGAACCTTTGGAAAATATTATGTGTCCCTCCTTACTGACCTGTGTAGTAATTAAGAGGTTTCTCTCTCTTATTTCAAATTAAGGTCTCATTATCATTTGGTCAATTTAGGCTCAAACAACCAGTTCCGTCCACTTTTCATGAATCATAAGAATGTACAGTTGTGATTTCCTATTTTAGAGTTGACAAACCCAATTATTTTCTTATGTTATGTGCTCAACGTTGAACAACACAAGCTTGCAAAAGCACTAAAAATTTTCAAATTTACCCCTAATTTTCATGTACAAGCAACGAGATGACACATGACATTAGACATCCACAATTACACTAGATAGAGTGTGGATCCTACAAACAATGAGATAACTAAGAGAAATAAATGACAAAACACAAAGCAATAAAAACTAAAAACTGAAAACTAAAGGATATAAATTGTTCCAACTCCCCCCCCTAAGCTTGAATTCGACTATGGCCTCATAGTCAAAAACAACTGTAAAAGGTAGAACAGTGATACCGATCATTCTGCAGGAGGAGGAGGGTACTGAGGAGCCGTGGGGTCCCAGGATGGGTACTGCCCCTGGAAGTTTGGATCGTACTGGGGCATCAATGGAGGTTGTGGATACCTCCCAAATTAATTTTGGCTCCAGTAATTGTCATAGAATGGCTGTTGCTGCATCTCCATCCTATGCAACTTGTCGTGTATGTTTTGTTGGTTGTCAAGGAGGAGGTGCTCATTCTAGAAAATGGCCCTCTGGTTATCTAACAACCGGTTCGTTGTATCCTGAATACCAGCGTATGAAGTTGTATGATGTTGCTGGGTCTGATGAATCTCCTACAGCATCGAGTACATCCCTTGCATGGAGTAGGCATCCTCTCCTTAATGAGAGGGCTGAGATGGCAGAGGCTGTGAAGATGAAGATGCACCTAGATGCATGCGGGGACGCTTCCGGGGTGCCACTCGTGTGTGAAGAGGAGTGAAAGCCTCCTCTTCCTCTTCATGCTCATTGTCGTCATTATCATTGTCATCACCACTGTCTTCATCAGAGTCCTCGATGGCGATGACAGGCCATCAAAAATTCTAAGCGCCCTCAATGTTGAAGACAGGGTTGGGAAGCGAACACTCTTGATATGTGTGATTAACATGGCAATGTGTATATGCCAAGCCATCACGAAGCAGGAGGAGGTTGGAGCGGTGCAGATGTTGCAAGTTGACCTTGCTCCTGCTGGAAAGGGGAGCAAGCTGGGAGAGATCCAACCCAAGATATACGACCAATGGTGTGATTAGCCCTCTAAAATGGATAGGAGCTTTCCTTGTACTCCTTTTCACGACCACAACACGCGTCAAGAAGAACGCGCCCCAATTGCACTCCTCGCGCTTCAATAGTTTGTGCAGGAAGAACAAATCCGTCTCTTGGAATTTGCTAAGAGACAAGTCGCCACAAGCAAAAAGTGTGGTGCAGAGCATGCGGTGTAGAATCCGCACAAACGGATGCTCGAAATCATCAACTACAGTGTTGTGGTAGCTGACGGATTTGCCCGGAGGTGCAGTCACGAGCTGGGAGAAGATATCATCGTAGTCCGTCCTGTTATCTGGCCTCCGGTGCTGGTAAGCATCATGATACCAGTTGTACACCGAATTGAGCTGGGCGAGGGTAATGGTGTAGTTGTTATTGAAGAGTCTAAATGACACCCGCCCTTTCTTCCATTCTCTGTCAGTGGCGATCAAGTCATTGCGCAACACATTGATGTCCAATGATGCCATGAACTCCACCATGAGTTCCTTGTAAGTTGGCCACTCGCCGAAGAATGGCTGGCCATCAACGTGGAACTCCAGCTCGGCGGGCCTCCTGGTTGTGTGTCTCGCCTGCCCCTTGAAGACGTAGGTGATATTTGGCTCAAACTCGAGGTATCGAACCATGTCCCAGTCGACATAGCGCATGGGCTCAATCTTTCTCTTCAAAAGCTCCTCGTAGACCTTCCAGATCTCCGGGGAAGGGTGGACTATCCTCGGATGAGGAATCGATGCAGGTCGCGGAGGAATAAACTCGGGAATCTCATTGGGTACCGCCCGTGAAGAAGATGCTCCTGCGGTATGCACCATTGTCATCGAGAAAGAAGGAATAGAAGACGGAGCTCGGTGAAGATGATCTCAGAGAAGACAATGTCCGCTCGGTGAAGACTCAGTGAAGATCATGCTCCTTGGATGCTCATGGTAGGCCTCCAGTCACATAGCACAGTGCAAAGCACAAGTAGGGGGGAAAGACTCTAAAGGTATGACATCATATGACAACCATCCCCCCTTTTATAACTGTGGCCATCGTTGGTGTGCACCCGTTGATACAATCAAAGCGGGTCGATGGTATCGACACTTGTAGCACAATCCAATCTTACGCTAGCATCGACGACTGTCGATAGCCTGATGTGGGGGCCCGGATCCATGACTCAAGGGTCGATGGTATCGACCCATCCCACAGATCGACTCTCTTGACGTAGCGATCGTCATTGATTCCCTGTCACAGATCAATGACATGTCGCATCGATACAATCGACACAAGTGATAGTATCAACTCTTCTTAGGGCAAGCACCCTCGCGAGGCCCGTCCGCAGCTTTCTGCCTGAACCGGGTTGATACCATCGACATGCCCATCGATGGTATGGACTTCACTGAGACAAATTTCGTCTGAATATCTTCAGGGATCTCGCGAGTATCGAAAACCATGTCGATACTATCGTCCCCGTTCTGGCGATTTCTTCAAAGCTACATATGGTAGGTCGATACCATCAACATGACCGTCGATAGTATCGACTCAGAGAAATTTTTGCAGCCACCTAACTGTTCCCATGTCGATACCATCGACACAATGGTCGATGGTATCGACCCTACCTCAGACCTGCACACTGAACAAAAGATCAAGGTATCATTTTTACACTAAAAACAAAATTAAACCAAACTAACTTACAAATGTGAAAGAAACTAAATGAAACTACCAATGGCTGGGTTGCCTCCCAACAAGCGCCCTTATTTAACATCTTAGGCTAGATGAAATCAAGCTCCTCATGCATTTGAAAGTGCAATAAGTTTGACCTCATGCACTTTCCTCGTGTAATCCTCACCAAAGTACAACTTCATTGCTGTCTATTAACCAAAAATGTTGTCTCGCCATCACGCACCATGATTGCTCCATGTGGCCTAACCTCCTCTAAAGTGAAAGGTCCACTCCATCGGGATTTCAATTTCCCAGGATGTATCTTCAACCTTGAGTTGAACAAGAGCACACGATCTCCCTTATTGAAGACACACATCTGAATGTGTCGATCGTGAATCTGCTTTGTTTGCTCCTTGTAAATCTGCGAGCTTTCATATGCATTCATCCTCATCTTGTCGAGTTCATTTAGCTCTAACAAGCATTTCTTTCCTGCTTCATCATCGGTCAAATTCAGCTTCCTTAGCGCCCAATGCGCCCCATGCTCCAATTCCACCGGCAAATGGCAGGCCCGCCCATAAGCCAACCTAAAAGGCGTAGTGCCTATAGGTGTCTTATATGCCGTCTGATATGCCCATAAAGCGACCGGTAGTAGAGTACTCCAGTTCTTCCGTGTCGAATTCACTGTGCGCTCCAAGATTTTCTTAATTTCTCTGTTGGATTCTTTGACTTGCTCCTGTGTCTACGAATGGTACGTGGTACCAATGTTGTGCTTCACCCCATACTTTCTCAACATTGCAACGAACTTCTGATTTCTGAAATGGGTACCTCCATCACTGATAATTATCCTTGGTACACCAAATCTGTAGAAAATATAGTCCTTGACAAACCTGCACACTACAACAACATCATTAGTCCTAGTGGGTATTGCTTCTACCCACTTCGAAACATAGTCAACAGCTAATAAAATGTACAAGTTAGAGTTTGAGGACACAAAGTGTCCCATGAAATCAATACCCCACAAATAAAACACCTCAACCTCTTGAAATACATTGAGGGGCATCTCCTGTCACTTTGAAATGTTACCTGCCCGTTGGCAGGAATCACATCGCCGCACATAATCATATGCGTCCCAGAACAATGTAGGCCAGTAAATACCGCTCTCAAGTACCTTGGCCGCACTTCTAGAACTTGCATGATGGCCACCCATTGGTAAAGTATGACAATGATGAAGTACACTCTCATACTCAACCTCCAGTATGCACCTGCACAACACGCCATCCCTACATTTCTTCAACAAAATGGGGTCATCCCAGAAATAATATCACAAAGAATAGAAAATTTTCTTTTTCTCTTGATATGTCCAATCATCTGGGATAATTTTGCTAAAAGATAATTAACAATATAAGAGAACCATGGATCTTTAGATTTAACAGATAGAAGTTGCTCATCAGGGAACGTCTCGGTAATGGGATTATTTATGTCCTTTTCATCTACCCTTTCCAACCTAGACAAGTGGTCCACAACCACATTTTCTATGTCTACCTTATCTTTAATTTCAATATCAAATTATTGTAACAATAAGATCCAACTAATCAATCTAAGTTTGGCATCTTTCTTTTCCATCAAGTACTTTATGGCGGCATGGTCCATCCATACCACGACTTTAGATCCTACAAGGTATTGCCGGAATTTTTCAAAAGGAAAAACAACGGCGAGAAGCTCTTTTTCAGTTGTCGTGTAATTCAGTTGTGCTTCATTTAAATTTTTGGACGCATGGAAAATCACAGCGACTTTATTGTCAACACGTTGTCCTAAAACTGCCCCTTCTGCGAAATCTGATGCATCACACATAAGTTCAAACAACTTTGTCCAGTCCAGTGTTTGCACAACTGATGCAGAAATAATTTATCTTTAAGCACATTAAATGCATGCAACCATTTTTCATTAAAATCAAAGACCGCATCTTTCTCCAACAACTCAGATAATGGTTTAGCGATTTTTGAGAAATCTTTTATAAAGCGGCGATAAAAACCGGTGTGACCTAGAAAACTTCGTACCCCTTTTACCAAATTCAGTGGGGGTAATTTGGAAATAACTTCAATCTTCACCGGGTCTACCTCCAACCCCTTGCTAAACACTTTATGTACAAGAACGATCCCTTCACTAACCATCATATGGCATTTCTCCCAATTGAGAACTAAGTGCGTGTCCTCACATCGTTGCAAAACCTTATCCAAATTGTAAAAGTATACATTGAAAGACGCACCATAGACAGAGAAATCATCCATAAAAACTTCCAAACATCGCTCAACCATATCAGAGAAAATGGCAAGCATGCAACACTGAAAGGCTGCTGGTGCGTTACATAAACCAAAGGGCATACGGCGGTATGCAAATGTTCCATAAGGACAAGTGAAGGTGGACTTCTCTTAGTCCTTAGGATCAATGGAGATTTGATTGTAGCCCAAATAACCATCGAGAAAACAAAAATGGGATCGAACTGCTAATCGCTCTAAAATATGATCAATAAATGGAAGCGGAAAATGATCCTTCAATGTAGCAGAGTTCAATCTACGGTAATCTATACACACACGCCACCCAGTTACCAAGCAGGTCGTGACCGGCTCATTCAACAGATTATGAGTAACAGTAATTCCCCCCTTTTTAGGGACTACAAGTGTGGGACTCACCCACGTAGGGTCGGATATAGCATAGATGATACTTGCAGAAAGGAGCTTGATCACCTCCTTCTTGACTACCTCCATCATGCTTGGATTTAGTCGGTGCTGTGGCTGAATTACATGTTTGGCTCCCTCCTCGAGCCGGATCTTCTGCTGGCACAGTGTAGGGGAGATCCCCTTGATGTCCGCAACCAACCACCCAAATGCACCTCGGTGGTTCTTCAGCATGATCAGCAGTTGGTCCTCCTCCCCGGCACTCAGATATGCCGAGATAATCACTGGTAGCTTTTCACCCTCGGCTAGAAATGCATATTTCAAGTGAGGCGGCAGTGGATTCAATTCTAACTCTGGCGGAACGATCAAGGATGACTGAAGCGGTGGTGGGAGTTCTCCAAGATCTTCATAGTACCTAGCATAAAAGCATGGAAGCACCTGAAGCATCTTGACACACTCTTGTAGTGACTTTCTTCTCATCCAGTCATGCGTTATATTAACTAGGAAGGCTTCAAGAGGTAGTTCTGCATATGCATTGAAGACAGAACTTGCTATGGCCACATCTTCAGTAGAAGGCGTGATGTCCTCCTTTTCATCATTGGGAAAATCCACATCCTTGGTAAGAGAAACGACTTTGGTTTGTTCCATGATGTCTAAAGCTAGTGTACCCTTCTCCAACTTAGTCATTACATGAGCCATATCTAGAAATGGCTTCCCTAGACAAATAGAAATATTCTGATCAAAGTGCTTCACCATGCGACATTGCTCCTTTGCTTTAGATTGTGTTGTGCTTGAGGGCATGACCATTTCAAACCGATCATCAGTGATACCCAAGGTCAAACGGCCTCTTCCCATCTCCAGTATCATATCTGCAGTGGCTTGGAAGTGTCTTCCCAGGAGTAGCTCGTAACCTTATTCATCTTGCATTTCCATTACTACAAAGTCTGTTGGAAACACAAACCGATCGACATTAACCAAAACATCTTCACAAATACCATATGGCTTCACCACCGAATTATCCGCTAACTGAATTGTCATATTGCTTGGCCTTGATTCTTTCAGTTCCAACTTTTTGAACATAGAGAGAGGCATCAAATTTATACTTGCCCCGGAATCACACAGTGCTTCGCCGAATTTCACTTTACCAATGTAGCATGAAATGTTGAAGCAGCTCAGATCCTACCTTTTAGGTGGTAGTGTGCCCATAATGAAAGCACTCACCTGTTCCTTAAGAACCAACACCTCGGTATCTGGGATTTTCCTCTTCTTTGTGATTAAGTCATTCAGAAACTTGCCATAAGAGGTAATCTACTCTATTGCCTCCAATAATGGAATGTTGACAGAAAGCTTTCTAAAGCTATCTAGAAACTTCTTGAACTGAGCATCCACTTTCTTGGCTTTCACGCTATTGGGATATGGGATCGGGACAGTCTGTGCCCTTCGATGTGGCGGCACATATGGCATCCTCTTCTGTGTCCCCTCCTCAGCAACTGGTTCTGATGTGACATTCTCCACCACATCCTCTACCGGCTCGATGATTGGAATTGGAACCTTCTCAATGGCCTCACCTGTAGTTTCTGGTTGGGGTGTGCCCGGATCATTGGCCCTGGGGTTTAAAATCTTCTTACCGCTCCGTAGAAAATTTGCCTTAGCCTGTTGGTTTCCTCCTAGAATGTTTGTATTACCTGGAAAGCCTTGCTGCACTGGCTTCTTCAAATTCGCTATTTCAGCTGCCATCTGCGCCAAAGATGTCTCTATCATCCTCATATGAGCCCCATGGCTTTGTAGGGTCTGCCCGAATTGATTCATGAATTCCCCTTGTTGCTTAATCTGCTGACCAAACATGCTCATTAATTCTTGATTCTACTTGATCACTTGGTTGAGCAACTCATTGCTCTTATCCTCTGTAGCTGGTTGGGGTTTTGCGTCAGGGTCTTGCAAGAAATTATTTGGGTCCTTCCAGGAGAATTTCTTGTCTTTCCTCCATGAGTAGTCGTTGTTTATATACCCCTGTTGTTGGCACATAAATTTCACTTGAGCTCATCCTCAGATTCTATATCTTCTTTTGCAAGTAGTTTCTTGGTGAGAAGGTCCATCTTATCATTTAGCTCTTTGATGGCCTTTGACTCATCTACAGCCTGAACATGCTCTACGGCATCTCTGTCGCCCCAACATTGCTTCTTAGCCATGTTCTTCAAAACTCACAACACCTTGTGCCTGTGTTGTTTAATAAGAATCCTGAACCTGCGAAATCTAAGTTACTTCTATCATGCTCGGAAAGAGAAAAATAGAAGATTTTAACTTTATTCTCCTTGTCAAGCCCATGATGCAGGAACCTCCTTAGCATGATCTGAAAATGCTCCCAAGTCTCAGAGTAAGTCTCCCCAGACTTTTGACTAAAGTTATGGATCTTCCGTACCAGATTGTTGGTCTTCTTGGGTGGAAAGAATATCTCGAAGAACACCTCGACCATATGATTCCACGATTCCACATACTCATCATCAAGATTATGTAGCCATTCTCGTGCATTTCCCGCCAGAGAGCTGGGGAACAACTTCAAGTATAATGTCTCATGTGGAAATATGTCTATCTTGAGGTTGAAACCCTATGAAATGGTATGACGAGGAGCCTTAATACAAGGTCAAGGTATGTGAAACTCTAATCTTGAGTTATAATACATGAAGCCCTAGTCTTGGGAAATATGATGACAAACCAGAACCCTAATAATAAACTAGGGGGTAAAGCCTTATAAAGGTGAAATATCTCAGATGGTTAATTATAGGCAACCTTATAGTAAGCAATGCCTTAACCTGAAATGAGTCCATATAATTGAAGATAGTTGGACTATTCTTGTGTATGACCTATGTACTTTATGGAAAAAGTGATAGGTTAGTGGATGATAGCATTAAGATGGGAAATACCTTAATCCAAGATAAGTTGATAACTCAAGTAAGTTGTAAGTGATGAGGAATGTGATACATCAAGGTATGATAGATATCACTTTTAGCATTCTAAGGTTGATATACATTAATGCACCTCAAATCCAATATACTTGGACAAGAAATACATTTAGTGTGTTATGTAAATTGTTACAATGAAATGTAATGAGTTTGATATACTTTGATAAGTATAGGCTACTATACCTTTAGAATGGGGTTAAGCCAAACTAATGAGTATGATGTAATCATACCATGATAAGGATGATAAATGAACTCATGCCTTGTATTGATATTCATTTAATGATAAATGTTAAGAGTAATAAACATGATTGAATACTCAAGATGTTAATGGATGCTCCGAGAGGTGTGGAGAAATATATTAGTGCTGATTTGATAAATATGAAATCCTAATTAATGTGAGATGGGGAAACCCTAACCCTAAATTGGGTAATGGGACATGAGAAACCCTAATTTGACACAAATAGTAAGACCTAACCCTATTGAGGGAATAGTGGTGTTACTATTGTATTACATGAGGTAATATGTTATTGTTTCCTAGTGAGAGGTGACAAGCTGTTTAATGGCCTTGTGAGCCATATGGTTAGATGTTGCCTAGTGTAAGGTGACAAGATGCTTTATGGGCCTTATGAGCCATGAGAACAATTGTGGCATAGTGAGAGGCACTAAGATGATTGTAAAAGTTTATTGTAAGAAATGATAATAATTAACCTAATAAAAAGGAACAATTGTATTTAATAAGGAATGTGAACAACTATGAAGGCTAACCTCAGGGTTTAAAGCCTAGAGAAGGATGTGATGATTATTGATGGGTCAAAGGAATTTATATTCCATGATCTATGTGATCAGGTTTGGTTAAAGTCCAATACCTGGCAGAGGTGTAATGCATGTAATCAGGTTTGGTTTAAGTCCAATACCTGACAGAGGTTTAATGCATGTAATCAGGTTTGGTTAAAGTGTAGTACCTAGCAGAGGTGTAATGACTGTAATCAGGATTGGTTAGAGTCTAATGCCTGGAGGTGTAATCAAGATTGGTTAGAGTCCAATGCCTGGCGGTGTAATCAGGATTGGTTAGAGTCTAATGCCTGGCGGTGTAATCAAGATTGGTTAGAGTCCAATGCATGATGATGTAATCAGTATTGGTTAGAGTCCAATGCCTGGTGGTGTAATCAGGATTGGTTAGAGTCTAATGCTTGATAGTGTAATCAGGATTAATTAGAGTCCAATGTCTGTCTGTGTAATCAGTATTGGTTAGAGTCCAATGTCTGGCTGTGAAATCAGGCTTGGTAGTGTCCAATGCCTGGCGGTGTAATCAGGTATGGGAAAGTCCAATACCTGGCAGAGGCTCAATGCCTGTAATGATGATACAAGATTGGTAATAACTCAATGCCTGTAACAATGACATAGGAATGGTAATAACCCAATGCCTATAATGATGACACATGATTGGTAATAACCCAATACCTGTAATGATGACACATGATTGGTAATAACCCAATGCCTGTAATGATGACACAGGATTGGTAATATCGCAATTCCTGTAATGATAACATAGGATTGATACTAACTCAATGCATGTATTAATGATATATAAGTACATGGTAGATATAATCCCATATCTGTTTAGTAGATTGGCTAAGGCCAACATATTGAAATAAGAATGTCTCATGGGTGACATATCAAGATAATGAGTGTCACAAGAGAAGTTTGACATGATGGTATAATATGATAGATTAATGATATACATGTTCTTCCTATTCCTGGTTAAGAGAATAGATGACCTACTGTTCTATCATAAATATTTGCAATGCTTTAAAAGTTGAGAATGCTTTAAACTACTTATCCTCTGCCCAGTTTTATATCTTTAAACTACAATAATAATGTTTTTGGAGGAGAGTTATATCTCTCACTGGGGCAATTACAATTGTCTCACCCCCGAGGGATCCAACATTTTTAGGTGGACAAGCACGGAGGAGACTGAGAATATCTTGTAGAGGAAGAACTTCAGAAGCAGTAGGGACAACAGTGACAGCTCAGGTTGAGTGTACTGTCTGTCATGTCTTGTAGATAGAAGTCCTATGTGTCATCTCTGTACTCTCAGGGCCTCAGAGTTAATAGTTAGTTCTTTTAATGAATTTCCATGAGATTTGTCTTGAAGCCTCGAGGTTATTATGTTGTCTGTGTTTAGCTTTTAACAAGGCAGTTGCTATTGTATCCTGAGAAGTGATGGTACACGATATGTACTTATGAACCAGGATGTAAATGTAATACATTGGTTCTTGTTGAAAGAGTTTTCCTAAGAAAGGATCTCTTTGAAAAAGGTTTTAATTTTTAGTGATTTTTGTTAATCCGCTACGAATGGTACGCTTACGCATTAGGTTAATCTTGTTTTTTGTGAGTTGGATGCCACATCCGCCTCCTGACCTCCTCTCTAACAAACTGATGTCGTCCAAGACCAATCCAACAATAAGATTAGTGCATATCACCACTGTGACTCCAGCTCAATGTGACTCCATAGGGTTCTCCTCTTCTCAGATTTAATGGGATCCCCCCAATACTTTAGTTGACAAAGTCATGACACCACCACTTGGGTAATCTCTGGCGAGCCAAATCTTGTCGTTAGGTTGTCTTCATTCAACCCTAGATCACCAGAAGCTTTGTTTGGGCCCTGCTGACTAGGGAGGCACTATGACCATGGATCCAACCATAAAGATCGAAGATCCCTAATTGCTCCTTCATATGCACCTCTACCCAAAATGCTCATTGATTCTCCTGACTTCTTCTCGCACCTTTCATGGTAAAAACCTTTTTGTGTGAGCCCCCTTTCAATCCAACCATCCTAGGCTTTCTAGACTCCATCTTTCCCAGTCTCACAATGATATCCACCCACATTGGGCTATTGCTAAGTTCTTGTTTTGCAACAACATTGGGTCGCAAGACCCTCCCCGTTAGTTTCAATGTGAGTGTTCTTCTTAGATTTCACCATGCTAAATTGAACCAGCAGGTTGGCATGACCAACGATTCAGAATTTCTTTTCCTTGGTTCATTGTTCAAAATGCCTTTAACTGCTCTATTTCTTCTAATTTCTTCTTCAATCCCTATAGGCTACTCTTTACTTTGGACTGGTCCCAAAATTTGACCAACAATTCATATACACGTTATCTTCTCAAGAAAAATCTTCATGACCTAAATCACTACCTAGATTACTCTACTATAGTGTATGTGATTTTATTCTTCCCATGATATATATCAATACATTTAATCACCAAAATTGTATCACCTCTTACACATGTCATTAAGAGCATCTAATAAGTCCTAAATCTCATCACTACATGCATTTGAGAACTTAATTTCACAAAATCCTAAGGTACTCTTAGGTATGTTATGTAATCCAATGATAATTAGATTTTAGTCAAACTCTATAAAAACTTTATTATCATCATATTAAAAAAACCCTATTTTTTCTTATGATATTTCTAACATTAATGAAGACCCATTCATCAAAATTCCCTTGGGTTCTAAATATGAATAATTGGACTCTAATATTGCTAAAAATTGAAAAATGTGACTCACTTGTATTGATCTCATATAACTAGGGTTTTACTTAGTAGTACTTTCATTCACATGGATACTTAATAAAATTTGGGGAGTGACACCTACACTATCTAGCATACATGGCTTCTTATAACATATCATGGGTGGTGGTGAAGGCCTGACTCCTTGTTGTTTTCTTCCATGGAAGTGCTTAGTCTTCCACATGTAGGAATATGAATCTCAACCTAAACAAGGGGATACTCCCTCATATAATGTATGATGTGCACATTCAAGTTGTCGAGTCCATAGATGAGGTTGGTTGCCATGAAGTAAGCATGATTAAAAAACACAAGAATTGTTCAGCTATCTCAGAATAACCAGTAATAGATGTCATCCTCCTTGGCTATCACAATGGAAGTAGAATCCACTAAATAATTGATATCGATCAAGTAAGATGTCTTCTACTTGAGAACTATAAAGGGGATGTGCGTGTAGCCAAGGTAGGTGAAGATTCATGTGATGATCAACCCAGAAAAAATTCATAACTGGTGTGCCATTTCTACTATAGGTGTGATGATGATTACTAGGTGTGTTACCCCAATTGAGGGACTCATAATTTGACATGCTCTACAAGTAGAAGATATCAAGTGCGGTGATGAAACTTGGGGTGCCAATCTAGCTGGGAATTGGTACAAAAAAGGAAGCGAAGAAAACAATATACCATCAAATTTTGAATGAATCATGAATTGTCACCATGTGGGAAAGAGGGGAGCTAGCTGGTTATCTATAGATAGAACTTGTATGCATTATACTTATCAGTGCTGTGATTGTGATTTTCTTCATCTCATTTGTCTTGCCACTCCTTGTGGACATTTGTGATGAGGATGATGAGGTCAGTGTTTTCCAAGGAATGCTCCTCAATGAACATATGCAAGGAGAATATGTACTGGTTGTCTCTAGTGACGTGCTTGGAACTCAGGAGTTAGCATTTTTTAGATTAACTGGATGTGGAAGGGGAAGGTAGAAATGCAAGCCTAGAAAAGTAGGGATAGAAGTGTCTTTTGTAGATGCCTATGGCCTTGTGTGTGGCCGGGCATGCATAAAAAGGAAGATGCACACCAATGGCTTCATTGGTCTTGTAATGCTTCTTGTTCTTGGGTGTGACTAGAGCCTTGTACTTTCCTGGTAGTAGGGTGAAGTGAATAGGAAACATAGGTGGGTACGGGTGGGGAAGTTTGTCTTTCAGAGAAGACTACCAGGGGTGGTGAAGAAGCACTAGTAGAGGTGTGAAGGATGATTGTAACAACCTCACTTTTCAACAACCTCCAATTAAGGAAGGCCAAAATGGATGGGAGCCATGACCTAATTGTTTTTTCAAGGATCTAGATATAGAATACAATAGTAGAAAATGATTTCCATTAATTCAAATATATTATTTACAAGATGTTCATCTAGAACTTTTTTTGGTCAACCAAGCAGATTACCTTTTTTATTACCTCATGTACATGTGGGTCCCAAAACACCACACCTGAGAAAAAGAACAGAGTACATATTATATACAAAAAGAATATCTAGGGTAGAGGGTGTTGGTATGTATGCCCATAGAGCAAGAGATGTGATGATTGTAAGGGGATAATTTGTAAATGATTTGAATAATAATAAAGGCAATTTCCGATCTATATGTTTTAACTGTTTCTGAGATGATAGTGTAACATGATAGATGTCTAAAGAATTGTTTACTCGATGACGTATGCTTTAAGGTTCAGGACCTAAACGATGAGATCATATGGATGTTAAGAGTATACATTCTTGTTTAGTCCCTAGTCGGTTGTTATTATGGAAATAACCATAGACATCAATAACACTAAAGACTAGATTGTGTGTTGGTTGATGACAAAATCTCATTAGTCATGATATAGTGATATCAAACCAAACACATATGTACTTGTTAGAGAACAAGTGCACTGGACAGACCAACCGTGAGAGTGACACATGGAACCATGACTTAGTAGTCACAGTTAGCTCTCATAGTGATGGTGGTGAGTGTGATTCTTCGACCTGAAATCACTACACTCAACACATGTTGTTGGGTACACTTTGACATCATCAAACGTAGTCCTGAAACATGGATTGTTATAAAGGTGATGATTGGGTGACTTTAACACATTGGGCTTTTGAGGGGTGAGTGATAGATATGAGATTTGTCCCTCCTAAGGGAGTTTAATGTCCATGGCCACTTGATGAGTAGGATTAAGAAAGGCATGTGCAAGCATGTGTGAATCAATACATGATATTGATGTCACACACGTCTCACCCAGTCTGCTCTGAGATCAAGGAAATGGATGACTGTACCATGCCTTGAGTTCATTCAGGACATTAGTGACAAAGGAATTATACATTCGTTGTAACACCATTCATGGATTGTAGGATTGAAAGTTGTTCTCCAACTTTCTATTTCACTTGGGTAGCACTGATGTGTGACTAGGCACCACTCTTTTCTTGTGAAGTCATAAGTGTTATAGACTTTCACTGCCAATGTGAAATGGACCTACAGGGTCACACACATAGGATTTAACCTTGAAGAGGAGTTTATCCACAAATAACGTTTATTGATTACTAAAGGAGTTTAGTAGTTCAATTAAACACTCAATTGATTGATAGCTCAAAATGATAGTGTTCAAGGTGTTGGACCAGTTGATTAGAGTATCATATTGATTGACACTACAATTGACTGATTTTGCATAGTCTGCACTTCCAACCGATCTACTCATGTGCTGAACCGATCAGCTTAGGTTGGTGAACTGATCGGTTCAACTGGTGAGATGATCAACTCATGTATCAATGAGATGATCGGCTCAATTGTTGAACCGATCGATTCATGTGACCAACCGAGATCATTTGGAAAGTTAGAAGACTATTTTGCAAATACAATTTGTTTCACTTGTACAAATTTGATTTGGACAAGGATTAATATCTGATTAAATGGAAACAAATATGAAAGTCAATTAAAGTTCGACTAGGAGCATGAACCGATCGGCTCAGATGCCCCAAACGATCGGTTCAGGTGTGAACCGATCGACTGAAGTCACCAACTGATTGTTTCGTGGTTGAAATGATCGGTTCAGTTGGCGCAATTGGTTTTTTTGTGGAAAATCTCAAACCCTTCTACTCCTGCTTTAATCCTGCATTACCCGGGGTAGATAACCCTATCCCATGACCCACCTATATATATAGGGGTATTGGGGGCTTCTCAAAGTAAAACTCAGAACACTATTTTCTCTACAAAGTTGTTGTTCTCTCTGGTTTTGGTAACCGAGAGATCCCGAGCAAGTGCTACCCGATAAGGGAGGCACAATAAGGGAAAGACAACTGCAGAAAGAAAATTGGTTGTAGGAGAGTGTGTCAGTGACTAGTAGCCCGACAGGAGGGTGCGACTCCTTCTGATTCCTTGTGGGACAAGGAGATCGGAGTTCTAGGCAGTCCGTGTGGATGACTATAGAGGAGGGAGACTTCTACTGCTCAGAGGATAGCTGTCAATCCCGACAGTCCCGGTGAGACCAGGAGCTGCACAAACACCATCCAAGACCGAAGGTAAAGACCACGCAAGCCGCAAGGTAACGTCGCCGAGCAAGCCTCGGGACAAGGTACGCCTCTACAAACCATCCTTCCTATTGTATAGATGTTGACGAATGTAACTCGGGGTTTCCTATTGTATAGATGTTGACGCTAGCCGCAAGGTAACTCAAGATTTCTTTCCTACCTTAGCTCCCCCCGAATGTAACTCGGGGTTTCCTTTTTCAAATGTAAAATAGGATAGATTTTTATTTCCTGTTATGTCAAAGAATGACAGAATTTATGACGAATGGTCAAGGAGCGAGACGAGCGGGTGGCGGCCTGAGGAGATGCATGACAACCAGTGAACCGATCGACTGGAGGTGCCAGTCGATCGGCTGGTGGCACCCAACTGACCGGCCTGATGGTGAGCCGATCAATCATGGAGATGAGTTGATCAAACCCAGAAAGGCAATGCATAGAGTTCATCTTGTATAGGTTGCATGTGATGTGGACCTAGATGAGAGTGATTCCTCTTAGCCCGAGGAATCACATTAGGATGGCCATAATCATTGCTTTTATCATTTTGCATGTTTTCTGTGGGATATAACATGTAAATGATATTTACTATATTGTGGTGATTGGATATGTATATGTACCAATAAAAACCAAATCCCTCATTAAATATTAACGTTTTAGATGCCTTCCAAATGTGACACACGTGAAAAGCTTGATCGAACAAGTGTGGGCACTCCCTAGAGTGGTCCACCATCTATCTCATGGAAGCGTGAAGGATGGATATGTAGGTCTACCCTAGAAGGGTGCATATTCATCGTGTTGGCTTTGGATCGAACTTAACAATGTGACCTAGATAGGATCTAGCACCTTGAGGCATGGAGGTGATCATGGCAAGGAGTTGCACATGACATCTTTCAAGAGTTGCATATGATGCAATTGGCAAAAGTTGCCTACCTGGAAGATCTAAGTTGTGGGTGACAACCCTAGCTGGTCCATGACTCAGAGGATTTTAGGATCTTGACCCACTACAAGATTGTATTCTGCAATCTTCTGAGCTGATGGTGAGGGCTATCAATTTGAATCAAAATAGTGGGAGTGGTAATTAATTAAAGGCCTAATAAGCTACTATCAAATTTTATTCAAATCAAATCAAACCAAAAGAAGTTTTGACAAATGCAATTTTCTCTTGTAGAATGGAAAAAGAATCATCTTTTAAAATGGGAAAATTAATTGAGAATAAATTCCATAATTGGTTGGGGATTGTGAGAAGTGTTCTGCACAATCCAGATACACTGGTAGCCTTTGAATCCACTCTTTGTGCACTTAAGAAGAAGGATAGTTCATTGATGGAGATCAATGGAACAAAATCTAATGACAAAGGTGAGGGAGAGAAGGGTTCTCTAGCCAAACCAACGTCAGAATCTTCTGTGCTCAAAACATGGAGAGGATGGAAGTAACGATGGAAGAAGAAGCGAGAGATAGATATCTCTACTTCTGGTGTATACATGATAGAGATTAACTTTACTACTTCTTTGTCATGGGTACTTGATACCAGATGTGGATCTCACATTTTTTCAAATGTGAAGGATCTTAAAAGAAGTAGGCATTTGGGGAAAGGTGAGGTTGAACTACGTGTTTCCAATGGGGTAAGAGTTGCCGCCAGTGTCGTAGGAACCTATGAGTTAACTCTACCTAGTGGGATAATAATAGAGTTGGAGAACTACTATTATGTACCTTCCATAAATAGGAATATCATTTCTATTTATTGTTTGGACAAGGATGGTTTTGAATTTCTTATTAAGAATGGAAAGTGTTTCATTTCAAAAGATTGGATCTTTTATGACAATTCCCCAATGTCTTATGGTCTATACTTGATAGATATAGAAACAAGCATATACAATGTAAACACCAAAAGGAAGAAACTCAGCAAGTCAAACAAAACGTATCTTTGGCATTGTTGTCTAGGGCACATAAATGAGAAACACATTTCTAGACTCCATAAAGATGATTATCTAGAATCTTTTGATTATGAATCAATAGGGACACATGAATCTTGTTTGTTGGGAAAGATGACCAAGACTCCCTTTTTAGGTAAAGGTGAGAGAGCTAGTGATCTATTAGGACTCATACATACTGATGTATGTGGTCCTTTTAGAACTAATGCCAGAAATGGGTGTCAGTACTTCATTACCTTCACTGATAACTTCAGTTGGTATGGCTATGTGTACCTGATGAAACATAAGTCAGAAACCCTTGAAAGGTTCAATGATTTCATGAATGAAGTACATAACCAACTTGGTCAAAGTATTAAAGCACTTCGATCCGATCGAGGTGGAGAATACTTAAGCCAAAAGTTTGAGGACCTTCTGTAAGCCTATGGTATTGTATCACAATGGACTCTCCCTGGAACTCCACAACATAATGGTGTGTCTGAAAGAAGGAATCACACTTTATTAGATATGGTGCGATCAATGATGAGTTTTTTTGATCTTCTAATTTCCTTCTGGGGTCATGCTCTTGAAACCACCACGTTTACACTTAATTGAGAACCATCTAAATCGGTTCAAAAGACACCATATGAGATATGGCACGGGAAGTGTCCTGATTTGTATTTTATTAAGATTTGGGGTTGTGAGGCTTACGTCAGGAAAATGTTTCCTGATAAGCTTGGACCCAAGTCCGATAAATGTTATTTTATTGGATACCCCAAGGAAACGGGGGGACAATATTTATACCACCCTACTGACAACAAAGTGTTTGTTTCTAGGACAGCTATATTCCTAGAAAAGGAATTTATTTCCAAAGGAAATAGTGGGAGGAAAATAGAGATGAAGAGGTTCAAGCCCAACAAGAAAATATTGAACCGGTATATGTACAAGAGGAACATAGAGATTCATAAGGTGTTTTGGAATCTCAGTCTCCTCAAGTAACACAAGGACCTCGTAGATCTAGTAGGACACACCTTGAACCTGAGATGTTTGCATACCTTGTGACTCAGGAAGGTGGTAAGTGATCATAGATGATGATCCAACTACCAATCTAGAGGCTATGGAGGGACCAGATTCTAAGAAATGGCTTGAGGCCATGAAATCTGAGATGGAATCCATGTACTCCAACAAAGTATGGACTTTAGTGGAACCACCTTAAGGGGTAAAACCCATAGGGTGCAAGTGGGTCTTCAAGAAGAAGACTGACATGGATGGCAATGTGCAAACTTATAAAGGCAGATTGGTTGCAAAGGGTTTCTGACAAGTTTAAGGTGTTGACTATGACAAAACTGTTTCTCTAATTGCCATGATTAAGTCCATCAGGATTATGCTTGCTATTGCGGCTTACTATGACTATGAGATTTGGCAAATGGATGTTTAAACCACATTCTATAATGGGAATATAAATGAGGATGTGTACATGACACAACTTGAAGGTTTTGTAGATCCAAAGAATGCCAGTAAAGTCTGTAAGCTACAAAGTTCAATCTATGGATTGAAGCAAGCATCTCGGAGTTGGAATCTTCAATTTGATGAGGAAGTCAAAGTGTTTGGCTTTATTCAAAATGAAGATGAACCTTGTATGTAAAGAAGGTTAGTGGGAGCACAACCACATTCCTCATATTGTATGTGGATGACATACTATTGATGGGGAATGATGTCACAACCTTAGAGAAGGTAAAGACTTGGCTTGGGAATACTTTCTCAATGAAGGGCTTAGGTGAAGCATCCTACATTATAGGTATTAAGATCTATAGAGATAGATATAAAAGGCTTTTCGGACTAAGTCAAAGCACGTACATTGACAAAGTACTGAAGCAGTTCAACATGGAGAACTAAAAGAGAGGCAGCATCCCCATGTTACATGGAGTCACCATCTCTAGATCTTAATGTCCCCAATCTTGTGAAGAGAGGGAGCGTATGAATGGGATCCCATATGCATCAGCCATCTCATCCATCATGTACACTATGTTGTGCACATGCCCAGATACCAGTCAGATCCCAGGGATGCTCAATGGACAGTCGTAAAGAACATCCTTAAGTACTTGCGAAGGACTAAGGATCAGTTCCTTGTATACGACAACGAGGAAGAACTGGTTGTAAGAGGTTACACTGATGCAAGCATCCATATCGACAAAGATGATTACAGATCGCAATCAGGATTTGTATTTTTCCTAAACAATGGAGATGTGAGCTGGCAGAGTTCCAAGTAAGAAACAGTTGCTGATTCTACTACAAAGGCTGAGTATATTGCTGCTTCACATGAATCAAAGGAGGCTGTGTGGATCAGGAAGTTCGTCACTAAATTTGGTGTGGTTCCTAGTAGTTGTGATGCAATTGATCTTTATTGTGACAATAATGGAGCTATTGCTCAAGCTAAGGAGCCCAAATCACATCAGCGGTCCAAGCACATACTGCGGCGCTTCCATCTCATACGAGAGATCGTACATCAAGGAGATGTGAAGATTTGCAAAGTACCAACTGAAGACAACATAGTTGATCCATTGACGAAGGCCCTTTCTCAGCAGAAGCATGATGGTCATGCTAGGTCACAAGGACTGAGGTTCCTAGGTGACTGGATCTAAGTGCAAGTGGGACTCTGTCGGTATGTATGCCCATAGAGAAATTCATGTGATGATTGTAATGGGATACTTTGTAAATTATTTGAATAATAATAAAGGCAATTTCTGATCTATATGTTTTAACTATTTCTGAGATAATAGTGTAACATGATAGATGTCTAAAGAATTGTTTACTCGATGACATATGCTTTTAGGTTTAGGACCTAAACGATGAGATCATATGGATGTTAAGAGTATACATTCTTGTCTAGTCCCTAGTCAGTTGTTATTGTGGAAATAACTATAAACATCAATAACACTAAAGACTATATTGTGTGTTGGTTGATAAAAAAATCTCATTAGTCATGATATAGTGATATCAAACCAAACAAAAAGGTACTTGTTAGAGAACAAGTGTACTAGACAGACCCACTGTGAGAGTGACACATGGAACCATGATTTGGTAGTCACAGTCAGCTCTCACAGTGATGGTGGTGAGTGTGATTCTTTGACTTGAAATCACTACACTCCAAAATGTTGTTGGGTACACTTTAACATCATCAAACGTAGTCCTGAAACATGGATTGTTATGAAGGTGATGATTTGGTGACTTTTACACATGGGGCTTTTGAGGGGTGAGTGATAGATATGGGATTTGTCCCTCCTAAGGGAGTTTAATGTCCATAGCCACTTCATGAGTAGGATTGAGAAAGGCATGAACATGCATGTGTGAATCAATATGTGATTGATGTCACATACATCTCACCCAGACTGCTCTGAGATCAAGGAAATGGATTATCATTGAAAGGATGAATGTACCATGCCTTGAGTTCATTCAGGACATTAGTGACAAAGGAATTATACATTCACTGTAACACCATTCAGGGATTGTAGGATTGAAAGTTGTTCTCCAACTCTCTATTTCACTTGGGTAGCACTCATGTGTGAGTAGGCACCACTCTTTGCTTGTGAAGTCATAAGTGTTATGGACTTTCACTGCCAACGTGAAATGGACCTGTAGGGTCACACACATAGGATTTAACCTGGAAGAGGAGTTTATCCACAAACAATGTTTAGATTGATTACTAAAGGAGTTTAGTAGTTCAATTAAACACTCATTTGATTGATAGCTCCAAATCATAGTGTTCAAGGTGTTGCACCAATTCATTAGAGTATCAGATTGATTGAAACTACAATTGACTAATTTTGCACAGTCTACACTTCCAACTGATCAGCTCATGTGATGAACCGATCGGCTCAGGTTGGTGAACCGATCGACTCAACTGGTGAGACGATCGGCTCATGTATCAATGAGACGATGAGCTCAATTGTTGAATCGATCGATTCATGTAACCAACCGAGATCATTTGGAAAATCAAAAGACTATTTTGAAAATACAATTTGTTTCACTTGTACTAATTCGATTTGGACAAGGACTAATATTTGATTAATCGGAAACAAATATGAAAGTCAATTAGAGTTTGACCAGGAGCATGAACCGATCGGCTCAAGCATGAACCGATCAGCTCAGATGGCCCAAACGATCGGTTCTTATGGTGACCGTCTCACGAAAATAGGATTAACTAATGCGGAAGCGAATTATTTGCAGCGGATTACTGAAAATCACTGAAAATTTAAAACTTTTTTAAGAGATCCATTCACAGGAAAACTCTTTAACCAAGAACCAAAGTATTTCAAATTCATCATGGTTCACAAGTACACAACCTGTACCATTCCTTCTCAAAGATTACAACATCAACTGTCATATAAACATTATATACAGACAATATACGAATCTCAAGGCATCAAGCCAAAACCTCAGATTGATTCATAACACACTGACTAAAAACTCCGAGGACCTGAGAGTACAGAGACGACACATAGGACTACTATTTGTATGACTAGATAGACAATATATCCACCTGAGATCTTATTGCTGTCCCTGCTGTTGCTCTTTCCTTGTTCTAGGATTTCTACTATGCCTCCCATGCATACCTAAAAATGTTTCCCACGGGGGTGAGACAATTGAAAATTGCCCCAACGAGAGATATAACTCTCTGCCAAAAACATTGTTATTGAACTTTATTCAATTAAAACTGAGCGGGGGTTACTTTTACATTATCAGGCATAATTATTCATAATAGAACAGAATAAGACAATCTCCATTCTCAAGGAGGTCATTCAATCTACCCATGGTAGATAAGTAATTCATCTATCTACCTTGTAGAGAATATAAAGAAACATAATTATCATTTATCCACTAAGGAATGCACAAAGAAAATGCAACATCAGCCAATGAATCTCCGTATTCAATCCTTAAGCAAACATGTTATACGACTGATTACATTTTACAATCACACTTATGCTCTAAGGAGATTAGGTATACCGCTCATACTCCAACCGACCACTGCTAGGAGTCGAAATCAGTACCATACATAGGTCATCAAAAGAGCCGAATTCTTATGACCTCATCTGTCTCGATCAGTACGAGACCACATGCAGGACATCTCGTGTCTCTGCTAACTAGATAGCTAGGGTATACTAGCACCTTCGCTACATAGTTACAATGTCAACTGCACTCTCATCGCCAATCGAGAGATTTCTTGTTTATCTCCTCGATCCGACATTAAGTATCATTGGGAGATTCGTGATAAATCCATCCCGACATATACAACGGGGGTTACTTTTACATTATCAGGCATAATTATTCATCATAGAATAGAATAAGATAATTTCCATTCTCAAGGGGGTCATTGCATCTACCCATGGTAGATAAGTAATTCATCGGTCTACCATGCAGCGAATATAAAGAAACATAATTATCATTTATCCAATAAGGAATGCACAAAGAAAATGCAACATCAGCCAATAAATATCCATATTCAATTCTTAAGCAAACATGCTATACGGAAGATTACATTTTACAATCACACTTATGCTCTGAGGAGATTAGGTATACCGCTCATACTCCAACCGACCACTGCTAGGAGTCGAAATCGGTACTATACATAGGTCATCAAAAGAGCCAGATTCTTATGACCTCATCCGTCTCGGTCAGTACCAGACCACATGCAGGACATCTTGTGTCTCTTCTAACTATCTATCTAGGGTATACTGGCACCTTCACTACAGAGTTACAACGTCAACTGCACTCTCATCGCCAATCGAGAGATTTCTTGTTTATCTCCTCGATCCGACGTTAAGTATCATTGGGAGATTCGTGATACAACCATCTCGACATATTCATGAAGGATTGAGAAGTTTCTTGTTTACCTTCCAACAATCTCTTCAAGAGGGCGTAAGGATGTTTTCACCCATTTACCCCCACATATTCAAAATATGTGCTCTGGGTTTTGCCGCGGGCACCCATTTCACCATCACCCATTCCTGATAATGATGGATCTATGGTCAGAGCACTACATGAATAGATATCACTTGATTTATTAAGTACATTCTCATATTATTTTAACATCATCCAAGTTCTCAAACATAACTTATTACAACAATGCTATAAAGAGACATGTACTACTTTCATCAGATATTTATCAGTCTTTCAAAGACCCTGGGAACTCAGTCCCTCATTTCAATACTGGGAATTCTCATCCCTTCACATTCTCATCACCATAATCATATGGTCTTGGGTATTCAAACCCTTAACTCATCATTGAGCATTATTATACCTTCTTCAGGTAACTCTCACCTTTAGGTCATCTAACTAAGGCATTCATGATACTTGTTACAGAAGCATCACACTTGGCTCACAAGGCCATGAAATATCTTGTCACCTCTCACTAGGTAACAACTTACTCATGTGACTCATTAATCTCCATGCATATTGCTTCTTTTACTAAGAGACAACAACATTAAGTCACATAATGCTAATCAACATTTATTATATAAATGTCACATCTCAAACTAGCTATATACATCACCTCATAATATTTGTATGGTTATTAGGCATGATAACAGTCATACAAGATATTCATCACATCATGTGATGATATAGTAACACCATTATTCCTCAACCAGGAATTAGGGTTTACTATCAAATAGGTCTTTTCATTCCCTTTACCCAAATTAGGGTTAGGGTTCCCCATTTCTCGTTAATAAAGATTTCATGATATCATTATCTGTCCAACCCTTAATACATTATTCCATACCTCTGGGACATTCAAGGATATCATATTTGATTATTCTAGAACATTACTTTCGTCATATAGCATTAATGATCATCAATTCAAGATATGAGTTCATTTCTCATCCTCGTTATGGTATGATTACATCATACACATCATTTGGGCTTAACCCCATTCTCAAGGTACATTAATTAACACTCATCAAGGTGCAACAACTCATTACATTTCATTGTAATAGTTGCATAACACACTTCATATGTTTCTTACCCAATTATATTGAATTTGGAGTACATCAAGGCATATAAACCCTGAAGTGATGAATGTGATAACTATCATATTTTGATGTATCACTTTCTCATCACTTCAGACTCTCCTGAATTAGCCATCTTATCTTGTATTAAGGTATTTCCCTTCTTAATACATTCCATCACTAATCACTTACCTATAGCATATAATGCATAGGCCACAAATTAGAGTTGTCCAAGTATCTTTAATGATATGGACTTGTCTAATGGTAAAGACATTTCTTACAATTAGGTTGCATATATTCAACCACATGAAATGTTTCACCTTTATAAGGCCATTCCTTCTATCTCATAATTAGGGTTTCGTTATACCCTTACTTAATATTAGAATTATGATTCATTGTCATATTATCCAAGATTAGGGCTTTATGTATTATGACTCCTCATTAGAGTCTCACATGCCTTCACCCTTCTTAGGGCCTCTTATCACAACATAACATTAGTACGTCATGTGGTGTTAATACTTAGTTAAGGTTTCTCATGGAATTACCCTCAACTAGGGCTTCCACCATAGTTTCCCTTCTTTTTGGGTCTACTATTCATCTCTATTAGGATTTAATTCAATTATCCATAATTGGATATTCACTATTCATCACAATTAGGGATTTACATCAATTTTCCCTAAATTAGAGTTTCACTTATTATTACCCTAGATTAGGGCTTCATCCTTACCCTGGATTAGGGTTTCATTTAGAATTGCCCTCAATTAGGGTTAGAATTCAATAACCCTATCAATTAGGGTTTATGTTCATGATTAGGGTTTCATGATATCTTTACTTAAGGATCATACCCTTAATCACCACATGAATCATATTTATGTTATGAATTCATGCTAACATCATCTCAACTTGATAAGGTCATATCATCCCTTCAATCAAGTACATACAACTATGAATGACATAGTGTACCAAGTCATTGATCCTATAAGCAATTAGGGTTCATCCCTTAATTGGCACTAATCACTTAGGTACTAATAGGGTTTTAATCTTTGTACCTTCATTGATTATCATTACTAATCATCAATGGATCAATGAGTCATTCATCATCTCTATTCTCGAGAGATTCAATCACCTTGGACCTCCATTTCATAAGGTATCCAATTGAATTGATCAATTGAATCTACAATCAACTTTGACTACTTGACTTCCAAACGGTCTTGGTCTTTCAAAGTTCAGAAAGTTTGAAACCGTTTGGTAAAGGTGGTGCTTGAGACCGTTTGCCCAAGTAGGTGAAGACCGTTTTCCCAAGTAGGTGAAGACCGTTTGACCAAGTAGGTGAAGACTGTTTGCCCAAGTAGGTGAAGACCATTTGCCCAAGTAGGTGAAGACTGTTTGCCTATCACATCATAAAAATCCAAGTCAACCAATTGTTGGTATGTATGCCCATAGAGCAAGTCATGTGATGATTGTAATGGGATACTTTGTAAATGATTTGAATAAATAATAAAGGTAATTTCCAATCTATATGTTTAAACTGTTTCTGAGATGATGGTGTAACATGATAGATGTCTAAAGAATGTTTTGACTCAATGACGTATGCTTTTAGGTTAAGGACCTAAACGATGAGATCATACAGATGTTAAGAGTATACATTATTGTTTAGTCCCTAGTCGGTTGTTATTGTGGAATAACCATAGAAATCAATAACACTGAAGACTAGATTGTGTGTTGGTTGATGACAGAATCTCATTAGTCATGATATGGTGATATCAAACCAAGCACATAGGTACTTGTTAGAGAACAAGGTACCGGATAGACCCACCGTGAGAGTGACACATGGGAGCCATGACTTGGTAGTCATAGTCAGCTCTCACAGTGATGGTGGTGAGTGTGATTCTTAGACCTGAAATCACTACACTCAACACATGTCGTTGGGTACACTTTGACATCATCAAACGCAGTCCTGAAACATGGGTTGTTATAAAGGTGATGATTGGGTGGCTTTGACACATGGGGATTTTGAGGGGTGAGTGATAGATATGGGATTTGTTCCTCCTAAGAGAGTTTGATATCCTTGGCCACTTGATGAGTAGGATTGAGAAAAGGCATGCGCATGCATGTGTGAATCAATATGTGATATTGATGTCATTCACATCTCACTCGGTCTACTCTGAGATCAAGGAAATGAATGAACATTGACATGATGATTGTTCCATGCCTCGAGTTCATTCTGGATATCAGTGACAAAGGAATTATACATTCACTGTAACACCATTCACGGATTGTAGGGATGAAAGTTGTTCTCCAACTTTCTATTTCACTTGGGTAGCAATGACGTGTGACTAGGCACCGCTCTTTGCTTGTGAAGTCATAAGTGTTATGGACTTTCACTGCCAACGTGAAATGGACCTGCAGGGTCACACACATAGGATTTAACCTGGAAGAGGAGTTTTGTCCACAAGCAATGTTTAGATTGATTACTAAAGGAGTTTGGTAGTTCAATTAAACATTCAATTAATCGATAGCTCAATATCATAATGTTCAAGGTGTTGGACGCATTGATTGGAGTATTGGATTGATTGAAATCGCATTTGACTGATTCTGCACAACCTGCACTCCCAACCGATCGGTTCATGTGATGAACCGATCGGCTGAGGTTGCTGAACCGGTCGCTCAATTGTTGAGCCGATCGGCTCATGCACAAAATGAAATGAGCGGTTCAAGTGTTGAATCGATCGGTTCAACTGGTGCATTCGAGCAACTTGGGAAAGTAGGATTGGTGAGAATTTTCCTTGCGTTTCACTTGCCCAATTTGATTGGAAGAAGGATTTGTATTCGATACCAATTGGAAACAAAAGAAGGAAAGTCAATTGGGAACCAACCTGGAACCCCAACCGACCGGTTCATGAGTGAACCAATCGGTTCAAGGGTCCCAAATGATCGGTTCAGTGGTGAACCGATCGGTTCAGGTCCCCAACCGACCGGTTCAAGTTGCGAGTTGGTTGCTTTTGTGGAAAATCTCGAACTCTTCTACTCCTGCTTTTAGTCCCATATTGTCGGGCACAGAGAACCTGTCCCATGACCCGCCTATATATATAGGGGTATTGGGGGCTTCTCAGAGTACAACTCAGTGCAAGTTGATTGCTCTACAAAGTTGTCGTTCTCTCTGGTTTTGGTAACTGAGAGAGAGCCCGAGAAAGTGCTTCCCGCAAAGGGAGGTGCAACGAGGGAAGGACAACTACAGTTGCAATTAATAGCAGGAGAGTGTGTTGGCGACTAGTACGTCAACAGGAGGGTGTGACTCCTTCTACTTCCTTGTGGGTCAAGGAGAGTGGAGTTCCAGGTGGTCCGTGTGGACTACTTCAGAGGCGGGAGGTCACTGCCACTCAGGAGGACAACTATCATCCGACAGTCCGGTAGGAGGAGGAGTCTTCAGTCTCGATGCGACCAGGAGCTGCACAGACACCGTCTAAGATCGGAGGTGAAGACCACACAAGGCGCGAGGTACTGTCACGGAGCAAGCCTTGGGACAAGGTATGATTCACAAACCATCTTTCCTATTATATAGACGTTGACGCGATTCCTTTTGTACTGGGTTTGGGGAGAAAATTTTTGTTTCTGCTGCTTCTCTGCCTCCTCCATTACCCAACAGTGGTATCATAGCCACGTCAACCGCTCTATATTTTAGGATTATCGATATGATCGATTTTGGTTTGTCACCTTTATTTATTGCATGCGATGTGAATAATATCGGCTTTATACATGTCCAATCCACAAATCCCTAATATACATATATGATATGTAATATTAATGCACTCGATATGTGTCTCCCTTAAGAGAGTTTTGTGGTGGATGTGTAGCATGATTATGGCCTATAAACCCCTATATCTGTGTGTGGTTGTTTGTGTGGTTGCTTGCATCTCGATCTGTGCACCGATTCCCCTCTCCTATTCCTGATGTAACTCGAAATAATTTGAGAATTCTTTTCCTACCTTTGCTCCCCCCGAATGTAACTCGGGGTTTTCTCAATTCAATTGTAAATAGAATAGATTTTATTTCTTGTTATGTCAAAGAACGGCGGACAACATGAAGACGATCGGTTCAAGGCGTGAACTGATCAGTTGGTGATCCAGATGGCCGGTTCGAGGAGCGAGACGAGCGGGTGGCGACCTGAGGAGATGCACGACGACCGGTGAACCGATCGGCCGGAGGCGCCAGTCAATCGGCTGGTGGCACCCGAACAACTAACATGATGGCGAGCCGATCGGTCATGGAGATGAGCTGATCAAACCCAGAAAGGCAGGCACATATTTCATCTTGTACAGGTTGCAAGTGATGTAGACCTAGATGACCGTGATTCCTCTTGGCTCGAGGAATTCACAAATAGGATGGACATAATCATTGCTTTTTATCATTTTGCATGTTTTCTGTGGGATATATCATGTATATGATACGTACTATATATTGTGGTGATTGGATATGTATATGTATATAAAAACCAAATCCCTCATTAAATATTAAGTTTTAGATGCCTTCCAAATGTGACACACGTGAAAAGCTTGATCGACCAAGTGTGGGCACGCCCAAGCATGGTGCACCGTCCATCTCGTGGAAGTGTGAAGGATGAATTTGTGGGTCTGCCCAAGCAGGGTGCATGTTCATCGTGTTGGCTTTGGGTCAGACTTAACAAGGTGACCTAGATAGGATCTAGCGCCTTGAGGCATGGAGATGATCATTGCAAGGAGTTGCATGTGACATCTTTCAAGAGTTTCATATGATGCAATTGGCAAGAGTTGCCTACCTGGAAGATCTGAGTTGTGGGTGACAGCCCAAGCTGGTCCATGGCTCAGAGGATTTCAGGATCTTGACCCATTAGAAGATTGTACGCTGCAATCTTCCAAATTGATGGTGAGGGCTATCAATTTGAGTCAAAATAGTGGGAGCGGTAATTAATTAAAGACCTAATTAACTATCGTCAAATTTTATTCAAATCAAATCAAAAGGTTTTGACAAATGCAAATTTTCTCTTGTAGAATGGCAAAAGTATCATCTTTTAAAATGGGCAAATTAATTGAGAATAAATTCCATAACTGGTTGAGTATGTGAGAAGTGTTATGCACAATACAGATATACCAGGAGCCTTAGAATCCACTCTATGTACGCTTAATGCGTTGGTGAAGAAGAAAGTAGGTAAGGGAGAGAAGTGTTCTCTCGCCAAACCAATTTCTTCTACATGGAGAGGATGGAAGGAACAATGGAAGAAGAAGTCAGAGATAGAGATCTCTAATTCTGGTGTATACGTGATAGAGATTAACTTTACTACTTCTTCGTCATGGGTACTTGATACCGGATGCGGATCTCACATTTGTTCAAATGTAAAGGATCTTAAGAGAAGTAGGCCTTTGGGGAAAGGCGAGGTTGAACTACATGTTGCCAATGGGGCAAGAGTTGCCACCAGTGTCGTAGGAACCTATGAGTTAACTCTACCTAGTGGGCTAATGATAGAGTTGAAGAACTGCTATTATGTACCTGCCATAAATAGGAATATCATTTCCGTCTATTGTTTAGACAAAGATGGATTTGAATTTCTTATTAAGAATGGAAAGTGTTCCATTTCTAAAGATGGGATCTGTTATGGCAGTGCCCCTATGTCTTATGGTCTATACTTGATAGACTTGGAGACAAGTGTATACAACATAAACACCAAAAAGCAAAAACTCAACGACTCAAACAAAAAATATATCTAGCATTGTCGTCTAGGGCACATAAATGAGAAGCGCATTTCTAGACTCCATAAAGATGGTTATCTAGACTCTTTTGATTATGAATCAATAGAGACATGTGAATCTTGTTTGTTGGGCAAGATGACCAAGACTCCCTTTTCAGGTAAAGGTGAGAGAGCTAGTGATCTATTAGGACTCATACATACTGATGTATGTGGGCCTTTTAGAACTAATGCCAGAAATGGGTATCAGTACTTCATTACCTTCATTGATGATTTCAGTAGGTATGGTTATGTGTACCTGATGAAGCATAAGTCAGAGACCCTTGAAAGGTTTAAGGATTTAATGAATGAAGTACAAAACCATCTTGGTAAAAGTATTAAGGCACTTCGTTCCGATCGAGGTGGAGAATACTTGAGCCAAGAGTTTGAGGACCTTCTGTGAGCCCGTGGAATTGTATCACAATGGACTCTGCCTGCAACACCACAGCATAATCGTGTGTCTGAAAGAAGGAATCACACATTGTTGGATATGGTGTGATCAATGATGAGTTTTGTTGATCTTCCAATTTCCTTCTGGGGTCATGCTCTTGAAACCACCGCGTTTACACTTCAGCGTGTGCCATCTAAATCGGTTCAAAAGACACCATATGAGATATGGACTGGGAAGCGTCCTGATTTGTCTTTTCTGAAGATTTGGGGTTGTGAGGCTTACGTTAGGAAAATGTTTCCTGATAAGCTTGGACCGAAATCCGATAAATGTTATTTTGTTGGATACCCCAAGGAAACGAGGGGATACTATTTATACCACCCTACTGACAACAAAGTGTTTGTTGCCAGGACAGCTGTGTTCCTAGAGAAGGAATTTATTTCCAAAGGAAGTAGTGGGAGGAAAATCGAGCTTGAAGAGGTTCAAGCCCAACAAGAAGACATAGAATCGGTAGATGTACAAGAGGAAATTGGAGATTCACAAGGTGTTGTGGAATCTCAGTCTCCTCAGGTAACACAAGGACCTCGTAGATCTAGTAGGACCCGCCTTGAACCTGAGAGGTTTGGATACCTTGTAACTCAGGAAGGTGGAGAGTTGATCATAGATGATGATCCAACTACCTACATAGAGGCTATGGAGGGACCAGATTCTGAGAAATGGCTTGAAGCCATGAGATCCGAGATGGAATCCATGTACTCCAACAAAGTATGGACTTTGATGGAACCTCCCGAAGGGGTAAAACCCATAGGGTGCAAGTGGGTCTTCAAGAAAAAGACCGACATTGATGGCAATGTGCAAACTTATAATGGTAGATTGGTTGCAAAGGGATTTCGACAAGTTCAAGGTGTTGACTATGACGAAACCTTTTCTCCAGTTGCCATGATTAAGTCCATTAGGATCATGCTTGCTACTGCAGCTTATTATGACTATGAGATTTGGCAGATGGATGTTAAAACCGCATTCCTTAACGGGAATATACATGAGGATGTGTACATGACACAGCCTGAAGGTTTTATAGATCCAAAGAATGCCAATAAAGTCTGTAAACTGCAAAGGTCAATCTATGGATTGAAGCAAGCGTCTCGGAGTTGGAATCTTTGATTTGATGAAGAAGTCAAAGTGTTTGGCTTTATTCAAAATGAAGATGAACCTTGTGTGTACAAGAAGGTTAGTGGGAGCTCGACCACATTCCTCATATTGTATGTGGATGACATACTTTTGATGGGGAATGATGTCTTAGCCTTAGAGAAGGTAAAGACTTGGCTTGGGAAAACTTTCTCAATGAAGGACTTAGGAGAAGCATCATATATTCTAGGAATTAAGATCTATAGAGATAGATCTAGAAGGCTTCTCGGACTAAGTCAGAGCACGTACATTGACAAGGTGCTGAAGCGGTTCAGCATGGAGAACTCAAAGAGAGGCAACATCCCCATGTTACATGGAGTCACCGTCTCTAGAGCTCAATGTCCCCAATTTTGTGAAGAGAGGGAGCGGATGAATGGGATCCCATATGCATCAGCCATTAGATCCATCATGTATGCTAGGTTGTGTACATGCCCAGATGTCTCGTATGCTCTCAACATGACAAGCAGGTACCAGTCAGATCCCGGGGATGCTCACTAGACAACCGTAAAGAACATCCTCAAGTACTTGCGAAGGACTAAGGATCAGTTTCTTGTTTACGGCGGCGAGGAAGAGCTGGTTGTAAAGGGTTACACCGATGCAAGCTTCCAAACCGATAAAGATGATTACATATCGCAGTCAGGATTTGTGTTTTGCCTTAATAATGGAGCTGTGAGCTGGAAGAGTTCCAAGCAAGAAACAGTTGCCGATTCTACTACAGAGGCTGAGTATATTGCTGCTTCACATGCAGCAAAGGAGGCTGTGTGGATCAGGAAGTTCATTTCTGAACTTGGTGTAGTTCCCAGTAGCTGTGATGCAATTGAGCTTTATTGTGACAATAATGGAGCTATTGCACAAGCTAAGGAGCCCAGATCACATCAGCAGTCCAAGCACATACTACGGCGCATCCATCTCATACGAGAGATCGTACAGCGAGGAGATGTGAAGATTTGCAAAGTACCAACTAAAGACAACATAGCTGATCCACTGAATAAGGCCCTTTCTCAGCAGAAGCATGATGGTCATGCTAGGTCACAAGGACTGCGTTTCCTTGGTGACTGGCTCTAAGTGAAGGTGGGAGTCTCTTGGTATTTATGCCCATAGAGCAAGTCATGTGATGATTGTAATGGGATACTTTGTAAATGATTTGAATAAATAATAAAGGCAATTTCCAATCTATATGTTTAAACTGTTTCTGAGATGATGGTGTAGCATGATAGATGTCTAAAGAATGTTTTAACTCAATGACATATGCTTTTAGGTTAAGGACATAAACGATGAGATCATACAGATGTTTAGAGTATACATTCTTGTTTAGTCCCTAGTAAGTTGTTATTGTGGAAATAACCATAGACATCAATAACACTGAAGACTAGATTGTGTGTTGGTTAATGACAGAATCTCATTAGTCTTGATATGGTGATATCAAACCAAGCACATAGGTACTTGTTAGAGAACAAGGTACTGGATAGACCCACCGTGAGAGTGCCACATGGAACCATGACTTGGTAGTCACAGTCAGCTCTCACAGTGATGGTGGTGAGTTTGATTCTTAGACCTGAAATCACTACACTCAATACATGTCGTTGGGTACACTTTGACATCATCAAACGCAGTCTTGAAACATGGGTTTTTATAAAGGTGATGATTGGGTGGCTTTGACACATGGGGCTATTGAGGGGTGAGTGATAGATATGGGATTTGTCCCTCCTAAGGGAGTTTGATATCCTTGGCCACTTGATGAGTAGGATTGAGAAAAGGCATGCGCATGCATGTGTGAATCAATATGTGATATTGATGTCATACACATCTCACTCGGTCTACTCTGAGATCAAGGAAATGAATGAACGTTAACAAGATGATTGTTCCATGCCTCGAGTTCATTCTGGATATCACTGACAAAGGAATTATACATTCACTGTAACACCATTCACGGATTGTAGGGATGAAAGTTGTTCTCCAACTTTCTATTTTACTTGGGTAGCAATGATGTGTGACTAGGCACCGCTCTTTGCTTGTGAAGTCATAAGTGTTATGGACTTTCACTGCCAACGTGAAATGGACCTGCAGGGTCACACACATAGGATTTAACCTGGAAGAGGAGTTTTGTCCACAAGCAATGTTTAGATTGATTACTAAAGGAGTTTAGTAGTTCAATTAAACACTCAATTAATCGATAGCTCAATATCATAATGTTCAAGGTGTTGGACGCATTGATTGGAGTATCAGATTGATTGAAATCGCATTTGACTAATTCTGCACAACCTACACTCCCAACCGATCGGTTCATGTGATGAACCGGTCGGCTGAGGTTGCTGAACCGGTCGGCTCAATTGTTGAGCCGATCGGCTCATGCACAGAATGAAATGAGCGGTTCAAGTGTTGAATCGATCGGTTCAACTGGTGCAATCGAGCAACTTGGGAAAGTAGGATTGGTGAGAATTTTCCTTGCATTTCACTTGCCCAATTTGATTGGAACAAGGATTGGTATTCAATACCAATTGGAAACAAAAGAAGGAAAGTCAATTGGGAACCAACCTGGAACCCCAACCGACCGGTTCATGAGTGAACCGATCAGTTCAAGGGTCCCAAACGATCAATTCAGTGGTGAACCGATTGGTTCAGGTCCCCAACCGACCGGTTCACTTGTGAACCGATCGGTTCAAGTTGTGAGTTGGTTGCTTTTGTGTAAAATCTTGAACCCTTATAATCCTGCTTTTAGTCCCATATTGTCGGGCACAGAGAAACCTGTCTCATGACCCGCCTATATATAGGGGTATTGGGGGCTTCTCAAAGTACAACTCAGTGCAAGTTGATTGCTCTGTAAAGTTGTCGTTCTCTCTGGTTTTGGTAACTGAGAGAGAGCCCGAGCAAGTGCTTCCCGCAAAGGGAGGTGCAGTGAGGGAAGGACAACTGCAGTTGCAATTGACAGCAGGAGAGTGTGTTGGCGACTAGTACGTCAACAGGAGGGTGCGACTCCTTCCACTTCCTTATGGGACAAGGAGAGTGGAGTTCCAGGTGGTCTGTGTGGACTACATCAGAGGCGGGAGGTCATTGCCGCTCAGGAGGACAACTGTCATCTGACAGTCTGGTAGGTGGAGGAGTCTTCAGTCTCGGTGTGACCAGAAGCTGCACAGACACCGTCTAAGACCGAAGGTGAAGACCGCACAAGGCGCGAGGTACTGTCGCCAAGCAAGCCTCGGGACACGGTATGATTCACAAACCATCTTTCCTATTATATAGACGTTGACGCGATTCCTTTTGTACTGGGTTTGGGGAGAAAATTTTTGTTTCCGCTGCTTCTCTGCCTCCTCCATTACCCAACACCAATTAGGGTTTGGATCATTGGATTGATCACCAAATCAACAATTGATTACACTTCAACTTAGTATCATTGGATCATCAATTGCTTAACCATACTCACCCCTAGACCTCCAAACGGTCTTGGGTGACCTACAAACGGTCTTCAGACCATTTGTATGAGCTCCAAATGGTCTTGAGACCGTTTGGCTCATCCCACCCTTGGATTCTAGTGAAAAATCATTAGGGTTTGAGCTATTGAGTTGATCATCAAATCAGCACTTAATTGCAAAGTGAATTGGTACCTTTAGACCTTCAATTTGTCAACCATGCTTAACCCTAGACCTAAAAACGGTCTTGGGTGATCCCCAAATGGTCTTGAGACCGTTTGGATGATTCCCAAACGGTTTTGAAACCGTTTGGATCAATCAACCCAAAACATCAACTCATTCCAATGCAAAATCAGCACTTAGCCGATTAGGATTAACACCATATCTTTTGTCCTTCAAACACTTAACCATATCCAACCCTAGACCTCAAAACGGTCTTGGGTGACCCCCGAACGGTATTGAGACCGTTTTGGTAATCCCCAAATGGTTTTGAAACCGTTTGGGTTAAATAACCCAAAAAGTCAAATCAATCAAGTTGAAAATCAGCACTTAATCCAATTAGGGTTTGCCTAATTGATTAGCCTTCAACTCATGATTCCTTTGGAATTAATCCATAAAATTTGGTGAGTTTTTAACCAACATCATTAGGAACAGGAATCTCAAACGGGCAACCTTTGTTCAACCCTCTCAAACAGTTTTCAAACTGTTTTCCCAAAAAGGCAAATAAATCAAGTTGAAAATCAGCACTTAATCCAATTAGGCTTTGCCTAATTGATTGCCCTTCAACTCACGATTCCTTGGGAGTTAACCCATAAAATTTGGTGAGTCATTAACCAACATAATTAGTAACAGTAATATCAAACGTTCAACCCTTGATCAACTCACTCAAATGGTTTTGAAACCGTTTTCTCCCAAACGGTTTCAAACCGTTTGCTCTCAAACGGTTTGGTGAAACCGCATGAGCAATTAACTCAAAACCATATGAACCATGATTTCTTTGGAAAACGTATCCAAGATGATGTCATCATCATCTACCTTCATCCCTGAAGTTCTAAAAACTTCTGATTTCATGAAATTACCATTTTAAACCAGCAATTGAACAAGATAATGAGGGAATCATTGAAATTGCAAGATTAATGGTTGAATAACAATGAAAAAGGGTTCAAGTTATAAAACCCGCCTCCAGTTGAGCTCCAAAGCTCCATGTCCAAGGAAACAATGGTGGATGCAACTCCTTTCACCATTCCAAGTCTCATCCTCAAGGTTTGAATGAAAAGGAATGGTTAGAATTGAAGAGGAGATCGAAATAGGAAGAAATCCATAATTTATTTTCGATTTCCACCATGGAATCAAGGTGAAATGGATCAAGAACCTTACCAACAGGTTGGGGGTCATCCTCATGATCCTCCCAAGCTCCCTTGTTTGTTTCCCAATCAAGGAGAAGAAGTGGGGTTGAAAAAGCCTTCCATTTGGCTTGTAAAGGGTCTTTTTATAAGAAATTCAAGGAGAGAGAAAGTGCCTCATAAAAATTCAATTAATCCCAAAAATGTGGCTGCCTCTTCCACCTTATCTTCCTTAGGGACGAGGCTATCTTGTTTTCCTTTTATCCCTCTCAATTATACATGATTTAAATAAAAGCAAATCAAGCACCTTAAATGATATTATATTAATATCCATATGTGAGTGGATATTTCTTTTTCTTATAAAATTATGTGTGAGTTATCCGCTCCCTTGGATATTTTCATGGTCCTTGCAAGGATCAAGAACGTCACACATACATCTAGATCCAACCATTTTAATTTTGGTTGAAGGCCCTTTAATTAATACATATTTTTGCCTTAAATCGAATCAGGGTTTCAATTAGGATTAAATCTTGATTATTTTAATATCAAGATTCTCTCTCCTCCAACTTAATTCAAATGAGGTGTCCCTCTAATTGTATTTGCTCTACATGATGCCAAGAAGCATTGGTAATTTGCATATTGAACCCTAGGTTTTGTGTAAATTGCACTTTACACCAAAACTAGGTTTTAATGCACAAACATTACTTTATCAGCTCTTTCTTGGTATTCAGGCTTCCATAAGCCACACCTCAGCATCATCTTTAGTCTCATGATGCTTCAACACATGAGGAACATATTATCATGCATAATTTGCACTTAAAGCACTCAACTTGGGTATTTTGCACATTAGTCCAAAACAAACAAAACATTGATTTCAACAATGTTCAAAAAGGACTAGAATAGCAATATAAGTTCCTCTTGAGCCCTAATTACCTTTCACAAGATGACATTAAGCATTTAATCATATTTCTTAATCAAAACACCTAGGGTTAAAGTATAACCCAGGTCAGGGGTGTTACAAATTATAAACCCCTAACAAGGATTTCGTCCCCGAAATCCCAGATAAAGGAAGACAGATGTATTTCATTCATCATACTATCTAGTCTTCACATAACATCTCCTTATTATGGAGACACCATAAAACTTTGATCAGCAAAAAGTGTTTCCATACAAGATTCTCATAGAATCAACACACAAGGCACATGCTCCATTGTTCCTCATTATGGACTATAAAGTCAACTTTGTGTCAAACAACACTTCTCTTGTTCATACAAACATCATACATTCTTTATTAATATCATGTTTATGCAGAGCATAAACCCCTAACATATGATGTTCATATTGTTTTATACATCTAGACTAATTTCACAGTTGACCACCCCAGGTAGCCAACCTAACCCATCTGATAACTCTCAGATACCTGAATCTTTCACCTTGGTATCTATCACCTGTGTTGGAAATACGTCATATGTATCTCTTCCTTTCGTCTTGGAACATTAATTGTTTCATATGTCCTCATCTTGGGACCAAAGTCCAAGATAACTAATACTTTTCTAAGTATCCAATACATGAACTCCTTTATCTTATGCACATCAAGTGTCCTAAGACCCACTTGATTGCCATGTCCCTGAAAGGAAAGAAAACAAGGATTCATATTCCTCTTATTAATTCATGTATTTTCAACTATTCTTGAACTATTTATTCTTTATCTCATCCTAGGTTCCTTGCCTTTAGTATTGGAATTTGTAAGGATGATTGCATGTCATTATCCTTTTTTTATCTAGTATGTTTATGATCATATCATGATCTCATCACATTTCCCATTTCCTCATTATGGTAAAGATCTTTATTATGTCGGCAGCATTATTGAACAGGGTTCATCTCCCTTATTCTTATTCTTGTCTTATGAGGAGTAAACTTTTAGTCCCTCTTACAACATGCTCATCTGAGATTATCTCAGACTTAATTATTCATAGGATATGACATATTTATTCATTCCATATTTCTGATTTCATGATACTCATTAGATTGTCTCAGATTGACTGCATGATCAGAGCGATAAAAAAGACAACAATCTAAGAGTTTCCATACTCACTTTATCATCAATAGTTGTATACATGGACAGGGTATATAAATACTGAGATTAAGTCGTATGCACTTTGTATATTATCATATTCCTTCTTTTCATATTATCACAAGCATAAGGCTTAACATTCCTGAATTTTATCCAGGCATCTCTTCTATACCTCATCTTTTCTTATAGAGGTAAGAACAACATAAAGCATTTGTAATTTTTTACTATGCAAAACATAAGTCCTCATAGGACTGATCAAGGAAAGTTCAATCATTTCCTTTCTCAATTAATCTAGGAATTCATAGGATGACATATTTAAATGTCATTATCTTGTCTAACTTGTCATAATTCGTGAATTATTCACTGCCTCAGGCTAACTCTGCCTCAAAGGTTGATCCAACAGGCTATGGTTGAGCACAGACTCAATTTAAGTCCAGAAATTCATCATTTCCTTTTGCTTCAACCTGTTGATGCTAATTACAAATCCTGTTGATATCTATAACATCATCATTGGGACTGGTAATATAGGTTACACTGCCAAAACTTGATCCACTATATACATTACTTTGCCCTAAGTTCTCCAACAGTAATACTTAAAGAAGGATTTTCTTATTATAGTTGGATCAGCTAGGGGATTTTCAGGTAATTGTCTCTCTCTTGCCTGTTCCCATGCACCTCTTCTTGGTGCAACATTGCTGCTCTCAGCAGCAATCTCCTCATGTCACCCAGTCATCTTTAAGTTCTTCTTCTCTTATACTAGCAGAAGACACTATCAGATACATTGGATGACACCAAAACAGACTCAACTACCTTAGTCCAATGTCTCTATAGACTCAACGAACCTAGAGCTCTGATACCAATAATTGTGGTGACCGTCTCGCGAAAACAGGATTAACTAATGCGGAAGCGAATTATTTGCAGTGAATTACTGAAAATCACTGAAAATTTAAAACTTTTTCAAGAGATCCATTCACAGGAAAACTCTTTAACCAAGAACCAAAGTATTTCAAATTCATCCTGGTTCACAAGTACACAACCTATACCATTCCTTCTCAAAGATTACAACATCAACTGTCTTATAAACATTATATACAGACAGTATACGAATCTCGAGGCATCAAGCCAAAACATCAGATTGATTCATAACACACTGACTAAAAACTCTGAGGACCTAAGAGTACAGAGACGAAACATAGGACTACTATCTGTATGACTAGATAGACAATATCTGAGGACCTAAGAGTACAGATACGACACATAGGACTACTATCTGTATGACTAGATAGACAATATCTCCACCTGAGATCTTATTGTTGTCCCTGTTGTTGCTGTTGTTGTTGCTCTTTCCTTGTTCTAGGATTTCTGCTTTGCCTCCCATTCATACCTAAAAATGTTTCCCACGGGGGTGATACAATTGAAAATTGCCCCAGCGAGAGATATACCTCTCCTCCAAAAACATTGTTATTGCAGTTTATTATATTAAAACTGAGCGGGGGTTACTTTTACATTATCAGGCATAATTATTCATCATAGAACAGAATAAGATAATCTCCATTCTCAAGGAGGTCATTGCATCTACCCATGGTAGATAAGTAATTCATCTGTCTACCTTGCAGAGAATATAAAAAAACATAATTATCATTTATCCACTAAGGAATGCACAAAGAAAATGCAACATCAACCAATGAATCTATATATTCAATCCTTAAGCAAACATGCTATATGGCTGATTACATTTTACAATCACACTTATGCTCTGAGGAGATGAGGTATGCCGCTCATACTCCAACCAACCACTGCTAGGAGTCGAAATTGGTACCATACATAGGTCATCAAAAGAGCCGGATTCTTATGACCTCATCCGTCTCGGTCAGTACGAGACCACATGCAGGACATCTCGTGTCTCTGCTAACTAGCTAGCCAGGGTATACTGGCACCTTTGCTATAGAGTTACAACATCAACTACACTCTCATCGCCAATCGAGAGATTTCTTGTTTATCTCCTCGATCCGACACTAAGTCTCATTGGGAGATTCATGATACATCCATCCCGACATATTCATGAAGGATTGAGAGGTTTCTTGTTTACCTTCCAACAATCTCTTGTTTACCTTCCACCCATTTACCCCTACATATTCAAAATATGTTCTCCGAGTTTTGCCACGGGCACCCGTTTCACCATCACCTATTCTTGATGATGATGGATCTATGGTCATAGCCCTGCATGAATAGATTTCACTTGATTTATTAAGTACATTCTCATATTCTTTTAACATCAACCAAGTTCTCAAACATAACTTATTACAACAATGCTATAAAGAGACATGTACTGTCACAAACTAAAACGTGAGGTAATATGAGTGTCTTTTAATTACTTTTTATTATACTTTAAACAAATCAAAATTTTACGAGTTATGCATTTAAAAAAAAAGATCAACGTGTTGTCACATCATGATTCGTACAAGTAGAAGCCTCAAAGCCCTGCTTTATTTGAGACCTAGATTATGAAGTCGGGGTTTGATTATTCAATAGATCCAGATTAGTTTATCTGCATTCGGTCCTTTTTGGGTTTGGCAAATCATTCCTTTGCAAGAAACTTACTATATTGGATAGCCTCATAACTTGTGTTTTTCAATCAGGCATATAAAATAAAATAACACAAAAGACAGAGTTAAATTCGGACTGGGATTGGAAATACCGCTGAGAACAAGACTGGCTTTGTCTGAATTAAAGCTTTACAGAATCCAAAACGGTCCCCATCATTTTGATTTCTGCCAAATAAAATTAAACTAGAACTGGGTTGGGTTAGACGCACTTAGGACAAACATGGCACAAAAAGACAATACATTGTCCGGATCATATCCTGAACCAAACAATTGTGAGTCAAAATGATAATTTTTGATCCTCTTTTAGGCAATGTGTTATATGTTGGCCGAAGAGACCCACAACCCATAGTATTGTTTGTTTATTTTTTCCCACTTGTGGCCCATCATCCACAGAAAGGGGTAAACACCCCCAGCCGAATTGACGGCCATACCTGTGTCAGGGTCAGTAGCGAAAGCACTGTAGGAGGCAACCAACAAGAGCGTGTGAAGGAACCGATATGTGATGCCATGAGGTACTATCGGCGGCTGATTAGCCTAGTCGATTTTTTCTTTTCTTCTTGGCCAGACAACTTTGTCTGCCTTAGGCAGCAAGGAGCCGTCCGTGCTCTCTAGCGCCAGGAAACTGGAGGCTATAAAACCTTCATGGCTCTTCCTCGTCTAGGACAAGCCTTCAAGTACTGAGATGTCTTCCTCCTTCCCCAATTTCCCATCTCCTCCTCCACAATCGTCTCTCCTGTAGCCGGTGCCCTTTTCAACCACTTTCAATCTGCTCGTATGTCTTCCACAGTCGGTTAGTGAGAAATTACAAAGACACCATGGAATCACATAGCCCTTCCTAATCTTTCTCCTGCATTGGAATCCAAGACGGCACAACTGGTAATTTATCTCCCCTCCATGTTCTGATGATACGCAGCGATCTAAGATCATGTACTTGCAGGTGAGAGAGAGAGTACGGTTGTCGATAACAACAAGAAATCAAGGCTATCTTTTCTTAGCATTTTACAAAGGCACGTTTTGCAAGGAATATGAGAATTAATAACATTTTATGTCCACGATGAGAACGAAGTTGGAAAGAAGACTATAAAACAATTAGCTAATGGGATGGGTATGTCGATCCATTGGTAAATTAGCATATTCATTTATGAATGGTCATCTAATTCGTGCTTATAGCTATGCTTAGTTAAGTTTGCAAACTAAGCTAAAACACCAATAAAATGCGTTATTGTATACTTGGAAATGGGGAGTGGAAGATGAATTACGTTAAATTAAATGAAGAGTCTACTAAACATAGAAACACGATTTGATGACATAATACATACTCATGTGAGTGACTAATGATAAGAGTGTCGTACACTTAATAGGATCGTGGTTCAACTTCATCTAACTGGGAACAATACAACTATATATGCTTGGTAAATGGGTTGCAATAACTCGGGAGAGTAGTCCAAACTCGAGGGTCATTTTATATCCAACTTTTTCATACATCCTAATTTTGATTTCCATATTTAGAAATAGAAAAGTTCAGTGGTTTTGAAGCAAAATATTTTACATCAAGACTAAGCAACTTTGTAAAGGTATGTTGCCCTTCTATTGGGTGAGTAAGCAGGGGTTTATCCCCTTATTGATTTATCACCTTTCAACATTATGCCTCATAAACATTTGAATTTACCAAGTGAAATATTGCCACCTACATGTTGTTGAATCTCTACTTAATGCTTGCTTTTGTTGACATAATTGTATATCTGGCATATGTTATTTGAGTGAACCCTAGTGGAGGGAGTTGTGACCATAAGTCTCCCAGTTGTATACATAGACTGAGGATTTTCCTCCTGGTGCGCACTGGTATGGCCTGCGGGCCCAGAGGCAGGGGCAATTGCTTAGCCTCAGTTGACTTGGTAGATGTGGATTGAGACACATCGGTGGGTTAGCCTCAGTAACACTGCCATATGTTTATCAAAATAATTCTGTTAATCTATTGCTTAACTTTTCTTGAAATATTTCTATAAATCATACATACATTAATGTTTGATAATAATGTCTCATTTGAACGTATTTTTTGATATTCTCACTCCTGCTGCTCGAATCGGGTGCATACCAGCTTTTGCTGAATCCTAGTTTTCTTTGTTTTCATGTATAAATCACATAACTTCAGGCGAGGAAGCAGACTACTCAACTGCAACAACAAGTTAGAGCACATTGCCAAAAGTCTTCATCATGGATATGGATAGGTGTTCCTCTGTGCTAAACTATATTATTAGGCATAGATATCATGTATAGGGTAGATGTGTAACTTTTTGTAAACCCTATACTATTTTGGTTTGTAAGGGTATATAAATGAACAAGTTTGTTGGTCTTGACTTGTGGTTGAAAATATATCTTTTGTTTCTGGTAAATACTCTTTCCTTATCCAGTGATCCTTAAGGCCATAGACTCAAGTTTACTTTTTTTTTAATGTGAATAAATGAGGATCACTGCATAGTGGGCCCACATGACTACAAGATCCCTGTGATCTGGGCATCACATGGAAAAGTGGTATCAGAGCCAACCACAGTCGACGCCTATACATGTCCACATAGATGTAGGTTTTTAAAAAAAAATTCTGACATATCTCGTTGGTATTCTTTCGTAGGTCTATTGCTCGCAGCCTCTCCTTCAATTTGGAGTCACCTTTCCCTACGGGAGTAAACGTGACATCAGAGGCTGGAACAACTCCAACGACTCCTTCCACTTTCCAACTCTTTTGGTCACCTATTGTGCAACAACCCCCAACAACTCCAGAACAATCAATGGCTCATAACACTCAACAATTTGGTGTTGAGCTTGCTTTATTGAAGCAACTTCTCAGGGATATAGTATCTCATGCTACCCAAGGGCCGGAGAAAACCATAAAATCAAAAGAAATCACTTTAGTCGACTTCATTAAGATGAGACCTGAAGAATTTTCTAGATATGATACACCTGATGTGGTGGATCAGGCTGATTCGTGTATACGCTCAGTGGAGCGCATGTTTGAGGGCATGGAGATCCCACAACACCAATGAGTACGCTTTTCCACTTACATATTCACTGGTTCTGCTAGGGTCTAGTGGGAAAATCATCAGCATGGTTGTGATGTTGATATTCCTCTACCTACATTGATAGAATTTCTAAAAGACTTTCGCAACAGGTATATCTCAAAGACAAAGCTAACAAAGAAGGAAAAAGAATTTCTCAGCTTGAGACAAGGATCAGACCATGTTGAGGTCTATGCTCGTCGCTTTCGTCTATTAGAGAGATTTGCTCCACACCTTGATGAGGAAAGGAAGATTAGACAATTCATTGAGGGATTAGATCCTGAACTTGGGAAGGCCCTCCTTCCCCTTGATCTCCCCAAATTCCAAGACAATCTGAACAAGGCTCTAGCATTGGAGTCTTTTCCAAGATGGCGTCATGGCTCTTCATCCTCTTACACAGCTATGTCTACCAGGGTACATTCTCAGAACTGTTGGGTTATGGAGGAGGTAGAGAAGCAGCGGAAACAAAAAATTTTCTCCCCAAACCCGGAACAAAAGGAATCGCGTCAACATCTATATAATAGGAAAGATGGTTTGTGAATCATACCTTGTCCCGAGGCTTGCTCGGCGACAATACCATGTGCCTTGCGCGGTCTTCACCTCCGATCATGGATGGTGTCTGTGTAGCTCCTGGTCGCACCGGGACTGAAGACTCCTCCTCCTACCGGACTGTCGGATGACAGTTGTCCTCCTGAGCGGCAGTGACCTCCCGCCTCTGAAGTAGTCCACATGGACCACCCGGAACTCCACTCTCCTTGTCCCACAAGGAAGTGGAAGGAGTCTCACCCTCCTGTTGATGTACTAGTCGCCAACACACTCTCCTGCTGTCAATTGCAACTGCAGTTGTCCTTCCCTTGCTGCACCTCCCTTTGCGGGAATCACTTGCCCGGGCTCTCTCTCGGTTACCAAAACCAGAGAGAACGACAACTTTGCAGAGCAATCAACTTGCACTGAGTTGTATCTTGAGAAGCCCCCAATACCCCTATATATATAGGCGGGTCATGGGACAGGGTTCTCTGTGCCTGGCAATACAGGACTAATGCAGGAGTAGAAGGGTTCGAGAATTTTCCACAAAAAGCAACCGGTTCGCAACTTGAAATGATCGGTTCACAACTGAACCGATCGGTTCGGCCATTGAGCCGATCGGTTGGTCCTGAGCCGATCGTTTGGGGCACTCCAACTGAACGGTTGGTGCCCTGAACCGATCGGTTCATAGTCCTAATCCGTCTCAAAAAGACTTTCCTTGTTTCGTTCCCAATTGGTATTGAATACCAATGTTATTCCCAATCGAATTGGGCAATTTGAAACCAAAGGAAAATTCTTGCCGACATGACTTTTCCCAACTGGTCGGTTGCACCAGTTGAGCCGATCAGTTCAACCTTTGAACCGGTTGTTTCAACCTGGGCTTGAGCCGATCGGCCTGGACACTCCAGCCAACCGGTTCAGCAACCTCAGCCGACCGGTTCATCACATGAACCGATCGGTTGGGAGCACAGGTTGGGCAAAATTAGTCAATTGCGATTTCAATCAATCCGATACTCCAATCAATGCATCCAACACCTTGAACCATATGATATTGAGCCATCGACTGATTGAGTGTTTAATTGAACTACTAAACTCCTTTAGTAATCAATCTAAACATTGCTTTGTGGACAAAACTCCTCTTCCAGGTTAAATCCTATGTGTGTGACCCTGCAGGTCCATTTCACGTTGGCAGTGAAAGTCCATAACACTTATGACTTCACAAGAAAAGAGCGGTGCCTAGTCACACATCATTGCTACCCAAGTGAAAGTAGAAAGTTGGAGAACAACTTTCATCCTACAATCCGTGAATGGTGTTACAGTGAATGTATATGTCCTTTGTCACTAATATCCAGAATGAACTCGAGGCATGGAACAGTCATCCTGTCAATGTTCATTCATTTCCTTGATCTCAGAGTAGACCGAGTGAGATGTGTACGACATCAATATCACATATTGATTCACACGTGCATGCGCATGACTTTCTCAATCCTACTCATCAAGTGGCCAAGGATATCAAACTCCCTTAGGAGGGACAAATCCCATATCTATCACTCACCCCTCAAAAGCCCATGTGTCAAAGCCACCCAATCATCACCTTTATAACAACCCATGTTTCAGGATTGCATTTGATGATGTCAAAGTGTACCCAACGACATGTGTTGAGTGCAGTGATTTCAGGTCAAAGAATCACACTCACCACCATCACTGTGAGAGCTGACTGTGACTACCATGTCATGGTTCCATGTGTCACTCTGACGATGGGTCTGTCCGATACCTTTATCTCTAACAAGTACCTATGTGCTTGGTTTGATATCACTGTATCATGACTAATGAGATTCTGTCATCAACCAACACACAATCTAGTCTTCAGTGTTATTGATGTCTATGGCTATTTCCACAATAACAACCGACTAGGGACTAAACAAGAAAGAATACTTTTAGCATCCGTATGATCTCATCGTTTAGGTCCTCAACCCAAAAGCATACGTCATTGAGTAAAACAATCTTTAGACATCTATCATGTTACACCATCATCTCAAAAACAGTTTAAACATATAGATTGGAAATTACCTTTATTATTATTCAAATCATGTACAAAGTATCCCATTACAATCATCATATGACTTGCTCTATGGGCATACATACCAACATACTCTTACTTGCACTTAGAGCCAGTCACCAAGGAAACGCAGTCCTTGTGACCTAGCTTGACCATCATGCTTCTGCTGAGAAAGGGCCTTAGTCAGTGGATCAACTATGTTGTCTTCAGTTGGTACTTTGCAAATCTTCACATCTCCTCGCTGTACGATCTCTCGTATGAGATGGAAGCCCCACAGTATGTGCTTGGACCGCTGATGTTATCTGGGCTCCTTAGCTTGTGCAATAGCTCCATTATTGTCACAATAAAGCTCAATTGCATCACAACTACTGGGAACTACACCAAGTTCAGAAATGAACTTCCTGATCCACACAACCTCCTTTGCTGCATGCGAAGCAGCAATATACTCAGCATCTGTAGTAGAATCGGCAACTGTTTCTTGCTTGGAACTCTTCCAGCTCACAGCTCCATTATTAAGGCAAAACACAAATCCTGACTGTGATCTGTAATCATCTTTATCGGTTTGGAAGCTTGCATCGGTGTAACCTTTTACAACCAGCTCTTCCTCACCGCCGTACACAAGAAACTGATCCTTAGTCCTTCGCAAGTACTTGAGGATGTTCTTCACGGCTGTCCAGTGAGCATCCCCGGGATCTGACTGGTACCTGCTCGTCATGCTAAGAGCATACGAGACATCTGGGTGTGTGCACAACATAGCGTACATGATGGATCCAATGGCTGATGCATATGGGATCCCATTCATACGCTCCCTCTCTTCACAAGATTGGGGACATTGAGCTCTAGAGACGGTAACTCCATGTAGCATAGGGACGTTGCCTCTCTTTGAGTTCTCCATGCTAAACCACTTCAGCACCTTGTCTATGTACGTGCTCTGACTTAGTCCAAGAAGCCTTCTAGATCTATCTCTATAGATCTTAATTCCTAGAATATAGGATGCTTCTCCTAAGTCCTTCATTGAGAAAGTTTTCCCAAGCCAGGTCTTTACCTTCTCTAAGGCTAAGACATCATTCCCCATCAAAAGTATGTCATCCACATACAATATGAGAAATATGGTCGAGCTCCCACTAACCTTCTTGTACACACAAGGTTCATCTTCATTTTGAATAAAGCCAAACACTTTGACTTCTTCATCAAATCGAAGATTCCAACTCCGAGATGCTTGCTTCAATCCATAGATTGACCTTTGCAGTTTACAGACTTTATTGGCATTCTTTAGATCTACAAAACCTTTAGGCTGTGTCATGTACACATCCTCATGAATATTCCCGTTAAGGAATGCGGTTTTAACATCCATCTGCCAAATCTCATAGTCATAATAAGCTGCAATAGCAAGCATGATCCTGATGGACTTAATCATGGCAACTGGAGAAAAGGTTTCGTCATAGTCAACACCTTGAATTTGCCGAAAACCTTTTGCAACCAATCTACCTTTATAAGTTTGCACATTGCCATCCATGTCGGTCTTTTTCTTGAAGACCCACTTGCACCCTATGGGTTTTACCCCTTCGGGTGGTTCCACCAAAATCCATAATTTGTTGGAGTACATGGATTCCATCTCGGATCTCATGGCTTCTAGCCATTTCTCAGAATCTGGTCCCTCCATAGCCTCTACGTAGGTAGTTGGATCATCATCTATGATCAACTCTCCACCTTCCTGAGTTACAAGGTATCCAAACCTCTCAGGTTCAAGGCGAGTCCTACTAGATCTACGAGGTCCTTGTGTTACCTGAGGAGACTGAGATTCCACAACACCTTGTGAATCTCCATTTTCCTATGGTACATCTACCGGTTCAATGTTTTCTTGTTGGGCTTGAACCTCTTCAAGCTCTACTTTCCTCCCACTGTTTCCTTTGGAAATAAATTCCTTTTCTAGGAACACAGCTGTCCTGGCAACAAAGACTTTGTTGTCAGTCGGGTGGTATAAATAGTATCCCCTCGTTTCCTTGGGGTATCCAACAAAATAACATTTATCGGATTTGGGTCCATGCTTATCAGGAAACATTTTCCTAACGTAAGCCTCACAACCCCAAATCTTCAGAAAAGACAAATCGGGACGCTTCCCAGTCCATATCTCATATGGTGTCTTTTGAACCGATTTAGATGGCACACGGTTAAGAGTAAACGTGGCGGTTTCAAGAGCATAACCCCAGAAAGAAATTGGAAGATCAGCAAAACTCATCATTGATCGCACCGTATCTAACAATGTGCGATTCCTTCTTTCAGACACACCATTATGCTGTGGTGTTCCAGGCGGAGTCCATTGTGATACAATACCACGGGCTCGCAGAAGGTCCTCAAACTCCTGGCTCAAGTATTCTCCACCTCGATCGGAACGAAGTGCCTTATGTTGGTATGTATGCCCATAGGGCAAGTCATATGATGATTGTAATGGGATACTTTGTAAATGATTTGAATAATAATAAAGGCAATTTCCTATCTATATGTTTAAACTGTTTCTGAGATGATGGTGTAACATGATAGATGTCTAAAGATTGTTTTACTCAATGACGTATGCTTTTTAGGTTAAGGACCTAAACGATGAGATCATACGGATGTTAAGAGTATACATTCTTGTTTAGTCCCTAGTCGGTTGTTATTGTGGAAATAACCATAGACATCAATAACACTAAAGACTAGATTGTGTGTTGGTTGATGACAGAATCTCATTAGTCATGATATGGTGATATCAAACCAAGCACATAGGTACTTGTTAGAGAACAAGGTATCAGACAGACCCACCGTGAGAGTGACACATGGAACCATGACATGGTAGTCACAGTCATCTCTCACAGTGATGGTGGTGAGTGTGATTCTTAGACCTCAAATCACTACACTCAACACATGTCGTTGGGTACACTTTGACATCATGAAACGCAATCCTGAAACATGGGTTGTTATAAAGGTGATGATTGGGTGGCTTTGACACATGGGGCTTTTGAGGGGTGAGTGATAGATATGGGATTTGTCCCTCCTAAGGGAGTTTGATATCCTTGGCCACTGGATGAGTAGGATTGAGAAAGGCATGCGCATGCACGTGTGAATCAATATGTGATATTGATGTCATACACATCTCACTCGGTCTACTCTGAGATCAAGGAAATGAATGAACATTGACAGGATGATTGTTCCATGCCTCGAGTTCATTCTGGATATCAGTGACAAAGGAATTATACATTCACTGAAACACCATTCACGGATTGTAGGATGAAAGTTGTTCTCCAACTTTCTACTTTCACTTGGGTAGCACTGATGTGTGACTAGGCACCGCTCTTTTCTTGTGAAGTCATAAGTGTTATGGACTTTCACTGCCAACGTGAAATGGACCTGCAGGGTCACACACATAGGATTTAACCTGGAAGAGGAGTTTTTTCCACAAAGCAATGTTTAGATTGATTACTAAAGGAGTTTAGTAGTTCAATTAAACACTCAATCAGTCGATGGCTCAATATCGTATGGTTCAAGGTGTTGGACGCATTGATTGGAGTATCAGATTGATTGAAATCGCAATTGACTGATTTTGCCCAACCTGTGCTCCCAACCGATCGGTTCATGTGATGAACCGGTCGGCTGAGGTTGCTGAACCGGTTGGCTGGAGTGTCCAGGCCGATCGGCTCATGCCCAGGTTGAAACGACTGGTTCAAGGGTTGAACCGATCGGCTCAACTGGTGCAACCGACCAGTTGGGAAAAGTCATGTCGGCAAGAATTTTCCTTTGGTTTCAAATTGCCCAATTCGATTGGGAATAACATTGGTATTCGACACCAATTGGGAACGAAACAAGGAAAGTCTTTTTGAGCCGAATTAGGACTATGAACCGATCACTTCAGGGCACCAACCGATCGGTTGGAGTGACCCAAACGATCGGCTCAGGTCCAACCGATCGACTCAATGGCCGAACCGATCGGTTCAGTTGTGAACCGATCATTTCAAGTTGCGAACCGGTTGCTTTTTGTGGAAAATTCTCGAACCCTTCTACTCCTGCTTTAGTCCCGTATTGCCGGGCATAGAGAACCCTGTCCCATGACCTGCCTATATATAGGGGTATTGGGGGCTTCTCAGATAACAACTCAGTGCAAGTTGATTGCTCTGCAAAGTTGTCGTTCTCTCTGGTTTTGGTAACCGAGAGAGAGCCCGAGCAAGTGCTTTCCGCAAAGGGAGGTGCAGCAAGGGAAGGACAACTGCAGTTGCAATTGACAGCAGGAGAGTTTGTTGGCGACTAGTACGTCAACAGGAGGGTGCGACTCCTTCCACTTCCTTGTGGGACAAGGAGAGTGGAGTTCCGGGTGGTCCGTGTGGACTACTTCAGAGGCGGGAGGTCACTGCCGCTCAGGAGGACAACTGTCATCCGACAGTCCGGTAGGAGGAGGAGTCTTCAGTCCCGGTGCGACCAGGAGCTGCACAGACACCGTCCAAGACCAGAGGTGAAGACCGCGCAAGGCGCGTGGTACTGTCGCCGAGCAAGCCTCGGGACAAGGTATGATTCACAAACCATCTTTCCTATTATATAGATGTTGACGCGATTCCTTTTGTTCCGGGTTTGGGGAGAAATTTTTGTTTCCGCTGCTTCTCTGCCTCCTCCAAAACCCAACAGTGGTATCAGAGCCACGTCAACCGCTCTATATTTTAGGATTATCGATATGATCGATTTTGGTTTGTCGCCTTTATTTATTGCATGCGATGCGAATAATATTGGCTTTATACATGTCCAATCCACAAATCCCTAATATACATATATGATATTAATGCACTCGATACGCGTCGCCCTTAAACGAGTTTTGTGGTGGATGTGTAGCATGATTATGGCATATAAACCCCTATATCTGTGTATGGTTGTTTGTGTGGTTGCTTGCATCTCGGTCTGCACACTGATTCCCTTTCTCATATTCCTGATGTAACTCGAAATAATTCTAGAATTGTTTTCCTACCTTTGCTCCCCCCGAATGTAACTCGGGGTTTCTCAATTCAATTGTAAATATGATAGATTTTATTTCTTATTATGTCAAAGAACGGCGGACAACCTGAAGAAGATCGATTCAAGGAGTGAACCGATCGGTTGGTGATCCAGACGGCCAGTTCGAGGAACAAGATGAGCAGGTGGTGACCTGAGGAGATGCACAATGACCGGTGAACCGATCGGATGGAGGCGCCAGTCGATCTGCTAGTGGCACCCGAACAACCTACCTGATGGCGAGCCGATCAGTCATGGAGATGAGCTGATCAATCCCAGAAAGGCAGGCACAGATTTCATCTTGTACAGGTTGCATGTGATGTAGACCTAGATGACCGTGATTCCTCTTGGCTCGAGGAATCACAAATAGGATGGCCATAATCATTGCTTTTTATCGTTTATGCATATTTTCTGTGGGATATAGCATGTATATGATATGTACTATATATTGTGGTGATTGGATATGTATATGTATAACAAAATCCCTCATTAAATATTAAGTGTTAGATGCCTTCCAAATGCGACACACGTGAAAAGCTTGATCGACCAAGTGTGGGCACGCCCAAGCGTGGTGCACCGTCTATCTCGTGGAAGCGTGAAGGATGAATATGTGGGTCTGCCCAAGCAGGGTGCATGTTCATCGTGTTGGCTTTGGGTTGGACTTAACAAGGTGACCTAGATAGGATCTAGCGCCTTGAGGCATGGAGATGATCATTGCAAGGAGTTGCATATGACATCTTTCAAGAGTTGCATATGATGCAATTGGCAAGAGGTGCCTACCTGGAAGATCTGAGTTGTGGGTGACAGCCCAAGCTGGTCCATGGCTCAGAGGATTTCAAGATCTTGACCCACTAGAAGATTGTACGCTGCAATCTTCCGAATTGATGGTGAGGGCTATCAATTTGAGTCAAAATAGTGGGAGCGGTAATTAATTAAAGGCCTAATTAACTATCGTCAAATTTTATTCAAATCAAATCAAAAAGGTTTTGACAAATGCAAATTTTCTCTTGTAGAATGGCAAAAGAATCATCTTTTAAAATGGGCAAATTAATTGAGAATAAATTCCATGACTGGTTGAGGACTGTGAGAAGTGTTCTGCACAATCCAGATATACCAGGAGCCTTAGAATCCACTCTATGTACGCTTAATGCGTTGGTGAAGAAGAAAGTAGGTAAAGGAGAGAAGTGTTCTCTCGCCAAACCAATTTCTTCTACATGGAGAGGATGGAAGGGACAATGGAAGAATAAGTCGGAGATAGAGATCTCTACTTCTGGTGTATACGTGATAGAGATTAACTTTACTACTTCTTCATCATGGGTACTTGATACCGGATGCGGATCTCACATTTGTTCAAATGTGAAGGATCTAAAGAGAAGTAGGCCTTTGGGGAAAGGCGAGGTTGAACTACGTGTTGCTAATGGGGCAAGAGTTGCCGCCAGTGCCGTAGGAACCTATGAGTTAACTCTATCTAGTGGGCTAATAATAGAGTTGAAGAACTGCTATTATGTACCTGCCATAAATAGGAATATCATTTCCGTCACTTGTTTGGACAAAGAAGAATTTGAATTTCTTATTAAGAATGGAAAATGTTCCATTTCTAAAGAAGGGATCTTTTATGGCAGTGCCCCTATGTCTTATGGTCTATACTTGATAGACTTGGAGACAAGTGTTTACAATGTAAACACCAAAAAGCAAAAACTCAACGACTCAAACAAAACATATCTCTGGCATTGTCGTCTAGGGCACATAAATGAGAAGCGCATTTCTAGACTCCATAAAGATGGTTATCTAGACTCTTTTGATTATGAATCAATAGAGACATGTGAATCCATAAAGATGGTTATCTAGACTCTGGAAAGATGACCAAGACTCCCTTTTCAGGTAAAGGTGAGAGAGCTAGTGATCTATTAGGACTCATACATACCGATGTATGTGGGCATTTTAGAACTAATGCCAGAGGTGGGTATCAATACTTCATTACCTTTACTGATGACTTCAGTAGGTATGGCTATGTGTACCTGATGAAACAAAAGTCAGAAACCCTTGAAAGGTTCAAGGATTTCATGAATGAAGTACAAAACCAGCTTGGTAAAAGTATTAAGGTGTTGGGTTTTGGAGGAGGCAGAGAAGCAGTGGAAACAAAAATTTCTCCCCAAACCCGGAACAAAAGGAATCGCGTCAACATCTATATAATAGGAAAGATGGTTTGTGAATCATACCTTGTCCCGAGGCTTGCTCGGCGACAGTACCACGCGCCTTGCGCGGTCTTCACCTCTGGTCTTGGATGGTGTCTGTGCAGCTCCTGGTCGCACCGGGACTGAAGACTCCTCCTCCTACCGGACTGTCGGATGACAGTTGTCCTCCTGAGTGGCAGTGACCTCCCGCCTCTGAAGTAGTCCACACGGACCACCCAGAACTCCACTCTCCTTGTCCCACAAGGAAGTGGAAGGAGTCGCACCCTCCTGTTGACGTACTAGTCACCAACAAACTCTCCTGCTGTCAATTGCAACTGCAGTTGTCCTTCCCTTGTTGCACCTCCCTTTGCGGGAAGCACTTGCTCGGGCTCTCTCTCGGTTACCAAAACCAGAGAGAACGAAAACTTTGCAGAGCAATCAACTTGCACTGAGTTGTTATCTGAGAAGCCCCCAATACCCCTATATATATAGGCGGGTCATGGGATAGGGTTCTCTGTGCCCGGCAATACGGGACTAAAGCAGGAGTAGAAGGGTTCGAGAATTTTCCACAAAAAGCAACCGATTCGCAACTTGAAATGATCGGTTCACAACTGAACCGATCGGTTCGGCCATTGAGCCGATCGGTTGGACCTGAGCCGATCGTTTGGGGCACTCCAACCGATCGGTTGGTGCCCTGAACCGATCGGTTCATAGTCCTAATCCGGCTCAAAAAGACTTTCCTTGTTTCATTCCCAATTGGTATCGAATACCAATGTTATTCCCAATCGAATTGGGCAATTTGAAACCAAAGGAAAATTCTTGCCGACATGACTTTTCCCAACTGGTCGGTTGCACCAGTTGAGTCGATCGGTTCAACCCTTGAACCGTTCGTTTCAACCTGGGCCTGAGCCGATCGGCCTGGACACTCCAGCCGACCGGTTCAGCAACCTCAGCCGACCGGTTCATCACATGAACCGATCGGTTGGGAGCACAGGTTGGGCAAAATCAGTCAATTGTGATTTCAATCAATTCGATACTCCAATCAATGCGTCCAACACCTTGAACCATACGATATTGAGCCATCGACTCATTGAGTGTTTAATTGAACTACTAAACTCCTTTAGTAATCAATCTAAACATTGCTTTGTGGACAAAACTCCTCTTCCAGGTTAAATCCTATGTGTGTGACCCTGCAGGTCCATTTCAAATTGGCAGTGAAAGTCCATAACACTTATGACTTCACAAGCAAAGAGCGGTGCCTAGTCACACATCAGTGCTACCCAAGTGAAAGTAGAAAGTTGGAGAACAACTTTCATCCTACAATCCGTGAATGGTGTTACAGTGAATGTATAATTCCTTTGTCACTGATATCCAGAATGAACTCGAGGCATGGAACAGTCATCCTGTCAATGTTCATTCATTTCCTTGATCTCAGAGTAGACCGAGTGAGATGTGTATGACATCAATATCACATATTGATTCACACGTGCATGCGCATGCCTTTCTCAATCCTACTCATCAAGTGGCCAAGGATATCAAACTCCCTTAGGAGGGACAAATCCCATATCTATCACTCACCCCTCAAAAGCCCCATGTGTCAAAGCCACCCAATCATCACCTTTATAACAACCCATGTTTTAGGACTGCATTTGATGATGTCAAAGTGTACCCAACGACATGTGTTGAGTGCAGTGATTTCAGGTCTAAGAATCACACTCACCACCATCAGTGTGAGAGCTGACTGTGACTACCATGTCATGGTTCCATGTGTCACTCTCACGGTGGGTCTTTCCGATACCTTGTTCTCTAACAAGTACTTATGTGCTTGGTTTGATATCACCATATCATGACTAATGAGATTTTGTCATCAACCAACACACAATCTAGTCTTTAGTGTTATTGATGTCTATGGTTATTTCCACAATAACAACCGACTAGGGACTAAACAAGAATGTATACTCTTAACATCTGTATGATCTCATCGTTTAGGTCCTTAACCTAAAAAGCATACGTCATTGAGTAAAACAATCTTTAGACATCTATCATGTTACACCATCATCTCAGAAACAGTTTAAACATATAGATAGGAAATTGCCTTTATTATTATTCAAATCATTTACAAAGTATCCCATTACAATAATCATATGACTTGCTCTATGGGCATACATACCAACAGACTCCCACTTGCACTTAGAGCCAGTCACCAAGGAAACGCAGTCCTTGTGACCTAGCATGACCATCATGCTTCTGCTGAGAAAGGGCCTTAGTCAGTGGATCAGCTATGTTGTCTTTAGTTGGTACTTTGCAAATCTTCACATCTCCTCGCTGTACAATCTCTCGTATGAGATGGAAGCGTCGTAGTATGTGCTTTGACCGCTGATGTGATCTGGGCTCCTTAGCTTGTGCAATAGCTCCATTATTGTCACAATAAAGCTCAATTGCATCAGAGCTACTGGGAACTACACCAAGTTCAGAAATGAACTTCCTGATCCACACATCCTCCTTTGCTGCATGCGAAGCAGCAATATACTCGGCCTCTGTAGTAGAATCGGCAACTGTTTCTTGCTTGGAACTCTTCCAGCTCACAGCTCCATTATTAAGGCAAAACACAAATCCTGACTGCGATCTGTAATCATCTTTATAGGTTTGGAAGCTTGCATCGGTGTAACCCTTTACAACCAGCTCTTCCTCGCCGCCGTACACAAGAAATTGATCCTTAGTCCTTCGCAAGTACTTGAGGATGTTCTTCACGACTGTCCAGTGAGCATCCCCGGGATCTGACTGGTACCTGCTCGTCATGCTGAGAGCATACAAGACATCTGGGCATGTGCACAACATAGCGTACATGATGGATTCGATGGCTGATGCAAATGGGATCCCATTCATACGCTCCCTCTCTTCACAAGATTGGGGACATTGAGCTCTAGAGACGGTAACTCCATGCAGCATAGGGACGTTGCCTCTCTTTGAGTTCTCTATGTTGAACTGCTTTAGCACCTTGTCAATGTACGTGCTCTGACTTAGTCCGAGAAGCCTTCTAGATCTATCTCTATAGATCTTAATTCCTAGAATGTAGGATGCTTCTCCTAAGTCCTTCATTGAGAAAGTTTTCCCAAGCCAAGTCTTTACCTTCTCTAAGGCTAAGACATCATTCCCCATCAAAAGTATGTCATCCACATACAATATGAGAAATGTGGTCGAGCTCCCACTAACCTTCTTGTACACACAAGGTTCATCTTCATTTTCAATAAAGCCAAACACTTTGACTTCTTCATCAAATTGAAGATTCCAACTCCGAGATGCTTGCTTCAATCCATAGATTGACCTTTGCAGTTTACAGACTTTATTGGCATTCTTTGGATCTACAAAACCTTCAGGCTGCGTCATGTAAACATCCTCATGAATATTCCCGTTAAGGAATGTGGTTTTAACATCCATCTGCCAAATCTCATAGTCATAATAAGCTGCAATAGCAAGCATGATCCTGATGGACTTAATCATGGCAACTGGAGAAAAGGTTTCATCATAGTCAACACCTTGAATTTGTCGAAAACCCTTTGCAACCAATCTACCTTTATAAGTTTGCACATTTCCATCCATGTCGGTCTTTTTCTTGAAGACCCACTTGCACCCTATGGGTTTTACCCCTTCGGGTGGTTCCACCAAAGTCCATACTTTGTTGGAGTACATGGATTCCATCTCGGATCTCATGGCTTCTATCCATTTCTCAGAATCTGGTCCCTCCATAGCCTCTACGTAGGTAGTTGGATCATCATCTATGATCAACTCTCCACCTTCCTGAGTTACAAGGTATCCAAACCTCTCAGGTTCAAGGCGAGTCCTACTAGATCTACGAGGTCCTTGTGTTACCTGAGGAGACTGAGATTCCACAACACCTTGTGAATCTCCATTTTCCTCTGGTACATCTACCGGTTCAATGTTTTCTTATTGGGGTTGAACCTCTTCAAGCTCTACTTTCCTCCCACTGTTTCCTTTGGAAATAAATTCCTTTTCTAGGAACACAGCTGTCCTGGCAACAAACACTTTGTTGTCAGTAGGGTGGTATAAATAGTATCCCCTCGTTTCCTTGGGGTATCCAACAAAATAACATTTATTGGATTTGGGTCCAAGCTTATCAGGAAACATTTTCCTAACGTAAGCCTCACAACCCCAAATCTTCAGAAAAGACAAATCGAGACGCTTCCCAGTCCATATCTCATATGGTGTCTTTTGAGCCGATTTAGATGGCACACGGTTAAGAGTAAATGCGGCGGTTTCAAGAGCATGACCCCAGAAGGAAATCAGAAGATCAGCAAAACTCATCATTGATCGCACCATATCTAACAATGTTCGATTCCTTCTTTCAGACACACCATTATGCTGTTGTGTTCCAGGCGGAGTCCATTGTGATACCATACCACGGGCTCGCAGAAGGTCCTCAAACTCCTGGCTCAAGTATTCTCCACCTCGATCGGAACGAAGTGCCTTAATACTTTTACCAAGCTGGTTCTGTACTTCATTCATGAAATCCTTGAACCTTTCAAGGGTTTCTGACTTATGTTTCATCAGGTACACATAGCCATACCTACTGAAATCATCAGTAAAGGTAATGAAGTACTGATACCCATTTCTGGCATTAGTTCTAAAAGGCCCACATACATCAGTATGTATGAGTCCTAATAGATCACTAGCTCTCTCACCTTTACCTGAAAAGGGAGTCTTGGTCATCTTGCCCAACAAACAAGATTCACATGTCTCTATTGATTCATAATCAAAAGAGTCTAGATAACCATCTTTATGGAGTCTAGATATGCGCTTCTCATTTATGTGCCCTAGACGACAATGCCAGAGATATGTTTTGTTTGAGTCGTTGAGTTTTTGCTTTTTGGTGTTTACGTTGTATACACTTGTCTCCAAGTCTATCAAGTATAGACCATAAGACATAGGGGCACTGCCATAAAAGATCCCATCTTTAGAAATGGAACACTTTCCATTCTTAATAAGAAATTCAAATCAATCTTTGTCCAAACAAGAGACGGAAATGATATTCCTATTTATGGCAGGTACATAATAGCAGTTCTTCAACTCTATTATTAGCCCACTAGGTAGAGTTAACTCATAGGTTCCTACGGCACTGGCGGCAACTCTTGCCCCATTAGCAACACGTAGTTCAACCTCGCCTTTCCCCAAAGGCCTACTTCTCTTAAGATTCTTCACATTTGAACAAATGTGAGATCCGCATCCGGTATCAAGTACCCATGACGAAGAAGTAGTAAAGTTAATCTCTATTACGTATACACCAGAAGTAGAGATCTCTATCTCCGACTTCTTCTTCCATTGTTCCTTCCATCCTCTCCATGTAGAAGAAATTGGTTTGGCGAGAGAACACTTCTCTCCCTTACCTACTTTCTTCTTCACCAACACATTAAGCGTACATAGAGTGGATTCTAAGGCTCCTGGTATATCTGGATTGTGAAGAACACTTCTCACAGTCCTCAACCAGTCATGGAATTTATTCTCAATTAATTTGCCCATTTTAAAAGATGATTCTTTTTCCATTCTACAAGAGAAAATTTGCATTTGTCAAAACCTTTTTGATTTGATTTGAATAAAATTTGACGATAGTTAATTAGGCCTTTAATTAATTATTGCTCCCACTATTTTGACTCAAATTGATAGCCCTCACCATCAATTCAGAAGATTGCATCGTACAATCTTCTAGTGGGTCAAGATGCTGAAATCCTCTGAGCCATGGACCAGCTTGGGCTGTCACCCACAACTCAGATCTTCCAGGTAGGCAACTCTTGCCAATTGCATCATATGCAACTCTTGAAAGATGTCATATGCAACTCCTTGCAATGATCATCTCCATGCCTCAAGGCGCTAGATCCTATCTAGGTCACCTTGTTAAGTCCAACCCAAAGCCAACACGATGAACATGCACCCTGCTTGGGCAGACCCACATATTCATCCTTCACGCTTCCACGAGATAGACGGTGCACCACGCTTGGGCGTGCCCACACTTGGTCGATCAAGTTTTTCACGTGTGTCGCATTTGGAAGGCATCTAAAACTTAATATTTAATGAGGGATTTTGTTTTATATACATATACATATCCAATCACCACAATATATAGTACGTATCATATACATGCTATATCCCACAGAAAACATGCATAAACGATAAAAACCAATGATTTTGGCCATCCTATTTGTGATTCCTCGAGCCAAGAGGAATCACGGTCATCTAGGTCTACATCACATGCAACCTGTACAAGATGAAATCTGTGCCTGCCTTTCTGGGTTTGATCAGCTCATCTCCATGACTGATCAGCTCGCCATCAGGTAGGTTGTTCGGGTGCCACCAGCCGATCGACTGGCGCATCCAGCCGATCGGTTCACCGATCATCGTGCATCTCCTCAGGTCGCCACCTGCTCATCTTGTTCCTCGAACCGGCCGTCTGGATCACCAACCGATCAGTTCACTCCTTGAACCGATCGTCTTCAGGTTGTCCGCCGTTCTTTGACATAACAGGAAATAAAATCTATCCTATTTACAATTGAATTGAGAAACCCCGAGTTACATTCGGGGGGAGCAGAGGTAGGAAAAGAATTCTCAAATTATTTTGAGTTACATCAGGAATATGAGAAAGGGAATCGGTGCGCAGACCGAGATGCAAGCAACCATACAAACAACCATACACATATATAGGGGTTTATAGGCCATAATCATGCTACACATCCACCACAAAACTCGTTTAAGGGCGACGCGTATCGAGTGCATTAATATTACATATCGTATATGTATATTAGGGATTTGTGGATTGGACATGTATAAATCCGATATTATTTGCATCACATGCAATAAATAAAGGCGACAAACCAAAATCGATCATATCGATAATCCTAAAATATAGAGCGGTTGACGTGGCTCTGATACCACTGTTGGGTTATGGAGGAGGCAGAGAAGCAGCGGAAACAAAAATTTTTCTCCCCAAACCCGGAACAAAAGGAATCGCGTCAACATCTATATAATAGGAAATATGGTTTGTGAATCATACCTTGTCCCGAGGCTTGCTCGGCGACAATACCATGCGCCTTGCATGGTCTTCACCTCCGGTCTTGGACGGTGTCTGTGCAGCTCCTGGTCGCACCGGGACTGAAGACTCCTCCTCCTACCGGACTGTCGGATGACAGTTGTCCTCCTGAGCGGCAGTGACCTCCCGCCTCTGAAGTAGTCCACACGGACCACCCGGAACTCCACTCTCCTTGTCCCACAAGGAAGTGGAAGGAGTCGCACCCTCCTGTTGACGTACTAGTCGCCAACACACTCTCCTACTGTCAATTGCAACTGCAGTTGTCCTTCCCTTGCTGCACCTCCCTTTGCGGGAAGCACTTGCTCGGGCTCTCTCTCGGTTACCAAAACCAGAGAGAACGACAACTTTGCAGAGCAATCAACTTGCACTGAGTTGTATCTTGAGAAGCCCCCAATACCCCTATATATATAGGCGGGTCTTGGGAAAGGGTTCTCTGTGCCCGGCAATACGGGACTAGTGCAGGAGTAGAAGGGTTCGAGAATTTTCCACAAAAAGCAACCGGTTCACAACTTGAAATGATCGGTTCACAACTGAACCGATCGGTTCAGCCATTGAGCCGATCGGTTGGACCTGAGCCGATCATTTGGGGCACTCCAACCGATCGGTTGGTGCCCTGAACCGATCGGTTCATAGTCCTAATCTGGCTCAAAAAGACTTTCCTTGTTTCGTTCCCAATTGGTATCGAATACCAATGTTATTCCCAATCGAATTGGGCAATTTGAAACCAAAGGAAAATTCTTGCCGACATGACTTTTCCCAACTGGTCGGTTGCACCAGTTGAGCCGATCGGTTCAACTTTTGAACTGGTTGTTTCAACCTGGGCTTGAGCCGATCGACCTGGACACTCCAGCCGACCGGTTCAGCAACCTCAGCCGACCGGTTCATCACATGAACCGATCGGTTGGGAGCACAGGTTGGGCAAAATCAGTCAATTGTGATTTCAATCAATCCGATACTCCAATCAATGCGTACAACACCTTGAACCATATGATATTGGGCCATCGACTGATTGAGTGTTTAATTGAACTACTAAACTCCTTTAGTAATCAATCTAAACATTGATTTGTGGACAAAACTCCTCTTCCAGGTTAAATCCTATGTGTGTGACCCTGCAGGTCCATTTCACGTTGGCAGTGAAAGTCCATAACACTTATGACTTCACAAGCAAAGAGCAGTGCCTAGTCACACATCATTGCTACCCAAGTGAAAGTAGAAAGTTGGAGAACAACTTTCATCCTACAATCTGTGAATGGTGTTACAGTGAATGTATAATTCCTTTATCACTAATATCCAGAATGAACTCGAGGCATGGAACAGTCATCATGTCAATGTTCATTCATTTCCTTGATCTCAGAGTAGACCGAGTGAGATGTGTATGACATCAATATCACATATTGATTCACACGTGCATGTGCATGCCTTTCTCAATCCTACTCATCAAGTGGCCAAGGATATCAAACTCCCTTAGGAGGGACAAATCTCATATCTATCACTCACCCCTCAAAAGACTCATGTGTCAAAGCCACCCAATCATCACCTTTATAACAACCCATGTTTCAGGATTGCGTTTGATGATGTCAAAGTGTACCCAACGACATGTGTTGAGTGCAGTGATTTCAGGTCAAAGAATCACACTCACCACCATCACTGTGAGAGCTGACTGTGACTACCATGTCATGGTTCCATGTGTCACTCTCACGATGGGTCTGTCCGATACCTTGTTCTCTAACAAGTACCTATGTACTTGGTTTGATATCACTATATCATGACTAATGAGATTCTATCATCAACCAACACACAATCTAGTCTTCAGTGTTATTGATGTCTATGGCTATTTACACAATAACAACCGACTAGGGACTAAACAAGAAAGAATACTTTTAGCATCCGTATGATCTCATCGTTTAGGTCCTCAACCCAAAAGCATACGTCATTGAGTAAAACAATCTTTAGACATCTATCATGTTACACCATCATCTCAGAAACAGTTTAAACATATAGATTGGAAATTGCCTTTATTATTATTCAAATCATTTACAAAGTATCCCATTACAATCATCATATGACTTTCTCTATGGGCATACATACCAACAAGAACACCCACAAAAGACAACATTAAGGGAAACAACCTAAGTTTGGCATCAAGAGCCAGAAGGTTGGCTGTAATAACTGTGGGAGGCCTCACGAGGGCACATGTTGTTTCCCAAGACCCGTTTGCTTTCTTTGTTTGCAGCCTGGGCACAAAAATTTTGAGTGTCCATGACAACAACAATATAGACAGAACACCCAAGGAGAAAGGAATTTTACACCTGGGAAAAATGCTACTGGACAACAAATGTATGCTCCAAGACAAAGTGTCCCTCCAGATCAAGGGCAATATAAGAGCGGTAAAAGTGGACAAGGAGGACATATACCATCTGGAGAACGTCGAGTGGGTAGAGTCTTTGATGTAAGTTTTGAATAAGCTATCGCAGCAAAAGGAAAAGTGATTGAAGGTACGATTTACATAAATGGTCAGGCAATTAAGGCCCTCTTTGATTTTGGTTCAACACATACTCTTATCTCTATTGCATTAGTAGAATTCCTTGATCTTCCTATTTTGGATTTGGGATATACTTTAGAGGTACATACTTTAAGTGGTCAAGTTGTGACTACTCTTCGAAAAATCCCTCCAATTCCTCTCCTTCTTAGGGGAGAGAGTTTTTAGTAGACCTCATCCTTTTTGATATGGTGGATTTTGATGTTATCCTAGGGATGAACTAGTTAGAAAGGTACAAGGCCTTTTTAGATTGTGTAGGGAAGAAGATTCACCTTAATCACCCTAGTGGAGAACCCTTAGTAGTTGTTGGGAAGAAATCATATGAGAAAATGATAATCTCTGCCATGTGTGCACACAAAATGATCTCCCAAGGATGTCAAGCCTATATTGCCTCAGTGACAGTTGATGGGACCCAGTTAAAAGCACACGAAGAGATTGATGTTGTGTGTGAATATGTAGATGTCTTCCCTGAGGAACTCCCTGGACTCCCACCTGAAAGAGAGATAGAATTCTCCATTGACTTGGTGCAAGGAACCACACCAATTTCAAAAGTCCCTTACCATATGGCACCTGCAGAGTTAGCTGAATTAAAGAAGCAACTCCAAGAATTACTTGATCTAGGATTTATACGCCCAAGTGTGTCTCCTTGGGGAGCACCTGTCTTGTTTGTAAAAAAGAAGGATGGTTCACTCCGCATGTGTATAGACTATAGAATGTTAACCCAAGCGACTATAAAAAATAAGTACCCTCTCTCGAGGATTGATGATCTCTTCGATCAGCTGAGAGAAGCCACTATCTTTTCCAAGATTGATCTAAGGAGTGGGTACCACAAATTGAGGGTGAAAGACTCTGATGTTCTGAAGACAGCCTTTTGGTCTAGATATGGTCACTATGAGTTTCTAGTTATGCCCTTTGGGCTAAAAAATGCCCATGCACCCTTCATGGACTTAATGAACATGGTTTTTCAACCATACCTAGATATATTTGTAATTGTGTTCACAGATGATGTGTTGGTATAATCGTCTTCATTAGACAAGCATCGCGAGCATTTGAGAATTGTATTAGACACTTTGAGGAGACATCAACTTTATGCGAAATTCTCAAAGTGTGATTTTTGGCTTTTTGAAGTGATGTTTTTGGGGCATGTGATATTAGCAGGGAAGGTCTCAGTGGATCCCACAAAAGTAGAAGTAGTACTCAACTGGCAAGCCCCACGAACGGCCACACAAATCTATAGCTTTCTGGGTCTGGTCGGGTACTACATATGATTTATAAAGGACTTCTCAAAAATCTCGCTCCCTCTCACAAAATTGACACAGAAAAATATCAAGTTTGTGTGGTCAATGGAGTGTGAGGAGAGTTTCCAAGAATTGAAAAGGAGATTGACTTCAGCACCAGTTCTAGTTCTCCCATAAGAAGGGAAAGGTTTTGTAATATATAGTGATGCATCCCTTCAAGGATTAGGGTGTGTTCTGATGCAAGAAGGTCATGTGGTGTCATACGCGTCAAGGCAGTTGAAGCCACATGAGAAGAATTATCCCACCCATGACCTCGAGCTAGCAGCCATAGTGTTTTCTTTAAAAGTCTGGCGACACTATCTATATGGAGTGCAATTTGAGATTTATACTGACCACAAGAGCTTAAAATACCTCCTTTCACAAAAGGATTTAAACCTGAGGCAAAGAAGATGGGTCGAATACATGAAAGATTATGACTTTGAGATCCTCTACCACCCTGGCAAGGCCAACGTGGTTGTTGATGCCTTAAGCCGCAAAATGGATCTAGTATGTGCTTCTGTTCTTTCATCGGAATGGAGACTACATGAAGATTTGTTCCATAACCTATCAATGATGATGGCCAATTTGTCTATCACTCCTGACTGGGTGACTGAAGTAATAAGTGCACAAAAACTAAGTCTTGAGCTTGACGCCATGAAAGTAATGTTGGAAAAGCCACAAACTGAGTTACAAATTGGACTTGATGGGGCCATTCGATTCAGACATCGCTTGTGGATACCTAACATTGGGGATCTACGGACTCATATTCTTCAAGAGGCACATGGAACTTGATACACCATACATCCGGGCTCCACTAAAATGTATAAGGACCTTCAAAGGTCTTTTTGGTGGAGAAACATGAAGCATGATGTAGCTGAGTTTATATCTCGATGTCTGACTTGCCAACAAATTAAAGTTGAACATCAACGACCAGGTGGCCTATTGCAACCTCTAGACATACCTGAGTGGAAGTGGGATAAGGTCACCATGGACTTTCTCACTGGTCTACCAAAGAGTAAAAAGGTTCATGATGCTATATGGGTTGTGGTCGATCGACTCACCAAGTCAGATCACTTCCTACTTGTGAAAACAACAACTGCAGTTCCTGAAATGGCGAAATTATATGTTAAGAAGATAGTTCACTTACATGGTGTTCCCAAATCTATTGTGTCTGATAGAGACCCGATGTTTACATCTCGATTGTGGAGACAAGTACAAGAAGAGTTGGGGACTCGACTTTTGATGAGCACTGCCTATCATCCTCAAACTGATGGACAATCTGAACGCACCATCCAGATCCTTGAAGACCTCTTATGGTCGTGTGTTATGGATTGGGGAGGATCTTGGGAACAATACCTTCCTCTAGAAGAGTTTGCATACAACAATAGTTACCAATCTAGTATTGATATGCCGCCATATGAAGCCTTGTACGGTCGCCCTTGTAGATCTCCTCTTCACTGGGATGAAGTAGGAGAGAAAGCTCTGATGAAATCTGAGGATCTTCAATTGTATAAAGCTCAGGTTGAGATGATTCGTAGATGAATGAAGGCTGTAAAAGATAGACAAAAAGTATATGCTGATAAGCATCATATGGATCTACACTTTAGGGTTGGAGATTTTGTTTTCTTAAAGGTTAAGCCTATCAAGGCAATAGCTCGATCCAAGGCTAAAGGCAAGTTGAGCCCTAGATATGTGGGCCCATTTGAGATCATACAAAGAGTGGTGGAGTGCACTTATCGATTAGCATTACCTCCCTCCTATAGTCGTATGCATGATGTTTTTCATGTATCCCTACTAAAAAAGTATGTAAAGGACCCTATGCATATCCTGACACTAGAACCTCTCGAGATCAGGGATGACTTAACCTATGAAGAATATCCTGTCAAAATTCTGGATAGCCAGAAGAAAAAGTTGAAAAACAAAGACATACAATTGGTAAAGATACTTTGGAAACATCATCGTATAGAAGAAGCTACATGGGAACTCAAAGCAGAAATGGTGAAACTTCACCCAAGATTATTCTCTTAACACAGATTTCAAGGATGAAATCCCTTTTAAGGGTGGGAGAGTTGTCACGGACTAATACATGAGGTAATATGAGTGTCTTTTAATTACTTTTTATTAGACTTTAAACAAATCAAAATTTTACGAGTTATGCATTTAAAAAAAAAGATCAACGTGTTGTCACATCAAGATTCGTACAAGTAGAAGCATCAAAGCCCTGCTTTATTTGAGACCTAGATTACAAAGTCTGGGTTTGATTATTCGATAGATCCGGATTAGTTTATCTGCATTCGGTCCTTTTTGGGTTTGGCAAATCATTCCTTTGCAAGCAACTTACTATATTGGATGGCCTCATAACTTGTGTTTTTCAATCAGGCATATAAAATAAAATAACACAAAAGACAGAATTAAATTCGGACTAGGATTGGAAATACCGCTGAGAATAAGACTGGCTTGGTCCAAATTAAAGCTTTACAGAATCCAAAATGGTCCCCATCATTTTGATTTCTGCCAAATAAAATTAAACTAGAACTGGGTTGGGTTAGACGCACTTAGGACAAACATGGCACAAAAAGACAATACATTGTCCGGATCATATCCCGAACCAAACAATTGTGAGTCAAAATGATAATTTTTGATCCTCTTTTAGGCAACGTGTTATGCTATATGTGGGCCGAAGAGACCTACTACCCATAGTATTGTTTGTTTATTTTTTTCCGCTTGTGGCCCATCATCCACAGAAAGGGGTAAACACCCCCGGACGAATTGACGGCCATACCTGTGTCAGGGTCAGTAGCGACAACACCATAGGAGGCAACCAACAAGAGTGTGTGAAGGAACCGATATGTGATGCCATGAGGTACTGTCGGCGGCTGATTAGCCTAGTCGATTTTTTCTTTTCTTCTTGGCCATACAGCTTTGTCTGCCTTAGGCAGCAAGGAGCCGCTCGAGCTCTCTAGTGCCAGGAAACTGGAGGCTATAAAACCTTCATGGCTCTTCCTCGTCCAGGAAAAGCCTTCTAGTATTGAGATGTCTTCCTCCTTCCCCGATTTCCCATTTCCTCCTCCTCCACAATCGTCTCTCCTGTAGTCAGTGCCCTTTTCAACAACTTTCAATCTGCTCGTATGTCTTCCACAGTCGGTTAGTGAGAAATTACAAAGACACCATGGAATCACATAGCCCTTCCTAATCTTTCCCCTGTGTTGGAATCCAAGATGGCACAGCTGGTAATTTATCTCCCCTCCATGTTCTGATGATACACATCGATCTAAGATCATGTACTTGCGGGTGAGAGAGAGAGTACGGTTGTCGATTACAATAAGAAATCAAGGCTATCTTTTCTTAGCATTTTACAAAGGCACGTTTTGTAAGGAATATGAGAATTAATAACATTTTATGTCCACGATGCGAACAAAGTTGGAAAGAAGACTATAAAACAATTAGCTAATGGGATGGGTATGTTGATCCATTGGTAAATTAGCATATTCATTTATGAATGGTCATTTGATTCGTGCTTATAGCTATGCTTAGTTAAGTTTGCAAACTAAGCTAAAACACCAATAAAATGCGTTATTGTATACTTGGAAATGCGGAATGGAAGATGAATTACATTAAATTAAATGAAGATTCTACTAAACATAGAAACATGATTTGATGACATAATACATACTCATGTGAGTGACTAATAATAAGAGTGTCGTACACTTAATAGGATCGTGGTTGAACTTCATCTAACTGGGAACAATACAACTATATATGCTTGGTAAATGGGTTGCAATAACTCGGGAGAGTAGTCCAAACTCGAGGGTCGTTTTATATCCAACTTTGTCATACATCCTAATTTTGATTTCCATATTATGAAATAGAAAATTCAATGGTTTTGGAGAAAAATATTTTACATCAAGACTAAGCAACTTTGTAAAGGTATGTTGCCCTTCTATTGGGTGAGTAAGCAGGGGTTTAGCCCCTTATTGATTTATCACCTTTCAACATTATGCCTCATAAACATTTGAATTTACCAAGTGAAATATTGCCACCTACATGTTGTTGACTCTCCACTTAATGGTTGCTTTTGTTGACATAATTGTATATCTGGCATATGTTATTTGAGTGAACCCTAGTGGAGGGAGCGGTGACCATAAGTCTCCCGGTTGTCTACGTAGACTGAGGATTTTCCTCCTGGTACGCACTGGTATGGCCTGCGGGCCCAGAGGCAGGGGCAATTTCTTAGCCTCGTTGACTTGGTAAATGTGGATTGAGACACATCGGTGGGTTAGCCTCAGTAACACTGCCAGATGTTTATCAAAATAATTATGTTAATCTATTTCTTAACTTTTCTTAAAATATTTCTATAAATCATACATACATTAATGTTTGATAACAATGTCTCATTTGAACGTATTTTTTTATGTTCTCACTCCTGCTGTTTGAATGGGGTGCATACCGGCTTTTGCTGAATCCTAGTTTTCTTTGTTTTCATGTATAAATAACATAACTTCAGGCGAGGAAGAAGACTACTCAATTGCAACAACAAGTTAGAGCACATTGCCAAAAGTCTTCATCATGGATATGGATAGGTGTTCCTCTGTGCTAAACTATATTATTAGGCATAGATATCATGTATAGGGTAGATGTGTAACTTTTTGTAAACCCTATACTATTTTGGTTTGTAAGGGTATATAAATGAACAAGTTTGTTGGTCTTGACTTGTGGTTGAAAATATATCTTTTGTTTTTGGTAAATACTCTTTCCTTATCCAGTGATCCTTAAGGCCATAGACTCAAGTTTACTTTTTTTTTTTAATGTGAATAAATGAGGATCACTGGATAGTGGTCCCACATGACTACAAGATCCCCGTGATCTAGGCATCACGTGTACTACTTTCATCAGATATTTATCAGTCTTTCAAAGACCCTGGGAACTTAGTCCCTCATTTCAATACTGGGAATTCTCATCCCTTCACATTCTCATCACCATAATCATATGGTTCTGGGTATTCAAACCGTTAACTCATCATTGAGCATTATTATACCTTGTTCAGGTAACTATCACCTTCAGGTCATTTGACCAAGGCATTCATGATACTTGTTACACAAGCATCACACCTGGCTCACAAGGCCATGAAATATCTTGTCACCTCTCACTAGGTAACAACTTACTCATGTGACTCATAAAAGTTCATGCATATTGCTTCTTTTACTAAGCAACAACAACATTAAGGCACATAATGCCAATCAACATTTATTACATAAATGTCACAACTCAAACTAGCTATATACATCACCTCATAATATATGTATGGTTATTAGGCATGATAATAGTCATACAAGATATTCATCACATCATGTGATGCAATAGTAACACCATTATTCCTCTATCAGGAATCAGGTTTTACTATCAAATAGGGCTTTTCATTCCCTTACCCAAATTAGGGTTAGGGTTCCCCATTTCTCATTAATAAAGATTTCATGATCTCATTATCTATCCAACCCTTAATACATTATTCCATACCTCTGGGACATTCAAGGATATCATATTTAATTATTCTAGAAAATTACGTTCGTCATATATCATTAATGATCATCAATTCAAGGTATGAGTTCATTTCGCATCCTCATCATGGTATGATTACATCATACACATCATTTGGGCTTAACCCCATTCCCAAGGTACATTAATTAACACTCAACAAGGTGCAACAACTCATTACATTTCATTGTAATAGTTGCATAACACACTTCATATGTTTCTTACCTAATTATATTGGATTTGGAGTACATCAAGGCATATAAACCCTGAAGTGTTGAATGTGATAACTATCATATTTTCATGTATCACTTTCTCATCACTTCAGACTCTCTTGAATTAGCCATCTTATCTTGTATTAAGCTATTTCCATAATTGGAGATTCACTATTCATCCCAATTAGGCATTTACATCACTTTTCCCTAAATTAGAGTTTCACTTATGATTACCCTAGATTAGGGCTACATCCTTACCCTAGATTAGGATTTCATTTAGAATTGCCCTCAATTAGGGTTAAAATTCAATAACCCTGTCAATTAGGGTTTATGTTCATGATTAGGGTTTCATGATCTATTTACTTAAGGATCATACCCTTAATCACCACATGAATCATATTCATCTTATGAATTCATGCTAACATCATCTCAACTTGATAAGGTCATATCATCCCTTCAATCAAGTACATACAACTATGAATGACATAGTGTACCAAGTCATTGATCCTATAAGCAATTAGGGTTGATCCCTTAATTGGCACTAATCACTTAGGTACTAATAGGGTTTCAATCTTTGTACCTTCATTGATTATCATTACTAATCATCATTGGATCAATGAGTCATTCATCTTCTCTATTCTTGAGAGATTCAATCACCTTGGACCTCCATTTCATAAGGTATCCAATTGAATTGATCAATTGAATCTACAATCAACTTTGACTACTTGACCCCCAAACGGTCTTGGTCTTTCAAAGTTCAAACGGTTTGAAACCGTTTGGTAAAGGTGGTGCTTGAGACCGTTTGCCCAAGTAGGTGAAGACCGTTTTCCCAAGTAGGTGAAGATTGTTTGCCCAAGTAGGTGAAGACCGTTTTCCCAAGTAGGTGAAGACCGTTTGCCCAAGTTGGTGAAGATTGTTTGCCCAAGTAAGTGAAGACCGTTTGCCCAAGTAGGTGAAGACCGTTTGCCCAAGTAGGTGAAGATTGTTTGCCCAAGTAGGTGAAGACCGTTTGCCAAAGTAGGTGAAGACCTTTTTCCTATCACATCATCAAAATCCAAGTCAACCAATTAGGGTTTGGATCATTGGATTGATCACCAAATCAGCAATTGATTACACGTTAACTTAGTATCATTGGATCATCAATTGCTTAACCATACTCACCCCTAGATCTACAAACGGTCTTGGGTGACCTCCAAACGGTCTTGAGACCGTCTGGCTCATCCAACCCTTGGATTCTAGTGAAAAATCATTAGGGTTTGAGCTATTGAGTTGATCATCAAATCAACACTTAATTGCAAAGTGATTTGGTACCTTTAGACCTTCAAATGGTCAACCATGCTTAACCCTAGACCTCCAAACGGTCTTGGGTGATCCCAAAACGGTCTTGAGACCATTTGGATGATTCCCAAACGTTTTTGAAACCGTTTGGGTCAATCAACTCAAAACATCAACTCATTCCAATGCAAAATCAGCACTTAGCTGATTAGGGTTAACACCATATCTTTTGTCCTTCAAACACTTAACCATATCCAACCCTAGACCTACAAACGGTCTTGGGTGACCCCCAAACGTTCTTGAGACCGTTTGGGTAATCCCCAAACGGTTTTGAAACAGTTTGGGTTAAATAACCCAAAAAGTCAAATCAATCAAGTCGAAAATCAGCACTTAATCCAATTAAGGTTTGCCTAATTGATTAGCCTTCAACTCATGATTCCTTTGGAATTAATCCATAAAATTTGGTGAGTTTTTAACCAACATAATTAGGAACAGGAATCTCAAACGGTAACCTTTGGTAAACCCTCTGAAACGGTTTTGAAACCATTTTCCCCAAAAGGCAAATAAATCAAGTTGAAAATCCGCACTTAATCCAATTAGGCTTTACCTAATTGATTGGCCTTCAACTCACGATTCCTTGGGAGTTAACCCATAAAATTGGGTGAGTCATTAACCAACATAATTAGGAACAGTAATCTCAAACTTTCAACCCTTTGTCAACTCACTCAAACGGTTTTGAAACCGTTTGCTCCCAAACGGTTTCAAACCATTTGCTCTCAAACAGTTTCAAACCGTTTGCTCTCAAATAGTTTGGTGAAACCACATGAGAAATTAACTAAAAACCATATGAACAATGATTTATTTGGAAAAAGTATCCAAGATGATGTCATCATCATCTACCTTCGTCCCTGAAGTTCTAAAAACTTCTGATTTCATGAAATAACCATTTTCAACCAGCAATTGAACAAGATAATGAAGGAATCATTGAAATTGCAAGATTAATGGTTGAATAACAATGAAAAAGGGTTCAAGTTATAAAACCCGCCTCCAATTGAGCTCCAAAGCTCCATGTGCACGGAAAAAATGGTGGATGCAACTCCTTTCACCATTCCAAGGCTCGTCCTCAAGGTTTGAGTGAAAAGGAATGGTTAGAATTGAAGAGGAGATCGAAATAGGAAGAAATCCATAATTTATTTTCGATTTCCACCACGGAATCAAGGTGAAATGGATCAAGAACCTTACCAACAGGTTGGGGGTCGTCCTCCTGACCCTCCCAAGCTCCCTTGGTCGTTTCCCAAGCAAGGAGAAGTAGTGGGGTCGAAAAAGCCTTCCATTGGCTTGTAAAGGATCTTTTTATAAGGAATTCAAGGAGAGAGAAAGTGCCTTATAAAAATTCATTTAATCCCAAAAATGTGGCTGCCTCTTCCCACTTATCTTCCTTAGGGAAGAGGCTATCTTGTTTGCCTTTTATCCCTCTCAATTATACATGATTTAAAGAAAAGAAAATCAAGCACCTTAAATCATATTATATTAATATCCATATGTGAGTGGATATTTCTTTTTCTTATAAAATTGTGTGTGAGTTATCCATTCCCTTGGATATTTTCGTGGTCCTTGCAAGGCTCAAGGACGTCACACATACATCTATATCCAACCATTTTAATTTTGGTTGAAGGCCCTTTAATTAATACATTTATTTTTGCCCTAAATCGAATTAGGGTTTCATTTAGGATTAAATCTTGATTATTTTAATATCAACATTCTCTCTCCTCCAACTTAATTCAAATGAGGCACCAATCTCATTTTCTTTTCTCTACATGATGCCAAGAAGCATTACGAACCTTATTGAAGTGGTGATTTGCATATTGAACCCTAGGTTTTGGGTAAATTGCACTTTACACTAAAACTAGGTTTTAATGCACAAACATTGCTTTATTACCTCTTTCTTGGTATTCAGGCTTCCATAAGCCACACCTCAGCATCATCTTCACTCTCATGATGCTTCAACACATGAGGAACATATTATCATGCATAATTTGCACTTAAACCCCTCAACTTGGGTATTTTGCACATTAGTCCAAAATAAACAAAACATTGATTTCAACAATGTTAAAAAAGGACTAGAATAGCAATAAAAGTTCCTCTTGAGCCCTAATTACCTTTCACAAGATGAGATTAAGAATTTAATCATCTTGCTCAATCAAAACACCTAGGGTTAAAGTATAACCCAGGTCAGGGGTGTTACAGTTCAGGTGTGAACCGATCGGCTAAGGTCACCAACCAACCGTTTCAGGGTTGAAACGATCGGTTCAGCTGGCACAGTTGGTTGTTTTGTGGAAAATCTCGAACCCTTCTACTCGTGCTTTAATCCTACATTTCCTAGGGTAGAGAACCCTATCCCATGACCCTCCTATATATAGGGGTATCGGGGGCTTCTCAAAGTACAACTCAGAACACCAGTTGCTCTGCAAAGTTGTCATTCTCTCTGGTTTTGGTAACCGAGCGAGCTGTCAATCTTGACAGTCCCAGTGAGACCAGGAGATGCACATACACCCTCTAAAACCGGAGGTGAAGACCGCACAACCCGCTAGGTAACATCACCGAGCAATCCTCGGGACAAGCTACACCTCTACAAACCATCCTTCCTATTATATAGACGTTGACGCGATTCCTTTATTCTAGATTTGGGAGAAGAAAATTTTTGTTTCTGTTGCCTTCTCTGTCTCCCCTAAAACCCAACAGAGGGATATTCATGAACAAAATAGGAAAATAAACTATACAAGGATGAGAAGAGCAAAGCTAAAGAAAAATAGACTATTGCTACTGACAGGTGAAGAATTGCCCAACTACAAAAATAACAGACTAGAGAAAATACAACAAATCTGATAGCCTGTAACAAACTTGCCATAACCCAACAAAATAAGGTCCTAGTAAAAAAACACCTCTACAACACACTCCTCAAGCATAGGAATAGAAGAGCATGTTCAGACTAGCAAATTAACTATAAATCCTCACATTATCGATCAAAGCAAAAAGAAGAAGATCTATTCAATCATAGCTGCCTCATTAGACTTGGAGAAGATAGGGGTCAGATAGTAGACTACAAGCACCCTCCATACCCCATCGTCTAAACCTCACTTCCAACAAACAAAACTCTGTTCCACAAGTAGAAGATCAATAAAAGATCCCTGGAAAGCACACAATCAAGTAGGAGAATATGAAATCACATTAAAGTTTGAGTAGATAGCCTTCTATAACTTGTCAACCTCAGGAACCAAATTCTCAAAGATGACTGTGACAAAGTGGAATTTTACATAGGTATGATGAAATTACTATTTTTTTTTACCCTCATTGTACCCACTAATGGTCCCAAATTATTTTTCTTGTCTTCATAATTATTATTGAGACTCAAATCCAAAATTTGGTGATCAATTTGAATTTTATACACTTTGAAACCCCACATATTTGATTTATTTGTTACTTTGTTCAAAGGATCAAATTGATCCAACAAACTTTATCTTTTGGTTCTCAAACGTTTTCTAGATGTTCTATACTTTTTTGTCAATCTGTGGTCCAAATTTGAGAACAATCGGAGTTTCCTACTAATTACTACGATTTCTTGAAGTTATAATGTTGAAAACCCTTTTTCCCCCTTTTTCTGACCTTTCCTAGGTCACCAATTTGTGGCCTAAGGCACGAAACAGACCTCAGCCCTTAGATCAGGCGGCCACGGATCACAGCCTCGATCTTGTGGATAGGAGGTCGTACCCTACCTCCCGCAATCAGCGGAGAAGGGGGTGGCAAACGGCCAAATACGATTCGATCATCTGGACCCCGTTTTGAAAATCAAATAGAACAAGGATGCTCATCCCGCCAATACGGATCTAGCTATTTCCTTTTTCCCACTCAAATCAGCTAGTTTCAAGAGCAACTGAGAGCTTGCTCTTGTGGCCGCCGCCATGGATCATGTGGCCTTTGAGAACCCTAAACCTAGCCTCGAACCACTATTTAAACCCTGCCATCGGTCTCGGCCTACCCCCACGAACTCAGCCGACACCTTATCTTCCTGTCGTGTGCCTTCTCTCTCATTTTCCCCTCTACTCCGGCCACTACTCCTCTACGGCGCCGCCACCTGGCCTGTCTGGGTGCCTTGCCTTCGCACCTCCTTCCCCCTTCCTTTGGATCCCACCAAGTCTGTGAGGTGGTGGCGGACTGGGACAGCCTGCTCACATCCTCCCTCGCCCACTGCTGCTCCCGGACCTCCTCCACTCCGGCGAGCTCTGCCGCCCTGCCTTCATGGCTTGCGCGAGGCCTGTGCAGATGGGGAGATAGACCCTGTGAACCGCCGGTCAAAGCAACTTTGACCCGTCCCAAAGGCCCAATGAAATCAGCAATCAGACCCGTTTGAACCCAGAAATTAGGCCTTGAACCGGATCCTAAACCAAGCAATCCACCACTCCAGTGTGGATCCATCTCGGCCATCCCTGGTGCATCTGACGGCCCTAGTTTTTCCATATTAAGGTAATTTTTCTCATCTCTGTCGAATATTCAATTAAATAGTCATATCTTGCAAAAACCATATCTTATGCATCCAAACTCCAAAAATGATAAATAAATAGTCTATTTTGATCAGGAAAATCTTGTGAATCCATTAAAAATACTTTTCAAACCTGATTCCAAACTATGATCACTGATTCACCTAAATCTTCATCTATTGATTATGTAAATTGTCTAAATGACTTTGTTGATGGTTAATATTGACTAAACCACTGAAAACCCTAATTCTTGACTCTAATATTCATATTGAGGATATAAAATCATACTTGACCCATTAAGGATCTAGATCTGTATTTGTTGACTTGATCTAATCTTTAATATGATGATGACATCTTAACAATATGATTGATCTAAATCATGTGGCATATCTTGATCTATTGACCTTAAAGTTGATCCCTGATTTACTCTTAATATTAATTGAGACTTGATGTAATCTTGAATACCAATGATATTAGTTATCATGATGATAATATAGAAATTATATGAGGACTTATATAATGACCATAAATTAGGGTTAACACATATGATCCTAGAAACCTGGGAAAGTCATTCACACTTGAAAATACTTGATATTTGAAATAATGATGGACAAATTGAAATATTGGTTGATCATAAGTGGATGACCTAACCCTAAGGTTGACCTAGGAAAGTGTAACCCTAATCTTGAATATTACAACATGATATCCAAATACCTTGATCTTGACCCTTGATCCAAATATTATGTTTTAGGATCTAACTCGAAGGATCGACCTATTACTCGTGATCTATACTCGAAATCTTGGTGAAAGGTACGCTATTATATGAATCCTCCTTGATTGTATTGTAGATACTTTTATGTATCTCTTGATTGTATACTTGGCTATTTACTTGGACGAGCTATTGTTCCCTATGATTAGTCTTCTGTTTTTTCTATACTATATTTTGAAAAACATGAAAATATAAATTGCATGCCCATAATGACTGCCCGTATATTGATAATGATGATGATATTGATAATGTTGATAATGTGGATATTGAGTACAACAACCCCCTCATTTGGAAGTGGGACTTGTACATTGGTTTCCTATGTTCCTATGGTGAAAAGGGGCCTAGTGACCTTCCCCATCGCGTTGGGGTAATAGAGTCATACAAAATATATAAGCATGCTTCTTGAATTACAACATAATGGGAATTCGTAATAAAAGTTGTTTTGGTTGAAAAACATGTCGAATAAATGTTGGTTTTGCAAATTGCATATTATTCTTTGAAATATAAAACCTGCCAAGTATACTTATTTTCTTATAAACTGTTTTTCTTAATTTTGATAGCGTACCGTGCAATTGCATGATTGTGTCTCGATTTTATTGATTTTAGGCAATACAAATGGAATATTGAATAAGATCGCTTCCGCACTCTACATACTCTGATGATAAAGACAAATCAGTTATATCTCCATATTGGGTTAGTTTGTTATTTAATTATCCAGTTTTTGAGTTATTTATTTCTTATTGTATATGCCAGTGTGATTGATCTTATGGGGCCACTCAGGGATGGGCGCTTCAATCCTTTTTCTACTGTCTAGGCAGTAGGATTGGGATTGGGGTAAGAACAGTTCCGTGACAATGACATTATTCCCCAACCTCCATAAATGATAAATGATCCAAATTGAAATAGATCCAACCATCCGATTAGGACTTCAAATTAAACTACTCCAGGAATCAGGGATGTTATAAATAAACCCATCCTGGATAGACTTCAACCAGATCAATTTAGCAAAACCACACTCAAGGAAAATATGTTCACATGATTCTTCATTTTCCCTAAAAATCATAGAACAGACATAGAAGCCCATCCTTCTTAGATAATTCATCACAGACAGTCTACCCAAAACAGTCTTCCAAATAAAGACTCTAAAGTTTTCAAGATTATCTTAAGCTTCCAGAGTCTCTTTTCCGAAATTAGATCATGCCATTTGTCTATAATACAATCACAAATATCTCTAACCTAAATGTTCTTTTATTGTTAAAAGTAATAGAATCAGGAACATTAAAGATACTAACATTCTTTTCAAGGAAAGATATAAGAGGACCCAATGTTCTTTTCATAGGGATATTCCATTTACCATCATTGGTGATAGCTTCAATCCACACATATTTACCCATGACCAACATCACGCACAGCCTGTGGTTCACCATATCAGCCAAAAACTTATTTCCATTAAGACAAAGGATCACCCCACAAGGAAAGTTTGTCTCCTTTTCCCAACCGGAAACAAGTATATTCCAGAATGACATTCTTAATCTTCATAAGGCTCTTCCACATTCAAGAATGATTAGGTTTACAACTATGACTCCAATTTGAGCCCTTCTTTAAATATCTACCATGAACTCAATTAACCCACAAGTTGTCTTTATCAATAGCAATGTTCTAAAAGTTAAGGATCATACCTACTTTGTTAACATCAACAATACTTCTGATGCCTAAAAATCCTTCATTTTTATGCCTACAAACTTTCTTCTAGCTGACAAGATGAATGGATTTCTTATCCTCCTTATCACCCCAAATAAAGCATCTACATATTCTATCAACTTAATCTACCACATAGCTCAATACGTTTGCCATAGAAAAGAGGAATACTCAGATACTTTGAGGGGAGGACACTTTCTTGGATCCCAACATTTTGGAGGAAAACATCTTTGTCAATATTCTTGCTAAAATAAACCAAGCTTTTGTTAGAATTGATGAACATATAGATACTCTCCCAAAATAAAAAAGAACTTGCCTGAGACAACTTGCATTAGATTAGTACGCAACTCCATAGATCATTAGGTCATCAACAAAGATAGTGTGGGATACATGAAGGTCCTTAGATGCTTTTAATTGTTTAAAAAACTTTTGCCTTAAATTGAAATTCGTAATAGCATTAAAGCCTTGCATACACAAAACAAAAAGCAAGGGGGCAAGAGGATCTCCTTGTCCAATCCCATTCAAGGGCTTGATCACATCCAAAGGCTCTCCATTGATAAGAACTTGGAAACTAGTGGAATCAAGTATGGTGGAAACCCAGGAGATCCAACATGAAGGAAAATTCATGAACCTTAGAATATCTAACATATAGTCCTATTTAGTAGAATCATATGCTTTAGTAATATAAACTTCAACACAAAATTTAGCCGAGACATTATTGGCTACTAAAGTCACTAATGAGCTCATTAGAAAGCAAAATAACATTAGTAATCTTCTAGTATCTGACAAAAGCGGATTGACATTTATCTATAATGTCAGGAAGAACATTGGACAATCTATTAGCCCGAATTTTATAGATGATCTTAAAAATAAAGTTGCACTAAGAGATAAGTCTCCAATATTTGATAGAGTAAGGCTCTTTGACTTTAGGAATAAGGGTAATGAACCTTCTATTGAATTCCTTAATCAAGCAACCTTTAGCAAAGAAATCCAAAATAGCCTTAAATACATCATCACCAATGATATCCAATGCTTTTTTTTATAAAAATGAGCATTAAAACCATCTAGCCCGGGGGCCTTATTATCATCAGACTCTTTCACAACTTTATCAATCTCATATCTGGTGACAATTTTAGTTAGCAACTTGTATAATAGTCTTTAGAAATGTAGGGCGAACTCCATTTGTCATCCCAGGGGGTCTTCAAAATATCTTGCTACCTAAAGAGATCCGAGTAGAAATCTATAATGTGATTCTTAATCACATTCTTATCATAAGAATGAGTGTCATTGATAATGAGATATTTGATATTGTTCCTTTGCCTCCTAGTATGCATAGAAGAATAGAAGAACTCAATATTCTTATTACCCAATTTCAGCAATTGAACCTGATATTTCTGCATAATAAGATCTTCTTTCAAAGTCATAGCTTTTAGAGACTTCCTTCTTGATTCATAAGCAACCTCACAAATATCATCATCATGAGGATGAAGGTCAGCTTCCTCTTGAGCTTTAATTGAATCCCCTTCAAGTTTTCTAGCCATATCACAAATATTACCCACATGATTTTTATTCCAACTGATCAACTCATTTTTGACTTGCTTAAGTTTCTTTAAGACTCTATACATAGGAGAACCCACCACTTCAATGTCCCAACCTTTTCTAATAGTTTCAAGAAAACCATCAATTTAGGGATATTCAGTCTTCTCCCTTTGTAATTTAGAGAAAGGTGAAGGATTCTATGATCACTATAAATGGTAGAAAAGACTTCACCAATGTAGTTAGGCCATTCCCTAAAAAAATCATTGAAAATATGTCAATTCTTGATGCAGTAAAATTGTTACCTTTCTACCTATTATTCCAAGTGAACCAAGGCCCATTCATATTAGCCTCAAAAAGACCAGTGTTAGCCATGAAAGAGTTAAACTCAAGCATAGACTGCCTACTAGGATTAGATCTACCAACTCTTTCCCCTAACAATCAGACTCAATTGAAATCACCACATATGAGCCAGGATGAATTACCCATATTAAGGAAGATATCATTCAGCTCCTTCCAAAGAACAACACTTCTTATGTCTTCATTAAAACCATACACCACTGTCAGATAAAAAGAGATACTATCTTGCTTATCGAAACGATGCAACAACTTTTTTGATTGACTGAGAATAGTAACATCAACAACATTGGGATCCCAGACAATAATAACTCTCCCAAGAGGATGGGAATCATGATTGGCATACCGAACAAAATCTGGCCACATCCTATTCATAATTTTCCAAACATTTTTCCTTCTAATTTTTGACTCCAGGATACAAAAAACATGAGACTTGACCCTTCTAAACTCTTCTTAGACTCTATGTTGGTGGTCACACTTGTTTAACCCCCTAAAATTCTAGGAAGTGATAGAAAAAGTATCAATCAGTAGGAGAAAATGTGGCTTGATCCTTGCTAGCTGAAGTAACCACACATTCCTCATCATTAATAAATTCCAATTCTTGAAATTTATTTGTAGAAGCATCGACCTATCTAGAAACAAAATAATCCTAAGCCTTATTTGTTTTAGTCATTTTTGGAGGGCCCCTCGACCTTGATTTCACTAAAGTGAAACCATCATTATCAATAGGAGTATTGCAAATTGACACCCATGCAAGATATCTTTGTATCACCTAGTAACCTTTGCAAATCTGACAACTTCATTTCTCTTGCGAAATCTTTACCCTGACGTTCAACAACTTCAAAATGCAACACTCCAACTTCTTATGAAGGACAACCACACATTGTATCAAGATCATATTGTAAGAGAAGACTTGAGAGGCGCTCAGTAGTTGATGGCTGGATCTGATCTGAGTTAGAGGGAATACTACAAGATGAAGAGATCCCACATTTATCAGGATTGTGCAACCCTTCCATTGAAGGAGCCTTCAGTACCCACTATTTTCTCATATTGACCTTTCTAACAGGAACCACCATTTCATTCTGTTTCAGGTCTGATCCAGGGCATAAAGAACGCTCATGACCAGAAGAACCAAATTTATCACATTTCTTGGGAAACCACTCATACTTAACAAAAAAATTGTACTTGACTCTTGAGTCACTGATAAGATCTATAGATTCAGGGAAAGAAGAATAAATAGAAACAAGAACAAAGATTCTAGAAAATTCAATCCTCTTCCCTTCTTTTATATCCCCATCTGCATCAACCAACTTTCTAAGAAAATAAGCAATTCTACTAAACATCACCTCCCCCAGAGTTATAGAGGGAAATCATGTAAGCGAACCCAAACTGGAACCTTAGATAAAGTTGATTTCTCTAGCCGATCATTGATATGCCATTTCTTCAGAACCAAGGGTTTCCACTTGATAAACCATGGACCATCTTCTAGGGCATGATACATGTCATTTTCATCTGAGAATTTAATGATGAAGAAACCTAAGAGGGAAAGATAAGATACAAATAGTTCCACTGACGTTCCATAGCCATGCAAGATGCCTTTTAAGAGTAGGTAGATGAACCTTCAAATCTATCACATATCCGACCATTGAGTTTTTCCATTTCTTAGCATTCTCTTCTGCCTCTTCTAAAGGATATATGACTTTCCCTTGTGATAGTTCCAATGGAATAGTGACAAGACTCCTTGAAACTTCAAATCCATGCTTCTCTGTCTTGAAAAGATCATCCCATGGCAATGCCAATGAGGTTAGCTTCCTTACCTCTTGGCTTTAGAATCTCCATCAACCCTAGATCATTCCACCAAGGGGACCCCTAACACCTCACCCTATGTTACATCTTGTCTAGGAGCTTGATAATTAGGAACATCTCGAACCAAAAATCTTGGTATTGCCATCAAAAGATTTTCCCTAATCGTCTTTGACAACTCCATCACCGTACTCCCCATCGTCGTCACGGTCATTCATTTGGTCATCGTCCCACACTCCAGTTTGGACGAGCCCTATGAGAAGTAAGTATGTATCTAATCATCCATATAAGTTAACTTCAATATCTTCAAGTTGGTTCATCATATCTTGATATCATGTTATCTAGAACATACCTAAAACACTATGAAGAAAAAGCACAGATCAATATGACAAGTTATACTATGTATGTGGGGTGCATGCAAATTGTGTGCAAGTATATAACAACATATATTCAATCAATTACTTGTAAATAAGAACTGTCATTTTCTTTACATAATCTTCCTTTATGTGATACTCATAGTGGTATTGTAATTTAAAATAATGTAAATAAACATCCAACAATTTAGTTGTTCAATCCTCGAGAAATTCTCATGCAATATACACTTCAAGTATATTCAATCAATCCAATCAACATAGAACATTTCGAGAAATTCAACATAAATTTGCATGTATGTAAATCCTAAAGTTTCAACATCACATTAATCACATTAAACCCTGCTCAGTCCTATTCTAGGATTTAGGATTATCTTGGGTCCAAATTAAGAATAAGGGTGCAAACCCTATTTCCATAGCTTATCAACATTAGGTGAACAACCTAGTCATTGGATACCTAATATCATTTACTTTAGACTACATTATATTGATTAACAACATGGTAAGTTTGGATTGTTAACTCTAATTATTCAAGTGCATGATTATTGACATTAAATATCCTAATTATCATCATTATGGTTATATTAATGCTACATCAACATTATATTCCACATTATAATATCGCCTCACATGATTAACAACCTATTCATAAAAACTAAGGTTGTTATGCTTTAAACATGACTATAACACCTATTACTAATTTCAAATTTAGGAACCCTAATTTAAAAAAATATGAACCTTTAACCCAAATTATATCCAAAAAGGTTAAGACTTATCCATTAATGTCACTTAAACAAGTGACGATCATTAAATCATAAAACTAGGGTTTCTATGCATTTATTTTATTGAATATTGCATCTTTATGCACTTGTGGAAAAGTAACAATGATCAAATCTCTATTATACTTTATTTTCATTCCTCTCATTTTTTTGATAGTATTTCATATATAACTTGTATAAATCTAAGTTCCCAATTAATTACTATCACTAAAATAACATTACAATATATGGACCAATATGAAACCATGTCAGTAGGAAATTACCTTTTATTTTCATTTTTGTTTCTCCTTTGGGATCATAGATCCCTATTTGCACCCTCCCAACCTGCTACTTGGGTTTAGTCTCCCTTTCCGTCTTCCTCACACGACTCCACTACCAACCCACACTGTTGGGTTCCTGACTTGTGAATCTGTGTGGTTGCAAACTTCCAGCTCCAGTGCCCTCCCAGTCATAGTCATCGATGTCAAGGTCTGGGTCCTCTTCCTTTACAATCATGGTGCCTGAGGCTGATTTCAGTCCATATCTCTCCATCACACCACCCTATCTTCTCCCTCACACAATACTTGCACAAGTTGCTAGCCTTCTGGCTTTTGTTGCTTCTAGTCTTCCCATCCATGAGGTCAACCCATGGTCCAAAAGCTCCACGCACTCCTACCAAATTTGGAAGGTTGTGAGATTGAGTCCAAGTAGGGAGGGGACATTCCAAGATTGGGATGAAGAACGTTGCATCTCTATATCCTTGCTAAATTCACAAGGTCATGGATCATGCTCTTCATTTGGGAAGGTGGTGTTGTACATCTGCAGGTCTAAGATTGCCAAGGAGAAGAATTTGTGCTTTAGGCCTTTTCATGGGTGCATCCTATAGTTCACCATTTCATTGTAGTGGAGCAAGGAGGAGGATGGCATGGATAGTTGTCACACATACCCTATGATTGGCCTATTGGTTCTTCCATTCTTCAGGTGACCCATGTTTAGGGGTTATTAATCACGTATGCCCTAGAGACGAGAGTCTATAGTTCCTTATGTATATCATATATGGAAACGATAACACTTAGGGGTGGAAGACTTCTAAGTAGGAGGTGTCGAGAAGTAGTCCATCCCAAAGGAAATTGGGTTTCCTTTCCAGAATACCTACTTCATGAGAGATAAATACACGGTCTTAATCTATTGATATAGAAAGGTGATTCCTTTCACATTAGACACCAAATATATACACCTTTCCTAGGCTTTGTTTTTGTTTCCTTCATCCTTTCTTTGTTGTATGACCAATTTGTCAAAAGGTAAGGTATATTATAGTGCATTTCATTACCCTTTTCCAAAAGTATTACAAAGATATTCTTATTTATTCAATAATTGGACACCAAGAATATTTTCCTTCCATTATTCTCTCTCACACACAATTATGATAAAAAAACCCATGGAAAAGTATGTTTAGTTGTCACCGTTTAATAGATTACCAAGATAGGAATTCTCATACCCATTACTTGTTTAACACACCAAAAGCCATAAATTAAAGAACATATATAGATAGCACTTTATTGGCTAATTTGCTTATGCATTCTAGATTATTGTTTTATCTCTCTTCATGGTATATCCTTTAAAACAATTATCATAATTCCATGGCAATTCATTAAAAGCTTTTCCAATTTGTATTTATTAATTGGGATTTATTGGTATGTCTTTCCCATAAAAAACTTGCTCCTTTTAATTATTAGTTAAAGCTATACCATTATCTCATGGAATCTCATTTTTTCCCAATTTCTAGAATTCACTTCTTTTTGTCAATATTTTCAAGTTTGCCAAGAGTTAGATCAAAACAATATTAATTAATATCGTAAAACACATGTTGCCAAACTGGCTAGATAATTACTCTTTTAATTATCTAAAACATTAGACATCTTATTTTCTTTTGGAAACTTGCCCAATATTATCTTATATTTCTATTATCCAATAATTCACAAAGCCATTAATATTTATTTATACACAAATCTCTTATTTCTTTGTCTTGTTCTCCAAGGACATGTTCACAATGCAAATAATCTCACAAGTAACATTGTGATTCTGCCAATAATATAATTGGAGAATTTTTTTTATCAATTCATGACTTACAGTTATATAATTCAACTTTATCAAAATTGCGGATATTAAATTCACCCCTCATTAAAAGGAATTTTGTCCCCAAAATTCAAACATACTAACCTTAAGATGAATGATAACTTAACTTTACAACTTAGGGTTAGCAACCCTACTTAGATAGCTTTAGCATATTTTATTGATATGCAAATTCTTCACATTATGACTAAGATTTCTACTTGAATTTAATGCAAGGTATATACACATTCTTACTATTCATGATACCATATCTTGGTGATTATGGTTTCACTGGTGATTTCAATTCACCTGGTGACTATCTTTTCACCTAGATGTCCAACATATTATTCATTTTTCATCTCATAAGGGTGAGGTAACACCTTAAACCCTAGATCATGCCATTAAGTTCAACTTAAGGTATTCATTCATATGTCAATATTAAGAATTACATGTCTTTATCCAATCTCTGTCACTCATAATGAGATGGTGTACCCACATGTTCTCCTAAAATTATAGTTTATGTTACATCACTCAACCTGATGTTATACTAGACACACTTTTTAATTCCACAATGTCCTTATATTTCATGAAGTCAAATATGTTTTCATTTTGATTTTGTACACAAATCCTTTTATTATTATATTTACACCTCATGTACAATGAGCCTTAGCCACTTCCTTGAGGTCTATCAGGGTACATGTACTTTTTGGAGTGGTCTCATCCTTATGCATCTAGGTATTGCCTCTCACATTCACCCCTCGGGCCACATGAACTTATGAAGGTGGACAATATCCTGAGTCATGGACCTCACACAAACACAGTTGTTACCTTCTGACCCTATGGTCTTGTGCATTCAGGGAACAATCAACTCTTAATTTCCTTGATCCCATGTACCTTTAATACTTCTTACTTGACATCAGGATTGACTTAGGGATCTACCCTTCCTAAGGGTTTCTTTGTGATGTCACAACTTTAACCATTTTCAAGCACATTATTTTCAAATGTAATTCTTAAATCAGTTTTTTTCCATCACATATGATGCTCAATATTAATTTTATGTCCCCTCATTGGGCTCATGGCGATATTACATTTCAAACTTTCTCTCATACTCTCATCCACTTCTATAGTGATTTTTCCTCATGTTCCTCAGATATGGCATACTTGGATTTATAGAATCATACTCAATATATGTGCTTTTTTCATACTTTTTTATCCTTAATATTTTAGGTGAATCATAATTACCTCAATATTTAAATTGATTTATCATATCATCCTTATATGGAAGGTTCTAACTTATGGTGCCTTCTTGGCTCGCAGGAGGAGGTTAGGATCTCTAGCCACAACCTGACCCCAATGTCTTAGGTATTGCCTCCCCTATATGTCCTTTTTCCCACACTTTGCTTGACCCACCCCAGGTCGGGACACCAACCCTAAAAGTTGAATTTTTCATTTTGATGTAACCATAATATGTTTAACTTACATTTTATATTATAAGTTCTCAACCCATACTTGCTTAATTTCTGAGGTATACTCTCTCACTGGGAGGTATTCATACTCAATCCTTGGGAGTATTTCAGTGGCATACCCACTCACTGGGGGTATCATACTCATTCACTAAGGGTATTCTTTATTCATCCATTCCTCCAGAGATAGAATTAGGGCGATGAAAAAGTTATATTCATATTTTCCCCTTTTTTGTATAACTGTTGGTTACTTATGTCTAGCATGTATGTTTAGAACCTTTCACCTGCATCATGCATGAGTTTCACCACATCCATGCATTGGAGAAAGGATCATATATACTTATTTACAATTTTTTTAATTCTTTTTTTAGGGTAATAAAACATCTTACTTATTAATCCTACTCCCTTATAGAATCTAAGCACATCAGATTACATCTTACATCCATTCATAGTTCTTCTAGGTCCAACAATCTCAAGTTTACATTGATATCATTGTGAAGTGCTCACATTAAGCTATTAGGTGGATTTTCATAGTACCACTGAATTGAGTTGCACCTTAGGTGTAGTTTTACCAAACCATCAGCAACCTGATTGCTCCAACGACATTTATATTGCAATGTTGTGCTGTCTTCAGCCTCCTTTCTCCACTTGCTCGTACAGTATGCAAACTTTGGGAACTTTTCCAGACCCACTTTCAACACCATCGTTGCTAATAGGATATCCACCTCGATAATCACTTTTGGCCATTTATGTCTCTGGACTTGGTCAACTACTAGTAGGATTCTATCCAGTTCTGCCTCAATGACTGATAAGGTGCTTACCTTCCTTGCCCATCCCCCTAGCCATGCACCATGGGCATTCCTAGCAACATATGTCACATCCATTTCAGTCTCATTAACATCTGCATCAACATTGATTTTGATTATATCATGGGCATGGCTACTCCAATTTTCCTCTTCAGGCATGTTCTGCCTTTCGTTCTTCCTCTGGGATTTAAGTTTAAGTTGTATCTCTCGTCTTATACATGCAACTTGATGCTCCACTCTCTTGAAATTGCCCTCAAACACCTACTGGTTTCTGAAGTGCAATAGGCTATGGCATGTGATCCAAAACCTATCCTTTCAGAGATTGAGTTGCTTGTACACTGTCTTTAACCACCCCTCATTGGTACTAGCACTGAAGAAGTGTTCTTGGTCTTCTTGTGTGATCAACATACACAAAGTCTCCTTCACTACATCACAATCACATAGCACATGAAGGATAGTTTCATCCTCTGTCATGCATCTTTGAAACGTCCCCTCGGTAGTCATATGGCTTTCCTTCACCTATCATTAGTGGGAAAGGTCTCATGTTGTACCAGCTAAGCAAAAACCCTTGTTATACTAGATACATCTAGTTTCCACAAGCTTTCCCATTCCCCTTGGCATATTACTTTCTTCTTTGATCTAAGAAAATTATATGATGATCATGTTGTGTAGGTGCCTTCAACAATATGGTTTGACGACCTACAGTCTGAGAATCCCCTTCCCAATGGTACCCCTTTCCTCAGAATATGTTGTACTACATCTTTATGAAGCCAATGGTACAAAAAGTCCTTCTCCCATTTTTCATTGTCTGATGCCACACAACTCACCTTGAGGCCGTCTAAGTCAGTTGGCAATAACATTTTAGCATGGTTCTATAGAATTAGTCTAGATTCTACCCACACATCCTTTTAGAAATTCACTAATGTTCCACTAACCAGTATCATTAGGGAGTTATCAGTTATGAACTCTTTTACTTCAATGGTCCCCTGCCCAATCCTTAAACCTGATAGTAGTTCTTCAGGAACTTCTTTGTCAAAACAATATTTCAGAGCTCTAAACTAGATAGACTCCCTTCCAGTCACCATTTCCCATGAGTTCTTTAGTGTAAGAGCTTAATTTCAATCCCTCATAACTTTTATACCCAACTCTCCATGTTTCTTGGAGCTTGTGACCTTGTCCCATGCTATTAATGACACTAGTCTTGCTTTATATCTACCCCATATGAATAGACATATCAATCCATCAATTCTGTCACATACTCTTAGGAGAAGTATCATTGTTTGCATCACATAAGAGGGGATGGTGGACAAAGTGTATATATCTAAAAAAATCCACCCTGCCAAGGATAAGTTCTTAGCTACCCAAGCATTAGCCCTGCCCTTCACCTTGTCTCCTTTGTCAGAGTATGTATCCTCTATTATTCTTGAGTGAATGATTGGAACACCCAAGTCTCTTCCCAAATCCTACGTTACCTGAAATGTGCTTATCATTTGTATACAACGCCTAGTGGACCTCGAATCTCTCTTGGAGATGAATATTCTTGATTTTTCTCTTGAAATTGCTTATCCAAAAGATTTTTCAAACTCTTGAAAGCACTTCAGTGTCATCAACATTTGCATTTTGCTCGGTTGCATGAATAGTATCAAATCATTGGAAAAACATACATGTGCCAAGGTAAAACTTGTTCTCCCCAACTTGATTGGTTTCCAGGTCTTGTTTAGGACCCTTTCCTATATCATTTTTGACAATCATTACAAGCAGAGTATGGACATATAGGGTGACATTGGGTCCACTTGCCTCAATTTGCTTTGAATGACTTGGACTATTTCCCATTCCATACTATTGATACTTTACCTCCAATAATTGAGTTCAAAATGAATCATCTTATGTTCATAGGTATGCCCACTTGATGTAATGTATCTTTAATAAACTCCCAAGACATCTAACCATATGCCTTTGTTAGGTCAATCTTCAAATCCATGGTCTTCACCCCATATTTTCCCATCATGCCATGAATAATTTCCTACACCAAAGCAATATTATCAGTTATTCTTCTTCCTGGGATGAAGCTACTTTACTCAGGAGAGATCCACTTAGGGATAAGCTTTTTTAGTCTCCTCACTATAATCTTTAATGTTAGCTTCAGGACTATGTTTTTCAACAAAATTGGTCTCAGATGTTTGCACTTTTCTGGATGAGGTATCTTAGGGATGAAAATGATGGTAGCATTGCACACCTCCTCTTCTATTGGATATCCTGCAATCATATTCTAAACAATCTCTGTTTCCGATCGTCCCACAACAATCTAGTTACTCTGCAAAAACTCCACTGTGATTCCATCTGGGCCTGCTACCTTGAACGAATTCATCAGCTTTTGGATGGCTAATACCTCCTCTATAGTAGGCAAAGCAGCTAAGACATGCATCTTTGTTGTCTTTAGCTTCTAAAATTTGCTTGGGATTACATTTTTCTTAATTATCATTACTATTATGCTAAAAGTTTCATATGATCATCTTTTTATGCAACTAAATAAGCATTTCTTATTTTAACCTTGCCACCCTTATCTTCTTTTCTCAATAGTGTGCCCTATCTCTAGGCGAGCCTCTTTATGGGGAACCTTCTCTAAGGGCTTTAGTCCCAGTGGACATTCATACCATACCATTCGAGCTTGATATTTCTATAGTCTTCCCATCCGGGCTAGACACCTTATATGACCATCCCATATGGGCTTGATATTCCATTAGCCATCCCATCCGACTTAACCCCTCATATGACCATCCATTCGGGATTAGTATTTCATTGGCCATCCCAACCAAGCTTGATACCTTATACGACCTTCCCAACTAGGCTTGGCCCCTAAGAAACCTTCCCATTCAGGCTAGGTTCACAATCATATTTAGAATGACTTCATTTTACCCAATGCTCTTTAACTCACTAGAGATATCTTATTTAGGATCTGGGTAGGTTACATCCAAAAATGCATTATTCATAGGTTCCTTATGTTTCTTTAAACTTCTCTCATTAATGCCTTTTTCCACATGTCCATATGCATGGGAGATCGAGCCACCCAACTCATTTATATATGTTTTCCTTAGTCCTCTTACCCTAATTAGGGATCATATGGGTAGGGTTCTTATATCACTACTCTCCTCTCATTTCCTAGGATTAGGGATTAGTATGCGAGTTAGGGACTTAACCCTGCCCTTTAGGGTTTATATGTCCCTTTGACCCACTAGGGTTTTCCCAAACCAACTCTAGCTCTCTTAGGGTTACCTTTACAAGGAAAAACCCACAAAACATTTTTTTCTTTTCTTTATCATTATTTCTACATGACACATACATTATTATTTCCACATTACACAAACATTAATTGGTCAAGGATGCCTTAATCCTACTTCTTCTCAAAAACCCTAAATTCAAATGAGGAGGGAAGTCCCTTTTTGGTTTTATAAAGCAAAGCTGATGAGAACTGGATGAATCAAGATGACCAGAAAACTAAAAGGTATTTTACTTTGGGAAAAATAATCTGACTTTGTCTAGGCAAGATGCACAACACCCAGAGTAAGATGACTAGTAGACCTATCAAATGGGTGGGTGGGTTGGGTTTGGGTTGGGTCGTTGCGTGTTTGGGTCTCACGGGTGCGGGTCAAAAAGACCCAGTTCTAAATGGGTGGAAGAAAGATAAATCCAAACCCGACCCAGCGGGTTGCGGGTTGCCCATATAAAATTAAAAAAAATACCATGCTAATGTTTGTTTACATAAGATATGGCACAAAACAATCACATTGACATGAAAACCTTTTTCATTTGTCCAAAATTTTTGTATAAGAAGAGCATCAAACAACAATACACCCATGGGCAGAGATGCTACATGCTAGTAAAGAAAAACCTCCGACTGGCTGAATTAATTACCAGTATTGTATAGATGCTAGAACATCAAATATAATACATATTTTAGAAGATTAACTCAAAAGCATACATCTTTTAAATAGAGAGGACCACCTATACCAAACAACTAAACATTAATTGAACAACTTATATTATGAAGGAGGCATCCAAATGAGATGGGGTATAAATCGGAGAACTGAAAAAAGACTAAAACTTTGGCATGTTCCAAACAACAACTCCACATTCTTTTATTATGCAGTATGAAGATGACAACCAATAACTCAACGCCCTTTTTAATTTTCAATATGAAGATGATACAACCAACAACTCCACACCCTTTTAATTTGTAGTATGACGATGACACAACCTTATGTATGCCTCCCATTCTCACAAAATAATACAAAAGAATAAATTTTACAAACTATTTAATGAGTAAAAAATATTATAAACCAATATATGTGTTTTGTTAACTTGGTTGTGGTTTAAAATTTGAGATAAGAGTACAAGACATATTTAATATTACCTATTACTAGACTTCAAAAAAAATTATATATATTACCTATTACTACCAAGTGGTAGTGGCTTGGACGCAAACGCACGCAAGCGGCAAGTTTCATATATGCAACGTGTGTATATTTTTTTACTGATAACTAAATCTTATATAATTATTTTTATTAATAAAATTAGTGTAATAAAGCGGGTCACCCGTAGGTGCCCGCGGATTGCCCATGAAAGCCACTAGTTAAACGGGTGGGTATGGGTCTGGGTGTTTTCCAGCGGGTGGTAAATTTTAGGACCCAAACCCAACTTAAACGGGTCGACCCATGGGCGCCCGCGGATTTTGACCCAGTTTGACAGGTCTACTGACTAGCAGTGCCAAGGAAAGTTTTTCTAGCCCGTGACTCATGGTCCCTAATAGACACCATCATCTTTAGAAATTTCCTTGATAATTCCCTCATATTTCTACAGATTACGAAAAACTATAAACTATTAAATACTATTTGAAAATTTTGAGGCTCTGATACCAAATGTAATGACCTCACTTTTCAAAAACCCCCAATTAAGGAAGGCCAAAAAGGATGAAAGTCATCACCTAAAATTTTCCTAAGGATTCAGATTAAATGATAAATAATAGAAAAATAATTTCCATTGATTCAAATATATTGTTTACATGATGTTCCTCTAGAACTTACATAACCTTCCATCCTTAGAAATGTACATATGAGAATAAGTATCTAGTTAATCCTCCATACAAGTTAACTTAATGTCATCAAGTTGGTTCATCATATCTAATATCATCTTATATAGCATGTACCTAAAATGTTGTGAAACAAAAGCGTAGATCAGTATAATAAGTTATACTATGTACATTGGGTGCATGCAAAATGTGTGCAAGTACATAACAACATCTATTCAATTAATTACTTGCAAATAAGAACTTTCATTTTATTCACATAATCTTCCTTTATGTGATACTCTTAGTGGAATTATAAGTGAATATAATGTAAATAAGGGTACAAACCCTGTTTCCATAGCTTATCAACATTAAGTGGAGACCCTAATCATTGACTCACTAAAATCCTTTACTTAGATCACATCATGTTTATTAACAACATGGAAAGTTAGGATAGTTAACCCTAATTCTTCATTTGCATGATTATTCACACTAAACATCCTAATTATCATCATTATGGTTATAATCATGTTACATCACTGTTATATTCCACATTATCATATTACATCACATGGTTAACAACGTATTCATCAAAACTAAGGTTGTTATGCTTTAAGATCCACTATAATACCTACTAGTAATTATCTGTTTTAGGAACACTAATTTTAGAAATATATGAACCTTTAACCCAAATTAGGCCTGAGAAGCTCTTTTTATACAAACAGGTTAAGTTATATCCATTAATGTCACTTAAACAAGTGATGACCATTAAAATCATGAAACTAGGGTTTCTATGCATTTATTATTGAAAAGATTGCATCTTTATGTACTTTTGGAAAAGGAATAATGATCAAGTATAAATTATATTCTATTTTCATTCCTATTATTTGTCTGATCAAATTTCATGTATACCTTGTATCAATCTTCGTTACCAATTAATTACTATCATTAAAATAAAACTACGACATATGGACCAATAGGAACATGCCATGTCAAAAGGAAATTTCCTTTTATTTTTGTTTTGATTTCTCCTCTGGGATCATAGATCCTTGTTTGTACCCTCCAAACCCACTACCCAGGTTTGGTCTCCCTTTCCCTCTTCCTCACATGACTCCTCCTTTGACCCACATTTCACACATCTCAACTTGCGACTCTACACAGTTCCAGACTTCTGACTCTGGCACCCTCCTAGTCGTATTCCTCAATGTCAATGCCTGGTTCCTCTTCCTTCACTATTATGGTGCTTGAGGTCACTTCTAGTCCCTCTCTCTCCATAACACCACCATGTCTTCTCCTTCACACAAGGCTTCCATGAGTTGCTAGTTTGTCACCTTGTGCTGCTTCTACTCTTCCCATATGCGAGGTCGACGCTTGGTCCGAAAGTTCCACACACACCCAACAGAGTTGGAAGGTTGTGAGGTTAGGTCGAGGTGGCAGGGAGGGGAGGTGCCAAAGTTGGGATGAAGAGGGTTGCAGGTCTAGATCCTTGCCGAAATCAGAAGGTCATGGATCTTGCTCATTGTTTGGGAAGGTGGCGTCGTATATCTGCAGGTCCAGGATTTCCAATGAGAAACTTTATGCGTCTGGCCTTTCTTGGGTCCATCCCACACTTCACCATTGCATTGTAGTGAAGCAAGGAGGAGGATGGCATGGAGACTTGTCTCATGAACCCTATCCATGGCCTGTTGGTTCTGCCGTTCTTCAGGGCAACCAGGTCTGGGGGTAGGAATCATGTATGCCCTGGAGATGAGAGTCTATAGTCCCTTATATAGATCACATGGGAAACCTTAACGCTTAGGGGTGGAAGACGTCGAAGGATGATGTTTCAAGAAGTGGTCCAACCCAAACAAAATTGGGTTTCCTTTCCAGAATACCTGCTGCTTACAAGATAAATGTAGGGTCTTAATCTACTAATATAGAAAGCTCTTCCTTTCACATTACACGCCAACAATATACACCTTTCCTAACCTCTGTTGTTGTTTCTTTAAGCCTTTCCTTGTTGTATGACCAAGTTGTCAAAAGGTAAGGTATATTATAGTGCATTTCATTACCCATTTCCAAAATTATTACAAAAATATTCCTTTTCATTCAATAATTCGATACTAAGAATATTTCCCTTTCATTATTCTCTTTCTCTCTCACAGTTATGATAAAAACACTCATGGAAAACTATGTTTTGTTGTTGGCATTTAATAGATTCCCTATATAGGAATTCTCACATTTATTAATTGATTAACATAAAATAATCTAGAAATTAAAGAACATAAATACATAACACTTTGTTGGTTGATTTGCTTATGCATTCTAGATTTGTTTTTATCTCTCTTCATAGTATATCTTATAAACCAATTATCCTCATTCCTTGAAAATTCATTAAAAACTTTCCAGATTATTATTTATTAATTGGGATTTATTGGTATGTCTTTCCCATACGAAACTTGCTCTTTTTAAACATTACTTAAAACAATACAATTATCTCCTGGAATCTCCTTTTTCTCCCAATTTCTAGATTCTCTTCTTTTTGTTATTATTTTCAATTTACAATGAGTTAGATCAAAACTATATTAATTAATATACCAAAACATATGATGCCAAATCTGGTAGATAATAACTCTTTTTATTATATAAAACATTACACATCTTATTTTCCTTTAGAAACTTGTCCAATATTATGCTATATTTCTATTATCCAATAATTTTCAAAGCCATTAATATTTATTTTTACACAAAAATCGTATTTCTTTGTCTTGTGCTCCAAGGATACATTTACAATGCATATAATCTCAAAATTAACATTATTATACTACTAATAATATATTTGGATAATTTACTTATCAATTCATGGATTATATTTATATACTTCAATTTTATCAAAATTGAGGATACTAAAATAACATCATTGTCTATGTTGTAAATAAGTTTATGACCTATCACCATGTTGGTAGGCATAACTTCATCAATGTAGGCCTCATCATCTTGCATGTCGTCTGCGGTGTGCATATCATTCTCTACACATATCTCCTAAATATGGATGTCAATTGTGGGAGAGGTTTGAGTTTAGTGTGAGTAAGATAGAGACGGAGCACCTTGCATTACCTTGTCCTTGCCCTTCTTGGAGATGAAGGGGTTGAAATTTTGTAAAGGGCCACGACTAGAACCACCCAATGGTTAGTCTAATCTACTTCCCCTTGCAAATGGCATGCTTGGTGTTTTATAGAATTCCAATTGGTCAACTAGTCAAGTTAATTGGATGTCTGGAATTGGGGATTGCATATATGATGGAGGTCGATCAAGAAACACACTAAACGGTTCAGTTGACTACTCAGAGGAGTTGGGTCTATTGAAGGCCACGCGGGTCAGGCACCCAGAGGCTATTGAGTTGTTGATATTATATGGTTGTGGGTGACATGGTCTCTTATAATACTTAAAAGTTCACCAGAGAAATAATTCTTTAGTTTGTTTCCAAAACAACATGCAATAATACCACCACAACTGAATGAGTCTTATTAAAATATAGTTAAGCATTGAATCTCAAGGTATAACCTTTTCAAGAACCTTGCTAGCTTGTATCCAGCTGAACTGAGACTAATAACTAAAACCAAAAGTTGATTATATTGAGTTAAACTAATTGCAAGAAAAGTAAAAGCAAATGACTAAAACTAGGTCTAGATTAATTTGGGATTCACTTGGGTGGGATTGTGTTTCACCACTACCACATGCACATACACATCCATAACATATCTAGACTTGATAAAACCATTCGTTGGAGCAAAATCTGATTTCTATCCATTAGGTGTGGGAAAATCATGTAGATATATCTGTGAGCACAATGTCTTATTACTCATAGATCATGTATCTACTGCTTTAAAGACATCCCTTTTGACCTTTTCTTCTAGGCATCAACCAAGCAATTGATATTCAAAAATTAAGCATTGAAGTTCTCACAACCTAGGTTTATAATTGATCATGCAAAGAAGAATATCGAGCCACTAAACATGCAATCAAATGATTACCATTGAATTAAAGGACTTATATACAATCCATGTAACATCAAAAATGGACATGTAAGTATGGGTAGTGGGGATAATACCCACACCAAAACGAGAAGGACTACTCTCTCTTCATGAAAAGATCATAATCATAAAGGGAGAAGGAAGAATTAGCCATCATTTTCAATCACTAAGGACATGTGGATCACCAGGCATACGAACAACCCTTAAAGTTGATGCAATGGCTATTTCCAACTAAAGGAAGGGGAGAACACCAAGGACATGCATAGAACATACTCCTTTTTCCTTGATTCTTCTCTCCTTGGGCTCTAAACTATCAAAGAAGGAATAGCAGATGGAGGGATGGAAGTGACATCATCTATACAACCACTTTTGTGGCTAGGAGATGGGCCTTGATAAAGTGGAGGCGATATGGAAGCACAACAAGGGCACCTTTAAGGCAGTCGATGAGAGAAGGACAGTGAAGATCTTCTTCTTAGGTTAGATATAGTGTGACGGCTTTGTGGAATGATGGAGGCATGTGTCAACTATTTATAGGCTGGAACATAGAGAACCCATCGTGGAAGAAGCAAGAGATGCTTCATTGGGGCTAGAAGAGTCATCAGTTTGGTCCACCATCAGAGGGTAGCCCATTAGGACATGGATGCATGATGCTCATCAGTGGCAGTTATAGTAGTACCTTTGAACCTCGACTTAGTAATCCCATCGGGGTTTTGACCTTGTCAATTGATAGGAGTAGAGATTCCCTCGAGCATGGCTCTACTCACTTGTCGAGTCGTAGGAGAATTTTCTTGTGTGCACATTGTCATCTTTTCTTTTGCTTTTGGTGGTACTCACATTACATAGAAATAGGATGGAAGAAGCAAACAGAGAGATGGGGGTGTGCCACCCCCATCTTAGGGTTTGGCACTATTTTGTGGTTTTTTTCCTTTTTTATGGATGGAGCTATATGAAGATTGAATAAGAAGTGTAGAAGAGGGTTCAAATCATAATGTAACTTGATTTACAATTCATTGTATTGGGTCATTCTTCTTGTCAAATTGTTCTCATATAATGACTATATGTATAAAGTGGTGATTTATGCAATTCTTCCTCTAGTCAATAGTAAGCATAATGTTTTTTATCCTTCTCAGTTCCATTGATACTTGCCATGTTTTTCCAAGGAACATGATGCTAGGAATCATAATTCTCACAATGTGATTTGTAGACATTGGTTAATTTTATTAATTGTTCCATTTGAGGCTTTGTTTCAGATAAGAGGGGTCTAATGATGAAAAATGGTAAGGGAAAATAAACTAACCATCTAGATAATGGATTTGATCATTTGCAAACATCAAACTTTTGAGAAAAAATTCTATCAAATCATTGTTCGCAAAATTTAATAAAATATGTAATGATGAAATCTTAATTCTGAAACAGATAGGTGTGTGCAAACACTAAAATATGTACCATACACCCTTCACTCCAGGAATAGAAATTTTCTCATTTGGAGCAAACATCAATCTGAGATGGAGGGGAAAAACTAGGATGGTTGGACCACTTGGTATGATTTCATTACTATCATCACCATTTCCTTCATCTGAAATATGAAAAAAAAGAATATTTAAAACTTATATTGCATTGTGCAATTGCCTTATCTAATAATTTGCAATATTGTCTAATCTAAAATTGTAAGTAGAAACTAAAGTAAGGATCAGGTTGCCTACCAACAAGCACTTGTGTTTTACATAGTTGGCTTGATGCGTTTATTTCTATTGTTAGGTGGGGGAGTAGGTTTTTAGAGAATGATGGATAGTCAACATACATGTATGTCATTGTAAAATATGTCATCAAATGCTAGCCATTTCCCATAAACTCACCAGACTTTTCATTCCACAAGATGAAGGCACCATGCTAGTAGATGTCCCTTGCAATGTATGTCTCAAATGAGAATGATCAAAGTTTACCTGGAAAAAGTTTGAGTTGTGAGTTAAAAAGCAGTACATAATCTTCAACTTGTATATATTTCCTTTTAGATTATCATCTACCATGTTTTTTTATCTCTTTATAGATCTATGAATTCTCATATGCAGTCAATCTGAATTCCTATAGCTCTTGTAACTACAATAGTCTATTCTAAACAACTTTTTCCAAATCAAAGTTTAGTTTCTTAATTTCCCACTAGGCTTTATGTACTAGATTCATAGAGAGATGACATGATTTTCCATAAACTAATATGAAGGGTGTGGTTCCTAGAGGAATCTTGAATTTTATTCTATAAGCCCAAAGAGCATCCTTGATTTTTTGGGACCAATCCTTTAGATTGTGATCAAGAATTTTCTCTAGAATGGATTTGAATTGTCAAATAGATATCTCTACTTTCCTACTCTTTTGTGGATGATGAGGAGATGCCACCTTGTGATACATGACATATCAGCTCACTTGAGCTTTGAAACTTCATTCCAAAAAGTGAAAAACGTCATCAAATATGGCGATGTGAGGGTTCTAAAATGATGGAAGACGATGTAACTAAATAGCTTGATAACATGTTCTTAATTGCTTGTCACTGTGGGCATCACTTCTACCCATTTAGAAACATAGTCAACTTCTACTAGGATGTAAGAGAAGCCATATGATGAGGGGAATGGGCCCATGTAGTCCACACCCCATAAATCAAAATTTTCAACTTCTTGCTAGAGCTTCAAGGGCATTTGGTCCCTCTTAGTGATGCTTCCAGACCATTGGGATTTATCATAGAAGAAAACAAAATTAATAGCATTCTTGGATATCGTTGGCCTAAATAATTCTTATTGTAGAACCTTTTGTGTAGTCTTCTTAGAGCACATGTGGCCTCCACCTGGGCCTGAGTGCCACTACTCTAGGATCAGAGGGGATTCTTCCTCCAGAATACAATGTCGATAGAGACCATCAACACATAGTATTAAGAGGCATGGTTCATCCCACTAATATTGGATGACATCATGCATGATTTCTTCCTTGCATTACCGATGCACTCTGGATGAAAAATATTAGCAGTGAGATAGTTTATAAAATTTACATAGATTAATATGGTGACTGAGGCTTTCATCAGTTGATCATCTGGTAGAGAGAAACCAATGGGGACAATATATGTGTCATGGATGTGAATGGAACTCAAATGGTTGTTGACTACATTCTAATACCCCTTCTTGTCTCGTACCTATAGATCAAACTCTTTTAGAAGGAGAATCCATATAATCAATCTAGGTTTTTTGTCCTTCTTTGTTAATATATATCTTATTACAACATGATCAATAGAACTATAACTTTTGATCCCACAAGGTAGGATCTGAATTTATCAAAAGCATAGACAACTATTAAGAATTATATCTCAATAATCATAATTTCTTGGGATTTCATCAAGAGCTTAGACACATAATAGATAACATGGTGTTTCCTAGCTATGCCTTGACCTAAAATGGCACCTAAAACATAACTACTAACATCACACAAGATTTCAAATGGATGTGAAAAGTTTTCTCCCTTAATAATTGGAGTTGATATAAGAGATTACTTCATATTGTTTAAACTCTTCTACATTCTTTAACAAAGTAGAATTTAACATCATTGAGCAATAGGTTTGTCATTGTCTTATATATCTCGGGAAAATACTTGATGAATCTTCTATAGAAGCATGCATAACCTAAAAAGGCTCTGACTTCATTCAATGTGGTTGGAAGATGAAGCTTACAAATCACTTATGTTTTTTCCTTTCTACGTCTATTATTTGGTTGGTGACCTTGTGATCTAGCACAATGCCTTCATTCACAATAAAATTACATTTCTCCCAGTGGAGCACTAGATGTGCTTCATCACAACATTTGAGCACTAGAGATAGATGCATTAGGCATGATACAAAGAATCTTCATAGATAGAGAAATCATCCACAAAAAATGTTACCTAGCAAAAATGGCTACCATGCAATGTTGGTACGTAGCCTCTACATTGTAGAGCCCAAATGGCATTATTCTAAAGACATAGGTCCCCAAGGCACAAGTAAAATTAGTGTTCTCTCGGTCATCTGAGTGGATTGGGATTTGATAGAATCTAGAATAAACATGGATATAATAGAAATATTCTTGATAATCTAGGCATTATAGGACTTGGTTTAGGAAAGGTAAGGGAAAATGGTCCTTGCGTAGCTTTGTTTAACTTTCAATAATTAATGCACACCCTCCACCCAGTTATAATGTAAGTGGGGATGATTTTGTTGTTTTCATTATGTACCACAGTGGTGCCTCCTATTTCAGAATGAATTATATTGGGTTCACCCATAGTGAGTAAGATATAGGGTAAATGATGCTACAAGTGAGAAACTTCATGACTTCAAGGAGAACACATTCTTTCCTCTTTGGGTTCAGTTTACATTGGTATTCTACATATTTTTGAGGTCCTCCAACATAGGGATATTATGCATGGATAGGGTTTGACTCACCCTACTTAGATCACTCATCTTGTAACCTATGGCTATTCATGTTTTCCTTAGTTTAGATAACAATTTGTCTTCCAGCTCAAACGTCAGGTCAGAATTGATTATCATTGGGTAGAAGTTCAACTCATCTAGGAAGACATACTTCAATCCTTCTAGTAAAGGTTTCATCTTAGGGGACTTTGGTGTTTCTTCTATCTCCTCGATAAGATAGACTACCTTAAGTTTCTTAAAATTCTACTTCTTGATCTTCTTCTACTAAATCAAGGTGAAGTGTGCACTATCTTACTTACTCATCAATAGATTTGCTAGCTTTAGAATCGACAAGGGAAGTCTCTAGATTGTCTTCATACTCTGGGTTCTCTTGCATGAGGAGTGACATATTTTCTATACAATCTAACAAGAATTTCTTTTCTTGCACGGTTGGTCTCTTCATGCTGTCAAAACCCTATATTCAAGGATTTCCTTTCCTAAATGTAGAAATAAGGTTCCTAACTCGACATGAATTAATGCTCTTATTGTGGAAAGGACAGGCGGCCAAAAGTAAGAGGGTCCTAAGATCTTCCTTTATGTACATGACAATAAAATCACATGGAAGATGAGAATCGGTTCCCACCTTGACTTTGACATCCTCAATGATTCCCATCAGGATAGTCATTGAGGAGTCCATGAGTTATATTGTCATACCAATTGGGAGAACATTTGAGCATACTAGACTCTTACCCAGGATATAGGGAATAATGGAGATGTTGGCCCTGAGGTTGGTTAGTCCTTTCTTACATGTAGAGTCGCCCAAAAGATCCTATATTCTTCTACTTCTTTGGCATTTCATTCTAGATTATAATAGACTTTCTTTTGACAAGCTTAACCAATTCATATTCCTTGGTTGTGTATTTCCTTGTGAGGAGCATCTTCAAATACTTTGACCATGCATCAATCTCTACTAGGGAATCTGGGAAAGGGATATCTACATGAATCCTTTTCATTGCCTCCTTGAAGTTCATAATGTGACTGTCAAGTTTTGTTTGTCTTAAGTAGGATTGGAATGGAGGACATGTCCTATAGATTGGAATAATTGGTTCAGATGCACTCTTCTCTATGTTGTCCCTATTTTTATTATTGTGGGCCCGATTTGGGATTTTTCTATTGATTGTAATTCTTGTTCTGGAAGTTACCTCTATGGTTTCTTTTATTTTTGAAATATTGTAGCTAGTTGTTTAGGAAGACTAGAGGACCCCTGACTTGATTTCTATCTTGTACTAACTGTTGAGAGTTTTCTAGTTCTATAGGAATTCCATAATGAAACCCATGATAAATTCTATTTTAATTCAAAGTATAATACCCTTGTCTAGGAATAATACAGATGGAGTTTAGATCATCCATTTGATTTTGTCTCCTTTGGTTGTAGAATTGTTGATTATCACATCAATGGGTATATCACAACCCAAGATAGAGCGGTTCGTGCCTTTACATGCATCACAAGATTGTGTTACCACATTTACCTGTTGTTATCGTGGTGGTAAATTTCTTCTTTCACAAGCACTGAAGGATGTCTCAATACCATCTTACTTTAGTGCTAGTAGCTTCAAAGATTCTACAATAGACTTCAAGTCAAAGCTATTATCTATTATAGCTACCTTTAATACTCCTTTGCATACAGATCTTCCAATGTTGGCTTGATTTTTAGCTCTAATTTCACTATCTTCCAGGCTCTATCATAACGTTGGCACATGAAGTTCCATCCAAATGAGGGGTCTAGAGACTTTTTGAGATATTCCTCCACACCTTTATAGAAAATGTTGATGAGATGATTTTTAGAAATACCATGTTGTGGATACTTGCAGAGAATATCTTTGTATATTGCTTATGCTTCTACTAGAGTTTCACTTGGGACATATTTAAGTTGTGTTATTTAGCCTCTAATGGTGTATATGAGGGAAGGAGGATTGGACTTCTCAGGAATTTTTTCTGAAGTTGTTACCATGTGGTGATGGGATCACCTACAAAGCATTGTACCAACTCCAGGCTCTGTCTACAAGTGAAAACTTGAAAAGATAGAGTCTGATAGCATCCTCAAAAACTCCATTTTTCTTTATCATTGCACATAGTTCCACATACTTTAGAGTGTGCTCTTTGCATTTCTCCCCTTGTTTTCCTAAATAGGGGCTACTTTATATTAGTGTGATCCAATGCATCCTAATTTCAAAGTTTGGGGCATAAATAGGAGGTGGTTGTACTAGATGTTGAACATTGGTGGCCTTAGGGATTGAGAAGTCCCTAAGTTTATTCTGTCACTTGGCCTCTTGTGTAGAAGCATGGGTTGCATGAGTTTCCTCTTGAAGGACAACTCAGACTTCTTATATAAGCATCTCCCTCCATGCTACAATTTCTAGAGTCGCCCTTCACGTGATTTCTTCCTCAACCATTCTGATTTTATTCTTTTTTTTCTAATGGTGAAATGTTTGGTCTATCTTAGGATCAAATATTGATGTAAGGACAATGCTGATGGAGTGTCACATGTACTAGTTTGTGGTACTTGAGACAGAAAGATCTTCCACAATTCAGATGGATGTAGAAAGATTAAGTTCAAGTGAGTAAACAATAGTGTTAATGAGAAAAGTAAAACCCTAAATCATTCTTAATTGAGCTAGATTAAACTAGACAATTCTATAGTCCTAATCAACAATGCCATAATTTGACACGGTCTTTTATCACAATAACAAATTCACTTGAGAAATAATTACCTAGGTTTACGAAAACAACTTGCAATAATACCCCCAAAAGTAGACAAGTTTTATCTTAGTATAGTTAACGATAAAATTCCAGGGGAAAATATTTTTAAGAACCTTTCTAGCTTGTAACCTAGCTGAACTAAGACTAATATATAAAACCAAGATTAGATTGGATTGAGTTGAAGTGTTTGCAAGGAAAAGTGTGGGATTAATACTGGGTCTAGATTAATGATGGGAGTCACTATGGTGGGATGATTTTCAACACCTCTATGCACACAAACACATCCATAACATATCTAGACTTGATAAACCATTCATTTGGAGAAAAAGTAAGTTTCTATCCATCAGGTGTGCAAGAATTACATAGATATCTCTCTGAGCATAATGTCTCACTACTCAGACATCATGTATCTACTACTCCAAATACATCCCATTTGAAGTTCTCATCTGGGCATCAACCAAGTTATTTAATATTCAAACTTAAGCATTGAAGTTATCACAACATAGGTTTTATAAGAGATCATGCAAAATAGGAGATTAAACCACTAAACATGCAATACAAATATTATCATTGAATTAAAGGAGTTATATACTAGTCATGGAACACCAAAAGTGGACATATAAGTTGTAGTGGGGCTAATACCCACACCCCAAAAATAAGGAATACTCACTCTTCATGACGACATTAGAATAAGAATGGGAGAAGGAAGAATTAGCCATCATCTTCAATCACAACGAAGATGAAGATCTAGGTGAGTAGAAATAACCTGTCAACTTGATGGAATGGAAATTTCCAACTGAAGGAAAGGGAGAACATCAGGGAAATGCATAAAACATACTCCTTCTTCCTCAATTCTTCTCTCCCTAGGATCTAAACTGTTAGAGAAAGAGAAACAAATGGAGGTATGGAGGTGGCATCATCTATTCAACCACTTTGGTGTATCAGAGATGGGCCTTAGCAAAGTGGAGGTGGAATGGAAGCAAAAAAGGGGAACCACAAAGGTATCTGATGAAAGTGGGATGATGTCGATCATCTTCTTAGGCTGGGTAAAGCTTGGAAACCTTGCAACATCATGGAGGAGAAGAGTTGCCTCCAATGGAGGCGTGGGGTCGACTATTTGTAGATTGTGGCAGAGAGAACCTGTTAGGAAATAGGAAGTAGATTCTCCATTGAGATTCACCTCTATGTGTCTATTGGTTGATGAATAGCAATAACATATATTTATGTCAGACTCGATCATCAAAGTAGTCCCATGAAGAGGCAGACCAATGGATAAGGTAGAAGTTCCATCAATGATGGACTAATAAAGAGGTATAGAGACAATAGATCAAAGTTCATGGCTCTTCATCAAACCGTGCATGGCTTGATTCCCATTGGTCTACAAAGGAATAGATCATAGAGAATCATGTAAAAATTATAAAAACTTCTTGGGCATGTAGTTAGTTAGTAGGACCACGATGGCCTAAGATGGTGTGCATATGTTCAAGCTCAATCCTATCATGGAAACCCATAGATTTAATCAAAACCCTACATATAAATGTAAAATCAAGGAAAACAGTATAGAGGGAAATCAAAAGGTAAATTGAGGGATTTAAGTGCACAATTTAATTAAAAATGGGACTAAAACCAAGATGTAATATGAATTCACAAGTGGGGAAACATTGGCATGCAGATTGGGCAATTCACGTAATGCACTTTGAGCGATCGATGGAGTAGAAGGCTGAAGGGAAGGAGTCAATGTGGTGAAGATGAATCAATTCATATCTCTTATTGTTGGCTAACTAGGATAGTGTTTTTTGGTCCAACGGGGGGGGGGGGGGGACTGCCTCCTGTGGTCAGGAAATACAAGGGTGAAATGGGGTGACTGCATTGATAAAGCAAGAGGGTCACTTAGCAGTGGGGCAGATCGGTTGCTTGACTGGGGGGTGTTAATTCTTGGAAAGGAAGTCAATTGCTAGTGCTATCTTATTGGTCTACTAATCGAGTATGGACGGTGTGATATCTCATAAAGGATGAAGAGAGACAAAGGGAAAGAGGGTTGTAGTGGTGTCGATTCACTAGGGCAAGGGAAGTTAAAAATTAGTGTTGACTCCCTTTCCCTTGAGGTTGCTTACAATGGAGAAGGACTACTAGTCAGCCTACTAGAAGTACTCGAGTTTCCTAACTAGGCTTTGTGTGTGACAGTGAAGAGTAAAAATTGGTCGACTGATCAGGATAATTCACATCAGGAAACTAGGCATGCAAAAATGCAAGGAAGAGAAATCATTTGTCGATCAACCCATTTGGCTCCAGCGACTGATTGGAAAACTGCATGCATGAATGTTTTCTACTAGATCAATTGGTAGACCCACTTGACAAGTCGAGTGGTTGGAAATGATTCACAAGGATTCAACAACCATTGTAAGTTTGGGTACACATTCTAGTCAGCCTTTCAACGAGACCAACCGGACAATTGGAAATACAATTGTGAATGCATCATGTCTTGTATATTTTTCTACTCATTTGGGTTGACCAACTGGGTTGGCACGTCGATCGACTAGAATTGGGGGGTATAATTCCCTACTATAGATTGATCAGTAAGATGGGATTGTTGAACGACGAACCTGCCTATGGTCCATCCTAAGAAAAAGGGTGACCCTCCCAGTTGATTGATCGAGCGATCTAGTCAGCCAAACTGGGGGTTGGTAGAGATGAATGTAGTTGGACTTAAAACTATAGGCAATCACAAAAAAATGACTTATCTAAGTTCTCAAGCACATAATGCAAATTAGAAGATGAAATACAGAATTGAAATGTAGTCTAACTAATCCAAATGCAACATTTCTAAATCTAATTAGATAAGTGTTGGGTTGCCTCTTGAGAACTGACTCGTTTAATGTCACTGGACCAATGCTTGGGTTCTCAAATGATGATTCAATTGAAAAGGGAAAGCGACATTGCTTCCCTTGCGACAAGGTCTTTAGAAGTGATGTACCTCTTCAACCGGTGGCCATTCACCACTAATTCACCCTTTACCTTGTCTCAGAAATGAATTCTCCATGAACATAAATCTTTTTTTAGAAGATACTAGCCACGCCATCATGATTGTTTCTTCCCAAGAAACAACCTCAACCTAGAATCATAGAGAAAGACTTAATTTTCCACTTGGATGTCCTTTTTCTTTAAATGACGTTCACGCCACTTCTCAATCCACTCCTTGTAGATGTGTTCATTCTAATAAGAAGGCATACACAAGTCATCTAGCTCCTATTATGGTAAGAATCATATATCTTTAATAAGAGATAGATCATAATTCAAAAAATGAATCATTGAGTTAGCTTTATGTTCCATCTCAGGGAGTTGACATGATTTGGCATAGAATAGTCTGAACAAAGTGGTACCCAATGGCATCTTAAATGTTCTCTAGTATAACCAAAGAGAATTTTTAAGTTTTATTGTGCAATCTGTCATTGTGTGCCCCATAGTCTTTTCAGGAGGTTGTGATTTGTATATTAGAAACTTCTACTTGGCCACTAGTTTGAGGATGATATGAAGAGTCTACTCAATGATGAACTGCATGATTCTTTCGAAAATGTTCAAAATGAGACATGTCATTAGAGATAACCTTGTGTGGTACCCCAAACCTAGGGAAGATGATGTCCTTGAAGAAAATCATGATGTGTTTGGAATCTCTAGAGACAATGGGGATTGCCTCAACCCACTTCAAAACATAATCCACTACAACCAGAATGTAGGAGTAGCCACAATATGGGGGAGATGGACCAATGTAGTCCACTTCTCAAACATCAATGATTTGAACCACTTTCCAAGAGGTCAAGGAAAGCTCACCCCTCTTTGATATGTTTTTCAATATTCTTCTTTAATAAGAATAAAGAATGTATACATTGCAACCTTAAAGATTGTAGGCTAATAAAATCCACATTGAGGACCATCACTATGATTTTCTTTCTTTGACACATTATCAATACAACCGATCAGATCTGAATCAAAAGAGTATGTCTCATCCCAATAGTAGTTCTTTACATAGTGCATGAAATTCTTTCTCGAATGACTTATGTACTTCAAGCGTAGAACTCTAGAAGATAGATAGCTTACAAAGTTTGCTAACCATGAAATGTTAGAAGAAATTTTAAGTAGCTATTCATCAAAGAAGGAATCATAAATTGGCATGCTCTCATTGTTAGGGAGATTAAGCAACTAAGGTTATCAACATGCATGTTCTCATTTCTCTTCTACCATGTATCCCCATATCAAATTCTTGCAGGAATAGCTCCACTATATCATATTGGGCTTGGCATCCTTCTTCATCATCAAATAGTGGATGGAAACATGGTCCATGTATATGATCACATTTAAATCAACAAGATTTAATATGAGTTTATCAAAGGTATAGACAATGTCTAGAAGCTCCTATAGAGAAATATGGTGATAGAGCAGGCAGTGGAAAAAAAATTAACTGCCATATCCCCCTTATAACAGTAAATCATGTCAGCAACTACGTAATGGGAAGGATGGTTTCGAGGTTGCACGTGATCCTAGAGCAAGTCCAATGACAATTCCCTCGATGGAGTCTATGCCTTTTGTCATGTCGCACATGTACAACGTCTACAACAACTCTTGGTTGATTACCATGGACCACAACTTGACCTTGTCCTCCTAACGACAGGAAATGGCCTCCTTGCCTAATTAGTAGTCGACATGAAACATTGGGAAGTCCTATCATTCTATATGAATAGAGAGTAAGGAGTTGTTCCCTTCAATTTTGTGTACTTGCACCAACTTGCTCTCCCACAATTGTTCTCCCTTGCTATCCCTCCTTTTATTGGGTAGGACTTTCTCGGGTTCTCTCAATTACCACAACCAGAGAAGACAATAATTGTCAAAGCAACTGGTGTTGTGTATAGGAAGCCCCCAATACCCATCTATTTATAGGGGGGTTAGGGTCAGGGTTCCCAGTCTATGCAGAGGTTGAAGGGTATAAGATTTTAGAAGTTTTTGCATCATGTGAGCAATAAAATGATCAGTTCATAGGTGAACTGATTGGTTGGCATGTTAGCCGATCTGTTCAAACCTTGAACTAGTATGATATGATGTTCTCTAGCATGTACCTATGTGTTTTGTTTGATATTACATATCACGACTGATGAGATTTTATCATCAACCAACACACACTCTAGTCTTATGTGTTATTGACGTCTATCAACCTTACTATAATAACATCTGACTAGGGACATAAAAAGAATGCATATACTCTTGAAATTTGTATGATCTCATTGTCCATGTCATCAACCAAAAGACATACATCATTGAATAATATCATTATTTAGACATTTATGATGTTACATCATTATCTCATAATTGAATAGAACATAATAAATAAGAATATTTCCTTTATTAATAAATCATTTATACATATTCCATTATAATTATCATATGATTGACTCTCTGGGTATACATACCAATAAACTCCCACTTGTACTGAAACCAAATCACCCATGAACTTATTCCCAAGTGATCTAACGTGGCCTTCATGCTTCTGCTGTTAAAGTGCTTTCATCAAGGGGTTAGCCACATTGTTCTTGGTTGGCACTCTACAAATCTTCACACCTCCTTATTGTAGAATCTCTTGTATGAGATGCAAATGCCTTTGTATATGCCTGGAAAGCTATTGCGATTTGTGTTACTTAGATTAGACAATAGCTTATTTGTTGTCACAATATAACTCAATTGCACCACTGATGCTTGGAACCACCCCAAGTTCTATGATGAACTTCTTGATCCAAACAACCTCCTTTTCCACATTTGATGCAGCAATATACTAGGCCTCTGTTGTAGAATCCAAAACTGTCTCTCGCATGGAACTTTTCTAGATCACAACTTTGTTGTTGAGGCAAAACACAAATCTAGTCTGAGATCTGTAACCATCTTTGTTAGTTTGGAAGCCTACATCGCTGTAAGCTTTTAGCACAAACTCTTCGTCTTCATCGTACACCAGGAACTAATCCTTCATTCTTTTCAAGTACTTAAGGATGTTCTTCACGGTTGTCTAGTGAGCATCACATGGATGTGATTGATACATTTTCATCATGCTCAAGGCATATGAGACATTGGTATGAATACACAACATTGCGTACATGATTGATCCAACTGCAGATGCATATAGAATCCTACTCATGCATTCCCTTTCTTTACAAGAACTAGGACATTGGGTTCTATAGATGATAAATCCATGAGACATGGGTATGTTTTCTATATTTGACTCCTCCATGTTGAATCTCTTCAACACTTTGTCAATGTATGTGCTTTGAATTAGTATAAGAAGCATTCTATATCTATCTCTATAGATCTTCATTCTCAAGATATAGGATGCTTCGCCTAAGTCCTTCATGGAAAATGTATTTCACAGCTAGGTCTTTACCATCTACAAAGTAGGGATGTCATTCCCCATCAATAGTATGTCATCTACATACAATATGAGGAATGCAATCATGGTCCCACTAACCTTCTTGTACACACAAGGTTCATCTTCATTTTGAGTAAAGTCAAACTCTTTGATTGTTTGTCAAATTGAAGATTCCAACTCGAAGATGCTTTCTTCAATCCATTGATTGACCTTTGTAGCTTACAAACTTTCTTTGCATCCTTGGGATTTATAAAACCCTAAGTTTATTGACCACCTGAGAGTTATACATTGCCCATATTTTGATAGTGACTTTACTATTCCATTCATATGTATCTAATATGTCTACTTCAGTTTGATTTTAGGCATTCAGTACATGAAAAGGATCAATTACATCAAGCCCTAGCTTGATCAGTTCAAGTCAAAAGCAATGCAAATGCACTTTTGTGGAATACACTTTATAACCCTTAGGATGATTTTTTGTAATAATTTGTATTGATGTAATGACTTGTAACTAAGATCACGAAAAATTAGGAGCCCTAAATTCGAACGTTTAATCATTCTAATGACATTTTCTAAAATTTGTTACAGGGAGTTTTTTAGTCGAGTTTCCCTTGTGAAAAACTTGACCGATCCCCTTACTAGATTTTGAGAAAGTTTAGGTTCAGTCAAGTTGCACACTCACAGAACTCGACCGATCCCTGCATTAAGAAAAATTGATTTAATCATTCGGTTGAGTTTCATCCAGGATAAAATCGACCTATGGTTCAAATGGGATTTGTCTCATAGTGCAATTGGTCGAGTTAAATTTATTATAACTTGACTGAATGCATTGTACGGAAGATGAAGAAAAAGTGATTCTAGCCGTTAAAGTGTTGCAACCCTCAAAATGGCTAGAAAATGTTCCTTAATGATCCTACCCTCTAATGGACACCCCAACTATAAATAGGACCTCTTGGAGTTCATTCTAAGGTTGCTCCTTCATGCTATTCAAACTCCTAGCTATAGTTGAGTGCATCCAGTTCACTTGATCCCCTTTCTCTCCCTTATTTGCAAATTAAAATGTCTATATGAGTGAGATAGGATCTGTGTGAGAGATCTACTTCATTGTAAACTTTTAATTCTCTCAAAGCTTCCCTTTCCCAACTCCTTTCTTCAATATCAAGTTAGTAAAAGCTTCTCTAAGTGAAGGAGAAGGTGCAAGCTTCTTCAAGTTGTAGAAGAAGGTGGAAGAGGTTCTCCAAGGTGAAGAAGAAGGTTCGAGCTGAAGATCTAGGAGTAGAGTGGGTAAATCCTTCAAGGCAAAACACTTGTTTCATGAATGGGATGTCCTTAGTGAAGGTGTCCAACATCTTACTAGAGTGGGTAAGACCTTATAGAGGTGTAAGACTTTAGCTCCTCCGGGTAGGTAAGACCTTGGCTGGTTATTGTCTGCCTTATCCTCAAAGGGAAGGCTGGGTATCCTTGTACCATAACAAGGAAGGTCATCTTGTATGCCTTATAATTGAGTATAAGTATACATTGGTTGCAAAATACTAGGGCTTGAACTCTCTAGGTGGTGGACTGACTATCTCCTAGTTTGTAGATTGGAACCACTCTAAAAGACTTGTGTTCTTGTGTTTGTTCAATCTCTCTCATCCTTACTATGTATGTTTAGTTGGACTACAAATTCCATATTTGCAATCCCATACATAGTTGCAACTTGAAGGTCTAAATTTTTTTATGCAAGTGTTATTTAGCTCTATTCACCCGCTCTAAATCCCATTTGATAAAAATAGTGGTATCAAAGCCATATTCTTCTCCGACAAGTTCTCCAAAGATGAGAAGATTGGAGATAACCTACTTGGGTCCCTCAACCTAGAGGGAGGCTTCTCCATGAAACCCCATTTCTTTGATGACACCAATTTTCTTTATTGGAAATGACATATGCAGTTCTACCTTCAAGGAATGACCTATGACATGTGGAAGGTGGCAATTCTTCCATACAATGAGTCACCGAGGGAGATATCCACTAGGAATGAAGCTACAGTCAAGAAGGCATAGGTGAATGTAAAGGCAATAAGCATCATTATGCATCCCTCACTCCCTCTGAGTTCACCCAAATCTCATCTTGGGACGCAAGCCATGAGATTTGGGTCAAGTTTGGCATCACCTATGAAGGCACAAAGCAAGTCAAGGAGTCCAAGATCTACATGCTCAAGGGTCTCCTTGAAAACCTCAAGATGTGTAAGAAGGAGAGAGAGGTGAAGATGTACACAAGGCTCAACACCATCATCATTAGACTTGCTTAATAGGGACACACCATGGATAGAGGGACAATCAACTTCAAAATCTTAAGTCTCTCCCCAAGAGATGGGAATTCAAGATGACCTCCATTGAAGAAGTTAGAAGCCTTGGTGACACAACCATCAAAAAACTCATTGGCAACCTTCAAGCCCATGAGCCAAAACTATACAAGCAAGAAGAATATGACAAGTAAGAGGAGAAGGAATCAAAGAAGATAAAAGATAGTGCATTCTAAGCTCAAATGGAGGCAATTATTCTCCAACAACAACTTCATTTCTAGTCTTCTCCACCCTCCTCGAATGAAGATGAAGCCCGTAGTGACCATGAAGCAAACTACTCCAAGGGAAAGCATTTCAAGGGCACTCCAAGGTGCTATAAATGGGGGAAAAAGGGGCACTACAAGAATGAATGCCCAAGTCTAAGAAGCCATACCACAAGAGCAACTCCAAGAAAAGAAATGACTACAATAAGGATGGAAAGTACAAGAAGAAGGACAAGAAGGAAAGAAGAAGTAAGGATGCAACCCATGCCGCATGAGAAGAGTCGTCTTCAATTGATTCAATCTCCAATGAGGGAGAATGCCATCTTGCTTTTAGTACCTCTACAAGTGAAGACATTGGTGAGGTAAGCGATGTAAGTGATGTAAGCTTACATGAATTATCTAAGGAAACCCTCATTGATATGCTTAATAGTACCCACTCTTCTTACTCTAAATGTAAGTATAAAAAGAAGAGGTTAGGAAAGATCATAGATGATTTGTATGATAAAATTGATATTCCTGATCAAAATGAGAAGTTGCATCTTGATAGAGTTTATTCCTTGCAAGGGAAGTTTCTTGATCTTGAGCTCTAATAGAATGGAGTTGAAGTAGAGAATGGCATCTACCTTAAGAACATCAATAGTCTTAAGGAAGAAAACCAAGCTCGAGTAGATGATCTTGTTTAACTTAGAACTGAAAAGCATGATCTTAAACTTGCTTGTGATGTTATTTAAGATGAGAATAGAATTTATTGTGATGAGCTTGTTATTCTTTGAACTAAAAATGCTAGATATGCCTACTCAAATAAATTATCTTTCTTTTAGACCTTTGTTGTCAAGTAATGATGTTGATAGTCTTACTTTAGACAAAGATTCTTATCTTACTGAAGCCCTCTATTTGGAAGCTGACTTACTTCATGCACAAGTTGATGTTGCTAGCTTATATTCTAATGTCATTACTCTTAGTGATAATAATCACAAACTAAGAGCTTTCTTGTAGAAATTCCTCAAAGTAAAAATTCCCAATGAAGTTCTAGATAACTCTACCAAACAAGTTGGTGCTAGTAGTTTGGGATATGTAGGGGGATCTCCAAAGAGGAAGATCAAGGGCAAGGGAAAGGGTAAGAAAAAGAGCAAGGAGCCTCCTATTTTCCATGGAGAGTCATTCGGCTCTAAGAATCTTATGGTTTGTGTAAGTTGCAACAGTGATGACCATTACTCAACCTATTATCCTTATAGAGGAAAGGGGACCAACCCAAAGATAAAATGAGTCCCCAAGCTAACAATGGATCCCAAGGTTTGAATTGGGCACCAATATCTTCCTTTCTTGTAGGTAAAAGGAAAATGGATTATTGATAGTGGTTGCTCAAAGAATATGACAGGTGAAATCAATCACTTCAACCAATTCACAAAGAAGAAAGGAGGATCAATGACTTTTGATGATAACAACAAAGGTAAAGTGATAGGTGAGGGTTATGTAGATGATTCATTATGCATCAGGAATGTTCTTGTGAATGACCTACATAATAATTTAATAAGTGTTAGTCAATTGTATGATTATTTCTATCTTGTTCTTTTTACATCACTTGAATGCTTGCTTCTAGATTCCCTCTCCTACAATGTTATATATAATATCTATATTATTGTTCTTGACTCTATTAAGCCTATTGTTGGTAGATGTCTTGTTGCCAATTCAAATGATATTTCTTTATGGCACAGTAGGATTGGTCATGTAAATATGCATCAGTTGAAGAAGTTGAGAAAAAAAGAATTTGTAAAGGGACATCCAAAATTGGATTTTGAAAAGGACGAGGAATGTCGATCTTGTACCCAAGGAAAGAAAACTAAGTCCTCCTTCAAATCCAAAGGTGTCCTTAGTAACAAAAAGGAAATATAATTTCATCAGATTAATCTTTTTGGATCAATGCGTATGGAATTGCTTCGTGGTAGCATGTATTGTCTTATGATTGTCGATGACTTTTTTCTCTATACTTGGACTTTCTTTCTTATTTTAGAAAGCAATACTCTTGATGTTTTCTTGACTTTCTACAAATGAGTTGAAAATAAAGCTACTTTCCAGATTGTCTCTATTTGTAGTGACCATGAGGGAGAGTTTGAAAACAACTTATTTGAATGGTTTTATGAAGAATATGGGTATTTACATAACCTTTCTTCACCTCAAACACCTCAAAAAAATTGGTTCATAGGGAGAAATAATATGTCACTACTGGAAATGGATAGGACTATGCTTCTAGAATATGATACTCCAAAGAAGGTTTGGGCTGAAACTGTTAGTACTTCATGTTTTGTGCAAATCGGGTTTTCACTCATCCATCATTGAAGAAAACCCTTATGAGCTATGGCATGGTAGAAAGCCCTCCATTGACTTGTTTCATGTTTTTTGTTATCCTTGTTTTGTTATGAATATCAAGGATTCCCTTGACATGTTTGGTCATAAATCTTACAAGGCTTTCTTTCTAGGCTATAACACAACTAGCAAGACTTATAGAGTGTTTTACCGTCGAATTGTCTAATGTAAAAGAATCTACCAATATTAAATTTGTTAAGACTAACCCCTCTATTTTCAAGAATGTTGTTAATGATGATGTTGTAGATGAGGTGATCCCTCACTTGAAAGAGCCCAACATTATTGATAAAGGAAAAGAGGTGTTAATTGATGAAGAAGAGAAAGAAGAAGAAAAGAAGGATCCAACTCCCCAATTTGCAAAGCATCATCCAAAAGAGTTCATCTTAAATAATCCCTTTGAAGGGGTGAAGACTTGGGCTGCCTACAACAAAGAACAAGCCGACACCGCCTTCATATCTCAAATTGAGCCAAAGAATGTCAAATAATCTCTCAAGGATGATGAATGGATCCTAGCCATGCAAAAAGAGTTGGAACAGTTTGAAAAGAACAAAGTGTAAACCTTAGTGCCAATACCAAGTGATTGAAAGATCACTGGCACCCAAGTGGGTCTACCACAACAAGCTTGATGAAAGAGGAAATGTGGTAATGAACAAAGACACTATCACATAACCATTTGTTACCATCATCCCACCCCCACTGACGATAGAGTCAGTGGAAGCAGGATTTGGGCACCCGTCCATTGAATGTCACATAGTTTCACACAAGCAATATATATGAAAAGGAAATAACAACAAGACAACAAGATATTAAACATGGATATAAGAGATTTGTACCCATTTCTAGATTCAAGCATACCCATTTGTATTGCATTTCAAAGGTTAGAGTCTTGAGTGCAGTGGATCTTCATTTGGCAACTATAAATTTGATAAATGAAATATATTAATGCTAAAGCATTAAGTAAGCTATGAAAAGGCATGTAAAAAATTTAATATTACTATAAAAGTTTGCTTGGCCAGAAACATCATATAATCAAGAAGATGAAACAAGGTGAGAACAACTAACAACATTCTTTTATCCAAAGCATATTTTAGGTATATTTCCATTATACTCAACACCATGTTATGGCCATTGACTAGCTTCCCATTGGAAGGGTCCGTAAGGGTGCTCAAGATGAGCTAACCCTTTATCGACATGGTCTGCCTTATCTTGACATCTCAAGTAAGATGCCCAACCTTGTGGCCTTACCCTGAGAATATAGGAAGGTACACTAGGTTTGTATAATGGACACGTTTAATTATGTTCAAGGACTGATCAACATGTTTCAAGTAAAATAAACATACTAATCAGAGGGAACAAGTATCTCAAACAAGTAATTAGCTAGCCAAGCATTTATACTAGCATACATATAAAAACGCCAATACCATAGTAGGGTCAAGAAGTAAGTGTACCTTACTAGTAGAGTACAATATTAAGCATTCTTGAGTAAGATCCTAGAGATGATCCAAACCAAGGGAACCTCACAAAGAAAGATCTATAATGGTGTCCTAGATCCAAAGGGTTTGATAATCTAATCATTATATGGTACATGTGGATGTTCCCCTAGACCTAGGTTTTAAGTGTATCAATCTTAGTTCCAAACAAGCATGCAAGTATTCAATAAACCATAAGCATAAACACTAGACCTTAGGTCTAGGTGAAACCACCACATTAAGAGTGATACTAGATAAACATGATCTCAGATTTGGATATAAGGGAAGCATGAGATTTAGAATATTGTCATGGTTTACATGCAAGACATGATAATGTCATATTAGAACAATTCCATATAATAAGGTCATATAACCACGTCATAAGATCATATAAGAGCCTAGGATAGATCAAGTTGATATTAGTACTAAAAGCATGATATGTTTTCCGATTTGAACAAGATAGAACATGGGGTTAACATAACAATCATATTTCATCATATGGACCCAACTAGGTCAACTAAGTGATTTAGTGCACATAATAGGTACTTGGGGTGTCAAGAGTTAGAAGTGGGCCACTTAGCATGAATCTTAGTTCATTATGTCACCAAGAATAACAAGAGTTACTGATTTTAAGATTGCAAGATTAGAAGATAGCAATTAAGCCAAACCCCCAAACTTGATCAAGATGTAGTATGAATTTACATAAATAGGTCACGTTTAGGTCAAGGGTAATCATAGAAGGTCAAAAATATTCTTGGGGTACATATATATGGTCCAAAACCTCATAACAATAAAAGGTGAGCTAATGTTACTGATTTGGGTGATTAGTGTAGCTAGGGATCATTTAGCACACATATTGTGCATGATTGAGGTTGCTTAATGTCCAAAGATTATAAAAGAAGCATCTTTACTAAAATAGGGATTATTTACAAACTATAAAGAGACAACAACAACATTAGGTAGATGATGATTTTCTGATCAAAATGGTATATAACATCATAGTATTTGTTTAAAACATGGTTTGGAAGACAACATCATTTAATTGAGATTTTGGAGAGAAATATCCTGAGTTGGGTTGATATCTTGGGCTAGATCGCTTGTTGGGCTCACTACTGAGGCCTAGCCATGGCTTTCCAGTTGTGTGTTTCCCCCAAATGCTCTGGGAGTAGTCAACAGAGTCTGGAAGCTAGCATCTACCGCTGGTAATCACCGCTCACCGCTATTGTCCTTCGATGGCAGGTGTTGGGGAAGCAATTGTGGGCAGTGGTAAGCGAGCGAGAGCTAGAAAATGTAGGACCAGAAGTCAGACCACGGGATCAGAAACATATGGATGATGCATCATCTTCTTTGTGGAGACATCGTTACACCCATGCCTCGATCCACAACAACGGAGTTCGGCAAGCTGCTGGCACAGGAAGATCGACAACCCCTAATGGTGCACAGAGTAACCACCTCAACTCAGAGCAGGTTGATGCAATAGATGGAACCTTTTGGATGAGCATGGGGAGGCCAGGGACAAAAGCCCTAAACCTAGCTCCATGGCGGCATCGTCTAGGTGAGGTGGAGAGTGAGATGGGTAAGCAGTGATCTGGGGATCGAGAGTGAGGGCGAAACCATGGATAGGAAGAAAGGAAGCGGAGTCGGGGTTCAATTGGGTATGAAATAGGGTAGGAAAAGGTGGTGTTAGGTGAGGTTGGAATCATTGCCACCGAAAAGGTGTATAGAGGTAGGGGGAGGTGTCGAGGTCGTTGGATGAGGGCTCGATTTGGGGCAAAAATATATAAGGGTCGAGGCTGGCCGAAATGAAAAACTTGTGTTATGATTAGCCAAAAAGGTGAGCGTCAGATTGCCAGGGTAAAAGGGTTTTGGAATAATGGGTCGTGTGAACGCGCCCAATATTTGTCCCATCAAGAGTACAAATTCGAATTAAAACAAAGACTAAAAGCCAATATTCAACTAGCCATATCTTGAGCTATGAGTGTCCAATTGAGTTGATTTTTGAACCATTAGATTCACAATTGAATCCTCTATAAAAGGCCCACCTTTCATAGATAGGAGTTCATTAAAGTGTTTAAATTTTGATTGCAAGTGGATGATAAATAAAAAGAATGAAACTTAATTCAAAACCCAAATTAGAGTCACATATAGGTATAGAATTATTCTTTATCAAAATCAATTCATTAATTGAGCATGAAGTCGCTTACAGACATCAAGCCCAGGGTGAGGGGGTTATTGAGTACACTAAAGCATATAATGGGTCAAGACGTCCATAAATTTAAAAAGGGAGAAACAAAGCTATCACATCCTACCCTCCTTAAAAAGAATTTTGTCCCCAAAATTTGATCAATTCATAAGTCGAGATCCGATATTTCATATTCAAATGTCAAAATCATCACACTATCCCGTAAGGTATCATCACCGCAAAATCATTCCAAAATCAAGAAATTGAACATCAAAATCAACACATAGTCACATGGATCATCACATTGTGAATGATCATCATATGAGTGTCATCATATGAGTCACAACTTCATAGAGATCACCCCATGGATCACCAAATTTGAAGAAATCACATTTCAAATCAATCAGATTCAGTTTACAAGTAAGGAATGACTCTCTTTCCCAATATTTAGGGTTCTAGCTTCAACAATGGCCTATGTGGGGTTATACATCCACGATTGATATTTCATATATCAATAAATCGAGACAAACATCATATTTCAACATTGTTATTTCATTCTCATAATCAATAGAAGGTCCCTCCCTAGTCCACATGGATCTCACCCTTAAGTCACAAATCGAGCGAATCAATATAGTGACACATTTTCAAATTTTGAGATTTGGGAACACAATAGTCATTAGTCATATATAGAAGGTGATCTCAAGATCCAATTAGGGTGATCCTAGGAGTCAAATCAATATTGAGGGTGGTGTTTGTTCATTCAAACAATAGGTCCAATCATGTCATAGCTAGGGTCTAGGTTCTAGATTAGACTTTAGGGGTGATCATTCATCCATAAACATCAATCGAGAAACAATCAATCAACATTTCATGGTATCAACATCAATTTCATCATCATGGTATTTGTCATTGATGAATGATATAAACCTAGGTCTTTCTAGGAACTTTACCACAAGCTATAATCAATGTCATCATATTTCATGATCATTATAAAATCAAGATTCAAGATTGAGTATCAATATTATACTAGATTTGACCTATTGGGGCCTTAGATCAAGCAATGATAATTGTGTGGAAGGGATTACCTTCCCAAACTCTAAATAATCTATAGGGTGAGAATTTAGAGGTAGTCAATATAGAGATGTGACCTAGGTTAGGGGAGTCTCACGTTAACTACCACCCTAATCAAGGACACTAGTCCATATTGATCATAAGTCATCAAGCATATCAAAATAGGGTGAGTATAAACTTTCAAATCATCTTTCACAAAATCTCAAGTCGAACATCTAAATAGTCAATAGGGCAACCATATCTCAAGATTTCGCAAAATCAAGGTCAAATTTCGTTCCCTTCCTTTCAAGATCAAGGTAAGGGTAAATTTGGAAATAGAGAAGTCAACTTGAGAAATCAAGAGTTTGAGAATGCTAGGGCTATAGTAATATCCATGTCCGTCATGTTTGTTCAAAATTGAGCTTACAAAGAGGCATAGAAGTCAATAGGGAAATTCCTCTTATATTCAAGTCATCACATTCCAAAGACATAGTCATAAAAAGCTTTGTGGCACATTACCTACTAATAGGGTGAGTTTGGGCTTAGTTTTGTTCGAGGTTTGATCAAAATAGGGACAACATCAATATAGTCAATAGGGACCACATATAACATTAGGTGTAAAACATGATTTCCACCTTACCTCACTGTATCAATAGTTTACCTCAAACACAAACCACTTATATCCGATCTTGAGTTTTCATAAACTTTGCACAGGAGTACAACACTTTCAAGAGTACCTTCATACATCAAATAGGCTTTTCAATTTAAGGTCAAATCATGGCATTATTATTTTGATCAACTTTCATGATTTCAAGTGAATTTTAGCTTTCCCCTGCATAAGCTACCCAAATTGAGAATTCATGTGATTAGTAGTCATCAGAGAAGAATCACATGAGAAGACAAGAATTCTCACTAATCATCATCCACTTGGGTGGCTTAGGTGGTTCTTAAAGAAGAGATGAGATGCTAGAAGACTCTCTACACTTCAAGGAAAGGATTTTAGTCCTTACTGGGTTCTTTAGATGTGTTATGCCTTAAACATATATAGAGGCATGTGTGTATAGATATGATACCATTTGTCACAGAACCATTTGATACCCTCATCCCACCCCCACTGACTACAGAATCAATGACATCAAGGTTTGGGTGCCCGTCCATAGAATGGTCATAGTTTAACACAAGAAATATATATGAAAAAGACAATAACAACAAGTCAACAAGATATTAAACATGGATATAAGAGATATGTACCCATTTCTAGATTCAAGCATACCCATTTGTATTTCATTTCAAAGCTTCGAGTCTTGAGTGTAGAGGATCTTTATTTGGCAACTACAAATTTGATAAATGAAATATATTAATGCTAAAGCATTAAGTACGTTATGAAAAGGCATGTAAACAATTTAAGATTACTATAAAAGTTTGCTTTGATAGAAACATCATAAGCAAGAAGATGAAACAAGGAGAGAACAACTAACAACATTCTTTAATCCAAAGCATATTTTAGGTGTATTTCCATTATAGTCAACATATTATGGCCACTAACCAACTTCCCATTGGAAGGGTCCATGGTATGCCTTATCTTGACATCTCAAGTAAGACACCCAACCTTGTGCCCTTACCCTGAGAATATAGGAAAATACACTAGGTTTGTATAATCAAAAAGTTTAATTATGTTAAAGGTTTGATCAATGTATTTCAAACAAAACAAAAATACTAATCATAGGGAACAAGTAACTCAAACAAGTAATTAGCTAGCCAAGCATTTATGTGAGCATACGTACAAACAAGCCAATACCATAGCAGGGTCAAGAGAGTAAGCGTACCTTACGAGTAGAGTACACGATTAAGCATTCTTGAGTAAGATACTAGAGATTATCCAAACTAAGGGAACCTCACAAAGAAAGATATAGAATGGTGTCTTAGATCCAAAGGGTTTGATAATATAAACACTATATGGTACATGTGGAAGTTCCCTAGACCTAGGTTTCAAATATATCAATCTTAGTTCCAAACAAGCATGCAAGTATTAAAAAAACTATAACCATCAACACTAGACCTTAGGTATAGGTGAAACCTCGACATTAAGAGTGATACTAGCTAAACATGGTCTCTAATTTGGATATAAGGGAAGCATGGGATTTAGATTATTGTCATGGTTTACATGCAAGACATGATAAAGTCATATTAGAATGATTCCATGCAATAGGGTCATATCACCAAGTCATAAGATCATAAAAGAGCCTAGGATAGATCAAGTTGATATTAGTGCTACAAGCATGATAGGTTTTCTGATTTGAACAAGATAGAACATGGGATTAACATACAATCATATCTCATCATATGGACTCAACTAGGTCAATTAAGTCATTTAGTGCACATAATAGGTACTTGGGGTGTCAAAAATTAGAAGTGGGACACTTAGAATGAATCTTATCTCTTATGTCACCAAACATAACAAGAGTTACTGATTTAGGATTGCAAGATTAGATGACAATAATTAAGACAAACCCCCAAACTTGATCAAAATGTAGCATGCAACTTACATAAATATGTCACCTTTAGGTCAAGGGTAAACATAGAAGGTCAAAATATCCTTGGGGTATATATAGATGGTCAAAAACCACATAACAGTAAAAGGTGAGCTAATGTTACTGATTTGGGTGATTAATGTAGCTAAGGATTATTAAGGACACATGTAGTGCATGATTAAGGTTTCCTAATGTCTAAATATTATAAAAGAAGCATCTTTACTAAAACAAGGATTAGTTGTAAAAACTATCAAGATAAAATAACATCATTATATAGATGACGATTTTCTAATCAAAATGGTATATAACATCATAGGATTTAGTTAAACAACCTAGAAGTTATAAGGTTTGGAAGACAACATCTTTTAATTGAGATTTTGGAGAGAAATACCCTGATTTGGGCCGATATCTTGGGCCAAATTGCTTGTTGGGCTCACTGCTGAGGCCTAGCCATGGTTGTCTAGCTATGTGCCACCCCCAAATACTTAAGGAGCAGTCAGCAGAGTCTGGCGGCTAGCATCCATCGTTGGCAATTGTCGCTCACCACTGTGGTCCTTCAGTGGCGGGTGTTGGGGAAGCGATTGTGGGTGGTGGTAAGAGAGCGGGAGCTGGGCAAGGTAGGACCAGAAGTCAGACTGGGGGATCATGATCCTATGGATGACACAACATCTCCTTCATGGAGACATTGTTGTGCCCATGCCTCGAGTTGTTGGGGTAGGAAGATTGACAACCACCAATGGCGCACAGAGTAGCCGCCTCAACTTAGACTAGGTCGGAGAAATAGTTGGCACCTTTCTAATGAGTGTGGAGAGGCCAGGGATGAAATCCCTAAACCTATATCCATGGCAGCGTCAACTAGGTAATCCGTGACATGGGGATCGAGAGCGAGGGGGAAACCATGGAGAGGAAGAAAGGAAGTGGAATCAGGGTTCAATTGGGTATGAAATAGGGTAGGAAAAGGTGGCGTTAGGTGAGGTTGGCTCCATTGCTGCCAGAAAGGTGCACGTAGGTAGGGGGAGGTTTCAGGGTCGTTGGAAGAGGGCTCAATTTGGGGCAAAAAGATATGAGGTTCAAGGCTGGACGAAACCAAAAACTTGTGTTGTAATTGGCGAAAAAGGTGAGAGTTGGATAGACACGGTACAGTGGTTGGGGAATAATGGGTCGCGCAGACACGCCCAATATTTGGCCCATCAAGAGTACAAATTTGAATTAAAACAAAGACTAAAAGCCAATATTCAACTAGCCATATCTTGAGATATGAGTGTCCAATTAAGTTGATTTTTTAACCACTGGATTCACAATTGAATCCTCTACAAAAAGGCCCACTTTCATAGAAATAAGAGTACATTGAAGTGGTTAAATTTTGATTGCAAGTGGATGATAAATAAAAAGCATGACACTTAATTCAAAACCCAAATTAGAGTCACATATAGGTATGGAGTGATACTTTATCAAAATCAATTCATAGATTGAGCATGAAGTGGCTTAAAGTCATCAAGCTCAGAGTGAGGGAGGTTATTGAGTACATTAAGCATATAATGGGAAATACATCCATAAATTGAAAAAGGGGGAAACCAAGCTATCACAGAAAGGTTAGTAGCTCAAGTGTGGGCTCTGATACCACTAATTGTGGGCTCTGATATCCAAAACCACGATATAAACTTAGCGGAAGCGATTCGATTAACAGCGGAAGACAAAAATCATGGGAAATTAAAACTTTTCGAGATAAGAGCTTGAATCTATAAAAACTTCTTTCATAAAAGGAGATAAACTATTTACATCTCAGATAATTACTTCTTGAGTAATTATATACAACATGATACAAAATCTCAAGAACTCAAAACCAAAATCTCAGACCAAAAGACTCCAAGGACCTGAGAGTACAGAGAACACATAGGACTGACTATCTAACTATAATCTCCACCTGAGATTTACTGCTGCTCCTGATGCTGCTGCAGCTGATATTGGTCACCTGAAGATTGATTCCTTCGCCCTCGACGACCACCTAAAAAGTTGAAATCTACGGGGTGAGACAATTTTAAATAATTGTCCCAGCGAGAGTTATAACTCTTCGCCAGAAGCTTTATTATAGCAACCAAGAATAACATAGGCAATAAAAGCTTTTAAGGTAAACAACAACAGATTGTTATCAATTAGAATAGCAACATTTAAGGAATATGAAGAACATGTATACTAAGTAATGTATCTTCAACCAATGTATCTCGTAGTTTAACCTAAGAAGATATGCTACGCGGTTGATTATGTTTTACAAACATCATTATGCCCTGCGGAGATGAGGTATACCACTCATACTCCAACCGATCACTATTAAGTCGCATCGGTATCATACATAGGTCATCAAAAGAGCCGGATTCTTATGACCTCATCTTCCTCAGTCAGTAAGAGGATCAACATGCAGGACATCTAATGTCTCTACTACTATAGCTTACCAGGGTATTCTGGTACTTTGCTATTAGAGTCACAGTGGCATTCTGTACTCTCTTCGCTACCGAAAGATTTCTTGTTTATCTCTCATCGATGCGGTATAAAAGATTTCCTCGGGAGATTAGTGTTACATCACCCCGACATAAAACATAGTGAAGGATTGATAGATTAAGATACATCTACATCAATTCCTACACTAGGATGTAAGGAAATTCACATCCATATTACCCCACATATTCAAAAGTATGTGCTCCAGGAATCCCCTTAGGAAAACCTGTTTCACCATCATTTAACTCCTGACAATGATGGATCTATGATCAGGGCTCTACATGGTATGATTATACTTGATTAGTTAGGTACATTTCAGTATTCTTTTATCATCATACATGTTTTCAAACATTAATCATTAGCATAGCAGCTATGAAGGAAGAATACTAAATGTAACAAGCCTAACTGTCATTAATTATCATTTCTCAATATTCTCATCACAAGTCATCCCTTAAAACATGACCTTGATGGTATTCATGGCGCTCACAGCCTATCAATCTCATAAAATGCTATTAACAAGGCATCAGGATATATCACTATTCATAAAGCTAACAACATGCTTTCAATGAATATAGTATCATCATCCATACCTGGATATGATCATCCTCATAAAGGAACCTGCATGGTTAAATCAACTGATAACAGTAAATAACTTATTTAAAGAAGTTGTATCTCCCTACTCATACAAGAGCTAGGTTTCCCTGGTTTTCATCAATTAGGGTTTACTATTCACATTTAATGTCATCACCCTAGAATTAGGGTTTACTATTCACATTTCATGTCATCACCCTAGAATTAGGGTTTACTATTCACCTCATGGTGAAATGATCTCATAACATCCTCATGTATGAGAAACATCATCATTAAAGACTTCAGATAAGATTAAGATTCATCAATTATCATAATTAGGGTTTCCATGATCTCACATAAGTGAATCATACCTAAAGTTGCACATTCATGTATATTGAAGGTATTTTACTTGAGTTTCCATTATAATTGGTACTTTCTCTCTCTTCTAACTAGTAGATAGTGATTACACCACTCTAGATTAGGTTGGGTTAAGTCCTCATTGATTAACACAAGTCAACTCATCACTGTCATGTGATTAGGGTTTAATTAAAACAAGGTATCACTCAATTGAACCTTTCAGGGGCATTTTGGTAATTTACCCATTGACCATCATCATGGGTCATTTCATTAGCCACTTAGTCCCTTAACATATTAGGTTTAGATTAGATCATCATTGAACCATTTACACCTTCAAGTGATTAAGTATAATCAACCTTGACGGTCTCCAATTGGTTTAGGGTTTAACCTTCAACCTTCAACCCATTTGATTCTTAAACGACCTTGAACTTGTTTAATCTCCAATGACATTGAATCCATTTGAACCTTAAACGAGTGTGGACCCACTTAATCTTAAACGGGTGTGGACCCATTTAAGTCCAAACGAGTGTGGACCCGTTTGAGCCTAAACGAGTGTGAACTCGTTTGAGCTTAAACGGGTGTGAACCCATTTGGACTCAAACGAGTGTGAACTCGTTTGGACTCAAACGAGTGTGGACTCGTTTGTACTCAAATGAGTGTGAACTCATTTGGGCTTAAACGGGTGTGAACTCGTTTGGTCTAAAACGATTGTGGTTCTACTTGGGTTCAAACCGCATGAACATAAAAGGTAACACAAAGATTATGCTTGAAGGGATTTCTTATGTTGAAGCTTTCAGTTGGCCCAAGCCATGTTAACCATATACAAATTGAGTCAATTAGGATGAGTCTCAATCAACTGGACACCAAATTGACCCTCAATTGAAAGCCAATTAGGATTAAATCTAACTCAATTAGGGTTTCCAATTGGCTAATCATCAATGTTCAACAATATGATTCAAATCAGAGTTGAACCTATTAATTGACCTCCAATTGGGCCCAAAATTGGCTCAAACGGTCTTAAGGTCATTTGGATGACCTCCAAACGATCTTGAGACCGTTTGGCCAAAGTTTGACTAAAAACCAAAATGATTTGATAAGGGTAGAGCCCTAATTAAATTAAAAAAAAATCAGCACTTTTCATCAATTTATCAACATCCTATAATTGGACCCTCACTAAACGATCCCTAGACATCCAAACGATCTTAGGGTGTCACTAAACGAGTGTGAGATCGTTTAGATGAACCCCCAAATAGGTTGGAACCCGTTTGGGTCCTTCAACCCAAAACTCAACAAGATCTATATTGAAATCAGCAACTTTCACCCGATTAGGGTTAGGTTATTGAAGTGTCTTCAACTCTTAATTGGTTAGGAATTAGATTACAATTCTTTATAGGAATGAAATTCAATACATTATGAATAGACCCTCAAATGGTCGTACCTTGGTCAACCCTATGAAATGGTCTTGGGGTCGTTTTGATCCAAACGATCTTGCAGGATCGTTTAAGATCAAACGGGTTGAACTCGTTTGACCTTAAACGAGTTGCACCCGTTTGGACCAAAAGGGTCCAATTTCATTTCATAAAGTGTCCTAGGAATCCATGCCCATCATCCTCAACCTCTGGTTAGGTCGGTTCCTCCACCGTTTTGCTTGCAAAAGAGCAAGGAAGAAGGGAGGTAGAAGAAGAACTAATCATAGAAAACAAGAACAAAAATATGCATAACAAAGCTAAGAGTTAGAGTTATAAAACCCACCTCAAACGTGGTTCCTAGAGCTTCCAAGCTTTCAAGCTTCAAGAATTTAATGGCGTCTTGAGCTCCACAGGTCGGCCAAGGTCAATTCTTCAAGAAAAAGATGGGGATGGTCGGCTAGAACAAGGAACCTAAGTAAGAAATCTAGCAATTCAACCTTGTAATATGATTTCTTCCATGAATCCAAGCTAGAAGGTGGTGTTCTCTTACCTTAGAACAGGTTGGTCATTTCCCTGAGATCCATAGCTTGGCCTTGGTCGGTTGAGAAAGATGAGAAGTGAGGAAGTGAAGGAAAACGTTTGCTTGGTTTGGAAAGAAAGGTGCTTATATAGTTTAGGCTGATTTACACCATAAAGACCTCTAGAACTTTGAAATTCTCATCCAAGTCCTTTATTATTTCTAAGGCACGTTCAAGCTATCAAAACTTAAGCAAATCTCATGAAATCTCAAGATCTAGGGGTAAAGAAAGCCAACTTTCAACTAGGGTACATACATGAAAGGTTTCCTTACTCAAACTTAGTGAATTTTATGTACAAAGGTCATTTTTCTTATCTGATTATTCATTGATGTGTACCTTTCACCATTTCTACTCTAAATGATGACAAGAGTCATAAAAGATGTTCTAGATGGTGTATTTTACAAGTTGCACCCCTCAAATTGGGTAAACTGCATTTTACTCCAAATTAGGGTTTTTTAAGCATAATGATTATTCCACAAGCTGCATCTAGATGCCCAAGCTTGGGAAATCCATCATGTCTCATAATATTCACTCATATGATGTCTCATTATCAAAAGAACATCTTAACATGTGCAATTGCAAGTTAACCCCTTAACTGGGTAATTTGCACATAAGCCCCTGCATTACCAAAATAATACTACAACTTTGATTAAAAAGGACAAAATTGAAAGTATATGTTCGTGAGGAACTTAATTAAATGTCAAAAGATAATCACCAGGGTTTAATTACATATTTAGGCAAAACACCTAGGGTTAGTTTATAACCCAGGTCAGGGATGTTACAAATTATCCACCCCTTACAAGGATTTTGTCCCCGAAATCGACAAAACGTATTAGGAGAAAAGAGCAGGGTATTTCCTTCTCATCTCATCCTCTAGTTCCCAAGTGGCTTCTTCGACACCACGGTGATTCCAGAGGACTTTCACAAGGCTTATATCTTTCTTCTTTAGCTTTTTAATTCTATTATCAAGGATTGACACTGGCCCTTCCTCGTAAGATATGTCCTCATTCAATTCTACCTCCATAGGTTGTAGAACTGACTCAGTGTCGGGGTGACATTTCCTCAGCATAGAAACGTGAAACACAGGGTGTAACCTCTGCAACTCTGGTGGTAACTCTAGTCTATAGGCTACCTTTCCAACCCGTTCATGATGGGATAAGGTCCCATAATTCTAGGTGCTAACTTTCCTTTCCTTCCAAAGAGAAGGACTCCTTTCCAAGGCGAGACCTTGAGATACACTCTGTCTCCAACCTGGAACTCTAACGGTCTACGGCGCTTATCAGCATACGACTTCTGTCTATCCTGTGCAGTCTTAAGCTGTTGTAGTATAACTTTGATCTTCTCTGTAGTTTGCTGCACAAGATCAGGACCTAACAACTGATGTTCACCAGTCTCATACCAACACAAAGGGGATCTACAACGTCTACCATACAAGGCTTAATAAGGTGCCATATCAATACTATGTTGATAGCTATTGTTATAGGCAAACTCTATCAAGCTTAGGTGTAGATCCCAACTTCCGCTAAACTGGAGAACACATGCTCTCAACAGATCTTCCAAGGTCTGTATGGTTCTTTCCGACTGTCCATCAGTCTGTGGATGAAAAGTCGTGCTAAACCTTAGCTTGGTGCCTAAGGCTCTGTGTAGCTGCTCCCAAAAGCGACTTGTAAACTGGGGACCTCTGTCAGAAACTATGGTGACAGGAACTCCGTGCAAATGCACTATCTCTTGAACATATAACTGGGATAACCTTTCAGTAGAATAGGTTGTTTTGACAGGTAAGAAATGCGTTGTCTTAGTCAACCTATCAACAATTACCCAAATGGAATCATGTCCTTTGTTTGTTCTAGGTAGACCAACAACAAAGTCCATGGTTACATGATCCCACTTCCACTGTGGTATGGGAAAAGGTTGCATTGTTCCTGCAGGCTTCTGGTGTTCAGCTTTAACTTGCTGACACACTGGACACCTCAGAACAAACTCAGCTACGTCCTTCTTCATCCCAGGCCACCAATACATATCTTTCAAGTTTCGATACATCTTGGTGCTTCCTGGATGCATAGCATACATTGAAGAATGAGCTTCCTCCAGGACTAACTTCCTCAGGTTATCTACATCTGGTACTATCATCCTCCCATGATAGCATGCTACTTGATCATCTGATTCATGAAAACCTTCTCGCTTCTCATCACCATACTCAGATCTGATCTGCTGAACTGCAACATCAACTTGTTGTGCCTCCCTAATCTGTTCTCTTAGGGTGCGTTTGATATGCATCTCAGCCAACAACCCGGCAATCCATGACACCTTCATCTGTACATTGTCTTGCCTTAAGGAGATAAGAATATCTCTCCTAGGGCATACTAAAGAGTTTAATTGTGCTCTATCCATGGTTGACGTTGCGGATTTCCTACTCAAGGCATCTGCAACCACATTGTCCTTTCCTGGATGGTAATCAATTGTACAATCGTAGTCCTTGATTATCTCCATCCAGCGACGTTGCCTCATGTTAAGCTCATGCTGAGAGAAGATATACTTAAGATTTTTGTGATCTGTGAAAATCTGGAATGTCTCTCCGTAGAGATAATGTCTCCAGATCTTCAGGGCATGAACCACAGCAGCTAACTCCAGATCGTGTGTCGGATAATTCTCTTTGTGTTTCTTAAGCTGTCGTGAAGCAAAAGAAATCACTTGCTTATCCTGCATCAACACGCATCCGAGTCCATTCTTGGAGGCATCACAGAAAACTATGTATCCTTTTCCTTGCTCAGGTAACACAAGAACATGTGCACTTGTCAACCTCTCCTTCAATAGCTGAAAAGACTGTTGACACTTATCACTCCAGGTAAAAGGAATATCCTTCCGGGTTAACTTGGTTAAGGGTAAGGCTATAGAACTGAAATTCTTAATAAACCTTCGATAATAACCAGCTAATCCCAAGAAACTTCGAATCTCCGTTGGTGTCTTCGGTTGTTCCCACTATAGAACAGATTCTACCTTTGTAGGGTCAACACGAATACCCGAGGAAGATATCACATGTCCAAGAAAAGATACTTCCGGCAACCAGAACTCACACTTCCTAAACTTAGCATATAGCTTATGTTTTCTTAGCAGAGTTATAGCCTGTCGGAGATGCTGTTCATGCTACTGAGCATCCTTACTATAAATCAGAATGTCATCTATGAAAACGGCAACACACTAATCAAGGAAAGGTCGAAAAACTCTATTCATGAGTTCCATGAATGCAGCTGGTGCATTGGTTAGTCCAAACGACATAACCGTGAACTCATAGTGACCATATCGTGTCCTAAAGGCAGACTTGGATATGTCACTATCCTTAATACGGAGTTGATGATATCCAGACCTCAAGTCTATCTTTGAGAAGACTGTTGCACCACACAACTGGTCAAAAAGATCATCAATCCTCGGCAACGGGTACTTATTCTTTATTGTTACTTTATTGAGTTGTCTATAATCAATGCACAACCGCATTGACCCATCTTTCTTTTTAACAAACAAAATCGGAGCACCCCACGGTGAAGTGCTCGGTCGGATAAAACCTTTCTCAAGCAATTCTTGAAGTTGTTTCTTGAGTTCTGCCATCTCAGCAGGCGCCATCCTATACGGTGTCTGGGCTATAGGTTTTGTATCTGGGATCAAATTGATTTCAAAATCAATTTCCTGAGGCGGTGGTATACCTGGAAGTTCTTCAGGAAACACGTCCTTGAATTCCCTGACTATAGGAACTTCAGCAGGGTTGGGACCTTCTTTGGTAACATCTACAACATGTGCCAGGAATGCATAACATCCTTGCCTCATCAACTTGTTAACAACCATAGTTGATACAAGACAGGTGGGCAGAATCTTTCTCTCTCCTTGAAAGATCCATGTGCTTCTATCATCAGCAAACACAACCTGTTTGGATTCACAATCCAAGACAACTCGATACCTTTCTAAGGTATCCATCCCGAGGATTATATCAAATCCTTGCATATCAAGTGGTATAAGGTCCACTTGAATGCGATGATCAGAAAACAAGAGGATGCAGGGAGAGCATACCTCCTGCAAAATGGCAGACCCACTCAACGGAGTCTCCAAAAACAAGCTATCTGCCCTATGACTAATTGTCATATTGCAGCTACGAATCACTCTCCGAGTGACAAAGGAGTGCGTAGCACCCGGGTCAATCAGAACAGATACAACACATGATTTAGACATATCAGAATATAAAAGTTCCATCTGACCTGCCACTACCCGTGGATTGACCACTGCATCTGGTGGGTTCATAGCATAGAACCTCATTGTTGCCTGGTGTTGAGGTGGTGTTGGTGATCCAGCTTGAGATGCTTGTCCACATTCTCGAGATGCTCCTTGAGATTGCCTTCTCTGTGATCCTTGTTGATTCTGTCTCAGAGGCTGTGTTACACTGACAGGCCTAGATCGGCAGTCCTTCATCAAATGTCCCACCTTCCCATAGGTGTAACAACTCTTCTCCAGTTGTTGTGGTCTGGGTGGTACTGTAACTGACATTGATGTTGAACTGTGAGTCTCTTGTAGTGGTAGGCTTCGTCCCCTGCCTCTACTCAGTGTCCACTGTGTCTGAGCACTAGTTCTGGGTGGTGGAGGTGTAAGTGCAGAGAATCTAGGCTTCTAAAAGTCTCTAGATGAAGAACCCTAGAACTGCGGATATCTTTTATGGGTTTGTCTCTTCTCGACTACGGATTTCTCTATCCTTCGGAATGACTCAATGAAGGTAGCAAACCTCTCCCGATTCTCTAGGGCAGACACGGGAGTAGTCAAGTCGGCGTTTAAACCCTTCTCAAACCTTCTGATTCTTTCTTCTTCTGTGGCACCCATGTGCAGACAAAACCGCAATAACTCCATGAACTTAGCTTCATACTCGCTAATGTTCATCATGCCTTGCCTCAATCTCTCAAACTGAGAGATATTCTCATGTAGGAAGGTCTTTGGAAAATATCTATTGATAAATTCCCGACAAAAATCTTCCCACGAGATCTCCACTCTAGGCCTCTTCTGCTCTTCCATGGTCCACCAGTGACCAACACTTCCCTTGAGAAGATAGACAACATGTCTAACCTTCTGAGCTTCTGGGATGTTGAGGATTCTAAAAGCTTTCTCCAACTCAGTTAACCACAGATCGGCATCTGTAGGATCAGTTGTTCCAAAGTATTCGGTTGCTCCGACACAACGAAGTCGCTCGAACGTCTTACCGATACCTTGTCCTTCAGGCTGGGCAGGTGCCCTAGGTGCAAGAATGGGCATCCTGTCGGTGATGTGTGTCATAGCAGTCATAAACTGCCCGAACATAGTTTGAACAGTTGGGTTTCCCATGTCAGCTGGGTCAAACTGAGGTGGTTCTCTGGGTGGCTCAGGTACATGTTGTTCTATCTCCGGGTTCCTTGCACCTCCTTGGAGTGCAGCAACACTACATTCTGCCACGTACTCCTCGTGTTGTTCAGACATCCTTAATTATCTTCTTCTCTTGAGGAGCAGAAGACTCTATTAGATAAGAAAGAAATACTAAGGATAGACTCGACATCCTAAGTCCTATGTCTTTGTAGACTCAACGAACCTGGAGCTCTGATACCACTAATTGTGGGCTCTGATACCACTAATTGTGGGCTCTGATCTCCAAAACCAGGATATAAACTTAGCGGAAGCGATTTGATTAACAACAGAAGACAAAAATCACGGGAAATTAAAACTTTTCGAGATAAGAGCTTGAATCTATAAAAACTTCTTTCATAAAAGGAGATAAACTATTTACATCTCAGATAATTACTTCTTGAGTAATTATATACAACATGATACAAAATCTCAAGAACTCAAAGCCAAAATCTCATACCAAAAGACTCCAAGGACCTGAGAGTACAAAGAACACATAGGACTGACTATCTAACTATACAACTCAGCAGTCTGAATCTCCACCTGAGATTTACTGTGGCTCCTGATGCTGCTGCAGCTGATATTGGTCACCTTAAGATTGATTCCTTCACCCTCAACGACCACCTAAAAAGTTGAAATCTACGGGGTGAGACAATTTTAAATAATTGTCCCAGCGAGAATTATAACTCTTCGCCAGAAGCTTTATTATAGCAACCAAGAATAACATAGGCAATAAAAGCTTTTAAGGTAAACAACAACAGATTGTTATCAATTAGAATAGCAACATTTAAGGAATATGAAGAACATGTATACTAAGTAATGTATCTTCAACCAATGTATCTTGTAGTTCAACCTAAGCAGATATGCTACGCGCTTGATTATGTTTTACAAACATCATTATGCCCTACGGAGATGAGGTATACCACTCATACTCCAACCGATCACTATTAAGTCGCATCGGTATCATACATAGGTCATCAAAAGAGCTAGATTCTTATGACCTCATCTTCCTCAGTCAGTAAGAGGATCAACATGCAAGACATCTAATGTCTCTACTACTATAGCTTACCAGGGTATTATGGTACTTCACTATTAGAGTCACAGTGGCATTCTGTACTCTCTTCGCTACCGAAAGATTTCTTGTTTATCTCTCATCGATGCAGTATAAAAGATTTCCTCGGGAGATTAGTGTTACATCACCCCGACATAAAACATAGTGAAGGATTGATAGATTAAGATACATCTACATCAATTCCTACACTAGGATGTAAGGAAATTCACATCCATATTACCCCACATATTCAAAAGTATGTGCTCCAGGAATCCCCTTAGGAAAACCTGTTTCACCATCATTTAACTCCTGACAATGATGGATCTATGATCAGGGCTCTACATGGTATGATTATACTTGATTAGTTAGGTACATTTCAGTATTCTTTTATCATCATACATGTTTTCAAACATTAATCATTAGCATAGAAGCTATGAAGGAAGAATACTAAATGTAACAAGAATAACTCTCATTAATTATCATTTCTCAATATTCTCATCACAAGTCATCCCTTAAAACATGACCTTGATGGTATTCATGGCTCTCACAGCCTATCAATCTCATGAAATGCTATTAACAAGGCATTAGGATATATCACTATTCATAAAGCTAACAACATGCTTTCTATGAATATAGTATCATCATCCATACCTGGATATGATCATCCTCATAAAGGAACCTGCATGGTTAAATCAACTGATAACAGTAAATAACTTATTTAAAGAAGTTGTATCTCCCTACTCATACAAGAGCTAGGTTTCCCTGGTTTTCATCAATTATGGTTTACTATTCACATTTCATGTCATCACCCTAGAATTAGGGTTTACTATTCACATTTCATGTCATCACCCTAGAATTAGGGTTTACTATTCACCTCATGGTGAAATGACCTCATAACATCCTCATGTATGAGAAACATCATCATTAAAGACTTCAGATAAGATTAAGATTCATCAATTATCATAATTAGGGTTTCCATGATCTCACATAAGTGAATAATACCTAAACTTGCACATTCATGTATATTGAAGGTATTTTACTTGAGTTTCCATTATAATTGGTACTTTCTCTCTCTTCTAACTAGTAGATAGTGATTACACCACTCTAGATTATTTTGGGTTAAGTCCTCATTGATTAACACAAGTCAACTCATCACTATCATGTGATTAGGGTTTAATTAAAACAAGGTATCACTCAATTGAACCTTTCAGGGGCATTTTGGTAATTTACCCATTGACCATCATCATGGGTCAATTCATTAGCCACTTAGTCCCTTAACATCTTAGGTTTAGATTAGATCATCATTGAACCATTTACACCTTCAAGTGATTAAGTATAATCAACCTTGACGGTCTCCAATTGGTTTAGGGTTTAACCTTCAACCTTCAACCCATTTGATTCTTAAACGACCTTGAACTTGTTTAATCTCCAATGAACTTGAATCCATTTGAACCTTAAACGAGTGTGGACCTACTTAATCTTAAATGGGTGTGGACCCATTTAAGTCCAAACTAGTGTGGACCCGTTTGAGCCTAAATGAGTGTGAACCCGTTTGAGCTTAAACGGGTGTGAACCCATTTGGACTCAAACGAGTGTGAACTCATTTGGAGTCAAATGAGTGTGGACTCGTTTGGACTCAAATGAGTGTGAACTCGTTTGGGCTTAAACGGGTGTGAACTCATTTGGTCTAAAACGATTGTGGTTCTACTTGGGTTCAAACCGCATGAACATAAAAGGTAACACAAAGATTATGCTTGAAGGGATTTCTTATGTTGAAGCTTTCAATTGGCCCAAGCCATGTTAACCATATACAAATTGAGTCAATTAGGATGAGTCTCAATCAACTGGACACCAAATTGACCCTCAATTGAAATCCAATTAGGATTAAATCTAACTCAATTAGGGTTTCCAATCGGCTAATCATCAATGTTCAACAATATGATTCAGATCAGAGTTGAACCTATCAATTGACCTCCAATTGGGCCCAAACTTGGCTCAAACGGTCTTACGGTCATTTTTATGACCTCCAAACGATCTTGAGACCGTTTGGCCTAAGTTTTACTAAAAACCAAAATGATTTGATAAGGGTTGAGCCCTAATTAAATTAAAAAAAAGCAGCACTTTTCATCAATTTATCAACATCTTGTAATTGGACCCTAAAACCATCAAATTTCTTTAACCCTAGACATCCAAACGATCTTAGGGTGTCACTAAACGAGTGTGAGATCGTTTGGATGAACCCCCAAATGGGTTGGAACCCGTTTGGGTCCTTCAACCCAAACTCAACAAGATCTATATTGAAATCAGCAACTTTCACCCGATTAGGGTTAGGTTATTGAAGTGTCTTCAACTCTTAATTGGTTAGGAATTAGATTACAATTCTTTATAGGAATGAAATTCAATACATTATGAATAGACCCTCAAACGATCGTACCTTGGTCAACCCTATGAAATGGTCTTGGGGTCGTTTTGATCCAAACGATCTTGCTGGATCGTTTGAGATCAAACGGGTTGAACTCGTTTGACCTTAAACGAGTTGCACCCGTTTGGACCAAAAGGGTCCAAGTTCGTTTCATAAAGTGGCCTAGGAATCCACGCCCATCATCCTCAACCTCTGGTCAGGTCGGTTCCTCCACCGTTTTGCTTGCAAAAGAGCAAGGAAGAAGGGAGGTAGAAGAAGAACTAATCACAGAAAACAAGAACAAAAATATGCATAACAAAGCTAAGAGTTAGAGTTATAAAACCCACCTCAAACGTGGTTCCTAGAGCTTCCAAGCTTTCAAGCTTCAATCCTTTAATGGCGTCTTGAGCTCCACAGGTCGGCCAAGGTCAATTCTTCAAGAAAAAGATGGGGATGGTCGGCTAGAACAAGGAACCTAAGTAAGAAAACTAGCAATTCAACCTTGTAATACAATTTCTTCCATGAATCCAAGCTAGAAGGTGGTGTTCTCTTACCTTAGAACAGGTTGGTCATTTCCCTGAGCTCCAGAGCTTGGCCTTGGTCGGTTGAGAAAGATGAGAAGTGAGGAAGTGAAGGAAAACGTTTGCTTGGTTTGGAAAGAAAGGTGCTTATATAGTTTAGGCTGATTTACACCATAAAGACCTCTAGAACTTTGAAATTCTCATCCAAGTCCTTTATTATTTCTAAGGCACGTTCAAGATATCAAAACTTAAGCAAAGCTCATGAAATCTCAAGATCTAGGGGTAAAGAAAGCCAACTTTCAACTAGGGTACATACATGAAAGGTTTCCTTACTCAAACTTGGTGAATTTTATGTACAAAGGTCATTTTTCTTATCTGATTATTCATTGATGTGTCCCTTTCACCATTTCTACTCTAAATGATGAAAAGAGTCATAAAAGATGTTCTAGATGGTGTATTTTACAAGTTGCACCCCTCAAATTGGGTAAACTGCATTTTACTCCAAATTAGGGTTTTTTAAGCATAAGGATTATTCCACAAGCTGCATCTAGATGCCCAAGCTTGGGAAATCCATCATGTCTCATCATATTCACTCATACGATGTCTCATTATCAAAAGAACATCTTAACATGTGCAATTGCAAGTTAACCCCTTAACTGGGTAATTTGCACATAAGCCCCTGCATTACCAAAATAATACTACAACTTTGATTAAAAAGGACAAAATTGAAAGTATATGTTCCTGAGGAACTTAATTACATGTCAAAATATAATCACCAGGGTTTAATTACATATTTAGGCAAAACACCTAGGGTAAGTTTATAACCCAGGTCAGGGATGTTACATCAAGGTTTCAACCAACAGGAAGGTATTAATTTTGATGAAACTTATGCACCTATTTCTAGACTTGAATCTACTAGAATGCTACTGTATTTTGCTAGTTACAAGAATTTCTGATAACCTCCTATTTTAGTAGTTTATCTTAGTCTTTTTCTTTAGTTTTCCATACTCTTTTTACATTTATATTGTACTTAAACCTAATTTTATCCCTTTTTGTAAATACATCATCAAACTAACTTTTTCTTTTATAATTGCAGAAAAAGCACAAAAAAAAATAACAAAAGAATAAACCAGCCCAAGGGTCGAGTGGATCCAAACGGTCCCAAGACTGCATGGAGTTCAAACGGACCCGAGACCGCATGAAGCCAAACGGTCCCAAGACCGCATGGAGTTCAAACGGTCCCGAGACCGCATGAAGCCAAACGGTCCCAAGACCGCATGGAGTTCAAACGGTCCCGAGACCGCATGAAGCCAAACGGTCCCAAGACCGCATGGAGTTCAAACGGTCCCGAGACCGCATGAAGCCAAACGGTCCCAAGACCGCATGGAGTTCAAACGGTCCCGAGACCGCATGAAGCCAAACGGTCCCGAGACCGCATGGAGTTCAAACGGTCCCGAGACCGCATGAAGCCAAACGGTCCCAAGACCGCATGAAGCCAAATGGTCCCAAGACCGCATGGAGCTCAAACGGTCTCAAGACCGCTTGACGCCAAACGGTCCCAAGACCGTTTGACGCCAAACGATCTCAAGACCGTTTGACGCCAAACGATCTCAAGACCGTTTGACGCCAAACGGTCCCAAGACCGTTTGACGCCAAACGGTCTCAAGACCGTTTGACGCCAAACGGTCCCAAGACCGTTTGAGTCCAAACGGTCCCAAGACCGTTTGAGTCCAAACGGTCTCCAAACCGTTTGGATCTCACTCAAAGCCTATAAATAAGACCCCAGGGCCGTCCATGAGGTGAGTCCAGACGTCCAGAGGCTGTCTCTCCACTACCAGAACAACTCCATCCATCACTCGAGGCTGCCGGTCTGAGACTCACGTCCATTGCAAGCTACCTTCTCTCTCATCAACAAGGAAGGTGAGAGGAGAAGATCCGTCATCAAGCAAGCTACAAGGGGTGGAGATCGTTTCTCTCTCCACCAAGGGTTCAACCTTCTCTCCTCAGTGGAGATGATGTTCTTTCTATCTCTTCTTGCCTCCTTCTTTGTTGCTCCCTCTATGAGGAGCGAGTAGTTCCATCCACTGGGGCGCGAGGACTAGCCCCGCTGCCCATGTTTTGTATTTTGTACTGTAAAAAAGATGTTATCATTTCGTTTTAATACTAAATCGTTTCACACATGCTTGAATGATGGCCACGTTCTTGTATGCATTTATTGTCTTTCGTTGTGGTTTGTCTACGACCGCTATCGAGGCTTGAATACCGATTTAGTGTTGGTTTCTGGTGTGTGTATCCACCACGCATCCGTTTCGGTGTCTAGAAGTGTATCTCAAAGAGTGGAGTAAACTCACTATCATTTGGCACACTCCCATCTGTATGGAAGAGACCTTTGGTAAGTCGAGGAACACACTTTGCGAGGGGAATGATGTAAAGCATGCGACCATTTGTTCGGGAATGGCTGGCGTTGCATCATTCCCGCACTTCTCGTAGCTAGGTTATCCGAATAGGAGACTAGGCCTACAAGGACGCTATTCGATTTGATAATTATCGCTCGCTTGTTAGTTTTAGATGCACGTTTCTTGAGGTTGAGTAAGATTCTCTCTTCGGAGACTACATCCTTCAGTGACGCGTAGTGATGTACCGCATGAGAGTTACTTAACCCTTGAAGGATGAGATGCATTGCCCTTTTCTTATATGGGCATTGGTCTTGTGGAACATCGAAGGGTGCAATGCATCGCTCTTGTCTTATGTGGGCATCGGTCTTGTGGAACACCCTTGGATGCAACGCATCGCTCTTGTCTTATAAGGCATCGGTCTTGTGGAAACATCCATGCATCTAGCTTATAAGTCTTGCTTAGTACATATACAATGCATGTGTAGCGGTGGTAAATACCTGCTTAACCCCAGTGATTCATCATCATTTGTTAACTCTTAAGATTTACTTGCTTTATTTACTTTCTTGCCTTACTTTCTTTGTACTTAGTTTAAAACAACCAAATCAAACTTTCGATCTAAATATCAATCCAACTTTTTAGTTATTACTTACCAACTTCTTGGTTGATTAGGATTTTACACTTTTTCTTAATAACCAATCCAATATTTCTTGATCTTTTTCATTTCCTTCCATTTTCCTAACTTGAGATTTTCCTTCTACTCAGGTAGAAAACGTGTATGCAACCCCCGCATAGCATCGGATTCTCCCCTGAACCAGAATACGATTCTGAGGTAGAAAGAAGTTTTCACCGAAGGAATAGACTTAACCGCCAAAGAGCCAGACAGATGGCCGAAGAGCAACGCCTTGTTGCAGAAAGAGTCAACGCCGCCATAGCAGCACAACGAGCACAACTTATTGCTGACACTCGTGCTCAGGTGCAAGCTGAGATCCGAGCTGAGGAACAAGCCCGCATCCAAGCAGAGCAGGCTGCTGCTCAACTTGCGTTAAGAAACAAGCAACTTCTTGTCGAGCCAGCGACGTAAAACCAAGGTGCTTCTTGGGAGGCAACCCAAGACCTGAATATCAATTTCTCTATTCTCTAGTTTTATTCTCTCTTAATTTTGTTTTGCTTTCTTTAAGCTCTTTCTTTACTAAATCTAAAAATACAAAAAAAAAAAAAATCTACATAATAAAAACTACAAAAAACAATATATAAAACAAACAACATAAAAATTCATAAACCAAAATACAAAAAAATATACAAATATATATATACTCAAAAACATAAAAATATATAACCCCTTTTGTTACCTCCAAACGGTCTCGAAACCGTTTGGGACCAAACGGTCCTCAAACCGTTTGGGACCAAGCGGTCTTCAAAACCGTTTGGAATACGAAAGGCCACCAACCAATCACTATATATACCATCCCTACTCCATCTTTCTCTCTTCGAATCTTCGAATTCTCCTGAGTGTTCGTGCGAAGAGTCTTTTTCCTGCTACTGTTGCATTCGCCCTAGCCGCTCACCCGTTCGTTCGACCTTCTTCCGCAAGGTAGTCCGACGACTCCAAACACGCCGCTCACGCCGACGTTTCCTACACCGCCATCGCAGCCGTCATCGAACGAAGTTCTCCGACTCCTCTATCGCCTTCGTCACCGCGCCATTGTGTCGCCACCACCACTGAACCAGTCGCCGTCTCCTCGACCATCGCGCAACGTCTCTTTCTCCGCTACCACCGTCGCTGTCGAAAGAAACTCCGATTCTTCCACCGCTTCCATCGCCGTCACCGTTTTTCCTATCGTCTTCGTCATCGTCGAGGTCGCCGGCGCGCTCACCTTCGCGCCGTTTCGCCTTCCCCTGCGCCGGCAACCTGCGACTCTTCGTTTTCCAAACGATCCTGAAACCGTTTGAGACCAAACGGTCTTGAAACCGTTTGGAACCAAACGGTCTTGAAACCGTTTGGGACCAAACGGTCTTGAAACCGTTTGGGACCAAACGGTCCTGAAACCGTTTGAGACCAAACGGTCCTCAAACCGTTTGGGACCAAACGGTCTTGAAACCGTTTGGGACCAAACGGTCCTCAAACCGTTTGGGACCAAACGGTCCTCAAACCGTTTGAGACCAAACGGTCTTGAAACCGTTTGGGACCAAACGGTCTTGAAACCGTTTGGGACCAAACGGTCCTGAAACCGTTTGGGACCAAACGGTCCTCAAACCGTTTGGGACCAAACGGTCCTCAAACCGTTTGGGACCAAACGGTCTTGACACCGTTTGGGACCAAACGGTCCTCAAACCGTTTGGAACCAAACGGTCCTGAAACCGTTTGGGACCAAACGGTCTTGAAACCGTTTGGAACCAAACGGTCCTCAAACCGTTTGGAACCAAACGGTCCTCAAACCGTTTGGGACCAAACGGTCCTCAAACCGTTTGGAATCAAACGGTCCTGAAACTAAGAAACTTCTAAATTGTTTCTTAATCTAAATTGTTTCAATCTTCTTTTCTAACTAAGAAACTTGTATTTTTTTCAGAAATGGCATCAAACAAGACTTCCGGATCTGCCCCTGCTCTGACAAGGGAGCAGATGATGGAGGAGCGAGAAAAGCTCGTGCAAATCAGGGACACCTACAACACCACTGGAGTTGTCCCTCCAAAAATCAAGATCATCGACGTCCTATGCGAAATAACCCGCCTTACCCAATGCCTGGGTGAGGCTCCTGAAGAAGAGATTGAGCATATCTCTTCGGACGACGATGAAGGTTCGGATTACATGCCGAACCCCGATGAGGACTCCTCTGCCCAAGAGACAGAGAGGAAACGCAAGGTTGCAAAGGCTGCATCTGGGCAGCCTCCAAAAAGGGCAAGAAAACAGGTCCACCCTTCATCCGCCATGGACCAACCCTTCGCCAAACCATCCACATACGCTGCTACCACCATCACCCCTGCAGCTACTATCCCTACCACCTTCATTCCCATTACTGCTCCAATTCCACCACCACAAAACCTATACATACAACCTTCCATCTCCATTGACAAAACCCTCAAACCGACTAAGTATGTTTGCTCCAGCATACTAGTCAAAATGGGAATTCAAGATCGCATCTTCAGCGTACTACAGAAAGCCAACCTCGCCAGGTTGTGCTCATTACCTGAAGTGTCATACTTTGAACCTACGGCGGAATTCTTCTCCTTTCTGAGAAAGGAGCCCGTTGACATCGCTGATAGGTCACGGGATGGGGGTGACAGAAGAATTGTCACCCAGATCTTTGGTAGCGATGTCGTCTTGACAGAAAATATGCTGAATTCTATGTTCATCGACGACATGGAGCAGCTACAAAAGGCCAAGCTAGTGGGAACCGATCACCCAGAATTCAACCGCCATACATTCTGGAAAAGCTTAACCGGACTTCCCACCTACGACGCAAAAACCTGTAAAGCGTCCAACATACATTCCGGATTTGTGCGCACTTTGCACAAAATCCTATCTGGCGCGCTTTTTCCAAGATCGGAAGGAGGAAACGTCACAATGTCTGACCTCTTTGTCCTCTGGTCTATCCTCAACGACAGGCCAGTAAACATTGGACGATTGATGGTCCAGAAATTTTCTGCTGCCCTAATAGGGAAAGAGATCTGCTTGGGGGGCCATGTCACTTCCATAATAAAATTCTTTAAGATGGACAGGCTACTACCCCAATGCACGCTAATCAAGGGCGACATCCTTACGAACGAGCAATCTCTGAAAAACTCGTTCATAATCAAAGAAAAGGATGGGAAAATACACTACGTATTCTGCCCGATGGTTAAATCTTCAAGAACCCTCCTTCCGCTACCAGAGCTAGCACACTATGACATGACACAGCTCCTGTTTTCTGACGACGAGCTTACTAAGTTGCTAGCTTCGGTCAAACCCGCCGAGAAAGAAAAAACTGCGGTTCCAACCGAGTTGAGTATTACAGCCCCGACAGCACGACTTACAAAAATCCCTGTCAAACGGCTCTCTAGAAGGTTGTTACAGGCCAAGCAGCTGTCGGAGACGCCAACATCCCGCCCCAACCCGGAGGATGAGCATTTCAACGATGAAATTCTCACAACATCCTCCCTTGACTCTTTCATCCAGAGTCTAAATGAGCAGCTCTCCACTGCTCCCACCACCGCCTTCCCCTCCACCTCCACGCCAGCATTCACATCCACCTTTCCACCCTCCCTAACATCGGGCTTCCCCTTCTCCACCTCCATGCCTGATTTCACCACCTTTGCCTCCGCATCCACATCAGCATTCACATCCACCTTTTCACCCACCCCAACATCGGGCTTACCTTTCTTCACCTCCATGCCCGACTTCACCACCTCTCCATTACCATCCACAATCCCCACCCCTTTATCATCAACTCCACCACTCTTCTCATCCGCCACCACCCCGACACCGCTGGTGACCTCATCAACAGTCACTACGCAGTTCGGGCCTTCATCAGTGTCTTTTCCGCAAGACACTACCACCATCCCACATAGGCCCCAGCCACATCACCCTTCCGCCTCTGGGGCCCCCTTTACTAACATCGGTGAGGAATTCGGCCGTCAATTTGACGCTGTCCGACACCTCCTCACCGATCCTTCTAACTTATTACATTCTTTTTTTTCTTGTGTACAGGATTTAACTAAATAGGTAACCAGGATCGACAATCAACATCAAGCTCTTCCTGTCGTCCTACAAGGTATTCAACAACGACAGGATGAAGTGGCTAGGCAAGTTGAACATATCAACAGCCACACCAACAACCTGCCGGACCTGATCCTTGAGGCAACGTGTCAGCAAGAAGCTACGACGAGAAAAGTCGATGAGATCTCGACCCAGACTCACCCTCTGCAAGAGAATCTCCGCAAGCTTGAGCAAAACCAAGACAAGCTAAGCTCGCGCCTGGCTACCATCGACGAAACAATTACGCAGCTCCACCATCATCAAGAGGAGGCTACCATCAATGAAACACAACAACTACGTGCCCAAGTCACAGATCTGACTGCACGCCTCCTCTCCACCGAGGACAGATATACAGATCTCAAAGAAGCCCACGACGCATTGCTCGAAAAACACGAGCATCTGCAAGTGGCTTTCGATGAGCTACATGCCACTCACCGGCGGTGTAAAAAGCCGTCTACTAAGAAGAAAACAGACGAAGCTGCGGCTGACAACGACAATGATGATGAAGAAGAAGAAGACTCCGATTCATCTGCTGACTCCAATAAAGACACACCTCCAGGAGACAAGCACGATGATGGCGAAGATCCAGGGAATGCTGCAGGACCCTCCCATAAAGGGTCCGATAAAGGTCACCAGGAAAGTGACTATCACCCCAAGTCCCCACAGCACGATAACGTCAACATTTCTTATGGGGACCAATTCTTTGATTACTCCGCTATGGGGTCAATGGGAGAAGCCGCCAAAGATGCAGCATTCGCTGAGCTCCAACAGTGCATAAAAGGAGCCAGCGCTACCTCGCCGAAAACTCCTCTTCCCTACTCAACACCTTCTCCCCCTCACCTGGACGAAGCGAACCGAGTGAGTCTAGATACAGACGAAGATCTTGACTCCGCCTCCGACCAGGATGACAATATCAAAGGCCATGAAGAAGCCTTCGAACAACATGCCCCCCCTCCACCACAAAACCTCCCCCCGCCCCCTCCTCTTCCACAAAAAATGCATGATCTTGACAGGACAGCCATCTCTACTTTAGATGCTCAGGACATCTTCATCCTGAACACTATAGTAGACGATGCAAAAGCGGGGGACGATATAATTTACATTAATACAAAAACCAGGCGTACGTTGACACGCGAAGATTTTCATTGCATCCTCCGACCCCGGTCTACGATGCCACTGTCAATTTTTCGTGTCCTCCTCGCCAACTGTATAGAAATATATATAAGTAAAAAACGGATACAACCAGCCTTCAACGCCTCACCTGCACTGTCTCTTGGCCTTTTACACAAGAGCCTGCAGGTGAGGTCGATTGAGCGGCTGCGTGTCGGATTAGCACGTCGGGCACGCTATATCACGCTGCCTTTCCAAGTCTCGGGACACTGGCTTTTTATGATAGTGGACACCGCGGCAAGGGACGCCAAAGTCTACAACTTCAATAACGCCTAGCTACCATCCGACATAATTAACTTTATCGGAGACGCAGCAGGTGAAACTCGGTGTATACCCTTTCGGCTGCTTAAAGTAATCTGGGCTGTACGCCCTTCTCTTCGCCAAGACTGGAGCCAACCATGGTTTAGAATCATTAACCCTCCAGTTCAAGCCACCACGGGATCCGGGGACAGCGCCTTCTACACCATCAGACATATTCAAGCGCTTAACCAGGAAATCCCATTCACAGACTTGGCAGCTGAAGACTTCCATTCGCTAAGAGGACGCTACGCCATGGAACTCATCTGTGACAGAAGATTTTTCAACGATCCGACTATGTCACCAGATGATGTTCCACGGTATCTTTACTCAGCTGTGCAACGTCGACAGCGGCGACCCTTCCGCCAAGTTCTGGAAGAGTCAGAACAAAACAAGTCGCCCAAAGAAGACACCAGCAAGAAAGACCCCGCGTACACAACTACACCAACTTTTCCTGACTTCGATCGCGGTTCTTGCAAGGGTCTAAACGACCTTGAAATACGCATAATCATGGCAAAACTCTCCGCAGAAAAAGACGGCATCGTATTCATGTCTCAAGACATTATCGTGATGGCCGATTCTTTGTGAGAGACTTTACAAGATAAGGGGCAACTTTCTTGCAGCCTCATGGCCGCTTACCAATCTCAGATTGGCCAACACAATCCCGATACATATATGGCGTCCCCGTACATGAAAGACGATCTGCTCAAACTGAAAAACTTCAGCACAATAGAAGCGTTGATTGCATATCTTCAACATACAATGCCGAAGTTCATCATGCTACCGATCCTACATCAAGAGCACTGGCTTCTTCTGGCAACCAATCTCCACACCGGAACAACTACAATATACAACATTTCCGACAGCCAGTTCAATGCCCGACAACGACAATACGTCGTAACGCCCAAGACGCCGACAGAAGAAATGGCAAAGGAGTGTGCTATGAAATTAATCGAACTTCTGAGTCAGCACACTAGGGCATACAGCACTGAGCACTTCAGCCGCCCCTCCTTCTGCCATAAATGCCCCCAGCAAATACGACAATCCAACGACTGCGGCTTCCACATCCTCTACTGGATGTACACTATAATCGTTCTCCAAAGACCAGTGGAGGAAATGACGGACGTGGATTACCACGCCTTACGTGGGCAGTTCGCATCTACACTACTGCGTTCTCCAGGGGCAACCGACAATCTACCTTAACCTGCAGCCCTTGTTCTAATGTTGTCTCAACCTATCACTTTGCCACTCTGGGGACAGAGTGTGTGATAAGTTAGGGGGGGGGATACATTAGACTAGGGCTAGGTATCAACTTCTATACTCCCTTCTTTTTCTCTAAACACTTTCCATACATTTCTTCTTTTTTTTTACAAAAATTTTATTCTTTCAAGATTCTTTTTACAAATTCTTTTTAATCACCTCAACTAACCCTAAGAATCATGTTAGTCTGTACAAGTATATAGCACTTAGACATCAAATGGCGATTTATCAACCCCCATCCACTATGGATCCTATATTTTTGCTCCAATTCTTTATCTGACTCTCCATAGGTCAAAATCAGGGCAGAAATAAGCCGAGATCTCAAGGATGAGAGGGAAATCAGGCAACTTCCAAGTCAAAAAGCTCTGCAAGTGGACCACAAACCAAATAAGTGCATGCTGAAAAACTTTAAGAACAACTTTCCTCTCTTCAAAATAAAAGAGGCTTGGCCGCCCAAAATAAATCCTCATCCCAAAACCCAAGCCTGTGAGTTTTTGAATAAAAGCCAGAGAGACGAATAAAATCATGAGAGTTGTGCCACGAATAAGGACCTATATAAAGAACTGATAAAGGGCTCACCCGGCCGGCACATTCCGCTGCCCTCACAAAGGCAGATGCGTCGCGTCCGGTAGTGAAACCCTAAAAGTTCCAAGTATATGAAAAGGCTAATAAAGGACTTGCCTGACCGGTACATTCAGCTACCCTCATAAAGGCAGATGTGTCGTGTCCGGTAGTGAGATCCTAAAAAGCATAGACAGCCCCTCCCCCACTCGAAGGGGAGTTACACTTCAAGCCTTTAGCCAACCCTCATACCCTCTCTAGCTTCCAATAGGTTTCCAGAGAGGTATAAAGTTGATTAGAGTCAACAGCATGCACAAAATAAATGTGGTCCCAAGGCGAACTTTGAGATACGGAAAAACCTGAAATCCAAGCAACTCTCGAAATCCAAAAGGATCAAGGCATGCAATAAGCCTCGATACGACCCCTGGGGAACTCAGGTCAAGAATTGAAGCAAGAGTATGGAAATTTTAATTAAGATCGCCGCGCCATTTCATGTCTCAGCTCTATCTAACTTGAGGACAAGCTAGACTCTAAGTTAGGGGGGGTGATAACCTCCTATTTTAGTAGTTTATCTTAGTCTTTTTCTTTAGTTTTCCATACTCTTTTTACATTTATATTGTACTTAAACCTAATTTTATCCCTTTTTGTAAATACATCATCAAACTAACTTTTTCTTTTATAATTGCAGAAAAAGCACAAAAAAAAATAACAAAAGAATAAACCAGCCCAAGGGTCGAGTGGATCCAAACGGTCCCAAGACCGCATGGAGTTCAAACGGTCCCGAGACCGCATGAAGCCAAACGGTCCAAGACCGCATGGAGTTCAAACGGTCCCGAGACCGCATGAAGCCAAACGGTCCCAAGACCGCATGGAGTTCAAACGGTCCCGAGACCGCATGAAGCCAAACGGTCCCAAGACCGCATGGAGTTCAAACGGTCCCGAGACCGCATGAAGCCAAACGGTCCCAAGACCGCATGGAGTTCAAACGGTCCCGAGACCGCATGAAGCCAAACGGTCCCAAGACCGCATGGAGTTCAAACGGTCCCGAGACCGCATGAAGCCAAACCGTTTGGATCTCACTCAAAGCCTATAAATAAGACCCCAGGGTCGTCCATGAGGTGAGTCCAGACGTCCAGAGGTTGTCTCTCCACTACCAGAACAACTCCATCCATCACTCGAGGCTGCCGGTCTGAGACTCACGTCCATTGCAAGCTACCTTCTCTCTCATCAACAAGGAAGGTGAGAGGAGAAGATCCGTCATCAAGCAAGCTACAAGGGGTGGAGATCGTTGCTCTCTCCACCAAGGGTTCAACCTTCTCTCCTCAGTGGAGATGATGTTCTTTCTATCTCTTCTTGCCTCCTTCTTTGTTGCTCCCTCTATGAGGAGCGAGTAGTTCCATCCACTGGGGCGCGGGGACTAGCCCCGCTGCCCATGTTTTGTATTTTGTACTGTAAAAAAGATGTTATCATTTCGTTTTAATACTAAATCGTTTCACACATGCTTGAATGATGGCCACGTTCTTGTATGCATTTATTGTCTTTCGTTGTGGTTTGTCTACGACCGCTATCGAGGCTTGAATACCGATTTAGTGTTGGTTTCTGGTGTGTGTATCCACCACGCATCCGTTTCGGTGTCTAGAAGTGTATCTCAAAGAGTGGAGTAAACTCACTATCATTTGGCACACTCCCATCTGTATGGAAGAGACCTTTGGTAAGTCGAGGAACACACTTTGCGAGGGGAATGATGTAAAGCATGTGACCATTTGTTCGGGAATGGCTGGCGTTGCATCATTCCCGCACTTCTCGTAGCTAGGTTATCTGAATAGGAGACTAGGCCTACAAGGACGCTATTCGATTTGATAATTATCGCTCGCTTGTTAGTTTTAGATGCACGTTTCTTGAGGTTGAGTAAGATTCTCTCTTCGTAGACTACATCCTTCAGTGACGCGTAGTGATGTACCGCATGAGAGTTACTTAACCCTTGAAGGATGAGATGCATTGCCCTTTTCTTATATGGGCATTGGTCTTGTGGAACATCGAAGGGTGCAATGCATCGCTCTTGTCTTATGTGGGCATCGGTCTTGTGGAACACCCTTGGATGCAACGCATCGCTCTTGTCTTATAAGGCATCGGTCTTGTGGAAACATCCATGCATCTAGCTTATAAGTCTTGCTTAGTACATATACAATGCATGTGTAGCGGTGGTAAATACCTGCTTAACCCCAGTGATTCATCATCATTTGTTAACTCTTAAGATTTACTTGCTTTATTTACTTTCTTGCCTTACTTTCTTTGTACTTAGTTTAAAACAACCAAATCAAACTTTCGATCTAAATATCAATCTTTAAGTTGTTAAGTAAAGGCTAAACGTTTTCCATCTTGACTTCGTCAAGACCGTTGTCCCGAGGATTCGACCCTTAACTATACTACGATAAGACTTCCACATGTCTTAGCACATGTGGGTGGAGTTCTTACCATAGTACTAGCAAGGCTAAACTTAGAGACTCATCATCTCTAGGATTTTTAGTGGCGTTGCACAAACTCCATCAATTTCCTACTTTATCAAATGGATGTTAAAAGTGTGTTTTTGAATGGTACAATTGAGGACGAAGTCTATGTGGCTCATCCTCCCATCTTTGTACATAATAAATTTCCTAACCATGTTTACTTGTTACAAAAAGTCCCCTATGAACTCAAAGAAGCCCCTTGAGCTTGGTACGAGAAACTAAAGAACTTTTTGCTAGACAATGTGTATATCATTGGCAAAGTCAATTCTACCTTGTTTCTAAAACACACTTCTAGATATTTCTTGATCATTCAAATTTATGTTGATGATATTATCTTTGGCGGAATTGATCTTGATCTTTACAAGGAGTTTATTTCTCTTGTTTAGAGTGAGTTTGAGATGAGCATGATAGAAGAGCTTACTTTCTTCTTCAACTTTCAAATAAAGCAAACCAAGGAAGGTAACTTCAACAACCAAAGAAAGTACACCAATGATTTACTTAAGCACTTTGCTAAGGAGAACATTGAGTCGATGGACACCCCCATGTCAGACACCGCCAAGCTTGATAGAGATGAAGAGGGATGACAGGTAGATGAGAAGCCCTATAGAGGTATGATTGGAAGTTTACTGTATTTAACTGCCTCTAGACCTGATATAACGTTTAGTGTGGGCTTGTGCGCTCGCTTTCAATAAAGTCCAAAAACTCACATCTCATAGTGATTAAGAGGATTTTAAGGTATCTAGCCAAAACTCAAAATTTGGACTATGGTATCCCAAGTCAAGGGACTTTACTCCTACTACCTATAGTGATGGTGATTATGCAGGTTGTTTGATTGATAGAAAGTGCACAAGTGGCACTTACTTCTTCCTAGGACCATTCTTAGTTTCTTGGTTCTCTAAGAAACAAAGCACAATGGCTCTTTCAACTACCAAGGCTAAGTACATTGCATTTTGGAGTTGTTGTTCCCAAGTTCTATGGATGAAGAAAATTCTCCAAGACTTTAACATTCATTTAGATTTTTCTCCTATCTATTGTGACAATACTAGTGCAGTTAATCTATCTTATAATCCTATATTTCATAGTAGATCTAAACATATAGAGGTACTTCATCACTTTCTTTGTGACCACATTGCTAAGAAGGATATCTATATCACACATGTGGACATGGAAAATCAGCTTGTAGACATTTTCACTAAACCTCTAGCTAGAGAGCAATTTTATTTCATTAGATCAAAACTGCTTATAACTACTCTTGATAATATTGAAATGCAATCTAGCAATATGTTATCATACCTATATGTTTCTTGCTTATATTTGAACATCTATAAACTAAAAGTGCTATATTTTATGTTTTCATGCCTTCTTTCACTTGTTTTGGGCTATTGTTTACAAACCAATGTTTTACTAAAAAATAGTAGCCAATGATAAGTGAAATGATCCTCAATATGCTTAAAGTGCTTGATAGCATACAAAAAAAATCATAACACTCTAGAGGCTTAGAAATAAATTTCTTATCTTTTGGGCATGTCGCCTTTTGGCTGATTTTCCCCTTGTATACAAATCGACCAATTGCTATCTGTAGATTGATCTAAAAAACCAATTTGGTCGAGATTCTGACACATACAACTCGACCGATCGCGTGACTGGATGAAAATTAAAAGGGGATCAGCTGATTTTTCTCCATCTCAACTAGAGAAAATCTGACTGATACCCCACCTCCAACATTTCATCCTCAATTCTAGGTTAGACCATCCACTCCTAACTCCTTACTAGCCCTATAACCAACCTTCCTTACCTCCTCCCTTGCGACCTGGGTGATTTTTTGGACCTGCCTTGTGTGTTTTTGTCTCTATTTGTTAGCTATCCTCTCCTCTCTGACCTAGATGGCCTCAAATCAAAGAAAGTGATTCACCCCAACTGGACCAACCTCTACACTGGCTGCTCCTAGGCATGTGTCTTTCAATGCTACCCCCATCATCTTATCCCAAGATTTGAATCGATATAAGGAACTCCTCCCTAGGACTCCATTTCCTTTTCGAGCTTTGTTTGAACCTCAATTTGCTATAATTGAGGTGATTGAGGAGGTATCTCAGGTGTTCAAAGAAGGTCACTTAAGTACTTCATGTGTAGAGTGTGTGTGATTTGCAAATGCTATGTAAAGCACAAAGGTTGTCCATGAAGTCTATGCCAATTTGACATGGAACTACTGTTGGTATGTATGCCCTAAGAGCCAATCATGGGATGATTTGTGGGATACATTAAGATTGATTTGATAAACAACAAAGGAAAGCATCCAATTCTTTCTGGTTCAGTCATATTAGATAATGACAGAACAGATTGAATGTCTAAAGAATGACAATACTCAATGACGTATGCCTTCAGGTTCAGGACTTGAACGATGAGATCATACAGATGCTAAGAGTTTGTACATTCTTGTTATGTCCCTAGTCGGATGTCATTGTGGAAGGTAGATAGAAAGCAATGACACACAAGACTAGATTGTGGTGTTGGTTGATGACAGAATCTCATTAGTCATGATATAGAGATATCAAACCAAACACATATGTACTTGTTAGAGAACAAGTGTACCAGACAGACCCACTGTGAGTTTGACACATGGAACCATGACATGGTAGTCATAGTCAGTACTCACAGTGATGGTGGTGAGTGTGATTCTTTGACCTGAAATCACTACACTCAACACATGTCATTGGGCACACTTTGACATCATCAAATGCAGTCCTGAAACATGGGTTGTTATAAAGGTGATGATTGGGTGGCTTTGACACATGGGGCGTTTGAGGGGTGAGTGATAGATATGGGAATTGTCCCTCCTGAGGGAGTTTCATATCCAAGGCCACTTGATGAGTAGGATTGAAATAGGCGTGCACACGCATGTGTGAATCAGTATGTGATATTGATGTCATACATATCTCTTCCAATCTGCTCTGAGATCAAGAAAGTGAATGAACGTTGACATGATGATTGTTCCATGCCTCGAGTTCATTCAGGATATCAGTCACAAAGAAATTATACATTCACTTTAACACCATTCATGAATTGTAGGATTGAAAGTTGTTCTTCAACTTTCTTTTTCACTTGGGTAGCAATGATATGTGACTAGGCACCGCTCTTTGCTTGTGAAGTCATAAGTGTTATGGACATTCACTACCAACGTGAAATGGACCTGTAGGGTCACACACATAGGATTTAACCTGGAAGAGGAGTTTTGTCCACAAACAATGTTTAGATTGATTACTAAAGGAGTTTAGTAGTTCAATTAAACACTCAATTAATTGATAGCTCAATTTCATAATGTTCAAGGTGTTGGACACATTGATTGGAGTATTAGATTGATTGAAACTGCAATTGACTGATTCTGCACAATCTGCACTCCCAACCGATCGACTCATGTGATGAACCAATCGACTGAGCTTGGTGAACCGATCGGCTCAAGTGGTGAGTCGATTGGCTCATGGTCAGGGTGAAATGATTGCTTCAAGTGTTGAAATGATCGGTTCAACTGATGCAACTGAGCAAGTTGGGAAAGTTGGATTGGTGAGAAATTTCCTTTCGTTTCACTTGCCCAATTTGATTGGAACAAGGATTGGTATTTGATACCATCTAGAAACAAAAGATGGAAAGTCAATCGGGAACAAATCAGGACCACGAACCGATCGGTTCACATGTGAACTGATCGTTTCATGGGTCCCAACCGATCGGGTTAGGTGTCAACCGACCAGTTCAGGTCCCCAACCGACCGTTTTAGTTGTGAAACGATCAGTTCAAGTTTCGAGTTGGTTGTTTTGTGTAAAATCTTGAACCCTTCTACTCCTGCTTTTTAGTCCCACATTTCCCGGGATGGAGAACCCTATCCCATGACCCTCCTATATATATAGGGGTATTGGGGGCTTCTCAAAGAACAACTCAGTGCAACCAGTTGCTCTGTGAAGTTGTCGTTCTCTCTGGTTCTAGTAACCGAGAGAGCCCGAGCAAGTGCTACCCGATAAGGGAGGCACAACAAGGGAAAGACAACTGTAGAAAGCGACTGGTAGTAGGAGAGTGTGTTGGTGACTAGTACGCCGACAGGAGGGTGCGACTCCTTCCAATTCCTTGTGAGACAAGGAGATTGGAGTTACTATTTCAGAGGTAGGAGATTTCTGCCACTCAGAGGACAACTATCAATCCCGATAGTCCCGGTGAGACCAGGAGTCGTCAGTCCCGGTGCGACCAGGAGCTGCACAGACACCGTCCAAGATCGGAGGTGAAGACCGTGCAAGGCGTGAGGTATTATCACCGAGCAAGCCTGGGGACAAGGTATGATTCCACAAACCATCCTTTCATCTTGTATAGACGTTGACGCGTTTCCTTGTTCTGGGTTTGGGGAGGAAATTGTTTTGTTTCCGCTGCCTTATCTGTCTCCCCTAAAACCCAACAGTGGTATCAGAGCCACTTCAACTGCTCTATATTTTAGGGATTATCGATATGATTGATTTTGGTTTGTCTCCTTTATTTATTGCATACGATGTGAATAAAATTGGCTTTATGCATGTCCAATCCTAAATCCACAAATCCCAATTTACATATATGATATGTATTATGAATGCACTCGATATGTGTCTCCCTTAAATGAGTTTTGTGGTGGATGTATAGTGTGGTTATGGCCAATAAACCCTATCTGTGTATGGTTGTATGTGGTTGCTTGCTTCTCGGTTTGCACACTGATCTTCCTTCTACTATTCATGATGTAACTCGAAATAATTCGAGATTTCCTTCCTACCTTTGCTCCCCTCGAATGTAACTCGAGGTTTCTCTTTTTACAATGTAAAATAGGATAGAATTTTATTTCTTGTTATGTCAAATAATGAAGGACATCCAGACGACAGTTGAGACGATCGGTTCAAGGAGTGAACCGATCGGTTGACGTTCCAGACGATTGGTTCAAGGAGTGAGCCGATCGGTTGATGACTAGTTCGAGGAGCGAGACGAGCGGGTGGCGGCCATGAAGAGATGGATGACGACTAGGTGAACTGATCAGTTGGAGGATCCAACCAATCGGCTGGTGGCACCCAACCGACCAGTCTGATGGCGAGCTGATCATTCATGTGATGAGTTGATCAAACCCACAATAGCAAAGATCAGAGTTCATCTTGTACAGGTTGCATGTGATGTAGACCTAGATGACCGTGATTCCTCTTGGCTTGAGGAATCACATTAGGATGGCCATAATCATCGCTTTGATCATTTTGCATGTTTTCTGTGGGATATAGCATGTATATGATACATACTATGTATTGTGGTGATTGGATATGTATATGTATATAAAAACCAAATCCCTCATTAAATATTAAGTTTTAGATGCCTTCCAAATGCAACACACATGAAAAGCTTGATCGACCAAGTGTGGGCACACCCTAGCGTGGTGCACCATCTATCTCGTGGAAGCATGAAGGATGGATATGTGGGTCTGCCCAAGAAGGGTGCATATTCATCGTGTTTGCTTTGGGTCGGACATAACAAGGTGATCTAGATAGGATCTAGCACCTTGAGGCATGGAGATGATCATGGCAAGGAGTTGCATATGACATCTTATCAAGAGTTGCATATGATGCAATTGGAAAGAGTTGCCTACCTGAGAGATCTAAGTTGTGGGTGACAGCCCAAGTTGGTCCATGACTTAGAGGATTTCAGGATGTTGCCCACTAGAAGGTTGTATGCTGCAATCTTCCGAATTGATGGTGAGGGCTATCAATTTGAAGTAAAATAGTGGGAGCGATAATTAATTAAAGGCCGAATTTTATCGTCAATTTTTAAATCAATCAAATAAGTCAAAAATGAGTTTTTGGACTAAAATTGCATATTTTCCTTTTGTAGTACAAATGGCAACAAACAACAATCACTTTTCCTTGCGATCAGTCCTTGAAAAGGACAAGCTAAATGGGACAAACTTCCACGACTGGTATAGGACATTGAGAATTTTTCTCACTCAAGAGCGAAAGCTCTATGTCCTGGATACTCCAATTCCAGAGGAACCTGCTCCTAATGCACCAAAGGCAGAAAGGGATGCTTACAAGAAGCATTCTGATGATGTTATTGATGCAAAGTGCTTGATGTTGTGTTGTATGAACCACGAGTTTTAGAGACAACATGAGAACATGGGTGTCATTGAGATGATTCACCATCTTAGAAACATGTATGAAGATTAAGCACGACAAGAGAGATACAATGTCTCAAGGGCACTATTCAAGTGCGTCATGATAGAAGGAGATCCAGTTGGTCCTCACACACTCAAGATGATTGGGTATGTAGAGAACCTGACAAGACTGGGATTTCCACTGAGCCAAGAGTTGGCTACTGACGTGATACTGCAATCGTTGCCAGAATCCTACAGTCAGTTTGTGATGAACTACAACATGAACAACTTTGATAGGCCACTTTTAGAGTTGTTGGGCATGTTGAGGACAGCCGAGATACAGATGAAGAAGGACAAGCCTAAGTCTGTAATGGTGATAATGAGCAAGAAAGGCAAGTCCAAGCGTAAGGGCAAGGGCAAAGCTAAGAAAGGTGCTGATGCTAGCCAGGAGCCCAAGTCGTCTTCAACTCTCAAGGCCAAGGGAGGCATGACCAAGAAAGGCAATTTCCACCATTGTCAAAAGCCAGGACATTAGAAAACAAATTGTCCTCTCTATCTGGAAGAACAAAAGAAGAAGGAGGTGATAGCCGTCTCCACTTAAAGGTGTCATGAAAGTAAACTTGTAACACTTTTGAGGTATATGATACTAAGATGTAAAGTGTAAAGCACTCAATAAATGGGGCAAGTGTTGCCACCATAGATAGGAGTACTTTAGTTTATTTTCAACCTGAAAGGCATGTAATACAGTTATGAACTGCTATTTCATATTTGCCAATCAGAAAAGAAACACTTTATTTTTGCATATTGTATGACAATGATGGCAATCAATAAAGAGATGTCTCAATTTCTAAAGATATGATCTTTGTGGCAATGCCTTGTTTATCTTGTGGTATTTGATATGCATAAGATAAAATGATACCTAAAAGTTATAGATAACTCAAACAATCAAATTAGCATCAATCATGAGAAATTCATTTCTAGTTTCCATGTGATGGATAAATCTAGACTCTTTTGGTTAAAGAACCAGTAAGAGAGATGAATACCTTGGGCATGATTAATCAATCTTCACGAATGGTAGTGCGAGAATGATTATCCTATTCGGTATGATACATGTGATGTATTTACATACCTATTGGAACAAATGCTAATACTTAAAATGGTGTTTAGAGAAATACCAATATGAATATCTTGAAGTGTTCAAGATTATCATAGATGAAGTGCAAATTTTGGTAAAGTGTTAATTCTTGATGAGATCAATGAATGAAATACTTGGACCAAATGTTTGAGATCCTTATGAGTGATTATGATAATGTATCATATTGAACTCATGATTAAGGCATGGTGATGTCTAAATCAAGAAGGAATCATACTCTAAGCAGTTAGAGAATGATTATCAAATGGCTGAATTCTTCTTAATAAAAGAATACCCCACACTAATAAAGGACAATAAGAATCACATGGAGTTGTGAGTTCTTATATCCTTGATAGATACACCTCAATTATCTATGTGATGAGTTGTTCATGTGTTGAGTCAACTATCTAGATGAATATGAGGAACCAGATTTTGAGTTATGGTATATGACCATTACATCCTAAATGACTTCCATGTGAGCCATAAGGTATGACCTTGATGGTAGCACCCATTGGATGGAAATCCATAAGTGCAAATAAGTCTTAAGCGTTAAGACACATGGATAACATTTTGAGAAGGATGATGCTTGTTGATTGCAACTTAATGACTATGACATTTGGCATATGGATACTAAAACTGCATTCCTATGAGGAATAAAACAAGGATGTGTACGTGACACAACCTATAAGGTTTATGAATCCATTAATGCAAATGAAGTCTATAAGTTACAATGGACTAATCACTGTGATTTATTGAGTACAAGCAACTCAGAATTGGATCTTTACTTTGATGATATAGTCAAAGGGTTTGACTAATATGTCAAAGATAAAGAAGGGATCTGTGATTCAGTGGGAGCGTATTCACATTCCACATATTGATGTGAAATGGAATTGTTCTAGAATGGAAATCCAAAAGTGGAAATTATCTTTAAAGAAGATAGAGATGATTCCTATGTGATAAGAATAGAGATCTATAGAGATAGTTATGAAAAACCTCTTGACCTGAAAAGAGAAAACATACATTGGCAATCTGTACTGAAGGGTTCAGTATGCACAGATTCAGTGGGAGAAAACTTGTCCATGATACATGGAGTTAGTATCCCAAGGCCAAGTGTCCAATTCTTATAAATAATAGGAACACTAAGAATAGATATGGATCTATCATGTATGTAATAATCCCATTATCTTGCATGTATCGACATGGCAAGAACAAAATGCATTCATCATCTTGTATGTAGGACATGACAATATGATGTGCTCATCCTGATAACTCGTATGTGGGACATGATGAGTGGATGTCTATCTACTTCCAGTAAGGGTTACTAGAAACTGTAAGAACTTGATAAGTACTTGAGAAGTACTAGTTCTATGGAGATAAGGAAGAGTTCAATGTAAAGAGTTACATTGATGCGAACTTCCGAAAGGACAGAATATTAATCGATAAAAGTGAAAGTTTGTTGATAATTGGAAGTGTTCCAAAAAAGCCATTTAAAAGGGAAATGTCGAGTATCCGTGTGTTAGAGAACAACAGTGGATACTATATGGATCTAGAAGTTCATGAGATGAACTTATAGATATTCTGCTCATTGATGACAAGTATGGAATCCTTGATCATGCAATGTGGCTATAGGTTAGCAAAGGAATACTAGATCACATATTACGACAACTCCATCTCATACGTGTGATGTACAGTGAAGAGATGAGAGACATGCAATTAATACTGACTTTGGCAAGGTGTTTCCATAACTCACTATGTTGGCACTAGAGCAGAGTAACATGTGGGACATGTTTGAAGATCACTATGAATATGATTCAAGGGTGATTGGCTCGCAGTGCAAGTGGGAGTGTGGGCTCTGATCTCCAAACCGCGATATTATCCCGATTTAAACTTAGTGGAAGCGATTCGATAAACAGCGGAAGACAAAAATCACGGGAAATTAAAACTTTTCGGGACAAGAGCTTGAATCCATAAAAACTACTTTCATAACAAGAGATAAATTGTTTACATCTCATGATAATTACTTATTGAGTAATTATATACATCAAGATACAAAATCTCAAGAACTCACACAAAAGACTCCAAGACCTGAGAGTACAGAGGACACATAGGACTGACTCTAACTACACTACATGGCAGGCTAAATCTCCACCTGAGATTACTGCTGCTCCCGGTGCTGCTGCTGCTGCTGAGATTGGTCACCTGTAGACCGGTTCCTCCGTCTACGACGTCCACCTAAAAAGTTGAAGTCTACGGGGTGAGACAATTTTACATAATTTTCCCAGCGAGAGTTATAACTCTCCGCCAGAAGCTTTATTATAACATCAGAGAATATCTTAAGCAGTAAAGCTTTCAAAGTATTCAATAACAGTTGCAACTATATAACAAGAGTTCAACATTTATGAGACATGAAGAAATATAAGCACTATCACAGTGTATCATCAATCAACTAACTCGTAGTTATCTCTAGCAGGTATACTACGTGGTTGAAACATTATGCCCTGTGGAGATGAGGCATACCACTCATACTCCAACTGATCGCTGAGAAGTCACATCAGTATCATACATAGGTCATTAAGAGAGCCGGATTCTCATGACTTTCATCTTCCTCAGTCAGTAAGAGGATCACTTGTAGGACATCTTGTGTCTCTACTTATTATAGCTCACCAGGGTAAACTGGTCCTTTGCTATTTTAGAGTTACAGTGGCGTTCTGTACTCTCTTCGTCATCAGGAGTTTTCATGTTTATCTCAACTGATACGGATATCTATGTTTTCATGTCATCAGGAGGTTTCATGTTTACCTTCCACTGATACGATAGGGTTTAGTAGTGAAGGGTTGACGGATTACACATCTACATCAATCACCTACACTAGGATGTAAGGTTTTACACATCCATATACCCCACATACTCAATAGTATGTGTTCCAGGAGCTCCCTTAGGAAATCCTATTTCACCATCATTTGATCTCTGACAATGATGGATCTATGATCAGGGCTCTACATTATACTTGATTAGTTAGGTACATTTAGTATTCATTTAATCATCACACATTGTTCTTCAAACAATAACATTAGCATAACAGCTATGAAAGGAGAATACTAAATGTAACAAGCCTAACTCACATCAATCATCATTTCTCATATACTCATCACCAGTCATCTCTGAAGCATGACTTGGTGGTATTCATGGCTCTTACAACCCATTAACTCATAGGATGCCACTGACAAGGCATCAAGATATTTTACTTATTCATAAAGCCTTTAACATGCTTTTAATGAATACAGTATCATCATCCATACCTGGATATGATCACCTTCATATCAGGACCTGCATAGTTAGTTCAACTGATAAAGGTAATTTAAAACAAGGAATATACTTCTCACTATTACCATAAGAGCTAAGTTCTCTGATTCTTATCAATTAGAGTTTAATACTCATAAAGCACGTCATTACCCTTGAATTAGGGTTTACTAATCACATTGAATGCCATTACCCTTGAATTAGGGTTTACTATTCACATTGAAGTGAATTGAACTCATAACATCATCATGTATGTGGAACATCATCATTGATGCTCTCAGACTGGCTTAAGATTCATCATACATCATAATTAGGGTTTCCATGATCTCACACAGGTGGCTCATACCCTAATTATGCACATTCATGTGTATTGAAGGTTCTTTAATTGAGTTTCCACCTAAAAAGGGTACTTTCTCTCTCTAGAAGTACTTTCTCTCTCTAGAAGTACTTTCTCTCTCTAGAAGTACTTTCTCTCTCCTCATACTAGTAGATGGTGATAACATCACTCTAGATCAAGTTGAAATAAGTCATCATGGGCTAACATAGCCAAAAACATCACTAACATGGGATTAGGGTTTGATTTGATCAAGGTATTACTCAATTGACCCTTCAAAGGTATTTTGGTAATTCACCCCATTGATCACCATCATGGTTCAAATCATTAGTCACTTAATCCCTTAATGTCCTAGGTTATCATTATGGTTTTAGGTTAGAGCATCTTTGAACCATTTACATCTCCAATTGGTTATGTGAAGTCAACCTTTGAACACCTTAAACGATCTCAACCTTCAACATCCAAACGGTTTGAGACCGTTTGGATGGGTTGACCGTTTGCTTTGGTTGACTTCAAGACTGTGTGACCTTCAAGGTCGTGAGCCCAAACCGAGAGGGGGTGTAGACCGTTTAACCATGTTGACTTCAAGATCGAGAGGCCTTACATGGTTTGAGACCGTTTGATGTCTCTCGGTCTTGAGACCGTTTGATGTCTCTCGGTCTTGAGACCGTTTGATGTATCTCGACCTTGAGACCGTGATGCCTCTCATGGTCTTGAGACCATGAGGCCTCTCATGGTCTTGAGACCGTGAGGTCTTAAACGGTCTTGAGACCGTGAGCCCTCAAACGGTCTTGAGACCGTGAGGCTCACATGGTCTCAACCGTTTGGTCCTTCAACAAGGTTCAAGCTTTTCAATTGATTATGTTTATCAATGTTGAAGCCCCCAAAAGGTCAAAGCCATGGTAACCACTTATGGATTAAGTCAATTAGGGTTATTTTTAACCAATTGGTCACTCAATTGACTCTCAATTGTTAACCAATTAGGGTTGAAGTCGATTCAATTAAGGTCTATCAATGTTCAGCCATCAACACTCAACAATGTGAATCAACTCAAGGTTGAACCCTTCAATTGAGCTCCAATTGGGCCCAAACTTGGCCCAAACGGTATTGAGATCGTGTGGATGAACTCTACACGGTCTTGAGACCGTTTGACCAAGATTTCATCAAGATCTAATGTGATTTGATAGGGATTGAACCTTGATTGAGTCACAAATCAGTATTTTGATTAATTTGATAACTTATTGCAATTGGACCCTCAATTGATCAAATTACCTTAACCCTAGACCTCCAAACGGTCTTGGGTTGTCACCACACGGTCTTGAGACCGTTTGGATGAGTTCCAAACGGTCTTGAGACCGTTTGCCCATCCAACTTTTGGATTCTAGTGAAAATTCTTCAAGGTTGGATCCATTGAATTGATTATTATATCAATATTTAATTGCAATGTAATTTGGTATTATTGTACCTTCAATTGGTCAACTATACTTGACCTCAGACCTCCATACGGTCTTGGGTGATTGCCCACACGGTTTTGAGACCGTTTGGTTGATCCCCAAACGGTCTTGAGACCGTTTAGGTCAATCAACCCAAAAACACTCATTATTTTATTGTGATTTCAGTACTGATTTCAATTAGGGTTTGCCCTAGTAATCACCCTTCAACTCTTAGCTCGTTTGGAATTAGTCCATCAAATTTGGTGAGTTGTTAATTAACATTAATTTGAATAGTAATATCATACGGTCAACGCCTGGTCAATGACCTTACACGGTCTTGAGACCGTTTTCCCAAAAAGGCTATTTAGACCGTTTGAAAATCAGGAATAAATTCAATTAAAGTTGTTGATTAAAAAGGCCATATCTCCCGATTCCTTTGGAGTTAACCTCTCAATTTTTGAGGGTGATTAGTCTACATAATTATATACAGGTTTCTTATACGATTCATGCTCGGTCAACGCTTCTATACGGTCTTGAAGACCGTTTTCCCTCTCTCGGTCTTGAGACCGTTTGCTCACCTCACTGTCTTGAGACCGAGAGAGCAAGTTGGGGAGACCGTTTAATAAAGTGAAAAGCGGTGGATTTTTCTTGGAATTAACGTCTTCATCTCCTAGATCAAGAAAAGCAAGGATTTCCCACGGATTTGCTTGCAAAATAGAAAAGGAAAGTAGGGAAGAAGAAAAACTATCATCTACATGCATAATCAAGATGTATATAACAAAGCATGGGTTTAGAGTTATAAAACCCGCCTAAAGCTTGCTTCTTGAGCTCCAAGATTTCGAGCTCCAAGCTTTAATGGCGTCCTTGAGCTCTCACAGGTTGGCCAAGGTGAAAACCTCCAGGGAAAGTCAAGAAAAGATGGCTAGAAAGATAGAGCCATGAGAGCTAGCCATGAAATTGACCTTGAATTCGAGTTTTAACCATGAATTTAGGCAAGAAGAGGAATCCAAACCTACCTTGCACCCTTGGTCGTCCTCCTTAGCTCCAAGGAAGTCCTTGGTCGTTTTTGGGTGAATAGAACAGTAAGGAAACGAAGGGAAAGTTCCCTTGCTTAGAGAGGTGGAGTGTATATATACTTGGGGTGGGGTTCTAATTATAAGTTCATAAATTCTCCATAATTTCAACTAAGTCCCTCCAACCTTCATAGCTCGTCCTCTCTTCTTTCTTTTAAGGACAACTTCCTCTTAAGGTCAAGAAATGAGAGCAAATAAGATCAGCTTATTACTTAAACATACCCATAAAAGGGCTATTGCACATACACCCTGATTATTCAATCACAAAGGTGTAATTCATAACTTGATTATTCAATTGAGGTGACCTCTTCATCATTTCTTCTCTAAATGATGACAAGAGTCTTAATAGATACATTAGATGATATATTTTACAATTTGCATCCATTAATTTGGGTAAATTGCATTTTACCCCAAATTAGGGTTTTAAGCACCGGGATTGCTTCCACAGCTGCACCTTGGTGCCCAAGCTTGGGAAATCCCTCTGACTTCAACATAATCATTCTCATGATGTCTCAACATCAGAGAATCATCTTAACATGTGCAATTTGCAAGTTAATCCTTCTAACTGGGTAATTTGCACATAGGTCCCTGTATTACAAAACAATGCTACAACTTTATATAAAAAGGAGCAAAACGGAAAAAAATATGTTTCTGAGAAACTTAATTACATGCCCAAAGTTAACCACAAGGATTTAATTACATATTTAGGCAAAACACCTAGGGTTAGCTTATAACCCAGGTCAGGGATGTTACAAATTATCCACCCCTTACAAGGATTTCGTCCCCGAAATCGATAAGACATATTAAGAGAAAAGGGCAGGATACTTCCTTCTCATCTCATCCTCTAGTTCCCAAGTGGCTTCTTCAACACCACGGTGGTTCCAGAGGACTTTCACTAGACTTATATCTTTCTTCTTTAACTTTTTAATTATGTTATCAAGGATTGACACTGGTCCCTCCTCATAGGATATATCATCATTCAATTCTACCTCCATAGGTTGTAGAACTGACTCGGTGTCGGGGTAACATTTCTTCATCATAGAAATGTAAAACACAGGGTGTAACCTCTGTAACTCTGGAGGCAGCTCTAGTCTATATGCTACATTTCCAATTCATTCAATGATTGGATAAGGTCCCATAAATCTAGGAGCTAACTTCCCTTTCCTTCCAAAACGAAGGACCCCTTTCCAAGGCGAGACCTTGAGATACACTCTGTCTCCAACCTGGAACTCTAAGGGTCTACGACGCTTGTCAGCATAAGATTTCTGCCTATCATGTGCAGTCTTAATCTGTTGTTGTATTACTTTAATCTTCTCTGTAGTCTGCTGCACAAGATCATGACCTAACAACTGATGTTCACCAGTCTCAAACCAACACAAAGGTGATCTACAACGTCTACCATACAAGGCCTCATAAGGTGCCATATCAATACTATGCTGATAGCTATTGTTATAGGCAAACTCTATCAAGCTTAGGTGTAGATCCCAACTTCCGGTAAACTGGAGAGCACATGCTCTCAACAGGTCTTCTAAGGTCTGTATGGTCCTTTCCGACTGTCCATCAGTCTACGGATGAAAGGCCGTACTAAACCTTAGCTTGGTGCCTAAGGCTCTGTGCAACTGTTCCCAAAAATGACTGGTAAACTGGGGACCTCTATCAGAAACTATAGTGACAGGAACTCCGTGCAAACGCACTATCTCTTGCACATACAACTGTGATAACCTTTGAGCAGAATAGGTTGTTTTGACAGGTAAGAAATGTGCTGTCTTAGTCAACCTATCAACAACTACCCAAATGGACTCATGTCCTTTGCTTGTCCTGGGTAGGCCAACAAAAAAGTCCATGGTCACATGGTCCCACTTCCACTGTGGTATGGGTAAGGGTTGCATTGTCCCTGCAGGCTTTTGGTGTTCAGCTTTAACTTGCTGACACACAGGACACCTCAGAACAAACTCTGCAACATCCTTCTTCATCCCAGGCCACCAATACAAATCTTTCAAATTCCGATACATCTTGGTGCTTCCTGGATGCATAGCATACATGGAAGAATGAGCTTCTTCTAGGACTAACTTCCTCAAGTTATCCACATCCGACACTATCATCCTTCCATTATAACAAGCTACATGATCATCTGAGTCATGGAAACCATCTCTCTTCTCATTTCCATACTCAGATCTGATCTGTTGAACTGCATCATCACCTTGTTGTGCTTCCTTAATCTGCTCCCTTAGGGTAGGTTTAATATGCATCTCAGCCAACAATCCGGCTAACAACGACACCTTCAACTGTACATTGTCTTGCCTTAAAGAGATAAGCATATCTCTCTTAGAGCATACTAAAGAGTTTAGTTGTGCTCTATCCATGGTTGATGTTGTTGATTTCCTACTCAAGGCATCTGCAACAACATTGGCCTTGCCCGGATGGTAATCAATTGTACAATCGTAGTCCTTGATTAACTCCATCCAACAACATTGCCTCATGCTAAGCTCGTGCTGAGAGAAGATATACTTAAGGTTCTTGTGGTCTGTGAAAATATGGAATGTCTCTCCATAGAGATAATGTCTCCAGATCTTCAAGGCATGAACCACAGAAGCTAACTCCAGATCGTGTGTCGGATAATTCTCCTCGTGTTTCTTAAGCTGTCGGGAAGCAAAAGAAATCACTTGTTTATCCTGCATCAACACACATCCAAGTCCATTCTTGGAAGCATCACAGAAGACTACATATCCTTTTCCTTGTTCAGGTAGCACAAGAACAGGTGCACTTGTCAACCTCTCTTTCAACAATTGGAAAGACCATTGATACTTATCACTCCAAGAAAAAGGAACATCTTTCCGGGTCAACTTGGTCAAAGGTAAAGCTATAGAACTAAAGTTCTTAATGAACCTTCGATAATAGCCAGCTAACCCTAAGAAACTTCGAATCTCCGTCGGTGTCTTCGGTTGTTCCCATTGTAGAACAGATTCTACCTTTGAAGGGTCAACACGAATTCCCGAGGCAGATATCACATGTCCAAGAAAAGATACCTCCGGTAGCCAGAACTCACACTTGCTAAACTTAGCATACATCTTATGTTCTCTTAGCAAGGTCAAAGCTTGGAGAAGATGCTGCTCATGCTGCTGAGCATCCTTACTATAGATCAGAATGTCATCTATAAAGACGACAACACATTGATCAAGGAAAGGTCGAAAAACTCTGTTCATGAGTTCCATAAATGCAGCTGGTGCATTGGTTAGTCCAAACGACATAACCGTGAACTCATAGTGACCATACCTTGTCCTAAAGGCAGACTTGGATATGTCACTATCCTTAATACGGAGTTGATGATATCCAGATCTCAAGTCTATTTTTGAAAAGACGGTTGCACCACGCAACTGGTCAAAGAGATCATCAATCCTCGGCTGAGGATACTTATTCTTTATTGTTACTTTATTGAGTTGTCTGTAGTCGATGCACAACCACATTGACCCATCTTTCTTTTTAACAAACAAGACCGGAGCACCCCAAGGTGAAGTGCTCGGTCGGATAAAACCCTTCTCAAGTAACTCTTGGAGCTATTTTCTTAGTTCTTCCATCTCGGCAGGCGCCATCCTATACGGAGTCTGGGCTATGGGTTTCGTATCTGGGATCAAATTGATTTCAAAATCAATCTCCCGAGGTGGTGGTATGCCAGGAAGTTCTTCAGGAAACACATCCTCGAATTCCCTGACTATGGGAACTTCCACAGGATTGGAACTTTCCTTGGTAACATCTACCACAAGGGCTAAGAATGCATAACATCCTTGCCTCAACAACTTATCAGCAACCATAGCTGACACAAGGCAGGTGGGTAGAATCTTTCTCTCACCTTGAAAGATCCATGTGTTGCTTTCATCAGCAAACACAACCAACTTGGACTCACAATCCAAGACAACTCTATACCTTTCCAAGGTATCCATCCTGAGGATTATATCAAATCCTCACATATCAAGTGGTATAAGGTCCACTTGAATGCGATGTTCAGAAAAGAAGAGGATGCAGGGAGAGCATACCTCTTTGCAAAACGGCAGACCCACTCAACGGAGTCTCCAACAACAAACTATTTGCCCTATGACTAACAGTCATATTGCAGTTACGGATCACTTTACGAGCGATGAAAGAGTGCATAACACCCGGGTCAATCAGAACAGATACAGCACAGGATGTAGACATATCAGAATATAAAAGTTTCATCTGACCTGCCACTACCCGTGGATTGACCACCGCTTCAGGTGGGTTCATAGCATAGAACCTTGCAGTCGCATGGTGTTGAGGTGGTGCTGATGATCCAGCTTGAGACGCTTGTCCACGTCCTCGAGCTGCTCCTTGATGTTGTCTACTCTGAGATCCCTGTTGATTCTGTCTCGGAGGCTGTGTCACACTGACAGACCTAGAACGACAATCCTTCATCAAGTGTCCCACCTTACCACAGTTGTAGCAACTCCTCTCCTGTTGTTGTAGCCTGGGTGGTCTAGTAACTGACACTGATGCAGAACTGTGAGTTCCTTGAAGCGGTTGACTCCGTCCTCTACCTCTGCTCGGTGTCCATTGAGTTTGAAAACTCGATCTGGGTGGTGGAGGGTTAGGTGTAGAGAATCTAGGTTTCTTGGAATCCCTAGATGAAGAACCCTGGAACTGTGGATATCTTTTCTAAGTTTGTCTCTTCTCAACCACAGATCTCTCTATCCTTCGGACTGACTCAACGAAGGTAGAGAATCTCTCTCTGTTTTCTAAGGCAGACACGGGGGTTGACATATCAGCATTCAAACCCTTCTCAAATCTTCTGATTCTTTCCTCCTCTGTGGCAGCCATGTGCGGACAGAACCGCAGCAACTCCATGAACTTAGCTTCATACTCGCTAATGTTCATCATACCCTGCCTTAGTCTCTCAAACTGAGAGATCTTCTCATCTAGGAAGGTCTTTGGAAAATATCTATTGATAAATTCCCGACGAAACTCTTCCCATGAGAACTCTACTCCAGGTCTCTTCTGCTCTATCATGTTCCACCAGTGACCAGCACCACCTTTGAGAAGATAGACAGCATGTCTAACCTTCTCAGCTTCCGGGATGATAAGAATCCTGAAAGCCTTCTCCAACTCTGTCAACCAAAGGTCAGCATCAGCGGGGTTGGCAGTCCCGAAGTACTCGGTAGCTCCGACACGACGAAGTCGTTCGAACGTCTTACCGATACCTTGTGCTTCAGGATGGACAGGTGCCCTAGGTGCAGGCATGGGCATCCTGTCGGTTATGTGTGTCACGGCAGTCATAAACTGCCCGAACATCGTCTGTACAGCTGGGTTACCCATGTCGGCTGGGTCAACTGGGGTGGCTCTCTTGGTGACTCAGGTGCAGGTTGTTCTATTTCTGGAACCCTTGCACCGCCTCGAGGTGCACTAGCACTACTCTCCGCCACGTACTCATCATGTGGCTCAGCCATTCTTATGTATCTTCTTCTCCTGAGGAGCAGAAGATTCTATTAGATAAGGAAGGAGTACTAAAGATAGACTCGACATCCTAAGTCCTATGCCTCTGTAGACTCAACTGACCTAGAGCTCTGATACCACTAATTGTGGGCTCTGATCTCCAAACCGCGATATAATTCCGATTTAAACTTAGCGGAAGTGATTCGATAAACAGCGGAAGACAAAAATCACAGGAAATTAAAACTTTTCGGGACAAGAGCTTGAATCCATAAAAACTTCTTTCATAACAAGAGATAAACTATTTACATCTCATGATAATTACTTCTTGAGTAATTATATACATCAAGATACAAAATCTCAAGAACTCACACAAAAGACTCCAAGACCTGAGAGTACAGAGGACACATAGGACTGACTCTAACTACACTACATGGCAGGCTAAATCTCCACCTGAGATTACTACTGCTCCTCGTGCTGCTGCTGCTGCTGAGATTGGTCACCTGTAGACCGGTTCCTCCGTCTATGACGTCCACCTAAAAAGTTGAAGTCTACGGGGTGAGACAATTTTACATAATTGTCCCAGCGAGAGTTATAACTCTCCGCCAGAAGCTTTATTATAACATCAGAGAATATCTTAAGCAGTAAAGCTTTCAAAGTATTCAATAACAGTTGCAACTATATAACAAGAGTTCAACATTTATGAGACATGAAGAAATATAAGCACTATCACAGTGTATCATCAATCAACTAACTCGTAGTTATCTCTAGCAGGTATACTACGTGGTTGATTATGTTTTACAAACAACATTATGCCCTGTGGAGATGAGGCATACCACTCATACTCCAACTGATCGCTGAGAAGTCACATCAGTATCATACATAGGTCATTAAGAGAGCCGGATTCTCATGACCTTCATCTTCCTCAGTCAGTAAGAGGATCACTTGTAGGACATCTTGTGTCTCTACTTATTATAGCTCACCAGGGTAAACTGGTCCTTCGCTATTTTAGAGTTACAGTGGCGTTCTGTACTCTCTTCGTCATCAGGAGTTTTCATGTTTATCTCAACTGATACAGATATCTATGTTTTCTTCGTCATCAGGAGGTTTCATGTTTACCTTCCACTGATACGGTAGGGTTTAGTAGTGAAGGGTTGACGGATTACACATCTACATCAATCACCTACACTAGGATGTAAGGTTCTACACATCCATATACCCCACATACTCAATAGTATGTGTTCCAGGAGCTCCCTTAGGAAATCCTATTTCACCATCATTTGATCTCTGACAATGATGGATCTATGATCAGGGCTCTACATTATACTTGATTAGTTAGGTACATTTAGTATTCATTTAATCATCACACATTGTTCTTCAAACAATTACAGTAGCATAACAACTATGAAAGGAGAATACTAAATGTAACAAGCCTAACTCACATCAATCATCATTTCTCATATACTCATCACCAGTCATCTCTGAAGCATGACTTGGTGGTATTCATGGCTCTTACAACCCATTAACTCATAGGATGCCACTGACAAGGCATCAAGATATTTTACTTATTCATAAAGCCTTTAACATGCTTTTAATGAATACAGTATCATCATCCATACCTGGATATGATCACCTTCATATCAGGACCTGCATAGTTAGTTCAACTGATATAGGTAATTTAAAACAAGGAATATACTTCTCACTCTTATCATAAGAGCTAAGTTCTCTGATTCTTATCAATTAGAGTTTAATACTCATAAAGCATGTCATTACCCTTGAATTAGGGTTTACTAATCACATTGAATGCCATTACCCTTGAATTAGGGTTTACTATTCACATTGAAGTGAATTGAACTCATAACATCATCATGTATGTGGAACATCATCATTGATGCTCTCAGACTGGCTTAAGATTCATCATACATCATAATTAGGGTTTCCATGATCTCACACAGGTGGCTCATACCCTAATTATGCACATTCATGTGTATTGAAGGTTCTTTAATTGAGTTTCCACCTAAAAAGGGTACTTTCTCTCTCTAGAAGTACTTTCTCTCTCCTCATACTAGTAGATGGTGATAACATCACTCTAGATAAAGTTGAAATAAGTCATCACGGGCTAACATAGCCAAAAACATCACTAACATGTGATTAGGGTTTGATTTGATCAAGGTATTACTCAATTGACCCTTCAAGGGTATTTTGGTAATTCACCCCATTGATCACCATCATGGTTCAAATCATTAGTCACTTAATCCCTTAATGTCCTAGGTTATCATTAGGGTTTTAGGTTAGAGCATCTTTGAACCATTTACATCTCCAATTGGTTATGTGAAGTCAACCTTTGAACACCTTAAACGATCTCAACCTTCAACATCCAAACGGTTTGAGACCGTTTGGATGGGTTGACCATTTGCTTTGGTTGACTTCAAGACCATGTGACCTTCAAGGTCGTGAGCCCAAACCGAGAGGGGGTGTAGACCGTTTAACCATGTTGACTTCAAGATCGAGAGGCCTTACATGGTTTGAGACCGTTTGATGTCTCTCGGTCTTGAGACCGTTTGATGTCTCTCGGTCTTGAGACCGTTTGATGTCTCTCGACCTTGAGACCGCGATGCCTCTCACGGTCTTAAATGGTCTTGAGACCGTGAGCCCTCAAACGGTCTTGAGACCGTGAGGCTCACATGGTCTCAACCGTTTGGTCCTTCAACAAGGTTCAAGCTTTTCAATTGATTATGTTTATCAATGTTGAAGCCCCCAAAAGGTCAAAGCCATGGTAACCACTTATGGATTAAGTCAATTATGGTTATGTTTAACCAATTGGTCACTCAATTGACTCTCAATTGTTAACCAATTAGGGTTGAAGTCGATTCAATTAAGGTCTATCAATGTTCAGCCATCAACACTCAACAATGTGAATCAACTCAAGGTTGAACCCTTCAATTGAGCTCCACTTGGGCCCAAACTTGGCCCAAACGGTATTGAGATCGTGTGGATGAACTCTACACGGTCTTGAGACCGTTTGCCCAAGATTGCATCAAGATCTAATGTGATTTGATAGGGATTGAACCTTGATTGAGTCACAAATCAGTATTTTGATTAATTTGATAACTTATTGCAATTGGACCCTCAATTGATCAAATTACCTTAACCCTAGACCTCCAAACGGTCTTGGGTTGTCACCACACGGTCTTGAGACCGTTTGGATGAGTTCCAAACGGTCTTGAGACCGTTTGCCCATCCAACTTTTGGATTCTAGTGAAAATTCTTCAAGGTTGGATCCATTGAATTGATTATTATATCAATATTTAATTGCAATGTAATTTGGTATTATTGTACCTTCAATTGGTCAACTATTCTTGACCTCAGACTTCCATACGGTCTTGGGTGATTGCCCACACGGTCTTGAGACCGTTTGGTTGATCCCCAAATGGTCTTGAGACCGTTTAGGTCAATCAACCCAAAAACACTCATTATTTTATTGTGATTTCAGTACTGATTTCAATTAGGGTTTGCCCTCGTAATCACCCTTCAACTCTTAGCTCGTTTGGAATTAGTCCATCAAATTTGGTGAGTTGTTAATTAACATTAATTTGAACAGTAATCTCATACGGTCAACGCCTGGTCAACGACGTTACATGGTCTTGAGACCGTTTTCCCAAAAAGGCTATTTAGACCGTTTGAAAATCAGGAATAAATTCAATTAAAGTTGTTGATTAAAAAGGCCATATCTCCCGATTCCTTTGGAGTTAACCTCTCAATTTTTGAGGGTGATTAGTCTACATAATTATATACAGGTTTCTTACATGGTCCACGCTCGGTCATCGCTGCTATACGGTCTTGAAGACCGTTTTCCCTCTCTCGGTCTTGAGACCGTTTGCTCACCTCACGGTCTTGAGACCGAGAGAGCAAGTTGGGGAGACCGTTTAATAAAGTGAAAAGCGGTGGATTTTTCTTGGAATTAACGTCTTCATCTCCTAGCTCAAGAACAGCAAGGATTTCCCACGGATTTGCTTGCAAAATAGCAAAGGAAAGTAGGGAAGAAGAAAAACTATCATCTACATGCATAATCAAGATGTATATAACAAAGCATGGGTTTAGAGTTATAAAACCCGCCTAAAGCTTGCTTCTTGAGCTCCAAGATTTCGAGCTCCAAGCTTTAATGGCGTCCTTGAGCTCTCACAGGTTGGCCAAGGTGAAAACCTCCAGGGAAAGTCAAGAAAAGATGGCTAGAAAGATAGAGCCATGAGAGCTAGCCATGAAATTGACCTTGAATTCGAGTTTTAACCATGAATTTAGGCAAGAAGAGGAATCCAAACCTACCTTGCACCCTTGGTCGTCCTCATTAGCTCCAAGGCAGTCCTTGGTCGTTTTTGGGTGAATAGAACGGTAAGGAAACGAAGGGAAAGTTCCCTTGCTTAGAGAGGTGGAGTGTATATATACTTGGGGTGGGGTTCTAATTATAAGTTCATAAATTCTCCATAATTTCAACTAAGTCCATCCACCCTTCATAGCTCGTCCTCTCTTCTTTCTTTTAAGGACAACTTCCTCTTAAGGTCAAGAAATGAGAGCAAAGAAGATCAGCTTATTACTTAAACATACCCATAAAAGGGCTATTGCACATACACCCTGATTATTCAATCACAAAGGTGTAATTCATAACTTGATTATTCAATTGAGGTGACCTCTTCATCATTTCTTCTCTAAATGATGACAAGAGTCTTAATAGATACATTAGATGATATATTTTACAAGTTGCATCCCTTAATTTGGGTAAATTGAATTTTACCCCAAATTAGGGTTTTAAGCACCGGGATTGCTTCCACAGCTGCACCTTGGTGCCCATGCTTGGGAAATCCCTCTAACTTCAACATAATCATTCTCATGATGTCTCAACATCACAGAATCATCTTAACATGTGAAATTTGCAAGTTAATCCTTCTAACTGGGTAATTTGCACATAGGTCCCTGTATTACAAAACAATGCTACAACTTTATATAAAAAGGAGCAAAACGGAAAAAAATATGTTTCTGAGAAACTTAATTACATGCCCAAAGTTAACCACAAGGATTTAATTACATATTTAGGCAAAACACCTAGGGTTAGCTTATAACCCAGGTCAGGGATGTTACAGGGAGTCTGTTGGTAGGTATGCCCTGAGAGCCAATCATGGGATGATTGGTGGGATACATTAAGATTGATTTGATAAACATCAAAGTCAAGCTTCCAATTCTTTCTGGTTCAGTCATATGAGATAGTGACAGAACAGATTGAATGTCTAAAGAATGACAATACTCAATGACATATGCCTACAGGTTTAGGACCTGAGCGATGAGATCATACAGATGCTAAGAGTTTGTACATTCTTGTTATGTCCCTAGTCGGATGTAATTGTGGAAGGTAGATAGACAACAATGACACACAAGACTAGATTGTGGTTTTGGTTGGTGATAGAATCTCATTAGTCATGATATAGAGATATCAAACCAAACACATAGGTACTTGTTAGAGAACAAGTGTACCAGACAGACCCACCGTGAGTTTGACACATAGAACCATGACATGGTAGTCATAGTCAGTACTCACAGTGATGGTGGTGAGTGTGATTCTTTGACCTAAAATCACTACACTCAACACATGTCGTTGGGCACACTTTGACATCATCAAACGCAGTCCTGAAATATGGGTTGTTATAAAGGTGATGATTGGGTGGCTTTGACACATGGGGCTTTTGAGGGGTGAGTGATAGATATGGGATTTGTCCCTCCTTAGGGAGTTTAATATCCAAGACCACTTGATGAGTAAGATTGAAATAGGCGTGCACACACATGTGTGAATCAGTATGTGATATTGATGTCATACATATCTCTTCCAATCTGCTCTGAGATCAAGAAAGTGAATGAACGTTGACAGGAAGACTGTTCCATGCCTCGAGTTCATTCGGGATATCACTGACAAAGGAATTACACATTCAGTGTAACACCATTCATGGATTGTAGGATTGAAAGTTGTTCTCCAACTTTCTTTTTCACTTGGGTAGCACTGATGTGTGACTAGGCACCGCTCTTTGCTTGTGAAGTCATAAGTGTTATGGACTTTCACTGCCAATGTGAAATGGACCTACAGGGTCATACACATAGGATTTAACCTGGAAGAGGAGTTTTGTCCACAAAAAATGTTTAGATTGATTACTAAAGGAGTTTAGTAGTTCAATTAAACACTCAATTAATTGATAGCTCAATTTCATAATGTTCAAGGTGTTGGACACATTGATTGGAGTATCAGAGTGATTGAAACTGCAATTGACTGATTCTGCACAATCTGCACTCCCAACCGATCGACTCATGTGATGAACTGATCGAATGAGCTTGGTGAATCGATCGGCTCAAGTGGTGATTCGATCGGCTCATGGTCAGGGTGAAATGATTACTTCAAGTGTTGAAACGATCGGTTCAACTGATGCAACTGAGCATGTTGGGAAAGTAGGATTGGTGAGAAATTTTCTTTCGTTTCACTTGCCCAATTTGATTGGAACAAGGATTGGTATTTGATACCAATTAGAAACAAAAGATGGAAAGTCAATCGGGAGCTGATCAGGACCATGAACCGACCATTTCATGGGTCCTAACTGATCGGTTGAGGTGTCAACCGACCGGTTCAGGTCCCCAACTGACCATTTTAGTTGTGAAACGATCGGTTCAGGTTGCGAGTTGGTTGTTTTATGGAACATCTCGAACCCTTCTACTCCTACTTTTTAGTCCTGCATTGTCCGAGATGGAGAACCCTATCCCATGAACCTCCTATATATATAGGGGTATTGGGAGCTTCTCAAAGAACAACTCAGTGCAACCAGTTTCTCTGTGAAGTTGTTGTTCTCTCTAGTTTTGGTAACCGAGAGAGCCCGAGCAAGTGCTACCCGATAAGGGAGGCACAACAAGGGAAAGACAACTGGTGGTAGGAGAGTGTGTTGGTGACTAGTACGCTGACAGAAGGGTGTGACTCCTTCCAATTCCTTGTGAGTCAAGGAGATTGGAGTTCCAGGTGGTCTGTGTGGACTACTTCAGAGGCGGGAGATTTCTTCCGCCCAGAGGACAACTGGCAATCCCGACAGTCCCAGTGAGACCAGGAGTCGTCAGTCCTGGTGTGACCAAGAGCTACACAGACACCGTCCAAGACCAGAGGTGAAGACCGCACAAGGCGCGAGGTATTATCGCCGAGCAAGCCTCGGGATAAGGTATGATTCCACAAACCATCCTTTCCTATTGTATAGACGTTGATGCGTTTCCTTGTTCTGGGTTTGGGGAGAATTTTTTTTTATTTCCGCTACCTTATCTGACTCCCCTAAAACCCAACAACTACTCCTCCCAGCCCCACCACTGGATACCCAAGTCATTTTGTCTTTGATGATCGCCAACACCAAGATTAAAAACTTAGATGATTCTCTGAATATCTACTTCTCTGGTTATGGTATAGTTGGCTCTTGGGTGGCTTCTTATCTGCAATACCATGACCTTTTGGACCCTGAAGGTTTCTACAAGAGCTTTGAACCCAAGATTACCCTTCCCGATATCCATAGGTTCCTGAAGAAATCTGACGTCCCTTATAAGAAGAATTCAACCCTACCCTCATCTTCCCTAGATAACAAGACAAGACTAATCACTTTAGTGGTTAACTGTAATATTTATCCCAAGAGGAATCAAAATGAAATTGCAGAGAACACAACAAGATTATGTATTGTCTCTTAAATGATATTGGAGTTAATTAATCTTGTTACATTCTACATCATATGACCTACTTTGACTCCAGGAAGAATTCCACCGGCACCCATCTCCCATATCCAAACATGATCTTTGGTGCGTTTACTAATCACAATAAAAAATCCATCATCTACAAAGGGATTTGTATTAATGAGACAAACATCAAGAAGACCTTTATTCCTACCTCCTCCACCAAACTAGGTGCCTGCACCTCCACCCATGCCCCTCCACCTCCACCACCACCCTCCCTAGTCATGCCTCATCTCATGGGATACATGATGCATCAACAGGCATACAACGTTAGGGTTCATGATCATCTTCACCAGGACTTCTTCCAGATCATGTCTCACATGAACCATTCCTGCACCCAACCCTACCCACCCTACTAGGAATACCTTGACGCTAACTGTGCCTCTTATGCATACAATTAATTATACCCCGACCCCCACCTCTTTCTACTTCCATTGCACCTCCTACTGCTGCTGATGGTGGACCTACCCCTACCCCTAGTGCTCTTCCTCTTCTGGATCTTCCTATCAGCCCTACTACCACTCTTCTTATTTTCTACGATGGAGTTTCCAGTCCCACCTTTTTGCAAGCAAATGCATTACATGCATGTGGCTTGTCTTGGGCTGATTTGAATTCTAGATGGCCTGGTACTCATGCATTTGGACCTCCTACTGATGAGGAGATGTCTGACCAAGCTGCTGAGGATGAGGCTGATGATGCCGAGGATCCTGAGGATGATGATGGTTCTGATGATGGTTCTAATGACTAATTTGTTGGCTCTTCTGGTGATGATGGTGAGGCTACTGATGTTGTATCATCTGATGATGATGAGGACAATCAACCTGAGGATGAGGAAGATGAGGATATAGTTGATGTAGAAGATGTTGTAGATGTTTAGTTATATATTCTCATATATATATATATATATATATTTGTATTAAACATTTAGGCACTATATATTTGTGGCATACTATTTTATCATCTCGTCATTTGTTGTTAGTTTGTAGTTCATAGTTTGAGAGGACATGGTTCATGTTGTAATCATAATCTCATGTACCATAATTCTTTGGTTGACTGTATCTTATGAGTTCTTTGTATGCTAACCCATATTTTGATTATGACACTAGATTGCTTATTTCTCTCTATTTTGTCACTATTTGGTGTGTACTATATGTGGTTGCTTCTTTAGTTTGTGTATGTGGAGAATACTTGTTCTTTATAGCTCTCCTAATCCCCCTACCTTTTTGATATGATAAAAGGGGAGAAATGACCTCATCCATATTGATTATATTGCTTATGTGGTCATTTTCTTGTAAATTATCTAAAATATCATGTGACTTTCTAGAGGACCATATAGTATATGTATGTGCTATGGTTGTTTGTGGAAAGACTAACCATGTATGCATAGTTAAGAATGAATTGATGGGGATCAATTAACATTGGTCTTTCATGTATCCCCTTCAAATTCACAAGGTAAAGGTATAACTTTCACATCCTTATCAAAGGTAAAAGTTTAAATTTCATATCCTTTTCAATATGTTGAGGAATGGTTTATCATTGTCAAAAAGGGGAGAATGTTGACCTGAGAGTTATACATTGTCCATATATTAATAATGACTTTACCTTTCCATTCATATGTATCTAATATATCTACTTGAGATTGATTTTGGGCATTAGGTACATGAAGAGGATCAATTACATCAAGCCCTAGCTTCATCAAGTTCAAGTCAAAAGCAATGCAAATGCATTTTGTGGAATACACCCTAAAACCCTTACAATGATTTTTGTAATAATTGGTATTGATGTAATGACTTTTAACTAAGATGAGGAAAAATTAGGAGCCCTAAATTTGAACATTTAATCAATCTAATGACATTTTACAAAATTCATTAAAGGGAGTTTTTCGATCAAGTTTCCCTTGTGAAAAACTCTACTAATCCACTTACTGGATTTTGAGAAAATTCAGGTTCGGTCGAGTTGCATACTGACAGAACTCGACCGATCCCTGCATTGAGCAAAACTTATTTAATTGTCTGGTCGAGTTTCATCTTGGATAAACTTGAACAATGGTTCAAATTGGCTTTGTTGCATAGTGCAATTGGTCTAGTTAAGTTTATTAAAACTCGACTGAATGTACTATACAAAATGTGCAGAAAAAAGTGATTCTAGCCTTTACAGTGTTGCAAAACTCAAAATTATATCTGTTACAACCCTCGAGATGGCTAGAAAATGTTCCTTAGTGCTCCTATTATCTAGTGGATACCCCCAACTATAAATAGGACCTCTTAGAGTTTATTCCAAGGTTGCTCCTTCATGCTATTCAAGCTCCTAGCTATAGTTGCTTGCATCCAGTCCACTTGAGCCCCATCTCTCTATCTTATTTTCAAATCAAAACGTCCATATGAGTGAGATAGGATATGTATGTGAGAGATACTTCATTGTAAACTTGTAAATCTCTCAAAGCTTCCCTTTCCAAACCCCTTTCTTTAATATCAAGTTGATGAAAGCTTCTCCAAGTGAAGGAAAAGGTGCAAGCTTCTTTAAGCTATAGAAGAAGGTGGAAAAGCTTCTCCAAGTTGAAGGAGAAGGTCTTGGCTGAAGATCTAGGAGTAGAGTGGGAAAATCCTTCAAGGTAAAAGACTTGTTGCAAGATGGGGATATCCTTAGTGAAGGTGTCCAATTACTTGCAAGAGTGGATAAGACCTTATAGAGGTAGAAGACTCTAGCTCCTTTGGGTAGGTAATTCCTTAGTTGGTTATTGGCTCCTTTCTCCTCATAGGTAAGAATGGGTATCCTTGTACTGGAAAAAGGATGGTCATCTTGTATGTCTTATAATTGAGTATAAGTATACATTGGTTGCAAAATCCTAGGACTTGACCTTTCTAGGTGGTGGCCTGACTATCTCATAGCTTGGGGATTGGAACCACTCTAAATAACTTGTTTTCCTATCTTTGTTCAATCTCTCTCATCCTTGCTATGTATGTTTAGTTGCACTACAAATTCCATATTTGCAATCCCATACATCGTTGTAACTTGAAGGTCTAACAATTTTTGTGGAAATGTTTTTTTAAAATCTAATCACCCCACCTCTAGAGCCCATTTGATCCAACACTTGTGTGATGTACACATACTCAAGAAGATTCCCATTAAGGAATGCAATTTTAACATACATCTGCCAAAATCCATGGTCGTGATAAGTTGTAATGCAACATGATCCTGATGGACTTAACCATGGCAATTGGAGAAAAGGTTTCCTCATAGTCAACACCTTGAACTTGTCTAAAACCCTTTGTAACGATTCTACCTTGGTAAATTACCACCCATGTTTGTCTTATATATGAAAACCCACTTGCACCCTATGGGTTTTACCACTTCAGGTGGATCCACCAAGGTCCATATCTTGTTGGTGTACATGGATTCCATCTCGGATCTCATGGAATCAAGCCATTTCTCAGATTTTGGTCCATTATTAGCTTCTAGATAGGCTGTTGTCTCATATTCTATGACCAACTCACCGCCTTATTGAGTCACAAGATAACAAAACCTTTCATGCTCATGTCCTACTAGATCTATGAGGTTCCTGTGTTACTTGAGGAATTTGAGATTCCACAATGATTCGTGATTCTCCTTATTCCTCTCATACATCTAATAGTTCTATGTTTTCTTGTTGGCCACAACCCTCTTCAAGTTATACTTTCTCCCACTTATTCCTTTGGAAATAAGTTCCTTTTCTAGGAATGCAACATTTTTGGCAAAAAACACTTTGTTGTCAAATAGGGAATAAAAGTATATCCCTTGGTATTCTTAGGATATCCAATAAAATAACATTTTCTGATTTGGTTCCAAGATTTTTGGGAAATTACTTTCTCACAGAAGCTTCAAACCCCAAATCTTCATAAAATACACATTGGGATGCTTCCTAAATCATTTCTCATATGGTGACTTTTTAAATGATTTATATGGTACTCTATTTAGTGTAAACATGGTAGTTTCAAGAAAATAGCTCCATAAGTGAGTCAGAAGTTCATCCAAACTCATCATTGATCGCACCATATCTAACAATGTGCAATTCCTTCTTTCTAGTACACAATTATGCTATGGTGTTCAAGGTGGAGTCCAATGTGATACAATACCACATGTTTTTAGAATGAAGTGCCTTAATACTTTTGCCATGTTGGTTTTGTACTTCATTCATGGATTCCTTGAACTTTTAAGAGTGTTTGACTTATGTTTCATCAAGTAAGCATAACCACACCTACTGAAGTCATCAATGAAAGTAATGGAGTACCAATACCCTCCTCTTGCATTTATTCTAAAAGGGTGTCATAAATATGTATGTATAAGTCTTGATAGATCACTAGACCCCTCATTGTTACATGTGAAGGGAGTTTTGGCCATCTTTCCCAACGTACAAGATTCACATGTCTTTATTTATTCAAAATCAAAAGATTCCATGTAACCATCTTTCTACAGTCTAGATATGCAATTCTCATTTATGTGCCCTAGATGACAATGCCAAAGATATGTTTTGATTGAGTTATTGGGTTTTAATCTTTTGGTGTTTACATTATAAATATATGTCTTTAGATCCAACAAATAAATACCATAAGACATTTGGGCACTGCCATAAAAGATCTCATCTTTTAAAATAGAACATTGACCATTATTAATATGAAATTCATATCCATCCTTGTCCATACAAGATACATAAATGATGTTTATATTTATGACAGGTACATAATATTAGTTAATTAACTCTACTACAAGCCCTGTGGTAAGAGATAAATTCTAGGTTAAAATTGTAGTGGCAACAAATCTTGCTCCATTTGTGACTCACAGTTTGACCTTGCTCTTTCTTAAATGCCTACTTCTTTTTAGATCCAACATATTCAAGCATATGTGAGATTCACATCATGTATCTAGTACCTAAGATGAAAAATTAGATAAATTTATCTCAATATCGTATATAACAGTAGTGGAGATATCTAACCCCATATTCTTTGTAACGTCCCAGGATTTGAGGCCTCAGATAAAATGATCTTAAAAAGAATACTTTGACTACCCATATCACCAAGGTGCACCTCCTTTTCAGGGAGCCCATCACTAAAAAAAATTTTAGTTAAGTATGCTCAGTCAGAGTAGTACTAAGATGGGTGATCAGTTGGGAAGTTGATCCTGGCTTGCACATGAGTGAGGACAAGGTGTGCATTTAAGGATATTGGTAGTTTGTGGGGCCAGTTGTCATTCCTCAAACTCTACTAGAGTCTTGGGAAGTGGGTTAGGTGTTACATTCTTCTTCCCAAATTCCTTCAAGTATAAAGGATATATTGCTCTTATACTTTTCTTTCTCCTTATCTTGAGTGCTGAAGATCTATATTTATGCTTAGCATCATAACTATTCATGGCTTTGATTTCATCCTTGGAGTTCACTCTGCTGATCACCATTATGAGTTCGTCCTTCTTCATTCTTTCTTCACATTAACTAGCATGTGATAATGATCTATCCATGTTTTTCAAGTGGTATCACTTGATAAAATGGCTATATGATTCAGGCAATGATTGTAGAATCATATCCATGGCCAAGTCTTGGCTCAAAGAGAATATCAATTTTCTATATGTTCTGCATGTCCAATCATATTAAGAACATGGGTCTCTGTTGGATCTCTCTCTCTCTATAACTTACACTAAAAGAGGGCCTTAGGGATATTGTACCCTTATTGTTGTGTATGATTATGGTTCATGTTTTTAAGATGTGTTACCATCTCAAGTATCCCCACATTTTCACACTACTCATGCAAGTCATAGTTTATGCATCAAGGTGTTTTTTTTTCTAAGGCACAATTGGCATGCTTCTAGTAAGCATCCACCTTAGCCCTGTGTGCATCAATAATAAGAAATTATGGCATTGGTTTATCTAGTGCATAGGGCTTATGCACATAATTGAGAACCCTTATCAAAGTCCAAAACCAGTCGTGAAAATTTGACCCATCAATTTTGTCCTTCCTAGGGACCGATGCAATGATGATTTAAATGCCATTTTATTCTATAAGTTTGTCAAAATACTTTTGATTTCATTTGATTTGAAAAATTGATGATATTTTATTATTCTTTAATTAATTATTGCTGCCACTATTTTGTTCAAATTGATAGCCCTCACATATAAATTCAAAATATTACAGTGTACAACCTTCTAGTGAGACAAGATCAAAAACAATTCAATTATTACCCGAGCAATGCCAGTGTCATAATCAATCATTATGGTAGGCAACATTTTCCAATTTCATCTTATGCAATTCTTGGATAGATGATATGCATAATTCTTTTCCATAGTTATCTTTATGCTTCTAGGTGCTTAATCTCATTATGATCTCCCAATTAAGCATGACCCAAAAGCCAACATGATAGTAATGCACCCTGCTTGGCATGCCGACATAACTGCCACCATACTTCCACGAGAGGGACAACACACCACACTTGGTGTGGCCATGCAAAGTCAATGAAGCTTTTCATGTGTGTTGCTAATGGAAAGCATCTTAGACCTAATATATTATCATGGGAGTTGTATTTATAAATACATATACATATCCAATCACCACATACTTATAGTAAGTATTCAAATACATGCTATATACCACAAACAAAACCATGCAAATAAAAAATATAAGCAATGGATATGGCCACTAAATTGTAATTCCTTGGATCCACAAGGAATTACGACAACCTAAGGTCTACTTCATATGCATAAACCTATTGTTGATGACTATCTGTACTTGAACCAGTCTAGGTTTTGATCGGTTCAAACCTTGAACCGATTGGCTCACCACCTGGCCAGTCAGTTGTTCGTCTCCTCAGTGGCCTAGTCTCCACTCCACTATCTTATGGATCATCCAGTCGATTAGTTGGGCCCACTAGCCAATCAGTTCGGCTCCTCCTGTTGTTAGTCCTCCTTGGTCCTCTTGTTGGTTGTCTCATCTTCGAGATGGTCAGTTTGTGGCACTGACCGTCTTCATCATCGTAACAAGAAATTAAACTATCCTAATGATGTTACATATCTACATTATAATAGAGAAACCTTGAGTTACATTCAAAGGAGCATAGGTAGGAGAGAATAATACTTTTACATTTGTAAGGGAAGGTAGAAGCTCGATGTGCAGACTGAGATATAAAATAAAAATAAACAAACACAACCACCATGCACAAACATCTAGGGTTATTATCCATAACCATAATACACATTCACCATCAAAACCATCTTTTAGGGTGATGTGCATAAATTGCATATATATATATATATATATATATATATATATATATATCATACATATTAGTTTGGGACCCTATGTGGTATTTAATCGGATATGCACATTATCAATTTAAGTATTCACATCATATTCAATAACCAAAGAAAAAAGAAAAATTTCATCATATCGATTATCACAAAATATAGTAAATGGATGTGGCTCTGATATCACTATAAGGAAATATGGAGACAAAGCAGGCAATGGAAACAAAAACATAACTGCCATATTTCCCTTATAATAGTAGAACGCGTCAACAACTACATAATGGGAAGGATGGTTTCGAGGTAATACCTGGTCTTGGAGAAAGTCCATTGACAATTCCTTCGATGTACTATGCGCCTTTATTCAAGTCACACTCAGACAAAATCTGCAACAACTCCTAGTTGATTACCACAAACAACAAATTGACCTTGTCCTCCTAGCAGCATGGAAGAGCCTCCTCGCCTCTATAGTAGTCCACACGGACCATCGGGATCTCTTGACATTCTAGATGAACAGACATGAAGGAGTTGTACCCTTCTAGTTGGTGTACTAGAACCAACTTGCTCTCCCACAATTATTCTCCCTTGCTATCCCTCCCTTTATTGGGTAGGACTAGATCGGTTTCTCTCGATTACCACAACCACAAAAGATAAAAATTGTCAGAGCAACTGATGTTGTGTCTAGTAAGCCCTCAATACCTCTATGTTTATAGGAGGGTCAGGGTTCCCAGTCTATGCAAGAGTCCAAGGGTACATGATTTCACAAATTTTAGCATCCTACGAGTGGCAAAATGATCGGTTCACAGGCGAACCGATCGGTTGGCATGTGAGCTGATCTGTTCAACCCTTGAACCGGTCATTTCATTATGTTTCCCAATCACAATTGTATTGGAAATTTATATCAAATTCATGCATAACATGACATCACCATTAATACTCGATACAATCAAATTGATCCATGAACAAGGTAGTTCGTCACATAAACTAGTCATTTGATTGACCTTGAGCCAATCGCTTCATGCCTTGGTTCACTCAATATTCAGCCATTCCAATTTCCAATCAACATGAGACTCCAGCTGAATGGTTCAATGTTTAGTTTGTAATTGTTGTTTAAATTGAATACATAAATACTTCAGTAATCAAGTTAAATATCATTCATGAATAAAATCCTATTATAAGTGTTTCCTATGTGTGTGACCCTATGGGTTCCAAGTTATGTTGGCATTGAATGTTCATAACTTGTTAATGACATCACAAGCAATGAGTGATTTCTAGCAACACATCATTGCTACCCAAGTAATTAGAAAGTTGGAGAATAACTTCAACCTACAATTTGTGATTGACGTTACTTTGTTTGTATAGTTCCTTTGCCATTGATATCTAGATTGAACTCAAGGCATGTAATCATAATCCTCTTGAATGCTCAATCTCTATTCCTTGAACTGGAGTAGAGTGTCAGAAATATATGTATGATCAATATAACATATTGACTCACATGAGCATGGTCACACATTTCTAAGTCTCTCTTGTCAAGTGGCCATGATATCATACTGTGACATCCCCAAATTTTCTAAAACTTAATCCGATGTGTGATGTCCAAATTGAAACCTCACCTCAGCGAGAACTCCAATTTAAACACCCCACACTAGGCTAAGAAGAAGAAAATCAAGGGAGTCAGAAGGAAACAATCAGTAGTACATGCACATGAACAATAACCAAACCATACAACATATGTTCACCATTCAACATATAATTACAACATGAATTGTTACAACATTTGATATTACATATTGAATAGAAAACTTATACATATACATGTACTACCACTAAACTATAGGATCTTAAGAAAGTAGGTCCACCTGTACATCAGATCGCCACACAACTCTCACTGTCCTAGATCTTCAAAAGCATAACCACAACCTAAACAAAAGGTTACATGTGGTACACGTCAGTACAATATTCAAGAATATTGTACTGAGTATGCCTACATGTCTTTTATATACCTCTCATCATATCTTGTCAATAAGATAAAACTAATACTTGGCAACATTAAACAAATATAAGAAAAAACATATACTTGCACAAAGATGTTCATTAACAAAAGATAACACATATTTTAAGCACATTTCCATCATATATCCCGTGCATCTTCCACCAAGTGGCTTTGACGTCTTTAGGCATTATGATCTACCACCATGTGGTTTGTGATCATTACAAAAAGATCATACGATCTACCATAAAATGGTTTGTGATCATTATGCATGCGGTCTACCACCAATTGGTTTATGAGCTATCCTATGATGGAACATGTATATTATGTTTGCTGGTGCTCATAGCCATAAGTATGGAAATTCAACCAACATATCATACAAGAATAATAATTTCAACCAATACCATATGCCAAGTATTTACTACTATATAACACAATCATATTATATAATAAGCCAAGTCAGAGGTAATGGCGTACCTTGATCAAGATATCCTAATCATCACATATTCTTGATGTCATCTATATCCTTGATTAAACCTGATTAAGACAAGATCACATATCACCATCAAGTTCTCATCATCTCAACCCTAGTTATATCCATATAAGGGTTTAGCTTAGTTCATTAGGATATGTGTACTTTATTATTTGTCTTATCTTCTTGTAATTAGGTTATTGATCTTATATTCTAGATTAGGATACATAATCTGATTACTTGGTTACATATGATTATGTGCACATGTTAACCCTATGTTACATGTATTAATCATACTAGGGTTTATATCACGTTAAGAGAAAACATCATCATATTACATGGATTATGTGTATCATCCTTATCTAATATTTAAATCTGAGGTTCCAAATACTGATATGAGCTTACTCTATGATTTCCAGGATTTTATGAGTATATTTGTAATTATTACACATTAATTAGGGTTATTAGCCCTAATTAGCCATATAAAGCAAATTACATGATTTTGTGTCCAAGAATTGTCATATCTGACATCATATGCATTATAAACATAATTATGAACCTACTGACATTTTTAAATAATTTTATATCATCATTTGATATTTATTACTCATGAAACAAGTATAAGGCATCTTACATGATATCGTAGAGTTTTAAGCATCAAAATCCTAATATTATTATTCTACCGTGTTCTACTCGTTTTTTTGAACATTTTGGTATCTTAATTGTATTTTTTTGATAAACGGTCTATTTTATATGATTTATCTAAGAACTGTAAGATTTTGGGGTTTTACCTCCCTGAGCCAATGGTAGTCTGCCATGTGGCCTTCAGATGGGGCGTGGCTCCTTGCTTGGTCCGCTGGGGTCCAACTAGTTTGAGCTAATGGACCCTGCCTTCTATGTTGGACCGGTCAATTCTATTTGTGACCCGATCTAGCCTTCCCCCATTCTCTCGCGTTGCGTACACAGCGGGACTCTCTATTTCCGTGATGCAGCCGCCTCAACTGGACTCCAGCGAGGATTCAACAGACCTTGTATCCTATCTATCCTCTTCTAATGCCATCGTCAGATTCTTCAGTGATATACCTATCTCCGTGGCTCCTCGACTTCGGCTGTGGATTTCCTCCTCCATAAAGAAGTTGCCGCCTAGCTTTGGTTGTGGTGGAGCAAAGAGGCGTTTTGCCTATGCTCCTCCTCAGACTGGTTTGAACCTTCTAAAGGATTCACATGACCTCTGTATACTCCTTGAGCCCCTCCAATCTTGACGAGAAGCTCTCTCCACATGCCTCTGAGCTTTGTCTTCAATTATGGCAAGGTGCCCTTCGGCAACCATCAAAACAAGCACGATAGTCCTTACAGACAGCTGGGTTGGACTCCACTTATCTCAAACTAGCTTTTCTGCTTCTCCTCTTCTCCTGTTTTCTCTTTTATCTATGCTATTCTCCACCCCGCTCTACTTGCTCTGCTTGTCATCTAAAAAGGAGGAGAGAGGGAACTAGGGGACATGCTTCTCCCTGGTCTTGCTACTCTGAGAGGCTTAAGGAGGGTCAATGATGAATGCTTATTCACCTTAGTTCAATCATCTCGTTTAGCCCTGTTTCAGTTGCATCCGTGCTTTTATTGACCTTATCTTCTTATACACAACTCATATTGGCTTAATTGATTTTACTCCTATTTTTATTGATTCTTTGCACCCTTGTGCAAGTCATTTTGAGCTTTGGGCCTCATCTCCTAGGCCCATATCCATTTCAACCCTTGGATTAGGATCGGTCAACGGACCCCTGCTCTCCCTCACCCTTGCTGCTATGCCTTAACCCTACATCACGACCTCCCTTCTCACCCGCGGTCTAAGCAACCACATGATCGCGATTCCATACTCTCGCCAGCGCCGCGCCTGAGGTCAAAGAAGCAATGAAGCCGCGACCGGGCTCTCACACCAACTAACACCGTGACCTGTTGCTTCCTTGCCACGACCACGACAAAATGAAACTGCGACATGGGTCCTTGCCAACATCTCGCTCGTGATCTTTGCCGCGACCTACCTCTAGATCGCGACCACTCCTCAGCTCACGACCGTGCAAATAGCTGTGACCGCGACATCCAAAACTTAACCGCGACCGCAGTGTCCAAAAAGCCACGACCGTGCAAAATGCCGCGATTGTGACATCATTAGAAAAGTCGCGACCTGCAGCTAAGGAACGACCGAACCAACACGCCGTGACCGCGACATCGTTACTAAGGTCGCGAACCTAAGTCGGTGCCCAACCTGCCTATAAATAGAATGTGACTCCAACCCGTCAAATCATCATCTCCAGACGTCGTTAGGGTGGAGGTCTGTCCTGGGCCTAAGGAGACGATCTTCATAGCCAAGAACCTGCCCCCGTGGTGGTTTTGCGGCCTGTTCACCCAGATCTGGAGTGAAGACTCGGATATGCAAGCCACCTCGTTCAGATATGGATCTAGATTTAGATCTTGATCTAGATCTACTGCGTCTACACCACTTCCACACCACCACCTCATCCACGAGCGATCCTCCTGCTGGGAGCGAGGATTATGAGAAGAAGAAGAAGGTGGAGAGATGAGATATGCCCCATCTGTCGTGGTGTTCTTCTCTCTTCTTCTAGATCTACTCTGACGTTGTGTAGAAGACCATTTCTCCACAGAGTTGTGATCAAATTCTTCACCATGCTCATGGTGGAAACTTCTCTCTCTCTCTCTTGTTATTCTTGCTTCTCTCACCATGAGCGAGTATTTTACTTTCACTGGGGTGAGGGGACTAGCCCCACTACCCATGCTTTCATATCTTTTTGTTAAACATTCCATGGCATGTATATAATCTTTAATTTCGTTATTAATCACCGATGTGTGCTTGTGGATTGATCACCTGCTTGCATTTATCTTGTTTGTTTCCTATGTCACGAGAACTTCAATGCGTAGGTTTGGAATGTAGATTAACGCGGTTGACTCCCAAACTAGAAATAGAATGGGATTCCTTGAGGTCGTAAGTGTATGATCTGTGTGGTGACGAGCCATCTAGCCCATGGTGACGGTTCTGTGTGGCTGATACCTGTATAGGGGGCCCACAACTTCATTTGGATTTATGTATCTTCGGAGCCGTAAGTATGTGATCTGGATGGTGATGAGACATCTGATACCTAAGGTGACGCTTACGCAAACCTGACGCCCGTATGGGGGGGGGTTGCAGCAGCTCTATCTGAATGGTTATATCTTACCTGGATGTTTGTTGTTTGGATGTGATTGCATGTGTAGTGGTGGTGAAACCCAGGACCATCCCAGTGATTTCCATCATTAATCTTTAATCAACCTTTAATCCTGCTCTTTTACTTTTCTTGCATTTAGTTTAATTAAACTCAATTCAATCAACCTTGTTCTAAATATTAGTCTCGATTCAACTAGATTCGACTAGAGAAAGATTCTTAAAAATGTTGTCTCTTGGGATTTGATCCTCAACTATACTGCGATAAGACCGGTCCGCTTGCAGGTGGTATTATTGCATGTTTGTTTTGGTTAAAAACTTAGGGATTTCAACCCTAAGTGAGTTTGTTAGTGCGATAATATAAGCCACGTCAAATTCTGGCGCCGTTGCTGGGGACAACGGAATCATCTAGTTAAATCTAGTTCTTTTAAGACTAATTTAGGTTTTTCTTTTACTTTTGATACTATCGATCATATAAACTCGAATTCGGTTCTACTCCATCCATCTCACTAGCAAAAGATCTTTTCATCCTAGGTACCCACAAAGTATAGTGTATGCGCCACTCGGATAGTCCCAGACTCTATGTTAGCTTTGACCCTGAGATAGATAGAACCTTTCACTGTCAGTACAAAGAGAACCAGGAAAGAATGGCTCAAGAGGAGGAAATCGCTCTAAGGGTAGCTCAAGCCCTTAATGAACAAAGAGATAGGCCTATGCAAGAAGCCCGACCCGCAGTTCAAGAAGAAATCCAAGAAGCTCAACAAGCTGAGCTACAAAAGGACCTCAGAGAATTCTCGATCCCTGAAGCTGCGGACGTTCATCACCCAATGCAACCTCCACCCATCAATACTCCCAACTTTGAGATACGGGCACATTGGATCACGTTGCTTCAAAATAGCCCTTTCTATGGTAAGCAAGGAGAAGATAGTCAAGAACATCTTCTGAGGTTTATAGACCTATGTACCATGATAAAGCAAAATGGTGTCACAGATGATGCCATCAGATTCTGTCTCTTCAAATACGCTCTTGTCGATAGAGCCATGAGTTGGTATAACTCCTTGCAATCTGAACCCATCACCACTTGGGAACAGCTTCAAAATGTTTTTCTAGAAAAGTTGTATCCCCCTTCTCTCACCTATGAAATCAGGGGCCGAATAACGCAATTCACCCAGTATAACGACCCTGCCTCCCGGTAACCCCCAATCAAGGGAGACCCGAAGGTTGGAATCGTTAATCAATTACAGGATCAAAGGTTCATCAAATAATCAATGATAATTATGAAATTCTACTACGAAACTGAATATTGGCAGGAAAATTTAAAACTTTATTTACCTTTTGAAACATTGGGAAGACTATCTATCCCTTACTGGAATTACTCTATCTAATCCTCCTTGCACTTTACTTCTTATGTTTCAAGGTGACAATTTACTGTTTGTTCCTTTCGGGTTTGTGCCTAAAACGCCGACAAACAAATACGCGATCAGCATAAAGTTGGTATGTGGGGGATTAAAAAATTTGTGCAACTACATTAACAATATAGACAATCAATTATTATTTAACATTCAAATTACATTTTAAGCAGTACTACTCAACCCCTTCCTATCCCCTTTCTCTGTGCTGTCCCTGCAATGGACATGGAAACTACCTCTCTCATATGGTAGATTTTCATTATACCCTGCATGATCCTACCAAACCGGTAGACCAATATCTAGGGTTGAGTCGCATGGCACTACCCAGAGGTAGTCCAATCTCTAACTCAATATGACCTGATGGACCTACCCCATTGGTAGCCATTTACTAAGTCATTTAGTGACCTGATGGGCCTACCCATTGGTAGCCTTTTACTAGGTCAACCAATTAAGCTATAGAGGGGACTGGGATCTGAGCTAGTAGGCATAATTCTTAGGTGATAGTCATATTCACACTAAAATTTGCATGAATTGAAACATCCAACAGTTTAATTCAAGGCACGATAGAAACTGCGACAAAATCACAGAAAACTAATTCGGATAGTCATAAGCGTAACCACATACATGTTATGTAGGCTTGAATGTAGAAAACTCAATCAACCAGGAATCAAGCAAATTCACACACACAATTATTCCTGAAAAGGCATTCAATTTCTATATTATCAATCATGTCATCATGACTCATTAATTCTAATTGTTCCCTAGTTTATTTGCCCTTTTTAGGGTTTTAACCATAATTAGGGTTTTATTTCCTTTTTATTACTTTTACCTTACTTTTATCAAATATTCATCAAACCCTAATTATCTTGTCCTATTTTCAATTAAGGTCCTAAATATCAGGTTGGTCCATATAAACCCTAATTTTCAGATTGCAATATCTTTTCCTTTTTCTCTAATTTAGGGTTTCTAAATATTTTAATCAACATATTGAATTAAAAACCCTAAACATGTAATTATATCATCAAAACAAGTTAAAAACCATCTTAATCATTAATCAGGTTAAAAATATTCGAATTAACCTAATTGCAAAACTAAATATATCCTTGATAATCAATTAGGGTTTTCTTTTTACAAATTAACTCTTTTTCCATCAAAATATGCACTTTTGCAAAAATATACAGATTCAAATATCCAAACCATTTTTGTCTTGTTCCCCATATTTTTCTGATCATTTTTCATATATTGACTTTTTGCATCCGAGTTTCCTAGCTCAAGATATGATTTTTATAAGAACAACTCTTTTAATACATTATTTGTTATTTTTCTAGGAAAAGCTAGAGTTGCCCGATCAATGGACCTTGGATCCACTGAGGATCCAACGGCCTTGAGGGAGCGCGCCCTTTCTTTTGCAAAACCAACGATCAAAGGACGAAAACATCCTTACCTGTAAGCAGTGTGCAGAGGGGCAGATTGGTAAAAGGCCACCTAGCCTTCTTCTTCAACCTTGCGTCGAGGTACAGCGATGGCATGGTCACTCAAGTGTTGACTCCAAGCTCCCGTCCGTCTTTGCTCGTGCTAAAAGGCCAGGAAGCTCCTCCGCCTCCCGTCGAACACGACGGCGACACCAATTGCTCGCCGAGGACATTCCAAGGTTGTCCGCCACCCGCCGGACTCCGACGACGATCCTGGAGCAGTTGGGAGTGTCGGTCAACACGAAACGATCAATCAAACGCACGTTCACAATCCTTGCGCCGTTCCGCAGCATTTGGGGTAGACAAAAGAGGTGCCGGTCCCTCGTATCATCCTCCCCTATTTATAGGGTCGAGGCAGGGACCTGCCCAGTTGGGCGTTTTCCCGTTTCGCGACGAAAACCCAACAAAATAGGGATGATTCCCTTCGTCTCTCTACCCCGAACATAAAGGAAACAAAAACGGACTTTCATCTTCCCTGGATCGCGAGGAAAATTGTTGGGAAAGTATCCCTCTTTCCAGAGGAGTTCTAGTCCGCCTGGGACATGGACGATGAGCGTCCACCGTTGGATTAGGATTCAACGGGCCTCATCACCCGCATTCAAAGGCAAATTCATCTATTTATCATTTAATTCAAGAAAATTCCCAAATCAAGGATAACTTGCAAAATTAATATCTCCCAAACCATAATTCCGATTTATCTCAAATTTTAAGGGAAAGTTTCTTTTAATATTTTCTAGCTTTGTACGAAATTTGGGAAACAAAAAGCAAAGGATGAGAAGGCTTCCTTCTCTCCCAAGTTTTCTCATCAATTAATTCAAATTAATTTATATTCCTTTTTCCTTTGTGATTATCTTGTTGTTTTGGGTCCCTTGGACCTCAAGGAAACATAAAGGCACGAATTCCCATATTTGGGAATATTTGTTTGCTTTATCTTCTTTTAACTATCGATTTCTCATATTTCTCTTTTATTAACCAATTTCTTTTTCTTTTTAATTCCCTTTTCTTTTCAATTGGGCTTAATGAATAACAAATCCCACTATCATCCAATTAAAGCCATTTCACACGAAATCTATCACCATTAAAAGAAAAGGATATCTTTTATTCATTAAAAGGGAAAATACATATTACATTATATTTTCAAGAAAATGGGGTTGTAACATCCTCCCCTCCTTATAGGAATTTTTCCCTCAAAATTCAAACAATCAAACAAACAATTCAGGGTATGTTTTCTCCATGTCTGTCTTCAGCTCCCATGTGGCCTCATCCTCTCCATGGTGCTTCCAAAGAACCTTTACCATCTCTATGTTCTTGCATCTGAGCTCTTTCACCTTAGTATCTAGAATCCGCAAAGGTGACTCAGGATAAGTCAGCTTCCCTTGAAGCACAATAGGTTCAATGCTCAACACATGGCTCGGATCTTGCACATATCGCTTCAGGTTAGACACATGAAACACATCATGCATCATGCTATACTGAGGGGGTAACGCCAAATGGTATGCAACTTCACCAATCCATTCTAACACCTCAAACGGACCCACGTATCGGGGACTCAACTTCCCTCTGTTCTTAGCTATAGCTCGGAGCGGTCGGATTTTCAAAAACACATGATCTCCCACAGTGAAATGCACATCAGTCCGCTTTGCATCAGCATATGACTTTTGTCGATCCTGGGCTCTCTTTAGCCTTTGCTTGATCAAAGCCACTTTATCAGCATACACTTGGAGCTCATCTGACCTCAACAGGGTCCTCTCACCCACATCATCCCAGTGAAGTGGTGACCGACATGGTCTCCCGTACAAAGCTTCATACGGAGGCATCCCGATACTGGCTTGGTAGCTGTTGTTGTAGGCGAACTCTGTCAACGGTAAGTATTGCTCCCATGAGCCACCCCAATCAAGCATACAAGCTCTCAGCATATCTTCTAATGTCTGGATCGTCCTTTCTGACTGACCATCTGTTTGGGGGTGATAAGAGGTACTGAACTTTAACCTTGTACCCAGTTCCTCTTGAACTTTATTCCACAACTTGGAAGTGAACTTTGGGTCTCTATCTGAGATGATCGATCCTGGCACACCATGCAAACGTACTATCTCTCTGATATACAACTCAGCTAGGTCTGTCACCTTAGCAGCGGTCTTCAGGGCAAGGAAGTGTGCTGACTTGGTAAGACGATCTACCACGACCCATATCGCATCATGACCTCTCTTGGTCCGGGGTAGACCCACCACAAAATCCATGGTGATCTGCTCCCATTTCCACTCTGGAATCTCCATTGACTGTAAAAGTCCGCCGGGTCACTGGTGTTCAGCCTTCACCATCTGGCATGTAAGACAACTGGCCACCCATGACGCAATGTCTTTCTTCATTCCTGACCACCACAAAAACTGTTGTAGGTCCTTGTACATCTTAGTAGTTCCTGCGTGCACTGTGTACTTGGACCCATGAGCCTCTTGCAAGATGCGTTCCTTTATTGATGAATCCGCTGGAACCCATATGCGATTCTCAAACCTGATTCCTCCATCTACTCCCACAGATAGACGAGTCTGTGGTTTCATCATTAAACCTTTCATCTTGTCTAGCTCTCCACTGGTCAACTGTGCAGTTATGATCTCACTCAACAACTCAGATTGAATCTGGATATTAGCCAACCGAACTCGGTCCTCTAGTAGCTGTGGAGTCCATTCCACAAGTTCCTCCAAACTCTTCCACTAACTGGACAGAACAACTGCACACTTAAGTTGTTTTCGACTCAACGCATCAGCCACTACATTCGCCTTACCAGGATGGTAGGCGATGGAGAAGTCGTAATCCTTCATGTACTCCATCCATCGATGCTGTCGTAGTTTCAGGTCTCTCTGTGTCAGCAGGTACTTCAAGCTCTTATGGTCGGTGAAGATCTCGAAGGTAGCACCGTACAGGTAGTGCCGCCATATTTTCAAGGCATGGATTATAGCAGCTAACTCCAGGTCATGTGTCGGGTAGTTCACCTCATTTGGCTTGAGCTGTCGGGACGCATATGCAACCACATGCCGATCTTGTTCCAACACACAACCAAGTCCCATCTTGGAAGCATCAGTGAATATCATGAAACCCTCATTGCCAGAAGCCAAAGTCAACACAAGAGCGGTGGTCATCTTCTCCTTTAATTCTTGAAATCGAGCTTCACATACCTCAGACCACACAAACTTCACATCCTTTCGAGTCAACATGGTTAGTGGTAGAGCAGTCTTGGAGAAATCCTTGATGAAGTGATGGTAGTATCCGACCAACCCCAAGAAGCTACGAATCTTGGAGGGGTTCTTCAGTGCCGGCCAGTCTGGAACTGCCAATACCTTGGAAAGATCTACGGCGATTGTTCCTCCTGAGATGATGTGTCCAAGAAACATGACTTGGTCCAACCAAAACTCACATTTCGATAACTTTCCGAAAAACTTATGCTTTCTCAGGATATCAAGGACTCTACCCAGGTGGTCACGGTGTTGGGCTAGGTCATATGAGTACACCAAAATGTCATCTATGAACACTATCACAAAAGAGTCCAGGAAAGGTTGGAACACACTGTTCATGAGGTTCATAAAGACACTCGGTGCATTGGATAATCCAAACGGCATGACCACAAACTCATAGTGGCCATAACGGGTTCTGAAAGCCGTTTTGGGTATATCCTCACTCCTCACTCTCACCTGGTGATATCCGGATCTCGAATCGATTTTGGAAAAGACTTGAGCTGATTTGAGTTGGTCAAACAGGTCATCTATTCTGGGTAAAGGATACTTATTCTTAATGGTTGCCTGATTGATCATTCGATAATCAATACACATCCGAAGCGACCCATCCTTCTTTTTCACAAAGAGGACTGGTGCTCCCCATGGTGAGGTACTGGGTCGGATGAACCCCTTATCCAACAACTCTTGCAACTGGGTTTTCAACTCAAGCAGCTCAGTAGGGGCCATTCTATAGGGCGCCTTAGATATAGGGTTAGTCCCAGGAGCTAACTCAATCGATAAGTCTACCTCCCTCTCAGGGGGAATCCCTGGTAGATCATCTGGAAACACATCTACGTACTCCCGAACCACCTCTATGTCCTCTAAGGATTACCCCTTGACCTCGGGTACGGTAACTATGGCTAGGTAGGCTCGACAACCCTTGGATAGCATCCGCTCAGCTCTCATGGCAGACACATAAAGGCTGGTTGTTGCATCCTTCCTTCCTCAAATGGTGAAGTGTGGATAGCCGGTTTTCCTAATGAGAATCTTCTTCTCTCTACAGTCAATCTGGGCTCGGTAGGTGGAAACCAATCCATGCCGATGATCACATCAAAATCACTCATATCGAGGAGGATGAAGTCAGTGGGAAGCTCATGGTTCAGGTACTTTACTGGCAAGATAATGGTTTTCAAAAGAGAGGTATAAATACGACCACTCGGGGTTGTGACATCCAAAACATAACCCAAATCCTTGATATCCAAACCAAGCATAGTTGCCAGATTTCTCAAAATAAAAGTATTAGTAGAACCAGAATCAAAAAGTGCTTTTACATTTTGTCCCATGACTTCCAGCAAGCCTACAAAGTTATTCCATATCAGAAAGCTACTACATGGTCTACTAAACTAAAAGGAAAAACTCTATGGGTTATTACCCTCAATCAACTTATTAGCATTCGCCTGAGCCTCTTCGTTGTCGATGGCGAATACTCTAGCTTACCTCCTCTCTCGAGCTGGAGGTGCTCCGGCTGGTGCTCCTGCTGGGGGTGCCACAACTACTGGTTGTGCTGCCACATGATATGACCCCAAGGGTCCTCTAGGGTCGGGCTGAGGGTAGTTGGTGATGAGGTGTCCTTCTTGCTGACACCGGTAGTAGACTCTCTTCTTGAAGCGGCACTCACCGGTATGCCATCTTCCGCAGGTGCGGCATCGAGGATGGTTGTTCTCTTGATGGGGGTTCCCTTTCCCTCCATGTCTTCCTTTGGCCTGGTGATGTCCGTGACCTTTCTTGTGGTTGTTCTTCTGCCCTTGGGTTCCTTCAGTGAAACCCAAAATCCCTTGGGTGGATTCTGAACTGGCATCACCGTCCTCTCCATGTCCAAGGCAGTGTTGTAAGCTTCAGCAAAGGTCTTTGGCTTGCTATCCATCACATGCGGCTTGATGGCAGGGTTCAGGCGCTCTATGAAGTGATCCACCCTTCTTTCTTCATCCATTTTGTATCTGAAACGTTCCAAGATGCGGAACCTGCGGCCAAAGTCCGCAACTGATGAACTTCCTTGAGTCATGTTGGTGAACTCTCTTTCTTTCTCCTTCTTTGCTGAGATGGGGATGAATCTGGCGGTGAAGATGGTTTTGAAGTCAGTCCACGCCATCGGTTCCTCGCTTAGGTCCCTTCAGTGATGTGGTTCTCCCACCATATCTTGGCTGCACCTTCCAAAAGGTGAGTAGAAAACAGAACCTTCTTATTCGGCTGCACCTCAAGCATCCGGAACCCGTTCTCGACTGCAAGCAGCCAAGCTTCAGCCTTGTCGACCACTTCTGTCTTATCTTCTCCCCAGAACTTTTCAATGTTCAGCTTGACGAAGTCCAGAATGGTGGCTCCCAATCGAGGATGAACTGGAAGTGGCTCACCATTCTCATCTCGAGCTATGTCTCTAAGGGCCAGGGCACGGATAGCTTCGGTCAATTGCTTTTGTTATTCCATCCAAACTGCATTTGTTGTATGAACTACCATGGCTGGTTCTGGACCACCAGGCTGGTCCTCCTCCATTTGGGCTTCCTTTTCATGTATCTGGTACTCCTCATATTCTGGTCCTTCCCCTGGTTCTCGGTTGCTGTCGGGCATTGGTTCAGGGTTGGGTGCCTCAACTTCCTCTGGTCTCTTTCTCTTCTTTGAGGTCTCTCCATGGTTCCGCTTCCTCTTCTCGGAGGATCCATTCTCCTTGCAGGGTGGTCCACCATCGCTGGCGGAAAAAGGGATGGCCACAACTTTGGTATGAGCCATCTGTACACAAACAAACTTTTAGTTTACTTTTAAACTAATTACATTTGTGAAAATGACATCTTACTTACGTATCTTTTATTAGTTTGGTGGAGGATCCCTTAGACCTTATCAACCTTAACCCATACCACATGAGGGCAAGAAAGAGAGAGAAAAACCTAATCCTTAAAATCCTTAAGAGAATTTGAGTTGAGAAGGGACGAATAAGATGAGAGAGTCCTAAAGGTATCTTACTTCGAGTCTTAACCTAAGACATCTGTCATGCAGTCACACGATCCGGGAGTCCTCGTATTTCGACTAGCGGTGCGGAGGAAAATTTTGCCAGCCCCCGGCTGTGATCCTTTTCTAGACACCTCAGTCTTTTGGAAAATCCTCTAATAACTCCCTCGGTTCTATGGAATTTGTAAAATTTAATAATTATTAATGATTAGATGAAGAACATATGCTCTGATACCAATTGTAACAACCCCGCCTCCCGGTAACCCCCGATCAAGGGAGACCCGAAGGTCAGAATCGTTAATTAATTACAAGATCAAAGGTTCAGCAAATAATCAATGATAATTACGAAATTCTACTACTAAACTAAATATTGGCGGGAAAATTTAAAACTTTATTTACCTTTTGAAACTTTGGGAAGACTATCTATCCCTTACTGGAATTACTCTATCTAATCCTCCTTGCACTTTACTTCTTATTTTGCAAGGTGACAACTTATTGTATGTTCCTTTAGGGTTTGTACCTAAAACGCCGACAAACAAATACGTGATCAGCATAAAGCTGGTATGTGGGGGATTACAAAATTTGTGCAACTACATTAACAATGTAGACAATCAATTATTATTTAACATTCAAATTACATTTTAAGTAGTACTACTCAATCCCTTCCTATCCCCTTTCTCTGTGTTGTCCCTACAGTGGACATGGAAACTACCTCTCTCATATGGTAGATTTTCATTATACCCCGCATGATCCTACCAAACTGGTAGACCAATATCTAGAGTTGAGTCGCATGGCACTACCCGGAGGTAGTCCAATCTCTGACTCAATATGACTTGATGGACCTACCCCATTGGTAGCCATTTACTAAGTCATTTAGTGACCTGATGGGCCTACCCATTGGTAGCCTTTTACTAGGTCAACCCATTAAGCTACAGAGGGGACTGGGATCTGAGCTAGTAGGCATAATTCTTAGGTGATAGTCATATTCACACTAAAATTTGCATGAATTGAAACATCCAACAGTTTAATTCAAGTCACGACAGAAACTGTGACAAAATCACGGAAAACTAATTTGGATAGTCATAAGCGTAACCACATACCTGATATGTAGGCTTGAATGTAGAAAACTCAATCAACCAGGAATCAAACAAATTCACACACACAATTATTCCTGAAAAGGCATTCAATTTCTATATTATCAATCATGTCATCATGACTCATTAATTCTAATCGTTCCCTAGGTTATTTGCCCTTTTTAGGGTTTTAACCATAATTAGGGTTTTATTTCCTTTTTATTACTTTTACCTTACTTTTATCAAATATTCATCAAACCGTAATTATCTTTTCCTATTTTCCATTAAGGTCCTAAAGATCAGGTTGGTCCATATAAACCCTAATTTTCAGATTGCAATATCTTTTCCTTTTTCTCTAATTTAGGGTTTCTAAATATTTTAATCAATATATTGAATTAAAAACCCTAAACATGTAATTATATCATCAAAACAAGTTAAAAACCATATTAATCATTAATCAGGTTAAACATATTCGAATTAACCTAATTGCAAAACTAAATATATCCTTGATAATCAATTAGGGTTTTCTTTTTAAAAATTAACTCTTTTTCCATCAAAATATGCACTTTTGCAAAAATATACAGATTCAGATATCCAAATCATTTTTAACGTGTTCCTTATATTTTTCTGATCATTTTTCATATATTGACTTTTTGCATCTGAGTTTCCTAGCTCAAGATATGATTTTTATAAGAACAACTCTTTTAATACATTATTTGTTATTTTTCTAGAAAAAGCTAGAGCCGCCCGATCAATGGACCTTGGATCCACTGAGGATCCAATGGCCTTGAGGGAGCGCGCCCTTTCTTTTGCAAAACCAGCGATCAAAGGATGAAAACAGAGCTCCCGTCTGTCTTTGCTCGTGCTGAAAGGCCAGGAAGCTCCGCCGCCTCCCATCGAACACGACGGTGACACCAATTGCTCGCCGAGGACGCTCCAAGGTTGTCTGCCACCCGCCGGACTCCGGCGACGATCCTGGAGCAGCTGGGAGTGCCAGTCAACACGAAACGATCAATCAAATCCACATTCACGATCCTTGCGCCGTTCCGCAGCGTTTGGGGTTGAAAAAACAGGTGTCGGTGCCTCGGATCATCCTCCCCTATTTATAGGGTCGAGTCAGGGACCTGCCCTGTTGGGGGTTTTCCCGTTTCGCGACGAAAACCCAACAAAATAGGGATGATTCCCTTCGTCTCTCTACCCCGAACATAAAGGAAACAAAAATGGACTTTCATCTTCCCTAGATCACGAGGAAAATGGTTGGGAAAGTCTCCCTCTTTCCAGCGAAGTTCCAGTCTTCCTCGCACTTGTACGATGAGCATCCACCGTTGGATTAGGATCTAACAGGCCTTATCACCCGCATTCAAAGGCAAATTCATCTATTTATCATTTAATTCAAGAAAATTCCAAAATCAAGGATAACTTGCAAAATTAATATCTCCCAAACCATAATTCTGATTTATCTCAAATTTTAAGGGAAAGTTTCTTTTAATATTTTCTAGCTTTGTACGAAATTTGGGAAACAAAAAGCAAAGGATGAGAAGGCTTCCTTCTCTCCCAAGTTTTCTCATCAATTAATTCAAATTAATTTATATTCCTTTTTCCTTTGTGATTATCTTGTTGTTTTGGGTCCCTTGGACCTCAAGGAAACATAAAGGCACGAATTCTCATATTTGGGAATATTGGTTTGCTTTATCTTCTTTTAACTATCGATTTCTCATATTTCTCTTTTATTAACCAATTTCTTTTTCTTTTTAATTCCCTTTTCTTTTCAATTGGGCTTAATGACTAACAAAGCCCACTATCATCCAATTAAAGCCATTTCACACGAAATCTATCACCATTCAAAGAAAAGGATATCTTTTATTCATTAAAAGGGAAAATACATATTACATTATATTTTCAAGAAAATGGGGTTGTACCACCCAGGTCCCTGGAGAATCCCTAGCTGAAGCCTGGGAAAGATACAAAGAGCTTGTACGCAAGTGTCCACATCGACATTCCAAAGAATCAACTCATTGAAATTTTTTATAGAGGTGTGGACGATGATATCAAGAGGTTTTTGGATTCCTCGTGTGGAGGAAACTTCATGCGTCAGAGTTATGATAGCGCATGGAGGGTTGTCACCCTTAGAGCTGAAAACCAAGCCAACTGGGGTAGACCTATTGGCAAAGGAGTGTTGAAGGTAGCTATGGCTGAAGCAACACCCGAGTAAACTACCAGAATAGAAACTACAACAATTATCAGAACAATTCTCAGTTTCAGAACCCTAACCAAGTCCCCTATCAACACCAACAACAAGGGAAACAAGCCGATCCCATCCCTCGTGATGACAAATTGTCAGCTATTGAGAAGATGATGTAGTTGGAGCAGAATGATAGCTAACCAGCAAGCCCATCAGAAGGCTATTGAATCTCAACTAGCTCAACTTGTCTCTAGCATGAAGCCACCTACTGGAGCCTTTGCTGGCCAACCAGAGAACAATCCTAAACATCCTGAGCAATTGAAGGTTGTCACCACCAGGTCAGGAAAAGACTATTCTGACCCCCCTGCTAAGATACCAATAGCGGAAACAAACGATGATGACCTTGCCAATGTCCAAGACTCTACAATACCTGAGTCTCAAACGAAGGAACAACCAACCGTTGATAAGACAGACACAACAAGATTGGAGGAACCATTGGCTGCGGATGCAGAAGACACACCTGAGCCGAATGTGCCTGTATACAAGCCCCGTCTTCCCTTCCCAGCTCAGTTGAAGTAGACAAAGCTCGATACTCGATTCAACAAGTTTAAAGAAGCTATGAAGAAGCTTCATGTAGATATTCCTTTTCTAGATGCGCTAGCCGAGATACCAACCTAGACTAAGTACTTAAAGTCTCTCCTCACAAGGAAGTAAATAACTGAAGAATACGAGATAGCTAAGCTAGCATCAACCACTTCCGATATCATCCAGAGCAAGATGCCCAAGAAGTAGAAAGATCCGGGATCCTTTGGGATTTCATGCCATATCGATGACTCTTCATGTAAGAAGGGATTGTCCGATCTCGGTGCTAGTATCTCTATCATGCCACTTAGCCTTTGTAAGAGGTTAGGGTTTGCATAACTTCTCCCAACTGGAATGACCATACAACTTGTAGATAACTCTATGACTCTTCCTTTGGGAATCAATGAAGATGTCCCTGTCAAGGTTGGAAAAGACTCTTATGTCCCATGTGACTTTGTCATCATGGACATAAAGGAAGACGCCAGATACCCTCTTATCTTTGGTCGTCCGTTCCTTGCCACTGCAAGAGCCTTGATTGACGTTGAAGCAGGGACCTTGCTGCTCAGACTAGGGAAAGAAACCCTTGAGTTCAAAGTTTTTGAAAGCATGCGAAGACCGAGCATGCAGGAAGAAGTCTATTTGATCGATTGCATTGAGAAAATCTCTCTCCTCACACAAGAGGAATATGAACAAGACGATCCTTTAGAAGTATCTCTAACAAACCCATGTGCTGAAAATTTCATCAATGAACAAGTTAAGGATTGTGTCCTTCACCTCGACTCTGTAGAGGAAGATCCTGAAGCTAAGTTTGAGGAACTCAAAGCTGTGAATGTAACTGAAGAGCCATGTGAGAAGGTAGAAGCCCCTAAAATGAAGCCCCTTCCCGAGGGACTTAAGTACGTGTTTCTGGATGATGTCAAGGTTTGTCCAGTTATTATAAATGTTGATCTAACGTCTGAACAAGAAGATAAACTCCTGAAAGAATTAAAGGAAAGAAAGAAAGCTATCGGATACAAGATGAGTGATCTCACTGGGGTCAATCTAGCGCTTTGCATGCACAAAATCCCTATGGTGGAAGACAACAAGCCGATTGTTGAGCATCAAGGGAAGTTGAATCCTAATATGAAGGAAGTAGTCCACCGCAAAGTTATCAAGTTGCTCACTACCGGAATCATCTATCTGATATCTGACTCACCGTAGGTGAGTTCTGTGCATGTCGTTCCAAAGAAAGGTGGCACTATTGTGATACAGAATGAAAATAACGAACTCATCCCCACTCGAACAGTCACCGGGTGGAGGATGTGCATTGACTACAGGAAGTTAAATAGGGCAACACGTAAAGCTCATTTCTCGATGCCTTTTCTAGATCAAGTCTTAGAGCGATTGGCTCACCAGGAATATTTTTGCTATCTCGATGGTTACTCTGGGTTCTACCAAATTCCTATACATCCATATGACCAAGAAAAAACTACTTTTACTTGCCCCTTCAGAACCTATGCCTTCAGAAGGATGCCATTCAGACTCTATAATGTGTCTGCAACCTTCCAACGCTGCATGGCAGCCATATTCGCTGGATGAACCAAAACCATTATGGAAGTTTTTATGGATGATTTCTTTGTATATGGGGATTCATACGACTCATGCCTGAAGCACCTCTCCCTAGTCCTCAAACGATGTGAAGAAGCACATCTTGTGCTAAATTGGGAGAAATGTCACTTTATGGTAAAAGAAGGCGTTGTCCTTGGACAGAGGGTCAGAAACTAAGGAATTGAAGTGAACAAGGCCAAGATCAAAGTGATCTCCAAACTATCTATCCCTACTGATGTAAGAGAAGTCTGCGCATTCCTTGGTCATACGGGCTTATACAGAAGATTTATCAAGGACTTCCCCAAGATAACCAATCCCATGACAAACTTATTAATGAAGAACGTTGATTTCCATTTTGATGAAGAGTGTATCAAGAGTTTCAAAAACCTAAAGCATGCCCTTACAACAACACCCATCATCTGAGCTCCATATTGGGATCACCCATTCAAAATTATGTGTGATGCCAGTGATTACGCTGTGGGTGCCATTCTGGGCCAATGTATAGAGAAGAAACATCATGTCATCTATTATGAATCGAAGACCCTTGACGAAGCTCAGAGGAACTATGCAACTACTGAGCAGAAACTCCTAGTAGTTGTATATGCCTTTGATAAGTTTAGATCCTACCTCATTGGTTCAAAGATGATTGTCTACACTGATCACGTTGTTATTCGTTATCTTCTAAAAAAGAAAGATGCAAAACCAAGGCTAATAAGATGGATTCTCCTATTGCAAGAATTTGATCTTGAGATTAGAGATAAAAGAGGCAAAAAAAATGTTGTAGCAGACCACTTAAGTCGTATCTACACTCTGGAAACTGAGAAGATACCAATTAATGACTCTCTTCCATATGACCAGCTTATGAAAGTCTCAGAAGCTACTCCTTGGTACTCAGACTATGTGAACTACCTTGCCGCTAGTGTCATCCACCCTGAGTGTATTGGCAATGCTCTAAAGAAATGCATGCATGATGTGAGGCAATATCACTGGGATGAACCATACCTCTTCAAGCTCTGTGTTGATGGTCTCTACAGACATTGTATCGCTGAGGAAAAAGCCCAACTTATTTTAGAACAATGCCACTCAGGCCCAGTCGGAGGCCATATGAGTTCAAAGAAAACTTATTTGAAAGTTTTGCAATGTGGTTTCTTTTGGCCAACCATATCCAAAGATGCTTATAACTTTGTGTTGTCACGTGACAAGTGTTAGAGAACGTGAAACATTACAAAAAGAGATGAGATGCCACTTAAGCTATGGCAAGAAGTCGAGATTTTTGACGTTTGGGGAGTGGACTACATGGGTCCATTCCCATCCTCACATGGATTTTCCTACATCCTAGTTGCTTTGGATTATGTCTCTAAATGGGTAAAGGCCATAAAAACTGTAACTAGCGATTCAAACCCGTCATGAAAATGTTCAAAGATATTATCTTTCCCCATTTTGGAATCCCACGAACCATGATATCCGATGGAGGTTCTCATTTTCTGGAAAGAAGTTTTGAAACATTGTTAAGAAAATATGGTGTAACGCACAAGGTTGCTTCCCCCTACCACCCACAAACAAGTGGGCATGTAGAGGTTTCGAACCGTCAACTCAAAGCTATCCTGGAAAAGATAGTAGGACGCAACTGAAAGGATTGGTCAGTGAAAATCAATGATGCTTTATGGGCCTACCGAACCGCATTCAAAACTCCTCTTGGAACAACACCCTTCAGACTCATCTATGGAAAATCATGTCACCTGCCCGTGGAACTAGAACATAAAGCATGGTGGGCAATCAAACAGCTAAATTTTGACATGAAGAAAGTAGGCGATGCCAGGATTCTACAACTTCAAGAGATAGAAGAACTCCAGATGACAGCCTATGAGAATGCATGAATCTACAAGGAATGCACGAAACTTTGGCATGATGGTCATATGTAGAGGAAGGACATTCAAGTGGGAGACAAAGTTCTGCTGTTCAACTCGGGACTGAAGTTATTCCTAGGAAAACTTCGTTCTCGATGGCTTGGGCCATACATTGTCAAGAGCATCTATCATCATGGTGCATTTACTTTATGGAGTGAGAAGTCAGGTGATTTTGTGGCAAATGGCCAACACTTGAAGAGATATTTCACCACAGCTGATACTAGCACTAATGAATTGATGAATCTATCCAAACCGACATACCTACTAGAGAGCTAAAGAAAGCACGTCGAGCCATCGACATAAAACAAAGGCGCTTGTCGGGAGGCAACCCAATCTTTAACTTAGCTTTTACTTTTAGTTTATTTTTTAGAAACTTTTGCACCTGGTAGACAATGCATCACAAGATGCAGTCTTAAGTTTTGATAGTTTCCATTCTTGAGATTTCAGATGGAGGACGCGTCACCGAAAGGAATGCAACCACATCTGGTGGACCAACCGGCACGAATTTTCCCCTCCATCTCGGATTTAGAGTTTTCTCGGGATGAGCAAAATTCTAAGTTCGGGGTGGAGGGTGGGGGGTACGTACTTTACTTTCCACCCTCTCCTACCCATTTCAGACTTAAGATTTCATCGTCGAAACTTTGTTGCAATTTTGAGCAAATTTTTCAAAATTTTTCAAAAGTTTTCATAGTTGTTTGTATAGAAACTTGATGAAGTTGTGACGCTTTTGTTTCAATCAAAGCCATTACCAAGCCATCTATCCTATTTTCCCATGCAGTTTTGAATCATTATACCCTCCTTATTCGAAGCGAAGCCTCCAAGAGAACAATTTCTGAAACTAGCCAATGATTAGAAATCACCGTGGGAAGCTTATGAATCCTAACATCATGATCAGTAGATATGGCAAGCATCTGTCGAACTGAGAGGGATCAAACACGTTGTGCTTCCTATCTGACTGGTGGAACAATAGCATGGAATCTCCACCGGATCCTCATCAAGTCATTATTTGAGCAGAGTATGATAAGGAGAATGACTCAGTGCACTGAATTGTAAATCAAGTTGCACTCTGATCTGAACTCTCTTCTACACTTCTTCCATCATCTTCTTACCCCTCCATCCATAAAAAAGAAACAAAACTAGCCAATATAATGCCAAACCCTAAGTTCGGGGTGGCACACTCTCTCTCTTTATGCTTCTTCCATACCCATCGCTACAAAATAGGGGTGTATCACCAAGAAAAGATGCCTAAGCGCACACAAAAAGAAATGCAATCTCGATTCGAATAGAGGAGAGATTCGCACACAAAAAAATGCAATCAATGAAATTGCAAATCATATAATAAAAATCTCGAGTCGAATAGAGGAGAGATTTATTTCTTCCTTCCATACCACCCTTCACTACCTTTTCCACCTAAAGGCACAATGAATGCCTCCCTGATCCTAAAAACACCAGTTTCAGATCAAGTGCACACTTGTTGTTCAGCGGGTATCTCTGGACTCTTATGAAACTCTCTGACATGCTTAATTTTAGAAATAGTAGAGAGGAAGTGATATTGGGAAGCGAACTTGGAAATGAAGATATGGTAAAATGTGTTCTATGATCTCAGGATGTCGAGACACTTAGTCATACCGAGCATGTGGCATCCAACTCACAAAAACAAGATTAATTTAAGTGAAAGTGAATTATTTGCAGCAGATTACTGAAAATCACTGAAAATTAAAACTTTTTGCAATGAGATCCTCACATAGGAAATTTTTTCCAACAAGAACCATTGCATAACATTTACATTCTGGTTCAAATGTACATAACATGTACCATCTCTTTTCAGAGATTACATCATCAACTATCTTATAAACATTATATACAAACAATATACGAATCTCAAGGCATCAAGCCAAAACCTCAGATTGATTCATAAAACACTGACTAAAAACTCTGAGGACCTGAGAGTATAGAGACGACACATATGACTTTCTAACTACATAACTTGACAGGCAATATCTCCACCTGAGATATTACTGTTGTCCTTGTTGTCACTGTTGTTGTCTAGTCCATGTAATGTGATTCTGCTTCTTTGTCCATGTCCACCTAAAACGTTGGATCCCATGGGGGTGAGACAATTGTAAAATTCCCCAGAGGGAGATATAACTCTCCGCCAAAACATTGTTATAGCAGTTTATTAAAATAAACTAAGCAGAAGGATTTATATATATATAATTAACAGCAGGTAAATCACTTGTATGAACAAAGTGAAGTAATCTTATTTTTCAAGGATAACATTGCATCTACTCATGGTAGACTCATAATTCATCCATATACTTGTAATGAATATAACAGATACGAACAACATCAATGAACTACATATATAAGAGAAATGTAACATCAGCCAATGAATTTGCATATTCAATCCTTAAGAAAATATGCTATATGGCTGATTTCATTTTACAAACACACTTATGCCCTGAGGAGATGAGATATACCACTCATGCTCCAACCGACCACTGCGAAGTGGAAATTGGTACCATACAAGGTTAATGGAAGAGTCGGATTCCCATGACCTCCCACATCTCGGTCAGCACGAGATCACATGTAGGACATCTTGTGTGTCTGCTAAATATAGCTTTTCAGAGTGTACTGGCAACTTCGCTATCATAGTTACAGTGGCATGCTGCACTCTCTTCACGATCGTGAGATTTCATGTTTATCTCCACCGATCCGGCATTAACATTATTGGGAGATTTGTACGACATCTAACCCAATCATCGGGAGATTTGTGATACATCCATCTCGGTACATATAATGAAGGAATGAGAGATTAAAGTACATCTCACATCAATTCCTACATTAGAACGGAAGGATATTCACGTCCATAACCCCCACATACTCAAAAGTATGCTCTCCAGGAGTTCCCTTAGGAAAACCTATTTCACCATCATTTAACTACTAACAATGATGGATCTATGGTCAGGGCTCTACATGATATGATTTCACTTGATTAAATTAAGTACATTAGCATATTCTTTTAGCATCAGGAAAGTTCTCAACATAAGTTATTACAACAATGCTATAAAGAGACATGTACTACTTTCATCAGATATTTATCAGTCTTTCAAAGACCTTGGGAACTCAATCCCTCATTTCAAAACTGGGAATTCTCATCCCTTCACATTCTCATCACCATAATCATATGGTTCTGGGTATTCAAACCCTTAACTCATCATTGAGCATTATTCTATCTTTTTCAGGTAACTATCACCTTCAGGTCATCTAACCAAGGCATTCATGATACTTATTACACAATCATCACACCTGGCTCACAAGGCCATGAAATATCTTGTCACCTCTTTCTAGGCAACAACTTGCTCATATGACTCATAGAATCCTTACACATTGTTACTTTTACTAAGCAACAACAACATTAAGGCTCATAATTCCAATCAACATTGATTATATAAATGTCATAGCTCAAATCTAGATATGTTCATTATCTCATCATACATGCATGGTTGTTAGGCATGATAACAGTCATACAAGATATTCATCACATCATGTGATATAATAGTAACACCATTATTCCTTTTCCAGGAATTAGGGTTTACTATCAAACAGGGCTTATCATTCCCTTTACCCAAGTCAGGGTTAGGGTTCCCCTTTTCTCATTAATTAGGGTTTCATGATTATATAATCTATCCAACCCTTAATTCATTAATCCATACCTATGGGGCATTCAAAGATATCATATTTAATTATTCAATAACATTACTTTCATCATATAGCATTAATGATCATCAATTCAAGGTATGAGTTCATTTCTCATCCTCATCATGGTATGATTATATCATACACATAATTTGGGCTTAACCCCATTCTCAAGGTACATTAATTAACACTCATCAAGGTGCAACAACTAATTACATTTGATTGTAATAGTTCATAACACACTTCATATGTTTCTTACCCAAATATATTGGATTTGGAGTGTATACAGGTATATGAACCCTGAAGTGTTGAATGTGATAACTATCATATCTTGATGTATCACTTTCTCATCATTTCAGACTCTCTTGAGTTAACCAACATATCTTGTATTAAGGTATTTCCCTCTTAATACATTCCATTACTAAACTCTCACCTTTAGCATATAATACATAGGCCACACATTAGAATTGTCCATCTATCTTTAATGATATGGACTTGTCTAATGTTAAAGACATTGTTTACAATTTAGTTACATATAATCAACCACATGAAATGTTCCACCTTTATAAGGTCATATCTTTTATCGCATCATTAGGATTTCCTTGCATCCTTATTTAAAATTAGAATTATGATCCATTGTCATATTACCCAGGATTAGGGCTTTATGTATAATGACTTACATTAGAGTCGCATATTTTGTCACTCTTCTTAGGGCCTCTCATCACAACAGAACATCAGAACATTATGTGATGTTAGTTCTTAATCAGGTTTTCTCATAGAATCACCCTCAACTAGGGTTTCACATGGATTCACCCTCAACTAGGATTTCTCATGGATTCAACATCAATTAGGGTTTCACATGGAATCACCCTCAATTAAGATTTTCACTATAGTCACCCACAATTTGGGTCTACAATCCATCCCCATTAGGATTTCATTCAATTATTCATAATTTGAGATTCACTTTTCATCCCAATTAGGGTTTTACATCACATTTCCCTAAATTGGAGTTTCACACATCACTACCCTAGATTAGGGTTATATCCTCACCTTGGATTAGTGTTACATTTAGATATTCCCTCAATTAGGGTTAGAATTCAATAACCCTGTCAATTAGGGTATATATTAATGATTAGGGTTTCATGATCTCTCTACTTAAGGATCATAACCTTAATCACCACATGAATTATATTCATGTTATGAATTCATGCTAACATCATCTCAACTTGATAAGGTCATATCATACCTTCAATCAAGTACATGCAACTATGAATGACATAGTGTACCAAGTCATTGATCATATAGGTAATTAGGGTTCATCCCTTGATTGGCACTAATCACTTAGGTACTATTAGGGTTTCAACCTTTGTACCTTCAATGATCATCATTACTAATCATCATTGGATCAATTAATCATTCATCATCTCTATTCTCAAGAGATTCAATCACCTTGGACCTCCATTACATAAGGTATCCAATTGAATTGATCAATTGAGTCCTCAATTACAACAAATGTCTAAGTGGATTAACCAATTGAGTCTTCAATCAACTTTGACTACTTGAGCTCCAAACGGTCTTGGTCCTTCAAGGTTCAAACGGTTTGAAACCGTTTGGTAAAGGTGGTGCTTGAGACCGTTTGCCCAAGCAAGTAGGTGAAGACCGTTTGCCCAAGTTTGACTTTTGAAACCGCATGGGCACAAACGGTTTGGGATCATTTGGTCCCAAACGGTCTTGAGACCGTTTGGTCCCAAACGGTCTTGAGACTGTTTTGTCCAAACCTCCTCAAATCCGCATGGACCAAAGATGGTCTCAACTACACCAATCGGTTTAGGGTTCTCAATATTCATTCCTTCAATCATTGAATTCATGGAACCAATCATCAATTGGACCTATCCTCATACTTCAATTGAGTTAAATAGGTCAACCTTCAACTGATTTGACCCTCAATTGACCCTCAATTGGTCCTCAATTAGGGTTTGAATCAATTGAATTAGGGTTTGGAATCGATGATCCTTCAACACTAATCAATGCAAGATTAGTTACTTTGAAACCATTGAACCATCATCCAAATTGAACATGACCTGACCCGAAACAGTCTTGAGGTAGTCTGGATGACCACCAAATGGTCTTGAGACCGTTTTCCCATCACATCATCAAAATACAAGTCAACCAATTAGGGTTTGGATCATTGGAGTGATCATCAAATCAACAATTGATTACACTTTAACTTAGTATCATTAGATCATCAATTGCTTAACCATACTCACCCTTAGATCTCCAAACGGTCTTGAGACTGTTTGGCGCATCCAACCCTTGGATTCTAGTGAAAAAGCATTAGGGTTTGAGCTATTGAGTTGATCATCAAATCATAACTTAATTGCAAAGTGATTCAGTACCTTTAGATCTTCAATTGGTCAACCATACTTAACCCTAGACCTCCAAACGGTCTTGGTTGACCTCCAAACGGTCTTGAGACCGTTTGGGTGATTCCCAAATGGTTTTGAAACCGTTTGTGCTAATTAACCCAAATAGTCAAATCAATCAAGTTGAAAATCAGCACTTAATCCAATTATGGTTTCCCTAATTGATTAGCCTTCAACTCCTGATTCCTTTTGAGATAATCCATCAAATTTGGTGGGGTATCAACCAACATAATTAGGAACAGGATTCTCAAACGGTAAACCCTTGTTCAACTCCCCCAAATGGTTTTGAAACCGTTTGGTCTCATGCGGTTTGGTGAAACTGTTTGCTTCTAAACGGTTTGAAACCGTTTGTTCCCAAACGGTTTGGGAAACCGTTTGAGTAACCCAAACAACATCATTTGCTTTGGATATTTATAGAGGTGTGTTGTTATAATATTCAACCTCTGAAATCATGAAACCTGCTGTGGTTTCCATGGTGATTGCATTCATCAACCAAATCGATTGTTGTAAATGTAGAAAAGATCATTATTTGATATGGAATTGAATGCAATAACAAAATCAAGGGTTCAAGTTATAAAACCCACCTCCAATTGAGCTCCAAATCTCCATGTCCACGGAAACAATGGTGGATGCAAATACTTTCACCATTTCAAGGCTCGTCCTCAAGGTTTGAGTGAAAAGGAATGGTTAGAATTGAAGAGGAGATCGAAATAGGAAGAAATCCATAATTTATTTTCGATTTCCACCATGGAATCAAGGTGAAATAGATCAAGAACCTTACCAACAGGTTGGGGGTAGTCCTCCAGGTCCTCCCTATCTCCCTTGGTCGGTTTCTAAGCAAGGAGAAGAAGTGGGGTCGAAAAAGCCTTTCATTTGGTTTGTAAAAGGTCCTTTTATAAAAATTCAATGAGAGAGAATGTACTTTGCAAAAATCCAATTAATCCCAAAAATGTGGCCGCCTCTTCCCCCTTATCTTCCTTAGGGATGAGGCTATCTTGTTTGCCTCGTATCCCTATCAATTATCCATGATTTAAAGAAAAGTAAATCAGACACCTTAAATCATATTATATTAATATCCATATGTGAGTGGATATTTCTTTTTCTTATAAAATTGTGTGTGAGTTATCCACTCCATTGGATATTATCGTGGTCCTTGCAAAGCTCTAGGACGTCACAAACACATCTGAATCCAACCATTTTAATTTTTGTTGAAGGCCCTTTAATTAATACATTCATTTTTGCCCTAAATCGAATTAGGGTTTCAATTAGGATTAAATATTGATTATTTTAATATCAAGATTCTCTCTCCTCCAACTTAATTCAAATGAGGCGCCCCACTCATTTTATTTTCTCTAAAAGATGCGAAGAAACATTAGGGACCTTATTGAAGAGGTAATTTGCATATTGCACCCTAAGTTTTGGGTAATTTGCACATTACACCAAAACTAGGTTTTCATGCACATACATTGCTTTATCAACTCTTCCTTGGTATTCAGTCTTCCATAAGCCATATCTCAGCATCATTTTCACTCTGATGATGCTTCAACACATGAGGAACATATTATCATGCACAAATTGCACTTAAACCCCTCAACTTGGGTAATTTGCACTTTAGTCCAAAATAAACAAAACATTGATTTCAACAATGTTAAAAAAGGACTAGAATTTAAACATAAGTTCCTCTTGATGCCTAATTACTTTTCATAATATGAGATTAAGCATTTAATCACATTTCTTAATCAAAACACCTAGGGTTAAAGTATAACCCAGGTCAGGGTTGTTACAAATTATAAACCCCTAACAAGGATTTCATCCTCGAAATCCAAATAAACGAAGAAAGATTTATTTTATTCATCATACTATCTAATCTTCACATAACATCTCTTTATTATGGAGACACCATCAAACTTTGATCAGCACAAGGTGTTTCTATACAAGATTCTCATAGAATCAACACATAAGGCACATGCTCCACTGTTCCTCATCATTGACTATAAAGTCAACTTTGTGTCACATAACACTTTTCTTATTCAAAAAAACATCAAGCATTCTTTATTAATATCATGTTTATGCGGAGCATAAACCCCTAACATATGATGTTCATATTGTTTCATATATTCAGACTAATTTCACAGTTGACCACTCTAGGTAGCCAACCTAACCCATCTAATAATTCTGAGATACCAGAATCTTTCACCATGGTATCTATCACATGTGTTAGAAACACATCATATATATCTCTTCCTCTAATTTTGGAACATTAATTATTTCATATGTCCTCATATTTGGACCAAAGTCCAAGATAACTGATACTTTTCTAAGTATCCATCACATGAACATATTTATCTTATGCACATCAAGTGTCCTAAGACCCACTTGATTGCCATGTCCCTGAAGGGAAGGAAAACAAGGATTCATATTCCTCTTATTAATTCATGTATTTTCAACTATTCATGAACCATTTACTCTTTATCTCATCCTAGGTTCTTGCCTTTAGCATTGGAATTTGTAAAGATGATTGCATGTCATTATCCCTTTCTTTATTATTATCTAGCATGTTTATAATCATCTCATGATCTCATCACATCTCCCATTTCCTCATTATGGGAAAGATCTTTATTATGCTGGCAGCATTATTGAATAGGTTTCATCTCCCTCATTCTTATTCTTATATTATGAGGAGTACATTTTTAGTTCCTCATACATCATGCTCATCTGAGATTATCTCAGGCTTCTCTTTCTTATGCATAGGATATGACACATTTATTCATTCCATATTTTTGATTTCATGATACTCATTAGATTGTCTCAGAATGACTACTTGATCAGAGTAATAAAAAAGACAACAATCTAAGAGTTTCCATACCCACTTTATCATCAATAGTTGTATACTTGGCCAGGGTATATAAATATTGAGATTAAGTGGTATGCACTTTGTATATTATCATATTCCTTCTTTTCATATTATTACAAGAATAAGGCTTAACATTCCTGGATTTTATATAGGCATCTCCTCTATACCTCATCTTTTCTCAAAGAGGTAAGGACAACATAAAACATTTGTAATGTTTTACAATGCAAAACATAAGTCCTCATAGGACTGATCAAGGAAAGTTCAATCATTTCCTTTCTCAATTAATCCAGGAATTCATAGGATGACATATTTAAATGACATTATCTTGTCTAACTTGTCATAATTCGTGAATTATTCGCTGCCTCAGGCTAACTCTGCCTCAAAGGTTGATTCAACGGGCTATGGTTGAGCATAGACTCAATTTAAGTCCAGAAATTCATCATTTCCTTTTGCTTCAACCTGCTGATGTTAATTACAAATCCCGTTGATATCTATAACATCATCATTGGGACTGGTAATCTAGGTTACACTGCCAAAACTTGATCCACTATATACATTACTGTTGCCCTAAGTTCTCCAACAATAATACTTAAAGAAGGATTTTCTTATTATAGTTGGATCAGCTAGGGGATTCTTAGGAAATTGTCTCTCTCTTGCCTGTTCCCTTGCACCTCTTCTTGGTGCAACATTGCTGCTCTCAGCAGCAATCTCCTCATGTGGCGCAATCATCTATAAGTTCTTCTTCTCTTACAAGAGTAGAAGAAACTATCAGATACACTAGATAACACCAAAACAAACTCTACTACCTAAGTCCTAGTCTCTGTAGACTCAGAGAACCTAGATCTCTGATACCACTAATTTGTGGCATCCAACTCACAAAAACAAGATTGACTTAAGCAGAAGAGAATTATTTGCAGTGGATTACTGAAAATCAATAAAAATTAAAACTTTTTGCAAAGAGATCCTCACATAGGAAATCTCTTCCAACAAGGACCATTGCATAACATTTACATTCTGGTTCAAATGTACAGAACATGTACCATCTCTTTTCAGATATTACATCATCAACTGTCTTATAAACATTATATACAGACAATATACGAATCTCGAGGCATCAAGCTAAAACCACAGATTGATTCATAAAACACTGACTAAAAACTCCGAGGACCTGAGAGTACAGATACGACACATAGGACTTTCTAACTACATAACTTGACAGGTAGTATCTCCACCTGAGATATTATTGTTGTCCTTGTTGTCACTGTTGTTGTCTATTCCCTGTAATGAGATTCTGCTTCTTTGTCCGCGTCCACCTAAAAAGTTGGATCACACGGGGGTGAGACAATTGTAAATTGCCCCAGCGGGAGATATAACTCTCTGCCAAAACATTGTTATAGCAGTTTATTAAAATAAACTAAGTAGAAGGATTTATATATATAAGTAACAACAGGTAAATCACTTGTATGAACAAAGTGAAGTAATCTTCTTTTTCAAGGATAACGTTGCATCTACTCATGGTAGACTCATAATTCATCCATATACTTGTAATGAATACAATAGATATGAACAACATCAATGAACTATAGATATATAACAGAAATGTAACATCAACCAATGAATTTCCGTATTCAATCCTTAAGCAAACATGCTATACGACTGATTTCATTTTACAAACACACTTATGCCCTGAGGAGATGAGATATACCGCTCATGCTCCAACCGACCACTGCGAAGTTGAAATCGGTACCATACAAGGTCAATGGAAGAGTCGGATTCCCATGACCTCCCACATCTCGGTCAGCACGAGATCACATGCAGGACATCTTGTGTCTCTGCTAAATATAGCTTTCCAGAGTATATTGGAAACTTCACTATCAGAGTTACAGTGGCGTGCTACACTCTCTTCACGATCATGAGATTTCGTGTTTATCTCCACCGATCCGACATTAACATTATTGGGAGATGTGTACGAAATCTAACATAATCATCGGGAGATTCGTGATACATCCATCCCGGTACATATAATGAATTAATGAGAGATTAAAGTACATATCACATCAATTCCTACATTCGGACGTAAGGACATTCACATCCATAACCTCCACATACTCAAAAGTATGCTCTCCAGGAGTTCCCTTAGGAAAACCTATTTCACCATCATTTAACTACTGACAATGATGGATCTATGGTCAGGGCTCTACATGATATGATTTCACTTGATTAAATTAAGTACATTAGCATATTCTTTTAGCATCAGGCAAGTTCTCAACATAACTTATTACAACAATGCTATAAAGAGACATGTACTACTATCATCAGATATTTACCAGTCTTTCAAAGACCTTGGGAACTCAGTCCCTCATTTCAAAACTGGGAATTCTCATCCCTTCACATTATCATCACCATAATCATATGGTTCTGGGTATTCAAACCCTTAACTCATCATTGAGCATTTTTATACCTTTTTCAGGTAACTATCACCTTCAAGTCATGTAACCATGGCATTCATGATACTTGTTACACAAGCATCACACCTGGCCATGAAATATCTTGTCACCTATTTCTAGACAACAACTTGCTCATATGACTCATAGAATCCTTACACATTGTTACTTTTACTACGCAACAACAACATTAAGGCTCATAATGCCAATCAACATTTATTATATAAATGTCATATCTCAAATCTAGCTATGTTCATTACCTCATCATACCTGCATGGTTGTTAGGCATGATAACAATCATACAAGATATTCATCACATCATGTGATACAATAGTAACACCATTATTCCTTTTCTAGGAGTTAGGGTTTACTATCAAATAGGGCTTACCATTCTCTTTACCCAAGTTAGGGTTAGGGTTCCCCTTTTCTCATTAATTAGGGTTTCATGATTATATAATCTATCCAACCCTTAATTTATTAATCCATACCTCTGGGGCATTCAAAGATATCATATTTAATTATTCAAGAACATTACTTTCATCATATAACATTAATGATCATCAATTCAAGGTATGGGTTCATTTCTCATCCTCATCATGGTATGATTATATCATACACATCATTTGGGCTTAACCCCATTCTCAAGGTACATTAATTAACACTCATCAAGGTGCAACAACTAATTACATTTCATTGTAATAGTTGCATAACAAACTTCATATGTTTCTTACCCAAATATATTGGATTTGGAGTATATCCAGGTATATGAACCCTGATGTGTTGAGTGTGATAACTATCATATTTTGATGTATCACTTTCTCCTCATTTCAGACTCTCTTGAGTTAACCAACTTATCTTGTATTAAGGTATTTCCCTCTTAATACATTCCATTACTAAACTCTCACCTTTAGCATATAATACATAGGCCACACATTAGAATTGTCCATCTATCTTTAATGATATGGACTTGTCTAATGCTAAAGACATTGTTTACAATTAGGTTACATATAATCAACCACATGAAATGTTTCACCTTTATAAGGTCATTTCTTTTATCTCATCATTAGGATTTCCTTGCATCCTTATTTAAAATTAGAATTATGATCCATTGTCATATTGCCCAGGATTAGGGCTTTATGTATAATGACTTATATTAGAGTCTCATATTCATTCACCCTTCTTAGGGCCTCTCATCAAAACATAACATCAGAACATTATGTGATGTTAGTTCTTAATCAGGGTTTCTCATAGAATCACCCTCAACTAGGGTTTCACATGGGTTCACCCTCAACTAGGGTTTCTCATGGATTCACCCTCAATTAGGGTTTCACATGGAATCACCCTCAATTAAGATTTTCACTATAGTCACCCACAATTTGGGTCTACAATCCATCCCCATTAGGATTTCATTCAATTATTCGTAATTAGAGATTCACTATTCATCCCAATTAGGGTTTTACATCACATTTCCCTAAATTGGAGTTTCACACATCACTACCCTAGATTAGGGTTATATCCTCACCCTGGATTAGGGTTACATTTAGAATTTCCCTCAATTAGGGTGAGAATTCAATAACCCTATCAATTAGGGTATATATTCATGATTAGGGTTTCATGATCTCTCTACTTAAGGATCATACCCTTAATCACCACATGAATTATATTCATGTTATGAATTCATGCTAACATCATCTCAACTTGATAAGGTCAAATCATCCCTTCAATCAAGAACATACAACTATGAATGACATAGTGTACCAAGTCATTGATCCTATAGGTAATTAGGGTTCATCCCTTAATTGGCACTAATCACTTAGGTACTATTAGGGTTTCAACCTTTGTACCTTCAATGATCATCATTACTGATCATCATTGGATCAATTAATCATTCATCATCTCTATTCTCAAGAGATTCAATCACCTTGGACCTCCATTACATAAGGTATCCAATTGAATTGATCAATTGAGTCCTCAATTACAAAAAATGTCTAAGTGGATTAACCAATTGATTCCTCAATCAACTTTGACTACTTGATCCCCAAACGGTCTTGGTCCTTCAAGGTTCAAACGGTTTGAAACCGTTTGGTAAAGGTGGTGCTTGAGACCATTTGCCCAAGCAAGTAGGTGAAGACCGTTTTCCAAAGTTTGACTTTTGAAACCGCATGGGCACAAACGGTTTGGGATCGTTTGGTCCCAAACGGTCTTCAGACTGTTTGGTCCAAACCTCCTCAAAACCGCATGGACCAAAGATGGTCTCAACTATCGGTTTAGGGTTCTCAATATTGATTCCTTCAATCATTGAATTCATGGAACCAATCATCAATTGCACCTATCCTCATACTTCAATTGAGTTAAATAGGTCAACCTTCAACTGATTTGACACATAATTGACCCTCAATTAGTCCTCAATTAGGGTTTGAATCAATTGAATTAGGGTTTGGAATCGATGATCCTTCAACACTAATCAATGCAAGATTAGTTACTTTGAAACCATTGGACCATCATCCAAATTGAACATGACCTGACCCCAAACGGTCTTAAGGTCGTTTGTATGACCACCAAATGGTCTTGGGACTGTTTTCCCATCAAATCATCAAAATCCAAGTCAACCAATTAGGGTTTGGATCATTGGATTGATCACCAAATCAGCAATTGATTACACATTAACTTAGTATCATTGGATCATCAATTGCTTAACCATACTCACCCCTAGACCTCAAAACGGTCTTGGGTGATCTCCAAACGGTCTTGAGACCATTTGGATGAGCTCCAAATGGTCTTGAGACCGTTTGGCTCATCCAACCCTTGGATTCTAGTGAAAAATCATTAGGGTTTGAGCTATTGAGTTGATCATCAAATCAGCACTTAATTGCAAAGTGATTTGGTACCTTTAGACCTTCAATTGGTCAACCATACTTAACCCTAGACCTCCAAACGGTCTTGGTTGACCTCCAAACGGTCTTAAGACCGTTTGGGTGATTCCCAAATGGTTTTGAAACCGTTTGGGCTAATTAACCCAAATAGTCAAATCAATCAAGTTGAAAGTCAGCACTTAATCCAATAATGGTTTTCCTAATTGATTAGCCTCCAACTCATGATTCCTTTGGAATTAATCCATCAAATTTGGTGGGTTATCAAACAACATAATCAGGAACAGGATTCTCAAACGGTAAACTATTGGTCAACTCCCCCAAATGGTTTTGAAACCGTTTGGACTCATGTGGTTTGGTGAAACCGGTTGCTTCTAAATGGTTTGAAACCGTTTGTTCCCAAATAGTTTGGGAAACCGTTTGAGCAACCCAAACAAGATCGTTTGATTTGGATATTTATAGATGTGTGTTCTTATCATCCTGAACCTCTGAAATCATGAAACCTGCCGTGGTTTCCATGGTGATTGCATTCATCAACCAAAACGATTATTGTAAATGTAGAAAAGATCATTATTTGATATGGAATTGAATGCAATAACAAAATCAAGGGTTCAAGTTATAAAACCCGCCTCCAATTGAGCTCCAAAGCTCCATGTACATGGCAAAAATGGTGGATGCAACTCCTTTCACCATTCTAAGGCTCGTCCTCAAGGTTTGAGTGAAAAGGAATGGTTAGAATTGAAGAGGAGATCGAAATAGGAAGAAATCCATAATTTATTTTCGATTTCCACCATGGAATCAAGGTGAAATGGATCAAGAACCTTACCAACAGTTTGGGGGTCGTCCTCCAGGTCCTCCCTAGCTCCCTTGGTCGGTTTCCAAGCAAGGAGAAGAAGTGGGTTCGAAAAAGCCTTTCATTTTGCTTGTAAAAGGTCCTTTTATAAAAATTCAATGAGAGAGAATGTACTTTGCAAAAATCCAATTAATCCCAAAAATGTGGCCGCCTCTTCCCCCTTATCTTCCGTAGGGATGAGGGTATCTTTTTTTTCCTCTTATCCCCCTGAATTATCAATGATTTAAAGAAAAGCAAATCAAGCACCTTAAATCATATTATATTAATATCCATATGTGAGTGGATATTTGTTTTTCTTATAAAATTGTGTGTGAGTTATCCACTCCCTTGGATATTTTTGTGGTCCTTGCAAAGCTCAAGGACATCACACAAATATCTGAATCCAACCATTTTAATTTTGGTTGAAGTCCCTTTAATTAATACATTCATTTTTGCCTTAAATCGAATTAGGGTTTCAATTAGGATTAAATATTGATTATTTTAATATCAAGATTCTCTCTCCTCCAACTTAATTCAAATGAGGCGCCCCTCTCATTTTCTTTGATCTAAATGATGCCAAGAAACATTAGGGACCTTATTGAAGTGGTAATTTTCATATTGCACCCTAAGTTTTGGGTAATTTGCACATTACACCAAAACTAGGTTTTCATGCACATACATTGCTTTATCAGCTCTTCCTTGGTATTCAGGCTTCCATAAGCCATATCTCCACATCGTTTTCACTCTCATGATGCTTCAACACATGAGGAACATATTATCATGCACAAATTGCACTTAATCCCGTCAACTTGGGTAATTTGCACTTTAGTCCAAAACAAACAAAACATTGATTTCAACAATGTTCAAAAAGGACTAGAATTGCAACATAAGTTCCTCTTGAGGCCTAATTACTTTTCATAAGATGAGATTAAGCATTTAATCACATTTCTTAATCAAAACACCTAGGGTTAAAGTATAACCCAGGTCAGGGTTGTTACAGAGCAGAAAAGAAATAATCGTGATGTGAAGATGAGGCAATCACACGAGTTTAAAGCATTCATGCGACGAGTGTTTTAGATTTTGCATTACTCTAGGATGAGAAACGTTTAAGTTTGGGGTATTTTGATGAATTATTATTCACCTTAGTTCAATCATCTCGTTTCGCCCAGTTTCGGTTGCATTTGTGCTTTAATTGGCCTTATTTGCTTATACGCAACTCATATTGGCTTAATTGATTTTACTCCTATTTTTATTGATTCTTTGCACCTTTGTGTAGGTCATTTTGAGCTTTGGGCCTCATCTCCTAGGCCCATATCCATTTCAACCCTTGGACTAGGCTCGGTCAACCTTGGTCAACGGACCCCTTCTCTCCCTCACCCTTCCCGCTGTGCCTTAACCCTACATCACGACCTCCCTTCTCACCCGCAGTCTAAGCAACCACGCGATCACAATTCCATACTCTCGCCAGTGCCGCGCCCGAGGTCAAAGCAGCAATGAAGCCGCAAACGGGCTCTCAATCCAACTAACACCGTGACCTATTGCTTCCTACCTGCGACCGCGACAAAATGAAACCAGGACCTGGGTCCTTGCCAACATCACGCCCGCGATCTTTGCCGCGACCTGCCTCTAGATCATGACCACTCCTCAGCCTGCGACCGTGCAAATAGTCACGACCGCGGCATCCAAAATTGAACCGCGACCGCGGTGTCTGAAATGTCACGACCGTGCAAAATGCTGCGACCGTGACATCATTAGAAAAGTCGCGACCTGCAGCTAAGGCACAACCGAACCAACAAGCCGCCACCGCAACATCATTACTAAGGTCGCAAACCTAAGTCGGTGCCAACCTGCCTATAAATAGAACGCGACTCCAACCTGTCAAATCATCATCTCCAGATGTCGTTCGGCTACATGTCTGTCATGGGCCTAAGGAGACGATCTTCATAGCCAAGAACCTGCCCTCGTTGTGGTTTTGTGGCCTGTTCACCTAGATCTAGAGTGAAGACTCGGATCTTCAAGCCACCTCGTTCAGATACGGATCTAGATTTAGATCTTGATCTAGATATGCTACGTCTATGCCACTTCCACGCCACCATCTCATCCACGAGCTGCTCCTCCTACTGTGAGCGAGGATTATGAGACGAAGAAGAAGGTGGAGAGAGGAGATCTGCCCCGTCTGTCGTGGTGTTCTTCTCTCTTCTTCCAGATCTACTCTGACGTTGTATAGAAGACCGTTTCTCCACAGAGCTGCGATCATCTTTTTCACCATGCTCATGGCGGAAACTTCTCTCTCTCTTGTTATTCTTACTTATCTCACCATGAGAGACTAGTTTAATTTTGCTGGGGTGCGGGGACTAGCCCCGCTACCCATGCTTTCATATCGTTTTGTTAAACATTCCATGGCATGTATATAATCTTTCATTTCGTTGTTAATCGTCAATGTGTGCTTGTGGATTGATCACCTACTTGCATTTCTCTTGTTCATTTCCTATGTTGCGAGAACTTCAATGTGTAGGCTTTGAATGTCGATTAACACAGTTGACTCCGAAACTAGAAATAGAATGGGATTCCTTGAGGTCGTAAGTGTATGATCTGTGTGGTGACGTTCCATCTAGCCCACAGTGACGCTTCTGTGTGGCTGACGCCTGTATAGGGGGGCGTAAATATGTGATCTGGATGGTGACGAGACATCTGATACCTAAGGTGATGCTTACGCAAACATGATGCCCGTATGGGGTGGTTTTGAAGCAGCTCTATATGAATGGTTATATCTTGCCTGGATGTTTGATGTTTGGATGTGATTGCATGTGTAGTGGTGGTGAAACCTGGGACCACCCCAGCGATTTCCATCATAAATCTTTAATCCACCTTTAATCCTTCTCTTTTACTTTGCTTGCATTTAGTTTAATTAAACTCAATTCAATCGACCTTGTTCTAAATATTAGTCTCGATTCAACTAGATTCGACTAGAGAAAGATTCTTAAAAACGTTGTCCCTTGGGATTTGATCCTCAACTATACTGCGATAAGACCCGTCCGCTTGCGGGTGGTATTATTGCACGTTTGTTTTGGTTAAAAACTTAGGGATTTCAACCCTAAGTGAGTTTGTTAGTGCAATAATATAAGCCACATCAGTCAAACGAATCATCTCAACTTGGTGAGAGAAACTTCTCCTATAACTTCCTCCCTCGATGCATGTCCTCATGGTCGTGGCATCATAGATGGGTCAAGCACATCCCCACGTCTCAGCCCCAACTGTCAGAGGTGCATGACAGGGTTGCGACCCTCAGATCCATTATAAACCACTAGGATTGATTTCAATTACATGACAATCCGTGGGGGTAGTCCATTTACTAGGATGTGTGACATATTACACAGTCTATCAAGACCTAAATTCCTAGATGTGAAACGTCGCTCCATAGTACAACAAAATACACATTATTTGAAAATATTCAAACCTAAATATCTCTCTCTAGGAAACTTATTTGATCATGAAACTTGGGACATTGATTCATTACCATCACCACTACATTCTCTTAAGTCTGATGTTAAAAACCAACTATTCAACCTATTTATTAAATATCTCAAAAAGGCATAAAGTTGGGGATCTTAATAATGATATCAGCATCAAACAATACTCAAACTTACCAGACACTTGAAACTCTAAATATGATAAACCAAACCCATTAATTCACTTATGTGGTTAACAATTAAGGTTTCTAAAAATCCACTCTATCACATCATATACATCTTAATGAAAATTTCATCCTCGAAATTAAGACAAAAAAATCTAGTCTATCACATCATATAAAACTTAAAGGAACTTTCGTCCTTGCAAGTACACCATACTCATACTTCCAGGGAAAACCTTATCTTTCTCTCATCCACATGTAGGCACCATTCTATGTGTAACATATCCACAAAGGTTACCTAGAACCATGTATCCAAAGCACTATTAGGAGGTTTCAAAAACATCAAGGGTTAAACCTCACTCCAAAGAAGGCTCAAACAAGGGTTTAGAAGCTTAGGTTATGTCATTACATATCTCATATATTAGGGTCACTTCCTTATCTTTACCCATGCATTAGGGTTCTGTCATCATATTACCATGTTCTATAGGAGTTAACTAATATTAACTCACACATCAAGGTGTCATCCACATTAATTGAGCTAATTGTTAGAACATGTTCAACATTAACATATGCCTTTTAGGAGGGTATTAACTATGGTTAACCCACTTTATCCATCTAGACCATAACTGTGGACTCTGATCTCCAAAACCACGATATAAACTTAGCGGAAGCGATTCGATTAACAGCGGAAGACAAAAATCACGGGAAATTAAAACTTTTCGAGATAAGAGCTTGAATCTATAAAAACTTCTTTCATAAAAGCAGATTAACTATTTACATCTCAGATAATTACTTCTTGAGTAATTATATACAACATGATACAAAATCTCAAGAACTCAAAACCAAAATCTCAGACCAAAAGACTCCAAGGACCTAAGAGTACATAGAACACATAGGACTGACTATCTAACTATACAACTCAGCAATCTGAATCTCCACCTGAGATTTACTGCTGCTCCTGATGCTGCTGTTGCTGATATTGGTCACCTGAAGATTGATTCCTTCGCCCTCGATGACCACCTAAAAAGTTGAAATCTATGGGGTGAGACAATTTTAAATAATTGTCCCAGCGAGAGTTATAACTCTTCGCCAGAAGCTTTATTATAGCAACCAAGAATAACATAGGCAATAAAAGCTTTTAAGGTAAACAACGGAAGATTGTTATCAATTAGAACAACAACATTTAAGGAATATGAAGAACATGTATACTAAGTATTGTATCTTCAACCAATGTATCTCGTAGTTCAACCTAGGCAGATATGCTACACGGTTGATTATATTTATCAAATATCATTATGCCCTGCGACGATGAGGTATACCGCTCATACTCCAACCGATCACTATTAAGTCGCATCGGTATCATACATAGGTCATCAAAAGAGCCGGATTCTTATGACCTCATCTTCCTCAGTCAGTAAGAGGATCAACATGCAGGACATCTAATGTCTCTACTACTATAGCTTACCAGGGTATTCTGGTACTTCACTATTAGAGTCACAGTGGCATTCTATACTCTCTTCGCTACCGAAAGATTTCTTGTTTATCTCTCATCGATGCGGTATAAAAGATTTCCTCGGGAGATTAGTGTTACATCACCCCGGCATAAAACATAGTGAAGGATTGATAGATTAAGATACATCTACATCAATTCCTACACTAGGATGTAAGGAAATTCACATCCATATTACCCCACATATTCAAAAGTATGTGCTCCAGGAATCCCCTTAGGAAAACCTATTTTACCATCATTTAACTCCTAACAATGATGGATCTATGATCAGGGATCTACATGGTATGATTATACTTGATTAGTTAGGTACATTTCAGTATTCTTTTATCATCATCCATGTTTTCAAACATTAATCATTAGCATAGCAACTATGAAGGAAGAATACTAAATGTAACAAGCCTAACTCTCATTAATTATCATTTCTCAATATTCTCATCACAAGTCATCTCTTAAAACATGACCTTGATGGTATTCATGACTCTCAAAGCCTATCAATTTCATAAAATGCTATTAACAAGGCATCAGGATATATCACTATTCATAAAGCTAACAACATGCTTTCAATGAATATAGTATCATCATCCATACCTGGATATGATCATCCTCATAAAGGAACCTGCATGGTTAAATCAACTGATAACAGTAAATAACTTATTTAAAGAAGTTGTATCTCCCTACTCATACAAGAGCTAGGTTTCCCTGGTTTTCATCAATTAGGGTTTACTATTCACATTTCATGTCATCACCCTAGAATTAGGGTTTACTATTCACATTTCATGTCATCACCCTAGAATTAGGGTTTACTATTCACCTCATGGTGAAATGATCTCATAACATCCTCATGTATGAGAAACATCATCATTAAAGACCTCAGATAAGATTAAGATTCATCAATTATCATAATTAGGGTTTCCATGATCTCACATAAGTGAATCATACCTAAACTTGCACATTCATGTATATTGAAGGTATTTTACTTGAGTTTCCATTATAATTGGTACTTTCTCTCTCTTCTAACTAGTAGATAGTGATTACACCACTCTAGATTAGGTTGGGTTAAGTCCTCATTGATTAACACAAGTCAACTCATCACTATCATGTGATTAGGGTTTAATTAAAACAAGGTATCACTCAATTGAACCTTTCAGGGGCATTTTGGTAATTTACCCATTGACCATCATCATGGGTCAATTCATTAGCCACTTAGTCCCTTAACATCTTAGGTTTAGATTAGATCATCATTGAACCATTTACACCTTCAAGTGATTAAGTATAATCAACCTTGACGGTCTCCAATTGGTTTAGGGTTTAACCTTCAACCCATTTGATTCTTAAACGACCTTGAACTTGTTTAATCTAAAATGACCTTGAATCCATTTGAACCTTAAACGAGTGTGGACCCACTTAATCTTAAACGGGTGTGGACCCATTTAAGTCCAAACGAGTGTGGACCCGTTTGAGCCTAAACGAGTGTGAACCCGTTTGAGCTTAAACAGGTGTGAACCCGTTTGGACTCAAATGAGTGTGAACCCGTTTGGACTCAAATGAGTGTGGACTCGTTTGGACTCAAATGAGTGTGAACTCATTTGGGCTAAAACGATTGTGGTTCTACTTGGGTTCAAACCGCATGAACATAAAAGGTAACACAAAGATTATGCTTGAAGGGATTTCTTATGTTGAAGCTTTCAATTGACCCAAGCCATGTTAACCATATACAAATTGAGTCAATTAGGATGAGCCTCAATCAACTGGACACCAAATTGACCCTCAATTGAAAGAAAATTAGGATTAAATCTAACTCAATTAGGGTTTCTAATCGGCTAATCATCAATGTTCAACAATATGATTCAAATCAGAGTTGAACCTATCAATTGACCTCCAATTGGGCCCAAACTTGGCTCAAACGATCTTGAGACCGTTTTGCCAAAGTTTGACTAAAAACCAAAATGATTTGATAAGAGTTGAGCCCTAATTAAATTAAAAATCAGCACTTTTCATCAATTTATCAACATCTTGTAATTGGACCCTCAAACCATCAATTTCTTTAACCCTAGACATCCAAACGATCTTAGGGTGTCACTAAACGAGTGTGAGATCGTTTGGATGAACCCCCAAATGGGTTGGAACCCATTTGGGTCCTTCAACACAAAACTCAACAAGATTTATATTGAAATCAGCAACTTTCACCCGATTAGGGTTAGGTTATTGAAGTGTCTTCAACTCTTAATTGGTTAGGAATTAGATTACAATTCTTTATAGGAATGAAATTCAATACATTATGAATAGACCCTCAAACTATCGTACCTTGGTCAACCCTATGAAATGATCTTGGTGTCATTTTGATCCAAACAATCTTGCAGGATCGTTTGAGATCAAACGGGTTGAACTCGTTTGACCTTAAATGAGTTGCACCCGTTTGGACCAAAAGGGTCCAAGGTCGTTTCATAAAGTGGCCTAAGAATCCGCGCCCATCATCCTCAACCTCTGGTCAGGTCAGCTCCTCCACCATTTTTCTTGCAAAATAGCAAGGAAGAAGGGAGGTAGAAGAAGAACTAATCATAGAAAACAAGAACAAAGATATGCATAACAAAGCTAAGACTTAGAGTTATAAAACCAGCCTCAAATGTGGTTCCTAGAGCTTCCAAGCTTTCAAGCTTCAAGCCTTTAATGGCTTCTTGAGCTCCATAGGTCGGCCAAGGTCAATTCTTCAAGAAAAAGATGGGGATGGTCGGCTAGAACAAGGAACCTAAGTAAGAAAACTAGCAATTCAACCTTGTAATACGATTTCTTCCATGAATCCAAGCTAGAAGGTGGTGTTCTCTTACCTTCGAACAGGTTGGTCATTTCCCTGAGCTCCAGAGCTTGGCCTTGGTCGGTTGAGAAAGATGAGAAGTGAGGAAGTGAAGGAAAATGTTTGCTTGGTTTGGAAAGCAAGGTGCTTATATAGTTTAGGCTTATTTACACCATAAAGACCTCTAGAACTTTGAAATTCTCATCCAAGTCCTTTCTTATTTCTAAGGCACGTTCAAGCTATCAAAACTTAAGCAAAGCTCATGAAATCTCAAGATCTAGGGGTAAAGAAAGCCAACTTTCAACTAGGGTACATACATGAAAGGTTTCCTTACTCAAACTTAGTGAATTTTATGTACAAAGGTCATTTTTCTTATCTGATTATTCATTGATGTGTCCCTTTCACCATTTCTACTCTTAATGATGACAAGAGTCATAAAAGATGTTCTAGATGGTGTATTTTACAAGTTGCACCCCTCAAATTGGGTAAACTGCATTTTACTCCAAATTAGGGTTTTTAAGCATAAGGATTATTCCACAAGCTGCATCTAGATGCCCAAGCTTGGGAAATCCATCATGTCTCATCATATTCACTCATATGATGTCTCATTATCAAAAGAACATCTTAACATGTGCAATTGCAAGTTAACCCCTTAACTGGGTAATTTGCACATAAGCCCCTGCATTACCAAAATAATACTACAACTTTGATTAAAAAGGACAAAATTGAAAGTATATGTTCCTGAGGAACTTAATTACATGTCAAAAGATAATCACCAGGATTTAATTACATATTTAGGAAAAACACCTAGGGTTAGTTTATAACCCAGGCCAGGGATGTTACAAATTATCCACCCCTTACAAGGATTTCGTCCCCGAAATCGACAAAACGTATTAGGAGAAAAGAGCAGGGTATTTCCTTCTCATCTCATCCTCTAGTTCCCAAGTGGCTTCTTCGACACCACGGTGATTCCAGAGGACTTTCACAAGGCTTCTATCTTTCTTCTTTAGCTTTTTAATTCTATTATCAAGGATTGACACTGGCCCTTCCTCATAAGATATGTCCTCATTCAATTCTACCTCCATAGGTTGTAGAACTGACTCAGTGTCGGGGTGACATTTCCTCAGTATAGAAATGTGAAACACAGGGTGTAACCTCTGCAACTCTGGTGGTAACTCTAGTCTATAGGCTACCTTTCCAACCCGTTCAATGATTGGATAAGGTCCCATAAATCTAGGTGCTAACTTTCCTTTCCTTCCAAAGCAAAGGACTCCTTTCCAAGGCGAGACCTTGAGGTACACTCTGTCGCCAACCTGGAACTCTAACGGTCTATGGCGCTTATCAGCATACGACTTCTGTCTATCTTATGCAGTCTTAAGCTGTTGTAGTATAACTTTGATCTTCTCTGTAGTTTGCTACACAAGATCAGGACCTAACAATTGATGTTCACCAGTCTCATACCAACACAAAGGGGATCTACAACGTCTACCATACAAGTCTTCATAAGGTGCCATATCAATACTATGCTCATAGCTATTATTATAGGAAAACTCTATCAATCTTAGGTGTAGATCCCAACTTCCGGTAAACTGGAGAACACATGCTCTCAATAGGTCTTCCAAGGTCTGTATGGTTCTTTCCGACTGTCCATCAGTCTGTGGATGAAAAGCCGTACTAAACCTTAGCTTGGTGCCTAAGGCTCTGTGTAGCTGCTCCCAAAAGCGACTTGTAAACTGGGGACCTCTGTCAGAAACTATGGTGACAGGAACTCCGTGCAAACGCACTATCTCTTGAACATATAACTGGGATAACCTTTCAGTAGAATTGGTTGTTTTGACAGGTAAGAAATGTGCTGTCTTAGTCAACCTATCAACAATTACCCAAATGGAATCATGTCCTTTGTTTGTTCTAGGTAGACCAACAACAAAGTCCATGGTTACATGATCCCACTTCCACTGTGGTATGGGTAAAGGTTGCATTGTTCCTGCAGGCTTCTGGTGTTCAGCTTTAACTTGCTGACACACTGGACACCTCAGAACAAACTCAGCTACGTCTTCTTCATCCCAGGCCACCAATACATATCTTTCAAGTTTCGATACATCTTGGTGCTTCCTGGATGCATAGCATACATTGAAGAATGAGCTTCCTCCAGGACTAACTTCCTCAGGTTATCTACATCTGGTACTATCATCCTCCCATGATAGCATGCTACTTGATCATCTGATTCATGAAAACCTTCTCGCTTTTCATCACCATACCCAGATCTGATCTGCTGAACTGCAACATCAACTTGTTGTGCCTCCCTAATCTATTCTCTTAGGGTGGGTTTGATACGCATCTCATCCAACAACCCGGCAATCCATGACACCTTCATTTGTACATTGTCTTGCCTTAAGGAGATAAGCATATCTCTCCTAGGGCATACTAAAGAGTTTAATTGTGCTCTATCCATGGTTGATGTTGTTGATTTCCTACTCAAGGCATCTGCAACCACATTGGCCTTTCCTGGATGGTACTCAATTGTACAATCGTAGTCCTTGATTAACTCCATCCAGCGACGTTGCCTCATGTTAAGATCATGTTGAGAGAAGATATACTTAAGATTTTTGTGATCTGTGAAAATCTGGAATGTCTCTCCGTAGAGATAATGTCTCCAGATCTTCAGGGCATGAACCACAGCAGCTAACTCCAGATCGTGTGTCGGATAATTATCTTCGTGTTTCTTAAGCTGTCGTGAAGCAAAAGAAATCACTTGCTTATCCTGCATCAACACACATCCGAGTCCATTCTTGGAGGCATCACAGAAAACTATGTATCCTTTTCCTTGCTCAGGTAACACAAGCACAGGTGCACTTGTCAACCTCTCCTTCAACAGCTGAAAAGATTGTTGACACTTATCACTCCATGTAAAAGGAATATCCTTCCGGGTTAACTTGGTTAAGGGTAAGGCTATAGAACTGAAATTCTTAATAAACCTTCGATAATAACCAGCTAATCCCAAGAAACTTCGAATTTCCGTTGGTGTCTTCGGTTGTTCCCACTATAGAACAGATTCTACCTTTGTAGGGTCAACACGAATACCCGAGGCAGATATCACATGTCCAAGAAAAGATACTTCTGGCAACCAGAACTCACACTTGCTAAACTTAGCATATAGCTTATGTTTTCTTAGCAGAGTTAGAGCCTGTCGAAGATGTTGTTCATGCTGCTGAGCATCCTTACTATAAATCAGAATGTCATCTATGAAAACGACAACACACTGATCAAGGAAAGGTAAAAAAACTCTATTCATGAGTTCCATGAATGCAGCCGTTGCATTGGTTAGTCCAAACGACATAACCGTGAACTCATAGTGACCATATCATGTCCTAAAGGCAGACTTGGATATGTCACTATCCTTAATACGGAGTTGATGATATCCAGACCTCAAGTCTATCTTTGAGAAGACTGTTGCACCACGCAACTGGTCAAAAAGATCATCAATCCTTGGCAACGGGTACTTATTCTTTATTGTTACTTTATTGAGTTGTCTATAATCAATGCAAAACCGCATTGACCCATCTTTCTTTTTAACAAACAAAACTGGAGCACCCCACAATGAAGTGCTCGGTCGGATAAAACCTTTCTCAAGCAATTCTTGAAGTTGTTTCTTGAGTTCTGCCATCTCAGCAGGCGCCATCCTATACGGTGTCTGGGCTATAGGTTTTGTATCTGGGATCAAATTGATTTCAAAATAAATTTCCCGAGGCGGTGGTATACCTGGAAGTTCTTCAGGAAACACGTCCTTGAATTCCCTGACTATAGGAACTTCAGCAGGGTTGGGACCTTCTTTGGTAACATCTACTACATGTGCCAGGAATGCATAACATCCTTGCCTCATCAACTTGTTAGCAACCATAGTTGATACAAGATAGGTGGGCAGAATCTTTCTCTCTCCTTGAAAGATCCATGTGCTGCTATCATCAGCAAACACAGCCTGTTTGGATTCACAATCCAAGACAACTCGATACCTTTCTAAGGTATCCATCCCAAGGATTATATCAAATCCTTGCATATCAAGTGGTATAAGGTCCACTTGAATGTGATGATCAGAAAAGAAGAGGATGCAGGGAGAGCATACCTCCTGCAAAACAGTAGACCCACTCAACAGAGTCTCCAAAAACAAGCTATCTACCCTATGACTAATTGTCATATTGCAGCTACGAATCACTCTCCGAGTGACAAAGGAGTGCGTAGCACCCAGGTCAATCAGAATAGATACAACATAGGATTTAGACATATCATAATATAAAAGTTCCATCTGACCTGCCACTACCCGTGGATTGACCACTGCATCTTGTGGGTTCATAGCATAGAACCTCGCTGTTGCCTGGTGTTGAGGTGGTGCTGATGATCCAGCTTGAGACGCTTGTCCACGTCCTCGAGTTGCTCCTTGAGATTGCCTTCTCTATGATCCATGTTGATTCTGTCTCGGAGGCTATGTCACACTGACAGGCCTAGATTGGTAGTCCTTCATTAAATGTCCCACCTTCCCACAGTTGTAATAGCTCTTCTCCAGTTGTTGTGGTCTGGGTGGTCCTGTAACTAACATTGATGCTGAACTGTGAGTCTCTTGTAGTGGTAGGCTTCGTCCCCTGCCTCTACTCAGTGTCCACTGTGTCTGAGCACTAGTTCTGGGTGGTGGAGGTGTAGGTGCAGAGAATCTAGGCTTCTTAAAGTCTCTAGATGAAGAACCCTGGAACTGCGGATATCTTTTATGGGTTTGTCTCTTCTCAACTACGGATTTCTCTATCCTTCGGACTGACTCAACGAAGGTAGCAAACCTCTCCCGATTCTCTAGGGCAGACACGGGAGTAGTCAAGTTGGCGTTTAAACCCTTCTCGAACCTTCTGATTCTTTCTTCTTCTGTGGCAGCCATGTGCAGACAAAACCACAATAACTACATGAACTTAGCTTCATACTCGCTAATGTTCATCATGCCTTGCCTCAATCTCTCTAACTGAGAGATCTTCTCGTCTAGGAAGGTCTTTGGAAAATATCTATTGATAAATTCCCGACAGAAATCTTCCCACGAGATCTCCACTCCAGGCCTCTTCTGCTCTTCCATGGTCCACCAGTGACTAGCACTTCCCTTGAGAAGATAGACAGCATGTCTAACCTTCTGAGCTTCTGGGATTTTGAGGATTCTAAAAGCTTTCTCCAACTCAGTTAACCACAGATCGGCATCTGCAGGATCAGTTGTTCCAAAGTATTCGGTTTCTCCTACACGACGAAGTCGCTCGAACGTCTTACCGATACCTTGTCCTTCAGGCTGGGCAGGTGCCCTAGGTGCAGGCATGGGCATCCTGTCGGTGATGTGTGTCATAGCAGTCATAAACTGTCCGAACATAGTTTGAACAGCTGGGTTTCCCATGTCAGCTGGGTCAAACTGAGGTGGTTCTCTGGGTGGCTCAGGTACAGGTTGTTCTATCTCCGGGTTCCTTGCACCTCCTTGGGGTGCAGCAACACTACTTTCTGTCACGTACTCCTCGTGTTGTTCAGACATCCTTAATTATCTTCTTCTCCTGAGGAGCGGAAGACTCTATTAGATAAGAAAGAAATACTAAGGATAGACTCGACATCCTAAGTCCTATGTCTCTGTAGACTCAGCGAACCTAGAGCTCTGATACCACTAATTGTGGGCTCTGATCTCCAAAACCACGATATAAACTTAGCGGAAGCGATTCGATTAACAACAAAAGACAAAAATCACGGGAAATTAAAAATTTTCGAGATAAGAGCGTGAATCTATAAAAACATCTTTCATAAAAGGAGATAAACTATTTAAATCTCAGATAATTACTTCTTGAGTAATTATATACAACATGATACAAAATCTCAAGAACTCAAAACCAAAATCTCAGACCAAAAGACTCCAAGGACCTGAGAGTACAGAGAACACATAGGACTGACTATCTAACTATACAACTCAATAGTCTGAATCTCCACCTGAGATTTACTGTTGCTCCTGATGATGCTGCTGCTGATATTGGTCACCTGAAGATTGATTCCTTCGCCCTCGACGACCACCTAAAAAGTTGAAATCTACGGGGTGAGACAATTTTAAATAATTGTCCCAGCGAGAGTTATAACTCTTCGCCAGAAGCTTTATTATAGAAACCAAGAATAACATAGGCAATAAAAGATTTTAAGGTAAACAGCAGCAGATTGTTATCAATTAGAACAGCAACATTTAAGGAATATGAAGAACATGTATACTAAGTAATGTATCTTCAACCAATGTATCTCGTAGTTCAACCTAGGCAGATATGCTATGCGGTTGATTATATTTTACAAACATCATTATGCCCTGCAGAGATGAGGTATACCACTCATACTCCAACCGATCACTATTAAGTCGCATCGGTATCATACATAGGTCATCAAAAGAGCCGGATTCTTATGACCTCATCTTCCTTAGTCAGTAAGAGGATCAACATGCAGGACATCTAATGTCTCTACTACTATAGCTTACCAGGGTATTCTGGTACTTCGCTATTAGAGTCACAGTGGTATTTTGTACTCTCTTCGCTACCGAAAGATTTCTTGTTTATCCCTCATCGATGCGGTATAAAAGATTTCCTCAGGAGATTAGTGTTACATCACCCGGGCATAAAACATAGTGAAGGATTGATAGATTAAGATACATCTACATCAATTCCTACACTAGGATGTAAGGAAATTCACATCCATATTACCCCACATATTCAAAACTATGTGCTCCAGGAATCCCCTTAGGAAAACCTGTTTCACCATCATTTAACTCCTGACAATGATGGATCTATGATCAGGGCTCTACATGGTATGATTATACTTGATTAGTTAGGTACATTTCAGTATTCTTTTATCATCATCCATGTTTTCAAACATTAATCATTAGCATAGCAGCTATGAAGGAAGAATACTAAATGTAACAAGCCTAACTCTCATTAATTATCATTTCTCAATATTCTCATCACAAGTCATCTCTTAAAACATGACCTCGATGGTATTCATGGCTCTCACAGCCTATCAATTTCATAAAATGCTATTAACAAGGCATCAGGATATATCACTATTCATAAAGCTAACAACATGCTTTCAATGAATATAGTATCATCATCCATACCTGGATATGATCATCCTCATAAAGGAACCTGCATGGTTAAATCAACTGATAACAGTAAATAACTTATTTAAAGAAGTTGTATCTCCCTACTCATACAAGAGCTAGGTTTCCCTGGTTTTCATCAATTAGGGTTTACTATTCACATTTCATGTCATCACCCTAGAATTAGGGTTTACTATTCACATTTCATGTCATCACCCTAGAATTAGGGTTTACTATTCACCTCATGGTTAAATGATCTCATAACATCCTCATGTATGAGAAACATCATCATTAAAGACCTCAGATAAGATTAAGATTCATCAATTATCATAATTAGGGTTTCCATGATCTCACATAAGTGAATCATACCTAAACTTGCACATTCATGTATATTGAAGGTATTTTACTTGAGTTTCCATTATAATTGGTACTTTCTCTCTCTTCTAACTAGTAGATAGTGATTACACCACTCTAGATTAGGTTGGGTTAAGTCCTCATTGATTAACACAAGTCAACTCATCACTATCATGTGATTAGGGTTTAATTAAAACAACGTATCACTCAATTGAACCTTTCAGGGGCATTTTGGTAATTTACCCATTGACCATCATCATGGGTCAATTCATTAGCCACTTAGTCCCTTAACATCTTAGGTTAGGTTATTGAAATCAGCAACTTTCACCCGATTAGGGTTAGGTTATTGAAGTGTCTTCAACTCTTAATTGGTTAGGAATTAGATTACAATTCTTTATAGGAATGAAATTCAATACATTATGAATAGACCCTCAAACGATCGTACCTTGGTCAACCCTATGAAATGATCTTGGTGTCGTTTTGATCCAAACGATCTTGCAGGATCGTTTGAGATCAAACGGGTTGAACTCGTTTGACCTTAAACGAGTTGCACCCGTTTGGACCAAAAGGGTCCAAGGTCATTTCATAAAGTGGCCTAGGAATCCACGCCCATCATCCTCAACCTCTGGTCAGGTCGGTTCCTCCACCGTTTTGCTTGCAAAAGAGCAAGGAAGAAGGGAGGTAGAAGAAGAACTAATCATAGAAAACAAGAACAAAGATATGCATAACAAAGCTAAGAGTTAGAGTTATAAAACCCGCCTCAAATGTGGTTCCTAGAGCTTCCAAGCTTTCAAGCTTCAAACCTTTAATGGCGTCTTGTGCTCCACAGGTCGGCCAAGGTCAATTCTTCAAGAAAAAGATGGGGATGGTCGGCTAGAACAAGGAACCTAAGTAAGAAAACTAGCAATTCAACCTTGTAATACGATTTCTTCCATGAATCCAAGATAGAAGGTGGTGTTCTCTTACCTTAGAACAGGTTGGTCGTTTCCCTGATCTCCAGAGCTTGGCCTTGGTCGGTTGAGAAAGATGAGAGGTGAGGAAGTGAAGGAAAACATTTGCTTGGTTTGGAAAGAAAGGTGCTTATATAGTTTAGGCTGATTTACACCATAAAGACCTCTAGAACTTTGAAATTCTCATCCAAGTCCTTTCTTATTTCTAAGGCACGTTCAATCTATCAAAACTTAAGCAAAGCTCATGAAATTTCAAGATCTAGGGGTAAAGAAATCCAACTTTAAACTAGGGTACATACATGAAAGGTTTCCTTACTCAAACTTAGTGAATTTTATGTACAAAGGTCATTTTTCTTATCTGATTATTCATTGATGTGTCCCTTTCACCATTTCTACTCTTAATGATGACAAGAGTCATAAAAGATGTTCTAGATGGTGTATTTTACAAGTTGCACCCCTCAAATTGGGTAAACTGCATTTTACTCCAAAATAGGGTTTTTAAGCATAAGGATTATTCCACAAGCTGCATCTAGATGCCCAAGCTTGGGAAATCCATCATGTCTCATCATATTCACTCATATGATGTCTCATTATCAAAAGAACATCTTAACATGTGCAATTGCAAGTTAACCCCTTAACTGGGTAATTTGCACATAAGCCCCTACATTACCAAAATAATACTACAACTTTGACTAAAAAGGAACAAATTGAAAGTATATGTTCCTGAGGAACTTAATTACATGTCAAAAGATAATAACCAGGGTTTAATTACATATTTAATCAAAACACCTAGGGTTAGTTTATAACCCAGGTCAGGGATGTTACAATAACAAGGTGTTACAATCATTATGTTGTGTCACTATCACACTATATTTTTCATCTTTATTAAACAATAAGATTAACACCTCATGTAACATCTTTCATTCATATGATCTTATTTCGTTGTTCACAATAAATTACAACATTTACTAGTGATTGATTACAAGATTAACCAACATATCACATTATCATCATTATTCATGTGCATGGTTAACCATTTATGCATCAATATCTATTAAACCATCTCTAGGTTTCCATCTTATCATGTCTGTATATCACATCTCAAGATTAAATCCCATCCTTACATATATGATGTCATGGTTGTGCTAACCAAACTTATGTCAGTGGCTAATCAAACATATATGAAAACTTCATCTAGTCCAACTGAGGTTCTCCTGACCCATATCATGAAGATAGTGCATTGCTCAGTCTCTCCGAGCTAAATCAACTCTATGAGTATCACATAAGCATATACTTTATCTTTCCTCCCTTAGCCTAGGGTTCTCAGATTACCTCATTGGTACTAGTGATAGCTTAAAGCTCTAGCCACATAGGAACAAGACAAAACATGATACAACATACTCTTCATAGGTCTTCTACCCATGAAAAATCTTACCCAAAACTCTCTTATAAATCACTAGAGTCCTACATGGGGAACCACCCACCTGAGCGTGAGGCTTCACATAAATTTAACACAGCTACCTCCTCCAGGGTCTTGGGCTCTCTCCCTCACCCATATGGCAGGCACTCATATTCATATTCACATATGCACACATAACCAGCCTCTCTTTGGCTCTAGGGTTTGGTCCTCCCAAGGACATCTAGGGTTCAACAAGACTATAGGAATCATGCATAAAGTGACTCAACTTAATCACTCAGGAGTAGTCTAGTTTAGGACATATCATAACACATATCTCAGAATTCTTATATATTGGAGTTAGGTTCTCTAACCTTCTCCTAATGGGTCTCACTCTCTTTGGACTTAACCCCAAAACTGGTCCTAACACTAGAGGTCCTCCTTCGTAAAAGAGATTGAGGCTCTTGCTGATTCAAAACTTGTCTCATCTTAACATATCTTATCTCATAAAAGTGTATTTACTTGCATCATCAAAACTTATCTCAAAACCTCAAAACTGAACTTAAGTCCTCGAAGACAACCATAGATCACCGTAACCATCTTATGTCATCTATGTAAGACTTACATCCTATCATCAAAACTTACATCATCTATTCCATCTAACATATATTCTAAACAAGGCTCTAGACATCTAATCTAGAACTACTCTCTCTTCTAGACTGATGTCATTCACTTTCACTTAGGTTACATGACCACCTCCTACTCGTACATGTGTGGGGACACATTTTTGTAATACATATACATAATAAAATAGTATATAGTTTTTCTCTGATAAAATAAGCGTCAGAGAAAACTATCGAGGTTCGATCTGTTTGGAATCAGAAACCAAATCCAGAAAATGAGTGTCCCACACATAGTATAGAGTACAGTGCCATGAAAACTAGTGAAACAGGTGAGAACATGGTGTAGACTAGTGTAGCTACTCTAGACAAAGAGCGTCATATGTCTAGGGTTTCTCTTCACGTAATGTATGTCATTTCCAAACAGTGCAACATCCCATACCGCTGCACTATAAGGAAAGAACAACATCGAAGGACTTGCTACTCAATAAGCACCCGTCTAGACCTAGTTCTCAGACATCTAGGTGCTAACCTGGAGGCTAAGTCTTATCTAGCCTCTAAAAGATGACTAATCTTACCCTAAAGATTATTAAGGTTCAAGGTTCTTTAGTTTTGACCCCAAATTTTCTAAAACTTAATACGATGTGTGACGTCCAAATTGAAACCTCACCTCAATGAGAACTCCAATTTAAACACCCCACACTAGGCTAAGAAGAAGAAAATCAAGGGAGTTAGAAGGAAACAATCAATAGTACATGCACATGAACAATAACCAAACCATAAAACATATGTTCACCATTCAACATATAATTACAACATGAATTGTTACAACATTTGATATTACATATTGAATATCAAACTTATACATATACATGTACTACCACTAAACTACAAGATCTTAAGATAGTAGGTCCACCTATACATCATCTCGCCACACAACTCTCACTGTCCTGGATCTTCAAAAGCATAACCACAACCTAAACAAAAGGCTACATGTGGTACACGTCAGCACAATATTCAAGAATATTGTACCGAGTACGCCTACGTGTCTTCTATATACCTCTCATAATATCTTGGCAATAAGATAAAACTAATACTTGGCAACATTAAATAAATATAAGAAAAAGCATATACTTGCACAAAGATGTTCATTAACAAAAGAGAATACATATTTTAAGCACATTTCCATCATATATCTCGTGCGTCTACCACCAAGCGGCTTTGATGTCTTTAGGCCTTATGATATACCACCAAATGGTTTATGATCATTAAACAAACATCATATGATCTACCACTAAGTGGTTTGTGATCATTATGCATGCGCTCTACCACCAAGTGGTTTATGAGCTATCCTATGATGGAACATGTATATTATGTTTGCAGGTGTTCATAGCCATAAGTATGGAAAATCAACCAACATATCATACAAGAACAATCATTTCAACCAATACCATATGTAAATTATTTACTACTACATAACGCAATCATATTATATAATAAGCCAAGTAAGAGGTAATGGCATACCTTGATCAAGATATCCTAATCATCACATATTCCTGATGTCATCTATATCCTTGATTAAACCTGATTAAGACAAGATCACATATCACCATCAAGTTCTCATCATCTCAACCCTAGTTATATCCATATAAGGGTTTAGCTTAGTTCATTAGGATATGTGTACTTTGTTACTTGTCTTATCTTCTTGTTATTAGGTTACTGATCTTATATTCTAGACTAGGATACATGATTTGATTACTTGGTTACATATGATTATGTGTACATGTTAAGCCTATATTACATGTATTAATCATACTAGGGTTTATATCACATTAAGAGAAAACATCATCGTATAATATGGATTATGTGTATCATCCTTATCTAATATTTACATATGAGGTTCCAGATACTGATATGAGCTTACTATGTGATTTCCAAGATTTTATGAGTATATTTGTAATTATTACACATTAATTAGGGTAATTAGTCCTAATTAGCCATATAAAGAAAATTACATGATTTTGTATCCAAGAATTGTCATATCTAACATCAAATGCATTATAAACATAATTATGAATCTACTGACATTTTTCCATTATTTTATATCATCATTTGATATTTATTACTCGTGAAACAAGAATAAAACATCTTACATGATATCGTAGAGTTTTAAGCATCAAAACTCGGATATTATTATTCTACTGTGTTCTACTCATTTTTCTGAACATTTTGGTATCTTATTTGTATTTTTCTTATAAACAATCTATTTTATACGATTTATCTAAGAACTGTAAGATTTTGGGGTATTTACCTCCCTGAGCCAATGGTAGTCTGCCACGTGGCCTTCAGATGGGGCGCAACTCCTTGCTTGGTCCACTGGGGTCCAGCTGGTTTGAGCTAATGGACCCTACCTTCTTTGTTGGACCGGTCAATTCTATTTGTGACCCGGTCTGGCCTTTCCCCTTTCTCTCGCATTGAGTATATAGCGGGACTCTCTGTTTCCGTGATGCAGCCGCCTCAGCTGGACTCCGATGAGGATTCAAAAGACCTCATATCCTCTCTGTCTTGTTCTAATGCCATCGTCAGATTCTTCAGTGATATACCTATTTCCGTGGCTACTCGACTCCTCGTCTTTGGCTTTGGATCTCCTCCTACGCAAAGAAGCCGCCACCTAGCTTTGGTTGCGGAGGAGCAAAGAGGCATTTTGCCTCTGCTCCTCATCAGACTGGTTTGAACCTTCTAAAGGATTCACATGACCGGTGTATACTCCTTGAGCCCCTCCAACCCCGACGAGAAGCTCTCTCCACATGCCTCTGAGCTCTGTCTTCAATTCTGGCAAGGTGCCCTTCGACAACCATCAAAACCACCATGATAGTCCTTACGGATAGCTGGGTTGGACTCCACTTATCTCGAACTTGCTTTTTGGCTTCTCCTTTTCTTTTGTTATCTCTTCTATCTATGCTATTCACCACCCCGCTCTACTTGCTCTGCTTGTCATCTAAAAAGGAGGCGAGAGGGAAATAGGGGACTTGTTTCTCCCTGGTCTTGCTTCTCTGAGAGGCTTAAGGAGGGTCAAACGAATCATCTCAACTTGGTGAGAGCAACTGCTCCTATAACTTCCTCCCTCAATGCACGCCCTCATGGTTGTGGCATCGCAGAAGGGTCAAGCACATCTCCACGTCTCAGCACCAACTGTCGGAGGTGCATGATAGGGTTGCGCTAGCTGCAGGGTTTCCCTGGCTTCCCCCCCCCCCTGTCGCGTGGAGCGCTGGTCTACGGCTGGAGTTAAGGCGATCACTAGCTACAGTTAAGGCGATCGACAACTCCACCTACCTCGGCTCCAACCTCTCTGCGGTTCCAGCTGCTGACGTTCAGGGAGGTGTTAGGGCGAGCGTAGAAGACCGCAGATCGGCTGTCCTTTCGCCTGAAGGTGGACCGTTAGCTCCCCCACCTACCTCGTTCGACCCTGTGACGCCTTAAAGACGATCGTAGCTCAGCTCGGTGGTGGCCCGCGCCCGTCATAAAGGTCCACAAGGTGGTGTTTCGCTTCCCTCGGCGCCCCCACAAAACAGGCGAGGGGTTGACCGGCCCTTTGGGGTTACGGTCCCCCTGGGACCCTACAGGGGCCCTGGGTGCTTCCCTTGTCCCTCCGGCGACCTCGAGCTGACGTGCTTCTTTGGAGGCGCTACAGAGCTCCTCGGTGTGGTGATCACCCAGGATCCGAGATTCCTGCGGTGACTGAGCTCACCCGGCTGGGTTCCTAGCTACCCTTCCGGCGGTAGTGCTGCTGCCTCCTTCTGCTTCGTGGTGGTGTTGCTGCTACCACGATCGCCGTCGACTTTCAGCACGCTGCGAGCGCCCTCTTGCCGTGCGCTGCGGAGGTGCCCGCGCTGCGTCGCTGTGGGTGAAGCTCCGGCGGGGTTCCTAGCTACCCAGCAAACGACGGTGGTGCTGCGTTCCCGTTCGGTGCCTGGTGGTGCTCCGGTGACACGTGGCTTCCTGACGGCGTGGTGGTCTCCCAACGAACGAGCAGGTTGGAAGTCCCCCGGCGCGCGCTACCTCGCCGACGTTTTTCGTGAAGGGTGGGTTCCGAGCTACCTGCCCTTGGCTTCCTGTGCATTCGTTGCGAGTGCTCTTCCGGTGACTCGTGGTGGTGCTTCCTCGGTGGGTGCTCTGCTCGGTCTTCCTGTGGCCCCGTGGTAGTGCTACACTTGTGGACTTCGGTGCTGCGGCGACGTGCTTCTCCGGCGAGCCTTGCCTTTGTTCCCACCAACCGGGGGAGAGGTCGACTAGCTCCCTGGAGTAGGTCCCTCACTGATCCCTGTGGGAACGGGGGTGACCTTGCGGCGGCGGCGGCCTCCCTGGCGCGTTGACAGGCTCTGGCGCCTTGGCTCTGTCATCTCCGGCGATCACCTCGACGCTGGGCCATCTAGGGTTACGGTGGCCCATCGCTTTCCTGTTCGTGGCGGCGAGTGTGAGCGGTAGGGTTTGCCTGACCTATCACTCCCTGACGCGCTCCAACGCGCTAGCCACCTGCTGCAACGGGAAACCGGCCTGAACCGGGTTCCTAGCTACCCGGGGGTGGTTTGTGTGCCCACCTCCCAGCTAATAGCCTCTACCGGCCTGAACCGGGTTCCTAGCTACCCGGGGCGGTTCAGTGCGCTGTTAGTTGCTGCTGTCTCGAAGCTGCCTTGAACCAGGCGGGCGTGGTGCTACGACCGGGTTCCTAGCTACCCAGTGGCGGTCCGCCTTCCTTGAACCAGACCGGGGCCGGCTCGCTTCTCCCGCTCAAAACACGCGCCTGCGACGGTTTCAAAGCGACAGCACGTGGGCGTGCGACCTTCCGGAAGCTTCGCGTCACGTGGGTGTTGGCGTCCCGAGTACTCCTTTTCCTGCTCCCTTCCAGTGGCACCCACAGTGCGCTCAGACGTCATCCCGCCCACGTCATTCTCCACTCCCTGACTTCCTGGCGAAGACTCAGTTAGCGCGCCCCCACCTCGCTTTCCAGAACCTTCCTGGGTGAGTGCGGTCTGACGCCATCCCCTCTGACGTCACGACGCACTTACCACTCGCTCCACGCTACTATCTCCCCCCTTCATGGCACGTGGCAAGAACAAGCAGACTAGCTACCGCAACGCCTCCATCAGAAGGGAGGCTATTGAGGAGCTGGCGAAAGGAGGGCGTGCTGCCCGCGAGGCGCGCAACAACGCTCTGGCTTCTCACAGAGACAAGGGCAAATCGCCGGCAGCCACCTCCGCTGGCCCACCCCAACGGCCCTCTCGCAGCTCCAGCCGACCAGCTACACAGGGTCAGGCACACCCCAGCTCCAATGGCGGATCGACCAGCGGCACTAAGCCCTGCCTTGATGGTGAGGTCCCGACGGGCGAACCCGGTGGACACGTTGGAGGCCAGATGAACCTGATGGCGGCATGGGGCACTATGAACAACAGCAGGAGTGCACCTTCCCGGTCCCGCCCCCCCCCCCCCCCCCCCCCGCGTAGCCTCGCGCGTCGAGCGGCACCCGGGGTCCAGCAGAGGACCTTTGCTGAAGCAACGACGCAGAAGAAGACGAAGACGATGAAGGCCTCCCGACCCCCGCGTGCTTGGCCCGTGGAGGTAACGCTCGCGGCCTGGTCCGACAAAGCGACAAGGCAATCCACCTCAGCGATGATCCCACCGGAGAAGATGCTCCTGTTCGCGGAGCCTACCTTGCTACCGGACCTGGGCCCAGTGGCGATCATCCCTGACATCGCCATGACAGCCATCCAGGAGCAAAGGGAGAAATCGGCGATCTTCTACATCCTCGATAGCTCTCCCCACGAGACGGTGGTACACGGGTGGTTGCGCAGGACTTGGCGTCCCAAAGGTGCCTTCGTTCTATGTCGCAGAACCAACGGTTTCTTCGAGGTCAGTTGTGACCTCAGTGAAGACCTCGACCTCCTGCTCAACGGGGGTCCTTGGTTCCTCGACGGGCGCCTTGCACTTTTTAGAAGATGGTCACCATCGACCCACCTAGCGAGAGACTTGCTCTCAACCGTTCCCTACTGGGTGAGCTTCCCAACGATCGACCACTTGCAATCGCTGGAGGTGCTTGGTCGAGTTGCGAGCTGCGTTGGTAGACCCTCACACGCGGGATCTTGGGTGTCCACCACTGATGGTGCACCCCAGGCGCGCACCTTGGTCGATCTCCCGGCGTCCCACGACCCCCCCCGCGAGGTACGGATCCAATTCCCGGGCGCTGAGGCGGAATTGATCCCTGTCATCTATGACTACATGCCGCTCCGATGCTCATCGTGCGTCGCCTTCGGCCACGACCTCAGCCGATGTCCTTTCGCCCCCGACGCGACCAGGTTGGAAGCGCACGCCCTGAAGGCACGCGCCCATAGCCATGGGCGACACCAGGAAGCGGTCAACATCGTCGACGATGAGGACGCTACCTCGGATCGGCTGGGGGACCAGGAGGATGCGAATGGTCTGCGGAGGGGCAGAAGCAAACACAGGAAGAAGCAGTCTACCAGGGGGACCTCGGGCCCTAACCAACCGAGGGAAGACACACTTGCTGACCCCTCGCCGGCATCGGACACGACCACAACGGGCAACATGGGTGACACCCCTGCGGAGCCCCTGACGACGCCAAACAGGAACACCACGGAGGAAGAAGGCGACCGGGCTGCTGACAAAGCCCCCAATGTGGAGGCCAGGCCTCTCAACCCAGCTGAAGTTCCGGACATGATGACGACGATGGATCTCGACGATCCGGTCGACACTGCCGACGCTTCAACCGTTGCCACAGAGTGGTGTGGGGTTGAGCTTGCTGACCCGGTCGTACCAACGGGACAGAACCCAACCACTCAGGTCATGAAGGGCAATGCACCACCACCCCTAGAGGTGACCAGAAGGGACAGGGAGAGGTCCACATCTAGGAGGCCCCCGACAAGCACCAAGTTGTCACGGCGGCTTATGAGCCAAGGCCCCCAAATCTCCATCCCAAAGAAAACCAAGTCTGTGGTTTTGGCTCTCTCTGCGCCGGGCACCGCTACAGAGGGCGAGTCTATCACCGACGACGAGGCTACAACAACTGACGACACAGAAGAGGACGCAGTCGATAGCGTCATTGATCCCAAGCGTGGCCTTGGGCGCAGCATCTAAAGACTCTGGTGGAACATGTCGATCGTGGCATGGAACGTGCGCGGTGCTTGCGAGCCGGCAAAGAGGAAAAAGATCGCTGGTTTCCTCCGCAACCAGGGGGAAGCGATGGGCCTTTTGATGGAGAAGAAGATCACAAAGGACGACAACTCAGCCAAGCACCACGCCGAGTTGTTCCCGACCGGGTGGAACTCTATCTCCAACGACAACAACACAGGTAAAGCTCGCATCTGCTGGGGGTGGGACCCCAGGATATGGGATGTCGTTGTAAACACCACGTCAGCACAGATGATGACTGTGTGGTGTATCAATAAGGGAGGTTACAGGGCACGAATTGCGGCGGTGTACGCGCACACCAAGCCGAACCGACACGAGGCCCTGTGGGAGGAGCTCCAAGCCGCTCAACCAGTCGTCACGGTCCCCTGGCTTGTTGCCGGGGACTTCAACGCCATCAGGCGAGATGATGAAAAAGCGGGAGGCCGAGAGGTCTCCAGAAAGACGATGCGCCAGTTCAATGACGCTATCAAGAGCGTGAGCCTCCTGGAGGCTAAGCACCATGGCGGGCAGCTCACTTGGAGCAATCGCCAAAACGCGGTTAATCGCGTCGCCTGTCGTTTGGACAGGGTTCTCATCAACGATGCTTGGGCAAGCATCCTTCCCAACACCTTCTCTAACCTTTTTTTCTCCCACAAGAGCGATCATGGCGCTCTTGTGATCTCACCTTTTTCTGAAACTATTCCCAAATCCCGACCCTTCCGTAGCCTTAACTTCTGGCCTGATTGGGACGGCTTCAACGAGGTCGTCGCCCTGGTGTGGAACAAAGAAGTGATCGGGAACCCACTCTTTATCGTCACGAAGAAACTCCAAGCAGCCAAGGCTGCCCTCAAACATTGATCTAGAAACAAGGTAAACATAAACAACCTGAAGAAGGAAGCCATGAAAGAATTCCAAGATGTCCAAGATGGCCTTCAGGTGAACCCAACGTCCCCGGAGTTAATACTCCGTGAGGAAACCCTGTGCGCTCACATCACCAAGCTTGAAAGGGCGGAGGAGGTATATTTCTACCAACGTAGCAGGGTGCGGTTGGTCCATGATGGTGAAAGAAACACAAGTTTCTACCAAGGCGCGGTTCGACGCAAAAAGATAAGGGACTCCATCACACATCTCATAGATGCACAGGGGAAGAAGATCCTTGATCAAGAGGCCCTAGAAGGCGAAGTTGTGGCCTTCTACAGCCACCTTTACACCCACGAGGACGACAACATCACCACGCCTCGCCTCCAGCCTCACCGAACCATCACACCTGAACAGGGACGCACCCTATGTCGCCCTTGCGAACCTGAGGAAGTGAAATCTGCCCTGTGGTCCATTGGACCTGACAAGGCCCCAGGACCCGATGGCTTCAATGCCTCGTTCTTCCGGTCCTGCTGGCCCACTCTTGGTCGTGACGTCACGGCGGCTGTCACGTGGCTCATGCGGGGAGGCACCATGGTCAGGTCCGCAAACCACGCTTTCCTCACCCTTATCCCTAAAACGGAGGGAGCCACCTCCTTGCCCGACTTTTGGCCCATTGCTTGCTGCAGAGTGATATACAAAATCTTCGCCAAAATCCTCGCCGAAAGACTAAAGGGTGTGCTCCAACACCTCATCTCTGCCAACCAGGGAGCGTTCATCCCAGGTCGGAGCATATTGGATTGCTCCCTCCTGGCAGGGGAGTTCCTTGCTGGTTTTGACATAAAACGGGCGGCCAAAAAAGCTTGCATCAAAACAGACCTCTCCAAAGCATATGACCATGTAGCTTGGCCGATGCTGTGGCACCTGATGGGCGACATGGGCTTCCCCAGCACCTGGATCGGCTGGATGAAGGAGTGTGTAACCACTTGCTCATTTTCCGTCCTAGTCAACGGCTTCCCCGCAGGCTTGTTCGGCAGCTCGAGGGGGCTAAGGCAGGGCTGCCCCCTATCACCACTCCTCTTCACTATTGTGATGGAATACCTCACGCTGCTTATGGATGAGGGCGAGAGGAACAGAGCATACTCCACATACAAAGTCAAAGGCACGCGAGTCCTCTCACACCTGAATTTCGCCGATGACGTTTTGTTCTTCTCCGACGGCACAGGACACAGCCTTAGGGGCATAAAACGAATCCTTAAAGAATTCAGAAACACCTCCGGGATCAAAGTCAACCCAACCAAATCAAATATTTTCTTGTCCAAAGCCACGGATGGGGAACAGGGGGGGCTCGTCGATGAGGTGGGGTTCACATTGGGCTCCCTTCCCACACGTTACCTCGGTTTTCCCCTCGCCAGCAAAAACCATCGGGCATGCTTCTTCAACCCATGCCTCGATCAGATGAAGGACATGATATCCAAGTGGCCACAAGACCGCATTTCTATGGCAGGACGTGCCTCATCACCAGGTGCAATCTCCAGGGGTTGGTCGCCTTCTGGGCCTCCCAAGGCCACCTCCCCAACAACGTCTGCGACAGGATCGAAGGCATCTTAGCGGACTTTGTTTGGGGAACCAGCACGCACCACATGAGCTACACCCGCATGGCTAAACCTTTGGGGGAGGGCGGCCTCGGCCTACGGACTGTGATGGCCATAAACAAATGGGCTTCCCTAAGGAGGCTTGTACGCTTCCACACCAAACCAGAGTCCATCTGGACAAGCTGGATGAGGCGCAGATACGGAATGACATTCCGACAGCCTGACGAGCTGAGGCAGGGGTTCTCCAATGCTTGGAAGAACATGGCGCGTGCTTGGGAGGAGCACAGCCAGCTGTTCGACCGAACCACGGCGGGACAGGTGTACCTTAGAAACACTAACATAAACCTATGGCAACAAGTACAGCCCGTCGGGGCAACCTGCCAGCTTGGCCGAACGATTTGGCGTGGGCCACTCATCCACAGATGGAGCATGACCATTTTCAGAGCGGATAAGGGGGCCCTAACCACCGCTGAGAAAATCAAGACATGGGACAGCAATCAAAGCGACCGATGCAGCTTTTGTCAGCTTAGGGAGGACACACAACACCTCTTCTTTAGGTGTCACTTCTCCTTCCAAGTCCGCACCAGAGTTATGAGCCTATGTAACGTTACCATACCAAGACACGCTGACCTCCAAGTCTCGACCACCATTATCAAAGCTACAACCAAAGGCTGGAAACATTGGAAATGGTTGTCCATCACAGCTTGGACATGTACAGCCTATTTCATATGGAAACAAAGAAACGAACGAAGACATGGCCAACAAAGACTCACCGTGGAGGAATGCTGTTCGATCATCCACAAAGCGGTCAGGGCGGTCGCTATGGCGCGTGGATGGGGTACTTCCGCCCCAGAACACATCGCCAGAAACTGGAGACTTTTGACCACCACCTGAGTAGTAGGTCACAAACTAACCACTCTTGCTTAGACAGGGTCACAAAAGACGGGGTTTTTGTATAGTTCCCGCATACCCACAGCAGCCCACTTTTTTGTAAAGTTAGTAGGGCTGGTGGAGACGCACCCCACACCTGGTTTAACGGGTGTGCGGTGGGTCTCTCACATACTTTCATATCCGTTGAGGCTCCTTTAGCCTTATTTCGGCCGGTGCTTCTCGCACCTAAGGGCCTAGTTATACGGGTGTTTCTTTCGAAACATCCCTCATCGTTTTATTTATCCAAGCCGAAAGGCAAAATTCTGATGATAGGGTTGCGACCCTTAGATCCATTATAAACTGCTAGGATTGATTTCAATTACATGACAATCCATGGGAGTAATCCATTTACTAGGATGTGTGACATATTACACAGTCTATCAAGACCTAAATTCCTAGATGTGAAACGTCGCTCCATAGTACAACAAAATACACATTATTTGAAAATATTCAAACCTAAATATCTCTCTCTAGGAACCTTATTTGACCAAGAAACTTGGGACATTGATTCATTACCATCACCACTACATTCTCTTAAGTCTGATGTTAAAAACAAAATATTCAACCTATTGATTAAATATCTCAAAAAGGCATAAAGTTGGGGATCTTAATAATGATATCAGCATCAAACAATACTCAAACTTACCAGACACTTGAAACTCTAAATATGATAAACCAAACCCATTAATTCACGTATGTCCTTGACATTTAAGGGTTCTAGAAATCCACTCTATCACACATAATCTTATAGGAAGGACAAATCCCATCTATATCACTCATTGTCATCCCCATGTGTCACAATGCACCCAATCATCATCTTTGTGGTAACCCTTATTCAAGGTCATGGTGGATGATGTGAAAGTAAATTGAACAACATGTTGTGAGTGTAGTGACTTCAGGTCTAAGAACCACAATCACCACCAACACTATAAGAGACGATCCTGACTACCAATCATGGTTTCCATGTATCACTCGTATGCTAGGTCTGTCTGATATACTATTCTCTAACAAGTATATATCTTTTTGGTCAAATATCACATATCATGATTGATGAGATTCTGTCATCAACCAATACACACTCCAATCTTATGTTCTATTAATGTCTATCAGCCTTCCTACAATAACATCTAACAAAGGACATAACAAGAATGTATAAACTCATGACATCTGTGTGATCTCATTATTTAGGTTGTAAATACAAAGACATTCGTCTTGAGTAATATCATTCTTTAGAAATTCATTATGTTACATCATTATCTCAAAACTGAATAAAAAAATTGGAACATTGCCTTTATTATTAATCAAATCATTTATAATATATGCCATTACAATCATCATATGATTGGCTCTCTGGGCATACATACTAACAACTCCTTCTCAGTTGTGGCATAATTGAGTTGTGATTCATATAGAGTCTTTCAGTCATAGTATATAAAATGGTGCCTCTTGTCAATCCACTATCCCAAAACTGCTTCTACTGCATAGTCTCTAGAATCACACATGATCTCAAAAGGTTGAGACCATTATGATGCTTGAATGATAGGAGTGGTAACAAGAGAAGTCTTCAAGTTGGTGAAGTTGTCCATACTTGCAAAGTCAAGAGAAAATTGCATCCTTCAATAGAAAATTTGTGAGTGGCTTTGCAATCTTCGAGAAGTATTTGCTGAACCTACCATGGAAACATGCATGTCCTAAGAAGGAATAAAATTCTTTCACATTAGACAACAATGAGCGTTCGGCAATAGCTTCAATATTGGCCTTGTCTACCTATATTCCTCTACTACTCACCTTGTAACCAAGGACAATGCCCTCCTTCACCATGAAGTGGTACTTCTCCCTCTTCACACTTCTTGAGCACATGATAATGGTGATTCAAACAAGAGCCAAAGGAGTTACCATATACAAAAAATCATCCATAAAAACTTCTGTCATAGTTTCTTACAATCCTACAAAAATGGCTGCCATGCAACACTAAGAAGTAGCGGGGTGAATTGCTCAACCCAAAGGGCATCCTCCTGATAGTGTATGTGCCAAAGGGATAGAGAAAAGTGGTAATCTCATGGTTGTCTGGGTGAATTGCAATATGATAGAAATCAGAGTAGTTGTCCAAATAGAAAAAGAATTCTAATGTGCTAACTACACTAGAACTTGATCAATGAATGGAAGAGGGAAGTGATCCTTCCATGTATCCTTATTCAATTTTTTTTATAATCAATGCACATTCTCCACCCCATAACTATGGGGGTGGGGATGAGCTTGTTCTTGTCATTCTTCACTATTATAGTGCCACCATTCTTTGGGATGACTTGCACTAGACTAACCTAAGGAGAAACTAAAATGGGATAGATGATCCCAGATTTTACCATATTTTTACTTCTAGTGGGACCACTTCCTTCATATTGGGATTGAATTGCGTTGGGATTCTCTAGAAAGCTTACAATCCTCCACCCCATTTGGGATCTTTAGTATTCAATTCTCGTTCATACCTATAAAATTAGTCATCTTATAACCCAAGGATGTCTTCATTTTCCTTAGCTCAGTCATCAGTCTATCCTCTTGGTCCTATATGGGATCTAAACTGATGATCACATGACAATCTTCTTGCTCATCAAGGAACAATCACCCAGACCCTTGGGTACATCCTTCATCTCTGGTTCTTTGGATTTTTCTGCTTCCTTTTGGACTAGTGATATCATTTCAAATCTGCAAATTTAGCATACAATTCATTTTCATAGGTGTTAGGTGAAACCCATATTGATCAACTTGTGTGTCTTCAAGATCTCAAATCTCTAGGATGGTGATGGCTTTTTGAAAAGGGTCTTTAGATTCATCACTTCCCTAATTAAGCAGAGATAATTTATAAATGTCATCAAGCAAAATACTTCCTCAAGAATGTTGGTCCCCTTGAACATATCAAACACCTTGAGAAGGAGAGTCTCTATCCCTACCTTTAGAAGGATGGTGCCCACTTATACATCAAGTACATCTCAGGCTATGGACAGGAATGGACTACAAAAGAAGAGACGATATCTAAGATCCTACTTCATGTTCATGATCATGATATCACAAGGTATGTAGGTATCCTTTCCAACCTTGACTGGAACGTCCTCTATGAACTCCATAAGATTCATCATAGAAGAATTGGCTAGATGGATGGTCGTGGTTGTTGGGGAGTAGCTTAGTGAATCCCAACCTTTGGAAAAGGCTACCCGACATGATTCAAATGCTAGAACCCAAATCTACTAGTCCCTTCCAACACGTGTTGTCTCTAAGGTGTCAACCAATCCCAAAGGATCCACTATTCTTCTATTTATTGGGCATCTTGTTTAGGATAATGTCTGAATTTGTCTTAGATAGATTCACAATTTTGTACTCCTCGGTGGTGTATTTCTTTGTCAAGATAGTCTTCTAATACGTTGACCATGTTGGAATCTTAGAAAGGACATCCAAGAAGGATATGCCCACATGAAGCTTCTTCATTACTTCCTTGATTTTCATGAACTCAACATCAAGCTTTGTCTTCCTTATACTTGCTTGATATGGAGTACTTGGTTTGTAAGTGAGCATGTCCAGTTCAAAAACATCAACCTATGCTTTTCAACACCACTTTCCTTTCACACATCTATTTTGTTTTTAGAAAATGACTAAATCCATTACTCAATAGCCATACGACATATACATGAAGAGAAATACAAGCCATTAGGCCATTCAACAATAAAAAATAGGGTCATTAAATCATCAAAGCTCATATCAAAACCTAAATAAAGCATTTCTATATAGATTCCTCTCCATTGAACTTGACTAAGGCAACATTTTATGAGGAATAACTTCAACCTGAGCATGCATCAGAGATTTTCAACCTACAACTAATTAATGAACCTAAAGCTATTCACATCCCATCTTTGAAGCAAACACCAAACTACCAAGTAGTGGGAACTAGACATCACAAAATCAAGCCCCAATAGAAAGGGTAACTAAAAGCTTTCAGCAAGGAGAGGACATAAAGCCTAAAAGGGACTAACAAGACTAATTCATAGTGAATAGCGGCAACACACTGCCTCACAACCATCAACCAACAAAAAATGCAACCTGATAAAGCAAAAAATAAAGAGAAAAAATAACACCAAAAGGAAAGGACAAGGTAAATGCTGCCACACAAGTATAAGACCAAGTTGGGCTAGCCGTTGTCCGCTCACCACCGTTGCAAGTGAGATCGCCCATCCACCGTCCCTTAGTAACTCGTTCCCATCCCAACAACCGGTAGCTCAGATCGAACCCTCAAGCCAGGATCCCAACGATGCAAAATGGTGTGATGGTTAGGAGCGATGTGCCAAAACAACAACTAACCAGAATCACCTGGTAGTCACTCGAGCATAGTGAGGCCCAAGGGGAGAAGGACATCGCTTACTGGTGGCTTAGCTGCCTCCCCCAAGATAGAGGGTCAAAGATGAGAGAACCCTAGCAAACGATTGCCAAATCCACCTAAAACTTTTGGAATCCTTAAATTTCTATCCTTTCACACATCTAAATAAACAATTGTTTTTTGTTATTTCTCATTCACAACCATCATTGTGTCATAATCATCAAATTCAATAGTAATAATGGTTGGTGTCACTAGAGGAAGGTGTGCGTACATGATGCCTAAACATATGGAGATGACCTTTAGTTGCTCAGGGTGTTTAGGATTATCTTTATCTTGCCTAGCTAAGATACTATGATGACCTTGACTTTTATTGGTTTAATATCCAATGAAGAGTCATAGGGACATGAATGACCTTTTTCTAATAGTTTCAAGTTTATGTGACGTTTATTCAAAGATGTTTCCAATTGAATCACAAGTTTTTACCACAATGTCCGTAAGAGTCAATAATATCAATCAATGTCCTTTTCAAGTACATGACGATGGTTAACACAACCTATAAGTCAATTTTATTTTTTTCAAGTCAAGTATTCAATTTATGTATAAATTGATCAAATTATCTTAATAATGAATCATGAGGTGTGTTAGAGTCACAAGAGGTATTCTTGGACTTGCTTGGTGAAGATTTGGTGATTAAATGTATTAAATTCATGGTTTATACAACTACTTTTAGGTTATTTGAAAATTTTCATTAGATGTAAAAATATTGGATTTATCATCTCAAACTTTTCAATTAGATTCTATTTGTTATTAGGGATCCATGCTTAAAATTTCATTTGGATTGGAGGTTCCTACAATATGTTATAAGTGTTGTTGAATTTTTTGAATGATGCAAAGAAACTTTGGTCAAATGTTATTTTTATACTTAGGGCTATGACAAAAGGATGTGCACATGACCCATGACTTATTTGGGATACACATCCTCTCCCCAGCCTCTGAATCTTCCACAATTAATGGCTTTGAAGTTGTCCCTTACCTCTAGATTAGCAGGATAGGGGTATGGGAGGCATGTTGACACCTCGTCCCACACCTACTTTGACATATACGAGAACCTCCTTTCCTACTTGGTCTTCCCTCTTCGTCATCCTATGTTCTAATGAATGACCTACCTTGGAGTCTTGTTAGTGAAGAGGTGAGGGATAATGAGGCACTCTACTCTAACCTTTCTCCTATCCCGTACGCAATGGAGTAGAAGGAGTTGGAGACTAGAAGATAGAGGGCTTGGAAGGGGGATTCTTTTATTAAAACGTCCCCAAGTAGTATACGAACCCACTATACCACCTAGGTTATGGACCTCATGGCCTTGGAGCCATCAGAGCTAGTTCTGTCGAGGAGGTAGTGATTTTTGTTAGGGCTGGAAAAATAGGGTCGTACCTGCTCGACCTGATCTGACCTTGCCCGACCCAACTAAAGCGGTATCGAGTCTTAATTTCTTCAACCTAGACTAAAATGTCCCAAACCTATAAAACCCAAATTTGTTTTGTTAGTTGGGTCTGAGTCTGCATTTGTTGACTCAAAAAACTTGATTGATCCAAAACTATATCTAAAATTATTTTAGTAATCTTTTTTCCATGATGTAGGGATATACATTTTAATATGTACAAACACATATTTATATTTTAAGGAGAAATATGACTAGTATCTTATGAATCACAATATCTTATATATATTTTCACAAAAAAATATTTAGCACACAAATATTTCTGATAATTTAGGGTTTAGAGGGTTTAAATTTTGGATTTTTGGAGTTTGAAAAACATATTTTTTAGGTTTACAATTTCAAGTTTTTCACGGTTGCATTTTTGGGTCTTTTCAGTTTACATTTAATGTGGTATTTTCTGGTCCATCAGGTCTATTGTTTGGACCCTCAAATAGGAATTTTAAATTTGGGTCAAGCATGTAAGACCAAAAATTATTTTTAGTTCTGGTTCAAGTCGAGCATATTTGGACTGACCTGTAATGACCCCAAATAGGACATGATCAACCCAAACTCGATTTCCACCCCTAATTTCCAACCACTCTATGCCAAACCAATCTCGGTTATGCCATCATTGATCAAAGGTGAGGATCATGTAGGCCTTGGTTGAAGCGGAAGGGAGTCAGGGTTCACCTTGCCCTCCTAGTTGTGTCCATGGTAGCACCTTGACAGTGAGCTCATCATCCAACAAATCTAGGGAAACCACTACCTTTTTGGTGGTCGTCATCCTCTACAAGACCCTCATTAATGTGAATAGAGTTTTTCCAAGAATGCTTGAGGTCTGGTGACCCTAAACTCCTTCAAGGACAACAACTCGATGACGCTCTGTGTCTGGGATCATGTGGGTGGAGCGTAGAGGCGAGAAAGGGGAGGGTGATGCAGGTTGGCCCTAGAATGTGAGGCAATCCTTCTCACCATTGGTCGAACAAGTGGTAGACCCCTTATTTCAAATAGGGTCTCTCCTTCCCATCTGGCTCATGGACACTAGCCTAAGATGATGAGTCCATATCAAGTCTTGTCAGTCAAAATAGATGAAAAGGTATATCTCGAAAGTCACAATATATTAGGAATCATATAAAATGCCTTATAAATGGCTCCTTTGGCTTAAAAATGCCCAAAATATACCCCTTGACTTAGAAAATGCCTAGTATACATTAAACACTCATATTTGACTTCTGAGGCTTTTTTACCATGTTTTTGTTCTCTAAATGAATATGAAAGTTTTAGAATATATTATATGTTTTAAATAACATACGATTGATATAATTTCTCATAAATGCATTTTGGATCCCCAAAAGTGTTAGGGACACACTTGTAAGATATTACTTGTATAATGTTGAACATTTTTTACTCTGACATTAAAATACAATTAGTTACTTTAAACCATGTTTTAACCCCAAAAAATAGATAAATAGTCATAAAAATATGGAATTTAAACCAAAACCCTATAATGACCTCATTATCACTAGAAAAATGTCAAAATGTGTTTTTGATAGATGTGAAGCTAAAAATAAGCAAACCCTAAATCTTGTACTCAATAACCCTAAAAGAAATAAAATATACATGTCATTTATCAATAATGATTTAATATTTAGATACTAACCTCATACAAACATCTTAAACAATATATGATGTTCTAAGGTTAGAATAATGTATCTAATGGGGTGATGGCCCCTAATTTGACATGGAATATAAACCATTATAACATTCACACTAATAGTAATAATGTGAATAAATAACTAATAAGATTAGTTGTATGATAATAAGATAAGGAATTATGAGAATATCCTAATGAACTAACTAACCTAAAAATGGATCTCTCTAGGGTTAGTGATGAGAATCTAATGCTTTCTTGGGATGTTATATTAATCATGTGCTTCCTATGATCAAGACAGTCTAGGATATGCTAAGAAAATGTATGAACCAGGTACAAGGTTTAATCATTATATGACTATGGCTTTCTTCCTTGCAACTTGATATGTATGTATGACTGTTGACTTGCTCAAATATTTCCATGTACTATTGTAATATTGTACTCAATGTTTTTTCTCATTGATTTTATAATTTGAGCACATAATATAGATCTCCATTATATAAATCTTGTGCACCTGCCTATAGTCTTGAAGTAAGGATACAAGGTTGGTTGTCTTACTTGAGTTGTCAAGATAGGGAAGACCATGATGATACAAGGGTTAGTCTTGGTGATGGCCTTGAGGTCCCTTACAAACAAGGTCGGTAAATCTTGAGTACCCTCACAGACCCTTCCAATTGGAAGTTGGTCAAAGGCCTTATGATGCATGATATTGTGGGTATAATTGGATTAAATTGACTAAAATATGGGTTATCACTTTTTTATGTAATTAACTCTTTTATTTATTGCTCATATACTTCTGTAAAACTTTTCAAATTAGGTAAATCTTATATATGTGTATATTTTTTCCTTGTACTCAACACCTTGTCTATTCACCCACTTTGTTTCACATATGTTTTAAGTTCAAAAATTGTTTGGGAGTTGATGGCATGTGAGAATATTGTTTATGTGTACCTGTTGTAAGATCCTAGCTAGTATACATGAGCAAACTTTTATAATTTGACTATCATTTTGAACTAAAACTATGTAATAAAAAAATCTTATACCGATATACTTGTGAATTGTTGATATTATGTTGGTTCTTTCATCTCTTATTTTTTCATGTATGCTTATCTTTTACACTTCTCCATTTTTGCTTTGATAATACAATGTTAAGGACAGACACCTAGGTCCACTTGCCTTTAGTTGTGTAGCCAGTAGGAGTTTGGACTCAAAGTAATAAACAATACTGTGATAGATGGTATCAAAAAATGAACAATAACTACACCAAATAATTCTCACATGAAACAAAATTAATTCAATCTTACATCTCAACCCTAGAAACTAAATGAGTTGTCATTTGTGGACTAAGTTGGCTTAGCCTCTAGGTTAGAACCTAGATCTTCTAGAACTGGGGGTAGGCTTGTGTAATCCTAGAACCTTGCTTTCCTCCTCCTTATGTCCTATATAATGGGTTGTAGGTTCAAGAGGATGAGAAAAGGGAGACCTTATTACAACCTTAGACATATGTTTATGGCATGTGCTTAGGGTAGTTACACAAGTATGCACCATGTTCTTTCTAGTTCTCTACGTAACATGGTACAAGACTGTCTAATGAGTGTGGTAAATAATGTTTTATTTTAATTTTATTTGAACAAAGTATAGTGGTTTCCAATCCATGTTTTAACGTTGGAGAAAACCTATTTTAAGTATTAGTATATGTACATATGAAAAAGGTCACCACAAAAAGAAAGGCAGTGAGTGTCCATGCAACATAAGAGAAAGAGATGCAACATCAATTTAGATGAGAATGTTAGATGATAGATGTAGTCTTTAGAGTTATCTACAACCATTATAAAGTTTAGGTTTGTGAGTAGCCTAGATAACCTACTATGATGATGATCTTGATCTAGATTTTGATGTTGATATTGATATAATGAGCTTGCTTGTTGATGATCTACGTTTGATGTTGGAAGTTTCAAGTATGATCGATGACATGAGATGAGTTTGACCATGCAAACCTAGACAAATCCAACACCATGGTTGGTGTATATGGCTTAATTGATGTTCTACATTTAGCTAAGGATGTATATGGTTGGTATTGGGTTTGGATATTGATGTTTGAATTGAAATTGTGTTTGGTTCTGGGTAGTCATATAATTAACTCAGATTAAATCCTGGTTTAAAAGTTTAGAAAATATAAGTTCTAATCAGGTACAAATCCGTCGATACCATGTTTAGAAAATTTAAGATTCGACTTCGGTTCAGGGTTACACATTATGAAATCGGGTCCAGTTTTGGACATGCCACCTCTCAATAAAATTGGTCTCGGTTCAGTTCTGAGTTGAGCTATTTTGTATCAATCTAGTTGTTATCCGACCCAAAACTAACTCAAAACTAGTTTTTTGACACTCCTATGCATAGTAGTGGGTTGTCACGCTTCCTTGTGCCTAGTTTTGCATATGTTGAGATATGGTCAGTTAGATATGGTTTGGAACCAAAATGGACCTCAACCTCTTTACAAAGAAGGACCTCTTGTATAGGATATAAATTAACTCTTGATGTGGGCAAACACAACACAGGAGATGGTTAGAGTACATAATTTCCAAAATATATGAAATTTGAAAATATGTGCATGATGAAATACATGATGATGAGTCCCTAGGAAGACAACTTCAACATCTCTGAGCTGAGTCACCTAGTGTGTGGTTCCTTTGATGATTTTGAACCATAGATTTCCTATGAAAAGATCCAACCCTTGAGAAAGAGGTATTTGAATGTATGCACATTTTCCATCTAGGTGAGGGAGACATCCCAAAATCTTAGATGATGTATATGATGTGTGATCTCCATGATGAGCCTCATACTTAGTTTAGTGATTCCACATGAAGTAATCTAGTGGTTGTTCTTTTTTTGAAAGTTGGGTATACAATTGATATGGGTAGATTTTAGTGGCTAGCACATCTTACCCTGACATAGAGGGGTCTTACCTCGAGTGTCTTGGACTTGTAAATCTCTAGTTAGATACAAGTGAGATAACTATGAAACCTCAATTTCAACTTTTTCCTCAAGATAATGCATGACATGTGAAAGAATTTCACTTGAGTTAAAACTAGATATATGTATGATAAGTTACTCTTATAATCTGACCTAACATGAGCCCATTTTATACATGAAAAGTATGAGTTTGAAATCTAATGCTTGAAATGAAGATGCCTTGGGATCTTAATTTGAATGATCATGATGTACACATGATAATGACATGAGTCTTGATATCCCTCATCAACTTTATATATGTGAACAAAGTCTTTTTTAAGGGAATATAGAAATGTAAATTCTAATGTTACAAGGTTGTCATGATATGCACGAAACATCAAGCGATGCTCTTGATTTTAATATGAAAACCTAAGAGTGCATTCCATATCTATGGATGCCTGACACCTAGAATTGGTGTCCTAATTGTTGTATCAACCATTCTATGTCATTTGTGCCATGACATTAGTTGGATTTTGAGGACAAAATTCCATATAAGATGGGTTGGATATGAAGACCCTACTTTTATGAGTTTGATATCCAATGAAGAGTCAGAGGGTCATGAATTACCCCCTTCAATCAATTTTAAGTTTATGTGGCTTTTATTCAAATATGTATCCAACTGAATCATAAGTTTTCACTACAATGTCAGTAAGAGTCAATAATATCATTCAATGGCCTTTTCATGTACATGTATATGGCTAACACAAGTTATAAGTCAATATTGAGTAATTGAAGTTAAATATTTAATTTAAGTCACAAGAGGTACTCTTGAATTTGTTTGATGAATATTTTATGATAACATATATTCAATTAAAGGTTTATACAACTAATTATTAGGTTATTTGAGAATTTCACTAGATGAACAAATGTTGGACTTATAGTTTCAAACTTGTCATTAGAACCTTTGAGTGATTAGAGATCCATGGTTAAAATATCATTTAGATTGGAGGTTCCTACTAGAAGTTATACTTGTTGGAAGTTTTGTTCAAATCTTTGAATGATGTAGACAAACTTTGGGTGAATGTTACTTTTAGACTTAGGGTTGTGACAAATGGATGTGTCATGTGTCCCACGACTTAGTTGGGATAAACATCCTCTCCCTAATCTTTAGATCTACTATGACAGATGACTTTGAAGTCATCCCATACCTCCACATTAGCCGGGGTAGAGGCATGTGAGGCATGTTGGCACCATGTCACATGCCTACTTTGACTTTTTAGACCACCTCCTTTCCTACTTGATCTTCCCTCTTCATCATCCTCAATGATATTCAATGAATAGTCTTAGGGACTTCTTCATGAAGAGGTGAAAGAGGATGATGTACTCTACTCCCACCTTTCTCCTTTCCCCAATGTAGTGGAGTATAATGAGTTGGAGATTGGGAGATAGAGGGCATGGAAGGGAGATTCATGTGTTAAAATGTCCCCAAGTAGTCCACAAACCTAGTAGACCACCCAGGTCACATACCTCATGGAAGTGTAGTAGTTTTTGATGAGGGACACACAATATCTGGCTATGCCAAGGAGGTAGTGATTTTGGGCCTCTCCACCCCAAACCCATGCTGGTTATGTCATCATGGATTTGATGTGAGGCTCTTGTAAAAATTGGTTTTAAGTGGAAGGGAGTTAGGGATCGCCTTGTCCTCCTATTCATTTCTGTGGAAACACCTCGATGGTGAGATAGTCATCTCATAGATCTAGGGAACTACTACCTCTTTAGGTGATCGTCAGTCTCCACAGTCACCTCATGAAGATGAATAGGGTTTTGTTGAGAACGCTTGAGGCTTGGTGACCTCAAGCTCCCTTGTTGGCAGCCTTCTGCCCAATGGTGATATATGCTTGGGATCGTATAGGTGAAGCGTAGGGTCGAGAAGGGGGGGGGGGGGGTGTGATGAGGGTCATCCCTTGAATGCGAGCCAACCCTTCTCACCACAGGCCAAACGAGAGGTAGCACTGCCCTATTGCTACTTTGGGCTGGGCTTGCCTTGTCAGTCCATTGCCACATATCCAACCTAGTGATGCTAGACCAAGTCTTCTCAACCAAAATCAATAAAAAGGTATTTCCTGGAAATCACAATATATCAGTATTCTTAGAAAATTCCTTACAAATATCTCCTTTGGCCTAAAAATGCTAAAAATATATCCCTTAACATATAAAGACGACTAGTATCACATTAAAAAATTAGATATGAATTTTGATGCTCTTTTTAACATGTTTTATTCTCTAAAAAGATTAAAGTTTTAAAATATATTGTATGTTTTAAATAACATGTGGTTGATATAATTTGTCATAATATCATATTGGAGCCCCAAAAGTGTTAGGAACACGTTTGTAAGAACTGACTTGTATAGTATTGAACATTTTGACTCTAGTGTATTAAAATGCAATTCGTTACTTTAAATCATGTTTTAATCCTAGACAATAGGTAAATAGTTAGGAAAATTTGAAACATAAACTACAACCCTACAATGACCTCTTAATCACTAAAAATGTCAAAATATGTTTATGATTGACTTGAAGCTAAGAATAACCAAACCCTAAATCTTGGAATCAATAACCCTAAATGAAATATAGTTTACATGCCACTAATCAATTATTAATGTAACATTCAAATACTAACATCATACTATTTATCCTAAACAATATATAAAATTAAGAGATCAAAATAATGTGTCTAATGAATGTTATACAATAATGAATCCTAATGTGACATAATATCCTAATCATTCTATCATTCAGAGTCATAGTAATAACCTGAATAAAGAATCAACAAGTTTAGTTGTATGATACTAAGATAAGAAATGATGTGTCCTAATGAAAAGACTAACCCAAAAAATGAAGTCACCTAGGGTTAGTGATGATAATCTAATACATGCATGTGATCTTATTTTAATTAGGTGTTTCCTATGATCCATATGGTCAAGGACAAGATAATAAAACCTATAATCCAAGTATGCGATTTAATAATTATATGAATATGGATTTACTGCTTGCAAATTGATATGTATGTATGCTTGTTTACTTGCTCAAACATTATAGATCTCCACTATACACACCTTGTGCACATGCCTACAATGTCAGGGTAAGGATACAAGGTTGAGAATCTTACTTAAGTTGTCAAGATAGGTGGACCATGTTAATTCAAGGGTTAGCCCCGGGCGATGGCCTTGAGGTCCCTTACCAATAGGACTACATGATCTTGAGTACCCCATGGACCCTTCTTATGGGAAGCTAGTTAAAGGCCTTATGATGCATGATATTGTTGATATAATTGGAGTAAATTTACTAAAAGATTGGTTCTTGCTTTTCTAAGTAATTCACTCATTTATTTATAGTTCATTTACTTCTACAAAACTTTTCAAATTATGTAAATCTTATATGTATGTATCTTTCTTACATGTACTCAACATCTTGTGTGTTGACCTGATTTGTTTCACGTATGTTTTAGGTTCACAAATTTCTTGGGAGTTGATGGCTTGTGAGCATATGTTTAGGTGTACTTGTTGTACGAACCTCGCTAGTATGCATGAGCATACTTGTATAATTTGACTCTCAATTTATAACTAAAGCTATGTGACGGGACTAAATCGCACGTCTAAAAGTGGAGGCGGATTTGAGGTAGTCGAGCTTTTACATTTATAAACCCGAATCCTTCTAGGCCCCCACAACTTTGTTTACGGGGTCAAAGTAGATATACGGGGTCGAACACAGGGACAAGGGGGGTAGTGTTGAGAACCCGAAATCGACACGCTACACTCCGGTGGGTATAAAGGGATATAAATTCCCAAAAGGGAAACAACAAGATGTCACAAATAAAACAAAGAAAACTATCTCCAACTAGAGCTACAAGAGAGATTTAAGGTTTTAGTCATTTAGCAGTTTTTAGGAGTTTTCATGCCACAGAAACAGAAAGATAATACTAATGCTAGGGCAAGATGTGAAGGATAAGACTACGGCAAAACAAGCGGCAACAGTAACACCATGCACCCCTCCTCTCAGAGTAGGTACTTCTAACCAAGCGTCAACACCCCTCTCGAAGTTGTCAGGCTTAAGTTAGAGTGGAATGTTACGGGAACAACTCCGTTCCAGGCACTCTCATACTCCAGAATCGGATCAAACACTAGATCCACAACACGACTCTCGAAGCTGTTGCGACGGGAAAATACGATTCGGTAGCTAAGCGAAACGCGATACAAACATGCAAGCTAGAGTTTAGATATCAGACATAGCAATCATCCAATATATCGCACCAAGCATAGAGCAGCAAGTAATTAAGCTTTTCTATTTCCATACACATTAAGGGTCTTAATACATTGCGTAAGAAAGGAATTAAATAATAGAATTAAAGATAGATGTCGCCTTCTTGATGTAGAAGGGCGACAGACTACAGCGGCTCTCCCGCCCAATACCAGACAGGGGCCTAGCCCGATACAGTGGTGTCAGGCGACACACTCTCTCGAACGACACGCCGCGACGACCGACTGTATCGTTCAAGGACCTGGCCGACACACTCAAGTCGGGCGACACACCCTCTCGGGTGGCACGCATGACGGGAGAAGTGTATCGAGTTCGATATTGTGTTGGGCATGGAGCGGCGCGTCCTACTGTTGGGCACTTGTGTCACTCGTCATCATTGGCCGATATCGACCCGCAGTGTCACCTGAGACCGTTCTAAGTGAACTATCCCCTCCCTCTCGGGACAAGGAAGAGCTCACCTAGTGTCGCCCGGCACGAGCACTGGGGCACGATACTCCTGCTCTCGCAGTTTCCTCCGAAGATCACTCAAAGCTCCCAACTATCCGAAATCTGAAGTATCTGAACTGTCTTTTCGGCTTGATGTAGCTGCTATTTATAGGCAGCAGTTGGAGGAAGTTATGATGCTCGAAGCGCCACGTGTCCCCCTTATTTTTGGGTCGGTGGACGACCGATACTGGTATCGCTTAGCTCAGGAGTGTCGGCTATCGGTCACGTGATGGACGGTGCGCCTGCCGGTGGGTGGCTATGTCGCCCCATAAGCTGGGTTGTCGGGGTGAGATGGGCTCCCTGTCGGGTAGAAGGCGTGTTGTCCATCTGCTCCTTCTTGCGCGACATCCTTTTGTCGTGTGTCATTGTGTCGCTCCACCCTGTCGGGTGGAGGTTGTATCGGGCGTCAGGAAGGCCGAAACAGACTTGGACTTATTCTGTGGGCCGGAACGACCTTATTGCACCAAAATGAGGAAAAACCCTGCAAAAGATGGAAACATAGGATTAAGAGCATTGCTTGGCCAATTATTGTGAAAGTGCATACAAAAGAGAGGAAAATAGCTAAAAATGGCAGTTTTGATAACAGAAAAATAGTCTAAAATATCACAAAAATTGGTGTTATCAACTCCCCCAAACATAGCATTTTGATTGTCCTCAATCAATATTTAAACTTTATTTTGTGATGCTTCTTCTTGTTTGGTACAACTTTTAGGCTAAGAGGTAAAGAAAGTATAGTAATTCCTTTAGAGATAATGTTGTTTCATTACGAACAAAAGACCTTGCATTTCCTGCCTTATTATTTCAGTAGAATTTTTTTCTACAGCTTCAACGAGACTTTAGTGTATGATTCTAAAGTTAGCTTACACACCAAACAACTTTATTTTCGGGGCATAAAGTTGTGTAAAGGGTAGACTAAGGATTTTTGGGTTTTTCATCTTGTTTTCCATCAGTCCATCCAGGTAAGGGTCCGTTAGCGGGAAAGTGGTCCCTGCAGTCCAAGCCAGTTGGCTTTAGAGCAGTGATTTCACATCCTACGTACCACTTCCCCAGATCTACCATGCCTAAAGATGGGTACTTTTGGAAAACAAGTGGGTATATATATTTTTTTCTTTTCTTTTATTGGGCACAACTCTCATGCTTTTATTCACACTCATAAGACTTCTCTCTCTTTTTGGGATTTTCATTGGGTAAAGGGGAAACAAAGAGATTTCTGCTGTTTGGGTAGCTTTTTCCTTCTCTATACTCGTCTCTTAGCTATTTGCGAGATTATTATATTTTTCAAAATTTTTGGCATGGAAAAATGTAATCTTCTGTTTGTTTGAAGCAACATTATCAGAAAGATATAACAGAACTTGTATCTCGTTAAGCACAAAGAAAACTAACTTTGCAAGCAGTTGCATCAGGTTTTTACTAAAAAAAATTTCAAAATTTTAGCATGAACATATATATGTACACATGATTCAGGAAAGAACAAAAGAATAAAGGATTTGAGACAAAAGAATGAAGAAGATTAAGTTAGAAAATTTAGACAAAATTTTATACCTCCCTCACTGGTACATGGTAGCCCCCCCAAACTTGCTCCACACTCTGTCCCAGAGTTGTGAAGTAGATAAGGTGAGGTAATGTTTATTCCAGTGAGGTTGCGCCTGCATCAGACAGAAGCTCCCACACATATTTGCCCCTTCTGCTGTGATAGACGATGTGGTTGAGCTGGTCAGGCATTTCCTTATTCGCCATCTATTCCAGAACATAGATGCCGCAATCGTTGGATAAGGGAAGCTATTGCGGACTGCAGTGGCAGAACTGGAGTTCGTGCCATTTGCCTCCTTGCATGTCCATGAATGGTTGGATCATCTTTGCCACCTCGTCGTAGTATTTGCGGACCAGGCTTTCGACGGGTGTCAAAGGTTCTGATGTACACAACACTGGATGGTTCTTGTCACTGTCCAAGCTGTTGTAGAAAATTCCTGCTCGCTGTCGGATGTACACAGTTAGGAGTGTCCAATGATTGTAATGCAGAATTGGTAAAAAGATACTGCCTGGGATCCCTCCTCTCAATTCTTCCAGAAAATTTTTCTTCGCTCCTGTTTCGTCGGCTAGGCAGACGTTGTTGAAAAGCATGGGCTGGGCTATGTATGCATCTTCTAGCTTTGGCTGTATATAATGCATGTAAGCGGCTGCAACTGCTACAGCCAAGCACCTCCTTCCTTTACCATGTCCCTTAGATGGTCGACCGGGACTACGACATCGCCTGCCTGAAAGGTGACAACTGATGGGGTAGAATCAGCGAACTTCAGCTGGATTATATGGACCTGCTCCTGTGTAAGAGTTGTACACAAAAAGTGGTCGAAATTTGAGATCAGCCTTTCTGAATCTTTAGGCGAAGCAGTGTCCTCCATCCCGCACACTTTCTTTAGGACCATCAATTGCTTGCCTGCCCCATGTTTGACGGTCACCACTTCCTCTTTTTCTGAGGAGCTGCTGGATTGAGAAGAGTCTTCTTCCAGGTCACTGTCCAGCAGCTGCTCTGGTACCCCTGCGTCCCAGAAATAGCGCTTGTCCTTGATCAGCAACATGGTGTAAATGCCCCTGCGTTGATAGAAGGACGTTCCTTTGAGGACCCCCAGGTTTCCAAATGTGTTGAGCGCCTCAATGGCACCCAGGATGACGATAGTGTTGTTTCCACTCCCCTCTTCTTCCTGAACGGGGAGGTCTCGGAGAGAGAAGAACTTCCAAGGACCTTGATGACGTTGGCTTCCTCGCTTTATAGCTCGTAGCAGACGCAGTGGAAGGAGTCTCAACTTTCTATCCTCCGTGCGGCAGAAAACACCCCCGGAGCATGGCACTTCGTTGCGGCTACATCTTAGCAACTGGAGGTCGTGGTTCCTGAGGTCTGCCATATAGAGGAACCACACATTGCGGTGTTTATACTGGGCCAGCACAAGGTTTGGTCTATGCTCTTCAATGTGCTGCAACATGTCGGCCACCGCACGGGAGCCTGGTTCTCCCTTCACCAGACTTCTCGCCAAGGTCGGGGTGGCATTGTATATCATTCTCTGACCTGTCCTGTTGTCGGTATGTTCTATTATCGCTCCTTCCAGGACCCTAAACAGCCTTTTTCCGACGAAGGCCGGCGTGCAAAACATGTTTTGAATAACTCCTCGTCACACGGATAAGTAGCCGTCGGTCCAGACGATGTCATCTTCATTTTCCTGTGACCTCAAGACCTTATTCAGCAAGTTTTGGTCTCTAATCATCAGGTATCCGATGTCTCTTCTATCGATGTCGGCCATCTCGAAAGAGGGTATCTCGGATGGCTCATGGAACTTGTCTGCCATCGAGCGTTTGCTTCGGGGAAGATGTCTCTTATTGACCGTGTAGACATCCCCTTTCTCTCCCTCAGACTCATCAGAAGAGTCTCCCCCGATGCTGATATTTGTGCTATCATGTTCGGCTTCATGTAGGGGGACCGAGATGTTTGCATCTCCCAAGCCTAAGGGGCTCTCCTGGCTGGCTGGAGCTCCTTCAGTTGAGCTATGTTGCGTCCCTTCCTTGGGTGTTGAGGATCGCCCACTAGAGGAGGAAGACGCTGTTCCCGAGGGGGAACCTGATGAAGAGGGATGAGAGCCCCAGCTGGGAGGTGACGGAGACCGTCTCGGCTGCCTTCGGCACGGACGGTCATCACTTCTGTCCATTCTCTCCTAGAGCCTGTCGAGTTATTGGAGAACCTGCTGCATTGTTGCATTCAAGGCCTCTAGTCTGCCGGGAAAACTCGCTAGAGTCAGCAGCTCCCTTTCTTGGCTATTCAGCCTGTTTTGGAAAGATGCAAACTTGCGGGTTAGGGAAATACAGGTAGCTGAGTTCATGTCTGTTACCTCCCGCAGGTTGTCGAGCTCGTGCCCGACCATCTTTCCGAGCGACGGAGGAGTTCTGGCGAGTCTCCCTTCCGTCCTCGCGACATCTTGCTCGCGTGAAGGTCCACCAGGCGAGGTAGACTCTATATGAATTGTTTGCGTTGCCGATGCCGCCAGGCGAGGTGATGGTGCTCCTTCAGCAGCTATCGCCTTGCCTTTTTGTCGGGGAGAGGATGGCTGTGGTGTGGGCGAACGTTGCTCTACCTCTGCATTATCGGCGATCTCCTCACCTACTACAAAAGGCGACACCGGCGGCGGCGTTGGTGTCAACTGAGCTCCCTCGAGCTCCATTCTGAGAATCTCGCCGAACACCCCATTACTGGAGTCCCGCTGAGGTGTCTCTTCTACCTCTACAGGCATCACAGGGATGACGGGGGCTGTGGCCGCCTCTTCTGTGGCAGCTCCCGAAGTTTCTGTCTCGGTGACCTTGACGATCACCAGTTCTTTCTCAGCTATCACCCTTCTCGTCGTGGCGGTGGCTGGTATGGTCGGAGCGGCGACAACTCTATCGGCGGTTGTCGCCGGTAGCTCTGGAACTTCCCTCTCCTGGGCTCTGGTGGTGGTGGTGTGGGCTGTGCCTTTTGGCACAACTTCAATTTTGGCTGTAGTGAAGACCAGTTTCTCTGCGTCGTAGTCGGCACACCGAGGGAGCGGGAAGAGTATGTCCGTCCTTGAAAACTTGTAGAAAAAGTCTCACCCCTCCTTCCTGATGATGTTGGTCCTTATCAGGTACTTGGTGTCGATCATCTCATCACCTTGCATCCTCGAAAGGCTGCACGACTCTTTTGGGTACCCGAGCCCTACCTCGATTAGGTTGACTATTCCGTCCATGTAGTAATCTTTGGTGGCTTCCTTTATCGGATGCAGTCTGTTCAGCAAGCACCATCCGAGGTTGATCACTCGGCCCTCCATTATGTGCCACATGACGTGGAGTTCTTCTGTATAGATGTTTCTAGACTCATTCTTGCTGAACAGCAAGCATGCCACTAGTTTGTGCACTATCCTCCAGAAGCAGGAGTGCACTGCCACTACCTTCCTTCCCGGCTTGAACGAAGATTCGCCGGTTAGCTTATTCCAGAGCTTCACAGGATCGAACATGTCACCCTCGGTGATTCTTTCACCGTCGTCCAGCAGGCTCTTCTCCTCCTCGCTGGAAGAGAAGATCTTGTTCAAAAGCTTCTCGGAGATTGTGTAATCTAAGTTGTTAAGTAGGGCTTGGAGTCTGTCTGGCCCGCCGAATTCCTTTCTCTCTGCCACAGAATTTCTCACCCGGTGGAGAGAAGACATGAACTCCATTGTCAGCTTAGTGTAAGATGAAGACTGGCTGAAGCAGATCTTCTTCAGTCCTGCCGCGGCGAGGATGCCCTTCAGCCTCCCCATGATTCCTAGTTCAGCAAATGAGGCCTTGTGGCAGAACCAGCTTGGTCGGTAAACCTTAGTCACTAGCTCAGCATATTGGCGTGCATGCTCGTCATTTCTTGGCTTGAAACCTTCCGGCAAGAATTACGACAGTTCTGTTGCTGCTATAGGTGTTGGAGTTGGAGTTGGAGCCACCACTTCTCCAACCCTGACCCTTTTCTCTGCTTTCGAGGCCCTGGCTGGTCCTGGGTTCGGGCGCTTAGGCCTGGTAGACTTCCCTTCAACAGCAGTCTCTGGGTAGACCCTCCTGCCTTGTGCGTCCACTGGGACAGCGGTTGTCTTGATGCGGGCCATCTCTGCAAGACAGAAAGAGAAATACCTTGATTAAATATATTGACTTTTGGACAAAATATATAATAAAGAATGAATTTGTGAACCGGAATTCCTTCGTACAAAGGCTGTTCGGTACCCCCGTATCGGGTGACACATCAGTTTCAGAAGTGAAGCCTTTGCCCGATACAAGAGATGGGCATCGCCCGATTCGTCAGAAGATCGAGCACGCGATAAAAATAGGGTGGTAAGGCGATGAACGCGCGTTAAGTCTGTCGCTTAAAACGGGCATGTCGGGCGATACGAGGGCGATGGGATAGGATGCCCGATGCGGTCCTCTTGAAAGAAAAGCAGTGTGTCGCTCGATAGCCTAACAGGAGAGGCAAGGCAAAGATGAGCAACACGGATATCGCCCGTTATGGCGTATCGGGCAGACGTGATTAAAAGGTACATTGTGTGACATCCATATCGGGCGATACAAGGCTGCTCAACACAAAGCCCACAAGGCCGATAAGCTACTCGCTTAAAGATGGAAACGTGTCGGGCGGCATGGTCTGGCGGGTGATAGGGTATGTCGGCCATTACCTTGTTGTGATCTATACTTCCACATGACACGAGAGTAGGGAAGTCTTGCGCGACACGAGATCAAAAGCACAAGGTCTTTAGCACGATACGGGAGTGAGAAAACAGTAATGCAAGGAGCCCGACATGATAAAAACTTGCATCTTTATATAAAGAATTCAACAGTAAAACTGGGGCGCACGTCGGTCGTTAAGGCAACACGTAAGTCGGCAAGTCCAACCGTCGGCTCGACCGTTGCGCTCCACAAAGTCCCACCGCCCGATATGGGTGTTCACAAAGTGCTGGTTGGGTTTCCTCCTGCTACATCATTGAGAACAAAACGGTTTAAACTGCGGCTGATTGGTAAAACATCATTGGACGAAGACTAAGATACTGGCCTCAGATGGTATTACCCATCCCGGTCGATAAAACTAAGGCGGTGGCCCATAAGGGTCAGCGCATGTGGTGCATGCGCTTACTCGGGCCTTATTACATGCCATAATGTTCATAATGTTCATTTTGCTTGAAAGTAAATGCACCCTATACTAGCAATTTAAAAACAACTCGGGTTGCCTCCCGAGAAGCGCTATGTTTTTCGTCCTCAGCTGGACGTCTCCTGCCTTTCCTCTCCTTATCTGCTAACATCATCCATCCATCTCTTGCAGCCCGATTTCTGTCTTCTCTCGATCACATCTCTGCCTTCTTTGCAGTTTCAGTGTTGTATGGTAATTTCCCTGAGGGATTCTTCATTAACTCGGCCATTTGAGCTAATTGCTGATCCATCTGGCATTGGTGTGTCTGCATGTCCGCCATTTGCACCTGCAATGAGTTCAAGACACCAGAACTCGATAACGCGCTCTGCGCCAACTAGTTGTTGATGGTGTCCTGTTTCTTCACAAAATCAAACAATTGTCCCACCACATCTACTTGGTTCGAAGCCTTGTCCTGTCCTTGCTCTCTGGTTGATCCTTGATACTTAGCTTGCCCCTGAAAACCTCCTTTGTTCGGCTTTTGCATGAAGGAAGTTATTTTCTGCCGAGTTCTGACCATCCTCTCGGTGGGGTAAAACTTATTTATGAAGGCTTCAGCTAACACCCCCCATCCGTTTAAGGACCGGTGGGGTAACCCGAGGTACCAGGATAGTGCTTTGTCCTCCAGTGAGAAGATGAATCCTTTGCAGTATATAACCTTCTGGGGGACCCCCCGCATCTTATCCGTGTCACATATGTTCTTGAAGGCATCGAGGTGGTGGTAGGGGTTGTCATTTTTTGAACTTCCCCTGAAGCTTTTGTTCTGGATCATAGAGATCACAGAAGGCTTAAGCTCAAAATTGGCTGTGTTGAATCGCGGGGTGATGATGGGACATCTGGAGTTGTTGGCTTTTGTTGATGCCAACTCCCTCAATGTCTTCTCGTCCTCCTCGGAGTCGTCGATGTCGCTAGCCTCGTGACATTGTTCTTGGTTGTGGTGTCGCTTGTGTCGCTGACGGTGGCGATGCCTGACATGGGGGTGGCCTTCCTCGGAGTGCTCCGATTCCTAATCTTCATGTTGATCATTGCCGCCATAGCAGTCATTGCCATCTGGTGGAGGTGATTCAGGCCTCCCCCCTTGGCGTTCGTCTCTAGAAATGGATGGCTCCATGCGAGGAGGCATGACGGTTGGAGTTGGTGCTCGGTGGATCAGATCACTATTCTTCAGAGTGCCTGAAATAACATGAAAATTCAAGTTTAGAAAATTGAATTATTAATTTTAAGCAAAGAATAATAGTAAGGAAAAAGAAAAAGAAAAAGAGTGATGTCAAACTCATTTCTAAGCTGGAGGCATATGAGTGTAGTTAGTGGATTCGGATTTGTCTACAGTACCATTTTTGCCTTGTCCCCGGCAACGGTGCCAAAAAGTTGACCGGCCTAAATCACGCATCCAAAAGTGGAGGCAGATTTGAGGTAGTCGAGCTTTTACATTTATAAACCCGAATCCTTCTAGGCCCCCGCAACTTTGTTTACGGGGTCAGTGTAGATATACGAGGTTGAACACATGGACAAGGGGGGTAGTGTTGAGAACCCGGAATCGACACACTACACTCCAGTGGGTATAAAGGGATATAAATTCCCAAAAGGGAAACAACAAGATGTCACAAATAAAACAAAGAAAACTATCTCCAACTAGAGCTACAAGAGAGATTTAAGATTTTAGTCATTTAGCAATTTTTAGGGGTTTTCCTGCCACAGAAACAGAAAGATAATACTAGAGCTAGGGCAAGATGCGAAGGATAAGACTACGGCAAAACAAGCGGCATCAATAACACCCTGCACCCCTCCTCTCAGAGCGGGTACTTCTAACCAAGCGTCAACACCCCTCTTGAAGTTGTCGGGCTTAAGTTAGAGTGGAATGTTATGGGAACAACTCTGTTCCAGGAAATCTCGTACTCCAGAATCGGACCAAACACTAGAGCCACAACACGACTCTCGAAGTTGTTGCGACGGGAAAACATGATTCGGTAGCTAAGCGAAACGCGATCCAAACATGTAAGCTAGAGTTCAGATATCAGACATAGCAATCATCCAATATATCGCACCAAGCATAGAGCAGCAAGTAATTAAGCTTTTCTATTTCCATACACATTAAGGGTCTTAATACATTGCGTAAGAAAGGAATTAAATAACGGAATTAAAAATAGATGTCGCCTTCTTGATGTAGAAGGGCGACAGACTACAACAACTCTCCTGCCCGATACCAGACAGGGGCCTAGCTCGATACAGCGGTGTCAGGCGACACACTCTCTCGAGCGGCACGCCGCAACGACCGACTGTATCGTTCAAGGACATGGCCGCACGCATGACACACCCTCTCGGGCGGCACGCATGACGGCCGAAGCGTATCGGGTTCGATATCATGTCGGGCATGGAGCGACGCGTCCTACTGTCGGGCACTTGTGTCGCTCGTCATCGGTGGCCGATATCGGCCCGCAGTGTCGCCCGTGACCATTCTAAGTGAACTATCCCCTCCCTCTCGGGGTGAGGAAGAGCTCACCTTATGTCGCCCAACACGAGCACTGGGGCACGATACTCCTGCTCTTGCATTTTCCTCTAAAGATCACTCAAAGCTCCCAACTGTCCGAAATCCGAAGTATCCGAACTGTCTTTTCGGCTTCCTGTAGCTGCAATTTATAGGCAGCAGTTGGAGGAAGTTATGGTGCTCGAAGCGCCACGTGTCCCCCTTATTTGCGGGTCGGTGGACGACCGATACTGGTATCGCTCAGCTCAGGAGTGTCGGCTATCATTCACGTGATGGACGGCGCGCCTACCGGTGGGTGGCTATGTCGCCCGATAAGCTGGGTTGTCGGGGCGAGCTGGGCTCCCTATCGGGTAGAAGGCGTGTCGTCCATCTGCTCCTTCTTGTGTTGCATCCTTTTGTCGTGCCTCATTGTGTCGCTCCACCCTGTCGGGTGGAGGTTGTATCGGGCATCAAGAAGGCCGAAACAGAGTTGGACTTATTCTGTGGGCTGGAACGACCTTATTGCACCAAAATTAGGAAAAACCCTACAAAAGATGGAAATATAGGATTAAGAGCATTGCTTGGCCAATTATTGCGAAAGTGCCTACAAAAGAGAGGAAAATAGCTAAAAATGGCAGTTTTGATATCAGAAAAATAGTCTAAAATATCACAAAAATTGGTGTTATCACTATGTAATCAACAATGTTACTACTAATATATTTGTTGTTTGTTGAGATTATGTTGTTTCTTTCATCTTATGCTAAGATCTTATAATTTGCAATTTCTATTTGATATTTCATGCCAGGGATGGACTCCTAAGTTCACTCACCTTTGGCTTTGTAGCTATTAGTAGTGTGGACATAGGGTAATAAATGGTTCAGTGATAGGTACCTATAGGAGGAGATAGAGAACCAGACAACTACACCAACAATGAGTTGATGGAATTTTGATAAGCTTGATGATTGGAGATCATCATCTCTTGGCTAGAAATCATTGATTGTTGTGACTGAACAATCGTTTCTCTGACTGAAAACTTGTAATTGTTAGAGGTGAGTTACTTGGTTGTGATATTTGTGGAACTTAGTTAGGATCTTAAATGAGTTCCCTTGATTGCAGTCATGATTTCAAAAGTTCCCCCTAGAGTTGTATTTGTTCATAATATGTTTTGATGATTATATTAGACAACGGGGGGATGGCACCCCTGATTTTCCACTTTATATGGTCATTGTTGTGGTGCTTTCTCTTCTCCTCCCAGATTACCATACTAGAACCAATGATGGTTTATATCTTGGTTGGGATTGTAGTAGCCTTGTTTAGGAATATTGTGGATGTAGTTTAAGTCTTCCATCTACGGTTCTTCATTGTGTTCTTGAGAATTATTCATCATGACATCATATAGGAGCATGCAACTAAGGATGGAGTGGTCATAGTCCTTGAATGATTCACAAAAAAATCTAAAGACTTGAATTTCTACTGCATATGTTGTGGATGTCCTCTTCTGTCATCGGTGTTGAAAGAGGATTCAAAAGTATATTAATTTATGGACAATTTTCCTATAGATTCTAGTATATATTTGAGTTCAAAAATATCTTTTTCCATAGCACCTTGAGGACACTTGTCCTCTACTAGAATGAGATTGGTCTTTAGATCCTCTATTGACAACTTTTCACAGTTGTCAAATCTTTAGAACATGAAATTTCCTCAAGATTAGGAATAAATGAATTCCTAAGAGTCATCATCAACACCTTTGTGAAAAGTATCATCAGTTGAACTTGTGAGATGCCATGATGCGGGCGTAGACAAAGAAGCTCCTTGAATCTTTACCAACCTTCAGCAAGAGACACACTTGGGACAAGGGAGAACTGCGTGATTTGGCTACTAATTTGATAGATGAGGGATAGAGGGTAGTACTTTTCTAGAAATTTGTCTTTTAGACCCTCCAAATTGTGATGTTGTCCTCCCTCCATGACATTATACCGACTTCTTTCTTTTTTATCAATGAGTACTTGAAAACCAAAGTTTAAGGGCATCTTCAGACACATCGAGTTTCTTGTTCAATGCAAAAAAATCTACATACACTACAAATGATGTTTGCAATCATCGCCTCTATTATGTATGCAAGAGCTACTTTACAATATGGTGATCCACTACATGTAGATCTCAAAGTATGGGGTTACGATAGCAGGAGGAACCACTAGATGGTGTGCATCAGTGTATATGGGGATAGAGAAGTCCTTTAGCTACTTCTATTGTTCATCTTCAAGGGTGGAGGCTTCTCTAGCCCTATTCTTGTCCTCTGTAACATATTTTGTCTCCTACAGAAGAGCCTCTCTTTAAGATGAAAGAGTGAAGTTCACCTTGTGGTTGATTTCTTCCTTGTGCATCCTACTTTTTCTATGCTCAATTTAGGTGGTGTAAGGTCCTATGGATCTCGAAGTCAAATGAGAGAGGTGTAGAGTCAACACTTTATGAGCATTACATGCACCATTTGTATGTGAAAGGAGAGTGGAAAAATTCAGGTTAGTGGAAGAAGAAATCAAGTAGATTTGAATGAATATCAATTGAAAAGGAAAAACCCTTATTGTTCAAAACAATGAGGTCCATAGGAAATTCCATTATCCCAGAAAATGCTACAAAATTTTAACAGGAGATTTATTGCACAAACAAATTCCTAAAAATAGATTACCTCAAGTTTTAATCTGTTGTCAGAATTGTAATTTACTCACCCACAAGTGGGCATGTCAATCATAGTGTTGAAAAAGAGTTGAACCCAATAGACAACTTATTTGAGAAATCTCTTACAAACTCGTTGCTGAGAACAATATCTAAAACCAATTGTTGAGGGTGATTATTGAAGAATGGCAAATTGAGGTTGTAGTCCCAATGGAACAAGGGACATGTGGATTGAAAATAATATTTAAAGGATGCATGTACACTCAGATTGTACTACCACCACCTACATATTCATCGTAATTGTTACAATTTAATATTCATAGATATCTAGACTAGGGCCAAGTGAACCCATCTTCATTCAGAACATAAGTTGCACAAGGATCAAATTCCTTATGGGCTCAAGGTCTCATTACGCATTGATCATTTTGTAATCATCATGTAGAATTTCTCCCATTGTCGTTTGGATTCCTATGCAGTCATTCAAGGATCTAATACTAAGATTCATATTCTCTAAATTTAGTATTATATCAAACATTCTAATAAAATGATCACTTCAATAAGCAAGCAAGTAAGTGAATGAATAACAATTTAATTATCTAAAATACTTAGTTTGATAACAATTAAGACAAGGTACATGAAATGGGAATACTCCCCATGCCCCAACGATGGATTCTACTTGCTCATGTCTATAGAGAAAGCATAAATGCAACAAAGGAGATAACAAAGCATGTCACAAAGAATGGGGAAATGAACAACCAGAGCTCTCTGACTATAGTTCTCTACTCCAACAATTGTAGGTTGGACAAACTTCATAACTAGGATTAAATCCCCCTCTTCTTCTCTGGCTCTTACACTAAAAATGGACTAGAACTAAGTGTGGACACCACTAGTAGTTATATCATGTCTTCTTTTATTGGAATGACTCCCCGAGCACCCAAAGTGGTCTGATGGCTGTGTCTTGCACCTTTATTCCGCATCAACGAGGCGATTGGAAAGTATGTCACCCTACTAGTCTTTAAGTGGCGCAACTGAAGGGATTCTAGTAGCCTGACTTGTAGTCCAGTGGGCAACTTTCTATATAATGTTAGAATAGGTTAGACGACTGGGATAGAGTCACATGACAGGAAAGGTGCCCAAAAAATCCGGTCCTTACTAACATAAAAGAAGTAAATTACAACTAGCCAACCAATGAAGTGGGTCAGATGATTGGAATCCTCCAGTGAGTATTGTGCTACAAGTAAGCTATATAATATCTCACATTCGTGTAGTAGAATCAATTTGCATGTAGGAAGATGGGTAGCTATCTAAGGATCCACTAAATTGGACCTAGGAGCAATTCCTGAAATAGATACATTTAACCAATTTCCCTAGAATCCTAGGTGAATTCAAGCACAACCCAATAGTAAATTTGTGGGAAAAGAAACAAAAGTAGAAAATAATCATTAGCAAACACAATTATAAACTTTACATACCACTTTCCCCCAACATGGTATCAAAGTAATATTTTGACCCCAAACAAGCCTACCTACGAGACTACCTACTCAAAATAAAGGGAAGTACAAAAATGGAGAAAGGACTAGAGGATTGGAAAGACATGGTAGCTCAATGTAGACTCCTCCTACTCCACCTCCTAGCAGAAACAGCTCAAACACCTCCCTCCTACTAGGTGGAATGCATGGATATGGGGTGGAAAATTGCCAAAACCCTAAAAAGGAAAGGTTTTTTGAGGTGGAAGGTGATGGAATGGAAGTAGAATGAAGTAGTTGGGTAGAATGAATGGGTAAGAGTGGGATAAGAGGGGTTGAGAGGTAGATAATCTCGTGCTCTAGCCACCACCCAAGTATATAAAGGTGGTTGGGCAGCACTAGGTTAAGTGAGGGTATAATGGGAAATGTAGTGCATAACTGTGCTGGCTATTCTAGACAACATGACTGTGATGTGGACCATGGTCGTGGTGTCATGGGTGCACTACAGTCATGTTGTGATGGAATGACTGAGGTGAGAAAATGGAAATGAGGCTGTGCAATTTTGGAGTCGGGAAGCTAGGTGGCATGACAATACTTGGAAGCATGATTGTGGTGGGTAGGTGCTCACACAGGCGTGTTGTTGTGCACAACCATTTTGAAGAAAGTAGAGCAACCATTTTGTTGATAATGGGCATGTTGGGATATTGATGATATGATCATGGTAGGTTGCACGGCGTGTTGGTCCATCTTAGCATGATCGTGGTAGCTTGCACGGTCGTGCTAATAATATTGGTCTTTAATTCTTGTTTCTATGATTCTACTGTGAAATCAACTCTAATATCACGACTGTTTCTTGGAACCACATCTGTGTTGAGGTCTTCTAAGGCAAATTGAGCTTGAAATTTGGATTTCCATGCACTTATTTGCTTGAGTTGAGTCTTATCCACTAGGGGTAGGTCGGGGGATATCTTGGATATTCCTTAGAGTCCTCCAATGACAAATTAACACTAAGATCACACTCCTTCTCTCACATCCATCCAAGCATGGTCCAAGTACATGAAAAATATGAAAAAAATGTCCATAAGTGCATTTGATAGTGATACACATATTAAGGAAACTGACATGCATTCTAAGAAGTTTAGATGTGATGAAGTGCAAAATGAAACATGATGAAGCCATGAAATAAGGTTGGGTCTTCACCCCAAACTTAAAACATACTTGCCCTCAAGTGTGCTCCAACTCAATCTCTCTTCAATTTTATCACAAATAAGAAATGATAAATGCATTGCAACATGTGTATATTGATTTAATGACCTCAATGATGAGTAAGTACGTGTATTCCACTTCTCTCCTCTCCTATTTCAAAAACAAGTCATGATTAAATCATTGAGCATAAATACTTCAAATACATTACATTGAATGCAAAATCCATCCATATCGCTTGCATTCATCTCTAGGTAAACCATTTCATGGTGGTAACAATAAAAAATAACTAGAGTTTCTATTTTACCTTCAAGCATTCAATCTCATATGTAAAATCATACAAAGTAACCCACATGGTTGTGAATTGGTGAAATGAGCTAGGTTTTATGTTCCATAGATCAATGGGAATGTAAATAGAAGAAATGTGTTGTGATAAGAGGTTGGAGTGCTATTACTTAGGATCACTCATTTTTTTTATCTAGATGCTATTTCATAGGAGCATCTTTTATTTTATCTATGCATTTTCTTTTTCTTTTTTATCTTTTCCCTAGGTGTAGTTGGGGCACATGACGGTAAGAGTACAATGGGGAGATATAGATATGTCTATCCCCAAAGTTTTGGTTGGTTTCCAAGGTTGAATATGTGCTCTTTAACATCTTTTCATGAGGTCGGGAGATAAGGAATGGTGAAGGAAAAGTGGGTCAAGGAGGGGTTACTAGTGTAAGTTTCAACATGCGATCTCCTACATGAACTTTACTCTAATAATTTCATCAAATAATGACACACACATGAATCAACAATATGAGAACCACATTTTTATCATGAGATTTGACAAACCCTAAGAATTTTTAGCTTGCTTAAATCACATTTCAACCAAGTAATTCACAAGCATTAACGAGGTGATTCACATGTGCAATGTTCAGAACTGAGACCATTTAGCAATATATCATGATAATGTATCATGCATTTATCAATTGTCAACATTTTCAACTCGATAAGTAGATATTAGATCATAGCTTTCTTTTAGGCAAGAAATTTTAAATTTAGGAAAAATGGACCAAATGATGTCAAATTGCCTTGAATCATATCTAAGCCTTCAATATGAAACATAAAGAAAGAAACAAGCACGTTCTAGCAAGAAACATGACAATATTACAAAAATCCACATGGAAGCAATGCCATGGCTAAAAGAGAGAAAATTAATTAAAATTACACAAAATTGTAAGGAAATAAACTACATGATATGCATGTATGAAAAGAAAGAAAAATAAAATCTAGATAGAAAAAATAATAAAACAAAAGTAAATGGTTGGATGAAATTGAGTTATGAGTGAAATGAAGGGCATACTACCCTACCACCCCAACATCTTGAATCAAGATGTTCTCAGCATGACACTAAAGTATCAGAGTGATAAGGATGATGATCATTGCTGCTTGGGTGGCTTGTGTGATGCTTCTCCTTGTGATGGGGGGCACTGGTAGTAGCTTCCCTATAGTCTGCCTGTGGAGGAGGGTATGTATCCCAATACCCAAACAATGCTCCCCACCACTATTCCCCCCCACTGGGGGTTCTTCTACACCTATGCATTTTGAAATTGATACATGTGATTGATTGTATGGTGCATCTATTTTTGATCCAACCACATTTCATCATGCATCCTCTCAATGCTCTCCAATGATCTATGAATTCCCTCCTACTGGGTCTGTGTAGTAGATGTGTTAGAAGCATTCACTATGGGCTGCTAGGGTGTTGCCACTGTATATTATTTTCATCCTCCATGCTTCTTTCTCTTCCACCACTCTCCTATGCTCTACCACTTTTAACTCTACAACTCCCTCAGGAAACACCATGGGGTGTTGCTCCATGTTTCTCTAGGATGTTCCTCCTCCCATTTCCTCAATGTGTCCAAGAAATCTAGATACAGACGATACTCTTCTAGGAGAGGAGTATTATGGTAACGAAGATTAAGTGAGATTCCATAACAATGGGGGTTGACTTGGTATATGATCTTCTTGTCAACCACTAAAATAATATACAATCAAATCAGGTGCTACATGTATACAATCTTTCCCCCGTCTGCATTAGTGTATACAAACAAGTCATGGTCTAGGGCTGGGGCAATAGAAGTCACAATCCCTCCAATCATAAAAGGATTCTTACTCTTGGATGGAATTGTCTTCATATGATCAATGATTAATGCCCTTAGATTTGCATGTTTTGCTTTCACCATCCATCCCAACACAAAAAGATCCTTTTTGTGCATCTCCCTTGAATCTCATACTAAGTGAAAATAGTGTTTTCTAGAACCTTTTGAATATAGTGTAGGTAAGGGTTATGAATCAAGCTAGGCTTTGACTTCCCCGATACAAAATTGTTGTTCCTGATTAGCTTCTCGCATATAGCTAGATGATTCACTGTTACACCCCGATCTCACAATTTCCTCAAATCATGAGATTAGGGCGTAAGAAAGGATTTATAATTAACACAAAGATCACTCTTAACTTTTTCTTTTTTATTTTCCTTTAAAAACTCTTATTTCATCGCATTGAACCACATAACATCTTAACAAGGAATATGAACATTTTCATTACTAATCAAACTTTAACAGAAAAGGTACATATATAAACATTCATGATGTCTTTCACAACTTGTGCACATAAACCTTGTTAATTAGCATACATATCAAAGAGGAACAACATTACACATTGTATTTACAACTCTCTCTCTTATCTCTTACTGAGGACCTAGAGTGACAAGGACCGACTGACTCAACTAATCTCATACTTGACTCTTGTGGCAGATCTATACTGAAGCTCTGATCATCTTCAAGTCCACGCGGTTAACCCTAAAATGTTTGAGTAGAGGGGTGAGCCTACTCGCTCAGTGAATGAATACTTCATGGAAACAGACTAATGCACTAATGTGATCAAAGATATAATTTAATTAAACGATATGAAATTTAACAACAATAAATATTACACTGAACAATTCTAAAACAATATAATTGAAATAGCACATTTCTAAGCATCATCAAGTATTTCAAGTAAATAAACAGTTATATAAATTTACTGTGAACCTATATGATCATTTATTCATTTATTATTATGCCCTAAATATATGCAGTGTACTCTGCATATAAAGATCCACAGCAAGTTCATGCTACGGCCCCACCGTACAAGACTTAGCGACACACCCGGGAATGCTAAGTCTGACGCCAGCCCCGTTCTGCCACAGGACCACAGGCTCTCCGGCCTACAGACTCTCCGGCCTCAATGCACTACTCCGAGTGCTCTCTCGACTCCTCCTACTAACCTGAGCACACAGGCGGAGGGTCACAGGGTTACCTTCGCGACTCCGCACGAATGGTGTTAGATAACCGTATTTTCTGGTGAAACCGCAGTGCCATTGTGACACAAGCACAATTGTTGTTAGACACTGCCCTTTTTCTCTTTCCTCGTTTGTCCGCGACACACGCACGGATGATGTTGCAACACGAGTTTCACCCCAAAGCTGCAGATACCACTTAGGGGTTCTACGGTGTTAGGGCACTTAGGTCTATACTTGATTAACAATAAACAATTTAACAGAAATATATTGAAATATAAGAAGTCCTGCAGTATGTAGATATCATTTCAGAGAGAACAAGCATATAAAGTTAAATGCACTAGAAACATACAATTCAATAGTTAAGCATCACCACATCTCATATCGAGACCTTTCATATTACCATAGCATGATTCATTGAACACCCTATCCTTAGGGTTTCATTCGCCTTATTCATTCATCACATGTCAACACCCTACTCGTAGGGTTGCATTTGCCTCATTCACCTTTTCATTTACCTCATTCACTTGTCACATGGCTCTCATAATGATTTCATAAGATATAAGCATTTACTAAATAAAGACTGTTTCCAACAAATCTTATATAATCAATATAGATATGAAATCATGGAAACTTAACTAAACTTAGGTTTTCCATATCATCACTGTGATATCATGTATCCAGAATAAGATTCAATTAATATAACCCACGAGGTACATCCTAACCACATATAGGATTTCTAGTCTTTTTCAAACAGGTTGAAACCCTAGCGATATCCCAATTAGGTCAAACCCTAATTACATCATTTGATATGAATCTAAAAGCATACTCAATAGGAAGTGTTGCATACGAATCTGATATGAATCTACCATTTAGGAGTCATTCAAACAGAGAAGGAATCCATATCATATCAATTTACAATAACTTAAATCAAATAGACATTTCAGGATTTAGAAATCGCATGCTAAACATTTAGGGGTGTGGTTGTTATAATCAAATTCGTCCATTAGAATGTTTGAAGGAAGAACCCACTCACCCTAAGGTGTGAAAACACCTTAAAACTGCAGCTCAACTCAGGGAAATCTCGAATTCCCCTCAAATCCCTAGCAAATCTCCCAATTCTTCTTCTATTCAACTCGGGAACCTTGAAAAAGAGGGATTATGAAGAAAGGGTGAGAAAAGAGGGAATTTCGACATCATCTTGGATCAAATCAGAGCAAGGACGGAATCTTGACATGAGAGAGAAGATTCACCATAAAAGTATATGCAAGGAATCCGAACTTACTTGATTTCACCCTTCCTGGAATCGCAAAACCCTAATTCAGCAATTCCCCCACTTTCTTCACTCAAGCCCTAATTCTCCCTCTCTCTCTAGGAGCTCATTTCTCTGGAATGGATGACGAGAAATGAGAGCTGCTTGAGTGTGTGGTCGTCCATATAAGTCAATTGAGCTGCTTGGGTCAATTGCAAATTGACCCAACACTCAACTTTAACTATATTAGCTGAATATTCAGTTATACAAAAGTTACTGTAATTCGCTTATTTCAGAGATCAAACATTCTCCAAAAATTATGGGAATTTAGCACGTTGTTAATAATTGTTCTATAAGGCTTCAGTTAAAATTTGAGATCATTTGGAGTTACCAATAATAAATTAAAAATCGAACAGTGCACTGCTATGTTGCAGTCTGCAGAATATATTCGGCCGAGTTTGTCCTGCACAAACTCGACCGACACCCTTACTGTAGGGATTCAAAAGTCATCCAAAAATTATGCCAATTTAACAGAGTGTCTAAAATTGTATTTATCAAATACTGTTAAAATTTGAGATTAATTGGATATACCAATAAAAAGATAAAATTCAATTACCACACTGCTGTAAAATTCTGAAATTGTGATCGGTCGAGTTTGAAACTCGGCCGACAAACAGGTCAGGGCATTTTTCAAAAATTCTGATATTTTCCAATATTGTTCACATTTTATATATCTAAATCATATCCAAATTTGAAGCAAATCAGAGTTACACATAAAATACTAAAAATCATTTAGTGAGACATTCCACTTATCAAATTCTGTATTCAAGCATTATCAAAACCCTAATTTTGGGCCGATTAGGGTTTATGCTTCTTAAACCCTAATTCTCAAAACAAAAGAACATTTAGACTTCTTATCATAGTTAAAACATCCTAATTGTGTTATCGTCATTAACTAGATTTCGAGAATGATTATTCTAATTAATCTTTGCAATTGTCTAGGTAAACCCTAGTTTACCAATTAAGCTCAGATGGGGTCGTAACAACTCTCCCCCCCTTAGAATGTTTCGTCCTCGAAACATAAACCTACAAGAAAGATACATTCAAGGTTATTCTAAGCTTCTAAAGCCTTCCATGTCATTATACTCTTGTATTTCATACCTGAATGTAGTTTTCAACATTAGATCTTTTAATTCTTTACTAAATCACAACATTTTTCAAATAATTCTCAATGATATCAAGCAAATTCTTTATGCCACAGTCAAACATAGAATGCAAAGATAAACCACCATGCTTTCGTTGTGCAACTCTGATACTCTGATACAACTATCTCAACTTATGCTGCTCAGAAAGTTCTATTATTCTGTATCACCTTTAAGTGTCAAAAGCAAGTTCACCATACTGTTTTAAACTTTAATCAAGTGCTATTCAAATAGCAAAACAGTCTTGAATTAAAAGACTAGATTCAACAATCATTTGCACAATACTACTCTTGGCGTCCCCCTTGGGTCATGGATGCATGAGGTGAAGCATTACAACCTCATTCCATACTATCCCGTTTCGGTCCTGGGATCTGTGGGTTATGGGCCCACACACAATTCAAAGTGTAACCATCGTATAATATCATTTTACGGTTTCAACCACAGTAATAAAGTAATCCACAATTGTATCAGTTATTCAAGCATTAATCATACTCAATTACCATCACTCAGTTATATTAGAGCTAGGTATAACAAGCTACACCTCATTAGGGTTACTTGTCCAGACAATCTAATTATCATCCCTTTCTATTAATATGAGTGAATAGGTATAACTACCTTATTCAGGATATCCCTCCATGTGTTCTGACATCATCCAAACCGTATCACCATGTCACAAATACACAATAGTAAGATGCATATCATGTATGAATTACTACAACTATCATACGCCTTTAATTTAACATATAGCTTACACACATACACTGAAATCATATATAGAACCAGCTTTCATACCTTAATATGCCTTCAACAAATCATACATGTAAAAACAAATTCACATATTACACAAAGCTAGTGCTTTCCCATATCTTTCTGCTCATTCATTACTTTTTTACTTTTGCTACCTATCCTTTCATATGATTATATACAATAAACATCATTAACATTGAAGCATTTAAGATAGGAATAGATTATTCATCATTCTTGCTATCACGCAAGAACTTATTTCTTATCACCCTTCATCATATTGTATGTCACTATTACATTCACTAGATGACACTACCAAGGTAGTTATGCACCATATATGATTCATTTTCTTATCATTTCATTCCCACCTTGCTCTCATTAAGGAATATATGAAAGAGAAGATGATTTTAAGACTTGGAATACTTGTATTCAAGCATTCCCTTAATACATTCTCATATGTAGATTTACTTAGTTATCAATAGAGATATTTGATTAATTAGCACTTGCTTGAATCTCACAACCTCTTTATTTTATAATTTCTCCATCATATTTCAAACCCTTTCTTACGTTTCATAGTCCTCTTACCATATACTACTCTTTAACCCGTCATCTTTAATTCTAAATTTTTTTCTCTTATGACCATGTTGTTTATTCATATGTATGGTCATGTATACCATGTTGCACATATTTCCTCCTTTATCTTTATACTATTGTGAAGTTAACATTCTAAATTAATAGTCCTTCTATTTGTTTTTCCTCATGTTGAATACATTACATATTCTTCATTTTTACATCAAGTGGATCATGCATGGGTCAAACATAGTTTCTCTTTCAATCAAGTTTTTCTCTTCTGAATACAGTCCACCTTTATATGACTTATTCATTCGTTAAACTACACCTATGTCCTTTGCTTAGAAACTAGTTTGTTGTCCTAGTCTTATGAATTACATATTCATACGATCCTTTTTACTTTTATGGACCTATTGAAAGCTCACTCTATTCTTCTACTTAGCCTTTGCTTTAGAGTTCATAAAAGCATTGTACTCTATTATATGATTCATTCTTCATGATTAATTCTTGCTATCTTGAACCATACATACATTTCACATATCTTTTCTATATTTTATATGTATAGTTCATGCAAAATTAATCAATAAACTGATTATGAATCTCATATCATGTTCTATTATTCCCAATTAAGGGTTTCACATTTGAGACCCCAGAGTTGAACCTCAGATATCAGTTTCATCTAATTCTTAGTTGTTCTGATCTTGCCCATATGTTTCAACCTCTTACTGTATGTACATTCTTACTCTGATGTGGGTCTAATTATTCCAATTCTATTCTTATTATGCTATTGATAGGATTCATTAGATCCTAATAACACATCCTGCCAATCCGGACCAGGCCAAACCTGAAGTCCTGAAGCCAAGAACTACAAGAATTACATTCTTCCTAAACTGCCACTCACAGCTCAGAAACTCGGCCGATCACTCTGGAACTCGGCCGATCACCTTCCAGGTTCTAAAAACTCGGCCGACCAACTTCGGCCGATCAGCAGGAAACTCGGCCGATCCTCTGAGGAACTCGGCCGATCGAAACACTACTTGTTTACCTACAAAGAAACTCGGCCGATTCAAGACCAAACTCGGCCGACCAAAAGGCTGTTTGAAATCCTAAACAAGGAACTCGGCCGACCAAAACACGAACTCGGCCGAACCGCGCACAGACTGAAAACCTAAACAGACCTGCTGATGTCAATTTCACTCGAATCAGCAGGCAAAACCATAGAAACAAAAGCTCATTCAAAGGTCAATTCTAGTCTACTTGTTACAAAGAATGAAATCAATAAATGCTACAATTGCATAGTATTCAACAGATATTAAAGACCCATATTTCAAGGTATTGAATATTTCAATTCAAACATATAAGAGCATTTCTATACATTTCCAACAAAAACAACATTATGAAATGTAAGTTCTATCTCCTTTTACATTTATGCTCTTAATTCTTGTTTCTTTTCTTGTTTTCTAACCCTAACATTTCTAGGGTTCCTCTCTAGCCCATTCTTCCACTGTATACCTGGCCAGGGTATACGTGAGAGAATAGATAGAGTAGCTTGTTCTGGTTGATCTGAGTACTCAGATATCGGGCCAGGATATCCAAATACTCAAATCCCCAAAGCTAACATCAAACATCTCCTATCTGCCACACATAGGACTCTAACTTACTAATTTAATGGTCCTTGACGACTCACCCTAAGCTCTGATACCAAGTTGTTACACCCCGATCTCACAATTTCCTCAAATCATGAGATTAGGGCGTAAGAAAGGATTTATAATTAACACAAAGATCACTCTTAACTTTTTCTTTTTTATTTTCCTTTAAAAACTCTTATTTCATCGCATTGAACCACATAACATCTTAACAAGGAATATGAACATTTTCATTACTAATCAAACTTTAACAGAAAAGGTACATATATAAACATTCATGATGTCTTTCACAACTTGTGCACATAAACCTTGTTAATTAGCATACATATCAAAGAGGAACAACATTACACATTGTATTTACAACTCTCTCTCTTATCTCTTACTGAGGACCTAGAGTGACAAGGACCGACTGACTCAACTAATCTCATACTTGACTCTTGTGGCAGATCTACACTGAAGCTCTGATCATCTTCAAGTCCACGCGGTTAACCCTAAAATGTTTGAGTAGAGGGGTGAGCCTACTCGCTCAGTGAATGAATACTTCATGGAAACAGACTAATGCACTAATGTGATCAAAGATATAATTTAATTAAACGATATGAAATTTAACAACAATAAATATTACACTGAACAATTCTAAAACAATATAATTGAAATAGCACATTTCTAAGCATCATCAAGTATTTCAAGTAAATAAACAGTTATATAAATTTACTGTGAACCTATATGATCATTTATTCATTTATTATTATGCCCTAAATATATGCAGTGTACTCTGCATATAAAGATCCGCAGCAAGTTCATGCTACGGCCCCACCGTACAAGACTTAGCGACACACCCGGGAATGCTAAGTCTGACGCCAGCCCCGTTCTGCCACAGGACCACAGGCTCTCCGGCCTACAGGCTCTCCGGCCTCAATGCACTACTCCGAGTGCTCTCTCGACTCCTCCTACTAACCTGAGCACACAGGCGGAGGGTCACAAGGTTACCTTCGCGACTCCGCACGAATGGTGTTAGATAACCGTGTTTTCTGGTGAAACCGCAGTGCCATTGTGACACAAGCACAATTGTTGTTAGACACTGCCCTTTTTCTCTTTCCTCGTTTGTCCGCGACACACGCACGGATGATGTTGCAACACGAGTTTCACCCCAAAGCTGCAGATACCACTTAGGGGTTCTACGGTGTTAGGGCACTTAGGTCTATACTTGATTAACAATAAACAATTTAACAGAAATATATTGAAATATAAGAAGTCCTGCAGTATGTAGATATCATTTCAGAGAGAACAAGCATATAAAGTTAAATGCACTAGAAACATACAATTCAATAGTTAAGCATCACCACATCTCATATCGAGACCTTTCATATTACCATAGCATGATTCATTGAACACCCTATCCTTAGGGTTTCATTCGCCTTATTCATTCATCACATGTCAACACCCTACTCGTAGGGTTGCATTTGCCTCATTCACCTTTTCATTTACCTCATTCACTTGTCACATGGCTCTCATAATGATTTCATAAGATATAAGCATTTACTAAATAAAGACTGTTTCCAACAAATCTTATATAATCAATATAGATATGAAATCATGGAAACTTAACTAAACTTAGGTTTTCCATATCATCACTGTGATATCATGTATCCAGAATAAGATTCAATTAATATAACCCATAAGGTACATCCTAACCACATATAGGATTTCTAGTCTTTTTCAAACAGGTTGAAACCCTAGCGATATCCCAATTAGGTCAAACCCTAATTACATCATTTGATATGAATCTAAAAGCATACTCAATAGGAAGTGTTGCATACGAATCTGATATGAATCTACCATTTAGGAGTCATTCAAACAGAGAAGGAATCCATATCATATCAATTTACAATAACTTAAATCAAATAGACATTTCAGGATTTAGAAATCGCATGCTAAACATTTAGGGGTGTGGTTGTTATAATCAAATTCGTCCATTAGAATGTTTGAAGGAAGAACCCACTCACCCTAAGGTGTGAAAACACCTTAAAACTGCAGCTCAACTCAGGAAAATCTCGAATTCCCCTCAAATCCCTAGCAAATCTCCCAATTCTTCTTCTATTCAACTCGGGAACCTTGAAAAAGAGGGATTATGAAGAAAGGGTGAGAAAAGAGGGAATTTCGACATCATCTTGGATCAAATCAGAGCAAGGACGGAATCTTGACATGAGAGAGAAGATTCACCATAAAAGTATATGCAAGGAATCCGAACTTACTTGATTTCACCCTTCCTGGAATCGCAAAACCCTAATTCAGCAATTCCCCCACTTTCTTCACTCAAGCCCTAATTCTCCCTCTCTCTCTAGGAGCTCATTTCTCTGGAATGGATGACGAGAAATGAGAGCTGCTTGAGTGTGTGGTCGTCCATATAAGTCAATTGAGCTGCTTGGGTCAATTGCAAATTGACCCAACACTCAACTTTAACTATATTAGCTGAATATTCAGTTATACAAAAGTTACTGTAATTCGCTTATTTCAGAGATCAAACATTCTCCAAAAATTATGCGAATTTAGCAAGTTGTTACTAATTGTTCTATAAGGCTTCAGTTAAAATTTGAGATCATTTGGAGTTACCAATAATAAATTAAAAATCGAACAGTGCACTGCTATGTTGCAGTCTGCAGAATATATTCGGCCGAGTTTGTCCTGCACAAACTCGACCGACACCCTTACTGTAGGGATTCAAAAGTCATCCAAAAATTATGCCAATTTAACAGAGTGTCTAAAATTGTATTTATCAAATACTGTTAAAATTTGAGATTAATTGGATATACCAATAAAAAGATAAAATTCAATTACCACACTGCTGTAAAATTCTGAAATTGTGATCGGTCGAGTTTGAAACTCGGCCGACAAACAGGTCAGGGCATTTTTCAAAAATTCTGATATTTTCCAATATTGTTCACATTTTATATATCTAAATCATATCCAAATTTGAAGCAAATCAGAGTTACACATAAAATACTAAAAATCATTTAGTGAGACATTCCACTTATCAAATTCTGTATTCAAGCATTATCAAAACCCTAATTTTGGGCCGATTAGGGTTTATGCTTCTTAAACCCTAATTCTCAAAACAAAAGAACATTTAGACTTCTTATCATAGTTAAAACATCCTAATTGTGTTATCGTCATTAACTAGATTTCGAGAATGATTATTCTAATTAATCTTTGCAATTGTCTAGGTAAACCCTAGTTTACCAATTAAGCTCAGATGGGGTCGTAACAACTCTCCCCCCCTTAGAATGTTTCGTCCTCGAAACATAAACCTACAAGAAAGATACATTCAAGGTTATTCTAAGCTTTAAAGCCTTCCATGTCATTATACTCTTGTATTTCATACCTGAATGTAGTTTTCAACATTAGATCTTTTAATTCTTTACTAAATCACAACATTTTTCAAATAATTCTCAATGATATCAAGCAAATTTTTTATGCCACAGTCAAACATAGAATGCAAAGATAAACCACCATGCTTTCGCTGCGCAACTCTGATACTCTGATACAACTATCTCAACTTATGCTGCTCAGAAAGTTCTATTATTCTGTATCACCTTTAAGTGTCAAAAGCAAGTTCACCATACTGTTTTAAACTTTAATCAAGTGCTATTCAAATAGCAAAACAGTCTTGAATTAAAAGACTAGATTCAACAATCATTTGCACAATACTACTCTTGGCGTCCCCCTTGGGTCATGGATGCATGAGGTGAAGCATTACAACCTCATTCCATACTATCCCGTTTCGGTCCTGGGATCTGTGGGTTATGGGCCCACACACAATTCAAAGTGTAACCATCGTATAATATCATTTTACGGTTTCAACCACAGTAATAAAGTAATCCACAATTGTATCAGTTATTCAAGCATTAATCATACTCAATTACCATCACTCAGTTATATTAGAGCTAGGTATAACAAGCTACACCTCATTAGGGTTACTTGTCCAGACAATCTAATTATCATCCCTTTCTATTAATATGAGTGAATAGGTATAACTACCTTATTCAGGATATCCCTCCATGTGTTCTGACATCATCCAAACCGTATCACCATGTCACAAATACACAATAGTAAGATGCATATCATGTATGAATTACTACAACTATCATACGCCTTTAATTTAACATATAGCTTACACACATACACTGAAATCATATATAGAACCAGCTTTCATACCTTAATATGCCTTCAACAAATCATACATGTAAAAACAAATTCACATATTACACAAAGCTAGTGCTTTCCCATATCTTTCTGCTCATTCATTACTTTTTTACTTTTGCTACCTATCCTTTCATATGATTATATACAATAAACATCATTAACATTGAAGCATTTAAGATAGGAATAGATTATTCATCATTCTTGCTATCACGCAAGAACTTATTTCTTATCACACTTCATCATATTGTATGTCACTATTACATTCACTAGATGACCCTACCAAGGTAGTTATGCACCATATATGATTCATTTTCTTATCATTTCATTCCCACCTTGCTCTCATTAAGGAATATATGAAAGAGAAGATGATTTTAAGACTTGGAATACTTGTATTCAAGCATTCCCTTAATACATTCTCATATGTAGATTTACTTAGTTATCAATAGAGATATTTGATTAATTAGCACTTGCTTGAATCTCACAACCTCTTTATTTTATAATTTCTCCATCATATTTCAAACCCTTTCTTACGTTTCATAGTCCTCTTACCATATACTACTCTTTAACCCGTCATCTTTAATTCTAAATTTTTTTCTCTTATGACCATGTTGTTTATTCATATGTATGGTCATGTATACCATGTTGCACATATTTCCTCCTTTATCTTTATACTATTGTGAAGTTAACATTCTAAATTAATAGTCCTTCTATTTGTTTTTCCTCATGTTGAATACATTACATATTCTTCATTTTTACATCAAGTGGATCATGCATGGGTCAAACATAGTTTCTCTTTCAATCAAGTTTTTCTCTTCTGAATACAGTCCACCTTTATATGACTTATTCATTCGTTAAACTACACCTATGTCCTTTGCTTAGAAACTAGTTTGTTGTTCTAGTCTTATGAATTACATATTCATACGATCCTTTTTACTTTTATGGACCTATTGAAAGCTCACTCTATTCTTCTACTTAGCCTTTGCTTTAGAGTTCATAAAAGCATTGTACTCTATTATATGATTCATTCTTCATGATTAATTCTTGCTATCTTGAACCATACATACATTTCACATATCTTTTCTATATTTTATATGTATAGTTCATGCAAAATTAATCAATAAACTGATTATGAATCTCATATCATGTTCTATTATTCCCAATTAAGGGTTTCACATTTGAGACCCCAGAGTTGAACCTCAGATATCAGTTTCATCTAATTCTTAGTTGTTCTGATCTTGCCCATATGTTTCAACCTCTTACTGTATGTACATTCTTACTCTGATGTGGGTCTAATTATTCCAATTCTATTCTTATTATGCTATTGATAGGATTCATTAGATCCTAATAACACATCCTGCCAATCCGGACCAGGCCAAACCTGAAGTCCTGAAGCCAAGAACTACAAGAATTACATTCTTCCTAAACTGCCACTCACAGCTCAGAAACTCGGCCGATCACTCTGGAACTCGGCCGATCACCTTCCAGGTTCTAAAAACTCGGCCGACCAACTTCGGCCGATCAGCAGGAAACTCGGCCGATCGAAACACTACTTGTTTACCTACAAAGAAACTCGGCCGATTCAAGACCAAACTCGGCCGACCAAAAGGCTGTTTGAAATCCTAAACAAGGAACTCGGCCGACCAAAACACGAACTCGGCCGAACCGCGCACAGACTGAAAACCTAAACAGACCTGCTGATGTCAATTTCACTCGAATCAGCGGGCAAAACCATAGAAACAAAAGCTCATTCAAAGGTCAATTCTAGTCTACTTGTTACAAAGAATGAAATCAATAAATGCTACAATTGCATAGTATTCAACAGATATTAAAGACCCATATTTCAAGGTATTGAATATTTCAATTCAAACATATAAGAGCAATTCTATACATTTCCAACAAAAACAACATTATGAAATGTAAGTTCTATCTCCTTTTACATTTATGCTCTTAATTCTTGTTTCTTTTCTTGTTTTCTAACCCTAACATTTCTAGGGTTCCTCTCTAGCCCATTCTTCCACTGTATACCTGGCCAGGGTATACGTGAGAGAATAGATAGAGTAGCTTGTTCTGGTTGATCTGAGTACTCAGATATCGGGCCAGGATATCCAAATACTCAAATCCCCAAAGCTAACATCAAACATCTCCTATCTGCCACACATAGGACTCTAACTTACTAATTTAATGGTCCTTGACGACTCACCCTAAGCTCTGATACCAAGTTGTTACACCCCGATCTCACAATTTCCTCAAATCATGAGATTAGGGCGTAAGAAAGGATTTATAATTAACACAAAGATCACTCTTAACTTTTTCTTTTTTATTTTCCTTTAAAAACTCTTATTTCATCGCATTGAACCACATAACATCTTAACAAGGAATATGAACATTTTCATTACTAATCAAACTTTAACAGAAAAGGTACATATATAAACATTCATGATGTCTTTCACAACTTGTGCACTTAAACCTTGTTAATTAGCATACATATCAAAGAGGAACAACATTACACATTGTATTTACAACTCTCTCTCTTATCTCTTACTGAGGACCTAGAGTGACAAGGACCGACTGACTCAACTAATCTCATACTTGACTCTTGTGGCAGATCTACACTGAAGCTCTGATCATCTTCAAGTCCACGCGGTTAACCCTAAAATGTTTGAGTAGAGGGGTGAGCCTACTCGCTCAGTGAATGAATACTTCATGGAAACAGACTAATGCACTAATGTGATCAAAGATATAATTTAATTAAACGATATGAAATTTAACAACAATAAATATTACACTGAACAATTCTAAAACAATATAATTGAAATAGCACATTTCTAAGCATCATCAAGTATTTCAAGTAAATAAACAGTTATATAAATTTACTGTGAACCTATATGATCATTTATTCATTTATTATTATGCCCTAAATATATGCAGTGTACTCTGCATATAAAGATCCGCAGCAAGTTCATGCTACGGCCCCACCGTACAAGACTTAGCGACACACCCGGGAATGCTAAGTCTGACGCCAGCCCCGTTCTGCCACAGGACCACAGGCTCTCCGGCCTACAGGCTCTCCGGCCTCAATGCACTACTCCGAGTGCTCTCTCGACTCCTCCTACTAACCTGAGCACACAGGCGGAGGGTCACAGGGTTACCTTCGCGACTCCGCACGAATGGTGTTAGATAACCGTGTTTTCTGGTGAAACCGCAGTGCCATTGTGACACAAGCACAATTGTTGTTAGACACTGCCCTTTTTCTCTTTCCTCGTTTGTCCGCGACACACGCACGGATGATGTTGCAACACGAGTTTCACCCCAAAGCTGCAGATACCACTTAGGGGTTCTACGGTGTTAGGGCACTTAGGTCTATACTTGATTAACAATAAACAATTTAACAGAAATATATTGAAATATAAGAAGTCCTACAGTATGTAGATATCATTTCAGAGAGAACAAGCATATAAAGTTAAATGCACTAGAAACATACAATTCAATAGTTAAGCATCACCACATCTCATATCGAGACCTTTCATATTACCATAGCATGATTCATTGAACACCCTATCCTTAGGGTTTCATTCGCCTTATTCATTCATCACATGTCAACACCCTACTCGTAGGGTTGCATTTGCCTCATTCACCTTTTCATTTACCTCATTCACTTGTCACATGGCTCTCATAATGATTTCATAAGATATAAGCATTTACTAAATAAAGACTGTTTCCAACAAATCTTATATAATCAATATAGATATGAAATCATGGAAACTTAACTAAACTTAGGTTTTCCATATCATCACTGTGATATCATGTATCCAGAATAAGATTCAATTAATATAACCCACGAGGTACATCCTAACCACATATAGGATTTCTAGTCTTTTTCAAACAGGTTGAAACCCTAGCGATATCCCAATTAGGTCAAACCCTAATTACATCATTTGATATGAATCTAAAAGCATACTCAATAGGAAGTGTTGCATACGAATCTGATATGAATCTACCATTTAGGAGTCATTCAAACAGAGAAGGAATCCATATCATATCAATTTACAATAACTTAAATCAAATAGACATTTCAGGATTTAGAAATCGCATGCTAAACATTTAGGGGTGTGGTTGTTATAATCAAATTCGTCCATTAGAATGTTTGAAGGAAGAACCCACTCACCCTAAGGTGTGAAAACACCTTAAAACTGCAGCTCAACTCAGGGAAATCTCGAATTCCCCTCAAATCCCTAGCAAATCTCCCAATTCTTCTTCTATTCAACTCGGGAACCTTGAAAAAGAGGGATTATGAAGAAAGGGTGAGAAAAGAGGGAATTTCGACATCATCTTGGATCAAATCAGAGCAAGGACGGAATCTTGACATGAGAGAGAAGATTCATCATAAAAGTATATGCAAGGAATCCGAACTTACTTGATTTCACCCTTCCTGGAATCGCAAAACCCTAATTCAGCAATTCCCCCACTTTCTTCACTCAAGCCCTAATTCTCCCTCTCTCTCTAGGAGCTCGTTTCTCTGGAATGGATGACGAGAAATGAGAGCTGCTTGAGTGTGTGGTCGTCCATATAAGTCAATTGAGCTGCTTGGGTCAATTGCAAATTGACCCAACACTCAACTTTAACTATATTAGCTGAATATTCAGTTATACAAAAGTTACTGTAATTCGCTTATTTCAGAGATCAAACATTCTCCAACAATTATGGGAATTTAGCACGTTGTTAATAATTGTTCTATAAGGCTTCAGTTAAAATTTGAGATCATTTGGAGTTACCAATAATAAATTAAAAATCGAACAGTGCACTGCTATGTTGCAGTCTGCAGAATATATTCGGCCGAGTTTGTCCTGCACAAACTCGACCGACACCCTTACTGTAGGGATTCAAAAGTCATCCAAAAATTATGCCAATTTAACAGAGTGTCTAAAATTGTATTTATCAAATACTGTTAAAATTTGAGATCAATTGGATATACCAATAAAAAGATAAAATTCAATTACCACACTGCTGTAAAATTCTGAAATTGTGATCGGTCGAGTTTGAAACTCGGCCGACAAACAGGTCAGGGCATTTTTCAAAAATTCTGATATTTTCCAATATTGTTCACATTTTATATATCTAAATCATATACAAATTTGAAGCAAATCAGAGTTACACATAAAATACTAAAAATCATTTAGTGAGACATTCCACTTATCAAATTCTGTATTCAAGCATTATCAAAACCCTAATTTTGGGCCGATTAGGGTTTATGCTTCTTAAACCCTAATTCTCAAAACAAAAGAACATTTAGACTTCTTATCATAGTTAAAACATCCTAATTGTGTTATCGTCATTAACTAGATTTCGAGAATGATTATTCTAATTAATCTTTGCAATTGTCTAGGTAAACCCTAGTTTACCAATTAAGCTCAGATGGGGTCGTAACATTCACATTTGAGTCCTTATCTGTACTCCCTTGATCAAGGAGGGTTGCTAACTCAAAGTTGGGAGAAAAGATCTTGTTAATTATGGAGGCAGTTAGAAGGAGAGTATCATTCCCTAATCTAAAGCAGAGAACTACTTCCCCGTCACATGTGACTTTCTCTAAGGTGGCAAAGATTTGACATGTAAGATCAATAATGTCTCTTGGTATGTCATCGCCTCAAATGATCCAAGGGGTTTCATGACATCCCAAAAATAGGAAAAGATACCCAAAGCTACCATTGCCTCCTAGAAGGCATAGTGGTGGCAAACACTCCACGTGTCAGGCACTTTGGATGCAATCTCTTGCATTAGGGGCCACATTATGCTATTCATTTTGCACTTCTTCATGTTGTGCATCCTATATCTCTTTGTTTTCCTCCTCCTTCCTATCAAGTATTAATCACCACATTTGGGCTTGCAGCTGTAGTTCTGATTGTGATATGGCAAATGAATTAGAATGGTAGGTTGATGTGTGTGGTGGTGATGTCCTCAAAGGAGTCAGGGTTGATACAGATCCTCTACATCATGGCTGAGTTGTGTAATCCTCTAAGATGGAGTCCACCAAGGAGTGCAAGTCAGCATCCAATGGGTTATCACACTGTGAGAGCTGGAGGTGGACAATGTGGGTGGAAGAGTAAGAGGGATGGGTGGGGATGAAGATGATCCATTTTGGGTAGACACTAGTAGTAAAGGACATTCTTGTCTCCCTCCTTCACTTGCTTCTCGAACTCCTTCATTTTCAACAGATTTTGGGTCAGAGACGTGGGGAAACTAGGTTTTCTTATTTCTAGATAGGTGGGGCAAGATGGAGAGATAAGGGGAGGTTTAATGGTGGGAATGGAGTGGAAAACGTAGGTGTAGGTAGGAGAAGGTTGGTGGAGGTGAACAAGCTGATTGGAGGTGAAGGAGGAAGAAATCGGAGGTTGCGAAGGTTAGATCTCTTAGAGTGTGCAAGTTTTTTACGGTCACGAATAGAATGAATGATCGGGTTGTTGGAATGTTACTAGATCAAATTGGTATGTTGCTCAAGGGGTGGGTCCACTTCTAGCAAGGCCATGTTGGTCGACATGGTTGTGTTGGCTTCCTGGCACAATGACCATGTTGTGCCACACGATCATGGTGGCTAGCTTGCTAAACTGTCACATTTCCTGACACACCCGTTGTGGGGACTTTTCTACTTTTTGAAAACTCTTTGATTTCCCTATTGAATTGAGCATCTCTCCATGGCTATTCCATGGTACCACAATGATGGTGGATACTATAGCTGGTTATTCCACTTTGAAATACCTCAAAACATAAAAAATTTGAACCCAATGATTTTTTCATTAATTCTCTACCATCTTTCAGCTGATTTGCCTCATTTCATTACTCTTTTCACATGTGAATCTAAAAATTAAGCAAAAACTATTGAAAAACAAGTGTTTATGTTTATGTTTTCTGGGAAAAATGTAAAAGTAACCAAAAAGTATGGGCAAAAAGATATGCATACCTATGTGGGTTGTCTCCCACTAGTGCTAAGTTTCATGCCTTTAGTAAGGATTCTTGTAGTTCTCTCATTCATTCAATAGTTTGGAATTTTTATGTATCCACTCTTGAAGTATATACCCTGTCATTTGCATTCAAAAGTTGTCCTGTGTTCCATTTATAACAAAAGTTATTATAGTGTGTTTCATCCAATCTCTATCCTTTAAGTAATCAGCTGGACTCTTCAAGTGACCAAGCTCAGCATCCTCATTTTTTCTTTTCAGGTGGGGGTCTTGAACATATTGATCTTTATCTACAAGTCCATGAAAGAGACCTTCTTTGTATTAATATGCACACATATTTTGGCACCAACTATAGGTAGGAATGGTTTCCCCAAGATGATGGGAATTTTCCTCTAGGCATTGTAATGGAGAAGTTTGCCAACTGAAGAGTGAAATTTCCCCCTTTCAACTTGCCTAACCCCAGCTGAAAATAGACACTATATGCCATCAAATACACACTAGATCTAAAATCAAGTAGGGATTCATATATGTGATGTTCCCATATGTATCTAGGTATGATTGGGGTGCCACGGTCTTTCCTCTACATGGGAAGTGAGTGTTGTATGATAATGCTCACTTGTTCTATCAACTAGATTTTCTTAGGTATCATCCTAGTTCACTTCCTTAATAGTGCAGATGTCCTTGAGAAACTTGGCATAATATGGGATCTGCTTGATAGCATACAACAAAGGGATATTCATCTTCACTTTCCAAAGCATCTCCAGAATGTCAAAATGTGTTCTACCTTAGGGAATGGTGGTTGACTTGCTTTTGCAACATGCCTTTCTTGTGGCATGACATGAGGTGGAACACAATGGATTGTAAAACCTACAAATGGGTATAAGATGAACACATAGTGTCACATTTTCACCATGAGGTACCACATGATCATCTTCAGCTATATCAATCATGATGTCACTGCTTGGTCTCTTTGACCTTATTTAATCAACACACTCTTATCTCACATGATCATCGTCAAATTGATTCTTGGACTGTCAATGATTCTCCACCCCTTAGAATTGTCATAACACTATCTTTCTCATAGTGGAGAGGGGAATCTTGTAGTGGTTGTATAGGAGGTAGAGGTGGCCCTTGGTATTGGAATTGAGATGGAGGAGAAAATTGAGGGTGGTCGTGAAGTGGTGGGATAGTTGTGGTGATGGAGGTGGAGGAGGCGTATAAAGGTTATGATGGCCCAAAATGGATATGTGGGTTACACTTGAATAGGATGTGAACTATAGAAAACTTGAGAGGCACCCATTGGTCTACTTACTTTATTAAAGTTCATTATGGGTTGAGAGGAATGTTTTACTTCTGCTTGAATAAAAAGTATTGAAGAGAGCCACTCAATGTTTTTCTCAAGACTTATAACATTTTTTTGAACATCGTCAAAAAATTTCAACCTTTAGAGGACTTCATCCTCAAACCTTGAGATATACCTTGAACTATGTTGTTTCGGGTTTCCATGAGAATGAAGTGCCTTAACTTCTTCACTAAAAGACTCAATAGAATTAAATGAGTGACAAGGAACACTTCCCAATTGATGGTTCAAAAATATCATTATTTCCTAAAGAATCTTTATCAATTGTGGGCTTGAATCATTAGAAGTTTAAGGTGCAATAACAAATGCTCAATCACCATCATTAACCATGCGAAAAGCTCAATTCCTTAAATTTTTTGCCAAGAGCTCAAATAAATGGCCATGATTCTTGGAGCGGTTTACCCATGAAATCACCTCTATAAGAAGAATCCAATATAGCATGACTCATTAGAGAATGACCAGAGTACAAGGATTTAACAAGCTTTCATAAAGGGATTTCATGGTGGGGACACTCAATATCTTCTTAAATCTCTCCAAAGTATCATGGAACCACTCATTACCCATTTGGTTGAAACTCACTATGGCATGTTGCATATGTGTCATCCTTGCAATGGAGTAGAATTTCTTCAAAAAGGCATTCTTCATGTCCCCCCTCATGATGTCCCTTCTCTAGTGATATCAATCTTTTTCCTTGTGTTTGAGTGAGAATGATAATAAAATGATATGGATGGAGTTATCATTGGGTTTTGATGTCTTGAAGTAGAGCATATTTCAAGAAAAGAAACCAATTTCTAGTAGGGGTCCTCACTCTCCGAGTCATAGAAGGTGGGTAGGAACCCAAGAAAACTATAAGGGATGAAGAATTTCTCCCCTCACATTTGATCAACTCTACTTGCAATTGGCAATTTATGGTTGGTAGGCATGAAGTATTCATGGAGTGGCTTGTGAGGTGCAGTGTGATCTCCCATGTTGCCTTTAATGGGCTGCTTGTCACATGCAAAAGGCACAACCAAACAAAAGAGAATAATATGAAACCTAATATGCACAAATTATACAAAGAATAAAGAATAACAATGATGAGGATAGTAGGAAAGACAAAAACTAAACCAACTAACTAGGCCTAGCATTTTTCTCCCCAGTAACGGCATAAGAAGGCTTGGTGTGTGTGTAGTACGTACACTTGGGCCTAAAAAAATTTTAGGCCCTAAGTAGATGACACACTCAAATACTCAAACTCCTACCTACTAGCACATGTGATCGTAGCGCAACATAAGAAGGTGAAAAGTTAGGGTTTGAATCCAAGGGAGAGAGGGGGGCACTAGAGGTGAGTTAGTATGATTAGATTCCTATTACAGAGTCTACGAATTAAGGGTTTGAGTTAGTTTTGGTGATTAAACTAATAGTGAACAAGCAATTAAAGGAAGGCAAGATAAAAACCTAAGCTAACCCTACACAATTTACTTCTAATGACCAAGAAACAAAACTAAGTAATGAAAGGAGAAAATTACACTAATGCAAGTGATTCAATATTCTAACACTACACTAAATTAGAAATTAGGACAAAAAGAGAAATTAAAGACCTAAACTAGCATGAACAAGGCAAGATCAAGGCAGTTGATGAATTAAGAAAGTAAAGATCTAAACAAGTAAACACTATCTAAGAAATAAGGCAAATAAGGGTTTCAATACAATAATGGGAATTATCAGGTGTTTAGGGGAACATACTTGTGAATTGAGTTGGGGGTGATAACATGCATAAATTACTCTTTTCATTTAGATTACCAAACTAATCAACAACATAGATGCTAATGAATTGCCCTAAACTACTAATCATCCATGGGTGGAGTAGGGTGTGTATAGGGGAATTAACCCCTAGCACCCTGTATCCAACCTTACGAGGCTCACTTGTATTAGGGTTTAGGTGGATTTCTCGTAGGATCTAATGATGTCTAAGTTTCTAGGATAGAAGCTCTTAGGGTAATTGGGGGCCATGGGTAGTAATGGGGATGGAACTAAGGGTTTTACATCTCACAACACCTACCATCTAGCCTTTAGGAAGCTCCAAACCAATTACACTAAATGATTCTAAGCTAGCTACTTAGATATCTCACCTAGGTGTAGGAGAATTGGTTATAATGTAGGAAGATGTATAGTTATCTAGGGATCCACTAATTGAAACTAGGAGCAATTCCCAAAATAGCTACATGTAATTGATTTCCCTAGAGTCCTATGTAATTTCAAGAACAAACCAACAAAAATATTAAGGGAAACGAAATGAAAGTAGACAATAATCATTAGAAAACGAAATTATAAAGTTTACATATCACTTTCCCCCAACATGGTACCAAGTATCTTTTTTACTCAAAAAAGCCCATCTAGGGGCCTAGTTACTCATAACAAAGGAAAATACAAAAAGGAGAATAGAGGAGTGGAAAGCCATGGTAGACCAGTGGAGACTCCTCCTTCTCCACTCCTAGAAGTAGTAGCTTGAGCACCTCCCTCCTCCAAGGTGGAATGGCATGAATATGGGGTGGAAGATGGCCAAAACCCTAAAAGGGAAATATTTTGGGGTGGAAGGTGATGGAATAGAAGTGTAATAGAGTTGTGGTTGGTATGAATGGATAAGAGGGGGCTAAGAGGGGCTGAGATGTAGCTAACCTTGTGATCCAGCCACCACCCAAGTATATATAGGTGGTATGGAAGCATTAGTTCAAGTGAGGGTATAATAGAAAATGAAGTGGAAAATTGTGCTAGATTTTTTGGATAACGCAACCATGTTGTGCACCACAACCGTGGTGGTAGGAGTGCACCACCTTCATCCTAGGATGGAACATTAAGGTGAGAAAATAGGAATGATGTCAATGAAGGTTTGGAGTTTGGAAGCTTAGTGGAACGGCCATGCTAGGCATCATGGCTATGGTGGGTAGGTGGTCACATGGTATGGTGTGGTGCACGACCATTTTAGAGGAGGGAGCATCGATCATTTTGTTGAGCATGGGTGTGTTGGGATCTCAGTAATACAGTCATGGTAGGCTGCACATGTAACATCCCAAAATTTTCATGGATAATTTAAAACTTTTCATGTGGTTTTTCCAAAATAGAATTATTTGAGGGTCTTAATGCTAAAAGATAAAAAAATGTTGCTTTTAAAAAACAAGTCAAGGATAAATAAAAAGGGACTCAAAAACATCTTTTTCCTTTTATAATTTATTGCAAATATTGGAAAAGTAATATCAATTTTTTTTCTGTTCTTCTTCGATGAAGAAAGTTTAAAAGAAAAGAAAGATAAATGCAAGAAGAAAAAAATTAGAAATTTAGAATTATATGACTTGAGCAATAATCATTCTATTCTTTTAATAGCTTTAAAGATAAAAGTCATTAATATGATTCTTTCTCTCTCTTCCTCTTTGAATTTACAAGGATAATCAACTTCCCCTTTTGACCAGTTTTGATATGTAAGATGAGTTACTCTTTTGAATAAACAATAAATATTTTCCCTTTTTATATGAAATATCTTTTATATTCTCTTTCCTTCAAGGAAATTACTCAAAAGGGAATAAAGAGGTTTAAATTACTTTTGAGTGGCTGATTAATGATTATCATGAATTTTGACTCAAACACTCACAAAGAAAAGTTTTTACCAACTATCTTATCCTTTAATGCATGAAAATTAAGATTAATGGCCATTGTTGAAATATGAGAAAAATATAAGCAAAACCTAGATCTAATTGTCTAGGAATGGTTTAGAGTATTTAATTAAGGTGTGATCCAAATTTGGTTTCGTTTTGACCTTTTTGACCCTCCAAATCAGTTAGGAAACATTTGAATATGGTTTAATAGGAAAATTATTCAATATACATTAAATGTGCCGATTAAAGAAAAAGTTTGGGCCATTTTTCCTTGTCATACACTTTTTTTTTCTAGTTTTCCTTTTCTCACACACATCAGATGGCTGACATTTAATCAAGATCCAATCCAACAGTTGTACAGTCATGCTTTTCCTCTAACTCTCCCGTGAGTCTTAAATTATTTCCCTATGTTTTCTTTCTCAACTCCTCTCTCCCTCATAACTACTCTATTTATTGAGTTTTCTCCACCTGTGAATCCAACTCTCTCCCCCAAATATATCATGCCATTATTCTCTTTCCTTCATGATCATTTAATAAAATGCCAAATCTAGGGTTTTCTCTCCTCCCTGCTGAGATTTGCAGCCACCAACATGAGTTCCCCCACTAACCTTTTAAGCATCCAATAGAACTACTAGGCACTGACATATCCTCCTCCACCTTCAATTAGATCTCCAACATCCACAAACTCCTCACCCTGCTCATCCTCTTTCTCCAATGATGATGACTTGGTTCTCTAGTCTCCGCTCACCTCGATCAAATCAGAAGAACGGTAAGCATCACTAATGCCTAATGAAGATTTCTGAGTTGTATTTTTTCCCTGGTTATATCTAAGTTGTTGGTTCCTATATCACCCAGTTAAGGTCCCATCGACTCTAGTCATCTTCGCACCTTTGTGCTTCCCTGACCCAGTTTTCTCTTTATACATGCTTTCCAGACCTCACTCATGCATCTGCTAGCTTTACTCACAATTTTTGTTTTTTGTTTCCTCGTGGTGGACTTTATGTTGCTTGCCCCTATTTTTGTGGCTTCTTCGGCCTAAGATAAGGGCTAGGGTCATTCTTTTCCCCTCTTAGTGGTTGACTTATCCTCTATGGCTCCTAGAGAAGGTATCTAGATCTTTTTCTCTTACTACCTCATGAATTTTTGGAGATTTGGTGTTTTTGTCTTGTTTCAGCCACCGCAGCAGTAGCACTTTGGTGCTCCATGCTTATCGAGACCTGATCCTTAGCTCGTTGGCCTCAACTTGGAGCAAATAGACTCTTTCTTGATGCTTTTGATCAAAGTTTGATCTCCAGATCCTTGATCTCATGCCGTAAACTATAGGGTCACAAGCCAGGTCATCTTTTGACCTTGGCACACCTATGGTTTTAATTAGTTGATTTTGATCACATGGGCATTTTTTTTAATCGTAAAATTGACAACTCAGTGGTCCTCACATTCTATTTGAGTGGGTTTTTCTCTACGTGGTGTTGTTGTCTTGGGCCACCTCAGAGCACATCTGACTACTGGATGGGCTGTTGGTATTTGGAAAATTCCTACATAGCTTTTCTTTGATTTTTGATTGATCGAATATAACAAAATTTATCATAACTCATAGAATGCTATGAAAAATTTGCAAAAATATTTAGTGAAAATGGTTTTTCATGAGGAATTAGAATATCTAATTTTTAGAGTCTATTTTGTAATGGACCAAACCAGAGTTTTGTAAAAAGTGATATTAGGGTTTAATAATAAGGGTAGAATAAATATTAATATGAAATATGCTTTGAACAAGAGAATTAGGGTTTCCAATCCCCAGAACCGTGAGTAGGGTTTCCTCAACCTAGGAAGAGAGATAAGATATTCTCTATGTACAAGGTAAGTGGTCCATGCGAATTGATCATAATTATTGTTTGATTTATATGTGTATGTATGAAATGAAATAAATGTTATGTTTGCATTATTTATTGCTTCAATTGCTAAAAGTCTATAAATTTATAGTGAACTGTGTTTTACGTATATTATCATATATATGGTGTCACTTTCATGCACATTAAAGATAAAATTACAAATAAGTTCCAAAGTAAAGTTAAGAGTTTTAAGAGAAAGACAATGCTAAAAGTAAATTTATATAAGGTCCTCATTAAGAGGTTCCTCAGATTAAATTTTAAGAGGAACTTAAGTGCATAAGAGAAGATGCACTATCGAGCATAAGAGAAGAGGCACATTGTTGCATGCGAGAAGGGGCACATATGTGCAACCCGAGGATACTTATATAGGTCAAGATATATTAAAAGAAATGATGTATCTTTTCAATATTCAATATACAAACTTTATTTTTAGTTTACATGTTTATTTTAAATTATAATATGCTTAGTTCCACTTACCATTGGTTTTATGCGTGGCTGGGGGTGCGATTCCCGTAGGTTAGGACCTAGATCATGATGAAAAAGCCATCTAAAATGAAAACCCTAGCTCGAGGATCTACAATGAGAAAATCATTGGTGGGGTTCCATCTATACCTAGATTAGTATTTCTTGTCTTTTCTTTTCTTGAGGAATATGTGTATGTGAATCCTGTTATGGTTTTGAGAATGAAAATTGTGGTTATTATCATGTGATGGTTCATTTAATCTTTATTTTACACAATGAATATCATATTTCTAACATTCCCCTTGATGTGAATGAAAATAAATGCTTCCACTTTATGTTGTACAAGTGGGGTGTTACAATGATGGTCTCAAAGCACAAAATATAGTTGGACACCAAGATTTTCTAATGATCTCATGTAGTTTATGTCCTTTTTCATGGATGGAACCTAAGAGGATGGGTGATAAGTAAAAGTTAGCCATGGGTGGGGATGAATATGCATATGTCTATGTTGGAGATCATCTAACATCTCCATGTAGAAAACCTCCCATGGTGCCCTTTGATGTTTTGGTCAAGGATCTAGCTACTGCCATAGGAAGAGGAAATGATCAAGTGGGAAACCTCCCATGTCTTTCCTTACTCGAATTTTTGAAGATCAAGCCCGATTGTTTTGCTGGAGAGGAACATATGGATGTAGTAGGCAAAGCTGAAAGCTAGTTGTAGAAAATGGAAAATTGCTTCTGTGATCTATATTGCCCCAACACATCCAAGGTTCTCTTTGGGACACACATGCTCAAGGGTTCAACTAGAACTTGGTGGGAGAAGCTACTAGGTTCCTATGCAACTAATGCTCCTCCACTCACATCGGAGGAATTTTCAGAAGCCTTTCGAGACTAGTACATATCTGAGGTCATGATTGGCAAGAAGGAAGAATAATTTTGCAACCTACGTCAGCTTGGTTTTATGATTGTCACCTAGTATGCCATGAAGTTTAGGATTTTGCAAAAGTATGGGTACAACTATGATGAACAACACAAGACAAAGAAGTTCATTAGGGATCTCAATTTGAACCTTAGCTTTGCTTTGTCAGAATGTGAACATTGTACCTTACAAGGTTCCCTAGATGCTATCCTAGAATTAAAAGACCAACCAAGAAGAGCATGTAGGAAAGATAACCACTCCCACTACCACAATAAATCCAACCATCATGATAAGAAAAGGAAGGCCCTAGAAAAAGTGGTTGCAAATCAAAATGCAAAGACCAAATGTGCAAAGTGACCCAAGTACCATCTTGGGGAATGCAGGTTTGGGATGAGAGTTTTTATACATGTGGTGAGATAGGACACATTAAACCTAATAGTCCCATGTTTCAGAAGGAAGAGCCTAATGTTAATCAAGCACCAAAGGAGAAGAGGAAATCTAAAATCTTTTCTAGGGTAGATGGGAGTGAAGATGATAAGATTGAGTAGAGTTTAGTAGTGTAGTACCTTTTTCTTTTCAAAACTATTATTTCATGCAAATGTTTGGAACAATGGATTCACCTGATTATATTAGTGTGTTGAAGTATTTGTGATAAATATGGAAATTTCTAAGGTTGGTAGTTTTAATAAAATTTCGAGGACCAAATTTATTTAAGGTAAGAATAAATGTAACATACCAAAATTTTCATGGTAATTTAAAACTTTAATGTGGTTTTTCCTAAATAGATCTTTGATGGTGCTAATGAAAAAAGATCAAAAATAATGTTTCTTTCACAATATCAAGGCAAGGAGAAATAAAAAGGGACTCAAAACATGTTTTTCCTTTTATAATGTATTGAAAATATTTGAAAAGGAATATTAAATATTTTTTCCCTATCTTCCTCTATAAAGAAAATTTAAAAGAAATGAAAGATAAAGGAAAAAGGAAAAGAATTCGAAATTTAGGATTAGATAACTTGAGAAATAATCATTCTCTTCTTTTAATAGCTTTTAAGATAAAAGTCATTAATATTATTTTTTTCTCTTCCTCTATGAATTTACAAGGATAATCAACTACCCTTTTGACCAATTTCCAAATATAAGATGAGTTACACTTTTGAACAAACAATAAATATTTTCTCCTTTTTTATGAAATATATTTTATTTTCTCTTTCCTTTAAGGAAATTACTCAAAAAGGGAATAAAGAGCTTTAACATGACCTTTGAGTGGGTGAGTAATGATTATCACGAATTTTGACTCAAATACACACAAAGGAAAGTTTTTCCCAACTATCTTATCCTTTAATGCATGAAAATTAAGATTAATGGACATTGTTAAAATTATGGGCAATATACAAACAAAACCTAGATTTGATTGGCTATTAAGGGTATTGCGTATTTAATTAAGGTGTGATCCAAATTGGGTTTAATTTTGACCATTTTAACCCTAAAAATCAGTTAGGAAACATTTGAATATGGCTTAATAGGAAAATTATTAAATATTACATTAAATTCACTTATCAAAGCTGAAGTTTGGGTCATTTTTCCCTGACACACACTTCTTTATTTGGTTTTCCTTTTCTCACACGCATCAAATGTCTGACATTTAATCAAGATACAATCTAACAGATGTACACTCATCCTCTTCCTCTGACTCTCCCACGAGTCTGAAACAATTTCCTTGTGATTTCTTTGACTACTCCTCTCTCCCTCATAACTGCTTTGTATCTTGAGTTTTCTCCTCATCTGAGTCCATCTCTCTTCTTCCCCAAATCTAGAAAGACATTATTCACTTTCCTTCATGATCATTGGACAAAATGCCTAATCTTGAGTTCCCTCTCCTCTCTGTTGAGATTTGCAACCGCCAACATTACTTCCCCCACTGTCTTTTTAAGCATCAACTAGAACTACTAGGCCCCAACACATCCTCCTACACCTTCAATTGGATCTCCAACATCCCCAAACTCCCTACCCTACTTATCCTCCTTCTCCAGTGACAATGGTCTAGTTCTCAAGGATCTGTTCACCTTGGTCAAATCACAAGAATCATAAGCATCAGTAACCCCGAATGATGATTTCCAAGTTGCATTTTTCCCCTGGTTATTCTAAGTTGTTTGATCTATGACACCCAGTTGAGGTCCCAACCGATGCTAATTGTCTCGATGCCTCTATGCTTTCCCGGCCCAGTTTTCTCTTCATATGTGCTCATCGGATCTCATTGATGCTTCTCCTATATTTACCTATGGTTTTTCATTCATCATCTACTCATAGTGGACTATGTGTTTCTTACCCCTATTTTCGTGGCTTCTTCAGGCTGAACTAGGGACATGGTCATTCTCTTCCCCTCTCTGTAGTTTCCTTAGATTCTATGGCTCCTAGAGAAGGTATCTAGTTCTTTTTCACTTGCCACCTCATGGATTTTTTGAGCCTTGACCTTCACGTCTTGTTCCGACCACCACGACATCAGCACTTTGGATCTCTACGCTCGTAGGGACCCGATCCTTGCTGGTCTCGGCTTGGAGCAAGGAGGTCAATGGGAGTCTCTACTTTCTGTGAATGGAATCTTTCTTGAAGATTTTGATCAGAGTTTGAACTCGATATCCTTGCTTTCGGCCTTGAATTGTAGAGGAACAAGCCATGTCATCTATTGACCTTGGCACCCTTGTGCTTTTAATCACATGGGCATTGTTGTAATCGCATGATTGACAACTCAATAGTCCTCATGTTCTATTTGAGTGAGTTTGTCCCTATTTGGAGTAGTTGGATTGGGACACCTCAAAGAGGGCCTGACTTCTAGATGGGCTGCTAGTATATGGAAAATACCACGTAGATTTTCTTTGACTTCTGATTGGTTGGATGTACAAAAATTCACAGTAATTCATAGGATGATCTGAAAATTTTGCAAAAATTTGTTTTGAAAATTATTTTTCATGAGGAATCTGAATACTCAATTTCCAGTGTCTATTTTCTCTTCAACCAAATGCTAGTTTTGTAAGAAGTGATATTAGGGTTTAATGGCAAGGGTAGAATACATATTAATATGAAATCTATTTTGAACAAGAGAATTAGGGTTTCCAAACACTAGGACTGTGATTAGGGTTTCCTCAACCTAGGATGAGAGATGAGATATTCTCTAAGTGAAAGGTAAGTGGTCCATACTAATTGAACATAATTATTGTTTGATTTATATATGTATGTATGGAATGAAATAAATGTTATGTTTGCATTATTTATTGTTTCAATTGCTAAAAGTCAGTAAATTTATAACGAACCGTTCTTTATGTCTATGGTCAAATATCTTGTATAACCTTCATGCACATTAAATATTGATATACAAATCAGTTCCAAAGTAAAGTTAAGAGTTTTAAGAGAAAGAGAATGCTAAAATTAAACTTATATAAGGTCCTTTTTAAGAGGTTCCTCAGATCAAATTTTAAGAGGCACTCTAGTGCATAAAAGAAGAGGCACTTTGGTTCATAAGAGAGAGGCACTTTAATGCACAAGATATGAGGCACATATGCTCAACCCAAGGATCCTTATATAGGTCAAGATAAAAGAAATTGATTTAAAATAAATGGCATATATTTTCAATGTTCAACGTTTAAAGTTTATTTTTAGTTTACAAGTTTCTTTTAAATTATAATATGTTCGATTCCACTTAGCTTTGGTTTTATGCATAGATGGGGGTGCGATGCCCGCAAGTTAGGAGCAAGTTCAGGAGGAAAAAGCCATCTGAAGTGAAAACCCTAGCTTGAGGATCTACAAGGACAAAATCTTTGGTGGAGTGCTGACTATACCTAGATTAGTATTTCTTGTCTTTTCTTTTCTTGAGGAATATGTATATGTAAACCTTGTTATCATTTTGAGAATGAAAATTTTGATTATTATCATGTAATGGTTCATTTAAGCTTTATTTTGCACAATGAATATGATATTGAGACATTCCCCTTGATGTGAATGAAAATATATGATTTCCCTCTATGTTGTACAAGTTGGGAGTTACAACACGGTTTTGTGATGCATTGATTTTTAGTCACTTCTAACATACTATTTTCCCATGTATTTAGTGCATAATTGTTAATTTTGACATCGTTTATACATTTCTTATCTTTGTTAACATGTGAGTTACTAGTGCATCAAATGTTGAGTATTTCTATCAAATCGTACTAAATTATCATTTTTATTCAGACTTATGTTATTTTCCCTTGTTTTAGGTAAATTGGGTATTTTCATGACATTCAATGCTATTGACATCTATGTTGGTGGTACCGACATGACACAGAATTCCAAAATGAAATTCCATAAATCTTGATGCTACCGAGATTGCACTCAGTGCTACTGAATATGGAGTCCATGCTACTGAAGACAGTAGTTGGTGTAACAACCCAGGCTTTGAGGCCTCAGATAACATGATCTTAAAAGGAATGATTGGACTACCCATATCACCAAGGTGCACCTCCTTTTCCGGGAGCCCATCAATAAAGAACTCCATAGTTAAGCATGCTCAGCTTGGAGTAGTACTAAGATGGGTGACCAGTCAGGAAGTTGACCCTGGCTTGGACGTCAGTGTGGATAAAGTGCGTAGTTAAGGCTAGTGGTGGTTTGTGGGGCCAGTCGTCATTCCTGAAACTCTACTAGAGCCTTGGGTAGTGGGCCCGAACATTACAAATGGTATCAGAGCCAATTCCCCTCCAGTAGGTGGGGCCCACATGGGCATGTGGCATGCCAGTCTTGAGTCATGCGGTCCAGGCAAGTTGGAAAGGGCTATCCGTAGAGACGAGATGGAGCCGCCCTTGTGCTGGTAGCCGTGGATGGGAGCTGGGTGTCCATGGGTCATTGTGGGTCTGCACCGAAATGGGATCAGATTATGAGGCCATATAGTTGAGCCTTGACGAGGACGTCAAGAGTCTAAGTGGGGGAGATTGTAACAACCCATGATTTGAGGCCTCATATAACATGATCTTAAAAGGAATGATTGGACTACCCATATCACCAAGGTGCACCTCCTTTTCCGGGAGCCCATCACTAAAGAACTCCATAGTTAAGCGTGATCAGCTTGGAGTAGTACTAGGATGGGTGACCAGTCAGGAAGTTGACCCTGGCTTGCACGTTAGTGTGGACAAAGTGCGCAGTTAAGGCTAGTGGTGGTTTGTGGGGCCAGTCCTCAATCCTAAAACTCTACTAGAGCCTTGGGCAGTGGGCCCGGACATTACAGTTGGTGTTGCCGACTCACCATCTAGAGATCATCAATAATCGGATTTAATTGACTTGGTGCCACCGACATGCCTATCAGTGGTACCGACTTTTGCACCTAAATCAAGTCAGAACTCACAAATGGAAACTTGGTTCTATTGACACACTTATCGGCAGTAATGACTCATTTTGAGGGTTTCATTAGGATACTAATAATTTTCAATAGGACCCTTCACAGGCACAACAATCCAAGTAAAAGTTGGGCAACACTTCACATCAGTATAAGTAGGATAGTGATCCTAGAAAGATAGACAAGATTGAAGACATCCTAGGTAGACTGGTAAGTCATAATGAGGGCCTAATACACCAGACAAAAAGGGAGTAGCAGAACCAAGAGACACATATCCACAAAATTAAAAATCAGATCTCTCAGTTAACAGTGGAGGTGGCATCCATTAAGAATCCCAAACCCAGTAAGGATTTTTAGCAAATACAGATATCCCATCTGGTAACTAACATGTGAAGGTAGTACTTCTCCGTAGTGGCAAAGTGTTGATTCGTCAGTATAAAGTGACTCCAGAGAAAAGCACCACTCCAACTGACATTATGGTAGTGACCTATACTATCTCTCTGTAGCAACCACAAGACATGACATCATAAGAGGAAATACTAGAAGGGGAGTCAATTTAGTAATTAGAGGCCAAGAAGGAGTCCTACATCCCACCCCACTAGCATAAAAATGTGACTCTGGTACCATTTCCTAATAGATTGAAGGCCAAAAAGGTTGATCAATAGTTCAAGAAATTTTTGGACACGTTAAGGAAGCTTCATATCAACTTCCCACTTGTTTATGCTATTAAGAAGATTCACTCTTGTGGTAAGTTCTTGCAAGACATTATCAATAAAAAGAGGAAGATAGAAGATTATGATGTAGTTGTCTTAAGGGAAGAGGTTAGTGCTTTGATACATAGGAAAATACAATAGAAGAAACATTACTCGGGGTGTTTCAACATACCATGCTACATTGAAAAGCTCAAGTTTGAAGATGCACCATATGATCCTGGGGCAAGCATTTGTTATATCCTCAACATTTGGTAAATTTGAAATACATAATTGTAAGACTTTCTTGATAAACAAATTCCCAAATTATATTTGATAGAATAACACCGGTGATCACTTTATGGAATGGATGCAATACCTGGACCAAGTGAGGCACATGAGACTATTTTATTTTCAAATATATCATCGTGGCACAAGTTGGAGAAATAAAAAGGGAGTTTGTGTATGAATAAATAGTAATGTCATTATGAATTGTTGAATACTAAAAGTAAGAGATAATGTTCAACCTTACAAAAGAAAATAAAATATGTGATATGTTAGATAATTAATGGATTATGTGTGTTTTACTATTTTTAATAATCCATCAATAAATATTGGATAAAAATGTGAGGAAAAACCCATAATAAAGGGAATTACCAAAAGTAATGGACAACTTATAAATAAATAAGGAATAGTGTGGAATTTTCTAGAAAAGTGATTTTTAGGGCAAGTTAAGAATAGGATCCCATTCAATATTGTACCTAACAAAAAAATACATTAATATGGGATAGTTTTCCAAGTTTGGCTAGAAAAGGAAATCAATTGATGTGTTAAATGAATCAAATATAGCCTTTTATTAGAGGAAAAGAAAAGAGATATTAGTTTTCATGTTTTGATCTCAAATGTTTCCCACACCTAGATACAATTGTTAAAGACTTCCCTTTAAAATTTGGTATTAAAAGGATTAAACGAGAGGGAGATATGAACTATTTACAATTTCCTAAAGCGAAAGGGATATGGAGAAATATGCATTAAATGTCAAAGCGTATCAAAGGGGAAAGAGAACTCAGACATTAATAAATCACATGGCTTACTGGTTGTTTGATACAAGATGCATGGTGTGAGGATCATCTCCTAGCTAGCAACTAAAAAGGATGCAAGTATATAGTGACGACCCTACTCCTTTCCTTACTCTCCCCCTCTGTAACCAATATGGACACTTAGAAAATTTCATTAGATTCAAGAAAAAAATCTAGATCAGATGACTTTCCTCCTATTTTGTGAGTTATTGAAGGTTTCTACAAATTTGGGGAGGGGATAAACTCCATGGATGACTAGTTCCCCTACTCTTAAATAGGGTCCTCGATCTTAGACTTTGAACTCAGCATATCCATCTGTGTGATTATGTAATAGGGAAAAGCTTTATGCATCCCTCTCCTTGGACCCACTCTCTATTCCTTAACTTCCTTTTCTTCGAGTAGCTACACACCAGAGGTGATGGTTGTCGACCTCCTCGGCCAAATACAAGGCATCCATCCAGCTCAGAGGAGTTTGGTGAGGGAATGTGCGCTGATGGCCAGCTCTCAGGCCCCATGGTGCCAAAAGTCGACATCTAGGTTGATCACTCGAGGGACTAGTTTGCAAACCAGAGCCGAGCAAAGGTGGAAGAAAGAGCCCTGGGAAAATTACATCCTTGTCCCTGTAGCAACACTTGTGAGGTAAGGGCCTTTTGGTTCTTTTGGTTCTTTCTATTATTCCCTGCCATGTGAGCATAGAGCACCAAGAGAGCACGAGCCCGTTGGCTCCATCCTGGCCCACAGAACAGTGAACGTATAAGGGCTTAATCATGATGACGTGTCAAACCATGATTGGTCGTTAAATGGTTTATCCAATAAAATCGATAATAATTAATTGATAACTCAAATTAAGACAAGTAATATATGAAAATTGATCAAGAAAATGAGAAGAACACAATAAAAATATTGTTGAGACCCAACTCTGATCCCAATTATGAAATTAGTTCTAATATGTGTTGAAATGATGATTAATGCATAAAAACCTTATTTTTGGTGAATAGGTTGTTAATCATGTCAAATATATTTATTTTTGATGTAATCTGATAATGTGGAGTATAATAGTGATTTAACATGTTTATGACCATAATGAAGAAAATTAAGGTTGCTAATGTGAATAATCTTGCATATGAAGAATTAGGGATAAACATCCGAATATTCTATGTTTCTAATGTAAATTATCAAATCTAAGTGATCATAAAGAAAGGATACGATGGATATTATGATTAGGGTCTCACCTAATGTTTAATGTTTGTTGTAATTAGGGTTTGTACCCTTATTCCTTATCCAAATCCGAACATGACCCTAAACCCTAGATTGGGACCTGAGTAGGGTTTATCTAAATAATATGATGGTGACACTTTAGGATTTACATACATGCAGATTAAAATGTTGATTTGTTGGATCTATTGATTTGATTGATTGAATATACATGAAGTATAATTACATAATATGCATAGTTCACCAATGGGGTATGTGGTTATGATTGTGATTATGATTATGACTACCCACATTATGTTTATGGTGTTTTTTGAATATTTCTTGATCATTGACTAGATAAACTATTGAGTGTTTATTTACATTGGATTCAGTTATAACCCCACTATGAGTATCACATAAACGAATATTATGTGAAGAAAATGGTAGTTCTTTTTTATAAGTACTTGATTGAATATATGTTGTTATGTACTTGCACTTTTTCTGCACCCCACTTACATAGTATAGAAATATATTGAGTTGCATTTTGTTTCATGACATTTTAGGTACATGTTAAATATAAAGATATCAAGATATGATCGACAAATGAAATTACCAGAAGACATTAAAGCTAACTTGTAAGGAGGATTAGATATATACTTATTCTAAAATGTACAATTCTCATGTAAGAATTTCATATAACTCCTTAGAGGAGCATTTTATAAATAATATTTGGGAAATTATTAACTATTATTTGTTATTTATTTAAATTTGGATACTTGGGAATTTTAGGTATTGGTGCTAAATTTTTGGGTTTTTCCTTAATTGAGTGATGCTGAAATGTGAGGTCACTACATTTGGTGTGAGAGCCCTAGATTTTTCAAATAATATTTCATAGTTTATAATTTTAGGTGAATCCATAGAAACATAAGGAAGCTTATTAAGGCATGACCTGATGGTAATGGTGTCTAGAAGGGGTCATGACATTGTGGGCTGACAATATTTTCCTATGTGTCGTTAAGTTGGTTTATAAGGACTCCCTTAGCCACAGTGATACATGCCTGGACAAAACCTAGGGTTTTCCTAAAGTAATGTTTCCTCTAAGACTTCTCATCTCAAATTTCATCAACATCTGATCCTCTAGCTTAATAAACCTAAAAGATACTTCCCTCCTCATCTCAAGTTAGGGTTATTGAAAAGAAGTAGAAATAAGGCATACTCCACCAATTAATGTACATGTATTGTCGTATTAATAATAAAGTAAAGCAAAATGCTTTATGGGTTTTCCATTGCAAAGGTAAACCCTAGATGAAGCTACAATTGGTTTAGGATAACCCTTATGGGTCAAGGGAGATAGAAATCCTAAGGGGAGAGGTGTAGTCCCTAATTGATATCACTCAAATTCAGGCATTTATGCTAAGCATTTATTTATGGTTTTGTGTCAACATAGCCATAATATGCCCAAAATAACCCTAGATTCTTATCTTTTAGTAATTTGTATCTTTGCAAAGATATAGTTACTCAACTAGCCAACTTTGGGACTTATAGGCACGGAAATCAAGAAGACTTCAATTCTCCAGATTCTACCCCAAAAGTGTCACATTATGGGAACCAACTTATGAGGCGGTGGTCAATCCTTTATCAAAAAGCATCCTCATAAAATCAGAAAGCATCCTAATCATTTCATAAGGTTCATCGACACGGTCCCATTGACCACCAGTAATACCCCCCACCCCGGGAGGTTTGTCCCTAAGGATCAAGGGTCGCGACTACTACACCTTCACGACTACTACACTTCGCACAGTTAGGCCGAGGCTGAGGTGTAGAGACTACTACACTCATCATGACCACAACAAGGCTTCATGACCACTACACTCGTCATGATTACACCACTCGTTTCATCTGTAACATGAAGTAACTGCTATTGAATCTCCTCCGCTACGACTGAGACACTTGGCACGGTCGGGCCAAGGGCATACAGCCATCTAGACCGCGACAACCATCTCGACCGTGATGACCGTATCAACTGTGACATCTGTTTCCACCACTACAAGCTCTGTGCCCACGACATCCATCTTGACTATGACATATCTCAACCGCTACACCTGACACGGCCGTGTTGAGACTGAGGTATTGACCAAAATAGGTGTCACGACCACTTATCACATACACTCCACCTTCACATATAAATACCCACCCCTCGCTACTTGGAGAGGGTTTTTGAGATTTTTATGTTCTCGGAGCCCCGTGGGAGAGTTTAAAGGTCTAAAAAGGATGAAGTGCTCATCCTACACCTGTCTCTTTAGTTTGTTTCCATACACTATCATTTTCCACCACCATTAACCCACTTCTCACCATTTTTAGCCATCTTCCACCTCCATACATCCACCAGGCTGTTGTTTGGGGCAGAATCACAAAGAAAGGAGGTCAAGGAGTAGACCACAAGATGAGATCCGACCCATACGGAGGCTAAGGAGCGAGAGTCACCTCTCCTCTATGGGCAAAATCTCTTCTTCTCTTCCTTTCTTATATTGTTCTCTTTAGTTTATATACAAATGATGTTCTTCCATCTTTGTTTAGTGTCAACTATGCTTGACCAAGGCTAGTTGAGATCCTTCTTATCTATGTATCATGTTTTGGGCATGTCTACGTACTCTTACCTTAAGCAAGTAGTTTTATTCCAGATCTAGCATGTTTTCTATTCTATCTTCTCTTTTTGGTTATGATTTCTAGTTTGGTTGATCTTTTCCTACTTGAACTTCTATTTCTATCTATATCGAGTGTTTCATTGTAGAAATAGATAAGACAAGTTGGTTTGGATTTATATCCTAAAAGAGGATGGTTCAAGGTGATCTGTGTAGAACGTAGACCTGGGCATAGCCAAGCCCAACTCGGTATAGACGGGCCCACTACCAGGTTCTACCCAGATCACACATGTTCCTAGCATCTCAGAATATATTGGACTCAAGATGGTATCTAGAATATTCTAGGGTGTTGATTTGTCATCCTAGAGAGAGGTATCATATCATGATGGGTTATTGTCACGCTACATGAAAGCGAGTGGGATGACCCCCAATAAGAACAGACACCACCATACATACTATGCTTGGAGGTAGGTTGTTTGATGAGGTGTTCAATGGTTGTTTACATCTGTGAACGGGTGTGCAGAGTGTCTAACTTGTGGTTACATAGCCAGGAACTCCTTCTCTATGATTGATAGAATCTGATAGACTTTGTTTTGTTTTATTTGCTTTGCTTTTCTTTATTTTGTGACATTTTTCTAGACTACTTTTAGTTCCAAACTTTTATCAACTATCAGATTAGCTTAACTAACTAAACAATGAGATCTTAAGCATCTTAGACGTCCCCATGTCCATGTCTTTGACCCCTTATATTTACTTTGACCCTGTTATAATGTTGTGGCGGTCCATGAATGTTTCGGGTTATAAATTCAAAGTTCGATCCTTCTGAGTCTACCTCTTCTCAAGATGCATGATTTAGGCCATATCACTAACCCACATACTAAATTTGAATCATGGATAATGAGAGTGGTGAGGGTGAGATGGTAACCCTACCCATATGAACCATAAATATGGTAAAACGAATAATCATAAATGTGTTAGGTGACTCAATATCCCATGCACGAATGCATGTGAAGTAAGGAATTATTGAGAAAGTCTTTGAGAAACATAAGCAACTTATGAACAACTCATATCATGGATATAATTTGCTCAAACCATAAGTAAGATATATCTGGTGAGCTAAAGAGCATGGGGTGAAAGAAAGTCATTATGGGAATGACGGGTGATCAAGCCCAGAAAGGAAGATCACCATAGGACAAGCCCAGAAAGGAAGGTCTGTGAAGAAAACCAAGCCCGAGTGAGGGAAGGTTATGAATAGTGTTTTAAAAAGTGGTATGTGTTATGCATTTGGTGAGGTCACCTTATAGTGTATATGTGGTACGCATGAGTATATGCGGAAGTATATGTAGTTTTGGATTTATTTATTTATTAATTATTATATGTAAATATATATATCATGAATTTACATATTTAATTTGTACAATTGTGTATCTAAATAGTACAATTACAAGGATAATAGATACAATCATGCAAATAGTCAATCATCACAACTTAAAAGATAAAAACATGCACTGTGATCTAAACCTAAACAAAAATACATCAATATAAATGTAAAAAGAAGAAATGAGAATATGTCTATCCAAAAATCATGGTTTAATCAACCTTGTATGCGGCCATACAGCCGATTATGCAGCCTGGTCTGCTTTTTGGAGGGTTTTTAGTATGTTGTTCAATAGGTGGTTCACACCTTGTATGTAGTCACTTATGTGGCCACACAGACTGATTTTTAAAAAATTGGCTATGAACGTCCACTACAGGGATTAAAACCCTAAAGAGATAGTTCCCCATAAAGAGGCTCCCCTAAAGAGAGGGCTCACCATGAGAGGAAAAGGATAAGGGTTGATAAGTTGCAACCAAAAATATACATTCAAAAATATGAAACCCTCAATTCAACCTTTAGGATGAGTGTCTTGACCTAGTATGGGTTAACCCAAGAGTGGGAAAGGACCTGAGGAGGCAGAAAAATCTTAAACTTGTGGGGTCAAGTTGTGGCTAAGAGAGCCTAACCTCCTCATATGAATCAAGAAGACATCCTTAGCTAGGACCTTCCCTAAGGGGGTGAGTTGACCAATATATTTAAGGATTGAGGTAACCATTAAATATCACCTAAAGTATTAATAATATAAAATATGAAAGAACATATATTATTTGAACCTAAGTATGCAATCTCTAAAGGATATAAGTCATCAAGCCCTGATTAGAAAGGCCAGTAATGCACCAAGCCCGGATAGGGAAGGTGGCCTAATTTCACAGTGTGGACGAACAATCCCCAGATAGGGGAGGTCACGGAGAGGTCAAGCCCCAAGTTAGGGAAGGACGACATGGAGACAAGCCCAAGATAGGGACGGTGGCCCGATCCAAATGTTGGGACACAAAATAAATAATGTGTACCCAAGAGAGATATGAAAGAAATCTTGGTTAAAGAACCACATGAGATAATAATGTGCTCAAAGGTTATAAAAACGTGACATATCAAAGGAACTCTTAGGTAGGGTAGATCCCTAAGTCAACCCTGAGGTCAAGTATGGAGGATTGAAGGTACACAAGACTGATGAGATGAGGAGGTTATTATGCCCTGAATGCATAAGGTTGTATAGTTGGGAGGTAATAATTATATTTGTTTAAGGCCCAAGACTCAAGAGATTAGCCACCTTCATGAGTTAATGAGCCCAAGGGGTGAGTGTGCGAGGCACTTGCTAGATGCATAAGCATGAGACCACTCTGAAAGTACTTGTACCCTTAAAAACCTTGAGGAAATGACTAAGGCTAATGAGACATGAGGTGTAAATATGAATGATACAAAAAGTCATGTAATAATGAAAACTTAAGAAATATTTCCACAAACTCAAGAGTGAGGAAGGTTCTTGACTTCATGGAATATAATATTGGGAATTAAAAGTATGTGTAAAGTGAAGTTGAGGATGATTCAACCTAAACTATAAAAATTTAGGATAATGTGTGTATACACAATCTCTACTCTTGGAATGTGATGATATTTGTTTTTGTATGCATCCATATGCATATTTCATCTTACTATGAGGGAGTGAGATTGGGTAAAAACATTTTGTACTTAAAATTGGCATATGAGAATGAATACCTTAATTTGAACTTAATTACATGATATAGGATTTGAGGTGTTACCTCACCCTTATGAGGATATAAATGAACAATAGGTTGGAAACCTAGGTGAAATAGTAACCACCAAGTGAAGTTCAATCCAAGATAAATTGAAATCCCAAATGAAATTGTAATCACCAAGAGATGATATCATGTAAATACTAAGGATGTGGACATACTCCGAATTGAATTTGGGTGTCAAACTTAGTCATAATGTGTCAAATTTGCATATCAATAAAAGATATTAAGGATATCTAAGAAGGGTTGCTAACCCTAAGGTTTGAAACTAAGATGAGTTATCATTCATCTTAAGCTTATTAGGTTTGAATTTTGGGGACAAAATTCCTTTTAAGGATGGGTGAATGTTATATCCTCAAATTTTGGTAAATTTGAAATACATAGCTATAAGACTTGCTTGATAAACAAAATCACAAATTACATTTGATAGAATAACAATGGTGACCACTTTGTGTCATGAATGTAACCCATAGCCCAAGTGAGGCCCATGAGACTATTTTCTTTACAAATTTTCCCTGGTGGCACAAGATGGATAAATAAAAAGGGAAATCATGTATGAACAAATACTAATGGCTTTATGGATTGTTCCATGAAATAAGTATGAGAGAATTGCAAGTTTCCAAAAGAAAATAAGATATGTTACGTCTTAGATAATCAATGGATTTTGTGTGTTTTAAAAAGAGAAAAACCCCATAATAAAGGAATTACCAAAATAGTAGAAAATTGGTAAATAAATAAGGAATATTATGGAATTTTCTATATATTATATGTTGAGGACAACTAATGAATTGGATTCGATTCAATATTGTACCTAATGAGAAAATACATTGGTATGGGATAGTTTGGCAACTTTGGTTGGAAAAACAAATTAATTGATGACATAAATGAATCATATATATGATTTTCTTAGAGGAAAAGAAAAGAGATAGTAACTTTCATGTTTTGGTCTCAAATCTTACCACACCTAGATATAATTTTAAAAGACTTTTGTTTATAATTTGGGATAAAAATGATTGAAGGATAGGGAGTTATGAATTATTTACTATTTCCTAAAGTGAAAGGGATATGGAGAAATATGCATTCAAAGTCACAATTTATCAAAGAGGAAATAGAACCTGACCATTAATAACTTGTGTGGCATACTGGCCAATTGATCTGAGATCCATGGTGTGAAGATCATCTCCTAGATCACGACTAAAAATAAAGAAAGTCTAAAATACCAACCCTACTCCTTTCCTTACTCTCTCAATCTATAACTAATACTGACACCTAGTAATATTCCCATTGAATTTGGAAAAGTAATCCACATCAGATGATACCAGCTTCCCTCTATTTTGTGAGTTCTTAAAGGTTTCCCAAATCTGGTTCAGGGATCAATTATGTGGACGAATGGTGCCCCTACTCTATAGATAGGGTCCTTGATATTACACTTTGAAGTCATGATATCCAACTACGTGGTTGTGTAATAGGGTGAAGCTTCTTGCATCCCTCTCCCTAGCCTTCATTATCTCTTCTCTAACTTCCTTTTCTTTGGGTATGGGTACCTGCAAACCAAAGGTGATGGTTGTTGTCTAGGTTGTCGCCCCCCCCCCCGGGCCAAATCTGAGACCTCCATCAAGTTCGGAGGAGTTTGGCAAGGGATAGTGTACCAATGGCCTACTCTCAGCCCCCTGGTGCCTAGAGTCAACATCCAAGTTGACCACTCAACAGCCTAGTTTACAAACCACAGACAGGAAAAGGTGGAAGAAGTAACCCTGGGGAAATTACATCCTCATCCCCATAGCAAAACTTGTGAGGTAAGGACCTTCTAGTCCTTTTGGTTCCACCCTCCCATGTGAGAGAAGAGTTCCAAGAGGGATCAGGCTGATTTTCTTTGTCCTGGGCCCATGACATGGTGAATATATAAGCGCTTAATCCTGATGATGTGCCAAGCCATGATTGGTTGTTAAATGGTTTATATAGTAAAAATGATAGTAATTAATCAGTAACTCATATTAAGAGAATAAATATATGAAAAATGATCAAAAAAATGAGATGAACACACAAAAAATATAATTGTGACCCAATTATGATCCCAATTCTAAAAGTAATTGTAATATGTGTTAAAGTGTTGATTAATGCATAAAAATCCTAGTTTTTTATTAATAGGTTGTTAATCATGCTAAATATATTTCTTTATGATGTAATATAATAATGTGGAGTATAATGGTAATTTAACATGTTTCTAACTACAATGATGATAATTAAAGTTGCTAATGTGAATAATTATGCATATGAAGAATTAGGGTTAAAGATCCTAATTTGCTATGTTGTTAACGAAGTTAATTTCTAAGTGATCAATAGTGGAAGGATAACATGGATATAACAGTTATGGTTTCACCTAATGTTTAATGTGGGTTGTAATTAGGATTTGTAGCATTATTCCTTATCCAAACCCATACATGACCCTAAACCTTAGATTGGGACTTGAGTAGGGTTTATCTAAATAATTTGATGGTGATACTTTAGGATTTACATACATGAAGATTACAATGTTGATTTCTTAGATTTGTTGATTGAATAAACTTGTAGTAAAATTACATAATCTACCTAGTTAACCAATGAGGTACATCATTATGATTACGACTACCCACATTGGACTTCCAGTATTCTCCAAGGATTTCTTGAGGATTTTCTAAATAAATTATTGATTTTTTATATAAATTTCGTTCAATTATAATGCCACTATGAGTATCACATAACGGAAAATTATGTGAAGAAAATGACAATTATTATTGCAAGAAATTGATTGAATATATGTTGTTATGTACTTTCACACTTTTGCATGCACCCCATGTACATAATATAGCTATATATTGAGCCGCATTTTTGTTTCATGGCATTTTAGGTACATTCTAAACATGTAGATATCAAGATATGATGGACATATGAAATTACCTGAAGACATTAAACATGACTTGTAATGAGGATTAGATAGATACTTCTTCTCAAATGTACAGTTCTTTTGTAAGAATTTCATATAACTCCTTAGAGGAGCTTTTAATAAACTATATTTGAATTAATGGAAATTATTTACTATTATTTGTCATTTAGTTAAATCTGGATCCTTAAGAATTTAGGTAATCACACTCAACTTTTTGTGTCTTTCCTTAATTGGAGGATGCTGAAAAGTGAGGTTGTTACAACATCAATCTCATGCCACTTGTGACATCCCATGATCTTCTAAAACTGAATCTGATGTGTGACATCCAAATTGAAACCCTCACCTTAGTGAGCATCTCAGTTTAAACACCACACACTAGGATAAGAAGAATAAAATCATAGGAAGTCAAAAGGAAACACTGGTAGCACATGCACATGAAATAGAACAAAACCATACAACACATGTTCACCATTAAACATATAATTACAAAATGAATTGTTACAACATTTGATATTACATATTGAACACTAAACTTTACCTATACATGTACTACATCTACAACAAGATCTTAAGACAACAAGTCCACCTATTCATCATCTCCCCACATAGCTCTCAATTATCCTAGGTTCTCATAAGCGTATGGCCACAACTTAAACAAACGATTACATGTGGTACACGCCAGCACAATATTCACGAATATTGTACTGAGTATGCCTACGTGTCTTTTTATATACCTCTCGTTACTAAGACTTGGCAATAAGATAAAACTAATACTTGGCAATGATAAACAAATATCACAAAAGGCATATACTTGAACAATGATGTTTATTAATAAACAATAACACATATTTTAAGCACATTTTCCATTATATCATCCATATTGCCACCTAAGGGGATAATGCATCATCTCAACTACCAAAGAATTTGATATGCAAGGCCTTATGATCTACTACCAAGGAGTTAAATCATTGTATAATGTGATATGCTACCAAAGAGAATGATCACTTTTCAACACAATCCTACCAAAGAGCATTAGTGCTTTCATATAATGGAATAGTTATATTACGTTTCATGTGTTCATAGCCGCAAGTATGGAAAATCAAGCAAGATACCATACAAGAACAATCATTTCATCTAATATCATATGCCAAGTTTTTACTACACATATAATGCTAGAATTTTTTATAATAAGCCAAGTAAGAGGTAATGGCATACCTTGATCAAGATATTCTAATCTAATCCTGAGTCAACTATCAGTCTTGATCAAACCCTAATTAAGACAAGATCACATATCACCATCAAGTTCCCATCATCTTAACTCTATCTATGTTCATTAGGGTTTAACTTAGTTTATTAAGATATTCCCATCATTAGTTCTTATCTTACTCTTCTTGTTATCTGGTTACTAATGTTGATATCATACTTCCACGTTGTTCTACTCATTTTTACTTTTTTTTCTCAGAACATTTTGGTACTTTATTTGTACTTTTTTTATAAGTGATCTATTTTTTGTGAATTATACATTATCTGAGAATTTCTGAGATAAATAGCTTTTTTGGAAAATTAGGGGCCGCCACGTGTCTAGGAAGGGGGCATGACCCTCTTCTTTGCCTTATTGAGGTCTGTCCAGCTGGTGCACAATTGAACTGGGTCTAGGATTTAGTCTGGCGGTCCACCCACTCTACCCTACTTCTTTCTTTCTCAGCATCACGTGATTGGCTTCTCCGCCTAGCACTGGCTTGAGGGAGGTTGTGTTCTGTGTGAGCATGAGGGCCACCACTGGTTTGTTTAGATGAGGAATAGGCACCCCTCTCCTCCTCCTTAGCCTCTGATGACACCCCTTAGGTTGCATCATTGTTGAAAAGACATATTCACTATCAAAGCTTCTCCTCTTCTGTCCTGAAACTTCACAATATGTGTGCCTATTCCAGACGTTGTTGTCGGAAGAAGCAAAAGAAGGACTTGGAACGTCTCCATGTCCTCATTACTTTCCTATTGAGACACCAAGGCTACCTATGTCCTTTGATGTCCTTCTAAGCCACTCTCATCCCTAGGTTCACCATTGTAGCTACTCCTCTAAGAAGTCATCACCACCAACAATTGGGAAGAGGACTGGAATGAGGGATTCTTCATCCTCCCAAATCGTCTAGCTGGAAAGTCCCCCAAGAGGTGTGCAGAGTCTCCAAAATATTGAGTGCAACTTCTACATGAAATGGGGAGGCTCGAAGCTCTACTCCCAACTCCTCCCTGACCCACGATAGAGCAGGCCCTGCAAGTCAGGCGTTCCCACAAATTTTAGTCTTCCTATCCTTCCAATAACCCAAGGTCATCTACTAGGGTCACCTCAATGGTGTGGGCATGAAAATGGATCCTTTAAGATCCCAGATCCTATCTCTTCCATCTAGCTACCTTTTGGCTTTATTTCTTCATTCGTCATCCCATATGCATTATCTAGTGGAGATTTGTTTGGGATGGTAGGTTGGAACCCCCCATCAGTTCTCCATATTCCTCGAATGAAGGGTTGGACAATAGTGATCGGAGGGGCAAGGAAACTACCTACTTTGTTCCTTTGATGGGCCACAACCACAATGTGTGGTGGTGGGGAACACTATGGTGACATCTGCTCTCCTCACCCTACTCTAACCATAGGGTTCGAGACAACTTGACTGCCTCCAATCTTAAAACCAAGGGTTAAAGACCAACATCCATTCAGTTGATCTGTGGCTTCTCAAAACACTCGGGAATGACAACTAGATGTAGTATCCATGGTCAAATAAAGGCCACAAAGCCCACCTAGTGACCAGGGCTATGTGACACAACAATTGATCAGAATTTAGGGCCAACAACTTATATCTTTTCCAAAACACTATAATGCATCAAATATATACATTATTTCACCAATTGCAAACCTAAATAACTCCTTCTAGCAACATCCAAACATTTTGAAAACTTAACCATAGCTTTATTGTCATATCATCTTCCTCCCATAAACATTTGGTGCTAAAAGGCCACTATATGATCAGTAAAATAATTACTTCAAAAAGAATTGAACTTAAAGATATTCTTTATAATGTCAACATCAAATACTATACCAAAATTAGGTAGACTTTGATATTATTAACATAATTCAAATACTTGAATTCACTTATGTCATAGGTATTCAAAGGCCCAAAAGTTCACCTCATCACACCACTAGTTACATTAAAGAAACTGGGACTTAGAGAATCAAGGAAGAGTAATATGAAGATGGAGCTAACATATAATTCAGTGATGAGGCCAATAGGCATTTGTGATGATATTCTCGTAAAGGTGGACAAATTCATATTTCCAACTAATTTTGTCATCTTGCAGATGCAAGATTATTATGGAAATGAACTACTCCTATGAAGGCCTTTTCAAGCCACAATAGATGTAATCTCATAGATGGGGCAAGGAAGATTTACATTGGGTACCCAAGATGATTGGTATGAGATAAAGCTACTTGACTATCAACCACCAGAAAAGGAGAGGGCACAATGTCAAATGATGCAACACATGGGCAATAAGGTGTTCCTATTCTTGGGGAAACCATTTCTAGACATGGCCCGTATCATGACAAAGGTGGACAAGGGTACTCTTGTTGTTGATATCATGGAGCATAAAAAGAAGATATCTTTGACCAAGGTTGTCAAGTACCATGATGATATAGAGGAGGCAGTGTACCTGATGACAATTTCAGATGTGGTCTCTCATTCTATTATGTAGACATATCTTCAATTACCTTTAGAATCATGTCTCCTAAATTTGGTGGATGACTACACTAGTTATCATTCATTGGAGGAGCATGCCTAGTTTATAAAGATATTTCCATGCTTCTATTCCTGACACTTTGAAGATGTAGGACCGCCACCTCCACCATTAACCCCATCCTTGCAATGTCCTACTAAGCTAGAATTGAAGCCACTATCACCGCACTTGAAGTAAACATTCCTTGCAGTGGACAAAAACTCCCAATCATAATTTTTGTGTCATTGAGTTTGATAGAGGAGGAGTAGTTACTCATTGTTATGAAGAACCATCGGGCTACATTTGGGTGGTCCAATGGTGACATCAAGGGGATCTCCCATAGTCTATGTCAATACAAGATCCAGATTGAAGGAGCAAAACATGTAGCACAACCTCAACGACCTCTAAATCCTATCATGCTAGAGGTAATGTAGAAAGAGGTAGTAAAACTTGGTATAATTTATGTTATATCTGATGCTAAATGGGTTGGCCCAATTGAGTTTATTCCTAATAAGGTAGGAATCATTATCACTACTAATTCTATGACTGAGTTAGTTTCAGCTAGGCTAGTGAACAGGTAGAAAGCTTTTTTGACTATCCCGTCTTGAATGTTGCCACTTTGAAAAACCATTTTTCACTCCCATTCATTGAACAAATCCTTAAGAGACTTGTCAGTTTCTCCCATTTTTTCTTTTCATACGATTACTCTAGCTACAACTAGATTTCTAAAACATCATAGGATCAAGAGAAGTCTACCTTGACTTTTATGGTACCTTAGCCTAGTGTTGGATGATGTTTGGTCTTTAAATGTTCCAATGACTTATCAAATATTTATGCTCAATATTCTGTTAGACATGGTAGAGAAATGTCTTGAGATTTTTATGGATGATTTTTTAGTTTATGGAGAGTCTTTTAAGGATTACCTTGCTAGTGTTGACAAAGTCTTACAAAGATGTGAGGGTACCCATCTAGTTTCATATTGGAAGAAATTCCATATGATGGTGAATGAGGGGATTGTGCAAGGACACAAGGTGTCCAAAAAAGGGATAGTTGATCAGGTAAAAATAGAAGTGATATCTAATCTACTTCCACGATCCTCACTGAAGGGAGTTCAAAGTGTTCTAGGACATACTAGATTTAATTGAGATTTCATAAAGGATTTAAATAAAAATTCCCAACCACTTTCCTTTTTTGTTAGAAAAGGATGTTGAATTTAATTTTGACGATTGTTGTTTGAAATTGTTTGAAATTTTGAAGGAGAATTTGATTTCCATACCCATAGTGGTGGCTCCATATTGGAGCCAATCTTTTGAATTGATGTTTAAATGTCAGATTATGTTGGTGGAGATGTTCTAAGACAACACAAAGATCATGCCCTTTTTGTCATTTACTATGCATCTAGAACTCTTGATGATGCCCTACTTAATTATACCACCATGGAAAATGATTTCTTGTTTATTTCTTTTGTCTTTGATAAATTTACACAATATATGATAGGGGAAAAAGTGCTAGTGTGGACTGATCATGCATCTATTAAGTATCTTTTGCAGAAGAAGGATGCAAAACTGATATTGATTCAATGGATTGTGGTGCTAATTAAGTTTGATATAGAAATTAAGGATAAGGCTGGAGCTAAGAATGTAGTAGAAGATCCTTTATATCGGTTAGAGAGGGTGAATGAGTTGGGGATGGAGGTACCGCCTAATGACGAGTTCCCTGCTAATAATCTTTTTTCTATGAAAGATAAGGATCTTTGGTTTTCACACATAATGAATTATTTGGCATGTGGAGAAATATTGGAATATTGGGGATATTAAGAGAAGAAAAGGTTCTTCCATTATTTGAGTTTCTATTGTGGGATGATCTGTCATTCTTAATTATTATAGGGATGGTATTTTGAGGATGTTACCACCTGAATTTTCTTTCTCCTATCTTATCATCTTTCTCTCTCATCAAGTAGTCTATTATTCAATTTATTTTAAATTTCATAACTGGATAGTTTCAAGGTTCCAATTGGGCTACTACAACGACCAATTTTACAATGTGTCTTTTCTTTACACTTTGAATCTAAGTTCCATTCCTTAACGATTCACCTCTTTGTAAATGAATTGGAACCTAATTTATGTGATCATCTTGCTTTATAATATGTTTTATGGGATAGAGGAATCAATTTCAAATCTAATGGCACAAGTATCGTCCTGATCTGACATTCATAGCTCAAATTATGAGTTTTTGAGATTTCCTTGATTTTTTTTGGATCTAATTTTGTTGAGCCCTTATTACTTGTTGGGCTGTCCCATCCATGGGCCCAGATGATACAAGGCCCATTCTCACCCCAACCTTTCTCCTTCAGGAAAGCATCAAAGGGAAGCAGTTGCCCTTCTTCCTCCATCCCAAAATTAGGTAACAAATAGAAGATTTGAGGCCAACCCTAGAGCCCATGCTTCTTTATAAGTGACACTCTTCCTATCCTTGTCTCCTTCCCTTCTCCTTCATCTTGCCCACAGTTTCCTCTGGCTCCCTCTAGCTATTGCGGCACTGTGTCGCCCATGCCTGCATCCGGCGCTACCACAGAGGAAGCACTCTCATGCACTCTAGATCACAGAAGAGGGTGGGGATGCTTAGGGGAAGTCAATGTTCCCTAGAAGTAATCAAGTGCCACGACCTTGTTCCAGGCCAACCACACTCACCGCATCCAAGGAAAGGGGGGCAGAGCTCCCCTGTTTCAACCCTGAAATAGAGGGATCACATGAAGGGGGAGCCTCAAGGGTGAGAGTCGCGTGATCATGGGACCAGAGGAGTGGTTGGACCAGGCGTCCCAGGATCCTAGGAGAAGAAGCTAGGCCCAAAACCCCCTCCCTTGAGTTGGGAGAGTAGGCGTGCATGAGCCGCTGGATCACTCTCCTAGGGTTACGATCCCTTGCATAATAATGTGGTAATGTCACAATTTTCTCTATGGTTTGAATCTAATCCTTAAAAAATGGATATCTCCCTCATCCTTTGGCCAAATTAGGCAAATAAATATACGAAATCGATCATCTCAATGATACCTACACTTTAGGCTAGGTTTTAGACCCTAGTTTGTCTGTTTACTCTCTTGTATCTCCTAAAAGGTGTAATCATTGATCATTTGACTGAAATAAAGACATGACCATGTGAAATATTTAAGGTTTGATTCACCCTACTATTCTATCCATCACATCAGTAACTTCCATACATTTTGAGTATAATGAGAACCCTAGTCACCCTTCTTTCTCAATGATGAACTCTAATGCACTCATGTGACTTCTTTTGAATGTAAATGATGGACTTTACCCTTGATTTCTATCTTAGTTCTTAGTGCCTTCTAGGCTTACCTAACCTAGAAAATTAGTAACCATATGAACTCCATGACTCTTGTATCACTCATGAACCCCCTATTCTCTTGTTTAGGTAATGTTCCATAATATGCATGCATATTCTCCATCAATGTTTAGGCTTGGGTATATTTGACCCAACATGATATCCTTGACCCCTTAATGCCTCCAACTATAGTAGACCTATAAATTTATTAACCTAGTGATGCATTTGTGACTTAAATGACTATGATCTTCCCCTTGTACTATGTTGATGTCTGAAAACCTAGGTCTGCCAGTGGTAACCTAGTGTGACACATAGTGCTTGTGTGTCTCCCTTATGTCCCAATCTTGGTTTGGATCCAATTATCATGATTCCCCCTTTATGAAATTAGAGTTGAATCTATCATTCTTGATTCCTTTAATGTTGATATCCCACTTAGGTCATAAGTTGGATCTTGTTGATATAAGTGTTGTATGTTGGTTATTGAATGTAACTTGGTATGTTGGTACCATGATGTCTAGACCTTGGTGACGTCCACCTAATCTTGATACATGTTTCTTATGCCCTAGTGCTTCTAATATAAACCATCTTTGATGCTTGGTCCTCATGTCTTTATGATCATGCCTGGTTTGCCCTATTGTGAGTCTTTTGACCCTAACTTTGTACATAAGTGACAAAGATCTTGTAATGTTCATATGGAACCTCGAAATGACATGAAACTTGAACCAAACCTCCTTGGTGACCTCCAAAGCAATAAAAGGTCAGCTAATGAACTAATAAGCAACTTTGAACCTAGCTTGGACAAAACCCTAAAATGATGATAGTCAATGTTAATGATAAGTATCTAATTCATGTATACAATCTTGTTCTTAATCAGGTGTTGCTTATGGCTAGATGATCAATGCTAAGTTAAGTTGAGATCTTTGAATCAGGTATGAGCTTTAAATAAGTATATGACTATGACTTTGTTGCTTGAAATGTGACACATATGTATGCTTGTTTACTTGCTCAAATATTACCATGTAGTATTCTAGTATGTACTTGATGTTTGTCTCATATCAATGTTTTATAAATTTCAAACATAATATGAAAACTCCATTAGACAATGTTGAAATAGGGTTTTTCTCAATGACTTTGGTCACTGAGGTCCCTCACATAGAAATAGGATTAGCTCTTGGCAATGGCCTTGAGGTGCCTCACATATAAAAGGGTTAGCTAATCTTGAGCACCCTTACGAATCCTCCCAATGGGAAGTTGATCAAAGGCCTTATGGTACATGATGTTGTTGGTATAAATGAAGTAAAATAACATAAACATAGGCTCTTGCTTTGCTAAATATTTAACTTGTTTATTCTTGCCCGTTACTTCTGTAAATCTTTTTAAATAATGCAAAGCTTATGTATATGTATCTTTTAGCCCTGTACTCAGCACCTCGTGTGCTTGACCCACCATGTTTCATGTATTTTATAGGTTCAGAGATGGCTAGAAATTGATGGGTTTGGTGATCTATGTTAGGTGTAGCTCTTGTAAGATCCCTTCTGTTCATGAGCTGACTTGTGTAAATTGATACTCTTCAATTTGTAATTGAATCTTGTAATAAAGCAATATTTCTTAATATATCTTATTGAATGTTGAGATTATGATTGATGCATTTATCTTGTCATATGTTCTTGTGTGTTAAGCTTCATGCTTTTGCATTCACACTTTGGTAATATCATGCTAGGGACGGATGCCTAGGTCCTATCGCCATAGAATTTATAGTCATTTGGAGTTATGATTTGGGTAACAAATGATTCCATGATAGAGGATGTATGTAAAATCCTCATTTTTGGTAAAACTAAATTATATAAATGAAAGACATGAATTGATTTGTAAAATTTCACCAATGATATTATTGGTAGAATAATAATGTTAATCACCTTTGTGCAAGGGTGTTTGTGGCACAAGTTAAAGAAATAGAAGAAATTAGAACATAAATAAAAGTTAATGGCATTTTGAGATGTTGGTTAAAAAAATATGTGAGGAAAACGTCTCATACCATCTTCTTGGATGAGTAGTTGAATTTTGAGGATAACATTTCTATAAGAGGGAAAGGATGTTATAACCTAGCTTGTCCCATATTTTAATATATCTATTTGCAAATAGTGTAATATTAAGGGCACATTCAAAAATGGTTCTCTATGTGTCTTGTTTGAAAATTGCAGTTTCAAAGTGAGAACAATCCATATGGGATAATTTTTTTGTAACCCACTTTTATCAATAAACCATTAATAGATTTTTGACAAATAAAGAAAGAAAAATCCAATAATAGAGAAATTTCTTAAGGTAAATTCATAATTGATGATTTAAATATGGAATTATGTGGAATACTCCTAAAGAGAGAGTTTTCATTGATAAATGAAGGATAATGGTTTTATGGTTTGCTAAATAACTGAAATATTGAATAACATGAAGTTTCCAAAAGAAAACAAGATATGTGGTGTAATAGATAATTAGAAGAGTAATTATCTAGCCATAAGTGGCAACATGATTTCTGGGGCATCAAATAAGAATATCTCGATCTTACTTTTTATATACTTGAATATAATAACAAAAATAAGAGAATTTTAGATTTTGGAAGAAAAAGGAATAATTATATGGTGTGGATAATTAATTTAAGAAGTTGCTATAAGAGAAAGTTTCATGCCTAAATGTTATTCCAATAAATCCCAAAAAATTAATTATGGTTTGGAAATACTTAAATAAGTTGCCTCCCAAATTTCACATCCATAGGAGTTTCCTAGGGATCTATGAAAACCTGAGAAGGAAAAGGGTGTTAAGTACAATCATTACATATAATCCCTTTTATTTTGGAAAGCAATTAACTGCTCGACTATAGTATGCACACTTTTAATATGTAACACCCTTAGTGGACTTTAGATCTAAAATAGATGGACCAACAATCATCTTCTACCCTCACCCAAATAGGAAAGGTCGGCTATAGTAAATTGACCTCCCCCCGACTCTCTCCTTGTTGTGGTCTGCGGTTGGGGTTTAAAGGTTTCCCATTGGGTTTGGGAGAGGAAACGGAACCTAACCATCCTTGGATGGCCCTACCTCAAAGCAAGAATAAGACTTTCCTAATTTATAGACAGAGTCAGACTCCATATCAGCTACATTACTCCTATATAAGGGTCATCCAGGAATGGTCAGGGACATTACCTCTATGTAAGGGACATTACCCCTCTTTTCGATAAGACTGAAGTGCAGAGAGACCCAGAGGACTTCAAGAAACCCTCCTATGCCCAACCCTACGACACCACACTTTCATTTCTTATGTACCTTTCTCTCCAACTCTAGTGGGCTTGTGGGTTGCACCAACATAGCCACCACTCACCACCCAAGAATGGCTGAACAATTTCAAGGGGTGTAGGTGAAGGTTCATGTAGGGACAATTCCATCACTTGGGCTCAAGATCACGGGGTCAACCTAGGAGTTGACTTTTTTTAGAGTAGCATGAAGAAAAATCATAGGTTCTAATGAAGAATAAGGGGATAAATGAAATTCCTATTATACCCTTTATTCCTTCACAGAAAGGTATTGGCCAATTGGGCCTTTCATTCTTCTTTTTTGCCTAGCCACGTGGGCGTTGGGCACTGAGGTGGCTGATGCCCATTGGTTAGGAGGTTGAACCTGCTCCAATTAGATGATATGAATATTGCTGATGTGGCTCCTTCCTATTGGACCATTAGTATTTAATTTTCCAAAATGATAGAAATTAAACGGTAACTCAGTTTTAGACATGTTATATATGAAATTTGACCTAAAAAATGAGACAAATGCAAATAACATATTTTCACAGTCTAATTATGCTTCCAATCCTAAAAGTGGTGCAAACATGTGTTACAATGGTGATTGAAGAATAAAAGCCCTTGATTTGTACATGGACATAATGGAATACATTAAATGTCCTTAATTCTTTTTATTATTTAACATTGTTTAATAAAATGCTAATCAGTTATGATCATGGTCATAATGATGATAGTTGGATATCACAATGTGAATAATCATGGATTAAAGGTTATAACTTTCTATGTTGTTAACAAACCTAATTGGATATAAGTGCTCATCATGAAGGGATATGTTGAGTATGGTGATTAGGGTTACACATGATGTCTAATGCAGATCAATAAACTCTAATAAGATATTATAGGAGACAACTAGGGTTTTCACCCTTATTCCATAAACTAAACCCGAGATAACCCTAAACCCTAGGTTAGGATCGAGTAGGGTGTAATGTGATCAATGTGATGGTGACACTTTAGGATTTATTTACATGTATATTAAGGTGATTGATTGATTTTCTTGCTTGATTGGGTAATATGCTTAATGGTTGCAAGATCTACATGGCTCACCATTGAGGCATGTGGTTAAGCCTATTAATACCTACATTAGTTTGATGGTGTTTTCTGAGTGTTTCTCAAAGATTGAACAACCAAAATGTTGAATGTTTATTTAGTTCTGTTCAATTATAATGCCACTATGAGTATCACATAAAGAAAGATTATATGAAAAAAATGCTAATTCTCATTTGTAAGTATTTTATGGAATATATGTTGTTAGTTTACTTGCACACTTTTGCATGCATCCCACACACACATTATAACTTGTTATAATGATTCATGCTTTTAGTTTCATAGCATTATAGGTACATGCTTAACTATGATGATATTAAGATATGATTGTCATGATAATCAACTAAATTTACTTGAAGATATTAAAGATAACTTGTAAGGAGGATTAGATAGATACTTATTCTCCTATGTACAATCCCGATGGTGAAAAGTTATGTAAGTTCTAGAGGAACATCCTATAAGGAACAATTGTGAAACAGTGAAATTATTTTTTGTTACTTGTTATTTGATTAAAATATGAATCCTTGGAAAAAAATTAGGTAATGACTCTCATCTTTTTGGCCTTCCTTAATTGAGGGTTGCTAAAAATTAGGTCATTACATTTGGTATCAATGCACTAGAGTTTTGAAGAATATTTATTAGTTTATAATTTCAAGTTATCTGTAGAAATATGAGGGAATTATTAGGTCATTTTCTAAAGATGATGGTGACTAGAAGGGACCACGACATAGGGGCTGGCAATACTTTCCTCTACACTACTAGTCAACTTATAAGTACTCCCGGTCTTGTGCATCCTGCCTGACCAAATTTGGATGAGTTTTCCCGAGGTCAAATACCTTTAGAGTTTCTTCTCATCTTGTTTTATCCACTACTCATCCTATTGATTAATAAAACCTAAAATGAAATTCCCTCCTCATTTGAAGTTAGGAAGAAGTAGGATTAAGTTATCCTCCTCCAATTAATGTACATGTAAGATGGAATGTGGAAATAATAATGTACATCTAAACATGGAAATAATAATGTACATGTAATGTGAAAATAATGATAAAGAAAATAAGGATGTTTATGAGTTTTTCCTTGTGATGATAACCCTAGATGGAACTAGGATGGGTTTGGGGAAAACCCTAGTGGGTCAAAGGACATGGAAACCATGGTGATGTAGAGTGTAGGTTGAGTAGTCCCTACCCCTAACCTTAAACACTTATTACGGGGAATGAGCATAGTGTAGTGATATAGAACTTTAACAATATGAACGTTGAAAAGGAATAAGAAAAAAATTAAGAAAATGAGTTAATTGACCCATGCTTCCATGCAAATGTGAATGTGGAACAAGGCATTAATAAGAAACATTTTAAGAAATTTAAGCAACCTATGATCAATGCATTTATGGATGTAACTTTCACAAACTTTATATTGATCTTTGGTGAGTTAAAGAGCATGGGGTTAATAAAGTCATCATGGAGATAATTGGTGATCGATATTATAAAGGGAAGCCTATGTATGGTTATGAAATCACCTCATGCTAAGAGAGGAAGGCATATGTATGAAATATCCACTGCATGGACAAAACCCTTAGAGAGGGTTCCCCATAAAGAGGATCCCATAAAGGGAGGGCACACCATTGAGAAAAGAGGATAAGGATGGTGAGGTTAAAATAAGAAATGTTTATTTAGGTTGCATGAAAATATGATAATATGAACCTTTTAGGGAAAGAGTAATGAGAATTAAGAAAAATCAAATAGGTCTATGTGATCATTTCCTCAGTGCATGAATGTGGAGGAAATCATGCATAATGCAAGTGAAAGGTTTTTAATATACATGAGAAACATCAGTAACCAATGATTATACATTAAATTCACATATAAATATAACTTTCTCATTTCCCTAATGCTATCTCTAGAAGAATGGATGGATACCTCAGTGAGTGGGCATGTTTCCCCCAGTGAGTGGGTAAGCTATTGAGACTACCCCTAGTGGGTGGGTAAGTTATTGAACATACCCCCAATGAGTGGGTATGCAATTAAAACCACCTCTAGTGAGTGGGTATGTTATTGAGATTACCTCCAGAGAATTCGTATACTATCCCAACAAGTGGGTATGCTTTTGAAATACTCCCATCGAGTGAGTATGATGTTGTGAATACCCCCAGTGAGTGGGCATGGATCGATATCACTCCCAAAGAGTGGGTAGATCATTGAAATACTCCTAGTGAGTGAGTATGAATAATTCCAAGTGAGAGAGTATACCACAAAGATTGAGCAACTATAGGTTGAAAAATTATAATATAAAATGTATGTTCAACATATTATGGTTACATGAAAATGAAAATTTAACTTTAGGGTTGGTGTACCGACCTGGGGTGGGTCAACCCAAGAGTGGGAAAAGGACCTATGAGGGGAGGCAAAACCTTAGACCTTGGATTCATGTTGTGGCTAGAGATCTTAACTTCCTCTTGTGAGCCAATAAGGGAGCCTAGGTTTGGACCTTCCCTAGATGGGTGAGTTTATAAATCAATTTAAAGATTGAGGTCACCTTAAATGTCACATAAAGCGTAAATAAATAATGACATAAAAGATGAAAGAAAATATATTGAGTATGATTCTTTGAACCCAAGCACACCATCTCTAAGGGACATGAGAAAAAGTTACTATGGATGTGGCTGATAGTATGAGACTGAGCCTAGGAAAAGAAAGTTTCCATGAGTCCAATGTGTTCAGGCTGTACCTATTGTGTAAGATCCTAGTTAGCATACATGTCCAAAATCATAAAATTATCTTTTGAATATGTAAATGTAAGTTGTAACAATTCATGTTTTAAATATACATGTTGAATGTTGAGGATGTAATGGTGTATGAATTATCATGTTTGTTCATGTATGCACATATTTCTTCCGCAACACACTTTAATACAATTGTCTAATGTTTTTAGATTTTTTCTTCTCATCCCCATGGGGATTAGGGAAGGAAAAATCCATGGAAGTTACAAGGATCATGGAAGATGACATACCCAAGTCTACTTTTAGGACTAGGTATGGTCACTATGAGTTTGTTGTTATGCTAATTGGGTTGACGAACACACCAATAACTTTTATGGATTTGATGAAAAAGGTGTTTAGTCTGTATCTAGATCACTTTGTAGTAGTTTTCATTGATGACATCTTGATATAGCCTAGAGATAGCCAACTACATGAGCAACGACTACACTAGGTGTGGACATTGTTGAGGCAGCACATGTTGTATGCTAAGTTCAGCAAGTGTGAGTTCTGGTTGACAGAGGTATCTTTTTTGGGACATATCATATCTGCCATGGGTGTTTGCATAAACCCGAAGAAGGTGAAGTCCATTTTGGAGTGGGAGCAGCCCAAGACACTGAAGGATATTTGAAGTTTCTTAGGTTTGGCAAGATACTACAAGAGATTTATAAATAACTTTAGTGTCGTAGTGTTACCCCTAACGAAGCTAACTAGAAAAGGTGCTCCTTTTGTCTGGGATTACAAGTGTCAATATTTTTTTCAACTGTTGAAAGAAAAGTTGACTAGTGCTCTAGTGTTAGTGCTTCCAAAACAAGGAAAGGTCTATATTGTCTTCTATGATGCTTCGAAGAACGGCTTGGGATGTGTGCTGATGCAGGACAAGAACATAATTTTTTTTCTTTGTGACAACTTAAGAAACACAAGGAGAACTACCTAACACATGATCTTGATCTTGAAAAAATGGTTCATGCCTAAAGATTCAGAGGCACTACTTGTATGAGGAGAAGTGTCAGATTTTCACCGACCACAAGAACCTTCAGTATATCTTCTCAAAGCTGGAGCTCAAAATGCGGCCGCAATGATGGATGGAGCTAATGAGGGACTATGATTTCATGATATATTACCATCCAGGGAAGGCAAATGGGTAGCTGATGCACCAAGCCAGAAGTCATCTTCATCATCATCTATAGACAAGACACAATTACACACCTTGGTGTGCCACAAGAAGGATATGTGAGTATCACTTTGCCATATGAATGTGAAGTTGGATGTTTCCTTGCAAGCAGGACTGTTGGCACAATTATAGGTTAAGCCTACCATAATGTAATAGATCAGAGACACACAAAAGAGTAATTCCATCATACAAAATATCATGTCAGAGTTCGCAAGCAAGAAGTATGATGGATTTCATGAGTCAAAGGATGTGACTATATGTTTTCACAATATGAAAATGGTTCCGGGTGCTAAGGGACTGAGGGAGATGGTTCTTGAGGAAGCTCATTTCTTGATGTATGCGATTTATCCTAGAAGTACCAAGATGCACCATAATCTGAAGGACTTGTATTGGGGGATAGGCCTGAAACATGATGTGGTTGAGTTTGTTGCTAAGTGTCCAGTTTGTCAGCAGGTAAAGGCAGAGCATCAGAAGCTTGCAGGGACATTGTAACCGTTTCCGATACCGTAGTGGAAGTGAGATCATATCACCATGGACTTTGTGGTTGGTCTTCCTAGGACATCAAGGGTCATGATTCCATATGGGTGATAGTTGATAGGTTGACCAAGTCAGCTCAGTTCCTTCCCATTAAGATGACATATATAACAAAGAAGTTGGCACATATATATGTTTATGAGAAAGTATATTTACATGGTATTCTAGTTACCATAATATCTTGCCGAGGCCCATAGTTCACAACTCAGTTTTGGGAATTTCTACATACAACTATGGGGTTTAGTATAGCTTTCCACCCACTGATAGATGGTCAGTTTGAGAGGACCATGTAGACTTTGGAGGATCATTTGAGATCTTGTGTTTTGTAGTTTCTTGGAAGTTAGTATGTACATATGAGTTTTATTAAGTTTGCCTACAACAACAGTTATCAGATAAGTATAGACATGGTACCTTATGAAGCTTTCTAGGGGAGATGTTGTCAACCACCTTTATGTTGGTATGAGACATGTGAGTATCAACTTTTGGGTCCTGATGTAGTGTAGCAGACTACAAAGAAGATCAAGATGATACAACAACAATTGAAGGAAACCCATGATAGATAGAAGTCTTCTGTTGGTAACTATCACATATCATCAAAGTTCCAATTTTGGGACCGTGTGTACCTTAAGGTTTCCCATTGGAAAGGTGTGCTACAGTTTGGAAAGAAGGGCACATTGGCTTCGGGGTTTATGAGACCATACCCTATATTGGCACATGTTGGGAAGGTGGAATACAAGTTGGAGTTACCACCAGAGTTGCATAGATTGCACCCTGTCTTTCATGTTTCCACGTCGAGGAAGTGTCACCCTGATACAGAGCAAGTGTTGCAGCCAATGGAGGTTGAGGTGGAGGAGGATGTGTCTTACAAGGAGGTACCTATGTTGATCCTGGATAGAATAGTGAAGAAGTTGAAGAAGAATGATATAGTATTAGTGAAGGTGTTTTGGAATCTCCATGGTGTGTTCATGTGGTAGTTAGAGGATGAGATGCGTAGGAAGTACTGGCCTTTGTTTGCATAGGATTTTGGGGGCAAAATCCATGTTAGGGGTTTATGGTTGTATGACCACTGACCTAGCTTAATGGATGAATATGCTTTATTATCACAATTTATATCTTAAAACCTTACTTAAACACTAATACATGTTTTTATATCATGTGAAAAGCTTAAGTTTCAAGTTTGGTCCAATTTGGACTGTTTGAGCAAGTTATGCAATTTTATGCTTGTTTCGGACTTTTATGCAATTTACTGATATCTATCATTTTCTTATAATTTGTCACATGAATTTTGTTCCTAACATGTTTTTATATCATGCATGATTCATTTGTGCCTTGGGGGACCTATATGCACCTTAGTTTGATGGTGATATCTCTCTGGGGTTGAGTTAGGGTTTTGCCCTCATGGATGAGCTACCTTGGAGGCCAAAACTCAATGGTCCTCCTGGATGGGTGACATTCGATAGTTATCCTTGAGAATTGGGAATCTATGGTGGTCCTTTACTGTGTTATGGTCAATGGTTTCCCCTCTTTAGGCTCCTTGGGTCAGTGGTTCACCTAGGAAGGTGTTGCAACCGATGGTCTTGATCCTTGTGACCCATGGTGCATCAACTGATGGTCACCATGCTTTGGAACTTTATGGACACCCTGGGAAGTCATGATACTATGGACCTTCAGACTCCTAAAACCTATCGAGTTTCTTCTTGCATGGATGTGATGTCCTTTGGCCATGGACACATAGCAAGCCTAGTAGGACACCTTAACCTTCTCTTCTCTCTCACCCATAGCTTTATAAACCTCCTCATTTCCATGAAAACGAACCCTTTGGACCCCTTTCTCTTCCTTTATATTTATATATCCATCCTCCTTGTCTAGGTGTATAATAAGGAGCCCAAGGTAGAAGAAGATGTACGATCTCCTTGCATGTGCACCTAGGGTTCAGATCTACCCTAGTAGAGGTCGTTTGGTGCTTCCTTTCTTGGTTTCTTGGCCTAGGTATGTGAGATCTCCCTCATTACCTTCATTTTTTTTGTTCTCCTACCTTATACTTTCTTCTTTATGGTCATGTACATGGTTTTACATAGTGGATCTTGTGCTAGAGCTTGAAGAACACCTCTTTCTTGCTTCCTAGGCCTAGGGTTTTGCTTCCTTGCTTGGAGAAGGAGCTAGCTTGGCCATGTGGAGTGCTGAAGCTAGGGTTTCTTCCTCTTATTCTCAATCATCCTTGCTGTTGGGAGCTCCATATTCATCCTAGGGATGAGTTACATAATTTTTTCCACGTTTATTGCTTACTTATACCTTGCATGCACTAGATCTTGCTCTAAAATGACATTCTAAGTAGAATGGTAGCATTTTTGCCTAGGGTTTAAGCTTAAGTGGTGATTATTGAGTAGTTATTGTCTTGGATGAACCATAAAATCGTGTTCACGAACCTTCTTTGGTATATGAAGCATTATGCCTTGCATCCATGTGAGAAATAATGGCTTTTGTTCATCAAACAATGGTCACTACTTAGGGTTTTGAGCTATTTTCCTTCCTTGAAAAGCAAACCGATGGTCTTCCTCTTAGAGTTGTTTTTCTTGTCTTTACTATTCCAACCAACAGTCTTGTCTTAGATTTTGTTTTTACTCTGTTGTGCTCATTAAATGATGGTCTTAGTTCCCCTTCAAGTGGTGAACTTGATGGTCTTCGTTCCCTACTGATCTGATGGTTTTTGAAGCTTGTTTCACCACATGTTGACCAAACATAATGGTCATTCTGGGTCTGAATTCGATGGGCCTTCTGATCCCACAACTGATGAATTTATGACTTTAAGAATAAATGGTTTCTCTGACTAATGGTCATCAAACAATGACAGTCCTTGCCTAAGTTCGATGGTGTCAACCAATGGTTCGTCTGCTTTAAGATCTGATGGTGACCCGAACACCACAATGGATGGTGGTACCAAACACCAGAACTGATGGTGGTTCTATGTGTCACAACTGATGGTGGATTCTATGTGCACAAACCATGGTGTCTTTTAGGTTAGAAAATGATGGTGTCCCTTTAGCCAACAACCAATGGCTTTACTAGGTCATGAGTGATGGTTCTTCTTGGTCACAATTCGATGACTTTACTAGACATGTGGTTCTAGAATTTGCTTGTTTTGCATTTGATTGTTTTGCTTAACAACATATAATGATTTTGAGTTAAATTCATGGTTTGACGGTTTGGTTTTGATGATGTGGAATCAATGGTTCTATGCCCATAGCTTTGTAGTCTTACCTTTTCCCTGATATGAATGTAAACTAATAGTCACTATAATGAGTTGATGGTTGTAACACTAGTCGAGTTTATCTTGTTACAACTAACCCTAATACACATAGGTGATGATGGTTAGTTGAACATAGATTCCTTGTGTAATTAGTATGATGATCGAATACTTTATTAATGTTTTTGTAACCCTAATATGTTGCCATATGAACATCATACGCTTCTTAATGCAATACTATGCTAAACATGTGTATAAAAAGTATGGTGATGGTTTATTGATCCCTACTATAAGGTGTAGAAAAATAATGATGTTCTTGCAGGTGATTATGAGAATGGTCTTGATGACCTTTGGGTATGCCTTGAGACCTAAAGGAACTGTAATCCTCTTCATTATGTGATAAGGATTGGTATCCTATGATGATGCGATATGAAACACGTCTCATGCATTTTATATCTTCTAAAGTTGATATATATCAATGCTTGCTAGAAATGAATTAGGGTTTGTATGTACACAAGTTTGATGCAGCCTTAATTCACCCATTTGACATTAATTAAACGAGAGAATCCCTAATCATGTGGTGCCCTGTTATGTAGAACCATTTAGTGTCAGGACTTGCTAGATGGGGGAAACAAGTATTCCTAAGGGATGCTCAAAGTCGCATACATAACAATTGAGTATGCATAGGTGTAGGGAGTGTACATCATTGACAACCTGATCCCAAGGTTATTGAAGATGGCTGTAGTAATGCCTTGGTTTGAGAATTTTTATATGTTATGTGGTCGAGGACATCTGTAGTTGTACCTTGGATGATTGGGTTTCATATACCCTGGATTCTCATGTCGTGGCCTATACCAACGACGGACTAGGTGTTAACATCTTGACTATATGTCACTGTAGGCAGCTTGACTGATATGTCACTGTAGTTGACGCGTACTGACTGAGGGGGTGAGATCATAAGATTCCATGTTTCCTGGATCTTGTACGGAACATATTGCGACTAAGTGGTGGTCAATTGGACTTTTAGTGGTACGAATCAAACTCCCCATGGCTTAATAAAAGACATAATATGACTGTGTAGTATATTTATTAGGGTTAAATGTGCTTCCCATTTGATGTTAACCTTTTCCTTGTTATTTATACTGCTAGATGTTATATAATGTAGCAAGAATAGTCATATGTTAGTAAATTATAGTTTTACCTATTCGTTTACATACCTCGTTAATCATACATGTTGCTATGCTTATCTGTTTAACTTGCATAACCTATTTAATCTATTTGAATTTGCTTAACTTGTTTAATAATATAACCTGATACTACCAATAATCATTGTGGAGAGTTATACTCTCGCTGGGACATGGGTCTCACCTCACAGGTTACCACATATTTTTAGGTGATCATTAGTGACATGGTCAGGTTCATGGTGGTGAAGAAGAGAAGCTTGGAGATCAGTAGGAGCATGAGGTTGTCTAGTAGTTAGTCATGTCCTATAGTTGTCCCTATACTCTCAAGTCCGGGTAGGGGAGGTATTGTAGATGATATGTACATCGAATAAAGTTTTTGGCAATGTTTAATGTTTGTAGATGGTATGTATACATGGAATGCATCTCTTTTGAAAATAGGTTGTGGCCTTAGCCACTGGGCACATATGTAAATACCTAATATGGTATGTACTAATATGTAGGTTGTTGGACTTATATGTAAAAGTTTCCAGACATGTTAGTAATGTTTAAATTGGTTTTAATTTACCCGATTTTAAGGTTATGTGATTAATTAATGATTGAGCATGTTTTGAGTTTTGAGTAATCTCATTTAGTGTGGTGGTGTGCAACAACATGGAAACCTATAATGCTTGCTCTCTCCACTACACCTAGTGAGAGGTGGTTTGTCATGTTGCTCATAAATAATATTTGCATGTCTCTTGTTGGTTCAATAACCAAAAGAGTCTAGATAAACATCAATATGGATTCTAGAAATGCATTTCTCATATATGTGATGTAGATGACAATACTATAGATATTGAATGTTTGAATTATTAATTTATGATATTTGGTATTTACATTAAAAATAATCATCTTTACATCCTTTCATATGAAAATCACTTGATGTTTGGGTCATTTCCATACAAGATCACATCTTTGAAATAGAAGCAGTAGCAACTCTTTAATCATTTATCATCCTTATCATACAAGATGCATAAAGTAAAATGTTTCTATTTATTGACATAATGGAATAGTAGTTCAACTAACTCTATTACATGTCCAATTGGCTAAGATAAATCTAAATGTAGACTAAAGTTGTAGCAACTCTTGATCCACACAATCCATCCATGCCCTTTCATAAAGGCTTTACTTCTTATCAGATGCTACACATCAATATATGTCAGATCTACATCTGGTATCACATATCAAGCTGAAGAAGTAACTAAATTTTTCTTATTACATTTATACCTGAAGTAGAGGTCTCTGCCAGTTCCTTCTTATTTAGTTCCTCTAGGAAGAGAGGGAAATTCCTTTTCCAATGTCCAGGTTGGTGATAGTAGTGACAATTGCCTCCCTTCCTTACTCCTCCTTTTTCCTTGAGATGGGTGATGATTTGGGATTCTGGTCTGCTATCAAACTCCTCTTAGTCTTGTGTTTACCTTTTAACTTCCCCTTTGTCTTGCTGATCATCATCATAGACTTGTGCTTGTATTTCTTCATTTGTGCCTCAGTTGTTCTCAACATGTCTAATAACTCTGTCAATGTCTTGTCAAAGTCATTCATGTTGTAATCCATGACAAACTGACTGTATGACTTATGCAAGGACTGTAGAATCACATCAGTGGACAACTCTTGACCCAAGGGGAATCCCAGTCTAGCTAGGTTCTCCACATACCCAATTTGCTTAAGCACATGAGGACCTACTAAATCTCCTTCTGCCATGTTACATTTGAACAATGCCTTAGAGACATCAAATCTCTACTATCTTTCCTGATATTGGAACATGTACTTAAGATGTATGACCATCTCAATAACATCAATGTTCTCATGCTACCTCTACAACTCATAGTTCATGGAGCATAGCATCAAACGTTTAACAACAAGGCCATCTTTTGTATGCTTCTTGTAAGCATCCATGTCAACCTTAGGTTCATTGGGAAGGGGTTCATTTGGATCCGATGTTTCTAGGACATAGAGCTTGCGCTCCTATGTGAGAACAATTCTTAGCATCCTAAACAAATTATGGAAGTTATTCCCATTTAACGTGTCCTTCTCAAGGACCGATCTAAGAGAAAAGTGGTTGTTGTGTGTTGCCGTTTGATTCTACAAAAAAAAATTGCAATTTGTCAAAAACTCATTTTGATTTGATTTGATTTGACGACATTAATTAGGTCTTTAATCTACTGCCACTCTCATTATTTTGATCAAATTGACAACCCTGAATTATCAATTTAGAACATTGTAATGAACCATCTTCTTATGAGACAAAATCTTGTTTGATCAGGTCAACCCTTGAACCAGTCGTCTCGCCTATTGGCCTATCAGTTGGTTTCCTAAAATGATCATTTGGTATCCTATGCAACCAATGTCTAGACACCTCTAAATAGTGGTTGGGCTCACTAGCCAGTCAGTTCGCTCCTGTGGTCTTCCCTCCTGTATCCTATGAAAACCACTAGAGGGGGGGTGAATAGGGTTTTTATGAAGATTTTAAAAATAATAATTCAAACAATCAACTACAAATATGTTGAAGAAGGAGACACATGGTTTAGAGTGGTTCCACCCTTAGCAAATACTAAGGGAGTTAGTCCACTACCCAATTGTTTCCAATTGGGATTTTGAAAGCAAATGTATTTTATTACCTCGCAAGGATGTTACATAAAATACAACTACCTTCCCAAACCCCTTAGACAGCCTTCACCCCACGGTCATCTCACCAACTTTGAAGCAGCCATCACTTGAAGTAACTTGAAGCCCCCCCCCTTGAAGTAGCCTTCCTCCTTGAAGTAGCTTCCCGTTGAGACCTTCTATGAGTAATCCAAAGTCCACCTTCTCCTCCTAGAAGATCCTTCTCCACCTGAGAAGATAGCACCCTCTCTAATCCATAGGCTCCAACCCTAGGAGTAGCAAGGAGAGTACAAGTAATAAAAAGGAACAAGAAGGGAAAATGGAAATTACAATTACCGTTGTAGCACAAGGCTTGATTTCCTATATCAAGCGTTTTAATCTCCTAAACAATGTGTGTGAAAGTGTAAGTATGGTGGAAAGTAGATTCTAGCCTATAGGATATGAGCTTGTAGCAATGGTAAAGATTAGGAAGTGTATAAGTTTCTCAATTGCTCACAAGGAAGGATTGCCAATTGCAAGTATGTATGCTCAAGTATTGCACAAGTGTGTTTTGGGTGTCCTAAGGCATGTCCTATTTATAGGAATGACCTATGAATGCTTAAGCATGTTCTAGACACTTTCTAGGGGGTTCTATGTGCTCAACTAGCCGTTAGGTATCTACTAATTGTTTAAGCAATGACTAGTTTATTAATTCTAAAAAGTGCAGACAGAGTTCTTCTCAGTCGAGAAGTTTTTCAACCGAGAGTCAGTCGGTCGAGGACTTCGTCGATCTAGGGATGGTCTAGAGAAAGTGTATATAATGTTCGATTCCAACTCCCAACCACCTTGTCTGCTAGGTCTAACGGCTATAGAACCTTTTAGAATGATTAACCCGGGAGACTCTCGATCAAGAAGATGTTCGACCGAGTGTGTCTCGGTCGACAAATATGAGAATGTCTCTGTTTTGGTGGTTCTAGATGAATACGAAGTGTGTGTATAAGTGTGTAGTTGTGACACTATTATAGGGGATGACCTATCTAAGTGTTGTGAGTGGTTAGGGAAGATCTAAATGGTTGATTTACATGATATCTAAGTACTTGTACATTATATACTTGTACACATTTTTACATTTGATTACAATCATGAAATTAAAGCATTTTTAGCATATATATCTTCCAAAGCGTTGTCATCCACCTTATTCCTAAAATACTCAAGTAACACATTAGATCCAAAAGAATGAAATGTTTGTCATCATCAAAATAAAGGGATTATAATAATGTCCAATTTAGCCAACAATCTACCCCTTTTTTAAGATGACAAACATTTCCAAAATATAAAATAAGGAAATATAAATCATTTGTGTTTCATACCTGAAGATTACCTTTTGTAGCCATTCTCTTGTTTGTAAATGAGTGCTGGCCAAGAGATTTTGAAACTCATTTTATTTTATATTTTTGATTTTATATTATTTCTCCCCCTTTGTCATTTTAAAAAGATAACCAAGATAATCATTAAGTATGACTTTTATTTCTCCTCCTTAATTTGGTAATTTGATACTCAAAACAAACCACTTATGTCAAATTTAGCCACAATTTATTTCTCGATCACTTGCAAAGGATGTTAAGCCTTGAAATGACATGAGAATCCTTTAAGTTCATGAGTATATTTAATAGTTTCTCAACCATTTACAAGGGATGTTAAGCCCTGAAATGATATGAGATTCTTTTAAGCTTATAGTAGAATCAATGAATGTATCTCTAACCAAATGCAAAGGATGTTAATCCCTAATTTGTTTAGAGAATTCCATTATATTCATAAATATTGTAGGCTCCAAGATTACTATAAAGATACTAAGGTCATAACTAGGTTAAATTTTCTTTATGATGTTTACAAAGTTTTGTAAGCTCCTTCTTAATCTTATAGTCAAGATAGTTTTTTTTGAGCTCTCCCTTAATCTTATAATAAAGATAATTTAAGGATTCTAAGGTCACAATAAGCATTATAATATGATAGCTATGCACTAAAACATTTTATGAGAGTTATGCACTAAAATCTTGTTTGTAATATACTAAGATTGAGTGCAAGGAAATAATTTACAATTAAGCATTTGGTCAAGCTTATTTTAGGTCGACCTTGACTTCGACCTTGGTGCCCCTTGGTCAAACTTGATTTTAACCAAGAGGTAATTTCTACAGATTTTCAATTTAAGCATTTACAATGATCTACTTGATTGAATATTTGAAACATAGCTTACAAAGTATTATTCATGTATAACAAGAATATCATTTTCCATAAGCTAACAACAAGATAATATGTCAAGATGCATTTGTTCCATAGAGATTTATCTTGATGCAAAAATTGTATTTTCAATGATAACATTATCTTTATGTGTAATGAGCTGAATCACTATGATTATTTTGAAAATGATATCCATTCATGATTTTTATACATATAGATTAAAGATTATTTTAAGGAAACCAAGTAGAAGATGAAACATAATGATCATGTTGAACCAGTAAAGGCATATACATAATTACAATGATTTCTATATAGATAAACTAAGGAATACTTAGGACAAAACTATGTGGATTAAAATAGTAATTTCCTTGATTAAATCAAAATGGTTCATAATTTTCAATTTTAAGTCAAACCATGTAGGAGATTATAGCAATTGAACTTGCAATCTATGCTATATCTATATTGATTTATTTTTTCAAGAAGGCATGTCATATTTTAGTGTACAAAAATATACAAGTTTTTAATCAACATGTTTTGTAACAAGTTTAATAAGAGTGTTATAATCAAAGTTTATTAATAAGTCATAATACAAGCTTATCAAAATGTTTACAGAATTGTCTTCAAGATTCATTCTTGATTTGCAGATCAAATCAATAATTAATAGAAAATTGATAGCAAACTGGATCAATTAAACATGTTTAGCAGAACTTAATTCGGTCAAACTTTTCTTCGATCAAATTTATCTCGGTCGAAGATTTTCTCGACCAAGTATATAGCTGTTTGTACAAGTTTTATCAGATTTTTGCAAGCTTAAAAATAGTAACCTGCTCGGTTGACTAATTCTCGACCGACAGTGTCTCGTTCGAACATTTTCTCGACCGAGTATGTTTTTGTATTGTTATTTAGTAATTATTTGCAAGCAAAAGGTAGTACAATTTTGCAAGAATATAAAAGTTGAAACTCAATTTTGTTGGTATAAGACATTTGAATATCAAAGAAACATTGTAGGTCAAATCTCAACTAATCAAATTCAAATCTCTAAGTTTTAGGAACCCAAACTAGATCATCATTCCTTTTCTTGTATGGGCATGAAAAAGAGTAGTGTCCAAGACGTAAGTAATAGTGACAACTAGTAAAGTCAATCTCATTTCTCTTTCTAGGAGTTGAGTTGTTCTTGGGTACATACATAATCATGGCCATGGGTTCTTGTGTTCTTTTAGGTTTAGGTAGATAGGATTTCCCTTTCGAAATATACCCTAAACCTCTCCTTCCATTATAACTAGAAGAATTATTCAGAATTTTATCAAGAACATCATTGTTTCTCAAGCTATTAATTTCTCTTTGTAACTTGGTAATCTCATCCATTTTCTTTTTCATATCTAACTTAGCTTGATCTATATTAGATGATAAAACATATTTGTCCTTAACAATAGCATCATAATCTCGATGATTACATAGGATATGTTGAGTATGCAAATTATGCAGTTTTGCAAGCAAATCAACCTTTTATTGAGAAAGAAGATCATGATTTGTTTCTAAAGTAAGTAACTTCATATTGCAATCATTTAAAGATAATTTTAAGGTAAGAATTTCAGAAACAATATTGTCCTTTTCAAAAGAAAGATTATTTAATTTAGCTTACAAATCGTCATTAGTTTTAGTAGCTTTCTTTAGTTTCTTTTAGCAATCAACATATTTCTCAGGTGTATCTTGTAGACTAGCAATTAGATCTTCTTTTGGAAAATAAAAAAGGCTTACCTCTTCTTCTTCATTTATTGTAGCAATAAGGCACTCTACTTCATTTTCTCCATATTCACTATCATCACTTCAATCATCCCATGCAACTTTATATGCTCTTTCTTTCTTCTTGTGAGATGATTTCTTCCCCTTCTTAAGTTTTAGACAATCACCTTTTAAATGTCCCTTTTTGCCACATTCAAAACACCTGGAAGAAGAAACACTAGAATTTTTGTTAGTTTTAAAACATTTATACTGCTTACCATTTACAATGAGAGTTTCTTCTTCACTGTCATCTTCACTGGTGTCATGACTAATCTTGCTTGATGCTTTGAATGCAATGTCCTTCTTTCTCCCTTATTGAAGTTCATGCTCTCGTCTTTCTTCCTCCTCCATGGTTGCCACATGTGTTGGGTTTTGTGGAGAAAACATGAGCGGTGGAAGCAACAAAATCTACGCAACCCGAAATAGGATCTCGTCGACAATAGTGTATTTAGGAGTGTTTGTGGGATATACCTTATCGCGGAGCAAGTGCAGTGATGTCCCACTACACTAAGGTGTGCAACGACGCTTGTCTACACGGACAGAACTTCTCTCCCATTCGCTGTTGTAGGAAGATCCGATGGCGCTCCTTTCATGCGGTGACGTACGCTGCTCGTAATGTGAATGGATGGTCGTTGATGTCCTCCAAATGCAGGCATCTCAGTGTCTACGTCTCTACTTCATCCACGTGGATGGACTGGAACTCCATGTCGCGCTTCCTAAGCCGGCGGGAAGGAGTCGTGTTTGTGCGACGACGTGCTAGCGGTGCATTTCTCTCCTTTCTCTCCTAAGGATGGTGATGGATAGGGTTTTCATACGTGAGCGTAACTGAAAAGCCTCTCTCGATATCTTATATTGATATCGGCCGTCAACCTCCTTTAATTAGGAGATGAAGGGAAGTAGGGTTTCCTAAACCCATTGGTAAACAGAAACACTGCTTTTATTAAAATGCTCGTGGATTAATTAGAATATTCTGGAATTCATGAATTAACCAATTAATCACATTAATTGATTAATTAATATCTGACTCCATGTAATCACTTTGGATGGCTCTATGAGCATATATATACCAACAGACTCCCATTGCACTTAGAGCCAGACACTCAAATATTATTCTAATCGATTACATAAACATTTTAGTAATCAATGTGATTCGGAGCAATTCCAATCAAATCCACAGTTATACTCATATTCCAACACATCCTATGTGTGTGACCCGATAGGCTCCAAATTACGTTGGCAGTGATATCCATAATCATATTCTGATTTCACAAACAATGATTGGTATCTAGAAAGACTTCATTGCCACCCAAGTAATTGGAGAAGTTGGAGAACAACTTAACCTATCATTCATGACTGGTGTTACAGTGATTGTATAGTTCCTTTGTCGTTGATATCTGGATTGAACTTGAGTCATGGAATTGTTATCCTTTTCAACGTTCAATCCATGTTCCTTGAACTAGAGAAGACTGTATGAGATATATGTAAGCTCAATATCACATATTGACTCACATCAGCATGGCCATGCATTTCTCAGTCTTGCTTATCAAGTGGCCGGAATATCAATCTCCCGTAGGAAGGACCAATTCCATTTACATCACTCATAGTCATCCCCATGTGTCACAGTGCACCCAAGCACAATCTTTAAGGCAATCCTTATTCAGGACCACAATAGATGATGTCAAAGTACACTGAACGACATGTGATAAGTGTACTAACTTCAGGTCTAAGAACCACAATCACCACCATCATTATGAGATGTGACTCTAACTACCAATCATGATATCCATGTGTCACTCTCAAGGTGGGTCTATCCAATACACTATTCTCTAACAAGTATCTATGTACTTGGTTTGATATCTCCATATCATGGATAATGAGATTCTTCCATCAACCAACATACATTCTAATCTTATGTGTTATTGATGTCTATGGATATTTCTGCAATAACAACTGATTAGGGATAAAACAAGAATACATACTCTTAGCATACATATGATCTCACTGCTCAGGTCATCAACCCGAAGACATATGTCATTGAGTATATTATTCTATAGACATCTATAAGTTTTATGGTCATCTCACAATATAAAACACAAACATATAGATTGGAAACTTGCCTTTATTGATATGATCAATGTAGTATTACAAATCATTTACTTAGTATCCTAGTAAAATCATCGAATGATAGTCTCTATGGGCATACATACCAACAGATTCCCACTTGTACTTATACCCAATCACTCATGAATCTCAATCCAAGTGATCGAACATGTCTGTCATGTTTCTGCTGTGAAAGTGATTTTGTGAGCGGGCCAGCTACATTGCTTTCTGTAGGTACTCTGCAAATCTTCACATCTCCTCATTGTACGATCTTTCGTATGAGATGGAACTGCCGTAGAATATGTTTGGAATGTTGGTGCGATCTTGGTTCTTTAGCCTGTGCAATTGCTCCGTTGTTGTCACAAAACAACTCAATTGCATCACCAGCACTTGGAACCACTCCAAGCTCAAAAATGAACTTCTTGATCCAAACAACTTCCTTTACAGCATTAGATGCGACAATATATTCGGCCTCTATTGTAGAATCTGCAACCATCTCTTGCTTGGAACTCTTCCAGCTCACAACTCTGTTGTTCAGGCAAAACACAAATCCAGATTGTGATATGTAGTCATCTTTGTCAGTTTGGAAGCTAGCATCAGTGTAACCTTTTACCATGATCTCTTCCTCACCACCATATACAAAGAATTGATCCTTATTCCTTCTCAAGTACTTTAGGATGTTCTTTACAGCTTTCTAGTGACATTCACCTGGATCTAACTGACACTGGCTCATCATGCTCAAAGCATACGACACATCAGGATGAGTACATAACATCGCATACATGATAGATCCAATTGTTGATGCATATGGAATCTTACTCATGTGTTCCCATTCATCACATGAACTAGGACATTGGGTTTTAGAGATCGTAACCCCATGGGACATGGGAAAGTTACCTCCTTTAGAACCCTCCATGCTAAACCTCTTTAGCACCTTATCAATGTATGTGCTATGGCTTAGGCCTAGAAGCCTTCTATATCTATCTCTATAGATCTTGATCCCTAGTATTTGGACGCTTTGCCTAAATCCTTCATAGAGAAGGTCTTCCCTAGACAACCTTTTACTGTCTGAAGAGTAGGGATGTCATTTCCCATCAATATTATGTCATCCACATACAATATGAGAAATACAATTGTGCTTCGACTAACCCTTTTGTAAACACAAGGTTCCTCTTCATTTTGACTAAAGACAAACTTTTTGAATACTTCATCAAAATGTAGATTACAGCTCCGAGATGCTTGCTTCAATCCGTAGATTGACCTATGTAGCTTACAAACTTTATTGGCATCCTTTGGATCGATAAAACCCTCATGTTGTTTCATGTACACATCCTCGAGTAAATTCCCATTAAGGAATGTTGTTTTAACATCCATCTGCCAAATCTCATAGTCATGACAAGATGCAATGGCAAGCATGATCCTGATGGATTTAACCATGGAAAATGGTGAGAAGGTCTCGTCATAATCAACACCTTGAATTTGACGGAATCCTTTCGCAACCAATCTGCCTTTATAGGTTTGAACATTTCCACCAATGTCAGTCTTCTTATTGAAGACCCACTTGCACCCTATAATTTTTACCCCTTCGGGATGATCCACCAAGGTCCATACCTTGTTGGTATACATGGATTCCATCTCAGATCTCATGGCTTTGAGCCATTTCTCATATTATGGTCCCTTAGTAGCTTCTAGATAAGAAGTTGGCTCATCTGCTATGCCCAATTCGTCACTGTCTTGAGTCATGAGAAATCCAAATCTCTCAGGCTCAAGTCGTGTCCTACTAGACCTACGAGGTTCTTGTGTTACATTTGGAACTTGAAATTCCACAAAAATTTATGAGTCTTCATGTTCCTTATGTACCTCCTCAGGTTCTCTGCTTTCTTGTTGGTCTCGAACTTCTTCAAGCTCTACATTCCTCCCACTAATTCCTTTGGAAATGAATTCCTTTTCAAAAAATATAACAGTCCTGGCAACAAACACTTTGTTGTCAGTTGGTGTGTAGAAGTAGTATCCCCGAGTTTCCTTGGGGTATCCAACAAAATAGCATTTTCTAATTTGGGTCCAAGCTTTTCAAGAAATTGTTTCCTAACATAAGCTTCACATCCCCAAATCTTTAACATAGAAAAATTGCGACGATTCTCATTCCATATCTCATATGGTGTATTTTGAACTGATTTGGAAGGTACACGGTTAAGCGTAAACACTGTAGTTTCAAGAGCATATCCCCAGAATGATTTTGGAAATTCGGTTGAGCTCATCATTGATCGTACCATGTCTAATAATGTATGATTCCTTCTTTCTGACACCATTATGTTGTGGTGTACCAGGTGGAGTCCATTGTGATACAATACCACAGTCTCTCAGAAGGTCCTCAAACTCTTGGCTTAAGTATTCACCACCTCGATCTGAACAAAGTGCTTTAATACTCTTACCAAGTTGCTTCTCTACTTCATTCATGAAAGTCTTGAACATTTCAAGAGTTTCTGACTTGTGTTTCATAAGATATACATAGCCATACCTACTGAGGTCATCAGTGAAGGTAATGAAGTATTGATAGCCTCCTCAAGCATTTGATCTAAAAGGTCCACATACATCAGTATGTATGAGCCCTAGCAGATCATTGGATCTCTCACTGTGTCCAGTGAAAGGAGTCTTGGTCATCTTCCCTAATAAACATGCCTCACATGTCTCCAATGATTCAAAATCAAAAGAGTCTACATAACCATCCTTATGGAGTCTAGATATGTGCTTCTTGTTTATGTGCCCAAGACGACAATGCCATAAGAATGTTTTGTTTGAGTTTCCAAGTTTTAACCTTTTAGAATTTACGTTATATATGCTAGTATCAAGTTCTAACAAGTAGATACCATAAGACATAGGGGCATTGCCATAAAAGATCTCATGTTTAGAAATAGAAATAATTCCATTCTTAATGTGAAATTCAAATCCACTCTTGTCCATACAAGATACAGAAATAATATTTCTATTAATTGCATGTACATAATAGAAATTCTCTAATTCTATTACAAGGATCATAGGCAAAGATAAACTAATAACTCCAACTGCGGTGGTAGCAACTCTTGCTCCATTAGTGACCCGTAGCTTGACTTGGCCCTTTCGTAAAGGCTTACTTCTTATCAGATCCTGCATATTAGAACATATGTGAGATCCACATCCAGTATCTAGTACCCATGATGAAGAAGTATTTAAGTTTATCTCAATAATGTATATACCTAAAGTGGAGATCTCTATCCCCTGCTTCTTCTTCCTCAGTTCCTCCAGGTAGAGAGGACATTTTCTTTTCCAATGTCCAGCCTGGTGACAATGGTGACAACTGCCTTCTTTGGAGATCCCACCTTTAGCTTTGAGTGTGGATGACTTTGGCTTCTGTCCGGCTTTAGAACCTTTCTTAGCCTTGCCTTTTCCTTTTGACTTTACCTTTGCCTTGCTGATCATCATCACAGACTTGGGCTTGTCTTTCTTCATCTGTGCTTCAGCTATCCTCAAAATGCCCAACAATTCTGACAACGACTTGTCAAAATTGTTCAAGTTGTAGTTCATGACAAAATGATTATAAGATTCCGGAAACGATTGTAGAATCACATCAGTGGCCAACTCTTAACCTAGGAGAAATCCCAGCATGGATAGGCTTTCCACGTACCCAATTAAAGTGAGTATATGGGTGCCAATTGAGTCTCCCTCTTTCATCTTGATCTTGAACAAAGCCTTTGAGATATTGTATCTCTCCTGTCTTGATTGATGTTGATACATGTTCTTGAGATGTGTTACCATCTCCATGACATTCATGTTCTCATGCTGCTCTTGCAACTCATAGTTCATTGAGCACAACATTAGGCACTTGACATCCACGGCATCATCAAGGTGCTTCTTGTAAGCATCCTTTTCAACCTTGGGTGCATTTACGGCGGGTTCCTCTAGCTCTGGTGTTTCAAGGACGTAGAGCTTATGCTCATGAGTGAGAACAATTCTCAGCATCCTAAACTAGTTTAGAAAGTTAGTTCAAGTAAGTTTGTCCTTCTCAAGGACCGATCGCAATGAGAAAGTGTGAGTGTTGTTTGCCATTTGATTGCTAGAAAAGAAAAATCTGCATTTAGTTCAAAACATTTTTTTTTGGTCGGTCGAAAACTCGTGTTGCTTTTTTTGTATTTTTTCATACTTTCTGTACAAAACTATCCATCTTCAAAAATGAAGATATAAAAGAAAGAAAGAACAAGATTCCAAACAAAGAAATATAGAAACCACAAGTTCCTTCAAACATTAAACCACCTTCAAAAGACATCCAAGCCAGTCAACGCCAGTCATCCTTCAGAGCAGCATAAGCATGAGAACCTCCAGCAGCATAACAACACTTGACTGAACCAAGTCTCGACCCAAAAACTCAACCATCACAGCTGTGAAAGCCATCTATGAGAGGGGAGCGAGAGACCCTCAGCCATCACAAGACAGAACCAAAACCAGATCCATAGGAACTCTACCATCATAGCTTTATATCCCACTATGAGAGGGGAGCAAGAGACCCCACAACAACCTTTTCATTGCATAAGAAAGAAAACATAATCCATAACAGGGCCCAAGAAAACCCGAACATCACTACAATAGCAGTGGGAGGGGGACTACATCTCCCAGCAGCAACGCCAATAGAAAAACCAAGCACAACCCACCAACCTTCATATCGACTACTCTAAACATAACAACCAAATCACTGAACTACCACCTTCAGAAGATCACCATCAAAAGGGAATAAACGCCACACCAACACTTCTATACCAAAATCAAACAGCCCATAAAGCTTAACTAAAAATGAGGATAACTAGCCATTCTACCACTGAAGTAGGGATTTATGAGCAAAGCACCAAGCCCAAACATCTTTAGCAAAAACCAGCAGCAGAAAAGAAAAAGTAGCACGTAGACACCCAAAACAACAGACTCACATCAGATCATACGACAAGACCGAAAGGGAACAACCTACTACAGCTCGGACAACAAAGGGAAGGGATAGGGGAGCGTCGACACTCGCCAGAGTGGGGACTCGACCATTACCTTCCATCAAGAAAACAACCAAGACAACTAGAAGGTCATCAGAGGAAACAACCTTCTTCAGAACTGGCTGATAGGAACAAGGAAAAGGGGAGCGTCGACACTCACCGGAGTGGGGACTCCACCCTCTCATCCAGAAAACCCAGACCCGAGAAGGCAAGCTTACATATAACCATCATCCAGAATCATCATCTAGCCACCAGAATTATTGACTTGTAAATATTTGATAAACAAGATTAATTAGGCCTTTAATTAATTATGCTCCCACTATTTTATTCAAATTGATAGCCCTCACTATCAACTCAGAAAATTGCAACACACAACCTTCTAGTGAGCCAAGATCCAAAATAATTGGATCATTGCCCAACCAACGCAGGTGTCAAAGACCAAATACTAAGGTAGGCAACTTTTGCCAATTGCATCATATGCAACTCTTGGATAGATGATCATGCACAACTCCTTGCCATGATACATCTCTGTGCTTTTAGGTACTTGATCCTATCAAGGTTCCCTAGTTAAGTCCAACCCATAAGCCAACATGATGAGTGTGCACCCTGCGGAGGCAGACCCACACACCCACCATCACACTTCCACGAGATAGACAGTGTACCATGAAGAGGCGTTCCCATACATAGTGGATCAAGGTTTTCATGTGTGTTGCTTTATGGAAGGCAACTAAAACTTAATATTATTAATTGAGGGATTTTATTAATACATATACATATCCAAACACCACATACTTATATTACGATCATATACTACTATATCCACAACCACAAATGATAGACATGCAATCACAAACACAAATACATCAATTATGGCCATACTATTGTAATCCTTTGGAGAAACAAAGGATTACGGTCCACCTATGGTTTTATGCATCTCATGCAACACCTGTGAATCAACCTGTAAGCCTGTAATGATCAACATTACAATGAACAACTTCATGGATTCTTTGTGAGGTTGGAACTTCAAGTTGCTTCTTGGAATTGTATCTTCTTGTTGCTTCTCCATGGACGCTCCTTGGATTTGGATCTTAAGGTTGCTTCCTAGAATTAGATCTTCATGGTGCTTCTCCATGGACAATCTATGGAGTTGGATCTTCAAGTGGCCTCCTTACATCAAGTTTACAAAAAGTAAAACTAATCCTATCTCTATTACATCATATGAGTAAAAATATAAAGGGAAATAATTAATTACAGTTTGAAATAAGAGATGAGGCTCGGCATGCAAGCCGAATACTTTATACAAAGTATCCATATGCAACCATTGTACATCCATAGAATTCACAAACAAACATATCCACACGATTGACATCCACATTCGTTTACAACATTCACAAAAGGGGATACTAGGCCATAACTGTGCATGCATTCACCACATAAAATAGATTTTAAAGGCGATGTGTATGCTATCAGTGGTATATCTACATATACATATATACATATTAAAACTGTAGTACTTGTAATGCGGGACATTCCCCATTTTAATAAATTTTTGACTCCCACGTAGACTATGTGGGGTACACAGGGGCGGCGCCCCTGTACGGTGATCCCGTGCACTTAAGAAAATCAATATTTTCCATAGCCGACCCCAACCAAAATGTCAAAAACAAAATTCTTCGGTGTATGTGTAATTAGGTTTAGATTTGCACATTAGCATGTTTAATTTGTATCATATGCAATATAAAAATAGTATACAACAATTTGATCATATCGAAATGAATCCAAATACACTGTAGATCGACGCTGCTCTGATACCACTATTGGGTTTTGTGGAGAAAACATGCACGGCAGAAGTAACAAAATCCATGCAACCCGAAACAGGATCTCATTGACAATAGCGTATTTGGAAGGATTGTTTGCGGGATATACCTTATCGCAGAGCAAGTCCAACGATGTCCCACTGCGCAAAGGTGTGCAATGACACTTGTCTACACAGGCGGAACTTCTCTCCCGTTCGTTGTCTCAGGAAGATCCGATAGAGCTCCTTTCATGCGGTGACGTACGCTGCTCGTAATGTGCATGGATGGTCACAGATGTCCTCCGAACATAGGCGTCTCAACGTTTGTGTCTCTACTTCATCCACACGGATAGACTGGAACTCTGCGTTGTGCTTCCTAAGTCGGGGGGAAGGAGTCGTGTCTGTGCGGTGGCGTGCTAGTGGCACATTGCTCTCCTTTCTCTACCAAGGACGGTGACAGATAGGGTTTACGTACGTGAGCGTAAATTGAAAAGCCTCTCTCAATATCTTATATTGATATCAGCCGTCAACCTCCTTTAAATATGAGACGAAGGGAAGTAGGGTTTCCTAAACCCATTGGTAAACAGAAACACTGCATTAATTAAAATGCTCGTACATTAATTAGAATATTCTGGATTCATTAATAATCAATTAATTGCATTAATTTATTAATTAATATCTGACTCCATGCAATCACTTGGGATGGCTCTATGTGCATATATATACCAACATCATGTGCTTCTAAGTTTCCAATGAGTTGTTCCATCCTTAACCGAGTGAGGTCATTGGCTTCTTCAATTGTCATCACCTTTGGTTTGTACTTTGGAGGAAAGAACCTAAGAATCTTTGATACTTGATCCTCTTCACTAATGTCTTTACCTAATCCATTCAACCAATTAACAATAGAAGAAAACTTTGCATACATTTCACTGATAGATTCATATGGTAACATACGGAACTGTTCAAATTTTTGTTTAAGAATGCCAATTTTGGAATTTTTAACTTGAACGGTTCCTTCATAAGTAATGGAGAGTCTATGCCATATCTCATATGTAGTTTCACAATTTGAAATTCTATTAAACTCACCTATGGAGATTGAACAATAAAGGATACTTACAACTTTTGCATTTAGTTGGGCTAGTTTTACCGTATTAGCATCCCATGTAGCATACTCCATTTGAGGTAGATCATATGCATTTGACACCATTCTCCAGAGATCCCAGCTAATTCCTTGAAAGTATAATTGTATCCTCCTCTTCCAATAGGTGTAGTTGGTGCCATCAAATGGTGGAGGCCAAGCTATGAGTGTTCCTTCCAAGTTGAGGTTGTTGAGTACCCCATCACCCATTTTCTTCAAGACTTTGTTAAAGTTCCTTGAAACCTCCTCTGATACCAACTGAAAAACCACAAGAGGGGGGGGTGAATAGGGTTTTTATTAAGATTTTAAAAATAATAATTCAAACAATCAACCATAAAGATGTTGAAGAGGGAGACACAAGGTTTAGAGTGGTTCCACCCTTAGCAAATACTAAGGGAGTCAGTCCACTACCCAATTGTTTCCAATCGGGATTTTGAAAGCACCTATATTTTATTACCTCGCAAGGATGTTACATAAAATACAACTACCTTCCCAAACCCTTTAGACAACCTTCACCCTGAGGTCGTCTCACCAACTTTGAAGCAGCCTTCACTTGAAGTAACTTGAAGATCCCCCTTGAAGTAGCATGCTTCCTTGAAGTAGCTTCCCATTGAGACCTTCTAGAAGTAGTCCAAAGTCCACCTTCTCCTCCGAGAAGACCCTTATCCACCTAAGAAGATAGCACCCTCTCCAATCCTTAGCCTCCAACCCTTGGAGTGGCAAGGAGAGTACAAGTAATAAAAAAAACAAGAAGGGAAAATGGAAATTACAATTATCGTTGTAGCACAAGGCTTGATTTCCTATATCAAGCATTTTGATCTCCTAACCAATGTGTGTGAAAGTGTATGTATGGTGGAAAGGAGATTCTAGCCTATAGGACACAAGCTTGTAGCAATGGGAACGATTAGCAAGTGTAGAAGTTGCTCAATTACTCACAAGAAAGGATTGCCAATTGCAAGTATGTATGCTCAAGTATTGCACAAGTGTGTTTTGTGTGTTCTAAGGCATGTCCTATTTATAGGAATTTCCTATGAATGTTTAAGGACGTTCTAGACAATTTCTAGGGGGTTATAAGTGCTCAACTAGCCATTAGGTATCTACTAATTGCTTTAGCAATGACTAGTTTTGTTACAACCCCAATTTTGGGTCCATTTGGTGAGAAATGTAATTTCTCATATTAAAGATATTTGAACAACAATTGATATAATTTGTATGGAATAACTGGATTCCATTTAAAATAGCCTTGATGATTGTGTTGTGGGCTTTATTCGCTATTGGGCCCAAATAATAAGAAAATTCAATTAGTGAATGAATAATTGAATATTTGAGAAAAGAAAAATGTGGAAACCTCTAGAAGGCAAATCCAAGGAGGGATTTCATGCCTCTTAGGTTCCTTGGGTACCAAGGAGTCCAAAGTTTCATAAAGAGAGAAATAATAAAAGAAAAGATCAATTATATATTTCCTTTATTAAGAAAGAAATTGAGAATATTGATAAAATGTGGAAAACATGTGGAAAAAGGTATAATTGAGTTATTTTGGTGGAATTTTCATATCCAAATGATTCCTATTGTTAAAAGGAACTCAAATAAGGAAATAAAAGAGAGATAAAGAGAAATTCTCCAAAGAGATATTTTAATAAAGAAAAGGTAAGATAATAAGGGATGAAAGATAAGGAAAGAGGCTAAGGAAATATTACCAAGACGGGATTTCAAGCCATTAAGGTTCCTTGAGGTTCAAGAAAACTCAGAAAAATAATTTAATAGCAAGAGAAAGAGAAAATATGTGAGATATATATATATTAATTGATATCTTGCACTTAATAAAAAGGAACGTTTTCTTTTGGAAAATGAGCCCAGTTTTTGAAGAGAGTTAGATTAAGTCATTATGGACTTTCCCTCAAAATTTGGGAGCCATTGGATCTTTGGTTTGGGAGTTATGGTTTTTACAAGATTCCCTAAAGTGTTGCAATTATGGAAAATGTCACAATTATAATTGGAATAGGAAATTTGGGCCCAGCCCATGCGCATGTCACGCGTGTTGCAGATCGTTGGTTTCAGATCCAACGTTGATCCTGTTGTCTTCTAGCTTGTGACAGGTTAAGAAAGTAGGATCAGGAGATCGGGTTTTTCAGGGGTGTTTCCCTGAGGATAAAGGCACGAGCACTTTTGGAAACCTATCCATTGGATCCAGGAGATCAAGCCAATCGCACCCACCCTAGATTTCACCTGGGTTTATGGCTTCTAGGAGATTCGCCCAATCTCCAGGAACCTTGCCGCCATGGGCAAGTATATATAGAGGGCCATGAACCTCGTGCAGTACCCCCAAGCAAAATGCAACAATCGTGAGAGGGATCTGACCTGCTATGCATGCTCAATTGAGGAAGGACGTTGACATGTACCCTGACTGGCCATGCTTCTCACCAAGGAAGGGCCGTACTGGTTCGACGACTCAGGAGAGAATCGGAGAAATGGAGTTTGCAGCTGAGTTCGGTGGACCTGATCAGAGCGGCAAGGGCCATCGCAATCTTCTGGGGAAGCTTGACGATCGAGGTCAACCTTAGGGTTGACCACGGCAGGAGCTGCTTCACGCGCAGAGGAAGCAACGCGAGGTTGCTGATGACAAGCCACGTGTTTACCAATCTACCCCCAGGCGCACTGGACCTGAATGCTATGGCGGGAGGGTAGAGATGTCTTTCGGTCGTTTTGCCAGCCTGAATAAATGAAAAGCAAAAAACCAAGTAAGTAGATGACGTGGCGGCTAGTGATTGGTTGAAACGGTATATTCTTAACAATTTCATAATTAATTATCTGTAGCTCCGATGATAGAAAGTAATACATGAAAATTGATCAGAAAAATGTGAAGAATCCAATAAAAATAAAATTGAAGCATAATTATGATTGCAATTCAAAAAGTATATAAAGATACTATCTTTAATAGTTTAATCAATCAAAAACCCTAACCTTTGATGATTAACGAATTAGAAAGTGGTAAATGAGTGTTTAAAGTTGATATTAACCTGTTAATGATGAAAAGGAACATTAAGATCAAAAAATATGAACTTTGCATGTAATTCACTTAATTTAGAGTTCATGTGCATAAATAGGCTTTAATGGGCCTTGAAACTCTAATGTTGGTAATTAGGACTATTAATGGCTTTAATTATTTGATTTCATGTATCAATCTGAGTTTTCATGGTTATAAGCTATTTCGAGCAGTAAAGTTCCTAATTTGTGGATAAATACCCTAAATGCAGTAATAAGGGTTTTCTCATGAATAAAAGGTGGAATTAATGGCAAATCGAGTTTATATGTGAATTGGACCATAATGAACTATGAATTGATTATAAATGCGTATAATGATCTTGTCATGGATTAAAGGGATAAAAATAGTAGCTTTAAAGTAAAAGAGTCTTAATGAACTTAATTAATGGTTAATTATGCCTTTAATCTGAAATTGAGGAAATAATTAGGGTTTGTGATCTATTGTGTTAAATTAGGGTTTAAAGTAGTAAAATATGAAGGGAAACCATAATTGCAAAAGAAACCCTAAAATGGATACATAAACCCTAGAAAGTGAATCCAAGTCAATAAAGTAGGTTCTTGATAAAGTGTGTAATAAATAGAGTACATATTCATTTCAGGAATTATGTGATTGTTGAATTACTTGGATTGCATGGTTGATTGGATTTGCTTAATGCTTCTGAAATCATCAAATCTGGTATGTGGTTACGCTTATGAATATCTCGAATTAGTTTCTCGAGGATTTTCGAGGTTTTATCGATGACTTGAATTAAACTATTGGTTGCATTTAATTCATGCAAATTATAATCTGAATATGACTATCACATAAGATAAGTGCCTACTAGCTCAGATCCTAGTCCCCTCTATAGCTTTATAGATTAACCTAGTAAATGGCTACCAATGGGGTAGGTCCATCAGGTCATTAAATGACTTAGTAAATGGCTACCAATGGGGTAGGTCCATCAAGTCATCATGAGTCAGAGATTGGGCTACCTTTGGGTAGGGCCATGCGACTCCATAACCCTAGGAATTGGCTACCTGTGTGGTAGGACCATGGGGGTAAGGATCTACCATTTGAGAGAGGTAGTATCCATGTCCACTGCAGGGATGGTACAGAGATAGGGGATAGGCAAGCATTAAGTAGTATTGCTTAAAACATAATCTTGGATGTTAAATGATATTTGGTTGAATACATTGTTAACATAGTTGCACAATTAGTGTTTCCCCCACATACCAACTTGTTGCTGACCGACGTTTTGTTTGTCGGCATTTTAGGTACAAATGAAAAGAACAAATAGTAAAGTGGCATACATGGAATTAAATGAAAAATAACGTGCACAAGAGGATTAGTTAGATTAGCTTCTTCATGGATGGAAGTTTAGAAATCCCAGTTTTTCCAAGGTAAGAAAAGTTTTATTTTATACCATTTTCAGTTTAGTTGGTAAAGTTTATTGATTGTTATTGATTATTTGTCGAACCTTTGATCCTGTTAATTGAATAACAACTCTGACATTCGGGTCTCCCTTAATTGGGGGGTACCGGGAGGCGGGGTTGTTACAATTGGTATCAGAGCATAGGTTCCTCACTTAATCCTTAATAATTATTAAATTTTACAAATTCTGTAGAACCCAAGGGAGTTATTAGAGGATTATCCGAAAGACATAGGTGTCTAGAAAAGGATCATGACTGGGGGATGGAAATATTTTCCTCCGCACCGCTAGTAGGAATACAAGGACTCCCGGGTCTGTGTGACTGCCTGGCCAAAGTCTTAGGGTATGATTCGAAATAAGATACCTTTAGGACTCTCTCATCTTGTTCATCCCTTCTCAACTCAAATTCTATTAAGGACCTTAAGGATTAGGGCTTTATCTCTTCTCCTCACCCTTTTGAGGTATGGGTAAGGTTGATAAGGATTAAGGAATCCTCCACCAAATTAATAAAAAGCATGTAAATAATATGTCATGGACATAAGATTAATAGAGTAAGCATAAAAGAATAGATACATGCTTAGGTCGTATGACATAAGTTGTCATTTCCCTCAGGAGAGACCTGAGGCTAGACCTTCTTGTCAGGAGGATGAGTAGAGAAAGTGAGTCTTGGAGGTAGAAATCTCCATTAAAGTAGAGACCTAGCACATCCACTGAGGATGATGTTAACCCTAACTCTAAGTGGAGGTTAGAAAGAGAGATGTCATGATGAGTTAGATGTCTTGGTTGACTGGGTGTTTGGTTGGACATGCCTCTGGATTGCCATATGAGCCTTGAGAGGTTGGATGACCTAGTACCTTTGACAACCCAACCCTGAGAAGGGTCGTGCATGTTTGAGCAAAGGATAGCTCCTTCATAGATGAGGTTAGAGAAGAACCTATAGAAACATTATGGGTTGTTGCAAGTGGGATATAGCTTGCACCCAGAGTACATCAGTAGTACGAGCAGTAGGTTGAAACCTTGGCCAGAAGGGCATGATGGATGGCTTATGAGATGATCATAAAGAGATATGGATAATCTTGAGCCAACCATGAGTTGAGCATATGCTTCACCCACATAGAGGTATGCTTGTGAGCATAAGTCTTCATGGAGAGAGGACCTCTAGTAGTATGGCTGGATGTGGAGTTAGCTCTAGAGAGAGAAAGTAAGAACCCAACAAGGAGGTTGGAAGCCTAAAACCCTGAGATATGAGGAACAGTGGGGAGTTGAGGATGATGTGACCTATGTGGATGATAGTGGTTGCCTTATGCGTGACCCCTGGAGGCTGATGATATCTTGGTTATCTTTATAGGAACAAACCCCGGAGAGAGGTGATGCCTCTGGTACCTATGGTATAAGTAACTACTTGCTAGATGAGTTAAAGAGTGCCTTAGACTCTGAGGAGGTTTAAGTAACCTGTTGTGAAGTTTTATACCTAGTTGAATGTCCTTGAGGAGGACTCGAATCTGAGGTATTGCTCATATAAAAGGATCATGGGAGTACATGACATACCTTGGACATGCTTGATTTGTGGTTAAGAGATTGAGCATGTAGTTGGATATCCAAAGGAGAACCTAGGGTTATTAGGCCTAAGAGGGGAAGCAGTGTATCTGATGCTCATGATGAGATTTGAGTCTCTATAGTTTCGAGCATGGTACTCCTCATGTGTATAGGTAAAGGAAACCCCTTAAGTTAAGGGTATGTTTGATGAACCCTTCACGACTAAGTTGATCTAATGTTGAGGAAAGAGAATAAGTGTGACCTAGCATGATTTAGTAGGTACGCATGTGCCTTTGTAGTTGTTGGATTAAGCATGCTCATGTGAATGTAAACCCTAAGGACGCTTGTGACCTTTGTTATCAAGGTGTAGTTTCCTCCCATCCTGGGATAGGGACCCTTTGGTAGGGGGTTTACCAGTTTGGTTGGTTTTGAGGTAACCTAAGGAGGTTTCATAGGATCTTGAGAAGGTAAGTGAAGAGTACATGGCATGATAATGAACCTATAGACCCATGGTTAACCATCTCTAAGTGCATATGGATGTGTTACCATGAAGGTAACCGGTATGGGGCCTAACCAAGGTAGGAAGGTCGCCATGATCCCTGAGAAAGGATGAAAGACAACCCAAGAATGCGGAGAGAGATGATGAAGGATTGGGTACAGTTCTAAGTTGAACATGTATTATAAGAGAATCCTAAGTCTATCCTAGGGTCAGGTAGGGATAAGACCGATGGAAGTAGGAGTTTCCTAATTCCCTAGTTGCACATGACCATAGGGTCGGGAGGTAACAACTATCATTGTCAGAGGGCCATGGGTTAGGAGATTGATCACCTTCATGAACTTATGGGACCCAAAGGGCAGATGAGTAGGGCACTCTCTGGATGCATAAGGGAAAAGGGATGACCCCAAAAGTGTCGACACCCTATAGACCTAGAAGAGATGACTAAGGATTGTGCTTGGACCAAGTAAGTTCGAGACCCATTTTCCATGGAAGTAATATGGATATCAAGAGACATAAGTTTCACGTTTACACTTAGATTTTAAGGTGTATTGGCAATGTGGGTTGCACCATCTCTACTCTTGGAACATGAAGAACTTTGTGTTTGGACAGCCGCCAAATGCTTATTTCTTCTTGTTATGGGAGTGAGAGATAGGACAATATGCATGCCATACATCAAGGGTAAAGATGTCGTGAGTTGGAATGTTGCTATAAAGAATGAGGACAGAGATGATAATGTGCCCTGGTGGAGTGAATGATGCATGGACAGGTACAAACGATAAAGTATTAAAGATAATCACCTTGTAAGGATGTTCCTAGTAGAAGCTTTGTGGAATTTGCAAGTGATGCAAGGTTAAGTTTGATCATCATGAGGATGAGCTCAAAGTTTCTTGATGAAGACAAACTTAGAGTTTGAGATGAGATGATAAGTATAATACATGAAGGTGTATGTCTTCGACATTAGCTAACACCTAAAGATAAGAAGTGGTAATGAATTCTTTGGTTGAGATATAGCTTCCTAGTTTAGCTGGAAGCTAGAAGTAGTTGAGGTTGTTAGGCTAATCCTAAGTTTGGAAAAAGAGACATGTTTGGATTAACGAGATCCGTTGATCGAGTTAATGGTTGTTTGGTTAGCCAGTCAAGTCCGGGATATAATGAAAGGAAGGTTGTCGAACCTCAGATGTACTTCTTTGGAAAGGAAAGTGATAAAACCCTGATGAGAGTGGTTTAGGGTTTCTCAAGAATTGATCTTGAGGAAGCATGCCATATAGGAGATCATGGTTTAAGATCACCAAACATCGGGAAACTACAAAGATAGTAAGTGATGGTAGAGATTTGGATGCCTGGTACATGTTGCATGTGGCCATGCAAGCCAGGAGGTGAAGGACGAACAACAGTAACCCAGTGCATGGGTATAAAGTATAAAAGTTCTGAGAGGGAATGGGAGTTCATCACTATGGATGTTGTGAGTCTTCCCTAGACCAAGGAAGGTCAAGATGCCATATGGGTTATGGTAGATCGCCTTACCTAGATGACGTGAGAAAGGAAGAGTATTGTCACTGGACAAATTCAGTTGAACTACTTAAGAGAGAAAGATGGTTCAACCACACCATGATGCGTGTTCAAAAGTTCTTGAGTATGACCAAGGTTTACTTCCATGAGGTGGAAGTGGATACATGAAGAACTCGATGATAGTACAGTTTATCACCCCATACTAATGGACAGTATGATCCAGACTAGAGGGTCTGATGGGAGCATGTGTGCTCATTCAGGGTGATACATAGAGATAGTTCTTAAGATATGATGTTAACCACCATAGCCTTTATTGGGATGCAAGAAGTCTTATAGAGGTTGTGTCAGTCACCACTTCATTAAGATGATGTTGGTGAAGGAGGCCTCGCGAAGGTCAGAAAAGAACCATAATGTGTGTAGATGAAGTCGCTTTGATCGTGAAATGGCTGAGAGAAAGCCCAGTGGTGACATGAGTCACGAGCTGATGCAAAGCAGACTGACATGTAGTTCACTATGGGAGAATATGTGATGTGAAAATCCGACCCCTCTAAGCTACAACTAAGAAAGTTGAGTCCCTGATATATGGGTCCATTTGAGATGGATTGGTGGAGATGGTTGTGTTTAGCCTTGCCCCTTAGGATAAAATGGTGTGTTTCATGAGTCCGATCTAGAGCACTGTGTGAGGTACCCAAGCCAGGTGTTGAGCCCTGAACCTATTCAGCTTTTGAGAGGTTGAAATGTCCTGAGTCACCTATGATGGTATGCTATACCAAGGTAAGAACTCAGATGGAAGAATATGAGATAATGAAGGTTCTTGGGAAGCACCATGGAAAGGGTGAATCCACATGGGAGCCATGATGGACATATGAAAGGCTTATCCTGTTTGTTTGCTTGCTTGATAGAATTTTGAGGACCAAATTCTTATAAGAGGGGAAGGATGTTACAAACCCAATTTTGGGTTCATTTGGTGAGAAATGTAATTTCTCATATTAAAGATATTTGAACAACAAATGATATAATTTGTATGGAATAAGTGGATTTCGTTTACAATAGCGTTGATGATTGTGTTGTGGGCTTTATTGGCTATTGGGCCCAAATGACAAGAAAATTCAATTAGTGAATGAATAATTGAATATTTGAGAAAAGAAAAATGTGGAAACCTCTAGAAGGCAAATCCAAGGAGGGATTTCCTGCCTCTTGGGTTCCTTGGGTACCATGGAGTCCAAAGTTTCATAAAGAGAGCAATAATAAAAGAAAAGATCAATTATATATTTACTTTATTAAGAAAGAAATTGAGAATAATGATAAAATGTGGTAAAAGGTATAATTGAGTTATCTTGGTGGAATTTTCATATCCAAAGGATTCTTAATGTTAAAAGTAACTCCAAATAAGAAAATAAAAGAGTGATAAAGAGAAATTCTCAAAAGAGATATTTTAATAAAGAAAAGGTAAGATAATAATAAAATGGATGAAAGATAAGGAAAGAGGCTAAGGAAATATTCCCAAGAGGGTATTTCGAGCCATTAAGGTTCCTTGAGGTTCAAGGAAACTCATAAAAATAATTTAATAGCAAGAGAAAGAGAAAATATGTGATATATATATATATATATATATATATATATATATATATATATTAAGTGATATCTTGCACTTAATAAAAAGGAATGTTTTCTTTTGGATAATGAGCCCAATTTTGGAAGAGAGTTATATTAATTCATTATGGACTTTCCGTCAAAATTTGGGAGCCATTGGATCTTCGGTTTGGGAGTTGTAGTTTTTACAAGATTCCATAAAGTGTTGTAATTATGGAAAATGTCACAATTATAATTGGAATAGGAAATTTGGGCCCAGCCCATGCGCATGTCACGCGTGTTGCAGTCCATTGGTTTCAGATCCAACGTTGATCATGTTGTCTTATAGCTTGCGACAGGTTAATAAAGTAGGATCAGGAGATCAGGTTTTTCAGGGGCGTTTTCCTGAGGATAAAGGCACAAGCACTTTTGGAAACCCTTCCATTGGATCTAGGAGATCGAGCCAATCACACCCACCCTAGATTTCACCTGGGTTTATGGCTTCTAGGAGATTCGCCCAATCTCCAGGAACCTTGCTGCCATGGGAAAGTATATATAGAGGGCCATGAACCTCGTGCAGTACCCCCAAACACACCGCAACAATCGTGAGAGGAATCCGACCTGCTATGCGCGCTCAATTGAGGAAGGACGTTGACATGTACCCTGACCGACCATGCTTCTCACCAAGGAAGGGATGTACTGGTTCGATGACTCAGGTGAGAATCAGAGCAATGGAGTTTGCAGCTGAGTTCGGTGGACCTGATCGGAGCGGCAGGGGCCATCACAATCTTCTGGGGAAGATTGAGGATCGAGGTCAACCTTAGGGTTGACCATCGCAGGAGCTGCTTCGCGCGCAGAGGAAGCAACACGAGGTTGCTGATGACAACCCATGTGTTTACCAATCTACCCCCAGGAGCGCTGGACCTGAATGCTATGGCGGGAGGGTAGAGATGTCTTTCGGTCATTTTGCCAGCCTTAATAAACAAAAAGCAAAAAAACAAGTAAGTAGATGACGTGGCGGCCATAGATTGGCCGAAATGGTATATTCTTCACAATTTCATAATTAATTATCAGTAGCTCCGATGATAGAAAGTAAAACATTAAAATTGATCAAAAAAATGTGAAGAATCCAATAAAAATAAAATTGAAGCCTAATTATGATTGCAATTCAAAAAGTGTATAAAGATACTATCCTTAATACTTTAATCAATGAAAAACCTAACATTTGATGATTAACGAATTAGAAAGGGTTAAATGAGTGTTTAAAGTTGATATTAACCTATTAATGATGAAAAGGAACATTAAGATCAAAAAATATGAACTTTTCACGTAATTCACTTAATTTAGAGTTTATGTGCATAAATAGGCTTTAATGCGCCTTGCAACCCTAATGTTGGTAATTAGGACTATTAATGGCTTTAATTATTTGATTTCATGTATCAAACTGAGTTTTCATGGTTATAAGCTATTTCGAGCAGTAAAGTTCCTAATTTTTGGATAAATACCCTAAATGTAGTAATAAGGGTTTTCTCATGAATAAAAGGTGGAATTAATGGAAAATCGAGTTCATATGTGAATTGGACCATAATGAACTATGAATTGATGATAAATGTGTATAATGATCTTGTCATGGATTAAAGGGATAAAAATAGTAGCTTTAATGTAAAAGAGGCTTAATGAAATTAATTAATGGTTAATTATGCCTTTAATCCGAAATTGAGGAAATAATTAGGGTTTGTGATCTATTGAGTTAAATTAGGGTTTAAAGTAGTAAAAGATGAAGGGAAACCCTAATTGCAAAAGAAACCCTAAAATGGATACAGAATCCCTAGAAAGTGAATCCAAGTCAATAAAGTAGGTTCTTGATAAAGTGTGTAATAAATAGAGTACATATTCTTTTCAGAAATTATGTGATTGTTGAATTACTTGGATTGCATGGTTGATTGGATTTGCTTAATGCTTTTTAAATCATAAAATCAGGTATGTGGTTACGCCTATGAATATTTCGAATTAGTTTCTCGAGGATTTTCGAGGTTTTATCGATGGCTTGAATTAAACTATTGGTTGCATTTAATTCATGCAAATTATAATGTGAATATGACTATCACATAAGATAAGTGCCTACTAGCTCAGATTCTAGTCCCCTCTGTAGCTTTATAGATTGACCTAGTAAATGGGTACCAATGGGGTAGGTCCATCAGATCATTAAATGACTTAGTAAATGGCTACCAATGGGGTAGGTCCATCAAGTCATCATGAGTCAGAGATTGGGCTACCTTTGGGTAGGGCCATGCAACTCCATAACCCTAGGAATTGGCTACCTGTGTGGTAGGACCATGGGGGTAAGGATCTACCATTTGAGAGAGGTAGTATCCATGTCCACTATAGGGACGGTACAGAGATAGGGGATAGGCAAGGATTGAGTAGTATTGCTTAAAACGTAATCTTGGATGTTAAATGATATTTGGTTGACTACATTGTTAACATAGTTGCACAATTATTTTTTCCCCCACATACTAGCTTCTTGCTGACCGACGTTTTGTTTGTCAGCATTTTAGGTACAAATGAAAAGAACAAACAGTAAAGTGGCATACGTGGAATTAAATGAAAAATAATGTGCACATGAGGATTAGTTAGATTAGCTTCTTCAAGGATAGAAGTTTAGAAATCCCAATTTTTCCAAGGTAAGAAAAGTTTTATTTTATACCATTTTCAGTTTAGTTGGTAAAGTTTATTAATTTTTATTGATTATTTGTCGAACCTTTGATCCTGTTAATTGAATAACGGCTGTGACCTTCGGGTCTCCCTTAATTGGGGGTTACCGGGAGGCGGGGTCGTTACAAGTTTATTAATTCTAAAAAGTGCATATAGGGTTCTTCTCGGTCGAGAAGTTTGTCGACTGAGAGTCATTCGGTCGAGGACTTCGTCGACCGAGGGATGGTCTGGAGCAAGTGTATATAACATTCAATTCCAACTCCCAACCACCTTATCTACTAGGTCTAACAGCTATCAAACCTTTTAGAATGATTAACCCAGGAGACTCTCAATCGAGAAGATGTTTGACGGAGTGTTTCTCGATCGACAAATAGTTTGACTGAGAATGTCTATGTTTTGGTGGTTCTAGATAAATACTAAGTTTGTGTATGAGTGTGCATTTGTGACACTATTATAGGGGATGACCTATCTAAGTGTTGTGAGTGGTTAGGGAAGATCTAAATGCTTGATTTACATGATATCTAAGTACTTGTACATTATATACTTGTACAAGTTTTTACATTTGATTACAATCATGAAATGAAAGCATTTTGAGCATATAGATCTTCCAAAGCTTTATCATCCACCTTATTCTTGAAATACTCAAGTAACACATTAGATCCACTAGAATGAAATGTTTGTCATCATCAAAATAAAGTGATTATAATAATGTCCAGTTTAGCCAACATCCTCTATTCGATCGACTCGTCATGTGAAACTGTCAACTCACTTGGCGTTGATCGTCATATTTTGCGTTTGAAGAAAAGAAACTATCCTATTTCTATTAAACTTATTACATGGTAAAGAGAAACCTCGAGTTACATTCTAGGGGAGTAAAGGTAGGAAATAATGATACTTTTACATTGGGAAGAAGAAAGTAGAGGCTGGTATGAAAATTGAGATATAATAGGAATCAAATAAACCATCCATCCACACACAAATATTGGGGTTATTGGCTATATCCATGCTACACATCCACCATCAAAAACAATTTAAAGCGAGACATGTAAATTGCACACACACACACACACACAGACTCACACACACACACACACACAGATATATATATATATATATATATATATATATATATATATATATATATATATATATATATATATATATATATATATATATATTATTTTGGGATTATATGTGGCCTTTGATCGAAGTTGCACATTAATAAGGTTAAGTCTTCACATTGTATGCAATAAATAAACAATGAAAACCAAAAAATTCGATCATATCGATTATCCAAAAATATATAAATTGTCGTGGCTCTGATACCAATGTTGGGAAATAACGACCCACAGTAGGTAGTAGAATAAAAAAAAATTCTATCCTTATTTCCCATAACAACAAGATCACGTCAAAAACTATGTAATGTGAAGGATGGTTTAATTAGTTGATACCAGGTCCTAGAGCAATCCAGTGACTATAACTCATTGGAGTAGTGCCAAACTTCTAGTTACACTTGGACGATGACTGAGAAACTCCTAGTCTTCACCATAGACTGTATCCTGACATTTTCTTAGTGGAAGACAACATCCTCCTTGCCTCTATAGTAGTCCACACAGACCACCTCGAACTCATGTCATTCAACTAGAACAGACAGGAAGGAGTGTCCCTCCCATTTTTGTACTAGTCACCAACTTGTTGTCCCACAATTGTTCTCCCTTGCTATCCCTCCCTTTGTCACGTAGGACTTGCTCGGGATCTCCATTGTTTTCCATAAGTAGAGAGGACAACAATTGTCAAAGGCAATTGATTTGTCTCTGAGAAGCCCCTGGTACCTCTCTATTTATAGGAGGAGTTAGGGTCAGGGTTCCCAGTCTGTGTGGGAGTGGGAGGGACCATAAGATCAAGAATTTTCACAATTTGTGAATGGAAAACTAGTCGGTTCGCAAATGAGCCAGTCGGTTCACATGCGAGACAATCAGTTGGTTCAATGAACCAGTCATTTTGCTATGTTTCCCAATCACGTATGAATTGGCAATTTGAATCAAATTAATGCATAACATAATGTAAGCACTAATCCTTGATGCAATCGAATTTCTCCATGAATTGGGTGTCTCACCCTTACGAACCAGTCGTCTCACAACCCCAACTTGTCGGTTTGTGACTCAAGCCGATCAGTTCACTAAAGTTTGCTCCCTAGTTCAGGTAGAACTCAGCCAATCCAATATCCCATCGACTTGACACTCCAACCAGTCAGTTCAACCCTTGAATAATTTATTTGGGAGTTCATTCAGATGTTTTGTTTATCAAATTGAATACCCAAACACTTTTGTAATCAATTGAATTATCCTTAATTATTAAACTCCACTTCTAGGTGTATCCTATGTGTGTGACCCTCTAGGTTCCATATCACGTTGGCAGTGAATGTCCATAACTAGTATATGACGTCACAAGCAAACAGTGGTGCCTAGTCACACATCACCGCTACCCAAGTGATGGAAAGTTGGAGAACAACTTCAAACTACAATTTATGTAAGGTGTTACAGTGATTGTATAATTACTTTGCCTCTAATATCTGGAATGAATTCGAGGCATGGAAACATCATCCATTTAATATTCAATCCATGTTCCTTGAACCTAGAGAAGACTGTCTGAGATATATGTGACCTCCATATCATATATTGATCCACATATGCATGCACATTTGTTTCTCAGTCTCACTTTTCAAGTGGCCAGGATAACAAACTCCACTAGGAGTGACAAATCCCATCTACATCACTCATAGTCAATCCCCATGTTTCACAGATACCCAATCATCACTGTTATGGCAATCCTTATTCAGGGTTATGTTGGATGATGTCAAATTATACCAAATTACATGTGACGAGTGTAGTGACTTTAGGTTTAACAATAACAATCACCACCTTCACTATGAGAGATGACTATGATCACCATTTTGAAAAAACATTAGGGGGGGTCAATAGGGTTTTATAAACATTTTAACAATAATTCAACTCAAGCAACCATAATTGAGATAATAAGAAGGAGGCAAGGTGTTTAGAGTGGTTCCACCTTTAGCAAAAACTAAAGGAGTCATTCCACTACCTAATTGTTTCCAATTGGGATTTTGAAAGTATTTAATTTTATTACCTCGCAAGGATGTACATAAAATTACAAACACTTTCACCACCCTTTGGACATCCTTCACCTTGAAGTAGTCTCACCAACCTCGAAGTAGCCTTCCTTGAAGTAACTTCAAGCTCCCCCTAGAAGTAGCCTTCCTCTTGAAGTAGCTTCCCATTGAGACAGCCTTCTTGAAGTAGTCGAAAGTCCTCCTTCTCCACTGAGAAGATCAAACCCTCTCCAATCAGCAACCTCCAACCCTAGGAGTAGCAAGGAGAGTAGAAGCAATAAGAAAGAACAAGAAGGGAAAATAGAAATTACAATTACCGCTTGTAGTACAAGGCTTGATTTCCTATATCAAGCATTTTGATCTCCTAACCAATGTGTATGGAAGTGTAACTGCAGTGGGTAGGAGATGCTAGCCTATAGGAAATGAAATTGTAGCAATGGGAAGGATTTGCAAATGCTAGAGTTTCTCAATTGCTCACAGGAAATGATTGCCAATTGCAAGTAGTATGCTCAAGTATTGCACAAGTGTGTGTTGGGTGTCCTAAGGCATTTCCTATTTATAGGAATGACCTATGAGTGCTTAAGGATGTTCTAGACACTTTTTAGGGGGTTCTTAGTGCTTAACTAGCCGTTAGGTATCCACTAATTGCTTTAGCAATGGCTAGTTAATTAATTCTGAAAAGTGCAGACAAAGCTCTTCTCGGTCGAGGAATTGTCGACCGAGAATCCTATCGGTCAAAGTTTTTATCAACCGAGGGACAGTCTGGAGCAATTGTGTATAACATTCAATTCCAACTCCCAACTATCTTGTCTACTGTGTCTAAAAACTACTTGGGTCATTCTCAGTCGAGGAGATTGTCGACTGAGAGTGTCTCGGTCGAGAAGTTTGTCGACCGAGAATGACTCTGATTCAATGTTTTAAACTATGTACTAAGTGTGTGTATTAGTGTGCAGTTGTGACACTATTGTAGGGGATGACCTATCTAAGTGTTGTGATTGGCTAGGGAAGATCTAAACGTTTGATTTACATGATATCTAAGTACTTGTACATTATATACTTGTACAAGTTTTTACAATTGATTACAATCCTGAAATTAAGACATTTTGAGCATATAGATCTTCCAAGGGTTTGTCATCCACCTAATTCCTGCAACACTCAAGTGCACGTTAGATCCACAAGAATGAAATGTTTGTCATCATCAAAACAAAGGGATTATAATAATGTCCAATTTATCCAACAATCTCCCCCTTTTTGAAGATGACAAACATTTCCAAAATATAAAATAAGGAAATGTAAATCATATGAGTTTCATACCTGAAGTTTACCTTTTGTAGCCATTCTCTTGTTTGCAAGTGTGTGCTGGCTGAATGATTATGTAACTCATTTTATATTCTTGATTTTATATTATTTCTCCCCCTTTGTCATTTCAAAAAGATAACCAAGATAATCATTAAGTATGACTTTTATTACTCCCCCTTAATTTGATAATTAGATGCCCCCCTTAATAAGATATTCAATTTTAAAAACAAGGGATACAAGCCACTTATTGTCAAATTTTAGCCACAATTTATTTCTCAATCATTTGCAAATGATGTTAAGCCTTGAAATGATATGAGGATCCTTTAAGCTTAGAGTACATGAATGTATCTCTAACCAAATACATAGGATGTTAAGCCCAGATTTGTTTAGAGAATTCCATTATATTCATACATGTAGTAGGATCCACAATTACTTTAAAGATACTAAGGTCATAACTAGACTCAAAGTTTCTTTATGATGTTTACAAAGTTTTGTAAGCTCCTCCTTATAGTCAAGATGGTTTTTGTGAGCTCCCCCCTTTATTTAACAAGGATATATCCAATTGAAGCCATAGGAAACACTTTTTATTCATAATAACTCTGTGCTCATACAACTCATAAGATGAACCATATGACATACTAGCTTATAACAAAAAGAAATAGACATTTCAAACATTACAAAGATATCCATAAATCTCATGATCTCACTGAAAAGACTGAAGAATTACATCATTTTCCAGGTCTTTCCCAAGAAAGGGCTCAACTCCATAGTATTTGACCATCATCTGCCACTCCAAGGCACCTGTCTTGGTCAAAGCATAAGCCTCCAAGAAGGTGGGAACACGATCAAATCGAAAGTGGACAACAATGTCTTGGAGTTGGATTGGGGAAAATTGAGTGTGTCTGAGGTCGTGAGATGGTGGTGATGGGATTTGAGTGTAGTTGTAGGATGGGTTGTAAGGGTAGAGCATGCCGAGATTAAGTGAATAAGGATATGCGCCAGGTGTATCAGGAGAAAGAGCTTGCATCCTTTTATTCAAGTAGGACATGGCATGATGATTGTAGTCTAATTGCCTACTTAAATGATATTAAGAACCAATAATGTATGTTAATGTATTTGTGATAGGATCATAAGGTAGGATAGAAGGAGGAGGTGGTGGAGATATAACTTGGGTGGATGGCTCCCCTTCAGTCCTAGCCCTCTTGTGTCCAAAGTCAATCCCCATCTTCTCTACTGTATTGCTAGTGATCTTTTGGGGTTTCCTAACATATTTGAATCCGAATTCCCCAATGCTTTTCTTAAGACAATATTGTGTAATTTGGCAAACAAAATCAGCATAGGGTGGATTTCCAGAAAACTCAACCATGTTCTTAAGAATAAGATGAATAAAATTGATAGGTATACTACTTATGATGTCATAAATAAGATACATGCGAAAGGTGTGTACTTTGGATTTGTTTGCTCTAGGATAGATATTTGTGGTAACAATTAGATTGACTATCCTAGCTTCGGGTTTTTAATTGATGGCATAATAGGTTCCCCTTTCTTCATGGAAAGTGGTATTAGATAAGAAAATGGCTTTCTTGATATCACTCAAACTAGTGGTAGTGTTATCTCGGGATAGCTTATTGAGAGGATTACCAGTGGTGAGATCAATAAACTCCTTATATTCGTCTACATCAATTTTGAGCATAGTAAGAACACCCTCCTCGGAAAAGTGAAATCCATACCCACTAACCATAGAAGAGAAAGAATTATCATGGTCAGGATGTGTGGCTAGATTGGCATAGAATTCATTGACGGCTTGGGAGGAGTAGGAACGGAAGTATGTTTTTATGAATTCAGAAAGATGTTGCACCTTAAAGAGTTCTTCAATATCAACAATGTTGATGAAGTCCATGACGTCCACCGGCTATCGAGGAAGAGGAGTCTTTGAGGACAGCCTGAGGTAGCGATCTCCGGCAGCTACGTCATTGAATGGAATGTCGTTGATGATCGCCAGCGTCAGGGAGACTGTCCTTCCCTTCCTTGCTACAAACTGCTTCTTTCTACGCGATGATGAGGAAGTCATCTTGATGTTTTGAAGTGGAGAAGAAGCAAGACAAGATTGAGGTAGAGAAGAGCTAAAAATTCGCACAAGAAGGCACTAGAGAAGAGCTATAGAAGTGAGAATGTGAGTTTGTGAAGAATGGGGCCGTTTTAGGCTCTATTCATATCAAAACATGACCCTGCTCGGTTGACAATTCGTCGACCGAGGACCACAATGGTCGATTTTGCAGACGCTCTGCTCGATCGTCCAACGGTCGATCAAAGAATAGCCATTGTGATTTTTTTTTAATTATTTTAATTAGAAAAATTTGCCTTTTAATTTAAGCGAATCGGGGGGTTCACCAAGTTGGTCTTGGTCGATAATTTTGTCGACCAGGATACTCTCGGTCGAATATTTTGTCGACGGAGCTGAGTTTGAGTGTGGCATTTTCTTGGCGAGTGTCAGTCGAGAAAGGTGACCAATCGAGATATCTTTGGTCGACAAACTCGCTGACTGAGTTTGTCTCGGTCGATATTTTTGTAGACCGATCGGACTTCTATATTCGAGCATTGTAAATGAAATTTTGAGCTAGTTTTTAATAATAGTTATGAATGCAAATGAGAGACTATAATATTTTAAGAGTGTGGAGCACATTATTAAGAGTATTTTACAAAATATATTTTCCATGTTTAGAAATAACCATATGAAATGATAGAATTTATTGACATTCATATATTTCTCATTTATTTATGATGAATGTTAATCCTAAAAATGATATGAGATCTCTTAAGAACACATTAGAATCAGGAAAGATATGTCAACCAATGATGAGCAAGTTTATACTAATGCTGAGTATACAAAATAATTTTCAATTAAGCATTTTGTCAAGCTTATTTTAGGTCGACCTTGACTTCGACCTTAGCGCCCCTTGGTCAAATTTGATTTCAACCAAGAGGCAATTTTTGTAGATTTCCAATTTAAGCATTTTCATAGATTATAGAGTATTAATCATGTATAACAAGAATATCATTTTCCATAAGCTAAGCACAAGATAATCATTTAACTACTATGTCAAAGATGCATTTGTGCCATAGAGATTCAATTTAATATGAGATGAATCACAACGATCATTTTGAAAGCAATATCCATTCATGGTTTGTATATATAGATCAAAGATTATTTTATGCAAATCGAGTAAAAGATGAAGACACAATGATCATGGTGAAATAGTAAAGACATATCCATGATTATGATAGAACAATATAAGTATATCCATAATGCAATGATTTTGATCATTTAAAAGCAAATTTCAAGACACATGGTTTTCATATAGATAGACCAAGGAATACTTAGGACAAACCATGTGGATTATGATAAAACAATAATTTCCTTGATCAAACCATCATGGTTCATGAATTTTTAAATTTAAGACAAGCCATGAACATGCTTAATCATTTTAGTAGCGATTTTGTAAAATCAATTTTTTTCTCATGTATACAATTTAATCATGAAGAGTATTAAGTTTTGAAGCTCATATATTCTTCCTTATGATTTGGATCATTCAAATATTTAAGGCACAAGAATATGTAAAGGTCATTACATACATAAGTTGATTGCAATTTAAGTGTCTTGTTTTTATTTAAATAGTTATGTCAGAGTTTCACTCAGTCGACAAAGTTCTCGACCAACATTGTCTCGGTCGATAACTTTCTCGACCGAGAATGTTACTGTATCTCCAGAAAGAAATACAAATTTAAGGTGAAAATCATGTCGGTCGACTATTGTCTCAACCGACATTGTCTCGGTCGAAGACATTGTCGACTGAGATTGTTTATGTACTATTTTCAGTAGTTATTTCCAAGTAAAACATAGATCACTTCCGATTTAATTATGCAATTTAAAAATTAGTTTAGTTGAAATAAAAATTTAAGTATCAAAGTAACATTTGAGTCAAATCTCAACTAATCATATTCAATTCTTTAGGTTTTATGAACCTAAAATAAACCAAGTTCTTAAATATGTGTCTCTACAAATGTCCTTGATACCATAAATTTTAATCAATTTGTTGACTCATTACGTTAAGTTGAGATAGACATAAAGATATACAATTTAGAGTCTTTGGTCATATCTCAACTTAATTTAATTTATTTAGGTTGGGGGTTTTGGAACCCATACCAACTCAACATCCTTTTTCTTGTAATGACATGAGAAGGAATAATGTCTAAGACGCAAACTGTAACATCCTAGGATTTGAGGCCTCAGATAACATGATCTTAAAAGGAATGATTGGACTACCCATATCACCAAGGTGCACCTCCTTTTCAGGTAGCCCATCACTAAAGAACTCCATAGTTAAGCGTGCTCAGCTTGGAGTAGTACTAAGATGGGTGACCAGTCAGGAAGTTGACCCCGGCTTGCGCGTGAGTGAGGAAAAAGCATGCAGTTAAGGCTAGTGGTGGTGTGTGGGGCCAGTCGTCATTCCTAAAACTCTACTAGAGACTTGGGCAGTGGGCCCAGGTGTTACAAATGGTATCAGAGCCATAACCCCTCCAGTAGGTGGGGCCCACATGGGCATTTGGCATGCCAGTCTTGAGCTGTGCGGTCCAGACATGTAGGAAAGGGTTGTCCATGATTGACGTAGCCACCCTTGCGCTGATATTTGATGATCGGGAGTTGGGTGTCCATGGGCCATTGTGGGTCTGCACTGAAATGAGGTCAAATTATGAGGCCATATAGTTGAGCCTTGATGAGGACGTCAAGCGTCTAAGTGGGGGAGATTATAACATCGCAGGATTTGAGGTCTCGGATAACATGATGTTAAAAGGAATGATTGTACTACCCATATCACCAAGGTGCACCTCCTTTTCAGGGAGCCCATCGCTAAAGAAATCCTTAGTTAAGCGTGCTCAAGTTGGAGTAGTACTAGGATGGGTGACCAGTCGGGAAGTTGACCCCAACTTGCGTGTGAGTGAGGAAAAAGCACGCAGTTAAGGCTAGTGGTAGTATGTGGGGCCAGTCGTCATTCCTAAAACTCTACTAGAGCCTTGGGAAGTGGGCCCAGGCGTTACACAAACAATAATGTCAACATATATGATCAATCTCATTTATGTTTTTATGAGTTTGATCTAGATTGTTCTTGGGTACATATGTATACTTGCCTTTAGGTACATACATAGATTGAGTCTTTGGCATCTGCATCCTTCCCCCATGAGGTTTTTGATAGGATTTTCCTTTAGGATTGGAACCTAGTCCTCTCCTTCTAATTTGACCATGAGAATCATTCAAGATCTTATCAAAATCATCATTGTTTCTTAAGCTACTAACTTCTTATTGTAACTTAGCAATCTCATCCATTCTCTTTTTGATATCTGACTTTGCTTGATCTAGATTTGATAATAAAGAATCTCTTTCTTTCACAATAGTATCATAATCTAGATGATTGCATAGGATTGGTTGTTTTTGAAGATCATTAATTTGGGCTTGCAAGTTTATCTTTTCTAGAGAGAGAAGATTGCAATTTGCCTCTATTGATTTCAGCTTAATATCATGGTCTTTAATAGTTAAGTTTAATGTCTCATTAAGATCTTCATTTGCAGATGTGAGAGCAAGAAGATTAGCATGTAACTCATCATTTTCTTTATTAGATTTCTTTAATTTCTTCATGCACTCAAAATACTTATCATGTGTTTCTTAAAGGTTGGCAATTAAATCTTCTTTTGATAAATCAAAAAGGCTTAACTCTTCTTCTTCTTCACTTATTGTAGCAATAAGGCTTTCTTTATGATTATCTTCCTTCTTTAACCTCCATGGATAGCTAGGTGTTGTGTGCCTTGTTCCTAAGCACCAACTACATCTTGTTGTAGATTGATCCATGCTTCTCCTTTGGTTGCGGTTGTAGACACCACCACCCTCCATTCTTCAAGACTCAATTAGAGCTCCTTGAAGCCTACTCTGATACCAAATGAAAAAACAATAGGGGGGGGGTGAATAGGGTTTTATAAATATTTTAACAATAATTCAACTCAAGCAACCACAGTTGAGATAATAAGAAGGAGGCAAGGTGTCTAGAGTGGTTCCACCTTTAGCAAAAACTAAAGGAGTCAGTCCACTACCCAATTGTTTCCAATTGGGATTTTTAAAATATTTAATTTTATTACCTCGCAAGGATGTTACAAAAAATAACAAACACTTTCACCACCCTTTGGACAACCTTCACCTTGAAGTAGTCTCACCAACCTCGAAGCAGCCTTCCTTGAAGTAACTTCAAGCTCCCCCTTGAAGTAGCCTTCCTCTTGAAGTAGCTTACCATTGAGACAACCATCTTGAAGTAGTCCAAAGTCCTCCTTCTCCACCAACAAGATTAAACCCTCTCCAATCTGCAGCCTCCAACCCTAGGAGTAGCAAGGATAGTACAAGCAATAAGAAAGAATAAGAAGGGAAAATAGAAATTACAATTACCGCTTGTAGCACAAGGCTTGATTTCCTATATCAAGCGTTTTGATCTCCTAACCAATGTGTATGGAAGTGTAAGTGTAGCAGGTAGGAGATGCTAGCCTATAGGAAATGAAATTGTAGCAATGGGAAGGATTTTCAAATTATAGTGTTGCTCAATTAGAGTTCCTCAATTACTCATAGGAAATGATTGCCAATTGCAAGTAGTATGCTCAAGTATTGCACAAGTGTGTGTTGGGTGTCCTAAGGCATATCATATTTATAGGAATGACCTATGAGTGCTTAAGGACGTTCTAGACACTTTTTAGGGGGTTCTTAGTGCTTAAATAAATGTTAGGTATCCACTAATTGCTTTAGTAATGACTAGTTAATTAATTCTAAAAAGTGCAGACAGAGCTCTTCTCGGTCGAGGAATTGTCGATCGAGAATTTTGTCAGTCGAAGTTTTTATCGACCGAGGGACAGTCTGGAGAAAGTGTGTATAACATTCGATTCCAACTCTCAACTACCTTATCTATTGTGTCTAATGGCTACTTAGGTCATTCTCAGTCGAGGAGATTGTCGACCGAGAGTGTCTCGATCGAGAAGTTTGTCGACCGAGAATGACTTTGTTTCAATGTTTTAAACTATGTACTAAGTGTGTGTATTAGTGTGTAGTTGTGACACTATTGTAGGGGATGACCTATCCAACTATTTTGATTGGCTAGGGAAGATCTAAACGCTTGATTTACATGATATCTAAGTACTTGTACATTATATACTTGTACAAGTTTTTACATTTGATTACAATCATGAAATTAAGACATTTTGAGCATATAGATCTTCCAAGGGTTTGTCATCCACCTAATTCCTACAACACTCAAGTAGAACATTAGATCCACAAGAATGAAAAGTTTGTCATCATCAAAACAAAGGGATTATAATAATGTCCAATTTAGCCAACACATTTATGATTTAATGTGTTACTCTCAAGGTGGGTCTGTCTGATACATTGTTCCCTAACAAGTATCTAATACATTGTTCCCTATCAAGTATCTGAGTGTTTGGTTCGATATCACATATCATGACTGATGAGATTCTATCATCAACCAACCCACACTCCAGTCTTGTGTGTTACCGCTCTACATTCCATAGTAACAACCAACTAGGGACATAATATGAATTTACATACTCTTAAAATATGAATGATCTCATTGTTCAAGTCACATACTGGTCATTGAGTATTATCATGCTTTATACATTCATTATGTTTCCTCATTATCTCATAACCGAGTGAAATAGAATGAATAAAAAACTTTCCTTTATGATTATTAATCAAATCCTTTATGTGATATGCCATCATAATCATCAATCGATTGGCTCTCTGGGCATAACTTACCAACACAACACCCTTTTTGGTCCTCATTTTTTAGTTGTACTAACCATTTATTGTCCCTCAGACTACTCTAGTCAGCTTGGGTACATTCTTCTAACACGTGGAGGTTTCCCTCTCCCGTCTCCTAGTGTTGGATGCACACGTCTCTCCTATTTTGCCTATGTGTGGGAGCTACCGCAAGAGTGGGTGTGGGGGATCTATGATAATGATTTGCTACAGCCATCATGCCCAAAGTAACCCAAAAATAGTATCCTCATCTTAACATAACTTGAAGGAGTAACGAAGATGTGTAAGAAAGGAGGGGATAGTATATAGGCCCTCTAGCTTCCCTCCTTAAAGGCATGTTTCTTGTAATGGCGCTGGACATGGACAATAAAAGGAAGGGGTCAAACTCCCTTTATCTAAATCATATTTATATTAAAAGTAAAAATATGGCTTTTAGGATCAAGGATATTCTAGAATATTGCAAACTATGATTAATTTGGGACTGACAATGAAAAATGCAAGGAGAGATAAAGAACTATTATCCCCATCCTTTCCTTATTTGGACAAAGGTAGAATACAAGTTTATGACCATTAGTTCATCACCTAAGGTCTTATCTAGGTGTGAGAAATTCAAGGATCGCACCCTACAATTTTTTAATATTAAATGTCACACAAAATGGTCAATTAATTAATCAAGATAGTATTTGACAACTTCATGCAAATCTTACAAAATCATAACTTTTAAACCATAATCAGTTTGTCTTGAGATTTTAAGCATTACTTATCCGCGATTGAAACTCACCTTTGATCAAGTCTAATCCCATTAGGAAAATGTTTGACCATCTAAATAAAACAACTAAGGCATGTATACAGATATTTGGTCCATATAATATTACTAAAGCATTTTCCCACTAGAAAATTTAAATGATGTGAAATTCTAGAATCTTCTTTATTTCCCTCATTGTTCTACCATAAAACATGACAATAATCTTTTCTTGATCTACAAGTCACACTAATTCTAGAGCAGTATTTGAAGAGTATTAAAAATATATGTAATCTCATAAGGTGTTTAAAACTTGGAAATAGCTTTCGAAGACAATACTTTGAACAAAAGAATCACCATATCTAATATTTACTCCATAGAACCATTATTTGTTTAATTGGTGTCCCAAAGGACACAAGAGTGAAACACATGCAACCACATACTTATTTCAAGGATTATGAATACTAATATTTTTCAAGTACAACTTATATAACATTTAAAAAATGTACTATAGTCCCCATCAAAAAGAACAAAGGTGATGTTCAGAGCTGCACAAAATATATAGATATCAAGTTTATGAGTCGCACAATGAAGTTTTAAGAGAGGATTATTCAGCAGATGATAAGATCTATAACACATATATCAAACAACCAATTTGATTTCATGCCTAGAAGATCAACAAAACATGCTATTTTTCTAATAAGGAGACTTATGGAGAAGTATAGAGAAAGCAAAATAGATCTTCATATGCTTATATTGATTTGGAAAAGGCTTATGATAAAGTACCCAAGGAAGTGATGTGGATGGTTTTAAAGAAAAAGGGTGTGCCAATCTGATACATTGACTTGATTAAGGACATGTATGATAACTCTACTAAAAGTGCCAAGACTCCTGGAGGAGAGACACCAACTTTTCCTATCACAGTTGGGGTATGTCAAGGATCCACACTCAGCCCATATCTAGTCGTTCTTGTTATGGATGGGTTGAAAAAGAATGTTCAAGATGATATTCCTTGGTGTATGTTATTTGCTAATGATATTGTATTGATTGATGAAACTAAAGACAGATTGAATGATAAAGTTGAGCTTTGGAGAAAGGATTTGCAATCAAATCGTTGATGATTAGTAGGAGAAAATTTGAGTATATGCATTATAATTTCAGACAATCTCGCATTCTGAATAGTGGATCCAAGTTGGATGAAGTAGATATACCAAAGTGTGATACATTTTATTACTTGGGTTCTAATATGCAAATAGATGGGGATGTCCAAAATGATGTCTGTCATAGGATCACTACAAAATGGTTGAAATGGAGGAGTGAAACTGGAGTATTATCTGATTGGAAGATCCCTTTTAGATTAAAAAACAAGTTTTATAGAATAGCTATATGGCCAACCATGCTCTATGGAAGTGAATGTTGGGCGGTGAAGAAATAATGTCTCAACAAAATGAATGTGGCTGAAATGTGTATGTTTAGATGGATGTGTGGGAAGACAAAAATAACTACTTGACAAATGACTATATCAGGAGTAAATTTAGGGTGGCGAGCATTGAGAACAAGTTGTGTGAGGGCTGAATCAGATGGTATGGACATGTGCAACGTGGACTGACTAATGCACCAATATGAATCAATGCTATTGAGTCAAGAACAATTAATAGACGAAGAGGAACATCTAAATTAATATGGGAAGATCTTATAAAGAGAGATTTTGAATCTCTACATATCGAATAGAATATGACCCCTGATAGAGCTGAATGGAAATGAATGATCCATGTAGCTAACCCCATCATAGTTGGGACTAAGGCTTAGATGATGATGATCATGATGATGATGAACTCGGATAGCATAAAAAGAGAGGAGTTTTCAAGTCCTCCCACATGAACTATTACTTTTAGGATTAAAGAAATAATCTATTACCACCATAAAATAAACTAATTACAAAAATACACAAAAACTAATATCTACAAAATTTCCACTATAACAAAATCTAGAAAATAATATCCAAAATTATCAAATAGGAATTCACTTCTTAACCACATTGCTAAATATTTGGTGTGTACAAAGTGCTTGACCAATTGAATAATTCAATACAATACCTTGTCATAAGAAATAGTATGGATGACAAGAAAATTTGAATCAGGTTGAATCCATTGGGAATCAATGGGTGGAATGCTCTCTTAAGCATGCTAAATAAGAAATTGGGTTCAAATTATTGTTTGGTTGGTTTGATTAGTTTTTAGATAATAAACCAAAAATTAAAATACAAGCGATTGAGCAGTAAGAAGGAGATATTGAACACACAAGAATTATATTTAAGAATCTAATAATAAAATCAAATCAAATTCATATTAAATATCTCAATTTATGGATATAAACATGACAAATTCCATAAAAATTCATGATGGGTCTTTACTAGAAAGAAATTTGATATATAGAATGCATGGATCTCACCTTTATCATCTTATATAAATATTATTACAAATATATAATCTCAATATTAGTATACTCTCACATTATCCTTCAAAGAATTGATACTAACTCTAACATATAAACCAATAAATTAGGAGTTTCTCAACTTGCTATCACCTAAAACAAGTAACAGACTAATCAATTATTAAAATAGGTAGTTTAACCCATGAATTTGAAGAGGAAATATTAATTGACCAAAGTAAACCAAGATTTTAGCATACATTTGGTATTAGATGCCAAGTACATGAATACTACTATTTTTCCTTTAAATATGAAGAAAAGTATGAATCAAGGTAGAATGACAAGTTCTACCACAAGATCATACAAAATGAGATTAAAAATTAGGAGAAAAAAAGAACAAAAGAGAACTTGAGAATCACTAAAATTTCTAGTCAAACTATCACATTGGGTGAACCATCACTTCCTCCATTAACTCACACATTTTTCTTCTTCTCAGTCTAGGGGGTGGTAAGGCCAATTTTTCTAGAGCCCTCAAATCCTTTGCCCTCTTGTAGTTGCATAGGCACACAAACACACAAAATATATATATATATATATATACATATATATAAAGATATATAAAGATATATATATACATATATATACATGCATCTGTGTGTCGCCAAGGAAAGTACACCTCTTGGCTTACAGTCAAAGGCCATTTCCCCCTCCATCTCGTTCTTCTTCTCTCTCTTGTATCTCTCATCATCATCATCTTCTTCTTCTTCTTATTCCTTCCCTTCCACTCTTCAATCTCAACCCCATGCTAGCCCTATCCAGCCATATATCTTCCTATTTATCATCAACCTGGGATGCAGACACATTGACTGTCTCTAACAGCCTGTGCATGATTACATCTCCTCTTCCTCCTCTCCCTCACCCTCCTCTATTTCTTCCTCTCCTTTCTTCCCTCAGTGCCCAATCCCTAGCTTCCAGCATCCATGTCTTCCTCCACCCAACAATAAAGGTAGCAAGTAGACTACCTCCGCCTATTGTAGTGGCTATCAGAGGACTTTCCAATGCTCAAGGGAGGCAGTGATCCCTTATCATTCAACATCAGGCCACAGTCACAACTGGAATCATGTTTACTCCATCCATATATGCAGCACAGTAAACTATACAACTCTTCTCCATGACACATCGCTTCCTCCCCTTATTGTCGTCCTATCAAGCTATGTGGACGTCACCTCCCGGTGATCCAGTGACTAGCGATGAGTTCTGCACTACAAGACTGGTGACCGACACCTACTCTGGTGCCACCATCTGCATCTAGACATCACCTTCTCCCCCACCTCGCCAGCAACCAGACGATTTGTTCTCATGTACCCATCCTCTTTCTTACCCATAAACTGGACATTGACGCTCCCCTATATGCACCCAATGATGATGCAGCAAGAGATCTTCCTTTGGCTTTTATCAACCCCAGTGGAACTGTAGCTTCCTTCAACATCTCCATCCACCACCTTTGTGATGACCTGCACTCAACCATCAGAATAGAAAACTTAGCTGACCTTGCTTCAGTGCCATCATGGCCATCCTGCCATCGTCTCTCTTCCTAGGTAGCGCATAAGGTCTGTCTGCAAACACATCATTGCCATCCCCCCTATTCATCTCTTCATTATCTCCCTCTACCTCCTCATCCTCCCTTGCACCTTAACATTCCATGATCATAGGCGAGAATCCCTGTTGTGACCTCCAATCGCGAGTGGGAGCTTCTTTTGCCACATCTGGGCACCAACCTAAATTCTAACTTGAGCCCAACTTGCTTGCCCTTGCACCATCGTAGACTCCTCATGACAGACAGGAAAGAAAGAAGTCCTTCCTCCAAGTGCCATAGTGCAATGGGATGCACACAAGATCCATCGTGTGACTTGCTGCCTTCTGCATTATAGGGAAACACTAGTCTACCATCCATGGATAGCTATAGAAAATCCAAAAATGGTGATTCAACATGTTTTTTTTCTTGTGCTTGATCAACAACAAGAACCTAATAATCCTTTGGCTTTGCTGAACCAAAGGTCAATAATCCTTCCTTGTAATGAAATCCTTGAGAACTTAGTTAAATAGATAATGGGCATGATAGAGTGATGGATAATTTTGTAGTAATACATAAAACTACAATAAATTTTGCTAGTTGATCATGTAGATTTAAATCATATTGATATAAACACATATACTACTGTATTAGTTAATAGAGTGTATGTTGGTAATTGCAAATACTAACTAATAGTTGAACTATAGTTTCTAAGTACAACATGCATTGAAAATCAACCTAACATTAACTTAATTTCATATTAATAATGTGCCAAATGGTATGTGGAGATTCCTAAGATATGGACCTAGTCAATCTAGCATCATAGTATTTAGCATTCTAGAAATACGCATGTGTGTGTTAAAAAGTCGTTAAGATGACACAGGAGCAGGATTCTCTAAAAAGATGATGGTCGTGGGTTGTCCAAGAGGGTCCACTTGGATACATGGGATCTCAGCAGGAAATGCGAAGGTTGCACGAAGCTAACCAATTTCCTAAGATATGGACCTAGTCAATCTAGCATCATAGTATTTAACATTCTATAAATACACATGATGATTCATAATTTTTCTAATAGTTATTAATAAGAATATTTAGAGTAATAATCCCATAATTTTCATAAGTCATGAACCCTATATATATTTGTATCTACATATACTTTTGAATGGTATCTAGAAATACAATAAAGACATGGACTGGTCTAATTGGTTCAAAATTTAATATGAGAAAAATATGTGTTAAATGCTATAGATTTTACTACCGAAACATTGTTGACGTCGTATACATATCTATTTATCTATATGTACAATAAAAGCTATGGAAGCCTTCACATATATTGTATCTGAGAATCAAACCATAGATTCCCACAACAAGAGTATATTAGAAAAGATACTCAAAGTAGATTACATATGTGACCCTACTTGACTGAACTTGAATTATATGCTATACAGAGAGAAAAATAAGATTACATGTACTATATGCAAGGAATGCATGTTATTACCCAAACATTTATACTAGACATAATTTTGACTTATGAACTAGAATAGATACCTAATGGATCATATGCCTGATTAATAAAAATAAATTATGTAATAGGTCATTGAGTGGTGGGTATTAGGAAAACGGCAATATGCAAATATATAATAGTAATGTTTACATATGATAGTGTTGGTTTGACTAGCATACATAATGTGATCCTAGGATGAATACTTGACTTTGAGGACCAAATATAACTACCGAGTGACCAGTAACCATGAAGATAAGGTAGGCACTCCTCCTTATTTAATTTGGGCATAAATTGACTTAAATCTTCTTACAATGAGGCATCTCTTGGTACATTTACTCTTTTTTCTCCAATTGTTGAAATATCCCCTTCTATCATTTGAAACTTATTGTTCCCTTTTGATATTATTGTTACTATGATGTATTGGTTCAATGACCCCACCTGATATCTAATGAATAATCCTTCTTGCCACTATATTTATGCATGTTAGATAATTTGACTAGCTAACTATCGTAGACGCTTATGTGTAACTATTAGGGTTTGCTACTTCTACTCAGGGTGTGTTACTTCTACCCTTCTGTATACAGAGGCGTGCTAATTCTGCCTATGGGTGTGCTATTTCTACCCAAATTATATACATGCCGATGACTCAGTGGTGTCTGGGCCCTACTATAGTTACTTTAGTCGATTATATCTAAATGTGAATGATTATGATTGTTTTGATATTGTGAATGGTAAATGGTAAATGGCAAGATGTGTTATCTCATTTATTTATTTATTTATATGCCTCATTCTTTTAGAATTCATTTTCTTGATATATCTCTTGTAGGAACTTACCTATCTTTTGAAGGCCCTTCTTTTTATGGGAACATCACTTTTTCTCTTTTAACCCAATTAAATGTCCAAAATACTGTTAAATGTACATACTCAGCTTTTACTAACACACACTCTTTTGTTTCTTATTATTCTAGGTGTTCCCTCCACGCAGATGTAGGTGCTTTATAGGGAAGAGACTCGGGGTGATATTGAGCTCATTGGTGAACTTAAGGACAACTTGAGATATCCTTGTTACCCTCTATTTATGGGCTTATGTGTATGTAGATGTAACATTTTCATTTTATGTACCACCCTGAGGGTGAGAAAGTTATGTACATTGAAACATGTAGTAACTTCGTAGATAGTTATGTTTTCTACTGCTTAAATATTTCGTGTCTTGTGTTTGTGCCATTGAGTGGGCCACTATCTGGTCCCACACCTTACATATATATACAAGAAATGTTTTGGTAGAGTGTGTATAGGGAAAGACACAACAAATCACATCATCTTTCAAAATTATGATCGACAATGATGACTTAACTATAGGTGGCATGATGTGTCATATGGTACCATTTCACATTTGTAGTTTTTTTGCTACTAATTAACATTGAAACTTAATGACAAGGACCACGGAGTGTCCCTGGGGAGACAATACATGTTTCATGTTGTTAAGGTACACTGAAGCTTAGGTGATATCACACAAAGTATGCCAACTTTAATATGCCACACCAAGCATTTTAGGGGAATTAATTGACTTTTCTTAATCACACTGATGTTAACTTTGCATGGGATTATTCATTAATTCATGTATAATGTATATAGATTCAGCTCTATATATAACAAAAAAATTCAATCTAGATGATAAGATAATGAATCACGCTAGTAAACATATATTTATGATAAAATTAATGTGATAAGTGCATCAACATTAGGTGAAAACATACTAAAAATGTGGTTATCACAATCCATACTTACTTGAATTAGTACACCACACTTTGCAAATATTAAAACGCCTTTCTAGGGTCATACCTTTAGATAGAATTCATCTCCAACCTCGGTCACAAGTAGTTTCTATCTTTATTCTACATAGCTTTACTATCTATCCCATGATACTTTCAATTGTTGCATGATCACTAATATCTATACTACTGTCCACTCTACAAACTTTGGACCCAAATATTCTGTCTCTCTGTGACTATAAAACAAAAATTTAAGTTCTACACTAATCTTATGTAATGCTTCAATGGAGACACACCAGAACTTGAATGATACTTGTTGTTGTAGAAAACTCCATAAGACTGAAACTTCGATCACAATATCCATTAAATTGTAGTACACAAGCTATTGACATGTCCTCTAGAGTTTTATAGTCTTGTTTGTCTATCCATATGTCTAAGATAAAATGTTGTATTAAAATTTTAACCTATTACCGAGGCATGATGCATCTAATTCAAGAATATGGAGAAAAACCTGGGACTCTCTATATAATATGATTCATTAATAAGGGTTACTATACAAGTGGTTATTGGGTACATTGTGACACATATGGATTGTTGTGATTTAAATGGTATCTATTCCTCATATTAATAGATATACCTTACCAATTGATGAGTGATAGTATGAAATGCATAGACATGCTCATGTGAATGAATATATGATATTGAGTTCACTCTATATTAATACTCTACTATATATCAAGAAACATAGATTAAAATTTAAGAAGATGAAGGCTCCTACTTCTGTCCAATTTTGGAGACTTGTGACAAAGGGATTATATGCTCATGATAACATTGGTGTCCTATAGGTTGAAGTTGTTTTCCAACTTATTCCAATTACTTGAATAGAAATATAGCATTCATTGATACCACTCCTTGCTTTTGAGGTCTTTGACATCAATGCCAACGTAAAGTGGAACCTATAGGGTCATAAAGATAAGTTTTCTCAAGAGAAGAGAAGTTTGCAATCACAACTATAATTTGTATGATTTTGAGTTAAACATAGGCTGATTTTATCCAATCAATTGAATGATATTTTGTCGATCGATGAATCATTAAGTCAAATGAGTGTTAACCAACATTGACTGACAACCTAGAGATGTACCAAATGATTGACTGGTTCATGGACTAGAAAAGGTGCATATCATGTCAAGTGATTGAAACAATTGAAATAACACATTAAATGATTGATTAAGTCATCATGATATCAACAAACATATATCTTGCACAAGGTAGAAAAATTCCATTGATCGATTGGAACACTATTCAATTTTTCTTATTTCATGATTAATTGAAGATTGTAACTATTACAACCCCAACTTTTGGGTTCATTTGGTGAGAAATGTAATTTCTCATATTAAAGATATTAGAACAAATAATAATATAATTTGTTTTGAATAAATGAGTTTCGATTACAATAGCCTTGTTGGTTGTTTTGTGGGCTTTATTGGCTATTGGGCCCGATAATAAGGAAAGGACAAAAGGAACTCCGTTATTAATAAGAATTGGAGAAAAGAAAAATGTAGAAACCTCTAGAAGGCAAAAGAATGTAATCCAATGGTGGATTTCGTGCCTCTTGGGTTCCTTGGGTTCTGAGAAGTCCAAAGTTGCAAAGATAATGCAAAAAGAAAAGAAAAGATCAATTAAATATTTCTTTATTAAGAAAGAAATTTAAAAAATAATGATAAAATGTGGGAAATAAGTAAGAGGTATAATTGAGTTACCCTTGGTGTAGTTTTGTATCCAAAGGAGTCCTAATGTTAAATGGAATGCCAATGAGGAAAATTAGAAGAAAGATAAAGAGAAATCCTCAAAAAGAGATATTTTAATAAGAAATAAACAAGATAATGAGAAATAATGAATATAGATGCATCTAGAAGGATAATAAGTATCGTTAAAAAGGAATTTCGAATAGTAGAGTTTCTTGGGGTCCAAGGCGCCACAATGGAGAAAAAGAAAGAGAAAATACCAATCACAGAAAATAAAAGGATAATATGATGCATAATGAATGAATTTTGTGGTATTGTTAAAGAGGTGGTATTTTCTATTAAAAGAAAAGATAATTTTGTGACCAAAGATTAAAAGGCAAGTACACATAGAATGAAAGAGATAATTTTCATATTTCTAAGTATCCATGAAATAAGGAATATCAAGGAAATAAATAGGAGAGAGAAGAATTACTTCTCCACCAAGGAATAAGGATCTGATTGGGAAAAGGACTAGTTGACTCATAGATAGTCATCTTAGAGCGTAGATAGCAACCCTTATATAAAGGGGTAGAGACTCTGGATCGAGTTCCAGAGAAATCCCATGAAACTCTCTCTTCCTTCTTCATTTTCTTGTTCTTATTTTGTGCAAACCCTAACCAAGAGGGTAGAGAAACCCTGGTGCAAAAAAAGGGCCAAGGAGTGGTATGGATGGTGGCTTGATGTTCCCACAATGACCGAGGATGATTAACCGTCATCCCTGGACTCTCACATAAGAACTACATTCATGGGAGGGCTGCACTTGGGAGGCCAGTTGCATATCGACCCAGCTCAGACCATCTTTTCTAGTTGTGATCTGGGTGGTGCCCCAAGGGTGGCGGAGGGAGGCAGAGCCAGGGTAAGGGTCAACGGTAGCCATCGAGGCCCTGGAGGAGAGAGGACACGGCCGCAACCTGCTGTAGATCAGTGGCTCTGCTAGGTTGCGTGAGGTTGAAGACGATCGACCTCGTTGGATGAAAATACCCCTCTATGGGTTGAAGAAACCGACAACTTAAATAAGGGAAAATTTGACTTTTCAAAATTTTTTCCAAGCGGAAAGCAACGTTGCATGAATAGAGGTGATGTGGCATCCTCCGATTGGTCCAAAAAGGTAATCCTTGCAAAATTCATAACTAAATAATAGTAGCTCAGATTGGTTCATATAATATATCTTTTTTCTTCTCAGAAAAATGAGAGAAATTCATTAAAAATGGGCTTAGAGGCTAATTCCTCTTGCAATTAGAAAAGTAGTGTAAGTTATCAACTTTAATGAATAAAATATTAAGAAACCTTATTTTGAGATGATTAATGCAATTAGTAGAGTTTAATGGATGATTAAAGTTGATATTAGCTTGTTATTCATGAAAAGATACATTAAGATAAAAAGGATGAACATTTCATGTAATTGGTTTAATTTAGAAATTCATGTGCATAAATATGCTTTAATGGTCCTTGAAACCCTAATATTAGTAAATATGACTCTTAATGGTTTTAATTATTCAAAATTGTGAATAAAGTTAAGACATGATGATTCTAAGCTATTTTAAGTATAAGGGTTCCTAATTGTGAATAAATACCCTTAATATGGTAATTAGGGTTTTCTAATGGATAAAATGTGGAATTAGTAATAAGTGGAGTTCATAAGTGAATTGGACCACAATAAACTATGAATTGATGATAAATGAGCATAATGATCTTGTCATGAATTAAAAGGATAAAAATGGTAGCTTTAATGTAAAAGAGTCTTAATGGACTTAATTGATGGTTAATTATGCTTTTTCTGATATTAGGGTTATATGTTGTTAAAAGGTAACCTTAATATCTTTTGAGAAGAATGGATGAGATAATTAGGGTTTGTGAGTAATTATATAAAATTAGGGTTTAAAATAGTAAGAGATGAAGGGAAACCCTAATTGCAATGAAAACCCTAAAAGTGGACTAGAAACCCTAGGAAGCGAGCTAGGTTTAGTAGATCTTGATGGCATGATTAATAATAGGAAATTGTATGCATATTTCAGGATCTCATAATGTGCTTGCTTGCCTATTTGGATTTCTTGATTGGATTATTCTATCTCAAATCAGCCTAATATGTATGTGGTTACGCTTATGGAGAACCACTTTAGTTTCATGGCAATTCCCGAACGTTTTTATCGGTTGCCTGAAAATAACTTCTTGGATAACTTTTATTTCATGCAACTATAAAGTGACTATGATTATCACTATAAATATATATATATATATATATATATATAATTGGCTTAGATCTGGGTCCTCCTCTATGGCTTTGCAAATGCTAAAAAGGGTAACCTAGAGTAAGGTCTAGGCTATCATGTGTTAGAAATTGGGCTACCCACGTGTAGTGCCATGAGACTCTATAGCACCCCATGAGTCAAGGAGTGCGCTACCTACGGGCAGTACCATGTGACTCAACCCTAGAAACTGATTCACCGGTTAGGTAGGATCATGAGGGGTTTAATGGGGATCTACCATAAGGAAGGTAGCATCTAGGTCCACTGTAGGGACAGCGTAGAGGATAGGATATGTGTGGATCGCGCAGTTATATTTAAAATGTAAAGTTATTTGTTAAATCATAGTTGACTGCAATATGTTGTTACAGTTAATTGCACTATTATTGTTTCCCCCACATACCATCATAATTCATTTATGCTGAATGACGTTCTATTTGTCGGTGTTTTAGGTTAAAGTGAAAAGGACAAACAGTAATGTGACATATGTGGAATTAAATGAGAATTAAAGTACAAAGGAGGACTAGTTAGAATAGACTCCATATGTGGATAAAGGTAGACATCCAAGTTTTTGATGAAGGTATGCAAAGATATTTTTTATTATAGCCTTTTAGTTTAGTTTCATAGAATTTGATCATTATTATTTATTATTTGTTGAACCTTTGATCCAAAAATGGGGATAACGGCTCTGACCTCTTGGTCTCCCTTAATTGGGGGTTACTGGGAGGTGGGGTCATTACAGTAACCATGAAAGTGATTAGGTTTAGGTAAACTCTAATATATCCCTCTCCTATATAAAGGGGTTATACACACAAAAGTTTCCCACAAACTTCTCCCTTTGAGAGAGAAAAAGAAATACCTAAGGTGATAACCAACAATAGGAGGGAAGGAGCAATCAACACTGGCATGTTGATAATTATGTTACACTTCTATTGGAGGATAAGGTGTCACACTAGGTGTTACCTACATACATATGGATAAGGTAGAGGTTGAGACACCTATGTGGATGCTTGGAGGCAAGCTTAACCATCAAGGAGCATGATCTCACTCTCTATTGATACTATAAGGACAATAGTGTTGCTATAACTTTAGACTAGGATCTAGAAGTACAAGATCAACATCACCATGTGTCAAGTTGTTTTACAACTATTTTGGGATAAATTATAATTGGTATCATTCTATGTATTTAGTATACCAAAAATTTATGGCTATGGAAGATCCATGTCTTAGGGTTCCATCTAGGAAACTTTCATAATTATAAAATGCAGCCTTCCTAGAAAACATAAGAGTATGTGTGTTATAACATGAGCTTTCACATGTATTTACATATTTCAGATGCAAATATTTGAATAATAAGGATATATTAGAAACTTTGTGTTCTTTATTTTAAAGTATTGATTTAAAATCAATTTCAGCCTTGCAATAGATTTTGTGGTTTTTACTAATTTTACTAGTCTAATAATCGAAATGGGAAAAGAAAGAGAGAAAATCCAATAATAAAGTGAATTAGAAAATGTAGTGAATAATTAGTATTCCACATAAAAATTATTTTAAATTTCATAGAAAGTGGTGTTGAAGGAAACTAATGGTTTGGTTTTAGTTTCATACTGTTTTTAATGAGAAAAGTAATCAAAATAAGAAATATAGCCAAGTTGGGAAGAGAAAAGGACTAATTTGATGCCATAAATAAGTGGGATAAAAGAGAGACTTGGAGACAAAGAAAAGTGTCTTTAACATTTGTATTTTGGTCCCCAATCTAGCCCACACCTAGATAGAAGTAATTAAAAAGTTCCTATAAAATTTGGGATCAACAGGATAAAAGAAAAGAGAGATATTGAATTCACAAGATTTCCTAAAATGAATGGATTATGGAAATAAGAATTAAATGCAACATCTATATTACAAATAGGAAATCAACCAGTGAGCAATTATTTTGTCATGTTCTTTTTTGTCCTTAGGATCAAGATCTAATGATCAAGAGGTCATGGTCTACCTCAAGCCAAAAGGGGAAAATAGAAACAGTTAAATGAAAATTGATTTCTCATATTTCACTCTCTCCAATCCATGCACTTTCCTACAAATATTTCCATTAGGATCAAAAGTTTTTGAATCGATTCATCCCAAGTTTTGGCATCTTTTGAAGGCCATTAAGGCTTTGCCCAATTTTCAGATTCCCTTGCAGCCATCTCACCATATCCATAGCTATAAAAGGGAAAAACCATCCTCTGCGAGATTGCAAACCCAACCACAAGGATGTGCCTGACTCCCATGTTTCTCTTCTACCTTCAATTCTCCTACTAGAACTCTCCATCACCCATAGTCCTCCTTGGACCTTGCTAGAACTACCTCTTCTTTGTCCTATTGACTCCAACCATCCCCTAGGCAATTGAAGCCCTAAGTGAATTTGTTGAGGCACGACGAAGGCCCTGGTACTCTTGTTGGCCGCTCGAAAGGTCAAGATCTCAAGGTCAATTGTTGAGTTGACCACCTACTCATGCAAGAGAGAGAGAGATGAGGTTGAAGATAACCTCTGTGGAGTTTACTCCATTGCCCTGACAATTCATCTTGAGCATGGGCCCTAACCTAGAGCAACCCAATCGGCTCAGCCATGGCCCCACGCCGCACTACAAAATACCTAGTCACACCTAGGTGGTAGCATATGCTTGGCTAGAAATAGTTTTTTATAAACCAAAACCTTGTATTAAAACAACTAACAGAAAGTCTCCATACAAATTTCAGGGCCATCCTCAAAGGATGTAAAACCACTATCCCCACCTAAACCCAAACGGGAAATGTTATGGGAAATAGTATTTGCCTCTCTTCTCATATGACAAAAGGTGGATTTAACAAAGCACGACGACATGTTTTGGATATTAGCCACGACACTCATACACGACCCTCTCCCTATTTGATTGCTGTTAACTGAGTTTATAACTGCAAAGTTTATAACTACAGAAGAGTCAGACTCTAGAGCCTCATTTTGGAGGCCCATCTCGTGGGCCAGCTCCACCCCCAGCAGCAGCGTGGCAGCCTCCGCAGAGAGCACTGACCACGCAACATTGGACGTCTTGGCACGAAAAGTAATCAATCTTCCCTTGTAGTATCGAATAATAGCAGCTAGGTTGATCAAGTCACCAGGAAGAAAGGCAGTATCAGTTTTTTCTTTATAACAACCTGCTGTAGGTGGGGACCAGGCAGCAATCCTTCTTTGGGCTTCTCTGTTAGGAGCAGAATCACTATTACCAGGGTAGAACCCGTGCGCAACAGACTAGTGTAGTAGCCCATTAACAACAAGGTATGGGTTAGTGATTTCCTGGTCGAACACCAAGGTGTTCCTGCACTTTCAAGATGCCATGCACAACGTACAGAAGATCCAAAACTCATATTTTGATTCCTTATCTTTGACTTGTAGAATAATGTCCAGCAAACTCATATTGTTAGCACCAGCCAAAGCTTTTAGATGGGGGTAGGATTGCCATACTGTAAAGGCGTTGATGCAGTTGAACATGGCATGGCACACACTTTTAGGTTCCCTTTGGAAGATGTTGCACAACTCATCATCAATGATGTGGCAGCGAGTAAGAGATTCTTTGGTAGGTAAGAGATTAGAGCACACCCTCCATAGGAAGTTCTTCAGGTTAGGGGGTACATTGATGTTCCAAAAAGTCTTCCAAGGGGAAGATAAAGATTTTTGTTTCCTTGACCAAGAGGGGGTAGAACTGTTGATACCCAACCAATAGGCAGAACTAACCGTAAAGCAGCCATCAAGGCAAGGATACCAGTATCTCTCAGAAAGACATTGGGTTGCCAGCGACAATGTTCTAATAGTAGAAACATCATTCTCATGAAAATTTTCCTCGATAATATCCCAACACCACAAGCCAGTCCCCTCGTCGATGATATCTAAAACTCTCCAGTAATTCACATTGCTATGAGATGTGATCCAATCAGGTGTCGAGCAGCATCTCTTGGCATTAGGAAGCTAGTTGTCCAGCCATAGATTCACCTTCAGACCGTTCCCAATAGTCCATCTCAAACCTTCCAGCAGGAGGGATTTGGCACCCCAAAGACTTCTCCAATTGAAGCTAGGGTCAAAACCCCTGTAGGCATTCAAAACCTCATTGTTCTTGTAATATTTCTGCTTGAGAACATCACTAACCATGGCAAGAGGTTTGGAATAAAGCCGCCATAACTGCTTCGCCAGTAGGGCAGTATTGAACAAGCTTAGTTCTTTGAACCCCAAGCCACCTTCATGTTTGGGTTTGCACATTTTGTCCCATGATCTCCAGTGAATCCTCCTTTGGTTGTTGTTTCTACCCCACCAGAAGTTGGCCATCATTTTATTAATGTCATCAATTGTACCTTCTGGGATTTTTAAGATCCCCATAATAAAGGTGGGGATAGATTGTATTACCGACTTGATAAGAACTTCTTTACCAGCCTGGCTGAGATACTTCTCTTTCCATCCCTTGACTTTGTTCCATATTTTGTCTTTTAGCCCCTCGAAGGTAGCTTTCTTTGATCTACCCACCACAGTAGGAAGCCCAAGGTACTTGTCATGCTTTTCCACCCAACTCATATGTAGTTTTTGTGTGATAGAGTTACTCATTTCGGTGGTAACATTTTTGCTGAAGACGATCTCTGGCTTATCATAGTTAATTTTTTGTCCCGAGGCACTCTCGCAGCAGCTGATAACCTCAGCTATCTTGGTAGCCTCCTACACAGTTTTCGTAGAAAAAATGACATTGTTGTCCGTGAAGAATAAGTGGGATACGGGTTTTCCCATCCTGTAATTCTTAGTGCCATGGATATTTCCCTTCTCCACCTCCCTATTAATCATGCTCGAGAACGCATCTGCACATAGAATAAAAAGATACAGTGATATAGGGTCTCCTTGCCTGATACCCCTTTGTGGTTGAAGATAACCATGTTTCCTTCCATTCACAATGAAGGAGAAAGAAGCAATTCTGATACACTCGCTCACCTTTCTACACCAAATCTATCCGAAGCCCAGGTTGGTTATGACCTTTTCAATAAAGTTCCACTCAATCCTATCATAGGCTTTGCTCATGTCAAGCTTTATACCCATGAACGCCTTCTTTCCTTTCTTCTTTCTCTTCTTGGCTTGGAACATCTAAAAAGATATAAGCGCGTTGTTGAGGATGAGTCTCCCCGGGATGAAGGTACTTTGATTAGGCGAGATGATTTCCTCCAGGTATGGTTTGAGTCTATTAGCCATCATCTTGGACACCACCTTATAAAGAGTGTTGCAAAGACTTATGGGGTAGAAATCCTTCATGCTCATTGGACTGTTGCACTTGGGGATAAGCACCAGGTTTGTTGTGTTGATCAGGATCAGGTCTTTTTCGTCTCTCCACCATCGTTGAACAAAATTTGTGACATCGTCTCTGAGAACACCCCAGAAGGTTTGGTAGAAAGCTGCATGAAATCCATACGGACCGGGCGCTTTCGTAGGGTGCATGTGTTGAAGGTCCCTCCATATCTCTTCTTTGTCGGGCTCTTTTTGGAGATGGTAATTCATGACATCGCTGATTCTTCTATTGATTCCTGTTGTAGCATTGTTACCAAAAATGTTGTTAGTGGAAAACATTTTATCATAATCTTTTATTATTACATTAATGATGTCGTCCTCCTCCTCCTTTAGAATGCCATCTTCATCTTGTAGTTTGGTTATAGCATTCTTTTTTCTTCTTTGTTTTGCCTTTTTGTGGAAATAAGCAGTGTTGTGGTCCTCGTCTCGCATTTCATTTGCCTTCGCTCTGATGAACCAGTAGCTTTCATAGTGCTCCTGGAGATCTTCCACCTCCTTGCTAGTTGTATTGCAGTAGTTGATATTATGGTTGTCCATCGACATCTTTTGTAATCTACAAAGCTCGCCTTCTTTTTCCTTCAGTCTTTTTTGGATATCACCAAATTTGTTCTTTGCCCAGTCACTCAGATTTTTGGCACAATCATTGAGTTTGTGATTGATGTCAGTATCACTACTGCTCACCCACGATCTGCTAATAATTTCCCTGTAGTCATTATCTTTCAACCAGAAGGCTTCAAGCTTAAAATATCTTGCCCTCCTATTGTGATGAGTCTTTGCCATGGTATTCAGCATAAGGGGTGTGTGATCAGAGCTCAAGAGAGGGAGGTGGAGGACCCATGCATCAGGAAACATAGCCGCCCACTCCTCCGAACCTAGAGCCCTATCGAGACGCTCTCTAATCATTGTTTCCTCAGTGATCCCCTTCCTCCAGGTGAATTGGTGCCCTGTGAAGCCAAGGTCATACAACATGCATTTGTCTATAACTTCTCTGAAATCTTTTGTATGGCGGTAGTTGTTCACTGACCCCCCTTCTTTTTCACTATTGCACAAAATTTCGTTGAAGTCCCCCATGAAGATAATAGATTGAGAGCAATGATCCTATCTGATCTTCTCCATGAGTTCCCATGTTTTCCATTTCAGATTGTTTTTAGCCCATCCATGTATGCCCGCGAACAACCACTATTTGCCTTCATTGCTGACCTCCACCAGTACATGGTGATGAGAATATGATAAAAGTGATACATCTAGGTCGTTCCACCATAAACCCATATCGCCCGATCTCCCCACACTGTTGAAGCACAGGCCATTGTTGAAACCACACCTCCTTTGAGTTTTCTCAAGATCTATATGATTTTTCTTGGTTTCCATAAGGAACACAATATCTGGGCATTCCCTCCAACAATATTTTCAGAGGGTTCTTATAGTTCCAAGGCTACCCACACCTTGACAGTTCCATGTTAGCATTTTCATTTTCCTTCACGGTGTTGGACACAGCCAGCTCCTGCTACATGAGAGTAGCCCTCCCAAACCATTTTGTTTCCCTCCTCCCTTCTTTGTTTCTATTCTCTTTTCACCAGTGACCCTACTGTTATCTCCTTGTCCCTTTCTACAAATCTTTTCCCTGGTCTATTATCTCCTACATTCTCTTCCCTTTTGCCTACACTATTTCCCTACCTTGTCCTTCCTAGATCCTGCCCTTTCCTGTGAATCTTTTTGTATTTCCTTCCTACTTTCCTCGGGGTCTCCCTACCTCCCTCACAGGTGAGATATTTCTTCTGTGTCTCGGTCCAGCTGCTAACAAGTCCTTCTATGGATTGTTTGCTGCCTCCCTCAGTAACACAATTGCTAGCAACTATTGGGCCCATGTTTTCATGTGGCTGCACATGCTTTTTAGGTGTGGCATATTCTCGAGCATCTTCCACCCATCCTACTTTCTTTTTTCTATGGTTGTTCCCTGGCTCCTGCCCAACCCTTATTTCTTTATCATCTTTGTTTTTTCCTTCTAGGTTCCTCTCTGTCGGACCTCTGGGCATGCTAACCCCCTCCTCTGCCTCCTTATCTGATTCCCCTTTGTATGTGCTTTTTGCAGTAGTTGCCGTCTCCTCTTCTTTCTTCCTCTCTTCAATGCTTTCATCAACTATTTTAAATAGCTCACGTTTTGACTTTTCATAGGAGATAGGTGTATCATCCGCTTTGAATGCTCTGTGAGGGGAAGCCTTAACCCATGTTCCCTATTGCTCCGGACATTCCTCATCTTCATTTGGGCAGTCCTTCGTGGTATGCCCCAACTGCCCGCATATGAAGCAAAAGTGAGGGAGTTTCTCATACCTTAAGTCGATTTTCGACTCCACTCCTTCTCTTTCTTTCATTTTCTAGACAGTCTCCAGCGGCTTGTTTATGTTGATCGTGATCTTCACCCTTCTGGCTCTAGCCCAGTCACTTCTTTCTTTCTCTAACGTCTCCACCTTCCCCGTCTTCCCAGCTATCTTCAAAAAAGCCTCGTCTGACCTGTAGCCCAGGGGAATGTTATAGAACTGGACCTAGACGATGCATTCCTCTATTTTTATGTCAGAAGGTTGCTCCCCCAGAAGAATTTCTCTCATAAGGAGAAGCTTGTTGTCAAAGTTCCATGGACAACCCTCCATAACTTTGTCTTTGTCCCTCTTTATTTCAAAACTAATTAGCAATATCTTGTGCTCCAACATTTTGATAGATACCTTCCTCACAGTATTCCAAGCTTGGGTCATCGTTCTTTATAAGGCATAGAAGTTAAACTCCCTATCCATCAGGAGCCTGGATGCCACTGTGAGATCACCCCAATTGTCGTCGATCACCACTGAGCCGTCAGTGAAATCCACTGTGTCATCTTCGTCTTTGATGTTTAGCACCTTGCATCTGACCAACAACTCCTCCGCCATTGGTCGAGGACGACGCCCCTTTCACACACCCCACCAGGAGGAGATAAACACCCACGCTGAAGATGGGGAGAGTCTGCCCAGAATTGCCCAAAAATGCCAGACCTAGGTCAGATGCCAGGGAAGCCGAGAATCTTGTTATGAGTACATGTCTCTGGCTAGAAATAGTTAATCTTGCAAAAAAATGAAGAAAATCATAGGAATATCTGATAATGACAAGTAATATATGAAAGTTGATCAGAAAAATGTAAGGATTCAAATAAAATTAGTTTCAAGACATAATTTTTCTTTGAATTCTAATAACATTAATGTATTAAAGCATGAAACCCTAATTTCTTAGTTTTAATGAATATAACATGCTTAATTGTCTTTAATGGATAATGTTGAGTTTTTTGCATAAAAATGACATCTTTAGCATTATTTGAGATTAAGAATGCATATAACATCAAATGAAAGGTTTATGAGTTACAAAGGCATTAAAAGTGATGATTAGGGTTTGGAAAGCCAAAACCCTAATGAAACCCTAATTTGACCTCAAATCCCTAACTTGAACAAAATAGTAATATTTGGGTACTATGCATTAATTTTAGGGTGATTTCTTATTCTTTCTCAACTACACCTATTTACTTGGGCTTTAAGTTACATCTGAAAAAGGTATGTGATATGACTACTTACCTTAAACAACTTTCATGGTTTTTTAAGGTTTCTCGAGCTTATTGCAAATAAATTTCCGGTCGTTTATATAATTCTTGCAATCTATAAAGCCTCTATGAGTATCACATTAAAAAAGTATAACTTTCTCAAACTATCTTGTGCATTTAAGTGTTACATGTGGGATATATGAAATGTCATTGTGATGACAGGTGATCAGCCAAGATAGGAAGGTCACAAATAAGATGATTCGAGGATAGGATAGTCATTGTGAGGCCAAGGTGGGAAAGGAAGGGCATAACAAACCAAGCCCAGGAATGGGAAGGTTATGGGAAGTCCACTGCAACCAAACCCTAGTGAGAGGGTACCCCATAATAAATACTCCAGTGAGGGAGTGTACCACAGAGATTGAGTTGGGAAGTTAGAAAGAAATTGCACGTTCAATTTTGTAATTAAAATTGTTGCTATGGACGACTATGTTGGTACACCTACATGTGAATATTTATTTCCCTCACGTACCAATATATCTTATTATACCGACTGTGCTTATGTTTCACAGTGTTTTTGGTTAATTTTTTGTTAATCTGCAAAACTGGACATACAAAGAAGAAGACACTAAAAGCAAATATGCTTAGAGTTAGCATGGGGGATTTAGTTAGATAGTTTCATTTTATGTTACAAATATTAGAATTCCATATCATGTAACTCCTTTATGGAGAATTTACCTTTTACTTTGTTACCAAACTCTTTTTCATTTAGTGAAATTTATAATTATTTTTGGTTAATTGCTAACCTCAATCCTATAAATATTATAATTATTGCTAGAATAGGGGATACCAGGGGGAGGGAGTCATTACATTTGGTATCATAGTATGGTATACCATTTAACCTTTAATAATTATTAAATTTTAAGAGTTTTGTAGAGCCCAAGGGAATTATTAACATACTTTCTAAACACGATGGTGTCTAGAAGGGACCACAACCAGGGAGATGGAAAAACTTTCCTCTGCACTGCTAGTCGTCTTGTGAGGACTCCCAAACCCATGCATCCTGCCTGGACAAAGTTGGAGGATTTTACTCAAAATAACACACTTCTATGATTTCTTCTCAAGTAATTTCATCCCTTCTCTACTCCCTTGCTTTACTCACTGAAACACTAGGGAACTGATAAGTGCTTTCTCTGCCCTTTTGAGTTTAGGGATATGCTTAAAAATATTATGGAGTAAGGCATCCTCAGCCAAATAATAAAGTGCACGTAAATAAGATGTCATGGGCCTAAATTTTTGTGCCATAAATATAAAATTGAGACTAAAAGTGTATTCATGTGAAACAACACGGCCCACATGAAGAACACTATCATCCCTGATGAGACACCCTGGGACCACCTAGAGGGAAGGCCCTCTCGTAGAAGGAAGATGTCCTCTAAGAAGAAGAGGAAGGCTATGGAGGAAGATTATTCCAAGAAGAGAAAGAGGCTAGATGAGGCCTCCACTGAGGGAGGCTCTAAGCCCATGCCTATCCCCACCAAACCTAGAGGATGACCCTAAAGGTGAACTCATTTTAGAGGATGAGACCAAGCCTATATAAGACCCTAGACATGCTGCTAGCTTATGACGTACAGTCAGTCAAGTGGTAGTTCACACCCTTGATGCACTCTGGTTGGAGCAACATAAGAAGCTCACTGAGGTCATCTGTGCCCTAGTACTCAAAGATGTTGCCAGAGAAGAGAATGGTGAATCCATGTCTTTCGAACCTCATCTCAGATCCACCATCCTTGACTTTGTCAAGTTGAATATAGAGAAGTGATGGTGTGAATACAAGGATGAGGTGGTTGACAAGGTGGATGCATGGGTCCTTACTGTGGAGAATGGTTTCCACATTCTGGAGGTGCAACCCTATTAAGATGTTTCTCTTTTCTGCTCATCTTTTGGACGAAGCCGTAAAGCATTAGTGGGAGAATTACATCACCAATTGAGATCTGATTGTAGAACCAATGGACCCTATGGATCCATCTACTTTTCTAGATTCATAACCAACTCTGTCAATAAAGAGATAGAAAAGAAGTTCACGCTCCTCTATCAAGATAACACGACAACAGTGGACTATGCTGAAAAATTCCACCTCCTGAAGCATTTTGGATATGTGATGACCAAAGAGCAGTGAGTGGAGAATTTTTTGATGCGCCTGCACCCCTCTTATAAAGCTCCATGTAATGGTGAGCAAACCCCTAAACTTCATTGATGCCCTTAACTTCACCCTAGACATGGAGAATACCATCTTTCCTGCTCAGAACTCATCCAAGGGATATATAGGGTCCAGAGAAGATAGTTCTTCCCCAAGGAATAAAAAAATAGAGGCCAATGTCATAACAATGGTAAAAGGAAGGAGTGGAGGAAACACAAAGCCCTGTGATGAGGACCACAATCACATATGTCTCATCTCTAGAAGGCAACATCTTGCAAGTGTTTCTTTGAGAAGAGGGTGTGTTTTTGCTTTTTGTAGGAGGGACATATCATAGACAATTGTACTCTCCCTGACCCTAGAGTCTGGGTCTAATGGTGTCCCAACATGTGGCTACAACACCCCAGGGAGTAGCCACATCTATAGGAGAGAAGAGACAGGTTTGCATCTTTTCCATTGATAATGAAGAGGCTTAGGCTAATGCCAATCGACTCATAGATGGTAACCATCCCTAGAATTTTGTTTTCTATCCTTCACCATGAAGTGCATAATAGTTTTTACTGTTATAAAAACAATGTAGGCATGCTTGATGTAATGAGACATAATGTTAAAGTTTTGTTAGACTCTGGTTCTACTAAACTTTCATCTCGAGAAATCTTGCAACTATGCTTTGTTTGGACTTCAAGGACTTAAGTTATGTCTTAGAAGTCACTACCCCTAGTGTTCTATTTTTTCATCCCTCTTAAAGAAAGTGATCATCCCTATTAACATATATGAACAATGAAGTCCCAACTGATTTTATCTTGCTCGCTATGAATGATTTTGATGTCATTATAGGAATGGATTGGCTTTATAACTATAATACAAAAATAGATTGTAGGATTAAGAAAATAAGAATAGAGAGACCGAGTCATGCACCCTTTACCATTATAGGTAGAAAGGATGCTACCACCAACCTATATGTGTCAGTTGAGAAAGTGGAAAAGATGGTAGATAAAGGTTGTCTAGCGTTCCTAGCCTTACTGAGCTGGAGTCTAAGGTACAACCCTTAAAGGAAATAGAGGTAGTTAGGGACTATGCTAATGTGTTCCTAAATGATTTTCCAGACACAACTTTGAAGAGAAAGGTGGACTTCTCAACAGAGATAGCTCCCAAACAAACCTAATTTCCAGAACACCATACAATATGGATCTCCAAAAGTTACTTGAGTTGAAGAAGTAATTGCAGGAACTACTAGACAAGGACTTCATCAAACCTAGCACATACCCATTGGGGGAACAAATCCTCTTGGTTAAGAAAAAGGATGGATCACTCCTCATGTTCTTAGACTATAGAATGATAAATTAGGCTACCATTAAGTACAATTATCCTCTACCCCACATAGATGACATATTTGACCAGTTCAAAATTGCTTATGTCTTCTTAAAGATTGACCTGAGATATTGTTATCACCAGTTATGAGTTAAGAGTGAGCATATCCCCTAAACCACTTTCTGAATCCTCTACGGCTACTATGAGTGCTTGGTTATGCCTTTTGGGTTGTCCAATGCTCCAAGTGTGTTCATCAACCTCATGAATAGTGTGTTCCAGCCTTTCCTTGATACCTTTGTCATAGTGTTCATAGATGACATCGTGATTTACTCTGATGACCTAGACCAACATCATGAACACTTATCTAAGGTCCTTGATATCCCGAGAAAGCAGAAGTTCTCAGGGAAATTCTTGAAGTGCAAGTTTTGGATAGACCAAGTATGTTCCTCGGGCACATTATATCTAGAGGAACCATTCAGTGGACCCTGCCAAGGTAGTGGCCATTTGATAATTGCCAACCCCAAAGAACACATATGAGATTTGCAACTTCTTGGGATTGCCCAGGTATTATCTATAATTCATTAAGGATTTATCAAAGACTACTTTGCCCTTGACCAAGCCCACTAAGAAGGGCAAGAAATTAGTTTGGTCTGAACAGTGTGAAGCACAGTTCCAAGAGTTGAAGGAAAAATTTAACTTTGCCCTAGTCTTTACCATACCCTCGAGAAATAAAGGTTTCATCATCTTCATCGATGCATCAAAGATGGTCTTAGAATGCGTGCTAGAACAAAACAAGCATGTGGTTTCCATTGCTTCCAGACATCTCAAGCCTAATGAGTTGAATTATCTGACCCGTGATCTGGAACTTGCAGCTATTGTCTATGCCTTGAAGTTTTTACGACACTATCTATATGGGGCTAACTTAGATAGCATCACCGACCATAAGAGTCTGAAGTACCTATTGACTCAGAAGGACCTAAATTTGTGACAAAGGCAATGGATGGAGTACCTGAAGGATTTTGACTTCACCATAGCCTACCATCTCAGTGAAGCTATGTGGTTGTTGATTCCCTCAATAGAAAACACCTCAGTTGTGTAGCAGGTTCGATTACCTAGTGGAAGAGACTGGAAGATTTTGATCGATGGGTCCACAACCTTTGGCAGATAGGATTTTTATTGCCAATATCTAGATCAAGCCTGACCTATTGATTGATCTTGTAGAAGTCTGTTAGGCATCCCAGAGTTGGTTAAGACAAAGGGTTTGATGGAAAAGCCTCAAACACACCTCTTGATGGGTGTGGATGGTGGAATCCAATATAAGCATCATATTTTGGTTCTGGAGGATTCACCCTTAAAGACTTATATCTTTCAAGAGGCTCATGGATCAAAGTAAACTGTGCACACATGCACCATTAAGATGTTTAAGGACTTGCAATGATACTTTTGGTGGTTAGGAATGAAGAGAGACATAGCTTTGAATGTGGCTAGTTGTCTTACATGCCAGATGGTTAAGGTTGAGTACCAGTGACCCAATGGGTTACTGTAATCAATTTGAGATTCCTGAGTGGAAATGGGAGGAGATCACCATGGATTTTGTGGTAGGTCTTCCCAAGACAAGAAAAGGTCATGATCCAATATGGGTTTTGGTAGACCACCTAACCAAGTCATCACAATTCCTTGCCCTAAAAGTTAATTCCAAGGTGTCAAACTTAGATTAGTTGCACATAGAGAGTTAGTTTATTTACATGGTGTTCCAAGTTCAATTATATCTGATCGTGACCCTAAGTTCACTTCAAAGTAATATAAATATAAATTCAAGAAGAACATAATATGAGGCTGAAATTTATCACAACTTAACACCCACAGACTGGTGGATAGTAGGAAAGAACAATCCAAACCTTAGAAGATCTATTGACAACATGTTCTCTAGATTGGGGTGGATCATGGGAGAAATATCTACCCTTATCCGAGTTTTCCTATAACAACAATTATCAAGCCAACATCGAGATACCTCCGTATGAATCTCTTTGTGGGAGGTTGTGTCAGTCATTACTACAATTGGATGATGTTGGTGAAAGGACCATGATGAGGTTAGAGAAACTAAAATTGTATGCTAAAAAGGTTTCTTTGATCAAGAAGAGGCTGAAGAGAGCCCATGATCAACCGAAGTCATATGTTGATGCAAAGCAGACATATTTGCACTTTACTATAGGTGAGCATGGATTTCTAAAAATCTGACCCCTCTGAGCTATAGCAAAAAACATAGGAAAGTTGAGTCCTCAATACGTGGATCTATTTGAGATTTGGAATGGATTGGGCAAGCCACTTATCATCTAGCTTTACCACCACAATACAATATGATGCACGATATGAACTCGATATGAGGCTGAAATTCAGCATAGCTTATCACCCATAGACTAATGGACAATAAGAAAGAACGATCCAGACCTCTAAAGATTTGGGTGGATCATGGGATAAATACCTACCCTTAGCTAAGTTTTCCTATAACAATAGCCTTCATATGAATCTCTTTTTGGGAGGTTGTATTAGTCGTTGCTTCATTGGGGTAGATGTTAGTGAAAGGACCATGCTGAGGTTAGAGGAACTACAATTGTATACTAACAAGTTTGCTTTGATGAAGCAAAGGTTTAAGAGAGCCCATGATCAACAAAAGTCGTACGTTGATGCAAAGCATACATATTTGGACTTTACTATAGGTGACCATGTATTTCTAAAAATCTGACCCCTCTAAGCTATAGAGAAAAATAGAGAAAAGATGAGTCCTCATTACGTTGGTCTATTTGAGATTTTGGAATGGATTGGAGATGCCACTTATCATCTAGATTTATTGCCACAATACAATATGATGCATGATATGTTCCATGTGTCCAATCTAAAGCATTATGTGAAGGATCCTAGACATGTGTTGAACATTGAACTGATAGAACTCTAAGGGAGGTTGGCATAACATGAGTCACATTGGAGGATACTAGATACCAAGGTGAACAAGCTCGGGGAATAAAAAGATCGAGATGGTAAATGTTATCTGGAAGCACCCTGGTGAGGATGAATCCACATGGGAGCTAAGGACTGACATGGAAAAGTCTCATCCTAATCTTTTTGTATGATTAGTTGAATTTAGAGGATGAAATTCCTATAAGAGGGAAAAGATGTTATAACATGGTTTTGTACATGTATTTACATACTTAAAATTCAAATATATGAATAATAAGGATATATTAGAAACTTGGTGTGCTTTATATTAAAGTTGGGATTTAAAGTGCAATTTCTCCCTTCCAATAGTTTTTGTTGTTTTTGTTGGGTTTTAGGGGAGGCAGAGAAGACAGTGGAAACAAAAATTTTCCTCCCCAAACCCAGAACAAGGAAACGCGTCAATGTCTATACAATAGGAAGGGATGGTTTGTGGAATCATACCTTGTCTCGAGGCTTGCTCGGTGACAATACCTCGCGGCTTGTACGGTCTTCACCTCTGATCTTGGACGGTGTCTGTGTAGCTCCTGGTCACACCGGGACTGACGACTCTTGGTCTCACCGGGACTTTCGGGATTGAAAGCTATCCTCTGAGCGGTAGAAATCTCCCGCCTCTAAAGTAGTCCACACGGACCACCTAGAACTCCAATCTCCTTGTCTCACAAGGAATTGGAAGGAGATGCACCCTCCTGTTAGTGTACTAGTCACCGACACACTCTCCTGCCACCAGTCACTTTCTGTAGTTGTCTTTCCCTTGTTGTGCCTCCCTTATCGGGTAGCACTTGCTCGGGCTCTCTCAGTTACCAAAACCAGAGAGAACGACAACTTTATAGAGCAACTGGTTGCACTGAGTTGTACTTTGAGAAGCCCCCAATACCCCTATATATCGGAGGGTCATGGGATAGGGTTCTCTATCTCAGGCAATGTGGGACTAAAGCAGGAGTAGAACGGTTCAAGATTTTCCACAAAAACAACCAACTACGCAACCAAAGCCGATCGTTTCAATGGTCAGTTGGGGACCTGACCCAGTTGACACCTCAATCGATTGGTTGGGACCCATGAAATAGTCGGTTCACTTCTGAACCGGTCAGTTCATGGTCCTTGTCAATTCCCGATTGACTTTTCCTCTTTTGTTTCTAATTGGTACCAAATACCAATCCTTATTCCAATCAAATTGGGAAAGTGAAACAAAAATAAATTTCTCACCAATCCTACTTTCCCAACTTCCTTGGTTGGACCAGTTAAACCGATCGCTTCAACACTTGAATCGATCATTTCACCCTATCAATGTGCTGATCGACTCACCACTGAGCTGATCGGTTCACCATGCTCAGTCGGTCGGTTCATCACATGAGCCGATTGGTTGGGAGTGCAGATTGTGCAGAAACAGTAAATTGCAGTTTCAATCAATTTGATACTCTAATCAATCAGTCCAACACCTTGAACATTATGATACTGAGCTATCAATTGATTGAGTGTTTAATTGAACTACTAAACTCCTTTAGTAATCAATCTAAACAATGTTTGTGGATAAAACTCCTCTTCCAAGTTAAATCCTATGTGTGTGACCCTGCAGGTCCATTTCACGTTGGCAGTGAAAGTCGATAACACTTATGACTTCACAAGCAAATAGTGGTGCCTAGTCACACATCAGTGCTACCCAAGTGAAATAGAAAGTTGGAGAACAACTTTCAATCCTACAGTCTGTGAATGGTGTTACAGTGAATGTATAATTCCTTTGTCACTAATATCCCGAATGAACTCGAGGCATGGAACAGTCATCCTGTCAACGTTCATTCACTTTCTTGATCTTAGAGTAGATTGGAAGAGATATGTATGACATCAATATCACATACTGATTCACACATGCGTGCACACCTTTCTCAATCCTACTCATCAAGTGACCATGGATATCAAACTCCCTCAGGAGGGACAAATCCCATATCTATCACTCACCCCTCAAAAGCCCCATGTGTCAAAGCCACCCAATCATCACCTTTATAACAACCCATGTTTCAGGACTGCATTTGATGTTGTCAAAGTGTGCCTAACGACATGTGTTGAGTGTAGTGATTTCATGTCTAAGAATCACACTCACCACCATCACTGTGAATACTGACTGTGACTACCATGCATGGTTCCATGTGTCAAACTCATAGTGGGTCTGTTCGGTACACTTGTTCTCTAACAAGTACCTATGTGTTTGGTTTTATATCTCTATATCATAACTAATGAGATTCTATCATCAACCAACACCACAATCTAGTCTTATGTGTCATTGTTGTCTATCTACCTTCCACAATGACATCCGACTAGGGACATAATAAGAATGTACAAACTCTTAGCATCTGTATGATCTCATCGTTCAGGTCCTCAACCTGAAAGCATACATCATTGAGTATTTTCATTCTCTAGACATTCAATCTATTCTATCACTATCTCATATGACTGAACCAGAAAGAATTGGAAGCTTGCCTTTGATGTTTATCAAATCAATCTTAATGTATCCCACCAATCATCCCATGATTGGCTCTCAGGGCTTACATACCAACAGACTCCCACGTGCACTGTGAGCCAATCACCCTTGAATCATATTCATAGTGATCTTCAAACATGTCCCACATGTTACCGTGCTCTAGTGCGAACATAGTGAGTTATGGCAACACCTTGCCAAAGTCAGTATAAATTGTATGTATGAGATGGAGTTGTCGTAATATGCGATCTAGTATTCCTTTGCTAACCTTTAGCCACATTGCATGATCAAGGATTCCATACTTGTCATCAATGAGCGGAATATCTATAAGTTCATCTCAAGAACTTCTAGATCCATATAGTATCCACAGTTGTTCTCCAACACATAGATACTCGGCATTTCCTTTTTAAATGGTTTTATCGGAACACTTCCAATTATCAACAAACTTTCACTTTTATATATCTTATATATAATTTGCGATTAATTTTCTATCCTTTTGGAAGTTCACATCAATTTAACTCTTTACATCAAACTCTTCCTTATCTCCATAGAACTAGTACTTATCAAGTACTTATCAAGTTCTCATGGTATTCCAGTAACACTTACTGGAAGTAGACAGACATCCACTCATCATGTCTCACATACGAGTTATCAAGATGAGCACATCATATTGCAATGTCATACATACAAGATGATGAATGCATTTTGTTCTTGCCATGCAAGATAATGGGATGATTACATACATGATAGATCCACATCCATTCTTAGTGTTCCCATTCTTCATAACAATTGGACACTTGGCCTTGGGATACTAACTCCATATAACATGGACAAGTTTTTCTCCCACTGAATTTGTGCATACTGAACCCTTTAGTACAAATTGCCAATGTATGCTTTCTCTTTTCAGGTCAAGAGGATTTCGATAACTATCTCTATAGATCTCTATTCCTATCACATAGGAAACATCTGTATCTCCCTTAAAGGTAATTTCCACTTTTGGATTTCCATTCTAGAACATTTCCATTTCACATCAACATGTGGAATGTGAATACGCTTCCACTAAATCACAAATCCCTTCTTTATCTTTGACATATCAGTCAAACCCTTTGACTATATCATCAAAGTAAAGATCCAATTCTAAGTCACTTGTACTCAATCAATCACATTGATTAGTCCATTGTAACTTATAGACTTCATTTGCATTAGTCGATTCATAAACCTTATAGGTTGTGTCACATACACATCCTTATTTTATTCCTCATAGGAATGTGGTTTTAGTATCCATATGCCAAATGCCTTTAGTCATTAAGTTGCAATCCACAAGCATCATCCTTCTCAAATTGTTATCCATATGTCTTAACACTTAAGATTCATTTGCACTTATGGATTTCATCCAATGGGTGATACCATCAAGGTCATACCTTATGATTCACATGGATGTCATTTAGGATGTAATGGTCATAAACCATAACTCAAAATTTGGTTCCTCATATTCATCTAGATAGTTGACTCATCACATGAACAACTCATCACATAGATAAACGAGGTGTATCCGTCAAGGATATAAGAACTCACAACTCCTTGTGATTCTTAATGTCCTTTATTAGTGAAGTGTATTCTTTATTTAAGAAGAATTTAGTTATTTGATAATCATCCTCTAACTCCTTAGAGTATGAATCCTTCTTGATTTAGACATCACCATGCCTTAATCATGAGTTCACTATGATACACTATCATAATCACTCATAAGGATCTCAAACATTTGGTCCAAGTATTTCAGTCATTGATCTCATCAAGAATTAACACTTTACCAAATTTTCACTTCATCTATGATAATCTTGAATACTTCAAGATATTCATATTGGTATTTCTCTAAACACCAATTGAAGTATTAGCATTTGTTCCAATAGGTATGTAAATACATCACATGTATCATACCTAATAGGATAATCATTCTCCCACTACCATTAGTGAAGATTGATTAATCATGTCCAAGATATCCATGTCTCTTACTGGTTCTCTAACGAAAAGAGTCTATATTTATCCATCACATGGACACTAGAAATGAATTTCTCATGATTGATGCTAATTTGATTGTTTGAGTTATCTATAACTTTTAGGTTTCATTTTATCTTATTCATATCAAATACCACAAGATAAAAAAGGATTTGCCACAAAGATCATATTGAAACATCTCTTTATTAATTGCCATCATTGTCATACAATATGCAAAAATAAAGTGTTTCTATCTATTGGCAAATATGAAATAGCAGTTCATAACTATATTACATGCCTTTTAGGCTGAAATTAAACTAAAGTACTCCTATCTATGGCGGCAACACTTGCCCCATTTATTGAGTGCTTTACACTTTACATCTTGGTATCATATACCTCAAAAGTGTTACAAGTTTACTTTCATGACACCTTTAAGTGGAGACTTATGTTGCCTCCTTCTTCTTTTGTTCTTCCAGATAGAGAGGACAATTCCTTTTTTAATGTCCTGGCTTTTGACAATGGTGGCAATTGCCTTTCTTGGTCACGCCTCCCTTGGACTTGAGAGCTGAAGATGACTTGGGCTCCTGGCTAGCATCAGAACCTTTATTAGATTTGCCTTTGCCCTTGCACTTGGACTTGCCTTTCTTGCTCGTGATCACCATCACAGACTTAGTCTTGTCCTTCTTCATCTGTGTATTGGTTGTCCTCAACATGCCCAACAACTCTGACAGTGGCCTATCAAAGTTGTTCATGTTGTAGTTCATCACAAACTGATTGTAGGATTCTGGCAACGATTGCAATATCACGTCAGTAGCCAACTCTTGGCTCAGTGGAAGTCCCAATCTTGTCAGGTTCTCCACATACACAATAATCTTGAGTGTGTGAGGACCAATTGGATCTCCTTCTGTCATGACACAGTTGAACAGTGCCCTTGAGACATCATATCTCTCTTATCATGCTTGATCTCCATACATGTTCCTGAGATGCTAAATCATCTCAATGACACCCATGTTCTCATGTTGTCTCTACAACTCGTGGTTCATAGAGCACAACATCAAGCACTTTGCAACAATGGCATCATCAGAATGCTTCTTGTAAGCATCCCTTTCTGCCTTTTATGCATTAGGAACAGGTTCCTCTGGAATTGGAGCATCCAGGACATAGAGCTTTCACTCTTGATTGAGAACAATTCTCAATGTCCTATACCAGTCATGGAAGTTTGTCCCATTTAGCCTATCCTTTTCAAGGACCGATAGCAAGGAAAAGTGATTGTTGCTTGTTGTCATTTGTACTACAAAAGGAAATATGCAATTTTAGTCCAAAACTCATTTTTGACTTATTTGATTGATTTGAAAAGTTGGCGATATAATTAGGCCTTTAATAAATTATTTCTCCCACTATTTTACTTCAAATTGATAGCCCTCACCATCAATTTGGAAGATTGCAGTGTACAACCTTCTAGTGGGCAAGATCCTGAAGTCCTCTAAGTCATGGACCAGCTTGGGCTGTCACCCACAACTTTGATCTCTCAGGTAGGCAACTCTTGCCAATTGCATCATATGCAACTCTTAATAAGATGTCATATGCAACTCCTTGCCATGATCATCTCCATTCCTCAAGGTGCTAGATCCTATCTAGGTCACCTTCTTAAGTCCGACCCAAAGCCAACACGATGAATACACACCCTGCTTGGGCAGACCCACATATCCATCCTTCACGCTTCCATGAGATAGACGGCACACCACGCTTGGGCGTGCCCACACTTGGTCGATCAAGCTTTTCATGTGTGTCGCATTTGGAAGGCATCTAAAACTTAATATTTAATGAGGGATTTGGTTTTTATATATGTATACATATCCAATCACCATAATACATAGTATGTATCATATACATGCTATATCCCATAGAAACATGCAAAACGATAAAAGCGATGATTATGGCCATCCTAATGTGATTCCTCGAGCGAAGAGGAATCATGGTCATCTAGGTCTACATCACATGCAACATGTACAAGATGAACTTTGTGCTTTGCCTTTCTGGGTTTGATCAACTCATCAAATGACTGATCGGCTCGCCATCAAGCTGGTCGGCTGGGTACCACCAGCCGATCGGTTGGCTCCTCCAACCGATCGGTTCGCCTAGTCATCATGCATCTCATCATGGCCGCCAGCCACTTGTCTCGCTCCTCGAACCGGTCATCAACCGATCGGCTCACTCCTTGAACTGATCGTCTCGAACGTCAACGGATCGGTTCACGCCTTGAATCGATCGTCTCAGTTGTCGTCAGGATGTCCTTCGTTCTTTGACATAACAAGAAATAAAGTTCTATCCTATTTTACATTGTAAAAAGTGAAACCTCAAGTTACATTCGAGGGGAGCAAAGGTAAGAAAGAAATCTCAAATTATTTCGAGTTACATCAAAAATAGGAGAAGGAAGATTGATGCGCAGACCGAGATGCAAGAAACCACATACAACCATACACAGATAGGGTTTATTGGCCATAACCACACTATACATCCACCACAAAACTCGTTTAAGGGTGACGCGTATCGAGTGCATTCATAATACATATCATATATGTAAATTGGGATTTGTGGATTGAGGATTGGACATGCATAAATCCAATTTTATTCGCATCGTATGCAATAAATAAAGGTGACAAACCAAAATCGATCATATCGATAATCCTAAAGTATAGAGTAGTTGACGTGGCTCTGATACCACTTTTGGGTTTTAGGGGAGGCGGAGAAGGTAGCGGAAACAAAAATTTCCTCCCCAAACCCAGAACAAGGAAACACGTCAACATCTATACAATAGGAAGGGATGGTTTGTGGAATTATACCTTGTCTCGAGGCTTGCTTGGCGACAATACCTCGCGGCTTGTGTGGTCTTCACCTCTGATCTTCGACGGTGTCTGTGCAACTCCTGGTCGCACCAGGACTGACGACTCATGGTCTCACCGGGACTGTCGAGATTGACAACTGTCCTCCGAGCGACAAAAATCTCCTGCCTCTGAAGTAGTCCACACGGACCACCTAGAACTCCAATCTCCTTGTCTCACAGGGAATTGGAAGGTTTCTCACCCTCCTGTTAGTGTACTAGTCACCGACACACTCTCCTGCCACCAGTCACTTTCTGTAGTTGTCTTTCCCTCGTTGTGCCTCCCTTATCAGGTAGCACTTGCTCCGGCTCACTCGGTTACCAAAACCAGAGAGAACGACAACTTTAAAGAGCAACTGGTTGCCCTGAGTTGTACTTTGAGAAGCCCCCAATACCCCTATATATAGGAGGGTCATGGGACAGGGTTCTCTATCCCAAGCAATGTGGGACTAAAGAAGGAGTAGAAGGGTTTGAGATTTTCCACAAAACAACCAACTGCGCAACCTGAACCGATTGTTTCATTTTTGAAATGGTCAGTTGGGGACCTGAGCCGGTCGGTTGACACCTCAACCGATCGGTTGGGACCCATTAAACGGTCAGTTCACTTCTGAACCAGTCGGTTCATGGTCCTGGTCAGTTCCTGATTGACTTTTCATCTTTTGTTTCTAATTGGTACCAAATACCATCCTTGTTCCAATCAAATTGGGCAAGTGAAACAAAAATAAATTTCTCACCAATCATACTTTCCCAACTTGCTTGGTTGGACCAGTTGAACCGATCATTTCAACACTTGAGTCGATCATTTCACCCTGTCCATGAGCCGATCGACTCACCGCCTGAGTCGATCGGTTCACCAAGCTCAACCGATCAGTTCATCATAAGAGCCGATCAGTTCGGAGTGCAGATTGTGCAGAAACAGTCAATTGCAGTTTCAATCAGTATGATACTCTAATCAATCAGTCCAACACCTTGAACATTATGATATTGAGCTATCAATTGATTGAGTGTTTAATTGAACTACTAAACTCCTTTAGTAATAAATCTAAACATTGCTTGTGGATAAAACTCCTCTTCCAGGTTAAATCCTATGTGTGTGACCCTGCAGGTCCATTTCACATTTGTAGTGAAAGTCCATAACACTTATGACTTCACAAGAAAATAGCGGTTCCTAGTAACACATCAATGCTACCCAAGTGAAATAGAAAGTTGGAGAACAACTTTCAATCCTACAATCCGTGAATGGTGTTACAGTGAATGTATAATTCCTCTGTCACTGATATCCTGAAAGAACTCAAGGCATGGAACAGTCATCCTGTCGACGTTCATTCACTTTCTTGATCTCAGAGTAGATTGTAAGTGATATGTATGACATCAATATCACATACTGATTCATACATGCATGCATGCCTTTCTCAATCCTACTCATTAAGTGGCCATGGATATCAAACTCCCTCAGGAGGGACAAATCCCATATCTATCACTCACCCCTCAAAAGACCCATGTGTCAAAGCCACCCAATCATCACCTTTATAACAACCCATGTTTTAGGACTGCGTTTGATGATGTCAAAGTGTGCCCAACGACATGTGTTGAGTGTAGTGATTTCAGGTCAAAGAATCACACTCACCACCATCACTATGAGTATTGACTGTGACTACCATGTCATAGTTCCATGTGTCAAACTCACGGTGGGTCTGTCTGGTACACTTGTTCTCTAACAAGTACCTATGTGTTTGGTTTGATATCTCTATATCATGACTAATGAGATTCTGTCATCAACCAACACTACAATCTAGTCTTGTGTGTCATTGCTGTCTATCTACCTTCCACAATGACATCTTACTAGGGATATAACAAGAATGTACAAACTCTTAGCATCTGTATGATCTCATCATTTAGGTCCTCAACCTGAAAGCATACCTCATTGAGTACTGTCATTCTCTAGACATTCAATCTGTTCTATCACTATCTCATATGACTGAACCAGAAAGAATTGGAAGCTTGCCTTTGATGTTTATCAAATCAAACTTAATGTATTCCACCAATCATCCCATGATTGGCTCTCAGGGCATACATACCAACCATTTTTACTAATTTTACTAATCTAATAATAGATATTGGAAAAGAATGAGAGAAAATCCAATAATAAAGTGAATTACCAAAAGTAGTGGATAATTGGTACTCTACATACAAGATTATAAGTTATTTTTTGGAAAAGTGGTGCTGAAGGAAACTAATGGGTTGGTTTTAGTTCCCTATTGTTTTTAATGATAAGAGTAATAAAACAAGAAATATAGGTAAGTTGGGAAGATAAAGGACTAATTTGATGCCTTCAATAAGTGGAATAAAAGTGAGACTTGGAGATAAATAAAAGTGTCTTTAAAATTCATATTTTGGTCCCCAATCTCACCCACACCTAGATAAAAGTAATTAAGACTTTCCTTTAAGACTTGGGGTTAAAAGGATAAAAGAAGAGAGATATATGGAATTTAATAAATATCCTAAAGTGAATGCATTATGGAAATAAGAATTAATTGTCACATCTATATTCCAAATAGGAAATCAATCAGCAAGTAATTATATTGTCGCGTGCTTTCTTGCCATAGGATCGAGATATAATGATCAGGAGATCATTGTCTACCTTGAGCCAAAAGGGGAAATTGGAAATAGTTAAATGAAAATTGATTTTTCATAGTTCTATATCTCTAATATACAAATCCTCTTGCTAATATTTCCATCAGGATCTAAAATTGATTCCAAACCAATTCATCCTAAGTTTGGGCTTCTTTGGAAGACCATTAAGGCTTTCCCCAATTCTCAGATTCCTTTGCGGCCAACTCGCCATAACCCAGAGCTATAAAAGGCATAACCGCCCTCTACGAGATCACCTACCCAACTGCAAGGCTATGCCTGACTCATAGATTTATCATCTCCCTTCAATTCCATACTAGCACTCTACCACATCCCCTAATCCTGGCTAGACCTCGCCAGAACTACCTCTTCTACATCCTATCGACTCTGACCATCCCCAATGCAATTGAAGCCCTTGGTGAGTTTGTTGAGGCACAATGAAGGCCATGGTACTCTAGTTGGTCTCTCAAAAGGTCAAGATCTTAAGGTCAACTATCGAGTTGACCACCTGCTTATGTGAGAGGGAGAGATGAGGTTGAATACAACCACTTAGGAATTTACCCCTTTACCCCGATGCTTCTTCTTTAGGGTTAGGGTTTCTTCCATTTTCTCCCTACATTTGTTTTGCCTTTCTTGATCGAGCCAAATGAGCACGGGCCCTAACCTGGAGCAAGCTGATTGGCTCGGTCATGGGTCCACACCACACTGGTAATACCTATTCATCCGCTAGGTAGCAACCTATGATTGGCCAAAAATAGTTAATCTTGAAAGAAATGTAGAAAATCATAGGAATACTCGATATGATAAATAATATATTATAGTTGATCAGAAAAATGTAAGAATTACAATAAAATTAGTTTCAAGACCTAATAATTCTTCTAATTTTAAAATTTCCTAAAGTTACTATAAAGTATTTAAAGTATGGAAACCCTAATTTCTTAGTTTTAATGAATATTACTTGCTTAAATGACTTTAATGGATAAAGTTGAGTATTTTGGATAAAAATGACATCTTTAACTAAATTTCAGATTAAGAATGCATATAACTATTGGTATATATTCCCAGAGAGCCAATCAAATGATGATTGTAATGGCATAACATGTAAATGATTTGATTAATAATAAAGGCAAGCCACCAATTTATTTTGTATATTCAGTTATGAGATAATGAATAACATAAAAATGTCTCCAGAATGATATCACTAAATGATGTATGTATTTAGGTTGAGGATATGAAGAATGAGATCATATTGATGTTAAGATTTTATGCATTCTCATAATGTCACAGATCAGTTGTTGTTGTGGAAGGTACATAGATAGCAACAACATATAAGATCGGAGTGTGAGTTAGTTGATGACAGAGTCTCATTAGTCATGATATGGCAATATCATACCAAGCACACAAGTACTCGTTAGATAACAATGCATCATACAGACCCACCGTGAGACTGACACATGGAAGCCATCATCATAGAAGTCATAGTTAATTCTAACAATGATGGTGGTGGTTGTGGTTATTAGACCTGAAATCACTACAGTCATCAGATGTCGTTGGGTACACTTTGACATCCTCAAACACAATCCTGAAACATGGGCTGTTACAATGGTGATGATTAGGTGACTTTGACACATGGGGATTGACTGTGAGTGATAGAGATGTGATTTGTCCCTCCTACAAGAGTATCATATCCAAGGCCTCTTGATTAGCAATTATGAGAAAAGTATAGTCATACGTATGTGAGTCTATATGTGATATTGAACTTACATATATCTCATACAATGTGCTCTGGTTCAAGAAATAAGATTGAATAATAATGAGGATGACTGCTTCATGCCTCTAGTTCAATTTGGATATCAGTGATAAAGGAACTATACAAACACTATAACACCATACACAGATTGTAGGTTGTAGTTTCCCTCCAACTTTCTTTTCACTTGGGTAGCACTGATGTGAGACTAGGGGCAACTCTTTGCTTGTGAGGTCATAAGTTGTTATGGACATTCACTTCCAACAGGATATGGGACCTATAGGGTCACACACATAGGAGCTCATCTCGAAGAGGAGTTTGATCTTGAACGATGGTTGAATTCATTACTAAAGTGTTTAGGTATTTCAATTTGCATATTGGATCAGTTGACTAGACTACCGAATGATTGGCTCAAGTGTTGAGACAACCATTTGGAGTGTTAGGCTGATTGTATCATGTATTGGCTAAAATTCAGCCTGACTTGGGGTGCCAGATGACCGTCTGTCTTGGCCAGATGATGGTCTGACTTGGTGCGAGATGCCCATCTCACATGCACCAGAAGATTGGTTAAGGGGTGTAATTGGATTGTACATTGGATTGATTTTGACATCATCACATGTACTAATTGAAATTGAATTACCGACACATGTACAAACCTAGAAAATGCCAGACGACTGTCTTGACTATTCCAAACAATTGTCTGGCATGTCAAATGACTTTCTGGGTTACTAGACGACCATCTCAGCTATCGTAGGTTGTGAAACATCCAGAATTATTGTGAAGATTCGAGATTTTCTGATCCCTTCCAGTCTCGCATAGACTAGGAATGCTGACCCTAGCCTCTAATGTAAATATAAGGGTACTAGGAGCTTCCCTGAAAACAAAACAAACAATTGAGAATTAATTTCTTTGACAATTATTGTCCTCTCTAGTTGTGGTAATGACGAGAGCCCGAGTAAGTCCTACCTGACTAGGGAGGGATAATAAGGGAGAGAACAATTGAGGATCATTGTTGTGGGAGAGCAGGTTGGTGACTAGTACACCACCGGAGGGACAACTCCTTCCTATCCATTCTAGCAGGACGACATGAGTTCTAGTTGGTTCCTGTGGAATACTGTAGAGGTAGGAGTCCATTGGCTGCTGCCAGGAGGGCAACATCAACTCACAGTTCATAGAAAGATTAGAGGAGTTGCTATAGTAGTAATCTGAGTCTGTTGTTCATGGAGGAATAGTCAGACGAGTCCCAATGCTACCAGGAGCTACAAAGACACCGTCTAAGATAGAGTGCACATCTACATCGATGATGATTGTCACTGGACTTGCTCTAGGACCAGGTATGTCTTCACAAAACCATCCTTCCCATTGCATAGTTATTGACACAATCTGCTGGTTAATGGAAAATATGTCACAAAATTTCTGTTTCTACTACCTATATGATGTCGTATTTCCCAACAGTGTTATCAACGTCAATTAATTATGTTTTTGGATAATCAATATGATCAAATTTTTGGTTTTCTTGAGTTTATTTATTGCATGCAATGTGAATATTCAAACCGGTTGATGTGCATGTCTGTCTTATCAACACAAAAACAACCAAAATGAATATATATATATATATATATATATATATATATATATATATATATATATATATATATATATATATATGCACAATTTACACACATCACCATAAAATCAATTTTGATGGTGGATGTGAAGCATGGTTATGTCCAAAAACCCTAGATCTGTGTTTGCATGGTTGCAGTTATTTATTCCTATTGTTAATCAGTCTACATACTAAGCCTCTCTCTCCTTTCCAAATATAAATTAATAATCTTCTTCCTATTTCCACTCAAATGTAACTTGAGGTTTCCTCATATACAAGGTAATAAGAAATAATAGTTTTATTTTATGTTTCAATGTGAGATAACAATCCGCACAAAGATGAAATGACCGGCTTGTGAGACAACCCAGTCAACTAGAGGACCGAGGAGGCCAAATGATAGGAGGATGAAATGATCGACTGGTGGCCCAACCGACTGAATGGAGTTGTCCAGACACTGCTTGGACTAGAGAACTAGACGACCACTTCACAAAAGCCCAACTGAGTAACCAGGAGGCCTAGTGATCGGTTCAAGAGTTGAATCGATCAACCCAAATTGGTTCGAGCACATGTCTTCACCAAAAAAACATGTTGCATATGATGTGGACCATAGGTGGTAGTAATTCTTTTTGGCTCCAAGGAATTACATTAGTATGGACATAACCATCACTTGTGTGTTTTATTTATTACATGTTCTCATTTGCGGTTATAGAATGCATATGATACATACTATTTATGTTGTGATTAGATAAATTATATGTATTTATACCCAAACTCCCTCAACTATAATATCAAGTCTTATATGCTTTCCAAAAGTAGCACACACGAAAAGCTTGATCGAACAAGAGTAGGTTATGCCAAATCATGGTGTGTCGTATATCTCATGGAAGTGTGATTGTAATAATGTAGGTTATGCTAAAGAGGGCTGCATTATTATCATGTTGGCTTTTAGGCCAGGCCTGACTGATGATTGTTAGAGAGTATGGGCCTAGAAGCATGCAAATGAGTATGGTAAGGATTTATGCATATCATGTATCCAAGAGTTGCATATGATGCAATTGGAATGATTGCCTACCTTAATAATAGGTCATGAACGCCAACGTTGGTTGGGTATTGACTGAATTGTTTTTGATCTTGGCCCACTAGAATATTGTACACTACAATATTCTGAATTGATATTGATATCTATCAATTTCAATAAAATATTAGGAGCAATAGTTAATTAAGGACCTAACTAATATTGTTGAATTTATCAAATAAAACCAAACTAAAAATGTTTTGAAAAGTTTCAATATTTCTTTGTAGTATCAAATTTCAAACACAAACACGTTCAAATTGTGATTAGTCCTCAAGAAGGATAAAATAGGATAAAGTTCCACAATTGGTTAAGGACATTGAGAAATGTTCTCATCAATGAGCAAAAGCTCTATGTCCTTGATAGACCAATGCTAGAGGAACCTGCTCCAAATGCTCCTAAGGCTAAATGGATGCTTAGTAGAAGAATGCCAATGATGCCATAGCCATTTGAATACCTAATGCTCTATTCTAAGAACTGTGAGTTTCATGAAAAAAAATAAAAACTTGGACATTCTCAAGATGGTAGCACATCTTAAGAATCATATAAAGAAAAGAAGGTATAATGTCTCTGAAAGCACTATTTGAGTGCAAACTAATAAAGAGAAGTCCAGTATGGCCCCAAGTGCTCAATGTGATTGGACATGTGAAATGACTGAGATTTCTCTTAGGTCAAGAGTTGGCCAAGAAAAGGATTATGCAAGCATTGCATGAATCATATAGTCAGTTTATCAAATGTTTGGCATGTTGTTGCCAAAGTAAGGAAGAAGAAGGACAAATCCGTGATGGTGATCAGCGGACGTGAGTCCTAGGGCAAAGGCAAGGCCAAGAAGTGTTCTGAGGCTAATCTAAAGTCCAAGTCTTCTGCACTAAATATATGAAGTAGGGTAAGTGTAAAAGGAATGTCTCCTTTTCACTTAAAGGATAAAAGAAAGTGCCCCCACCATTGTCACCTATCTAGACATTGGAAAGAACAATCCTCTTTATAGAGGATCTTAGGAAGAATATGGAGATAGAGATCTCCAGGACTTGAGAAGAACTAAGCTAGAATTGTACAGAGCAAGGGTTGTTGCCTCTTTAGTTGGAAGTTATCATTCATGGTCACATAATAGAATTAGTGAATTTCTATTATGTACTTTCCATTGATGAAAACATTGAATGTTTTGTATGACAAGAACATTATGTTTCATTTTACAAGATATGATCTTTTGTGGAGATGCCCTATGTCTCACAAACTATGATGTTAAATATGTGGATATGGAAGATCACATCACACTTGAGTCATATTTATTGAGTATGTGAAATATACATTCAATGTTACATATTTACTTACCAAGGGTCTAACAAGGAAAATATCACTCAGTTTGTTAAGGGGGGATGGGCCTTCTTCCCATAGATTGAAAATTACATCCACAACCCTACCATTTCAAAATTGAAGATCCCATGAGGATTAGTTCAAAAGGAGAACTAAATTGCAATGTTATGCAAAAGCACATATTTGAAACATCATTCCTGACTATCCCTGTGTTGTTAGTGATTCATTTTTTCTGAATATAGGAAGAGCTTTGCTTTAAATTTGGTTCAAGGACTTTGATGGTAGGGTGCATCCCGAACATGATACCTTTCGAGATCCATACTATGTGAGTGTAACTTGAGAGATAAGATTTATATGAGTCATACATATTCTCTAGAATGCTTATGAAACAAGATTCTTGCAAAGATCATTAATGAAAATATTAATAAGAACTCATTCTTATACCCACAACATATTTATACAATTAATCAAACTCTAAATCAAACATTCTAATTGAAGATATAGTTCATCACATATCTGCATAAGAAAGTGAGTTATACTAGGCAATAGTTTAAAAAAAGCTAACTTGTTTTAGAAACATAGTAGAGTCATATTTGTGTAATGTATTGATTTTATAAGGTTTCATTGAATTTGTAAGGAAATGTTGTATTTTTGTATTCTAAAAATTCCTCTTTTAATTTGATGTTATTCCGAATTCATAACAAATATTTAGTTTTATATTTCACCATTTATTTTTTATGCATTTTCTTATTAGTTTCTATATAATCTTGTAACCTTCTTCGTCGTGTCATTGCTAGCTCACCAAACTACAAATTTATCACCAACTACAAATTTATTTCTTCTTTTATTCACCCTTTAAAGTGGACCATTGATGTGATGTTAAAGACACACATTGGTGTTTGAAGAAGACCAATCTTTGTGAAACACAATGTGTAGACTGTGATCACAATGTGCGTCTAGGATGCTCCTTCACATTTAAAGATCCATTCACTGTCCTTTAGAAAACAACAAATATCAAAAAAAGAGAAAACCATGAGAAAATAAATTACTTCCACTTATCTTTTTCCACAACAATTTCCCTCTACTCTCAATCCATTGATGTTATTCTTGGACCACCAACACTTAACAATTGTGACTAAGTGGGATAGAAAACAAGTTCAACATGGTCTCTTCTCTTGCACCGAGTGATCATACCAGAAGCTAGGGTGATTGAATCTTCAAGACAGACCATCATAAAGCTCATGCTAGGAGTGGTGGAATCCATGTTGAAGACAATGCTTGCACAACTTCCTTCACACTATGATTTTTCTCACTTAAGACAAACGTCTTATTTTCTCTTAAATCCTATTTATTATCATAACTATTTTTTGATGGTTTACTTCCCTAAATGTAATTGAATAATATATTTTAAAAAATAGATTAGTTTTTTGACCCTTGGGTGGTATGCGATCAATTGTTGGTAATCTTAGGTTTGGGCACTGATCACAACAACAACCTGGTGGTGGACTACAGTTCAATCCCCAACATGAGATTTTCTTGCATTCTATTTATATCTAGTTGAAAAGCATTAGTTTTGTAGCTAGGCCCCACCTAGTAAGTAAGGTATTGAGGGTCTTATCTGTTAAGATGTTGGTGTTGAGATAGAATTAGCTATCAAAGGCTTGGTTCCATATCCATTATTGACGAGGGGAGTGGGTCAAGAGCTTACATGACTAGAATCTCAATATCATACTGGATCCAACTAGATAGCTTGACATTGATAAATCCATATGATAATAATGACTAGGTAAAAGTGAGGTACTCAAAAGTAGTGGAATATCAGTTAAACCTTCTCATAGGAGATGAAAAGCCAACCTACAACATGTGGTATGTTGTAACATATTGAAATTCGGGACAAAATTCAAATTTTGAACTATGATTTATAATCCTTAAAAATTGAATTTCCTTATCCTATATTGCACTCCCATTTGTCTTCCGTTGGAAATATCTTGTAACTCAAGCTATAGAATACAATTTATCCTCATTTGGCCTAGTCATCCCTCTTGGGACCCACAAGTGAATAATTGAATTCCATTACAATTTCTTAGCTTTGGAATCACATAAAATGGTACTAAGAATGTTAACATTTATTTGTAGAGTAAATTATTTCTTTTCCAATTTTAGACTAGTAAACTAGAAAAGTAAATATTTTAGTAATTAGACCAATTGCTATTAAACCACCATTCAAATTGCATTGGAAATGGAGTAATGAATTAGGAGAAATGAATAGTGTTAGTAACACCATTGCATAAGGAAATTTACTAGTATTTATTAGCAACCTAATTAAGGGGCTTGATTAGGGCCCATTTAGAACAGGGTCTTTCGCCCTAACCGCATGCCCACACGTATGGGATGCGACTGTTACCACACAGAACCGGCGGGGAACAATCCTGACTCCAATCTCTCACCTCCCTTTCATACTCCCCTCACCTTCAGTTTCCCTTTCTCTCACAACCACTGACACCTCAATTCCTGAGGCAGAGAATTGAAACACCCAAAGCCAAGAATGGTTGGGGGATGTAGTAGAAATGGATGATTAGCCATCTACAATGACTTACGCCGCCTCCAGGAACTAGGAGCCTCAAGAGACCTTTCAAACCAAAAACCTAGCATCTTCGATCACGTTCATATATACTCCCCAACCCTACGACAGAAATGCACTCTCACCTTCTGCCAACATCAGCTCCCTCATGGATCAACCTCTTCCCCATAGGCCTATAACATTTATGAACCTTGACCACCAACGGTACCAGAGCCATGTCACCACACCACCATCCCACACACAACTCTAATAGCCAATGCTTGGGAACACCACGATGCCACCTGCCTCACCTCGTCGACCACCATCACCACAATGATGTTGCATACTAGGCTTCTTTTACCCCTTACAAACCCTACAATATGGATGTTGATGCAAACCTTCAATTGTCAGAAACCTACAAGCAACAGACCCCAACCTCTCCATTGCTCCTCCACCTTCCTCCTCATCTATTGATACTCGATGTTGCCCATGCCTACCCCTTCACCAACTTTTCCCTACACTATGATTTGTAATATGACCTCTTGCCCTAGCTGTCGAGCAATCTCCTTCATAGCCTATTCAGATATGGTGCAATAGACCTACAGTTCTCAAACAAGTCTCGATCATCGATTGTTCACAAACATCATGGTGCCCCAAACCCCTCCGCCACAACCAGAGTCGACGACCACTTCCTGGCTAGGCCTGCCTTGCGGGGAACGTGCTTGTGATCAGAGCATAGCATTAAGCCGGGCCCAATAAAAGTAAGAAAAACCTCATTATTAATTTCTAACCTTTTTGGAATTAATAAAATAACAATTGAATAAATCATTAATTACCCTAAGTATTACAAGGCTTGGGATATAAAAAAAAACCAAGAAGCAAGTAAAATCTAGGATTATAAACAACACCTTTAAATTGGTAAATATTTTGGTAAGGTGTTTGATCTAATTAGTCAAGTTGGACAAAATTAGATTTGAGAGAACAAGTATGAAAAATAAAGGCAAGTTGAGAAGTGTAATAATTTCTATTTTGAAACAATGCATCATATTAAACTATACGAGCATCTACATCATTTCAATTATCCATAATGCACATACTTGTACTCCAATGCAAAACTAGGATATATACATTACATATATTAATATTTATGTATTATCTAAAGACCTTATAAATTAATGTATGAGTGAGTTTGATTCTTTTTAGGTAACATGGACCTATTTACAAAAGAAAAATATATCAAATGATTCAAAATATAAATGTTGATCATCATCAATTTGGAGACTAATTTTTATTTCTATGTAAGTACTTACTTTGAAATATCTCTACTATCTCTATAGAAGTCAATACATGATGTTGATAAACAATATGGTAAATTGAGACCAAATGTAATACCTTGACTTAATATTGATGTATACATGCACTAATTTCCAATGAGGATATGAGTAAGCATAAAAACCCTAGAAATAAGGATCATGGGAAAGTATGGTATAATAACCCTAATTGGGAAACCCCTAATTGCAAATAACATTTCATTCCAGGCCAAGAAACATCAAATAATTCTAGTAATTCTCTTTTCTAGATTCATGATAAATTGTCATCCTGATCCTTGCACACATTTTGACTTGGAGATGCTTGATTTGGAATAGGTACTGGATTTTCTATTTTAATATTGAATTATTAATTTTTCTCTTGAATTCCATGTACATTGTTTAGTGGTGAACCCTATATTTTTGTAAGCCTTTTTTGCCACTTTGAAAGTTCACAATATCAGATGGATTATTTATTGATTGCATTGAATATTATAATAGCACTTGACTTGATCTATTTGGAGTTTTGACTCCCTCGACTTTGGTCCCTTTGGTCTTTGGCCCCTTATAGCTTTGGCTCACTTGAGGTAGGGTATGTCCCCTCGCCCTGTGCATAGGTTTTAATGGATTAGTTGTCCCCCAATCAATAGCTCAACTTAGTATTTAGGCGCAATTTTGTTCTTTCATAGATGATTGAACATAAGGCATTGTTTCCCTTGAAGGAAATGATACGATAGTACTCAACCTTAATATTTAAAAGTTGATCATTGCAAATATTTTGATAATTTGATATATTGATCTATTTTGAATAGCCTTTGGAGATTTGATCTTTAATTACAAACATTGAAATAGTGTTATCCTTACTTTGATAAATTTAGTCCACCAAATAGTCCATACCTATCTTTGATATTACCTTGGATTGCATTTAGTACCTATATTTTTCAAATAGCTCGATATAAGAATTTAGTGCCAACTTTGCTGACTTTTATTTCCCTTCAATGGGGTCCATGTGTGGTTTTGTTTCTTCTGGGAACTCATGGGAAGGTGGTAGATAAAAGATCTTGAAGAGACATACACTAGATAGTCCTCCATTGAAGACTAGATGGAGTTAAATTTTTACTATTAAATATTGTAATCACATTTGTAAGCTTTCGTGACTCTATAAAAGCATGATTGTAATAAATATTGTTTATGTTTTTTATATTATTTTGTAAATATTCGACAGTAAATATCAAGTCTTTACAACATGGTAACATAGCCATTAATGGTCGACACTCATGCATGTCTTGTGGAAATTAGGGTTAAGTAGGAATACCAATGGAGTAGTTAGAACATAGAAAAATAGTTAATGATAAGACCTACTATAATTGGCCTAATTTCTAGAATATACATAGACTACAAGTAGGGAACAATGAGAGCCTAGGTGGTTGATGTACTTTAGTCTAGAAATTCATGTAGCTCATCTCACTACCTTTTGGACTCCCCTAGGGATAGATTTACTTGAGCTATTATAGAGGAAGAATGGTGAATTAGCCCCTTAGAAAGAAAAAAGGCACCACCCTTGGTATACGAATGGGTAGAGTACCCTTATTTTTTCCTTTAAGTTTTGACCTACAATAATAATTATATATACAATATAATCCTAAACCCTAAATTGGCAAATCACATCTGATAACTTTCATTTGGAACCTTAAAACATATCTAAGAGTGATTGACATAAATTATTTACTCCAAACAAGGGGATTAGTATGTATAATTAAATTCAATAGAGCGAAACTAAATCATAATGTGCTAGGATTTAGAGAAAAAGAAAAACCCTACAAAATAAATCTCAATCTTCTTAATTATAGTTTGACCAAATATTTTGCAATAAAAAAATACTTTTGATAATAATAGTTGATGCCTATCAATTTTAATCACATAGATTCATATCAGAATAAGATATTAGAAACCTTACATGGACTTATCATCACTAAGTGCTCACCTTGATAGAAGATATACCCTTTAAGTGTAATTTTACCCTAAAACAATCTCATAACCCCATGATAGTAGTAAACAAGTTGGTTGGTCACCTCGGCTAAGGCATAGGCCTGTCAAAGGAAGATTAGAATTGTGTGCATCGGTGTGGATGACATTTGTACAAACAAGAGTGGTACGATTGGAAATTAGGAATTGGAAGGAATGTAGTGTCAAGAAAGATAAGATTTCAGGGATGAAATCCCTTTGAAGGGTGGTAGAGTTGTGACATACTAAAATTCAGGACTAGATTCAATTTTTGAACTATGATTTATAATCCTTCAAAATCAAATTTCATTTTCCTAGATTTCACTCTGGTTTGTCTTCCATTAGAAATATCTTGGAACTCAAGCTCTAGAATACAATTTATCCTCATTTGTCTTAGTCATACCTCTTAGGACCCACAAGTTAATAATTGAATTCCATCACAATTTCTTGGCTTTGGAATCACATAAAATGGTACTAAGAATTTTAACATTTATTTGTAGAGTAAATTATTTCTTTTACTATTTTAGACTAGTAAACTAGAAAAGTAAATATTTTAGTAATTAGACTAATTGCTATTAAACAATCATTCAAAATTGCATTGGAAAGAGAGTAATGAATTAGGAGAAATGAATAGTGTTAGTAACACCATTGCATAAGGCTATTTACTAGTATTTATTAGCAACCTAATTAAGGGGCTTGATTAGGGCCCATTAAGAATAGGGTCTTCTTCCCTAACCGCACGCCCATGCATCTGGGATGCGGATGTTACCACTACAACACAAAACCAATGGGGAACAACCCCGACTCCAATCCCTCGCCTTCCTTTCCTACTCCCCCTACCTTCGGTTTCCCTTTCTCTCACAACCACCAAAACCTCAATTCTTGAGGTAGAGAATCAAAACACCCAAAGCCGTGAATGGATGGGATACATAGAAAAAATGGCTGATGAGCCATCTGCAACACCTTGCATCACCTCTAGGCAATAGGAGCCTCAAGAGACCTTCCAAACCAAAACCCTAGCATCTTAGATCACATGTATACATAGTCCCCAAACATGTAATAGACATGCAATCCCACCTCTACCCACATCAGCTCCCTCGTGGATCAGCCTCTTCCTCATCAGCTTGCAACTATTCTGAACCTTAACCAACAACGGCACTAGAGCTGTGTCATGACACCACCAACAAGCACACAACTCTGACAGCCAATGACTGGAAATTCCCCGATGCCACCTGCCTCACCTCGTCGACCACCACCACCATGATGATGCTACATACCAGGCTTCTTTTTCCCCTAGTAGACCCTACAATATGGATTTTGATGTAAACCTGCAATTGTTAGAAACCTACAAACAACAGACCTCAACCTCTCCATTGCTCCTCCACCTTCCTCCTCTTCCATTGATACTTGACGCCGCCCACACCTATACCTTCACCAATTGTGCCCTACAATGTGATTTGTAATACTACCTCTTGCCCCAACTGACAAGCCATCTCCTTGATAGTCTACTCAGATCTGGCACAATAGACCCACAGTTCTCAAACAAGTCTCGATCATCGATTGTCCACAAACATCACGGTGCCCTAAGCCCCTCATCTACAACCTGAGTCGATGACTGCTACCTGGCTAGGGCTACCTTGCGGGCAACTACCTGCGGCCAAGGGGGGTAGAACAAAAAAAAGATGATCGTTGTACTTGCAATTTGAGCATAGCATTAGGCCAAGCCCAATAAAAGTAAGTAAAACTACACTACTTGTTTCTAACATTTTTGGAATTAATAACACAACAGTTGAATAAATCATTAATTACCCTAAGTATTACAAGGCTTGGGATATCAACAAAAATAAAAAGCAAGTAAAATCTAGGATTATAAACAAAACCTTTAAATTGGTAAAATTTATGGTAAGGAGCTTGATCTAATTAGTCAAGTTGGACAAAATTAGAATGGAGAGAACAAATATGAAAAATAAAAGCAAGTTGATAAGTGTAAAAATTTCTATTTTCACATAATGTATCACATTGAATTTTCTGAGCATCTACATCATTTTAATTATCCATAATGCACGTACTTGTACTCCAATGCATAACTAGGATCTAAACATTACATATATTAATATTTTTGTATTATCTGAAGACCTTATTACTTAATGTATGAGTGAGTTTGATTACCTTTAGGTATCATGGACCTATTTTTAAAAGCAAAATAGATCAAATGATTCAAATATAAATGTTGATCATCATCAATATGGACACTAATTTATATTTCTATGTGAATACTTACTTTGGAATACCTCTACTATCTATATACAAGTCAATACATGATGTTGATAAACAATATGGTAATATGAGACCAAATGTAATACCTTGACTTAAAATTGATGTATGCATACACTAATTTCCAATGAGGATATGAGTAAGCATCAAAACCCTAGAAATAAGGATCATGGGAAAGTATGATATAATAACCCTAATTGGGAAACCCATAATCGTAAATAACATTTCATTCCAGGCCAAGAAACACCAAATAATTCTAGTACTTCTTATTTTCTAGATTCATGATAAATTGCCATCTTGATCCTTAGACACATTTTTACTTGGAAATGCTCAATTTGGAATAGGTACTAGATTCTCTATTTTTATATTGACTTATTAATTTCTCTCTTGAATTCCTTGTACATTGTTTAGTGGTGAACCCTATATTTTTTTAAGCCTTTCCATCCTTTTTGAAAGCTCACCACCTCAGATGGATTATTGTTTGATTGCATTGAATATTATAATAGAACTTGACTTGCTCTATTTGGAGTTTTGACACCCTAGACTTTGATCTATTTGGAGTTTTGACATCAAATAATTATGATTACTAGGAAGATCTTATTGTTTCTCCCCCCCATTACGTCATACCCAACCTCAAATTGCACCGTATGCATGATTAGTAATCTTTCAAAGAAGCGTAATTATATAAAATTAGGGTTTATGTCTCCTCATATTGATTTGGACTTACCTTTATTTCTTATTATTGTTTTTAACATGACAAAGTTCTTCAAATTTGACTACAAATTCCAATTTATTCATAAGATATGCTTCCTTGGTCACCTTTTTAAATATAATATCAATATGGTTCGTTTTATTCTTTCACCCACACATGATTATGTCCTAAGTAAAGTCTCGAATATCCTCATTGTTCTTCTTATAGAAGGTATATGCTTCAGGTGTCTTCATCTCTTTGAAGATTCAACTCCTCCTTTCCAATTTATTTTCCTACATGTATCTTAGTTTTTTACTTCAACCCTTCCATAACACTTCTTATTAGGTCTGAGATTAATCTAGATTCCATCTAATTTGTCACCCTTTGTACTATCATCAAGTCATACTCATCACTAGAGTTCCCTTCCTCTTTCTCTAGATATATGTCTCAAATCCTTCTTGTAACATGTATCCTCCATGAACTTCCACTTATGCATCCTTACGTTCATAATACAACTTCATGATCCTACTGACTATTATCTAACTAGAACCTCGTATGCTAATTTGTTTCCCCTTAATCATATTCTTATGTATAATCTCAACTTCAAACACAAGATCTTTGTATGTACAAGGAAACCTCTTGAATTTTAAGAACTACTTTTTATATTATGTATATTCAGATAAATCATCATTCTGTCACATCCTTTACTTTAATAAGAAAAAATTAAATTTCAAACCAGGTTATACATGGGTGTTTATTCTTTTCAAATGATAAGATTTGCACATTCTATTACTTGTCTAGTTATTTTTGTACTGTATTCTTGTTCAAAATCTTTGGAATTAATCTATGTGCATATGGAGTCATCTTTCACTAAATTCTTTTCATCTTGTGTCTGGTTCTTATTTTACTATTCGGATATTTTCCAACTAACTACTTTGTTAGAGAACCTAGATAGAGAACAACTAGAGAGTTTCACACTAACTTTCCCTCAACACTTGGATACCTGACCAGGGCACCTGAACACTGATTGTAAGTAGAATGCATTATGATCACGTCATATTCATCAATTAGATACTAATTAATCACAGTTCTATTGTTCTAATAGACTCAATTAAACTATGCTCTGATACCACACTTTTGAGGACACATCCTATTTATCAAACACTAAATGATCATTAGGACAAACTCTAGAACAAACCCCAACTTATAACTAGAAACCCTAAAAAAATGAATAAAACAATTCAAATAAGTAGAACAACATGAAGATCCAACTATGAAAAACTTCATAAACTTCACATGGCATCGTATAAATCTTATTGTTTGTAAAAAGCTCACACAAGAATGGATGATAGAGAAATAAATTGAAAGCTCTTTATTAATATCATCATATAAGATTACAAGGATATCCCTACTATTACGATACTACAATATATGAATTTATAGCAATTTACAACTCATTATAGCATGGATCTACAAAGGAGAAAAGATTAGAACATACATTAAAAATTCTCCAAATATAACTTAGGAATATGAGAGTACAAGGACACACTAGACATTACTATTGTGGGCTCCGATCTCGAAAACCACGATATAAACTCAGCGAAGCGTTCAATTAGTTGCGGAATACAAAAAATTACTGGAAATTAAAACTTTTTGAGACAAGATCTGGAAACCATAATACTTCTTTTTATAAGAAACAAACTAACAGTTTACATCCCTGTTAAACCACTTCTTGAGTAGTTATATACAACATGATTCAAAAATCTCAAGAGTCAAAACCAAAATCTCAAATCACTAACTCCTAGGACCTGAGAGTACAGAAACGGCATAGGACTAACTAACTACATGACTAAGCAGACAGTATCTCCACCTGAGATTCACTACTGCTCCTGGTACTGTTGTTGCTGTTGTTGCTCATCCTTAAATGGGATCCTTCGTCTTCGACGACCACCTAAAAAGTTGAAATCTACGGAGTGAGACAATGTACAAATTGTCCCAGCGAGAGTTATAACTCTCAACTAGAAGCTTAATTGTAACATTAAGGAATATCATAGACAAGGTAACTTAAATCATGCAATAGCAGGTTTAATAACAAGTGAAGCAACTTCTACTTAAGCAGTCATTTCTTTAAAGTATATAAAGAACATGTATACAAATATCTGAACATATCATTAATGTAAGCAATGTAACATCAAACATTGTTCCTCGTAGTTCAACCTAAGCAGATATGCTACGCGGTTGATTATGTTTTACAAACATTATTATGCCCTGTGGAGATGAGGTATACCGCTCATACTCCAACCGATCACTAGTAAGTCGCATCGGTATCATACATAGGTCATCAAAAGAGCCTAATTCTTATGACCTCATCTTCCTTAGTCAGTAAGAGGATTGTTTGCAGGACATCTTCTATCTCTGTTGTTATAGCTTACCTCGGTAATCTGGTCCTTCACTATTTTAGAGTTACAGTGGCGTTCTGTACTCTCTTCGTCATCGAAAGATTTCTTGTTTATCTCTCATCGATGCGGTGTTTGTGTTTTCTTTGGGAGATTCGTGGTACATCTCTTGGTTTGGATTTGTAGTGAAGGGTTGATGGAATATGATACATCTACATCAATTCCTACACTAGGATGTAAGGATTTACACATCCATTTCCCCCACATACTCAAAAGTATGTGATCCAGGAGTTCCCTTAGGAAAACCTGTTTCACCATCATTTGGTCTCTGACAATGATGGATCTATGATCAGGGCTCTACATGGTATGATTATACTTGATTAGTTAGGTACATTTTAGTATTCTTTTAACATCATACATGCTCTCAAACATTAATCATTAGCATAGCAGCTATGAAAATAGAATACTAAATGTAACAAGTCTAACTCACATCAATTATTATTTCCCAATTATCTCACCACAAGTCATCTGTCAAGCATGACCTTGATGATACTCATGGCTCTCATACCCTATCAATTTCATTAGATGCCACTTTCTAGGTAACAAGGTATTTCACTATTCATAAAGTTAATAACATACTTTCAATGAATATGAAATCATCATCATTACCTGAATATGATCATCCTCATATAAGAACCTGCTTGGTTAATTTAACTGATAACAGTAAACAATTCATTTCAAAGAAGTTGTACCTCCCTACTCTTACAAGAGTTAGGTTCCCTGAATCTCATCAATTAGGGTTATTCATTTCCTTTACTTATGATTAGGAATATTGATTCCTTATCTCATACTTCAATCACGAAGGTTCATGCTCAAAAGCATAATTGGAAATAGGGTTTTACCCTATTCAAATTAAGGTTATTGAAATCCCTTTATCTTATAAGGCACCATATTTTTGTAACTTGTTCACATGGTTTCATACATAAAAACATAATAAAGGACTAAGGTTAACATACCCCATCCTTCATTAATTAATGTTTCATGTTCATATTATCAGTCCAACTCTAATATGCAACTTTGCCATCCTTGGAAGCATACCAAGGTATGATGAGTGTTTACCTTTAATTACAACATTTATTTAACATCATAATGATTATCAATTCAAGGTATGAATTCATTTCTCATCCTTATCATGGTATGATTACATCATACTCATTGATTTGGCTATACCTCACTTAAAGCCATTACCTTGTAGACATTTCTAGGATTTCATATTTGCCAGGTCATAAACTAGGCTCACTATTCATCCCACTAGGATTTACATATTTTCATTTCCAATTTAGGGTTTCTCATTCATATCACATCTCCTCTGGATTAGATTTATTGAACCTATTATCTCACAAGGCATAAAGATTCCTCATATTACAACTTGTAATTAGGGTCTCATACTCAAAGGCATAACCCTGAATTACTACATTTATCAGATCACCCTAAATTAGGGTTTACTATTCACATAATATGTTATTACCCAGAATTAGGGTTTACTATACACTCCTTGGTTGATTGAACTCATAACATCATCATGTATGAGAAACATCATCATTAAAGCCCTCAGATAAGATTAAGATTCATCAATTATCATAATTAGGGTTTCCATGATCTCACATAGGTGGATCATACCCTAATCATGCACATTCATATGTATTGAAGGTACTTTACTTAAATTTCAACCATAAAAGTTACTTTCTCTCTCCTCTCACTAGTAGATGGTGATTACCTCACTCTAGATTAGGTTGGGTTAAGTCCTCATTGACTAACATAAGCCATATCACCACTAACATGTCATTAGGGTTTGATTAGAACAAGGTATCCTTTGATTTAACCCTTCAAGGGCATTTTGGTAAAGTACATTATTGATCACCATCATGGGTCAATTCATTAGTCACTTAGTCCCTTAATGTCTTAGGATACCATTAGGGTTTAGGTTAAACCACCATTGAACCAAAAACACCTTCAAAAGATTAAGTAAAAACAACCTTAAAAGTCTCCAATCGGTTACACATATTCAACCTCCAAACGGTTTGAAACCATTTGGATGTGTTGACCGTTTGCTAGGTTTGACTCCAAGACCGCATTACACTCAAGGTCGTTTGCCCTCAAACGGTCTTAAGACCGTTTGGGTGCGTTGACCGTTTGGGGAGAGTTGACCTTCAAACCGTTTGAGCTTATGCGGTTTGAAATCGTTTGATCAAAAACAACATGAGATCGATTGGTCCAAACGACCTTGAGATCGTTTGAGCCCAAACGGTCTTCAGACCGTTTGGACCTCCAAAGAGGTTCAAAAGTTGCAATTGATCATGGATATGTATGTTGAAGCCCTCAATTAGTCAAGTCCATGACAACCACTTATAAATTGAGTCAACTAGGATTAGCCTTAATCAATTGGACATCAAATTGACCCTCAATTGAAAGCCAATTAGGGTTAAGTCTAACTCAATTAGGGTTTCCAATCGGATGGTCATCAATGTTCAACAATGTGAGTCAATTCGAGGTTGAACCCATCAATTGACCTCCAATTGGGCCCAAATTTGGCCCAAACGGTCTTGAGATCATTTGGACATCCTCCAAATGGTCTTGAGACCGTTTGCCCAAAGTTGACCAAAAACTAAGTCGGTTGGATAAGGGTTGAACCCTAATTAGGTCTAAAATCAGCAATTTTATCAATTCTTCAACTTATTACAATTGGACCCTCAATTCATCAAATTAGCTCTACCTTAGACCTCCAAATGGTCTTGGGTTGTCACCAAACGGTCTTGAGACCGTTTGGATGAATCCCCAAATGGTCTTGAGACCGTTTGGGTCCTTCAACCCAAAACTCAACAAGATCTATACTTGAAATCAGCAATTTCAACCCGATTAGGGTTAGGATGTTGAAGTGCCTTCAACTCTCAATTGGTTAAGAATTAGATTATGATTCTTTGTAGGAATGAAACTCAATATGTTACCAACAGATCCTCAAACGGTCTTCCCTTGGTCAACCCTATCAAATGGTCTTGAGACCATTTTGATTCAAACGGTCTTGCAAGATCGTTTGATATCAAACGGTTTGAGACCGTTTGACCTTAAACGGTTTGCAACCGTTTGGACCAAAAGGGTCCAAGGTCAGTTGATAAAGTTGCCTAGGAATTCATGCCCATCATATTCAACCTCTATTCAGGTCGGTTACTCCACCGTTTTACTTGCAAAAGTGCAAGGAAGAAGGGAGGTAGAAGAAGAACTAAGTGCAAATTACAAGAACAAAGATATGCATAATAAAGCAAAGAGTTTAGAGTTATAAAACCCGCCTGAAACGTTGTTCCTAGAGCTCCAAGCTTCCAAGATTCAAGCCTCTAATGGCGTCTTGAGCTCCAAAACTAGGCCAGATGTGATTCTCCAAGGAAAAGATGGGGATGGTCGGCTAGAATAAAGAATCTAAGTGAGTTAACCATAGAACCAACCTTATATGATGAATTCATCCAAGAATACGAGCTAGAAGATGGTTCCTACTCACCTTAGAACTACTTGGTCATCTCTCTGAAGTCCAGAGCTCTGCCTTGGCCATTTTGAGAAAGATGAGAAGTGAAAAGCTGAAAGGATACGTTTAGTTGGTTTGCAAGGGAACTAAGCTTATATACCTTAGGTAGTTTTCCACCTTAAGGACCTCTTAGATCATGGAATTCTCATCTAAGTCCCTACTTATTTCTAAGGCACGTCCAAGCCATCTAAACTTAAGAAAATCTCAACAAAACTCAAGATCTAAGGGTAAAGAAAGCCATCTTTCAACTAGGATACATATCTGAAGGGTCTTCATGCTCATACTAGGTGAAACTACTACAAAGGTCATTCTTTTCATCTGATTACTTCATTGAAACGTCCCTTTCATAATTTATACTCTAAATGATGTCAAGAGTCATACTAGATGTTCTAGAAGGTGTATTTTACAAGTTGCACCCCATAATTTGGGTAAATTGCATTTTACTCCAACTTAGGGTTTTTAAGCATAAGGATCATTCCACAAGCTGCATCTTGATGCCCAAGCTTGGGAAATCCATTATACTTCATAATATTCATTCTTATGTTGTATCAACATTAAAGGAACATAAAAACATGTGTGATTTGCAAGTTAACCCCTCTGATTGGGTAAATTGCACATAGGTCCCTGTATGCAAAACAATACTACAACATTGTTCATAGGGGACAGAAATGGAAACATATGTTCCTTAGGAGCTTTAATTACATACTAAAGGATAATTACAAACATCTAATTTCATATTTAGGCAAAACACCTAGGGTTATCTTATAACCCAGGTTAGGGGTGTTACAAATCATAAACCCCTAACAAGGATTTCGTCCCTGAAATCTCAGGAAGAAAAGGGGAAAGAAAATATTGTTTCAGCATTACATTATTACATCCTTAGGTAACATTCCATTTTTAGGGAGATGTTATAGAATTTTGATCAACATTTCTTAAGATCAAATTCAAGCTCTGATATTTATTTGAGACCATATAAGTGCCTTCGCACCCTGAGTGTATCATCACACCCAATAATCAGCATACTAACTTCCTTTATTATATGCATTAACTATATCATCAGCTATACATTCTTATCATAAAGAAAAGTTTTCTTGTCAAACAAGGATTTATTTAACAGACATTCTGGAGAAGGATATGTTTATTTTAAGAACATAAACCCCTAACAAGGAATATTCTTAACATTCTTACTTTGGTATTAATTACTTGTGTTATCAACACTTTATATCTCTTTCTTCCTTTTATCATGGGACATTTCTCATTACATATATTCTTTCAACCTTTACTAATCAGGGTTGACCTTATTTATTCTCATATTTTTTATCTTATGATACTCTTTAGGTTGTTTCAGATTGACTACTTGATCAGAGTAATCAAAAGATAACAATCTAAGAGTTTCCATATTTACTTTATCATCAGTAATTGTATACCTGGCCAGGGTATATGATTACTGAGGTAAGAAAATATGCACTTGTATACTACCATGTTCCTTCTCTTTTCTCATCCTTACAAGTATAAATATTAACTTTACTGAATATCATATCCAGATCAATTCTTTAATACCTTTTCTTCTTATAGAAGTAAGCATGTAACATGAAACATCTATCTGATGCAACATTGAAAGCCTTTATGAGACCAATCAAGGAAAGTTCAATCAATTACTCTTTAAATTTTATCCAAAAGATCATAAAGAGATTTATAAGAAATACCATTTATCTTGTCTAACCTGTCATGGCTCGAGGATTATATCAAATCCTTGCATATCAAGTGGTATAAGGTCCGCTTGAATGTGATGAATAGAAAAGAAGAGGATGCAGGGAGAGCATACCTCCTGCATAACGGCAGACCCACTCAACGGAGTCTCCAACAACAAACTATCTGCCCTATGACTGACTGCCATATTGCAGTTACGGATCACTCTTCGAGTGATAAAAGAGTGTGTAGCACCCGGGTCAATGAGAACAGATACTACACAAGATTTAGACATATCTGAATATAAAAGTTTCATCTGACCTGCCACAACCCGTGGATCGACCACTGCATCAGGTGGGTTCATAGCATAGAACCTCGCTGTCTCCTGTGGTTGATTTGGTGCCGATGATCGAGCTTGGGACGCTTGTCCACGTCCTCGAGCTGCTCCTTGAGATTGCCTTCTCTGTGATCCTTGTTGACCCTATCTCGGAGGCTGTGTCACATTGATAGGCTTAGATCGACAGTCCTTCATCAAATGCCCCACCTTACCATAGTTGTAGCAGCTTTTCTCCAGTTGTTGTGGTCTAAAGGGTTCCTTATCCTTTCTGGATAACCATCGCCTTGGTGTACTAGGTCCTGGTTGTGTTGGTGACACCAGAAACTTCTTCCTTCTGGAATTACCAGGCCTCTGCGTCTGGGTTTGGATAGGCCTTTTCTCAATTCTTCCTTTATATTTCCTTTCTGGACAATTAGGTCTGATATGTCCAGGCCTCCTACAATTATGACAGGTCCTGGTCTCTGGCTGTATTCTAATCCCTACATTACTGTGGACTGATTCATTAGGCTGAGGTTGAGCATAAGCTTGCTCTAAGTTCAAAGCTTCATCATTTACTTCTGCTTCAACCTGCTGCTGAGGGTTACATATCCTATGGATATCCAAAACATCATCATTAGGAGCTGGAAATCTGGGTTGTATTTCTAGTGTTTGATCCACTAGATACATCATGGTTGCCCTAAATTCTCCAACAGTGATTCCTAAGGAAGGATTCCTTATCATGGTTGGATTAACTAGGGGAACCTCAGGTAAGTGTTCCTCTATTACTTGCTCCTCTGCACTTCTTCTAGGTGTAGCATTGTTGCTTTCTGCAACAAACTCCTCATTCTTATATATCTTCTTCTCCTGAGGAGCAGAAGATTCTATTAGATGAGGAAGAAACACTAAAGACAGACTCGACATCCTAAGTCCTATGTCTCTGTAGACTCGGCGAACCTAGAGCTCTAATACCAATAAATTGTGGGCTCCGATCTCGAAAACCATTATATAAACTCAGCGAAGCATTCAATTAGTTGCGGAATACAAAAAATTACTAGAAATTAAAACTTTTTGAGACAAGATCTGGAAACCATAATACTTCTTTTTATAAGAAACAAACTAACAGTTTACATCCCTGTTAAACCACTTCTTGAGTAGTTATATAAAACATGATTCAAAAATCTCAAGAGTCAAAACCAAAATCTCAAATCACTAACTCCTAGGACCTGAGAGTACATAGACGTCATAGAACTAACTAACTACATGACTCAACAGACAATATCTCCACCTGGGATTCACTGCTGCTCCTGGTACTATTGTTGCTGTTGTTGCTCATCCTTAAATGGGATCCTTCGTCTTCGAAGACCACCTAAAAAGTTGAAATCTACGGAGTGAGACAATGTACAAATTGTCCCAGTGAGAGTTATAACTCTCAACTAGAAGCTTTATTGTAACATTAAGGAATATCATAGACAAGGTAACTTAAATCATGCAACAACAGGTTTAATAACAAGTGAAGCAACTTCTACTTAAGCAGTCATTTCTTTAAAGTATATAAAGAACATGTATACAAATATCTGAACAGATCATTAATGTAAGCAATGTAACACCAAACATTGTTCCTCGTAGTTCAACCTAAGCAGATATGCTATGCGGTTGATTATGTTTTACAAACATTATTATGCCCTGTGGAGATGAGGTATACCGCTCATACTCCAACCGATCACTAGTAAGTCACATCGGTATCATACATAGGTCATCAAAAGAGCCGGATTCTTATGACCTCATCTTCCTCAGTCAGTAAGAGGATTGTTTGCAGGACATCTTGTGTCTCTGCTGTTATAGCTTACCAGGGTAATCTGGTCCTTCGCTATTTTAGAGTTACAGTGGCATTCTGTACTCTCTTCGTCATCGAAATATTTCTTGTTTATCTCTCATCGATGTGGTGTTTGTGTTTTCTTTGAGAGATTCATGGTACATCTCTTGGTTTGTATTTGTAGTGAAGGGCTTATGGAATATGATACATCTACATCAATTCCTACACTAGGATGTAAGGATTTACGCACCCATTTCCCCCACATACTCAAAAGTATGTGATCCAGGAGTTCCCTTAAGAAAACCTATTTCACCATCATTTGGTCTCTGACAATGATGGATCTATGATCAGGGCTCTACATGGTATGATTATACTTGATTAGTTAGGTACATTTCAGTATTCTTTTAACATCATACATGTTCTCAAACATTAATCATTAGCATAGAATCTATGAAAATAGAATACTAAATGTAACAAGTCTAACTCACATCAATTATTATTTCCCAATTATCTCACCACAAGTCATCTGTCAAGCATGACCTTGATGATACTCATGGCTCTCACAGCCTATCAATTTCATTAGATGCCACTTGCTAGGTAACAAGGTATTTCACTATTCATAAAGTTAATAACATACTTTCAATGAATATGAAATCATCATCATTACCTGAATATGATCATCCTCATATAAGAACCTGCTTGGTTAATTTAACTGATAACAGTAAACAATTCATTTCAAAGAAGTTGTACCTTCCTACTCTTACAAGAGTTAGGTTCCCTGAATCTCACCAATTAGGGTTATTCATTTCCTTTACTTATGATTAGGAATATTAATTCCTTATCTCATACTTAAATCACGAAGGCTCATGCTTAAAAGCATAATTGGAAATAGGGTTTTACCCTATTCAAATTAAGGTTATTGAAATCCCTTTATCTTATAGGGCACCATAATTTTGTAACTTGTTCACAGGGTTTCATACCGAAAAACATAATACAGGACTAAGGTTAACATACCCCATCCTTCATTAATTAATGTTTCCTGTTCATATTATCAGTCCAACTCTAATATGCAACTTTGCCATCCTTGGAAGCATACCAAGGTATGATGAGTGTTTACCTTTAATTACAACATTTATTTAACATCATAATGATTAACAATTCAAAGTATGAATTCATTTCTCATCCTTATCATGGTATTATTACATCATACTCATTGATTTGGCTATACCTCACTTAAAGGCATTACCTTGTAGACATTTCCAGGATTTCATAATTGCCAGGTCATAAACTAGGCTTACTATTCATCCCACTAGGATTTCCACATTTTCATTTCCAATTTAGGGTTTCTCATTCATATCACATCTCCTATGGATTAGATTTATTGAACCTCTTATCTCACAAGGCATAAAGATTCCTCATATTACAACTTGTAATTAGGGTCTCATACTCAAAGGCATAACCCTGAATTACTACATTTATCAGATCACCCTAAATTAGGGTTTACTATTCACATAATATGTTATTACCCTAGAATTAGGGTTTACTATACACTCCTTGGTGGATTGAACTCATAACATCATCATGTATGAGAAACATCATCATTAAAGCCCTCAGATAAGATTAAGATTCATCAATTATCATAATTAGGGTTTCCATGAACTCACATAGGTGGATCATACCCTAATCATGCACATTCATATGTATTGAAGGTACTTTACTTAAATTTCAACCAAATTGTGGGCTCCGGTCTCGAAAACCACGATATAAACTCAGCGAAGCGTTCAATTAGTTGTAGAATACGAAAAATTACTGGAAATTAAAACTTTTTGAAACAAGATCTGGAAACCATAATACTTCTTTTTATAAGAAACAAACTAACAGTTTACATCCCTGTTAAACCACTTCTTGAGTAGTTATATACAACATGATTCAAAAATATCAAGAGTCAAAACCAAAATCTCAAATCACTAACTCCTAGGACCTGAGAGTACAGAGACGGCATAGGACTAACTAACTACATGACTCAGTAGACAATATCTCCACCTGAGATTCACTGCTGCTCCTGGTACTGTTGTTGCTGCTGTTGCTCATCCTTAAATGGGATCCTTCGTCTTCGACGACCACCTAAAAAGTTGAAATCTACGGAGTGAGACAATGTACAAATTGTCCCAGCGAGAGTTATAACTCTCAACTAGAAGTTTTATTGTAACATTAAGGAATATCATAGACAAGGTAACTTAAATCATGCAACAGCAGGTTTAATAACAAGTGAAGCAACTTCTACTTAAGCAGTCATTTCTTTAAAGTATATAAAGAACATGTATACAAATAACTGAACAGATCATTAATGTAAGCAATGTAACACCACACATTGTTCCTCGTAGTTCAACCTAAGCAGATATGCTACGCGGTTGATTATGTTTTACAAACATTATTATTCTCTATGGAGATGAGGTATACCGCACATACTCCAACCGATCACTAGTAAGTCGCATCGGTATCATACATAGGTCATCAAAAGAGCCGGATTCTTGTGACCTCATCTTCCTCGGTCAGTAAGAGGATTGTTTGCAGGACATCTTGTGTCTCTACTGTTATAGCTTACCAGGGTAATCTGGTCCTTCGCTATTTTAGAGTTACAGTGGCATTCTGTACTCTCTTCGTCATCGAAAGATTTCTTGTTTATCTCTCATCGATGCGGTGTTTGTGTTTTCTTTGGGAGATTCGTGGTACATCTCTTGGTTTGGATTTGTAGTGAAGGGTTGATGGAATATGATACATCTACATCAATTCCTACACTAGGATGTAAGGATTTACGCATCCATTTCCCCCACATACTCAAAAGTATGTGATCCAGGAGTTCCCTTAGGAAAACCTGTTTCACCATCATTTGGTCTCTGACAATGATGGATCTATGATCAGGGCTCTACATGGTATGATTATACTTGATTAGTTAGGTACATTTCAGTATTCTTTTAACATCATACATGTTCTCAAACATTAATCATTAGCATAGCAGCTATGAAAATAGAATACTAAATGTAACAAGTCTAACTCACATCAATTATTATTTCCCAATTATCTCACCACACGTCATCTATCAAGCATGACCTTGATGATACTCATGGCTCTCACAGCCTATCAATTTCATTAGATGCGACTTTCTAGGTAACAAGGTATTTCACTATTCATAAAGTTGATAACATACTTTCAATGAATATGAAATCATCATCATTACCTGAATATGATCATCCTCATATAAGAACCTGCTTGGTTAATTTAACTGATAACAGTAAACAATTCATTTCAAAGAAGTTGTACCTTCCTACTCTTACAAGGGTTAGGTTCCCTGAATCTCATCAATTAGGGTTATTCATTTCCTTTACTTATGATTAGGAATATTGATTCCTTATCTCATACTTCGATCACGAAGGTTCATGCTTAAAAGCATAATTGGAAATAGGGTTTTACCCTATTCAAATTAAGGTTATTGAAATCCCTTTATCTTATAAGGCACCATATTTTTGTAACTTGTTCACAGGGTTTCATACCTAAAAACATAATACAGGACTAAGGTTAACATACCCCATCCTTCATTAATTAATGTTTCATGTTCATATTATCAGTCCAACTCTAATATGCAACTTTGCCATCCTTGGAAGCATACCAAGGTATGATGAGTGTTTACCTTTAATTACAACATTTATTTAACATCATAATGATTATCAATTCAAGGTATGAATTCATTTCTCATCCTTATCATGGTATGATTACATCATACTCATTGATTTGGCTATACCTCACTTAAAGGCATTACCTTGTAGACATTTCCAGGATTTCATAATTGCCAGGTCATAAACTAGGCTCACTATTCATCCCACTAGGATTTCCATATTTTCATTTCCAATTTAGGGTTTCTCATTCATATCACATCTCCTCTGGATTAGATTTATTGAACCTCTTATCTCACAAGGCATAAAGATTCCTCATATTACAGCTTGTAATTAGGGTCTCATACTCAAAGGCATAACCCTGAATTACTACATTTATCAGATCACCCTAAATTAGGGTTTACTATTCACATAATATGTTATTACCCTAGAATTAGGGTTTACTATACACTCCTTGGTGGATTGAACTCATAACATCATCATCAATTATCATAATTAGGGTTTCCATGATCTCACATAGGTGGATCATACCCGAATCATGCACATTCATATGTATTGAAAGTACTTTACTTAAATTTCAACCAAATTGTGGGCTCCGATCTCAAAAACCACGATATAAACTCATCGAAGCGTTCAATTAGTTGCGGAATATGAAAAATTACTGGAAATTAAAACTTTTTGAGATAAGATCTGGAAACCATAATACTTCTTTTTATAAGAAACAAACTAACAGTTTACATCCTTGTTAAACCACTTCTTGAGTAGTTATATACAACATGATTCAAAAATCTCAAGAGTCAAAACCAAAATCTCAAATCACTAACTCCTAGGACCTTAGAGTACAGAGACGGCATAGGACTAACTAACTACATGACTCAGCAGACAGTATCTCCACCTGAGATTCACTGCTGCTCCTGGTACTGTTGTTGTTGTTGTTGCTCATCCTTAAATGGGATCCTTCGTCTTCGACGACCACCTAAAAAGTTGAAATCTACCGAGTGAGACAATGTACAAATTGTCCCAGCGACAGTTATAACTCTCAACTAGAAGCTTTATTGTAACATTAAGGAATATCATAGACAAGGTAACTTAAATCAGGCAACAACAGGTTTAATAACAAGTGAAGCAACTTCTACTTATGCAGTCATTTCTTTAAAGTATATAAAGAACATGTATACAAATATCTGAACAGATCATTAATGTAAGCAATGTAACACCAAACATTGTTCCTCGTATTTCAACCTAAGCATATATGCTACGCGGTTGATTATGTTTTACAAACATTATTATGCCCTGTGGAGATGAGGTATACCGCTCATACTCCAACCAATCACTAGTAAGTCGCATCGGTATCATACATAGGTCATCAAAAGAGCTGGATTCTTATGACCTCATCTTCCTCAGTCAGTAAGAGGATTGTTTGCAGGACATCTTGTGTCTCTGCTGTTATAGCTTACCAGGGTAATCTGGTCCTTCGCTATTTTAGAGTTACAATGGCGTTCTGTACTCTCTTCTTCATCGAAAGATTTCTTGTTTATCTCTCATCGATGCGGTGTTTGTGTTTTATTTGGGAGATTCGTGGTACATCTCTTGGTTTGGATTTGTAGTGAAGGGTTGATGGAATATGATACATCTACATCAATTCCTACACTAGGATGTAAGGATTTACGCATCCATTTCCCCCACATACTCAAAAGTATGTGATCCAGGAGTTCCCTTAGGAAAACCTATTTCACCATCATTTGGTCTCTGACAATGATGGATCTATCATCAGGGCTCTACATGGTATGATTATACTTGATTAGTTAGGTACATTTCAGTATTCTTTTAACAACATACATGTTCTCAAACATTAATCATTAGCATAGCAGCTATGAAAATAAAATACTAAATATAACAAGTCTAACTCACATCAATTATTATTTCCCAATTATCTCACCACAAGTCATCTGTCAAGCATGACCTTGATGATACTCATGGCTCTCACAGCCTATCAATTTCATTAGATGCCACTTGCTAGGTAACAAGGTATTTCACTATTCATAAAGTTAATAACATACTTTCAATGAATATGAAATCATCATCATTACCTGAATATGATCATCCTCATATAAGAACCTGCTTGGTTAATTTAACTGATAACAGTAAACAATTCATTTCAAAGAAGTTGTACCTTCCTACTCTTACAAGAGTTAGGTTCCCTTAATCTCATCAATTAGGGTTATTCATTTCCTTTACTTATTATTAGGAATATTGATTCCTTATCTCATACTTCAATCACGAAGGTTCATGCTTAAAAGCATAATTGGAAATAGGGTTTTACCCTATTCAAATTAAGGTTATTGAAATCCCTTTATCTTATAAGGCACCATATTTTTGTAACTTGTTCACAGGGTTTCATACCTAAAAACATAATACAGGACTAAGGTTAACATACGCCATCCTTCATTATTTAATGTTTCATGTTCATATTATCAGACCAACTCTAATATGCAACTTTGCCATCCTTGGAAGCATACCAAGGTATGATGAGTGTTTACCTTTAATTATAACATTTATTTAACATCATAATGATTATCAATTCAAGGTATGAATTCATTTCTCATCCTTATCATGGTATGATTACATCATACTCATTGATTTGGCTATACCTCACTTAAAGGCATTACCTTGTAGACATTTCCAGGATTTCATAATTGCCAGGTCATAAACTAGGCTCACTATTCATCCCACTAGGATTTCCATATTTTCATTTCCAATTTAGGGTTTCTCATTCATAACACATCTACTCTGGATTATATTTATTGAACCTCTTATCTCATAAGGCATAAAGATTCCTCATATTACAACTTGTAATTAGGGTCTCATACTCAAAGGCATAACCCTGAATTACTACATTTATCTGATCACCCTATATTAGGGTTTACTATTCACATAATATGTTATTACCCTAGAATTAGGGTTTACTATACACTCCTTGGTGGATTGAACTCATAACATCATCATGTATGAGAAACATCATCATTAAAGACCTCAGATAAGATTAAGATTCATCAATTATCATAATTAGGGTTTCCATGATCTAACATAGGTGGATCATACCCTAATCATGCACATTCATATGTATTGAAGGTACTTTACTTAAATTTCAACCAAATTGTGGGCTCCGATCTCGAAAACCACGATATAAACTCAGTGAAGCGTTCACTTAATTGCGGAATTCGAAAAATTACTAGAAATTAAAACTTTTTGAGACAAGATCTGGAAACCATAATACTTCTTTTTATAAGAAACAAACTAACAGTTTACATCCCTGTTAAACCACTTCTTGAGTAGTTATATACAACATGATTCAAAAATCTCAAGAGTCAAAACCAAAATCTCAAATCACTAACTCCTAGGACCTGAGAGTACATAGATGGCAAAGGACTAACTAACTACATGACTCAGTAGACAATATCTCCACCTGAGATTCACTGCTGCTCCTGGTACTGTTGTTGCTGTTGTTGGTCATCCTTCAATGGGATCCTTTGTCTTCGACGACCACCTAAAAAGTTGAAATCTACAGAGTGAGACAATGTACAAATTGTCCCAGCGAGAGCTATAACTCTCAACTAGAAGCTTTATTGTAACATTAAGGAATATCATAGACAAGGTAACTTAAATCATGCAACAGTAGGTTTAATAACAAGTGAAGCAACTTCTACTTTAACAGTCATTTCTTTAAAATATATAAAGAACATGTATACAAATATCTGAACAGATCATTAATGTAAGCAATGTAACACCAAATAATGTTCCTCGTAGTTCAACCTAAGCAGATATGCTACGCGGTTGATTATGTTTTACAAACATTATTATGCCCTGTGGAGATGAGGTATACCGCTCATACTCCAACCGATCACTAGTAAGTCGCATCGGTATCATACATAGGTCATCAAAAGAGCCGGATTCTTATGACCTCATCTTCCTCAGTCAGTAAGAGGATTGTTTGCAGGACATCTTGTGTCTCTGCTGTTATAGCTTACCAGGGTAATCTGGTCCTTCGCTATTTTAGAGTTACAATGGCGTTCTGTACTATCTTCTTCATCGAAAGATTTCTTGTTTATCTCTCATCGATGCGGTGTTTGTGTTTTATTTGGGAGATTCGTGGTACATCTCTTGGTTTGGATTTGTAGTGAAGGATTTGTAGTGAAGGATATGATACATCTACATCAATTCCTACACTAGGATGTAAGGATTTACGCATCCATTTCCCCCACATACTCAAAAGTATGTGATCCAGGAGTTCCCTTAGGAAAACCTATTTCACCATCATTTGGTCTCTGACAATGATGGATCTATCATCAGGGCTCTACATGGTATGATTATACTTGATTAGTTAGGTACATTTCAGTATTCTTTTAACATCATACATGTTCTCAAACATTAATCATTAGCATAGCAGCTATGAAAATAGAATACTAAATATAACAAGTCTAACTCACATCAATTATTATTTCCCAATTATCTCACCACAAGTCATCTGTCAAGCATGACCTTGATGATACTCATGGCTCTCACAGCCTATCAATTTCATTAGATGCCACTTGCTAGGTAACAAGGTATTTCACTATTCATAAAGTTAATAACATACTTTCAATGAATATGAAATCATCATCATTACCTAAATATGATCATCCTCATATAAGAACCTGCTTGGTTAATTTAACTGATAACAGTAAACAATTCATTTCAAAGAAGTTGTACCTTCCTACTCTTACAAGAGTTAGGTTCCCTGAATCTCATCAATTAGGGTTATTCATTTCCTTTACTTATGATTAGGAATATTGATTCCTTATCTCATACTTCAATCACGAAGGTTCATGCTTAAAAGCATAATTGGAAATAGGGTTTTACCCTATTCAAATTAAGGTTATTGAAATCCCTTTATCTTATAAGGCACCATATTTTTGTAACTTGTTCACAGGGTTTCATACCTAAAAACATAATACAGGACTAAGGATAACATACCCCATCCTTCATTATTTAATGTTTCCTGTTCATATTATCAGACCAACTCTAATATGCAACTTTGCCATCCTTAGAAGCATACCAAGGTATGATGAGTGTTTACCTTTAATTACAACATTTATTTAACATCATAATGATTATCAATTCAAGGTATGAATTCATTTCTCATCCTTATCATGGTATGATTACATCATACCCATTGATTTGGCTATACCTCACTTAAAGGCATTACCTTGTAGACATTTCCAGGATTTCATAATTGCCAGGTCATAAACTAGGCTCACTATTCATCCCACTAGGATTTCCATATTTTCATTTCCAATTAAGGGTTTCTCATTCATATCACATCTACTCTGGATTAGATTTATTGAACCTCTTATCTCATAAGGCATAAAGATTCCTCATATTACAACTTGTAATTAGGGTCTCATACTCAAAGGCATAACCCTGAATTACTACATTTATCTGATCACCCTAAATTAGGGTTTACTATTCACATAATATGTTATTACCCTAGAATTAGGGTTTACTATACACTCCTTGGTGGATTGAACTCATAACATCATCATGTATGAGAAACATCATCATTAAAGACCTCATATAAGATTAAGATTCATCAATTATCATAATTAAGGTTTCCATGATCTAACATAGGTGGATCATACCCTAATCATGCACATTCATATGTATTGAAGGTACTTTACTTAAATTTCAACCAAATTGTGGGCTCCAATCTCGAAAACCACGATATAAACTCAGTGAAGCGTTCACTTAGTTGCGGAATTCGAAAAATTACTGGAAATTAAAACTTTTTGAGACAAGATCTGGACACCATAATACTTCTTTTTATAAGAAACAAACTAACAGTTTACATCCCTGTTAAACCACTTCTTGAGTAGTTATATACAACATGATTCAAAAATCTCAAGAGTCAAAACCAAAATCTCAAATCACTAACTCCTAGGACCTGAGAGTACATAGATGGCAAAGGACTAACTAACTACATGACTCAGTAGACAATATCTCCACCTGAGATTCACTGCTGCTCGTGGTACTATTGTTGCTGTTGTTGCTCATCCTTAAATGGGATCCTTCGTCTTCGACGACCACCTAAAAAGTTGAAATCTACGGAGTGAGACAATGTACAAATTGTCCCAGCGAGAGCTATAACTCTCAACTAGAAGCTTTATTGTAACATTAAGGAATATCATAGACAAGGTAACTTAAATCATGCAACAGTAGGTTTAATAACAAGTGAAGCAACTTCTACTTTAACAGTCATTTCTTTAAAGTATATAAAGAACATGTATACAAATATCTGAACAGATCATTAATGTTAGCAATGTAACACCAAATAATGTTCCTCGTAGTTCAACCTAAGCAGATATGCTACGCGGTTGATTATGTTTTACAAACATTATTATGCCCTGTGGAGATGAGGTATACCGCTCATACTCCAACCGATCACTAGTAAGTCGCATCGGTATCATACATAGGTCATCAAAAGAGCTGGATTCTTATGACCTCATCTTCCTCAGTCAGTAAGAGGATTGTTTGCAGGACATCTTGTGTCTCTGCTGTTATAGCTTACCAGGGTAATCTGGTCCTTCGCTATTTTAGAGTTACAGTGGCGTTCTGTACTCTCTTCATCATCGGAAGATTTCTTGTTTATCTCTCATCGATGCGGTGTTTGTGTTTTCTTTGGGAGATTCGTGGTACATCTCTTGGTTTGGATTTGTAGTGAAGGGTTGATGGAATATGATACATCTACATCAATTCCTACACTAGGATCTAAGGATTTACGCATCCATTTCCCCCACATACTCAAAAGTATGTGATCCAGGAGTTCCCTTAGGCAAACCTATTTCACCATCATTTGGTCTCTGACAATGATGGATCTATGATCAGGGCTCTACATGGTATGATTATACTTGATTAGTTAGATACATTTCAGTATTCTTTTAACATCATACATGTTCTCAAACATTAATCATTAGCATAGCAGCTATGAAAATAGAATACTAAATGTAACAAGTCTAACTCACATCAATTATTATTTCCCAATTATCTCACCACAAGTCATCTGTCAAGCATGACCTTGATGATACTCATGGCTCTCACAGCCTATCAATTTCATTAGATGCCACTTGCTAGGTAACAAGGTATTTCACTATTCATAAAGTTAATAACATACTTTCAATGAATATGAAATCATCATCATTACCTGAATATGATCATCCTCATATAAGAACCTGCTTGGTTAATTTAACTGATAACAGTAAACAATTCATTTCAAAGAAGTTGTACCTTCCTACTCTTACAAGAGTTAGGTTCCCTGAATCTCATCAATTAGGGTTATTCATTTCCTTTACTTATGATTAGGAATATTGATTCCTTATCTCATACTTCAATCACAAAGGTTCATGCTTAAAAGCATAATTGGAAATAGGATTTTACCCTATTCAAATTAAGGTTATTGAAATCCCTTTATCTTATAAGGCACCATATTTTTGTAACTTGTTCACAGGGTTTCATACCTAAAAACATAATACAGGACTAAGGTTAACATACCCCATCCTTCATTAATTAATGTTTCCTGTTCATATTATCAGTCCAACTCTAATATGCAACTTTGCCATCCTTGGAAGCATACCAAGGTATGATGAGTGTTTACCTTTAATTACAACATTTATTTAACATCATAATGATTATCAATTCAAGGTATGAATCCATTTCTCATCCTTATCATGGTATGATTACATCATACTCATTGATTTGGCTATACCTCACTTAAAGGCATTACCTTGTAGACATTTCCAGGATTTCATAATTTCCAGGTCATAAACTAGGCTCACTATTCATCCCACTAGGATTTCCATACTTTCATTTCCAATTTAGGGTTTCTCATTCATATCACATCTCCTCTGGATTAGATTTATTGAACCTCTTATCTCACAAGGCATAAAGATTCCTCATATTACAACTTGTAATTAGGGTCTCATACTCAAAGGCATAACCCTGAATTACTACATTTATCAGATCACCCTAAATTAGGGTTTACTATTCACATAATATGTCATTACCCTAGAATTAGGGTTTACTATATACTCCTTGGTGGATTGAACTCATAACATCATCATGTATGAGAAACATCATCATTAAAGCCCTTAGATAAGATTAAGATTTATCAATTATCATAATTAGGGTTTCCATGATCTCACATAGGTGGATCATACCCTAATCATGCACATTCATATGTATTGAAGGTACTTTACTTAAATTTCAACCATAAAAGGTACTTTCTCTCTCCTCTCACTAGTAGATGGTGATTACACCACTCTAGATTAGGTTGGGTTAAGTCCTCATTGACTAACATAAGCCATATCACCACTAACATGTCATTAGGGTTTGATTAGAACAAGGTATCCTTTGATTTAACCCTTCAAGGGAATTTTGGTAAAGTACATTATTGATCACCATCATGGGTCAATTCATTAGTCACTTAGTCCCTTAATGTCTTAGGATACCATTAGGGTTTAGGTTAAACCACCATTGAACCAAAAACACCTTCAAAAGATTAAGTAAAAACAACCTTGAAAGTCTCCAATCGGTTACACATATTCAACCTCCAAACGGTTTGAAACCGTTTGGATGTGTTGACCGTTTGCTAGGTTTGACTCCAAGACCACATGACATTCAAGGTCGTTTTCCCTCAAACGGTCTTAAGACTGTTTGGGTGCGTTGACCGTTTGGGGAGAGTTGACCTTCAAACCGTTTGAGCTTATGCGGTTTGAAACCGTTTGATCAAAAACGACTTGAGATCGATTGGTCCAAATGACCTTGAGATCGTTTGAGCTCAAACGGTCTTGAGACCGTTTTGCCCCAAACGGTCTTTGAAAAACACTAGAGGGGGGGTGAATAGAGTTTTTATGATTATTTTAACAATAATTTAACTCAAGCAACCAACCACAAGAATATTGGACAAGGGGACAAGGATTTAGAGTGGTTCCTACCATAGCAAATACTAAGGTAGTCAGTCCACTACCCGGTTGCTTACCCAATCTGGATTTGGAAAGAATTTAATTTTATTACCTCGCAAGGACTTTACATAAAATTACAATTCGCTCCCTAAACCCTTCAAGCAGCCTTCACCTTGAAGTAATTGCACCACCTTGAAGCAGCCTTCACCTAGAAGTAATTGCACCAACTTTGAAGCAGCCTTCCTTCTGAAGTAGCTTCCCGTTGCCATAGCCTTCTTGAAGTAGCTTCCCATTGCAATAGCCTTCTTGAAGTAGCTTGAAGTCCACCTTCTTCTCCGAGAAGAACCTTCTCCAATCCGCAGCCTCCAACCCTAGGAGTAGCAAGGAGAATACAAAGAATAAAAAGAACAAGAAGGAAAATAGAAAGTACAACTTATCCTTTGAAGCACAAGGCTTGATTTGCCTATATCAAGTGTATTGATCTCCTAACCAATGAGTGTAGAAGTGTAAGTGTTGTGGAAAGGAGATGCTAGCCTATAGGACACGAAATAGGAGCAATGGGAATGAATAGCCAATGTTGGAATTGCTCTATTGCTCAACACAGATTGCCAATGAGTATTCAATATCAAGTGTAGCACAAGTGTAGCTTAGGTGTGTTTTGGTGTCCTAAGGCATGTCCTATTTATAGGAATGACCTACAAGTGCTTAAGGACGTTCTAGACACTTTCTAGGGGGTTCTAAGTGCTTAACTAGCCGTTAGGTATAAATTAGGTGCATTAGTAACAGCTAGTTACTTTATTCTGCAATTGCTATCAAAGTCCATCTCGGTCGAGGAATTGTCGACCGAAATACCTACTCGGTCAAAGTTTTGTCGACCGACAGGCTCTCTGGATCAACGTTCATCTCCAACTGCCAACTACCTTGTCAGCTGTGTCTAACGGCTACTTGGGTCTTTCTCGGTCGAAGAGTTTGTCGACCGAGAGTGTCTCGATCGAGGAGTTTGTCGACCGAGATTGACCCTGTTTCAATATTTCAATTAAAGTACTAAGTGTGTATGTGAGTGTGCATATGTGACACTGTTGAAGGGGATGGCCTAACTAAGTGTGGTGTTTAGCTAGGGAAGATCTAACACTTGATTTACATGAAGTCTAAGTACTTGTACATTATATATTTGTACAAGTTTACAATTGATTACATTTCATGACATTTACAATCATTCAAGCATATAGATTCCTTAGAGCTTTGTCATCCACCCTATTCCTGCAACACTCAAATAGCACGTTAGATCAACAAGAATGAAATGTTTGTCATCATCGAAACAAAGGGATTTATCATAATGTCCAATTTATCCAACAATCTCCCCCTTTTTGAAGATGACAAACATTTCCTAAATATGAAATAAGGAAATATAAAGCATGTGAGTTTCATACCTGAAGATTACCTTTTGTAGCTATTCTTGTTTTGCAAGTGAGTGCTGGTCATCAAGATGAAACTCATTTATATTTTGATTTTATATTCTTTCTCCCTCTTTGTCATTTCAAAAAGATATCCAGGTTGAATATTTTATATTTCTTCTCCCCCTTAATTTTAGACTATGCTCCCCCTTAAATAGATATTCTATTAGGAACATGGATTTAATATCATTTTTGTCTAATTTAGTCACAATTTGTTTCTCAATCATTTGCAAAGGTTGTTAAGCCTTGAAATGATATGAGATTCCTTTAAGTACAAGATATATCATTTTTATGAAGTTCATAGATTTCTTCATAACCAAGAGTAAAAATACTAAGGTCGTAACAAGCTCCAAAAGATGTTTACAATGTTTTTGTAAGCTTCTTAATCAAATAATCAAATTTTTTTGTATGAGTGATGAATCCTCCAGATTCATCTGCACAGTCACCAATTCTAAGGATTTTGTGCCTCATATTGAGTGATTTACCCTCTCTTTGGTTCACCTTGAGTGTTTCATTAATTCCTTGCAAATATTGCCTAAATAGTTCTAATTACTAGTTTATTTGATGATATTATCTCTTACACATTCTCCTTTCCCTCTGCAGATCACTCACAACCATCCGATCGAGATCCAACGGTTCCTTTTCGTCCAACCACTCGGCCTTGACCACTATTCGGTCTTGATCCATTTGGTTTCATCCATGCGGTCTTGAGCGCCATACGGTATGAGCCCATGCGGTCTCAAGACCGTATGATCCCATGCGATCTCAAGACCGTATGAGCCCATGCGGTCTCCAGACCGTATGAGCCCATGCGATCTCGAGACCGTATGAGCCCATGCGGTCTCGAGACCGTATGAGCCCATGCGGTCTCAAGACCGTATGAACCCATGCGGTCTCGAGACCGTATGAGCCCATGCGGTCTCCAGACTGTATGAGCCCATGCGGTCTCTAGACCGTATGAGCCCATGCGGTCACAAGCGTCGGCGTCACTGTCAGCAGCAACGACGGCACCCGCTCGTCTACCTTCAATCACATAGCTCCGAACCTATGCCGCTGTCATCCACTCCTCCGCACACAGCAGCGAGCAGCAAACCATTTGGATAACTATTGCGAGGACCGCATGACTACGAAACCGAATGGCTAATTAAGGAACGAGACCGCAGAAGCAGCGAGACCGAATGAAGCAATCACAGGAGCTACCCGCATGACCAAGACTGCGGAACAGAGATCGTGAGCCAAAGAAAAATCGCAGATTGTTTGCTGTTAACTACACGCGAAGACCGTTTAATAAAGGAGTGTACAACAGACCGTGAGGAGAACAGAAAGCAAGACCGCATGCACATGCAAACCACATAGCCAATTGCCATGTGAGGACCATTTGGAATAAACAAAGCAAGACCGTTTGCTAAAGTAGGAAACACAAACCGTATGAGCTGAAGAGATATTTTACCAACCTGATCCAAGACCGTTTAAAGGTCTGCCCTGTTCCTATAAAATAGGACCCCAAGGGTCCTCACTTGGGGGGGATCTGACTACGGCCCAAGGCTGCCGGACTGGGACCAGTGCCGGAATGCCGCCAGACTGCCCGAGCACCGTTTCTGACCAAACTTCACCCACAGCCTCAGAATCCCATCCTGAGTCCAGATCCGGTGTGCTGCCAGATTGGAGACAGATCTAGAAGGTTGTTCCATCACCATCTCACCTCTATCATCTCACTTCTACCATTGTTCTACCTCATTCTACCCGTGCAATCCCGGAGGTAGACACGACGATCGAGGCAGAGAGACAGGCATCATCGACCACGACGGAGTAGTCCCGGAGACTGCGACGATCTACACCAGGCTATCACAGATCTACTCTTCTGCTCCGACGATGCTTTCTTTCTCTCTCTTCTTTTTCTTTGTTGCTCCCTCTATGAGGAGTGAGTAGTTCCATTCACTGGGGTGCGGGGACTAGCCCCGCTGCCCGTGTTTTGTAACTTGTATCAAAAAGATATTATCTTTCCGATTCAATACTAAATCGTTTCATACATGCTTAGATGTTGGCCGCATTCTTGTGTGCATCTATTGTCTTTCATTGTGGTTTGTCTATGACCGCACTTGAGACTCGAATACCGATTTAGTGTTGGTTTCTGGTGTGTGTATCCACCGCGCATTCGTTTCGGTATCTAGGAACGCTTTCTAAGGAGTGGAGTAAACTCACCTCCATCGTTGTACTTTTGTACTATGAAATGGAATCAGTTGACGTACAAAAGTGCAACCTTGATAGGTCGAGGAACACACTCTGAGGAGAGAGTGGTGCAAAGTACTTGACCATTCATTCGGGAATGACTGACGTTGCAACACTCTCATGTTTCTTGTAGCTATATCCTCGAAAGAGGGATAGTCTATAAGGATACTAATCGATTTGGTAATTATCACTCGCTTGTTAGTTTTCCGATGCACGTTTCACGAGGTTGAGTAAGATTTTCTCTTCGGAGACTACATATCTTCATTGACACGTAGATACGTACCGAATGAGAGTTACTCAACCTGTGAAGGATGTGTGCATTACTCTTGTCCTATAAGACATCGGTATTGTACAACATCCATGTATCTTGCTTACAAGTCTTGCTATGTTTGGTACAAGTGCAATCCATGTGTAGTGGTGGCGAATACCCGCATCACCCCAGTGATCCATCATCATTTGCTAATCTTAGTTTTTAATCCTTAAACTAGTTTTTATTCTTGCCTTTACTTTTTCATGTTTTAGGTTAAATAACTCAAATCAAACTTCTGGTCTTATATGATTAACTTAGATTGATACGAAACAAGAAAAAGACACTCAGATTCTTAACGTTGTCCTTTGGGTTCGATCCTAAACCTGTACTATGATAAGGCTTCCACACTCTTGTGGGGTTGGAGCATTTATCTAGCACCAGTTGTAGGTAAACCTAGAGAGAACATCAACTCCCTAGGGTTTTTGGTGCATATTAGGACTTCCATTGGAAGAGTAATCTTTTGGTGTAAGTTCTAGCTCCATCAAAAAATGGCGTCGTTGCCGGGGACAATGTTGGAATTGCTCTATTGCTCAACACAGATTGCCAGATTGCCAATGAGTATTCAATCTCAAGTGTAGCACAAGTGTAGCTTAGGTGTGTTTTGGTGTCCTAAGGCATGTCCTATTTATATGAATGACCTACAAGTGCTTAAGGACGTTCTAGACACTTTCTAGGGGGTTCTAAGTGCTTAACTAGCCCTTAGGTGCATTAGTAATGGCTAGTTACTTTATTCTGCAGTTGGTGTCAGAGTCCATCTCGGTCGAGGAATTGTCGACCGAAATACCTACTCGGTCGAAGTTTTGTCGACCGACAGGCTCTCTGGATCAATGTTCATCTCCAACTGCCAACTACCTTGTCAGCTGTGTCTAACGGCTACTTGGGTCTTTCTCGGTCGAAGAGTTTGTCGACCGAGAGTGTTTCGGTCGAGGAGTTTGTCGACTGAGATTGACCCTGTTTCAATATTTCAATTAAAGTACTAAGTGTGTATGTGAGTGTGCATATGTGACACTGTTGAAGGGGATGGCCTAACTAAGTGTGGTGTTTAGCTAGGGAAGATCTAACGCTTGATTTGCATGAAGTCTAAGTACTTGTACATTATATATTTGTACAAGTTTACAATTGATTACATTTCATGACATTTACAATCATTCAAGCATATAGATTCCTTAGAGCTTTGTCATCCACCCTATTCCTGCAACACTCAAATAGCACGTTAGATCAACAAGAATGAAATGTTTGTCATCATCGAAACAAAGGGATTTATCATAATGTCCAATTTATCCAACAATCTCCCCCTTTTTGAAGATGACAAACATTTCCTAAATATGAAATAAGGAAATATAAAGCATGTGAGTTTCATACCTGAAGATTACCTTTTGTAGCCATTCTTGTTTTGCAAGTGAGTGGTGGTCATGAAGATGAAACTCATTTATATTTTGATTTTATATTCTTTCTCCCCCTTTGTCATTTCAAAAAGATATCCATGTTGAATATTTTATATTTCTTCTCCCCCTTAATTTTAGACTATGCTCCCCCTTAAATAGATATTCTATTAGGAACATGGATTTAATATCATTTTTGTCTAATTTAGTCACAATTTGTTTCTCAATCATTTGCAAAGGTTGTTAAGCCTTGAAATGATATGAGATTCCTTTAAGTACAAGATATATCATTTTTATGAAGTTCATAGATTTCTTCATAACCAAGAGTAAAAATACTAAGGTCGTAACAAGCTCCAAAAGAAGTTTACAATGTTTTTGTAAGCTTCTTAATCAAATAATCAAATTTGTTTGTATGAGCTCCCCCTTAATCTTACCATTTAAGCAATTTAAAACTTCTAAGGTCATAGATGATTTTAAATTAGGATTTTGACCTTTATCAAAAGTATACTAAGATAAAATGATGTCCAAATAAGCATTTTGTCAAAGCTTATTTTAGGTTGTCCTTGACTACGACCATAGCGCCCCTTGGTCAAATTTTATTTCAACCAAGAGGCAAAAATTGCAGATTTCCAATTTAAGCACTCATATGTGAAGTACTTGATTAGATATCAATTTTGAAGCATGTTTAGTGATACTCAATATGAAAACATCCTCTTAAAAATGAAAGCATGATTAATATCTCAAGTCTTTTAAAGATGCCAATTGAGAAATATTTTATCTTATGTGTTGCAAGCATTTCTAAGAGACATATCATCATTGAATTATTTTTCTTGCCTATGTATCATCAAGGATCCATGCATACAATTATCATTATCTATTCGTGCTAACACAGCATCATCATGATGAAAATGATAATTCCATGATTGTAATCACATGATTTCTATATGGGTAGACCAGAAAATACTTTAGGAAAAATCATGTGAATAATGATAAAACAAAAATTTCCTTTTTATTAAGCTAAGCATAATTTCAGTTTTAACTTAAATCATTTAGAGAATAAACCAAATTAATCTCATATAAGTTTTCAGGGATGATTTCCAAAATATATACAGTCATTAATCACAAATAGATAGCAATTTGATCAATTACAAAAAGAATTCAGCAATTTTACAGCAGACTAGAAATCAGTGACATTCTTGGTCGACAATTTCTCGACCGAGGTTCACTCGGTCGACAGATTCTTGACCGAAAAAGTTTCTGCAATATTTTCAGAACTGTTAATTTATTCCAAGCAAAATAAGATTATGCAAGTTAGAGCTCGATTGTGTTGAGATATGACATTTGTATATCAAGAATCAGTTTAGGTCAAATCTCAACTAGTTAATTTTAAGCTACTAAGTTTTAGGAATCCAAGCTAAATCATCATTCTTTTTCTTATATGGGCATGAAAATGAATAATGTCCAAGATGCATGCAATAATGACAACTAATAGAGTCAACTTCATTTCTCTTTCTAGGAATTGTGTTCCTAGGTACAAACATAATCTTAGTCTTGGATGCTTTAACGCTTTTGGGTTTATTTCTCCTTGGATCATATCCTAATCCATTTCTTCCATTATAACTAGAGGAAATTTTCAGAATATTTTCAAGCATGTCATTTCCTCTTAACTCATTTACATTTCTTTGTAACTTAGCAATATCACCCATCTTCTTGTTTATATCTTTCTTTGCTTGATCTAAATCAGATACTAGAGAGTTTCTTTCTTTGACAACCTCATCATAATCTAAATGTGAACATAGAACAGGTTGTTTCTGAAGATCATTCACTTGAGTTTGCAAGTTTAACTTTTCTAAGGAAAGAAGATTGCAATTAGCTTCTACCGATTTTAACTTAAGATCATAATCTTCATTTTCCTTTTTGAGATTTTCATTGTCGGATACAAGAGCAAGAAGTTTAACATTTAAATCATCATTTACTTTATTTGATTTCTTAAGTTTCTTCTTGCACTCAATATATTTCTCATGAGTATCTTGAAGACTAGCAATTAGATCTTCTTTTGGTAGATCATAAAGACTTACCTCTTCTTCGTCTTCATTTGTTGTAGCAATGAGGCATTCTACTTCTTCTTTTCCATCATCACTATCATCACTTGAATCATCCCATGCAGCTTTATATGCTCTTTCTTTCTTTTTGTGAGATGATTTCTTCCCTTTCTTGAGTTTTGGACAATCACCTTTCATGTGTCCCTTTTTGCCACATTCAAAGCACCTGGAAGAAGTCCAGAAGAAACACTAGAAGTTTTATTAGTTTTATAACTTTTATATTGCTTACCATTTACAATGAGAGTTTCTTCTTCACTATCATCTTCACTTGTGTCATGAGTGTCCTTGGTTGATGCTTTGAATGCAATGTCCTTCTTTTTGCCTTGTTGACGTTCACGTTCTCTTCTTTCTTCCTCTTCTAAAGTTGCCTCATGAGCTTCTAGATTGCCAATGAGTTGCTCCATTTTCAGTTTAGTGAGATCATTAGCTTCTTCAATGGCTGTCACCTTGGGCTTGTATTTGGGAGGAAGTGATCGAAGTACCTTTGATACCTGGTCTTCTTCAAGAACGGTTTTTCCTAAGGCATTTAAACCATTAACAATAGAAGAGAATTTTGCAAACATTTCACTAATGGATTCATTTGGATCCATACGAAAGTGTTCAAACTTCTGTTTAAGCATACTAATCTTAGAATTCTTAACTTGAACTGTACCTTCATAAGTTATGGACAGTCTATGCCAAATGTCATAGGCTGTGTCACAATTTGATATTCTATTAAATTCTCCTACTGAAATTGAACAATATAAAATTCTTACAACTTTGGCATTCATTTGAGCCAACTTTACCGTATTTGCATCCCATTCTGCATATTGCGTTTGAGGAAGCTCATATGGAGTTGACACCATCCTCCATAAGTCCCAATTGATGCCTTGGAAGTAGAACTGCATCCTTCTCTTCCAATATGTGTAGTTTGTTCCATCAAACGCTGGAGGCCTAGCAACAAATGTCCCTTCAAGGTTAAGGTTGTTGAGCACCCCGTCACCCATTCTTCAAGACCTTGTTAGTTAGGGTTCCTTGAAGCCTGCTCTGATACCAATTGAAAAACACTAGAGGGGGGGTGAATAGAGTTTTTATGATTATTTTAACAATAATTTAACTCAAGCAACCAACCACAAGAATATTGGACAAGGGGACAAGGATTTAGAGTGGTTCCTACCTTAGCAAATACTAAGGTAGTCAGTCCACTACCCGGTTGCTTACCCAACCGGAATTTGGAAAGAATTTAATTTTATTACCTCGCAAGGACTTTACATAAAATTACAATTCTCTCCCTAAACCCTTCAAGAAGCCTTCACCTTGAAGTAATTGCACCACCTTGAAGCGGCCTTCACCTAGAAGTAATTGCACCAACTTTGAAGCAGCCTTCCTTCTGAAGTAGCTTCCCGTTGCAATAGCCTTATTGAAGTAGCTTCCCGTTGCAATAGCCTTCTTGAAGTAGCTTGAAGTCCACCTTCTCCTCCGAGAAGAACCTTCTCCAATCCGCAGCCTCCAACCCTAGGAGTAGCAAGGAGAATACAAAGAATAAAAAGAACAAGAAGGAAAATAGAAAGTACAACTTATCCTTTGAAGCACAAGGCTTGATTTGCCTATATCAAGCGTATTGATCTCCTAACCAATGAGTGTAGAAGTGTAAGTGTTGTGGAAAGGAGATGCTAGCCTATAGGACACGAAATAGGAGCAATGGGAATGAATAGCCAATGTTGGAATTGCTCTATTGCTCAACACAGATTGTCAATGAGTATTCAATCTCAAGTGTAGCACAAGTGTAGCTTAGGTGTGTTTTGGTGTCCTAAGGCATGTCCTATTTATAGGAATGACCTACAAGTGCTTAAGGACGTTCTAGACACTTTCTAGGGGGTTCTAAGTGCTTAACTAGCCGTTAGGTATAAGTTAGGTGCATTAGTAACGGCTAGTTACTTTATTCTGCAGTTGCTGTCAGAGTCCATCTCGGTCGAGGAATTGTCGACCGAAATACCTACTCGGTCGAAGTTTTGTCGACCGACAGGCTCTCTGGATCAACGTTCATCTCCAACTGCCAACTACCTTGTCAGCTGTGTCTAACGGCTACTTGGGTCTTTCTCGGTCGAAGAGTTTGTCGACTGAGAGTGTCTCGGTCGAGGAGTTTGTCGACCGAGATTGACCCTGTTTCAATATTTCAATTAAAGTACTAAGTGTGTATGTGAGTGTGCATATGTGACACTGTTGAAGGGGATGGCCTAAATAAGTGTGGTGTTTAGCTAGGGAAGTTCTAACGCTTGATTTATATGAAGTCTAAGTACTTGTACATTATATATTTGTACAAGTTTACAATTGATTACATTTCAGGACATTTACAATCATTCAAGCATATAGATTCCTTAGAGCTTTGTCATCCACCCCATTCCTGCAACACTCAAATAGCACGTTATATCAAGAAGAATGAAATGTTTGTCATCATCGAAACAAAGGGATTTATCATAATGTCCAATTTATCCAATAGTCTTGAGACCGTTTGGCCTCAAACGGTCTTCAGACCGTTTGGACCTCCAAAGAGGTTCAAAAGTTGCAATTGATCATGGATATGTATGTTGAAGCCCTCAATTAGTCAAGTCCATGACAACCACTTATAAATTGAGTCAACTAGGATTAGCCTTAATAAATTGGACATCAAATTGACCCTCAATTGAAAGCCAATTAGGGTTAACTCTAACTCAATTACGTTTTCCAATCGGATGGTCATCAATGTTCAACAATGTGAGTCAATTCGAGGTTGAACCCATCAATTGACCTCCAATTGGGCCCAAACTTGGCCAAAACGGTCTTGAGATCATTTGGACATCCTCCAAACGGTCTTGATACCGTTTTCCTAAAGTTGACCAAAAACTAAGTCGGTTGGATAAGGGTTGAACCCTAATTAGGTCTAAAATCAGCAATTTTATCAATTCTTCAACTTATTGCAATTGGACCCTCAATTCATCAAATTAGCTCAACCTTAGACCTCCAAACGGTCTTGTGTTGTCACCAAACGGTCTTGAGACCGTTTGGATGAATACCCAAACAGTCTTGAGACCATTTGGGTCCTTCAACCCAAAACTCAACAAGATCTATACTTGAAATCAGCAATTTCAACCCGATTAGGGTTAGGATGTTGAAGTGCCTTCAACTCTCAATTGGTTAAGAATTAGATTATTATTCTTTGTAGGAATGAAATTCAATATGTTACCAACAGACCCTCAAACGGTCGTCCCTTGTTCAACCCTATCAAACGGTCTTGAGACCATTTTGATTCAAACGGTCTTGCAAGATCGTTTGAGATCAAACGGTTTGAGACTGTTTGACCTTAAACGGTTTGCAACCGTTTGGACCAAAAGGGTCCAAGGTCGGTTGATAAAGTTGCCTAGGAATTCACGCCCATCATCTTGAACCTCTATTCAGGTCGGTTACTCCACCGTTTTACTTGCAAAAGTGCTAGGAAGAAGGGAGGTAGATAAGTGCAAATTGCAAGAACAAAGATATGCATAATAAAGAAAAGAGTTTAGAGTTATAAAACCCGCCTCAAACATTGTTCCTAGAGCTCCAAGCTTCCAAGCTTCAAGCCTCTAATGGTGTCTTGAGATCCACAACTCGGCCAAAGGTGATTCTCCAAGGAAAAGATGGGGATGGTCGGATAGAATAAAGAATCTAAGTGAGTTAACAATAGAACCAACCTTATATGATGAATTCATCCAAGAATCCGAGCTAGAAGATGGTTCCTACTCACCTTAGAACTACTTGGTCGTCTCCCTGAAGTCCAGAGCTCTGCCTTGGCCATTTTGAGAAAGATGAGAAGTGAAAAGGTGAAAGGATACGTTTAGTTGGTTTGCAAGGGAACTAAGCTTATATACCTTAGGTAGTTTTCCACCTTAAGGACCTCTTAGATCATGGAATTCTCATCTAAGTCCCTCCTTATTTCTAAGGCACGTACAAGACATCTAAACGTAATCAAATCTCAACAAAACTCAAGATCTAAGGGTAAAGAAAGCCATCTTTCAACTAGGATACATATATGAAGGGTCTTCATGCTCATACTAGGTGAAACTACTACAAAGGTCATTCTTTTCATCTGATTACCTCATTGAAACGTCCCTTTCATAATTGCTACTCTAAATGATGTCAAGAGTCATACTAGATGTTCTAGAATGTGTATTTTACAAGTTACACCCCATAATTTGGGTAAATTGCATTTTACTCCAACTTAGGGTTTTTAAGCATAAGGATCATTCCACAAGCTGCATCTTAATGCCCAAGCTTGGGAAATACATTACACTTCATCATATTCATTCTTATGTTGTCTCAACATTAAAGGAACATATAAACATGTGTGATTTGCAAGTTAACCCCTCTGATTGGGTAAATTGCACATAGGTCCCTGTATGCAAAACAATACTACAACATTGTTCATAGGGGACAGAAATGGAAACATATGTTCCTTAGAAGCTTTAATTACATACTAAAGGATAATTACAAACATCTAATTTCATATTTAGGCAAAACACCTAGGGTTAGCTTATAACCCAGGTCAGGGGTGTTACAACTATATTATCACTTGTTAAATCTTGATCATCACATCTTTTCCACTGCTTTCATACCTAAAACATTATGGAAGAATCACATTAGACTTGTAAAGAATCCCAATGATAGGTTACTCCCTCTATGATATAAACATGTATAGACAACATATTAAATGAAATGCAAGAAGCATGAAAAATTCTATCATTCATTTAAATTTTTGGTATCAAATTCATATCATAATTCAAAATAAGATATCGTTAACACAAGGTATACCACATTTTAGATTACTATCGCAACATCACATATCACAACCATCTTAAGTAAGAGGAAAATTTACATCATTTACAATGCTTTATATGATCTATACATGGATCCTAGTTATATAATGATTAACATCATCATTTGTGACCAACTCAGTTGTATATCATATATGATTGTTTCCCTCACAATTTTTTAGTGTATTGACCGAACTACACGCTTATGACAGTGAAGTACCAAATCCCACCATATAAGATTCTAGGTTACCAGTCTACATAATATCCTCCACTCCTTAATCCTAGTAAGGTATCTAACAATAGTGGTTACATCAGCCAAACCTACCCCTAGGGGCTCAAAATCCAAGCAACAACATCATATCCATATTGGGTGAACATTCCATAACACCTATTTTGGGCATATAGATGTGATAAAATGAAATTTAGCATAATTATGAACTAATTAAAATTTTGTCCGCCTTTGTTTACTCAAGATCTCAAATTCTTTTTCTTGGCTTCTAAATCAAGTTTGTTACTCAAATTTGAAAATTGGCGATCAATGTAAATTTTATACACTTTATAACACTACAAAGTAGACTCATTAATCACTTTGTCTAAATAAAGAAAATTGATCCATCAAAGTTCATCATATGGTTCTCCAACTTTTTCTATATTTATTCACATTTTTATGAAGCAATGGACCAAATTTCACTCAAATTGGACATTCCTACAATTTTCTACGAATTCGTGAAGTTAATGTGTTGAAAACCCTTTATTTGCCTTTTTATTTTGGCATTTTCCACCTCAGCGATCCAAGGCTCACTTGGGGGACAAAAAACGGCCCTTGGTCTACTTTCCCTTGGATCCCAACCAGATCAGACGGATGAGCCATTGTATACTACCACCCACTAATTGTGGGGAGGAGATAATGGAACCGAAATGGTCAATCAGCCAATTAGGATCATGTTTTAAAAATCAAAGTGAACAAAACACCTCGGCTCATGTTTTAACGCTCAACCATACCCATTTTGACCAATTTTAATGCATAGTTGTGTCATCCCAACATCCCCCTCACCTTCCCGTCTCACTCCGATGGCCATAGCTAGGTCCTTGATCCTACCTAGCCCAAAACCTAGTCCTAGTCCTATAAAAACCCTCACAATGAAATGCCTCCACCTTTCCAAAAGAGGAACCCTCCTTTGTGTATCCTATCACACCTCGAAATGCCCCCATACTCTACTTCTCATAACGACACAACCACCCACAGGCGCCACTGCTCCTCACCTGCTCTCCCCTTTCTCTGGCCCCCATCAAGTGTGTGGGGTCGAGGCAAGATCATCCAGCCTACTCGCCGCCTTCCTCACCTTCTCCTACTCCTATAGCCCCTTCACACTGAAGAGCCTTCTGTCCTCTCTTCTAACCCTACGCAGAGGCCTATGCGGGAGCAGATGAGCTACAGACCATCCAGTCCAAGGGAGAGCCCCCCCCAGTCCAAGGCTTAGTTCAACCAAGCTTTTGAACTGGCCAATCAAGCATCAAACCAACAAATCAAAGAATCGAATCAGACCGTTGAGATATCAATTCGCAGATCTACGTGGATAAATCTCAGTCGTTCCGTGTGCATCCAATAGTCCCCCTTTTTCTCGATTAAAGGTACTTTTGCTCCCTCTCTGACAAATAATCATTTAAGTACTCAGATCTTGATTAAATAATAGAAATTGCATTGTAACTCCAAAAATTACAAATAAGTAGTCCATTTTGATAAGAAAAACCCAAGGATTCATTTAAAAATGCTTTTGAAGCCTAATTCTTAATACATGTCTCTAATATCCCTAAATCTTGTTCATTTACTTATACTTTTGTCTAAATGACTCCATAAGCATGATTAGATTTTAGAAACCCTAATACTTGACTCTGATGTTTATCTTGAGACACTAAAATTATACTTGACTAGACTAGACCTAATCTTTTTGGCTTAGCTACTTTTGAATATGAAACATGTACCTTGAAGATAATCTCGATGATGACATCGTATAATATGATTGATCTAAATCTTGTGGCATATTTTGATCTATTGATCTAATACTTGATCCCTGACTTTACTCATTATACTAATCAGTACTTGATCTAAGCTTGAACACCAATGATGCTAAATCTTGTGAAATACCTAATCTATACCCTTCAACTTCTTCCATGATGATGATCTACAGATTGATGATGACTTGGATAATGATCATAAAGTTAGTGTTAACACATATAATCCTAGAAAACCTAAGTAGGTCATCAACACTTAAAATATTCTTGACATTTGGATGTTGTTGAATATCTTGGAATTGTTGATCATAAGTGAATGACCTAACCCCAAGGTAAAATAGGAATGAGTAACCCTAATCCTGAAAAATGTAACATGATCTTATAAATGTCATGTTCTTAACCCTTGACCCAATATTGTGATTTAGGATCTGACCTGAAGGGCTAACCTATTATTCATTGAGATCTATACTCCAAATCTTTGGTGAAAGGTACACTATTATGTCTCCTCCTTGGTAATATTGGAGATACTTTTTATGTATCTCTTGATTGTATACTTGTCTATATAACTTGATTGAGATACTGTTCCCTACGATAAGTCTTCTATTTTCCCTATGTTATATTTTGAGAAAAACATGAGAACATAAATGATATTGCCCATTATGACTGCCTGTATATTGATGATGATGATGGTGTTGATAATGTTTATATTAAATGCAAGTGACCATCTGATTTATAGGGGGGACTTGTACATTGGAATCCTACCTCATATGGAGAGAAAGAGCCTAGTGACCTCTCCCATCTCATTGGGGTGATAGAGTCACACAAAATATATAAGCATGCTTCTTGATTACAACATAATGGCAACTCAAAATAAAAAATTGAATTGTTATAAATACATAATGTGTCAAATAACTTTTGGTTTTAGAAATTGTTTGATATACTTTTGAATATAAATCCTGCCAAGTATACCCTTTTTCTATAAACCATTTTACTTGATTTTGATAGCATACTGCACAATTGCATGATTGCATCTCGATTTTCTTGATATCTGGCAATACAAATGGAACACTGACTAAGATCGCTTCCGCACTCCATATACTCTGATGACAAGGATATGTTGAAAATATCTCCTATTTTATGTTAGTTTGTTATTTAAATCTCCTATTTTTGATTTATTATTTCTTATTGTATATGTCAGTGTGTGAGATCTTGTCGGTCCACTTAGGGATGCGCGATTCAATCATTTTACTACTCTCTAGGTTCTAGGATTGGGATTGGGGTAAGAACGGTAGTGTGGCATTTGGTATCAAAGCATACACACTCCCATATACATGAAGTAAATAATTTCTCAAATCTATTGAATCCTAAAACCCTAAAATCCATAATGGTGAAAATTGAGGTGTCTAGGATCGGGGTTCTGGCATAATTTCTCCTATATGTCTTCACGGTGGATGAGATTTCCCGCTCTACCTAGCCTTAATTGAACCAGAACTGTACCTAAAGGTTCTCTATTGAAACCCTAGAGAGTCTTCTAGCATCTCATCGCTTCATTAAGGACTACCCTAGGCAACCCAAGTAGATTATGATTAGGTATTCTTCTCATCTCCTCATGTGGTCCCTTTCTCATGTCCATTTACCTCATGATTTCTCAATTATGGGTAACTTATGGAAAAAACTACTAGCAAATTGTGAAAGTTGATTAGGAAATTGATACCTTGATCTGGCCTTAATTTTAAAACTAGATTTTGATCACTAAATCTTGAAATAAAATACTCATGTCTGTCCCTTAATATAATGCAAACTCATCTTAGCCAAAATTTGACTACATGTTTGAGGTAAATATTAATAATTTTTATTTGGTGAAATAAGGACTTATACCTTATATCTCATTTGTTGATGAGGTCTCTATTTGATTAAGTCCATATTGCCCTATTGTTGAATGAACATCAAACATAGTTAAGTAAACTTCTTTCCCTATTTGAAGCACTTCATGATTATGCCATCAAGTGACTAAGTCTAGGACTCACAAAATAATGATGTAAGACTATGATGCAAAAAGCAGTTTCCTATTGACTATTGATGCCTTTTTGTAATCTTGGTTTTGATATGATTAGCATGGACCTAAATCATGTACCTATTTTAAAATTATATCTTAATCATGAAAGAAAGAGAATACAATTATGACCCCAGTCTTGAAAAATATTGAACTATTTGCCCTATTACAATCTTGAATTTTGATCTTATGACCTTATAGAGCATGATTTGATCATTGATATCACCATATTTGAATAAGTTCAATGGATCTTGACTAATTTTAGTAATGTGCTAGATTAGGGTGGCAATTGACTCAATGACTCCCCTAACCTAGGTCACATCCTTATTATGACTATCTCTTAGTTTTAACCTTGTTGATTATTTAGAGTTTGGAAAGGTATTCCCTTTCACCTTATTTGGAGTTGTTTTCCAAAGCCTAATAGGTTAAACCCATGGCTGATGCTCAATGTTGAATCTTGATTTAATGAGAATCTTTAAATATGATAATATTTACTATAGCCTATGGTTGACTTCCTATATAGACCTAGGTCTAGATCATTCATCAACCTTTAATACAATGATAATGAAATCTTGATATGTTGCTCGAATATTGCTTGAATATTGTTGCTTGAAATTGAATATAGATGAGTGATCTCCCCTAAGGTCTAAATAGGAATGTAAATCATAGCTTTATAATATTTATACATATGATCTTGAGGTCTAAACTTTGACTCTGGATACTGAGGTACAAAATATTGAAACATGATATGGATCTTGAGATCACCCTAGATATATGACTAATGACTTCAAATTCCCAAATTTTTATTTTTTTTCAAATGATGACTATTTTGAATCTATCTATTTATGACTTATGGTATAGCTCCCATTATGACTAGGGTGGGACCTCCCATTGATTTTGAGCTCGATATCATGATATTAAAAATATGATGTTGTCTCAAAATGTTGTAATATGTATAACCCCATCTAGGCCAATGTAGAAGCTAGGATCCTGAGATTTTGGAATTGAAAGTCACCTTGTATACTTAATTAGAGAACTCTATTTGTTTGACCTAAAATATGATCTCTCCAATTATGTGATCAGTAGGATGCTTTCCATATTTGTGACTCATATGATGACTTTGAGCAATATATGAATTGACCTTGATACTCAATTTCTCAATGATTAAATGATATTGGTACCAAGTTGGTTATGATATGGGACATGGAATCTTAATCATGATTATTGGACTACTTGAATTTTGAGGACATGATTTTTATTATGCAGTTGAGGATATTCCAGTATTTGAGAATATGATCTAAATTTTTTTTTGGAGGATGTTTTCAAAATTTGGAGACAAAATTCCTTTTTAAGGAAGGAAGGATGTGACAAAGTGAAATTTAGCATAATTATGAACCAATTCCAATTTTTCCTTCCTTCTATTCACTCATGAACTCAAATTATTTTTCTTGGCTTCTAAATCAAGTTTTTTACTCAAATTTGAAAAATGGTGATCAATGTAAATTTTGTACACTTTACAACACCACAAACTAGACTCATTAATCACTTTGTCCAAAGAAAGAAAATTGATCCATCAAAGTTCATCATATGGTTCTCAAACTTTTTATATATTTTCATCACATTTTTGTGAAGCAATGGTCCAAATTAAACTCAAATTGGACATTCCTTTGATTTTCTATGAATTCTTGAAGTTAATGTGTTGAAAACTCTTTATATGCCTTTTTATTTTGACCTTTTCCACCTCCGCAATCCAAGGCTCACTTGGGGGACAAAACCCGACCCTTGGATCTCCTTTTCCTTATATCCCAGCCTATTCAGACCGATGAGCCATTGTCTTCTACCTCCCATTGATTGTGGGGGGGGGAGAAAATTGAACCAAAATGGTCAATCAACTAAATAGGACCATGTTTTGAAAATTGAAGCAAACAAAATGCCTCGGCACATGTTTTTGCACTCAACCATACCCATTTTGACCCAATTTTGTGATTTTTCATGCCATCCCAACTTCCCCTCACCTTTCTATTTCACTCTGGCAGCCATAGCTATGTCCCAGCTCCAACCTAACCCTAAACCTAGTCCTAGTCCTTTAAAAACCCTCGCAATGAACTGCCTCCACCTTTCCACAAGAGGAACCCTCCTTTGTGTATCCTATCGCACCTCAAAATTCCCTCATTATCCTCCTTGTTCTATACTTCTCAGGATGCCTCCGCCCTAAGGCACCCCTGCTCCTCGCCTCCTCTCCCCTTTCTCTGTCTCCCATTAAGTTCGCGGGGCCGAGGCTAACTCTACCGACCTACTTGTTGCCTTCCTTACCTTCTCCTACTCCGGAAGCCTCTTCATGCCAATGAGCCTTCGACCCACTCTTTTGACCCCATTCGGAGGTCTGGACGGGAGCAGACAAGCTGCAGACCAGTCGGTCCAAGAGAGAGCCCCCCCGGTCCAAGGATTAGTTGAACCAAGCTATTGAACCAGCCAATCAAGACTTGAATCGGCCAATCAAGCATTGAACCAACAATCAATGAATTGAACCTGACCTTTGAGATAGCAAGCCATGGATCTAGGTGGCTAAATCTCAACTATTCCATGTGCATCCAACAGTCCCCCTTTTTCTCGATTTAAGGTACTTTTGTTTCCTCTCTGACAAATAATCATTTAAATACTCTAATCTTGATTAAATCATAGAAATTGCATTGTAACTCCAAAAATTATAAATATGTAGTCAATTTTGATAAGTGAAACCCAAGGATTCGTTTAAAAATGATTTTGAAGAATAATTCTTGATAGATTTCTTTGATATCCATAAATCATGATACTTTACTTATACTTTTTAATAATGACTCCATAAGCATGATTAGATTTTGGAAACCCTAATACTTGACTCCGATGTTTATCTTGAGATACTGAAATCAGATCTGGCTAGACTAGACCTAGTCTTGTTGGCTTAGCCACTTTTTATTATGAAATATGTACCTTGAAGATAATCTGTATGATGCCATCTTATAATATGATTGATCAAAATCTTGTGGCATATTTTGATCTATTGATCCAATACTTGATCTCTAGATTTACTCATTATATTAATCAGAAATTGATCTAATCTCGAACACCAATGATGCTAAATCTTGTGAAATACCTAATCTAGACCCTTGAACTTCTTCCATGATGATGATCTACAAATTGATGATGACTTGGATAATAAATCATAACGTTAGGGTTAACACATATGCTCCTAGAAAACCTAAGTAGGTCATCCACACTTGAAATATTCTTGAAATTTGAATAATGTTAAATATCTTGGAATTCTTGATCATAAGTGAATGACCTAACCCTAAAGTAAAATTGGAATGAGTAACCCTGATCTTGAATTATGAAACATGATCTTATAAACATCATGATCTTGACCCTTGATCCAATATTGTGATTTAGGATCTGACTTGAAGGGTTGACCTATTATTTGTTGAGATCTATACTCTATATCTTCGGTGAAAAGTACACTATTATATCTCCTCCTTGGTTGTATTGATGACACTTTTTATGTATATCTTGATTGTATACTTGACTATATAACTTGATTGAGCTATTGTCCCCTATGATTAGTCTTCTATTTTTTCCTAAATTACATTTTGATAAAACCATTAGAACATAAATGATATTGCCCATTACGATTGCCCGTATATTGATGATGATGATGATGATGATGATGATGTTGATAATGTTGATAATTTTGATATTAAGTGCAAGCTACCTTTTCATTCGGATGTGGGACTTATACATTGGCCACCTACCTTATGTGGAGAGAAGGAGCCTAGTGACCTCCCCCATCGTGTTGGGACGATAGGGTCACACAAAATATATAACCATTCTTCATGATTACAACATAATGGGAACTCAAAATAAAAATTGAATTATTTGAAATACACAACTTGTCGAATAACTTTTGGTTTTGGAAATTGTTTGATATATTTTTAAATATAAATCCTACCAAGTATACTCTTTTTCCATAAACCATTTTACTTGATTTTGATAGCGTAGCGTACAATTGCATGATTGTGTCTCGATTTTCTTGATTTTAGGCAAGACAAATGGAACACTGACTAAGATCACTTCTACACTCCATATACTATGATGACAAGGATATATCGAAAATATCTCCTATTTTGGGTTAGTTTTTTCTTTAAATATCTTATTTTTTGGTTTATTATTTCTTATTGTATATGCCAGTGTGTGAGATCCTATCAGATCACTTAGGTACGAGAGCTTCAATCATTTTACTATTGTCTAGCCAGTAGGATTGGGACTGGGTAAGAATGGTTCCATGACAATAGACCCTTTTATCAATTATGAGAAGTAAATATAACATTTACATTATCACTTAGTGCTATAGATATGGCTTCGGCCACACTCATATGACACAATAACATATTAGAATTATGAGGAAGCAAACATTAGTCATCTGCATATACTCAAATGTTTGGATCCAAATACCTTCTCACAACCCTCAAGTTTCTGAAAGGTTACCCATTTCACTATCCAAACATCCAAATACCAAGATAGTTCTATGATTCTATGTCATCCACTACATGATAAAACTTGACTTTATTACTTATCCAACTACTTGTGTTTTGGATCCATTAAATCAAATAATAATTATCTTACTTAGTCTGAGTCAGTTTGAGATTTTCTACTTAACATTGTCATACGAAAGACATGTCATAAGTAGGGAAAGACTAAGAAATAAGTCATATGAGAATTTAAATGAAAAGAACCATGTTAAGGACAATTATCATGAATCCATTTACATTCCATTTCATCATATCTAGACCTTAATTATATCCCAATGACAACACCCATATTGTTTCCCTTAGTGCATCAAACATTCATATGTACAACATATCCAAGATAGATCTTGTAGTGTCACATTATATAACTTTATAACTCACTAAGAGAAGACCATTGAGATTATAATGAGTGAAAGGTAGAAAAGTATAGGTTTTCATTTCAGGGGAAGAAATATTCTATTAAGACTTTTCTTCATGTAAGCTAACCATATTTTAAGCAAGAGTTGATATATGATTGAATCCACAAACCACCTCATTATTAGTTTGTTAGTTTGATCTTATCATGAGTGTAATGTACAAGTGTATTTGCTTATAGATATTTTTCACTTCAATATCCATTTTTGAACTCAAGTTAAGTTTAGCCATTCATTTTAATATTTAAACTAAATGAGAAGTTGTCTCTAGTCATAACAAGGCCACAACCTCTTAAAGGCTCACATTTACATGAAGGGTGTATTTTCTTGGTGAATTTTGCATGTCTCTCTATACTAATTTAAGAAGAAAAAAAACTTGTTTGTTACAAGGTGTACAAAGGAAAGTAAGAGAAGGACATCTAGAAAGAAAACAAAGAAGTTATGCAAACAAAGAACAACTTATCTATACAATGAGTTTGTGTCATCAAAAGGAATTTCTAGATCCTTGTCGGGCTTCTCTTTAAGTTAAGAAAAATCATAGTATTTTTTTCACCCCAAATATAAAGGCCACCACCATATTCTTCATGTCTCAATAAACTAGTAGGTCATCAAGGTTATAAGTTGTCTTGAACTCCCAAATACAAGAAGACTTGAAATCATCAACGAAACTAAAAATTGAAGAATAGATGTGGCACATTATCCTCTTCGCAAAAACATAAACCACATCTTGAGGCAAAACTGAACCAAAACTTCATAAGAATGTCAATGGTATATAACATGTTTAGCTAGATTTTCCATAAGACAAAGGAACACTTTTTCTGAAGACCTCCAGTCCAAACCCATTTCAACAAAAGTGTAATTTTTCCTACAAAGATTCCAAAAATCCTTGATTTGAAGTAGAGCAATATATATATTATCTTTGTTACCAATGGGCTGCGGAAGATCACTAAAGATGTCTTGCACATCTATTGATCCTTTAATAAGGAGAAAGCTTAGAAACCCAACAGTAATAAGCGCTGAGTTTGTAGCTACCATATCCCCCAAATCTAAGCATTAGTTGAGTGTCGACCAAATAAGACAGCTTATTGCCTTTCAGAAGCCAATAGTTCTTCTATAGGAGGATCCTTCTCCCATGACCATCAATAAAGGATAGTTGCTTCTCAAGTATATATCTATTACCAAGCATCTTTTCCACAATGATGAGGAGTTTGGATTTTCTTTTATCGACCAAATTGATTCATCCTTGAGGTATTTCTCATGCAACTATTTAACCTAAAGTGGGTTATTTTCATTTGCAATATCCCATAGGTTTCCAAGTTACCCTGCAATGGATCAATAATAGATAGATATAACCCCCAATCACATTTATCCATAGTTTTACACATATTTTCTAGGAAATAATATGGATATGCTTTTTGATATCCCCATCATCCCAAACAAAATCCCTTATCAAACTTTATAACTAATTTATTATGCATTTAGAAGAGGAAAGGTTGAGGACTTGAAAATATGATAGGTGGAGATGGTTGAGAGTACAACTCAACACTTCTTGTATATGAGAGTAGTTTACCTTTATAATAGTGTAATGTTTATTTGACATTGTATATGATAGGTAAGAACATGTCTTCATTAGAAAGTCATCATAGAGAGGAAGGCTCATGTACCTAAAAGGCATACTTGATGCCTCTATACTCAAAATGGTATAAATGTTACTCATGCAACAAGATTTTCTCTAATACATTTGACCTTTGTCATCATTGAGCTTTAGACCTAATACTATCTGGAATTCATTGAGAACCCTCTTCACCAAGGTGAAATTCTTCTCATTAGTTTTAGTGAAAATAAGAATGGCCTCTACAAATATAGTGTGGGAGATAACCCATATTATTAGAGGCTTGAATAGGATCAACGTTCTTCTCCTTAACATAAGCACCAATCATTGAAGATATACCCTACATGGAAAACACAAAGAGAAATGGTGTGAGGTGGTCACCCTACCTCTCACCATCAGTGAAATTTAGAGAAATAGAGAGGGGACCATTCACCAGGACTTGGAAAGATGCTGAGTCAAAGCATTACCTTAACCACACAAACCATCATTTTGGGAAAACCATTGATTTCATATTATACAAAATACATTCCATTCTAATTCTTTGATAAGACTTTGACAAGTAAACTTTGACACACATTTTTCTAGGAGCATGAGCAATAGAGAAAGTTTTCAAAATGTCATTAATAGGGATAATAACATCCTCTATTGACTCCCTTGCGTGAAAGCCATTTGGTTTAGGTCAATTCGATCACCCATAACAAGCTTCAACATGTTTTCTGGAATCTTTGTAATTGATTTATACATGATGTTCCAAAGAGAGATGGGTTTGAAATCCTTAATTCAAAAGATCTAAAAACTCTAGGAGTCAAAAAATGAAAGTCATGTTACATTCCTTAAGTAATTTCCCTTTATCAAAGAAATAAAATGTAGCTTTAGTGATGGCAGGGCCAATGATGTGCCAACACTTCTTTAAGAATACAACATTATAACCATCTGATCTTGGAGTCTTTCCTCATTGAGGTTCTTGAACTCTAGTTCAACCTCCTCCTTAGTTACCTATTTTCTCAATAATTCAAAGTTGCCCTCAATTAGGGTTGTTATCTTCAAATATTATTCCATGAAACAAAATTATTAGAAGCATAACTAAAAAGATGTGTAACGACCCCACCTCCCAGTAACCCCCCAATTAAGGGAGACCAAGAGGTCAGATCCAGTAACCCCACCTCCCAGTAACCCCCCAATTTCCAGATCAAAGGTTCGACAAATAATCAATAATAGTTATCAAATTCTACTAACTAAACAGAAAAGATGTAATTTTTTTTTAACTTTGCATACCTTTTTCAAAAACTTGGATATCTACTTCTATCCACGTGGTGTCTATTCTAACTAACCCTCCATTGAACTTTAATTCATATTTAATTCCACATATGCCACTTTACTGTTTGTTCCTTTCACATGTACCTAAAACGCCGACAAGCAAAACATCGGTCAGCATAAAGCTGGTATGTGGGGGAATAATAATCATTTGACTATGATAACAACATATTGTAGCTAATTATGATTTTAAACAAACAACTTTACATTTTTTGCATAACTGCTCAATCCTTACATACCCTAGCCTCTGCGCTATCCCTACAATGGACCCAGATGCTACCTTCCTTATGGTAGATCCCCGTTATACCCCTCATGATCCCACCTAACAAGTGAATCAGTTTTTAGGGTTGAGTCACATGGCACTACCTGTAGGTATCCCACTCCTTAACTCATGGTGTGTTAAAGAGTCTCATGACACTACATGTGGGTAGCCCAATTTCTAACTCACGATAGCCTAGACGTTGCTCTAGGTTACCCTTTTTAGCCTTTGCAAAGCCACAGAGGAGGACCAGGATTTGAGCCAGTAGGCACATATCTTATGTGATAGTCATATATTATTATAGTTTGCATGAATTATATTCATCCAACAGTTATTTTCACACAACCGATAAAAATGTTCGGAAATCTTCGTGAAGCTAAAGCAATTATTCATAATCTTAACCACATACCTATCATGATGATTTGAGACAGAATAATCCATGCAAGTAAGAAATCCAACCAAGCAAGCATATACAACAAGATCCTAAAATAATCATGCAATTCCCTTTTATTACTCATGTCATCAAGATCTATTAAACTTAGCTTGCTTCCTAGGGTTTGCAGCCCACATTTAGGGTTTCCATTGCAATTAGGGTTTTCCTTAACCCTTTATTATTTTAAACCCTAATTTAATACAATTACTCACAAACCCTATTTATCTCGTATATTCTTCATGAAAGATATTAAGGTTACCATTTAGCAACATATAACCCTAATTTCATATTAAGGCACAATTAAACATCGATTAAGTCCATTAAGCTTCTTTTACATTAAAGCTACCATTTTTATCCTGTTAATCCATGACAAGATCATTATGCTAATTTATCATCAGTTCATAGCTCATTATAGTCTATATCACATATGAGTTGTATTCGTCATTAATTCTACCTTTTTATTCATTAGAAAACCCTAATTATTACATTCAGGGTATTTATTCACAATTAGAAATGTTCATACTCAAAATAGCTTAGAATTATCATATATCAACTTTAATCATGATTTTCAACAATTAAAGCTATTAAGAGTCATAATTACCATTATTAGGGTTTCAAGGCCCATTAAAGAATATTTATGAACATGAAACTCTAAATTAACCAATTTGTGCAAAGTCCATCCTTTTTGTGCTTAATGTACCTTTTTACAATTTACAGGTGAATATCAACTTTAATCATCCATTAAACCCTACTAAAAGCATTAATCATCTCTAAATAGGGTTTCTCAATCATTATTTCATTACAGTTGATAAATTACACTACTTTTCGAATTGCAAAAATAATTAGGCTATAAATCTATTTTTATTGCATTCCTCATGTTCTGCTGAGAAAAATTCATATATTGTACGTATCCATCCGAGCTATGGTTAATTAGCTATGAATTTTGCAAAATTACTTACTTTGGGCAAACCAGGAGCTGACATGTAGCCTCTTTCTCATGCAATGTTGCTTTGGGAAAACATAACGAATTGTCATTTATACCCTTGGTTAAGTGGATGACTCTTTAATCCCACCGTAGGCAATTCCTTCCAATGCCCTCCAGGTCATCTTGAACCTCAGGCAGCCCTACATGGTCGTCGTTGCAGCCTTGTGCGGGCTCTCCCTCTCACTTTTTGGGCTGCGAACCTTGTAAGAAGTTGCCCCTCTACCACCACTGCTCCCTGGCGCACTGATGTGATGATTTTGAGTCACATTTATAGACTTTTTTTACTTGTGTTTTATGCATTTATTGGTCATTTTGGTGGTTAATATTGCATAATTCATTTACTTTAGTCTATGATCCTTCTCAATGTCAAATCTCCTTTATTCTATTGTTTTGAGCATAAATGATTACAATAATATGTTTCTATTTCAGCTTATGTGGTTTTGTGTTGCAATTTTAGGAAAAACACATATCTGCAGTTGTTGATACCATCGACATATGTCGATACTATCAACACAACCACAGGTTGCCAGCCGCAAGGAGCAGCAGAGAGTTGATACCATCGACAGGGAAGTCGATGGTAGCGACGTACCTTTAGGTTGCTGGCAAGCAGATAGTCAGTACTATCAACCATTAAGTCAATACTATCGACCCCAGAAGAATCAGCGATGGAAAAGGACAAAACTAACGCCTTAGGGTGTCGATACCATCGACCCTCATCGATGGTATAGAGTCAGCATCAGGCGCAACGACAAAAAGAAAAGAAGACTTGCCAATACTGCGCTGTGTCGATACCATCAACCCGCGTCGATGGTATCGACGCCGTCAGATACAAGTTTGTTTCAGATCGATCCAAATCTGACGGCTGTGATATTTTTTCAACCTAACTCGGTGATTATACCCAATGACGACAACCAAGAGCCATCTATCACGTCATTAGCCGCTGCACACGTCTCGAGAAGGTGGGGAGAGAAGAACGGATCCTAGAAGCATGCCCTGATCATTTCAGAAGCCGAAGAAGATGTTTTCCACCACCAAAAGGCTATAGATCGTGCATTCTACGCCGAGGAATGCTTGGATCTTCTCCGTATAGGGGTTTCATTACTTATTCACATTTTTCTCCATGTTTCCCCTTTTGTCTACCATGTTTTGCTCTGCGATGAACATGCAGGGCTAATCCCCTTTATCTTTAGGATCGGGAGTAGCCTGGGGAAGCATTGTATGACATTTTTATCATAATAATTCATATTTTATCTCTTAAATCAGTGGTATAATTTCATTTTCTCAATTATATTGTTATGCTTGATCACCATAATAACAATCTAATGCCTTTAATTACTTTGAAAGAAGAATTAACGGTTGAAAAGAGACGAAATTCACATTGATTAACAAATCCCTTGAATAAGGTGATGTAATATTAATGGTGGAAACCCAGAGGTTGATTTTAATGCATCTAGTTTAGGGTATAGGTTACTACGACGGTGGAACCGACCTAGACATAGGTAGTGAAATGTACCACGACAGTGGGAAATTCTGACTACAAGCCACTACCCGGATCGAGAGATGAATCTGAATTACTATATGGAAATTCATACAATGATAACCCACGGTGAAACCGCAATCCTAAAGGTCTCCACTTGAATTGATTAAACTAAACCCTTAATCGATTGTTTTCTTTTATTTTTATTTTCTTTTTAACAACTCTCAAATTCTTTTAATCGGTTTAGCTGATCGCGACCAGTTAGTAGTAGTCTACCGACAATTCAGTGTCCCTTAGTTCGACTCGGGCCTCACAAAGGCCTATACTACATTGACGCGTGCACTTGCGTTATACACACGGTAAAATCATGTCAAGTTTTTGGCACCATTGCCGGGGACATGGCAATTGTTTACACTAAGAGTGCGGAAAGCGGCCATTCTAGGCCACTTTGTAATTTTTATTATTCTGAAATCATTTTAAAATTCATAGTTTATCTTGCACATTTTGTAATCATCTAGCACGGTACTGAACTGAAATTATCATTTTGTAGGTATGGTGCATGGTGCAGACGCGTAGCACATACTACACGCAACAGGCATCAGAGGTTCCACTGCCGAGACTGACGACGAGGAGGATTACAATCAAGACCAACTGGAAGATATAGATTCCGACTCAGAACAAGAAGCCATGGCAGAAGAGCAGACGATATGGGAGAAGATCAAAGCTTCTTCCTCATCCGCTTCAAAAGGGCCAATCAAGAAGCAGGCAATCAACATTCCGACCTATAATATTGATCCTGCATTAATCAACTTGGTCAAGTCAAATGCATTTCATGGGCTAAAAAATGAAGACCTGATAACTCACATTAGTTAGTTCGTGGAGAACTGCGATATGATAAAAATAGATAGGTTCCCACAGGAGACACTTTACCTAAAGCTGTTTTCGAGCTCTCTGGCTGGAAATGCACGAGAATGGTTGCACAATCTTGATGATGAATATGTGGAATCATGGAACCACATGGTGGAAGTGTTCTTTGAAAGGGTCTTCCCACCCAAGAAGACAAATGATCTGATCAGAAAAATTCATAATTTCAGTCAGAAAGCAGGAGAAACATATTCTGAAACATGGGAGTGATTTTAGATCATGCTAAGAAGGTGCCCGCATCATGGGCTGGACAAAGAGAAGTAGGTGAAAATCTTCTATTTTTCTCTTTCTGAGGATGATAGAAGTAACTTAAACTTTGTAGGTTCAGGATTTTTCTTGAACAACACAGGAACAAGGTGTTGGGAGATCTTGAAAAATATGGCAAAGAAGCAGTCTTGGGGTGATAGGGATGCACCAGAACAAGTCAAAGTTGTAGGTGAGTCCAGGGCCATCAAGGAGCTGAATGATAAATTAGACCTTCTAGCTAAGAAATTGCTTGCCGAAGAGGATACAGAATCTGAGGAGGAAGCCCAGGTCAAACTTATGCAACAACATGGCTATAGAAATAATGATTATGACTGGAGGAAGGATAGAAAATTCTCGTGGAAAGATCCAAACAACTTCTTACAAGATCCAGATGCAAAGCCACAGTCAACGACAGAAGATAAAAGCACCGCGTTGCTTAGTCAAGTGGTGCAACAAAATCAAGAGATGATGAGCATGTTTAGTAAGCAGCTGGAGTCTCAGGGTGAGATCTTGACTAAATTTGGGCAAACATTGCAAAGTCATGGAGCACAGATGAGGGCACTAGAGATGACTGTGACCGAGATTTCCAATGAAGTGGCGGCCCTAAAGCATGCCAACCAACAAAGATAGGTGGGGAATGCAGATGTTGGTCAAGTACATCATCAAGTAAAGTACATATATGTGATTACCGAGGCAGAGCCCCCAGTGGTAGAGGTCCAGGACAAAAGCTAAATGATTTTTGATATAGAGGCTATACCAAAAATATTGTATCCTCGCAGTCATTATGGACTACCAGGTGGATATTGTCCATTCAGAAAAACCCGTCTAGAGCCCATCGCGCCCGTACCGAGGAAAGAAGAGCAGGTGAGGGTCATGCGTCATGGTGAAGCTACAGTCACTAAGAGAGAAGATCCGTCACAAGTAACAACTGTTGAAAACAATGCGCCAGAGTCTATGCCAGAAGGTGACATTGAAGCAAGTTTAGGGGAGTTTGCCCTGAAAAGCCCATATGTGCCACCTCATAAGCGTCTAAATGAGGAAGTTGTGTCTTATTCGGATAACCCGAGGCCGAAGAAAGAGCATCGACATTACAATAAGTTCTTGGTGATGTTCAGGAAGCTCCATATCAATATTCTGTTAGTGGAAATGATAGAGCACATTCCATCATATGGGAGGTTTATCAAGGAAATCATCACCAAGAAGAAGCAGATCAAAGACACAGATGTTTGTCGGGTAAATGAGATGGTGAGCTCACTTATCCATGGGAGTTTACCATAGAAGAGGAATGACCCAGGAGGCTTCTACATTCCATGTTCTATAGGCAGTCAACACTTTCCACAAACACATTGTGATTTAAGCGCCAGCATTAATCTTATGCCACTGTCAACGTTTCAAAAGCTGGGGTTGAAGAAAATAAAGAAATCAACGGCAACCATTGAGTTGGTGGATGGTTCCATTGTGAAGCCATACGGAGTACGCGAGGATGTGCTTGTCAAAGTAGACAGGTTTATCTTCCCGGTGGATTTCATCGTCATGGACATGCCACAGCTTAAAAGGTGTGAGATTCTATTGGGTAGGTCGTTTCAAGCAACGGCTGATGTTGTCACTACATTGGGAGAGGTAATTTGACATTGGGGATTGGCAAAGATCGAGTTGAGTTCAAACTGCCGCATGATCCCTTGTGCATACTCTCCAAAGCTCCAAGATGAGGAGCTTGATTTCGTCTAGCCTAAGACGTTAAATAAGGGCGCTTGTTGGGAGGCAACCCAGCCATCGGTAACTTTATTTAGTTTCTTTCACATTTGTACTTTGGATTGATTTGATTTTTTTCTAGTGTAAAAATGATACCTTGATCATTTTCTCAATGAGCAGGACTGAGGTAGGGTCGATACCATCGACCCTTGTGTCAATGCTATCGAGATGGGCACAGGAAGGCGGCTGCAAAAAAATCGCTCTGCGTCGATACTATCGACGACCTCATCGATGGTATCGACACACCATCAGGTTGATCGAACAAATGGGGTCGATAGTATCAACACGGGCGTCGATACTCGTGATATCTCTAGAGATATTCAGACAAAAATTGTGTCAGTGAAGTCGATACCATCGACGGGCCTGTCGATGGTATCGACCCAGTTACAGGAAGAAAGCGGCGACCAGGCCTCGTGAGGGTGTTTTCCCTAGGAAGAGTTGATACTATCGACTTGCATCGATGGTATCGACGTGACAAGTCACCGATCCGCGAGAGGAAATCAACGGTGATCGCTGCACCAAGAGAGTCGATCTGTGGGAAGGGTCAATACCATCGACACCCGTCGATGGTATCGACGCGTCATCGATATGGGCCCTCACATCAGGCTATCGACAACCATCGATACTAGCGGAAGACGGATTGTGCTACAAATGTCGATACCATCGACATGCGTCGATGGTATCGATGGGCATATAGCAGCGCTGGCCACAGTTATAAAAGGGATGGATTGTTGTCATATGATGTCACACCTTCAGAGCTTTCCTCCTCCACTTGTGCCAAGCATCTTGTTGAGCAACCGGAGCCCGACTACGAGCATCCACGGAGCAAGTTCTTCCCCGAGCCTTCATCGAGCGGAGGTTGTCTTCTCCGACCTTCACCGAGCTCCGTCTTCTATTCCTCCGTCTTTGTGACAATGGTGCATACCGCCAGCGCATCTTCTTCACGTGCGACACTGATGGAGATACCTAAGTTCATCCCTCCGCCTACTGCATCTATTCCATGTCCGCGGATTGTCCATCCTTCCACGAAGGTTTGGAAGGTATACGAGGAGCTGATGAAGTGCAAGATTGAGCCGACCCGCTACGTCGACCAGGACATGATCCGCAATCTGGGGTTCGAGGCTAATCTGGCCTACGTTCTCAAGGGGCACGCAAGGCATACGGGAAGGAGGCCCAATCAGATAGAATTCCACACCGACGGCCAGCCATTCTTCAGTGAATGGCCCACATACAAAGAGCTAGTGACAGAGTTCATGGCGTCGCTGGATATATGCGTCATGCCGAACGACGTCATCGCCATTGATTGGGAATGGATCAAAGGCCGCATTTCTTTCCGGTTATACAACAATGATTACACTCTTACCCTCAAGCAGTTCAACTCCATATAAAACTGGAATGATGGCAGAGATTAGTACCGGAGGCCAGACAACCGGACTGATTATGATGTTATTTTCGCCGAGCTAGTGACTGTGCCTCCGGGAAAATCTGTGAGCTACCACAATGCGGCGGTGGCGGATTTCGAGCATTCGTTCGTGCGGATTCTTCACCGCATTCTCTGCACCACCCTGTTTGCTCGTGGTGACCTGTCTCTCAACAAGTTTCAAGAGACAAACTTGTTTTTCCTGCACAAGTTGCTGAAGCGAGAAGAATGTAATTGGGGCGCGTTTTTCTTGATGCGCGTGTTGGCTGTAAAGAGGAGTACGTGGAAGGCTCCAATCCACTTTGGAGGGCTCATCACTCTGCTGGCCTCTTATCTTGGGTTAAAATTTCTCCCAGCTTACTCCCCTCTCCAACAGGAGCAAGGTCAACTTGCAGCATCTTCATCACTCCAACCTCATCTTGCTTCGTGATGGCTTGGCATATGTGCATTGCCCTATCAATCAAGCATATCAAGAATGTTCACTTCCAGACCCCATCTTCCACATCGCGGGCGCTCAGCATTTCAAATGGCCTGTCATAGCCATTGATGACTCGGATGAAGATGGCGGCAATGACGACAATGACAGCGACGACGACGAGCCTGAAAAGGAAGAGGAGGCTTTCACTCCTCTTCGCGCACGAGTGGCACCCAGGAAGCATCCCCGCATGCATCCGGGTGCATCTTCTTCTTCGCAGCCTCCGCCACCACAGCCCTCGCAGCAAGGCGAGGATGTCTACTCCATGCAAGGGATGTATGCAATGCTGCAGGATATTCATCAGACGCAGTAGCGACATACAACTTCATATGTCAGTATTCAGGATACGACGCACTAGCTGCTTGACAACCAGAGGGCTATTTTCGAGAATGAGCGCCTCCTCCTCGACAACCAACAACACATTCATGATAGGTTGCATATGATGGAGATGCAGCAGCAGCCCTTCTACGATCATTACTGGAGCCATAATTACTTTGGGGGGTATCAACAACCTCCGCCAATGCCCCAGTATGATCCGAGCTTTTAGGGGTAGTATCCGTCTTGGGACCCCATGGCCCCGCAGTACCCGCCTCCTCCAGAAGAATGATCGGTATCATTGTTCCACCTTTTAAGTTTGTTTTTTACTATGAGGCCATAGTCAAATTCAAGCTTGGGGGGGGGGAGTTGGAACAGCTCTATCCTTTAGTTTAGTTTTTATTGTTTTGTTTATTATCATTTATTTCTTGCAGTTTTTAGTTTGTTTGTAGGATCCACTTTTTATCTAGTGTACTCGTGGATGTAGTAAGTCATGTGTCATCTCGCTGCTTGTGCATGGGAATCAAGGGAAAATTTAAAATTTTTTTAGTGTTCTGCAAGCTTGTGTTGTTCAACTTTGAGCACATACCTTAAGGAAATGATTGGGTTTGTCAACTCTAAAATAGGAAATCACAACAGTACATGCCTAGGATTCATGAAAAGTGGACGGAATTGGTTGTTTGATCGTAAATTGATCAAATGATAATGAGACCTTAATTTGAAATAAGAGAAAGAAACCTCTTAATTACCACACAGGTCAATAAGGAGGGACACATAATAATTTTCAAAGGTTCAGTCAATTAGTCTTGTGATCTATCCACTCCATTATTTTCATACTCCACCATAAGAACTGGAAGTACATTACGGTTTTAATTTCTTTGATTGCATTCCATGTAGATAGGTCTTGCATTGCAGCTATTTTCACATATTTTGCATGAAATAAAAAAAATGGATTAGTTATACATGCACATCATCCTTAGGTGCATGTCATTTAGTTGCATAATCATCAGTTTGTAGCTGCATTCACATTTTTTTGTGCAAATAGTACATCATGCATCTTTTTTCTTCTGAAATGAAAAGGTGATAAACTTGTTTCATACCTTCTGGATGCTTCAAGTGTATAAGTTATGCAACAATAACTGAGCCCGACAAACAATTCGTTGTCAGCTATGAAAATAAGGGCTTAAAAATAATAATAAGAAAAAAATTTAAAAAAAAAAGAAGAAAAAAAAGGGAGTAGTGAGAAGCAAGTAGGATTGAGAGGGAGAAAGGAACATAGTCTTACCTGCATTTTGAGGAAGAGTAAGTACATGATGTAGTTTTCCTAGATATTCCATCTCACCTTGAGAAGGAATGAATGTGCATGCATCATTCCACCCAAATGTAGGCATTAGGGCATTTACACTTGCATTTGCATCATTTAGGTCATTTTTGCTTTGTGCATGTTAAAACCGTATAATGCTTCCATTTCTTCCACTAGCCGCCCATTCCATCCACCCGTTGCTTGAATTGGTAGGCCACCGTGATTTTCTCCTCACTTGTTAATATTAGGACAGTTGCTTCCATGTAGATGGTATTTAGGGCGAGCAATGTAGAATAGCATATCACAAGACACACCGAGCCTAAACCGGAGAATTTTATTATGTTAACTGCCTTATATGATAGTGCTCATCAATTTTGAGGTAGATATCTTTTATGGATGATTACCGTCTCCTTTAGGGTAATTATCATTTCGTGGTTAGTGAGGGCCGGTATGTGAATGTCCGGCGGGGATCATGTGGTGATGTTTGTTGTGACGATCTGTTCTTTAGTTGACCCTCGCAATTCTATTATAAGGTTTTGTTGCTCGAGGGCGAGCAATGTTCAAGCTTAGGGGAGTTTGATGCGATGATTTTGAGTCACATTTATAGACTTGTTTTAGTTGTGTTTTATGCATTTATTTGTCATTTTGGTGGTTAATATTGCATAATTCATTTACTTTAGTCTATGATCCTTCTCAGTGTCAAATCTCCTTTATTCTATTATTTTGAGCATATATGATTACAATAATATGTTTTATTTTGGCTTATGTGGTGTTGTGTTACAATTTTAGGAAAAACACATATCTGCAGCTGTCGATACCATCGACAGCTATCGATACTATCGACACAGCCATAGGTTGTCAGCCGCAAGGAGCAGCACATAGTCGATACCATCGACAGGGAAGTCGATGGTAGCGATGTACCTTCAGGTTGCTGGCGAGCAGATAGTCGATACTATCGACCATTAAGTCGATACTATCGACCCTTGAAGATTCAGTGATGGAAAAGGACAAAACTGACACCTTACTGTGTCGATACCATCGACCCTCGTTGATGGTATCGAGTCAGCATCAGGCGCAATGACAAAAAGAAAAGAAGACTTGCCGATACCGCACATTGTCAATATCATCAACCCGCGTCGATGGTATTGACGCTGTCAGATACAAGTTTGTTTCAGATCGATCCAAATTCGACGGCTGTGATATTTTTGCAACCTAACTCGGTGATTATACCTAATGACGGCGGCCAAGAACCATCTATCACGTCATTAGCCGCTGCACACATCCCGAGAAGGTGGGGAGAGAAGAACGGAGCCTAGAAGCACGCCTCGATCGTTTTGGAAGCCGAAGAAGATGTTTTCCACCGTCAAAAGGTTGTAGATCGCGCATTCTATGCCGAGGAATGCTTGGATCTTCTCCGTTTTGGGGTTTCATTACTTATTCATGTTTTTCTCCATTTTTCCCCTTTTCTCTACCATGTTTTTCTCTGAGATGAACATGTGGGGCTAATCCCTTTATCTTTAGGACCGGGAGTAGCTCGGGGAAGCATTGTATGACATTTTTATCTCTTAAATCTATGGTATAATTTCGTTTTCTCAATTATATTGTTATGCTTGATCACCATAATGACAATCTAATGCCTTTAATTACTTGAAAGAAGAATTAATGGTTGAAAAGAGACGAAATTCACATTAATTAACAAATCCCTTGAACAAGGTGATGTAAGATTAATGGTGGAAACCCAGAGGTTGATTTTTATGCACCTAGTTTAGGGTATAGGTTACTACGATGGTGGAACTGACGTAGACATAGGTAGTGAATTGTACCATGACAGTGGGCAATTCTGACTACATGCCACTACCCGGATCGAGAGATGAACCTGAATTACTATATGGAAATGTATACAATGATAACCCGCAGTGAAACCGCAATCCGAAAGGTCTCCACTTGAATTGATTAAACTAAACCCTTAATCGATTGCTTTCTTTTATTTTTATTTTCTTTTTAAACAACTCTCAAACTCTTTTAATCGGTTTAGCTAATTGCGACCAGTTAGTAGTAGTCTATCGACAATTCACTGTCCCTGAGTTCGACTCAGGCCTCACAAAGGCCTATACTACATTGACGTGTGCACTTGTGTTATGCGCACGGTAAAATCGTGTCACGCACACGGGGCACCCTCAATCCTTGGCCATGGTGGCTGGTTTGGGGTAGGGTCAGCGTGCGACCTATAGCTGGTGCTGTAGCTGTGCGACTACTACTGTGTCTCATTTGGGGCATGGCCATGATGGAAACACTACTCACTGGCATAATGGAGCATCAAGCTACCATTGCAACCCATCCTTGCCGCCTCATTACTTCATGATCACGCAACCCCTCTTAGCTAGGGTTTATGAATGAAAACATGGAAGAAGAGGAGAGAATGTTGTGTGGGATCCTCTAGACTCGGCCCAAGGTCTTACCCCTTATATAGGTGAGGGTATCCATGCCCAGGGACGTTCATCCAAGAGGAAACAAGTCCCACTCTTTAAAGAAACCTATTCCTTCCTTGTAAAGACATCTTCTCTCCCCTAACTTATTCCTTTAATAAACCATATCTCTTGGATAATTAGGAATTAGAAATTCCTCTCACTTATTCTCTTTATTCTTTCTTTTTAATCGAATGGAAAGAATTTCTATTTTCTTTTAATAGAAATTACTTCCTTTTTAACAAAACCCCAAAAACATTCATTATGCACCATATTATCTTCTTATTTGACATTATTGGTATTTTCTCTTTCCTCTTTCTTCTTTGGGGCTCCTTGAACCCCAAGAAACTCCAAGATTTCAAAATTCCTTCATAAGGGTACTTATTATCCTTTTAGATGCATCAATATTCATTATTTCACATTATCTTGTTTATTTTTTATTAAATATCTCTTTTTGAGGATTTCTCTTTTTCTTTCTTTTTATTTTCCTCATTGGCATTCCTTTTAACCTTAGGAATCCTTTGGATACGAAAATCCACCAAGTATAATTCAATTATACCTCTTTTTACTTATTTTCCACATTTTATCATTATTTTCAATTTATTTCTTAATAAAGAATAATTTAATTGATATTTTCTTTTCTTATTGCTTTCTTTTTACAACTTTGGACTCCTTGGAACCCAAGGAACCCAAGAGGCATGAAATCCACCTTTGGATTATATACTTTTGCCTTCTAGAGGTTTCTACATTTTCATTTTTTTCATTTCTTATTAATAATGGAGTTCCTTTTGTCTCTTCCTTGTTATTGAGCCCAATAGCCAATAAAGCCCACAAAATAATCATCAAGGCTATTGTAAACGAAATCCATTTATTCAAAACAAATCATATCTTTATTTGTTCAAATATCTTTAATATGATAAATCACATTTCCCACCAAATGAACCAAAAAATTGGGGTTGTAACACGATGTTTTAATACAAAAAAATGCTATCACTAATAATTTTCAAGCCATAAATAACCTTCCCATTTATGTTAAGAGTATGAATACTATTTATAATCCTCCTGATTTTGAGGGATGCATAAAAGCTGGAGGAATTCGTATCCCCCGCATTAAACCACTAAATCATGAACTTTTGTTTTAGAAAGTTATATTCATCCTCCAATGCCACAATCTCATTCGTCCTAGCTTCCACCAATTGTAGTTGTGAATTTGAATATGTATGACAGTCATCCACTTTTCTTTGCATAGAAATAGTTGAGGCTTCTGTTTCTTGGGCTTTAGATAGAAAATTTCCTAGTGATTTCCTATTCCAAACTAGCAATGAAGACTTGGGATCATTCAAGTTACAATATACTTTGAATGTTGGAGAACCATTATAACTCTAACTGAGCCATTTATCTTGACCACATCCACTGATCCTAGTTGATTCACCCATGAGTTGATGAACTTGAAAGGAATTTTCTAACTTTTTGCATTAACTAGATGAAAGACAATTATATGATCTTACTCAAGATAGTACTAATAACCTCTACCCGAGAATTAGGAAAATAGTTCAGCAAGTCAATGTTAGAAAATATTCGATCAATCTCAAAGAAAGTGATGTTTCCTATTTTACTCCTACTATCACATGTGTACAAGAGACCTTTGATTGCAACTTCTAAAAATACAATATCATATAAATCCTTATTGAAATCATTCATGCTCCTGATGATGGAGTATTCCTAACATGCTTCTAACTATTACAACTAATAGAGTTGAACTCACCTAGCATACTCCATGAACAAACAATGATATTCTTAGTGAAGATGATATTATCCAAAGTGGAACCCTCTCAATATCATCATTTGCACCGTAAACAACAATAAAAAAAGTAGTGTCACCTCTCTTGATATTAAAGTGAAACAATTTAGTAGCCAAATCTTCTTGATGCTCAAAGAGGTATCCTTCCATAGAATAATAATGTGAGTATAACAACAAAATAACTCTTAGAGATTAACTATGCATCATTCAAAAGATAATTAACAACAGATAAGACCTCCTGATATTTGACTCTAGATTCTAGAATGATATAAATGTCCATCTTTATTCTTTGAATCTCTACCTGAACCTGTGAATGCATCTCTCACATTTTAGGAAGCAATGGATAATGGGCTACCCATTTGGTGGTCTTCCTAGAGCTGCACAACCCCTTGGATGTAAAGATTCCCTATCTTGGAATTTTTTTAGTAATGAGAACTTGTTTGTGGATATTTTGATGTTTCTTTGGTGTACTAACACTCTTTGTATGAACTCTTTGTGGTGACTTTGCGTTCCTTCCTTGAGTATTCCATTTAGATTGAGTAGGAGTGGAAGGGTTAAAGACCTATTTGTGATTCGTCCCACTCATCATTGACTTGTTTAGAGCCATATGTGGTCTTTAGCTTTCAATATCAGATTTTGGAGGATACATATTTGATGTGTTGTATATTTTTCATTTTAATAGGATATTTTTATATTACATTTTATGCACTTACTATTCATTTTCATATTAATTTGTGCCTGATTTATTAATATTAGCCTGTGTTACTCAATTGAATCATATAAGCATAATTTTAATGTTTTTGAAGGAATTATTAGATTTCAAGTACTTATGTACTTTTTTGTGCGATTTCAGGCAGCACAAGAGTCTCACAGACTCGGTAATACCGATTTCAAAAGTCAGTACTACTGACTTTGCATCAGAGACAAAGCAGATTTGACTTCTAGACTTAATACTACTAATTCCAAAAGTTGGTACTACCAAGTCTGCCTGATTAGGCAGTATGAAAAATCAAGTTTAATCCAACAGCTGAGGATTTATTTCGCCCTAAGTCAGTTCTATGACTTAAGGGGAGTTCAGCCAGACCTAAGAAATCACATTCCATTCCATTGCAAGATGGCGATGTCACAAGAGAGGAGAACAAGGAGGAGAACCACAAGTTTGGGAGCATCCGGGCATGTTCAGTAGGCAGAATTTGCAAATTGTGGGTCCGTTAATCGGCGTGGAGCACCCTCATCACGTTTCTCTAGTGGGTCATCAATTTTCTATGTTCTCCACATTTTCCTTCTTCCTAGCATATTTTTGTCAATGGAAATCATGAGGGGCTAATCCCTGTGTTCTTTAGGACCAGGGAGTGGCTCGATTGTACATTGTATATAAATTTTTTGCATTAGTATATTATTTTCTCATTATTCTTGGGCATGTTGCTATGAAATCATATTGAATTATCTATGTCACACACCATAGGTGATTAACTAGATCCTTAATAACTTTAGGATGAGGATTAAGGATTGGAAATTCATAGTAACACATTTTTTATATTGCCCTTTGGGAAAGGTGGCTTATGAACGTGAAGCGATTACCCATAGATTATGTTACAACCCCAATCTTTAGGTTCATTTGTTGAGAAATGTAATTTCTCATATTAAAGATATTTGAACAAATAATGATATAATTTGTTTTGAATACATGGATTTCATTTACAATAGCCTTGATGATGGTTTTGTGGGCTTTTTATTGGCCATTGGGCCCAATAACAAGGAAATTCAATTAGTAAATGAATAATTGAATTTTTAAGAAAAGAAAGATATGGAAACCTCTGGAAGGCAAAAGAATGTAATCCAAGGATGGATTTCATGCCTCTTGGGTTCCTTGGGTTCCAAGGAGTCCAAAGTTGCAAAGAAAATGCAATAAGAAAAGAAAGGATCAATTAAGTATTTCTTTATTAAGAAAGAAATTAAAAACAATGATAAAATGTGGAAAATAAATGGAAAGATGTATATTTGAGTTATCCTTGATGGAATTTCGTATCCCAAGGATTACTAATGATAAAAGGAATACCAATGAGGAAAATAAAAGCAAAATAAAGAGAAATCCTCAAAAATATATATTTTAATAAGAAATAAACAATATAATATGAAATAATGCATATAGATGCATCCAGAAGGATAATAAGTATCCAATAAAAAGGATTTCGAAAAAATAGAGTTTCTTGGGATTCAAGGAGCCCCAATAAAGAGGAAAGAAAGAGATAATACCAAAATTGCAAAATAAGAGGATAATGTGATACATTCTTAATGAATTTTGTGATTATTGATAAAAAAGGAGGTATTTTCTATTGAATGAAAATAGAATTTCGTGCCATTAGAATAAAGGGCAAGTACTAAGAAGATAAAAGAAGAGATTTTCGAAATTCTAATATCTCAAGGATAATGAATATCAAGAAGATATTTAAGAGAGAGAAAGAGACTTGTTTCTCATTATAGGAATAATATTCCTAATAGGAGAAGACTTGTTTCCTCTTAGATGGGTATCTTAGGGTGAGGATATCCTCCCCTATAAAAGGGGTAGACCCCCTGGATCGAGTTCTAGAGAATCCCAAGGATCCTTCTCTCTCTCCCATCATCTTCTTTGCAAGTAAACCCTAGGGAGGAAGAGTAGCATGTCTATAAAGAAACTTGGAACCATTAGACGATCTTAATGGATGTTGTATGTCCCCACGTCCCCAGAGAAAGATGTAACCATCACCCACGTGCTCTGACACCCCTGCAACAGCTGCAGGTTGGCTGCAGGTCCGCCATGATCGCAGACCTGCTAAGCTTACTCTCAGTCATCATGGCTATGATCCAGTAGGACCCTCGTGTGCACAGAGGCACGATGGAGGTGGACGAGCCATCCCTGATGGACGAAGAGGTCAGGAAGGAGGAGGAGAAGCCCCGCCCTCATCTGTTAGGGCGACAACCAGACTGCTGTCATGAGGTAGAGGATGAAGCTGTCAGTTGGACGATTATACCCTCTAAGGGTATGAAGGCCGGGAAACTTAAGTGGGGGTAGAGTCATCATTTGATTATGTTTCAAAATCACAAGAGTGTTGCATAGATGTAATGGCATGGCACAACCTGATTGGCCCAAAGTAAGTTGATTTTACAAAAATCATATCTCCTTATTCGTAAATCCGATGGTAGAAAATAATATATGCATTTTGCTCAGAAAAATGAGAGGAATCCAACAAAATATAGATAGAAGTTAATTCCTCTTGCTATTCTAAAAGTAATGTAAGTTATCAACTTTAATGAATTAAAGATTAAGAAACCCTATTTTGAAATGAATAATGTGTTTAATAGGGTTTAATGGATGATTAAAGTTGGTATTAACATGTTAATGATAATAAGGAACATTAAGATTGAAAAGGATGAACTTTACATGTAAATAGTTTAATTTATAGTTTTATGCGCATAAATGTACTTTAATAGGCCTTGAAACCCTAATATTAGTAGATGTGATTCTTAATGGCTTTAATTATTCAAAATTGTGAATAAATCTAAGATATGATGTTTCTAAGCTATTTTGAGAATAAAGTTCCTAATTGTGGATAAATACCCTTAATGTAGTAATTAGGGTTTTTTTCTAATGAATAAAGGAATAATTAATGACAAATTGAGTTCATATGTGATTTAGACCATAATGAACTATGAATTGATGATGAATGCACGTAATGATCTTGTCATGGACTAAAAGGATAAAAATAGCAGCTTTAATGTAAAAGAGGCTTAATGAACTTAATTAATGGTTAATGGTGCCTTTAATCTGAAAATAGGGTTGTATGTTTTTAAGATAACCTTAATGTTGAAGAATAGATGAGATAATTAGGGTTTATGAGTAATGGTATAAAATTAGGGTTTAAGATATTAAAGATGAAGGTAAACCCTAATTGCAATGGAAACCCTAAAAGTGAACTAGAAACCCTAGGAAGCGAGCTAGGTTTAATAGATCTTGAAGACCTAAGTAATAAAAGGAAATTGTATGCATGTTTCAAGATCTTATTGAATGCTTGCTTGCCTATTGTTGATTGGATTATTTCTGTCTCACATCAGCTTGACATGTATGTGGTTATGCTTATGAATAATTGCTCTAGTTTCACAGCGATTCTCGAACGTTTTATCGGTTGCTTGAATATAATTGTTGGTTGCCTTTTATTTCATGCAACTATAAACTGACTATGATTATCACTATAAATGTGCATACATGACTGGATCAGATCCTGGTCCATCTCTATGGCTTTGCAAAGGCTAAAAAGGGGTAACCTTGAGCAAGGTCTAGGTTATCGTGATTTAGAAATTGGGCTACCCACGTGTAGTGCCATGAGACTCTTTAGCATACCATGAGTTAAGGAGTGGGCTTCCTACGGGTAGTGCCATGTGACTCAACCCTAGAAATTGGTTCACCTATTAGGTGGGATGATGAGGGGTTTAATGGGGATCTACCATAAGGAAGGTAGCATCTAGGTCCACTGTAGGGACAGTGCAGAGGCTAGGGTATCTAGGGATTGAGCAGTTATGCGGAAAAGGTAAAGTTGCTTTTTTAAATCATAATTTACTGATTACATTGTTATCATAGTTGCACGATTATTGTTTCCCCAAATACCAGCTTTATGCTGACCGACATTTTATTTGTCGGCATTTTAGGTACAAAGCCAAATGGACAAACAGTAAATCGTCATATTGTGAAATACATGAATTAAAATACAAGGAGGATTAGTTAGCGTAGAATTCAAATGTGGATAGAAGTTTAGAGATCCAACTTTTCAAAAGGTATGCAAAGTTTTTATTTTTACCATATTTCAGTATAGCTGGTAGAATTTAATAATTGTTATTGATTATTTGTTGAACCTTTGACCTTGTTCATTGGGATAATGGCTCTGACCTTCTGGTCTCCCTTAATTGGGGGTTATCGGGAGGCGGGGTCGTTACTGATTATTTTTTAATCACCTAACTAATCAACCAATTACCATGGAAATGGGATTGGCATTAGCATAGGTAGTAAACTACACTGCAAGAGTAGGTAGTTCTATTTACAAGCTCTTTGTCCAGGAGTGGGAAGAATATATTAATATTAGATTAAAATTTAAGTGTCAATCATGGTGAAACCATAGTCCTAGAGAATTTCTTCTCATTGTGATCAAAACCCATTAAATTAGTTTTCTTTCTTGCAATTAGTTTAATAACTCTTAAATCAAAGTTTTCTTTGACTTAGCTGATCAAAAAGTAGTTAGTAGTAGTTTCTTGAATTATGTTTCCCCATGTTCGATATCTGGGCCTCTGTGGTATAGATTTATATGGTCAAGCAAAGACCTTCTATTATGGCCTACATCAAGGTGAGAGGACCACCCTTGATAGTGAAGGAGCTAGATTTTTCTTGAACAACAAGCCTTCTGGATGCCATGAGATTCTGAAGAACATGGATAAGAACCAGTCATGGGGTGAAGAAAGAGAATGCCTGACAACCATTAAAGTGTTGAAGAATTTAAAGTCATCTCTATATTGAATGTGAAGCTTGACCTCGTCACCATGAAGTTGTGCCAGAATGATGTAACATCATCTCAGGGTATAGAAAAGAATTGTATGTATATGTACTTGTGTTACAGTAACAACCCCGCCTCCCGGTAACCCCCACTTAAGGGAGACCAAAAGGTCAGAGCTGTTATCCCAGTAAACCAGATCAAGGTTCGACAAATAATCAATAATAATTATCAAATTCTACCAGACTATACTGAAAAGATGAAATAAAATAAAAAAATTGCATACCTTTTGAAAAACTTGTATTTCTAAACTTCCATCCACATACGGAAACTATTCTATCTAATCCTCCTTGCACTTAAATTCATGTATTCACAATATGCCAATTTACTGTTTGTCCTTTTGGGATTTGCACCTAAAACACCGACAAAGAAAATGTTGGTCAACATAAATGAATATGTCAGTATGTGGGGAAACAATAATCGTGCAATTAACTGTAACAACATATTGCAATCAATTATGATTTAACAAACAACTTTACGTTTTAAGCATAACTACTCAATCCATCCATACCCTAGCCTCTGCGTTGTCCCTACAGTGGACCTGGATGCTACCTTCCTTATGGTAGATCCCCATTAAACCCCTCATGATCCTACCTAATAGGTGAATAAATTTCTTGGGTTGAGTCACATGGCACTACCCATAGGTAGCCCACTCCTTAACTCATGGTATGCTAATGAGTCTCATGGGACTACATGTAGGTAGCCCAATTTCTAACTCATGATAACATGATGTCCTACTTAACAAGTAGGCCCTGTACCAGGTTACCCCTTTTCATCATTAGAAAAGCCACAGAGGAGGACCAGGATCTGAGCTAGTGATGGATATATATTTATGGTGATAATCATAGTCACTTTATAGTTGCATGAAATAAAATTCATCCAAGCAGTTATTTTTAGGCAGCCGATAAAACTTCCGAGAATCACCATGAAACTAAAGCGATTAACCATAAGAGTAACCACACACTTGATCCAGAGCAACTTGATGTCCAAGCATTAATATTCAATACAATCAAGCAATCAACAATATCCTGAAAATAATGCATAACATCCAAGTGTCATTGTTTTATCCAAAACATTCTCAAGATCGACTTGGATTCCACCTTATGATTTCTAGGCCAACTTTAGGGTTTTATTAGGGTTTTAGCTTCCATAAAGCTTTTATCACTTTTAATGCACCTTTTAGATCACAAACCCAAATTTCAACATCATAGGCAAAATTGAATGTCAATTAAATCTAGTATGTTTCCTTTACACTAAAACTACTAACTTTATCCTTTTAAGTCAATTCAGATCATTAAGGCTAATTATCATCTTCCAACAACATATTATCACATATAGCAAATTAAAAGAAATCTTTTTTCTCTTTTACCCTAAATTAGGGTTTCAAAGTGCTTAATCATATATTCTTGTTTTAAAATCCTAAAGCATATAGTATCCCATCTAGATCAGGTTTGAATCTTTCTTTATCATACAATAGGTTATTATTACTCAAATTAACCGATTAAGCATCATAGATTCAATCATTAATATCAATTAGGGTTTCTAACCTAATTTCAATACACTTTTCATCAACTTAACATACTTTTGCAATTTGGAACAGAATCAGGCTTTAATATCATTTTTATTGGTTTCCTCTCGCTATCTTGATCAAATTTCATATATAACATGTCTATATTCAACCTACCAATTATTTTCTTTGAATTTAGCAAATTAGTTACCTTTCAGCCAATCACAGGCCGCCACATCAGCTGCTTGGTCCTCAAACCCTTTCCGTCATCAACCTCGCGATGCCTATGTGTCGGGGCAGGCTCCCGACCAGTCAACTTGGCAGTTGACTATGGCCACCAGAGCTGCACTCCTCTAGGCGAAGGCACGTACGCCACCGCCACAACCCACCGGACTCGCCGATGCACTCAACTCCGCTGGTGGTAGCCCCTAACGGGCAGGTGAAAAGGGCGTAAACTCCCATGTTCTTGTGGTAAAATAGAGCAAGCCCTAGAGGCCGCTCTACTTCGTCCGTTGGTCCACCTTCTCCTCCCAAGCCCTCCGCGCAAGCACCTGGGAGTTCCGTCTCTCTCCGCCAAGTAGGTATAAATTCGCGCACCCCGCCTATGCCTCTAGTGGTCGGGAACACCACCTGTGCGCAACCTTCTCGCCCGAATAGGGCATCAGTTGGGCAGAAGGGAACAACCAGATAACTAGGCCTAGGCCCAACCTACTGGTAGGGACAATATGTATAGATGTCGTGGACCTCATGGAGGAGTCTACATCCTCTCTAAAAGGGGAATCATCCCTTCTTTTATAGACCAGTGGTAGGCCAGTTCCCATGGAGTCTGACTCCATTGGGGAAACTCTCAAAACCTCATGAAACAAGGATTGAAAATGGGCTATCCAATCTGATTTGATCTCCCAAGTACGAATATCTACTCTCCAAAAGTACTAGTGGATCAGGGAAAGCAATGTACCGAATTGATTTCACATTATATTGTTCCCATTTTCCAAACTTGGATGAAGAGTAGCAACCGTTGGATCCTTGATCCAATGGCTAGCAAGCCTCATATTAGAACATAAATGGTGACATTTAATGTTATCCTTTACACTTTAGGAAACTTAAAAAATTCATATATCCCAAACCATTTATCATTTTAATCTCAAATTTTGAGGGAATCTCATTAATGCCTTAGTCTTTCATCATGCCGAATTTGGGATTATTATCTAAAGAAATCGGGTCCTTTTCTTTAGTTGCAAGTCATCACTTAATTGTATACATTTTCCTTATATTTTATCTTTCCCTTGCCATTATATTATTATCATGAGTTCCTTGAACCTCAAGGAACCTTAATGGTTCGAAATCCCCTCTTGGGAATATTCTTTAGCCTTTTTCCTCATCTTTTATCTATTTTTATATTTATTCCTTTATTCAAGTGAATTCCTTTTTCTTTTATTCTTTTCTTTTTCCTTTTTTCCTATTTCTTTTATTAGAAATCACCTATAAACAAAATTTACTCAATTGTGGCCATTAATGCCACTTTCTAGAGATTTCCATGTATTTTTCATAAACATTTTTCTTAATATCCATTACCTTGTATCTTTTTTGATTATTTGGACTTTTCTCCTTTTCTCCTCTTTTATATCCATTATTGGATTAACATAATAATAGGAACCATGAAATTTCTATCAAAAGGATAATTGCAAATAAATCCATTCTTTGAAGCAAAGCATACAACCTTTTCAATTAAGTACATATTCATAAAATCATTACATTTCAATTATGAAAACATATGTAAAATTGGGGTTGTAACAGTTACCAGCAGGATAGGGGCCCTAACAAGATTGACAAAATTGAGAACATGTTAGGAAATCTGGTGAGCCAAAATGAAGCACTTATGAGCTACACAGAGGGAGATACAAAACCAAGGTGCCCAGATCCACAACATTGAATATCAAATTTCTCAATTGGCAGCACAAGTAGCTTCCTTGAAGGAGTTCATTCAGCAAGGAGCGCCTGGGAATGCAACTGTAACCCATCAAAATCACCAATAAAAATTCATCTTTGTTGTTAATGAGAGAGAACATCATACTGAGGAGGCACCCAAGCAACACACTCAGGAGTCTGATGGGGTGTATGTGCCTAAAGTCCCATTTCCTTGCAGCCTATTTGGATTACTAGGAGGATGCAGAGCGCTAGTGGATAGTGAACTACAAGTTCCCATTCCTATTAAATCACCAACTATAGTTTATGAGAGGGTACCTATTCAACAAGAGCAGGTGAAGGTTTTACTATGTAGTGGAACATTCATAGTCAATAAAGGGGCACCCACAATTCATAAGGAACAACCACTGGTAACACCACCCACAGATGATGTGCCTATTTCTACACCAGGCAGTGGTGTTGAATCAAGCTTAGGGGAGGAAGTTCATAAAGGGCCATATATTCCCCCACAAAAGTAAGAAGAAAAGTTAGATGTATCATACCCAGATATTCTGAAGCGGAGGAAAAAGGAAGCACATTTCAAAAATTTCTTGGAGATGTTTAGAAAGCTCCACATCAATTTTTTATTGGTGGAGGTTATCGAGCAAATTCCTTCTTATGGGAAAGTTTTGAAAGATATCATCAATAAGAGGTGGATGATTAAAGACAAATATATTGTACATGTTGAAGAGGTGATGAGTGCACTGGTCAACGGGAAGCTGCCAAGGAAGAGGATGGATCCAGGATGTTTCTACACCCCATGTACAATAGGTGGCAGACACTTCAAGCAGGCACTATGTGATTCGAGAGCGAGCATTAATCTCATGCCTATTACCACCTTCCAAAAGTTAGGATTGAAGGAACCAACAAGAACATCCATGGCAATAGAGTTGATGGATGGCTCTATTGTGAGGCCATATGGGATATGTGAGGACGTGTTGGTTAAAGTCAACAAGTTCATCTATCCGGTTGATTTTGTGGTGATGGATGTGAAGGGAATGAAAGGGTCTGAGATGTTGCTAGGGAGACCATTCCAAGCTACGGCAAATGTGATCACTGCCATTGGTAGAGGCTATTTGACACTCGGGATAGATGATGATAGAGTGGAGTTTGGACTTCCAGATGAATGTTCACCACCATGTCAAGACAACCCGGGCTAAGGAAGATGATTCATATTGAGCATAGGACATTAAACAAGGGTGCTTATGGGAGGCAACCCAATTTTATTTTTGTCATTTACTATTTGTTTAGGTGTTTATATTATTTACATTTCATATTATTTTGTTAGATTTTTATCTGATGTAAAGAAGTTCCCTTGATGCTTTTGTTTGGTGTGAGATAGGGCCAAAGTCGGTACTACCGAGTCCCTACTTGGTACTACCGACTCCTTATCAGTTAAAATTTTGCACACTCTGCATAAAGTCTCTACTATCAACTTTTAAAGTAGACACTACCAAAATTTTTCCCAAAAAATCACATGAACCCTGAACCAAAGTCGGTACTACCAAAAATTTTCAGCAAAAAGGTGACAAAAGCTACAAAAAGTTGTAGGCATCACCGATACATATGCCAGTGGGCACTGATTTTCAAAGCTTAAAAAAGATAGAGAATGCCATATCTTGATGCCAAAAAGACAAAAATAGTGGCACCCACAAGATGGATATATGCTTGCACAACTTGATCCAAAGAGCCACCAATCATCCACCTCCACGATCCTTCAAAGCATCTGGTATACCCATTCCACCTCTAGGTTTGGATTTTTTACTATGAGGACATGGTTAAATTTAGCTTAGGGGAGGTAGGTTTTGGAACGACCTTATCTTCACTTTTTACTTGCTTATAGTTTTTATTTTTTTAGTTTGTAGGATCCACAATCTATCTAGCATAAAGTGGAGCTTAAATTTTATTTGTTCCTCACAATTATCATGTGTGCTTTCATGTTTGGAATGGAAATTGAAAATATTTTTGTAGGCTTAGTTGTGAGTACTTGAGTAATCTCACTTAGTGGAAGTGTATGGGTTATTCAGCTTAAGGACATTTGATATGAATGGACATCTTAATTATTCATGAAATGTGGATGAAGATGGGGTTTGAGCTTGAATTGATCAAACAGTTAATGAGACCTTCAAATAAAGTTTAAGAAAGAGACCCTAAGGTTACCCTATACACAGGTCATTAGAGAGGGACATATCATAAATTCATGAAAGGTTTTGTCTCTTAGTAATGTGATTCCATCCATCCTCCACTCCTTATTGACTCACCACCTTAAGATGAACAAGTACTCTGAATTATTTTCTCTTATTTGCATTGCATATCATAGTAGGTGGCATGATAGTTAGTTTGCTTTTATTTCATTAGTTAAAAAAATGAAAAAACAATATACCAAGTTGTGTACTTCAACAATTTATGTACATATCATTCTAGTTGCATAAACAATTATATATAGATTGCATACATTTTTCATCATTCATTTTTATATCATGTGGGTATCATTTTCCTTCAAAATTTGAGTGCAGGGATACACATCCATACCGTTAGAAAAAAAATGATATGTAGTAAATCCCAAGCATAACGTTCCATCATGCTAAAATAACGGGCAAAAAAAAAGAGTTTGTTTATGTTTTAAAGTTAAGAGGGAGAAAAGATGCCCTCAACTCTTCACACATATGAGGGAAACATACACATAATGCATTCTTTTATTTGAGTTTTTGTTTGTCAAATTGACAACATCTTTTGACTCAAGCGTCATTCAACCAAGAAAGTAGGCATTAGGACTCATGCATTTCTCATTCTTTTCACCATATAGTTTCATCATGCTTTATTTTGCATAAATTATTTGGATGTACTTGTGATTCTTCAATTGCCACCCATTTCATACCATTCATTGCTCTTATTGGTAGGTCACTCAAATGATTTATTCTCCTCAATCATTTTTATATGGAGAATTGCTTCCAAGTAGATTGGTAGTTAGGAAAGAGCATGTAGAATAGGGAATCACATAATGCACCAAGTGAATCCCTAATTGATTATGATGTTAACTACTCTTTTGATAGTGTTCATTGATCTAAGGATGGAAAACATTTATGGAAATTTTTGGTCTCTACAGAGCAGTTGATTGTTCAGTGATTAGTCAAGGACGGTTTGGGACCGCCATGTGGGAGTATTTGAGAAATAAAGTTCATATTCCTTGCCCTTTTGTTGACTAGTCTCAAATAGATCTAAGGGTGTATTGCTTGAGGATGAGCAACATTTAAGCTTAGGGAATTTTGATGCACTGTATATTTGTTGTTTTCATAAGGTATTTTTATTTTGTTTTTGTGCACTTACTATTCATTTTCATATTAATTTGTGAATGATTTATTAATTTTATCTTGTGTTACTCAATTGCATCAAGTAAGCATAATTTTAATGTTTTTGAATGAATTATTATATTTCAAGTATTTATGTACATTTTTGTGCAATTTCAGGTACAACAAGAGTCTCACAGACTCAGTACTACTAACTTTAAAAGTCAGTACTATCGACTTTGCATCACAATCAGAGTAGATTTGACTTCCAAACTCAATACTACTAAGTCCAAAAATCAGTACTATCGAGTCAGCCTGATCAGGTAGCCCGGAAAATCAAGTTTAATCCAACGGTTGAGGATTTATTTCGCCCTAAGTTATTTCAATGACTTCAGGGGAGTTTGGCCAGACCTAAGAAATTACATTCTATTCCTTGCAAGACGGAGGTGGCACGATAGAGGAGAACAAGGAGGAGAACTACACGTCCGGGAGGTTCTGGACACATTTAGTGGGCAGAATTTGTAGATTGTAGATCCGTTCATCGGTGTGGAGCATCCTAATCATGTTTCTCTAGGGGCTTCATCGGTTTTCTAAGTTCTACACATTTTCCCATCTTCGTGGAATGTTTTTGTCAATGGTAACCATGAGGGGCTAATCCCATTGTTATTAAGGACCCAGAAGTAGCCCAGTTGTACATTGTATATGGATCTTTTGCATCAGTATATTGTTTTCTCTTTATTCTTGGGCATGTTGCTATGAAATCATAATGAATTGTCTATGTTGTGCACCATAGGTGATTAATTAGATCCTTAATAACTTCATGAAGAGGATTAAGGATTGGAAATCTATAGTAATACACATTTTATATCTCCCTTTGGGAAAGGTGGCTTACGATCATGAAGATATTACCCAGAGATTATTCATAAAGCACCCAACTAATCAACCAATTATTATGGAAATGGGATTGAAATTAGCATAGGTACTGAACTACACTGTGGAAGCAGGTAGTTCTTGCTACATGCTATTTTTTTAGGAGTGGGAGGAAAATATATTAATCTTAGATTAAAATTGTAGTGTCAATCATGGTGAAACCATAGTCCTAGATAATTTCTTCTCATTGTGATCACAACCCATTAAATTAGTTTTCTTTCTTGTAATTAGTTTAATAACTCTTAAATCAAAGTTTTCTTCAGCTTAGCTGATTGAAAAATAGTTAGTAGTAGTTTCTTGAATTACATTTCCTCGTGTTTGATATTCAAGCCTCTTTGGCATGTATTAGTTCGACGTGTACGCGTGTGTTTTACATGTACAGTTCAATCATGTCAACTTCATCATTAGAGTTCACCATCATAGTAACAACATCAATGAATTCATCTAGTTCCCCCATAAGGGGCATTGACTGACTTGATTTTGGAATACAATCCTTCTTCTACCTCACTTCTATTTTAATAGTCTTTGTACTAGCATCAGAATAGAGGTTTGACTCATGCCCAAAATTTCCACAGTGAAGATATAAAATTATTTTCCACTCATAGTCAAAGAAAATCGTGTCCACTTTACCATCACTATCTAAATCTAAAGTTCATTCAAAAAATTGAAGTCAACCAAGATCAAGATTTGCAGCCTTGTGTATTCCACTCTTCTAAACTCCAATGTTAATATGTCTGGGCAGAGTAACTTCTCCAAACATGATCTAATGTGTTTAACATCTAGTCATCCCATAGTTCTAGGGGTAAATCAAAATTCTTAATCCACACATGAACCTCTACTAGATGCAGTTTGTCCATAGGTTCACCCCTTCCCCAATTCTTCATTATGAGTGATTTCACAAAAAAACCAACCACCACCTTTCTAGTGTATTTATCATGTCTTCATCGTTTGAGAACAAAATTGAAAGAAACCTTTGCCTCTAGATCTCACTTTTATAGACATTCTAGATTTGTGCCAACTGAATCACCAACATTGTCCAATGAGGTTTAAGTGCACAAATGTATCCTTCCACTGCTTGACTCCATCTAGGTAGGCTTATCCTAGTGATGCTTTTATAATGGAGGATGTTCTCTTCAATAATCTCTAAATATGTCTTGCAAGATTTACAAATTTATTTGTCATCTTTGTTTGAAACATATCTAACTAGAGCATGAATTCCTTGAAACTAACACATTCACAAATGATGCTTGGATCACTCTTCTATTCCCCATGCCCCCTTCTAGATCTTGATCCTCTAGTTCAATGATTATGGTTCAAGAGATCACTCCATTGCTTCCCATCTCACATATATTCATTGGGGTTGCACCGTTAGTCACCGATGGAATCACCTCTTGATTTTCCACTAGAGTTATGGCCATCTCTTATTGTGCATTTCTTATCAAACACAACAAAAAAACACCACGTCAATTTTCATATTTGAACCTGGTAAGCATAAGGAAATGAAATTTTAGGCAATATTGTGCCTAAAAATACCACTTTTAAGCATAAGTGTGCTATTTTTAGGCATCAAACATAGGTTACACAAAATTTAACAGCATAACAGTTAGTAAAACATATTATTTCTATCTTCAATAAACATATAAATAGTAAGAGATTTTGGTAATTTCATGCATTATTTACATGGTCTCAAAAAGTCATGATAAGGACATTTTTAGTGCAAAACATGCCTTTTTTTAAAATTTCAGCACAAATATCCTCAAGAGGGCTTAGTTTTAACTCCATGGGTTGTCACAACAAGGTTGGTAAATATAAGGAAAAATATTACTTCATTCTACTACTAAATTGTTCATAAATGTTCCACATTTTGACATATAAAGAAAGATCCAATTAGTTTTTTTAGTATTAGTCATGCATGCATATTCAATAATGGAAGGAGTAATAAACCCACATGAAAATGTGTACAAAAGACTCCTATACAAGATCGCATCTGGACTAACCCTTAACCATCACCATATCTCCTTAAAAAGCTCCACCAAAGCTCTTTCTTGCTAGATCTAGCCTCAACTAGGGAAAATAGAGAGAAAAGGAGACATTTTTACTAGATACGAAAATGATCTTGTGACAACCTGAATTTATATCTTCTCTAATGTACACCTTCTCTCTCTATTAGTGACCTATATTGTTCAAGTTGGTCTCATTTACATAGTTGGAGTTATTTGATGCTTACTTATAGCCACATTGCTCTTATGTTCCAAAATGTGACATTACTATCAATGTTGACTTAAGTCCCATGACTTAATGTATTAGTATCTTGCAATCAAAATTTAACTTCAATAGTATGTTCTCTTAGAATTATATTATACATCATGTTGTAGAGTTTTAAAATAAAAATCCAACAGAAAAAAATCACCTCAATCAAACCATCAGAGTCCAAGTTATGACCTAGTGAAATTTTCCTTCTTTGATGCTTGTTTGAATCCTTGTTTTTCATCTTTTTTGGCCTTTATGGACTGGCCCACATTGTGTCCAGCATAACACATGGACCATGCACACGACCCCCTTTTCTCTTATAAAAACCTTGCTCGACCCCAATCCATCCATTCTCTATTTTATCATTCATGACCCTTGGATCGTCATGCCTTGGATTATGGCTTTAATCCAAGGGTCCTCATGCATCTTCAAATGTAGAAGTCGTACAATATTCAACCTTGTGAAGAGGGAGTTTCTTTAGATTACTCAACTACCTACACACAACATAGAACTTTGGATAAATTTATCCTAGCATTTTCTCTATTTCTTTGTTTCCTTTCATTCCCTCTTACTTTCTCTCTCCCTCGCACTTTGGAGCTCCTTCTTCTGGTCTTCTTCTTACTTTAGCCCTTCTAGGGAACTTCCTCCATATCACAGTTGAGATTTTCTTCCTTATGAAACCTCATCCCCAACTATGGTCACGTTTTAGTCTATGATGGTAAGGCAAGATTGGGTGTTGCATTTGCATTTGTGTGCCTTATGAAGGCCCATACCCTCTTTTCTTGTCCATCTCTAGTGAGGACACCACTGTATTATTGCACCACATGTGTCACATTGGTGTAGTAGGAGAAACCCTTGAGCACCATTATTACTAGGTCAAGAAGGACCTGGATGGCTATGATCTGCCTAGTCATGCACCCCCTCTCTCTTTATCATGTGAGGCCGAGTCAAGCCCCTTGACCATGGTGGTGAATAGTGTTACAACCCTGATTTTAGGTTCTTTTGGTGAGAAATGTAATTTCTCATATTAAAGATATTTGAACAAATAATGATATAATTTGTTTTGAATGCATGGTTTTTGTTTAAAATAGCCTTGTTGATTTATTTGTGGGCTTTATTGGCTATTGGGCCCAAATAACAAGAAAAATTCAATTAGTAAATGAATAATTGAGTTTTTGAGAAAAGAATGAGATAGAAACCTCGAGAAGGAAAAAGAATGTAATCCAAAGATGGATTTCGTGTCTCTTGGGTTCCTTGGGTTCCAAGGAGTCCAAAATTTCAAAAAGAAAGCAATAAGAAAAGAAAAGATCAATTAATTATTTCTTCATTAAGAAAGAAATTGAGAACGATGGTAAAATGTGGAAAACAAGGGAAAATAGGTATAATTAAGTTATCCTTAGTGGAATTTCGTATTCCAAGGATTCCTAATGATAAAAGGAATGCCAATGAATAAAATAGAAGAGAAATAAAGGGAAATCCTCAAAAAAGAACTATTTTAATAAGAAATAAACAAGATAATGAGAAATAGTGAAATACAATGCATTTAGATGCATCTAGAAGGATAAAGAGTATCCGATAAAAAGGATTTCAAAATAATAGAGTTTCTTGGGATTGAAGGAGTCCCAATGAAGAAAGAGGAAAGATAAAATAGCAAAATTGCAAAATAAAAGGATAATGTGATACATTCTTAATGAATTTTGTGAATTTGATAAAAAGAAAGTATTTCCCTATTAAATGAAAATAGAATTTCGTGCCATTAGAATAAAGGGCAAGTTTTAAGAGAATGAAAGAAGTTATTTTCGAAATCATAATATCTAAAGAATAACGGATATCAAGGAAGTTGGTTTAGAGAGAAAAGGTTGCTTTTTCATGAAGGAATATAACTTCCTAATAGGAAAGGGACTTGGCAACTCAAGGATAGCCATCTTAAGGCTTCATTACCCCCTCTATAAAAGGAGAAACAGCTATGGGCTGAGTCCAGGAGGGAGAGAACCCATGTACAGTCCTTTCTTCCTCTTCTTCTTCTTGTTCCTTTCCCTACAAACCCTAACAAGGAGGGATAGCATGAACCTGAAGCTTGGGGAGGCAGGATGGGGTTTCGAGGGGGAGCCTGAAGCTCCACGGAACCAAGGATTGATCTGACATCAAGGGTAAGACCTGACTCGCGCACAGCTGTAGATTCATGGCAGTAGCGGCAGCCACGCATAACGGTTGAAGTTCTTGCATTGGCCAACTAAGTGATGACCTGGGCGGTTCCCTAGGTGCGTCGGAGGTCAAGGGAGCTAGGTGGCCATCGATGGCGGTCCGCGCGCCCTAGGATGGAGGAGGGGACACCCGCATTGGAGCTGCAGGTCGGCGCAACCTGTGCTTCGCGAGGTTGAAGACAACTAAACAACGATTGGACGGTTATGCCACTTCGGGCATTGAATAGCCGGAAATTTAACCAAGGGCAAAAGATACTTTTCAAAATGTTTGCAAAACCAACGAGATCGTTGCATGGAAGGCACCTACGTGGCAGCCCCCCATTGGTCCCAAGTAAGTGAACTTTGCAAATTTCATAATTAATTATTCATAGCTCAGATTAGCACGCATAAAATATGAAAGTTGCTCAGAAAAACGAGGGGAATCCATTAAAAATATAATTGGAGCCTGATTCTACTTGTAATTTGAAAAATAATGGAATTTGTTAACTTTAGTGTAATAGTGATTAAGAAACCCTATTTAATATGATTAATGTGATTAGTAGTATTTAACGGATGATTAAATTTGATATTAACCTGTTAATCATGAAGAGTGACATTCAGATTGAAAAAGATGAACTTTGCATGTAAATATTGTAATTTCAAGTTTCATGTGCATGAATAATACTTTAATGGGATTTGACACCCTAATGTCGGTAAATTCGACTCTTAATAGCTTTAATTATTCAAAGTGGTGAATAAAGATGAGACATAATGATCCTAAGCTATTTCGAGCATTAAAGTTCCTAAATTGTGGATAAATAACCTTAATATAGAAATTAGGGTTTTTGAATGAATCAAGATTGGATTAATGACAAATAGAGTTCGTATGTGAATTCAATCATAATGAACTATGAATTGATGATAAATGAGCATAATGATCTTGTCATATATTAAAAGTATAAAAATAGTAGCTTTAATGTAAAAGAGGCTTAATGGACTTATTTAATGATTAATTATGCCTTAAATCTGAAATTGAGGATTAGATGTTGATATAATTAGGGTTTGTGATCAATTGCGTTAAATTAGGGTTTAAAATAGTACAAGATGAAGGGAAATCCTAATTGCAATAGAAACCCTAAAAGTGAATTAGAAACCATAGGAAGCGAGCTAGGTTTAATGGATCTTGACGACATGAATAATAAAAAGGGAATTACATGATTATTTCAGGATCTTGTTGAAAATGCTTGCTTGCTTGGATTCTTATTTGCATGGATATTTCTGTTCAAATCGTCAGATCAGGTATGTGGATAATTATGAATAATCTCCTTAGTTTCTCGAGGATTTTCTAGATGGTTAATCACATTGAATGCAAATTACCAGTTTGGATGTTCATACTTGCAAACTATAAAGTCACTATGATTATCACATTAATAATAGAAGTATAGATTCTCGCACTTACATAACACCCTGATGGATGATGCCAAAGGTCAGGCCCAGATGGGTAGACCAATGGACACCTTGAGTGGTGACCCCAAGCACCAAGATCGAGAATGAGAAGGTGGCCTATGATATTGCATGACTAGTGGGAACCATGAGTGGTGACCCCCAGGCACCAAGCTCAACATTGAGAAGGTGGCCTTAAGTCATTGGCAAAGGAAACCCTAAGGTGGGTATGCCAGGGTTAGGGAAAAAGTGGTGGAGAATGTCATACTGAAAAGTATAAATTGGCTTGTTAATTAATTTGATTGTGATTATTAAATTGTTAGCCATATTTGCAAGATTTTGGTTGTTCCCACATACCAGTATATTTCGATATCTGACCGACGTTTTGTTTGTCGGCGTTTTAGGAACAACAATTGAAAGAACAAACAGTAAAGTGACACATTATGGAAATAAGAAATAAAGTGCAAGGAGGATTAGATAGAATAATTTAAGCTCTGGATAGATAGATTTCCAAAGTTTTCAAAGGTAAGTAAAGTTTTAATTTTATACCAGTTTTTAGTTTAGTAGTAGAATTTCATAATTATTATTGATTATTTGTCGAACCTTTGATCCGGGTTATTAGATAATGGCTCTGACCTCTTGGTCTCCCTTAAGTGGGGGTTACCGGGAGACGAGGTCGTTACAATTGGTATCAGAGCATAGGTTCCTCAATTAATCTTTAATATTTATTAAATTTTACAAATTATGTAGAACTCAAGGGAGTTATTAGAGGATTATCTGAAAGACATAGGTGTCTAGAAAAGGATCACAATCGGGGGCTGGCAATATTTTCCTCCACACTGCTAGTCGAAATTCAAGGACTCTCGGATCTGTGTGACTGCCTGGCCAAAGTCTTAGGGTATGAATCGAAATAAGATACCTTTAGGACTCTCTAATCTTGTTCATCCCTTCACAACTCAAATTCAGATAAGGACCTTGAGGATTAGGGTTTCCTCTCTTCTCCTCGCCCTCTTGAGGTATGGGTAAGGTTGATAAGGATTAAGGGATCCTCCACCAAATTAATGAAAAGCATGTAAATAAGATGCCATGGACATAATATTAATAGATTATGCGCAAACTAAAGAATAGATACATGCTTAGGTTGTATGACATAAGTTGTCATTTCCCTCAGGAGAGACCTGAGGCTAGACTTTCTTGTCAGGAGGATGAGTAGAGAAAGTGAGTCTTGGAGGCAGAGATCTCCATTAAAGTAGAGACCTAGCACATCCTTTGAGGATGATGTTAACCCTACCCTAAGTGAAGGTTAGAGAAAGAGATGACATGATGAGTTAGATGTCATGGTTGACCAGGTGTTTGGATAAACATGCCTTGGATACCATACGAGCCATGAGAGGTTGAATAACCTGGTACCTCTGGAGACCCAACACTGGAGAGGGTCATGCATGTTAGAGCGAAGGATATCTCCTTCATGGATGAGGTTAGAGAGGAACCTATAGAACCCTATGGGCTTGTACAAGTAGGGTGTAGCTTGCACCAGGGTACGTTAGTAGTGTTGATAGTAGGATGAAACCCTGGATAAGGAATCATGATGGATGTCTTATGAGATAAATATAAAGAGTTAAAGGATAATCTTGAGCCAAACATGAGTTGAGCAAAGGCTTCACCCAGGTAGGGATATGCTGGTAAACTTGATCCAACTTCATGAAGTGAGGTTGGATGTGGAGTTAGATCTAGAGAGAGAAAGTAGGACCCAAGAAAGAAGGTTGGAAGCTTAGATTTTGAGACATGAGGAATAGTGGGGATGCTTATAGTACCTATGGTATAGGTAATTACCTACTGGATGAGATAAAGAGTGCTTTAGACCTTGAAGAGGATGAAGTAGCAAGTTGTGAAGCCTTTTACCTAGTAGGTTGTCCTGGAAGAGGACTCAACTCTTAGGTGTTGCTCTTATAAAAGGTTCATGGGAGTACATGACATACCTTGGACATGCTTGATTCATGGTTAAGAGTTTGAGAAGGAATTTGGACACCCAAAAGTGGACTTAGGGTTCCTAGGCCTAAGAGGGGAAGCAGTGTATGCGATGCTCATGATGAGATTTGAGTCTCTATAGTTTCGAGCATGGTACTCTTCATGTATAGAGGAAAAGGAAACCCCTTAAGTTAAAGGTAGGTTTGATGAACCCCTCACAACTAAGTTGGTTTAATGTTGAGGATGAGAACAAGTGCAACCTAGCATGGTTTAGTAGGTACGCTTGTGCCTTAGTAGTTGCTGGTTTAAGCATGCTCATATGGAAGTAAACCTTAAGGATGCTTGTGACCTTTGTTATCAAGGTGTAGTTTCCTCCCATCCTGGGAGAGGGACCCTTTGGTAAGGAGTTTACTATTTTGGTTGGAGTTGAGGTAACCTAAGGAGGTTTCATAGGATCTTGAGAAGCTAAGTAAAGAGTACATTGTATGAGAACGAACCTATAGACCCATAGATAACTATCTCTATGTGCATGTGGATGTGTTACCAAGGAAGTAATCGGTATGGGGCTCAACCAAGGTAGGCAGGTCACCATGATCCCTATGAAAGGATGGAAGTCAGCCCATGAATGCAGGAAGAGAGATGATGAATGCTTGGGTAAGGTTCTAAGCTAGACATGTACCATAATGAAATCCTAAGTCTATCCTAGGGTCAGGTAGGGATAAGGCCGATGGAAGTAGAAGTTGCCAATTCCCTAGTTGCACATGACCATAGGGTCGGGAGGTAACAACTATCATCATCTAAGGGTCATGGGTTAGAAGATTGATCACTGACACGATTTTACCGTGTGTATAAAGCAAGTGCACGCGTCAATGTAGTATAGGCCTTTGTGAGTCCCGAGTCGAACTTAGGTCACTGAACTGTCGGTGGACTACAACTAACTATTCGCAATCAGCTAGACCGGCTAAAAAGGTTTTAGGAGTTTTTGAAAAATAAAAGAAAATAAAATAAAACAGAGCAATTGATTAAGTGTTTAGTTTAATCAATTTAGGTGGGAATCTTTAGGATTTTGGTTTCACCGTGGGTTTTCATTGTATGAATTTACACATAGTTAATCAAATTCGCCTCTTATTCTGGGTAGTGGCCTATAGTCAGAATTGTTCATTGTCATGATACTATTCACTACCTAAGTCAAGGTCAGTTCCACCATCGTAGTAACCTATACCCTAAACTAGGTGCATTAGAATCGACCTCTGGGTTTCCACCATTAACCGTACATCACCTTGTTCAAGGGATTTATTAATTAATGTGAATTTTATCTCTTTTCAACCGTTAATTCTTCTTTCAAAGTAATTAAAGGCATTAGATTATCATTAGAGTGATCAAGCATAATGATATAATGGAGAAAACGAAATCATACCACAGATTTAAGAGATAAGTTATGAATTACTATGATAAAAACGTCATACAATGAATACCCGGGCTACACCCGGTCCTAAAGACAAAGGGGATTAGCCCCGCATGGTTGACAATGGAAAATACATAGGAGTAGAGAAGAAAAACATGGGAAACATGGAGCAAACTGGTGTAACCCCTGATACAAAGGTGTTCCTAGAGATCCTCCTCGAGAAATGTGCGTTTTGCAGTCTTCCGGCAGCAAAATCGCTCGTCGGAGGTGCCCAGATCACTCAGTTGATGACCTTTGTCTCTCATCTTCTCTTTCTCCCTTTCCTTCTTGGATATTGTGCAACACAATATGAGATCCCCACTAGGGCCGGTCGTGCTCTTCTTAGGTTATAGGACCACTTTACGGCTCCGATAAAACTCAACTGTCAGATTAAAATGCTTCGTTTTAGTGCTAAAAATTGCCAGATCTCGACGCTGTCGATAGTATTGACCACAGGTCGATGGTATCGACCATGATATATGTATTTCCTTCCAAAATCGCATTTTGGGGTTGCTTTCTGATGAAATGTCGATAGTATCGACACCAGGGTCGATAGTATCAACTATGGACAATGCAAAAGTGCCTGAAAAAGTGCCGAAACATGTGTATAAGTTCGGGGATTATATAAAATCATATAAATATGATAAAAGAAGTATAATTTGATGCAAATAGAGTTTAAAGACCATCTATAGTTAATTATGCAAATATAATCAAGAAAATGACAAATACATGCATAAAATAGATATAAAATAAGCATATAAAATGACTCAAAACCCACGCATCAAACTCCCCTAAGCTTAAACCTTGATCGTCCTCGAGCAACAAAACTTTGGATCTGGTTGAGATAAGTCAGAAACAGGACATAAATACATGAAATGAATCTACATCATCCCCACTTTCTTTCCACAAACCGGCCCTCATTGACCACTGAACACTAACTGCCATCCAGGAGACCAAAGACCTATGTAAAAGATGTTTGTCCCCCAATCAGTGAAACACTATCAATTAAAGTAGTTAATATGATAAACTAATATGGTCCATACTTGATGCATCTTGTGATCTCCTATCTATGTTGCTCATTTCCTAACTACCATCTAAATGGAAGCAGATCTCCTGATATTAATGATTGAGGAGAATATCATGAGTGGCCTACCGATTAGAGCAACAGGTGGATGGGATAGGTGGTTGTGGAAGAGATGGAAGAACATAACAGTCAATCATGCAATACAAAAATTAATGACCTATCATGATGCAAAATGCAAGTGAAAATGTCCTAATGCTACATTTTTGGTTGAATGATGCATGCACTATCATTCTGTCTCAAGTTGAGATGGAATATCTAAGAAAACTACACCATGTGCTTATTCTTCTTAGTATGTAAGTGAGAATAGGTTCCTTTCTCCCTCTCATTCCGACTTACTTCTCAATTCTTTTCCTTCTTTTTTCTTCCCTTTTTTTCAAATTTTTTTTCAAGCCCTTATTTTCATAGATGACAATGAATTATTTGTCGGGCTCACTTCTTGTTACATAACTCATACATTTGAAGCATTCAGAAGATATGGAACAAGTTCACCACCTTTAATGTTTCAAAAGACATAAGATGCATGATGTACTATATGCACAAAAGATGTGAATGCAGCTACAAAATGATAGTTATGCAATTAAATGACACACACCTAAGGATAATGTGCATGTATAACTACTCTATCTTTTTTTTTTCTTTTTTTTTCATGAAAAAATATGTGAAAATAGTTGTAATGCAAGACCTATCTACATGGGATGCAATCAAAGAGTGAAAGACAGTAATGCGCTCCCATTTCTTATGGTGGAGTGTGAATGAAATTGTGGTGGATCAGATCACAAGACTAATTGACAGAACCTTCTGAAAATATCATATGTCCCTCTCTAAAGATCTGTGTGCAGGGTAACTGAAGGATTTATCTCTTAAAATTTAGTCCAAGGTCACGTTAGTGTTTGGTCAGTTTGGGCTCAAACATCCTTGTCAATCACTTTTCCTTGGATAATAAAGATGGTCATTCATGTCCCCGTGTCCTGAAGCTGACTCACCCAAGCACTTCCTCAATTATGCAACTCAATTACTAATAAGAATAAGCTCAAAAAGTTCTCAATATGCTCGTTTTTATGTGCACACAACCGAAGAGTAAAACTCCCAATTGAAACCATGCATTTATTGCTCCACATATTACACTAGATAGATGTGGATCCTACGAAAGCAGTAAACCTAGAAATAAAAACAACTAATATTTCAAAAGTAAAAGCAACATGAATAAGTAAGTAAAAACTAAGATAGAGGGTTGTTCCAACACCCCCCCAAGCTTGAATATGACTATGACCTCATAGTCAACATTCTCACTTAAGAGGTGGAACAACGGTACCGTTTGCTTTGAAGTGTGGTGAAGAAGGATGGTTAGATGCTCAAGTGGACCAAGTGATGCTTGCTATCTCCCTCTTTTTGGTAGCCCATTTTTGTGTCTTAGTGGTTCTAAGACGTGACTTGCTTCATCCATCTTTCCCATGCAAAAAAGGGTTCGAAAAAATCTTGTTTCGATACCTTTTACGACCTATTTTATGTAGCTGTCCTGCAGGTGTCGATACTATCGACACAAGGTCGATGGTATCGACCCAAACTCAGTGATTTTGTTGAATTGACACATCTAAAAGCCTGGGAACTCAAAAGTGTCGATACTATCGATCCTAGGGTCGATGGTATCGACTCTACTATCACCAATTTTGCTGAAAATCTTCTGGAATCTCGATACTATCGACACTAAGGTCGATGGTATCGACTTTTCTTCAGCGTTTACTGATCCAAACTCGGTACTATCAACATGGGTGTTGATAGTATCGACCTTAACATTCTACACACTTCAAAACATGAGTTAGGGTACCATTTTTACAAAAATTATCAAAACCTAAGCAAAAACTAAGTACATAAACATAAAAGAACATAACCAAACATAAAAATGAACCAAAAGTTGGGTTGCCTCCCAACAAGCACCCTTGTTTAATGTCCTAGGCTTGACATAAAGATACCTTTAACCTAGGTTGTCAAGAGATGTCTCCAATGAGTCATGTAGTAATTTGAATTTAACTCTATCATCACCAATCCCAAGTGTCAAGTAACCTCACCCTATGGCAGCGATTACATCATTCGTAGCTTGGAACGGCCTTCCTAGTAGCATCTCACCTCCTTCAACTCATTCATATCCATGACCACAAAGTCAACAGGGAAGATGAATTTTTCGACCTTGACTAGCACATCCTCGCATATACATTGTGGCTTCACAATGGATCCATCCACCAACTCAATAGTCATGGCAGATTTCTTTAGTGTCTTCAATCCAAGCTTTTGAAACGTAGACAGTTGCATAAGATTAATGCTGGCCGCTGAGTCACATTGTGCTTGTGGAAAATGTTGGCCGCCTATGGAACATGGGATGTAGAAACATCCTGGATCTTTCCTCTTCCTTGGTAGCCGTCCTTGGATTATAGAACTCACTTTTTCATCAACAACACAAATGTCAGTGTCTTTTATCCACCTTTTCTTGGTGATTATGTCCTTGATAAACCTTCCATATGCTGGAATATGTTCAATCATTTCCACTAAAGGTATATTAATATGGAGCTTCCTAAACATCTCCAAGAATTTCTTGTAGGGCATATGCTCTTTCTTCGGCCTCAGACTATCCGGGAAAGGCATGTTTGGGTCCTTCGCTCGCTTTTATGGTGTCACATATGGAACTTTAGGGGTCTCCTCCCCTAAGATTGCTTCAACGCCACCTTCTAGGATAGGATTTGACACATCATCCATGGATGGCATGACTTTTGGCTTCTCCCCTCTCTCAGTGACTGTAGCTTCACCATGATACATGGCCTTCACCTGCTCCTCTTGCCTAGGTGCGGGAGCGGCCACAATGTGCTCTTGGCGGTTTTTTCTGAATGGACAACATCCGCCCGGTAGTCCATAATGACTGCGAGGATAAGGTATCTTCGGTGTAGCCTCCGTATCAAAAATCATTTTGCTTTTGTCCTGGACCTCCACCACCGGGGGTTCTGCCTCAGTAATCACAAATATATATTTTACTTCATGATGTGCTTGAGCAACTTCTACATTCCCTACCTGTCTCTATTGATTGGCATGCTTCAGGGCCACCACTTCATTACAAATTTGGGTCACAGTCATCTCTAGTTCCCTCATTTGTGCTCCATGACTTTGTAGTGTTTGTCCAAACTTAGTCAAAATATCACCCTGCGACTGCAGCTGCTTGCTAAACATACTCATCATCTCTTGATTTTGTTGCACCGCTTGACTAAGCAACTCGGTGCTTTTTTCCTCTGCCCTTGGTTGCGGCTTCGCATCTGGATCTTGGAGGAGGTTGTTTGGATCCTTCCATGAGAATTTCCTATCCTTTCTCCAAGCATAATCATTATTTCTATATACCTATTGTTTCATAAACTTGACATGGGCTTCCTCATTGGATTCGACATCTTCCTTGGCAAGCAATTTCTTGGCTAGAAGATCTAATTTGTCATTCAGCTCCTTGATGGCCCTAGACTCACCTGCAACTTTGACTTGTTCTGGTGCATCCCTATTGCCCCAAGACTGCTTCTTTGCCATATTTTTCAAGATCTCCCAGCAACTTGTGTCTGTGTTGTTCAAGAAAAATCCTGAACATGCTGAATCTAGGTTACTTCTATCATGCTCGGAAAGAGAAAAATAGAAGATTTTAACTTGTTTTTCCTTATCCAAACCATGGTGTGGGCACCTCCTCAGTATTATCTGAAATCGCTCCCAGGTTTCAGAATATGTTTCTCCCGCTTTCTGACTGAAATTATGAATTTTTCTGATCAGATCATTTGTCTTCTCGGGTGGAAAGAATCTTTCAAAGAACACTTCAACCATGTGGTTCCATGATTCCACATATTCATCATTAAGATTATGCAACCATTCTCATGCATTTCCATCCAGAGAACTCAGAAACAACTTCAGGTAAAGTGTCTCCTGCGGCAACCTGTCTATTTTGATCATATCATAGTTCTCCACGAATTGACTTATGTGAGTCACCAGATCTTCATTCTTAAGCCTGTGAAATGCATTCGATTTAACCAAATTTATTAGTGCTTGGTCAATCTTATAAGTCAGAATATTGACTTCTTGCTTCTTGATTGGCCCCTTTGACGCGGATGAGGAAGAAGCCTTTATCTTCTCCCATATCGTCTGTTCTTCTGCCATTGCTTTTGGTTCAAAATTAGAATTTATTTCTTTAGAATGGTCTTGATTGTAATCCTCCTTGTCGTCTAGTCCCAGCAGTGGAACCTCTAGTGTAGCCTGCGTGTAGTCTGTGCTACGTGTCCTCACCATGCACCATTACCTGCAAGATAATGATTTAGGTTCAGTACCGTGCTAGACGACTACTAGATATGACGGATAAACAATGAATTAAAAAAAACAAATGATAATAAAAAATGTGGCCTAGAGTGGCCGCTTGCAGCACTCATAGTGCCGGCAATTGTCGTGTCCCCGGCAACGGCGCCAAAAACGTGACACGATTTTTCCGTGTGTATAATGCAAGTGCACGCGTCAATGTAGTATAGGCCTTTGTGAGGCCTAAGTCGAACTCAGGGACACTAAACTGTCAGTGGACTACTACTAACTGTTCACAATCAACTAGACCGGTTAAAAAGTTTTTAGAAGTTGTTGAAAAATAAAAGAAAATAAAATAAAATAGAGAAATCGATTAAGTGTTTAGTTTAATCAATTTAGGTGGGAATCTTTAGGATTGCGGTTTCACCTCGAGTTTTCATTGTATTGATTTCCACATAGTTAATCAAATTCGCCTCTTATTTCGGGTAGTGGCCTGTAGTCATAATTGTTCACTGTCGTGATACAATTCACTACCTAAGTATAGGTCAGTTCCACCGTCGTAGTAACCTATACCCTAAACTAGGTGCATTAGAATCGACCTCTGGGTTTCCACCATTAACCGTACATCACCTTGTTCAAGGGATTTATTAATTAATGTGAATTTCATCTCTTTTCAACCGTTAATTCTTCTTTCAAAGTAATTAAAGGCATTATATTATCATTAGGGTGATCAAGCATAATGATATAGTAGAGAAAACAAAATCATACTATGGATTTAAGAGACAAGTTATGAATTACTATGATAAAAATGTCATACAATGATTACCCGTGCTACTCCCTGTCCTAAAGACAAAGGGGATTAGCCCCGCATGGTTGACAATGGAAAATACATAGGAGTAGAGAAGAAAAACATGGGAAACATGGAGCAAACTCGTGTCACCCCTAATACAAAGGTGTTCCTGGAGATCCTCCTTGAGAAACGTGCGTTTTGCAATCTTCCGGCAGCAAAATCGCCCGTCGGAGGTGCCCGGATCGCTCGGTTGACGGTCTTTGTCTCTCATCTCCTCTATCTCCCTATCCTTCTTGGATGTTGTGCAACACAATATGAGATCCCCCCTAGGGCCGACCGTGCTCTTCTTAGGTCATAGGACCACTTTACGACTCCGAAAAAGCTCAACCGTCGGATTAAAACGCTCCGTTTTAGTGCTGAAAATTGCCAGATCCCGACGTTGTCGATAGTATCGACCCCAGATCAATGGTATCGACCATGATACAGGTATTTCCTTCCAAAATTGTGTTTTGGGGTTTCTTTTTGATGAAATGTCGATACTATCAACACAAGGGTTGATAGTATCGACTATGGACAATGCAAAAGTGTCGAAATATGTGTATAAGTCTGGGGATTATATTAAATCATATAAATTTGATAAAAAATGTATAATTTGATGCAAATAGAGTTTAAAGGCCAACTATAGTTAATTATGCAAATATACTCAAGAAAATGACAAATACATGCATAAAATAGATATAAAATAAGCCTATAAAATGACTCAAAACCCATGCATCAATCACCTTCATAAACTCATGGGACCCAACAGGCAGATGAGTAGGGCACTCTCTGGATGCATAAGGGAAGAGGGATGACCCCAAAAGTATCGGCACCCTATAGACCTAGAGGAGATGACCAAAGATTGTGTTTGGACCAAGTAGGTTTGAGACTAGTTTTCCATGGAAGAAATGTTTATATCATGATGTTTGTGATGTAGAGACATAAGTTGCATGTTCAACTCAGATTTAAAGGTGTATTGGCAAGGTGGGAAGTACCATCTCTACTCTTGGAATAGGAAGAACTATGTATTTGGTCTGTAGCCAAATGCTTATTTCCTCTTGTTATGAGAGGGAGATATGGGACAGTACGCATGCCAAACACTAAGGATAAAGATGATGCGAGTTGGAACGCTGCTACAAGGTATGAGGATAGAGATGATAACAATACCTAGGTGGAGTGAATGATACATGGATGGTTTACAAACGCTAAGAGGAATAGTGTAGTCATCTTATGAGGATGTTTTATCAAGAGCTATGTGGAATTTGCAAGTTAACCAAGGTTGAGTTTGATCACCATAAGGATGAGCTCAGAGTTCATTTGGTGAAGACAAACTTAGAAGTTTGAGATGAGAGGATAAGTAGAATACTTGGATGTGTATTTTACCTAACACCTAAGCATAAAAAGTGGTAATGAATGCTCTGGTTGAGATATAGCTGCCTAGTTAGCTGGAAGCTAGAAGAAGTTGAGGTTGTTCGACTAACCCTATGTTTGGAAAGAGGATGTGTTTTGGCTAACACACAGATGTAACAAGATATGTTGAACAAGTTAATGGTTGTTTGGTTAACCCATTTTTCCTTGATGTAGTAAAAGGATGGTGATAGAACCTCAGATACACTTCTTTGGATAGGAAGGTAATAAAACCCTTTTGAGAAGTGGTTTAGGGTTTCCGAGGTATCGAGCTTGAGGAATCATAACAATACAGGAGGTCATGATATACCTTGGTACTACAAAGATAGTAAGTGATGGTAGCACTCTAGATGCTTAAAACAAAGTTGCATGTAGCATGTGGCCATGCAAGACAGGAGGTGAAGGACGAACACCAGTAACCCAGTATATCGATACAGAGGATAAAAGAGTCCCTGAAAGGGAATGGGAGTTCATCACTATGGATGTTGTGGTACGTCTCCCTTTGACCCAGAAGGTCAAGATGCAATATGGGTTATGGTAGATCGTCTTACCTAGATAACATGAGAAAGAAAGGAGTATTGTCAAGAGATAGATTCGGTTGAACTACTTGAGAGAGAGAGATGGTTCAACTGCACCATGATGCGAGTTCAAAAGTTCTTGGGTATGACCAAGGTTCACTTCCATGAGGTGGAAGTGGATACATGAAGAACTCGACGATAGTACAATTTATCACCCCATACTAATGGACAGTATGATCTAGACTAGAGGGTCTAATGAGAGCATGTGTGCTCATTTGGGGTGATGCATAGAGACAGTTCTTAAGATGTGATGTTAACCACCATAGCCTTTATTAGGATGCAAGAAGTCTTATAGAGAGGTTGTGTCAAACACCACTTCATTAAGATGATCTTGGTGAAGGAGGCCTCACGAAGGCCAGAAAAGAGCCTCAGTGTGTGCAGATGAAGTCGCTTTGATCATGCAATGGCTGAGAGAGAGCCCAGTGGTGACATGAGTCATGAGCGGATGCAAAGCAGACTGACATGCAGTTCACTGTGGGAGAATATGTGATGTGAAAATCCGACCCTTCTAAGCTACAACTGAGAAAGTTGAGTTCCCAATATATGGGTCCATTTGAGATGGATTGGTGGAGATGAATGTGTTTAACCTTTCCCCTCAGGAATAACATGATGTGTAATGTGTTACATAAGTCCGATATGGAGCACTATGTGAGGTACCCAAGCCATGTGTTGAGCCCTAAACCTATTTAGCTTTTGAGAGGTTGAAATGTCCTGAGTCACCATGAGGGTACGATATACCAAGGTAAGAAAGGACTCAGATGGAAGAATATGAGATGATGAAGGTTGTTGGGAAGCACCATGGAAAGGGTGAAGCCACATGGGAGCCATGATGGACACATGAAAGGCTTATCTTGTTTGTTTGCTTGCTTGATGGAATTTTGAGGGCAAAATTCTTATAAGAGGGGAAGGATGTTACAACCCTGATTTTGGGTTCTTTTGGTGAGAAATGTAATTTCTCATATTAAAGATATTTGAAAAAATAATGATATAATTTGTTTTGAATGCATGGTTTTTGTTTAAAATAGCCTTGTTGATTTATTTGTAGGCTTTATTGGCTATTGGGCCCAAATAATAAGAAAAATTCAATTAGTAAATGAATAATTGAGGTTTTAAGAAAAGAATGAGATAGAAACCTCTAGAAGGCAAAAGAATGTAATCCAAAGATGGATTTCGTGTCTCTTGGGTTCCAAGGAGTCCAAAGTTGCAAAAAGAAAGCAATAAGAAAAGAAAAGATCAATTAATTAGTTCTTCATTAAGAAAGAAATTGAGAACGATGGTAAAATGTGGAAAACAAGGGAAAAGATGTATAATTGAGTTATCCTTATTGGAATTTTGTATTCCAAGAATTCCTAATGATAAAAGGAATACCATTGAGGAATATAGAAGAGATAAAGGGAAATCCTCAAAAAGAACTATTTTAATAAGAAATAAACAAGATAATGAGAAATAGTGAAATACAATGCATTTAGATGCATCTAGAAGGATAAAGAGTATCTGATAAAAAGGATATCGAAATAATAGAGTTTCTTGGGATCGAAGGAGTCCCAATGAAAAAAGAGGAAAGAGAAAATACCAAAATTTCAAAATAAAAGGATAATGTGATACATTCTTAATGAATTTTGTGAATTAGATAAAAAGAAAGTATTTCCCTATTAAATGAAAATAGAATTCCGTGCCATTAGAATAAAGGGCAAGTTTTAAGAGAATGAAAGAAGTTATTTTCGAATCATAATATCTATAGAATAACGAATATCAAGGAAGTTGGTTTAGAGAGAAAAGGTTGCTTTTTCATGAAGGAATATAACTTCCTAATAGGAAAGGGACTTGGCAACTCAAGGATAGCCATCTTAAGGCTTCGTTACCCCCTCTATAAAAGGAGAAAGAGCTCTGGGCTGAGTCCAGGAGGGAGAGAACCCATGTACACTCCTTTCATCCTCTTCTTCTTCTTGTTCCTTTCCCTACAAACCCTAACAAGGAGGGATAACATGAACCTGAAGCCTGGGGCAGCAAGATGGGGTTTCGAGGGGGATCTTGAAGCTCCACGGAACCAAGGATTGATCTGCCATCAAGGGAAAGACCTGACTCATGCACAACTGTAGATTCATGGAAGTAGTGGCAGCCATGCATAACGGATGAAGTCCTTGTGTTGTCCAACTAAATCATGACCTGGGCGGTTCCCTAGGTGCGTCAAAGGTCAAGGGAACTAGGTGGCCATCGGTGGCGGTCCGCGCGCCCTAGGATGGAGGAGGGGACACCCACATCGGAGCTGCAGGTCGGCACAACATGTGCTTCACGAGGTTGACGACAACTAAACAATGATTGGACGGTTATGCCACTCCGGGAACTAAAGAGCTAGAAATTTAACCAAGGGCAAAAGCGACTTTTCAAAATGTTTGCAAAACCAACGAGATCGTTGCATGGAAGGTGCCTATGTGGAAGCCCCCCATTGGTCCCCAGTCAGTGAACTTTGCAAAACTCATAGTTAATTATTCGTAGCTCGGATTAGCACGCATAAAATATGAAAGTTTCTCAAAAAAATGAGGGGAATGCATTAAAAATATAACTAGAGCCTAGTTCTTCTTATAATTCGAAAAATAATGGAAGTTGTTAACTTTAGTGTAATAGTGATTAAGAAACCCTATTTTAATATGATTAATGTGATTAGTAGGGTTTAACGGATGATTAAAGTTGATATTAACATGTTAATCATGAAGAGTGACATTAAGATTCAAAAAGATGAACTTTGCACGTAAATAGTGTAATTTTGAGTTTCATGTGCATGAATAATACTTTAATGGGCCTTGACACCCTAATGTTGGTAAATTTGACTCTTAATAGCTTTAATTATTCAAAGTGGTGAATAAAGATGAGACATAATGATCCTAGGCTATTTTGAGCATTAAAGTTCCTAAATTGTGGATAAATAACCTTAATATAGAAATTAGGGTTTTTGAATGAATCAAGATGGGATTAATGACGAATAGAGTTTGTATGTGAATTCAATCATAATGAACTATGAATTGATGATAAATGAGCGTAATGGTCTTGTCATATATTAAAAGGATAAAAATAGTAGCTTTAATGTAAAAGAGGCTTAATGGACTTAATTAATGATTAATTATGCCTTAAATCCGAAATTGAGGATTAGATGTTGATATAATTAGGGTTTGTGACCAATTTCATTAAATTATGGTTTAAAATAGTAAAAGATGAAGGGATACCCTAATTGCAATAGAAACCATAAAAGTGAATTAGAAACCCTAGGAAGCAAGCTAGGTTTAATGGATCTTGATGACATGAATAATAAAAAGGGAATTACGTGATTATTTCAGGATCTTGTTGAAGATGCTTACTTTCTTGGATTCTTATTTGCATGGATATTCCTGTTCAAATTGTCAGATCAGGTATGTGGTTAATTATGAATAACCACCTTAATTTCTAGAGAATTTTCCAGATGGTTAATCGCATTGAATGCAAATTATCAGTTTGGATGTTCATACTTGCAAACTATAAAGTCACTATGATTATCACATTAATAATAGAAGTATAGATTCTCGCACTTACATGCCACCCTGATGGATGCTGCCAAATGTCAGGCCTAGATGGGTAGACCAATGGACACCTCGAGTGGTGACCCCAGGCACCAAGCTCGGGAATGAGAAGGTGGTCTATGATATTGCATCACTAGTGGGCACCATGAGTGGTGACCCCCAGGCACCAAGCTCAGGATTGAGAAGGTGGCCTTAAGTCATTGGAAAAGGAAACCCTAATGTGGGTATGCCAGGGTTAGGGCAAAAGTGGTGGAGAATGTCATACTGAAAAGTGTAAATTGGCTTGTTAATTAATTTGAATGTGATTATTAAATTGTTAGCCATATTTGCAAGATTTTGGTTGTTCCCACATACCAGTATATTTTGATATATTGACCGACATTTTGTTTGTCGGCGTTTTAGGAACAACAATTGAAAGAACAAACAGTAAAGTGAAACATTGTGGAAATAAGAAATAAAGTGCAACGAGGATTAGATAGAATAATTCAAGCTCTGGATAGATAGATTTCCAAAGTTTTCAAAGGTAAGTAAAGTTTTAATTTTATACCAGTTTTTAGTTTAGTAGTAGAATTTCATAATTATTATTGATTATTTGTCGAACCTTTGATCTGGGTTATTAGATAACGGCTTTGACCTCTTGGTCTCCCTTAAGTGGGGGTTATCGGGAGACGGGGTTGTTACAAATAGGGTGTCGATATGTCTGGGGCACACTAGCCTTCTTCCACATCTCAAGACGTGCATTGACTATGGAATCTTAAAACAAGGGCCAATATTGGCCACAAAATCAACATAAATATCATATTAATGCTCCACTTCATATATTTATTGATGTATGTCTTAAAAAAAGAATATCTCCCTACTTCCTAGCCTAAATGAAATTATAAATCAAATTCATCAGCTTGACGAGATCTATGGTAGTGACATATTTTTAGATATAAATTTCACCATTTGTCACTTTATGCTAAATCTTGGATCCTTAATGATCATTTACCCTATTAATGATTAAATCAGTAACTTTAATGTACTTTTGAACTAAACGAAGACTCCAATCACATTTTATATACCATTGATAGATATAATGCATGAAGATGACTTGTATTGGACTTTAATGATGATTTTCGCTCTTTTTTGCTAATATTGCTTCTCAATGATTTTGAAAGCCACCCTAACTTTAAAATCAGTACCATGAATCCCCTATACAATAAATATCATCACATTACCCCCCTATACTTATATTTATTCCATGTGGCTTATATATCATGTATGTTTCCCATATTTTTCTAAGCATAATTAGACCTACTTTAATTCATTGCTTTGACCTAATTGATGCATCTAACTTTTCTATATTCTTGACATAGTAACCCCATTATTCTTTTAGAATCTAATGATTTATGCCAACACGTCTTGTGATATGATGGTGTTCTATCTCTAAATCACTAGTAATGACCTAATGTGACATGTATGGTTTCTTGTCTTTCTTGTGCCCTGATCTCTATATAGATTTCAATGTTAAGCCTTTTGATTTATAAACTTGAGCTTAATCTAACCTCTGTGACCACTATGATGTGCATATTCACATAATTCACATGATCAACCTTAATGACATAAGTAAAAAATGTTGGAAGTTGAATGTATTTTGAGATGTTGATACAAATGCTTGATATGATGCCTAGAACCTAGGATCCATCCCCCTAACTAAATCTACCTATTATGTACTTACCTTGCTGATATAAATCACCTTTCACATCTAATTTTCATTACCTTATGATAGGAATCTTGTTTGTCCTATTGTGAGTCTTTTTGCCATGAAATTTACATATGTGACACTATTGTAGATTGATCATCTAAAATATATGGACCTCAGAGTGGCTTCAAAATTGAACCACACCTTCATGATGGAATCGAAATTAGTAAAAGATCATAAATATTTGAATAACCAAATTGGAATCTAATTTGACCAAAATTGTAATCATGGACCTGATAAGTAACATGTTGAACCTTGGTTCAGTATGGGTTATGTTTTTAGTTAGGTGTTACTTGTAATCTATATGGTAAAGAATTGGTTAAGAATCTATGGTCTCAAATATGTGGGCTCTAATAATTATATGATTATGGTTTTCTTGCTTGAATATTGATATGTATATATGTTTGTTTATGTGCACATATTTACATGTAATATTGAAGTATTGTACTCAATTTGTGTCTATATTAAGAATGTACATTGGTGTTTCATTTTAAAGCTTAGAGTCTTGAGTTATGCACGTCTTCGTTTGACAACTAAAAGTTTAATAAACAAAATATATTAATGCTAAAGAATTAAGTACGCTAAAGAGGGCATGTAAACACAATTTAAGAGTAACATATAACCTTCTTGGATTGAAACACTATAATAAACAAGAAGAAGAAACAAGGGGAAAAATCATAAACAACATTTTGTTTTATACAAGGTACATTTTAGGTTACTTTTTCCATTATATCAACATTATGATTTTGACCACGTCTAAAGAAGGGGTTTGAGAGGGGCATTCGAGTCTCACACCCTATATGGCACCCTATTTCTACACGAGGGACCTTAAAACCAACATCAATGAGCTAACCCTATTTCAATCATGCCTTGCGCCCTGATTCCAAGATTTCAAGTAGGTGTGCAAGGGTTATATAATGGACTTATCTATATTATGTTTAAGGTTTGTCAACATAGTATAATAAGAAAGTAGTAGTTATATAAACAATATCTCAATCAAGTAACTAACTAGCCAAACATTTATATGAACATAGACACAAGTAAACCAATAAATCATAGCAGGGTCAAGATATAAAGTGTAGTTTTTAAGTAGTGAACAAGCTATAAGTCATGCATGAGATTCCTAGAGATGACTCAAGAAAACATGGAATTAAGGTGTAAAGTCTTCTATAAAGAGAGTTTTAATAAGATACACATCATATTAGTCAAGGGGATGATCCCTTAGGCCTCATATTCAATTTGTTCAAACATAGTTTACAATGTTCCAAACATGCATGCATTGATTCAACATATCACAAGCATCAACAGTAAGCCCTAGGTCTAGATAAACCATCCACATTATGAGAAATACAAGATAGATATAAGGTTTTATTTAGAAAAAGGGGAGCATGGGATTTATATTAATCTCAAGTTCTAATCATGCAAGATCATAATTTGTTATATAATATCCATTTCATTTGACAATGTCACATTTCCAAGCAATAGAAGCATTAAGTAGATTCGGTTGGGAACTAGGGATATATGTATGATAAGTAAACTGATTTGAAATCACGAAAATAGCATGGATATCATTAGATTTTAATTTTTCAAGATTAGAGTCATACAATTAATATATGTTTTTAGAACACACTATGTATTACATGTAGATAAAAGGGCACATGTGTCTCTCATGGAAGTTCGAGTCACAAATCATTGTAGGGTCTGATTTGAAGGTGATCATATTGTTCTTAACAATGGATAATCAAATTTTGCATAAGAATTAAGGATCCAAACATATAAACACTTAGACATCACATTTTAGGACATAATAGCATGCAAAGGTAAGTCTTTTATGTCATATTAGTTGCATCATGCCCAAAGACTTAAGGTCATATTAGATCATGTCAGAAAAAACATATGGGTTACTAATTTCAGTGTGTAAAAATCATTTAATGATTAAAGGAAATAAGGATCAAGTATTGATTATGCATTATTATGCAATTAACATGAAAGAGGTACTTTAATGTCAAGGTAGTCATTTAGGGTACATAAATATGATAAAAAACATTAAACATACCAAAAGTGAAGTAAGGTTTATTGATTTACAGATACAATCATATTTTGGAACATAAGGAATCAAGGTTAATCATTTAGTAGCATTAATTATCTTCAAAAACTTCAAAACAAGATTGTTTTCAAGGAAATAGTAGAACTACAAGTAGATTTGAGTATCAAAATTAATTCCAATGGGATAGATTTCATCGACAGGGTCAAAATACATATATTACACACCATATTTGGCCAAAGGATGTGCAAGATATGATTTTTAGCATATTTAAATTGAAACCATAAGGAAAAGTGGTTAGGGGTGTTACCATGACATATATCAATTTATTAGGATCGTTGATATGTGGTCCCATGGTAGCTCTACCCCACCTAACATGAGCACTGTGTGGGACCACTAGGCCACATGGTGCTCTGAGGTTGGTCATGCTCCACCAGGCTCTCGGTGCCAGGCCGCCCACAAACCCATCTGGCAAGCCAACCCATTGTTGTGAATCATTGCTTACTGTTGTGGGTTGCCAACGTGCCACTGCACCTGTGCAATCCCACACGTGACAACATGAAAGTGCTAACTATTGGTACTCATCGATTCACCTTGCAAGGAGGGGGAGACAAGATAAAGGGGGCTAAACATGGCTTTTGAAGCTTGCCAAGCAGTCACGAGGTTGGATTCAACCTCCAATTGCACCTAGTGGTTCCAGAACAGCAACACTCGAAGTGGGTGAGGTGGCGGACATCGCTAGGGTTGAAGGTTGAGAAAGGTTGAGGGAGGGAGATAGGGTTCATGATAAGTGAGGAAAAAAGGAGAAAAATGAAGGGGGAATGGGTTTTATAGGTGATATTAGGGTTAATTAGTGTCAAAGTGGCAGGAAAAGGGGAGCAGGTGGAGCTCAACATCATGGTCGTTAGCCATGGTACAGATCTAGGACATGATGCCATAGTCGTCCAATCATGGTACAATCTATGGAAGGGAGAAGCAAGGGATGATATTCAATACTAAATCATTTGAGTCTCATGATTAGTTAAAAGAACGGGGTGCAGGGACAAATTGGCCATGCCTGATTGTGCCCAAAAAAGTACCAAAATCTAACTAAAAGAGTTAAAGTAAGGAAAAAGTTCAAATGGGAGTAACTCTCTCATACAAACTTGTAATTGGAAAAACTTGATGCATTGGAAATATGAGAGAGATCATTGCAATATGAAAACAAGAACATGGTACAAATATTCAGTAGAAAAGGATAAAAAATCAAGGGAAAAGTGATGATGTGTGACATGAATGTAAACTTGATTATTGTGAACTTGAATTTCACCAAGGTGATACATGCATACTAGATGGACCAATTGTGCATCACAATACATACAAACATTAAATTGAAGGTGAGAATAAGAGAGAGGTCAAAATTAGAAGTCATATTCCAAGTTAGAAGTTCTAGGTTATCACTCCTTAAAATCAAATCAAGTCATCAATCAAGATTGGTCTTTTGTATTCCATAAATAACCAATTTGGTATTCTTTAACGTAGTGTTATTTGAAAATTGAGATATTGAGCATAACAGTCAAGGTAAGGTCACATTGATAATCAAATTGGGGATATCATGACATAAGTCACAAATTTGTAGAGAAAATCCAATATATCTCACCATTTTGGAGATATCACAATTTAGATCAAACAACTAGAGCTTTTCAAATCATGGTTGAAGCATGACTTTCACTCACAACATTTAAGTTTCTATCTTATATTGGCCTAGGTGTGGTTATACATCAACGATCGAGCTTTCATATTTCAATAGTTTGAGACAAACATCATATTTCAATATTGTGATTTAGAGCTCAAAATTAGTATAAGGTCCCACCCTAGTCCACATGAGAGAACCCTAAGTTTTTTTTTTGGAATTAGGTAAATATATTGCCAAATGGTCAACTTTATAGGAGACCCCTTCAGGGAAAAGCAAAATTATACACCGGGTATTTAACTACAAAAGCCCCAGTATAGTTTAGCCCTCTTGGATAAACCAACGACTAGGCCTTTTTTGTCCCTCAACATACTAACTATGTGGGCTCTAATTCTACAGATCATACCATTCTCATTCATACAGACATGATTATGGACTCTATTATTTCTTTCTTCCCAAATCAGATGGCAGAACATGGCTAAGCACAAGCCAGCATACCCCATCTTCTCTTTGCCTTTGGATTGCAACCCCATCCATTATAGCTTGAGGGAAATAGTTTCACTATTGTTAACCCCCCATTCGTTATTCAGATACATCAGACCCCAAACATACTTTGAGAACTTGCAATTACAACAAAGGTGATCGTGATCTTCAGCCTTGTCCTTGTAGAGAAGACAGATAGGGTCAACTTGTAGCCCTCATCTTAGCATTTCGTCTTTAGTAGGTAGTTTGTATTGAATGGCTCTATACAGATTGACACTCCATTTGGGATTATGAAAGGAGTTCCAGACCAACTTAGTCCAGGGGATGTCCGCCTGAGTGGTGATGTTGATCCATGGTTTTGAACTCATCCCAGCCAGAGTGAAGAAACCATTTTCATCAACAACATATTGGGTATGGACCTCCCTCCATTGCTTTAGCATGCTAATCCATACCTTTAAAGTTGTGTTATCCCCCACCTCTGGAATGTGGCCATATCTGCTGGTCATGCACTGCGACCAAATGTTGTGCTTGTCCCTGACAAAGCTATTGAGCCTGTTGATCTGGTTGGTCTCCATGACCTTCTTTGGATGTTGGATGTTAAGATCCCCATCCCAAAACAGTTGAGCTATCACATCACATGCAATACCATGTCCCTTAACACCCCAAACAAAGTTAGCTATCAGCTTCCTCAGGCCTTCTATGACCAAATCAGGTATGTCACAAACTTCACACCAAAAGCAGATTTTTCTCTAAAGAACAACTCTCACCGTAACCACCCTCCCTGTAAAAGAGAGCTTCAAACCCATCCATCCATCTATCTTCTATCTTATTTCATCCAAGCATTGGCCATAGTTCACTGAGGTGCCTTTCCCACCAACTATCAGGGCCCCAAGATATCGAGTAGGGAACTACCCTCTTTTCAACCACATAACTATTCTGAGTATGCCTCTTCTAGCATCACATGATTTAAAAAGGAAGATTTTTGATTTGATGTTGCTTATGTAAAGACCTGTAAGGTTCCCATACTTCATCAACACTCTCTTGTATTCTTAAAGTCTATTTCCATGTCCCACTGAGAAAAGCAAGACGTCATCAACAAATATAAGGTATGTCTTAACCTTAATGCCTTTAATAAGAGACAGTCTGATCTTCCTGTTACTCTTGGCTACATTGATCATATTTGTAAGGCCATCCATGACTATTGTGAATAACAAAGGTGATAACGGGTCCCCCTGCTGGAGCCCATTGCTTGCTTTGATCATACCCATCGGGCCTCAGCACCGAGTAGGAGGTTGTTTCAAGACATTGTTTCAGCATGAGGATCCATTCCCTGGAAAACCCCATTACTTTAAGAATCTCCCACATGGGTTCCCACCTTACATTGTCATAGGCCTTGTTCAAGTTGACTTTGATGTAAGATTTGACATTAGATCTTCTCATTCTAAAGCCTATGAGGAACTCAACAACCAGCAAGGTATTGTCTGCTATTCTTCTACCACTTATGAAAGCACTTTGCTAGCTAGATATCACCTCCAGAAGGATGTGCTTTAGTCTTCCTGTGATTACCTTGGAGATGATATTGTATAAAACATTATAACAGGAAATAGGTGTAGTCGTCGATGTTGTTGCTGGTCTTTTTCTTTGGGATAAGTTTGATGAATGTGTGATTAGCAGCCCTCACCATGCTATGCCCAGACATGATCCATCTAACCATGTTGCAGATATCATGCTTGATGATACTCCACATGCTTTGATAGAATTTACCATTAAATCCATCCATCCCAGGAGCCTTGGATGGATTAATGGAGAATACGGCCTTTTTAATTTCCTCCTCATCAACATAGTGACATAGGTTGTTATTTATTTCTTCACTGACTCTCCTAGCAGGTAGTAATGGCTCGTATTTATTGCATCTGTTGTTTGTTTTTGTTAAACAAGGCATTGAAGTGGTTGATGGCTTTGATGGCTATTTCCTCTCTAGTTTCAATAACTTCCCCTCTCTCATTGATCAACTCATAGATGGACTCCTTCATCTCTTTTTTCTTCACCATAGCATGGTAGGTCTCTGTATTCCTATCCCCATCATTAATCTACCACATGTGACTTCTGTGATAGAAGTAAACTTCCTCAACCTTTCTCTATTTTACTAATCTTTCCTCTATTCTCTTCTCAGTGTCCTTCAACAATTGGTTGTAAATAGAGAAAATTAACATAATAATCGTTTCAAAAACTTTGAGAGTTGGGAACATGAATTTCATTAGTCATATATCAAGTGTGATCTTAACACCAAAATAGGGTGATCATAGGAGTCAAATCAATATCATGATCATTAATCATGAGTCGAGATGCCATTATTCAATATCGAGAGTCAAGTTTGGACATCAAAGTCATACATCCATTCATTTTGAAGCAAGGGTTTAGATTCCTATTTAGACTAGAGGTACATTCATTCATCCATCCATATACAATAATTGCGTAGAATTCAATCAACATTTTGTGATATCGATCTACTAATTTTATTATCATGATATCAAGGTTGGTGAGTAATATAGGCCTAGGTTTCTAGGAACATAACCACAATCTATATTCAACATCATTATATTTCAAGATCATTATCAAGTTGAGATTCAAGAGAGAGTATCGATATCATCATATATCTGACTTATAAGCGACCAAGATCAAGAAAATTAAAATCAAGTGGAAGGTGTTACCTTTCCATAACACTAAATAATCAACAAGGTGATAATTAGAGGTAATCTTAATAGGGAAGTGACCTAGGTTAGGGAGTCATATAACATTAGTTTACAGTAGATGTGTTCCATCATGTATATCTATATAGGGAGAGTATCAATCATCAAATTATACTTTATAAAATCATGTGATAAAAGATCAAGGTTATAAAAGGGCAATGATATTTTAATATTTTACAATATAAACATCATAAAAGGGCAACCATATTTCACGTTTGATATTTTGGTCATAATTTTATTCCCTTCCTTTCATAGATCAAGGAAAGGGGGTATATCTAGAACTAGAGAAGTCAACATTGGGCATTGTAAGAGTTAATAGTATTATAGGCCATGGTCAAGACTTCACATGATTCATATCATCCAAAATTGAGCATTTCAAAGAGGCATAAAAGCCAAGAGCGGATTTTGTATATCAAACCATATCTCATGATAAGTCATGACATATATCAGTCGGTAGATATTTGTTCCATTAGGTTTGAGGTTTAATCAAAATAGGGATAACATAAGTTTAATCAATAGGGCCCTCATAAACTTCGAGGTAGAAAAACATGAGTTTTTCCTTATTTCACCATATTAAGAATTTACCTCAAACATAACAAGCAAATAAATCCAATTACATAACATTGAGTTTGTATAAACTATACAGATGAGTACATCACTTTTAAGAGTACTTTCAAACATTAAATATGGTTTTCAATTTAAGGTCATATTTGTGGAATTATCACCTTAGTTAACTTCCATGATTTCAAATGAATTTTAGTTTTCCCATGCATAAGCTACCCAAAATTGAAGAATCATGTGATTAACGGTCATGAGAGAAGAATCACATGCGGAGATGAGAATAATAACTAATCATCAACAACATGGATGACATAAGTAATCCTTAGAGAAGGGATGAGATGCTAGAAGACTCTCTAAGCTTTAGGGAAAGAAACCAATCCAATCTTGGATCCACTTTGAGTAGGTAGGTCTATGGAGTAACCTCAACCACTGCACTAGTCATATAGGAGGTAATCACTAGACAGAACCACCATGTTTAACACCTTTCCTATGACCTTAGATTCACCATTATAGATTTTGGTTCTCCCTTGGTTTGTATGATGTGCAATGCCTTAACCATATATGAATACTTATGCATATGATTTTGATGCCATTTTCCATGGAGTCACTTATTACTCTAAGCCCACACTCCTAATGGCTACATAGACAAAGGCGAGTGAACTTAGGCATCCGTCCCCAGAATGGAACATAATTTCACACAAGAAATGGAAATAAAAAAATAAAGAGTTAAAAAGATATTAAACATGGAGAAAACCAACATGTATCCATTTATATATTAAGAATACCTATTGCTCTTTCATTTCAGAGCTTAGAGTATAGAGTGTAATGGATCTTCATTTGACAACTAAAGTTTGATAAACGAAATATATATTAATGCTAAAGCTTTAAGAACTATATGAAAGGGCATGTAAACACAGTTTAAGAGCAAAATAAAATCTACATGGTTAGAAACATTATAATAATCAGGAAGAAACAATGTAAAATGATTAATGATATTCTTTTATACAAGGCACATGCTAGGCTACTTTTACCAATATATCAACATTAGGCTTTTGACAACATCCAAAGGAGGGGTCATTAAGGGGAATTTGAGCATCAAAGCCTATATAGAATGGATAGTTTTACATGAGGGACCTCAAGACCAACGTTAATGAGTTAACCATATTTCAATCATGCCTTGCGCCTTACCCTGAGAATTAAGGCAGGTACACAAGGGTTATATAATGGATTTCTCTATATTATGTTCAAGTCATGAGTGATCCTAGAGAAGACCCAAGCCAACATGGATCTAAGATGTAATAAGATATAACATGGGGTGTTAAATCAATAGCGTTTTAATAAGATAATCATCATATCCGTCCTGTGGATGTTTCCTTAGTCCTAAAATTGAATTAGTTCAAACATAGTTTCCAAAGTTCCAAAAATGCATGCATTGATTCAACATAGCACAAGCATCAACACTAAGCCCTAGGTCTAGGTGAACCATACACGTTATGAGCAATACAAAATAGCTATAAGGTTTGATTTAGAAAAACTAGGAGCATGAGTTTAGATTATCCTCAAATTCTAATCATGCAAGATCATAATTAGTTGTAGAAGATCCATTTCATGCAACAGACTCACATTGCCAAGCCATAGAAGCATTATGTAGATTGAGTTGGGAACTAGGCCTATAAGTATGATAAGTATACTAATCTAAAATCATGAAGATAACATGGATATAATTAGAGTATAATTCTTGCATGATTATAGTTTAACAATAAATATATGCATTTAGTTCACACTAGGTATTACATTTAGATAACAAGGCACATAAGTATGTTTCATGGAAGTTTGAGCCACAATTGATTATAGGGTCTGATTTCAAGACGATCATATAGATTCAACCAATAGATGATCAACTTTTTGCATAAGGATTAAGGATCCAAACATATAAACATATAGACATCACATTTAAGGGCATGATAGTGTGCACGGGTAAGTCTTTTATGTGATATTAGTTACATCATGGACAAAGACATAGGATTCCTGTAGATCATGTCAGAAAACAACATAATGGTTATTGATTTCAAATTGGAAAGATCATTAAATGATTAAAAGAAACAAGGCTCAAGTATTGATTAGGCATTATCATGCAATTAACATAAAAGAGGTAGTTTTAGGTAAAGGTAGTCATTTAGGGTACATACATATGATGTAAAGCATTAACCATATCAAAAGTGAAGTCATGTTTATTGATTCTGAGATATAATCGTATTTTGGAAAATAAGGAATCAAGAGTAAGCATTTAGTAGCGTTAGTTATCTTCAAAAGCTTCAAAGCAAGAATGTTTTGGGGAAAATAGTACTACAAGTAGATTTTGGTTCCAAAACTTGTTCCAATAGATAGATCTCGTTAAGAGGATAAAAAATCATATATTATACGCCATATTTGGCAAAAGGATGTGTGAGGTATGATTTTTAGCATATTTGCATCAAAAATATAGGGAAAAGTGGTTGGGGCGCTACCATGTATCAAGATCATTGATCCGTGAACCCATGGAATCTATATCCCACCTCATGTGAGGACTATGTGGGGCCACCAAGCCAAAATTCTCTTTGGGGTTTGTCATGCCCCACCATGCAAACCCAACCAACCATAAGGATTGGGCCCAAAAATAAATTAAAATTTAATTAAAAGAGTTAAATCAAGGTTAAAGTAAGGGAAAAATTAAAATTGATGAACTCTCTCATACTAACTCTAAATTGGGGAAAACTTGATGCTTTGGAAACATGAGAGAGAGAGAGACCACAATATGAGAAAAAGAATAGGGTACAAATATTCATAAGGATATGATAAAAAATCATCAAAAAAGTGATGATGTGTGACATGAATGTAAACTTTATTTTTGTCATCTTCAGTATCATCAAGGTGATGCATGCATACTAGATGGACCGATTGTGCATCAAATCACATACACACATGAAATTGACAGTGAGAACCAGAACAAGGTCAAAATTGGAAGTCATATTCAAAGTGTGAAGTTCCATGTAATCATACACCCCTTCCGATAAGAAGTTGGTCAAAGGCCTTATGATACATGGAATTTTTGATATAATGGAGTAAAATGACTAGAACATGAGTTTTCATTTTGATAAGTAATTAAATCTTTTTCTCTTTTTCTTCTACTTTTGCAAATATATTAAAATTATGAAAACCTTATATATGTGTATCTTTCTACCATGTATGCAAAACATTGTGTGTTGATACATTTGAATCTTGTTTGTTTTAGGTTCATAGATAACTTGGGAGAATTTGGATTGTGAGAAAGTGTTTAGTTTGTACCTATTGTAAAATCCTAGCTTAGTGTACATGATCAAACTTTTATAATGTACTCTTGAATGTACAGTTGTAATACTGTAATAAATGACATAGTTATTAATAATAATTGTTGAATGTCTAGCATTTTTGGTGTATGCATATAGTTAATTGTCCGTGTACACTAAGATTTTGTATGCTTTCACATTCAGACTTTGATGTTTCCATTCTAGGAAGGAAACTTGGGTCCTTTTGCCATTAAATTTCTAGTCATTTGAAGTTTGAATTTGATAATCAATGGTCACGTGACAGATCCACCATGGAGCTCAGTTAAAGGAATGATAAGAGAGGGAAAACATAAAGAACAAAGAAGACAAAATTGAATTCTTACATGAACTAGGGTAAAAGTGAAGCTATCTTCCATTATTTTCACCAAGGAAAACTTGATCCTTGGCTTTCATGCACACACAAGATTGAAACCATGTCTGACCTAGTTAAAGACCACTTGGTCTCCACAGTTCCTCCTCCTCATCCTAGTATCGCTATTGGGTTGCAGGAAGGGTTAGTATTTATGGGTGGGGGTATATATAAATAGGGGTGGATAAAAGTCTAGAACAACCCTTCTAAGTGATCCAACGAGCCCATGCATAAGGGAGCCATTGAGGATCTTCACCTTTCATACTATTAAGGCTCAATCTTATCAAGGGTACTCATTAGTGATGAATGTATTTTAATCATGAAATTCAATTATCACTTCAGGACCAATTCAACTCTATACATACTTTTTCGCTCAATATGAATCATAATGTGCAAAACCACTTAGTTGATTCGATTATCAAAGTTTTAACTAAACATTGTTCATTTAATGCAGGTTTTGACAAAGCTAAATAAGTAGTCAAGGTCCACCTTCATCTCTGACTCTGATCAAGAAATCTAACCAAGCATTTCCACCCATGCGGTCTCAAGACCGTTTGAGCCCATGCGGTCCCAAGACCTTTTGAGCCCATGCGATCTCAAGACCATTTGAGCCCATGCGGTCTCAAGACCATTTGAGCAGCAGAAACCATTTTTGGTGCAAGAAGTGAAGACTGTATGACAGCCTGCTTGTGAAGTCTGAATGGACCCATCTAATTGAAAGAGCTACGTGCATTGGAAGGCATGCATGCATGCATTAGACATTTGGATAGACCGAATGGTCGCATGCACGTAGACTGAATGGTCACATATGCAACAAGACCGTTTGGATTTTTTGATTCCTAAAGACCGAATGATATAGCATGTGCATGAATATCGCATGCAAGCTAGACCAATTGATGCTACCAGCAATGCAAACCATTTGGGCACTTGGCTACTAAACCAAATGAATGAGCGACATTGTTTGCTTTGTCAAACCATTTGAAAAGAAGTAGGTAGCAAACTGTTTGAGTTGGTTGCATGAAGACTGTTTGCTCAGCCCACATGAAGACCGTTTGCTCAGCCCACAAAGACCGTTTAAAGTATATACATGGAACCATTTGGAAAAGATCAAATATCAAAATCGTTTGTTGTTTGCTCAAGAAGACCGAATGAATCACGTGTTCAATGAAACCGAATAGCACATGCATGCATACCTGCAGATCGTGCAAACCGAATGAAGGAGTTGCATAGCGCACATGCATGAAAATGTTTGGTGGAAAGCTGAGCGTAGACCGCTTGCTCTCCCAACTGATTGACTACATGACCGATTTGAGAGAATCACGAGAAGATCGGATAGGCATGCAATGATGCAAACCAAATGGAAAAGTAGGCACAAAGCCAAGATCATTTGCAAAAGTAGCAACCGCAGACCGAATGAGCAACCGACAATGCATTCAGACCGTTTAATAAAGTACCACACATGCAAACTGAATGGAAAAGTAGGCACAAAGGCATGACCATTTGCAAAAGTAGCAACCGCAGACCGAATGAGAAACTGGAAATGCATTCAGACCATTTAATAAAGTACCACACAAGCAAACCGAATGGAAAAATAGGCACAAAGCCAAGACCGTTTGCAAAAGTAGCAAATGCAGACCGTGCGAGCTGTTGCAATGAAACCGTTTAAATGAGATATTTATCAAACTAATTGCTGCTCAAATAACCAAACCGTTTGGGCACTTAAAACATAAACCGTTTGGACTCACACCATAAGCATGAGGGCCAGATCTGTGCCTATAATTAGGACACTAAGGGTCGTCATTTGGGCATCAGTTCCGGGACGTCGACAGGCTGCCTGTACACACGTCCGATCCAAATCCAGTCCAGTCCGCGCCAGTTTCATTTCACCTACTGCCCGTACTGCAACCAAGGAGGCTGAGGAGAGAAGGAAGACGGAGCGAGGGAGACTGTCCGGTCTGTCTTGGCAACTCCCGTTCGTGTCCAGATCTGCTCCGACATGACGTAGGAGGTCGTATCTTCTTCAACGAGCTACAACTACCTTCTGCACCGAGTTCATGGCGTATTTCTCTCTCTTCCTCATTCTTCTTGTTTCTCACATCATGAGCGAGTAGTACCTTTTCACTAGGGTGCGGGGACTAACCCCGCTGCCCACACAAATCATGTTATTTTGTTAAACTCTCCATGAGAATGTATATAACTTCCCATTTCGTTGTTAGTTGGTATGTTTGTAGTTGATTATCTACTTGCTTTCATCTCGTTCTTTCCTATATTGTGAAATCTTCTATATGTGGGACGGAATGGCGGTTTACAAGGTTTCACTCTTTGACGAGAACTTCTGATAAGATTCCTTGAGGTCGTAAGTGTATGATCTGTTAGGGGATGAGACATCTAGCCTACGATGACGCTTCTGTGGTCTAAACATCCCTCAGGGAGTACCACAACCTTAGTTGGATTTTGTATCGTCTTTGTTTATCGTCGATGTTAGTTTGTAGATCTATCACCTGCTTGCTTATCGATTAATGCAGTTGAATCCCAAACTAGAAATAGAATGGGATTTCTTCAGAGCCGTAAGTAAGTGATCTGGGTGGTGATGAGACATCTGATGCCTAAGGTGATGCTTACGCGAACCTAACGCACTAACAGGGGGTTCTGCAGCAGCTCTATTTGGATTGATATATCTTACCTGGTTTGTTTGTGATTGAATGTGTTTGCGCGTGTAGCGGTGGTGAAACCCGGTACCATCACAATGATTCCATATCATTGATCTAAACCCAACTTTAATTCAGATTTTACTTTCTTGCAATTAGTTTAAGTAACCTCAAATCAATCAAGTATTCTAAATATTAGTTTTACTTGATCTAGATTCGACTGACAAGGATTCTTAAAAAGGTTGTCCTTTGGGTTCGATCCTTAACTATATTGTGATAAGACTCGTGCGCTTGCGGGTGGTATTATTGCACTTTGGTTTTGGTAAAAGCTCGGGGATTTCAACCCCGAGTGAGTTTGTTAGTGCGTTTCAAAATACCACGTCAAATTCCGGCACTGTTGTCGGGGACAACGGAATCAGTTAGTCAAATCTAGTTCTTTTAAGACTAATCTAGGATTTTGCTTTTTCTTTTGGAACAATCGATCATCTACTTGAATTTGACTCTACTTTGTGGATCTCATTTTCAAAATCTTTCAATTTTTGGTACAATCCAAGATATAGTTCATGCACCGTTCGAACAGCCCCGGACTCACATAAAGCCTTGATCCCGAGATAGACAGAACTTTTCATCGTCAAATCTGAGAAAATCAAGCAAGGATAGCTCAGGAAGAAGAAGTAGCCCGAAGGGTGCTCAAGCCATCAATGCACAGAGAGAAAGGCTCATGCAAGAAGCCAGGGCTGCGGTTCAGTAGGAAATCCTTGCAGCACAAGCAGTAGCGCAAGCAGCTGAACTACAAAAGGATCTTAGAGAATTCTCAATCCCAAAAGTTGTGAATGTTCATCATCCAGTAAAGCCACCTCCCATCAATGCTGCCAATTTGGAGATTAGGGCACATTGGATCACATTGCTTCAAAACAACCCCTTCTATGGCAAACAAGCAGAGGAAAGCCAAGAACATCTTCTAAGATTCATCGATCTATGTGCTATGACAAAGCAAAATGGAGTCACTGATGATGCTATTCGACTCCGTCTCTTCAAGTATTCCCTTGCTGATAGAGCCATAAGTTGGTACAATTCATTGCAAAGTGAAATACCCATCACCACCTGGGAACAACTCCAAAATGTGTTTCTCGAAAAATTCTATCCTCCATCTCTCACATATGAAATTAATGGCCAGATAACAAATTTCACTCAAGTCCCTGGAGAAACTCTCGCTGAAGCATGGGATAGGTCCAAAGAACTTCTATGCAAATGTCCACACCATAGAATCCCCAAGAATCAACTCATCAAAATTTTCTATAGGGGTGTGGATGATGATATTAAGAGGGTTCTAGATTCCTCGTATGGGGGAAACTTCATGCGTCAAAGTTATGACAACACAAGCCAATTGGGGAAGATCTGTAGGTAAAGGAGTCTTGAAGGTTTCTATGGCCGAAGCTATTCTTGAGTACAAGTCTATCGCTGAAACCTTGAAAGTCTTAGTTGCCAAGCAAGACCATATTGAATCATCTCTAGCTTCTATTGGAAGAGGACGTTCACCCACTTGACAACCAGAACAGGTCAAGTCCACTTCCTTGTTCTGTGAAGCATGTAAGAGCACTGATCATTCCACTTTATCATGCAATGTTCTCTATGACGTTGTGCTGAGCAATGTATGTGGACAAGGAGATAATGGTCAGATGGAAAATCTTAATGCTATCAACACTATTCCTGGGCAAAGTTATTACAATCCGAATCAGAATAGGAATCACCTAGGTTTTCAATATGGAAACCCCTCGGGGGAAGTAAACTCGCATCAATTTGGTTCAAACAATCAATCAAGAGGCCCACCAGGATTCCAGTATTATCATCAACAGAATTTTGGGAATCAAGGAAATTTTAATGGAAACTTTCAGAATAGGAACTATAATAATTATCAAAACAACTCTCAGTATCAGAATCTTAATCAACAATAAGGAAAGCAAGCAGAACCCATTTCTTCTGATGAAAAGCTATAAGCCATTGAAAAGATGTTGCAAACCTAGCAAACTATGATAGCCAACCAATAAGCTCAGCAGAAGGCTATTGAATCTCAACTAGCTCAACATGCAGCTAGCATAAAGCCACCCGCTGGAGTCTTTACTGGCCAACTGGAGAACAATCCTAAGCATCCTGAACAGTTGAAGGAAGTCACCACCAGGTCAGGAAAGGACTACTTGGATCCCCCTGTAAAGCACCTGTGGTTATTACAGACGAAGATGAACCTGTGATTGTCCAAAACTCAACAACTCTAGAGTCTCTATCAAATGACAAAAAGATGGATAAGGGAAGTCCTGAGAAACCTACTAATGAAGAAACTGAAACACCAGAACATGATATTCCTATATATAAGCCTCATATACCTTTCCCAGCTCGTCTAAGGCACACCAAGATTGATACTAGATTCAAAAATTTAAAGAAGCTATGCAGAAACTTCATGTTGATATACAATTCTTAGATGCTCTGGTTGAGATACCGGCCTGGACTAAGTACCTGAAGTCACTCCTAACCAGAAAGTATATAACTGAGGAATATGAGATAGTAAAACTGGCAACAACTACATCGTATATCATATTGAGCTAGATGCCCAAGAAACAAAAAGACCCAGGATCCTTTGGATTCTCATGTCATATTGGTGATTCATCATGCAAGAAAGGATTGGCAGATCTAGGTGAAAGCATCTCTATTATGCCACTTAGCCTATGCAAAAGATTAGGATTTGCAGAATTTCTTCCTACTAGCATGACTATATAGCTTGCAGACAATTCGATAAAATGTCTGTTAGGAATCCTCGAAGATGTCCCGGTCAAGGTAGGTAAGGACACATATGTTCCATGTGACTTTGTCATTATGGACATAAAAGAAGATGCCAGATATCCTCTCATCTTTGGTCATCCATTCCTTGCCACTGCAAGAGCACTGATTGATGTTGAAGATGGTACCTTACTGCTCAGATTAGGTTAAGAAACTCTTGAATTTAAAGTTTTTGAAAGTATGAGAAGACCAAGTATGTAGGAAGAAGTCTATCTGATTGACTGCATTGAACAAATGTCACTTCTGACTCAAGAGCATCATGAACCAAACGATCCCTTGGAAATTGCTCTAACAAACCCATCTGTGGATGAACCTGTGGGCTCCGATCTCCAAACTACGAATTAATCCCAATTTAATCATGTGCGGAAGCAATCGGTAAACAGTGGAAGACAAAAATCACGGGAAATTAAAACTTTTCGAGATAAGAGCTTGAAACCACAAACCTTTTCCATAGAAAAAGGATTTAACTGTTTACAACACTTGACAAAAATTACTTCTTGAGTAATTATATACAACACAAAATTCTCAAGAGTTCATACTCCAAAACACTCCAGGACGTGAGAGTACAGAGGACACAAAGGACAGACTCTATACTACATCATGAAGCAGGCTGGATCTCCACCTGAGATAACTACTGCTCCTGATGCTGCTGAGATTGGTCACCTGAGTTCTTGTCCCTCCGTCTTCGACGACCACCTAAAAAGTAGAAGTCTACGGGGTGAGACAATTATACATAATTGCCCCAGCGAGAGTTATAACTCTCCACTAGAAGCTTTATAAGCAAAGCAGGGAATAACTAAAGCAATAAAAACCTTCAAGGTATTCACTAGCAGTTTGATGATAAGCAAGAGTTCAACCAATAATAAAATGTGAGAACATCTATACAATTCATGGTAACATCAATCAAATAACTCGTAGATAACTCTAACAGATATACTACGCTGTTGATTATGTTTTTAAGGGAGTGTAGGGATGCATCTCACCTTTTGGACTGTGTGGTGGGGAATGATGGACTACATGAATCTACATCAAATCCTCTCACCTTTTCTCTTTTAGTGAAGGTATGACGGACTACAAGAATCTACATCAAATACCTACACTAGGATGTAAGGTTCTACACATCCATGTACCCCATATACTCAAAAGTATATGATCCAGGAGTTCCCTGGGGAAAACCTGCTTCACCATCATTTAGACTCTGACAATGATGGATCTATGATCAGGGCTCTACATTTCACTTGATTAGTTAGGTACATTCAGTATTCATAACATCATACAAAACATTAGCATCACATCTATATATGAGAATACTAAAATGTAGCAGGCCTAACTCATTCCAATCATCAGTTCTCAGCCATCTCATCACAAGTCATCTGTTAAGCATGACCTTGATGGTGTTTATGGCTCTTACAGCCCATAAACCACAAAAGATGTCACTCACAGTGCATCACTAAGGATTACTATTCATAAAGCTTAAGACATGCTTTTAATGAATATAACATGGTATTCCATTCCTGGATATAACCATCATCTCATAACAACCTGCATGGTTCATTAATATAACATGGCATTCCATACCTGGATATGCCCATCATCTCATAACAACCTACATGGTTCATTAATATAACATGGCATTCCATACCTGGATATGCCCATCATCTCATAACAACCTGCATGGTTCATTCAACAGATAATAGTAAACAATTCAACAATTAAGGATGCATTCTCAAATTAGGGTTTCACTTGGAATCCCCCTCAACTAGGGATTCACATGGAATCACCCTCAACTAGGGATTCACATGGAATCACCCTTAACTAGGGTTTCACATGGAATCACCTCAACTAGGGTTCACATGGAATCACCCTTAACTAGGGTTTCACATGGAATCACCTCAACTAGGGTTGAATTCAATAACCCTGTCAATTAGGGTTTACTATTCACTCCATGGTGAATTGTACTTATTACATCATCATGTAAGAGAAACATCATCATTAAGGCTCTCAATTAGGATTAAGATCCATTAGATATTATAAATAGGGTTTCCATGACCTCACATAGGTGGGTCATTCCCTAAACATGCACATTCATGTGTAATTGAAGTATCTCACTTGAGTTTCCTCCTTAAAAGGGTACTTTCTCTCTCTAGGATACTTTCTCTCTCTAGAAATACTTTCTCTCTCCTCTCACGAGTAGATGGTGACAACACCACTCTAGATCAGGTTGAGATAAGTCTCCATTGATTAACATGAGCCAAAACATCAACATCATGTGATTAGGGTTTGATTAGAACAAGGTTTTACCCCTTTAGACCCCTCAAGGGTATTTTGGTAATTTGCCACATGATCACCATCATGGGTTAACTCACTAATCGCATAGTCCCTCAATGACCTAGGTTACCATTAGGGTTTAGATTGGATCACCAATGAACTAATCACATCATCAAATGGTTAAGTACAAACCATCACCAATCTCCAAACGGTTTCAACCTTCAAACGGTTTCAACCACCCAAACGGTCTTGAGACCGTTTGACACCAAACGGTCTTGAGACCGTTTGGAGGTGAAGACCGTTTGGAAGGGTTGCCTTTCCAAACCGTTTGGAGCTTCAAATGGTTTGAAACCGTTTGATCAAACTTGCTTGAGATCGATTGGACCAAACGATCTTGAGGTCGTTTGAGCCCAAACGGTCTTGAGACCGTTTGGCCCCAAACGGTCTTGAGACCGTTTGGATCCAAACGGTCTTGAGACCGTTTGGTCCAAATGGGCTCAAACCGTTTGGACCTCCAAAGGGGTTCAAAGGTCACCAATGTTCATGGACATGTGTGTTGAAACCCTCAATTGGTCAAAGCTATGCTAACCACTTATAAATTGAGTCAATTAGGGTTAGCCTTAGCCACTTAGACATCAAATTGACCCTCAATTGCAAGCCAATTAGGGTTCAATCTTCCTCAATTAGGGTTTCAAATCGATTGGTCATCAATGTTCAACAATGTGAATCAATTCAAGGTTGAACCTATCAATTGACCTCCAATTGGGCTCAAACTTGGCCCAAACGGTCTTGAGGTCGTTTGGACATCATCCAAATGGTCGTGAGACCGTTTGCCCAAAGTTTGACCAAAATCCAAGTCGTTTTGACTAAGGTTGAAGTCCAATTAGGTCAAAATCAGCAATTATCATCAATTCATCAATTTCCTACAACTGGACCCTCAAACCATTAGATTGACTCAACCCTAGACCTTAAAACGGTCTTGGGTTGTGCCCAAACGGTCTTAGGACCATTTGGAGGAACCCCCAAACGGTCTTGAGACCGTTTGGGTCCTTCAACCCAAAACTCAACAAGATCTATACTTAGAATACAACAATTTGATTGTTTCACTAACCCACTGTAATTGGGCCCTCAATTTGTCAATTACCTTAACCCTAGACCTCCAAACGGTCTTGGGTTGACACCAAACGGTCTTGAGACCGTTTGCCCATCCATCCTTTGGACTCTAGTGAACATTCATCAAGGTTTGATCTATTGAGTTGATCATCACATCAATACTTAATTGCAATATGATTTGGTGCCTTTGGACCTTCAATTGATCAACTATACTTGACCCCAGACCTCCAAACGGTCTTGAGGTGACCCCCAAACGGTCTTGAGACTGTTTGGGTGATTCCCAAACGGTCTTGAAACCGTTTGGGCTAAGCAACCCAAAATCTCAACTTAACTCATTGGAGATTCAGCACTAATTTCAATTAGGGTTTGCCCTATTAATCATCCTTCAACTCATGACTCGTTTGGAATTAATCCATAAAATTTGGTGAGTCGTTAATTAACATCATTATGAACAGTAATCCCAAACGGGCAACGTTTAGTCAACCATCTTAAACGGTCTTGAGACCGATTTCCCAAAAAGGGCAATTAAACAGATTGAAAATCAGAACTTAATTCAATTGGTTTTGCTAATTGATTTGCTCATACCTCACGATTCCTTTGGAGTTAACCTCTCAAATTTTGTGGGTGATTAACCTACATAATTATGAACAAGATTCCCAAACGGTCTTCGCTTGGTCAATGGGACCAAACGGTCTTGAAGACCGTTTTCCCTCAAACGACCCTGAAACCGTTTGCCCACCAAACGGTTTGAAACCGTTTTGAGCAATAGGTGGAGGTCGTTTGATAAAGTGAAAAACCGTGGATAAGCATAGGAATTAACGCCCTTATCTTCTAGCTTGAGAAAAGTAGCAGTTCTTCACGATTTTGCTTGCAAGGATGCAAGGAAAGATAGGGAAGAAGAAGAACTAGCAACTATATGCATAGAAAAGGATGTATAATCAAGCATAAAGTTTAGAGTTATAAAACCCGCCTAAAGCTTGCTCCTTGAGCTCCAAGCTTTCGAGCTCCAAGTCTTTAATGGCGTCCTAGAAGCTCCACAGGTCGGCCAAGGTGAATTCTCCAAGGAAAGGTTGGAAAGGAATAGCTAGAAAGATAGAGCTAGGTGAGCTAGCCATGAATTCAACCTTGAAAACGAGTTTCCTCAATGAATTCAAGCAAAAGGGATGATCCAAACCTACCTTGCACTCCCTTGGTCGTCCTCCTGAGCTCCAGAGCTACCTTTGGCCGTTTGAGCAAGAAGAGATGAGAATGAAGTAAAGGAAAGATCGTTCACTTATCTTGTAAAGAGGTGGCTTATATACTTTAGCCCCTTTTACACCCTAAGGACCTTATAAGATTGGAAATCACATCTAGGTTCCTCCTTGCTCAAGGGCACGTCCACACCCATCTATCCTTATGCAAATCTCATGAAATCTCAAGATCTAAGGGTAAAGAAATCCAACCTACAACTAGGGTACATCCATGAAAGATTTCTATACCCAAATTAGGTGTCTTTACCACAAAGTTCATCTTTTCTTATCTGATCAATCTTTGATGTGCCCCTTTCATCATTTCCACTCTAAATGATGACAAGAGTCTTAAAAGATGTTTTAGATATTAAGAATTACAAGTTGAACCCCTCTATTTGGGTAAATTGCATTTTACCCCAAATTAGGGTTTCTAAGCATGGGGGTTGCTTCCACAGCTGCACCTTGGTGCTCAAGCTTGGGAAATCCCTCAAACTTCATCATATACATCCTCATGATGTCTCATCATCAGAGATACATCTTATCTTGTGACTTTTGCAAGTTCAACCCTTAAACTGGGTAATTTTCACATAGGTCCCTACATACAACACAATGCTACAACTTTATTCAAAAAGGAGCAAAATTGAAAATTATATGTTCCTGGGGAACTTAATTACATGCCAGGGAGTTTTCACAAGTATATAATTACATTTTTAGGCAAAACTTCTAGGGTTAGTTCATAACCCAGGTCAGGGGTGTTACAAATCATAAACCCCTAACAAGGATTTCGTCCCCGAAATCTCAGACAAAAGGAGAAACAGAGTATTCATTAATCATGCCCTCAAGTCTCCACATATTATCTTAATATTATGGAGGTATCATGAATTCTGCAATTCCACACAAGGCTCCTTTCACTAATTCAACCTTACCAATGTTTATGCAGAGCATAAACCCCTAACATATGATGTCCATATTATTGGAAAGAAGAGGCATAAAAGAACATACTTATATCATCACCCAAGAATATTTATCAAAAGGAACAACATATATATCTAACAAGGATAATATACTCAGTAATCCTTTACAACTCTATGTAATTGGGATAGTTCACACAGTTCTTCTTATTAATTGGAAATGCCACATAGCTTTTCCCTTTTTGATTGGGAATGACACATAGCTCTTCCATTTTTAATTGGGAATGACACATAGCTCTTCCCTTTTTGTTTGGGGATGACACATAGCTTTCCCTTTTTGTTTGTTTGGGAATGACACATAGCTCTTCCCTTTTTGTTGGGGATGACACATAGCTTTCCCCTTTTTAATTGGGAATGACACGTAGCTCTTCCCTTTTTGTTTGTTTGGGAATGACACATAGCTCTTCCCTTTTTGTTGGGGATGACACATAGCTTTCCCCTTTTTGATTGGGAATGACACGTAGCTCTTCCCTTTTTGTTGGGGATGACACATAGCTTTCCCTTTTTGTTTGTTTGGGAATGACACATAGCTCTTCCCTTTTTGTTGGTTTGGGAATGACACATAGCTCTTCCCTTTTTGTTGGTTTGGGAATGACACATAGCTCTTCCCTTTTTGTTGGGGATGACACATAGCTTTCCCTTTTTGTTTGTTTGGGAATGACACATAGCTCTTCCCTTTTTGTTGGGGATGACACATAGCTTTCCCCTTTTTAATTGTTCCATATTTCTTATTTCATGATACTCATTAGATTGTATCAGAATGATTGCTTGATCAGGGCAATCAAAAAGATATCAATCTAGGAGTTTCCATACTCACTTTATCATCAATAGCTGTATACCTGGCCAGGGTTTACAAATACTGAGATCAAGTAGTATGCACTTACATACTGTCTCATTCCTCACTTTTCATATCCTTATACACACAAGGTTTTCCATTCCTATATTTCCTCCAGGCATCATTTCTAAATCTCATCTTTTGACATACAGATAAGAGAGATTATAAAACATTTTAAGGAACATTGAGTGAGATATAAGTTCTCATCTCCCTTGTGTCCTTATAGGACTAGTCAAAATAATTTCAAAAACAACTATTTTCATATCTTTAACACATAGAAACATGAAAATGAAATATCAGAATGACTTTATTTCCTCTGACCTGCCCGGGACGTCTGTCCACGTCCTCTATTGTTACTAGAAAACTGCCTCCTTTGTGATCCTTGCTGACTCTGCCCCTGAGGTTGAGTCATCATTGGATTCCCGTCTGGACAATCTTTTACCAGATGTCCCAGTTGTCTGCATTGATAACAGATTCTAGGTATAGTATAAGGTCGGTGAGGTCCAGACACCGATGTTGATGCTATATTGGAGGCCTTATTTGGAATATAACTAAGATCCCTATCCCTACTTGGCATCCATTGTGTCTGGGTTTGGGATCTTAATGATGCTGTCGATGCAGAAAATCTCGGCTTCTTAAAACTTTCAGACTTCTGTTTTTGAGTCTGAGTGTACACCTTCTTGCTACTAGTCTATCGTTTCTCAATTTCAAACCTCTCTATCCTCCTTACTGATTCCACAAAAATGGCAAACCTCTCCCTGTTCTCTAAAGCAGACACAGGAGTGGTCAGTTCAGCGTTCAACCCCTTCTCAAAGCGCCGAATTCTTTCCTCATCATTAACTGCCATTTGAGGACAAAACCGCAACAGCTCCATGAACTTAGCTTCGTACTCGCTAATGTTCATCATACCCTATCTCAGTCTCTCAAACTGAGAGATCTTATCGTCTAGGAAGGTCTTCGGGAAATATCTTTGGACAAATTCCCACCGAAAGTCTTCCCACGAGATTTCTATTCCAGGTCTCTTCTGCTCTTCCATGGTCCACCAGTGACCAGCACTTCCTTTGAGAAGATAGACAGCATGTCTAACCTTCTCAGCTTCAGGGATGTTGAGGATCCTGAAAGCCTTCTCCAGCTCTGTCAACCACAGATCAGCATCTGCGGGGTCAGCAGTCCCATGGTACTCGGTAGCTCCGACACGACGTAGTCGCTCGAACGTCTTTCCGAAACCTTGCCCCTCTGGTTGGACAGGTGCCCTAGGTGCAGACATAGGCAACCTATCAGTTATATGTGTCATGGCAGTCATAAACTGCCCAAACATAGTCTGGACTGCTGGGTTACCCATATCAGCTGGGTCAAACTGGGGTGGCTCTCTAAGTTGTTCTGGTACAGGTTGTTCCACCTCTGGTACTCCTGCACTGCCTTGAGGTGCACTGACACTACTTTCTCCCACATACTCATCATGTGGCTCTGACATCTTAAGTATCTTCTTCTCCTGAGGAGTAGAAGACTCTATTAGATAAGGAAGGAATACTAAAGATAGACTCGACTTCCTATGTCCTATGCCTCTATAGACTCGGCGAACCTAGAGCTCTGATACCACTTAATTGTGGGCTCCGATCTCCAAACTACGAATTAATCCCGATTTAATCATGTGCGGAAGCAATCGGTAAACAGTGGAAGACAAAAATCACGGGAAATTAAAACTTTTCGAGATAAGAGCTTGAAACCACAAACCTTTTCCATAGAAAAAGGATTTAACTGTTTACAACACTTGACAAAAATTACTTCTTGAGTAATTATATACAACACAAAATTCTCAAGAGTTCATACTCCAAAACACTCCAGGACCTAAGAGTACAGAGGACACATAGGACAGACTCTATACTACATCATGAAGCAGGCTGGATCTCCACCTGAGATAACTACTGCTCCTGATGCTGCTGAGATTGGTCACCTGAGTTCTTGTCCCTCCGTCTTCGACGACCACCTAAAAAGTAGAAGTCTACGGGGTGAGACAATTATACATAATTGCCCCAGCGAGAGTTATAACTCTCCACTAGAAGCTTTATAAGCAAAGCAGGGAATAACTAAAGCAATAAAAACCTTCAAGGTATTCACTAGCAGTTTGATGATAAGCAAGAGTTCAACCAATAATAAAATGTGAGAACATCTATACAATTCATGGTAACATCAATCAAATAACTCGTAGATAACTCTAACAGATATACTACGCTGTTGATTATGTTTTTAAGGGAGTGTAGGGATGCATCTCACCTTTTGGACTGTGTGGTGGGGAATGATGGACTACATGAATCTACATCAAATCCTCTCACCTTTTCTCTTTTAGTGAAGGTATGACGGACTACAAGAATCTACATCAAATACCTACACTAGGATGTAAGGTTCTACACATCCATGTACCCCATATACTCAAAAGTATATGATCCAGGAGTTCCCTGGGGAAAACCTGCTTCACCATCATTTAGACTCTGACAATGATGGATCTATGATCAGGGCTCTACATTTCACTTGATTATTTAGGTACATTCAGTATTCATAACATCATACAAAACATTAGCATCACAGCTATATATGAGAATACTAAAATGTAGCAGGCCTAACTCATTCCAATCATCAGTTCTCAGCCATCTCATCACAAGTCATCTGTTAAGCATGACCTTGATGGTGTTTATGGCTCTTACAGCCCATAAACCACAAAAGATGTCACTCACAGTGCATCACTAAGGATTACTATTCATAAAGCTTAAGACATGCTTTTAATGAATATAACATGGTATTCCATTCCTGGATATAACCATCATCTCATAACAACCTGCATGGTTCATTAATATAACATGGCATTCCATACCTGGATATGCCCATCATCTCATAACAACCTGCATGGTTCTTTAATATAACATGGCATTCCATACCTGGATATGCCCATCATCTAATAACAACCTGCATGGTTCATTCAACAGATAATAGTAAACAATTCAACAGTTAAGGATGCATTCTCAAATTAGGGTTTCACTTGGAATCCCCCTCAACTAGGGATTCACATGGAATCACCCTCAACTAGGGATTCACATGGAATCACCCTTAACTAGGGTTTCACATGGAATCACCTCAACTAGGGTTCACATGGAATCACCCTTAACTAGGGTTTCACATGGAATCACCTCAACTAGGGTTGAATTCAATAACCCTGTCAATTAGGGTTTACTATTCACTCCATGGTGAATTGTACTTATTACATCATCATGTAAGAGAAACATCATCATTAAGGCTCTCAATTAGGATTAAGATCCATTAGATATTATAAATAGGGTTTCCATGACCTCACATAGGTGGGTCATTCCCTAAACATGCACATTCATGTGTAATTGAAGTATCTCACTTGAGTTTCCTCCTTAAAAGGGTACTTTCTCTCTCTAGGATACTTTCTCTCTCTAGAAATACTTTCTCTCTCCTCTCACTAGTAGATGGTGACAACACCACTCTAGATCAGGTTGAGATAAGTCTCCATTGATTAACATGAGCCAAAACATCAACATCATGTGATTAGGGTTTTGATTAGAACAAGGTTTTACCCCTTTAGACCCCTCAAGGGTATTTTGGTAATTTGCCACATGATCACCATCATGGGTTAACTCACTAATCACATAGTCCCTCAATGACCTAGGTTACCATTAGGGTTTAGATTGGATCACCAATTAACTAATCACATCATCAAATGGTTAAGTACAAACCATCACCAATCTCCAAACGGTTTCAACCTTCAAACGGTTTCAACCACCCAAACGGTCTTGAGACCGTTTGACCCCAAACGGTCTTGAGACCGTTTGGATCCAAACGGTCTTGAGACCGTTTGGAGGTGAAGACCGTTTGGAAGGGTTGACTTTCCAAACCGTTTGGAGCTTCAAACGGTTTGAAACCGTTTGATCAAACTTGCTTGAGATCGATTGGACCAAACGATCTTGAGGTCGTTTGAGCCCAAACGGTCTTGAGACCGTTTGGCCCCAAATGGTCTTGAGACCGTTTGGTCTCAAATGGTCTTGAGACCATTTGGATCCAAACGGTCTTGAGACCGTTTGGTCCAAATGGGCTCAAACCGTTTGGACCTCCAAAGGGGTTCAAAGGTCACCAATGTTCATGGACATGTGTGTTGAAACCCTCAATTGGTCAAAGCTATGCTAACCACTTATAAATTGAGTCAATTAGGGTTAGCCTTAGCCACTTAGACATCAAATTGACCCTCAATTGCAAGCCAATTAGGGTTCAATCTTCCTCAATTAGGGTTTCAAATCGATTGGTCATCAATGTTCAACAATGTGAATCAATTCAAGGTTGAACCTATCAATTGACCTCCAATTGGGCTCAAACTTGGCCCAAACGGTCTTGAGGTCGTTTGGACATCATCCAAACGGTCTTGAGACCGTTTGCCCAAAGTTTGACCAAAATCCAAGTCGTTTTGACTAAGGTTGAAGTCCAATTAGGTCAAAATCAGCAATTATCATCAATTCATCAATTTCCTACAACTGGACCCTCAAACCATTAGATTGACTCAACCCTAGACCTTCAAACGGTCTTGGGTTGTGCCCAAACGGTCGTAGGACCGTTTGGAGGAACCCCCAAACGGTCTTGAGACCGTTTGGGTCCTTCAACCGAAAACTCAACAAGATCTATACTTAGAATACAGCAATTTGATTGTTTCACTAACCCACTGTAATTGGGCCCTCAATTGGTCAATTACCTTAACCCTAGACCTCCAAAAGGTCTTGGATTGACACCAAACGGTCTTGAGACCGTTTGGACGAGTTCCAAACGGTCTTGAGACCGTTTGCCCATCCATCCTTTGGACTCTAGTGAAAATTCATCAAGGTTTGATCTATTGAGTTGATCATCACATCAATACTTAATTGCAATATGATTTGGTGCCTTTGGACCTTCAATTGATCAACTATACTTGACCCCAGACCTCCAAACGGTCTTGAGGTGACCCCCAAACGGTCTTGAGACCGTTTGGGTGATTCCCAAACGGTCTTGAAACCGTTTGGGCTAAGCAACCCAAAATCTCAACTTAACTCATTGGAGATTCAGCACTAATTTCAATTAGGGTTTGCCCTATTAATCATCCTTCAACTCATGACTCGTTTGGAATTAATCCATAAAATTTGGTGAGTCGTTAATTAAAATCATTATGAACAGTAATCCCAAACGGGCAACGTTTAGTCAACCATCTTAAACGGTCTTGAGACCGTTTGCCCAAAAAGGGCAATTAAACAGATTGAAAATCAGAACTTAATTCAATTGGTTTTGCTAATTGATTTGCTCATAACTCACGATTCCTTTGGAGTTAACCTCTCAAATTTTGTGGGTGATTAACCTACATAATTATGAACAAGATTACCAAACGGTCTTCGCTTGGTCAATGGGACCAAACGGTCTTGAAGACCGTTTTCCCTCAAACGACCCTGAAACCGTTTGCCCACCAAACGGTTTGAAACCGTTTTGAGCAATAGGTGGAGGTCATTTGATAAAGTGAAAAACCGTGGATAAGCATAGGAATTAACGCCCTTATCTTCTACCTTGAGAACAGTAGCAGTTCTTCACGAATTTGCTTGCAAGGATGCAAGGAAAGATAGGGAAGAAGAAGAACTAGCAACTATATGCATAGAAAAGGATGTATAATCAAGCATAAAGTTTAGAGTTATAAAACCCGCCTAAAGCTTGCTCCTTGAGCTCCAAGCTTTCGAGCTCCAAGTCTTTAATGGCGTCCTAGAAGCTCCACAGGTCGGCCAAGGTGAATTCTCCAAGGAAAGGTTGGAAAGGAATAGCTAGAAAGATAGAGCTAGGTGAGCTAGCCATGAATTCAACCTTGAAAACGAGTTTCCTCAATGAATTCAAGCAAAAGGGATGATCCAAACCTACCTTGCACTCCCTTGGTCGTCCTCCTGAGCTCCAGAGCTACCTTTGGCCGTTTGAGCAAGAAGAGATGAGAATGAAGTAAAGGAAAGATCGTTCACTTATCTTGTAAAGAGGTGGCTTATATACTTTAGCCCCTTTTACACCCTAAGGACCTTATAAGATTGGAAATCACATCTAGGTTCCTCCTTGCTCAAGGTCACGTCCACACCCATCTATCCTTATGCAAATCTCATGAAATCTCAAGATCTAAGGGTAAAGAAATCCAACCTACAACTAGGGTACATCCATGAAAGATTTCTATACCCAAATTAGGTGTCTTTACCACAAAGTTCATCTTTTCTTATCTGATCAATCTTTGATGTGCCCCTTTCATCATTTCCACTCTAAATGATGACAAGAGTCTTAAAAGATGTTTTAGATATTAAGAATTACAAGTTGAACCCCTCAATTTGGGTAAATTGCATTTTACCCCAAATTAGGGTTTCTAAGCATGGGGGTTGCTTCCACAGCTGCACCTTGGTGCTCAAGCTTGGGAAATCCCTCAAACTTCATCATAGACATCCTCATGATGTCTCATCATCAGAGATACATCTTATCTTGTGACTTTTGCAAGTTCAACCCTTAAACTGGGTAATTTGCACATAGGTCCCTGCATACAACACAATGCTACAACTTTATTCAAAAAGGAGCAAAATTGAAAATTATATGTTCCTGGGGAACTTAATTACATGCCAGGGAGTTTTCACAAGTATATAATTACATTTTTAGGCAAAACTTCTAGGGTTAGTTCATAACCCAGGTCAGGGGTGTTACAAATCATAAACCCCTTACAAGGATTTCGTCCCCGAAATCTCAGACAAAAGGAGAAATAGAGTATTAATTAAACATGCCCTCAAGTCTCAACATATTATCTTAATATCATGGAGGTATCATGAATTCTGCAATTCCACACAAGGCTCCTTTCACTAATTCAACCTTACCAATGTTTATGCAGAGCATAAACCCCTAACATATGATGTCCATATTATTGGAAAGAAGAGGCATAAAAGAACATACTTCTATCATCACCCAAGAATATTTATCAAAAGGAACAACATAAAAAATCTAACAAGGATAATATACTCAGTAATCCTTTACAACTCTATGTAATTGGGATAGTTCACACAGTTCTTCTTATTAATTGGAAATGCCACATAGCTTTTCCCTTTTTGATTGGGAATGACACATAGCTCTTCCATTTTTAATTGGGAATGACACATAGCTCTTCCCTTTTTGTTTGGGGATGACACATAGCTTTCCCTTTTTGTTTGTTTGGGAATGACACATAGCTCTTCCCTTTTTGTTGGGGATGACACATAGCTTTCCCCTTTTTAATTGGGAATGACACGTAGCTCTTCCCTTTTTGTTTGTTTGGGAATGACACATAGCTCTTCCCTTTTTGTTGGGGATGACACATAGCTTTCCCCTTTTTGATTGGGAATGACACGTAGCTCTTCCCTTTTTGTTGGGGATGACACATAGCTTTCCCTTTTTGTTTGTTTGGGAATGACACATAGCTCTTCCCTTTTTGTTGGTTTGGGAATGACACATAGCTCTTCCCTTTTTGTTGGTTTGGGAATGACACATAGCTCTTCCCTTTTTGTTGGGGATGACACATAGCTTTCCCTTTTTGTTTGTTTGGGAATGACACATAGCTCTTCCCTTTTTGTTGGGGATGACACATAGCTTTCCCCTTTTTAATTGTTCCATATTTCTTATTTCATGATACTCATTAGATTGTATCAGAATGATTGCTTGATCAGGGCAATCAAAAAGATATCAATCTAGGAGTTTCCATACTCACTTTATCATCAATAGTTGTATACCTGGCCAGGGTTTACAAATACTGAGATCAAGTAGTATGCACTTACATACTGTCTCATTCCTCACTTTTCATATCCTTATACACACAAGGTTTTCCATTCCTATATTTCCTCCAGGCATCATTTCTAAATCTCATCTTTTGACATACAGATAAGAGAGATTATAAAACATTTTAAGGAACATTGAGTGAGATATAAGTTCTCATCTCCCTTGTGTCCTTATAGGACTAGTCAAAATAATTTCAAAAACAACTATTTTCATATCTTTAACACATAGAAACATGAAAATGAAATATCAGAATGACTTTATTTCCTCTGACCTGCCCGGGACGTCTGTCCACGTCCTCTATTGTTACTAGAAAACTGCCTCCTTTGTGATCCTTGCTGACTCTGCCCCTGAGGTTGAGTCATCATTGGATTCCCATCTGGACAATCTTTTACCAGATGTCCCGGTTGTCTGCATTGATAACAGATTCTAGGTATAGTATAAGGTCGGTGCGGTCCAGACACCGATGTTGATGCTATATTGGAGGCCTTATTTGGAATATAACTAAGATCCCTATCCCTACTTGGCATCCATTGTGTCTGGGTTTGGGATCTTAATGATGTTGTCGATGCAGAAAATCTCGGCTTCTTAAAACTTTCAGACTTTTGTTTTTGAGTCTGAGTGTACACCTTCTTGCTACTAGTCTATCGTTTCTCAATTTCAGACCTCTCTATCCTCCTTACTGATTCCACAAAAATGGCAAACCTCTCCCTGTTCTCTAAAGAAGACACAGGAGTGGTCAGTTCAGCGTTCAACCCCTTCTCAAAGCGCCGAATTCTTTCCTCATCATTAACTGCCATTTGAGGACAAAACCGCAACAGCTCCATGAACTTAGCTTCGTACTCGCTAATGTTCATCATACCCAGTCTCAGTCACTCAAACTGAGAGATCTTCTCGTCTAGGAAGGTCTTCGGGAAATATCTTTGGACAAATTCCCGCAGAAAGTCTTCCCACGAGATTTCTATTCCAGGTCTCTTCTGCTCTTCCATGGTCCACCAGTGACCAGCACTTCCTTTGAGAAGATAGACAACATGTCTAACCTTCTCAGCTTCAGGGATGTTGAGGATCCTGAAATCCTTCTCCAGCTCTGTCAACCACAGATCAGCATCTGCGGGGTCAGCAGTCCCATGGTACTCGGTAGCTCCGACACGACGTAGTCGCTCGAACGTCTTTCCGATACCTTGCCCCTCTGGTTGGACAGGTGCCCTAGGTGCAGACATAGGCAACCTTTCGGTTATATGTGTCATGGAAGTCATAAACTGCCCAAACATAGTCTGGATTGCTGGGTTACCCATATCAGCTGGGTCAAACTGGGGTGGCTCTCTAAGTTGTTCTGGTACAGGCTGTTCCACCTCTGGTACTCCTGCACCGCCTTGAGGTGCACTGACACTACTTTCTCCCACATACTCATCATGTGGCTCTGACATCTTAAGTATCTTCTTCTCCTCACGAGTAGAATACTCTATTAGATAAGGAAGGAATACTAAAGATAGACTCGACTTCCTATGTCCTATGCCTCTGTAGACTCGGCGAACCTAGAGCTCTGATACCACTTAATTGTGGGCTCCGATCTCCAAACTACGAATTAATCCCGATTTAATCATGTGCGGAAGCAATCGGTAAACAGTGGAAGACAAAAATCACGGGAAATTAAAACTTTTCGAGATAAGAGCTTGAAACCACAAACCTTTTCCATAGAAAAAGGATTTAACTGTTTACAACACTTGACAAAAATTACTTCTCGAGTAATTATATACAACACAAAATTCTCAAGAGTTCATACTCCAAAACACTCCAGGACCTGAGAGTACAGAGGACACATAGGACAGACTCTATACTACATCATGAAGCAGGCTGGATCTCCACCTGAGATAGCTACTGCTCCTGATGCTGCTGAGATTGGTCACCTGAGTTCTTGTCCCTCCGTCTTCGACGACCACCTAAAAAGTAGAAGTCTACGGGGTGAGACAATTATACATAATTGCCCCAGCGAGAGTTATAACTCTCCACTAGAAGCTTTATAAGCAAAGCAGGGAATAACTAAAGCAATAAAAACCTTCAAGGTATTCACTAGCAGTTTGATGATAAGCAAGAGTTCAACCAATAATAAAATGTGAGAACATCTATACAATTCATGGTAACATCAATCAAATAACTCGTAGATAACTCTAACAGATATACTACGCTGTTGATTATGTTTTTAAGGGAGTGTAGGGATGCATCTCACCTTTTGGACTGTGTGGTGGGGAATGATGGACTACATGAATCTACATCAAATCCTCTCACCTTTTCTCTTTTAGTGAAGGTATGACGGACTATAAGAATCTACATCAAATACCTACACTAGGATGTAAGGTTCTACACATCCATGTACCCCATATACTCAAAAGTATATGATCCAGGAGTTCCCTGGGGAAAACTTGCTTCACCATCATTTAGACTCTGACAATGATGGATCTATGATCAGGGCTCTACATTTCACTTGATTAGTTAGGTACATTCAGTATTCATAACATCATACAAAACATTAGCATCACAGCTATATATGAGAATACTAAAATGTAGCAGGCCTAACTCATTCCAATCATCAGTTCTCAGCCATCTCATCACAAGTCATCTGTTAAGCATGACCTTGATGGTGTTTATGGCTCTTACAGCCCATAAACCACAAAAGATGTCACTCACAGTGCATCACTAAGGATTACTATTCATAAAGCTTAAGACATGCTTTTAATGAATATAACATGGTATTCCATTCCTGGATATAACCATCATCTCATAACAACCTGCATGGTTCATTAATATAACATGGCATTCCATACCTAGATATGCCCATCATCTCATAACAACCTGCATGGTTCATTAATATAACATGGCATTCCATACCTGGATATGCCCATCATCTCATAACAACCTGCATGGTTCATTCAACAGATAATAGTAAACAATTCAACAATTAAGGATGCATTCTCAAATTAGGGTTTCACTTGGAATCCCCCTCAACTAGGGATTCACATGGAATCACCCTCAACTAGGGATTCACATGGAATCACCCTTAACTTGGGTTTCACATGGAATCACCTCAACTAGGGTTCACATGGAATCACCCTTAACTAGGGTTTCACATGGAATCACCTCAACTAGGGTTGAATTCAATAACCCTGTCAATTAGGGTTTACTATTCACTCCATGGTGAATTGTACTTATTACATCATCATGTAAGAGAAACATCATCATTACGGCTCTCAATTAGGATTAAGATCCATTAGATATTATAAATAGGGTTTCCATGACCTCACATAGGTGGGTCATTCCCTAAACATGCACATTCATGTGTAATTGAAGTATCTCACTTGAGTTTCCTCCTTAAAAGGGTACTTTCTCTCTCTAGGATACTTTCTCTCTCTTGAAATACTTTCTCTCTCCTCTCACTAGTAGATGGTGACAACACCACTCTAGATCAGGTTGAGATAAGTCTCCATTGATTAACATGAGCCAAAACATCAACATCATGTGATTAGGGTTTTGATTAGAACAAGGTTTTACCCCTTTAGACCCCTCAAGGGTATTTTGGTAATTTGCCACATGATCACCATCATGGGTTAACTCACTAATCACATAGTCCCTGAATGACCTAGGTTACCATTAGGGTTTAGATTGGATCACCAATTAACTAATCACATCATCAAATGGTTAAGTACAAACCATCACCAATCTCCAAACGGTTTCAACCTTCAAACGGTTTCAACCACCCAAACGGTCTTGAGACCGTTTGGCCCCAAACGGTCTTGAGACCGTTTGGCCCCAAACGGTCTTGAGACCGTTTGGATCCAAACGATCTTGAGACCATTTGGAGGTGAAGACCGTTTGGAAGGGTTGACTTTCCAAACCGTTTGGAGCTTCAAACGGTTTGAAACCGTTTGATCAAACTTGCTTGAGATCGATTGGACCAAACGATCTTGAGGTCGTTTGAGCCCAAACGGTCTTGAGACCGTTTGGCCCCAAACGGTCTTGATACCGTTTGGCCCCAAACGGTCTTGAGACCGTTTGGTCTCAAACGGTCTTGAGACCATTTGGATCCAAACGGTCTTGAGACCGTTTGGTCCAAATGGGCTCAAACCGTTTGGACCTCCAAAGGGGTTCAAAGGTCACCAATGTTCATGGACATGTGTGTTGAAACCCTCAATTGGTCAAAGCTATGCTAACCACTTATAAATTGAGTCAATTAGGGTTAGCCTTAGCCACTTTGACATCAAATTGACCCTCAATTGCAAGCCAGTTAGGGTTCAATCTTCCTCAATTAGGGTTTCAAATCGATTGGTCATCAATGTTCAACAATGTGAATCAATTCAAGGTTGAACCTATCAATTGACCTCCAATTGGGCTCAAACTTGGCCCAAACGGTCTTGAGGTCGTTTGGACATCATCCAAACGGTCTTGAGACCGTTTGCCCAAAGTTTGACCAAAATCCAAGTCGTTTTGACTAAGGTTGAAGTCCAATTAGGTCAAAATCAGCAATTATCATCAATTCATCAATTTCCTACAACTGGACCCTCAAACCATTAGATTGACTCAACCCTAGACCTTCAAACGGTCTTGGGTTGTGCCCAAACGGTCTTAGGACCGTTTGGAGGAACCCCCAAACGGTCTTGAGACCGTTTGGGTCCTTCAACCCAAAACTCAACAAGATCTATACTTAGAAAACAGCAATTTGATTGTTTCACTAACCCACTGTAATTGGGCCCTCAATTGGTCAATTACCTTAACCCTAGACCTCCAAACGGTCTTGGGTTGACACCAAATGGTCTTGAGACCGTTTGGATGAGTTCCAAACGGTCTTGAGACCGTTTGCCCATCCATCCTTTGGACTCTAGTGAAAATTCATCAAGGTTTGATCTATTGAGTTGATCATCACATCAATACTTAATTGCAATATGATTTGGTGCCTTTGGACCTTCAATTGATCAACTATACTTGACCCCAGACCTCCAAACGGTCTTGAGGTGACCCCCAAACGGTCTTGAGAACGTTTGGGTGATTCCCAAACGGTCTTGAAACCGTTTGGGCTAAGCAACCCAAAATCTCAACTTAACTCATTGGAGATTCAGCACTAATTTCAATTAGGGTTTTCCCTATTAATCATCCTTCAACTCATGACTCGTTTGGAATTAATCCATAAAATTTGTTGAGTCGTTAATTAACATCATTATGAACAGTAATCCCAAACGGGCAACGTTTAGTCAACCATCTTAAACGGTCTTGAGACCGTTTGCCCAAAAAGGGCAATTAAACAGATTGCAAATCAGAACTTAATTCAATTGGTTTTGCTAATTGATTTGCTCATAACTCACGATTCCGTTGGAGTTAACCTCTCACATTTTGTGGGTGATTAACCTACATAATTATGAACAAGATTCCCAAACGGTCTTCGCTTGGTCAACGGGACCATACGGTCTTGAAGACCGTTTTCCCTCAAACGACCCTGAAACCGTTTGCCCACCAAACGGTTTGAAACCGTTTTGAGCAATAGGTGGAGGTCGTTTGATAAAGTGAAAAACCGTGGATAAGCATAGGAATTAACGCCCTTATCTTCTACCTTGAGAACAGTAGCAGTTCTTCACGATTTTGCTTGCAAGGATGCAAGGAAAGATAGGGAAGAAGAAGAACTAGCAACTATATGCATAGAAAAGGATGTATAATCAAGCATAAAGTTTAGAGTTATAAAACCCACCTAAAGCTTGCTCCTTGAGCTCCAAGCTTTCGAGCTCCAAGTCTTTAATGGCGTCCTAGAAGCTCCACAGGTCGGCCAAGGTGAATTCTCCAAGGAAAGGTTGGAAAGGAATAGCTAGAAAGATAGAGCTAGGTGAGCTAGCCATGAATTCAACCTTGAAAACGAGTTTCCTCCATGAATTCAAGCAAAAGGGATGATCCAAACCTACCTTGCACTCCCTTGGTCGTCCTCCTGAGCTCCAGAGATACCTTTGGCCGTTTGAGCAAGAAGAGATGAGAATGAAGTAAAGGAAAGATCGTTCACTTATCTTGTAAAGAGGTGGCTTATATACTTTAGCCCCTTTTACACCCTAAGGACCTTATAAGATTGGAAATCACATCTAGGTTCCTCCTTGCTCAAGGGCACGTCCACACCCATCTATCCTTAGGCAAATCTCATGAAATCTCAAGATCTAAGGGTAAAGAAATCCAACCTACAACTAGGGTACATCCATGAAAGATTTCTATACCCAAATTAGGTGTCTTTACCACAAAGTTCATCTTTTCTTATCTGATCAATCTTTGATGTGACCCTTTCATCATTTCCACTCTAAATGATGACAAGAGTCTTAAAAGATGTTTTAGATATTAAGAATTACAAGTTGAACCCCTCAATTTGGGTAAATTGCATTTTACCCCAAATTAGGGTTTCTAAGCATGGGGGTTGCTTCCACAGCTGCACCTTGGTGCTCAAGCTTGGGAAATCCCTCAAACTTCATCATAGACATCCTCATGATGTCTCATCATCAGAGATACATCTTATCTTGTTACTTTTGCAAGTTCGACCCTTAAACTGGGTAATTTGCACATAGGTCCCTGCATACAACACAATGCTACAACTTTATTCAAAAAGGAGCAAAATTGAAAATTATATGTTCCTGGGGAACTTAATTACATGCCAGGGAGTTTTCAAAAGTATATAATTACATTTTTAGGCAAAACTTCTAGGGTTAGTTCATAACCCAGGTCAGGGGTGTTACAGAACCAATCAACGAACAAGTAAAGGATTGCATCGAATCCCTCGACTCTGCTACAGAAGATGTTGGAGCCAATAATGAAGAACTCAAGGCTATGGAAACTATAGAAGAAACCAGAAAAAAACCAGAAGCTCCCGAAATGAAACCCCTGCCTGAAGGACTGAAATACGTGTTTTTAGACAATCTCAAGGTTTGTCCAGTTATCATAAATTCTGATCTAATAGCTGAACAAGAAGAGAAACTTATGAAGGAATTGAGGGAAAGAAAGAAAGCCATCGGTTATAAAATGAGTGACCTCACCGGGGTCAGTCAAGCACTGTGTATGCACAAGATCCCTATGACGGAAGATCACAAACCTACTATTGAGCATCAATGGAAATTGAACCCAAATATGAAGGAAGTGGTCCGTAGCGAGGTCATTAAATTACTCACAGCTAGAATAATCTATCTGATATCCGATTTGCCATGGGTGAGCCCAGTGCATGTTGTCTCGAAGAAAGGTGGTACAATTGTTATACGGAATGAAAACAATGAACTCATCCCCACTCGAACAGTCACAGGGTGGAGGATGTGCATATATTATAGAAAATTGAACAAGGCAACTCGAAAAGATCATTTTCCTATGCACTTCCTTGATCAAGTCTTAGAAAGGTTGGCTCACCAAGAATATTTTTGTTATCTTGACAGTTACTCTGGATTCTATCAAATACCCATACATCGAGATGACCAAGAGAAAACAACCTTTACCTTCCCATTCGAAACATACGCATTTAAAAGAATGTCGTTTGGCCTCTGCAATGCACCTGCAACTTTTCAACGTTGCATGGCTGCAATATTTGTCGGTATCACCGAAACCATTATGGAGGTTTTTATGGATGATTTTTCTATATATGGAGATTCATTTGATTCATGTCTTAAGCACCATTCCCTGGTCCTCAAACGTTGTGAAGATGCACATCTTGTGCTATATTGGGAAAAGTGCCATTTTATGGTAAAAGAAGGCATTATCCTCGATCATAGGGTCAGCAATAGAGGAATTGAAGTAGATAAAGCAAAGATTGAAGTGATTTCTAAACTGGCTACACCCACAAATGAAAAAGAAGTTCATGCTTTCCTAGGACATGCAGGATTTTACAAAAGATTCATAAAGCATTTTTCCAAGATAACGAAGCCAAAGAAGAACCTATTACTAAAGGACACTGGTTTCAATTTCAATGAAGAATGTGTCAAAAGCTTCAACACACTGAAGAAGGCCCTTACTACCACCCCCATCCTTAGAGCTCCTGACTGGGACCATCCTTTTGAAATTATGTGCGATGCCAGTGATTATGTTTTTGGTGTTGTTTTAGGGCAATGTATAGAAAAGAAACATTATGTGATCTATTATGCATCAAAAACCCTCGATGAAGCTTAGAGGAATTATGCAACTACTGAGAAAGAACTTCTAGCAGTCGTGTATGCCTTTGACAAGTTCAGGTCCTACCTAATTGGTTTGAAGGTCATTGTCTGCATAGACCACGCTGCCATTCGTTACCTTCTGGCAAAGAAAGATGCAAAACCCAAGTTGATTAGATGGATCCTCCTACTACAAGAATTTGATTTGGAGATAAGAGATAAAAAGGGTACATAGAATGTTGTAGCAGACCACCTCAGTTGCATCCACACTCTGGATACTGAGAAGATTCTGATCAATGATTCCCTACCAGATGATCAACTAATGAAAGTCTCAGAAGTTTTACTGTGGTACTCAGATTTCGTGAACTACCTTGTTGCTGGGGTCATCCATCCCCAATGCACAGGAAATGCACTGAAGAAGTTCATGCATGACGTAAAACAATATCACTAGGATGAGCCATATCTCTTTAAACTAGGTGCTGATGGCCTGTATAGACGATGTATCACCGAAGAAGAAGCTCAACTTATTTTGGAACAATGTCACTCACGACCAGTGGGAGGACATATGAACTCCAAGAAGACTGCTTTAAAGGTTTTGCAATTTGGATTCTTCTGGCCAACCATATCCAAAGATTCCTACAATTTTGTCCTATCATGCGACAAATGTCAAAGAACAGGTAATATAACAAAGAGAGATGAGATGACGTTGAATCTATGGCAAGAAGTAGAGATATTCGACGTATGGGGGGTGGACTACATGGGTCCATTCCCATCTTCTCATGGATTTTCATACATCCTAGTGGTGGTAGACTACGTCTCAAAATGGGTTGAAGCTATACCAAACGTCACTAGTGATTCCAAACCCATCATCAAATTATTCAAAGATATTATCTTCCCACGTTTTGGAGTGCCACGAACTGTGATATCTGACGGAGGTTCCCACTTCCTTTAAAGAAGCTTTGAAGCTTTACTGAGAAAATATGGTGTAACGCATAAGGTAGCCTCGCCTTACCATCCAAAAACAAGTGGACAGGTAGAGGTCTCTAACTGTAAACTAAAGGCTATTCTGGAAAAAATTGTAGGACGCAATCGAAAGGATTGGTCAACAAAAATCAACGACGCCTTATGGGCCTATCATACTGCTTATAAAACTCCCATTGGGACTACACCTTTTCGATTAATATATGGAAAAGCTTGCCACCTTCCAGTCGAACTGGAACACAAGGCATGGTGAGCAATTAAACAATTGAACTTTGATATGCAAGAAGCAGGCCAAGCTAGGATTTTGCAACTCCAAGAGCTGGATGAACTCAGGATGACATCTTATGAGAATGCACGAATCTACAAAGAATGTACAAAACTTTGGCACGATGGACATCTGAAAAGAAAAGACATACAAGTGGGAGACCAAGTTCTGGTATTCAACTCAAGATTGAAGTTATTCCCAGGAAAACTCCGCTCACGCTGGTCTGGACCATACATCGTCAAGAGCATCTCTCCACATTGTGCCCTCTCATTATGGAGTGAAAAGTCAGGTGAATTTGTAACAAATGGTCACCGCTTAAAGAGATATTTCATCTCAACTAACATAGGTACTAAAGCAATGCTGGAACTCACCAATCCAAAAGACCCACTGTGAAGCTGAAGGATCCAGTCGAGCCATCGACATAAAACAAAGGCGCTTGTCGGGAGGCAACCCGATCAATAAATTTGTTTTACTTTCATTTCTTCTATTTTTTTTTTACTTCCTAGTTAATATTTCATTAAATAAAATTAGCATCGCAAGATGCTATTTTAAGATCTAATTCCTTTATACCTTTGAGATTTTCAGATACAAGGATGTTCTCCGATTGGAACGCAACCACACCTGGTGGTCATTCTGGCATGATTTTTCCCCTCCATCTTGGATTTAGGGTTTGCTCGGGACGAGCAAATCTCTAAGTTCGGGGTGGAGGGTGGGTGGTACGTACCTTACTTCCCACCTACACCCATCCTTTTCATACTTAAAATTTTTTCAAAATTTTCAAAATTCTTTAATGATTTTCAAAGAAATTGAACATATACTTGATGAATTTTTGACTCTTCCTGGTTTCACTAACTAAATTGTTATGCATTTTCAATCATTATATCCTCCTTATTCGAAGTAAATCCTCAAAAGGGCCATTTTTTGAAACAAACTTTTTTCTTGAAATCATCTTGTGAAGCTTATGATTCCTAACATCATGATATTTTTTTTTTCAAAAATGGTAAGTGTCTGTCAAACTGATAGGGATCAAACACGTCGTGCTTCCTAACTGACTAGTGGAACAATAACATGGAATCGCCATTGGAACCTCATCAAGTCATTATTTGAGTAGAGTATGATAAAGAGAACGACCCAGTGCACTGAATTGTAAATCAAGTTGCATTCTGACCTGAACTCTCTTCTACACTTCTTCTATCATCTTCATACCCCTCCATCCATCAAAAAGAAACAAAATAGCCGAATATGGTGCCAAACCCTTAGTTTGGGGTGGCACGCCACTTCCCTCTTTATCCGCTTCTTCCATACCCCTCGCAAATAAATAGGGGCGTACCACCAAAAATGCAATCTCGAGTCGAATAGAGGAGAGATTTGCAAACAAAAGATGCCAAAGTGCACACAAAAAGAAATGCAATCTCGAGTCGAATAGAGGAGAGATTCACACAAAAAAATGCAATAAATGAAATTACAAAGCAAATAAAAATCTCGAGTCGAATAGAGGAGAGATTTACTTCTTCCTTCCATACCACCTTTCACTCCATTTTCTACCTAATGACACAATGCATGCCCCCACTATCCTGAAAAACACTAGTGTCAGATCGGATGCACACTTGTTGTCCTGCGGGTGTCTCTGAACTATTTCAAAACTCTTTGACATGCTTGTTGTTGGAAAAGGTGAGGCGGAAGTGATTTTGGAAAATGAACTCAGGAACAAAGATATGGTAAGATGTGTTTTGTGGTCTCAGGAGGTTGAGATACTGAGTCATATTGAGCAGAAAGAAAACATTCGTGATGTGAAGATGAAGCAATCACACGAATTGAAAGTATTCATTTGGTGACTGTTTCAGATTTTGCGTTACTCGAGGACGAGCAACGTTTAAGTTTAGGGTATTTTGATGAATGTATTTTAATCATGAAATTCAATTATCACTTTGGGACCAATTCAACTCTATACATACTTTTTCACTCAATATGAATCATAATGTGCAAAACCACTTAGTTGATTCGATTATCAAAGTTTTAACTAAACATTGTTCATTTAATGCAGGTTTTGACAAAGTTAAACAAGTAGTCAAGGTCCACCTTCATCTCTGACTCTGATCAAGAAATATAACCAAGCATTTCCACCCATGTGGTCTCAAGACCATTTGAGCCCATGCCGTCCCAAGACCGTTTGAGCCCATACAGTCTCAAGACCGTTTGAGCAGCAGAAACTGTTTTCGGTGCAAGAAGTGAAATTGTATGACATCCTGCATGTGAAGTCTGAATGGACCCAGTTGATTGAAAGAGCTACGTGCATTGGAAGGCATGCATGCATGCATTAGACATTTGCATAGACCGAATGGTTGCATGCACGTAGACCGAAAGGTCACATATGCAACAAGACCGTTTGGATTTGCTAATTCCTGAAGACCGAATGATATAGCACGTGCATGAATACCAAATGCAAGCAAGACCAATTGATGCTACTAGCAATGCAAACCATTTGGGCACTTGGCTACTAAACCAAATGAACGAGCGGCTTTGTTTTCTATGTCAAACCATTTGAAAAGCAGTAGGTAGCAAACCGTTTGAGTTGGTTGCATGAAGACCATTTGCTCAGCCCATGTGAAGACTGTTTGCTCAGCCCACGTGAAGACTGTTTAAAGTATATACATGGAACCCTTTGGAAAAGATCAAATATCAAAATCATTTGTTGTTTGCTCAAGAAGACTGAATGAATCACATGTTCAATGAAACTGAATAGCCCATGCATGCATACATGCAAATCGTGCAAACTGAATGAAGGAGCTGCATAGCGCACATGCATGAAAACGTTTGGTGGAAAGCTGAGCGTAGACCGCTTGCTCTCCCAACTGATTGACTACATGACCGATTTGAGAGAATCACGTGAAGATCAGATAGGCATGCAATGATGCAAACCGAATGGAAAAGTAGGCACAAAGCCAAGACCGTTTGCAAAAGTAGCAACCGCAGACCGAATGAGCAACCAGCAATGCATTCAAACCATTTAATAAAGTACCACGCATGCAAACTGAATGGAAAAGTAGGCACAAAGCCAAGACCGTTTGCAAATGTAGCAACCGCAGACCGAATGAGCAACCGGAAATGCATTCAGACCATTTAATAAAGTACCACGCATGCAAACCGAATGGAAAAGTAGGCACAAAGCCAAGACCGTTTGCAAAAGTAGCAAACACGGACCGTGTGAGCTGTTGCAATGAAACCGTTTAAATGAGATATTTATCAAACTAATTGCTGCTCAAATAACCAAACCGTTTGGGCACTTAAAACATAAACCATTTGGACTCACACCATAAGCATGAGGGCTAGATCTGTGCCTATAAATAGGACCCCAAGGGTCCTCATATGGGCATCGGTTCTGGGACGCCGACAGGCTTCCTGTACACAGCTCCGATCCAAAACAAGTCCAACCCACGCCAGTTTCATTTCACCTTTTGCCCGTGCTACAACCAAGGAGGTTGAGGAGAGAAGGAAGACGGAGCGAGGGAGACTATCCGGGCTATCTTGGCAACTCTCGTTCATGTCCAGATCTGCTCTGACACGACGTAGGAGGCCGTATCTTCTTCAACGAACTGCGACTACCTTCTGCACTGAGTTCATGGCAGATTTCTCTCTCTTCCTCATTCTTCTTGTTTCTCGCATAATGAACGAGTAGTACCTTTTTGCTGGGGTGCGGGGACTAACCCCGCTGCCTATGCAAATCATGTTCTTTTGTTAAAATCTCCATGGAAATGTATATAACTTCCCATTTCGTTGTTAGTTGGTATGTTTGTAGTTGATTATCTACTGGCTTTCATATCGTTCTTTCCTATATTGCAAAATCTTCTATATGTGGGACGAAATGGCGGTTTACAAGGTACGACTCTTTGATGAGAACTGCTGATAAGATTCCTTGAGGTCGTAAGTGTATGATCTGTTAGGGGACGAGACATCTAGCCTACGGTGACACTTCTGTGCTCTAAACATCCCTCAGGGAGGACCACAACCTTAGTTGGATTTTGTATCATCTTTGTTTATCATCGATGTTAGTTTGTAGATCTATCACCTGCTTGCTTATCGATTAATGCGGTTGACTCCCAAACTAGAAATAGAATGGGATTTCTTCGGAGCCGTAAGTAAGTGATCCGAGTGGTGACGAGACATCTGATGCCTAAGGTGATGCTTACACGAACCTAATGCCCTAATGGGGGGTTCTGTAGTAGCTCTATTTGGATTGATAAATCTTGCCTAGTTTGTTTGTGATTGAATGTGTTTGCCTGTGTCGCGGTGGTGAAACCCAGTACCATCCCAGCGATTCCATATCATTGATCTAAGCCCAACTTTAATTCAGCTTTTACTTTCTTGCAATTAGTTTAAGTAACCTCAAATCAATCAATCATTCTAAATATTAGTTTTACTTGAGCTAGATTCGACTGACAAGGATTCTTAAAAAGGTTGTCCTTTGGGTTCAATCCTTAACTATACTGCGATAAGACTCGTCCGCTTGCGGGTGGTAGTATTGCACTTTGGTTTTGGTAAAAGCTCGGGGATTTCAACTTCGAGTGAGTTTGTTAGTGCGTTTCAAAATACCACTTCAATTAGTAGACCTATCTCAGTTTCCCAAACAATAGCTAAATAAGTCCAAACATCCCCCTCCTGTTGAGGTCCAACCTACCTAACCCTTTTATTTATCACCTCTACATATAGCTATCGAGATTCAACCTCAACTATCCCTATTGAGGCACCCAATACATCCAATATATCAAATGTCCACTCCAGACAAGCCATCAAGGTTTTAACTTATTGAGGTTAGACATATTAAGGCTAGGTAGGGCAAGGCCATCGAGATTTAAGTTATAAGGCTATCGGGCCTCAATCACGTGCAATCACCAAACCTTGATTAGAGTTAGGGTTAAAACCTAATTGAAACATGATATAACCATGGTTCTATGGCATCAAAAACAAATAAAAAACATGTTTATGGAGTACAACATGAAGTTAAGTATTTTTCACATATATTTTAAATTTGGTCCTATTATCAAGAATTAGAAAAAAGGGGAAATAATGTCAAAATTGAGCCAAATTAGGCTTTTACATTAATAACTTCAAAATATCATCTTGAATATATTATAATAAATAAGAAAAATTATATCTTTATTTGGGTTAATATAGTTTAGTGGCCTTACAATTAACTTGTATCTGGGAATCACAGGATGATAGACTGAACTAACCTGAATGTGCAGCAAGGTTACTTTGTATGTCCTGGAAGCGGCTAAAAACATCTCCAAACTATGGACATGTGTCAAGGATACTCAATAGGGGTTCCTATAGGATACAAAGCCCTTGAATCCATACATAACTAGCCCTACTACCCTTATTTTATGATATTGTTTTGCTATTTTTTGCTTGTGTAAACCAATGTGTTTTATAATTAATTGTTTGTTGCAATTTCATGGATTAATCATGCTTTTTATGTTTGTCTACTCAAAAGAGGGTCCCAATATTCAAGAACATTTCCTCAAACTAAATGGATTTGACTTTGAATTTAACCCTCTCTCAAAGAGATGCCTACAACGATATATGAAGCCTAACATGGAAAATAAGGTTAGGGGGATAGAACATTGATTAAAAATCAGATCGAGTAACCAAGAGGAACCAAGCAACAAATAAATAAAAATAAGAAAACAAATCTGGATTGTCAAACTAAATAAATGGTTGGTATTTCCTTTTAGGTTAAGATATGATTCCTATAAAAGGAGGGGGACTCCACAAGAAAAAGCATCAAGTCTTACTTGTAAATTGAATCCTAGTTTGTAAATCCACTTTTAGTTTGTAGTTCACATCTTGTATTATTACATATCTCATGTTAGTTTGCATCTTATCTAATTTCATCGTGTGTGAGTAATCTTCTGGGGCATGGTAAGTAGCCCCTTATTTCAGTTCTATTCAATATAATCGATTCTTTTGCTCCATCAAAAGGATGTTTTCTCTCAGTTTCTACTTGGTTAATAGGATGATCTGATTTATTCTTATAATAAGATATGACTTTGGATCTCCGTAAGAACATAACAATAGTCCTTTAATTACGATTATCATCCTTTCGTCCTTTTAATCTTATTTCTCTTGTAACCCTTGGTGATGTGAGCACCTGAGCATTGGGTTCAAATAGTTTGAATTCACATATTTCTTGATATGACTGTATATAATAGTATGTTAGATGGTTGGGCAATGATCCGTATATGTGGAGACCAACGGGTGTACAAGAAGTCTGACCCTTGTGAGTTTGTCCATAAGGACATGCAACCACAAAGTCTGTATTTAATATATGGAGCTTAGTAGTTGATTAGTTGAATAGAAATGTGGTTTTGATGGTGATCCTCTGGACCCCCAAATCTTTATTTCTTGACTAGATAATCTTTATTTTAGGACTTTGATTTTGTTCTTAGCTTTAATCAAACTTTCAAAAATTGGAGTTTACCCTCTCATTTTAGTATTCATATTTGGATTTCAACTCTTCTTTCCGCCATCACTTGGATCGATACCTATCTGTACTTTGTTGACTTGCTGCTTGCATCAAGTTGACAACCTAATTCGAAGGTTAAAATCTAGCACTTTTCCTAGTAATTGTTGCGTGTACAACACATGCATCAATTCAGCACCGTTGTTGGGGCTGACACACATTGTTTTTCAAATTTTATTGCTTGTGTATATTTAGGATTCTTTTTTTAATAATTTTAATCTTGTTCTATACTTTCTTTCTTTCTCTGTAGTTTATTTTGTAATTTTATTTCCTTGTAATTTTAGTTTTTAACTTGTTAGTCTATTTCAATAATTTCTATCTTGTTCCATACTTTACTTGCCTAGATTTTCATAATTTTTTTCTTCCTTTCGAGCACCATTCTGGAAGTGTAACTCTTTTTTTCTGCTGAGTTTTCATTCCAACAGTACTGCTTTCCTAGCTTATTTTTGTAATTTTATTATTTTCCTTTTTTTAATCATTGACTTATCTTTCAGGAATCATATCAAATGGAATGTCCGATACATTATGGTTCATAATATAAATCGAATGGCTATTACAACCATGCATCATCACGTTGGCCTAATGTGTCTCTTGATTATGGTAGAACCTTTTATGATCCCAAGCCATCCTATCCTGGTGGGTATGATGTTAACTCTAACCCATAAATTCCCGAAGGGCATTATCAAGATGTTTTACCTTCATCCATTTTTTAATAGGGGTTATGACCAACAAATCTATGGGAAATATGAACCTATTTGTGAAACCCAATATAATACTCAACAAAAAGAGAGACTTAGGGCCTTAGAGAGGATGGCAGTGGAGGGACTGGAAAACCTAGAAACTATCCAACCTTGATAGCTGCTTTGCTAGAAGCTCAATTAAAGAATCTAGATTGTAAAAACGTGTCCCCTCATGCTATGATGACACCTTGTAATGTTGAGTCTTCCCACCAAGGTGCACGTAATGAAAATTTCAATCCACCATCTCTTGAAGACTATTACAAGGTGCAATGCCACAATCAATATGAGGGGTACTAGAACCAAGATCCTTATGGGAGGTGTGTTGAGGGAACCAACCAATTTTTGGAGGTTATGTACATTATTGTGTAAATCAATATACACCTCAATACGAGTGGATCAGTGTCCTAGAGAGACAAGTAGTAGAGCTACAAGAAATTTTAGAAGAGAGATAAAAATCTTTAGAAAATCAAATAGCCATGTTGGCTATTTTACTAGAAGTCCAATCACAACCCCCCAAAGAAATCAGAACAATTGAAAATTGTTCTTCCTGACAATGATGATGATGATCACGTTTTTGTGTAATATATGTCATATCTTGAAGAAATAGCACAGATTATGGGGTCGTATTCTTCATGTGATAAGGATGTTTGTATTTCAACCCTTCCACTGGAGGCTTTATTACTTCAGTTTGAAAAGTTGAAGCAGGAGAGACATTATGTAGATCCAACAACTTTTCTTATCATCCACATAATTCTATACATTATCATTGACCAATCACCTATGCTTGAATCTCTTTAGGATAATGAGTACCCAACCCCCAATGATGAAACAAATCCTAACATTTTATTTTAGCCAACTCCCATTGCACATACAGATGATATAGAAGGGGAGATACCACCCTTGGAAGAATTCCATAGACCCCCTTTTGTTGTTTGTAAGGAAAATGTCCCCATTATCCCTCTTGAACCCTTAGGGACCCCCTGCATAGAATAACTTGAGTTACATGTTATATCAACAATGAAACCTACCAATCCCAATGTTGATTGCATGATGTTTGAGGAGAATAAAAATATTTGTGATTATGATTTTTATCCTTTTGTTCCTTTCATATCAACATAAATTCTCCCATATGCAGATCAATGTGATGGAGGGAAACCAGAGTCAGATCTTCCACCACTCTCCTCTATTATAGGCCCATATTCACATGTTTACAATAATCATCCAAGATTGGTTGAGCCTATTTTAGACAATGTACCATCACTCTCCCAGTATGAACTAGTGGATCCTTTTGAAGAAGGGCTTACTCATCAAGAACCCTATATTCCTCCTCAACCACCCATTGCACCACATCCAGATGAACCCGATGAGGTTATTCCACCTCCACAAGAACCTTACATTCCCTCATTGTATTATGAGTTGATCCCTTCTAAGCCCATTGAGTTGGGCACATGTTCTATGAAGGAATCAATTCTCCCCTTCAACATAGTAGAGGACCCCAATGACTCCATATACATCCATATTGATGAATGTTTTCATGAAGTAGAGATGGAGAATTCCCCAAAAGAGATGGAATAACCTAGAATAATCAATTGTGATGGTTATGACCACAACTACATCATCTACAAGTCGTCAACGCCAAATCCACCAACTTCCATCTATGAGGCAAAGGATCTGAATGCACCTTGTTGCAGAATCCTCCAAGAAGACATACAACCCCATTTGATTATTTACCCAGATATCAAACCAATTATTCCAATACCGACATCCTCATCTAGGTGACAAAAAGATACCAGAGCCAGATCCTCCACCCAATCTTCCACATTCAACACTACATGTGTTACCCATCGGCACCCACCAATCTTCCCCAATCCACATCCATCTCTAGCATTTGCTTCACTACTAAAGGAAGATTTGTGGATCGTATTGGTGGGACTACAAGACGAAAGGAAATATGAACGCCCCATTGAGTTTCCACAACTACCCCATAATTGGATACATTATAAAGCTCCAAAAATCAAGGTCCCAACCCTCATACATATTCCATTCAGCTAGACATTCTTTGAGCTACTAGGTACCCTTGGTGATCCTCGCTCTTCTCCTCCCTCCTTCCTAGATTTAAGATTTTCACAAGATGAGAAAATTTTGAAGTATGGGGTGGAGGTGGGTGGTACGTACTCCTTCCATAATATTTTACACCTTTTGTAATTTCCATTTTGTTATAAAGATTAGTTTTACAAAAAAATAAAAAAAAACTTCAAAAAAATTCCTTTTTCCCCTCTTTCTAGATGGCCAGATGAATAAAATATTTTGTATCAATATCCTTCCCTTGGAATATACTAAATCTTCTTTGCAATTTTTTTTTTACGAATTTCCATGATTAAGAACTCACCATGTCACCTATGATCTCAACTTAGCATCACTCATTTGAAATGTTGGCAAGCCATTTGGAACCGATAAAAACCAAACATAAATTGTTCTCTATCTTTAACTAAGGATTAACTTGTCATAAATTTTATAACCCCTGTTTTTTAAATCATGTAATGAGATTTGTAAATCTTCTTTTAAGAAATAAATGAAATCCATGGTTGATTTAATGGTTTGATTTGAATGAATTTGGTATACAATAGCCTTGAATGCTTTCTTAATGGGCCTTATTGGCTATTGAGCCCAATTGAAAGAAAAAGAAAAAGAAAAGGAAAAGGAATTCAATTGGATAAAAGAATAAATAAGAAAATAGATAAAAGAAGATTAAAAGGCTAAGGAATATTTTCCAAAATTTAATTTCGAAATATAAACGTTCCTTGAGGTTCAAGGAACTCAGGACAATAATATAATGGCAAAGGAAAGAGACAATGTGTGGAAAATATAAATAAATAAGTTTTAACTTGCAATTGAAGAAAAGGGCGTGTTCTCTTTAGATAATAATCCCAATTTTTTCAGGATGAAACATAAAAGCATAAGCGAGGTTCCCTTAAAATTTGAATTAAAAAGGAGTTCTAATTTGGGAGTTATTGCTTTTTCAAGTTATCATCAAAATAGGATTTTATCTTGGAATTTAGGAAATCTTTCCCTTTTTGGTTGAGCGCGGATGATAGTGGCGGATCTTGATCCAACTGACCCTGCTCATTATCAAACTCCCAATGGGACACATATTGTGGATGACTTATAGGGGAAACTTTCCCCTCGATTTCCACTCGATTCAGTGCATGTGCACCCGTGGACTATGTTCCACTGGAATCGGGAAGAAGAGACAAAGCTTCTCAACCATATATTGATGACCTTTCCTTGTGTCTGTGCAAAATGCCCAATTGGGATGGGAACTAGTTTATGACGAGGATTAGGAACCCTAATATAAACCCCCATAGCCTATAAATATACCCTCATGCGGTTGCTCTCACCCTCACGAACCCTAGCGGCAGCTCCCTTGGTCATCGCACCCTCTCCCTCTCTCAATTGACCCATCTCCGATGAGGTTTAGGCACGGTTCCGTTGTGCTATTTTGAGAAGAGGAGGAGGATGACGAGCAGAAACCCTCAGATCCTGGACCATCATGGACCGGAGCATGATCCAACGGATCGACAGAGGGGGCGCGCGCACGATCACGTGAGTGGGGGAGAGTCACGAGGATTGTTCGATCTTGGATAGTCCAAGCGGACTATTGATCCGACGAACCAGGGCTGGCACACCTCAGCTACCCCCTTAGTGGATCCGATCGATGCAGAGTGTCAGATCAGATTAGTGGACCATCGACGTATTGATCCAACGACTACGAATTTTTGGTAATTCATTTTCTCTAATTGATATTTCTGAAAAATGTTTTTCCTTGTGAAGTTAATAGAAATAGCTAGCAATCTCTGATGGAAAAACTTCATACATGAAAGTTGCATAGAAAAATACGAAGAACATAATAAAAATATATTGGAGACTTAATTCTATCTATTTTTACAAAAGTACCTTAATTTGGTAGAAATATGTATTAAAAGGGTAATTTAAAACCCTAATTGTATAAAAAGGGTGAATCTTTGTAGATGAATAGGTTAACTTGAAGAGTATTAACCTATTCATTATTAAGATAGAGTTTTCATCCATTTTTAATACAAATTTGGTTAATTTAGGGTTTTAATCATTAAATGAAGGATAATATGTATAGAAACCCTAATTTAGGGTAAAAGAAGAGAAAAACCTTGTTGATTTCGAATTGTGTAAAAAGGTTGTTAAATAATGATCCTAAGTATGATTAGGAGTAGTAAGGTGAGAAATTTAGGGTTTTTATATAGTTTTACTAAATAAGGATTCATAATGTTAAATGTGGAGATAAACCTAAATTTCCAAGGAAACCCTAAAATTGGAATAGAAATCCTAAGAAATAAGTTGAGTTTGGATAAATAATGATAAAAGGAAGTTTATATGTTTATTTCAGGATTTCTGTTCATCTTTGCTTGCTTGGTTGGGTTTCCCTGCTTAATTGATTCTGTCACCAAAACTACCGTTACAATTATGTGGTTACATTTATGATTAACTGCCTTAGTTTCATGATGATTCACAGAGATTTTATCAGTTGTTTGAAATAAACTGCTGGGATGACTTTTATTTCAAGCAACTATAAAGTGTCTATGATTATCACTATAAATATACATATATAACTGTCTTAGATCCAGATCCTCCTTTGTGGCTATGCAAATTCTAAAAAGGGTAACCTAGAGTAAGGTCTAGGCTATCATTAGTTAGAAATTGGGCTACCCACGTGTAGTGCCATGAGACTCTATAGCACGCCATGAGTTAAGGAGTGGGCTACCTATGGGTAGTGCCATGTGACTCATCCCTAGAAACTGATTCACTTGTTAGGTGGAATCATGAGGGATATAATGGGGATCTACCATAAGGAAGGTAGCATCCAGGTCCACTGCAAGGACAGTGCAAAGGATAGGATAAGCATGGATTGTGTAGTTATATTTAAAATGTAAAGTTGTTTGCTAAACTATAATTGTCTGCACTAAATTGTTATGATTAATTGCACGTTTATTGTTTTCCCCCACATACCAGATTTGTGTTGATCAACATTTTGTTTTTCGGTGTTTTACGTACAAAAACCAAAAAGGACAAATAGTAAAACGTCAGATTGTGAAATACATGAATTAAAGTTCAAGGAGAATTAGTTAGAGTAGAATTCATATGTGGATAGAAGTTTAGAAATGCATTTTCTTTCAAAGGTATGCAAAATCTTATTTATTACAACTTTTCAGTATAGCCTGGTAAAGTTTGATAATTATTAATGTTTATTTGTCTAACCTTCATTCGGAAATTGGAATAACAGCTCTGACCTCCTGGTCTCCCTTAATTGGGGGTTACTTGAAGGCGGGGTCATTACATTTGGTATCAGAGCCAAGGTTCCTCACTTAACCATTAATAATTATTAAATTTTACAAATTCTATTGAACCCAAGGGAGTTATTAGAGGATTATCTGAAAGACTGAGGTGTCTAGAAAAGGATCACGACCGGGGGCTGGCAATATTTTCCTCTGCACTGCTAGTCAGAATACAAGGACTCCCAGATCCATGTGACTTCCTAGGTATGATTTGAAATTAGATACCTTTAGGACTCTCATCCTTTCTCATCACACATTCTATTAAGGATTTTAAGAGTTAGGGTTTTTCTCTCTCTTCCCCACCCTCGTGTGGTATGGGTGAGTAAGTTAAGGACGTACGACTAAGGAATCCTCCATCAAATTAATAAAAGATATGTAATGAGACATCATTGACATAAGTATAATTAGTTTAAAGGTTTAAAATAAAGGTCTATTTGTTATGCTTGTGTAGATGGCTCATATAAAGACTATTGCTATTCCCGAGGGCACTGGGAACCTAGCTAGGAGTGGTTGTCCTCCCCACAAGGGAAAGGGGTCTTTAGAGAAGAGAAAGAGGAACCATGATGGTGAATCCTCTAAGAAGAGGAAGAGACCCGAAGAAACCACTCATGAGGTCCCTAACCCTGACCTGATACCCTTCAACAACCTTGAAAAGGAATATGACCAAGGGTACGAGGAGCAACGTGAGTACGAGGAGGTGGCCTGGATGGAAGAAGATCAAGATGGTGGTCCCGAACCAACCATGATAAGCCACACCCCTGATGCTTTGTGGATGGAACAAAAAAAGAAGTCGACATAGGCCATTAGTGCTTTGGCCCTCCGAGACTTCACTAGAGGATAAAATGGTGAGCCGATTCATGTTCGTCCTAGACTGGGAGCCTCCATCTTGGACTTCGTCAAGCTGAACATTGAGAAGTTCTGTGGAGAAGACAAATCTGAGGTAGTCGACAAGGCAGAAGCTTGGCTACTGGAAGTCAAGAATGGTTTTCGCATGCTTGAGGTACAGTTGAGCAAGAAGGTCCTCTTTGCTACTCATCTCCTGGAAGGAGCAGCCAAGATATGGTGGGAGACTCACATCTTAGGCCGAGAACTAACTGAGGAACCAATGGCATGGGCTGAATTCAAGATGATCTTCACCGCCAGATTCATCCCTATCTCAGCTAAAAAGGAAAAGGAAAGGGAGTTCACCAACATGATTCAACGAAACTCTTCACTAGTAGACTTCGGGCGCAGGTTTTGACTTCTGGAGCGTTTCGGGCATATGATGGATGAGGAAAGAAGGGTGGATCACTTCATAGACAGTCTTCACCCTGCCAACAAGCCCCATGTGATGGCAAGTAAACCCAAAACCTTCTTCATGGATTACAACACTTCTTTAGACATGGAGAGGATTGTAATGCCTGCCTAGCTTCCACCCAAGGGGTATTTGGGTTTCACTGAAGGAACTCCAGGTTAGAAGAACTCTCATAAGAAAGGTTACGGGCATCACCAGGCCAAAGGAAGACATGGAGGAAAAGGGAAACCCCATCAAAAGAACAACTGACCTCCTTATCGCACCTACAGAAAGGGGCATGCCGGTGAATGCCGCTACAAGAAGAAGACATGCTTTCGGTGCCATCAAGAGTGACACCTACAACCTGTTTGCCCTCTTCCAGACCCAAGAGGACTAGGATAGGTAGAAGCCCCACCAGTAGTAGCTCCACATGTGGCAGCCCCACCTGCTGGAGAGAGAAGACAAGCTCGGGTGTTTGCCATTGATAATGAGGAAGCTCAAGCTAATGCTAACTGGTTGATCGAGGGTAATAACCCTTAGAGTTTTCCTTTATGTTTTAAAGTTAAGCATGTAATGGTCTAATGCATAATGAAAAATAATGTAGGCATGCTTGAAGTCATGGGACATAATGTAAACGCTTTGTTTGACTCTGGATCTACTAATACATTCATTTCGAGAAATCGTGCAACTATGCTTTGTTTGGATATCAAGGATTTAGGGTATGTCTTGGATGTTACAACCCCGAGTGGTCGAATCTTTACCTCACTTTTAAAAACTCCGGTGATACATGTGAGATATCGAGATCATGAGTTTCCTACAGACTTTATCCTTCTTGATATGAATGAATTTGATGTGATCATTGGTATGGATTGGCTTTATACATATAGTGCCAATATTGAGTGTAGGAAGAAGAAAGTGATCATTAAGAAACCAGGTAACCCACCTTTTGTCATTAGGGGCAGGAAAGATGCCACTACCAACCTGTATGTGTCATCCTTGAAAGCAGAGCAGATGATAAGTAAAGGTTGTCAAGCTTTCCTGGCAGTAGTCACCGAGTTAGAACCCAGGGTACAACCATTAGAGGAAATAGAGGCATTTAGGAGCTATGCAGATGTTTTTCCAGATGATCTACCTGGGATTCCTACTGAGAGAGAGGTAGAGTTCACCATAGAGATAGCTCTTGGGACAAGCCCTATTTCCCGAGCACCATATAGAATGGCCCCTACGGAGTTGCTCGAGTTGAAGAAACTATTACATGAATTGCTAGACAAGGGTTTTATCCGCCCTAGCACATCACCATGGGGTGCACCAGTTCTTTTTGTGAAGAAAAAGGATGGTTCACTCCGAATGTGCATAGACTACCGAATGATCAACCAGGCAACCATTAAGAACAAATACCCTTTACCTCGGATAGATGACTTATTTAACTAGTTAAAGTTAGCTCGAGTCTTTTCCAAGATCAACTTGAGATCGGGTTACCACCAGTTGAGATTTAAGAGTGAGGACATCCCAAAAATAGCTTTTCGAACCCGTTATGTCCACTATGAGTTTGTGGTTATTCTTTTTGGGTTGTCCAATGCACCCATTGTTTTCATGAACCTTATGAATAGTGTGTTCCAGCCCTTCCTTGACTCATTTTTCATAGTGTTCATAGATGACATACTAGTTTATTTGGATGATTTAGATCAACACTGAGACCACCTAAGTAAAGTCCTTGATATCTTGAGAAAGTAGAAGTTTTATGGGAAATTCTCTAAATGTGGGTTTTGGATAGACCGAGTCATGTTCCTCAGACACATCATCTCAGGAGGAACGATCGTCGTACATCCAGCTAAAGTTTTGGTAGTACGAGATTGGCCTACACCAAAGAACCCCTCCGAGATCTGAAGCTTCTTGGGGTTAGCAGGATACTATCATCGTTTCATCAAGGATTTCTCAAAGCCCGCCTTGCCTTTGACCATGTTGACTCAGAAAGATGTGAAGTTTGTATGGTCCGATGTGTGTGCAGCTCGTTTCTAGGAGTTGAAGGAGAGGCTGACCGCTGCGCCAATTTCGACTCTACCATCAGGCAATGAGGGTTTCATGATTTTCATCGATGCATCAAAGATGGGACTTGGATATGTGTTTGAACAGAATTGGCATGTGGTTGCATATGCCACCCGACAGCTCAAACCCAACGAGGTGAATTACCTGACACATTTCTTAGAGCTAGCTGCGATCATCCATGCTTTGAAGATTTGGCGGCATTACCTGTATGGTGCTACTTTCGAAATCTTCACCGACCATAAGAGCTTGAAATACCTTGTGACACAGAAAGACCTAAACCTACGACAACGACGATGGATGTAGTACATGAAGGATTATGACTTCACCATTGCTTATCATCCAGGAAAGGTGAATGTCATAGTAGATGCTTTGAGTCGGAAACAACTTAGGTGTGCAACTGTTTTGTCCAATCAGTGGAAGAGTTTAGAAGAGATGGTAGAATGGTCACCCCAACCATTAGATGATCGAGTTTGATTGGCCAACATCTAATTACAGTCAGAGTTGTTGAGTGAGATTGTAGAAGCACAGTTGGCCAGTGGATAACTTGACAAGATGAAAGGATTGATGAAGAAGCCTCAGACCCATCTTTCTTTGGGAATAGACGGAGGGATTAGATTTGAGAATCGTATATGGGTTCCTAATGATTCACCATTGAAGGAACATATCATGCAAGAGGCTCATCGTTCTAAGTACATGGTGCACCCGGGAACTACTAAGATATTTAAGGACATGTAGAGGTTTTTCTGGTGGCCATGAATGAAGAGAGATATTGTAGCATATGTGGCCAGATATCTTACGTGCCAAATGGTGAAGGCTGAACACCAACAACCCGGTGGACATTTACAGTCTATAGAGATTCCAAAGTTGAAATGGGAGCAAATCACCATGGATTTTGTGGTGGGTTTACCTCAGACTAAGAATGGTCATGATGTTATACGGGTTGTGGTAGATCACCTTACCAAGTCAGCACACTTCCTTGCCCTGAAGACCACTGCCAAGGTGTCAGATTTAATTGAGTTTTATATCAGAGAGATAGTGTGTTTGCATGGCGTGCCCGGTTACATCATCTCTGATATAGACCCAAAGTTTACTTCCAACCTGTGGAAGCAAGTTCAAGATGAACTAGGTACAAGGTTGAAGTTCAGTACTGCCTATCACCCCTAGACAGATGGTCACTCAGAAAGGACAATCCAGACCCTAGAGGATCTGCTGAGATCTTGTGTGCTCAATTGGGGTGGATCATGGGAGCAATACTTACCTTTAGCCGAGTTTGCCTACAACAGCAGTTACCAAGCCAGTATCGGGATGCCTCCATATGAAGCTCTTTATGGGAGATCGTGTCGGTCACCACTTCATTGGGATAATGTTGGTGAAAGGACCTTGTTGAGGTCAGATGAACTCCAAGTGTATGCTTATAAAGTCACTTTGATCAGGCAAAGGCTAAAGAGAGCCCAGGATTCACATAAGTCATATGTTGATGTGAAGCGAACTGATGTGAATTTTTCTGTGGGAGAACATGTTTTTTTGAAAATCTGACCGCTCTGAGCTATAGCTAAGAATAGAGGGAAGTTGAGTCCCTGATACGTGGGTCTGTTTGAAGTGTTAGAATGGATTGGTGAAGCCGCATATCGGTTGGCATTACCCCCTCAATATAGTATGATGTATTATATGTTCCACGTGTCCAATCTGAAGCGATATGTGTAAGATCTGATCCATGTGCTGAGCATTGAACCCATTGAGCTTCAAGGGAAGCTAACTTATCCTGAGTTACCTCTACGGATTCTAGATACCAAGGTAAAGGAGCTCAGAAATAAGAATATAGAGATGGTAAAGGTTCTTTGGAAGCACCATGGAGAGGATGAAGCCACATGGGAGATGAAGACGAACATGGAAAAGGCATGTCCTAATTTGTTTGCTTGATTGTTGAATTTTGAGGGCAAAATTCCTATAAGGAGGGGAGGATGTTAAAACCCTTTTTTTTTTAAATCATGTAATGAGATTTGTAAATCTTCTTTTAAGAAATAAATGAAATCCATGGTTAATTTAATGGTTTGATTTGAATGAATTTCGTATACAATAGCCTTGTATGCTTTCTTAATGGGCCTTATTGGCTATTGAGCCCAATTGAAAGAAAAAGAAAAGGAAAAGGAATTCAATTGGATAAAGGAATAAATAAGAAAATAGATAAAAGAAGAATAAAAGGCTAAGGAATGTTTTCCAAAATATAATTTCGAAATATAAAGGTTCCTTGAGGTTCAAGGAACTCAGGATAATCATATAATGTCAAAGGAAAGAGAAAATATGTGGAAAATATAAATAAATAATTGTTAACTTGCAACTGAAGAAAAGGGCTCATTTTCTTTACATAATCATCCCAATTTTTGCAGGATGAAAGATATAAGTATAAATGAGGTTCCCTTAAATTTTGAATTAAAAAGGAGTTCTAATTTAGGGGTTATTTATTTTTCACGTTATCCTCAAAATAGGATTTTATCTTGGAATTTAGGAAATCTTTCCCTACTCATCGTCAAAGTCCCAATGGGACACAGAGTGTGGATGACTTACAGGGGAAACTTTCCCCTCGATTTCCACTCGATTCAGTGCATGTGCACTCATGGACTATGTTCCATTGGACTCGGGAAGAAGAGACGAAGCTTCTCAACCATATATTGATGACCTTTCCTTGTGTCTATGCAAAATGCCCAATTGGGCTAGGAACCAGTTTATGACGGGGATTAGGAACCCTAAGACAAACCCCCCATAGCCTATAAATAGATCCTCATGTGGTTTCTCTCACCCTCACGAACCCTGGCGGCAGCTCCCTAGGTCATCTCACCCTCTCCCTCTCTCAATTGACCCATCTCCGACGAGGTCTAGTCGTGGCGCCACCACATTGTTTAGAGAAGAGAAGGAGGAGGATGACGAGCAACAACCCTTAGATCCTGGACCATCGTGCACCTGAGTGCGATCCAACAGATCGGCAGAGGGGGCTGGCGCACGATCGCGTGAGTGGGGGTGAGTCATGAGGATTGCTTGATCTTGGATAGTCCAAGCGGACTATTGATCTGAAGAACCAGGGTCGGTGCACCTAAGCTACCCACTTAGAGGAGCTGATCAACATGGAGCGTCAGATCGAATTAGTGGACCAGCGGCGCATTGATCCAATGACTACAAATTTTTGGTAATTCCTTTTCTCTAATTGATATTTCAGAAAAATGTTTTACCTTGTGAAATTAATAAAAATAGCTAGGAATCTTTGATGGAAAAACTTCATACATGAAAGTTCCATAAAAAAGTATGAGGAACATGATAAAAATAGTTTGGAGACATAATTCTATCTCTTTTTACAAAAGTACCTTAATTTGGTAGAAATATGTATTAAAAGGGTAATTTAAAACCCTAATTGTATAAAAAGGGTGAATCTTTGTAGATGAATAGGTTAACTTGAAGAGAATTAACTTGTTGATTATTAAGATAGAGTTTTCATCCGTTTTGAATACAATGTTAGTTAATTTAGGGATATAATAATTAAATGAAGGATAATATGTATAGAAGCCCTAATTTAGGGTAAAAGAAGAGAAAAACCTTGTTGATTTCGAATTATGGAAAAAGGTTGTTAAATAATGATCCTAAGTCTGATTAGGAGTAGTAAGGTCAGAAATTCAGGGTTTTTATATAGTTTTAATAAATAAGGATTCATAATGTTAAAAGTGGAGATAAACCCTAATTTCCAAGGAAACCCTAAAATTGGAATAGAAATCCTAAGAAATAAGATGAGTTTGGATAATTAATGATAAAAGGAAGTTTATATGTTTATTTCAAGATTTCTGCTGATCTTTCCTTGCTTGGTTGGGTTTCCTTGCTTTATTGATTTTGTCACCAAAACTATCGTTACAGGTATGTGGTTACGTTTATGATTACCACTTTAGTTTCACGATGATTCACGGAGATTTTATCGATTGTTTGAAATAAACTGCTGGGATGTCTTTTATTTCATGCAACTATAAAGTGACTATGATTATCACTATAAATATACATATTTGGCTTAGATCTAGATCCTCCACTATGGCTATGCAAATGCTAAAAAGGGTAACCTAGAGTAAGGTCTAGGCTATCATGAGTTATAAATTGGGCTACCCTCATGTAGTGCCATGAGACTCTATAGCATGCCTGAGTTAAGGAGTGGGCTACCTATGGGTATTGCCATGTGAATCAGCCCTAGAAACCGATTCATCTGTTAGGTGGGATCATGAGGGGTATAATGGGGATCTACCATATGGAAGGTAGCATCCAGGTCCACTACAGGGATAGCGCAGAGGATAGGATATGCATGGATCACACAGTTATATTTAAAATGTAAAGTTGTTTGCTAAATTGTAATTGTCTGCACTAAGTTGTAATTATTAATTTCACATTTATTGTTTACCCCCACATACCAGCTTTGTGTTGACCGACATTTTGTTTTTCAACATTTTAGGTACAAAATACAAAAAGGACGAACAATAAAACGTCATATTGTGAAATACATGAATTAAAGTTCAAGGAGTATTAGCTAGAGTAGAATTCATATGTGGATAGATGTTTAGAAATCCATTTTTTTCAAAGATTTGAAAAATCTTATTTATTACAGCTTTTCAATATAGCCTGGTAAAGTTTGATCATTATTAATGTTTATTTGTCGAACCTTGATCTGGAAATTGGAATAATGGCTCTGACCTCCTGGTCTCTCTTAATTGGGGGTTACTGGTGTTGGCTAAATGGACATCTATAAATCCCTTTGTTTTGATTATGACAAACATTTCATTCTTATTAATCTAACGAGCTACTTGAGTGTGCAGGATTAAGGTGGATGACAAAGCAACTAGGGAAATCCATATGCTTATATGTTTATATTTTCATGCAATGTAATTGCTTTGTAAAAAACTTGTACAAATATATAATGTACAAGTACTTAGATTGCATGTAAATCAAGTGTTAGATCTTCCCTAGCTAAACACCACATTTAGATAAGTCATCCCCTTAAATAGGATCACATATGCACACTCATACATATAATTAGTGCCTAAATTGAAACATTGAAATAGGATCAATCTCGGTCGACAAACTCCTCGACCGAGACACTCTCGGTCGACAATCTTCTCGATAGAGAAAGATCCAAAGTAGCCGTTAGACACAACTAACAAGGTAGTTGGCAGTTGGAGATAGACGTTGCAAATCACTTGTTCCAGAGAGCCTGTCGGTCGACAAAAGTTCGACCGAGTAGGTGTCTCAGTCGACCATTCCTCGACCGAGATGGTCTCTGACAGCAACTGCATAATTAATTAATTAGCCGTTGTTAAAGCAACAAACTTGTACCTAACGGCTAGTTAAGCACTTAGAAACCCCTAGAAGTTGTCTAGAACGTCCTTAAGCATCCCTAGGCCATTCCTATAAATAGGACAAGCCATAGGACACTCAAATATACTTGTTACACTTGAGAAATCCTTGAGCATACTTTGAGCAATCTGTTTGTGAGCAATTTGAGCATTGTGACAATTGGCCATTTCCTTCCTTAGCTCAAAATTCGTGTCCTATAGGCTAGTATCTCCTACCCACTGCAATCACAAGTCCATACACTTGGTTAGGAGATCTATACGCTTGATCTAGGCAAATCAAGCCTTGGGCTACAAAGGATAAGTTGTAATTTCCTTTTTCCTTTCTTGTTCTCTATTACCGTTTGTACTCTCCTTGCTACTCCTAGGTTGGAGGCTGCTGATTGGAGAGGGTGGAGATCTTCTTGGTGAAGAAGGTGACTTTGAGCTACTTCAGAAGGCTGGTGCAACAGGAGGTTACTTCTAGAGAGGAAGGCTACTTCAAGGGGGAGCTTGGAGTTACTTCAAGAAGGCTACCTCAAAGTTGGTGCACATACTTCAAGTGAAGGCTGTTCAAAGGGTGTAAAGGAAAGTATTGTATTTTGTATATATCCTTGAGAAGGTAATAAAATAAATACTTTCAAAATCCCGGTTGGGTAAGCAACTGGGTAGTGGACTGACAACTTTAGTATTTGCTAAAGTTGGAACCACTCTAAACACCTGTCTCCTTCTTCCAAATTCAATTGTGGTTGTTTGAGTTCAATAAATTTTTAAAATTATTTAAAAACTCTATTCACCCCCCCTCTAGTGTTTTTCAACTGGAAGGTGGGGTCATTACATAAATATTGTACATGAACATTTCCCCCTCCTTCTCTCTCAATGAAAAGGCAAAGAATCATCTCTGGACAAAAATCTAGGTTTGGAGCGGCATGCTCCCCACCTCAAATTCTTCCATAACCCTCAAAAGGGGCGTATCATCAAAAGATGCCAAAGAGCACACAAATATTGTGGTTAATGTAACCACAAGTCCATGAATAAATATATTTGGAGTCGAATACAGGAGAGATCGTCTTCTTCTGCACCTTCTTCATCATGTTCCTATGCAAAAACTTATGAAAAGAAAAGGAACTATAAAGTATCAAAGCAGAAGTTAGAAAAAGCATGTTTCCTATAAAGTCTTGATTTAGAAACAAGATATGAAATGTGTTTGATAGGAATGCCGAGTTTTGTGTTACGTGGTTCTAGGAGATTAGGATTTTGTGCCAAATAACGAGGCAAGGAACAAAGTGATTCTATGAGGGTGAGGATTTGCTTGAGGACAAGCACAACCTCAAGTCTAGGTTATTTTGATTAATTTATATTCATCACTTTTTATTGGACATTTTTTACCTTTAATTAAGAATAAATTATTAGCTATTAAATAGTTTGTGCATAAATTATCTTAGTATATCTCTTCTTGATTAAATTGCAGTTTTTACTTGATTATTGTGTATTTTCTAGGAAAATAGGCAATTATTTCAAAGCACAAAAATTCTAAAAATTTCTCTTAGAAGATGTTCTGCATAATTTCCCACAATACCTCTAGCAATTGCCATTAATTCCTTGTCCACTTTTCATGCATGACAGACTCTTCCTAAAGAAGAAGAAAGCACCAACCTCTGTGCACCTAGAGTATACGCATATTCATGAAATTTGGTACCAAAAATGTCACAAATTTTATGTTTGAACTCTAAAATTAATGCACAAGTATGTGTTAGAAAAGAAATTTAGTACTCTACAAGACAAATATATTTTGTACAACCTTCCAAATGGACATCTGGCCACACAGGGCAATCATTTTTTTCATTTTGAAAATATTACAACAAAAAGAAATAAAGAAATTGATGAGCGGTCGAAGAAATAAAAGGAAGATAACTCAATAAAATGTTCCACTTTCTATTCATGGAAACAATTGATGTTATTTTTACTAGGATCAAACAAAATATTGGCCAATTCCACATGTTTTATCTGGAGAAAAGAATGAAAATAAATACTTAGTCAATTTCCAAAACTATAAATGCGGTCAAGGTTTGAGCAATGTTACTTTTGTATGAAGTAAGAAAGCATTCCAGTCAAAGAGGATGCCACCACCCAAAAGCCATATTTCAAGGGTTTTGCACCCTTGTCTCCCTATAAAAGGAGGAGGGACTCCACAAGAAAACACATCGAATCTTAGTTGTAAATCGAGTCTTGATTTATAAATCTAGTCTTAGTTTGTAGTTCACATCTGGTATCATTATAGATATTATTTTAGTTTGCATTGCTTCTTATTTCATCATGTCCGAGTAAATCTTCAGGGCATGGGGAGTAGTCCCTTAGCCCGGTTCTATTCAATATAATTGATTCTTTTTCTCCATCGAAAGGATGTTTTCTCTCTATTTATACTTGGATATTAGGATAATCTGATATATTCTTGTAGACTGATATGACATGGATCTCCGTAAGAATGAAAGAATAGTCCTCTAATTATGATTATCATCTTTTCTTCCTTTTAATCTTAGTGATGTGACCACGTGCGCCTTGGGTTCGAACGCCAGTTTGAATTCAAATTTTTCTTGATATGACTGTGGATAGTACCATGTTGGACTGTTGGGAAATGATCTATATATGTCGGGACAAAAAAATGTATGGGAATTCTGACCCTTGTGACTTTGTCCATAAAGAAATGCAACCATAAGGTCCTAATTTGATCTTTGGAGCTTAGTAGTTGATTAGTTGAATAGACAAGTAGTTTTGATGGTGATCCTCTGGAACCCCAGATATTTATTTCTTGATTAGATAATCTTTATTTCAGCATCTTATTTTTGTTGTTAGCATTAATCAAACCTTCTCAAATTAGAATTTACCCTCTAATTTTAGCATTTAGATTTTTATTTAAAATCATCTTTCCATTGTGCCTTGGATCGATACCTATATAATGACTTGGTGCTTGCATAAAGTTGAAAACATTGTTAGACGGTTTGAGTCTAGGACTTTTCCTAGTGATTGTTGTGTGTACAATGACACACATCAGTTTAGCTCTATATATCGACATGGGAGGTTGATAGATGGTAGGTAGATCAAAAGAGTCATATTGGTTTGGAACTCAATTACTAGTTTGATTAGTGGAGCTTGTTAGATACCCTTTAAGGACTTCCAATGTTCTATCAACTTAGAGATTGATGGGTTTTGATTGACCAAAAATGTCAAGCACATCATCTTGATAGATGATGGTGTTTGAAGCTTGATCAATAGACCAATCAATAGGTTGATCATGGCCTTGGACACAAAAAATATTGATCGATCTACCTTCTCGATGTGCCCAAAATCAATTTTTTGGTCTGGGCGCTTCCTCGCACCTCACAAGAGGTGGCCTCCTCTCACTCCTTCCCATTGAAGGGACCCCTTAGGTCGTGTTGGTTCATCTGGTGTAGATAGATTAAACTCCAAATTTATAAAAAGAGTTGAGAGAAGTATCAAATTTCTAACAAATCAACATAAAATCTAATTTGAATGATATGAGGATATTTCTAATGAGAACTAAAATGATCTAAATACAAAGTTGGGCCACAATCTCCACAAAAAGTAAGATGAATATGTATTCATCAATAGTATTACATTGATTATGTGTGATGAAGATATGTGGTTATTTATGAGTACCTGAATATATTAAATTCCAAAGATTTTCAATGATTTCTCAAAACTTGATAAAATAAAATGTTGTTTGTTTATTTAATTCTAGTTAAATTGTCCTATGTATATCACATAATGATAAATATGCCATTCTAAACCCAAGTGGACACCCATAAGGGGTTAATACATATAAGTCCAATGATGAACAATGATTACACCTGAGATGGGATACTAAGCATCACTACTTAAAAAATGGTCTTTAACTACAAAAACATTTGTAGCGAAAACCCCATATTTTGTAGCTAAAGGCTTTAACTACATATTTCTTTACACATACAAATTGTAGTATATGCTCGTATAGCTAAAGCCTTTAACTATATTTTTCAAATATGTAGTTAGATAATCCATTCGCTACAAATTCATATGTATTCGGAAGCGTAGCTAGATATTGTCCTTACATATTTAAATATAAGTATAATTATAGCTAAATGTATGACTACAATTATATATATAGTCAGTATGTAGCAAAAACATGAAGTTAATACATTTTATATGTATTTAATGTGTAGGGAAAGGTAGGAGTTACTATATACATGCATATGTAGTTGATTATGCATCTAGCTACATATGTAGTGTCATTTAATTAGTACACATACATACATGCTTAGTTCGACTATATATTCATATATATATATATATATATATATATAGTGTAATTTGTTAGTACACAAGCTCTTTTAGTAACAAAATTGTAGTATTTAGAGCAATTTATGTTCATAATGTCAACAATCTAACTTTCATTTATAATGAAGCGTCGAATGTACATGGGGAGGACGTATACCTTGCCCCTATTACAAAATGTGTGTACAAAAAAAGGTATATACATATATCAATGATTCAGTGGTCTACTAACATCTTTGCGAAAGTATTTTGTCTTTCTCAGCCAGTTCTAGCATATATCCTTATTATCTTCTTCTTTTGTTCAAGCTCTTGTTGTTGTTGTTCCATCATGAAGAAAAGCATGTATTGGATTAAAAATTATGAACAAGACAATCTTGACTTGCTGGAGCAAGGTTGCCCTCTTGCAAAGATGTTCTTTCTCTTAGCTTAGAATCAATTATTTCAGCTAAAACTGGACGACACTGATGCACTGCAGAGGGATGTTGCCAGATTCTTGGCGTTTGACCATTCATGTGAGCGGGATGAAGCAGGTCTCGTAGAGTGGGACAAGGATGACGAGCATGATGCATGGGATGGCTTAAAAGGGCGCTGGAGAGATCTTGACACTGTTTGTGAGCCTAGTGTCCATGATGTTGCCTTGTTGGACGGCACCATGAGAGATCACGTTGGGTTTCAGACACCAACTGCCCAAGGCCACCAGGTACAGAGCTGCAAAGAATATGGTGGCCTCGATACCCTTTGCTTGTACACAGCTGCTCCTGTCTATCACCATGTTGCATTTAGGTGGTCATAGCTGGGAGAGATGAGCTTGCACTGCTTGTTATATAAAACCCTGCATAAGAAATTAATGATTTTTAGATGAGAAATATGAGCTTGTACTGTGAGTAAAATAAAGTTCAACATAGAAATAAAAAGGATTTTCAGATGAGTGAAAGAAGATGTTACTTGTTTGTAGCTGCTAACAGTGGGAAATGCATATCATTACAGCCTTGCTACCACTATTTCTTCTTGTGTGTGCAGTATGGATCTTAATGCTATTAGTGATTGCCTAGCTTCTATCATCTGTTCCAAAGAGAAACCACCACTTCAACCTCTTGGTAGCTCGAATGGTGATGGAGCTTCAGTCATTGTAAAATATGTTCGTGATCGGGCTACATACCTTTTGGATGATCCACATTCCTCCAGAAACTACACTATGCCCAATCGATCTCTGTGGCAGTCATCATTCGATGCTTTTATTGGGCTTCTTACCAAGTCATGCCTAGATAAATACGATACAATAGTGCAAGCATTAATTTCACAGACACCAAACACATATGTTATTGGTGTTGAAGCTAGCAAAGCCATTGGCAAAGAGATGCCTGTGGAATTACTACGAGCAAGACTCCCAGACATAGGAGAGGATCAACGTAAGCTTTTGATGGATTTTGCTCAAAGATCAATGCCCATTACAGGGTTTAGTGGTCATGGAAGTTCTATCGGACAGATTAATTCTGAGTCAGTTCCAGGGTAAAATGCCCAATGGAAATTGAATATAATTGGTGTTCTTGCTGCTACTTGCTAGCTTGGGTTCTCTTGCCATCACAAATACTTATAAGGGGAATGGACATCGCTGTGCAAGGAAAAAGTCATCTGGAGAAGTAAGGTGAAATTTCTAGCATTTGGTTCTCTTATATATACTAGTATATATATGATCAAACTATCCACGTAATCTTCTATCAGAGGACTTCCATGTTGTCCTTTATCTCTTTACATTTTATTTGAACATTTCTGGAGTCTTTCCTGAAGTTTATTCCAAGGAGCATGATTTTGGTGCTCTATGTTGAAACTCTGATGGATCTAGTAGTTTCAGATTGTATAGATGGTGTGAGTGTAGCCTTTCCCTGTATGTTTTAGGGGGTTTGGCTAATCACAAGAATCAGGGGATGCTTAGAGGTACTTCTGTTCCAGATATGCTTTGTTGGTTGGTGTGCTATTTATCTATTGGTCAATGTACATTTTAATTTTCTTCTTAACAACTGTGTATGTGTATTATGTAATGTTGACTCGATCTGAATTAATTGGTGCCAAGATTCAGTTGATGTACAAGTAAATGCATTGTTTATTTAGCTCTTCAAAGTGGCGGGAACAATGTTTTTCTAATTTATCTCTATGTATGGAAGGATGGAACCTCAATTTGCTATATAGTAGAATGAGCATTTGACTACTAACATTCTTTTAAGAATAGATGAAAAGAAACACGCATCATAAATATATAACAACCACATGGACCTGAGCATCCAACATTTCCCCATAATCAGGAAACTATACCTGAAGAAGGCCAAACTCTTTATGGAAAACATAATCAAATCAGAACTCAAACCTAGAAGCTATAATATGCCAATTAATTGGTATGAGTATAAGAGAATCAACCTTTTCATAAAATCTAAAATATACCAGGAGTATAGTGATTAATATAGACCAATAGAATTTTTGAGAGCATAATTTAGATTAAGACTTAGTTCCTAGTAATCCAATACAAAATAGTTTGGTCCAAATATATAACTTGCATCATCAGCAATACGTACAAATATATCCATAGTAGATGCATATGAAGCACATCATGTAGTATAATCAAATACAAACTTGTAATGAGCACTAGTATCATCATCAAGCATAGTTAAATTGAGATGAACCAAATGCAAAAAGAACTAGCAAAATGGTTCCTAAAAAACCATTCATGGAGATGGATGCCCACTATACAATGGGTCCAGCTATTTGCAGATATTTTCTTTTAGAATCATATAGGTATAATGTAAGAATGAGATCATTATCAATGAAAGTGTGGATCTTGTCTGCAATGCTCAGGACAGTGCAATCACTGGTGTAAAACTCAAGCATATGGCAGATACAAAATGAATAATTTTATAGTTTCACTCTAGTAGGAGTCCAATATGTTTTTATCATATGAGTGCTGAGTTATAATATACATTATAGAAAACACAATTAATATTATACTCCTATACCAAGACAGTCAACAACTTGATTATCCATAAGAAAAGGATAATAAAACTGGTCAATTTCTATGATCTAAAATCTAGAAAATTAAAATCATAAGTTGACACAAATATACCAGCAACTACAATGAACAATGACCATGTTGATAGAAATCAACACCTTCCATGTTGAGTCCCAGGTCCGTATTTAGTAGAAGAGAGAAGCATGGTTGTAAAAATGACACTGATTCTTCTGCTCTAAATATCGTGTATCTTGTTTCATATTTTGAGACATGGCATAGGAGCCTTAAATGGGTACAACCACTGCTGTCAGAGTTATAGACAAAGTTTGAAAAATGATACAGGCATCAACGTTGTGGTAGATTCAAATGGGAAAGACAGAATTATTACCTAGGGCTTGGACCACTATGTACCTAACAAGAAAGCTTAGCTCTTTGTCAATCTATATAAACTACAGTCATTGTAGCAATTGCTTTATACTTCTTATAGAAATTTTCTTGATTGTATATGATATCTATACTTGGCTCTCTACTCATACTAAACTATAGTGATATTATCGCCCCCTGCATTATATGAATGATTCATCCAAAAACAAGAATGATATATCTTGATATTGGGTGCATGAGATGTCAATTGATTCCATAGTTTATGCTTAATATGTAGATGCATACCTAACATCAATCTCTTCTATTTTTGAACTGATTCTTGTGCAGCCTTACTTGCTTGGTTATTCATTCCAAGATGGAAGCAAAATATTCTATGTTGATGTTTGAATGAAATTTAGATATTTAGGAATAAAAAATATACAACAAATTTATGAAGACTAAGTATATAAAATATATGAATTGCTTAAACTTCAAGAAATCTCCAGCATGTATGGTTCTCATCTCCATAGCCTGGTGCATTCCTAATTTTTGTTTCACAATGAACTTCTTTGCCCTAACACCAACATATTCTTTCATTACAAGATACACCTGCATGTTAGTTTTTAGATATTATTTTTTTTGGGAACTGATGCTCACATGCGTTCAACTGCAATTGCCAAACATAACCTAAAAGATAGAATTTCCAGAGAACGTATAGAATGGAATATTAAGAAAATTAGTTCACAAACCAATAATGCATTTCACAACTAATTCTGGAGCATAATCAACTGTTCTATGATTTGTTGACTGACTTTGTTCACGATCTGCAAAAACAATATTTCTTGTACAAGGTCAGTTTTATTTAAAATTCTGTTATAATTTCCATTAAAATTAATGTAAAGTGATGACTATTTATTGGTTACTTACACATACTACATACCACAACAAAAGCAAGATCTGATAATTGAAAAAAAATGTTAACAAATATAGTAGTGTTAGTGTTTCTAGTAATGTGAAGGCTACCAATGACATTCATTCTATAAATTATCGAGGAGAGTAACTGAAGCCAATCAAGTGTCCACTGAATATCCTTATCTAGTCAATTCTAGTCCATATGATAAAGGATGGATCATGAAGGATGTTATTAATGATGCTGGTCAAACAAGGTATTGTACAAGTTGATGCTGCAAATACTTAATCTAGGAAAAGTGTATGTCATAAGGATTGTTTAATGAGTCGTTCTGTCTACTGTTTCTCTAGCACATCATATTTGTTATTTCTTGTAGCCAATAATATTGGTCCCTATAAAGTAACACGATGTATTTAGTAAAATTGCTAGGAACTTTTTGAGCATCATACAAGTTTTTAAATATTCTCTCCAGGAAAAGGAGTTGAAGACCCGATGACAAAGAAAATGAAATTTCATAGAGAAATGCACCTGAAGGCATTAAGTACCATGCGTCCTTGAGGTTTTCCTTTAGGGTGGGATAAACTTTGAACATGCCCTGCTATATCCCTCGTCTATACTTTAAAATCTGAACATTCTCTGCTATGATTTTCTTTATAGGATATGTACTTCTCTAAATACCTTGTTAATATATGTGTTGTTATTTATGTTCTATTATTTTACATTATATCTGAACCTCTCTGTAATTGTTACATTAATATAAATATAAGGGTTTACACATTGTGCAACCCTAAGCTCTCCAAATCATGTTCTAATTTCATGGTACCAGAGTAGGACTGATCTAGCTGCCGCTTCTCTCCCCTCTCCTTCACCCCACCCCCCGCACACCCAACACTACGCCCAACCGCCGGACCACCCCTACTTGCCGACGCCGGCTCCCACGCGGGGCCCCACAGCCACCAGCAGGCCATGCGCCGCCAAAAGCCGTCGGGCGGCAGCCACCGCGCAACGCAGCACGGGCTACTGTCGGCGCCACAGCGGTAGGCGCACACGCCAGTGGCCGCGCTGCTACCTGGTACCGCCACCGCTGGGGCCGCTAGCCTCTGGGGTCGTTAGCCGCGTCGCTGATTCCTCTGGGGTCTGTGGCTTGATTTTTTTGACTGAGGGATAACCTTTTCACTATTCGTTCTGTCTTCCCGTGTGGGTCATTGAGCCACTGGGTTCCCTACTGTGTTCAGGTGTAGACCATATGTGAGAGGTTTCATCTTTCAGTAGCTCTGTGCCTGATGCTGCCTACCTGATGACGTAGGTAGTCTACTGCATGTTCGTTCCTGTTGTGCCTTTTCATGCCTGTGTGCCTGTGCTTCCGAGACTCTTCTTTCAATTTCCTCATGACGTCCTCCGGTTATGATGTGTGTCGTCAAGTTGTGACTGTGAAAGTTAATGGGCGCAATTACCAGTATTGGGTATGTTCCATGGTGATTTACACAAAATCCCAGGGAAAATACTCACATCTGATTCATGTCGCTCTGGCACAACCGGCTGTAAATGTTGACTCCAAAGATGTGAAGGCCTACAATGACTGGGTAAAGGATGACTCAACCGTGATGACATGGATTCTCAACAACAGTGAGCCCACAATTAGTGTCACCTTGCTATGTCTTTCTATGGCAAAGGAGATGTGGGATCAGCTTGCCAATACCTATTCGCATAGCAAGAACCACAAGAAGGTGTTTGACATCACCAAACAGCTTGACCGTCTTCACCTCACGGGGTCAGATAGTGCGGACTACTTCTCTACCTTTACTGGATTGTGGGGGGAGCTGGAGACCTACCACCCACTATCCACTGATCTAGCCACCATGCAGTGTCAGCATCAGGAGCTACAGGTGGTCCAATTTCTGTGCAGTTTACCAGAGTCTTACGCTGGTGTTGTTGACCAAATACTTGCTAGTGACCCGCTTCCGTCATTGCAGAGTGCCTATCAGAGACTTCAACGCCTGCCTTCTTCCTCATTTGCACTACCCACTGACTCTAGAAACTCCACTGCTCTTGCTTCCATGTCTGTTCGTGGCCGTGGTCGTGGCCATGGCCGGTCTTCTGACAACCGTCCCCCTCTTGGTACAAGATGAGGGCATTCTTCTTTTGGACGTGGAGCTCCTTCTGCTGCATCTTCTATTGTTGCACGTCCTCAGACACGACAACATTTTTGCACTTTCTGTGGCCGGTCGAAGCATATAGAGGAAAAATGCTGGGAAAAGTATGATAAACCGGCGTGGGCCAATGCGGCCACTGATACTCCTGCTGCTTCTGAGGTATCTACCCATCCCACTGAGTCTGAAACCTCGGGTACTACTACTGCTGACTACATTCATGCTGAGGTGGAGTGCCTGCTGGTTGAGCGTACTGGCTCATCTTCTACTACTATGACCAGTGGAGCCCATGTTGTGACTTACTCTAGTTGTAACACTTCCTTCCTCAGTACTCAATCCTCTAGTACTGGTAAGACAAAATGGGTTATAGATTCAGGCGCATCTTCTCATATTTCTGGGAATCAATCTTTATTCAGAAACCTATCTAGACTTGTTACTAATTCCTCAGTTATGCTTGCTGATGGCTCCTAGTCTGTTGTTTCTGGATATGGAGACATTGTTTCTGAGTTTCTTCTCAAATCTGCTTTATATGTGCTATTTTTATTGCCAAAAATCATGTCTATTATGAGTGCACCAAGCATATTGAGGTCGAATGTCATTTCATTCAGGAGTCTATTCTTACTAGCAAGATCTTCATGCCTTTTACTCATTCTGAAGACCAGGTTGCGGATATCTTCACCATGCTACAGGCTAAGAAGCATTTATGCACTCTTGTAGACAAGTTGGGCAGGATTGACATCTATGCTCCAACATGAGGGGGAATGTTAATATATGTGTTGTTATTTATGTTTTGTTATTTTACATTATATCTGGACCTCTCTGTAATTTTTACATTAATATAAATATAAGGGTGCACACATTGTGCAACCCTACTATATCCCTCGTCTATACTTTAAAATCTGAACATTCTCTACTATGATTTTCTTTATAGGCTATGTATTGCTCTAAATTCCTCATTAGTGTGGTAGCAAGTTCTTTTATAGCCATGTGATGTTCTCTATACCTTATTAGTTTGATGAGTGAACTCTCAAAAGATGATTACACATTTTTTCACCATTAAGGTATTTTTAAGCTAACTATTTTTGTCAATTATATTTTTCTAGAATTATTTTCTATAGGAAAGGGCACCTACATCCCACATATCCATCAACAAGGTTATTTTCTAGAATTCTCCATAAGAGTATTTTTCGTCAAAGTGAAATGATTTTTACTTTTCGCGACATGTCAATCTTAGAGCTTCAAGGATGTCTCTATATAGCATATAAGAGTTAAATTATCCCATAGTATAATAGCATATCCTTTCCAGAAATTATAATTAAATTGACCTCCTTAAAATTCCGAGGCTTTAGGCGTGTGGAAGGGTTAGAAAAAACTCCATCCATCTTAATGAGAATTGGATATAGGTTTTGCATGCATAGTTATAGTCCCAAAAATGATTTACAACCATAAAAAGAAATGATGTTAGGATTCAAATGTTCAATAAAGGTAAGATCAAGACTTAATACCCACCCTCTGTAGAAGGAAATAGATTTGACCAAGTAAGAATAGATATTATATGTCCTAATAACATGGTCATTTTACTAGCTTCTCATTTTCATTTTTGGTCTGGAAGTACGTAGCTACTGCTATTCCTGATCAAGTTGTTCATATTTTCTAAATTCTCAGCATGTGTTTAAAATGAGCAAGAAGAATATAGCAGAGAAGAGAATTGGATGGAGTCACATGGAATTAGATTCAACATTCCTAAGATGTACCAAGTATAAAGCCTATATACGAGACTATTAGCTAAACATCCAAATGAGCTATTAGTAAACTGAACAAGGACAAACATGCTCATTCCAGAAAATGAAGACCACCCGATCCAAAAACATGTACCTAATACCCATCTAAATAACCAACATCTAACTAATCCAACTAACCAACATCTAACCCAACTGTCCCATTAACAATATGACCAATAGTAAGTTTGAAGACCAGTCCATCTGTGACGCCTGCACCAATCTATATTACATCCACACACAGTTCCCCTACTAGCAATTGGTGGAGCAGGAAATGGTTACTGGTCAACATGGACCACAGTCATGCCAAACTAGTGCACAAGGAAGCATACTTTCTACTATTCACTAGGATTGTAGACCACCTAACACATATGATAGCTCCATAAATATAACTCATGTAACACAAACAATATGAACACATCAACATACCTGATGGAGAAGGCATTCTTTTGCTTGACCTAACCCAAAACACCACCACAAAAATAGAGCTACCTGAAAAATTTCAGCCACATAAATGATCAGTCACTCCCTTGAGGTACGAATAACACAAACATATTTAAAATAATGTCACTTGGTTAGCATAGCTCTATTCCAGTCCAACCACAACTACATAGTCTCAATGTTCTTGGAAGAAGATATGTTTAGTAGCTCAAGGATTTTCCAGGATGCTCATACATCAACTCTAAGAATTCACTATACAGTTCATAAAACCACATTCACAAACAAACAAGAATAAAGGAGCTACATCCAAAAAGTCAAGAAGCTAAACATCAACATCACAAATCAAACACTATTTAACTTCTTAATCAACTCTGTAACAAACTGACAGTGAGATTCATTAGAACTTTTATCAAGGCAAGGGAAGACAAGTTCAGCCAAAGCTTTGTTCGTTGTGTATTGTTGGATAGCATTAAACCCCTCCCCATCAAACATTTAAAAAGGAGATTTTCCAGATTGAGTTATATCTAGTTGCTATAGATAGGGATCACGATGACAATTGACTTATTGCTAGAAGTTGTGTTAAAGTGGCTCTTAGAATTATTTAGGCAGAGTTATGGGGGATTCTAGTAGCAATTTGTCTGGCTATTGTTATGAAGTATGAGATTGGCATCATTGAATCTGATTCACAGGTAGGCACGGATTTGGAATGTGGATAGGGATCCTCCTCTCACATTTTTAGCATTGACTAGAAAGATCAAATATTTAATGTTGAACATCCCTAAATGCAAAAACTAGTGAATGTGGAGGATGCTGTAACTACTTTGGTAATGACAGTAAGTAATGAAAGAAACTCGAGTGAATGTGGAGGATGCTACAACTACTTTGGTAGTGACAATAAGTAATGAAAGAACCCCGAGTCTTGTTCGAGAGAAAGCCACAGAGACGGGCAACTTGCAGAGACAGGGGATGACAGGAGATGAGGATGGAGGATTCACTCATTCGAAGAAGACAGTGAGCCCAAGACAAACCAAAGGCCAGAACAACTCGAAGAGAAAGAAACAACACCAGCAACAGAGGAACTGATTCAACCACCTAGGAAATGAATAACATATGGTGACGGAGGGCAACAATACAACCCCACACTGTGTTAATGTATGACACACCTACCATTTTATCTTATAATGTCTGGGGCCTAACCCAATTGGGTAAGCAGGACATGGTCCAAGCTGAGATTAGGAGAGCGAAGGCTGATATAGCTTTCCTCTTATAAGTTAAAATAAGAAGAAAGAAGATCACTAGAATGATGAAGATTTCTTGGCGAGGAGCTTTGTGGCTGGATAATTCACAGAGCACAAATAAAACAAGAATTTTGATCATTTGGGAGGAGTTGTCCTTCTACTAGATCCATGTGTGAATTCAACCAGGCTATTGATAATCTGGATTTGATCAAAATCCCTGCTAAAGGGGCCCTCTACACGTGGAACAATCAACAAGAAGAGGGAAATAACACAAGAAGCAAGATAGATAGAAGGTTGTGATGACTTAAATTTTGGAATGAGTATCCAGATCTTTGGATTGAAATACTACCCACAATTTACAGTGACCACTACATGCAAGTGCTACACCTAGAAATGGAGCAAAAGCAAAATAAATATTGTACGCGGTATTTCAATATTTGGGCTGAGAAACCAGGTTTTAAAGATACAGTTAAAAAAGCTTGGTCAAACACACAGTATGGGAACCCTATGTTTAAACTTTATCAAAAGATAAAATACACCAAGAGTGCCCTTCAGACCTGGAACAGGGAATCTAATGGGGATATGATTGACTCAGCCAAGAATAAGGAGAAAGAAGCCCTCAAAGCTCATGAAAAATCTGATCAAGATCCCTCCAATATGTTGCTATGGGACAATGCTAGGAGGAAAAAGGAAGAAGCGTTGTGGGTGAAAAATGAAGAAGAAGCTATTCTTAGACAAAAGTCTAGAATTATGTGGCTAAAGCAAGGGGATAGCAACTCAAAATTCTTCTATGCAACACTTAAGACAAGAAGGTCTAGAAATCAAATAAAGCTGCTGGAAATAAATGACACACAAATCAAAGAAGAGGAAGCAATTAGGGATGCTTTCAGAAGGCATTACGAAAGGTTGTTCAACGCTAACTCTACCTCTGTCAAAAAGCATGAATGGATGGGTATTTGAAGTCTGAACACAGAACATATTATCGAGTTGTGCAAGTTTGTCACGAACGAAGAAATACATAATGTAGTTAAGAACTACAATGATGATAAGTCTCCTGGCCCTGATGGGCTCAATGCTCATTTCTTTAAATCCTCTTGGGACACAGAGGGTGAAGAGGTGTGCCGAGTTGTGAAAGATTGTTTCCTCAAAGGTAGGATGCTCTGGGAACTCAACAAAACTTACATAACTCTTATACCAAAAGTCAAACAGCCAGTGCAACTGGGAGACTGGAGGCCTATTTCATTATGTAACTTTGTCTGTAAGGTAATCAAAAATATTATGGCAAACCGGATAAGAGATTATATGCCTGACCTCATAAGCATAAATCAAAGTGTGTTTGTTAAAGGACTATCCATTGTTGATGTTATTCTCCTAGCAAACGAATTAGTCCATGAATTTGATCAGGTGAAAGCAAAAAATAAAATCTGCCTCAAGGCTGACTTGAGCAAGGCCTATGATACCATCAATAGAGAATACATCCTCGACATTATGGCAGCCATGGGGTTTCCTCCTTGCTGGTTGGGGTGGGTGTATGAATGCATAAACACGGCTTCTTTTTAGGTTCTGGTGAACGAAGCTCCTTCTAAGCTGTTCCAGGCTTCTAGGGGAATTAGACAAGGGGTTCCATTGGCCCCCTATCTGTTTGTCATTGGGAGGTAGTTAGCAAGAATGATCTTATCCCGTTGAAGGCGGGAGATAGAGAAGTGTCACACATTCTGTTTGTCGATGATGTGCTGATTTTTGCACAAGGGACAAAGGAAAATATTGAAGAAATAAAGAGATGTAACAAAAGGTTCAATGATGTCTCAGGTCTACAGCTGAATCCTTACAAGAGCCAACTGTTCGCTACAAGGTCAGTGGATGAGAGAATCCTAAGTCCTATTGGGGTTTGAAAGGTCAACTTACTGGTTAGGTACCTTGGCATACCTCTATTCACAGGTAGATTGACACGAAGCTTGTGTAACCCTTTTCTAGACAAAATTAAAACCAAGCTTCATTTGTGGAAGAGCAAGCTTCTGTCAATGGCAGGAAGGGTCGAGCTGATCATTTCCACTCTATCCTCCTATCACCTCTTTTGGACAGGTGCTTTCCCCTTGCCAAAGAGTGTGATGGATGACATAAAAAAACTATGTAGAACCTTCTTGTAGGGGGACAGTGATGAAGGAAAACATATCCACTCGATTAGATGGAATGAGATATGCAAGCCAAAATTAAAAGGTGGCCTTGGCATTTGACATGTGGAGGATTGGTCAAAGGCAGGCATGATGAAACTGTTGTGGGAAATTGCTAATCACAAGAATACTCTCTCGATTAGATGGGTACACACAAAGTATATCAAGCAGGAAACTTTGTGGACTTGCAAGGCCCAATCTTAACATAGTTGGATGTGGAGGGTGCTGTTGAAGTTCAAAGATGAATTCATCAACCAAGCCAGGTTCAAGATCGAAAAGGGCACTAAAGTTTCCTTGTGGTCAGACCCCTGGGTGGATGGTAAGTTCCTAAGCGAGTGTGTTAGTTCTGGCCTTGCACATAAAAATAGGCTTATGAGAGGAAACAAACTAACTGTTATCATATGCAATGGTGCGTGGAAGATCCTAGCTACCAGGGGAATTAAGCAAATAGATGAGGTATGCTCCAAGGTTCCTATCACCGAAGAAGAGGATCTCTTCTACTTCAAAGAAGTGCAACCATTCAGTCTTAAAAAAGCTTGGAATGCAGTCAGAGAGAACAACAATGTTAAGGAATGGGAGAAATGGATGTGGAAGGCTAAAGCACAACAAAGATTCAAACTAAATGGCTGGAAAGTAATGCAAAACAGTTGGGTTACTGAGTACTTCTTAAAGCAAAGAAGGTTTAGCTTGGCATCTAGATGTAATCTCTGCCTTAGGGCTAAAGAAAAATAGGAGCATATGCTATGGACATGCGATTTCTCTTCTCAATTGTGGGAGAAAGATAGACAATTTCTGCCATACTACCCTAAAGAAAAGGAGTATCTACTACAATTTAAGGATAACAACAACAAGCTTCTCATGTTAGCTATCATTTACCATATCTACTTATGTAGAAACCAAATCATTTTTCATAATGCCACACCTACTGCTAATGCAGTATGGAATAGAGTAATAAATGATTACAAAAGCCTTTTATAGATAGGTTTTTGCTTGAATGGGAGTTACTTTGATACTCCCCCCCACTTATAAATATTTTCAGATTTTGTAATATAGAGAGAGGCATGCTTAATGATTAAAAAAAAACCCATCAGAAAACTATATGCTCAGGTTAGAGGTTAGTATGTCAAACGCATCACAAGGAGGAAAATGAGGAGTAGAGACCATATTATCATTTTCTTTGCTACATCACACTCTCATGTATTGCTCATTTCATCTACTCATACTCGTCCCATTTAGAAGTTTGGTCATCATAATGGAATAGTGTAACTGTAAAACTTTTAGAGAGTTGCAACAAGTGATGATACTTGGTAAACACAAAATGAAATTGTCTTATGAAGAAAATAGAGATGATGCCCAAAGGAGAAAACAACTTCATGGTCTGTATATTCTCAAAGGTATACATCACAATATCAATTAGTTTTCTTCTCCATGACTAGAGTTGGAAATCCAATCCATGCACCCAATTTATCCCATAAGTCCAAGCACATCTAGTGTTGCAGGCTGCACTTAGTATAAAAAAAGGAATTAGAAAAATATAGATTATAGGGGAAGCAGTAGACCTAAAATAGTATTCAAAAAATAGAAGAAAAAAAAACATGAAGAATTTTCAAGAAAATGGCCAAAAAAATACCCAAAGAAAAATAAGGATCTATTTAGGATATACCCATATGGTTTGGATTGAGACGTAGATGATGATCATAAGAATGACAATGCTGAACCAAAACGTGTGAGTTTCTACTAATATTCTATGCCAATATGTTTATTTTGGCTATAAGTATTTGGATCTTATAGAAAAGTAGTTGCTTCCACTTCTTCGTAATTGTTTGCATGGGGAACTCAAATGTGCAGACAATGAGACCATAATGATCCATATTGGCCTTTTAATGAGGTCGGGCCTATACGTTTACAATACTAACATCGATGTCACCTACTTCACACTTTGTTATCAGCATAATATTTCAACCATAAAGTGTGAAACCAAACTATAAATCAAAACATCCAATACAAGTTCTTCACAATCAACTATATTTGTCTCCCATCATGAACTTGGATTAGGCCCTTCAATCAGAAAATGGGAGTCAAAATTCAAAAGCACAAATAATTAAAAGAGATAAGGATGTATTATTAATTGAAATGTCAACTATGTTTATAACCAATAAAAGATATTCATTCATTTCCAACGTCTGTGCATATTTAAGTTGAGTATTGTGTTCATACCAACATACAATGTTTAATAAAACTACACTTACCTTCATCAACTAGTCATCATATCACCTTTAGAATGCACTACTAAGTCCTACCTTTTACCCAAGTCGCCTTTAGCATGCACTACTAAGTCCGACCTCCATTCTGACCATGCTGCAGCACAAGCAGCACAAACAACACCAAATGAGAAAGAAGACATGTATAGTATTTTAGTTTGGTCCTTGCAGGTTGATTTCCATATAAAGGTACTGAGTGATACTCCCAAGATAATAGAACCTAGTTAGAAATATATCATGCAGGTTGTATGAAAATCATGTAGTGCAAGATACTTATGTGTGTACAAACATGAAAAAGGCCACACACACCTAAAGTCATAGTTTTGCGTCTGACTTTTCAATTTCTAGGGAAGCCTCAAACCAGTGATCTGGATAATTTATTCAATTGGGGTAATATAACACCATCAAAATGTAACTATTAAATAGAAATCAAAAAGCTTGGTGATCAATTTAAGATCTCAAATATAATATATCATTCAAAATGTAATCGATCATTAAAGTTGTATAGACATTGTTTTGTATATTCTTTATGAGGAAGAGTGCAGTAATGTCAATCATTAAGAAGATGGGTTGTACTGGAAATACTAAAGAATATATGTAATGTTGACTGCAAAATCAGACTGAATATATAGAAGAAGGAAAATTCAAATTATTGATATAGATATGATGATGCATGTTTGTAAGATGGGATCCAAGTTTTAGCAAAAGTAAATATGGGCAGTGTATAAGTCGATGTTGACTGTTATCATGACACTCCATATTATCCAAGGGTCCTAATTGGGGAGAAAAGAAATAAATAGGAAAGCATAAAGAGAATCTACTTTCCTAATACCATTAGCTAGATCACATAATCTAGTAGGATCCTCATTTATAAGAAGCTAATGCTAAAAGTACTTAAAATTCTCTGGAGCTAGTTGGTTCATCTAATAAAAAATGAATATAAGTAATCCCAACTATTACAATCATAATCTTTAGTTATTTAGGCTTGAATACTCATCTTCACACAAAAAAATCTTCTAAAATCATTAATTAGTTAGGGAATGTTTTATTAGGAAAATCACGTGCTCTATAGGTAAGACAAGAGGACAAGGATAAAGACTTGATGTTGAACTATAAATCAAACTAGAAAAACATTTATAGAACTGACATGTGGTCCATGAGAGTTTTTTATTCTCTCTTCTTCACTCAATACTCGTCATAACCTACTCCTGGCCATCAAGGCGAATTATTAAAAGTTGGAGATAGGGGTGGGGGCTAATATAGGGCGTCAAGGGGAATCATTCAAGGTTTGAGATATGGAGCTGCCTCACATATAGGTCTTGACATCAGGCAAGTTGTAGGAAAGGGATTAATGATGGCAGAGGCTTGGCAGTGATGGAAAGGATGAACGGAGACAATGGCATTGGTATGGAGAAGGAAATGGGCCAACGATGCTAACAACATTTATGCCTGACTAGTTCACCACTTAAGCCCATCTACACCAATGGAAATTGGACCGCTAGTCAGTTATTTTTTAATCAGTTTGAGCATGTATTGTAGTACACCAATGTGGTTTTGAGTTACTGCTTATGTGTTAGCTTTGTTTCTAACTATAAAGGATTTGTCTTTCATTGGTTAAGAAATTATTTCCTCTCAAATAAAACCGGTGTGAATTTCTTTTGGTCAACGTAACATTTTACTACCACTACTTGGACATGTACAATATTTTCACAATGTCAAATTTAGAACTGGCCTTAACTAGTCTATAAACTCCACCAATCTAGGAATTTGATTATTAAAAGCTATACAAGGTGGCACACATTTCATGGCCATTGATAAGTTAAATTAGATTTCCACAAACAATTCAGTGGGCGTACCTTAAACAAAGAATATCATGGTGAATACGAGCTCTATCTGATGATATCTAAGACTTTAGGGTCATTAGAATAGATTGTTTATTGCCATTGTCAACTCCGTATTCAATTCATTGTCTTTCCTAATCCCAAATATTTCCATCGTAGTTAACAGTTAAAAATAAATCAACCAACATTTGCATGCTTGTAGTTGACTATTTATATGAAAGCACCATAAAGGAGAACACTTTTACTAATGTCAAAAAAGGTCAACTACAATTAATGTAGTAGTGAGATATCTAAGTTCTATCAATATCAATTCAAACAATTATTTGTTTTAGGTGAATTTAGGTCTTACATAGAAAACAAGATTAGTGCATCCAAGAAGTATTTAGCACCCTTGAGACCATCCCCGCAGGGACTCTTCTAAGCATCAATGGAAACCATCTACAACAAGATTTCACATCACTAGAATTTGCAAACTTATCTATACTATCAAGTACTTCATTCCTATCCCTTGGTTTCAACTTAAATTAATATAATTGCAGGATTAGAGGTATACAAAACTTTATTGGCACAGCTTGAAACTGCATTATAAAACCACTGTTACACTTCATATTTATAGAATGGCTATATATTTCCCAATTAACTCAGAAATATAAGGCCAAAAATAGTCATTATGATGATAGTTTTCCATCCTCGGACAGAGCTACTGTTGAAACAAGGAGAGATAAACCAGCTAAAAACTTCATCCTAGATTGTGTTCCTGGCATTCATTATTTTAAGTATGAAGATCAGGAATGACCCTTGCATCATTAGCACATCACGGTCATGCACTCAATAGATGAAAAAGAGCAAAAAATGTGATGCCAATACTAAGTATATGGACTTAATTTACCAACATACACATTGTGACCCCCTTCATCATCAAATAGTTAAAGGGATTGAGCCACTTCCCATGCTTTATTTGCTTTCTAGTATGAGTCGGTATCCTTTCTTTGTCCTTTACTGCTTGATTATTTTGGTCATAAGAAGAGAAATGGAAGTTGAGAGGACTGCTGCCACAAATAGAGGCTACGATCAACAAAATCCCCCACCCATATTTCATCTAGACTCTTTCCCTTTCTAGAACCACATAGTTAGCCCTGTCAAGCAACAATTTGAATTCCAGGTCAGCACATTGTCCCCAGGTCAATCGAGGCTATGACCTCCTCACCACCGGATCACAGCATGCATTATGATAGCTTGTGGGTGACAGAAGGGAACAACAAGGTGACAATCACCACTAGACTAGAAAAGGCTGGAATACTAAGGTGTGATTTGGGAGGCGTGAGGGGAAGAGGAGGGTGAGAGGGAGGAAGCATGATCATGGGGGGCAGAGGGGGCTATCAGGGTGGACGGCAAAGGGGGTTGTCAGGGTAAATGCACAGATGGAGCTATTAGTGTGGATGGTGGAGGGTGGGGTGGATGGGACGGAGGAGACGAAGTACAAGTGGGATGGAGCCCAGGGTTTGATTGGGGAAGGTTGGCTGACCCAACTAGAGAAAAGTGGAGTACCCGTGAAAAGTGGAAATTTTTAGGCATGTGAGTATTTGAGAGTGGGGAGACAGGAAATAGTATAATTGGTAGAAGTGAAATATGTAGTTAATTTGAATTATTGAAACTATCTACATTTGTTTCAATTACATATTTAATATTTGTAAACAAAAGTATTTTTAACTATAAATATTATATATGTAGTCAAAATAATTGTAGCTGAATCATACTTTTTTGTAGTGCATTGGTTCGAATATGTAATGATATAAAAGTTCAAATGTGCAAACATTTGATTTTTAACATTATATGTTGTTATCATACATGCACACTTATGTGTGCCTCCCCTGGTACACAATATAGCAATATATTTATTTGTATTATTTGTTGGCATTTTTGATAGCTCGTTTGATATTAGATTTGAGGACATGGAGATTCAAGAATTATTAGAGATTACAAAGCTAATGTAGCAAGTAGGATTGGTTAGACACCTTATTACTTCTTCTCATGTATATGTTAGTTTCCTTTGAAAGAATCATTTAAGTCCTTAGAGAGTATTGTTTAAACATTTGTATTCAAATCAACTTCAATTGATGGAAATTGTTGATTTTTATTTGTTATTTATTAAATATGGATCTTGGGATTTAGGTATCAACTCATGACTTTACAATCCACTTTAATTAGGGGATACTCAAAAGTGGATGTCATTACTCAACCTCAACATGATCATAAAATTGACTTTAATTTTTTTTGTAGGTAGGGGGCACAAATTGAATTACTTGAGAGAATATCATTCGAAAGTACAAGAAAGGTGGACTAATGATTAAAAATTGTAGTGATTTTATGAGTACTTGAACTAATAAGAGAATCAAAAACTTTATTTGACATACTAGTGGTGTTTGGTCCAACTAGATGAGGGAAAGATACAACAAAAATCATGTCGTAAAAGATGGTTGGAATCCTTCTCATGTGTGGAGTATGTGGAAATATGAGTTAAGATAATTCAACTTTGTACATTGTTGATGGAAATGGTGTTTGTTCATGCTCTAGGCATTCGCCATGGATCAAGACTAGTATAACAAATGTGGTTTCTAGGAAAAACACTCTTTGGGATAAGTTCCACTGTCCCATGTGGAGTACTCTGCTATATAATGTCATCTTGGGTAAACTCCCAACAAAGGACATGTTGCAGCTTGTGCAATGAGGAGATTGAGAAAGTTGAGTGATAACATCCCATTTTCTAGATATTTCATGCCTTAGTTTACTTCTAGTCTCCACTCTACATGTAGAGTTACCTTAACTTTCCACCATTTTGCACATGGATACCACTTATGCCTTGATTTTAAAGATAACTACTAGTTTCCATGTAGTAAAGTGGGGAAATGATGGTTTAACTATTGAAGTAGGATGTCTATTAGTTTTTCATAAATGATGGAGACTATAGCATCCAAGGAGCTACATCATTAGACTAACCATCAATTTCCTTAATATATGATGACTAATGGAGCAATCTATTTGTGTGGCAAAAAGATGTCAAGAACTGATGGATCAAAACCAACCTACCATTCAACACAACTATTGAATCCTATGAACTGATGGTCCACCTGATCATCCACAGTTGACACTGCAACAATCAAGATCTAATGGTCTTAAAATCCCTTAGATTTGATAGTCGAATGAGCTAAGGAACCAATGGTTCACTACAACAATCACCACTCCAGGCGACAACCATCGGTTTCCTAAGATCTGATGGTCCAAGTGAATCCCTATCTAAGCTCAACTAGCAAGAGGGGAACCGATGGATCAATTTAACACTAAAGATCTGATGGTCGTATTAAATGGTAAGTTCATTAGGCACGTGGCTAGATTTGTGGGGAAAGTAAAGAGTGCCTGACTAAAGCTATAACACTAGTATAGAAACTATCTCTAGTGTCAGTTAAAACAACCCTATAATGTTAGTTATAGACTAAAACTTATGTAGGTGACACTACAGCCATAGGTCTAAGACATTGGTTCTATGGTGACGACATAACCGACACCAGAAATCCATCCTTGGTTATGTGGATAAAAGAAACTGACACAGATAGTAGTCTGAGGCATCAGTTGACTTACTAAAATCAAGTCACATTTATAACTGGTAAAAGACCCTACATCATCAATTTTGTAACAAACAACACCTTTTGTGATGCATATGTCGATTGCAGTCTAAATAATCGATGATTATGATTCAAACTGACAGTTATATCTATTAAATCGATGATTATGACATGCTACCTAGAGAGGTCGTGATGTCCAACATGGGTATTTTGGTGTTGTCCTTCTATGTTGATTATTTTACCAACACCGACGGCTCAGGCCTGTAGTGTCATTTTTTTCATTACAACTGACAACTAAGTTTTGTTTTTTTAATAGTAGTCCTACAGACTTGCTGCCCAGCTAGTCAGTAGGATGCAAAACCTATAGTTCAAAATTGGAGTTCTGATAAGTAGGTTAACAACTTCCTATGAGTTCAACTTAACAGTAGGCCACCAAACATGCAGTAACAAACATAATATGCAGATGATTCAATTCATTCTCTAATTCCATTCATCACATGTGCAAGCATAAATCATCACATTAATTCACACACATGATACTTACACCAATTCCATTCTCATGACATATAGAAACACAATTCATTCATTCATACATAATTCATTCATTCATCTTCACATTCACACACATGTATATAGATCATCATTGACAAACGCACCAGTAATTTACTTGCATCAGATTTTGAAGTTACTATAAGTCATAAGCACCACATGTATATAGAAATAATGACATCAAGCTTTAGAAAATCATTCTTCTTTATCCCAATCAAAATTAAAGTTGACATCCTTTTTGAAGGATTATACCCATTATTCTCGTATCTCATCTAGTTTTTTTGACGTAAAGGGCATGTGTATGTCTTCTAGATTTTCTAGTGTATTGAAGTCTTTCATTTGAAACATCTTTAAATATAATGAGATGTATAATTAATAAGTTTGATATTTTCATATTATCTAATGAGACTATATATGATGAAGACTATATATATATATATATTACATTTTGTATGCAATTGATGTCTAGTGCCCCATATCTAAAAATCATGTCCATATACCACATCATGCAGTATCCACATGCCCAACATTTTTATTGTACAAAATACTATAAATTTCAACATACAAAATGTTAATAAATAAAAGTAAGCATAGTTGGCATAAATATGCATTGGAGTCAGAAAACTACCTCAACATTCTCCCAAACTATCACTTTCTTTTTCTTGTCCACCATTCCTCCAGCTTTTTTGAATTCAATTATGACCTATATGTAATGTAACACATTGAATTTCATTTGTAAATAGTCATGTAATATATATATGTTAACGGATATAAATATAAAATTTTACTCACTCGAATAATGTTGATTTAAATTTGTATTCCCCACTGTCTACTTTGTCACTACTAGGATCTAGATAATACACAGTTAGCCTCATGGGGACAATAACCAATAACCCCCAATGGTTATTCCCGAGTGAAAAGAAGGCAACCTAAAGTCAACAATGAAATGTAATTCTTAAATTAAAATTATAAGCAGAGTAAGTAAACTTACCGAACTTTGTGTGGAGATAACACCATGCTCTTTTCTGTTTATCAAAATATTTAAATGTGGTACAACAATATTGGGTAACAGATTCATGGTTACACAGCTAACCAAGGATGGAACTAGAAATGTCACATGGGGCAGTGAAAACTCTATACAAACCCTATGTAAGTGGCTGCAAAACATATAAAATGTATGCATTAATATATAAGAAAATAGATCAACATACATAAATTGAGGTATATAACTATATAAGATCTCACCATATCCAAAGTTCTATTCCAAATGTATTCAACCAAGCATAAACAAACAACTCCAAACCATCTTGTAGAATAACACTAGTATCATGAGGTAGACCTACAATGTCCTCCTTAAGATGGACCATCATAAGCGCCCTTCTTCAGGTTCGCATATCTATACTTCCATACCCATACCCTGAGGACCTACTGAGTCAAATAGGTCTTTTGTAATCCAACTAGGTATTTGAGGAGGAGGTGGAGGACGAGCTATAAAGGGCTTCTTAGGTGGTATGTCCTACACATGTAATCTTATATCAATGATGTCATGTATATAACAATGAAACACAATGTAAATGTACCATACATCAATATAGATAACTCCAGCTTTGGGCCATGTGACCACGCCACCTTCTACATCTCCTATCGTCTCATGCTTGGGGTGGCCATATGGCAGTGCAGTCTACTTCCAAGGGGGGTAGATAAGCCTCTGCATCATGTGAACCACATGGCAAGCAATGATGCACCATGACTCATGTCACCTTCAAGGAGTGGCTAAGTCTCACCCACTGCAATGACATATTCTTGTAATTTAAGAAGGCATGGCCTCAAACCCTACATATTTGCTTATAATGTTATATATATCCTATAAAATCATTCTAAAACACTACTATGTCATAAAAAATACTTACAATGGATGTGCTAGGTGGTGGGTTCACAAGATTACTCCCAACCACCTCTGTCGTAGGGGGGACCACTTCGTATGAAGAGAAAGGCAGCATAGGTTCTGTATGAGGATTTGTTTGAGAAGCATGATATTGGCTCATTTCTTCCTGAATTCCCTTAGAAATCAAATTATTTACCTCCTCTTTTAAAAGTCCCTCTTTCTGGATAGATTTGCACTTATGCGTTCATGGCCCAAAGAATGCTTTTATATCAACACCATCTCTTACAACCCTAACACACATAGGATTCTCTAGGTTACCTAGAGCAACTGTCAATTTATCCTTTGTGCCCTTAGGGATGAACTGTCCTTATTTCCTTTGCTCGTGGAGCTATCGCTAATCATCATCATTAGTAATTGGTAAGTAAGACATAAAAATCATCAATACTAATTTCTCTAAGAGTTGAATTTTACCATTTTTTAAGCCGCTTCAGTAGTTGTGGGGTTGGTTCTTTCTCTAGATTTGGATTTCCTCCTAGATATCCATATATCATGGCAAAGTAGAGGTTCTATAGTAGTAGTAGAGGACTCAGAAGTCCCATGAGTAGGCTACTGAAAAGAAGACAAATGTAATAGCTTTTGGTAAAGATTTGTGTAGCCACCTGGACCCATCATGCGGTTGTCACATTCTTTGCATGACATTCTATTTTAGCATCACTTGCAGTCTGGTTAATAACAATAATCAGTAGTAATTGGTAAGTAAAACATAGCCTACTATGTCAAGGCAAAACAATGAATTCATAAGAATGATTAACAAATGGGGAGTGAGGCTTAATACCTTGAATTCATTGGTGTTTTTCATAGCAACAAATGCCTCCCATGTCATGGGTCAAGATAGCTCCATTGCTTAGTGGTTGACTTCTTCTTTTTCTCAGTCTCCCGTATGTATAGTCTTGTTAGAGTTGTCCTATAATTCCTTAGTACCCTCCCACATTGTCGTATCACCTTTTTACGATGTAGTTTTTTATCCAGGTCACATATGCTCTGCAAAAGTTCAAAAACTTAATTCAATATTCTTAAAAATAGAATTGTAAATCGCTTTAAAAATACAATTGCAAATAACAATATCTCACATGTAGTTCTTTCCATATGAAGTCTTTCTTGCTTTTATCAATTTTATGCCAAGATTCTACTACTACACTACAATGGCTATGAGTAAAAACCCCTAGATATGCCACAAAAGAGTTGAGGTTCTTTCTAAAAAGATTTCTTGCATCATCAAAATGAACAACCAACTTCGGTATGTTACCCCATTGTTGTATTTACTTGTTCATCATGGTGATGCCCCTTATTTTTTCTTGCTATTGATTCTTCTCATCAAGATGAACAAGATCCTCAGGGTGTACATCCTCAACCTAAAATTGAAAAAAAAACATTTAGATGTCATAAAAAATACAAATTATAAATGTGATAAACCAATACAACAAGATAGACATATTGTAAAATGCACATGTTTGTAATAAAACAATACAACTTACACCATTGTCAAGGCACACATCGGGATGCATCTCATCCTCATGGTAATCATCATCACAGTCACCATACTCATGGTCAAACGCCATCTGAAAAAATGTCATATAAAAAATAGTTAAACAATGAAATATAAGATTGTAAAATGCACATCTCACATTTAAAAAAATAAAATCATGCCTCTAATATTGAGATCCTTTATCAATTAACGTTTCCTCAGTGTGATCTCCACATACATATAAGTGAATGTCAACTTCAATATGTGTTGTTGGCATGCCAACTAAGAATGGACTAGAGTCATCATACTTATCATAGTAGTCTTCTTCATATAGGATCTTCAATGAACTTTCTTTTACCATGAAGAACTACCAACCATTTTTTATTTGCAGGATCATTGATATAAAATACTTGCTTTGCCTATGATGCATTATGAATGGTTCACCCTTCTCACCAATCGTTTTTTAATTTGCTAATGTGAAACCTGATTCATCCACTACAATTCCTCTGGTGTTATCAACCCAATTACAGTTAAAGAATGGAATTCTAAAATCTGCATAGCCAAACTCCCATATGTCTTCAATGACACCGCAATATGACATTTTAGCTTCACGTGGACTCTTATCCTTCACACTAGAAAAAAAACAATGAAGATACTTGAAGGGTGACTCCACTGTTTTGGACAATGCTCTTATCATCTTGACATGGTGTGTAATATGAAAACCCATTTATGTCAAACCCTTCATAAGACATAACATTCATTTTTGGTTTAAAGGAAAGGAATTTGATATTTTCAGCAACATTATTTGGTGGTTGAGATAGTTGACATAAAATTTTATCTTCAAACCACCTGATAAATGTCTGGGTATGCTCTCTAGCAAGACATATGTAGTTGGCTCGAGGATATTGTTTCTTAATGAAATTGGTATGATCAGTGATATAACTACACACTTTGTCAATGTTGTGTAAAATATACATGTGTGCTTGTTCCCACAGCTCACGACTGGTTACTTTCACTCATTCTCCTAAAGTCCCTTGTTGGAATAGTCCTCAATTTTCTTGTCATTTATAGGAGCTTCATTACAACTCAGAAACTCATTGCAAAAATCCATAACCTCACTTGCATTACCCTCAATAATACACCCTTCAGGCCAATAACTGTTTTGAACATCACCTTTAAAAAAACTCAATATTGTTTAAAAGGATACATCCAATGCAAGACAACTGGTCTCATCATTTTCACTGCCCTAGTCAAATGGACAACAAGATGTACCATGATATCAAAGAATGAAGGAGGAAAATACATCTCAAGATGGAATAGGGTAACAACCACTTCGCTTTTCCACTTATCGAGATTCTCATGGTTAATAACTTTGATGCATAGACTGTTGAAGAAGAAACAAAGCCTGGAGATTGTAAATCTTACATTTCTTCAGCAATATAGATTTAACAGCCATGAGCAATATTTGTTTCATTAGAGTATGACAGTCATGAGATTTAAGACTTATCAGCTTCAGATCTTTCATTGATACCAATCTATGGATATTGGAAGAGTATCCCTATGGTACCTTAACATTATCCAAGCACTCGCAAATAAATTTCTTCTCCTTTCTAGATAATGTGTGACAAGCATGTGGTAAATATGTTTTCTAATCACTGCTAACCACTTCTTTTAGTTTTTTCCTTATTCCCATTTCACGTAGGTACATTATGGATTTGATGTCATCTTTAGTCTTACCTGGTATATTCAATAGAGTACCAATGAAGCTATTATAGACATTTTTCTCAACATGCACGACATTAATACAATGCTTAACTACAAAGAACTTCAATAAGGAAGATCCCAAAATATTGAGCTCTTCTTGTATAAAAATTTGTCACTCTGTGTAAGAATGGTACAATGTGATCTCTTACCGAATGCGTTGACAAAGTCTTTTACTCTTTCATGAAAAACCTCCCCTAATATAGATTTAGGGGCACACCTTTCCTCATTGAATCCATTGAATGCTTTGGGAAACCTTTAGTAAGGATGAACTTTTGGAAGAAACCTTCGATGACCAAGATATACAGTCTTTCCACCATATTTTCGTCATATTGAATCAATGTTCTCTTCACATATAGGGCATGCTTTTGATCCTTTTACACTTTATCCAGAAAAATTTCCATATGTTGGAAAGTCATTAATAGTGCAAAACAACATACCATGCAAATGAAATGTCTCTCTACATGAAGCATCATAGGTCATCACACCTTCTCCCCAAAGTTTCTTTAAATCATCAATCAGAGGTTTAAGATAAACATTGATATCATTTCCAATTTGTTTAGGGCCTGATATCAAGAATGATATCATGACCTACTTTTTTCTCATACACAACTAGGGAGAAGATTGTATATAACAATCATAACAGGCCAAGTGCTTTATTGGCTACTCAATGTGACATATGGATTCATCCCATGGTACAAATACCAAGTCTTAGATTCCTAAATTCTTCACCAAATTTGGGGTACAATAATTCAATATTCTTCAACTCTGAGGAATTAGACACATGTTGTAGGATCCCATCATTAATTTTTCTTTACCTCTGCATGCCACCTTAAATTTTTCACATCCATGGCCTTAGCAAACAAACATTGAAACCAATGTATTATAGGTAGATACCACATCACCTAGGCAGGAGAACCAATTCTGGACTTCCCCAAAGTCATCATTTTGTACTCTTACGTCCCACATTTCAGACAATCTTTCAAATCTACATAGTCCTTTTAAAGTAACACACAATCATTTGGGCATTCATGTATCTTCTTAGCCTTCATTCCCATAGGGCACAACATTTTCTTTAATTTGTATGTTGAGATTGGAAGCTCATTGCCTTCAAGAAGAATTTCTTTCAACAATGACAACAATGATGTGAAGCTTTTTTTTATGCATCTATTATTATCCTTCATAGTGTACGATCTCAACATTGCTCTTAGCTTCACAAACTTAGTACAACCTAAGTATAACGGTCTCTAAGCATCATGCAAAATGTTTCTAAATATGTAAGGTGGATCGGTGTGCTCTACCGTAGAACTATTTATCATCACATCAACCATGTCTATTGGAATTGGTTCGTTCACATCTACATCATCGACGATAATTTCTTCTTCAACACAAGTATAGTTATCGACATCAGTTGATCTCACTGTTGGATTCTCTCCATGCCAGTACCATTCTTTATATCTCAGTATAATCTTGTTGCACATGACATGACTTTTGATTTTGTCAATAGTGTTGACTTTCAAGTTGTTACCACAATGCCTACATGGATAGTAGAACCTATCTCCAGGTTCCTATGTTCCTCCACAAATCTTATAAACTGGTCAAGACCATCAATTAACTCTAGGGCATAGTGATTTGGAATGTACATCAAAGATTATCCATTATAGTGATTTGGAATGTACTATCACTTTCTTTTTCTTGTCCACCATTCCTCCAGCTTTTTTGAATTCAATTATGACCTATATGTAATGTAACACATTGAATTTCATTTGTAAATAGTCATGTAATATATATATGTTAACGGATATAAATATAAAATTTTACTCACTCGAATAATGTTGATTTAAATTTGTATTCCCCACTGTCTACTTTGTCACTACTAGGATCTAGATAATACACAGTTAGCCTCATGGGGACAATAACCAATAACCCCCAATGGTTATTCCCGAGTGAAAAGAAGGCAACCCAAAGTCAACAATGAAATGTAATTCTTAAATTAAAATTATAAGCAGAGTAAGTAAACTTACCGAACTTTGTGTGGAGATAACACCATGCTCTTTTCTGTTTATCAAAATATTTAAATGTGGTACAACAATATTGGGTAACAGATTCATGGTCTTTAATTACACAGCTAACCAAGGATGGAACTAGAAATGTCACATGGGGCAGTGAAAACTCTATACAAACCCTATGTAAGTGGCTGCAAAACATATAAAATGTATGCATTAATATATAAGAAAATAGATCAACATACATAAATTGAGGTATATAACTATATAAGATCTCACCATATCCAAAGTTCTATCCCAAATGTATTCAACCAAGCATAAACAAACAACTCCAAACCATCTTGTAGAATAACACTAGTATCATGAGGTAGACCTACAATGTCCTCCTTAAGATGGACCATCATAAGCGCCCTTCTTCAGGTTCGCATATCTATACTTCCATACCCATACCCTGAGGACCTACTGAGTCAAATAGGTCTTTTGTAATCCAACTAGGTATTTGAGGAGGAGGTGGAGGACGAGCTATAAAGGGCTTCTTAGGTGGTATGTCCTACACATGTAATCTTATATCAATGATGTCATGTATATAACAATGAAACACAATGTAAATGTACCATACATCAATATAGATAACTCCAGCTTTGGGCCATGTGACCACGCCACCTTCTACATCTCCTATCGTCTCATGCTTGGGGTGGCCATATGGCAGTGCAGTCTACTTCCAAGGGGGGTAGATAAGCCTCCGCATCATGTGAACCACATGGCAAGCAATGATGCACCATGACTCATGTCACCTTTAAGGAGTGGCTAAGTCTCACCCACTGCAATGACATATTCTTGTAATTTAAGACGGCATGGCCTCAAACCCTACATATTTGCTTATAATGTTATATATATCCTATAAAATCATTCTAAAACACTACTATGTCATAAAAAATACTTACAATGGATGTGCTAGGTGGTGGGTTCACAAGATTACTCCCAACCACCTCTGTCGTAGGGGGGACCACTTCGTATGAAGAGAAAGGCAGCATAGGTTCTGTATGAGGATTTGTTTGAGAAGCATGATATTGGCTCATTTCTTCCTGAATTCCCTTAGAAATCAAATTATTTACCTCCTCTTTTAAAAGTCCCTCTTTCTAGATAGATTTGCACTTATGCGTTCATGGCCCAAAGAATGCTTTTATATCAACACCATCTCTTACAACCCTAACACACATAGGATTCTCTAGGTTACCTAGAGCAACTGTCAATTTATCCTTTGTGCCCTCAGGGATGAACTGTCCTTATTTCCTTTGCTCGTGGAGCTATCGCTAATCATCATCATTAGTAATTGGTAAGTAAGACATAAAAATCATCAATACTAATTTCTCTAAGAGTTGAATTTTACCATTTGTTAAGCCGCTTCAGTAGTTGTGGGGTTGGTTCTTTCTCTAGATTTGGATTTCCTCCTAGATATCCATATATCATGGCAAAGTAGAGGTTCTATAGTAGTAGTAGAGGACTCAGAAGTCCCATGAGTAGGCTACTGAAAAGAAGACAGATGTAATAGCTTTTGGTAAAGATTTGTGTAGCCACCTGGACCCATCATGCGGTTGTCACATTCTTTGCATGACATTCTATTTTAGCATCACTTGCAGTCTGGTTAATAACAATAATCAGTAGTAATTGGTAAGTAAAACATAGCCTACTATGTCAAGGCAAAACAATGAATTCATAAGAATGATTAAAAAATGGGGAGTGAGTCTTAATACCTTGAATTCATTGGTGTTTTTCATAGCAACAAATGCCTCCCATGTCATTGGGTCAAGATAGCTCCATTGCTTAGTGGTTGACTTCTTCTTTTTCTCAGTCTCCCGTATGTATAGTCTTGTTAGAGTTGTCCTATAATTCCTTAGTACCCTCCCACATTGTCGTATCACCTTTTTACGATGTAGTTTTTTATCCAGGTCACATATGCTCTGCAAAAGTTCAAAAACTTAATTCAATATTCTTAAAAATAGAATTGTAAATCGCTTTAAAAATACAATTGCAAATAACAATATCTCACATGTAGTTCTTTCCATATGAAGTTTTTCTTGCTTTTATCAATTTTATGCCAAGATTCTACTACTACACTACAATGGCTATGAGTAAAAACCCCTAGATATGCCACAAAAGAGTTGAGGTTCTTTCTAAAAAGATTTCTTGCATCATCAAAATGAACAACCAACTTCGTTATGTTACCCCATTGTTGTATTTACTTGTTCATCATGGTGATGCCCCTTATTTTTTCTTGCTAATGATTCTTCTCATCAAGATGAACAAGATCCTCAGGGTGTACATCCTCAACCTAAAATTGAAAAAAAAACATTTAGATGTCATAAAAAATACAAATTATAAATGTGATAAACCAATACAACAAGATAGACATATTGTAAAATGCACATGTTTGTAATAAAACAATACAACTTACACCATTGTCAAGGCACACATCGGGATGCATCTCATCCTCATGGTAATCATCATCACAGTCACCATACTCATGGTCAAACGCCATCTGAAAAAATGTCATATAAAAAATAGTTAAACAATGAAATATAAGATTGTAAAATGCACATCTCACATTTAAAAAAATAAAATCATGCCTCTAATATTGAGATCCTTTATCAATTAACGTTTCCTCAGTGTGATCTCCACATACATATAAGTGAATGTCAACTTCAATATGTGTTGTTGGCATGCCAACTAAGAATGGACTAGAGTCATCATACTTATCATAGTAGTCTTCTTCATATAGGATCTTCAATGAACTTTCTTTTACCATGAAGAACTACCAACCATTTTTTATTTGCAGGATCATTGATATAAAATACTTGCTTTGCCTATGATGCATTATGAATGGTTCACCCTTCTCACCAATCGTTTTTTAATTTGCTAACGTGAAACCTGATTCATCCACTACAATTCCTCTGGTGTTATCAACCCAATTACAGTTAAAGAATGGAATTCTAAAATCTACATAGCCAAACTACCATATGTCTTCAATGACACCGCAATATGACATTTTAGCTTCACGTGGACTCTTATCCTTCACACTAGAAAAAAAACAATGAAGATACTTGAAGGGTGACTCCACTGTTTTGGACAATGCTCTTATCATCTTGACATGGTGTGTAATATGAAAACCCATTTATGTCAAACCCTTCATAAGACATAACATTCATTTTTGGTTTAAAGGAAAGGAATTTGATATTTTCAGCAACATTATTTGGTGGTTGAGATAGTTGACATAAAATTTTATCTTCAAACCACCTGATAAATGTCTGGGTATGCTCTCTAGCAAGACATATGTAGTTGGCTCGAGGATATTGTTTCTTAATGAAATTGGTATGATCAGTGATATAACTACACACTTTGTCAATGTTGTGTAAAATATACATGTGTGCTTGTTCCCACAGCTCACGACTGGTTACTTTCACTCATTCTCCTAAAGTCCCTTGTTGGAATAGTCCTCAATTTTCTTGTCATTTATAGGAGCTTCATTACAACTCAGAAACTCATTGCAAAAATCCATAACCTCACTTGCATTACCATCAATAATACACCCTTCAGGCCAATAACTGTTTTGAACATCACCTTTAAAAAAACTCAATATTGTTTAAAAGGATACATCCAATGCAAGACAACTGGTCTCATCATTTTCACTGCCCTAGTCAAATGGACAACAAGATGTACCATGATATCAAAGAATGAAGGAGGAAAATACATCTCAAGATGGAATAGGGTAACAACCACTTCGCTTTTCCACTTATCGAGATTCTCATGATTAATAACTTTGATGCATAGACTGTTGAAGAAGAAACAAAGCCTGGAGATTGTAAATCTTACATTTCTTCAGCAATATAGATTTAACTGCCATGAGCAATATTTGTTTCATTAGAGTATGACAGTCATGAGATTTAAGACTTATCAGCTTCAGATCTTTCATTGATACCAATCTATGGATATTGGAAGAGTATCCCTATGGTACCTTAACATTATCCAAGCACTCGCAAATAAATTTATTCTCCTTTCTAGATAATGTGTGACAAGCATGTGGTAAATATGTTTTCTAATCACTGCTAACCACTTCTTTTAATTTTTTCCTTATTCCCATTTCACGTAGGTACATTATGGATTTGATGTCATCTTTAGTCTTACCTGGTATATTCAATAGAGTACCAATGAAGCTATTATAGACATTTTTCTCAACATGCACGACATTAATACAATGCTTAACTACAAAGAACTTCAATAAGGAAGATCCCAAAATATTGAGCTCTTCTTGTATAAAAATTTGTCACTCTGTGTAAGAATGGTACAATGTGATCTCTTACCGAATGCGTTGACAAAGTCTTTTACTCTTTCATGAAAAACCTCCCCTAATATAGATTTAGGGGCACACCTTTCCTCATTGAATCCATTGAATGCTTTGGGAAACCTTTAGTAAGGATGAACTTTTGGAAGAAACCTTCGATGACCAAGATATACAGTCTTTCCACCATATTTTCGTCATATTGAATCAATGTTCTCTTCACATATAGGGCATGCTTTTGATCCTTTTACACTTTATCCAGAAAAATTTCCATATGTTGGAAAGTCATTAATAGTGCAAAACAACATACCATGCAAATGAAATGTCTCTCTACATGAAGCATCATAGGTCATCACACCTTCTCCCCAAAGTTTCTTTAAATCATCAATCAGAGGTTTAAGATAAACATTGATATCATTTCCAATTTGTTTAGGGCCTGATATCAAGAATGATATCATGACCTACTTTTTTCTCATACACAACTAGGGGGAAGATTGTATATAACAATCATAACAGGCCAAGTGCTTTATTGGCTACTCAATGTGACATATGGATTCATCCCATGGTACAAATACCAAGTCTTAGATTCCTAAATTCTTCACCAAATTTGGGGTACAATAATTCAATATTCTTCAACTCTGAGGAATTAGACACATGTTGTAGGATCCCATCATTAATTTTTCTTTACCTCTGCATGCCACCTTAAATTTTTCACATCCATGGCCTTATCAAACAAACATTGAAACCAATGTATTATAGGTAGATACCACATCACCTAGGCAGGAGAACCAATTCTGGACTTCCCCAAAGTCATCATTTTGTACTCTTACGTCCCACATTTCAGACAATCTTTCAAATCTACATAGTCCTTTTAAAGTAACACACAATCATTTGGGCATTCATGTATCTTCTTAGCCTTCATTCCCATAGGGCACAACATTTTCTTTAATTTGTATGTTGAGATTGGAAGCTCATTGCCTTCAAGAAGAATTTCTTTCAACAATGACAACAATGATGTGAAGCTTTTTTTTATGCATCTATTATTATCCTTCATAGTGTACGATCTCAACATTGCTCTTAGCTTCACAAACTTAGTACAACCTAAGTATAACGGTCTCTAAGCATCAGCAAAATGTTTCTAAATATGTAAGGTGGATCGGTGTGCTCTACCGTAGAACTATTTATCATCACATCAACCATGTCTATTGGAATTGGTTCGTTCACATCTACATCATCGACGATAGTTTCTTCTTCAACACAAGTATAGTTATCGACATCAGTTGATCTCACTGTTGGATTCTCTCCATGCCAGTACCATTCTTTATATCTCAGTATAATCTTGTTGCACATGACATGACTTTTGATTTTGTCAATAGTGTTGACTTTCAAGTTGTTACCACAATGCCTACATGGATAGTAGAACCTATCTCCAGGTTCCTATGTTCCTCCAGAAATCTTATAAACTGGTCAAGACCATCAATTAACTCTAGGGCATAGTGATTTGGAATGTACATCAAATATTATCCATTATATGATCAAAGAAAAAACAAGTAGGATTTAGGGTTTACATGATTAGGGTTTAGGATTTATAGTTAGATTAGGGTTTACTATTTTAGAGTTAGGGATAAAGGTTTATAGATTAGGTTTAGGGTTTACAAATTAGGTTTTATGGTTTACAGATTAGTGTGTAGGGTTCAATAATGAATGTATGTACCACCTATCCCATTCATGAACACCTAATCTCACTAGTAAGTGTATAATGTGTATTTGGTTTTCAAGAAAATTTTGGCAGCATTTCCCCGCATCTCTCTAATACACTGATGTAGATGGGAAAATGTCCACCAACATATGTACTTAGAGAAAAAATGGGGAAGTGCTGACGAAACATCTTGAAAATCAAATGTACATTATACACTTACGTCCTAAGCAATATTATGTGTTCAAAAATAGTCTCAAATCGAGGACTATCCAAGATTTACTCCTAATGAATAAATCTAGGATTGGTTTTTAAGCCAATAGATAATCGGGAAAGAAAGGTTAAGGTTCATCAAGACATGGTAGTTCTTAGAAACATCATCTATTTATCAATATCCAACATAGTTAAACACATTAATTATTTATGCATACAACATTCAAATTGATCAATGCACCCAAATATATAAGCACTTATACCTAAATTGAACAATGCAACCAAATAGGTTCTCCAATTCCAAATTTAAATCATTGTTACATTTCATCATTCAATTTGAGAAGTATTTTGAATCAGTGTATCATCAAGAATTTACTACTTATAGTTAGACATTTTTATCATCAACCAGATGTAAAATACCATTTATCATTTATTTTTCTAAACATAAAAATAAATTCTAATTATATATACAATTAAAATTTAGTGAAGTATCATCATTTCCGAAGGAGCAAAAGACTTGATCTCACCTCTTTGGTTGGTGTAACTAAGATAAGGCTCTACATTCTTAACACTTACAACCCTTATCCATGTGGATTGACCTTGATTTACTACATCATATCCCGTATCATAGTTGTGGGGGGATGAGTGTTAGATTAGTAATTTAAGAGTCTGACTACTCTAGATCTGCTCCTTTTGGATGTCTAATTTAGGCCAATCATTGAGAATATATTCTTTCAGTGCAGATATGCCATATGGATTTGGTCTAATTCATTCCATAAGATTGGATTAGGATCCTAGGTACCCCATAATCTTATTAACATTGTGAATAGATCTACAGATAGATTTACAAGCAAAGAGCTCCTTCTCTTTGTGGATCTTTGTATTGTGTGCATATGTTAATCTACTCAAGTGGGAGAAACAAATAGAAACCACAACCTTCTAAACAAGGATAATAACATGATCATCAAGAGCATTGTTAATGTTATTTTATGGATCAATAAAGCTAGGAAAGAGTTATTTGAGACACTCAATAACAAACTAGGACTTACTAGGGTATTTCATCTAGCTCCCTATGTATATTTACTTTTGATTATTTGGGCATAGGTTGACTATGTGATCCCATTTTTGTAATTGCAAATATTTATTTATTCCCTTCTAAAACTATATATACATATTTACAAAAAAGAAATAGTTCATAAAATGTCCATCTCTAGACATATCAAGTAAAGTTTTGGGAACTTTCTATATACTTAAGTAATAAATGTAAGATTTAACCAAGGAAGAAGTATGTGATTGTCCTTTAACATGTAAACCAAACCACCCTCTTCAAGATCCTCATAGGATCAATCTCTAAATATCATCACCTCATTGGATCAAACTCTAAAGATCATCACCATCCCATTTGGGATACAACTATCTGGGTAAAACCTTACCTAGGTCACAAGGAGAGAAAAGGCAAGTTTTTATATAATATGAAGAAAGAACCACTAATAAGACTGAAGTTGCATTTAGTAAAGGGGTTGACCATAACATGAAGATGGAAATCACAAATCTTCTAAAGGTGCAAGAAGTGGACAGACATGGCAAGTTCCTGGGGCTACCCACAGCTATGGGAAGGTCCAAAAAGTAGGTGTTCACCTACATCCAGGAGCGTATTTGGAGGAAACAACAAGGGTGGAAGGAAAAGATGTTGTCAAAGTAGTTGCACATGCCATCCCTTCATACATCATGAGCATATTTCAGCTGCCATCATATCTCATGGGGTGCCAGGGAAGCAGAATGGAAGATATCATGGGTGAGCTGGGATTTCGTATGTAAGACAAAAAATCAGGGAGGAATGGGGTTCAGAAATATACATATCTTTAACCAAGCATTTCTGGCAAAGCAGGTATGGAGATTGTTTCACAGGCAGGACATGCTAGTCTACAAAGTTATAAAGGCTAGATACTTCCCGAGGGACACAATTTTGAATGCTAGATGAAGCCATAATCCAAGCTTCACATGGCACAGTATATGGGATTCCAAGAGTGTTATTCTTGAGGGACTCCAATGGCGGGTGGGAGACGGGGCAAAGATTAAAATCTGGACGGACAATTGGATCCCAAAGCTGGGGGGAAGCATTGAAAACATGTACAGACTATCGAGCACTATTGTCCAGTATGTTTCTAAACTCATGGAGAGGGAGGAAAAGAGGTGGGACACAACATGCATAAATAACCTATTCACTCCTGAGCTAGCAAGTAGAGTCCTGGCTATTCCAGTTAGCGAGGCGAGGCTAGAGGATAGTGTGTTCTGGAGGCCACGCAGGAGTGGATAATATATGGTTCGGTCGGCCTACTGGATGGAATCCCAATCACCGAACACAACACTGAGTCAGGAGTCCATGGAAGGGGACATGTGGAGGAAGGTGTGGAAATGAGGCCTCATTCCAAAGACGGCACATTTTCGCTGGCAGTGCGTGTCGGGAGCATTGGCGATGCTTGGTCACCTCTTTGACAGACACTGCCATGTCAATGGAATGTGTGGGATCTGTAGGAGGGAAAAAGAGGACATACTGCATATGTTGTTCATGTGACGTAGGATTGGGATCTCTGGTGCGACTGCTCGCCGGAGATACAACAAAGGGTAAAGGATGTCGAGCAGAACACAGTGGGAAAAGCCATTATGAAACTCATAGAGTTAGGAAGGGAGGATGACAATGATGTCATGTGCGCCTCGCTATGGGAAATCTGGATGAGAAGAAATAAGTGCATCTTTGGAAATAAGATCTGTCCCCCATTCATCATCCAAAGAACACTACTGGAGCTAGTAAGGGATCACCACGAGGCACAATACTCTAACCATCAGCAGCAGAGTCCTAGAATAGAAGTCTAGTGGCAACCGCCGAAATTAGAACAAGTCAAGATGAACTGCAATGTTGCAGTGGGGATCCAAGGATTTGATGGTATCGGCTGGGTTTGGAGAAATAGCACCGGTAAGGTTCTTCATGTAGTAGGTCAAAGACACCCATCACTACAGGATGTTAGCAGTACAGAAGCTTGGCCAATTCAAGAAGGGCTCAACCTCACAAGGACAGAGCAAATGGACAACCTGATAGTCGAATCTGATTCAGAATTTGTCATTCTCTATATTCGGAACGAAGTTAAACGAGATGATTTGTTGGGAACTCTTCTCAATGACATTGTTTTTCTGAAATATTTTTTCTCTAGTATAATCTTTAGTTCATGTAGAAGGCAGGCCAATGAACTAGCACATCAGCTAGCTCGGAAGGCGGCAAGTAGTAACTCCTTCTTCTATGATAGTTCTTTTCCATCTTTTGTATCTAACTATGTTGATGCCGATTTGAGAGGTAGCTAATAGTAGGTGCTATAACTTAAAAAAATCAATAATGGAAGACCACGGAGCTTGCCCAAGGAAGAATAAGAGATAAATAATAGAAAGAAAAGAGTTAGAGGAAGGAAGATAGTGTGTGATTAAAGGTTAGAAACCATATATCTTTCTTTGAAAACACATATAGGAGCTTGATCACCAACGTACAAGGACATGCAAGCTCCTTCTTCAATTTATCAAACTCCAAGGAAGGGTTTCAAGGATCTAAATCTCATCCCCTTGTTTATAGAAGATGGATCAATGGAAAAAAGATGCTAGCATTCAATGGGGTTGGGATATATATATATATATATATATATATATATATATATATATATATATATATATATATATATATATATATATATATATATATATATATATATATATATCGATACATATATATATATACATATATATATATGTATGTGTATATATATATATATATAGATTACTGGTGGAAAGGGAAAAATAGCGCACACACAAAATGGCTTTCTAAGGGTAAAAGAGGCAAGGATATCAAGACATTGAACCCTATGGGATGTCAACGTAACACATCCATGTTCTACTATCAAAGCAACCTATTAAGGGTCAAACCTCCAGTTGCTACAAAATCCTTGGCTTGACCTATTGGGGGCCAAAATAAAATATATCGACATCTAAAACAAAAGATATTGAGGGCAAAAAACACTAGTCTATAGAGCTCCCACTGAACCACCTACCAGATCACCCCCTCTATGCTCACCTAGGGAGGTACCTGGCCACCCAATGAGATACTCTCAATATCTAGGCATCAATGGGACCCTTTATAGCTAGGATATTGAGGTTGGTAAAATCCAAGCCATCAGACACAAGGGTGTCTATCAAAGCTCACTCATCCATGCACCACTTCGGCTAGTTTTAAGGCTATAAACCTTATGGTGAAACCATATACAAACTAAGTTCAAAAGCATAAAAAAATCAAACAATTAAATAAACCAACAAAGTAAAATGTTAATTTAGATTTTTTACACAAATTTTAATTAAGTCCTCATTTTAGGTGAAATCCCACGTTATTCCTCATATATACATAATTTTACAAAATCAAGGAAAATAGAGTGCAATCAAAGCCTTAATAGAAATGTCGGATGGAAAAGCTTTGACAGTAAGGGTGTTACACAAAGCCTTACCAGATAGGTGTGATGAGTGTCTTGTCTTCGGTCATGCTACAGGATGTTGTCCTGGCGAGAGAGTTACTCTAGAAAATCTGATGATGATGAAGGTACCCATCCAAAGTGATACACAACAAAGAAAAGCGAATAGGCACAGAAGTCGAGGCCCGCCCAAGAACAAAACATCTCGCAACACCATGGGTGGTAGCATAGCAGCAAGCCGGCCCAAAGTTGTTGTTACAACACCGGTCGTTCCTGTCTTCAATGTGGGTGCTACTAACTCTAATAAAGATAAGGGGAAAGCAGTGGTTGAGGTTGATTAGGACATCACACTAATTCAAGAGGGAGAAATCCCAACAGAGATTAATACAGCAGGTCCGAGTCACATTGTCGAAAACACTATATCCAGTCCAAACACAGGAGAAGTGGTTAAGAAGGTAGCTGACAAACATGGTATCTCAATGGCTAACCAATTCGCAACACTAGAACATGAGGATGATGGAGACACCCACACCGAGAAGAGGATACTCGTAGCCGGAGCCCAAGACAGACGAGAAGTACAGCCAACAAGAACAAGGGCCAACCCAAATCCAAGAGTGGAGGAGGGCCATCAAACATCAATAATTAAATGTCAATTTTGGCGTGGAATGTCCGGGGGCATCTCTACCGGAGACACAAAGGAAGCTTAGGAAAATTCTGAAGGAGATAGAAGTGGAGGTCATTTGCTATTTTGAAACTAGAATAAAAAGAGTAACTGTAGATCGTGTTAATACTCTGTTCCCACCTCAGTGGAATAGTATATCCAACCTTGAAGAAGTTGATGGAGGAAGGATAGTCATATGGTGGAACCCCCAGTCTTGGCACATTGACCTTATTAGCTCCACAGATCAGATCATCACTGTGAGTTGCTTCAATCAAGGAGGTTTTTCTTGTATTCTCTCAGCAGTATACAGTGAAAATCTGGAAAAAGACTGGGATGGACTTTGGGCTGTGTTGGAAGCTACGGCCTAAAATGAAATCCCCTGGCTAGTGTTGGCAATTTCAACAACACAAGACAGAATATTGAAATGTATGGAGGCAAGAGGGTCCCAGACAGAATTCTCAACAAGTTCAATATTTCCATGGACAAAGCGTGCTTACACCAAGTCAATATGATAGGTGGCATAACTACTTGGTCCAATAAACAACACCCCTATGGTCGCATCTCTAGCTGCCTGGACAGAGATTTCGTCAACAACGCCTGGCTTGACGTGTTCCCTAATGTTGTAATCAGATTGGAAGCTCATTACTTCAGTGATCACGCTTGGATGAAGGTACATATTAACCAATCCCCTAAATCTCCTCATCCTTTTAGGTTCCTAAATGTGTGGAGTGATTGACACGGCTTCAACGACTTAGTCAAAGACTGCTGGTCTATCCATGTGGGTGGGAATCCTCTTTTCAGAGTTCTTAAAAAACTCCAGCACACTAGAAAAGCTCTCAAAATTTGGGCGAAAGAAAAGGTCAATATGCCTAACCTTATATGTGAAGCTAAAAGAAACTATGAGGAAGCTGCCAAGAATCTTCGTCTTAAACCTATGGACGCTGCTTCCATAGAGGAGGAAGCCAAATGCGAAGATAAAATCAGGAAACTCAAGAAAGCGGAAGAGATTTGCTTATGGCAAAAAAGCTTAATGAAGTGGATAGCAGACGACGATCGTAATTCAAAAATCTATCATACGCCCATCAGGAAGAAAGAAATGAGGGATTCTATTTATGAACTCATCAATGAAAAAAGTGAAACAGTTGACAAGAACGAAGAGTTGGCAGAGATCGCAATCCATTACTTTACGAATCTCTACAACAACAACCACATACATCCGATTGATGATAGTGTTCTACCGGATATGAAGGTAACTCAAGAAATGAACAATAATCTCAACAAAGAAGCAACTGAGGAGGAGGTTAAAAAAGCACTTTTCTCTATCCATTACTCTAAATCCCCAGGGCCAGATGGCTTTAATAGCCAGTTCTTCCATAAAGTTTGGCCTATTGTGAAGCTGGATATTTGCAATGCACTGAACTAGTTCCTTCCAGGAGGAGCAATGGTCAGAGCAGTTAACCATTCTTTTATCAAGTTGATCCCCAAGAACAACAATGCAAAAGAGATGATAGACTTCAGGCCGATAGCTTGTTGTTCAGTGCTCTACAAAACCATCTCTAAACTCCTAGCGAATAGGCTGAAAGAGGTTCTGCCCCACATAATCTTCCCTAATCATAATGCGTTTGTCAAAGGTAGATACATGTCTGATTGTTCCCTTTTGGCCACAAAATTTCTCAGTGATTTTAATACGAAGAATACGAATGCGTAAGCTTGTATAAAAATTGATATTAGTAAGGCATATGATCATGTAAACTGGGTATACCTTTGGAGCGTGATGGATGCCATGGGATTTGATCATAGATGGATTCATATAGTCAAACAATACGTGGAAACTTGCTTGTTCTCAATACTCATTAATGGCTTCCCTAATGGTATGTTTAGATCCTCTAACGGTCTGCGGCAAGGGGACCCTTTGTCCCCGCTCCTTTTTACTATGGTGATGGAAGGGTTGACCAACATGATAGAAACAATGGAAGACAAGTGCCTCATAAAAACCTACAAAGTCAAAGGTGTTAAAGTCATGACCCACATCATCTTTGAAGATGACGTTCTCCTCTTCTCAGCAGGCAATAGTAGAAAACTCAAGGAGTATAAATCCCTCCTCCTTAAATTCGATAAACTGACGGGCCTATATGTGAGTGCTATCAAATCCCAAGTTCTTCTCTCTAAATCTTATGATAGCAGAAGGGGAAGACTCAAGACAGCTATAGGCATGCACGAAGGCACCCTACCTACCAAGTATATGGGTTTCCCCCTCATTGCAGGTCACATAACCTCAAAAGATTTTAGTGGTTGCCTTGACAGGTTCAGGGAAAAGATTGAACACTGGAGTGGGTTACATATCTCGATGGTTGGGCAGATGGTTCTCATCATATCAGTTCTCCAAATTCTGTTGCATTTTTGGACAGCCATGGGTTCCATACCTAATCCTATCTTATACTCTCTCTGGTCTCTAACAGCCGGCTTCCTATGGGCTGGGAAGAATCATGCCATTTCTTGGGAAAAAATTGTTAAACATTTTCTTGAAGGTGGGCTGCAGATAATAGATACTAAGGTCCTTATGCAACAAAGCAGTGCTAGCCGGGTTCTCAAATTGATCAACCAACCTTTGAACTACTGGTCAGTTTGGATGAAATATAGATACAGCTCCAATATTGTCTGTGTTCTTAGGAACAAACCCTCTCGCACCTGGTGGCTGATGTGCGCGTATGTGGAAGCCAACCTTCATCTGTTTAGTGTTGATGTGAATGGTGTTTGGTTCTATCACCAGCCACCAACGATCAACATTGCAGCATGCCCCTCTACAAGGTTGGTTATCTCTACTTCTCTTTGGGGCCGTGCTCACTACCCCAAATGGAGCATTTTCTACTATAGGGCCATTCTCAATAGACTCCCTACTTATGACATGATGGTTGCTTGGGGTATCCCGATGGATGAGACTTGTGTTGTTTGCATGAGTGAAAATGAGATGAACACACACCTTTTATTCAGATTTACATCGTCCAAGCAAGTCAGCAGTGTGATGTGCCTCAGAAATGGTTGGGGACAGAATGTACCCAACAACCTGTATGAAGCTATCAAGTGGGCTGAAAATGTTTACAAAAATGACAAATACATGAAAAGCTATGCCCTCATTTGTATTACAGGTCTCAGTTATTATGTGTGTAAAGAGAGGAACAAGAGAAGCCATGAGAAGAAGGAGACCAGCCAATGAGCCTTCATTAAAAACATTGCTGATGAGCTCAAGTGGCATATGAAGAACAGGAAGGATATTTTGTATAGGATGAACGCTAACACTCGTACTTATTGGGGATTTTGTATGTAATCCCCACGTTTAGTTTTTGTAGGACCCTGGTTTAGGGTGCCTCATTTTGTACTGTATAGTTTTCCCAAACTATACCTTCTTTTGGTTTAATATATTTACCTTACTCCAAAAAAAAAACCTAAGTAGAATAATATCTTATTCAATTGATTTGAAGATGTAATCAAGATAGAGTATGAAGCAAAACACAAGTTTATAATTTTTTCATACAATTAGGAAGTAAACCATCACATTATGATGAATTACAATTAAGTTCACAACCTGTAAGGAAACTTAAAAGTAGGACAAAGTGTAAATTTCTTCAGATTAGATACTTCACTTAATCAAATAAATTTTCAAACCAAATTAAGTATTCAATTAGGGTAGTCATGTAAGATCATACTAAATTTAGTGTTAAGTTAGGTTTAGGGCCTCAGATAGGGTAACTCAGTTTCTTTGCAGTTGGGTACTATTTCTAATATGCTTTGTGACTACTACATATACAATCAATTGTTAATTTTGAGAAAGGGGTATCCTCGAGGCCTTTAAAAATACAATATATAGTTGTGACTATACCTTTACTAATAGCCACATTCATCATCCTTGAATCCAACATGAGTATTTGCACGCATTTTGTAGACTCATGGGTTTGTGGGTGTGTAAAATATAAGCATGTGAATTTTATGCTATCAAATGCAATCCCATGACAGAAAGATAAAGTGTTGAAGGGCAAGATGGAACACAAGATTACATGCATGTTCCTTCCATCCCAAGACTAATTAATCATATAAGTAGTCATGGATGTATAAGGAAAGAAACATCTTGTTCCTGATGGAACCCCCCTTGTCTATTTTGTTTCATTTGTTTCCAATTTTGGAAGAAAAATAAGAAAGAAGAATAGGAGAACAATAACTTTAATAGGATTGTAAATCTAAAGGAAACGAGAGAACCACAAAAAACTTGGACTTTGTAGAACTACTAGCAAAGTCATTAGGCTATTTTACCCATCTAGAAATAGTTACAATGCTAATCTTGTTAGGTTGTTGTAAAAAAATATTGGAAAAGATAAGAATTCATAGTCTCCCCCTTATTTTATGAAAAAAAACTAATATGATTGTTTAAATTTGTGAGGATTGATGTAAAAGACTAAAAAATGACTCAATTCAAGGGCGGATAAGACCATAAGCATGACCATGTAAGGCCATCCGATTATAGTTGGGAAAGGTAGTAACCATTCCTACATTGCCTAAGAAATTGGTATTATGAGTGATTCTTGAGTTTTGTGAAAGTAGCGGGTTTTATTTTGTTTAGATTTGAGAAAACAAAACTAAGCAACAAAATATGATAAAGATGTGTGAGTCTCTATGTCTTTAAGAGATGAGTGTGGAACTTTCCATTGTCATACAAAAAGACTCTAGATTGGCCAAGGGATCTCAACTACCTCAGGATCCCCACACTACTGTACATCTCAGGTGAACGGGTGAGTTGTGGGAAATAAAGAGAGGAATCATAAAGGAATGTGTGATTAGATCAAGTGGGTTCCTAATGTGTGTGTGATTAATGATCTTGAAATTATCATTTTAGATGATTTGATTAAGTTACATTAAAGGAATTTTTTATTATGAGATATATGTGATCTTCTTAGAAAACGTTTTAATAGTATTGATCAATTAAAAGTGATAACAGGATATCATATAGCTAGATCAGTGTATAAGATGTTATAGATAACCATGACAAGATCTAGTTCAATTTTATTAGTTTTAATCAAGGTTAAACATGTGATTATATTAGCAAGGCATGTCCAGTTCAATTTAAGAAATTGTAATTTTGATAGTTATGTCACTAAAGCAACTAGACAACCATGAGTAAGAAAGACCTAGTTATTCTAACATAACTAGTTGTTGCATGATTAACAAGTAGAAAGATTAGCAATTATATCATGAAAACATAGATAAAAATTTAATGAATGAAAAATGATAAGAACATTCTAACTAGGTATGAGGTCTTTTGTTCATCCTTACCATTTATGTAGCCTCTTGGCATACTGGAATTCTCAATTTAGAAGAAGAATATTCTAGATAAGAAAGAGTAAGGTTTCTTGACAACATGAGATAGTCCACTCCCTAAATTGTAGAGAGACAAAATGGTGTGAAGCTTAGCAGTAGATATAGGGGGATATTTATTCAAAGTTGTAGAGGGAGTGTCTTACTTCTATTCTATAATGAGATGAGCTAGCTTGTCTTTCTTCTATTCTATTGTGAGTTGAGATGGCCTATCATGTTGTACAAGAAAGTGTCATTGAATCGGTCCCACCTCTTGGTCCATGTGATGACCCCATTTCATGTATACTTTCCATAATGATATTCCTTATATATGAGTTCACTCATATCTATAAGATGTCAAAAGGGAAAATATAAGGGATTGTGATTGTCAACTATATATATGAAGTTGGATCATTATTCAAAGAATCATTCAAGTAGTCATACAACCATCTTTCATAAGAATAAAAGGTCAAATTACATTATTCACTAGGAGAAGAAGTAAGTTCTTAGTAAACAAAATAATAGGACATAGACATCCTACACATCATCTATTGAAATGAAACAACTAGAAAAGTAGAAAATAAGATGAGAGGTTGCCATCTACCTAATCATCCTCCATGATCATTATTTAATATCTTTAGGTACTTTGAGATGCATTACTTGTTCCTTGTACCTATAAAATATGAGAAACAAATGATCAACATAAAGTTGGTACGTGGTAAAAAAATACAATACTATGTTGGCATATTTAAAATATTTAAAGAAAGAAGAAAAGAAATGAAGATGTTATTTAATGTGGAAAGTTAGGTAAACCTAAGTTATTAATCATATTTCAATGGACATGTATTACTATGGTGGACTTAGCACAACATCACATAGATTACTGGGCTCATTCCCCGTGTACCATGTACTCTAAGGATCTCCCCATATGCCATGTACTCTAGGTAGGTGTTGGTCAACATTAATGCTTTCCCTCTCTAATAGGGAGATTAATGAACCATCGGTAACTACATTCCATTTTTTCCCTTAGTGTTCTTAGTGTTCAAGGAGGAAAAGTGACAATATGTATGGATATACATCCAATAAGATTATACAACAAAATGTGTGAGAACCCTAAACTTATTAAAGGGTTGAACATTATAAATTACCATATTTTAATGTTTATAAACCTAACCTAACCTTGTTATATGCTTTGTAACCATAATACAAGCTTAAATTTCAAATTTGGTCCAATTTGGATAGTGTTTGTGCAAGTTATGCAATTTTATGCACATTTTGGACTTTTTTGCAATTTACCCAATTGAGAGGTTTATTTCCAATTTTTCACGTGCATTATGTTCTTTAGATGTTATGTTATCATTATTGAGCTTGTTGAGCCATGGGGTTCTCAATTGTACCTTATCTTGGAGGTGTTTTCTTTAAGGGTGTTTTAGGGTTTACAATTTTATGGATGAGCTACCTTTAGGAGCTCTCAACCAATGATTTATTTGTTTGGCTTGGAAATTCAAAAAATGGTGCCTAAGCAGGTCTCCATGAATAGTGGGGCAGCTTCTTGTGTGGTTGCTTGTATATCCTTAATATTTGAAGGCCATGGACTCATGGGGAGCTACTTGTACACCTCATGTTTCTTCTCTACCTTATCCTCCAAGCTTTATATACCTATCCTTAAGCACCCAAATGAAAATTTTTCTCTCTACCGCTTCCCTCATGCTAATAGCATCGTCCTTCCTCTGTTTGACCAAGGAGATGTTGTCCAAGGAAGAAGAAGGTGTGGATCTTCTTGGTAGAAGCATCTAGGGTTACAATTTGCTTCCTTTAGGGTTTCTAAAGCTCCTTCTTGGTCATATTGACCTAAATAAGTAAGTATCCCCTTATTTCCTCCATTTATTTCTCTGTTATTCTTCCTCCTACCTTTCTCCAGGTTGTAACCTTGTTATTAAATGGTAGAATTTGCTCTAGAACTCACGAATCTACCTTTCTTGCTTATTCTTCTAGGGTTTTGCTTCTTTGTGTTGGCCGAGTTCAGATCTAAAACCTGGGTTTTCTTGCCTTCTTTGCTAGAATTGCTTTCTGCTAGAAGTTTTTTCTTCTCATTAGAGGTGATTTTTATAACCCTCTTTAATTATATTTCTTACTATAAGCTTGTTAGCTCATGTTCTTGCTTAAAATGGAGATTTAAGCCTTAAGAAGCTAAGCTTGTTTGGGATTTCAATTTTTATGGTACTTCCTATTTTGTTTCCAGTTCTAGATGAACATGTAATCATGTGCATGTTCTTAATAAGGAAGGAGATGATTTAGTTTAGGTTGGTAACACCACCTATGGTGCTAAGCACCTATCAACTGATGGTCCATATTAGGGTTTCTAGGTTGCTTTCTTCTCTAAACACGTGACACGATGGTGTGGTCATCATGACAACTGAAGGTGGTGACCAAGGGTGATGAACAATGGTGTGAACTGATAGTCACACCTTTGTTCAGTGTGAGGCTCTCTTGGAATCTCAACGAGCAATGGTTTGATTCTCTAATGACGCTATCAATCAATGGTGTCATTAGCTTAATATATGATGATATTAAATGAATATAGTGTTGATCCTATTAATCGATGGTTACCTAAGATGTCAAAACCAATGGTAGATCTGGTCACCACAACTAATGGTGAGTCATTTCTTTAAATGTAACTTCAATTAACCCATAAACTAATGGTATATATGTTTAATTGATCTAATGGTTAGACTTATATTCCAATGGATGGTTTTGAAATATGAACCTGATCCAATGGTTAGGATGTAACACTTTTTCATCTAATAGTCTTGAATAATAGACTTGATCCTATGGTTGAAATTGGATTCTTTAACATCAAATATTTGGATTGAAACCTATAGTATTACAGATGATTTCTAATAATCTAAATTTGATGGTTTCCCTCATGTGATCAATTTAAGGAGTGTGACTGTTGACATGATGACTTTTTGAAAATATATAAGTGATGATGGGTTTTAATCCCACAATATATGATGCCCCTTTATGTTATTAAATACGGGATGTTTAGAGTTTAATGGTGACTCTTTCTAGGTCACAACTCAATGACTTCATAGGTGGCTTATACAAGGTGTTTACTTATTTAAATGACCAATGGTCTTACCTTTTGTACACCCAATGGTTCTAGATGATGTTGTGGTATGGTGATATGGGTTGAATGATGATGAAACCAATGGAGGGTTTCCTTTGATAAGGTAGTCTTACCTTTTCCCTCATATGATAGAATGGATAATAACCATATTGTGTTTATATGTAACCCTAATGTGATATACCTAGTTACACTTAATTCTACTGAACTAGGTGATGATGATTAACTATGATCAACCTTCCTTAGTGGAATAATAGAATAATGGAGTCCCTCTTATTGTTTTGTAACTCTAGTATACTATAACCTAATGGTTTCACCTCGAGTTATGTGTGGATCCATACTTGAGAATGGTATGGAATGTGATGATGATGATGTTCCTTTATGCATCCAACATTATATGGAGATGCTATGGGTTAAGGTTTGTGAATGAATTTTGAATTGTAACTTAAATGTAACCTACCTTGCTAAACCTAACCCTAATGTAGGAAGAGAATGTTGGTTAATCTTTTTATCCTTTTTAGAATGATTAATATAATGATGAAATATCCTTCCTAATGATTGATTGAAACTCTAATGTGTTTAATTGGTGGTCATCATAGTTTCATGATCTATGCCTTCTTATGATAAATGTGGATACTATAAGTATAACATTGGCCAATTATGTAGCTTACTTATATGTTGTTATAATCAAGGAATTTGTTTAATTGCTAAGGTAATCCTGTAATGTTATCATCTGAACATCTTTTAGTTCTTTAATGCAAATTATGATGAGCCTATGTATCACATGTGTGGTGATGTTTGTTGAACCTTGTTATACGGCATAGAAAGATAATGATGAACTTGTAGGAAATGATATGATGGTCTCAATGACCTTTGGGCATGGTTGAGCCCTAAATGAGGTGTAATCCTCTTATTAGATAATGGTTGATACCCTGTGATATAGTATTTAAGATTTATATCATGTGATAGTATGATGACAAGTATAGTTTCATGAATGGCAAGACAATAATATCATGTGATGATGATTTGATGATAAGCATGATCTCTATAATTGGAAGGTGAATACTGCCATGTGATGTTGAGATGAGAAATTATGTCTCATGTGTTTTATATCATCTAAAGTTGTTATATAGCAATGTTTGATAGATACGAATTATGGTTTGTATGTCCACTTGTTTCATGCAGCCTTAATTCACCCAATGGGAGATAACTAACTAAGTGAAACTCTAATCATGTATTGCAATGTGAAGTAAAACCATGTTTAGTGTCAAAACCTACTGGATGATGGAATGAGTATTTCTAAGGGAAACTTAGAGCGCATATTATTGAGTATGTGGGGGTGGCAAGTTGAGGATATATCCTTGCATCCACAATTGCAGGTTATGAAGGATGACTACGGTCATGCCTCATATATTGTGAAATGTAAAAGGCACCAGTATAACTACATGTGCCTCTTGTAGAACGTCCATGTGTGACCCTATTCTCTAGTGTTGTGACCTATACCAAGGGCGGACTAGTTGTTAGTAGCTTGACTATATGTCGATGTAGTGGTAGCATTGACTGATATGTCACTACCGTTTTACTCATACGGACCAAGGGGGGAGATCTTAGGATACCGACACTCCTCAATCTTGTACGGAACCCAATAACCCTTTTGTAGGGTTCTTTTAGAATTGAATGGTACAATTCAAATTCCCCAAGGCTTAATAAAAGATGTAATATATTTGTGTAGTATATTTGTTTAGAGTTATACACAATTCTTCATATTGGATGATAACCCTTGTTTGCTTTCCTTACATAGAGATAATACATATGCTTATGTTGTAGATGTGCTTTTGTTGTCAGGTATATTGACAACTAATAGTAAATATTATGCTGCTAGATAAGCCTAATACTTTTAGCATGCTTTTGTAATTAGAAATGCTAAAACTACCAATAATACTTATGCAATTAGTTGCGCTTATGACGATAGCCCTACTTATGATGTAGATATGTTCCCTTTATTATACGTGCCAATATTGATAGCCACATTACGCTACTAGACATAGTTTTGATGTTGGAAATAGTTATGTTACTAGATTGTTTGTGTTGTTAGCAAGGCAGATGATAATTGTCAAACTACTGATGATGATTGTTATTAGATGCAATCTTATGAAACATGAGTAGATATTTGATAGAAGAAATGAACTTAACTGTTACATGTATATACATTGATAATCATACTTGTTGCTAAGCTTATTTTCTTAACCTATTTAGCATATTTGAACTGTTCAATCTGCTCAATTGACTATTAAATACTCCAACTTCTCAGTAATTTATTGTTTAATCTGATATAATCAATATCTATTGGAGAGAGTTATATCTCTCATTGGGGCTGGGTCTCACCTCGTAGGTCACCACATCCTTTTTAGGTGATCGACAACAGTGGAAGTAGAACCATAGAAGCAAAGATAATCTGAGGTTATGAACCGTAGAGATAGTTGTTAGTTGTCTAGTATGTCCTAGAGTCGTCCATGTACTCTCAGGTCGGGGTGAAAAGTTTGATACAATGTTTTGATTGAATCGAGCTTTCTATAGCATGTTGATGCTTGTATATGTGGAATATATGGAGAGTGATCCTTTGTAAAGGATGTTGAGCATTATATGAAATAAAGCAAGTTGATTGGCTTTTATGTAAATGTTTCTAAGAAGTTGGGAAATGTTTAAATCAGTTTTAATTTACCTTGTTTTTTGGGTTTGTGTTTAATTAGTGAGTGATCGTGTTTTGTGTTTTTAGTAATCTCATTTACTATAACGAGTTCTCACAAGTTGGTATAAGAGCTTTAGGTTCATTGAGTCTATAGGGACACTAGGATTTAGGACCAAGATGATGTCTAAGTTAGGAATATGACATAAAAATTTGGTGCATACTACCTAATCTCAGTATTTGGGTGCCATGGCTAGGTATTCAATTATTGAAGAAAAGGTAAGTATGAAACTCTTAGATTGTTCTCTTTCTGATTACTCTAATCAAGTAGTCATTCTGAAACAATCTAAAGGGCATAACAAATAAAAAATCACGGTGCATATATCTCAATATTACTCTAAAGAAGATGAGAATTACATCATAATCTATCAAAACTTGAATATTTGGTGACTATAAGGGAAAGATACAACACCACAAAACTTAAATCTGAATATAAATAAGATACAGAGGATTTCTTGAAGTTATAACTCAAGAAAATAATAAAGTAAAAGATAGATAATTCAATGCTAATAAAGTGATTCAAGGTATGAATTCACATAAGAAAGAGAGAAATTGTATTATAAGTATAGTGTGAGAAGATGAATAAGAACATGATAGAGGAATCACGTGGAACCTTAGTTAATATCAGACTAACTTGTGTGTGTAAGAATATGTTACTGTAATATGTACATGGTATGTGAAAGAAATCAAGGGAGATGCTCCTTGTTTAATGAAGAAAATATGGAATATGATCTATTCATTGATAAGTGGTTGAGAAACATTATAACATGAAAGGACATACATATGAATGATGAAGAGTTAATGAGATAAGAGCAATGAGATGTGATAATCTTAAAAATTCCTATGCTAATGGAAAGGAACCCAAATTGTAAGAGGTAAAATGATACATAAAAAGTGTAACCTTCATGGGAAAAATAGAATTGGTTACCCTTTTGGTAGTGACCCCTAGACAATGCTTCTTTGATGTGGGAAGTGTGTTTCCCTTTATGTTCTTTCTTTTTGAGGCATAGCCACCAAGTGGATATCATGCCACTTGGTACGTGTGGATTCACTATAATCATGCAATGGATATCTTGATATGATGTGTGATTTCCTTGGACTGTAATTCCAAAATCTTTATGTTTTGTAATGAGCATGCTTTTTTAGCCTTCCAAGAGTTAGGGGATTCCTCCTATATGTTCTTAGCCAATTATGATGTTGAGGAAGTGGATGAGACTAGGGTATGAGTTCTTTATAGCCCATGTAGCGGATACCAAGGTAATTGGATCCTAGTATCCAAAATGTATTAGTCTTATATGAGTTAAAGATATCTATTAGAAGAGATATCTAGTGTTCCTATCCAGTATAGGGAGAGAGTTGATGTTGATGTTGATCCTCCAAGTATTGTTTGGGAAAATAAGAGTGATTCTATAATGTTATGTATGGTATGTTGATGGCTGGGCAACACCACTATCAAGGATAAATGGTTTGTAGATCAACAAAAATGTGTTATTATGTTCCTATATAATAAACTTGGATCAGAATATAAATGGATAAGAGTTAGAGTGGATGACATAAGTTACATGACCATGATGAGTTTAGGGCTATGTCATTTAGACTAAGCAATGTATCAATAGCATTCATAAATAGGAGGAAAAAATAATTTGGTTATGTCTTATAAGTTGTGACAAGATTTGAATGATGACATATCAAAGTATTTTAGAGATAGTCAGTAGCATAGTTAACATCTTTGCTAAATCTTACGAATGTTGAAGCAACTATACATATGTGTAACAAGTTTAGAAAGAGTGATTTGGGGGTTAACTAGAGTATCCTTTTGGAAGTTAAGATACATCTACGAAGTGTGTTGTGTGAATCCTTGTAAAATAAAAACAATGTCTTTGCCCTACCCCTAACAAGGTCAATCAGGATTTTATATTTGTTAACGGTTGCAGACAGGTATGTGATTTTTCAACTAGAATGATGGTCAGTCCATTGTTACGATGATTGAAGAATCTTCTAAGAACATATATCTTATAGTTGTTGATAATTAGGGGATATCCACATGATTGATTGAGTTGCTAATTACAATAAAGATTAAAGGAGCATAGAGATGAAGCCATGTAAAGTTACATATGATAAGAGATACATGATACTCTATGTTTGGTAAGAGACATCAAGTATGACCTCTTATGTGTGGTACAACAAATAGTATAGTCTAGGATGACAGTTAGAGTCCCAAGTTGAAAGGTACTACCAGACCGGTACAGGTGGCACAACAATTCCTATGTCGAACCAAGGTGACACATGCAAGAGTTGAGGGAGAAGAATATGTATTCTATGATAATGATGTGACATCACCATGTGATGAAACTAACCATGTGTAAGATGGAGTGTGACGTGTATTAGAAGTGCCCATCTATGTGTACCTTGGATTTTAAGGGTGAAATTCTTGTTAGCTGTTCATGGTTGTGAGACCCCTAACCTTGCTTAAATGGTTGAACATTCTTAATTACCATAATCGAACGATTGTAACCATAATATAACCTTTTTATATGATTTGGAATCATAAGACAAGCTTAAATTTCAAATGTGGTCCAATTTGGACGGTGTTTGTGAAAGTTATGCAAGTTTATGCACATTTTGGATTTTTATACAGTTTACCCAATTGAGAGGTTTTCTTTGAAATTTGTCACTTTCATTATGTTCCTTAGATCTTATTTTATCATTTTTGATCTTGTTTAGCCATGGGGTGCTCAATTGTACCTTAATTTGGATGTGTTTTCTTTAAGGGTATTAAGGGTTTACCCCTTTATGAATGAGCTACCTTTAGGAACTATATCCAATGGTTTATTTGTTTGTCCTAGAAATTCAAAAAATAGTGCCTAAGTAGGTCTCCATGAACTATTGGGTAGCTTCTTGTGTGGTTGCTTGTATATCCTAAATAGTTTAAGGCCATGGACACATGGGAAGCTACTTGTACACCTCATGCTTCTTCTCTACCTTAACCTCCAAGTTTTATAAACCTATCCTTAAGCACCCAAACTAAAAAAAATTCTCTCTACCACTTCCTTCCTTCTAAGATCATTTTCCTTCCTCTATTTAACCATGGAGCTTCTGTCCAAGGAAGAAGAAGGTGTGGATCTTCTTGGTAGAAGCATCTAGGGTTACAATTTACTTCCTTTAGGGTTTTTAAAGCTCCTTCTTGGTGATCTTGACCTAAATAAGTAAGTATCCCCTTCTTTCCTCCTTTCATTTATCTATTCTTCTTCTTTCTACCTTTCTCTAGGTCTAAACCTTTTTGTTCCATGGTATAAGTTGCTCTAGAATTCAAGAATCTACCTTTATTGCTTCTTCTTCAAGGGTTTTGCTTCTTTGTGAAGAAAAGTGCCTACTTGGCCGAGTCCAGATCTGAAACCTAGGTTTTCTTTCTTTCTTTGCTCAAATTTCTTGCTTCTAGAAGTTTGTTCTTCTCAGTAGATGTAAGTTTTATAATCCTCTTTACTTATATTTCTTACTATAAGCTTGTTAGCTCATTTCTTGCTTAAAATGGTGATTTAAGCCTTAAGATGCTAAGCTTGTTTGAGATTTCAATTTTATGGTGTTTCTTGTTTTATTTCCAGTTCTAGATGAACCTATAATAATTTGCATGTTCTTTCTAAGGAAGGATATGACTTATTTCAGGATTGTATTACCACATATGGTGTTAAGCACCAATCAACCGATGGTCCATATTAGGGTTTATAGGTTTTTTTCTTCTCTAAACACATGACCCGATGATGTGGTCTTCATGAAAGTCAAAGGTGGTGACCAAGGATGATGAACGATGATGTGAACTGATATTCAAACCTTATTTCATTGTTAGGATCTCTTATAATATCAATAAGCAATGGTTTGATTCTATAATGATGCTATCAATCAATGATGACATTAGCTTAATATATGATGGTGTTAAATGAATATAGTGATGATCCTATTAACTGATGGTGACCACAGATGTCATAACCAATCGAATGTTAGGTCACCACAACTAATGGTGATTCAAGTATTTAAATGTAGCTTCAATTAATCCATAAACCAATGGTTTCTTGGTTCAATTGATCTAATGGTTAGACTTATACTTCAATGGATGGTTTTGAAATATGAACCTGATCCAATTAGGATCTAACACTTCTTCATCTAATAGTTTTGAATAATAGACTTAATCCAATGATTGAGATTGAATTCTTTAACATCCAGTGGTTTGGATTGAAACCTATAGTATTACATACGATTTCCAATAATCTGAATTTGATGGTTTCCCTCATGTGATCAATTTAAGGAGCTTGATTGTTGACTTGATGACTTGCTTAAAATATACAACTAATGATGGGTTTTAATCCCACAACTTATGGTTCCCCCTTTAGTTTATTAAATAAGGGATGTTTAGGGTTTAATGGTGACTCTTTCTAGGTCAAAAATCAATGACTTCATAGGGGCTTATACAAGGTGTTTACTTATGTAAATAACCAATGGTCTTACCTTTTCTACACCCAATGGTTCTAGATGATGTTGTGGTATGGTGATATGGGTTGAATGATGATGGAACCAATGAATGATGAACTATAACTTTAATGTAACCTACCTTTCTAAACCTAACCCTAATATAAGAATTGAATGGTGGTTAATCAAGTTATCCTTTTTAGAGTGATTAATATAATGATGGAATATCCTTCAGTAGGATTAATTGAAACTCTAATGTGTTTAATTGGTGGTCATCATAGTTTCATGATCTATGCTTTCTTATGATAACGTTGTATATTGTAAGTATAATGATGGACAATTATATAGCTTCCTTATATGTTGTTATAATCAAGGAATGTTATTAATTTCTAAGGTAATCATGTAATGTTATCATCTGAACATCTTTCAGTTCTTTAATGCAAATTATGTTAAGACTTTGTATCACATGTGTGGTGATGTTTGTTGAACCTTGTTATAAGTCATAGAATGATAATGATGAACTTGCAGGAAATGATATGATGGTCTTAGTGACCTTTGGGCATGGTTGAGCCCTAAATGAGGAGTAATCCTCTTATGTTAACAAGGGTTGATACCCTATGAAATTGTGCTAAGGATTTATATCATGTGATAGTATGATGACAAGTATAGTCTCATTAATGGTAAGACAATAGTATCATCTGATGATGATTTGATGATAAGTGTAATCTCTTGATTGGCAGGTGAATACTCCTATGTAATGTTGAGATGAGAAATTATGTCTCATATGTTTTATATCTTCTGAAGTTGTTATATAGCAATGTTTGCTAGATATGAATTAGGGTTTGTATGTCCACTTATTTGATGCAACCTTAATTCACCCAAATGGAGATAACTAATCAGGAAAAACTCTAATCATGTAGTGTCCTATGATGTTGAACCATCTTTAGTGTCAGAAGTTGTTGGATGGTATAATGAGTATTCCTAAGGGAAACTTGGAGTGCATACTATTGAGTATGTGGGGGTGGCAAGTTAAGGATATATCCTTGTCATTCACAATTGTAGATTATGGAGGATGGCTACGGTCACACCTCAGATATTGTGAAATGTGAAAGGCATCAGTATAACTACAAGTGCCTCTTGTAGAATGGCCATGAGTGAGACAGTTCTCTAGTGTCATGACTTATACCAAGGGTGGACTAGTTGTTAGAATCTTGACTATATGTTGTTGTAGTGGTAGAATTGACTGATATGTCACTATCGTTTTTCTCCTACTGACTGAGGGGGTGAGATCTTAGGATATCAACACTCCTAGATCTTATACGGAACCGAATTGCCCTTCATAGGGGTCGGTTGGACTTTGGACGGTACACTTTGTTGGTATGTATGCCCCGAGAGACAATCATGGGATGATTGGTGGGATACATTAAGATTGATTTGATAAACATCAAAGGCAAGCTTCCAATTCTTTCTGGTTCAGTCATATGAGATACTGATAGAATAGATTGAATGTCTAGAGAATGACAGTACTCAATGACATATGTTTTCAGGTTGAGGACCTGAACGATGAGATCATACGGATGCTAAGAGTTTGTACATTCTTGTTATGTCCCTAGTTGGATGTCATTGTGGAAGGTAGATAGACAGCAATGAAACACAAGACTAGATTGTGGTGTTGGTTGATGATAGAATCTCATTAGTCATGATATAGAGATATCAAACCAAACACATAGGTACTTGTTAGAGAACAAGTGTACCGGATAGACCCACCGTGAGTTTGACACATGGAACCATGACATGGTAGTCATAGTCAGCACTCACAGTGATGGTGGTGAGTGTGATTCTTTGACCTGAAATCACTACACTCAACACATGTCGTTGGGCACACTTTGACATCATCAAACGCAGTCTTGAAACATGGGTTGTTATAAAGCTGATGATTGGGTGGCTTTGACACATGGCGCTTTTGAGGGGTGAGTGATAGATATGTGATTTGTCCCTCCTGAGGGAGTTTGATATCAATGGCCACTTGATGAGTAGGATTGAGAAAGGCGTGCATGCATGTGTGAATTAGTATGTGATATTGATGTCATACATATCTCTTCCAATCTACTCTGAGATCAAGAAAGTGAATGAACGTTGACAGGATGACTGTTCCATGCCTCAAGTTCATTTGGGATATCAGTGACAAAGGAATTATACATTCACTGTAACACTATTCACAAATTGTAGGATTGAAAGTTGTTCTCCAACTTTCTATTTCACTTGGGTAGCACTGATGTGTGACTAGGCACCGCTCTTTGCTTGTGAAGTCAGAAGTGTTATGGACTTTCACTGCCAACGTGAAATGGACCTACAGGGTCACACGCATAGGATTTAACCTGGAAGAGGAGTTTTGTCCACAAACAATGTTTAGATTGATTACTAAAGGAGTTTAGTAGTTCAATTAAACATTCAATCAATTGATAGCTCAGTACCATAATGTTCAAGGTGTTGGACTGATTGATTAGAATATCGGATTGATTGAAACTGTAATTGACTGTTTCTACAGAATCTCCACTCCCAACAGATCGGCTCATGTGATGAACCGATCGGCTGAGCTCGGTGAACCTATCGGCTCAGCTGGTGAGTCGATCAGCTCATGGACAGGGTGAAACAATCGGTTCAAGTGTTGAAACGATCGGTTCAACTCGTCCAACCGAGCAAGTTGGGAAAGTAGTATTGGTGAGAAATTTCTTTTTGTTTCACTTGCCCAATTTGATTGGAACAAGGATTTGTATTTGGTACGAATGAGAAATAAAAGAGGAAAAGTCAATCGGGAACTGACTAGGACCACGAACCGACCGGTTCAGAAGTGAACTGACCATTTCATGGGTCCCAACCGATCGGTTGAGGTGTCAACCGACCGGCTCAGGTCCCCAACCGACCGTTTCAGAAATGAAACGATCGGTTCAGGTTGCGCAGTTGGTTTTTTTTTGTGGAAAATCTTGAACCCTTCTACTCTTGCTTTAGTCCCACATTGCCCGGGATAGAGAACCATGTCCCATGACCCTCCTATATATATATATCGGTATTGGGGGCTTCTCAAAGAACAACTCAGTGCAACCAGTTGCTCTGTAAAGTTGTTGTTCTCTCTAGTTTTGGTAACCGAGAGAGCCCGAGCAAGTGCTACCCGATAAGGGAGGCACAATAAAGGAAAGACAACTGCATAAAGTGACTGGTGGCAGGAGAGTGTGTCAGTGTCTAGTACACTCACAGGAGGGTGTGACTCCTTCCAATTCCTTGTGAGACAAGGAGATTGGAGTTCCAGGTGGTCAGTGTGGACTACTTTAGAGGCGGGAGATTTCTGTCACTCAGAGGACAACTGTCAATCCCGACAGTCCCGGTCAGACCAGGAGTCATCAGTCCTGGTGCGACCAGGAGCTACACAGACACCGTCCAAGACCAGAGGTGAAGACTGCGCAAACCGCGAGGTATTGTCGCCGAGCAAGCCTCAGGATAAGGTATGATTCCACAAACCATCATTTTCTATTGTATAGACGTTGACGCGTTTCCTTGTTCTGGGTTTGGGGAGGTGAATTTTTTGTTTCCGCTGCCTTCTGTGCCTCCCCTAAAACCCAATAGTGGTATCAGAGCCACGTCAACTTCTCTATACTTTAGAATTATCGATATGCTCGAATTTGGATTTTCGCCTTTATATATTGCATATGATGCGAATAAAATTGACTTTATGCATGTCCAATCCTAAATCCACAAATCCCAATATACATATATGATATGTAATATGAATGCACTCGATACGCGTCGCCCTTAAATGAGTTTTGTGGTGGATGTATTGTGTGGTTATGGCCAATAAACCATATATGTGTATGGTTGTTTGTGGTTGCTTGCATCTCGATCTGCGCATTGATCTTCCTTCTCCTATTCCTGATGTAACTCGAAATAATTCAATATTTCTTTCTTACCTTTTCTCCCCTCGAATGTAACTCGAGGTTTCTCTTTTTACAATGTAAAATAGGATAGAATTTTATTTCCTGTTATGTCAAAGAACGGAGGACCTCCTAACGACAGCTGAGACGATCGATTCAAGGCGTGAACCGAGTGGTTGACGTTTGAGACGATCAGTTCAAGGAGTAAGATGATCGGTTGATGACCGGTTTGAGGAGCGAGACGAGCAGGTGGCGGCCATGATGAGATGCATGATGACCAAGCAAACCCATCAGTTGGAGGATCCAACCGATCGGCTGGTGGCACCCAGCCGACCAGCCTGATGGTGAGCCGATCAGTCATGTGATGAGTTGATCAAACCCAGAAAGGAAAAGCACAAAGTTCATCTTATACAGGTTGCATGTGATGTAGACCTAGATGACCGTGATTCCTCATGGCTCGAGGAATCACATTAGGATGGCCATAATCATCGCTTTTATCATTTTGCATGTTTTCTGTGGGATATAGCATGTATATGATACATATTATGTATTGTGGTGATTGGATATGTATATGTATATAAAAACCAAATCCCTCATTAAAATATTAAGTCTTATATGCCTTCCATTAGAGGCAAACATGAAAAACTTGATCGACCAAGCGTAGTTTATGCCAAAGCGTGGTGCGCCGTCTATCTTGTGGAAGTGTGAAGGGTAGACATGTAGGTTCTGCCAAAGCAGGGTGCATATTTACCGTGTCAGATTTTGGGTAAGACTTAACTGGTGATTCTTAGAGCGTCTAAGCCCAGAGGCAAGGAATGTTCATGGCAAGGTGTTGTGCATGTTCATTCATCAAGAGTTGCATATGATGCAATTGGCATGATGGCCTACCTAAATAGTCAAGATTATGGGCGATCAGCCAAAGCTGACTCATGACTTGATGAAATATGGATCTTGCCCACTAGAAGGTTGTACGCTACAATCTTCTGAATTGATGGTGAGGGCTATCAATTTGAACTAAAATAGTGGGAGTGATAATTAATTAAAGGCCTAATTATATCGTCAACTTTTCAAATCAATCAAATAAGTCAAAAATGAGTTTTGGACTAAAATTGCATATTTTCCTTTTGTAGTACAAATGACAACAAACAACAATCACTTTTCTTTGCGATCTGTCCTGGAAAAGGACAAGTTAAATGGGAATAATTTCCACGGTTGGTTAGGACGTTAAGAAGAGTTCTCAATCAAAGAGTGAAAGCTCTAAGTCCTAGTTATACCAGAACCAGATGAACTCGATCCCACCACATCAATGGTTGAAAGTTTGCTTATGGAAGCATACCGAGGATGACATTGATGAGGAGTGCTTGATGTTGTGTTCTCTGAACTATGAGTTGCAGAGACAACATGAGACATATGATGACTCCAAGACATTGTCCTAGTATGTCATGATAGATGGAGATCGAGTAAGGTATTCACACACTCAATATGATTGGGTATGTGGAAAGCCCTGACTAAGAAGGATTCCCTCTAAGCCAAGAGTTGGCTATTGGTATGATACTGCAAATGTTGCGATAATCATACAGTTCATGATAAACTACAACATGAACAATTTTGACAAGCATTGACAAAGTTTTTGGACATGTTGAGGACAGTAGAGGCAAATATGAAGAAAGACTAACCCTAATCTTTGATGAGATCAATGAAAGGTAAGTCTTAAGGGAAAGGGCAAGGGCAAGGGCAAAGCAAAGAAGTGTTCTCATGCTAGCCAGCAGCCCAAGCTGTCTTCAACCTCAAGGCACATGGGGAAAGGGTGTATGAGGGAATTTCCCTCTATATCTGGAAGAACAAAATAAGATGAAGGAGGGGATGGAGATCTCCACCTAAGGAATCATGAAATGAACCGCTTCTTAATCTGAGGTATATGATACCAAGATATGGATATGTCATATATGATATGCAATATCCACAAAGAAGTGATGGCATTTGTGAAAGGACCAAGAAAGGAGTACCCATCATTGGAGCAAGTGTTGCTGCCATAGATAGGAGTACCTTTCAGTTTATTTCAGCCTAAAGGGCACGAAATAGAGTTGAGAACTACTATTTCATATTTGTCAATAGATAGAAACACTTTATTTTTTCATATTGTATGACAATGATGGCAATTAATAAAGAGATGTTTCAATATGATCTTTGTGGCAATTCCTTGTTTATCTTGTGGTATTTGATATGCATAAGATAAAATGATACCTAAAAGTTATAGATAACTCAAACAATCTAATTAGCATCAATCACGATAAATTGATTTCTAGTTTCCATGTGATGGATAAATCTAGACTCTTTTGGTTAGAGAACGAGTAAGAGACATGAATATCTTGGACATGATTAATCAATCTTCACTAATGGTAATGGGAGAATGATTGTCCTATTAGGTATAATACATGTGATGTATTTACATACCTATTGGAGAAAATGCTAAATATTTCAAATGGTGTTTAGAGAAATACCAATATGAATATCTTGAAGTGTTCAAGAATATCATAAATGAAGTACAAATTTGGTAAAGTGTTAATTCTTGATGAGATCAATGAATAAAATACTTAGACCAAATGTTTGAGATCCTTATGAGTGATTATAGTGAACTCGTGATTAAGGCATGTGATCTCTAAATCAAGAAGGAGTCATACTCTAAGGTGTTAGAGGATGATTATAAAATAACTAAATTCTTCTTGAATAAAGAATACACTTCGCTAATAAAGGACATTAAGAATCACAAGGAGTTGTGAGTTCTTATAGCCTTGACAGATGCACCTCGTTTATCTATGTGATGAGTTGTTCATGTGATGAGTCAACTATCTAGATGAATATGAGGAACCAAATTTTGAGTTATGGTTTATGACCATTACATCCTAAATGACATCCATGTGAACCATAAGGTATTACCTTGATGGTAGCACTCATTGGATGAAATCCATAAGTGCAAATGAGTCTTAAGTGTTAAGACACATGGATAACATTTTGAGAAGGATGATGTTTGTTGATTGCAACTTAATGACTAAGACATTTGGCATATGGATACTAAAACTGCATTCCTATGAGGAATAAAACAAGGATGTGTACGTGACACAACCTATAAGGTTTATGAATCCACTAATACAAATGAAGTCTATAAGATACAATGAACCAATCAATGTGATTGATTGAGTACAAGAAACTCAGAATTGGATCTTTACTTTGATAATATAGTCAAAGGGTTTGACTGATATGTCAAAGATAAAGAAGGATTTGTGATTTAGTGGGAGCATATTCACATTCCACATGTTGATGTGAAATGGAAATGTTCTAGAATGGAAATCCAAAAGTGGAAATTATCTTTAAGGAAGATAGAGATATTTCCTATGTGATAGGAATAGAGATCTATAGAGATAATTCTCGAAAACCTCTTGACCTAAAAAGAGAAAGCATACATTGGCAATCTGTACTGAAGGGTTCAGTATGCACAGATTTAGTGGGAGAAAACGTGTCCATGTTACATGGAGTTAGTATCCCAAGGCCAAGTGTCCAATTCTTATGAAGAATGGGAACACTAAGAATAGATATGGATCTATCATGTATGTATCCCATTGTCTTTCATGTATCGACATGGCAAGAACAAAATGCATTCATCATCTTGTATGTAGGACATGGCAATATGATGTGCTCATCCTGATAACTCGTATGTGGGACATGACGAGTGGATGTCTGTCTACTTCCAGTAAGAGTTACTGGAATACCATGAGAACTTGATAAGTACTTGAGAAGTACTAGTTCTATGGAGATAAGGAAGAGTTCAATGTAAAGAGTTACATTGATGGGAACTTTTAAAAGGACAGAAAATTAATCACAAAATATATATATGATATATAAAAGTGAAAGTTTGTTGATAACTGGAAGTGTTCCAATAAAATCATTTAAAAGTAAATGTCAAGTATCTATGTGTTAGAGAACAACAGTGGATACTATATGGGTCTAGAAGTTCATGAGATGAACTTATAGATATTCCGCTCATTGATGACAAGTATGGAATCCTTGATCATGCAATGTGGCTAAAGGTTAGCAAAGGAATACTAGATCACATTATATGGCAACTCCATCTCATACGTGTGACGTACAATGAAGAGATGTGAGACATGCAATTAATACTAACTTTGGCAACGTGTTGCCAAAACTCACTGTATTGGCACAAGAGCATAGTAACATCTGGGACATGTTTGAAGATCACTATGAATCTGATTCAAGAGTGATTGGCTCACAGTGCAAGTGGGAGTTTGTCGGTATGTATGCCCTGAGAGCCAATCATGGGATGATTGGTGGGATCCATTAAGATTGATTTGATAAACATCAAAATCAAGCTTCCAATTCTTTCTGGTTTAGTCATATGAGATAGTGATAGAACAGATTGAATGTCTAGAGAATGACAGTACTCAATGACGTATGTTTTTAGGTTGAGGACCTGAACGATGAGATCATATGGATGTTAAGAGTCTGTACATTCTTGTTATGTCCCTAGTCGGATGTCATCGTGGAAGGTAGATAGACAGTAATGGTACACAAGACTAGATTGTGGTGTTGGTTGATGACAGAATCTCATTAGTCATGATATAGAGATATCAAACCAAACACATAGGTACTTGTTAGAGAACAAGTGTACCTGACAGACCCACCGTGAGTTTGACACATGGAACCATGACATGGTAGTCACATTCAGTACTCACAGTGATGGTGGTGAGTGTGATTCTTTGACCTAAAATCACTACACTCAACACATGTCATTGGGCACACTTTGACATCATCAAACGCAGTCCTGACACATGGGTTGTTATAAAGGTGATGATTAGATGGCTTTGACACATGGGGCTTTTGAGGGGTGAGTGATAGATACGGGCTTTGTCCGTCCCGAGGGAGCTTGATATCCATGGCCACTTGATGAGTAGGAATGAGAAAGGCGTGCACGCATGTGTGAATCAGTATGTGATATTGATGTCATACATATCTCTTCCAATCTACTCTGAGATCAAGAAAGTGAATGAACGTTGACAGGATGACTGTTCCATGCCTCGAGTTCATTCGGGATATTAGTGACAAAGGAATTATACATTCACTGTAACACCATTCGCAAATTGTAGGATTGAAAGTTGTTCTCCAACTTTCTATTTCACTTGGGTAGCACGAATGTGTGACTAGGCACCGCTCTTTGCTTGTGAAGTCATAAGTGTTATGGACTTTCACTGCCAACGTGAAATGGACATGCAGGGTCACACACATAGGATTTAACTTGGAAGAGGAGTTTTGTCCACAAACAATGCTTAGATTGATTACTAAAGGAGTTTAGTAGTTCAATTAAACACTCAATCAATTGATAGCTCAGTATCATAATGTTCAAGGTGTTGGACTGATTGATTAGAGTATCAGATTGATTGAAACTGCAATTGACTGTTTCGGCACAATCTGCACTCCCAACCAATCGGCTAATGTGATGAACTGATCGGCTCAGCTTGGTGAACCGATCGGCTCAGCTGGTGAGTCGATCGGCTCATGGATAGGGTGAAACAATCGGTTCAAGTGTTGAAACGATCGATTCAACTGGTCCAACTGAGCAAGTTGGGAAAGTAGGATTGGTGAGAAATTTCTTTTCATTTCACTTGCCCAATATGATTGGACCAAGGATTGGTATTTGGTACCAATTAGAAACAAAAGAGGAAAAGTCAATCGGGAACTGACCAGGACCACGAACCGACTGGTTCAGAAGTGAACCGACCATTTCATGGGTCCCAACCGATCAGTTGAGGTGTCAACCGACCGGCTCAGGTCCCCAACCGACTGTTTCAGAAATGAATCAATCGGTTCAGGTTGCGCAGTTGGTTGTTTTTTGTGGAAAATCTCAAACCCTTCTACTCCTACTTTAGTCCCACATTGCCTGGGATAGAGAACCACGTCCCATGACCCTCCTATATATAGGGGTATTGGGGGCTTCGCAAAGAACAACTCAGAGCAACCAGTTGCTCTGTAAAGTTCTCGTTCTCTCTGGTTTTGGTAATTGAGAGAGCCCGAGCAAGTGCTACCCGATAAGGGAGGCACAGCAAGGGAAAGACAACTACAGAAAGTGACTGGTGGTAGGAGAGTGTGTTACTGACTAGTACGCTGACAGGAGGGTGTGACTCCTTCCAATTCCTTATGAGACAAGGATATTGGAGTTCCAGGTGGTCCGTGTGGACTACTTCAGAGGCGGGAGATTTCTGCCGCTCGGAGGACAACTGTCAATCCTGACAGTCCCGGTGAGACCAGGAGTCGTCAGTCCCGGTGTGACCAGGAGCTTCACAGACACCATCCACGACCGGAGGTGAAGACCGCACAAGTCGCGAGGTATTATCGTCGAGCAAGCCTCGGGACAAGGTATGATTCCACAAACCATCCTTTTCTATTGTATAGACGTTGACGCATTTCCTTGTTCTGGGTTTGGGGAGGAGAATTTTTTGTTTTTGCTTCCTTCTCTACCTCCCCTAAAACCCAACACAATTCTCCAGGGCTTAATAAAAGATGTAATTCATGTGTGTATCATATTTGTTTATGGTTATACACAATGCTTCATATTGGATGATAACCCTTGCTTGCTTTCTTAACATAGAGATAATAGATATGCTTATGTTGTAGATGTGCTTATTTTGTAAACATGCTTATGTTGTCAGGTATATTGACAATTGATAGTTAAGATTATGTTGCTAGCTATGTCTAATACTTTTAGCATGCTTTTGAAACTAGAAATGCTAAAACTACCAATAATACTTATGTAGTTAGTTGTGCTTATGATGATATCCCTACTTATGACATAGATATGTTCCCTTTATTATACATGTTGTTATTTATAGCCTTATTATGCTATTGGACATAGTTACGATGTTGGAAATGACAATGTTACTAGATTTCTTGTGTTGTTAGCAAGGAAGATGATGATAGTCATACTAATGATGATGATTGTTATTAGATGCAATCTTATGTAACTTGAGTAGATATCTGATAAAAGAAATGAACTTATCTATTACATGTATTTATATTGATAATCATACTTATTGCTAAGATTATTGCTTAACCTATTTAGCATATTTGAACTGTTCAATCTGCTCAATTGACTATTAATTACTCCAACTGCTCAGTTATTTACTATTTAATATGATGTAATCAATATTTGCTGGAGAGTTTTTTCTCTCACTAGGATTGGGTCTCACCTCACGGTTCACCACATCTTTTTAGGTGATCGACAACAATGGAAGTAGAACCATAGAAGCAAAGAGAACCTCAGGTTATGAACCCTATAGATAGTTGTTAGTTGTCAAGTATGTCCTAGAGTCGTCCATGTACTCTCATGTCCAGGTGAAATGTTTGTATACTATGTTTTGATTGAAGCGAGCTTTCGAAAGCATGTTGATTCTTGTATATGTGGAATATATGGACAGTGCTCCTTTATAAAGGATTTTGACCATAATATGACATAAAGCAATTTGATGGGCTTTTACATAAATGTTTCTGAGAAGTTGGGAAAATTTGAATTCGGTTTTAATTTACCATGTTGTCTGGATTTCTATTTAATTAATGAGTAATCATGTTTTGTGTTTTGAGTAATCTCATTTAGTGTAATAGGTTCTCACAAAATGCAAGCAATAATTCATAATTATATCATCTAGTAAACTAGTCATATACTTATATCCAGATACCTTGAATCTCATATTTTGATTTCAACAAGTCTAGATTAAGAGAGTAGATCACCCTAAAAGAAGAATAAAGACCTAATGTCATTATGGGTCCTCAACACTTAATATTAGGGTTTTGGATCAATTAGGGTTATCATCTAGAGTCATTGGTTTGGATCATATTATTCAGAGGGGGAATCATCATTTTACGGTTTTGAGAGTGGATCAGGTGTATTGGATAATTGGTTTTCCTTTAATTACCATTATTGAAAGAGAGAGAGAGAGAAAGAGATTATTCATGTGGTACTAGTGGTTTTGAGTCTATTATTGATCAAAAACATAGAATTTTGAGTTGGAGGACTTAGGGTCAGGTTTGATATCTCAAGGTTTCAAGAAAAATATTGTCAGCTATTTTCGTATTCATTTTCAACAAGTTAATACTAAAAAGAACATAAATCAAATTCATAACAAGGTACATAGAACTAGGATTAGAATTAGGTATAGGTGATGATTTATGAAGATTCTCCTTATTTTTCTGTGTACTTGGGTATTTTATGGGAATTTTTCAGGTACTGGAATCATTTATTATGGATTTTACAAGATCAACCAATCAGAAAAAGGCTAGAGTTTTAAAAAGAAAAATAAAAAAAGTGGTTGGGCCTCACGAATTAGAGGAGGGATCCGGCTTTGCGGATCCTCCTCTTAACCCGTGAACTGGCCTAGCAAGGAGGGTCCAATGAGGGTGAGAAAAGGACATGAATGCCCATGGGATAAAAGTTATTGGGCATGACAGGGTATGGTTGGATCATGGTTTCATTAACATGATTCATCTATTGCTCACGCCATGAAAGAAGTGTCAGATGGATGAAATGGGAGGTGGGTTGAGGATAATCAAGGGGATCGATGGTATCTCTGAGGCATGGCTGGTCTCGTAGAGATTTTGTTGAATTCATCAATCTAAAGAAGGTCGTCGGAGATGGACTATGGCCCAGGTTTCGACCAAATAGGCGGTGATGAACTGAAAATGGATTTTTTGGGTTACCTACCCTCGGGTTGGATTGAGGGATCAAAAGCTTCGCATGAGGTTCACTGATGTCTCCTGAATCTTGTTGAAGCATGCGAAGGTCCTGGTCCCTCCGGCAGTGACGTATTATCACCAGGTCCCAACTTCTAGTCGACTAACCTCATGGTGGTTATGAAAGCTTGTTTGAAGGTTGAGATCGCTTCATCGTACTCTCGTGATGGTGTAGGCACTGACAATTGGCTGGTGTTGCCCTTCAAGGCGAGCAGAGGTCCAAGTCAGGTGTAGGTGGGGGTAGCTTGAGGGTGGAGGTGTTGGGGCAGGTTCAGTGTAATTGGAGGTTGAGGACGGCTAAAGGGAGGTAGGTAGAGCTAATGGAGTCCTTATATAGGTATGAGAATGGGCGTGTGAGGAATCCCTAAATAGGGTGTCATCGCCAGGTGAGAGGAGTGATGGATAGGGAGGATGTTCTCCCTTATCCGAGGGAGAGGGGCATGTAGTGAGGGTTGTTGAGTTTCATTGCATGTGAGGGAGAGAAATAACCCGCTAGAATTGAGAGAAGGAGGTTAGGATAAGCGTGAGGAGGGTTGGCTTGGTCGTCATCCTGTTGGGGATATTTGAGTCTAGTGGGAGGTATGGAATGAGCTCCACTTTGTTAGATGCTCCCTGGCTCGCGTTCAAAATGATCGGGCGGCCAGGATGCATGCCTACATAAAATGGCATGCATCCTATGTTAGGTAAGGAGATTGTGACACATGAAATGTCACATGTATAGATCAATAATCAAAAACTTAGGTCTTAGGTTTTAATAAGTGGAATAATGTACATTAATTTCAATTGATTATAACTCTTAAAAGGTTTATCTAATTAAAGTGAAATTTTAAATGGATCTTCATACCAAGGTCATCTAACTATAGTACAAAATTTGGGTTCCAAATTTGAAGGTCATCTACTAAAATTGATTATGTATCATAATACATATAATTCACCTTTATATGGAACTAGGGTTTGTATTTTAATGAAATTGATAAATTTTATTAATCATATTTGTAACTGGGATGGTCAAGGGTAATATTGGAAATAACAAAAATTTTAAGAGAGAGAATATATTTAAAAACTCACTTTATCACATTATCCCCTCCTTTTAAAGAATTTTGTCCTCAAAATTCAATAGTTTGAAATAGGTGTGGGTACTTATGCTCAATCTCTAACTTGAACTCCCATGTGGTGCCAGACTGATCATGGTGGCTCTAGAAAACATTCACCATATCTATGTGTCGATTGTTGTGAAGCTCCTTTATCTTAGCATCAAGAATTCTGACTGGGGATTCAACATAAGATAGATCATATTTCAAATCTAGAAGCTCATGATTCAGAATATGACTGAGGTCTTTGACATAAGTTTTTAGATTAGATACATGGAAGACATTGTGAATGGCACTATATTGAGGTAGCAGAGCAAGACGATAGTAACATTCACCAACCCTTTCTAAGCTGTCAAAGGGTTCCACATAATGAGGAATTAGCTTTTCCTCATTCTTTTCCAAAGCTCAGATAGGTGTAATCTTTAGAAAGGTGTGGTCACCTTCTTTGAACTGACATTCCTATCAGTGAACATCTGCATAAGATTTCTGCCTATATTATACCCACTTCATCCTTTGCCTAATCAGTGCAACATTTTATGTATACTACTGCATCTCCTCGGATTTCATCAAAGTGTGTTCCCCAACATCATTTCAATGTAGCAGAGATCTATAGGGTCGATAATAGAGGTCTTCATGGGGAGGCATCCCAATACTTGCTTGATAGTTTTTATTATATGAAAACTTAACAAAATGCCGATAGTGGTCCCATGATCCTTCCCAATCAGTAACACAAGGTCGTAGAAGATCCTCTAAAATCTATAGTGTGTGTTCTAGCAGCCCGTCTATCTGCGGATGATATGTTGTACTAAAGTCCAACTTGGTTCACAATTGCTCTTGAACCTACTTCCACAACTTTAAAGTGAACTTTGGGTCCCTTTCTAAGACAATGTATGTTGGAACTCCATGCAAACGTAATATCTCCCGTATATAAAGATAGGCCATCTTGAAAACTTTTGCAGTAGTCTTCACATGAAGAAAATGAGCTGACTTTGTGAGACGATCCACTATAACCCATGCAACACTGTATCGGTTTTGTAACATCCCTGACCTGGGTTATGAATTAACCCTAGGTGTTTTGCCTAAATATGTAATTAAATCCTTATGATTATCTTTTGGCATGTAATTAAGTTCCTAAGGAACATACATTTTCATTTCTGACCTTTTTAAAACAATGATTGTAGTATTGTTTGGTAATACAGGGACCTATGTGCAAATTACCCAATTAGAGGGGTTAACTTGCAAATTACACAGGTTAGGATGTTCCTCTAACAAAGATACATCATATGTATGAATATGATGAGGTATGATGGATTTCCCAAGTTTGGGCACCAAGGTGCAGCTTGTGGAGCAATCCTTGTGCTTAAAACCCTAATTTTGGTGTAAAGTGCAATTTACCCAAAATGAGGGGTGCAACTTGTGATATACACTTTCTAGAATATCTTTTATGACTTTTGACATAATTTAAAGTTATAATAATGAAGGAGGCACTTCATTTGAATAATCATATTATATGAAATACCTTTGTAATTAAACCACCAAAGTTGTAAGTAAACGAGACCCTTATATGTATATGTGCACCATAGTGACAAGTTGACCTTACTTGCCTTTAGTCCTTGGTCTTAGAAGAAGTTTTACCTTATATATAAAGAGGAGGGACGTGCCTAAAAGAAAGGAATGACCTAGTTGTGAAAAGGAGGAGTAAGTTGTCCTTATAATGAAAATAACCTCAAAGTATATATGATCCCTTCCTTTGCAACCAAAGGCAATGTTTCCTTTCTTCCCTTCTTATTCCCTTGCTTAGACCAACTTAGGACAGAGCTCAGGAGTATAGGAAGACGACCAAGTTCATCTAGGTAAGCTTATATCATCATCTTGCTCGAATTCATGGAGGAAACCAGGTTACAAGGTTGGTTTCATGGTTATCTTACTTAGTTTTCCCTTCCTAGCCGATCCTTCCCAACTTTTCCTTGAAGAAACAACCTTGGATGACCTTTGGAGCTCAAGACACCATTAAAGTTTCGAATCTTGGAATCTTGGAGTTCTAAGAACAACGTTTGAGGTGGGTTTTATAACTCTAAACCTTGCTTTGTTATGCATACTTTTATTCTTGCAAATAATAGTTAGTTCTTCTTCTTCCCCATCTTTCTTTGCACTCTTGCAAGCTTTTTCGTGAAGAACAGACCTTGGTTTCAAGGTTGAAGACGAAGGGCATTAATACCTATGTTGGTCCTTATCCAACTTTATTAAACGATCTTGGACCAATAGGTCTAAATGGTTTGCAACCGTTTGAAATCAAAAAGGGGCTCAACCCGTTTGATCTCAAACGATCTTGTAAGATCGTTTAGTTTTAAACAGTCTTCAAGACCATTTGATAGGGTTGACCAAGAGAAGACCATTTAAGGAACTGTTGTAAACATATTGAATTTAATTCCTACAAAGAATCATAATTCAATTCCAAACCAATCACAAGTTGAAGGCACTTCAACTTCTTAAACCCTAATCGGGTTGAATTGAGTTTTTCAATGATAGATTTTGGTGAACTTTGGGTTGAATGACCCAAACGGTATCAATACCGTTTGGGGGTTCACTCAAACGGTCTTAATACCGTTTGGTGACAACCCAAGACCGTTTGGAGGTCTAGGGTTAAGGAAATTTGATGGTTTGAGGGTCCAATTTCAATAGGTTGATGAATTGATAAAAATGCTGATTTTAGACCTAGTTAGGGTTCAATCCTTATCAATTTGAGTTCGTTTTTGATAAAACTTTGGGCAAAGGTATCAAGACCGTTTGGAGGATATCCAAATGATCCCAAGACCGTTTGAGCCAAGTTTGGGCCCAATTGGAGCTCAATTGATGGGTTCAACTACAATTTGTTTCACATTGTTGAAAATTGATGATTAGCCGATTGAAAACCCTAATTGAGTGGGATTTAACCCCAATTAGCTTTCAATTGAGAATCAATTTGGTGTCCAATTGATTAAGGCTAATTCTAATTGACTCAATTTGTAAATGGTTAACAAGGGCATGGCCAATTGAAGGCTTCAACATAGGAAATCCTATTCAAAAATAACCTTTGTTTCACCTTTTATGTCCATGCGGTTTGAACCCTTTTGGATCCAAACGACCTCAAGGTCGTTTAAGATCAAATGGGTTCACACTCGTTTAAAATCAAACAGGTTCACACTCGTTTAAGCTTAAATGGGTTCACACTCGTTTAAGCTCAAATGGGTCCACACTCGTTTAAGCTCAAATGGGTTCACACTCGTTTAAGCTCAAATGGGTTCACACTCGTTTAAGCTCAAATGGGTCCACACTCGTTTAAGCTCAAATGGGTCCACACTCATTTAAGCTCATATGGGTTCACACTCGTTTAAGCTCAAATGGGTCCACACTCGTTTAAGCTCAAATGGGTCCATACTCGTTTAAGCTCAAATGGGTCCACACTCGTTTAAGCTCAAGTGGGTCCACACTCGTTTAAGCTTAAATGGGTTCAATTAAAGGATACCTTGTTTTATGTAAACCCTAATGACATGATAGTAGTGATTTGGTTTATGTTAATCAATAAGGACTTAACCCAACCCTATCTAGAGTGATGTAATCACCATCCATTAGTAAGGAGAGAGAGAAAGTACCATTTATGGTTAAAACTCAAATAAAGTACCTTTAATGTATACGAATATGCAGGATTAGGGTATGATCCACTTATGAGAGATCATGAAAACCCTAATTAAGATAATTGATGAGTCTTAACCTAATTTGAAAGCATCAATGATGATGTTTCTCATTCATGATGATGCTATGAGCTCATTTCACTATGAAGTGAATAGTAAACCCTAATTCTAGGGTAATCATGAGTAATGTGAATAGTAAAACCTAATTCTAGGGTAATCATTAGTAATGTGAATAGTAAACCCTAATTCTAGGGTAATCATGAGTAATGTGAATAGTAAACCCTAGTTCATAGTAATACGTTGAAATGAACAATAAACTCTAAACTCATGTTATTCCTTTAAGCATGAATTGTATGATCAAGATATGAGATGAGGAATTATTATTCCCAATCATAATGTAAGGGGTGAATAACCCTAAATGATGTAAACAAGGGAATCTTACCCTTTGTAAGGACATAAAAGTATAACCTTTGAATTGAAGGGTTAATTTTGTCTTATTGATTGTTGATCTGATTATGAATTGTTGATTATTATCAATTGAATTAATCATGCAGGTTCTTATAAGAGAATAATCATATCCAGGTAAGGATCATGACATCATATTCATTGAAAGTATGTCAATAGCTTATGAACAGAAATAACTATGTTGCCTAGATGCAAGTGACATCATATGAAACTGATATGACATAAGGGCCATGAATGACATCAAGGTCATGCTAATAGATGACTTGATGCTGACATGTCATTTGATAGCAAGTGTTATGATGATATAAGGGTGTGAGCACCCATGTTCCTAAATCATAGTGATAAAATGATTAAGAATTGATATCCATCTGATAACCGATATGAGTAATACATGTTACATTTAGTATTCTTCTGTTATAGCCATGTTTAGTACTTAAATGTTTGGAAACATGTATGATGCTAAAAGAATATTGAAATGTACCTAATAACCAAGTTTAATCATATCATGTAGAGCCCTGATCATAGATCCATCATTGTCAGAGTTTAAATGATGGTAAACAAGTTTTCCTAAGGGAACTCCTGGATCACATACTTTAGAGTATGTGGGGGAATATGGATGTGTATATCCTTACATCCTAGTGTAGGAGTTGATGTGGATGTATCTTAATCCATCAACCCTTCACTATATGTTTATACCATGATGATGTAACACTATTCTCCCAAGGGAATCTTTTATACCGCATCGATGAGAGATAAACATGAAATCTTTCGATAGCGAAGAGAGTGCAGAATGCCACTGTGACTCTAATAGCGAAGTACCAGAATACCCTGGTGAGCTATATTAGCAGAGACACTAGATGTCCTACATGTTTATCCTCATTCTGACTGAGGTAGTTGAAGGTCATGAGAATCCGACTCTTTCGATGACCTAGTATGATACCGATGCGACTTACTAGTGATCGGTTGGAGCATGAGCGGTATACCTCATCTCCGCAGGGCATAATGATGTTTGTAAACCATAATCAACCGTGTAGCATAACTGTTTAGGTTGAACTACGAGGAACATTGATTGATATTACATTGCTTGCATTTAATATCCTGTTCAAGTATTAGTATACATGTTCTTCATATTCCTTAATAAAGATGAGTAATTGTTATCAAGCCTGCTGTGAATAATCTAAAGTTACATGCTCATGATATTCCTTTAATTGCTTTTAACAAAGTTTCTGGCGGAGAGTTATAACTCTCGCTGGGACAATTATTTAAAATTGTCTCACCCCGTAGATTTCTACCTTTAGGTGGATGTAGAGGTCGAAGGAACTGATCTGCAGGTGGACAACAGCAGCAGCGGCAAAACCAGGAGCAGTAGTGATTTTAGGTGGAAACACTGTGATGTCTAGTCTTGTAGATAAAATAGTCTTATGTCATCTCTGTACACTCAGGTCCTAGGAGTTTGTTGATCTGAGAATTTTGAAGGTTTGAAGAGTTTGTATCATGATGTATATGATCACTCGAGAAGTGATTTAACAGAGATGTAAACATAGGTTTTAATTTATCGTGATTTTTTTCATATTCTGCTGTTAATCAAAACGCTTCTGCTACGTTTATCTTGTGTTTTAGAGATCAGAGCCCACAATTAGTGGTATCAGAGCTCTAGGTTCGCTGAGTCTACAGAGACATAGGACTTAGAATGTCAAGTCTATCCTTAGTACTTCTTTCTTATCTAATAGAGTCTTCTGCTCCTCAAGAGAAGAAGATAATTAAGGATGTCTGGACCACAGGAGGAGTACAAGGAAGAAAGTAGTGTTGCTGCACCTCGAGAAGGTGCAAGGAACCTAGAAATAGAGCAACCTGTACCTGAGCCACCTATGGAGCCACCTCAGTTTGACCCAATTGACATGGGAAACCCAGCTGTTCAGACCATGTTTGGGCATTTTATGACTGCCATGACACACATAACAGATAGGATGCCTATGCCTGCACCTAGGGCACCTACCCAACTTGAAGGACAAGGTATCGGTAAGACGTTCGAGCAACTTCGACGAGTCAGAGCGACCGAATACTTTGGAATAGCTGATCCGGCAGATGCCGACCTCTGGTTAACTGAGTTGGAGAAAGCTTTCAGAATCCTCAACATCCCCAAAGGTGAGAAGGTTAGACATGCTGTCTATCTTCTCAAAGGCAGTGCTGGTCACTGGTGGACCATGGAAGAGCAGAAGAGGCCTGGAATAGAGATCTCGTGGGAAGACTTTCGTCGGGAATTTTTCCATAGATATTTTACAAAGACCTTCCTGGATGAGAAGATCTCTCAGTTTGAGAGACTAAGGCAGGGTATGATGAACATTAGCGAGTATGAGGCTAAGTTCATGGAGTTGTTGCGATTCTGTCCGCATATGGCTACCACAGATGAAGAAAGGATTAGGAGGTTTGAGAAGGGTTTGAATGCCGACATGACTACTCCCGTGTCTGCACTAGAAAACCGGGAGAGATTCTCTACCTTCGTTGAGTCAGTCCGAAGGATAGAGAGATCCATAGTCAAGAAAAGACAAACCCAAAAGAGATATCCACAGTTCCAGGGATCTTCATCTAGAGACTTTAAGAAGCCTAGATTCTCTGCACCTACACCTCCACCACCCAGATCTAGTTCTCAGACTCAGTGGTCCCCAAGTAGAGGTAGAGGACGAGGTTTACCGCCACGAGAGACTCACAGTTCAACATCAATGTCGGTCACAGGACCACCAAGACCACAACAACTGGAAAGAAGCTGTTACAACTGTGGGAAGATGGGACATTTGATGAAGGACTGCAGGTCTAGGCCTGTCACTGTGACACAACCTCAGAGGCCGAATCAACAGGGATCACAGAGAAGTCAGTTTCAAGGAGCAACTAGAGGATGTGGACAAGCGTCTCAAGCTGGATCATCAGCACCAACTCAACACCAGGCGACAGCAAGGGTCTATGCTATGAACCCACCAGAAGCAGTGGTCAATCCACGGGTTGTGGCAGGTCAGATGGAACTTTTATATTCTGATATGTATAAATCATGTGTTGTATCTGTTTTGATTGACCCGAGTGCTACACACTCTTTTATCACTCGAAGAGTGATTCGTAACTACAATATGACAGTTAGTCATAGGGCATATAGCTTGTTGCTTGAGACTCTGTTGAGAGGTTCTGCTATTTTGCAAGAGGTATGTTCTCCCTGCATCCTCTTCTTTTCTGATCATCGCATTCAAGTGGATCTTATACCACTTGATATGCAAGGATTTGACATAATCCTTGGGATGGATACCTTAGAAAGGTATAGAGTTGTCTTGGATTGTGAATCCAAGCAGGCTGTGTTTGCTGATGAGAGCAACACATGGATCTTTCAAGGAGAGAGAAAGATTCTACCCACATGTCTTGTGTCTGCTATGGTTGCTGATAAGCTGATGAGGCAAGGATGTTATGCATTCTTGGCCCATGTGATTGATACCACCATGAAGAGTCCTAACCTTGCTGTAGTTCCTATAGTCAGGGAATTTGAAGATGTATTTCCTGAAGAACTTCCAGGTATGCCACCGCCTCAGGAAATTGATTTTGAAATCAGTTTGATCCCAGATACCCAACCCATAGCACTAACACCTTATAGGATGGCACTTGCTGAGATGGCAGAACTCAAGAAATAGCTCCAAGAGTTGCTTGAGAAGGGTTTTATCCAACCAAGCACTTCACCTTGGGGTGCTCCGGTCCTGTTTGTTAAAAATAAGGATGGATCAATGCAGTTGTGCATTGATTACAGACAACTAAATAAAGTAACGATAAAGAATAAGTACCCTCTGCCGAAAATTGATGATCTTTTGACCAGTTGTGTGGTGCAACCGTCTTCTCAAAGATAGACTTGAGGTCTGGATATCATCAACTTCGTATTAAGAGCAGTGACATACCCAAGTATGCTTTCAGGACAAGGTATGGTCACTATGAGTTCATAGTTATGTCGTTTGGACTAACTAATGCACCAACTGCATTTATGGAACTTATGAATAGAATCTTCCGACCTTTCCTCGATCAGTGTGTTGTTGTCTTTATAGATGACATCATGATCTATAGTAGAGATGCTTAGCAGCATGAACAGCATCTTCGTCAAGCTCTAACTTTGCTAAGACAACATAAGTTATACGCTAAGTTTAGTAAGTGTGAGTTCTGGATGTCGGAGGTATCTTTTCTTGGACATGTAGTATCTGCCTCGGGAATTCGTGTTGACCCTAAAAAGGTAGAGTCTGTTCTAAAGTGGGAACAACCAAAGACACCGACGGAGATTCGTAGTTTCTTAGGGTTGGCTGGCTATTATCGAAGGTTCATTAAGAACTTCAGTTCTATAGCCCTACCCTTGACGAAGTTGACCCGGAAAGATGTTTCTTTTACTTGGAGTGACAAGTGTCAGCAGTCCTTTCAGTTGTTGAAGGAAAGGTTGACAAGTGGGCCTGTACTTGTGTTACCTGAGCAAGGCAAAGGATACATAGTTTTTTGTGATGCCTCCAAGAATGGACTCGGATGTGTGCTGATGCAGGATAAGCATGTGATTTCTTTTGCTTCTCGACAACTTAAGAAACACGAGGAGAATTATCCGACACATGATTTAGAGTTAGCTGTTGTGGTTCATGCCTTGAAAATCTGGAGACACTATCTATATGGAGAAACATTCCAGGTTTTCACTGATGATAACAATCTTAAGTATATCTTTTCTCAGCATGACCTTAACATGAGGCAACGTCGCTGGATGGAGTTAATCAAGGATTATGATTGTACGATAGATTACCATCCAGGGAAGGCCAATGTAGTTGCAGATGCCTTGAGTAGGAAATCAGCAACATCATCCTCTGATAGGGCACAATTAAACTCTTTAGTATGCCCTAGGAGAGATATGCTTATCTCCTTAAGGCAAGACAATGTACAGATGAAGGTGTCATGCATTGCCGGGTTGTTCGCTGAGATGCATATCAAACCCACCCTAAGAGAGCAGATTAAGGAGGCACAGCAAGTTGATGCTACAGTTCAGCAGATCAGATCTGAGTATGGTGATGAGAAGCGAGAAGGTTTTCATGAATCAGATTATCAAGTGGCATGCTATCATGGGACGATGATAGTGCCAGATGTGGATAACCTGAGGAAGCTAGTCCTGGAGGAAGCTCATTCTTCTATGTATGCTATGCATCCAGGGAGCACCAAGATGTATCAAAACTTGAAAGATATGTATTGGTGGCCTGGGATGAAGAAGGATGTCGCTGAGTTTGTTCTGAGGTGTCCGGTGTGTTAGCAAGTTAAAGCTGAACATCAGAAGCCTGCAGGAACAATGCAACCTTTACCCATACCACAGTGGAAGTGGGATCATGTAACCATGGACTTTGTTGTTGGCCTACCTAGAACAAACAAAGGACATGATTCCATTTGGGTAATTGTTGATAGGTTGACTAAGACAGCGCATTTCTTACCTGTCAAAACAACCTATTCTGCTGAAAGGTTATCCCAGTTATACGTTCAAGAGATAGTGTGTTTGCACGGAGTTCCTGTCACCATAGTTTCTGACAGAGGTCCTCAGTTCACAAGTCATTTTTGGGAATAGCTACATAGGGCACTAGGCACCCAGTTAAGGTTTAGTACAACCTTTCATCCACAGACTGATGGACAGTCAGAAAGGACTATACAGACCTTGGAAGACTTGTTGAGAGCATGTGTTCTCCAGTTCACAGGAAGTTGGTATCTGCACCTAAGCTTGATAGAGTTTGCCTATAACAATAGCTATCAACATAGTATTGATATGGCACCTTATGAGGCTTTGTATGGTGGACGTTGTAGATCACCTTTGTGTTGGTATGAGACTGGTGAACATCAGTTGTTAGGTCCTGATCTTGTGCAGCATACTACGGAGAAGATTAAAGTAATACAACAATAGATTAAGACTGCACAAGATAGGCAGAAATCTTATGCTGACAAGCGTCGTAGACCGTTGGAGTTCCAGGTTGGAGACAGAGTGTATCTCAAGGTCTCGCCTTGGAAAGGAGTCCTTCATTTTGGGAAAAAAGGGAAGTTAGCTCCTAGATTTATGGGGCCTTATCCAATCATTAAACGGGTTGGAAAGGTAGCCTATAGACTAGAGTTACCACCAGAATTACAAAAACTACACCCTGTGTTTCACATTTCTATGTTAAGGAAATGTCATCCCAATACCGAGTCAGTTCTACAACCTATGGAAGTAGAATTGAACGAAGATATAACTTATGAGGAAGGACCAGTGTCAATCCTTGATAAAAGAATTAAAAAGATAAAGAAGAAATATATAAGTCTTGTAAAAGTCCTCTGGAATCACCCTGGTGTTGAAGAAGCCACTTGGGAACTAGAGGAAGAGATGAGAAGGAAATACCCTGCTCTTTTCTCTTAATATGTTTTATCGATTTCGGGGACGAAATCCTTGTAAGGGGTGGATAATTTGTAACATCCCTGACCTGGGTTATGAATTAACCCTAGGTGTTTTTCCTAAATATGTAATTAAATCATTGTGATTATCTTTTGGCATGTAATTAAGTTCCTAAGGAACATACATTTTCATTTTTGACCTTTTCAAAACAATGATTGTAGTATTGTTTGGTAATACAGGGACCTATGTGCAAATTACCCAATTAGAGGGGTTAACTTGCAAATTACACAGGTTAAGATGTTCCTATAACAAAGAGACATCATATCTATGAATATGATGAGGTATGATGGATTTCCCAAGTTTGGGCACCAAGGTGCAGCTTGTGGAGCAATCCTTGTGCTTAAAGCCCTAATTTTGGTGTAAAGTGCAATTTACCCAAAATGAGGGGTGCAACTTGTGATATACACTTTCTATAATATCTTTTATGACTTTTGAAATCATTTAAAGTTATAATAATGAAGGAGGTACTTCATTTGAATAATCATATTATAAGAAATACCTTTGTAATTAAACCACCAAAGTTGTAAGTAAAGGAGACCCTTATATGTATATGTGCACCATAGTGACAAGTTGACCTTCCTTGCCTTTAGTCCTTGGTCTTAGAAGAAGTTTTACCTTAGATATGAAGAGGAGGGACGTGCCTAAAAGAAAGGAAGGACCTAGTTGTGAAAAGGAGGAGTAAGTTGTCCTTATAATGAAAATAACCTCAAAGTATATATGATCCCTTCCTTTGCAACCAAAGGAAACGTTTCCATTCTTCCCTTCTTATTCCCTTGCTTATACCAACTTAGGACAGAGCTCAGGAGTATAGGAAGACGACCAAGTTCATCTAGGTAAGCTTTTATCATCATCTTGCTCGAATTCATGGAGGAAACCAGGTTACAAGGTTGGTTTCATGGTTATCTTACTTAGTTTTCTCTTCCTAGCCGATCCTTCCCAACTTTTCCTTGAAGAAACAACCTTGGATTACCTGTGGAGCTCAAGCCACCATTAAAGTTTCGAATCTTGGAAGCTTGGAGTTCTAACAACAACGTTTGAGGTGGGTTTTATAACTCTAAACCTTGCTTTGTTATGCATACTTTTATTCTTGCAAATAATAGTTAGTTCTTCTTCTTCCCCATCTTTCTTTGCACTCTTGCAAGCTTTTTCGTGAAGAACAGACCTTGGTTTCAAGGTTGAAGATGAAGGGCGTTAATACCTATGTTGGTACTTATCCAACTTTATCCGTTTGAAATAAAAAAGGGGCTCAACCCGTTTGATCTCAAACGATCTTGTAAGATCGTTTAGTTTTAAACGGTCTTCAAGACCGTTTGATAGGGTTGACCAAGGGAAGACCATTTAAGGAACTGTTGTAAACATATTGAATTTAATTCCTACAAAGAATCATAATTCAATTCCAAACCAATCACAAGTTGAAGGCACTTCAACTCCTTAAACCCTAATCGGGTTGAATTGAGTTTTTCAATGATAGATTTTGGTGAACTTTGGGTTGAAGGACCCAAACGGTCTCAAGACCATTTGGGGGTTCGCTCAAACGGTCTTAAGACCGTTTGGTGACAACCCAAGACCGTTTTGAGGTCTAGGGTTAAGGAAATTTGATGGTTTGAGGGTCCAATTTCAATAGGTTGATGAATTGATAAAAATGCTGATTTTGGACCTAGTTAGGGTTCAATCCTTATCAATTTGAGTTAGTTTTTGATAAAACTTTGGGCCAACGGTCTCAAGACCGTTTGGAGGATATCCAAACGATCCCAAGACCGTTTGGGCCAAGTTTGGGCCCAATTGGAGCTCATTTGATGGGTTCAACTACAATTTGTTTCACATTGTTGAAAGTTGATGATTAGCCGATTGAAAACCCTAATTGAGTGGGATTTAACCCCAATTAGCTTTCAATTGAGAATCAATTTGGTGTCCAATTGATTAAGGCTAATTCTAATTGACTCAATTTGTAAATGGTTAACAAGGGCGTGGCCAATTGAAGGCTTCAACATAGGAAATCCTATTCAAAAATAACCTTTGTTTCACCTTTTATGTCCATGCGGTTTGAACCCTTTTGGATCCAAACGACCTCAAGGTCGTTTAAGCTCAAATGGGTTCACACTCGTTTAAACTCAAACGGGTTCACACTCGTTTAAGCTTAAATGGGTTCACACTCATTTAAGCTCAAATGGGTTCACACTCGTTTAAGCTCAAATGGGTCCACACTCGTTTAAGCTCAAATGGGTCCACACTTGTTTAAGCTCAAATGGGTTCACACTCGTTTAAGCTCAAATGGGTCCACACTCATTTAAGCTCAAATGGGTTCACACTCGTTTAAGATCAAATGGGTTCACACTCATTTCATCTCAAATGGGTCCACACTCATTTAAGCTCAAATGGGTCCACACTCGTTTAAGCTCAAATGGGTCCACACTCGTTTAAGCTCAAGTGGGTCCACACTCGTTTAAGCTTAAATGGGTTCAATTAAAGGATACCTTGTTTTATGTAAACCCTAATGACATGATAGTAGTGATTTGGTTTATGTTAATCAATAAGGACTTAACCCAACCCTATCTAGAGTGATGTAATCACCATCCATTAGTAAGGAGAGAGAGAAAGTACCATTTATGGTTAAAACTCAAATAAAGTACCTTCAATGTATATGAATATGCAAGATTAGGGTATGATCCACTTATGAGAGATTATGAAAACCCTAATTAAGATAATTGATGAGTCTTAACCTAATTTGAAAGCATCAATGATGATGTTTCTCATTCATGATGATGCTATGAGCTCATTTCACTATGAAGTGAATAGTAAACCCTAATTCTAGGATAATCATGAGTAATGTGAATAGTAAAACCTAATTCTAGGGTAATCATGATTAATGTGAATAGTAAACCCTAATTCTAGGGTAATCATGAGTAATGTGAATAGTAAACCCTAGTTCATAGTAATACGTTGAAATGAACAATAAACTCTAAACTCATGTTATTCCTTTAAGCATGAATTGTATGATCAAGATATGAGATGAGGAATTATTATTCCCAATCATAATGAAAGGGGTGAATAACCCCAAATGATGTAAACAAGGGAATCTTACCCTTTGTAAGGACATAAAAGTATAACCTTTGAATTGAAGGGTTAATTCTATCTTATTGATTGCTGATCTGATTATGAATTGTTGATTATTATCAATTGAATTAATCATGCAGGTTCTTATAAGAGAATAATCATATCCAGGTAAGCATCATGACATCATATTCATTGAAAGAATGTCAATAGCTTATGAACAGAAATAACTATGTTGCCTAGATGCAAGTGACATCATATGAAACTGATATGCCTTAACGGCCACGAATGACATCAAGGTCATGCTAATAGATGACTTCCATGCTGACATGTCATTTGATAGCAAGTGTTATGATGATATAAGGGTGTGAGCACCCATGTTCCTAAATCATAGTGATAAAATGATTAAGAATTGATATCCATCTGATAACCGATATGAGTAATACCTGTTACATTTAGTATTCTTCTGTTATAGCCATGTTTAGTACTTGAATGTTTGGAAACATGTATGATGCTAAAAGAATACTGAAATGTACCTAATAACCAAGTTTAATCATATCATGTAGAGCCCTGATCATAGATCCATCATTGTCAGAGTTTAAATGATGGTGAAACAAGTTTTCCTAAGGGAACTCCTGGATCACATACTTTAGAGTATGTGGGGGAATATGGATGTGTATATCCTTACATCCTAGTGTAGGAGTTGATGTGGATGTATCTTAATCCATCAACCCTTCACTATATGTTTATACCATGATGATGTAACACTATTCTCTCAAGGGAATCTTTTATACCGCATCGATGAGAGATAAACATGAAATCTTTCGATAGCGAAGAGAGTGCAGAATGCCACTGTGACTCTAATAGCGAAGTACAAGAATACCCTGGTGAACTATATTAGTAGAGACACTAGATGTCCTGCATGTTTATCCTCATTCTGACTGAGGTAGTTGAAGGTCATGAGAATCCGGCTCTTTTGATGACCTAGTATGATACCGATGCGATTTACTAGTGATCGGTTGGAGCATGAGCGGTATACCTCATCTCCGTAGGGCATAATGATGTTTGTAAAACATAATCAACCGTGTAGCATAATTGTTTAGGTTGAACTACGAGGAACATTGATTGATATTACATTGCTTGCATTTAATATCATGTTCAAGTATTAGTATACATGTTCTTCATATTCCTTAATAAATATGAGTAATTGTTATCAAGCCTGCTGTGACTAATCTAAAGTTACTTTCTCATGATATTCCTTTGATTGCTTTTAACAAAGTTTCTGGCGGAGAGTTATAACTCTCGCTGGAACAATTATTTAAAATTATCTCACCCCGTAGATTTCTACCTTTAGGTGGACGTCGAGGTCGAAGGAACCGATCTGCAGGTGGACAGCAGCAGCAGCGGCAAAACGAGGAGCAGCAGTGATTTCAGGTGGAAACACTGTGCTGTCTAGTCTTGTACATAAAATAGTCTTATGTCGTCTCTGTACACTCAGGTCCTAGGAGTTTGTTGATCTGAGAATTTTGAAGTTTTAAATATTTTGTATCATGATGTATATGATCACTCGAGAAGTGATTTAACAGAGATGTAAACAGTTCATCTTGCTTTTATGAAAGGAGTTTCAAGTTTTTGAGATCTCGTTTTCGAGATCTCATTTTCGAAAGGTTTTAATTTATCGTGATTTTTTTCGTATTCCGTTGTTAATCGAATCACTTCCGCTACGTTTATCTTGTGTTTTAGAGATCAGAGCCCACAGGTTTCTAGTCCTGGGTAGCCCCACCACGAAATCCATGGTGATGTGTTCCCATTTCCATTCCAAGATTTTAAGGGGTTGTAGTAGACCACATGGTCTCTGGTTCTCTGCCTTGATTCTATGGCATGTCAGGCATCTGGACACAAATTTGACAATATCACGCTTCATGCCTCTCCACCAGATTTGACGTTGTAGGTCTTTGTACATCTTAGTTGTGCCAGGATGAACTGTGTACTTTGACCAATGTGCCTCACTAAGAATCTTTGTCTTCACAATTGATTGCTCAGAAACCCATATACGATTCTTGTATCAAAGACCACCATCAAGACCCACAAAGATATGTGTTTGAGGCTTTTACAAGAGATATGAGATCTCTTCAAGGTCAGGACTAGATTTGTGTTCCTCAAGAAGTTCATACTGAAGACCAGACATGATAGAGATGTTGTGGAGTTGGAGATGATTAGACAGAAACTATAGCTTCCAGTCCACTAGATCCTCCATGTTCCTCCACTAGGGAATAGATAAAGATGCACATACTACCTTTTCCGGCTGAGAGCATCAGCGACTACATTAGCCTTTACTGAATGATAGCTAATAGTGAAGTCGTAGTCTTTTAGATACTCAATCCATCGGCGTTGATGCACGTTCAAGTCCTTATGAGTCAGGATGTACTTTAGGCTTTTATGGTCGGTGAAAATGTCAAACGTTACCCAATGAAGGTAGTGCCTCCAGATTTTGAGAGTGTGAATAATTACATCTAATTCCAAATCATGTATGGGATAATTACATTCATCTAGTTTAGATATCTAGATGCAAAGGCCACCACCTTTACATGTTGTTGCAGGACACATCATAACCCATTTCTCAAAGCATCAATAAAGATCACAAACCCTTCATTTCTAAAAGGTAGAACTAGAATAGGAGTGGATGTTAATTCTACTTTAATTCATAGAAACTGGACTCACAAGTAGCTAACCAAATGAAATGCTCATCCTTTCGAGTAAGCTTAGTTAGAGGAAGTGCAACTTTGGAGAAATTGAGAATGAAGTGACAATAATACATGGCTAAGTCCAAGAATATCTGGATTTCTAGAAGGATTTTGAGGAGGTTGTCAATCAAGAATAGTAGATACTTTGGCGGGATCAATAGATATGTTTCCCCCAAAGATGACATGACCAAGAAACATGACTTTATCAATCCATAATTCACATTTAGAGAGATTGCCATAGAATATATAAGCTTGAAGGATTTCAAGAACTGTCTTCAAGTGCTCATAATGCTTCTCCATAGAGTCAGAATAGATCATAATATCATCAATAAAGATGATCACTGTTACAACCGCAACTTTTTGGGTTCATTTGGTGAGAAATGTAATTTCTCATATTAAATATATGTGAACAAGTAATGATATAATTTTTCTTGAATAAATGAGTTCATTTAAAATAGCCTTGATGATTATTTTTTGTATGCTTTATTGGCTATTGGGCCCAATAACAAGGAAAATACAAAAGAAACTCCATTATAAATAAGAAATGGATAAAAGAAAAATGTAGAAACCTCTAGAAGGAAAAAGAATTTAATCCAACGGTGGATTTCATGCCTTTTGGGTTCCTTGGGTCCCAAGGAGTCCAAAGTTGCAAAGATAGTGCAAAAAGAAAAGAAAAGATCAATTAAGTATTTCTTTATTAAGAAGGAAATTGAAAACAATAATAAAATGTGGAAAATAAGTGGAAAGAGGTATTTTTGAGTTACCCTTGATGGATTTTCATATCCAAAGGATTCCTAATGTTAAATGGAATTCCAATGAGGAAAATAATAAGAAAGATAAAGATAAATCCTAAAAAAGAGATATTTTAATAAGAAATAAACAAGATAATGTGAAATAATGAATATAGATGCATCTAGAAGGATAATAAGTATCCTTAAAAAGGAATTTCGAAAACTTAGAGCTTATTGAGGTCTAAGGAGACCCAATGGAGAAGAAAGAAAGAGAAAAGGCAAATAATAATAAAATAAGAGGATAATGTGATACATCATTAATGACTTTTTGATAATATCAAAAAGAGATGTTATTTTCTTTAAGAAAACTATTATTTCGTGACAAAGGGTTTAAAGCCAAGCACAAGGAAGATAAAAAGAGATAATTCTCGAATTTCCTAATAACCAAAGCATATGGGTTACCAAGGAATTTTTAAAAGGAGAGAGAATGGTTCCTAACTAAGGAACTTGTTTTATGATTGAGAAAGGGACTTGTTAATCTGTGGATAGATGTCTTAGGGCTTCAATAACCCTCCCCTATATAAGGGTAGAGACTTGGCCAAGTGTAGGAGAATCCTGAGCACTCTTCTCCCTCCTTCTTCTTATTTTCGTCCATCAACCCTAGACAAGGGAGTTGATCGATACCCAAGGGCCATGAGGAGTTGCGTTCGGTCTCGATGGAGGCACGAAGCTCATGTGACAACCTCAGGAAGGATCAGTTGTCTTTCACACGCTCCATCTTCATGTAACTGCTGCCAAAGGTCTACAAATGTGCAGCAGGTCACGTGCTTGGCACACCTAGGAACGGCCATCTCGATCGTGACCTTAGGGTTCGCTGCATGCACAGAGGCACGGCAGAGCCAGGGCGGGGGTTGGCAGCAAGAACTAGGTCGTGGGAAGGAGAGGAGGAGCCGCCCCATCGTAGCTAGGGCAACGTGGCGCAACTATGCAAGATTGAAGAAGACACATGCGGCGTTTGACTATTCTACCCCTCGGCGTGCTAAAGAACCAATCTTTAAGTTAAGGGCAAAATACACATTCCGTTATGTTTCCAATTGAGCAACGTTGCATGGAGAGGCGACGTGGCATCCTTTGGTTGGTCGAAAAAGGTAATCCTTGAAAAATTCATAACTAATTAACAATAGCTCAAATGGATGTGCATTATGTATGAACTTTAATCAAGAGAACTCAAGGAATGCAATAAAAATATAGTTGAAGCCTAATTCCCCTTGAAATTCAAAAAGTAGTGTAATTTATCCTCTTTAATTAATGAAAGATTGAGAAACCCTATTTAGAGATGATTAATGCATTTAGTAGGGTTTAATGGATGATTAAAGTTGATATTAACATGTTGATTGTAAAAAGGTACATTAAGCACAAAAAGGATGAACTTTGTGCGTAATTAGTTTAATTGAGAATTCATGTGCATATATATGCTTTAATGGGCCTTAAAACCCTAATATTAGTAAATGTGACTCATAATGGTTTTAATTATTCAAAATCATGAATAAAGTTGAGATATGATAATTTCCAAGCTATTTCAAGTATAAAAGTTCCTAATTGTTGATAAATACCCTTAATGTAGTAATTAGGGTTTTCTAATGGATAAAGGTAGAATTAATGACAAATAGAGTTCATATGTGAATTAGACTACAATGAACTACAAATTGATGATAAATGGGCATAATTAACTTGTCATGGATTAAAAGGATAAAAATGGTAGCATTAATGTAAAATAGGTTTAATGGACATAATTGATGGTTAATTATGCTTTTTCTGATATCATGATTATATGTGGTTAAAAGATAACCTTAGTATCTTTCATGAAGAATAGATGAGATAATTAGGGTTTATGAGTAATTGTATAAAATCAGGGTTTAAAAAAATAAAAGATGAAGGGAAACCCTAATTGCAATGAAAACCCTAATAGTGGACAAGAAACCCTAGGAAGCAGGCTAGATTTAATATATCTTGATGACTTGATTAATAATAGGAAATTGTATGCATATTTCAGGAGCTCATAATGTGCGTGCTTATTTGGATTTCTTGATTGGATTATTCTATCTCAAAATCAGCCTGACAGGTATGTGGTTATGCATATGAATTATCGCTTTAGTTTCACAGTGATTCCCGGTTGTTTTATCTATTTCCTGAAAATAACTACTTGGATGACTTTTATTTCAGGAAACTATAAAGTGACTACGATTATCACCATAATTATGTATACATGACTGGCTCAGATCCTGGTCTTCCTCTATGGCTTTGCAAATGTTAAAAAGGGTAAACTAGAGTAAGGTCTAGGCTATCATGAGTTAGAAATTGGGCTACCCACATGTAGTTCCATGAGACTCTCTAGCACACCATGAGTTAAGGAGTGGGCTACCTATGGGTAGTTCCATGTGACTCAACCCTAGAAATTGATAGGATCATGAGGGTTATTAAATGGGGATCTACCATAAGGAAGGTAGGATCCAGGTCCACTGTAAGGACAACACAGAGGTTAGGGTATGTAAGGATTTAGCAGTTATGTTGAAAACATAAAGTTGTTTGTTAAATCATACTTGACTACAATATGTTGTTACAGTTAATTGCATGATTATTGTTTCCCCCACATACCATCTTTATGCTGATCGATGTTTTGTTCATCGACGTTTTAGGTACAAGTGAAAAGAACAAACAGAAAAGTGACATATGTGGAATTAAATATGAATTAAAGTTCAAAGGAGGATTAGTTAGAATAGACTCCATGTGGATAGAAGTAGATATACAAGTTCTTGAAAAAGGTATGTAAAGTTTAATTTTATTACAGCCTTTCATTTTAGTTTGGTAGAATTTGATAATTATTATTGATTAATTATAGAACCTTTGTTCTGGAAATTGGGATAATGGCTTTGACGTCTTGGTCTCCCTTAATTGGGGGTTACTGGGAGGCGGGGTCATTACATTTGGTATCAAAGCATAGGATCCTCATTTTTTTAGTGTCTCCGAGATACTTTATTCACCCTGCTCTCAGATTGTAGGCCAACTAGAAGATACATTTAAGGAGGGATTCATCCTTTGTTCACTCCAGAGCTCTGCTGGAACGAGCTTAGGACATTGGACCCAAACTATGGAATCATTAACATTCCTAACCAACCATTTAACAAGGAGGTCTGCTAATGCATTCGCACCTCATTTGATGAAATTGATATGAATATCTGACTTCCTTGCTTTAAGGGTTGCGAGCCTTTCACTGAAAATATTGTATTTAGGCATATTGTGCAGCTTGGAGTTCAGAATGTCACAGGCCAGCTTGCTATCCGATTCGATTATCAACTCCTCTGATCTGTGAATCAAAGCTTCGATACCTCTGTAGATAGCCATTAACTCAGTGACAAAGACATCACAACTCTTGACAGTTTGAGCTCCAGCTTTGATCCATCTTTGTTGTGCATCTCTAGCTATATAGCTTGTGGCTTCTTGATTCTTCCTCTTCCGCACAGAACCATCGACATTGATAGTGATAGTATTTTGAGATGGTGGGTCCAAGCGGCAGCAGGTGGAGACTGCGTTGGCCTTGTTGGATTTTGTAAAGCATACAAGTTGCTCTTTACTTTAGTAGCTATCATCCCTACACTTGTCATAGGGGGGAAGACTGTACCATTGCAAACCAAATCATTTCTGTGCTGCCATAGAATTTCGACCGTGTTAGCAAACCAAATCGATCTAATCATGTCATCTTGGTTGTGCTTCAGGTTTCGGGAGAACCATGTCTTAGTAGTCTCTCCTGGTTTAAGACTTACATTTGGTATCAAAGCATAGGATCCTCATTTAATCTTTAATAATTATTAAACTTTACAAACTCTGTAGAACCCAAGGGAGTTATAAGAGGAATTTCCGAAAGACAGAGGTGTCTAGAAAAGGATCACGTCCGGGGGCTGGCATGATTTTCCTCCGCACCGCTAGTCAGAATATGAGGACTCCTGGATTAGTGTGACTGCCTGGATGATGTCTTAGGATTTGACTCAAAATAAGATACATGTAGGACTCCCTCATCTTGTTCATCCATTCTGAACTCAAATGTTGTTAAGGATAATAAGGATCAGGGTTTTCTCTCTTTTCCTCACCCTCTTGAGGTATGGGTAAGGTTGATAAGGTTTAAGGAATCCTCCACCAAATTAATAAAAAGCATGTAAATAAGATGTCATGGACATAAGCTTAATAGATTAAGCGTAAAGGAATAGATACATGCTTAGGTCGTATGACATAAGTTGTCATGCCCTCAGGGGAGACCTGAGGCTGGACCTTCTTATCGGGAGGCTAAGTAAAGAGAGTTAGTCTTGGAAGTAGAAACCTGGCACAACCTTTGAGGATGATGCTAACCCTAACCCTAAGTGAAGGTTAGAGAGAGAGATGGCATGATGAGTTATATGTCATTGTAGACCAGGTATTTAGATGGACATGCCTTGGATGCCTTATTAGAGTGAGAGGTTGGATGACTGAGTACCTTTGGTGACCCAACCCTGGGAAGGGTTGTGCATGTTAGAGTGAAGGATAACACCTTCAATGTTGAGATTAGAGAAGAACCTACGAAAACCCCATGAGCTTACATGAGTATTGCATAGTAGGCACCCAGAATACGTTAGTAGTGTGAGCAGTAGGTTGAAACCCTGGCCAAGGGAGTATGTTGGATAGTTGATGAGATAAGCATAAAGGGCTAGAGATAACCTTGAGCAAACATAAGTTGGAGCATAGGCTTCACCATGTAAGGGTATGCTTGTGAGCTTGATCCATCTTCATGGAGATAGGAACATTAGTATAAGGTTGGTTGTGGAGTTAGCTCTAGAGAGAGAGAGCAGGACCCAAGCAAGAAGGTTGGAAGCCTAGACTCTGAGATATGAGGAAAAGTGGGGAGTTGAGGATGATACGATCTAAGTGGATGATAGTGGTTGCCTCATGCATGATCCCTGGAGGCTGATGATGTCTTGGTTGCTATGAGAGGAACCAAATCATAGAGAGAGGATGAGTCTACTAGTACCTCTGTACCTATGGTATAAATGAGAAGAAGAGTATCTTAGACCTGGAGAGGTTTAGTAATAGGTTGTGAGGCCTTGTACCTTGTTGATTTTCCTTGAGGAGGACTCAACTCTGAAGTGTTGCTCGAATAGAAGAATGGCAGGAAGTGCATGTCATGCCTTATACATGCTTGATATGTGGTTAAGAGGTTGAGCATGCAGTTGGACACCCAGAAAGCAAACCTAGGCCTAAGAGGGGAAGTTGTGTACCTAATGCTCATGATGAGATTTGAGTTTCTATGGATGGGAGCATGGTACTTCACATGGTTAGAGAAAAGGGAATCCCCTTGAGTTTAAGGTATGTTTGATGAACCCGCGCAGCTAAGTGATGACATGGGAAGGTATGATCTTGATCCAATGTTGAGGATGAGAACAAGTATGACCTAGCATGGTTTAGTAGGTGGTCTTCTTGTACCTTAGTGGTTGCTGGGATAAGCATGCTCATGTGAATATAAACCCTAAGGATGCTTGTGACCTTGTTGTCAAGAGTTGTAGTTTCCTCCCATCCTGGGAGAGGGACCCTTTGGTAGAGTGTATACCAGTTTTGTGGGTTTTTTGGAAACCTTAAGAGGTCTCATAGGATCGTGAGAAGCTAAGTGAAAAGTACATGGTATGAGAATGAACCTGTAGACCCATAGATAACCATCTCTAAAGTGCATATGTATGTGTTACCATGGAGGTAACCGGTATGGGGCCTGACCAAGGTAGATAGGTTTCCATGACCCCTATGAAAGGATGAAAGTCAGCCCACGAATGCAGAGAGAGATGATGAAGGCTTTGATAAGGTTCTAAGTTGAACATGTACTTTGTTAGAATCCTAAGTCTATCCTAGGGTCAGGTAGGGATAAGACCGATGGAAGTAGGAGTTGCCTAATTCCCTAGTTGCACATGACCATAGGGTCGGGAGGTAACAGTTATCATTGTCTGAGGGCCATGGGTTAGGAGATTGATCACCTTCACGAACTCATGGGACCCAAAGGGCAGATGAGTAGGGCACTCTCTGGATGCATAAGAGAAGAGGGATGACCCCAAAAGTGTTATCACCCTATAGACCTAGAGGAGATGACTAAGGAATGTGTGTGGTCCCAAGTAGGTTTGAAACTAGTTTTCCATGGAAGTAACTTTGTTATCGAGATGTTTGTGGAGACATATGTGGCATGTTTCAACTTTGATTTAAAGGTGTACTAGCATGGTGGGATGTACCATCTCTACTCATGGAACAGGAAGCACTTTGTATTTGGACTACAGCCAAATGCTTATTTCCTCTTGTTATGGGAGTGATACATAGGACAATAAGCATGCCATACACCAAGGATAAAAGATGATGTGATTTGGAACGTTGCTATGAGGTATGAGGATAGAGATGATAACATTCCCTTGTAGAGTGAATGACACATGGATGGTTTACAAACACTAATAGGAATAATGAAGTAATCTTATGAGGATGTTGTTACCATGAGCTATGAGTTCGAAAAACCCAGAGAATAAGCTCAGAGTTTTCTTGATGAAGATAGACTTAGAGCTGAGATGAGATAATAAGTGGAATACATGGAGGTGTATGTCTTCAACTTTACCTAACACATAAGGATGTGAAGTGGTAATGGATGCTCTGGATGAGATATAGCAGCCTAGTTTAGATGGAGGCTAGAAGAGGTTGTTAGGTTAACCCTCAGTTGGAAAAGAGATAAGTTTGGCTAACACTCAGATGTAACAATATTGGTTGATCAAGTTAATGGTTGTTTGGTTAGCCAGCCTAGGGTTTATCCTGATAATAGGATGGTTGTAGAACCTCATATGCTCTTCTCTGGAGAAAAAGGAGATGAAACCCTGACTAGAGTGGTTTAGGGTTTCTGAGGAATCAATCTTGAGGAATCATGATATGCAGGAGATCATGATTGAAGATCACCATACACCATGGTACTACGAAGATAGTAAGTGATGGTGGTACTTTGGATGCCTAAGATGAAGTTGGATGTGGTATGTTGCCATGTATGACAGAAGGTGAATGATGATTCACCAGTAACCCAATGAGTTGATATAGAGGATAAAGATTCCCTGAGAGGGAATGGGAGTCCATCACTATGGATGTTGTGATAAGTCTCCCATAGACCAAGGAAGGTCAAGATGCAAAATGAGTTACGGTAGATCGCCTTACCTAGATGACATGAGAAAGAAAGAGTACTGTCAAGGGATAGATCTGGTTGAACTACATATGAGAGATAGAGATGGTTCAACTACACCATGATGCAAGCTCAAAAGTTCTTGAGTATGACCTAAAGGTTCACTTCCATAAGGTGGAAGTAGGTACATGAATAAATCGATGATAGAGGGTCTGATTAAAGCATGTGTGCTCGTTCAGGGTGATACATAGAGACAGTTTTATCCTTTGTAAGATGTGATGATAACCACCATATCCAGTATCGAGATGTAAAGAAGCTCTATAAAAGAGGTTGTGTCGGTCACCACTTCATTAAGATGATGTTGGTGAAGGGACCTCGCGAAGGTCAAGAAAGGACCACAGTGTGTGCAGATGAAGTCGCTTTGATCATGCAGTGGCTGAAAGGAGCCCAGACACGACATGCATTGTAAGCTGATGCAAAGTAGACTGACATGTAGTTCACTGTGAGGGAATATCTGACATGAAAATCCAACCCCTCTAAGTTATAGCTAAGAGAGTTGAGTCCCCGATGCATGGGTTCTTTTGACATGGTTTGGTGGAGAAGGTTAAGTTTTCCCTTACCCCTCAGGATAATGTGATGTGTGATGAGTTCCATGTGTCCAATTTAGAGCACAATGTGAGGTACCCAGACCATGTGCAGAGCAATGAACCTGGTGAGCCCCAAGGGAGGCTGAAATGACCTGAGTCACATGTGGGGTCTATAGATGCCAAGGTGAAAGAACTCAGAGAAAAGAATATGTGATGATAAAGGTTCTTTGGAAGCTCCATGGATAGGGCAAAGCCACATAGGGGCCAATGATGGACATGTAAAAGTCTTATCCTAAATTGCTTGTTTGCTTGATAGAATATTGAGTACAAAATTCTTATTAGATGGGAAGGATGTTACAACCCCAACTTTTGGGTTCATTTGGGGAGAAATGTAATTTCTCATTTTAAAGATATGTGAACAAGTAATGATATAATTTGTCTTGAATAAATGAGTTTCGTTTACAATAGCCTTGATGATTGTTTTGTGGCCTTTATTGGCTCTTGGGCCCAATAACAAGGAAAATACAAAATAAACTCCATTATAAATAAGAAATGGAGAAAAGAAAAATGTAGAAACCTCTAGAAGGCAAAATAATTTTATCCAACGGTGGATTTCATGCCTTTTGGGTTCCTTGGGTCCCAAGGAGTCCAAAGTTGCAAAGATAGTGCAAAAAGAAAAGAAAAGATCAATTAAGTATTTCTTTATTAAGAAGGAAATTGAAAAACAATGATAACATGTGGAAAATAAGTGGAAAGAGGTATTTTTGAGTTACACTTGATGGATTTTCATATCCAAAGGATTCCTTATGTTAAATGGAATTCCAATGAGGAAAATAAAAAGAAAGATAATGAGAGATCCTCAAAAAGAGATATTTTAATAAGAAATAAACAAGATAATGTGAAATAATGAATATAGATGCATCTAGAAGGATAATAAGTATCCTTAAAAAGGAATTTCGAAAACTTAGAGTTTCTTGGGGTCCAAGGAGCCCCAATGGAGAAGAAAGAAAGAGAAAAGGCAAATAATAATAAAATAAGAGGATAATGTGATACATCATTAATGACTTTTTGATAATATCAAAAAGAGATGGTATTTGCTTTAAGAAAAATATAATTTCTCAACAAAGGGTTTAAAGCCAAGCACAAGGAAGACAAAAAGAGATAATTATCGAATTTCCTAATAACCAAAGCATATGGGTTACCAAGGAATTTTTAAAAGGAGAGAGAATGCTTCCTAACTAAGGAATTTGTTTTCCTTTTGAGAAAGGGACTTGTTAATCCATGGATAGACATCTTAGGGCTTCAATAACCATCCCCTATATAAGGGTAGAGCCTTGGCCAAGTCCAGGAGAATCCTGAGCACTCTTCTCCCTCCTTCTTATTTTAGTCCATCAACCCTAGCCAAGGGAGTTGAACGATACCCAAGGGCCATGAGGAGCTACGATCGGTCTTGATGGAGGCTCGAAGCTCCTGCGACAACCCTGGGAAGGATTAGTTGTCTTTCACACACTCCTTCTTCATGCAACTATTGTCGGAGGTCTGCAAACGTGTAGTAGGTCACGGGCTTGGCACAACTAGGAACGGCCATCTCGGTCGTGACCTTAGGGTTCCCCGCATGCGTAGAGGCACGACAGAGCTAGGGCGGGGGTTGGCGGAAAGAACCAAGCTGTGGGAAGGAGAGGAGGAGCCGCGGCATCGCAGCTAGGGCAACGCGGCGCAGCTACGCAAGGTTGAAGAAGACATGGGAGGCGTCTGACTCTTCTACCCCTCAGTGTACTAAAGAACCAATATTTAAGTCAAGGGAAAAATAGGCATTCTGTTATGTTTCCAATAGAGCAACGTTGCATGGAGAGGCGACGTGGTATCCTTTGGTTGGTCCAAAAAGGTAATCCTTGCAAAATTCATAGCTAATTAAAAGTAGCCCGGATGGATGCGAATTATATATGAATTTTGATCAGGAGAACTCAAGCAATTCAAGAAAAAAAAATTGAAGCATAATTCCTCTTGAAATTTGAAAAGTAGTGTAATTTATCATCTTTAATGAATTAAATATTAAGAAACCCTATTTAGAGATGATTAATGCATTTAGTAGGGTTTAATGGATGATTAAAGTTGATATTAACATGTTGGTTGTAAAAAGGTACATTTAGCACAAAAAGGATGAACTTTACACATAATTAGGGCATGTTTGGTTCATCTTATCTTGGTGGATTTGCATGAATGTAGTATTGTTAGAGTCCCGGTAGAATTAGTTTCAGATTTTATAAAAATCTGTAGAACGGAATTTTTTGTTTGGTTCAGTGGTATGGTTTTGATCGGAAGCAGAACGGATGCCACTAATTTTGCACAGAGCGGCAGCAAAAAGTGAGGAGCAGCCAGCTGGATATCGGTGCCAAGCACTTTTGATATGGATGGCCTCATCCAGCACTTTCTATATTGACTGAAAATGCAGGAGAATGCTCTTTTATCCAGTCCAGTAAATCAAACATAACATTTTCACAGGAGGATCACCAAATGCAACCCAATATGTCCAAATCTAGATAAACAAACGTGCCCTTAGTTTAATTGAGAATTCATGTGCATAAATATGCTTCAATGGGCCTTGAAACCCTAATATTAGTAAATGTGACTCATAATGGTTTTAATTATTCCAAATCATGAATAAAGTTGAGATATGATAATTTCCAAGCTATTTCAAGTATAAAAGTTCCTAATTGTGGATAAATACCCTTAATGTAGTAATTAGGGTTTTCTAATGGATAAAGGTAGAATTAATGACAAATAGAGTTCATATGTGAATTAGACCACAATGAACTACGAATTGATGATAAATGAGCATAATTAACTTGTCATGGATTAAAAGGATAAAAATGGTAGCTTTAATGTAAAAGAGGCTTGATGGACTTAATTGATGGTTAATTATGCTTTTTCTAATATCATGGTTATATGTGATTAAAAGATAACCTTAGTATCTTTCATGAAGAATAGATGAGATAATTAGGGTTTATGAGTAATTGTATAAAATTAGGTTTTAAAATAGTAAAAGATGAAGGGAAACCTTAATTGCAATGAAAACCCTAAAAGTAGACAAGAAACCCTAGGAAGCGAGCTAGATTTAATAGATCTTAATGGCATGATTAATAATAGGAAATTGTATGCATATTTTAGGATCTCATAATGTGCTTGCTTATTTGGATTTCTTGATTGGATTATTATATCTCAAAATCAGCCTGACAGGTATGTGGTTACGCTTATGAATAATCGCTTTAGTTTCACAATGATTCCCAGTTGTTTTATCGATTGCTGTAAATAACTGCTTGGATGACTTTTATTTCATGCAATTATAAATTGACTATGATTATCACCATAATTATGTATACATGACTGCATAAGATCCTGGTCCTCCTCTGTGGCTTTGCAAATGTTAAAAAGGGTAACCTAGAGTAAGGTCTAGGCTATCATGAGTTAGAAATTGGGCAACCCACATGTAGTTCCATGAGACTCTCTAGTGCACCATGAGTTAAGGAGTGGGCTACCTACGGGTAGTGCCATGTGACTCAACCCTAGAAATTGATTCACCTGTTAGGTAGGATCATGAGGGGTATTAAATGGGGATCTACCATAAGGAAGGTAGCACCCAGGTCCACTACAGGGACAACGCAGAGGTTAGGGTATGTAAGGATTTAGCAATTATGTTGAAAACATAAAGTTGTTTATTAAATCATACTTGACTACAATATGTTGTTACAGTTAATTGCATGATTATTTTTCCCCCACATACCAGCTTTATGCTGATCGACGGTTTGTTCGTCGGCATTTTAGATACAAGTGAAAAGAACAAACAGAAAAGTGGCATATGTGGAATTAAATATGAATTAAAGTTCAAAGGAGGATTAGTTACAATAGACTACATGTGGATAGAAGTAGATATCCAAGTTTTTGAAAAAGGTATGAAAAGTAGTTTATTGATTAATTGTAGAACCTTTGATCCAGAAATTGGGATAACAACTCTGACCTCTTGGTCTCCCTTAATTGGGGGTTACTGGGTGGCAGTGTCGTTGCAATCACAAACTCATCCAGATAAGGTTCAAAAACTTTGTTCATCAAATTCATAAATACTCCTGGTGTGTTGGCCAACATGAATGGCATCACTAGAAAATTGTAATGCCCATAATGTGTTCAGAAAGAATTTTTAGAAATTTCAGAGTCTTTGACTTTCAGTTGACAGTAGCCAGAATGAAGATCAATCCTAGAGAAGACTTTGGCAGTATAAAGCTGATCAAATAGGTCATAAATGTGAGCAAGGGGATACTTTTTTTAATAGTGGCCTGGTTCAACATGTGGTAGTCAATACACATACACATAGAACCGTCTTTCTTTTTTACAAAAATAATAGGCGGACCCCAAGGGGAAACACTAGGATGGGTAAAACCTTTATCGAGAAGTTCTTGTAGTTGTTTCTTAAACTCCATAAGCTCAATAGGATCCATGCTATATGATGCCCAAGAAATCAGAGTGGTTCCAGGAAGAAGATCTTTGGGGAACTGAGTATCTCTATCAAAAGGCAGCCTAGGAAGCTCCTCCAAGAATATGTCAAGAAAGTCACGTACCACCTCTACTCTTTCTACAAACCCGCTACTAGGACTGCTCTCTGAGACTAATGTGAGGAAGACTTTACATCCATTAGAAATGATCTTTTTAGCTTTAAGAGAGGAAATTATCATATTATTATAGAATCTTCTTCCCCTAGGGATTACCATAGGACAAGAATGGGGTTTACAGAGGACTGCCATCTTATTTCTACAGTCAATTGGGCATGATTCTTGTATAGCCAATCCATACCAAGTAAAATATCAAAGTCTTCCATAGTTAAGAGGATAAATTCAAAGGTCATGTCATCATTTTCAAATCATAAAGGTAGGAAATCAGTTTTCTATAATGTAGTGAGTATTTTTCTCCTAGGAGTTGACACATCAAGAATATATCCCAGTCTGTTATGTGCACGTGTAACAAGATGCCAGGTTTCAAAATATGAATGTGTTTGTTCATCTAGAATCAAATAAAACTTTAATAGGATGATCACTTAGGAATACATTTCCTACACAACATAATTATATCATGAATAATTTGGAGGCATTGAACAAGATATTAGATATATGAAAAGAATTAAGGTTACCTTCAACAAGATGATTGGGATTTGCCTTAGATTCCTCTACAGTCACTGTGAATACTCTGGCATTGTGGTGTCCCTGAGGGGGTGGATCACCTACTGTAGGATTACCAAAGATGGATGGAGTCTGGCACTTAGCGATGAAATGACCCTCCTTCTTACAGTTGTAGCAGACCGGCTTGGGATGAAGACATACCCCACCATGGTGTCTCCCACAAGTCTTGCACTTTGGGTGAGCTATCTTTTGTTGATTCTTGTGGTTTTTTTCCTCCTCTTCCTAAACATGCTCCTTTTCATGATCCCTTGTTATTATGTCCTGGGTGGAACTTCCTAGACTTATCCTCCTTAGTGGTGGTTAACCCTAGGTATCCCATGTTTGAAGGCTTTTGTAGATCTTGCTCCCTTTCCTACTTAAGGTCCATATCTAGGGCTTCATCAATGTTCTTGGTATGGGACACGATGACTAGGGTTTTGAGATGGGCAGCTAGGAAGTCAAAATAGTGCTTCAAGAGATGATCCTCAGTCTTAACTAGTTCATAACACTCTAGAATCCTACACTCCTGGGTGTAGTCAGCCACCGAGTGACTGCCCTGATTAAGCTTAGTGTACATCCTCTCCTTCCTCTTCCTCTTAGCTATAGACATAAAATGGTTAATGCAGAGGGTTTTGAAGGCTTCCCATTCCATAATATCTACCTCTTCTCCCCTATTCCCACCATAATTTCCCAAACAGATTTTAGCCCCTCCCTTAAGAAGATGTGTGGCAAATTTGACCTTCTTTTCATTAGGTACTTCTAGGATAAGAAAGGTGTTTTCCAAAGATAGGGTCCAGGCTTCAACCTTATCCATCACCTCAGACTGGTCTGCCCCCCCCCCCACAAAAGGTGTTAGGGTTAAGTTTGATGAAATCTAACATAGTTACTTCCTTCTTCCTAGATGAGCTGGGTTGAGGGGTTCCTTTTAGGGAAATGGTCTCCATGAAGTCTAGAAGGACTTTCTTTTGTTATTCCCACCAATCCCTGGCCATTTTCTCAGAATCAGTTTCTTCAGGAGATTCAAGTTATTTCCTCTTTTTAGATGATAGCTCTTCAGAAGATTTAGAGTTACGGGTCTTTGGAGGCATCCTAAAATTAGGTGAAACACATTAGACATTTTATTTCTCTCTTTCTTTCTCTTTTTTTGAATCATATTATATTTCATTATCCTGCTTTATTATTTATTTATGATCTTAATGTTAACATTTGTGGAGGATACCCTAAAATCCTTATCAGTCGATCCTCAAAACTTCTAAATAGAGTGACTCTTTTACTAAACTTATATCATAGCAATGAGAGGGAAATATTTATGAAATAAAGGTGAGAGGGAAAATTTTCTATAGAGTATATGAGAGGGAGTATCTATAGACGAGAAATGTCCTTAATTAAGGTATGCCCAAGAAGTGGGGAGCACTTAGGGTATCAGCCAGGTAGACTTATACTACCATATAGGTAGCCTAATGATTGCCAAGAAAAGTAGTTTGAAAACTATAGCCAGACCCATGGTAGATGCTATCTTGGTCACCTCCACCCTTCATATCCCAAACTCAAGGACTACCCTAAACTCACAATCAGGTCAATGATGTTTCATGTGACTATGGTGTGTGAACATTGGCTTTGATACCAATTGTGACGACCCCAATTCTCGTAAACTTTCCATTATGACATTCCTTATATATATATATATATATATATATATATATGTATATATATATATATATATGAATCTGGATTGTTGTTCAGAACATCATTCAAGTAGTCACACAACCATCATTCATAAATATTAAAGGTCATATTAAATTTTTCACTGCAAGAAGAAATAAGTTCTTAGGAAACAAAATACATATGACATAAACATACTACACATCATCTAATGAAATGAAACAACTAGATAAATAGAAAATAAGATGAGAGGAATCCATCTAGCTAATCCTCCTCCATGATTGTTATTTAATATCTTTAGGTACTTTGAGATGCATTACTTGTTCCTTGTACCTAGAAAATACAAGAAACAAATGATCAACATAAAGTTGGTACATGGTAAATAGATATAATATTATGCTGGCATATTTAAAATATTTAAAGAAAGAAGAAAGAAAATGAAAATGTTATTTATGCGGAAAATTAGGTAAACCTAAATTATTAATCATATTTCAATGGACATGTATTACAACGGTGGACTTAGCACAACATAACATATATTATTGGGCCCATTCCCCATGTACCTTGTACTCTAGGGATCTCCATGTATACCATGTACTCTAGGGAAGTTCGAATCAACATTAATGCTTTCCCTCTCTAATAGGGAGATTAATGAACAATCGATAACTACATTCCATTTTCTTTCCTTAGTGTTCTTAGTGTTCAAGGCAAAAAAGTGACAATATGTATAGATATACCAACAAGATTATACAACTACATGCAAGAAATTACTCATAATTATATCATCCAACAAAATATTCATATACTTATATCCACGCACCTTGAATCTCATATCTTGATTTCAACAAGTCTAGATTAAGAGAGTAGATCACCCTGAAAGAGAAATAAAGGCTTAATGTCATTATGGGTCCGCAACACCTAATATTAGGGTTTTGGATTAATTAGGGTTATCATTTAGAGTCATTGGGTCAGATCATAGTATAGAGAGGGAATCCTCATTTTAGGGTTTTGAGAGTGGATTAGGTATATTGGATAATTGGTTTTCTTTTAATTACCATTATTGATAGAGAGAGAGAAATATATTACTCATGTGGTATTAAGGGTTTTGAGTCTATTATTGATCAACAACTTAGGATTTTGAGTCAGAAGACTCAGGGTCAGATTTGATATATCAAGAGTTCAAGAAAATATTGACATCTATTTTCATATTCATTTTCTACAAGTTAATACTAAAAAGAACATAAATCAAAATCATAATAGGGGTTACGCGATGCGCGTTGCCCTAGGTCGGGTGGCGCCTCAGCGATAGACGGGCGGGCGTCTCCAAGGTAAGCCCCTCCCTCCTCCCTCTCTGGTGCCATGACTGTGGGGATGCCTCCTGGAGTTGAGGCACCTGTTGCGCCAGAGCGCCCCACCCTTAGACGGGCCTGGAATCAGGTTCTGGCCGGGGCGGACTAGACAGCGAGAACCATGTGTTCAGCCCGCTTGAGAGGATCGACAACAAGCATTTCATGACAATAGATGAGCCAACTTATGACGCCATGGAGAAGTGCTGGGAACATACATAGATCCTATATGTGATGGGCAAGAGGCCATATTACCATCATCATCTTGCTTGGATCCGTAGGGTTTGGAAGCCTAAGGGAGGATTCGACCTGTTCTCCAAACTGAACAAGTTCTTCCTCCTTCGCTTCAACTCGGCCGAGGACAAGACGAGCATTATCAATGGTGGACCTCGATGGTTTGATAGCTGATTGGTGGTTGTCAAGGACTACAAGACGTGTGACGACTTGTAGAAGGACTTCTTCAGCACCATACCGGTCTGGATCAACTTACCAAGCATGGGGTGCAACTGGTCCCCTAGGGCTATTGGGATCATCGCAAGCAGAGTAGGGTAACATCTCAAGATCGACTACAAGTCCTTAGGGCAGGAGTTGTTGGGAGAGGCACGTGCATTGGAGGAAATCGACGCCGATGAAGAACCTTCGCTGGAGGTGTGGGTCAACATGAGACCCAATGTCGGTGAAGATTAAATATTAACATGTCCTGAAGAGGTGCATCGAGTGCAGGGTATTTGGCCATGATGGGTCGGATTGCCCTACCAAACCGGCTACTGAGATGTTAGAACCTGCTCCAACAATGCAAATCTGGAAGGTAGTTGGTAAGAAAGGGAAGGCAACGGCTGTTGCTAGTGCTACGGAGGATGAACAAGGGGCCGATCAGGTCGTGGTTTTTAGTTCAAGCAGCGGACAAGATGGTGGTGCCTCTTACTCGGGTGCTGTTGGCATCGAACCAAGGGTTGATGGCGGGCATGTTGATCGTGTGGCAGCGTCTTCGGTTGCTGCTAGGGTTGCTGGTGGGGCGACGCAGCGTCGTGGTGCGGATGTGAATGAGGATGTTGTTGCTAGTGTTGCTGCTAGTGTTGCAGGTGGGGCAACACAGCGTCATGGAGCTGATGTGAGTGAGGATGATGGTGTTGTAGTCACTCGAGGACCGGGTGGCGGTAGTGTTGCAGGTGATGTAACTCCGACTACTGTGCCTCCAGTTGCTGCTAGGGCTGTTGGTGGGGCGACGCATCGTCGTGGTGCGGAGGTGAATGAGGGTGTTGCTGCTAGTGTTGCTGGTGGGGCAACGCAGCGTCGTGGAACTGATGTGAATGAGGATGCAGGTTCTGCATTCAATGGAGGTCCGGGTGCTACAGACCCAATGGTGCATGCTTGCATTGCTTGTCTAGGGGAGATTGATGATTCTATAATCATGCGATCCACTGGTGCTTCCTCTTCTTCATCGCCTAAGGCTTCAAGGGTGTCCAAAGGTGATGGGTCTCGTAAGACCCACTCGGCTGCCAAAGGTCATTAATGACCTTTGTCATGACTAATGTTCGTGGCTCAGGGAAGCCACATAAAAAGAAAGAAGTGAGGAGAACCATGCTTGATAATAAAGTGACAATGTCCATTCTTGTTGAATCTAAAATCAAGTCTCACATGATACATACATATGATCAAATGTTCCCTAAAGGATGGTTATGGGTTTCTAATCATCTGCATGATAATAATGGTTGTATATACGTTGGATGGAATCCTAATTGTTGGACTACTTCTGTGGTTGAGATGGATGAACCACAGGTCACTTTGAAATGCATTAATAAAGGTGGTCTCATCATCTACACTACTGCTATCTATGCTAGGAACTCTGTGTCTGAGCATTCTTTTATGTGGCATACCTTGGAGAGGATTGCTACTAGCATAGATGAATCTTGGCTTATCACTGGTGACTTCAATAATATCAGGAAGCAAGAGGAGAAGGCTGGGGGTCGTGAGGTGCCCTCTATTATCCTTAGTTCTTTTAATGCTGCTCTTGATAATGCTGGTCTAACCGAATTACCTGTCATTGGTAAGGAGGTTTATACATGGCATAATAAGCAAGGTGTTGCTAAAAGGGTGGCGTGCAAACTTGATAGAGACTTTGTTAATGATGCTTGGCAAACTAAATTTCCTGGTTCCAAAACAAATTTCATCACATGTAATTATTCAGATCACTGTGCTCTAAACATCAATATGAAGCATATCTCTTCCAAGAAGAAGCCTTTCCGTTTTCTCAATTTCTGGCTAGATTGGGAAGGTTGTTGAGACATTATTAAAGATGCTTGGATGACTGAAATCCACGGTAATTCTCTCTTCCAATTCTGTCACAAACTCAAGAATGTCAAAGAGAAGTTGAAGACCTGGTCCAAACAGTATGTCAACCTCAAGAACCTGATTGCTAGAGAAAGAATGGAGCTTGATGACATTTCAGCTATGGTTTGTAGATGTCCTCTTGATCCAGACCTCATTCATGCTGAAAAACAAACTCTTGAAAGATTGGACTTTCTTCTTAAGGCAAAAGAGGTTTATTTCTCGCAGCGTAGTAGAATGGAGTGGCTCTCCAATGGTGATAGAAACACTACTGTCTACCATACCATGGTCAAGAGATGGGATGCTATCAACTCTATAACTGAACTTTTTGACTCACATGGTAATCTTTTACAGAATAAAGATGCTATTGCTGACGACACTCTCCAGTATTTTGAACAACTATATAATCAACCTTGGGATGCTTCAGTCTCTTGTATTCCAGATTGGTCACCTCTTGTTTTTGGTATTGACAATGACATGCATTGCTCTACTCTAAGTTTGAGTGAGGTTCGTGATGCAGTGTGGAGCATAGGACCTCACAAAAGCCCAGGCCTGGATGGCTTCAATGGTTATTTCTATAGGGGTAATTGGAACGTCATTTGTGATGATCTCCTGAAGGTTGTCCAATGGATTTTTGAGGGGGGAAACATGGTTAGGCAAGTCAACCATGTTTTTCTTGCTCTTATTCCCAAGAAGGACATTGTTTCGTCCCCTGTTGACTTCAGGTCTATCTCCTGCTGCTCGATGCTCTATAAAATTATCGCTAAAGTCATATCAAGGAGACTAGCTTCTCTTCTTCAAAAGATTATCTCTCCCTACCAAGGTGCTTTTGTCAAAGGTAGGAGTATTGAGGATGGTTCCCTTCTTGCGGCTGAATTCACTCTTAGATTCAATCGGAAATCCAGTCCTCCCGCTACTTGCATCAAGTTGGATATTACTAAGACTTTTGATTCTGTTTGTTGGTCTTACTTTTGGGATTGTCTCTACGGCCTCGGGTTTAATGAAAAGTTTATCTCCATTCTTAAGCAATGTGTGGAAACTCCATCCTTTTCTCTCTTGCTAAATGGTTCTTCAGTTGGCTTCTTCAAAAGCTCCAACGGTCTTAGGCAGGGTGATCCCTTATCCCCTCTGCTTTTCACTATTGCTATGGAAGGTCTCAGCAGATGTCATGAGGAGGTGTATGATAATAGACTCATCAGGAGATATTCCATCAATGGGACCAAATCTCTTAGCCATCTTCTATTTGTGGATGATGTACTTATCTTTTTTGAGGGACGTCTACGTAGCCTTGTCAAACTCAAACTGGTTTTTCTTGAATTTGGTTCTATTTCTGGCATGAAATGCAATCCGAATAAAAGACATATATTCTTATCCTCTTCTTGCCGCAATAAGGATGCCTTGATTAGCTGCTTGGGTATTCAGTGTGGTACGTGGCCCACAAAGTATCTTGGTTTTCCTATGGCTGGAGGCAACCTCAGGAGGCGTCATTTCCATGAATGCTTAGATAAGATCAGAGATATGATACAGAGATCGCCTGGTTCTAAAATATCTATGGCTGGTCATCTTGTGTTTGTTAAGCATTGTGCCATGGGTCTGATCAGCTATTGGATGCATATGGGTGACATCCCTCCTGCTGTCTTACGAAGAATGGAGTTGTTACTTTCTGACTTCCTTTGGGGTAGCTCGGTGCACCCCTCTAGTTGGTCACGTTTAGCTTACCCGCTTGGCGAAGGTGGCTTGGGGCTTAAGAGACTTGATGAACTTGCAGATTACCATTCATTACGTCGCATCAAGAAGTTCACCCAAGCTCAATGTATATGGAGCTCATGTCTTTCTTGTAGGTATCGTGATACCTTGTCTATTGCTTCCAGGAATGGCTCTACTTGTCACAGACGTATGGTAGCTCTATGGCCTTCCTTCTCAACTTGGGAAGGCAAGGATCTTTGGGAGAATGCAAGATAAAAGCATCCATCTGATAAGGCTTATGGAAATCTTTGGCTCTCTAAGCACTATCCTAGATGGAGTCTTACTACCTATAGAGCACTCACAAATGTACTACCTACTATGGAAAAGATTAGTTCATGGTCGGGGGCTCTTGTTCCTGCATGCTTACTTTGCGGCCAACACAATGACTCCATTACTCATCTTTTTGGGGGCTGCAAATACTAGAAATATATTTGGGGACGTGCTCAACTTAAGCTCAACATCAGAGCCTCATATTCTCTATATGAATGCCTCATGGATCTTGGTAAAAGGTCAAAGCAATCCAGAATCATTGAACTTTGGGCCATCACTGGTGCTGTTCACTTCATTTGGGAGGAGTGTAATAAAAGGCTACACAACGGTGGCACTTCTGACTTTGTCGCCATCTTCATCCGTCTTGCACTTGAGATCAAGAGAATGTACTTTACTTTTAAATCTTGTCTTGATTTTCCTCCTATTATAGCTAGGAATTGGGATCTGCTATAACCAATTCCGAGATGTGTGTAGTCACATGTGTGGGTGTGGCTTGTAACTTTGTCCCCTTTTAGGGGGTTTTTGGAATATACTGACCCAATTTTCCAAAAAAAAATCATAATACAGTACAACTATATAGGGTTGGATTTAGGTACAAGTGATAATTTATAAAGGTTCTCCTTATTTTTCTAAGAACATGGGAATTTTATGGGGATTTTTTGGGTATTTGAATCATTTATTATGGATTTTACAAGATCAACCAATCAGTAAAATGCTAGAGTTTTGAAAGGACAAATAAAAAAAGAAAAAGTGGTTGTGACTTAGGGAACAAAGGAGGGATCTAGATCCATGGATCCTCCTCTTAACCGCATGTCGTCCTGGATAAGGGAGGGTTGAGCGAGGGTGTGAAAAGGACATGAATGCCCATGGGATCAAAATTATTGGGTGTGACATGGTACGGTTGGATCAGGGTTTTCATTAACCTGATTCATCTGCTATTCACACCATGGTAGAAGTGTGCAATGGATGCAAGGTGAGGTAGGTTGAGGCTAAGCAATGGGATCAAGGGTCTCATTGAGGCGTGGTTGGTCTCATGGAGTCATATCGAATTCATCAAGCTAAAGATGGTCATTGGATATGGACTATAGCCTAGGTTTTGACCAAACAAGCGGTGATGAACTGAAAATGGAGTTTTTGGGTTTTACTTTCCCTTGGGTTGGATTGAGGGATCAAAAGCTTCATGTGAGCTTCACTGATGTCTCCTAATTCCTACTGAAGCATGAGGAGATCTTGATCTCTCCGACAATGATGTTCTTTCACTAAGTCCCAGACGCTAGTTCACTAACCTCCTAGTGGCTACACAAGCTTGACTAAAGGTCGAGATCCCTACATTGTACTCTCATGATGGTGTAGGCAATGACAATTGGCTGGTGCTGCTCTTTAGGGTGAGCAGAGTTCCAAGTCAGGTGCAGGTGGGGGTAGATTGAGGGTGGAGGTTTTGGTGGCAGGTTCGGGTGTAATTGGAGGTTGAGGATGGTCAAAGGGATGTAGGTGGTGCTAATAGAATCCTTATATAGGTATGAGAGTGGGTGTGCGAGGAATCCCTAAAGTGAGAGCAAGTCATTCTCCCTTATCTAAGGGTGAGGGGGCATGTGGCAAGGGTTGTTGAGTTTGGTTGTGTGTGAGGGAGAGAAATGTCTCGCTAGAATTGTGAGATGTAGGTTAGGATAAGCGCAAGGACGGTCGGCTTGGTCATCGGCCTATTGGCAATATTTCTGAGTCTAACAGGAGGTTAGGGACGAGCTCCACTCCATTGATGCTCCCTGATCCGTGTTCAAAATGATTGGGAGGCCAGGATGCATGCCATCATAAAATGGCCCGCATCCTAGGTTAGATAAGGTGTGTGTGACACATAAAATGTCACATATATAGATCAATAATCAGAAACATAGGTTTTAGGTTTTAATAAGTGGAATAATGTGCATTAATTTCAATTGCTCATAACTCTTAAATGGTTTATCCAATTAAAATGAAATTTTAAATGGAGCTTCATACCAAGGTTATCTAGCTATGGTACAAAAATGGGTTCCAAATTCGGAGGTTGACTACATAAATTGACAATCTATCATAACACATATGATTCACCCTTATATGAAACTAGGGTTTGTATTATAATGAAATTGATCATTTTTTTTATCATATTTGTGAGGGAGATGGTCGGGGGTATTTCTGGAACTAAAAAAAATTGTAAGAGAGAGAAAATATATGTAAAAACTTACTTTATCACAATCCAACTACAATATAGAATGATAGTGTCTGAGCACTTGGGACTCGTTAAGAGAGGATTTCATCATTGAATTTCCAACACTCTCTGCCTTTGTCATCTTCCTTCTCTATATCCTCATCTTGATTTCATACTTCCTTCTATCCTCATGTGAGTAGAAATCAAATTTGAAATGGTATATGAGCACTAATAAGGCATAATCCACCTCTTCTTTGAACCTTATAGAATCTCTCTCTTCAAGCATCTCTTATTATATATGTTGCATCCATTATTCTACTATCTCAATGATCAAAATCTCAGAAAGCTTATTTACCCCTTTCTATAGTCTTCTAGTGTGATCTATGTCTGGAGTGTCATTTGTTGATCATATTGCTAATCTACTACTACTATCAGCATCTCTTCTGTTCCAAAGTGCTCAGACTCTACTTCGGATCTATTATTGATTTTGTTCGGGATCTACTATCAATCAAGTGTTTACATATGATTTGATAATCTCTTCCTTCCTGCCATAATAGTCATAGCATTTAATGCTTCAATTTGTATCTCTATCTCAAAGGTGTCAATGTGTTTGTATCTAGTTTCAAAAGAATTCCATGTGTATGGTTTCCTTTGAATATGTTCCTAAGTTTCATGTCACCCTAGAATGTCTAGAGGTTTTGTTGTTAGTCTTGAAGCACGAATTGTCCTTAATTTTTTATATTAGGGTACTGTCAACATATCCAACTTTGTCACTCACTATTTGAATATTAATAATAACATGTACTGGGAAGTGCAAGATAAGATCTTCGAGAGACCAATGACCTAGAAGGATTCTTAGATAGGACTGTGAAAGATCCTAAAAAGGATTTTGTCAATGATGAAGCGATTGTAACACCTAATCATGTATATTCTAATTTGAGAAAAACAAATCAGTTGGTGAAAGGGTCGATTATGGGAACTTTAACTGGAGATGTCTTAGGAGTTGTTTTCGGGTTGAATAACTCAAAGTAGATCTTGGATTCTCTTGCTAAGAACTTTTGTAAGTTGACTAAATCTAGAGGATTTTAAATCACTTATGAATTCATTACAATTCAGAAGACCAACAAGTATGTTACTACTTACCTAAGAGAGTTCAAACTTTTTTGTAACTAGCTTTAAGCCATAAAGAAACATGTCATTGATGAAGACAAATTTTATTTTCTTCTGAGTGGCTTAGCATCTGGTTATGAAACATTCATGATTACTATGATGAGGCCTCCAAGTCCTTCATTGAAAGAAGTAACCTTTCTCTTATAGGATCACAAAATGAGAAAATCTACTTCTATCGTTAATGATATTAGTATCAACAGTTATGCTTTCATTGGATAGAGAACATGAGGAGGAAGAGGTACTACAAACAAGACAATAGACAAGGGGGGTTATGGATATAACAACAATAGATATAATGCAAAATATCTTGGTCAGGGATCCATCACACAATAAAGATTTCTTGGGAGTGCACCAAACTCAAGATTTACTTCTACTGGAAGAGATTATACTCCTAGTGTGAGGCAAACTGATCAAGGCATGAAGAAACTCGTGTTTTGTCAAATTTGCAAAATTGCCTAGAATTATGACATTCGTGTTTTTCCTATGTTAATGAGTCAATGGAAATATAAAAGGAGAAAGGACAAAAGAAATAATTGAAAAGGAAAGAAGAAAGTAAATAACTTATGTTTTATTTAAGAAAAATATGGAATTCTATAGAAGGTGTCATAAGTGGCCACAATAGGATGGTTTTCATACCAATTGCCTTGTAATATCAAGAAAAGTCGAAATTAAGATAATGGAAAAGGAAGAAAGATAAAATATGAGTTTTAATGCATTATATATGCCTTTTAGTCCATGATTTGCATATGAAGAAAAAGAGTTATTCTTTTTTAGTTTTGATCCTAAATTGTCTCCAATGGTAGATTATGTCATCAAGAACTTTCCCTTAAAATTTGGGATTAAAAAGCCTAATGGTTTAAGAGATATGAATTATTGAAAAATCCCAAAAGTGTGGATAATACAATGGAATACTATTAATGTCACGATTTTCAGATTATTAATAGGATTTTTTTTCTAACGTGCACGATGTGAGCCGTCGGATCACAGATCCAACGGTGGCATTTTCATCTCCTAGCTTGAGTCAGATCGGGAAATAGGAATAGTGGGAGCCCAAGATCTCATGGGGATTTCGTGCAATCCTGATCTCCTCGGTCCTATTTAGCTTTCCCATTGAGTCCGGGACAGCAAAACGAATCGACCTACCCTAGATTTCATCCTATTTCATGGCTTCTAGGAGGTTTGCCCAAACCTCTGGACCCTACTACCATGGACTATATATAGGGGGTATACAACCCCTCTGCAGACCTACCAACTGATCTTGATGATCACCCGCAAGCTGACCATTGCTTCCCTACCCTCAATTGCCCAAGACAGAGTTATCTTCACCATGGTCTTTATTTCCAACTCGCTGGAGGTTCGTCCTTGCCGCCTCATCATTCTAGACCACCTCCAGGCCAATTGAAAGGTGCAGTGAGTTTGTGGTGCTCAGGTAGAGGATCGAGTATCGTCGCTTTGAGCTGGAATAGTCAACTCGTGAGTTGACTCCTGGCTCACGAAGAAGGGATAGCCTGGTCTTGAAGAAGATTTTTGGTGAAAAACCACCTTGCCTTGACCCTTCTAGTCTTTTCCCCTTTTATCCTCACACGATTAATCAAATTTCTGCATGAGTGGGTTGCCTACGTTGTGGATTGTGATTGGTCTAAAAGTCTTTATCTTGCAAAAATCCTAATAAATCGTAGGATTGTCCAAAAGTAGCAAATAAGATATGTATTTTGATCAGAAAATGTAGGCTACATGATAAAATTATAATCTTGATCAGTATTTGCTTCCAATTCAAAAGATGTTCAAAGTTGATGTCTTTAATACTTCTAATGGATCCAAAACCCTAATTTTTGAATGTTGATGAGCCTAATAGACTTACTTAATGTTGTTAATTAAAGTTTGATCTTTTATGAATGAAAAGAAAACCTTGGACTCATATGGATATTAAAATCCAAGTTTTGTAAAGTTAGGGTTTTTTATGCATAATGGTGTATTAAATGATGGAATAAGCGTTTGGCAATCCAATAAACATAAAAGTGTCAAGTATTCATATTTTCACCTCTGTAACCCTAATTTGACCTAAAACGGATGAAAATGGGACTTTTGCATAAAAGATACCTTTTTGTAGCACAATCATATATATGGAACCTAAATTAGGGTTTGTGGATTTAGAATGTGGAAAGAAGTAATAATTGGACTAAAAGGGTAATAAGGTTAAAGACATAGGAAAGTGGATGTAAAACCCTACTTGAGAATGAAGTCAGTACTTTGTAAGATTTAGAGTAATGTAGTGACACATGGGTGTATGCATTGAGTTTCAGGTTGACTTGCTTGATTGTGTGATTAATTTTACTATTCCTGTTTGGACAACAAATTCTCCTGAGATAGGTATGTGGTTACGCTTAAGATTATCCATTGTAGTTTCATGCGGAGAGGTTTTCTTCGCATGGTTGAAAATTATATGCTTTCCTGTTTATTTCATTCCATGCAAACTTTCAAGTGACTATGATTATCAGATTGCATATGAATGTGACTAGCCCAAATCTAGGCCACCTCTGGGTCTATGGAAAGGCTATTTGCCTGGGTAGTGGAGGGTATATTTTGGTACCATCATGGATAGGGGGTACATGAGAAGTCACTGGATAGGGGGAGACATGATGAAGTCACCTGCCTGGATAGGCGGAGACATGATGAACTCATATGCCTGAATAGGGGAAGACAATGAGTACTACAATATGAGGCCATGACGGGTTGTGACAGAGGGTGGAGAAACCTAGATTGGGTAGTCATGATAAAAATGTTAAATTTTGTTTTGTTAAATATTAATTTTTGAATTATGTTGTTAGAATTATCTATGAGATTTTGTTTCCCCCACATACCAGCATGACTTGTCATACTAACCGACTTTTTGATTGTCGGCTTTTTTTGGATAATCTTGTTGGAAATCAAATATTCAAAGAAATAAGGCATTGAAAGAAAATAAATGAAGTAAGTCCCAGAGGATATAGATAGATGGTCTATTACTCGATAAATCCTAGAACCCATATTTTGAAAATTTTGGAAAAGACAAAGATTTAATCATGCACCAAGTTTAGTTAGTTTTGCAAAATTTATTAATTATTTCTAATTATGTGCAAAACCATTTGATCCTATTTTTGGGATAACAACACTAGTTTCTTGGCCTTCCTTAATTGGGGGTTGTCAGGAAATGGGGTCGTTACATTTGGTATCAGAGCCAAGTTTTCCGCATAATCTTTAATAATTATATAAATTTGCAAAGTATTAAGAGACCAAAGGGAGTTATTGGAGGATTTTCCAAAGATGGAGATATCTAGAAAAGGATTAAGATCCATGGGATGGCAAGATTTTCCTCTGCCCCACTAGTCAGTTTATGAGGACTCTTGGAATCCATGTGACTTCCTGGCTGAAATCTGAGGATTTGACTCAAAATAAGATACCTCTAGGATTTCTCATCTACTCTCATCACTTCTTTGCCCCTTTCTGTTAACAAACTCTAAGTTCCTAAAGTTTCTATCTCTCAACCTCCTCTTGAGTATTTGGGTTATGGGTGATAAGGATTTAGGTATCCTCCACCAAAAAATAAAATTCATGTAAATAAGATATCATGGATATAAGATAATCTTAAGTCATGATATCTATGGTTAATATATTTATATGTGTGTTACAACATGGCCCGTGTCAAAATAGTTGTCATCCCTAATGGCACCACCAATGAGTACCCCAGACCAAGGCCCATGTGCAAGAAGAGGCCCTCCTCTGAAATGATAAAGCACTCGGAAGGTGAATCCTCTAAGAAAAGGAAGAGAGAAGGTGAATACTCTAGAGAGAAAGGCCCTACGACTAAACACATCCCCTTCTACATCGATAACCCTCAAGAAAGACCTAGACCTGAAGAAGAACCCATGTCTAAAGATGAAGTGGGGGATGTTGCTGATTCTGGACCAACAATCAGACCAATAGTGACACTGGCTATTGAGATGCTCTGGCTAGAGCAATAGAAGAAGGTGACTGAGGTCATCAACACCCTCACCCTCAGATATGTTCCCCACAATGAGAACGGCGAACATGTGCCAATCTATCCCCGCCTTGGTGCCACCATATTGGATTTTTTGAAGCTAAATATTGAGAATTTCTGGGGAAAAGACAAGACAGAAGTAGTTATAAGGTTGACGCTTGGCTTTTGATTGTGGAAAATGGGTTCCGCATTTTGGAGGTACAACCAAGCAAGAAGGTTCTCTTCATTGATCATCTTCTCGAGGGAGTAGCAAAGATATGGTGGGATAACCACATCATGGGCCGAGACCTAATTGAAGAGCCCATGGCCTGGCCAGATTTCCATGCTCTTTTTATTGCAAGATACATACCTCTCGTAGACAAGAAGGAAAAGGAGAAGAAGTTTACTTTCTTGGTTCAAGGGAACTTGTCTGTGGCCTTCTACACTAGCCAATTTTGAATCTTCAAGTATTTTGGCTACATGCTGACCAAAGAAAGGAGGGTGGAATATTTTGTGGACATACTTTACCATCCCATTAAGTCCCATGTCATGGTAAGTAAGCCCAAAACTCTCTCTGAAGCTCTCAACATCACCCTATACTTTGAGAAGATAGTCATTCCTCAACAAAACCAACCCAAGGGACATCTAAGTTTCACTGAAAGAAATTCTGGTCCAAGGAATGACAATCGGAAGAACCGGGGTCATCACTAAGGAAAGGTAGGAAAGGAAAAGCCCACAATGAGCAACAACAACAAGGGGCGTCATCCAAATGTAGCAAATGTGGGAGATACCATCCTGGGAAGTGTCATTTTGAAAGGAGGGTGTGTTTATGATGCCATTAAGAAGTATACTTCTAGGCTAAGTGCCACGTTCCTGATCCTATATGACAAGCCCCAGTGGTAGTCTAGCCAGTGGCAGCAGCACCACTAGTGGCACAGCCAGCAATAGCATCCCAACCGGTTCCATATACATGAGAACGTCGACAGGCTCGGCTTTTCTTCATTGACAATGAGGAAGCTCAGGCTAATGCCAACCGTCTGATAGAGGGTAATAACCATTAGAGTAGTTTTCCATCTTTGATTTTACAATGTAATGGAAGTTTGACTATCATGAAAACTATGTAGGCACACTTGAAATTATGGGACAAAGTGTGACAGCTCTTTATGATTGTAGATCGGCAAATACTTTTATTTTGAGAAATCTTACAACTATGCTCTGTTTGGATTTTAAGGATTTAGGATATGTGTTGGATGTCACTACCCCGAGCGGTCGGATTATTACGTCTCTTGTGAAAATCCCTCTTTGACCTGTTAAATATATGTGTCATGATTTCCATACCAATTTTATTTTGTTGGACATGAATAACTTTGATGTGATAATTGGCATGGATTGGCTTTATACCTATAAAGCCCATATTGATTGTAGAGAGAAAAATATTTTGATAAAGAGACCCGGTCACCTGCCTTTAACCATTGGAGGGAGGAAGGATGCGACCACTAGTCTATACATGTAGGCCTTCAAAGTAGAAAAAATGATATCCAAACATTGTCAAGCTTTCCTCCTAGTTGTTATAGAACTTGAACCTAAGGTTAAACCCTTAGGAGAGATAGAGGTAATTTGGGACTATGCGGATGTGTACCTAGACGATTTACCTGGAATGCCTCCAGAGAGAGGTGGGTTTTACCATAGAGTTAGCTCCTAGAATGAACTCTATCTCCAGGGCACCTTATAGGATGGCCATTGTTGAGTTTTTAGAGCTAAAGAAGTAATTGTAGGAATTTCTAGACAAGGGGTTCATTAGGCTTAGTACCTCATCCTAGGGAGCCCAAGTCCTCTTTGTAAAGAAGAATAATGGATCACTTCTTATGTGCATTGACTATCGCATGATAAACCAAGCTACCTTAAAAAATAAGTACCCTCTACCCAGAATTGACGACCTATTTAACCAGCTTAAGTCAGCCCGAGTCTTTTCCAAAACTGACCTAAGGTCTGTGTAAGGCCCCTAAACTTGCTTAATGAGTTGAATAAGCTTAATTACCATAATTAATGCTTATAACCCTAATATAACCTTTTGATATGCTTTGAAATCATAAGACAATCTTAAGTTTCAAATTTGGTCCAATTTGGATACTGCTTGAGCAAGTTATGCAATTTTATGTGCATTTTGGACTTTTCTACAATTTACCCAATTGAGGGGTTGTCTTTGAAATTTGTCACATAAATTATGTTCCTTAAATGTTATCTTATAATTCTTGAGTATTTTGATCCATGGGGATCCTATTTGAGCCATGGTTTGAAGGTTTTTCCTCAAGGGTATTTTAGGGTTTACCCCTTCATGGATGAGCTACCTTTAGTAGCTATAAACTAATGAATTATTTGATTGGCTTGGAAATTAGAAAAAGGAGAGCTAAGAAGGTCTATATGGATGGTGGGGGATCTTCTTTTGTGTGTGATTGTATATTTTTAATAGTTTAAGGCCATGGACACTTGGAAAGATCCTAGAACTTCAACTTTTTCTTTTTCTTCATCTTAAAGTTTCATATACTTATCCCTAAGAACCCAAACGAGCCATTTTCTCTCCACCACTTCCCTCCTACGAACCTCTTTATCCCTTTGTGTTTCTGTGAATTTTCTTTCCAAGAAATAAGAAAGAGGGGATATTCATGGAAAAAGAATCTAGTGTTGCAATTGACTTCCGTGAGGGGTTCCTAAAGCTCCTTCCTAGTGATCTTGAACCTAAAGTGTAAGTATTACCTTATTTCCTCCATTTATTTCTTTTCTCTTCTTACTCCTATATTTCTCCAAGTTGGAACCTTACAGTTCTATGATGAAAGTGGCTCTAGAACTCAAAAATCTATCCTTCTTATTTCTTTTTCCAGGGTTTTGCTTCTTTGTGGAGAGAAGTACCTATTTGGCCAAGTTTATATCTGAATCTAGGGTTTTCTTGCCTTATTTGCTCGAGATTCTTGCTGTTTTGGATCTGACCTACTCTATGGAGGTGTTTTTTATAACATTCTTCACTTATATTGCTTGTTAGAAGCTTGTAAGTTCATGTTTATGCTTTAATGTGATGAACTAAGCATAGAGAAACCATGCTTGTTTAGAATTACGAATTTTTATGGTGTTCCCTGTTCTGTTCCAGCTCTATATGAACTGATAAACATGAGTACGACCTTTCTAAGGTATAATATGATCTGGGATAGGTTGATAGAAACAACCTATGGTTGTAAGTACAAAACAATCGATGCTTCAAATTAGGGTTTTCAAGCTATTTCCTTCCCTATCACACAACCGATGGACATACCATTCAACAACCAATGGTGTTGCTATCTTGGCAACTGATGTTCGTGATCAAGGGTGTCAAATTTTATGGTGACAACCTATGGTCATCCCCTTAGGTCAGGTTTTGGCTCAATTAGAAGTTTAATTACCATCCACTAAGTATTCTAATGATGTTATCAATCCATGATGACATTAGCTTAATATTTGATGGTGCTAAATGAATGTATTACTGACCTAACAGCCAATGGTGACCTAATGATCACAAATAATGGTGTATCTTGTCATCAAAATATATGATGAGTTAAGAATGTAATTGTAGACTCGACTAAACCTTAACCAATGGTTCCTTGGTTCAATTGATCTAATGGTTAGACCTATACTTCAATTGATAACCTTGAACAATGAACCTAATCCAATGAATAATATTGGATGCTTCTACATCCAATGGATTAGAATGAATCCCATGGTATTATTTGTGGGTCCTAGTGATGATAATTTGATGGTTCAACACCATTAATTTGTAGTCTTACCTTTGCCATCAAATAGTTATATTTGATAAATAACTATAATAAGTGGATGTGTAACTCCCATGTGATCTAGCTTATTATACCTAACCTAAATGTAATTACTAGTGAACGCACACATGCACATGCATGTGACATATAAAATTTGTTCGAATTGCAATAGAAAAATACTATAATATCAATATTGTTAAATAAGAAAAAATGGATTTATAATTGTATAGTATGTTAAGACAATTTGTTTTGAATATAATGAAAATACATTTTCATTTTATAACTGAAATTTCATTATTTGACAATAATCTACAGGTGACGCGAGATGTTTGTTTTCCCATCCAATATTGAAGTTTAATGAGTTCATCCTCGTATGATGTATCAAAGTGGGGTAGATACCTGATTGAAGAAGAAAATATCAATTTAATAATGCACTAACAAATATGAAATAAATAAATAACAAGTAAAATAAAATAATATCTTACTTTTTATCAATGCACATGCTCACATTTTGGTGGTTTAATCCTAAATATTTTATAATTTGATTTTGAATCTTCCACACAAAAAATTAATTAGCCTGAATATTCAGAAAATTATTAATACAGTTATAGTTGGATTCCAATTACTTATTGTTCTAGTGACCATTTTGGAAAAATGTTGTGTTTAAATTGTAATGATTGATAAATTTGTATTTGTTGCCACACGAATCTTTGGAAAGACTTTTGTTGTAATATATAAAAATATAAATCATAAAAATATGGTATCATAAAACTCACATGAATATTATTAAAAGGAAAACAAAAGTACCAATTCAACATTTAGGACAGATATTAAAAAAATCAAAAAGTAATTTTGTTATCGATATCAAATAAAAGACTCCTACATTATTGCTTAATATCTAAAGGAACTACATCTAAGACTTTGGCCATTTTCTTCATTGTTGTTGGCGTCCCTTGCGCTTCAAGTACAAATGGTTGGGCATCTTGTGCTTTGACATGAAAAATCATCTGATTCATTTCACCTTAGATAGTATGACATCCACCATATCTTCACCATTTTCCTATAGTATAAGACCAATTTAAGTTTATTGATTTCAATCAAATATAAAGACTGTGAATTGTTTACTTGTAAAAAGAATAAAGTACATGTGTGTAGATATTGTTTATCTCTACAGCAGTATAACCCAGGAGATGGTGTGCAGTTGTGTCAAATAATGTTAATTGGATGGATTTAAAAACGTCCATGACTTCAACTTTCATAATGTACCTATAATCAACAAATTGTAATATTAAATTACAAGAAATTATAAAATATAGACGTATTAAATAGTAAAATAAGGTAAAATTGCCTGAGGATACTATCTTTTGCTCCACATTTGGTGCAGACTTTTCCTTAACCATTTTTATCATATACTTTCTTGCTACACTTCACACAAGAATTATACCAAAGCACTCGATCATGATAAATCTGTACAATTGTTGGCTTAATTTCATAAACATGGTCCTAAAAAAAATCACATGCTATTCTGATAATATACATTTGTGTATAAGATACAAACTACCAATACTTACTTTGTGTAATATCCCACTTTGTAAGGATTCATGCAAGATGGCAAGAGTGATCCTTATTGACTCTATATTCTCTTTATGCATAGACACATTCATAGGTGATGAAAAACTATTTCCGCTTTTAGACAACCTATTAAAATTATAGATGTCAGTTTGAGAAAAGTATATATGAACTATCGTTTGAATGTCCACTTTATGTAAATGAATACCTTGTCTTCATTTCCTCAGCTCGTTCCAACGAGGTGTTAAAGATAAGTCTAGTTGTGTAAGTGCTTGAAAGGTACAAACCTATAATTAAAATAATAAATAACTCTATCAAAAAAATTTATTAATAATGTCTTACCTTGGAAGGATCGAACTTGCAATCCATTAATTACAACTATATTCCTCATTTGATAGTTTTCTTTTAAGTTGGCATATGACATGACAGCTATTTCACCCCACAATGCACACTTAGCCATAGTATGCCTAAATACCAAGGATAAATATAAGTATTAGAAAATAAATACTATGTTTTACTAATGGAGTAATTGAAATTATCTTTAAAAATTACATTTCATTTTACAATGTGATGTCACACTTGGCAACCTATTGACCTGATTTCTTCATAATGATTTGAATCTCATCAACATTAATAATCATTCCAATGATATTTGTAATTAAATAGAAAATAATATGAAAATTTAAAAAATGATAATAGAAAAAGAAAATAAAATAGAATTACCTATAACAAATGTCTTCTTATCTTGAAGTCCTTGAAAATCATCAAACTCTATAAACTGGAATGAGTAAATAGGTATTTTTTCACAATCTTCAGATGTTTCAGCAACCACCCATTTTTTGTTGATTATGCACTCTTTATTCCTCTTTACATTTCTATAGTCATTGTAGAATTCTTGGACACAGATATTATCCAATATATAACACTTTCCTTCTTCGAAAGTATTACTGAATTGGTTTACAGTATCATTGACTAAATCGGCTTCCATCCTCTCTCCCTTAGAAGAAAAAATCAATATTGAAGCATTACATAAACACACAAACACATGGACACATAAATATATTTTAGGTAAGAACAAATTAACAATTATAATTTAATATACATCTTCATCAATAAACAACAATTTTTGCTTCTTTATTCCCCTTGATATTTCATGCGCTTTCCATCAAAATGCCAAGCGAACCTTTAATTTCCAGTTGTTTTGGAACCGATTTACATATCGAAAGGGGGGGTAATTATATTTTGTCATCCTGTTATCACATGTAACAAAGTTAGTTTTGAAAAGTAGTATCTACAAGTAATCAACATGAAACATTAAAGATAGAAGGATACCATGAATAAAGGTTAATACTTCTTTGTATACAATATTTTTTGTAAATATTCCACAATTGAACTTCTTCTCTCCCAGTTTAACCAGGACCTTCGTAGTATTTTGGGATGTCCCTCTTGATAGTGCTACATATAACTGTCTGTGAGAGAATATAGGGTGGGGCAAATAAATTCCAACATTGTGAATAGTTCGACCCTGTGACTTGTTTATTGTCATTGCAAAACTCAAGTGCACTGGAAATTGTTTCCTTTTCAAAAAAATGGAAGACCATCATTGTCAGGCATGATAAGATGTATTCTAGGTATGAAAACTCTTTTTCCCCATGCTTGACCAACTGTAACCTCTACGTCAATTACATTTTTTTGAAACCCTTTACAAACCAGTCGTGTACCATTGCATAACCCATTTGCCGAATCAATATTTTGCAATAACATTATAGGACAATTTTTCTTTAGACACAATACATGAGGGGGTAAACTGTTGGGAACCTGTGAATTAACGAATTCTTCAGGGTTGTTATGATTTTCATCATCAACAGAACTATCAAAACTATAATAGTTGATCTCCTCCCCAGGAAACTGTTGTATGATATCATTATTCATTTCATCAACATACTCATTATTTCTGCACAATATTGCACGACTCATCATGTAGTTATTCTATGTTGCATTATCACCAAGATATGGGAAGACAAATTGCATAAGCCTTTTCTTAGAGGTTGCATCATTATATACTCAAGAACTATTTTGTGTGGGAGGCGAACATAATTGTCATCAGTAATTAGCTTTGTTCCTTCTCCTATGCGTAGTAGAAAGTTTGAGAAGGATGAATCTGGAAAAGCTCTCATATTTTTCTTTAATTTCAATTTGTTCATTTTCTGCCAAAGAAATGACTTTATTAGACTTGCATCAATTGTCTCACCTCTAGTTGCACGTCGAACAACAGGCAATACTTGACTAAAATCACCACCAAAAACTACCACTTTCCCCTCGAATGGTAGGCTTGATCCCATGATATCTTACAAGGTGTGATCTAAGGCTTCAAAGGCTTGTCACCTTGTCATGGATGCTTCGTCCCATATAATTAATTTTGACGATCTAAGAAGTTCTTCTAGACTGCTCTATTTGCTTAAGTTACAAGTTGAATTGTTTTCAACTTTAATAGGAATTTTGAATCTACTATGAGTAGTTCTCCCCAGGTAAGATCGATGCTACAACCCCAGATGTTGTTTTTGCAATTGCTATGAAACCCATTGACCTTACTTTTTCTAAAAATACCTCGTATAGAAATGTCTTTCCAGTTCCACGAGGACCATCAACAAAGAATACACCAGGCCAATTTCCCATTATACAACTTAATATCTCATTGAATGCATATTTGTTGGTCATTGTTTAGTGATTAAATAATCAATAGATGCTCTTCACTTACTTTTATATTCATCTCTTCAGCAATTTCACGTGAAATGTTTTCTCTAGTATTTATTGAAAATTCTTCATCTACCATTGGCAAGTCATAATCCTCTATTTTCTTCCCCATGCTCTCAAGAACCGATTTAATACTTTGTAGCACTCTCTGCTCCAACTGATGCTAATCAGTAGTTCCAGTCCTATAGAAATCTTCTATCATATCATTGAGGTTTTCATCCCACAAAGATCTTACATTTGTTGGTTCATAGTACACTAATATTGTAGCAAATAATCTTTGTAGCAAATTTGGGAATTCAAACTGTGTTGCTTCACTTAAACATTCAAAAATTGTATCGTCACTTTTGATTAGACCTTGATGTTCGGCTGAAAGTTTGAATGTTGGTTGGATAACACCATTAACGGTCCTCAAACTCTCAAATGAAGTTGAACCTTTTACATGATTTAGTAATATCCTCAAATAATACCTCTCACCTTCAACAGGATTTACAGTATCAATACGACCGATAACCTCTCTTTGCTTTCTTTTCTTCCAAATTTTACTAGAGTTATTCCAAACATAATGCTCAGTGAATTGTTTGTACAGATATTGATGAGATTCTTCATCATGTGAGTTTGTTGAAAAATACTCAGTGAGCATTGTCCTACAAATGCCATCTCATTCCACAATATTGTGCAAGTTATCATCTTCTAAGAATGTGATATTATGCATGTTAGTTAGATGTAGTTGTAAGGACACAACTAATGGTTGTATCTCACTAAGTTTGAACTCAAATATCCTCTACATTGCCTCCGGTGGAGATATCCACCGAGCATCTCGAAATTGATTCACCTCATTGACCAACTGGTATGTACTATCTGGAGCTATGTTGATTGAAGCCTTATCATGACCCTTATATATATACTTGAAGAGGTATTTGACTATTTTGATGCTCGAACAGACCTCTACAATGATATGACACCTATATCTCTGTAACAAATATAGATTATATGGTGCTACCCACCTATTATCTAGTGTGGCTCCTCTTACATCAACAGAGATTCCATTGTCTCTTCTCCTATAAATTGGATATGAATCTTTTCCTTGCATGGTATTGGAACAAAAGTTCCTTGGATATCGAAAGTGGCACTCCTTATTTACCATGCAAGCATTTTTAGGGTTTAGGACACCACACAGTCCATGCAACATGTGTTTGACAACCAATGCATGTAGTATGGGGTATTGTTCAGGATCTGGGATTTCAGCACAAACTATGCGATCAAACTGAATTGGATTGATGATATTATAGTCACGTTTCATGATGATAAGAATGTGGGCATGTAGGAGTCCTCTTTTCTGAAATTTGATAACATGAACATGGGTCGCTACGTTGCCAAATACATTTTTATTAAATAGTTGATCCTTTATATCCTCCAATTTTTCTCTAAAATCCTAGCTATCAAATTAGGTTTGTTTTGAGCAAGTTTTCTGGGAAATAAATCTGATTTTACTTCATCCCAATCTGGATTACATGTCATTGTCAAAAGGATATCAAGTTTACCATATCGTTGTACCAATGCCATGGCATCCATGTATCTACGACGCATATCACGTGGTCCTCCAATAAAAGATGAAGGTAACACAATTCTTTTACCTACCATGCTACTATGGACTTCCCCTGACCTAATGCTATCAGTTATTCCTTGATAGAAATCATCACGTATTCGCTTTTGCTCCGTTGTGATATAGTTTAAACGTGTTGATTATGTCTTGATGTACATGTCGACAACATATTGTTGAAGGAGACGACCTGCATGCAATAAGATTTATTTGTCAAGCACACAAAATTGTAACTTATAACAATAGTATTCTCTCACAGATATCTTGTTTCTACTGCCACCATCTAAAAATAATAATAAAATTTATGTGAAATACAATTTCCCTGATATTGGTACATAATTTATATGAATATATATTCCACTAACCTACTAAGTTCGAGCCCTTTACACCTTTAATATAATGTAGTGAGTTTTGTATCATGGAATCCCATAGCACACCAACTTTGGGGAGGTGTGGATGCCAACCAAATTCACCATTAACAAACAACAAGAGATATTGTAACAACCCTGACCTGGGTTATGTGTTAACCCTAGATATTTTGCCTAATAAGGCTGAGTAGATGCTAAATCTTATCTTGGGAAAAGTAATTATGGCTCATGAGAAACTTATGTTTCAATTTTGGTCCTATTTGAACAATGTTGAAGCAATGTTTGCTTATTTTGGACTAAAGTGCAAATTACCCAAGTTGAGGGGTTAACTTGCAAATTGCACATGATAAAATGTTTCTATGATGTTGATACATCATAAGAATGAATATGATGTAGTGGTATAGTTTTCACAAGCTTGAGCACCAAGATTAAGCTTGTAAAGCAATCCTTGTGCATTAAAACCTAGTTTTGGTATAAAGTGTAATTTACCCAAAACCTAGGGTTCAATATGAAAATTACCACTTCAATAAGGTCCCTAATGCTTCTTGGAAACATGTGTAGTAAAGAAAATGAGAGGGACGCCTCATTGGAATTAAGTTGGAGGAGAGAGAATCTTGATATTAAAATAATCAAGGTTTAATCCTAATTGAAACCCTAATTCAATTTAGGGAAAAAATGAATGTATTAATTAAAGGGCCTTCAACCAAAATTAAAATGGTTGTAATCAGATGTGTATGGATGAGCTTAAATCCTTGCAAAGGCACGAGCATATCCTAAGGAGGTGAAATTCCACTCACCTTATTATAAGAAAAAGAATATCCACTCACATATGGATATTAGTATAATATGATTTAAGGTGCTTAATTTGCATTTCTTTAAATCATGGATAATTGAGAGTAATAAGAGACAAACAATATATCCTCGTCCCTAAGGAAGAGAAGGGGGCAAGTGGCAAGGATAGAGGGGAGATAATTCCTACTTTCTTTCTCCTAAGTGAATTTTAAATAAATATTGCATATAAGCTCATTTATCCATAGAGTAAAAGGGGAATTTCGAATTCACTAGTTCCCTTTTCTTGGAAAACGACCAAGGAACTTGGGAGGACCAGGATGACGACTCCCTACCTGCGGTAAGCTTCTTGACCTCCTTTCTCCTTGATTCTATGGTGGAAATCGAAAATAAATCATTGATTTCTTTTTATTTTGATCTCCTCTTCAACCCTAGACAATCTTTTCAACCAAAAGCTTGAGGACGAGCCTAGGGGGAGTTGCAAGATCTTCCTCCACCATTGTTTCCGTGAGCTTGGAGCTTTGGAGCTCAATTGGATGTGGGTTTTATAACTTGAACCCTTAATTTTATTATTGCAATCAATTCCTTATCAATTGGTGATCATTTCTACACTTCCGAGATTAAGTTTGGTTGATTGATGCAAACTCCATGGAAATCACAGTAGATTTCGTGAGTTTGGAGCTTGATGAGGATGACATCATCATAATCACACACCTCCCCAAATATCTAAGGCAAATGGTTTCAATGTTGAGTCTAAACGGTTTCACCAAACTGTTTGGTGGTTTGGGTTCCAAACTATTTGGAATGGTTGATCGTTTGAAATGGTTGACCATTTGAAATGGTTGACCGTTTGAAGATATATGTTGTGGTACTTGGATCTTGATCCAATGGTTTCAATTTGTTGATCTTGAAGGTTTCAATTGTGAATGATTCCTTAATAGCAAACCCTAATCTGCTAAGTGCTGATTTTGAAATTGATTAAGATGATGTTTTGGGTTGATTGACCCAAACAGTTTCAAGACCGTTTGGGAATCACCCAAACGGTCTCAAGACCGTTTGGGGGTCACCCAAGACCATTTGGAGGTCTAGGGCTAAGTATGGCTACGTGTTTGAAGGACCAAAGGTACCAAATTGGATTGCAACTAAGTGTTGATTTGATAATCAATCCAATGGTCCAAAACCCTAATTGGATGTCATGGATTTTGATGATAGAATCGGAAAATGGTCTCAAGAACATTTGGAGATCAACCAAATGGTCTCAAGACCGTTTGGTGGTAATCCAAGACCGTTGGAGGTCAGGTCATATCATGTGATGATGATAGTTCATTGATTTCAATTGATTTGATTCCACAATGTCAACCATTGATGGATCCTCGATTTCAAACCCTAAGTGATGGTTTCTTGATTATCAAACCTATTTCAATTGGGTTCAAAACCCTAAATTTAAGGTCTAATTGAATGGTGATTCAGTTGTCCAATTGATGATTGCTTTAGTGGTTCAATTTATAATTGGTTCATGGATTGAAACATTGAGTCGATTGAGTGTTGAAGTGCCTTTTTGGTCCATGCGGATTTGAGAAGGTTTGGTCCAAACGGTCTCAAAACCATTTGAGTCCAAATGGTCTCAAGACCATTTGGGACCAAACGTTCTCAAGACCATTTGGGACCAAATGATCTCAAACCATTTGGAGACCCAAAGTGCAAACGGTTTCAATACCTACCTTGTCCAATTGGTTTCAAGTATAACTTGTTCAAGTGGTTTTCAACCAATTGATTTATGAGAACTAAGATCATTGATGGTCTAATTAATTAATATTGTGAAGATTAACATGGTTAATGTATTTGAGTATCTCATGTAATTGAAGGTCCAATATGGTGAACCCATTTGGCTATTTAATTGAATTGAAGATTTCAATGGTTAACTCAATTGATCACTTTGTGGAATTGAAAGTTTAATTGGTCAATTCTATTGAATTCCTTATATAATTTATGGTTTAATTTATTAGACCATTTGGACATATAATATGATCAAAAGTTAATTAGCTATGTGATTATTAATAATGTAGACCCATGATGATTATAAAGGTTAACCCTAGTTTTGTGTACTCAAGAAAAGAGTTGACCTAGATTAACCTTGGAATAGTTAACATCATAGTGAGGATGAGAGGGAGAGTGAATGGGAGAGATGATTTCTTACTTAATAAGACATAATTCTCTCATTGTGAATATATGTGTAATCAGGGTTTGATTCATAATATGAGATCATGAAATCTTCATTGAAAAGATTGATGTACCTTGATCCTAAATTAGAGCAAGGTTATGTGAAACCTTAATTTAAGGGCAAAGTTCAGTGAAACCATAATCTAGGGTGATGACGTAACCCTAACTTAGTGTCACAATGAAAGAAAGCCTAATTTAATGGGAATTGTATATCCTAACCCTAATTTAGGTATGAGGAAAGAGAAACCCCACTTGGATGTGATTGGTAAACCCTAATTCCCTAAAATGGGATAAAGGTATATGAAACCATAATATAGGGTAGTGCCATTAATACTAATGTGAAGCCTTAACAATGGGTGATGTGTTGTTAAATCTTAATTTCACATAATATTAGGTGAAACCATAATATAGAAGGATGTTATGTGAAACCCTAATAAAGAGTGATCCTAGGTGAAATCTATATATGTTTGTGAGATGCTGAGTGAACTTCAATCATAATGATGGAAATATTATTCCTATTAATGTAATAGTGATTAATATATTGACAAATGAAATACCTAGAGGGGTTGATTATGGATATCCTTACATTAATAGTCGCTGACTCAAGGGTGAGTCCATATCTTTGGCAATGGTAGTGTTTTCTAAAATAGATGAATCATGACCAATACATAGCATAATGAATGTGATGATCTAGTGCATGAGTATTAGGATGAGTGGTACTAACTCTGGTAAGACAATGGTGTTGAGGGAAGTGATACATCCAGGTATGACAGATATCACATCCAAAACCCCATTTCTGATATATCATGATGTGTTCTAAGTTCATTATAATTGGAATGGATGACACATGAAATGTGTCATGTCAATTGTTACATTGAGATATAATGCACCTTGATGGTTGTAGGCTAATATGCCTTATGAAAAGGTTAATCCAAATTAATATACTATGATTCGATCATAGTCTGATAAAGATGAGGAAGAAACTCATACTTTGTGTTGATAATACATTCATTGATGAATGATGAGGATATATAAGTATGTTTGAATACTTATGATATCTATTTTTGGTTTCTAGCTTTGAGAAGCAATGGAATAGGGCTGATCATTAATTATTTGATCTTAAGAACCCAAGTGGTTATTTATGGAAAACCCTAATGAAGGGTGCTGATATAAAAGAGAAACCATGAACCCTAAAGAGGGAACAGTGGTATTATTTAGTGTTTTATGGTACTGATGTGAAAGAGAAATCATGAACCCTAAAATGGGATAATACTACTTACTGTTGTATGATACTGATATGAAAGCATTATAATTGCTACCATGAATACGAATCATGCAGGGATGATGAGATGAGAAGCATAGCCAGGTATGGGTTATGATGCTTGTTTATTGAGAATGTTTTATAGGATTTATAAGGCTTCATATGCTTTGTGTAGTAAGAATCAATGAACTTTGTGTACTATGTAAAATACATTGTATAGCAAGAATTATGAAGTCTTTGGTCAGATGATCTGAAGGTAATAAGTTACCTAACAAGTGGTAATAAGTATCCGATGGTGTGTTATAGGTTCAAAATACCCAGAGGCTATAATCATAATGATGAGCTTGTTAAGAAGAGGAAATGTACTTGGTGAGTTGAGGGATTAAGATCCCAACACTTTGTGAAAAGAGTATGGCTACAGGCCATGACTCCACAATGACAATGTCAAGTAGTAGATATATGATCTAAGCCTGAAGAGAGTTAATGTTTGGTAATGATTCTGTAGTGAATAAATGTTATACATGTTCGTCATATTCCATAATGAATAAGTGACATGTGGCTCTTTCAAGTTATAGATGCAATGTTTTAGATAAGAATAATATTCTAATATGTTAGATATTGAATTAGTTGTTGTCAATAAAATATGATTCCTCTGTGCATATTTATCTTCTTAAGCTGCAATAATAATGTTATTGGCAGAGAGTTATATCTCTCGCTGGGGCAATTTACAATTGTCTCACCCCCATGGGAACTACATTTTTAGGTGGATGCGGATGAGGAGATAGGAATCCTTCAGTAGGAGAAGAACAGCAGCAATAGCAGCAGGGACAGCAGTGAAGTCTCAGGTGGAGACACTGGCTGTTATTCCTTGTATAGATGTAGATAGATTCCTATGCTTCGTCTTTGTACTCTCAGGTCCTCGGAGTAATAGTTGCAAAGTGCTTTTGAGATTTTGGCTCAGTGCCTCGAGTTTTATACTGCCTGTATTTAGCTTGACAGGACAGCTAATGCTTGAAATTCTCAAAAGGAGATGATACATAATATGTACCTTTGAACAATAATGCAATTATGTTACTTTGGTTCTATGTGAGAAAGTTTTCCTTTGATGGATCTCTTGATAAAAAAGGTTTTAATTTTTAGTGATTTTTGGTAATCCGCTGCTTAGTAAACGCTTCCACATTAGTTAATTATGTTTTTGTAAGTTGTATGCCACAATTAAGTGTTATCAGAACTCTAGGTTCGCTGAGTCTACAGAGACATAGGACTAAGGTTGTAGAGTTTTTTCTAAGTGTCTTCCAGTTTATCAGATAGTATCTTCTGCTCACATAGGAGAAGAAGAACTTGAAAATGACTGGAGAACATGAGGAACACATTGCTAAGGGCAATGTTGTTGCACCAGGAGAGGGTGCATGGGACCAGGAAAGAGGAGAACAAGTGCCTGAGAATTCCCACCTTGACCTAATCAGGTTAGAGAATCCTATGTTATGCTCTTGAAGGGCAGGATAGGACAACAGTAATGCATATAGAAGACTGGATACTAGTATTACAACCTAAGTTACCAGTCTTTAGTGCATAAACTTTGGGCTTTGAAAGGATTCATGAGTGACGTGGTCATGTTAGAACAGTGGAAATGTGGGAAAGATTAATAAATGGAAAGAATGTAGACTCTGCCATAAGTCTGGACAAACAGTACATATGTGATGGTAGTGCCCAAGGACGGGCCATAAGCTATGAATTAAGGTAAGGTCTTTACGATTTTAGAGAAATTTGCCTGGATATTCTAAAAAGCCAGAGTTTTTGGTGTCACCAGTGTAATAAATGCCTAGTGCACTAGGGTAGTAGCCACTAAGTAAAGGCAAAAGTAGCAACATGAGATAATTGGACACTATGTGTTGAAATCAACCTAATGTGGTAGGTGACCTTGAGGGGTAATACTTAAATAAAATATATTCATTGTGATACTTCATTTCATGATTCTATCTGTTAAAGATATGAAAGTAGTTGTTTTTGAACTTCCTTTGACTAAGACCTATAAGGACACAAGGAATATGAGAATTTACATTTTACTCAGCGCCCTTTAAAATGTTTTATGATTTCTCTTATCTTTGTGATATAAGATGAAATGTAGAAGTGATGCTTGGAGAAAATCTAGAAATGGAAAATCATGTGTGTATAATGATATGAAAAGTGAGGAAATGATAGTAAATAAAGTGCATACTACCTAATCTCAATACTTGTATACCCTAGCGAGGTATATGATTATTGTAGATTAAGCAAGTATGAAACTCCTAGATTGTTATCTTTTTTATTACTCTGATCAAGTAGTCATTCTAAAACAATCTAGAGAGTATAATGAAATTAAATAGGAAGAGCTAAGTGAAATTTTTTCCAAATAAACTACTTAGTGAACATACTCAGTGAACCTTCTCAGAGAATTTTTTCAAAACAAATTACTTAGTGAATATTCTCAATGAACATTCTCAGTGAACTTTCTCAGTGAATATTTTCAAAATAAATTACTCAGTGAACTTCCTCAATGAATACTTTCAAAACAACATACTTAGTGAATATTCTCAGTGAACTTCCTCAGTGAATACTTTCAAAACAACATGCTTAGTGAATATTCTCAGTGAACTTCCTCAGTGAATACTTTCAAAATGATATTCTCAGTGAACATTCTCAGTGAACTTGCTCAGTGAATATTTTCAAAACAAATTACTCAGTGAACATACTCAGTGAACTTCCTTAGTGAATACTTTCAAAACAACATACTTAGTGAATATTCTCAGTGAACTTCCTCAGTGAATACTTTCAAAACAACATACTTAGTGAATATTCTCAGTGAACTTCCTCAGTGAATACTTTCAAAACAATATTCTCAGTGAACATTCTCAGTGAACTTGCTCAGTGAATATTTTCAAAACAAAGTACTTAGTGAGCATACTCAGTGAATTTTCTCAGTGAATATCTTCAAAACAAAATACTTAGTGAACATAATCAGTGAATCTACTCAGTGAATATCTTCAAAACAAAATACTCAATGAACATACTTAGTGAACTTGCTCAGTGAATATTTTCAAAAACAATTTACTCAGTGAACATACTTAGTGAACTTAGTGAATTTTTCCAAGACAAACTGCTTAGTGAACCTTCTCAGTGAATATTTCTAAATTGATTGCTTAATGAACTTTCTCAGTGAACATTTTCAAGAAAATAAAGGATTGTTGAGTGAATTATATGTGTTAGATATGTATATGTTTCTCTTTTGGTAAATATTCTGGGGTGATGATAGAAGTATGTTCTTTTATGCTTCTTCTTTTCAATAGTATGGACATCACATGTTAGGGGTTTATGCTCTGCATAAACATAAACAGTGATAAGGAGGAATTAATGAAAGGAAATTTGTGTGAATTACATATCCATGGTATCTCCATAGTATTAAGATGATATGTGGAGACTTGAGGGCATTATTAATGAATAATCTGTCCCTCCTCTTTCCAGGGATTTCGGGGACGAAATCCTTGTTAGGGGTTTATAATTTGTAACATCCCTCACCTGGGTTATGTGTTAACCCTAGATGTTTTTCCTAATAAGGTTGAGTAGATGCTTAATCTTATCTTGGGAAAAGTGATTAGGGCTCATGAGAAACTTATGTTTCAATTTTGGTCCTGTTTGAATAATGTTGAAGCAATGTTTGCTTATTTTGGACTAGTGCAAATTACCCAAGTTGAGGGGTTAACTTGCAAATTGCACATGATAAAATGTTCCTCTAATGTTGATACATCATAAGAATGAATATGATGTAGTGGTATGTTTTTCACAAGCCTGGGCACCAAGATTAAGCTTGTAAAGCAATCCTTGTGCATTAAAACCTACTTTTGGTGTAAAGTGCAATTTACCCAAAACCTAGGGTTCAATATGCAAATTACCACTTCAATAAGGTCCCTAATGCTTCTTTGAAACATGTGGAGTAAAGAAAATGAGAGGGGAGCCTCATTGGAATTAAGTTGGAGGAGAGAGAATCTTGATATTAAAATAATCAAGATTTAATCCTAATTGAAACCCTAATTCAATTTAGGGAAACAATGAATGTATTGATTAAAGGGCCTTCAACCAAAATTAAAATGGTTGGATCTAGATGTGTATGGACGAGCTTAAAGCCTTGTAAAGGCACGAGCATATCCTAAGGAGGTGAAATTCCACTCACCTTATTATAAGAAAAAGAATATCCACTCACATATGGATATTAGTATAATATGATTTAAGGTGCTTAATTTGCATTTCTTTAAATCATGGATAATTGAGAGGAAAAATAGGCAAAAAAGATAGCCTCATCCCTAAGGAAGAGAAGGGGGCAAGTGGCAAGGATAAGGGGGAGATAATTCCTACTTTCTCTCTCCTAATTGAATTTTAAATAAAAATTGCATATAAGCTCATTTATCCATAGAGTAAAAGGGGAATTTCGAATTCACTTGTTCCCTTTGCTTGGAAAACGACCAAGGAACTTGGGAGGACCAGGAGGACGACTCCCTACCTGTGGTAAGCTTCTTGACCTCCTTTCTCCTTGATTCCATAGTGGAAATCGAAAATAAATCATTGATTTCTTTTTATTTCGATCTCCTCGTCAACCCTAGCCAATCTTTTCTACCAAAAGCTTGAGGACAAGCCTAGGGGGAGTTTCAAGAGATTCATCCACCATTGTTTCCGTGAGCTTGGAGCTTTGGATCTCAATTGGAGGTGGGTTTTAATACTTGAACCCTTAATTTTATTATTGCAATCAATTCCTTATCAATTGGTGATCATTTTTACATTTCCAAGATTAAGTTTGGTTGATTGATGCAATCTCCATGCAAATCACAGTAGATTTCGTGAGTTTGGAGCTTGATGATGATGAAATCATCATAACCACACACCTCCCCAAATATCTAAGGCAAATTGTTTCAATGTTGAGTCCAAACGGTTTCACCAAACCGTTTGGTGGTTTGGGTTCCAAACCATTTGGAATGGTTGACCATTTGAAATGGTTGACCGTTTGAAGATATATGTTGTGGTACTTGGATCTTGATCCAATGGTTTCAATTGATTGATCTTCAAGGTTTCAATTGTGAATGATTCCTTAATAACAAACCCTAATCGGCTAAGTGCTGATTTTGAAATTGATTAATATGATGTTTTGGGTTGATTGACCCAAACGATTTCAAGACCATTTAGGAATCACCCAAACGGTCTCAAGACCATTTGGGGGTCACCCAAGACCATTTGGAGGTCTAGGGTTAAGTATGGCTAAGTGTTTGAAGGTCCAAAGGTACCAAATTGGATTGCAACTAAGTGTTGATTTGATAATCAATCCAATGGTCCAAAACCCTAATTGGATGTCATTGATTTTGATGATAGAATGGGAAAACGGTATCAATACCATTTGGAGATCAACCAAACGGCCTCAAGACCATTTGGTGGTCATCCAAGACCGTTTCAGGTCAGGTCATATCATGTGATGATGATAGTTCATTGATTTCAATTGATTTGGTTCCACAATGTCAACCATTGATGGATCCTTGATTTCAAACCCTAAGTGATGGTTTCTTGATTATAAAACATAGTTCAATTGGGTTCAAAACCGTATATTGAAGGTATAATTGAATGGTGATTCAGTGGTCCAATTGATGAATGCTTTAGTGGTTCAATTTATAATTGGTTCATGGATTGAAACATTGAGTCTATTGAGTGTTGAAGTGCCTTTTTGGTCCATGCAATTTTGAGAAGGTTTGGACCAAATGGTATCAATACCGTTTGGAGACCCAAAGTGCAAACAGTTTCAATACCTACCTTGTCCAATTGGTTTCAAGTATAGCTTGTTCAAATGGTTTTCAACCAATTGATTTATGAGAACTAAGATCATTGATGGTCTAAGTAATTAATATTGTGAAGATCAACATGGTTAATCTATTTTAGTATCTCATGTAATTGAAGGTCCAATATGGTGAACCCATTTGTCTATTTAATGCAATTGAAGATTTCAATGGTTAACTCAATTGATCACTTTGTGGAACTGAAAGTTTAATTGGTCAATTCTTTTGAATTACTTATATAATTGATGGTTTAATTGATTAGACCATTTGGACATCTAATATGATCAATAGTTAATTAGCTATGTGATTATTCATGATGTAGACCCATGATGATTATAAAGGTTAACCCTAGCTTTGTGTACTCAAGTAAAGAGTTGACCTAGATTAACCTTGGAATAGTTAACATCCTAGTGAGGATGAGAGGGAGAGTGAATGGGAGAGATGATTGCTTACTTAATAAGCTATATTTCTCTCATTGTGAATATATGTGTAATCAGGGTTTGATTCATATTATGAGATCGGGAAATCTTCATTGAAAAGATTGATGTACCTTGATCCTAATTTAGAGCAAGGGTATGTGAAACCTTAATTTAAGGGCAAAGCTCAGTGAAACCATAATCTAGGGTGATGTGGTAAACCTAACTTAATGTCATAATGAAAGAAACCCTAATTTAATGGGAATTGTATATCCTAACCCTAATTTGGGTATGAGGAAAGAGAAACCCCACTTGGATGTGAATGGTAAACCCTAATTCCCTAAAATGGGATAAAGGTATATGAAACCCTAATATAGGGTAGTTCCATTAATACTAATGTGAAGCCTTAACAATGGGTGATGTGTTATGAAATCTTAATTTCACATAATACTAGGTGAAACCCTGATATAGAAGGATGTTATATGAAACCCTAATAAAGAGTGATCTTAGGTGAAATCTATATATGTTTGTGAGATGCTAAGTGAACTTCAATTATAATGATGGAAATCTAATTCCTATTAATGGAATAGTGATTAATGTATTAACAAATGAAATACCTAGAGAGGTTGATTATGGATATCCTTACATTAATAGTCCCTAACTCAAGGGTGAGTCGATATCTTTGGCAATGGTTGTGTTTTCTATAATAGATGAATCATGACCAATACATAGCATAATGAATGTGATGATCTAGTTCATGATTATTAGGATGAGTGATACCCTAATACAAGCTAAATGAATAACTCTGGTAAGATGAAGGTGTTGAGGGAAGTGATACATCAAGGTATGACAGATATCACATCTAACACCCCAATTCTAATATATCATGATGTGTTCTAACTTCATTATAATTGGAATGGATGACACATGAAATGTGTCATGTCAGTTGTTACATTGAGATATAATGCACCTTGATGGTTGTAGGCTAACATGCCTTATGAAAAGGTTAATCCAAATTAATATACTATGATTCAATCATAGTTTGACAAAGATGAGGAAGAAACTCATACTTTGTGTTGATAATACATTCAATGATGAATGATGAGGATATATAAGTATGTTTCAATACTTATGATATCTATTTTTAGTTTCTAGCTTTGAGAAGCAATGGAATAGGGCCGATCATTAATAATATGATCTTAAGAACCCAAGTGGTTATTTATGGAAAACCCTAATGAAGGGTGCTGATATAAAAGAGAAACCATGAACCCGAAAGAGGGAACAGTGGTATTACTTAGTGTTGTATGGTACTGATGTGAAAGAGAAATCATGAACCCTAAAAAGGGATAATACTACTTAGTGTTGTATGATACTGATATGAAAGCATTATAATTGCTACCATGAATACTAATCATGCAGGGATGATGAGATGAGAAGCATCGCCAGGTATGGGTTATGATGCTTGTTTATTGAGAATGTTTTGTAGGCTTTATAAGGCTTCATATTCTTTGTGTAGTAAGAATCAATGAGCTTTGTGTACTATGTAAAATACATTGTATAGAAATAATTATTAAGTCTTTGGTCAGATGATCTGAAGGTAATAAGTTACCTAACAAGTGGTAATAAGTATCCTATGGTGAGTTATGGGTTCAAAATACCCAGAGGCTATAATCATAATGATGAACTTGTCAAGAAGAGGAAATGTACTTAGTGAGTTGAGGGATTAAGATCCCAACACTTTGTGAAAAGAGTATGGGTACAGGCCATGACTCCACAATGACAATGCCAGGTTGTAGATATATGATCTAAGCCTGAAGAGAGTTAATGTTTGGTAATGATTCAGTAGTGAATAAATGTTATACATGTTCTTCATATTCCATAATGAATAAGTGACATGTGGCTCTGTCAAGTTATAGCTGCAATGTTTTAGATAAGAATAATATTCTAATCTGTTAGATATTGAATTAGTTGTTGTCAATCAAACATGATTCCTCTGTGCATATTTATCTTCTTAAGCTACAATAATAATGTTACTGGCGGAGAGTTATATCTCTCGCTGGGGAAATTTACAATTGTCTCACCCCCGTGGGAACTACATTTTTAGGTGGACACGGACGAGGAGACAGGAATCCTTCAGTAGGAGAAGGACAGTAGCAACAACAGTAGGGACAGCAGTGAAGTCTCAGGTGGAGACACTGGCTGTTATTCCTTATATAGATGTAGATAGAGTCCTATGTGTCGTCTCTATACTCTCAGGTCCTCGGAGTAATAGTTAGTGCTTTCGAGATTTTTGGCTCAGTGCCTCGAGTTTTTATACTGCCTGTATTTAGCTTGACAGGAAAGCTAATGATTGAAATTCTTAAAAGGAGATGATACAGAATATGTACCTTTGAACAAGAATGTAATTATGTTACTTTGGTTCTATGTGAGAAAGTTTTTGTTTGATGGATCTCTTGATAAAAAGGTTTTAATTTTTAGTGATTTTTGGTAATCTGCTGCTTAGTGAATGCTTCCGCATTAGTTAATTATGTTTTTGTAAGTTGTATGCCACATATATGATAGAGGATCATAACATCCTAAATATGACTACACTATATGTGGTTCACCTGAATTGGCATAAACAACTATGCTTCATTGTTGTGCGCCAATGACATCGTTGCCTTCAATCCAAATACCCGTAACTTGTGAAGCAGTTGAATAATTATATGTCCTCTGATCTAGACAGACATCTTTATTTATGGCAATACTAAAGTTATCTGACATTGTAATATCCTTGAGGCTTTGAAAAAAGTGGGCATACAGATTTATTGACAATGTGTACATCAATTTAGTAACTAATTCACTATTTAGTGAAGGAGTTGCCTTCATTCTATTATGTACCTCACACTTTTTGTCATAGAAGTAGAGTTGTAGGTATTTGAGTCCATCACTCCCAAGTAGTAATCTATTTATGAAATGATACACTTGACCCTACACTCAAAAAGTATATATGCCATTCCACATACTACACAAATTTTCATCCAGATGGATACCGTGTGATTTGAATACAAAGTGACTATTGTAACTGTGAATGGACCTTAGAAACTCCAAAGATTCTGATGTTTGTGATGTATAAAAATCATATAGTTGTGTTGGAATAGGATTGGTAACTAAATGTATGTTTCCCTTCATGCAACAAGAACATGGTGGTTCAAATTGGAAGCTTTTGGCGCCACAATATTTTTACAAACTATGTGTGGATAACTTATGTGGTTCGTTGAGAAGATTGTCAAAAATAGGATTAGAGATGTCATCATTGGAAGGATCTACTACATTTTGATATGTGCTTTATATATAGAAATCATCTGTCTCCTCCACAATACCTACATCTATTTGGTTATAACACAAGATGAGAAAAGAAAGTTTACTCGTACAATAATGCATGAGGTTTTGTAACCATTACCTTCACTACACGGGACTGTCAAATCATCAACCTCATAAGGATTGTGGCACTCATCAAAGGTACTAGCATAAATTGTAGGGTTCGGTCCAACATGCATAAAAATAGTATCTCCATCATGCACAATGTTAGTCCGAGGAAGATAGGAAGTGCTTGGTTGTTTCAATGAACTTCTTGCAACATCGTTCAACTGTGATGCACATCGGTTCGGGAATTGGATCAAGTATATTCATTACCTTGATCGCTTATGAATTCTGTTGACAGCATCATCCACACGATATTAGAAGTTGCCATCATTTCATATAAAAGGCTGAAACAATGCTCTTTGACCAAGTGTTGAGTGCATGCCTTCATTTAGAACTTGACTAACTTCACCGACCGCTTCAAAATATGGGTGCATATCAATCCTTATCTTCATATAGGGTGGCAAACTATTATAAATTTCAGAATATCTTGCAATAAGTTCTCCGCCTCCTTCAGATCTTGCACGCCTATGCATCTGTCTGCTTCTAATAACCATTTGATGATGGTATCTACACATCTGTTGAATGGATCTCAAATTATCATGGAAAGTACAACTTTGAATTTGTTGAGATGTACGTGACTCTATTGAAGTAAGACATGATGCATGTGTGTTGCAAATTTGAGACGTCGTGGTAGAAGATAAGCATATTTCCTCCATATTTGGATGAATCCTTCAATTAAATGAGTAAAATCGAAAGAATGAGAGAGATTCTATATGTAGTACTATGAATCCTATAATCTATATGAAATACATTATTTGTAGTAGTTTCAAGTTAGATAAGACTGACCAAAATAGAAATCCAACTATGTTTCAGGTGGACAGTTGGAAAATTTATCAATCGTTCATGACATCTGAGCATTTGGCAAAATGACAAGGATTATGGTCCAACTATATTTTTGTACATATAAAACAAAATACTCAAAAATAAAATACCCAAAAAAAAAGAGCGAAATCTAGACTGGGTTCTCAAAATCCTGCTGCTAGCATGATTGAGTTAATCCATATATCAGGACAACGGAACCCAATACGGGGCTTTTTATGGATATTCAACCAAACACACATCTCGCCAATCTGGACTGGATTGTTATGATGTGGCGTCGATGTGGCATAAGAAGACAAGACAAAATCTGGATGGGATCCCGAACCAAACAGGGGCAAGAATACGTAGGGGGACTGACAACCTCCATTTCTCACTCCCCGACCCCCAACTCCAAACCCCCTATTCCTCATTCCCCGACCCCCAAGATCCCTCACTCCCCGACCCCCAACCCCAGACCCCCCATTCCTCATTCCCTGACCCCCCAGACCCCTCACTCCCTGACCCCCTCTTTTCTGCATGCCCTAATCACAACAGTGACAATTCCTTCTATTCTGATGCCCTAATCTGACAGTAGATTCCTCCCTTTTGACAGCACTTCATCCCTCCAGCTCCATTTCTTATTTTTGACAACCGATCCGGACATCTTAGCACTCCCCGACCCCCAAGTTTCTTTGTGCCCTAATCGCAACAGTGGCGATTTGGACTGCTCTGGTGTCCTAACCTGAGAGCAGATTCCTCCCTTTCCTCCCTCTGCTTCATTTTTCATTTCCAACAACCGATTTCATCATTTTAGCACTCCCCAGCCTCCAAGCTTCTTCATGCCCTAATCACAGCAGCGGCGATTTAGACTGCACCAGTGCCCTAGCCCAATAGCAGAGTCCTCCCTTTCCTCACTCTAGTTCCATTTGTGTTTCAGACAACTAATTTCTTTGTTTTAGCACTCCCCGGCACCCAAGCTTCTTCGTGCCCTAATCATAGCAATGACGATTTGGACTGCTTTGGTGACCTAACCTGAGAGCAGAGTCCTCTCTTTCCTCCCTCTGGTTCGATTTGTTTTCTAACACCAATTTCTTCATGGTTTCTGTTTCTGACAGACATGCATAACGATGATAGCCCAATTTCGATGTGCCTAATTATATATGCATGAATTTGTGGTTCTAAGAGCAGATCTTATCAGATCTGCTGCATGCACAACCCATGTCTCACTCCTTCTCATTCCCCTACCTAGCCCTAATTATTTGCTCTTCTGGTCGGTTGATGCTTGCGTATCTAAGGCTTTGTCTGCGTTTTTGATTGGTTGATGCTCGCGGGTCTAAAGATATCTTTAGTGTTGCTCCTTCTTCGGCTTGAAATGAGCTATTGCTTTGTAGGTGTATGATGGATTTCTTGGTATGATTTTGATACAAAGAAGATAAATCATTTTAGGCGAGGTATATTGACAATCTAATTTATGTCAATCTGAGATATTACATGTCTGATTTAGGTCTATATGAGCTATAGAAAATATATCAGATTTAGGTCAATCTGAGCTATTGCATGTGGTGTTGATTAACATGCTCATGCTTGTGTTATACCTACCCTATAATATGCAAGGTGATTAGAAATCATTTCAGTAATTTTATTAAGCATCTAAAAATATTGTTTGCTTGAACTTGGCGAGGTATATTTTGATTGAATGGGAAATCCTATTTTGATCTTTATATTGTTCTATCCCAGAACACCATATGAACTGTGAAGCCAAGTGTCATATTTTGTATGAATCTACTTGTGTGTTGACAATGCATCTCATAAATTTCTATTCATGTGATGTAAATTTCTTTATGTGAATGTGTCCATCATTTATTTCCTTAGATATTGTCTAGTGTTAATTTTAACATGATCAAAATGGTGTGCATGTCTTTTTGATTAACGTGCTAATGCTTATGTTATACCTACCCTATAATAAGCAAGGTGATTAGAAATAATTGTAGTAATTTTATTAAGCATCTAAAAATATTGTTTTCTTGAAATTAGTGAGGTATATATTTGATTGAATGGGAAATCCTATGTTGAGCGTATATTGTTCTATCCTAGAACACCATCTGAACTGGGAAGTCGAGTGTCTTAATTCGGTAAGAATATGCTTGTGTGGGCAATGTCATACTGTTCTAGGGCTTATTTAAGTTTGCACTTAATTTGTTGAATGACAGTATGTATTGTTGTGCTTTGTTTGTAATCTCAAAAGTAGTCTTTGACATTAAAATTTATGAAGGTAACAACTTGATGATTATAAGCCTTTAATAATATTTTTGATAAAGGTCTCTATTGATAGATTCCATGAGGTATGTGTCGGCCTTAGGAGTGCTTTATATGTTGTGTTTACTTTTTAAGGTTATAATTTCTAATTGGTTGTTGAATACATTTGGTAATTGTAGCCTTATCTTGTTGCACACATATGTATGCTATGTGAGATCTAACTTCACTGACTTGATCTGGGTTTGTCTACAGTTTTCTTGATCAGCATATCAACACATTGATGATGGTAATGTTGGTATGTATGCCCTGAGAGCCAATCATGGGATGATTGGTGGGATACATTAAGATTCATTTGATGAACATCAAAGGCAAGCTTCCAATTCTTTATGGTTCAGTCATATGAGATAATGATAGAACATATTGAATGTCTAGAGAATGACAGTACTCAATGGCGTATGCTTTCATGTTAAGGACCTGAATGATGAGATCATATGGATGCTAAGAGTTTGTACATTCTTATTATGTCCCTAGTCGGATGTCATTGTGGAAGGTGTATAGACAACAATGACACACAAGACTAGATTGTGGTGTTGGTTGATGACAGAATCTCATTAGTCATGATATGGAGATATCAAACCAAACACATAGGTACTTTTTAGAGAACAAGAGTACTGGACAGACCCACCGTGAGTTTGACACATGGAACCATGACATGGTAGTCACATATCAGTTCTCACAGTGATGGCGATGAATGTGATTCTTTGACCTGAAATCAATACACTCAACACATGTCGTTGGGTACACTTTGACATCATCAAACGCAGTCCTGAAATATGGGTTGTTATAAAGGTGATGATTGGGGGGCTTTGACACATGGGGCTTTTGAGGGGTGAGTGATAGATATGGGATTTGTCCCTCCTGAGGATGTTTGATATACATGGCCACTTGATGAGTAGGATTGAGACAGGAGTGCATGCATGTGTGAATCAATATGTGATATTGATGTCATACATATCTCCTCCAATCTACTCTGAGATCAAGAAAGTGAATGAACATTTACAGGATGATTGTTCCATGCCTTAAGTTCATTCGAGATATCAGTGATAAAGGAATTATACATTCACTATAACACCATTCATGGATTGTAGGATTGAAAGTTGTTCTCCATCTTTCCTTTTCACTTGGGTAGCACTGATGTGCGACTAGGCACCGCTCTTTGCTTGTGAAGTCATAAGTGTTATGGACTTTCACTGCCAACGTAAAATGGACCTGCAGGGTCACACACATATGATTTAACCTAGCAGATGAGTTTATCCACAAGTGATGTTTAGATTGATTACTAAAGGAGTTTAGTAGTTCAATTAAACACTCAATCAATTGATAGCTCAGTATCATAGTGTTCAAGGTGTTGGACTGATTGATTAGAGTATCAGATTGATTGAAACTGTGATTGACTGAGTTGCACAAATCTGTTCCCCAACCGATTGGCTCAGAGGATGAACCGATCGGATCATGTTGTTGAATCGATCGGCTCAAGTTGTTAGTCGATCAGCTCATGTGTCATGAAACGTTCGACTCAATTGTTGAACCGGTCGATTCATGTGACCAACCGAGATCGTTTGGAAAGTTAGAAGACTATTTTGCAAATACAATTTGTTTCACTTTTACAAATTCAATTTGGACAAGGATTAATATTTGATTAATTGGAAACAAATATGAAAGTCAATTTGAGTTGGACCAGGACCACGAACTGATCGGCTCAGCAGTGAACCGATCAGCTCAGTTGCTCCAACCGATCGATTCAGGTGTGAACCGATCGGCTCAGGTCCCCAGTCGACCATTTTGTGCTTGAAACGATCGATTCAGGTGGCGCAGTTGGTTGTTTTGTGGAAAATATTGAACCCTTCTACTCCTATTTAATTATGCATTGCCTGGGGTAGAGAACCCTATCCCATGACCCTCCTATATATATAGAGGTATTGGGGGCTTCTCAGGAACAACAACTCAGAACACCAGTTTCTCTACAAATTTGTCGTTCTCTCTAGTTATTGCATACAATGTAAATAAAATTTATTGCATACGATGCAAATAAAATTGGCTTTATGTATGTCCAATCCTAAATCCACAAATCCCAATATACATATATGATATGTAATATGAATGCACTCGATACGTTTCACCCTTAAATGAGTTTTGTGATGGATGTATAGTGTGGTTATGGCCAATAAACCCTATGTGTGTTCTTGGTTGTATATGGTTGCTTGCATCTCGGTCTGCGCATTGATTCCCAACCTCCTTATTCCTAATGTAACTCAAGATAACTCGATATTTCTTTCCTACCTTTGCTCCCCCTGAATGTAACTCAGGGTTTCCCATTACAAATGTAAATATGATAGATCCTTTTATTTCATGTTATGTCAAAGAACGGCAGACAACCTGACGACAACTGAGACGATCAATTCAAGGCGTGAACCGATCGGTTGGCGATCCAGATGACTGGTTCGAGGAGAGATATGATCGTGCAGTGACCATGAGGAGATGCATGATGACCAGGCAAACCGATTAGTTGGAGGAGCCAACTGATCGGCTGGTGGCACCCAACCGACCGGCCTGATGGTGAGCCGATCAATCATGGAGATGAGTTGATCAAACCCAGCAAAGGCAAAGCACAAAGTTCATATTGTACAGGTTGCATGTGATGTAGACCTAGATGACCGTGATTCCTCTTGGCTCGAGGAATCACATTAGGATGGACATAATCATTGCTTTTATCGTTTCGCATGTTTTAGGTGGGATATAGCATGTATATGATACTTACTACGTATTGTGGTGATTGGATATGTATATGTACCTATAAAACCAAATCCATCATTAAATATTAAAGTTTTAGATGCCTTCCAAATGCGACACACGTGAAAATATTTATCGGCCAAGTGTGGGCACGCCCTAGTGTGGTGCATTGTCTATCTCATGGAAGCGTGAAGGATGGATATGTGGGTCTGCCCTAGCAAGGTACATATTCATCATGTTGGCTTTGGGTCAGACTTAACAAGGTGACCAAGATAGGATCTAGCACCTTGAGGCATGGAGGTGATCATGGCAAGGAGTTGCATATGACATCTTTCAAGAGTTGCATATGATGCAATTGGCAAAAGTTGGCTACCTAGAAGATCGAAGTTGTGGGTGACAGCCCTAGCTGGTCCATGACTTAGAGGATTTCAGGATCTTGACTCACTAGAAGATTGTACACTGCAATCTTCGAAATTGATGGTGAGGGATATCAATTTGAACAAAAAAATAGTGGGAGCGATAATTAATTAAAGTCTTAATTATATCGTCAACCTTTCAAATCAATCAAATAAGTCAAATTTGAGTTTTGGACTAAACTGCATGTATTTCCTTTTTGTAGTACAAATGACAACAAACAACAATCACTTTTCATTGTGATCGGTCCTTGAAAAGGACAAGCTAAATGAGACTAACATCCACGACTGGTTTAGGACATTGAGAATTGTTCTCACTCAAGAGCGAAAGCTCTATGTTCTGGATACTCCAATTCCAGAGGAACCTGCTCCTACTGCACCAAAGGAAGAAAGGGATGCTTATAAGAAGCATTCTGATGATGCCATTGATGCAAAGTGCTTGATGTTGTGCTCCATGAACCACAAGTTGTAGAGACAACATGAGAACATGGGTGTCATTGAGATGATTCAGCATCTCAAGAACATGTATGAAGATCAAGCACGGTAAGAGGGATATGATGTCTCTAGGGTACTGTTCAAGTGTGTCATGATAGAAGGAGATCCAGTTGGTCCTCACATGCTCAAGATGATTGGGTATGTGGAGAACCTGACGAGACTGGGATTTCCCCTAATCCAAGAGTTGGCTACTGATGTGATACTTCAATCATTTCCAGAATCTTACAGTCAGTTTGTGATGAACTACAACATGAAAAACGTTGACAAGACGTTGACAGAGTTGTTGGGCATGTTGAGGATAGCCGCGACATAGATGAAGAAGGACAAGCCTAAGTCTGTGATGATGATCAGTAGCAAGAAAGGAAAGTCCAAATGCAAGGGCAAGGGCAAAGCTAAGCAGGGTTCTGATGCTAGCCAGAAGCCCAAGGTGTCTTCAGCTCTCAAGACCAAGGGAGGTGTGACTAAGAGAGGCAATTGCCACCATTGTCAAAAGTTAGGACATTGGAAAAGTATTTGTCCACTCTATCTGGAAAAACTAAAGAAGAAGGAGGCGACAGACGTCTCCACCTGAAGGTGTCATGAAATAAACTTGTAGCATTTTGAGGTATATGACACCAAGATATAAAATGTAAAGCACTCAATAAATGGGGCAAGTTTTGCCGCCATAAATAGGAGTACTTAAGTTTATTTTGAGCCATAAAGGCATGTAATAGAGTTATGAACTACTATTTCATATTTTCCAATGGATAGAAACACATTATTTTTGTATATTGTATGACAATGATCGCAATTAATGATGTTGATGTTTCAATTTCAAAGATATGATCTTTATGACAATGCCTTATTTATCTTGTGGTACTAGGTATGAATAAGATAAAATGATACCTAAAAGTTTTCGATAACTCAAACAATCAAATTAGCATAAATCATGAGAAATTCATTTCTCCTTTCCATATGATGGATAAATCTAGGCTCTTTTGGTTAGAGAACCAGTAAGAGACATGAAACTCTTGGACATTATTAATCAATCTTCACTAAGATAGTAGGAGAATGATTATCCTATTAGGTATAATACATGTGATGTATTTACATACCTATTAGAGTTAATGCTAATACTTCAAGTGGTGTTTAAAGAAATACCAATATGAATATCTTGAAGTGTTCAAGAATATCATAAATGAGGTATGAATTTGGTAAAGTGTTAATTCTTGATGAGATCAATGAATGAAATACTTAGACCAAATGTTTGAGAACCTTGTGGGTGATTATGATAATGTATCATAGTAAACTCATGATTAAGGCATGGTTATGTCTAAAGCAAGGAGTCATACTCTAAGGAGTTAGAGAATGATTATCAAATAACTACTTTCTTCTTAAATAAAGAATACCCCACACTACTAAAGGACATTAAGAATCACAAAGGGTTGTGAGTTCTTATATCCTTGGCAGATACACCTCGATTATCTATGTGATGAGTTGGTCATGAGATGAATCAACTATCTAGATGAATATGAGGAACCAGATTTTGAGTTATGGTTTATCACCATTACATCCTAAATGACTTCCATGTGAACCATAAGGTATGACCTTGATGGTAGCACCCATTGGGATGAAATCCATAAGTGTGAATGAGTCTTAATCTTTAAGACACATGGATAACATTTTGAGAAGGATGATTCTTGCAACTTAATGACTAATAGATTTGGCATACGGATACTAAAATTGCATTCCTATGAGGAATAAAACAAGGATGTGTACAAGACACAACCAATAAGGTTTATGAATCCATTAATGCAAATGAAGTCTATAAGTTACAATGGACTAATCAATATGATTGATTGAGTACAAGCAACTTAGAGCTGGATCTTTACTTTGATAACATAGTCAAAGGGTTTGACTGATATGTCTGTGATTTAGTGGGAGCGTATTCACATTACACATATTGATGTGAAATGGAAATGTTCTAGAATGGAAACCCAAAGTGGAAATTATCTTTAAGGAAAATAGAGATGTTTCCTATGTGATAGGAATAGAGATATATAGATATAGTTCTTGAAAACCTCTTGACATGAAAAGAGAAAGCATACATTGGCAATCTATAATGAAGGGTTCAATGTGCACAGATTCAGTGGGAGAAAACCTATCCATGTTACATGGAGTTAGTATCCCAAGGCCAAGTGTCCAATTCTTATGAATAATGGGAACACTAAGAATAGATATGGATCTATCATGTATGTAATCTTCCCATTATCTTACATGTATGGACATAGCAAGAATAAGATGCATTCATCATCTTGTATGTAGGACATGACAATATGATGTGCTCATCCTGATAACTCGTATGTGGGACATGACGAGTGGATGTATATCTAGTTCCAGTTAGGGTTACTAGAATACCATAAGTACTTGATAAGTACTTGAGAAGTATCAGTTCTATGGAAATAAGGAAGGGTTCACTGTAAAGAGTTACACTGATGCCAACTTCCGAAAAGGATAGAAAATTAATAGCAAAATATATATGAGATATATAAAAAGTGAATGTTTGTTGATAAATGGAAACGTTCCAATAAAGTAGTTTTAAAAGGAAATGTTGAGTACCCATGTGTTAGAGAACAATAGTGGATACTATATGGATCTAGGAGTTCATAGAGATAAACTTATAGATATTCTGGTCATTGATGAAAAGTTCGGGGCGCTTGGTCATGCAATGGGGCTAAAGGTTAGCAAGGGAATACTAGATCGCATATTACGGCAACTCCATCTCATACGTGTGACATACAGTGAAGAGATGAGAGACATGCAGTTAATACTGACTTAGGCAAGGTGTTTCCATAACTCACTATGTTTGCACTAGAGCACAGTAACATGTGGGACATGTTTGAAGATCACTATGAATATGATTCAAGGGTGATTGGCTCGCAGTGCAAGCGAGGGTCTGTTGGTATGTATGCCCTTGATAACACCAAATTTTGTGACATTTTTTCCCTTTCTTCTATTATCAAAACTACCCTTTTCTGCTATTTCCCTCTATTTTATTAGCATTTTCGCAATAATAGGCCAAGCAACGCTCTTATTCCAATTTTTCCTATCTTCTACAGAGTTTTCCTCGTTTTTGTGCAATAAGGCCGATTCCGGCCCACAATAAGTCTAAGCCCGTCTCGACCTTCCTGACGCCCGATACAACCCAGCCCGACAGGGGCTGGGCGACACGAGAATGATCGGCGGAGAAGGGCGCTGCGCAAGAAGGACGTGTCGGCCGACATACCGTCTACCCGAAAGGGAGCCAAAGCTGCATCGACGACCAAACTCATCGGGCGACACAGCCACCCACCGGCAGGCGTGCCGCCAGCCACGTGACCGATAGCAAGTGCCTCGCGCCGAGACATACCTGTATCGGCCGTCCACATCCATCGACCGGCAAATAAGGGAGCTACATGGCGTTTCCAGCACCATAACTCGTTCAACCGCCGCATATAAATAGCAGCTACAGGAAGCCGAAAAGAGGGGTCAGAGAGGTCGTCCTCAGACTAGTCGGAGGGTTGAAGAATTCGGACAAGACAGTTGAAGAGCCACCTTCGAAGGTAGCTGTGAGAGCAAGAGTATCGCGCCCCAGTGCTTGTGTCGGGCGACACTAGGTGAGCTTTCCCTCATCCCGAAAGGGAAGGGATGGTTCACTTAGTGTTGCCCCGGGCGACACTGCGGGCCGATATCGGCCAGCGAAGATGAGCGACACGAGTGCCCGACAGTAGACTCGTAACTCTTTGCCCGACACGATATCGAACCCGATACGCTCTGCCCGTCGTGCGTGCCGCCCGAGAGGGTGCGCCGCCCGACATGAGCGTATCGGCCAGGGTCCTTGAGCGATACAGTTAGTCGTCAGTCGGCACTGCCCGAGAGGGGGTGCCGCCCGACACTGTCGTATCGGGCTCGGCTCCTGACCGATATCGGGCAGGAGAGCTACAGCAGTCTGTCGTTCTTCTACATCAAGAAGGCGACATCTATCTTTAATTGTGTTATTTAAATTCTTAGCTTATGCATTGTATTAAGACCCTTATTGCTTATGGAAATAGAAATGCTTAATTGATGTTTGTTTAATGCTTGGTGCCTTATGATTGGGTAACTGCTGTGTTGGATATCCGAACTCTAGCTTGCATGTTTTGGATCGCGTTTCGCTTAGCTACCGAATCGTCTTTCCCGTCGCAACTACTTCGAGAGTTGGGTTGTGGCTCTAGTGTTTGGTCCGGTTCTGGAGTATGAGAGTGCCCGGAACAGAGTTGTTTTAGTATCATTCCACTCTAACTTGAGCCCAGCAACCTCGAGAGGGGTGTTGAAGCTTGGTTAGAGGCACCCGCTCTGAGAGGAGGGGTGCAGGGTGTTACTGCTACCGCTTGTCTTACTGAAGTCTTATCCCTTGCATTACGCCTTAAACTGCAGTTTATCTTTCTATTTTCTGTTGCATGAAAATTCCTAAAAACTGCTTCCATAACTCACTATGTTTGCGCTAGAGCACAGTAACATGTGGGACATGTTTGAAGATCACTATGAATATGATTCAAGGGTGATTGGCTCGCAGTGCAAGCGAGGGTCTGTTGGTATGTATGCCCTGAGAGCCAATCATGGGATGATTGGTGGGATACATTAAGATTGATTTGATGAACATCAAAGGCAAGCTTCCAATTCTTTCTGGTTCAGTCATATGAGATAATGACATAACAAATTGAATGTCTAGACAACGACAGTACTCAATGACGTATGCTTTTAGGTTAAGGACCTCAACGATGAGATCATACGGATGTTAAGAGTTAGTACATTCTTATTATGTCCCGAGTCAGATGTCATTGTGGAAGGTGGATAGACATAAATGACACACAAGACTAGATTGTGGTGTTGGTTGATGACAGAATCTCATTAGTCATGATATGGAGATATCAAACCAAACACATAGGTACTTGTTAGAGAATAAGCATATCGGACAAACCCGCCGTGAGTTTGACACATGGAACCATGACATGGTAGTCACAGTCAGTGCTCATAGTGATGGTGGTGAATGTGATTCTTTGACCTGAAATCACTACACTCAAGACATGTTGTTGGGTACACTTTGAGATCATCAAATGTAGTCCTGCAACATGGTTTGTTATAAAGGTGATGATTGGGTGGCTTTGACACATGGGGCTTTTGAGGGGTGAGTGATAGATATGGGATTTGTCCCTCCTGAGGGAGTTTGATATCCATGGCCACTTGATGAGAAGGATTGAGATAGGCGTGCATGCATGTGTGAATCAATAAGTGATATTGATTGCATACATATTTCCTCCAATCTACTCTGAGATCAAGAAAGTGAATGAATGTTGACAGGATGACTGTTCCATTCCTTGAGTTCATTCAGGATACCAGTGACAAAGGAATTATACATTCACTGTGACACCATTCATGGATTGTAGGATTGAAAGTTGTTCTCCAACTTTCCTTTTCACTTGGGTAGCACTGATGTGCGACTAGGCACCGCTCTTTGCTTGTGAAGTCATAAGTGTTATGGACTTTCACTGCCAACGTGAAATGGACCTGTAGGGTCACACACATAAGATTTAACCTGGAAGAGGAGTTTATCCACAAATGATATTTAGATTGATTACTAAAGGATTTTAGTAGTTCAATTAAACACTCAATCAATTGATAGCTCAATATCATAGGGTTCAAGGTGTTGGACCGATTTATTAGAGTATCGGATTGATTGAAACTATGATTGACTGGTTTGCACAAATCTACTGCCCCAACCGATCGGCTCATAGGATGAACTGATCGACTCAGGTTGTTGAACCGGTCGGCTCAATTTGTGAGTCGATCGGCCCATGTGTCATGAAACGATCGGCTCAACTATTAAACCAGTCGATTCATTTGACCAACTGAGATTGTTTGGAAAGTCAGAAGACTATTTTGCAAATACAATTTGTTTCACTTGTACAAATTTGATTTGGACAAGGATTAATATTTGATTAATCAGAAACAAATATGAAACTCAATTTGAGTTGGACCAGGACCACGAATCGACCGGCTCAGTAGTGAACTGACCGGCTTAGGTGCTCCAACCGATCGGTTCACGTGTGAACCGATCGGCTCAAGTCCCCAGCTGATCGTTTCATGCTTGAAACGATTGATTCAGGTGGCGTTGTTGGTTGTTTTGTGGAAAATTTTGAACCCTTCTACAGTTGTTTAATCCTGCATTGCCCGGGGTAGAGAACCCTATCCCATGACCCTCCTATATATAGGGGTATTGGGGCTTCTCAGGAACAACAACTCAGAACACCAGTTGCTTTTCAAAGTTGTCGTTCTCTATGGTTTTTGTAACTGAGAGAGAGCCCGAGCAAGTGCTACCTGATAAGGGAGGCGTAGTAAGGAAAGACAAATGCAGAAAGGCAACTGGTTGTAGGAGAGTGAGTTGGTGACTAGTACGCCGACATGAGTGTACTTTTCCTTCTAATTCCTTGTGGGACAAGGAGATCGGAGTTCCAGGTGGTCCGTTTGGACTACTATAGAGGCGGGAGACTTCTGCCACTCGTTGGACAGCTGTCAATCCTGACAGTCCCGGTGAGACCAGGAGCTGCATAGACACCATCTAAGACTGGAGGTGAAGACCGCACAAGCCGTGAGGTAACGTCGTCGGGCAAGCCTCGGGACAATGTATGTCTCTACAAACCATCCTTCCTATTGTATAGATGTTGACGTGATTCCTTTATTCTGGGTTTGGGAGAAGAAAATTTTGTTTCCGCTACCTTCTCTGTCTCCCCTAAAACCCAACAGGTAACTGTAACAACCCCACCTCCCGGTAACCCCCAATTAAGGGAGACCAAGAGGTCAGATTCGTTATCCCAATAAATCGGATCAAAGGTTTGAAAAATAATTAATAATAATTATAAAATTCTACCAAATTATACTAAAAGCTGGAATAAAATAAAACTTTACATACCTTTTAAAAACATTTGATATCAAACTTCTATCCACAGCTTCATTCTAGTCTAACTAATCATCCTTGTAATTTAATTCTTATTTTCATAATATGCCACTTTACTGTTTGTCCTTTTCAATATTGTACCTAAAACACCGGAAAACAAAACGTAGGTCAGCATAAATAAATATGCCGGCATGTGGAGACAACCAAAATTTCACATATATAGCTAACAATCTAAATATCACAATCAAGTTAATTAACAAGCCAATTTACGCTTTCAATGTGACATTCTCCACCGCTTTTGCCCTAACCCTGGAATACCCTCCTTAGGGTTTCTCTTTTTCCATTGACTTAAGGCCACCTTCTCCATCGTGATCTTGGTGCCTAGGGTCACCTCTCGTGGTGCCCATTAGTCATGCAATATCATAAGGCCACCTTCTCTATCCTGAGCTTGGTACTTGGGGTCACCTCTCATGGTGCCCATGGGTCTTCCATCTTAAAATTGACCTCATTGCATCTTACATCAGGGTGGCATGTAGGTGCGAGAATACACATTTATATCTTAATTGTGATAATCATATTGACTTTATTATTTTCATATATGAACATCCAAATAGATATGTTGCATTCAATTCGATTAAACACCCAAGAAATCACCATGAAACTAAAGTGATTTAATAACTATTAATAACCACATACCTAATTCAGAGCAACTTGATGTCCAAGCAATAATATTCAAGAACAATCACACAAACAATCAACAATATCCTAAAATTAATGCATAACATCCAAGTGTCATTGTTTTATCCAAATCATTCTCAAGATAGACTTGGATTCGACCTTAGGATTTCTAGGCCAACTTTAGGGTTTTATTAGGGTTTTAGCCTCCATAAACCTTTTATCATGTTTAATGCTCTTTTAGTCCACAAACCCTAATTTTAACATCATAGGCATACTTGAATGTCAATTAAATCTAATATATATGTTTTACACTTAATCTACCATCTTTATCCTTTTAAGTCATGTCAAGATCATTAAGCCCTATTATCATCTTTGGTTTCTTTCAAATTGACAACTCATATTTCATTATAGTTCAATTCACATATATGAACCCTATTTATCACTAATTCCACATTTATCCACTATGAAAACCCTAATTACCAAATTAAGGGTATTTATCCACAATTATAAACATTTATACCCAAAATAGTTTAGAATTGTCATATCTCAGTTTTATTCATGGATTTGAACAAATAAAGCCATTAAGAGCCATAATTACCAAGATTAGGGTTTCAAGGCCCATTAAAGCATATTTGAGTACATGGAACCTTAAATTAATCAAACTATGCATAAAGATCATCCTTTTAGATCTAATGTGTCCTTTTATAATCAACAGGTCAATATCAACTTTAAACATACATATAACCCTTCCCAATTCATTAATCATCATAGATTAGGGTTTCTTAGGCATTAATGCATTAAAGTTGATAACTTCATCTACTTTTCGAATTACATGAGGAATTAGGCGCTAAAACTATTTTAATAGATTCCTCACATTTTTCTATGCAAATTACATATATTATATGTACCAATCTGATCTACCAATAATTAGATATGAATTTTGCAAGAATCCACTTACTTTGACCAATGGGATGCTGACACGTCAACAATCCCATGCAATGTAGCTCGGCCGATTGAAAACATAACCAATTGATGTTTTTCCCCCACGTAACTCGCCAGCTCCTCATACCCCAGAGGGGTATATTCGTCCAACGACACCTAGGTTGTCTTCAACCTCCCGACGTCGATGTTGTTGCCGAGCACAACTCTTCGTGGGGCCGCCCCCTCCTCCGCCGGGTTCGAGGGCCACTGATGATTGTCGCCCTACCTCCTCCACCCTCTATCACGCATGGGCCTCCTCTAGTTCGTGGTCAACGTGGCTGGTTCGGGCTGGGCAGGTCTACAACTTGCAGCCATGTTGTTGCTACTACGCATAGGCTAGGGTGAAGGGACAGCCACCGAGCATCCCCTTGGTGTCGTGCGAGAAGCATGCCTCAATCATAACTCTTTCACATCCCCTCATTGCTCCAAGGTTTGAACTACTCCCTATGCTAGGGTTTGAATGAAAATAAGAAAGAAGGAGAGAGAGGGATGCATGGAATTCTCTTTGGCTCGGGGCTAAGGGTTCAACCCTTATATAGGGGAGGGTAGCCATGCCCTAACATGCTTGCCCATGAAGAAAACAAAGTCTTTCCTCATTAAGAAACCTATTTTTCTTAATTAGGTATAATATCTCTCTTTTTAATAATTCCTTGATTATCCATATTCCTTAGTTATTAGGAAATCTAAAAATGATCTCTCTTATCTTCTTTGTGCTTGGGTTTTAATCCATTGGCCACGAAATTGTACTTCCTTTTAGTAAAATGTATCTCTTTTTTATAATACCAACATGTCATTAACTATGTAGCACATTATCCTCATATTTTTGTATTGTTTATATTTTCTCTTTCTATATCCATTAGGACTCCTTGGCCCCCTAGAAATCCTAAGATTTCGAAATCCTTTTTGAAGGATGCTTATTATCCTTCTAGATGCATCTACATTCTTCATTTCTCATTATCTTACTTATTTCTTTATTAAAACATTTCATTTCAAGGATTTCTCTTTATCTTTTATTTCCTTTCCCTCTTTTCCTATTTATTTCATTAGAAATCACATCTAAACGAAATTTACTCAATTGTGGTCATTAATGCCACTTTCTAGAGATTTCTATGTAAATCTCATAAATACTTTGCTTAATATTCATTATCTTGTATCTTTTTCTAATATTTGGACTTTTCTTCTTTTCTTCTCTTTTATATCCATTATGGGATTAATATAATAATAGGAATCACAATATTCCTACCAAAAGGGAGATTTGCAAATAAATTCATCCTTTTCAATTAAGTCCATATTCATAAAATCATTACATTTCAATTATGAAAACATATCAAAACTGAGGTTGTAACATCCTTCCCCTCTTATAGGAATTTTTCCCTCAAAATTCCATCAAAATACAAACAAGCAGGATAAGACTTCCTCATGTCCATCATGGCTCCCATGTGACTTTACCCTCTCCATGGTGCTTCTCAAGAACCTTCATCATCTCATATTCTTACATCTGATGTGACGTCCCCGAATTTTCTAAAACTTAATCTGATGTGTGATGTCCAAATTGAAACCCACACCTTAGCGAGAATCCCAATTTAAACACCACACACTAGGCTAAGAAGAAGAAAATCAAGGGAGTCAGAAGGAAACAATCAGTAGCACATGTACATGAGCAATAATAAAACCATACAACATATGTTCACCATTCAACATATAATTACAACATGAATTGTTACAACATTTGATATCAAATATTGAACAGCAAACTTCTAACATATACATGTACTACAACTAAACTATAGGATCTTAAGACAACAGGTCCACCTATACATCAGCTCGCCATACAACTCTCACTATCCTGGATCTTCAAGAGCATAACCAAAACCTTAACAAAAGATTACATGTGGTACATGTCAGCACAATATTCAAGAATATTGTACTGAGTACACCTACATGTCTTTTATATACCTCTCATCATATCTTGGCAATAAGATAAAACTAATACTTGGCAGTAACAGAAGAATATAAGAAAAGCGTATACTTGCACAAATATATTCATTAACAAAAGAGAACACATATTTTAAGCACATTTTCCATTATATATCCATGCATTTGCCACCTGAGGGAATAATGCATCATCTCAGCTACCAAAGAGAATGAGATGTAAGGCCTTATGATCTACTACCAAAGAGTTTGATCATTGTACAATGTGATCTGCTACCAAAGAGAATGATCACTTTCAAGCACTATGCTACCAAAGAGAATTAGTGCTTTCATATAATGGAACAGATATATTATGTTTGATGTGTTCATAGCAATAAGTATGGAGAATCATGCAACATATCATACAAGAACAATCATTTCAATCAATACCATATGCCAAGTATATACTACCATATAGCACAGGCATATTTTATAATAAGCCAAGTAAGAGGTAATGGTGTACCTTCCAAAGAGACATCATAATCACATATTCCTCACGTCATCTATATCTTTGCTAAACCTGATTAAGACAAGATCATGTATCATCATCAAGTTCTCATCATCTTGCATATCATCTTAACCCTAGTCGGTATCCATTTTAGGGTTTGCTTACTCATTTGGATATGTGCACCATTACTTGTATTCTTGTCTTATATTTATCTTATTGATGTCCTTTTCCAGATTATAGTTCATTAACTGGATATACTCCTGTGTCACATTATTATGTGAACATATTTAACATCATGTCACTTTTATTAACCATCTTAGGGTTACATCACTTGTATTAAGGGTGCTCTTCATATAACATGAATTCCGTGTACAAAAATGATCTCAGATCTTCATATTATCTTCCAATTACTGATATGAACTTATTCTGTAAATTTTGTCATTTATTGATCGCCAATGTATTTATTGCATTTTATTTAGGATAATTAGCCCTAATTAGACATATGGAGCAAAATACATGATTTCGTACAACAACCTGACCATAACTGATATCATATGCATTACAAACATAATTATGGAGTTACTGACATTTTCCCATAATTTTTTATCATCCTATGATTTTTATTATCCATAAAATGAGCATTTCACAACTTATAAGATATTACTAATATTAATGCATTAAAATCCTAATATTATGCTCCCACTGTGTTCTACTCATTTTTTTGAGAAGTTTGGTATATTATACTTATTTTTCGGACATCGGAGCTATTTTATACGATTTATACAAGATCCTAACATATTTTGGGATTTTACCTTTTCAAGCCAATCAGGCGTCGCCACGTGTCCTGTGAGAGGCACGGCTCATCTCATAAGCTTGGTGTTGAGCTGTCCGGTCTGACCTGGGCCACCTAGGTTTGGCCCCGCCTGGTCTGCTCCCTCCTCCTTCCTTCTTCACGATATCTCCTCGCGATCTGGTGCCCGTGAGATCCGTCTGCTGCGCTCTGCCTCTCGTGTCTACAGAGCGCCGCCACAGCTGCTTGCTACGGCTGTCAACTCTCCGCTCAATGGCTCTGTCTCCCAAAATCGGTCCTCCCAGCACAAAACCACTGCTGCCAGTTCTCCTCTCTTGCGTAAAGCGGACGGCTACAACTCTGCTTCATTGTGTGCGTCGTCGCCTGGCCCAGCTTTGGCGAGGCATGGTAGCCACTTCCTAGCTCCTGGCGCACACCTGACGATGCCCAAACCCTCACAGATTCAATCCCTGCGGTTCTGGCCTCTTTAAAACATGTGACGCCGTCCAGATCTCTGGGTCGAGGTGAGAGCGTCGCTGCCATGGGAACGACTCCCACGAGGAGTTGTTCAATCTCTAAGTCTTCATCGCCCACTGATTGATATGCCCAGAGGTTCGCTAGACCCTTGCGATCCCTCTTGGCTTGTCAGACACAAAGACACGGCTTCAAGACTTCGCTTGCTAGGATCCTGCCACCCATGGTTGATCTCCAGCCATTTGCTCCTTGACCCCAACATGCGTGAGGTGGCCAGGTCTATTCCGGCGTTGTTGTTGGGTCAGGCCCGGCCGAGGGAACCAACACGATACGCTCATCTTCTCCTTCCTTTGGTTCCTCCATGGCTTCTCTATGTCGTGGAGTTGCAGCTGCACAGCTCTCCTCCAGTGAGGACGATACTCATCGCTGCTCTCATCCTCTCCCTGCAGCTGCCGATGGAGAGGTTGGCTAGAGGTATGATGCAGTTGTCTCGTGAGACCTTGAACTGCAGTTCTTGATGAGGCAAGTGGTCTCTCTCTCCACTCACCCCATGAACGCTGATCGTGGCTGGAGAAACACTCACGTCGTTGCTCTAGTTAAGCGTACATTAAAGATGTTATCGGTGTCTCTAGATCATGTAATCCTACGGTCCTAGTTCCTTCTCCAAAGACCTATCCAAGGATACTAAGACTCCATGATTCCCCATCCGTGGACTCTCCTTTCTCAAGGAAGCTTTACAAATAGATATCACAACTACTAGGTCAAAGATAATCTTGCACCTTGGTCCAACTTACATAATACATCAATTAATCGATTAATTCCTTGAAAAATGTGCATATATTTAAGAGCATCAAATGTAATGTCATGATAAACACTTGGACCTCTTAATATTATTCAACCTTATGATTTCACTTATGTCTTTAGATGTAGACTCCAAAAGTCCACTCCATCACATCCTACACACCTTAAAAGAAATTCCGTCCTCAGAATTAAGCCAGAAACCACTTTGTCAAGCCTTATCTTACCCTCATCCACATGTAGGCACCATTCTATGTGTAACATATTCGCAAAGGTTACCTAGTACCATGTATCCAAGCACTATTAGGAGGTTTCAAAAGCATCAAGGGTGAAACCTCACTCCATAAAAGGCTCAAACAAGGGTTTAGAAGCTAAGGTTATGTCATTACATATATCATATGTTAGATTTGCTTCCTTATCTTTAGCCACGCATTAGAGTTCCCACAACATATTACCATGTTCTAAAGGAGTTAGCTAATATTAACTCATACATCAAGGTGTCATCCACATTCTATTGAGCTAATTGTTAGAACATATTCAACATTAACATATTTCTTTTAGGAGGGAGTTAATTATAGTTAACCTACTTTATCCATATAGATCCTATCAAGGTGTCATAATCATTATGTGTGCTAATAGTCAAACTAATTTTTTTCTTTATTAGCCACTAATATTAACACCTCATATAACATGTTTCATGCATATGATCTTATTTCATTTCTCATAATAAATTACAACATTTACTAGTGATATTATCACAAGATTAACCAACAGTATCACATTATCATCATTATTCTGTATATGGTTAACCATTTATGCATTGATATCTATTAAACCATCTTAGGTTTCCATTGTATCATATCCATGTACCATATATCAAGATCAGATTACATCCTTATATATTTTATATCGTGGTTGTGCTAAACAAACTTATACAAGTGGCTCATGAAACATGTATCAAAACTTTATATAGTCCAATTGAGGTTCTCCTATCCCATATCATGAGGGTAGTGTCATGCTCAGTCTCTCTGAGCTAACTCAACTCTATGAGTATCTCACATGCATATACTCTATCTTTCCTCTCAATTTAGGGTTCTCGGATTACCTCATTGGCACTAGTGATAACTTCATTAGATCTAGCCACGTAAGCACAAACCAAAACATGTTATGACATACTCTTCATAGATCTTCTACCCATGAGGCATCTTACCCAAAGCTCTCTCATATACACCACTAGATTCCTATGTGGGAAACCACCAACCCGAGCATGAGGCTTCACAGAAACTAACATAGCTACCTCCTCTAGGGTCTTGGGCTCTCTCCCTCACCCAGATGGCAGGCACTCATATTCATGCTCGCATATGCACATATAGCCAGCCTCTCTCTGACTCTAGGGTTTGGTTTTCCCAAGGACATCTAGGGTTCAACAAGACTATAGGAATCATACATAAAGCAACTCAACTCAATCACTCAGGAGTATTCTAGTTTAGGACATATCATATCACATATCTCAAAATTCTCATATCTTGGAGTTTAGGTTCTCTAACCTTCTCCCAATGGGTCTCACTCTCTCTGGAGTTAACCCTGAAACTGGTCCTCACACTAGAGGTCCTCCTTCGTAAAAGAGCTTGAGGCTCATGCTGACTCACAACCTTGTCTCGTCTTAACATATCTTATCTCACAAAAGACTAGTTACTTGTATCATCAAAACTCATCTCAAATCCTCAAAAATGAACTTGCATCGTCAAAGACAAACATAGATCATCACAAACTATCTTATATCATCTATATAAGACTTAGATCGTATCATCAAACTTATTCTATCTATTCCATCTATCATATATATTCCAACAAGGCTCTAGACATCTAATCCAGAACTACTCTCTCTTCTAGACTGATGTCATTCTCTTTCACTTAGGTTGCATGATCACCTCCTACTCGTACATGTGTGGGGACACATTTTTGTAATACATATACATAATAAAATATTATATAGTTTTTCTCTGATAAAACAAGCGTCAGAGAAAACTATCGAGGTTCGATTCGTTTGGAATCAAAAACCAAATCCAGAAATGAGTGTCCCACACATAGTAGAGAGTTCAGTGTCATGAAAACTAGTGAAAATGGTGATAACATGGTGTAGACTCGTGTAGCTATCCTAGACAATGAGCGCTATATGTCTAGGATTTCTCTTCCCTTGATGCACATCATTTCCAAATAGTGCAACGTCCCATTTCGCTGCACTACAAGGAAAGAATGACATCTAAGGACTTGCTACTCAACAAGCACCAGTCTAGACCTAGTTCTCAGACATCTAGGTGCTAACCTAGAGGCTAGGTCAAATCTAGTCCCTAAAAGACGACTAATCTAACCCTAAAGATTATTATGGTTCAAGGTTCTTTAGTTTTGAGTTGCATAATGAGCAAATGTCAGGCTTTGCTATTGTTCATGCTCTGATACCACCTGTGACGTCCCCGAATTTTCTAAAACTTAATCTGATGTGTGATGTCCAAATTGAAACCCTCACCTTAGCGAGAATCCCAATTTAAACACCACACACTAGGCTAATAAGAAGAAAATCAAGGGAGTCAGAAGGAAACAATCAGTAGCACATGTACTTGAGCAATAATAAAACCATACAACATATGTTCACCATTCAACATATAATTACAACATGAATTCTTACAACATTTGATATTAAATATTGAACAGCAAACTTCTAACATATACATGTACTACAACTAAACTACAGGATCTTAAGACAACAGGTCCACCTGTACATCAGCTCGCCATACAACTCTCACTATCCTGGATCTTCAAGAGCATAACCAAAACCTAAACAAAAGATTACATGCGGTACACGTCAGCACAATATTCAAGAATATTGTACTGAGTACGCCTACGTGTCTTTTATATACCTCTCATAATATCTTGGCAATAAGATAAAACTAATACTTGGCATTATCAGAAGAATATAAGAAAAGCGTATACTTGTACAAAGATATTCATTAACAAAAGAGAACACATATTTTAAGCACATTTTCCATTATATATCCATGCATTTGCCACTTGAGGGAATAATGCATCATCTCTGCTACCAAAGAGAATGAGATGTAAGGCCTTATGATCTACTACCAAAGAGTTAGATCATTGTACAATGTGATCTGCTACCAAAGAGAATGATCACTTTCAAGCACTATGCTACCAAAGAGAATTATTGCTTTCATATAATGGAACATATATATTATGTTTGATGTGTTCATAGAAATAAGTATGGAGAATCGTGCAACATATCATACAAGAACAATCATTTCAATCAATACCATATGCCAAGTATATACTACCATATAGCACAAGCATATTGTATAATAAGCCAAGTAAGAGGTAATGGTGTACCTTCCAAAGAGACATCCTAATCACATATTCCTCACGTCATCTATATCTTTGCTAAACCTGATTAAGACAAGATCATGTATCATCATCAGGTTCTCATCATCTTGCATATCATCTTAACCCTAGTCGATATCCATTTTAGGGTTTGCTTACTCATTTGGATATGTGCACCATTACTTGTATTCTTGTCTTATATTTATCTTATTGATGTCCTTCTCTAGATTATAGTTCATTAACTGGATATACTCCTGTGTCACATTATTATGTGAACATATTTAACATCATGTCACTTTTATTAACCATCTTAGGGTTACATCACTTGTATTAAGGGTGTTCTTCATATAACATGAATTATGTGTACAAAACTGATCTCATATCTACATATTATCTTCCAATTACTGATATGAACTTATTCTGCAAATTTTGTCATTTATTGATCGCCAATGTATTTATTGCATTTTATTTAGGATAATTAACCCTAATTAGACCTATGGAGCAAAATACATGATTTCGTACATCAACCTGACCATAACTGATATCATATGCATTACAAACATAATTATGGAGTTACTGACATTTTCCCATAATTTTATATCATCCTTTGATATTTATTATCCATAAAATGAGCATTTCACAACTTATATGATATCACTAATATTAGTGCATTAAAATCCTGATATTATGCTTCCACTGTATTCTACTCATTTTTCTGAGAAGTTTGGTGTATTATACTTATTTTTCAGACATCGGAGCTATTTTATACGATTTATACAAGATCCTAACATATTTTGGGATTTTACCTTTTCAAGCCAATCAGGTGTCACCACGTGTCTTGTGAGAGGCGCGGCTCATCTCGTGAGCTTGGTGTTGAGCCGGCCGGTCTGACCTGGGCCACCTAGGTTTGACCCCACCTGGTCTGCTCCCTCCTCCTTCCTTCTTTGTGATATCTCCTCGCGATTTGGCACCCGTGAGAGTCGTCCGCTGCGCTCTGCCTCTCGTGTCTACAGAGCACCGCCACAGCTGCTTGCTACGGCCGTCAACTCTCCGCTCAATGGCTCCGTCTCCCAGAATTGGTTCTCCTAGCACAAAACCACTATTGCATGTTCTCCTCTCTCACGTAAAGCGGACGGCTACGGCTCTGCTCCGCTGCGTGCGTCGTCGCCTGGCCCAGCTTTGGAGAGGCATGGCAACCACTTCCTAGCTCCTGGCGCACACCTGACGATACCCAAACCCTCACAGATTCAATCCCTGCAGTTTCGGCCTTTTTAAAACATGTGACGCCGTCTAGATCTCTGGGTCGAGGTGAGAGCGCCGCTGCCATGGGAACAACTCCGACGAGGAGTTGTTCAATCTCCAAGTCTTCATTGCCCACTGATTGATATGCCCAGGGGTTCGCTAGACCCTTGCGATCCCTCTTGGCTTGTCAGACACAAAGACACAGCTTCAAAACTTCGCCTGCTAGGAGCCTGCCGCCCATGGTTGATCTCCAGCCGTTTGCTCCTTGACCCCAACATGCGTGAGGTAGCCAGGTCTATTTCGGCATTGTTGTTGGGTCAGGCCCGGCCGAGGGAACCAACACGATACGCTCATCTTCTCCTTCTTTTGGTTCCTCCATGGCTTCTCAATGTTGTGGAGCTGCAGCATTTACAGATCTCCTCCAGTGAGGTCGATACTCATCGCTTCTCTCATCCTCTCCCTGCAGCTATCGATGGAGAGGTTGGCTAGAGGTATGATGCAGTTGTCTCATGAGACCTTGAACTGTAGTTCTTGACGAGGCAAGTGGTCTCGCTCTCCACTCACCCCACAAGCGCTGATCATGGCTGGAGAAACACTCACGTCGCTGCTCTAGTTAAGCGTAGATTAAAGATGTTATCGGTGTCTCTAGATCATGTAATCCTACGATCCTAGTTCCTTCTCCAAAGACCTATCCAAGGATACTAAGACTCCATGATTCCCCATCCGTGGACTCTTCTTTCTCAAGGAAGCTTTACAAATAAATATCACAACTACTAGGTCAAAGATAATCTTGCACCTTGGTCCAACTTACATAATACATCAATTAATCGATTAATTCCTTGAAAAAGGTGCATATATTTAAGAGCATCAAATGTAATGTCACGATAAACACTTGGACCTCTTAATATTATTCAACCTTATGATTTCACTTATGTCGTTAGATGTAGACTCCAAAAGTCCACTCCATCACATATGAGCTCTCTCACCTTAGTATCTCGTACCCTCATAGGTGACTCAGGGCATTTCAACTTCTCTCAATGCTAAATAGGTTCATGGCTTAGCACATGGATTGGATACCTCACATAGTGCACTGATCAGACTCGTGGAATACATCATACATTACATTATCCTGAGGGGTAAGGTTAAACAAAACCATCTCCACCAATCCATCTCAAATGGACTCATGTATTGGGATCTCAGCTTTCTCAGCTATAGCTCAGAGGGGTCATATTTTTACATCACATATTCTCCCACAGTGAACTGCATGTAAGTCTGCTTTGTATCAGCTCATGACTCATGTCGCCCATGGGCTTTCTTAGCCATCATATGATCAAAGTGACTTCATCTGCACACACTGTGGCCTTTATGACTTTCACAAGGTCTTTCCACTGACATCATCTTCATGAAGTGGTGACCGACACAGCCTCCCTTACAGAGCTTCTTACATCCTGATAGTGGCTATGGTGGTTAACATCACATCTTTTATAGGAAAAAATTGTCTTCATGTATCACCCTAAACAAGCACACATGCTCTCATCAGACCCTCTAGTCTAGATCACACTAACCATCAGTTAGGGGTGATTAGTTGTACTAACATCGAGTTCTGCATGTATCTACTTCCACCTCATGGAAGTGAATATTTATGTCATACTCAAGAACCTTTAAACTCACATCATGGTGTAGTTGAACCATCTCTCTCTATTACATGGAGTTCAACTGGATATGTCCCTTGACGATACTCTCTCTTTCTCTTAGATTATGTCATTTAGGTAAGGTGATCTACCATAACCCATAATGCATCCTGATCTTCCTTGATCCAGGGGAGACTTACCACCACAACTATAGTGATGAAATCCCATTTCCTCTCAGGGACTTTTATCCTCTATATCAACTCACGGGGTATCTAGTATTTGTCCTTCACCTCCTAGCATGCATGGCAACAAGTCACATGCAACTTCATCTTAGGCATCCAAAGTACTACTACAACTTACAATCTTAGTAGTACCACGGTGTATGATGAACTTAAAATCAATATCTCATGTAGGTTGATTCCTCAGAAACCCTAAAACACTCTAGTCGTGGGTTTCATCACCTTCTTTTCCATAGAAGTGCATCTGAGGTTCTACAACCATCCCTCTATCACAACAAGCCCTAGGCTGGATAACCAAGCAACCACTAACTCGATCAACAGATCTCATTATCTCTGAGTGTTAGCCAATCACATCTCACCACTTAGGGTTCACCTAACTACCTAGACTAGGCAGTTGCATCTCAACAAGATCATCCATTACCACCTTTCATCTTTATGTGTTAGCTAATGTTGAAAACATACACCTCCATGTATTCCACTTATTATCTCATCTCAGACTCTAAGTCTATCTTCTGGGCTCATCCTCTTGGTTATCGAACTCAACCTTGTATAACTCATAAATTCCATACAGCTCATGATAAGAACATCCTTATGAGACGACTACCTTAGTTCTCTTGGTGTTGGTAGACCATCCACATATCATACTCTCCACAAGGGTACACTACTATCTCTATCCATACATCATAGCAATGTTTCCACTCACATCATCTTTATCCTTGGTGTATGGCATGCATATTGCCCTATCTCTGACTCCCATAACAAGAGGAAATAAGCATTTGGATGTAGTCCAAATATAAAGTTCTTCCCATTCCATGAGTAGAGATAGCACATCTCGCATTTCCAGTACACCTTCAAATCTAGGTTGAAATGTGCATCACATGTCTCTACATCATGAACATCTCGATATCAGGGTTACTTCCATGGAAAACTGGTCTCGTACCCACTTGGGTCATCATACCATCCTTGGTCATCTCCTCTAGGTCTGTAGAGTGTCGGTACTTTTGGGGTCATCCCTCTTCCCTTATGCATCAGAGAGTGCCCTCCTCATTTCCCTTTGGGTCCCATGAGTTCATAAAGGTGATCAATCTCCTAACCCATGGCCTTCATACAATGATAGTTGTTACCTCCTGACCCTATGGTCATGTGCAACTAGGGAATTAGTCAACTCCTACTCCCATCGGTCTCATCCCTACCTGACCCTAGAATAGACTTAGGATTCTAACATAGTGCATATTAAACTTGAAACATTTCCCAAGTCTCCATCATCTCTCTCAGCATTCGTGGTCTCACTTACATCCTTTCATAGGGATCATGGCGACCTACCTTCCTCGGTCAGGCCCCATCCACATGCACTTAGAGATGGTTACCTATGTGTCTGTAGGTTCATTCTCATACTATGTACTCTCCACTTAGCTTCTTAAGACTCTATGAGACCTCTTAAGGCTACCTCAAACCCAAAAAAAGTTGATCCATATCCTACAAAAGGGTCCCTCTCCCAAGATGGGAGGAAACTATCTCTTGATAGCAGCAAAGGTCACAAATGTCCTTATGTCTAGGGTTTGCATCCACATGAGCATGCTTCACCTTAGCAAGCTACTGAGGCATGTTTCTAACAAACAGACCACTACTAAACCATGCTAGGCCTCCATGGTAGGTCATAATTGTCCTCATTCCTCAACATTGGACCATCATCATACATGCCCATGTCACCAACCTATATGTAGGAGGTTCATCAAACATAGGCCTTAGTCTCAGGGGTCTCCTTTTCCTCTAAACATGAGGAGTTCCATGCTCGAATCTATAGAAACTCAAATCTATTCATGAGCATAAGGTGCACTAGGTACTACGACTTCCCCTCTTATAGGTCTAGGAACCCTAGGTTCACTTTGATGCATCAGCCGTCTAACTACATGCTCAACCTTCTAACAACAAACCAAGCATGTACGAGGTGCATCATGCACGTCCTATAATCCTTCCACTCAAACAACACCTCAGAGTAGAGTCCTCCTCAAGGACAACCAACCAGGTATAAGGCCTCATGACTTGTTGCTATGCCTCCTCAGGGTCTAAGGAACTCTTCTTCCTATCCCTAGAAGGTAAGCACCTATATCATCTACACATAGGTACCAACAGCCTCATCCTTCTTCTAAGGTTTGGTTCCTCTAAAGGCAACTAAGAAACCACAAGGATCATGCACGAGGCAACCACAACCATCCACTTAGGTCGTAACATACTCAACTTCTCAGGGTTCCTCCTATCCCAGAGTCTAAGCTTCCAACCTTCTTGCTCGGTTCTTGCTCTCTTTCTCTCTAGAGCTAACCCTACAACAACCCCACTACTAGAGGTTCTCTCTTTAAGGTGGATCAAGCTCACATGTATACACCTACAGGGTGAAACGTATGATTAATTCTATGCTCGCTCAAGATTATCCATAGGTCTTTTATGCCTAGATCATAAGCTATCCAACATGCCCTTCTGGCTGAGGTTTTATCCTACTTCCAACACTACTAGTGTACTATGGGTGCATACTATGCCATGATCATATAACCCATAGGTTTTCTATATGTTCTTCACTAACCTCATCAATGAAGGAGTTATCCTTCACCCTAATATACACGACCCTTCCCAGGGTTGAGTCGCCAAAGGTACTAGGTCAGCCAACCTCACATGGCTCATACTATCATAGGTATCTAAAACCAAAAGCATGTTAACCCACACACATGGTTGACCATGAAATCTAACTCATCATGACATCTCTCTCTCTAACCACCACTTAGGGTTAGGGTTAGCATCATCCTCAGAAGATGTACCAGGTCTCTACCTCTTCCTGGAGACCTCTGCCTCCAAGACTAACTCCCCACTCATCCTCCTGACAAGGAGATCTAACCTTAGGTCTCTCCTGAGGGTATGACAACACATGTCACACAACCTAAGCATGCAACTAATCTTTAGTTTACGCTTAAACTATTAAGCTTATGTCCATGACATCTTGTTTACATTTTTTTTCATTAATTTGGTGGAGGATTCCTTAACCTTATCATACATACCCTATCCTCAAGAGAGTGAGGAAGAGAGAGAAAAACCCTAAACCTTATAATATTAATTGAATTAGGGTTGAGAAAGGATGAAAATAGATGATAGAGTCATAAAGGTATCTTATTTCGAGTCAAAACCTCAAACATTGGCCAGGCAGTCACACTACATGTGGGAGTCCTCGTGACCGACTAGCGAGACGGAGGAAAATCATTTTAGCCCCAGAACCGTGATCGTTTTCTAGACACCTCTGTCTTTCAAAAAATCCTCTAATAACTCCCTCGGGTTCTACAGAGTTTGTAAAATTTAATAATTACTAAAGATTAAATGAGGAACCAATGCTCTGATACCAAATGTAATGACCCCACCTCGCTGTAACCCCCAATTAAGGGAGACCAAGTGGTCAGAGTCGTTATCCCAATAAACAAGATCAAAGGTTCGACATATAATCAATAATAATTATAAAATTCTACCAAACTATACTAAAAGTTGGAATAAAATAAAACTTTGCAACCGTTTAAAAACTTTGGATATCTAACTTCTATCCACAGCTTCAATCTAGTCTAACTAATCCTCCTTGCACTTTAATTCTTATTTTCATAATATGCCACTTTACTGTTTGTCCTTTTCAATATAGTACCTAAAATGTCGACAAACAAAATGTCAGTCAGCATAAATAAATATGTCGATATGTGGGGACAACCAAAATTTTACATATATGGCTAACAATCTAAATATCACAATCAAGTTAATTAACAAGCCAATTTATGCTTTAAATGTGACATTCTCCACCACTTTTTCCCTAACTCTGGAATACCCTCCTTAGGGTTTGTCTTTTGCCAATGACTTAAGGCCACCTTCTCCATCCTAAGCTTGGTGTCTGGGGTCACCTCTCATGGTGCCCATTAGTCATGCAATATCATAAGGCCACCTTCTCTATCCTGAGCTTGGTGCCTGGGGTCACCTCTCATTGTGCCCATGGGTCTTCCCTCTTGGGCTTGACCTCATTACATCTTACATCAGGGTGGCATGTAGGTGTGATAATACACACTTATATCTTAATTGTGATATTCATATTGACTTTATGATTTGCATATATGAACATCCAAATAGATAGGTTCCATTCAATTCTATTAAACACCTGAGAAATCTCCATGAAACTAAAATGGTTAACCATAAATAACCACATACCTGATTCTGAACAACTTGATGTCCAAGCAATAATATTCAAGAACAATCACACAAGCAATCAACAATATCCTAAAATTAATGCATAACATCCAAGTGTCATTATTTTATCCAAATCATTCTCAATATAGATTTGGATTCCGTCTTAGGATTTCTAGTCCAACTTTAGGGTTTTATTAGGTTTTTACCCTGCATAAATCTTTTATCACATTTAATGTTCTTTTAGTCCACAAACCCTAATTTTAACATCATAGGCATACTTGAATGTCAATTATGTCTAATATATCTCTATTACACTAAATCTACCATCTTTATCCTTTTAAGTCATGTCAAGATCATTAAGCCCAATTATCATCTTCGATTTCTTTCAAATTAACAACTCATATTTCATTATAGTTCAATTCACATATATGAACCCTATTTATCACTAATTCCACATTTATCCTCTAGGACAACCCTAATTACCAAAGTAAGGGTATTTATCCACAATTATCTTATACCCAAAATATCTTAGAATCATCATATCTCAGTTTCATTCATGGATTTGAACAAATAAAGCCATTAAGAGTCATAATTACCAAGATTAGGGTTTCAAGGCCCATTAAAGCATATTTGTGTACATGGAACCTTAAATTAATCAAACTACACATAGAGATCATCCTTTTAGATCTAATGTTTCCTTTTATAATCAACAGGTTAATATCAACATTAAACATCCATATAACCCTTCCCAATTCATTAATCATCATAGATTAGGGTTTCTTAAGCATTAATGCATTAAAGTTGATAACTTCATATACTTTTCGAATTCCAAGAGGAATTAGGCTCTAAAACAACTTTTAATGGATTCCTCGCATTTTTCTAAGCAAATTACATATATTATATGTACCAATCTGATCTACCAATAATTAGATATGAATTTTGCAAGAATCCACTAACTTGGACCAATGGGATGCTGACACGTCAGCAATCCCATGCAGTGTAGCTTGGCTGATTGAAAACATAACCAATTAACTCTTTTGCCCCCGTGTAACTCACCAACTCCTCATACCCCAGAGGGGTATATTCGTCCAACGGCACCTAGGTTGTCTTCAACCTCCCGACGTCATTGTTGCCACGGAGTGCAACTCTTCGCAGAACTGCCCCCTCCTCCCCAAGGATCGAGGGCCACCGATGACCGCCGCCCTACCTTCACCACCCTCCTCTACACATGGGGCTCCTCCAGTTCGTGATCAACGCGGATGGTTCGGGCTGGGTAGGTCTACAACTCGTAGCCAACCTTGCAGCCATGTTGTTGTTGTTGCGCATAGGCTAGGGTGAAGGGATGGCCACCGAGCATCCCCTTGGTGTCGTGGGAGCAGCACGCCTCAATCGTAACTCTTCCACAGCCCCTCGTTGCTCTCGGGTTTGAACTACTCCCTATGCTAGGGTTTGAATGAAAACAAGAAAGAAGGAGAGAGAGGGATGCATGGAATTCTCTTGGGATCGGGGCTAAGGGTTCAACCCTTATATAGGGGAGGGTAGCCACACCCTAACATGCTTTCCCATGAAGAAAAGAAATCCTTTCCTCATAAGGAAACCTATTTTTCTTAATTAGGTATAATATCACTCTTTTTAATAATTCCTTGATTATCCATATTCCTTAGTTATTAGGAAATCCTAAAATGATCTCTCTTGTCTTCTGTGTGCTTGGCTTTTAATCCATTGGCCCCAAAATTTTACTTCCTTTTAGTAAAAAGTATCTCTTTTTTATAATACCAACAAGTCATTAACTATGTAGCACATTATCCTCATATTTTTGTATTATTTATATTTTCTCTTTCTTCTTACCCATTGGGACTCCTTGGCCCCCAAGAAATCCTAAGATTTTGAAATCCTTTTTGAAGGATGCTTGTTATCCTTCTAGATGCATTTACATTCTTCATTTCTCATTATCTTACTTATTTCTTTATTAAAAGATTTCTTTTCAAGGATTTCTCTTTATCTTTTATTTCCTTTCCCTCTTTTCTTATTTCTTTCATTAGAAATCACATATATACGAAATTTACTCAATTGTGGCCATTAATGCCACTTTCTTGAGATTTATATGTCAATCTCAAAAATAGTTTACTTAATATTCATTATCTTGTATCTTTTTCTAATATTTGGACTTTTCTTCTTTTCTTCTCTTTTACATAAATTATTGGATTAATCTAATAATAGGAATCACAAGAATCCTACCAAAAGGGAGATTTGCAAAGAAATCCATCCTTTTCAATTAACTCCATATTCATAAAATCATTACATTTCAATTATGAAAACATATCAAAATTGAGGTTGTAACAGTAACAACTTGGTGATTTTAAGTGTTTATTAAGAATTTTTATGACCACTTTGTAAGATACATAAGTAGTGCATACATCTGATTACTATGGATCCCTATTGATGCATGTATCGGTGCCTTAATCTATATAACCACAAGGTGGCCTTTGAGTCTATATTGAAGCAGGTAGAGGTCCCTTCATGCAAGGCAGCTAGTTGTTTCTTCATAGGTCCAACATACTAAATGAAAAAATGGTAAATTCTCCAATTTTCAAAGAAAGATAAGGTAAATAACTTTGTGATTTCAGGGCGTTAATAATAATTTAGATGACCACTTTCTAAGGTTAATAAGTAGTGTATAAATTTGATTAGTGTGGACTTCCTATTAATGTAGGTATGGTTCCCTTCTTGTATAAAATCATAGAGCAGCCTTAGGGTCTCTATTGGTCCCTAAATGATTTGGCCTTTACGATATATATTATGTATTTACCGTTTAAGGATTTATTTTTTACTTGGTTACCAATCCTGTTGTAGGCACATGTCTCTTCATGTAGGGCAGCTGTTATAACCTCATATTTCTAAACCATGTAATGAGATTTGTAAATCTCATTTTAAAAGATAAAAGCAATGGTTGATTATTTGTTTGAAATGCATGATTTTCATTCTTAATAGCCTGGTTAGTTTTTGTGGTGGGCTTTACTGGCTAATAAGCCCAATTGAAATAAAAAGAAAAGAAAAGGAAAAGAAATTTGTTTGAATAAAAGGATAAATAGGAAAAGGGATAAAAGAATAAGACGAAAGGGCAAGGGAATATTTCCCAAGGTGAGTTTTTGTGCCTTTAAGGTTCCTCGAGGTCTAAGGAATCCAAGATGATAATTTAATGGCAAGGGAAAAAGAAAATATGTGAAAATTTTATATAATTAAGTGATAGATTGCAACTAAAGAAAAGGACCCTATTTATTTAGATAATAATCCCAAATTTGACATGATGAAATATTAAGACTTTAATGAGTTTCCCTTAAAATTTGAGATAAAAAGGAGCTACGGATTACGAGTTATGATTTTTCTCAAATTATCTTCAAAAATATAGTTTTATCTTGAAAATAGGAAATCTTTTCCTTTTTGGTTGAGCATGAGGGATGAGGGTCGTTGGATCTTGATCCAATGAGCGATGCTCATCGTCCAGTTCCAAAGGAACTGGGACTCTGGCCGAGTTACAGAGGGACTTCCCCCTCGATTTCCTCTTGACCCAGTGCATGTGCACTCATGGAAATAATTCCATTGAGCCCGGGAGAGGATCGCGAACCCTCTTAACCATGGTTTGGGGATCTCTCAAAACCTCTAGGCAAAATGCCCAAATCGCTTAAAATGGCAGCGACGGCCAAGGGTTGGGAACCCTAGAATTTGACCCCCAATCCTATAAATACTACCCCCTCTCAACTTCTCTCACCCACGCAAAGCCAAACGACATCTTCCCTTCTTCTTTCATGCCCTATCCTGTCGGGATTGTCTTGCTCCGGTGAGCTCCTCTTCGCGATGCCGTTGTGAGAGCCTTTGCTGGATTAGGGCGAGGACGAAGAGCATCTGCCCTTCGATCGGAGTCCACCGTTGACCAAAGGCGCAGATCAACAGCTGGAGTTTGTTGTGTTCTTAGTAGCTGGTTAGTGGGTGCACGCAAGGAGGATCATTGGATCGTGCTCAGTCAGCGACAACCCAAGATCTGATGGCTAGTGATTTTTCGAAAAACCCAAGTAAGTCGCCTCTCTAGTTAAAATACAAGAAAATCATGGAATATTGTTTAATTCGCTAAAAATAGATGTTTTGGCCGAAAAATACAAATAAGTAGTGATTTTTTATCAAAAATATGCAAGGAATGCAATAAAAATGTAATTGAAGCCTAATTCTATTTTCAATTCAAAAAGTATGTAAAGGTGCTATCTTTAAAGGTTTTATTAATGAAAAACCCTAATCTTTGATAATTAATGAAATAGGAAGGGTTATTTGAATGTTTAAAGTTGATATTAACATGTTGATTATAAAAAAGACACATTAGATCTAAAAGGTTGAATTTTATGCGTAATTTGATGAATTTAGGGTTCCATGTACATAAATAAGCTTTAATGGGACTTGAAACCCTAATGTTAGTAATTATGTTTCTTAATGGCTTTCATTGGTCAAATTCATGTATAAAGCTGAGATTTGATGGTTCTAAGCTATTTTGAGTATAAAAGTTCCTAATTGTGAATGAATACCCTTAATTTAGTAATTAGGGTTTTCAAGTGGATTAATGTGAAATTATAGATAAATAGAGTTCAATATATGAATTGAACTATAAGGAAATATGAGTTGTTAATTTGAAAGAAACCGAATATGATAATTGGGCTTATGATGTTGAAATTAGGGTTTGTAAACTAAGAGAGCATTAAATGTGATAAAAGTGTTATGGAGGCTAAAACCCTAAAGTGACCTAGAAAGCCTAAGATGGAATCCAAGTCTATCTTGAGAATGTTTTGGATAAACTATAATACTTGGATGTATTGCTTTAATTTCAGGATGTTGTTGATTGCTTTTTTTATTGTTCTTTATCATTATTACTTGGACATCAAGTTGCTCTGGATCAGGTATGTGGTTAATTATGGTTAATCGCATTAGTTTCTCAAAGGTTTTCCGGATGATTAATCGCATTGAATGAAACCTATAAGTTTGGATGTTCATATTTGCAAATCATAAAGTCACTATGGTTATCACAATTATAATATAAGTGTTTATTCTCACACCTACATGCCACGCTGATGGACAATGCAAAAAAGGTCAAGCCCAGGAGGGAAGATCCATGGGTACCATGAGTGGTGACCCCAGACACCAAGCTCAGGATTGAGAAGGTGGTCTTTGTTGCATGATTAATGGGCTCCATGAGAGGTGACCTCAGGCACCAAGATCGGGATTGAGAATGTGGCCTTAAGTCAATGGCAAAAGAGAAACCCTAAAGAGGGTATTCCAGTGTTATGGCAAAAGCGGTGGAGAATGTCACATTGAAAGCGTAAATTGGCTTGTTAATTAACTTGATTGTGATATTTAGATCATTAGCCATATTTGTGAAATTTTGGTTGTCCCCACATACCGGCATATTCATTTATGCTGACCGATGTTTTGTTTTTTGGTGTATTAGGTACAAATTGAAAACAACACAGAGTAAAGTGGCATATTGTGAAATTAAGAAATAAAGTACAAGGAGGATTAGTTAGAATAGAGTCCAGATGTGGATAGAAGTTAGAAATCCAAGTTTTTGAAAAAGGTATGCAAAGTTTTATTTTATTCCAACCTTCAGTTAGTGTTGGTAGAATTTAATAATTATTACTGATTATTTGTTGAACCCTTGATCCGAAAATTGGGATAACAGCCATGACCTCTTGGTCTCCCTTAATTAGGGGTTACCGGGAGGCGGGGTCATTACATTTGGTATCAGAGCACTAGTTTCTCATCTAATCTTTAGTAATTATTAAATTTTACAAACTTTTTAGAACCCAAAGGAGTAATTAGAGGATTTTTCGAAAGACAAAGGTGTCTAGAAAAGGATCACGTCTGGGGGCTGGCAATATTTTCCTCCGCAGCACTAGTCGGAATATGAGGACTCCCGGATTTCTGTGACTGCCTGGCCAACGTCTCAGGATTTGACTCGAAATAAGATACCTTTAGGACTCTCTCATCTATTTTCATCCCTTCTCAATCCTAATTCTATTAGGATTATAAGGTTTAGGATTTTCTCTCTCTTCCTCACCCTCTTGAGGATAGGGTATGCATGATAAGGTTAAGGAATCCTCCACTAAAATTGATAAAAATCATGTAAATAAGATGTCAAGGACATAAGCTTAATAGTTTAAGTGTAAACTAAAGAATAGTTGCATGCTTAGGTTGTATGACATGTGTTGTCATGAGAGTCCTGAGGTTAGACCCTCTGGTCAGGAGCATGAGTAGAGAGTTGGTTTTGGAGGTAGAGATCTCCATTAAAGGTAGAGACCTGGTACATCCTCTGAGGATGATGCTAACCCTAACCCTAAGTGGTGGTTAGAGAGGGATGACACGATGAGTTAGATGTCATGGTAGACCATGTGTGTGGGTGGACATGCTTTTGGTTTGGATACCCATGATGATATGAGCCATGTGAGGTTGGTTGACCAAGTACCTTTGGCGACCCAACCCTGGGAAGGGTCGTGCATGTTAGGGTGAAGGATAACAACTTCATTGATGAGGTTAGTGATGACCAAATAGAAACCCTATGAGCTTATATGACCATGGCAAAGTTGCACCCAAAGTACGTTAGTAGGGATGACAGTAGGCTAAAACCCTAGCCAGGAGAGTATGTTGGATAGATTATGAGATAAGCATGAAGAGTTTTATATAATCTTGGGCGAACATAGGTTTCTCTCATGTAGGTGTATGCTTGTAAGCTTGATCCACCTTAGAGAGAGGACCTCCAATAGTAAGGTTGTTGTAGGGTTAATCTCTAGAGAGAGAGAGAGTAGGGTTCGAGCTAGAAGGTTGGAAGTTTAGACTTTGGGCTAGGAGAAACCCTGAGAAGTTGAGGATGATGCCACCTAAGAGGATGGTTGCGGTTGCCTCATGCACGATCCTTGGAGGTTGATGGTATCTTGGTTTCCTTTAGAGGAACCAAACCCTAGAGAGAGGATGAGACTATTGGTACCTATGTGCCTATGGTATAGGTGTTTACCCTTTTAGGGTTAGGAAGAAGAATTCCTTAGACCCTGGAAAGGTATAGTAATGAGTTGTGAGGCCTTATACCTCATCGGTTGTAACATCCCAAGTTTGAGTCCTAGGATAACATGATCTTAAAAGGAATGATTGGACTACCCATATCACCAAGGTGCACCTCCTTTTCTGAGAGCTCATCACTAAGAACTCCATAGTTAAGCGTGCTCAGCTTGGAGTAGTACTGGGATGGGTGACCTGTCGGGAAGTTGATCCTGGCATGCGCATGAGTGAGGATAAAGTGCACAGTTAAGGCTAGTGGTGGTCTGTGGGGACAGTCATCATTCTTGAAAGCTTGCTAGAGTCTTGGGCAGTGGGCCCAGGTGTTACAAATGGTATCAAAGCCATAACCCCTCCAGTCGGTTGTCCTTCAGGAGGACTCCACTCTGAGGTGTTGTTCAAGTAGAATGGTGACAGGACGTGCATGTTATACCTCGTACATGTTTGGTATGTGGTTAAAAGGTTGAGCATGCAGTTGGACATCAGAAAGGTGAACCTAGGGTTCCTGGACCTAAGAGGGGAAGTAGTAGTACCTGGTGCACCAAATGCTCATGAAGATATTTGAGTTTCTATAGATTCGAGAATGGCACTCCTCATGACTAGAGGAATAGGAAACCCCTTGGATTAAGGTGTATGTTTGATGAACCTCTCATAGGTTGGTGACATATGATGTTGGCTCAATGTCATGGAATGAGAACAAGTAGGACCTACCATGGAGACCTAGCATGGTTTAGTAGGTGGTCTTTGGTTAGCTACAAGCCTTAGTAGCCTACTAGTGTTAAGCATGCTCATGTGAAGGTAAACCATGGACATAAGGACTTTTGTGACCTTTGTTATCAAGATATAGTTTCCTCCCATCCTGGGAGAAGGACCCTTATGCAGGGTATATATCAGCTTTTGTTGGGTGAGGTCACCCAAAGAGGACTCATAGAATCTTGAGAAGCTAAGTGAAAAGTATATAGTATGAGAATGAACTTGTAGACCCATATATAACCATCTCTAAGTGCATGTGGATGTGTTACCATGGAGGTAACCGATATGGGGCCTGACCAAGGTAGGAAGGTCACCATGACCCCTATGAAAGGATGAAAGTCATCCCGTGAATGCAGAGAGAGATGATGGAGAGTTGGGTAAGGTTCTAAGTTGGACATGTACTATATTAGAATCCTAAGTCTATCCTAGGGTCAGGTAGGGATAAGACTGATGGAAGTAGGAGTTGCCTAATTCCCTAGTTACACATGACCACAGGGTTGGGAGGTAACAACTGTCATTGTCTGAGGGCCATGGGTTAGGAGATTGATCACCTTCATGAACTCATGGGACCCAAAGGGCAGATGAGGAGGGCACTCTCTAGATGCATAAGGGAAGAGGGATGACCCCAAAAGTGTCGACACCCTACAGACCTAGAGGAGATGACCAAGGATTGTGTGTGGATCCAAGTGGGTTCGAAACAAATTTTTAATGGAAATAACCTGGATATTGAGATGTTCATGATGTAGAGGCATGTGATGCACATTTCAGTTTAGATTTGTAGGTGTACTGGAAATGTGGGATGTACCATCTCTACTCTTAGAATGGGAAGAACTCTGTATTTGGACTACAGCCAAATACTTATTTCCTCTTGTTATGGGAGTGAGAGATAGGACAGTACGCATGCCATACACCAAGAGTAAAGATGATGTGAGTGGAAACGTTGCTATAAGGTATGAGGATAGAGATGATCACGTACCCTTATGGAGTGTACAATGTGGTGGTGGTTTACAAACACTAAGATAACTAAGGTAGTCATCTTATGAGGATGTTTTTATCATGAGTTATGTGGAAATTATGAACTATACAAGGTAGAGTTCGATAACTAAGAGGATGAGCTCAGAGTTTAAAGTTTGATATGAGATAATAAGTGGAGTACATGGAGGTGTATTTCTTCAACATTACCTTACACATAAGAATGTGAGGTGGTAATGGATGCTCTAGTTGAGATTCAGCTACCTAGTTTAGCTGGAGGCTAGAAGAGGTTATTAGGTTAACCCTAAGTTTGGAAAAGGAGATATGTTTGGCTAACACTCAGATGTAACAAGATTTGTTGATCAATTTAGTGGTTGTTTGGTTAGCCGACCTAGGCCTTGATGCGATAGAAGGATGGTTGTAGAACCTCCGATACGTTTCTTGGAAAAGAAGGTGATGAAACTCACGACTAGAGTGTTTTAGGGTTTCTGAGGAATCAAACTTACGGAATCATGACATACATGAGATCATGATTTTAAGTTCATCATACATCGTGGTACTAATAAGATAGTAAGTGGCAGTAGTACTTTGGATACCTAAGATGAAGTTGCATGTGGCTTGTCACCATGCATGCCAGGAGGTGAAGGACGAACACCAGTATCCCAATGAGTTGATATATATAGAGTCCCCAAGAGGGAATGGGAGTTCATCACTATGGATGTTTTGGTAAGTCTCCCATGAACCAAGGAAGGTCAAGATGCAATATGGGTTATGGTAGATCGCCTTACCAAGACGACATAATCTAGGAGAAAGAGAGAATAATGTTGGGAGACAAATCTGGTTGAACTACAAGTAAGAGAGATGGTTCAACTGCACCAAGATGAAAGTTCAAAAGTTCTTGAATATGACCTAAAGATTCACTTCCATAAGGTGGAAGTAGATACATGAAGAACTCGATGTGAGTACATCTTATCACCCCTAACTAATGGTTAGTATGATCCAGACAAGAGGGTATGATGAGAGCATGTGTGCTCATTCAGGGTGATACATGGGGGGAAGTTCTTTCCCTATGAGAGATGTGATAATAACCACCATAGCCAGTATCGAGATATAAAGAAGCTTTGTAAGGGAGGTTGTGATAGTCACCACTTCTTTAAGATAATGTTGGTGAAGGGACCTCACAAAGGTCTGAAAAGGACCACAGTGTGTGCAGATGAAGTTGTTTTTATCATGTGATGGCTAAGGAAGACTACGGGTGACATGAGTCATGAGCTGATGCAAAGCAGACTGACATGCAGTTCACTATGGGATAATATGCGATGTGAAAATTCGACCCCTCTAAGCTAAAGCTGAGAAAGCTGAGTCCCCGATATATGGGTCCTTTTGAGATGGATTGGTGGAGATGGGTATGTTTAGTCTTACCCCTCAGGATAATGTGATGTGTTCCACGAGTCCGATCTAGAGCACTATGTGAGGTACCCAAGCCATGTGCTAAGCCATGAACCCAGTTAGCTTTGAGAGAAGTTGAAATGTCCTGAGTCACCTATGAGGGTACAAGGTACCAAGGAGAGAAAGAACTTAGATGCAAGAATAAAAGATGATGATGGTTTTTGGGAGGCACCATGGAGAGGGTAAAACCACATGGGAGCCATGATGGACATGAGGAAGTCAGATCCTATTTGTTTGTTTGTTTGTATGTTTGAGGGAATTTTGAGGGCAAAATTCCTATAAGAGGGGAAGGATGCGATAAACTCATTTTTCTAAACCATGTAATGAGATTTGTAAATCTCCTTTTAAAATATAAACGAAATGATTGATTATTTGTTTGAAATGCATGGTTTTCATTCCAAATAGCCTTGTTTGTTTTTGTGGTGGGCTTTACTGGCTATTAAGCCCAATTGAAATAAAAAGGAAAGAAAAGGAAAAGAAATTTGTTTGAATAAAGGGATAAATAAGAAAAGGGATAAAAGAATAAGAGTAAAGGGCAAGGGAATATTTCTTAAGGTGAGTTTTTGTGCCTTTAAGGTTCCTTGAGGTCTAAGGAATCCAAGATGATAATTTAATGGCAAGGGAAAAAGAAAATATGTGAAAAACGTATATAATTAAGTGATGGCTTGCAACTAAAGAAAAAGACCCGATTTCTTTAGATAATAATCCCAAATTTGGTATGATGAAAGATTAAGACTTTAATAAGTTTCCCTTAAATTTTGAGATAAAAAGTAGCTCCCAATTAAGATTTATGATTTTCTCAAATTATTTTCAAAAATATGGTTTTATCTTGAAAATAGGAAATCTTTTCCTTTTTGGTTGAGAGAGAGGGATGAGGGTCGTTGGATCTTGATCCAACGAGTGCTGCTCATCGTCCCAGTTCCAAAGGAACTGGGACTCTGCTCGAGTTACAGAGGGACTTTCCCCTTTGATTTCCTCTTGACCCAGTGCATGTACACTCATGGAAATAATTCCATTGAGTATAGGAGAGGATTGTGAACCCTCTTGACCCTGGTTTGGGGATCTCTCAAAGCCTCTAAGCGAAATGCCCAGATCTCTTAAAATGACAGTGATGGCCAAGGGTTGGGAACCCTATAATTTGACCCCCAATCCTATAAATGCTACCCCTCTCAACTCCTCTCACCGTCACGAACCCAAATGGCATTGTGGACCAAAGGTGTGGATCAACGACTGGAGTTCGTTGTGTTCTTAGCAGCTGGTGAGTGGGTGTGCACAACGAGGATCATTGGATCGCGCTCGGTCAGTGACAACCCAAGATCTGACACCCAGCGATTTTCCGAAAAGCCCAAGTAAGTTTCCTCTCTAGTCGAAATATAAGAAAATCATTGAATCTTGTTTAATTCGCTAAAAAGAGATGCTTTGGCCAAAAAATACAAATAAGTAGTGCTTTTTTATCAGAAAAATGCAACGAATCCAATAAAAATAATTGAATCCTAATTCTTCTTGCAATTCAAAAAGTATGTAAAGGTGTTATCTTTAAAGGTTTTATTAATGAAAAACCCTAATCTTTGATAATTAATGAATTAGGAAGGATTATTTGAATGTTTAAAGTTGATATTAACATGTTGATTATAAAAAGTTGCATTAGATCTAAAAGGATGAACTTTATGCATAATTTGATTAATTTAGGGTTCCATGTACATAAATAAACTTTAATGGGCCTTGAAACCCTAATGTTAGTAATTATGTTTCTTAATTACTTTAATTGGTCAAATTCATGTATAAAGCTGAGATTTGAGGGTTCTAAGCTATTTTGAGTATAAAAGTTCCTAATTGTGGATGAATACCCTTAATTTAGTAATTAGGGTTTTCTAGTGGATTAAAGTGAAATTAGTGATAAATAGAGTTCAATATATGAATTGAATTATAAGGATATGTGAGTTGTTAATTTGAAAGAGACCGAATATGATAATTGTGCTTATGATGTTGAAATTAGGGTTTGTAAACTAAGAGAGCATTAAATGTGATAAAAGTATTATGGAGGCTAAAACCCTAATAAAACCCTAAAGTGGCCTAGAAAGCCTAAGATGGAATCCAAGTCTATCTTGAGAATGTTTTGGATAAACTATAATACTTGGATGTATTGCATTAATTTCAAGATGTTGTTGATTGCTTGTTTGATTGTTCTTTATCATTATTGCTTGGACATCAAGTAAATCTGGATCAGGTATGTGGTTAATTATGGTTAATCACGTTAGTTTCTCGAATGTTTTCCGGATGATTAATCACATTGAATGCAACCTATCAATTTGGATGTTCATACTTGAATATCATAAAGTCACTATGGTTATCACAATTATAATATAAATGTGTATTCTCGCACCTACATGCCACCTTGATGGATGATGCAAAAAAGGTCAAGCCAAGGAGGGAAGACCAATGAGTGGTGACACTAGACACCAAGCTTAGGATTGAGAAGGTGGTCTTTGTTGCATGACTAATGGGCACCATGAGAGGTGACCCCATGCACCAAGCTCGGGATTGAGAAGGTGGCCTTAAGTCAATGGAAAAAGAGAAACCCTAAAGAGGGTATTCCAGGGTTAGGGAAAAAGCGGTGGAGAATGTCACATTGAAAGCATAATTTGGCTTGTTAATTAACTTGATTGTGATATTTATATTGTTAGCCATATTTGTGAAATTTTGGTTGTCCCCACATACTGGTATATTTATTTATGCTGACCGGCATTTTGTTTGTTGAAGTTTTAGGTACAAATTGAAAAGGACAAATAGTAAAGTGGCATATTATGAAATTAAGAAATAAAGTACAAGGAGGATTAGTTAGAATAGAGTCTAGATGTGGATAGAAGTTAGAAATCCAAGTTTTTGAAAAAGGTATGCAAAGTTTTATTTTATTAAAGCCTTCAGTGTAGTGTTGGTAGAATTTAATAATTATTACTGATTATTTGTCAAACCCTTGATCCGGAAATTGGAATAACGGCTCTGACCTCTTGGTCTCCCTAATTGGGGGTTATCGGGAGGCGGGGTCATTACAACAGCACATGTATGTTATGTGAGATCTGGGTTCAATGACTTGATCTCGGATTATGAACTGTGCTCTGATTGGCATATCAACAAATTTATAAAGGTAACAAACTTGGTGATTTCAAAGAATTAATAAAAATTTAGATGACCGCATTCTAATATAGACAAGTAGTGTATGCATCTGATTAGTGTGGACTCCCTATTGATGTAGGTAATGGGCCCATTCATATATAAAATGTCAGGGCGGCCTTTGGGTCTCTATTGATAGATTCCATGAGGTATGACTTTTCTTAGGGTTCCTTTACATGGTGTGTTTACTTTTCAAGCTTTAGGTTCTACTTGGTTGTTGATTGCATTTGGTACTTGTGATGACCCCAATTTTTCTTTAGAGTTAGTGCACAATATAGTGATTGAAAAATTCTGAATGTTTCATACATGGTTGAACTCAAATTGAGTAATTAGTTACCCAATTTCATTTCATCTAAGGGTGTGATTAGAGATATTTTTCATTGTTGATAATGAAACATGTATGAGTACAATAATGTTGATTAGCTTTTATTGGCCCACTTGGATCCTTATGAGGCCAAGAAGCCAATGTAGTGGTCACAATGAGATAAAGTAGTCATTTGATGACCCTTGATGTAGTTTAGTATCATAACAAGTGTTTTATAAACTGGTCGGATCAAGATTTGATAATTATTTGCATTGAATTTAAGGTTTACCGCTTATTTATAAGGTTATTTGAGGAATGCACTTACATGATCATAGCATAGAATTTTTTTGGCCTCAAACATTGCTAGATGAGAAATTATATGACAAGGGATCCATGTGTAAAATTGGTAATAATTCAAGGTCCCTATTGGTGGTTATTAAGATATAATGAGGTGAACTATTGATTTAAATAAGTTAGAAATAAGTTCAATTTCCACATAACATCACAAGCCAACCCAATCAACAGAGGGGCACAGATATGTTAGTTGTGACAGGCTAGGTGGTGTGGCACACTAATGGCCCTTGGATACATCTGAAAGACCACAACCTACCAATGTTTTCAATATAGTAGCCGGTGTATAGGAGACCAAGTCATGAGGAAGATATATCAAGTGGTTAAGAGTGTTGGGGGATAAGTCTTCGGATCCTCCACAACTCCAGGAGCAACCCAACTAACCAGGCATCGTGGACTATAGGGTGAGATCCTCCCTTCTCACTCGCATCCCTCTTCATCCACAACGCAGCGGCAGCGTTGAGTAACAACACTAGGTCGAAGGAAGAGATCTTGGTGAGTGTTGGGAAGGAGAGATAACCAATAGACTTGACCCCCTCCTCCTTCCTCCATTGCTGCTACAGTAGCCAAGCACCAACCCTATGGATGAAGGGACTCGACAGATGCCTCCTGATCTAAGCCTTGGTTAGAAAATAAATGCAATGAACTAGCCTTTATGCCCAACCCCTACATTCGGCGTCAAAAGGATTTACACGAAGCTACCAAAGGAGAGGAAAAGCGCTGGCCATGGACCAGCCTGGAGTAGATACACCTGTGCAGTGTCTCAGCCGTTGGGAGAAGAAGACCCACAACCATACGAAGGAGCACCGGCGGCCATGAATCTGAGTTCCATGGACTCAGCTAGATCGTGGACCCATGCAGACAGAACGTGTGGCAGCATTTCGGCGAGAAGGGAAGGATGAGAGCAAGAGGCGGCGGCGCTACATTTGATAACACAGCCCTCGCGCATGAGCAGGTGCGGGCGGAGTCTAGTTTGATATGAGGCATTTGGTGGTGTTGCGTCGTGCGGAGAAGAGAGGGTCCTTGTGTGGGACCTTTCTCGCCAGGGAATGCCTCTTGCGGCGGCGGCTGTGAGAATGAGTCTCGTGGACTCGTATGCCTGTTTGAGAATGCGAGAGAGAAGACAAGTTTCATGAAGTGCTGCAAATCTTTCTAGAGCTTCAGATGGGAACGAGGAGGATAAGAGGCACTTTGCATCTTCTCTACGCCGCAACCAGACCCAGACGACGGCGATCTCAAGAAGAACGGTATCCGCAGCCGAAACCCAAGGGTAGTGTTTCTACCGAGGTCAGGGGCAAGACTCCAAATGTGATGGTGGCTTTAGGTGCAGATGAGGAGCATCGTTGTGCCATCACCTGCATGTTGGAGTCGAGATTCACGATGGCAGCACTCGTACAGATCTCGGGTGGGCTCGAGCTCGTGTGAAATAGAGAAAGAAAACGGTTGATGTCAGAGATGGGTCCTGAGGCAGTGAACCAGCAAGAAAACCCCTGAACCCACTAGTAAACCAGATCAGATCAACCAAAGAACCGGCGACAGCAAGCAGAGGAGATGTGCCAACATTAGTGGCCGTGTGGCGCGATCCAATTGGTCGCTTAAGGTAAATATCCCAAAAATGCTTAGTTCTTGTATAATTCATAGCAATTGGCTCGATGATCAGAAAAATACATATAGTATACCAAAATTCTTAGAAAAATGTGTAGAACATAGCAGAATGATAATATCAGGCTTTTGATGCATTAATAATAGTGATATCATATAAGATGTGTAATGCTTGTTTGATGGATAATAATATCAAGTGAAGTTCTTGATGCCCGAAATTATGTAATTTGCTCCATATGGCTAATTAGGGCTAATAACCATAAGTTAAATGCAATAAATATATACATGCTCAATAAATGATGAAATTCACAGAACATTCTCATATCTGTAACTAAAAGATAATATGTAAGTATGAGACCAGTTTTGTACACAAAATTCATGTTGTAAGAAGATGAACCTTGATACATGGGTTGTAACCCTAACTTGAATAATGTATATAAACTAGGGTTAATATGTGCACCAAAAAGGATATGGAACCTAATATTCAGATAATGAATCATATTCTGGAAAATGACATCATTAAGATAAATCTAAGACAATAATGCAAGTAAACGTGGGAATATCCTAATGAGATAATATAAACCCTAATGAAGACGACTAGGATTAAGATGATGAGAATCTGATGATAGTATGTGGTTTTCTCTTAACCAGGTGATGACCAGATTATCTAGATGACCATGGATGTATAAGAAATCTCTGAACTCAGGTACGTGGGTTTTATTAAGTATAAGACTAGTTTTCATGAATGCATAATGATATGATGTACTTTGGATGCTTATGTTTGCATATAAGTTCTTGGATGTGTATTAGTAGTATATGCTCTGCAAAACATTAAAGGACATAAAAGAATATTGATGGTTTGTAGCTACTAAATGGATATATGCTCTCTCTCTCCCTCAATTCTCTCTCTCTTCCTCTAAATACAAGGTCAGCACTCGGTCCCCATAGTCCAAGGGGCGGGGAAAAATGAAGTGCAACATCTCTCTCTCCCCTCTAAATATAAGGTCAACACTCAGTCCTCATAGCCCAAGGGGTGGGGAAAAATGAAGTGTGACACCACTTAGTAGTACAAACACATCAAAAGATATCTAAAATATGTGTTTACCTGATTATCACTTTAAAAATGTTATCTTGTACTCTTTCTTTCTCAAGTTACTTTAATTATGCAAGCATATTAGTATGTATCTTTCTACCCACGTGCACAACACCTTGTGTGTTGATTCACTGTTTCACATATGTTTTAGGTTCAGAGCTAGCGTGGAATAAAAGAGAGGATGTGAGCAGTTGTCTAGGTTGTATCTATTGTTTAGATCCTATTAGCATACATGTTTAGACTTGTGTAAAATTCTCTTTCAATATGCAATTGTAATTCATGTTGTAATTTACATGTTGAATGCTGAGAAATGTTATGGTGTTGTTATATTGAATGTCCATGCATGTGTATTATGCTTTCGCATCACTCTCTGAAACAATTGCCTAACGTGTTCGGATTTTGTCTTCTCATCTCTATGGGGTTTTGAGAAGGTGAAAATCCGGGGACATCACAGTTGGTATCAGAGCATGAACAATAGATACACCTGACAATTGCTCACCATGATACATAAAACTAAACTTCACCTTTCACTTAAAACCCTAGAAACTTAATAAGTTGTTCTATAGGAATAAGGTTTGACTTAGCCTCTATGTTAGAACCTATATGTTTGAGAACTAGGTTTAGACAAGTGTGTGAGACCCTTTCCAAATAGAGCTCATATGTATGGGGTAGCTACACTAGTCTACATCTCGTTCTCACCATTTCACTAGGTTACATGACACTATACTATCTACTATGTGTGGGATACTCGATTTTGCTGATTTGGTTTTGTTTTTCCAATCGGCTCGAGCCTCGACAATTTTCTCTGACGTCTTCTTTCTCAGAGAAAAACTATATAATATTTTATTATATATATGTAACTATAAAAATGTGTCCCTTACACTGGAGAGTACTTAGTGTTCATGCAACCTAAGTGAAAGGGGGTGACATTAGTCTATAAGAGAGAGTATATGTAGAATAGATGTCTAGAGCCTTATAAGGATATGTGATAGATTGAAGGACAATAGAATGATAGATGATGTAAGTAAGGATGGTCTTATATAAATTTCATGTCTGAGGTATAATTTCTTATAAAGATTTAAGTTGTATATGGTGTCTGAGTCTAATTTTGGATAATCTAAGACAAGTCAGGTGATGAAATCACATATTTTTTTCTTATTTAAGATGAGCTAAGTTAAGATAAAGTTGAATATGTGTGAGCCTCAAACTCTTTTACAAAGGAGAACCTCCAGTGTTAAGACAAGATATGTGGTGAACTCCAAAGAGAGTGAGACCCACAAGGAGAGGGTCATAGGACCTACCCTAAAATCTATGAAAAATATGAGATAATGTGAAATGATGTGTCCTAAGTTGAGTTGCTCCTGAGTAGATGAGTTGAGTCCTTTTGTAAGATTCCATCATATATGTGAGAGTTGGGTTATAATAATAAAAAAAATGATGGGTAGGTGACTTATATTGAGAAAGTCAATCCTTTTGATTGAATTAGGTCTTATCTTGAGTGACATATGCTTGTGAATCTCATCATTAGCTGCAAGTGAGGTGATATATGAACTCTTGTTCTAAGAGTAAAATGCTTAGTGCATAAGATACTCATAAATGTTGTTCCTTCCACTTCTCTTTCTTGCTACATGATGCTAGAAACCTCACTTGAGCTATATGGATGATTTATATATGAGGAATCACTCAGATAAGATTGACCTATTCTATATCCCCTTCCTATATCATACATGTAACATCCAAGTTAAAAGCACGATCAGCTTGATGTAGTATATTCTCTTTCCTTCATATCATTCGTGAAAGATATAGATTTGAAAATCATGAGCTAGAAATAAAGATATATCTGGATCATGGGTTACATGATCACAACATATAAGTTCTTAAGTTCAAATCTTTCAACCCTAAGCTTGTAGTTTGGTAATAACCCATGCAGTATGGTGAAACCCTAATATTAAAACATGTTGGTGAGCCATTCTCATATGATGCTTACACCTATATAAGGTGGGTTGGATACATCCAATATTCTCTAAATCCTAAGGCGACAACTTAGGGTAAATAAAGAAACATGATAACATTGGAACCTAGAAGCGGTGACCTTTATGAAGTTGGACACTTTTGCCTCACCTTAAGCATGACATTAGTTGAATTTTGAGGACGAAATTCCATATAAGATGGGATGAATGTGATGACCCCAATTTTTCTTTAGAGTTAGTGCAAAATATAGTGATTGAAAATTTTTGAATGTTTCATACATGGTTGAACTCAAATTGAGTAATTAGTTACCCAATTTCATTTCATCTAAGGGTGTGATTAGAGATATTTTTCTTTGTTGATAATGACACATATATGAGCACAATAATGTTGATTAGCTTTTATTGGCCCACTTGGATCCTTATGAGGCCAAGAAGCCAATGTAGTGGTCACAATGAGATAAAGTAGTCATTTGATGACCCTTGATGTAGTCTAGTATCATAACAAGTGTTTTATAAACTGGTCGGATTAAGATTTGATAATTATTTGCATTGAATTTAAGGTTTACCACTTATTTATAAGGTTATTTGAGGAATGCACTTACATGATCATAGCATAGAATTTTTTTGGCCTCAAACATTGCTAGATGACAAATTATACGACAAGGGATCCATGTGTAAAATTGGTAATAATTCAAGGTCCCTATTGGTGGTTATTAAGATATAATGAGGTGAACTATTGATTTAAATAAGTTAGAAATAAGTTCAATTTCCACATAACATCACAAGCCAACCCAATCAACAGAGGGGCACGAATATGTTAGTTGTGACAGGCTGGGTGGTGTGTCACACTAATGGCCCTTGGATACATCTGAAAGACCACAACCTACCAACGTTTTCAATAGAGTAGTTGGTGTATAGGAGACCAAGTCGTGAGGAAGACATATCAAGTGGTTAAGAGTGTTAGGGGATAAGTCATCAGATCTGCCACAACTCCAGGAGCAACCCAACTAACCAGGCATCGTGGACTATAGGGTGAGATCCTTCTGTCTCACTCACATCCCTCTTCATCCACAACGCAGTGGCAGCGTTGAGTAACAACACCAGGTCGAAGGAAGAGATCTTGGTGAGTGTTGGGCAAGAGAGATAACCAATAGACTTGACCTCCTCCTCCTTCCTCCATTGCTTCTACAACAGCCAAGCGCCAACCCTGTGGATGAAGGGACTCAACAGATGCCTCCTGATCTAAGCCTTGGTCATAAAACAGATGCAATGAACTAGCCTTTATGCCCAACCCCTACATTCGGCGTCAGAAGGAATTACACGAAGCTACCAAAGGAGAGGAAAAGTGTTGGCCATGGACGAACCTGGAGTGGCTACACCTATGTAGTGTCTCAGCCGTAGGGATAAGAAGACCCACAACCATATGAAGGAGCACCGGCGGCCATGAATCTGAGTTTCGTGGACTCAGCTAGATCGTGGACCCACGCGTCGCAGCATTTCGATGAGAAGGGAAGGATGAGAGCAAGAGGTGGCAGTGCTACATTTGAGAACCTAACCCTCGCGCACGAGCAGGTGCGGGCGGAGTCCAGCCTGAGATGAGGCATGTGGTGGTGTTGCGTCATGCGGAGAAGAGAGGGTCCTTGTGTGGGACCTTTCTCACCAGGGAATGTGTAACACCCAGATTTTCATAACACATGAGCGGAAGCAGTAAAAAAAAAAATTTCATCTGAGAGTGTCACAAACATGATAGTCATTGCAATTAAAGCAAATGAAACACTTTGCATTTAAGAAAAATTGATTCATACATAGTTTTGACAAAGGAAACAAGTCATCTAATATACTGTGATAACAAGACCATGCATAAAAGAAGATATCTAAACTCTGGATCGTCTCGGTAGATGGCACCCCACTAGGCAAGCTTGAAAACCTGCTACATCTTTTCTTATTCTTTAAATCTTCCGCTGCTCCACACCCTGCGGACATCGCGTCCCCAGCCATGCATTGGGAAAAACAGTCGTTAGAGTAAGTGGCATGAGTATTCTAAAAATATACATGACTAATAATCTGAAATCGACATTATAAACGACAAGTTACTATCAAGCTCTGAGTAAAATATGAAACATAAAATCTCTTATTTCTTAATCTGAAATTTATATCTTTCTATCTTATCTTTCTCTAGAGACATGTACCCTGGTACATGGATCTCATGACCTACGCCAAAGTGCCTAGGTCTTACTTATATTATCTAATACCCTCTCATCATTACTCATGGATGAGAATATGGGCATCTATAATCTATGGTATATTTTACTTACGATTTTTATCTCACTGTGGCCACCATTATACAATAAGTCCTCCTCTGTTGACACCGAAGTGTCCTCTATGGTGCAACGCACCCTCTGTTGGCACAACGTGCCATCTGTTGACACTGAAGTGTCCTCTATGGTGCAACGCACCCTCTGTTGGCATAACATGCCCTCTGTGACACCCGCAGTGTCTGGCGCAACGCGCCTCTGAATCGTCCCGAGACTCTCTGGTGAGGACTTATTATATAATGCATTATGTGAATGTTTCAAATTAATTATCTTACGTCTATCTTTACTAAATATTGAATCTAAACTTATCTGAAACTGAGTACTAAACATGTACTGAATTCTAAATCTGAAATCTGAATCTGAATCTCTTCTCGTTAAAATCTGAACATAATCTATTATAGAATTTGGATATGTATCTCAAATTACAACATATTTGAGATTGGGTCTATAACGCATATCATGTACCTTTTATTCAAAATATGGCTACTCACACAGTGAGTAGTCTAAGTCTGAATCAAAATCTCTTATTCTTGAGTTCTAAACTGAATCTGTTATTGGATTTAATCATGTATCTCATTATCTAGGTAAACTTTATTCTAAAACTCTGATTTGGTAAGATTACTTCATTGTACCAATTATATCACACATGAGTCTAATGTCTTATGAGACGAGATCTGAAATGAGTATAGAAATACTAAATATACAAAAGTAACTTAAGTAATGTGTATAGCTAAAGTATGATATCTGATTCTTGGCAAGATAACTCATTCTATGTTAAAACCTCATCAAAATCTGATCTTAATGGACTTAAGTCTTAAAATCATAAACCATAGAATAGAACCTTAGAAAATCTTAACTTGCATCTTAATCATACTCAATTTAATCTCATTAAGTCTGATATCAAAATATTTGTATGAACTTAAATCTTAAACCTTAAGGTGGAAATCATATAGATTCTCATTGTGCAACTCAATCATGACTTAATATCTCATAATTTGATAATATCATCACAAACTCATGTTACAACATCTTTAATGCCACTAGTACATTTATCCTAGAAATTGGGCCATGGTCTACCATGTGCAACAACCATATTCTCACATAATACTTAACTTTTAAACATCAACCTTATTAAAGAATCTATTTTACTTCTTAATTTCTTAGATCACTACATATATAAGAAACCTTGATGACATGTTCTTATTTGAAATCTCAATACATTGTTACATCTATATTTAAGAGATATGATAGAACTATATTTTCTTATCCTTCTTATGAACTTAACTTCATGATTTAGAATCATTCCATGACACATCACTACTTAAGATATTGAGCATATGAAATTCGACAATCATAAGCACATAAAATCATTCTTACATATTTAACTTAGAGTGTAGGACATGAATGACTTACTTAAGAAACATGTAAATGTACTTGGTTTGACAAACATAAATACTCATGGGCATGAACCACTTACCTCTTGTGATGATGATGTCCTTAACTTAGTCTTGATTTCTTGTTCCAAATCTTAATCACCTGGATATAATCAAAGTTTTATAAGTCCAAGGACATGTTCCCTCTTTCTATTTCTAAATCTCAAAACCCCATCCTCCTAATTATATATACCAACTTAGGGTTCTTATTTAGACTAAACATAACTTTAATCTAAAATCACCATAAAATATTGGTGTTGAAATAAAATAAACTCTTATTATGTAGTTACTATACTATTTATACTCAACATAAATCGTCTTATGCACTAATATGGACATATACTTCTTATAATGAGAATACTTACCAAACATAGTCACATATTAGAAAACTTACTAACTTGGTTAGGAAATCAAAATATAATACCAGCATGCTAATAATATTAGACCTAATTAGCCATACATATACCACTTACTGTCAAGATAATCATCTATTACCCTCACATAATGGTCACTCAGGTCCAAATCTTAATACAAATATGATAACACAAGAAAATCCATCAAATCTCTAAAAGAGTAATCACACAGTGTAGTAAGATCATGTATAAAATATTAGGTCATCTAAAAAAAATCATATCATGGGTGAAATACCCAAAATACCCTTATTAGGGTTTATATCAAAAACATCGATAAAACTTCATATATGAAAGATCAGGGTCTGAATTAATGTTAAACATATCAAAATACACATTCCATATAATTGGTATGAATTTCTAAATTCGTTTGCTATTTTTAATTGACCAAACATCAAGATCATATAGTTTTGCATAAACTATTTTTAATAAATAACAGATATCAAAATCGTAATCTGAAAGTATTTTTATTTGATAGTACTTATCATGAGCTTTCTACAGGTACCTTGTTTGATAGAATCTGACTTCCCAATCTCAAGATATGGATTTTTGAATATACCTCCATTTGGATCAACACCGGCCGTGGATTTGAGATCTAAGGGACTGTGGCATGCGGCCCCCTTCTCCTTGCTTTCTGGGTCACGGATCCAGCAGACCCGTCTCCTTGTTCACCCGTGAACCTGAACGAGGGGAGGTTCCCTGTTCTATGTGCGCAGGCCGCCGCAACCATAGGGTTTGCCGTTGGCACCCTCAATCTCGACAATCAGGTCGTCACAGCTTGCGCCCCAGCGTCAGATACCTCTGTCCGACCTCCTTGCCCTTGCCAGCACCGTCAAGAAGCACCATAAGACCAAGATCGGAATTGTTGGCCTCTGCCCTACTTCTGCCGCCATGGCTCTTCTCCACTCTTTCTCTTTTCCTCGCCCTCAGTTTCATGTGAAACCCTAGAATCAAAGTCGGCGGCCCCTCATAACTCAGAATCCGAGGTTTTTATAGCCTTTGGAGCCTGCAATCATGGGCGAGGGCCCCCTTTTGTGGGTGCTCTGCTCGTACCCTGTAAACAGGGGCTGCGGCCTCCAGTCCGCGTGGACTGGGGTCGCCCCCTCTTTTTTTTTTTTCTTCTTTTAATAAAAGTCCAAGGCAAAGAAATAATTAAATACCCTAGTTCATAGCTCCAATTGATCCCAAATTTTAGTACAAACACTATATTATCTTCATCTTTAAATGAGCAAGATTCTAGATAGAATCTAATTGGATAGACAATCCAAAACTATCTTTTAAATAAAAGTAGATAATTATAAATATAATCACCTAGGCCATTAGATAAATCAAAAACATCTAAATTTTCTCCCTTGATCTTATATATCAAATATCCATCTATCAAAATTATATTGTGTATTTATTATGAACACAAAATTCTAAATCCCCATATTTGAATTCCAAGGACCCATATGTGAAACTTAATTGGTCCAAAAGGGTTGGTGTTGGGATCTAGGGCACATGGCCCATCTCTTAATATTTCAAAGGGTCCAAGAGCTTAATTATATTCTAAATCATGAAAAATATGTCTTCAATCAATATAATTCCTCAATTGAAGCTCATGTATGACATATGTGATTAATATTTCTTTAGTTACATAACATGAAGACCTAAGCTAGGTCTAAGGCTCAAGCCATGAACTAGACTCATCATATTATATATTTGTCACATTATTGTTCATAGGAATAATTCATTTATATTCATATACAACCGACCACAATCATACACATTTGTGAACTTAGTTACATACCTAGCCATGGTTATGTTCATTATGTCCATTGTCATGCCTTTACTAGAAAACCCCACATAAAAGGCTTACTTTAACTATGAAATTGAGGATGTTACAATTCTACCCACCTTAAAATAAATTTCGTCCTCGAAATTTCTCTAGGCTACTACCCACCTTAGGGTTCTGCTTACTTCTTCATTTATTATAAGGCACAATTATGTTCAAAAATTTTGCATGAAAAGATTTATGTAATGTGTTTTCATAAAAAGAATTATGTGAGTATTATCTATTACCTTGGTCAACTTCTCAACTCATACTTAGGGTTTATGAAACTAAACTTGTCTCTATACTTAGGGCATCTACCTCAACCTTCTCATGAATTCCTAACATGAGGCATAGTTGACCATGTAATCTTAGGTCTTCCAGGTATCTCCTACACCTCTCGATATGTGGTGATCAAGCACATACCCACAGATGTGAGATCCTGTCATGCTATCTCTCACTAACCAACTAATATGTGTGTCCCATACCACACAGACTAGTAAGAAATGAGAGATGCATCAAAGTCTAGTGCTTATGACATTCCCCTTCAATGCTCAATTGGCTGGCCATAACCATTGAGAATGGAGAAGCAACATCATTAGCTACGGTTAGGCTGAAACTTGAGATCTAGAATAGGTAAACATCTATCTATGACATCTCTATTTCTCCTAAGGTGAAAACTCATTGTAGGTCACTGTATCTTTCTTTGTAAATGTATCCTTAAACCCTAAACTCTTATCTTCATCCTAGGGTGACTATGAGAATCATCTTTGCCTAGTGGCCATTTACCCAATTGCTCTGATACCATATTGTAACACCCAGATTTTCATAACACATGAGCGGAAGCAGTAAATTTTTTTTTTTTCATCTGGGAGTGTCACAAACATGATAGTCATTGCAATTAAAGCAAATGAAACACTTTGCATTTAAGAAAAATTGATTCATACATAGTTTTGACAAAGGAAACAAGTCAGCTAATATACTGTGATAACAAGACCATGCATAAAAGAAGATATCTAAACTCTGGATCGTCTCGGTAGATGGCACCCCACTAGGCAAGCTTGAAAACCTGCTACATCTTTTCTTATTATTTAAATCTTCCGCTGCTCCACACCCTGCGGACATCGCGTCCCCAGCCATGCATTGGGAAAAACAGTCGTTAGAGTAAGTGGCATGAGTATTCTAAAAATATACATGACTAATAATCTGAAATCGACATTATAAACGACAAGTTACTATCAAGATCTGAGTAAAATATGAAACATAAAATCTCTTATTTCTTAATCTGAAATTTATATCTTTCTATCTTATCTTTCTCTAGAGACATGTACCCTGGTACATGGATCTCATGACCTACGCCAAAGTGCCTAGGTCTTACTTATCTTATCTAATACCCTCTCATCATTACTCATGGATGAGAATATGGGCATCTCTAATCTATGGTATCTTTTACGTACGATTTTTATCTGACTGTGGGCACCATTATACAATAAGTCCTCCTCTGTTGACACCGAAGTGTCCTCTATGGTGCAACGCACCCTCTATTGGCACAATGTGCCCTCTGTTGACACCGAAGTGTCCTCTATGGTGCAACGCACCCTCTGTTGGCATAACATGCCCTCTGTGACACCCGCAGTGTCTGGCGCAACGCGCCTCTGAATCGTCCCGAGACTCTCTGGTGAGGACTTATTATATAATGCATTATGTGAATGTTTCAAATTAATTATCTTACGTCTATCTTTACTAAATACTGAATCTAAACTTATCTAAAACTGAGTACTAAACATGTACTGAATTCTGAATCTGAAATCTGAATCTGAATCTCTTCTCGTTAAAATCTGAACATAATCTATTATAGAATTTGGATATGTATCTCAAATTACAACATATTTGAGATTGGGTCTATAACGCATATCATGTACCTTTTATTCAAAATATGGCTACTCACACAGTGAGTAGTCTAAGTCTGAATCAAAATCTCTTATTCTTGAGTTCTAAACTGAATCTATTATTGGATTTAATCATGTATCTCATTATCTAGGTAAACTTTATTCTAAAACTCTGATTTGGTAAGATTACTTCATTGTACCAATTATATCACACATGAGTCTAATGTCTTATGAGACGAGATCTGAAATGAGTATAGAAATACTAAATATACAAAAGTAACTTAAGTAATGTGTATAGCTAAAGTATGATATCTGATTCTTGGCAAGATAACTCATTCTATGTTAAAACCTCATCAAAATCTGATCTTAATGGACTTAAGTCTTAAAATCATAAACCATAGAATAGAACCTTAGAAAATCTTAACTTGCATCTTAATCATACTCAATTTAATCTCATTAAGTCTGATATCAAAATATTTATATGAACTTAAATCTTAAACCTTAAGGTGGAAATCATATAGATTCTCATTGTGCAACTCAATCATGACTTAATATCTCATAATTTGATAATATCATCACAAACTCATGTTACAACATCTTTAATGCCACTAGTACATTTATCCTAGTAATTGGGCCATGGTCTACCATGTGCAACAACCATATTCTCACATAATACTTAACTTTTAAACATCAACCTTATTAAAGAATCTATTTTACTTCTTAATTTCTTAGATCACTACATATATAAGAAACCTTGATGACATGTTCCTATTTGAAATCTCAATACATTGTTACATCTATATTTAAGAGATATGATAGAACTATATTTTCTTATCCTTCTTATGAACTTAACTTCATGATTTAGAATCATTCCATGACACATCACTACTTAAGATATTGAGCATATGAAATTCTACAATCATAAGCACATAAAATCATTCTTACATATTTAACTTAGAGTGTACGACATGAATGACTTACTTAAGAAACATGTAAATGTACTTGGTTTGACAAACATAAATACTCATGGGCATGAACCACTTACCTCTTGTGATGATGATGTCCTTAACTTAGTCTTGATTTCTTGTTCCAAATCTTAATCACCTGGATATAATCAAAGTTTTATAAGTCCAAGCACATGTTCCCTCTTTCTATTTCTAAATCTCAAAACCCCATCCTCCTAATTATATATACCAACTTAGGGTTCTTATTTAGACTAAACATAACTTTAATCTGAAATCACCATAAAATATTGGTGTTGAAATAAAATAAACTCTTATTATGTAGTTACTATAATATTTATACTCAACATAAATCGTCTTATGCACTAATATGGACATATACTTCTTATAATGAGAATACTTACCAAACATAGTCACATATTAGAAAACTAACTGACTTGGTTAGGAAATCAAAATATAATACCAGCATGCTAATAATATTAGACCTAATTAGCCATACATATACCACTTACTGTCAAGATAATCATCTATTACCCTCACATAATGGTCACTCAGGTCCAAATCTTAATACAAATATGATAACACAAGAAAATCCATCAAATCTCTAGAAGCATAATCACACATTGTAGTAAGATCATGTATAAAATATTAGGTCATCTAAAAAAAATCATATCATGGGTGAAATACCCAAAATACCCTTATTAGGGTTTATATCAAAAACATCGATAAAACTTCATATATGAAAGATCAGGGTCTGAATTAATGTTAAACATATCAAAATACACATTCCATATAATTGGTATGAATTTCTAAATTCGTTTGCTATTTTTAATTGACCAAACATCAAGATCATATAGTTTTGCATAAACTATTTTTAATAAATAACAGATATCAAAATCGTAATCTGAAAGTATTTTTATTTGATAGTACTTATCATGAGCTTTCTACAGGTACCTTGTTTGATAGAATCCGACTTCCCAATCTCAAGATATAGATTTTTGAATATACCTCCATTTGGATCAACACCTGCCGTGGATTTGAGATCTAAGGGACTGTGGCATGCGGCCCCATTCTCCTTGCTTTCTGGGTCACGGATCCAGCAGACCCGTCTCCTTGTTCACCCGTGAACCTGAACGAGGGGAGGTCCCCTGTTCTATGTGTGCAGGCCGCCGCAACCATAGGGTTTTCCGTTGGCACCCTCAATCTCGACAATCAGGTCGTCACAGCTTGCGCCCCAGCGTCAGATACCTCTGTCCGACCTCCTTGCCCTTGCCAGCACCGTCAAGAAGCACCATAAGACCAAGATCGGAATTGTTGGCCTCTGCCCTACTTCTGCCGCCATGGCTCTTCTCCACTCTTTCTCTTTTCCTCGCCCTCAGTTTCATGTGAAACCCTAGAATCAAAGTCGGCGGCCCCTCATAACTCAGAATCCGAGGTTTTTATAGCCTTTGGAGCCTGCAATCATGGGTGAGGGCCCCCTTTTGTGGGTGCTCTGCTCGCACCCTGTAAACAGGGGCTGCGGCCTCCAGTCCGCGCGGACTGGGGTCGCCCCCTCTTTTTTTTTTTTTTCTTCTTTTGATAAAAGTCCAAGGCAAAGAAATAATTAAATACCCTAGTTCATAGCTCCAATTGATCCCAAATTTTAGTACAATAACTATATTATCTTCATCTTTAAATGAGCAAGATTCTAGATAGAATCTAACTGGATAGACAATCCAAAACTATCTTTTAAATAAAAACTAGATAATTATAAATATAATCACCTAGGCCATTAGATAAATCAAAAACATCTAAATTTTCTCCCTTGATCTTATATATCAAATATCCATCTATCAAAATTATATTGTGTATTTATTATGAACACAAAATTCTAAATCCCCAGATTTGAATTCCAAGGACCCATATGTGAAACTTAATTGGTCCAAAAGGGTTGGTGTTGGGATCTAGGGCACATGGCCCATCTCTTAGTATTTCAAAGGGTCCAAGAGCTTAATTATATTCTAAATCATGAAAAATATGTCTTCAATCAATATAATTCCTCAATTGAAGCTCATGTATGACATATGTGATTAATATTTCTTTAGTTACATAACATGAAGACCTAAGCTAGGTCTAAGGCTCAAGCCATGAACTAGACTCATCATATTATATATTTGTCACATTATTGTTCATAGGAATAATTCATTTATATTCATATACAACCGACCACAATCATACACATTTGTGAACTTAGTTACGTACCTAGCCATGGTTATGTTCATTATGTCCATTGTCATGCCTTTACTAGAAAACCCCACATAAAAGGCTTACTTTAACTATGAAATTGAGGATATTACATAATGCCTCTTGCGGCGGCGGCCGTGAGAATGAGCCTTGTGGACTCGTACACCTATTTGAGAACGCGAGAGAGAAGACAAGTTTCATGAAGTGTTGTAAAGCTTTCTAGTGCTTCAAATGGGCACGAGGAGGATAAGAGGCACTTTGTCTCTTCTCTCCACCGCAACCAGACCCAGACGACGGCGATCTCACAGAGAACGGGATCCGCAGCTGAAACCCAAGGGTCGTGTTTCTGCGGAGGTCAGGGGCGAGACTCTGAATGTGATGGTGGTAATCGTACAGATCTTGGGCGGGCTCAAGTTCGCGTGAAATAGAGAAAGAAAAAGGGTGATGTCAGAGACGGGTCCTGAGGCAGTGAACAGCAAGAAAACCCCTGAACCCACTAGTGAACCAGACCAGATTAACCAAAGAACCGTCCATAGCAAGCAGAGGAGATGTGCCAACCTTAGTGGCCACGTGGCGCGATCCAATTGGTCACTTAAGGTAAATATCCCAGAAATGCCTAGTTCTTGTATAATTCATAGCAATTGGCTCGATGATCAGAAAAATACATATAGTATACAAAAATTCTCAGAAAAATGTGTAGAACATAGTAGAATGATAATATCAGGCTTTTGATGCATTAATAATAGTGATATCATATAAGATGTGTAATGCTTATTTGATGGATAATAATATCAAGCGAAGTTCTAAAATTATGATAACATGTCAGTAAGTCTATAATCATGTATATAATGCATATGCTGTTAGATATGGTCATGATGATGCACGAAATTATGTAATTTGCTCCATATGGCTAATTAGGGCTAATAACCCTAAGTTAAATGCAATAAATATATACATGTTCAATACATGATGAAATTCACAGAACATTCTCATATCTGTAACTAAAAGATAATATGTAAATATGAGACCAGTTTTGTACACAAAATTCATGTTGTAAGAAGATGAACCTTGATACATGGGTTGTAACCCTAACTTGAACAATGTATATAAACTAGGGTTAATATGTGCACCAAAAAGGATATGGAACCTAATATTCAGATAATGAATCATAATCTGGAAAATGACATCAATAAGATAAATCTAAGACAATAATGCAAGTAAACGTGGGAATATCCTAATGAGATAATATAAACCCTAATGAACACGACTAGGGTTAAGATGATGAGAATCTAATGATAGTATGTGGACTTATCTTAACCAGGTGATGACCAGATTATCTAGATGACCATGGATGTATAAGAAATCTCTAAACTCAGGTACGTGGGTTTTATTAAGTATAAGACTAGTTTTCATGAATGCATAATGATATGATGTACTTTGGATGCTTGTGTTTGCATATAAATTCTTGGATGTGTATTAGTAGTATATGCTCTGCAAAACATTAAAGAACATAAAACAATATAGATTGTTTGTAGCTACTGAGTGGATATATGCTCTCTCTCTCCCTCAATCCTCTCTCTCTTCCTATAAATATAAGGTCAGCACTCGGTCCCCATAGTCCAAGGGGCGGGGAAAAATGAAGTGCGACATCTCTCTCTCCTCCCCTCTAAATATAAGGTTGGCACTCGGTCCTCATAGCACAAGGGGAGGGGAAAAATGAAGTGTGACACCACTTAGTAGCACAAATGCATCAAAAGATATCTAAAATAAGTGTTTACCTGATTATCGCTTTAAAAATGTTTTCTTGTACTCTTTCTTTATCAAGTTACTTTAATTATGCAAGCATATTAGTATGTATCTTTCTACCCACGTGCACAACACCTTGTGTGTTGATTCGTTGTTTCACGTATGTTTTAGGTTCAGAGCTAGCGTGGAATAAAAGATGGGAAGTGAGCAGTTGTCCAAGTTGTACCTATTATGTAGATCTTGTTAGCATACATGTTTACACTTGTGTAAAATTCTCTTTCAATATGAAATTGTAATTAATGTTGTAATTTACATATTGAATGCTGAGAAATGTTATGGTGTTGTTATATTGAATGTTGATGCATGCGTATTATGCTTCCACATCGCTATCTGAAACAATTGCCTAACGTGTTCGGATTTTGTCTTCTCATCTCCATGGGGTTTTGAGAAGGTGAAAATCGGGGGATGTTACAGTACTTGTGGTCTTTATCTTGTTGCAGGTACAGGTCCCTTCATGTAGGGAAGCACATGTATGTTATGTGAGATCTGGCTTCAATGACGTCATCTCAGATTATCAACTGTGTTTTGATTGGTATATCAACAAAATTATGAAGGTAAATAACTTTGTGATTAGAAATAATTTCAGTAATTTTATTAAGCAACTGAAAATATTGTTTGCTTGAACTTGGTGACGTATATTTTGATTGAATGGGAAATCTAATTTTGATATTTATATTGTTCTATCCCAGAACACCATCTGAACTGTGAAGCTGAGTGTCTTAATTTTGTATGAATCTAATTGTGTGTTGGCAATGTCCTCTCATAAATTTCTATGCATGTGATGTAAATTTCTTTATGTGAATGTGGTCATCATTTATGTCCCTAGATATTGTGTAGAGTTAATTTTAACATGATCAAAATGTTATGCATGTCTTATTGATTAATGTGCCCATGCTTATGTTATACCTACCCTATAATAATCAAGGTGATTATAAATAATTGTAGTAATTTTATTAAGCATCTAAAAATATTGTTTGCTTGAAATCGGTGAGGTATATATTTGATTGAATGGGAAATCTTACGTTGAGCGTATATTGTTCTATCCCAGACCACCATCTGAACTGGGAAGCTAAGTGTTTTAATTTGGTATGAATCTGCTTGTGTGGTCAATGTCATACGGTTCTAGGGCTTATTTAAGTTTGCACTTAATATGTTGTATGATAGTATGTATTGTTATGATTTGTTTGTAATCTCAATAGTAGTGTTTGACATTAAAATTTATGAAGGTAACAACTTGATGATTATTAGCCTTTAATAATATTTTTGATAAAGGTATCTATTGATAGATTCCATGAGGTATGTGTCGGCCTTAGGAGTGCTTTATATGTTGTGTTTACTTTTTAAGGTTATAATTTTTGATTGGTTGCTGAATACATTTGGTAAATGTGGCCTTATCTTGTTGCATACATATATGTGCTATGTGAGATCTAGCTTCAATGACTTGATCTGGGTATGTCTACAGTTTTCCTGATCGACATATCAACACATTGATGAAGGTAACAACTTGGTGATTAGTGTGGACTCCCTATTAATGTAGGTAATGGGTCAATTCATATATATAATGTCAGGGAAGCCTTTGGGCCTCTATTGATAGATTCCATGAGGAATGATTCTACTTAGGGGTCCTTTACATGGTGTGTTTACTTTTCAAGGTTTAGATTCAACTTGGTGGTTGATTACATTTGGTACTTGTGGCCTCTATCTTGTTGTAGGTACATGTCCCTTCATGTAGGGCAGAACATGTATGTTATGTGAGATATGGCTTCAATGACTTCATCTCGAACTATTAACTATGTTCTGATTGGTATATCAACAAATTTATGAAGTTAAATAACTTTGTGATTTCAAAGCGTTAATAATAATTTATATGACTACTTTCTAACATACATAAGTAGTGGATACATCTGATTATTGTAGCCTCTATCTTGTTACAGGTCCCTTCATGTAGGGCAGGACATGTAAGCTATGTGAGATATGGCTTCAATGACTTGATCTCAGCTTATCTACTGTGTTCTGATGGGCATCTCAACAAATTTATGAAGGTAACAAATTTGTGATTCAAGGCATTAATATTAATTTAGATGACCACTTTCTAAGATTAATAAGTAGTGTATAAATTTGATTAGTGTGGACTACCTATTAATGTAGGTATGGTTCCCTTTATTTATACAATCACAAGGCAGCCTTAGGGTCTCTATTGGTCACTAAATGATTTGGCCTTTACGATCCTTTATATTATGTATTTACCCTTTAAGGATTTAATGTTTACTTGGTTACCAATCTTATTGTAGGTACATGTCTCTTCATGTAGGGCAGCACATGTATGTTATGTGAGATCTGGCTTCAATGACTTGATCTCGAATTATCAACTGTGTTCTTATTGGCATATCAACAAATTTATGAAGGTAAATAACTTTGTGATTTCAAGGCTTTAATAATATTTTAGATGACCACTTTCTAAGATACATAAGTAGTGGATACATCTGATTACTGTGGCCTCTATATTGTTGCAGGTCTCTTCATGTAGGGCAGGACATGTAAGCTATGTGAGATCTTGCTTCAATGACTTGATATTGGCTTATCAACTGTGTTTTGATGGGTATCTCAACAAATTTATGAAGGTAACAAATTTGTGATTTCAAGGCATTAATATAAATTTAGATGACCTCTTTCTAAGATTAATAAGTAGTGTCTAAATTTGGTTAGTGTGGACTTCCTAATAATGTAGGTATGGTTCATTTCATTTATATAATCACGGGGAAGACTTAGGGTCTCTATTGGTACCTAAATGATTTGGCCTTTATGATCATTTAAATTATGTATTTACCCTTTAAGGATTTAATGTTTACTTGGTTACCAATCATGTTGCAGGTACATTTCCCTTCATGTAGGGAAGCACATGTATGTTATGTAAGATTTGGCTTCAATGACTTGATATCAGATTATGAACTGTGTTCTGATTGGCATATCAACAAATTTATAAAGGTAACAAACTTGGTTATTTCAAGGCATTAATAAAAATTTAGATGACCACATTCTAATATAGATAAGTAGTGTATACATCTGATTAGTGTGGACTCCCTATTGATGTAGGTAATGGGTCCATTCATATATATAATGTCAGGGCGGCCTTTGGGTCTCTATTGATAGATTCCATGAGGTATGATTTTGCTTAGGGGTCCTTTACATAGTGTGTTTACTTATCAAGGTTTAGGTTCTACTTGGCCATTGATTACATTTGGTACTTGTGGCCTCTATCTTGTTGTAGGCGCATGTCCCATCATGTAGAGAAACACATGTATGTTATGTGAGATCTGGCTTCAGTGACTTGATCTAAGATTATCAAGTGTGTTCTGATTGGCATATCAAAAAATTTATGAAGGTAAATAACTTTGTGATTTCAAGGCATTAATAATAATTTAGATGAGAACTTTCTAAGATACATAAGTAGTGGATACATCTGATTACTGTGGCCTCTTATCTTGTTGCAGGTCCCTTCATGTAGGGCAGGACATGTTAGCTTTGTGAGATCTGGATTCAATGACTTGATCTCAACTTATCAACTGTGTTCTCATGGGAATCTCAACAAATTTATGAAGGTAACAAACTTGTGATTTCAAGGCATTAATATTAATTTATATGACCATTTTCTAATATTAATAAGTAGAGTATAAATCAGATTAGTGTGGACTTCCTATAAATGTAGGTATGGTTCCCTTGATATTTATAATCACAGGGCAGCCTTAGGGTCTCTATTGGTCCCTAAATGAGGTATGATTTGGCCTTTATGATTCTTTATATTATGTATATACCCTTTAAGGATTTAATGTTTACTTGGTTACCAATATTGTTGCAGGTACAGGTCCCTTCATGTAGGGCAGCACATGTATGTTATGTGAGATCTAGCTTTAATGACTTGATCTCAGATTATGAACTGTGTTCCGATTGACATATTAACAAATTATAAAGGTAACCAACATGGTGATTTCAAGGCATTAATAAAAATTTAGATGACCGCATTCTAATATAGATAAGTAGTGTATACATTTGATTAGTGTGGACTCCCTGTTGATGTAGGTAATGGATCCATTCATATATATAACCATAAGGCAGCCTTTGTGTCTCTATTGGAAATTGCATAAGGTATGATTCTGCCTTAAGGGTCCTTGATATGGTATATTTACTTTATAAGGTTTTAATTTTTACTTGGTTAATCATTACATTTGTTAACTATGGCCTATTCATTATTGCAAGTAGAGGTCCCTTCATGCAAGGCAGCTAGTTTCTTCTTCAAGAATGGTGAATTCTCCCATTTACAAAGAAAGATAAGTCCTATTTCAACCAACTCATATGGCTAATTTGGTTTATTGGTATTTTGAATTTGCTATATCATCAACTACTTATTTGATTTGGTCGTTATTGTTTTATATTAAAAAAAATTGAATGAATATTACAGTAATTTCAATTCAAAAATGATGTTAGTGGAATATTAAATGCAACCCTTATAGACTTTGTATCAGATCTACATGCACATATTAGATACTATCAGATGCTTGAATGAATAATGGGGTATCTTGTATATTAGATACTACCAGATGCTTGAATGAACAATGGGGTGTCTTTTTTTGTATTTCCCTGTAGACTATTACATCTAAATGTGTTGTTCTAATACCAGTTGCTTGAGTGACGTCTAGTCTACATATGTAAAGTCCCTATGAACATGTGTCTATAGATTATGCTTCTATTCCATTTTCTTCTTAGCATGTGTAGTCTAGGTCAACTTAGGTTCATTAGATTAGGCCAATTTATTCAAATTCTAATGCCATGGTTCTAATCCATTCTATCTTCATCTAAAATCCCTATGAACATGTGTATTTATATTATGCTTCTATTCCATGTTCTTCTTAGCATGTGCGGGATCTCTTCAAGCTTTGGAAATTGTTTTAGGGTTTAGAAATCATTTTTGGGTTGCACGTGACCAATCCTTTATAATATTTGGTGCATTAAAATCCGGGTTGCTCTAACATAGATCATATATTAGTAATAGTAAATTGATTTTTTTCTAGACCCATGCCATGGTTTGCAAGTCTATCTTCATCTAAAATCCCTATGAACATGTGTCTGTATATTATGTTTCTATTCCATGTTCTTCTTAGCATGTGTGGGATCTTTTCAAGAATTTGAAATCATTTTTGGGTTGCACTTGACGAATCCTTTATGATATTTGGTGTTCAAACCTAATTATTAAAGTGTATTAAAAAATGTAATGCATGATTGACATGGAATAATTTTTGCTAAATAAAGTCTCAATGATGATTAGACTCTGGTACTTAGGTGACTGCATGCTTTGAATACTCATGTCATATTTACACATTTGATAGTGAACACTTTGAAGAAAAAAACTAATTTGTTTGAAAAGGTCTAAAAATATGTACTGTGCATTTCCCAATTTAGTTGAATTATATTATACTTTCTTGCAACATGTTGATTAGGTTTTACTGCTTAACAAATAGGGATATTAAATGTATGTTGCACATATTAAAATAATACCAACTGAGCATCATAAATCTATTTCTAGAAATCTATGATTAAAATATTTCATACAACTTATAACTGATGCATGCCAAAATTTCATGAATTACTTGGAGGTTTGATGGAACTTATGTATCTGACTTTTGAGTAATTGTCTTCCTACACGGTCTTTTGATGTTTGGCAGTGAGATAGAATTGAGAGGTTTAGCTTATTAGCTTCCTGCATTTGGTGTTAAGAGTGTGAGAGAAATGGTATTCATTATGCATATTAAAATAATAACAACGGAGCATCATAAATCTATTTTTTTATGTTCTACGATTAAAATATTTCATACAACGTATAACTGATGATGCATGCCAAAATTTAATGACTTACTTGGAGGTTTGTTGGAACTTATGTATCTGACTTTTGAGTAATTTTCTTCCTACACAGTCTTTTGATGTTTGGCAGAGAGATAGAATTGAGAGGTTTAGCTTATTAGCTTCCTACATTAGGTGTTAAGAGTGTGAGAGAAATGATATTTAATATTTTAATTTTTATAAAACTAACCAATAATTTTATTGTTTGAGGAGTATATGGACTTTCCATTGGAGTGACACGTGTAGAGGTCTAGGCAACAGCAACACCAAAGAAAAGCTCTAGGAACATACTTCTTGGATGTATGAATAGAATTGGTGGACAAGAGGTAAGTGTTGGTTTTAATTCTTTGAATGTTAAACATCAAAACAAATCTAAATCACCTTATTTTATCTTGGGACTGTTTCAAAAGTCAAAATTTGTGATTTCAACAGCATCAGCGACGTCCATATGTTGTGCTCAACCCTTGAAGCTTGGTGTTAAAGAGGCTTGGAGTTGTTCTGGCCGATAACAATAGCAAAGTAAATCTCTAGCAACACACTTCTCAGATGAAATAATAGGATGATGGGTGCACAAGCTTGCTGGTTGGAGTTTTGTGTGTGGTTTAAAGGAGGTAAGAGATGGTTAACTCACCAACAACAACGTCAGATGATGTGATCAACCCTTGAAGCATGATGTCGAGAAGACATGGACTTCGTCTTCTCTACCAAACGGGATAAGCAGCCTTTTGGGGTGAAGAACTTTCTCATGAATGATTTTATGTGGAGGAAGTGGTGTGTGGCAAGTGGAAAACTTTCTCGTGGATGGTTTTCTGTAGAGGAAGTGGTGTGTTGAATGGGGGGATTGAATGGGTGGGCTATGATTTTTGTGGGGGTAGTGAGGGTAGTGCGGGTAGTGAACGACAGACATGGGATTTGTCCTAGCTGACATGTTTTTTTTAATTAATTAGTAGATAGATTATAGTTGTTTAGTTTTAAATGATGAATTGATAACATATATTATCTATGCTGGGACTAATTGTAACTGACACATTCTTTTTTGAATTATCCTTTTCTAAAAGAGTGGAGAGATTACAACTATTCCGTTTTGAACGTGAGTGGATTGTTGGAAATTTTTTTATGACACATTCTTTTTTTTAGTTATCCTTTTCCGAAAGAGTGGAGAGATTATAGTTGTTCAGTTTTGAATGAGAAACTGATAATGTTTGTTAACGTTTTAATCAATGTAAGTGGGAAATTTGTTTTATGGAGACCACTACTTCTGCCCAAAAAGGGTGGAGTACAAAAAGAGGGGTATGAGGGTGGAGTCAGGAGAGAGGTGAATGTTTACCACGTCTCCACATTGTAGGGTGAGGAAGTAATAGTTTGTCGATTACTAAGAAAATAAATGATTTAAATAAAATGAAAAAAGTGTTCAAAATGACATGAGAAGAGAGTGAATGTAGGAGGAAATGACGTGAGAAGAGAGTGAACGTAGGAGGAAGTATCATTTTGAATTCCTGTGTTCTGATTGGTTATTGAGGGCTAGCATGGTAGTGTTGTAATTTTTTTGAAAAACTCTCTCTTTTTATAGTAGTATATATATGATGTTGATTGGTTATGATCAGACCTCTTGAATGATTAATGTGACAATGTATTACACTCTTCTTGTGTTGAAACCACAATGCAGTACAATTTGAATACCATAGTGCCTAGCCATGATAATATCTATGGACGCATATGTGCTAATGATCTTTTGAGCCTTGTTTAAGGCATGGAATGATTGTGATAACCTTACTGTGAATAATGTGATGGTCTTACTGACCTTTGGGCATGTTTGAAGCCATGGTTGAGGTGAAATCCTCTTCATGTTCCGATAAGGGTTAAAACCCTGGAACTTGTGATAAGATATTGGTATCTTGTAATAGTATGATGATAAGTGTGGTCTATTAATTTGCAAGGAATGATAGCATGTGGTAATGTGATTAAGATTCATATCTCAAATGTTTTATATATTTTAAAGTTATTATACATATACTCTTGTTAGAAAATAATTAGGGTTTGAATGTCCACTTATATGATAAAGCCTTAATGCAGTCAATTGGTAGTAATTAATCAAGTGTAACCTTAATCATGTAGAGCCTTGTGTCGTAGAGCCTTCTTCAGTGTCAGAACTTGCTGGATGGTGAAATGAGTATTCCCAAGGGAAACTCGTAGCACATACTGTTGGGTATGTGGGGGTGGAACGTTGAGGATATATCCTTGTTATCCACAAATGTAGGTTATGGAGGATGGATATGGTCATGCCTCAGACATTTGATGTGATTGAGGATAGCTGTGGTTCTACCTCAGATTAGAGGGTTTTGTATACCCTGGCTTCTAGTGTCATAACTTGTACCAAGTACGGACTTGTTGTTGTCAGTTGACTATATGTCACGGTTGGAAGTTTGACTGGTATGTCACTGTAGTTTACTCATACTGACTGAGGGGAAGAGATCTTAGGATACTAGCACTCCTAGATCTTATACAGAATAGAATAGCACTTCGCAGTGGTCAGTTGGACTTTGGGTGGTATGACTCAAACTCCCTAGGGCATAATAATAAAAGATATAATACCAGTCGTGTAGTATATTTGCTAGGGTCACATTGGTTGATTAACACTTGTCTTGTCTTTACACTACATAGTTCTTACATGATGTAGACTTATGAAAATTGAGTAATTCTACTTGATGCTACAACTTATTTGCTTAACTGCTTAGTATGCTTAAACTGTTCAATATGCTCTTATTGCTTATTCAATACCCTAACTGCTTAATGTATTTACTGTTAATTAAATGTTATAATCAATATATGGTGGAGAGAGTTATATCTCTCTCTGGGATTGGGTCTCAGTCGTGAATCACCACATTTTTTTATGGTCGCAGGCAACGAGGTCGAGGTCACATTGTGGAAGAGAACCAACCTAGTGATTAATAGATTCAAATGGTTGGTCTGTTGTAAATGTTAGTAGTAGAGTCCTAGTGTCGTCCCTATACTCTCAGGTCCGGGTATGGGATGTGTTTTTTAGATGATATACTCATATAGATACGAGATTTTGGTAGTATGCCAATGTTTGTAAATATATGGCATGAACATGTGAACTATCTTTTGTATGCAAGATGTGACTGAGGTCTTTGAACCCATATGTGAATATTTGATATAGTATATGATAATGGAATGATGGACCTTTATGTAAATGTTATAGTGTTTATTTACATTGTTGGAACTGGTTTTAATTATTCCACATTTTTTGCTATGTGATTAATTAGTAGGTGATCGTGTTTTGTGTTTTGAGTAATCTCATTTAGTGTAACGAGGTGTCACATTTAAGTTGGTATCAGAGCTCTAGGTTTACTGAGTGTACATGGACAAGACTTAGGTTTGAGTCTGTTCTTATGTATCCAACATATCTGATCATAGTTTATGCTTATGCATATATGCCTGGAGGACATGAAGAACACATTGAGAGTAGCTATGTTGCACTAGGAGGAGGTGTTGGGAGGCAGGCACGCGATGAGAGAGTGCCAGAAGCAGGGCCAGAACAATCCACAATGCCTCATCTAGACCCAACAATGATGTCCAATCTTGAGTTTCAGTTTATTTTTAGACAGATGATGGCCACAATTACACATATCGCTAACAGAGCACCAACACCTCAAGCTAGGGTAGCCTCCTTTAATGTAGAGTCCCAATGTGTCAGGAAGACATTTGAATGCCTTAGACATGTTGGGGCGATTAAATATGCAGGTATTTCTGATCCAACAGACGCTGACATGTGGTTAACTGAGATGAAAAGGCATTCCAAAATCCTAAACATCATTGAAGAAGACAAAGTTAAGCATGCAGTATACTTGTTGAAGGGTAATGTTGGCCACTAGTGGGCCATAGATGAGGAGAAAAGGCCAAGAGTTGTGATAGGATGGGAGGAGTTTTAAAGGGAATTTGTTAGCCGGTATTTTCTAGAGACTTATCTAGATGAGAAGATATCTCAGTTTGAGAAGATTCGTCAAGGGGCTATGACTATTATGAGTATGAATCAAAGTTTATGGAACTTTTGAGGTTCTTCCCGCACATGGCAGAAATGGACAAGGAAAGGATCCAGAGATTCAAGAAGGGTCTTAGTATGGAGATGACTACTACAGCATCAGTCTTGGAGAATAGGGAAATGTTTTCCACCTTTGTGGAATCCGTAAGGAGGATTGAGAAGTCTGTCATAGAGAAGCGTGAAACTAATGCTAAGAAGTGACCTATGCAATTTCAAGGGCAATCATCTGGAGGATTTAAGAAGCTGAGGTTTTTCCCACCACAGTCGCAACCAAGGTCAACCTTCACTAAACCAAGATCACATGCACTATCACAGTGGACCCCAAATCAGGGTAGAGGTCACAATTTTCCACCGAAAAGAGCCCGAAGTACCTCATCGGTTTTAGTGACACGGTCATTTAGGCCATATCAGAATACCAAAACATGTTACAAGTGTGGGCAAGATGGGCATACAAAACCTTATTGCCCTATGAAAGATGAGGAGGTGAATCAGCAGCCAAGGCAAAGTCAACAAGGTCCACAACAATGACAATTTAGTAGTGGTAGTGGAAGAGGACATGGTCAGGCATCCCAGGTAGGATCCTCTAGACAAGCAAGCAGAGGACGTGGATGGCAGTAGACGATAGCTAGGTTTTATGCCATGAGACAGCCAGAAGCAGTGATCAATCTACAAGTCGTGATAGGTCAGATGGAGTTATTTTATTATGATTTGTCTACTTCTTGTTTTGTATCTATGTTAGTAGACCCGGGTGCGACGCACTCTTTTATCACCAGAGAGGTGATAGGTAGTTGTTATCTACCTGATAGTCTTAGATCTGATATCCTGCAGCTAGAGACTCCTTTGGTTGATTCCACCGAGTTGCAGGATGTGTGCCCTTCTTGCTTTCTTTCTTTTTATAGACACAACATTCAAGTGGATCTTTTGCCACTTGAAATGCATGACTTTGATGTAATCCTAGGAATGGATTCCTTAGAAAAATACAAGGTAGTCTTGGACTATAGTACTAAGGTGGTGATGTTCCATGATGGATATGTAAAATGGATTTTCCAGGGTGATAGGAATATTCTTCATATATGTTTGATGTCAGCTATGATAATTGAGCGGTTGATGAGACAAGGATGCTAGGCTTTCTTAGCTCATGTTGTGGATACCAAGGCGAGAGGTCCTAGTATCCAGGAGGTACCAGTGGTGGAAGAATTTGAGGATGTATTTCTTGAGAAATTTCCTAGCATTCCCCCTCCTAGAGAGATTGAGTTTGAGATCAATCTTGTTCCTAGAACACAACCCATAGCACAGTCATCTTACAGAATGGTGCCAGGAGAGATGCAGGAGTTAAAGAAATAGTTACAAGAACTATTAGAGAAGGGTTTTATCAGGCCGAGCACTTCCCCTTGGGGTGCTTTGGTGTTGTTTGTTAAAAAGAAGGATGGTTCAATTAGGTTGTGTATAGACTACAGACAGTTGAACAAGGTGACAATAAAGAATAAGAATCCTTTGTTGAGGATTGATGATCTTTTTTATCAGTTGAGAGGGGCCACTATGTTTTCAACGATAGACCCAAGGTCAGGTTACCATCAGTTGAGAATTAAGGATGATGACATACCCAAGTTGGCTTTTAGGACTAGGTATGGTCATTATGAGTTTGTAGTTACGTCGTTTGGGCTAACCAAAGTACCTATAGCTTTTATGGATCTAATGAATGGGGTGTTTAGACCATATCTTGATCAATGTGTGGTCATGTTCATAGATGATATCTTGATATACTCCAAGGATAGTCAGCAACATGAGCAACACCTTCGCCAGGCATTGACTTTGTCAGGCAGCATCAACTATATCCTAAGTTCACCAAGTGTGAATTCTGGTTATCTGAAGTGTCTTTTCTGGGCCATGTAATATCTGCAAAAGGCATTTGTGTTGATCCCAAGAAAGTGAAATTTTTACTAGAATGGGAACAACCAAAGACACCGACAGAGATCAATTTCCTAGGTCTAGCAGGTTACTATAGGAGGTTCATCAAAGACTTTAGTTTTATAGTGTTACCCTTGACTAGGTTAACCAGGAAGGATGTTCCTTTTACTTGGAATGACAAGTGTCAACGTTCTTTCTAGCTATTGAAAGAAAAGATGACTAGTGCACCGGTGTTAGTACTGCCAAAGTAAGGAACATGTTATATTGTCTTTTATAATGCTTCAAAGAATGGGTTGGGATGTGTGTTGATGCAGGATAAAAATGTCATTTCTTTTACTTCATGACAGCTTGAGAAACATGAGGAGAATTACTCAACACATGATCTGGAGCTTGCAGCGGTGGTCCATGTCTTAAAGATCTGGAGACACTATCTTTATCGAGAAAAGTGTCAGATCTCCACTGACCACAAGAATCTACAGTATATCTTCTCAAAATAAGAGTTGAATATAAGGCAGAGGAGATGGATGGAACTGATTAAGGATTGCACAATAGGCTACCATCCAGGGAAAGCAAATGTGGTAGTTGATGGATTGAGTAGAAATTCATCTTCATTATCAATGATAGATAATGTGTAATTAAATTCCTTGATGTGCCATAAGAGAGATATGCTAGTGTCTCTTTGCCAGATGAATGTACAGCTAGAAGTTTCCTTATTGACAGGATTGTTGGCACAGTTACAAGTTAAACCTACCTTGAGACAGCAAATTCATGATGCACAATAGAATGATACTGTGATATAGAATATCTGATCAGGGATTGGCAGTGAAAAGTATGATGTCTTTCATGAGGCAGATGATGGTACAGTTTGTTACCACAATAGGATAGTAGTTCCTGATGTTGATGGGTTGAGGAAGATGGTACTTGAGGAGGCTCACTCCTCTATGTATGTAATGCATCCTGGAAGTACCAAGATGTACCAAAACTTGAAAGACATGTATTGATAGTCAGGTCTAAAGCGTGATGTGGTAGAGTTCATTGTCAAATGTCCAATTTATCAGTAGGTGAAGGCTAAGCACCAGAAGCATGCAGGGACATTAGAACCCTTGCCAATACCAAAGTGGAAATGGGATCATATTACAATAGACTTTGTGGTTGGTCTTCCTAGGACAGCCAAGGGTCATGATTCCATATGGGTGATAGTAGACAAATTGACTAAGTCAGCTCTTTTTCTATCAGTCAAGATGACGTTTACAGCAGAGACATCGGCACAATTATAGGTTGATGAGATAGTTCGTCTACATGGCATTCTAGTGACTATAGTTTCTGATAGAGGTCTACAGTTTACAAGTCATTTTTGGGAGCGCCTACATTCAGCAATGGGAACACAACTGAGAATCAGTACAAATTTTCATCTGTAGACGGATGCCCAGTCTAAAAGGACTATTTATACTTTAGAGGATCTCTTGAGGGCATGTGTACTGCAATTTCGTGGTAGTTGGGATGTAAATCTGACTCTAATAGAGTTTGTGTGCAATAATAGCTATCAAAGAAGCATAGATATGTCTCCTTATGAGGATCTGTATGGGAGACAATGTCGGTCTCCTCTTTGTTGGTATGAGATAGGTGAATATCAACTTTTGGGTCCTGAGCTAGTACAGCAAACTACAGAAAAGATTATAGTGATACAACAATATTTGAAAGCAGCCCAAGACTGGTAGAAATATTATGAAGATAACCAACGCAGACCACTTGAGTTCCAAGTGGGAGATAGAGTATATCTTAAGGTTTCTCCTTAGAAAGGTTTGTTGAGATTTGGAAAGAAGGGTAAGTTGGCTCCTCGATTTATGGGACCATACCCTATCCTAGCTTGTGTTGGAAAGGTAGCATATAAGTTCAAGCTACCACCAGAGCTACATAGATTGCATAATGTCTTTCACATCTCTATGTTGAGGAAATGTCATCCAGATGCTAAGCAGACAATCCAACCAGTAGAGGTTGAGTTAGATGAGGATATCTCCTATGTTGAGGGTCATGTGTTGATCCTGGATAGAAGGGTGAAAAGGCTGAAGAGAAAAGATATAATACTAGTGAAAGTTTTTTGGAATCTCCATTTCATAGAGTAATCCACATGGGAACTAGAGAATGATATGCGTAGAAAATACCCATCTCTTTTTGTGTAGGATTTCGGGGCAAAATCCTTGCTAGGGGTTTATAGTTGTAAGGCCTCTAAACTTGCTTAATGAGTTGAATAAGCTTTATTACCATAATTGAATGCTTAGAAACCTAATCTAACCTTGTTATATGCTTTGAAACCATAATACAAGCTTAAGTTTCAAATTTGGTCCAATTTGGACGCTACTTGAGCAAGTTATGCAATTTTATGTACATTTGGACTTTTTGGCAATTTACCCAATTGAGGAGTTTTTTTTGCAATTTGTCACATACATTATGTTCCTTAGATGCTATCTTATCATTTATGAGTATTTTGAGCCATGCCGCTCCTAGTTGAACCATGGTTTGAAGGTATTTTCCTCAAGGGTATTTTAGGGTTTACCCCTTCATGGATGAGCTACCTTTAGTAGCTATCAACTAATGAATTATTTGATTGGCTTGGAAATTTTACAAACGAGATATAATCAGGTATACATGGACGGTGGGGGAGCTTCTTGTATTTGTTCTTGTATATTCTTAATAGTTTAAGGCCACAGACACTTGGAAAGATCCTAGAACTTCAACTTTTTCTTTTTCTTTATCTTAAAGTTTCATGTACTTATTCCTAAGCAGCCAAACGAGCCATTTTCTCTCCACCACTTCCCTAATTCTATGAACATCATTTCCCCTATGTGCTTCTATTAATTTCCTATCCAAGGAAGAAGAAAGAGGGGAACTTCTTGAAAAAAGAATCTAGGGTTGCAATTGACTTCCTTTAGGGGTTCCTAAAGCTCCTTCCTATTGATCTTGACCCAAAAGTGTAAGTATTACCTTATTTCTTCTATTTATTTTTTTTCTCTTCTTCCTCCTAAATTTTTCCAGGTCATAACCTTACTGTTCCATGGCGAAAGTGGCTCTAGAACTCAAAAATCTATCCTTCTTGTTTCTTTTTCTAGGATTTTGCTTCTTTGTGGAGAGAAGTACCTATTTGGCCATGTTTAGATCTGAATCTAGGGTTTTCTTGCCTTATTTGCTCAATATTCTTGCTGTTTGGGATCTGACCTACTCTATAGAGGCGAATTTTATAACATTCCTCTCTTATATTGCTTGTTAGAAGCTTGTTAGTTCATTTTTATGCTATAATGTGATGAACTAAGCATAGAGAAACCATGCTTGTTTAGAATTGCGAATTTTTATGGTGTTCCTTGTTCTGTTCCAGTTCTATATGAACTGGTAAATATGAGTACGACCTTTGTAAGTTATAATATGATCTGGGACAGGTTGAAATCAACAACCTATGGTTCTAAGTACAAAACAATCGATGGTTCAAATTAGGGTTTTCAAGATATTTCCTTCCCTATCACACAACCGATGGTCATACCATTCAACAACCAATGGTGTTGCTATCTTAGCAACTGATGTTCATGATCAAGGGTGTCAAATTTTATGGTGACAACCTATGGTCATCCCCTTAGGTTAGGTTTTGGCTCAATTAGAAGTTTAATTACCATCCACTAAGTATTCTAATGATGCTATCAATCCATGATGACATTAGCTTAATATTTGATGGTGTTAAATGAATGTAGTATTGATCTAACAACAAATGGTAGCCTAATTATCACAATTAATGGTGGATTAGGTCATCAACATATATGATGAGTTAAGAATGTAATTGTAGACTTGACTAAACCTTAAACTAATGGTTCCTTGGTTCAATTGATCTAATTGTTAGACATTTACTTCAATTGATCTAATTGTTAGACATTTACTTCAATTGATAACCTTGAACAATGAACCTGATCCAATCAATAATATTGGATGCTTCAACATCCAATGGATTAGAATGAATCTCATGGTATTATTTGTTGATCCTAGTGATGATAATTTTATGGTTCAATACCATTAATTTGTAGTCTTACCTTTGCCATCATATAGTTATATTTGATAAATTACTATAATAAGTGGATGTGTAACTCCCATGTGATCTAGCTTGCTATACCTAACCTTAATGTAATTATATGATGTTGATTGGTTATAATCATACCTCTTGAATGATTAATGTGACAATGTATTACACTCTTCTTGTGTTGAAACCACAATGTAGTACCATATGAATATCATAGTGCCTCGCCATGATAATATCTATAGACACATATGCGCTAATGATCTTTTGAGCCTTGTTTTAAGACATGTAATGATGATGATAACCTTACTATGAATAATGTGATAGTTTTAACGACCTTTGGGCATGTTTGAAGCCATGATTGAGGTGAAATCCTCTTCATGTTCCAATAAGGGTTAAAACCCTAGAACTTGTGATAAAATATTGGTATCTTATAATTTTATGATGATAAGTGTGGTCCATTAATATGCAATGAATGATAGCACGTGGTAATGTGATTAAGATTCATATCTCAAATATTTTATATCTTTTGAATTTTTTATATATATACTCTTGCTAGAAAATAATTAGGGTTTGAATGTCCACTTGTATGATAAAGTCTTAATGCATTCAATTGGTAGTAATTAATCAAGTGAACCTTAATCATGTAGAGCCCTGTGTCGTAGAGCCATCTTCACTATCAGAACTTTCTAGATGGTGAAATGAGTATTCTCAAGGGAAAGTCGGAGTGCTTATTGTTGAGTATGTGGGGGTGGCAAATTGAGGATATATCCTTGTCATCAACAAATGCAGGTTATGGAGGATGGCTATGGTCATGCCTCAGACATTTGATGTGATTGAAGATAGTTGCGGTTGTACCTCGGATTAGAGGGTTTTTTATACCCTAGTTTCTAGTGTCGTAACTTGTACTAAGTAAGGACTAGTTGTTATCAGTTGACTATATGTCATTTTTGGTAGTTTAATTGGTATGTCACTGCAGTTTACTTGTACTAACCGAGGGGAAGAGATCTTAGGATACCGACACTCCTAGATTTTATACAGAACAAAATAGCACCTTGCAGTGGTCAGTTGGACTTTGAGTGGTACGACTCAAACTCCCCAGGGCATAATAATAAAAGATATAATACCAGTCGTGTAGTATAATTTCTAGGGTTCAATATGTATCACATTGGTTGATTAACCCTTATCTTGTCTTTACACTACATAGTTCTTACATGATGCAAACTTATGAAAATTGAGTATTTCTACTTGATGATACAACTTATTTCCTTAGCTACTTAGTATGCTTAAACTGTTCAATTTGTTCATGTTGTTTATTCAATATCTTAACTGCTCAATGCATTTATTGTTAATTAATATGTTATAATCAATATATGTTGGAGAGAGTTATATCTCTCACTGGGACTGGGTCTCACCCGTGGGTCACCACATTTTTTTAGGTGGTCTCCAGCAATGAGGTCGAGGTCACGCTGTGGAAGAGAACCAACCTAGTGATCAATAGATTCAGAAGGTTGGTCAGATGTAAATGTTAGTTGTAGAATCCTAGTGTCTTCCCTGTACTCTCAGGTCTGGGTATGGGATGTGTTTTTTTAGATGATATACTTGTATAGACATGAGATTTTGATAGTATGCCAATGTTTGTAAATATATGGCATGAACATGTGAATTATCTTTTGTATGCAGGATGTGACTGAGGTCTTTGGACCCATATGTGAATATTTGATACAGTATATGAGAATGGAATGATGGACCTTTATGTCAATGTTCTAGAGTTTATTTACATTGTTGGAATTGGTTTTAATTATTCCACATTTTTTTCTATGTGATTAATTAGTAGTTGATCGTGTTTTGTGTTTTGAGTAATATCGTTTAGCGTTCGAGGTGTCACAGTTCGAATATCATCAATTACAAGTTAATAATGAAGACTTACCAAAGACCACTTCCGTACTCGTTATGGCCATTATGAGTTCTTAGTCATGCAGTTTGGACTGTCCAATGCCCCCAAGTATTTTTATGAACCTCATGAACATTGTGTTCTAACCTTTCCTTGACTTTTTCATCATAGTGTTCATAGATGACATATTAGTCTACTCAGATGACCTATACCAACATCGATACCACCTGGTTAGAGTCCTTGAAATCTTGAGGAAGCAGAAGTTTTATAAGAAGTTCTCAAAATGCAAGTTTTGTATTGATCGTGTCATGTTTATCGGACACATCATCTCCATAGGGATGATCTCGTTAGATCCTACCAAGGTGTCTGCTATACACGAGTGTCCAACGCCGAAGAACCTTATGAAATTCATAGTTTCCTAGGATTGGCAGGGTATTATCAGCATTTCATCCAAGATTTCTCAAAGATTGCAATGCCCCTTACCAAGCTCACCCAAATGGATGAGAATTTCATATGGTCTGAGTTGTGTGAAGCCCATTTCCAAGAGGTGAATGAGAAATTGACCATGTCACCTTTGTTGACTATGCCGTCTGGAAATGAAGGTTTTATGATCTTCACTAATGCATCCAAGATGGGAGTGGGATGTGTGTTAGAGCAAAATGAGCATGTTATCGCTTATGCATCCTGGCATCTCAATCCAAATGAAGTAAACTATCTGAAACATGACCTAGAGTTGGTTGCAATCATACATGCTCTGAAGATCTGGTGACACTACTTGTATGGTGCTACCTTTAAAATCCTCACTGATCACAAGAGCTTGAAGTATCTCCTAACTCAAAAGGACCTCAACCTAAGATAGATACGATGGATGGAATATATTAAAGACTATGATTTCACCATCACATATCACCCAGAAAAGGCCAATGTAGTGGCAGATGCTCTTAGTCAAAAACAACTTCGATGTGCAGCTGCCTTGTCCACTCAGTGGAGGGAGCTGGAGGAGTATGCCTGATGGGCCCCACAGCCGTTAGAAGACCGTATTCATTTGGTTAACATTTAGATAAAACATGACTTGTTGACCAAGTTAGTCGTTGCCCAGTTGGCGAGCCCAGAGAATGAGAAGATGAGAGGTTTGTTGGAGAAACCTCAAACACACTTGTCCTTGGGTGTGGATGGAGGGATTTGATACAAGAATCATATTTGGGCTCTTGAGGAGTCACCTTTGAAAACTCATATCCTAAAAGAAGCTCATGGCTCTAAGTATATTGTACACCCTGGCACTACCAAGATGTTTAACGACTTGTAGCGGTATTTCTGGTGGCCTGGAATGAAGAAGGACATAGCGGCATATGTGGCCATTTGTCTCATGTGTCGAATGGTGAAGGTTGAACACCAGCAACCCGGAGGATTACTGTAGTCGTTGAGATTCCTAAGTGGAAATAGGACCAGATCACCATGGACTTTGTGGTGGGTCTTCCCAAGACCAAGAAAGGTCATGAGAGATATGGGTTGTGTTGGACCGCTTGACCAAGTTGGCACACTTCCTTGCCTTGAAGATTGCCACCAAAGTATCAGACTTAGCTGAGTTGTATATCTAGGAGATAGTTTGTCTACATGGAATTCTGAGCTCAATTATTTCTAATCGTGAACCCAAGTTCACCTCAAAGTTATGGAAGCAGGTGCATGAAGAACTTGGGACAAGGATAAAATTTAGTACCACCTACCACCCCCAGAATGATGGATAGTCAAAGAGAACAATCCAAACTTTAGAAGACCTATTGAGAGCATGTGTGCTCGATTGGGGTGGATCATGGGAGCAGTACTTGCCTTTACTTGAGTTGCCTATAATAATAGTTACCAAGTCAGTATAGGGATGCCTCCATACAAAGCACTATATGGGAGGCCTTGTCGGTCACCAGTTCATTGGGATGAGGTTGGTAAGAGGACCTTGTTGGGGTCAAAGGAACTTCATATTTATAATGACAAAGTCTCTTTGATCAGGCAGAGGCTAAAGAAAGCCCAGGATCGACAGAAATCGTATGCGGATGAAAAGCAGACGGATTTACACTTCATTGTGGGTGAACATGTCTTTCTAAAGATCTGACCCCTCTGAGCTATAGCCAAGAATAGAGAAAAATTGATTCTTTGATATGTGAATCTATTTATTGGGGAATCAGCATACCATGTAGCCCTACCCCCATAGTATAGCATGATGCATGATGTGTTCCATGTATCCAATTTGAAGCAATATGTGAAAGATCCAAGCCATGTGCTGAGCATTGAACCAATTGAGCTCCAGGGAAGCCTGACCTATCATGAGTCACATGTGAGAGTACTACATACTAAGGTGAAAGAACTCAGAAACAAAAAGATAGAGATGGTAAAGGTTCCCTGGAAGCACCATGGAGAGGATGAAGCCACATGGGAGCTGAAGACAGACATGGAAAGATCATATCCTAAATTGTTTGTATGATTAGCTGAATTTTGAGGACAAAATTCTTATAAGTGGGGAAGGACGTTATTACCCCAATTTTGGTTGTATTATTATGCAATTCTTTAATAAAAGGGGTTTTCCTGACAATTTGTGTGCATTGTTTTACAACTTGGGTTTCTTTGCAAAATTGTCTTGAATTATGAAATGTGTGTTTTTCATATGTTAATGAGCCAATGGAAATATAAAAGGAGAAAGGACAAAAGAAACAAGTGAAAAGGCAAGAAGAAAGTAAATAACTTATATTTTATTTAAGAGAAATATGGAATTCTCTAAAAGGTGGCATAAGTGGCCACGATAGGATGGTTTTAGTGCCACTTGCCTTCTAATGTCTAGAAAAGTCAAAATTAAGAGAACGGAATAGGAAGAAAGAGAAAATATGAGTTTGAATGCATTATATATGCCTTTTTAGTGCATGATTTGCATATGAAGAAAAAGAGTTATTCTTTTTTTGTTTTGATCCCAAATTGTGTCAAATAGTAGATTATGTCATCAAGAACTTTCCCTTAAAATTTGGGATTAAAAAGCCTAATGTTTTAAGAGATATGAATTATTGAAAAATCCCTACAGTGTGGATAATACAATGGAATACTATTAATGTCACAATTTTCCAATTATTAATAGGATTTGTTTTTCTGACACGCGCGATGTGAGTCGTCAAATCAGAGATCCAACGGTGGCGCTGTCATATCCTAGCTTACGTCAGATTGGGAAACAGGAACAGTGGGAGCCCAACATCTCGAGGGGATTTCATGCAATCCCACTATCCTTGACCCTAGCTAGCTTTCCCATTGAGTCTGGGAGAGCAAAATGATCCGACCTACCCTAGATTTCACCCTTTTTCGTGGCTTCTAGGAGGTTCGCCCAAACCTCTAGACCCTATCGCCATGGACTATATATAGGGGTGTACAACCCCTTTGTAGACCTATCGAGTGATCTCAAAGATCACCTACAAGCTGCCCATTGCTTCCCTACCCTCAATTTCCCAAGATAGAGCGATCTTCACCCTGGTCTTCGTTGCCAACTCACTAGAGGTTCGTCCTCATCGCCCTGCCATTCTAGACCACCTCTAGGGCAATTGAAGGGTGTGGTGAGTTTGTGGTGCTCAGGTAGAGGATCGGGTATCGTCCCTTGGAGCTAGGAAGGCGGTAAGCATAGAGTCAACTCGCAAGTTGACTAATGGCTTGCGAAGAAGGGATAGCCTGAGGTTGAAGAAGGGTTTTGGTGAAAAGACCACCTTTCCCCCAACCTACTTCAGCAAAAGTAAGACATGTATGGTATTTTCCCATTTTCTCCTTGCACGATTAATCGAATTGTCACGCAAGCGGGCTACCTACATGGTGGTCTGTGATTGGTCTAAAAGGCTTTATCTTGCAAAAATCCTAATAAATCGTAGGATTGTGCAAAAGTAGCTAATAAGATACGTATTTTGATCAAAAAATGCAAGCTACATGAAAAAAATATAATCTTGACTCGTATCTGCTTCCAATTCGAAAGATGTTCAAAGTTGATGTCTTTTGTACTTTTAATGGATCCAAAACCCTAATTTGTGAATGTTGATGAGTCTAATAGACTTAGTTAATGTTGTTTATCAAAGTTTGATCTTTTATGAATGAAAAGAAAACCTTGGACTCGTATGGATATTAAAATCCAAGTTCTATAGAGTTACGATTTCTTTATGCATAAAGGTGTATTAAATGATGGAATTAGGGTTTGTCAACACAATAAACATGAAGGTGTCCTTGGTGGAGACTTTGGTGAAGGCAGAAGACTCCTTGCTCAAGTGGGTAAGACTTTGGTGAAGGCAGAAGACTCCTTGCTCAAGTGGGTAAGTCTTTGGTGAAGGCAGAAGACTCCTTACTCAAGTGGGTAAGTCCTTGGTAGAAGCTTCTCTGAGTGAAGATGAAGTCAAAGGCTGAAGATCCAAGAAGAGTGGGTAATCCCTCAAAGGATGAAGACTTGTGCAAGAGTAGGTAAGTCCTTGGAAGAAGACGGAAGACTCTTGCAAAGTGGGTAAGTCCTTGGTAAGGTTGAAAACTCTTTGTATTAGATAGGTAAGTCCTTTGTTTGATCATGTATTGTAAGTCTTATGAATGAATGTAAGAGTGTATTGGTTAAGAAATCCTAAAGGTTGACCTCTCTAAGTAAGTGGACTGACATACTTCTAGTTTGAAGTGTGGAACCACTCTAAATAGCTTGTCACTTGGTGTATGTTCAATCTCTCTCTCCCTTGTTATGCATGTTTTAGTTGCACTCAAATTTCCTATTTAGCAAACTTATCTTGTGATATATCTTGAAGGTCTAATGAATTTTGTTTAAGTACATTTAGATCTATTCACCCCCCCTCTAGATTATCTAATCACCCATCTAGGATCCAAAAATTGGTATCATAGTGAGTCTTCTCCAAGCATACTTACACAAGTAGGAGAAAATGGGTTACTACCAAGGAGGGAGATACTTAATCAACCTTACAATCTTTGATGGGAGCAATTTTCTATATTGGAGAAGAAGTCTTCAATTCTATATACAAGGATCAAGTCTTGAGATGTGGAAAATGGTGAACAACCCATACAAGCTACGAAAGATAATGATAGAAGAATGGAATGAAGCTACCATGAAGAAAGCCACCTCAAATGCAAAAGAAATCAACATCCTCTATGCCACCATAACCTCCACCGAGTTCAATCGGATTTCTTCTTGTGAGACAACCTACTAGGTATGGAGAAAGCTATGTATCACTTATGAGGGGACATATCAAGTGAAAGAAATCAAAGTCTACATGCTCAAAGGGCTGCTTGAGAACTTCAAGATGGGAAAGGAGGAAAAGATTGCCAACATGTACTCAAGGCTCAAAACCATTGTGAATGATCTTATTGTTCTAGGACATCCTTTGAGTAGAGGAGAGATCAACTCAAAGATCCTTAGAACTCTCCCCAAGAGATGGGACAAGCCTCTTGATGATATCCCCATTGAAGAGCTCATTGAAAATCTACAAGCTCATGAAGTCACACTTGACAAGAGGGAAGAAGTTGAAAGAAAAGAGGAGAAAGAGCTAAAGAGAATGAAGAAGGCTGAAATGAAGGCTCAAATTGAAGCTATTATGGGGCAAGCCTCTCCATCCTCTCATGTTGAAGAAGATGACATGTACTCCAAGGGTAGATTCTATAAAGGCAAGAATTCCTCCTCCATTCCGTGCCTCAAGTGTGGAAAGAAGGGTCACTTCAAATAGATTTTCTACAAGGAAAGAAGACCCATCATCACAAGGAAAGAGAAGACAAGTACATGAAGAAGGAGAAATGGAACTCAAGCTCAAGTGACTCCTTCAACTCAAGCTCAAGTGAAGATTCAAGTGGAGGATCTAGCTCAAGCTCTAGTGATGAAGAAGAATGCCATTTTTCACTTCTGGCTTCTCCAAGAAAAGACTCAAATGAGGTAAATATAAAATCTTTAGATAAAGAACATTCAATTGCTACCATTAATGCTACTTGTGCCTCTCTTAAGTCTTATAAAAGGAAAAGGAAAAAGTTTGTTAGAATTATTGATAATTTGCATATAGAATTAGATGATCTTGAAAATGCTAATTTTTGCTTGCTTGATGATAAAAAATGTTTGTCTTAGCCAAGTAGATTCTCTTAAACTTGAAAATACTAGTTTTCTTGATAAGATTAGATTTCTAGAAGCTCAACCTCTTATGCCTAGTTTTAATGAAGAGCATACTTTAATTTTGGATTCTCTCATGCATGATATTGATGTTCTTAAATATGAAAACAAAGACAAAGATTTTGTTTTGCAAGGATTAGAATCTAAAAATAGTGTTTATCTTTCTAATATTTCTTTGCTTGAAACAGAAAATGCCTTCTTACTTGGTAAAATTAATGTGCTTGAATCTTTTTCTAGTAGAGATAATAATGTTGTTGCTCTTCATATTGATAAAGATTCTTATTTACCTAAATCTCTTTGCTTAGAAAATGATCTTTTGCATGCTAAAGATAATATCAATCATTTGTCTTCTACTATTACTTCTCTTATGCATGATAATGATTGTTTGAGATCTTCCTTGCAAAGATTCTTAGTTGGTAAAAATAATCTTAGTGACATCCAACACCATACTACTAAACAAATTGTTAGACATAGTTTAGGGTATGATAGTAGTCAAAGGAACAACAAAGTTAAAGGACCTCCAATATTCCATGGAGAATCCTCTAGTTCCAAGACAATGGGCACATGCAACTATTGCAATGATTTTGATCATTATTCTACTTGTTGTCCTTTTAGGAAAGCACCTAAGAGCAATAGGACTTGGGTTGCTAAGCTAACCCCTCCGGACCCAAAAACATGATTGGGGACCATTTCATCATTCTTATTGTAGGTACTTGCAAATGGGTCGACTTGAACTATTGAATTACAAATTGACTTCTCAATCCACATGAAAGAAGAAAGGTGAGATGTATAGGGGACAACAACAAGTAGAAAAAGAATGGTAAGAGCAAAGGTAAAGGTTTTCTTACTTATAACCAATCCTAACTTGTTTTTGTCAAGTTAGTGTGCACTATGCATGTGGTTTTTGAGTCAAAACTGGTACTTTGTGATTCTCTTCACACTCTTGCTCAAAATTTATTTCTAATGCTTTCATAGTGCATTACTAACTTGCTCACACATGTTTGGATATGGCTTATATTTTTGTATGCCTATAAATATGTTTTTATGAAATATATGTGTTTCTTGACAGTAGATTTGTCGGTCGAGTTTGTCCTATTTGAAACTCGACCGATAGGCACAAATTGGTGCAATGGAAAACAACAACCTCCTCTGGTCTGGACGAACTCCCCTCAAGTCATAGGAATCACTTAAAGTATGAAATAACGCCATCCGTTAGATTAGATTGCTATCTTCATATATGCTCGATCGGGCAGACTCGGTAGTACTGACTTGATAGTGGGTAGTACTAGGTTTCTAGGGTAGTTGCGATCCCTCACAATGTCGGTACTATCGACTTGTCTCGATAGCACTGAGTCTTTAGGTTGCTCGAGCACTACTTTATTGATGCCATCTTAGTAGTACCGAGTTTGTTGACTCAGTAGTGGCGAGTTTCCACAATTCATCCTTCTACTTTACTGATGAGGTTTTGGTACTACCGAATTTGAGTGTCGGTAATATTGAGTCTGTACGAGTCTTCTGGTCCAGTATTAACGTGAAGTCGATACCACTGACATTGTGTGTCGTTAGCACCGAGTTTGTGAAGTTTGATTGTACCTGAAATGCACAAGAACGTGGATAAATACTCGGGATACTTATTAAACCATCTTGAATTGTAAAAATCATATAATTTTATGCATCTAGATAGAATAGGCCATTGGTAGCATTTCATGCATATTTAATCAAATAAATGAGAAATCAACACATAAATCAAGGAAAATATGCCTATGAAAATGACTAAAAACCCATGCATCAAGAGTCAGATCTCTATTTTTGTAAATTTGTCTCAACATCCAGGAATTATAATTCTTCGGAGAATACTTCTAGAGTTTAGCATGATTTGCCAACAACTGTCATTGGTTGAGTTGTCAATACACAGAACTCGACCGACAACACTGTGCACAAAATATACATTTGGCTTATTGAATGAGAATTTCCCTCTCAACTAGATTTTCTCAATCAATAGCCTTATTATTTGGCATTCTCATTTGGTACCTTTATATATGCATATTGCCATGCTCTAAATTGACTATCTTTCTTACAACTCTATCTTTCAAATTGCTCTAAATTAGTATATCTATATCTTGCAATTACTTGCTTTGAGTTGTTGTGCAGGTTTTGATGATGATCTCTTTAAATCTCTTGGTTGTGTATAAAATTGCTTTTGTTGTACTCTAACTTGCTACATCTATCTAGGTGTATATCTTGTTTTGATACAACCTTGAGGTTCTTAGTGGTGATCATCTTATGGTTATGATGCATACTTGTTAGTGAGTTATATCCTCTCATGCTTCTAAAATTGCTTATCTCTTTATTTGGATATATCTCTGCATCTACTCATAGCTTGATCTATCTTGTGTATCTTTTGGAATCTCTTTCTATGAACTAGATCCTACTAGTAGCCATAACATGTGATATCATCTACTAGTAGTTCATATACATGTAGTTCTAGCCTTGTTTATAATAGGTATCTTTGATCATCTAGTGGTATTCTATTATATGCTATGCTTGTATCTTGTTTCATACTTGCTCAAGCTTGCTCCTTGAATTGCATATCTACTAACTTGAGTTGCTTGCATAACATTGTGATGCAGGATACATAGAGCTAAATTGTATGTAGAAATTAAAGTATTTTTTGTTTTCATGTAGATTTTGCTCCAGTTTCAATTTTTGGTGCAAGACTAGTGTTTTTTATGAAGAAATGGCCTTCTGAGCATTGCTTCGACATGAGCCCTGACACTTTTTGGGCAAAATAAGTTATCTTGAGGGTCAAAATTATAATTTATTATTTTTCTACAGCACTTTATCTTGTTTTTTGGGTTGTTCAAGTGCATGCTTTAACTTACTTTTATTCTATGCTTGGACAAGCACCTATATGTGCTCTTCTACTCTCCTTATATATCTTTTTGTTATCTCCTTTCTCTTCACAAGTGGTGTTTCTTATTTCTTCATACCCCCACTTTTTGAAATGACAATGGGGGAGAAAGGTATGTCTTCTTTTGACAAAACAGGGAGAAGGCATGCCTTACATGAAGAGGAGAAGTATATACATATAAGGGAGAGAAGGTAAAGGGGAGAAGACATATATGTGTAGAACATATATGAGTAGAACACATAGTATTCTATAAATGTTATCAAAGCTAACCATGCAGGAGAAATAGCATCATTGAGGGGGAGTATGAGCACTCCAATAGCATCAATTGATGGGGAGCATATGAACTCAATTCTATTGAAACCCCTAGGTTTCTCCAAAGGTATGACTTTATTTAAATGCTTTCAATACATTTATGGAATGGTTTGTCATCTACAAAAAGGGGGAGAATGTTGACTCAAGGTTTAAATTGACTAAACCCTTGTTTTGATGATGACTAAACCATTCCACTTATTTGTGTCTAATGTCTCTACTTGAGTGATTTTTGATTAGGTATAGACACACTCCAAATGCCATAACTTGTGCATCACAAACAGGAGAAAAAACAAGTCCAAGTTAATACAAGTGTACATATTTTGAATATGATGTAAATACATTAGAATCATGTTGTAAATCACTTGTAATGATTGTATGACTTATAATTAAGCTTAGAAAAAATCAGGAGCACTAAGATCAAATATTTAAACACTCAAAAGCCATTTTCTAAAATTCACATCAGGATGTTCATCGGTCGAGTTGTAAACTCGACCAATCCTGATTGGATCTTGAAAATGACTTTTGATCGGTCGAGTTTACACTTCACTGAACTCGACAGATCCCTCTACTGAGCAAAACTAATTTAAGTGAATCTGTCGAGTTACCCCAGGACAAACTCAACTGATGGCCTAACTTGGTCTTATCTTTTAGTTGGATCGGTCGAGTTACCTTTATAGAAACTTGACCAATTGCATTGTATAAAAAAGTGCAAAAAAAGTACAAAAAAAGTACTTCTAGCTATTATGGAGTTGTAACAAGCAAAAATATATCTGTTGCAAGCCATAAAATAGCTAATTTTCATTATTAAGTGTTCCTAAAGGCTAAGGGGCATCCCTAGCTATAAATAGGACCCCTTGGGCTTCATTTCAAGGTTGATCATTCAATGCAAAACTCTATGTGAGGTTCCTATTTTATAGTTGAGTGCTTCCTACAGCCTCCTCTCTCTCTAAGCTTAATTACTTGCTACATACGTTAGAGTGAGTAGGAAATCTGTAAGAGAGCTAGTTCTACATGTATATCTTGTGAGTCTCTCACTTCCACCACCTCCCTATCTCTCTTTTCAACCATGAAGATGAAGGTTCTCTCTCTTGGCTAAGAGAGGTGAAGAAGAACAAGGGAAGGAGTCCCTTGGTGAAGATCAAGGCTGAAGACATGGAGCAAGAGTGGGTAAGCCCTTGGTGGATGTATAAGACTCCTTGCTCAAGTGGGTAAGTCCTTGGTGGAAGATTCTCTGAGTGAAGGTGAAGTCAAAGGCTAAATATCCAAGAAGAGTGGGTAATCAATCGAAGGCTGAAGACTTGTGCAAGAGTAGGTAAGTCCTTGGAAGAAGGCGGAAGACTCTTGTAAAGTGGGTAAGTCCTTGGTAAGGTTGAAGACTCTTTGTATTGGATAGGTAATTCTTTTGTTTGGTCATGTATTTTAAGTCTTATGAATGAATATAAGAGTGAAATAGTTAAGAATTCCTATAGGTTGACCTCTCTAGGTAAGTGGACTGACATACTTCTAGTTTGAAGTGTGGAACCTGTAACGTCCCTGACCTGGGTTATGAGTTAACCATATATGTTTTCCCTAATAAGGTTGATTATATGCTTAATCTTATCTTTGGAAAAGTAATTAGGGCTCATGAGAAACTTATGTTTCAATTTTGGTCTTGTTTGAATAATGTTGAAGCAATGTTTGCCTATTTTTGGACTAAAGTGCAAATTACCCAAGTTGAGGGGTTAAATTGCAAATTTTGCATGATAATATGTTCCTCTGATGATGAGACATCATAATAATGAATATGATGTAGTGGTATATTTTTCACAAGCTTGGGCACCAAGATTAAGCTTGTAAACCAATCCTTGTTCACTAAAACCTGGTTTTGGTGTAAAGTGCAATTTGCCCAAAACCTAGGGTTCAATATGCAAATTACCACTTCAACAAGGTCCCTAATGCTTCTTGTAAACCTTTGGAGTAAATAAAATGAGAGGGGTGCCTCATTTGAATTAAGTTGGAGGAGAGAGAATCTTGATATTAAAATAATCAAGATTTAATCCTAAGTGAAACCCTAATTCAATTTAGGTCAAAGATGAATGTATTAATTAAAGGGCCTTCAACCAAAATTAAAATGGTTGGATTCATATGTGTGTGGATGAGCTTAATTCCTTGCAAAGGAACGAGCATATCCTAAGGAGGTGAAACTCCACTCACCATTATTATAAGAAAAAGAATTTCCACTCAAATATGGAAATTACTATTATAAGGGTTAAGGTGCTTAATATCTTTTCCCTTAATTCATGGATAATGGAAGGGATATCGGTAGGGATAGAGATTCCCTTGCATGCAATAAACCAAGGGGGAAGTGGTGGCAACAATTTTGGAATTAAAAGACTTTTATAAAGAATTTTCTCTCTCATCAATTTTCTTATAAAAGTACCTTTTCCAAGCCAAAACAAAGGCTTTTCGGATTTCTTTCTTTCCCCTTGCTTGGAAAACGACCAAGGATCTAGGGAGGACCAGGTTAACGATCCCCAACCTGTTGTTAAGCCCTTGACCTTCGTTCTCCTTTATTCCATGGTGGAAATTGAAAATAAATCATTGATTTCTTCTTATTTCGATCTTCTCTTCAACCCTAGCCAAACGTTTCAACCTAAAGCTTGAGGACGACATTAGGGAGAGTTGCAAGATCTTCATCCACCATTGTTTTCGTGATCTTGGAGCTTTGGATCTCAGTTGGAGGTGGGTTTTATAACTTGAAAGCCTAACTTTGTTATTGCATTCAATTCCCCATCAAATAATGATCATTTCTTTATTTACAATTAATGATTTGGTTGATTGATGTAATTTCCATGGAAATCACAGCAGGTTTCATGGGTCTAGATATTGATGATGATGACATCATCATAAGCACACACCTCCCTAAATATCTATACCATATGGTTTCAATCAAATGTCCAAACGGTTTGTGTTTTGGGAGCAAACGGTTTCAAACCGTTTGGAATGAAACAGTTTCACTAAACCGCATAGAAGCAAACGGTTTAAGACCGTTTGGTGATGTTGACCAGGGTTGACCATTTTTGGCCTTGTTCATAATTATCTAGGTTAATGACCCACCAATTATTATTGATTAACTCCAATTGGTTCATGAGTTGAAAGTCCATCAATCACGTAAACCCTAATCGGGTTGAGTGCTGATTTCATAAGTGATTGAGTTTGAATTTTGGGTTGATTGACCCAAACGGTTTCAAAACCGTTTGGCTATCACCCAAACGGTCTAAAGACCATTTGGAGGTCAACCAAGACCTTTTGGAGGTCTAGGGTTGAGTATGGTTAGGTATTTGAAGATTCAAACATATGGTATAAACCCTAATCGACTAAGTGCTGATTTTGCAATTGAATGAGTTGATGCTTTGGGTTGATTGACCCAAACGGTTTCAAAACCATTTGGGGATCACCCAAATGGTCTCAAGACCGTTTGGGGGTCACCCAAGACTGTTTGGATTCCTAGGGTTAAGTTTGGTCAATAGTTTGAAGGTCCAAAGATACCAAATTGTACTACAATTAAGTGTTGATTTGGTCACCAATTCCTAGGATCCAAACCCTAATTGAATGACTTGATTAATGATGATATGATGGACAAACGGTCTCAAGACCGTTTGGAGGTCATCCAAACGATCCCAAGACCATTTGGGGGTCATCCAAGACCGTTTGGAGGTCTAGGGTTGACTATGGTTAGGTGTTTGAAGATATAAAGATACTAAGTTGATGTGCAATCAAATGCTTATTTGATGATCAATCCAATGATCCAAACTTTGATTGATTGACTTGGATTTTGATGTTGACATGGGCAAACGGTCTCAAGACCGTTTGGAGGTCATCCAAACGACCTCAAGACCGTTTTGGGTCAGGATATGTTCAATTTGGATGATGGTCCAATAGTTTTAAAGAAACTAGACTCACATTGGTTAATGTTGAAGGATCATCGATTCCAAAGCCTAATCCAATTTATTAAAACCCTAATTGATGATTAATTGAGGGTCAAATCAGTTGAAGGATGACCTAATAAACTCAATTGAACTATGGTTAAAGGTCCAATTGAACATTGGTTACATGAATTCAATGATTGAAGAAATCAACATTGAGAACCCTAAATCGATTTGATAGGGTGAGACTATAATTGTTCCATGCGGTTTTGAGGAGGTTTGGACCAAACGGTCTCAAGACCATTTGGGACCAAACGGTCTCAAGACCATTTGGGACCAAACGATCCCAAACCGGTTGAGTTCATGCGGTTTCAAAATGTTTCTTTAGCAAACAATCTCAATGTTCACCTTTAGCAAACGGTTTCAAGGGTCACCTTTAGCAAACGGTTTCAAACCGTTTGAACATAATAGGTCAAGACCGTTTGAGGTCTAATTGACCACGATCATTTAAGGTCTAATAGATCAAGACCTTTTGAGGTTCAAATTGGTTAAACCATTTGGACACCTAATATGATCAAAGGTCAATTAGCTAAATGATTATTAATGATATAGATCAATGGTGATTATGAAGGTTGACCCTAAATATGTGTACTTAATTAAAGGGCTGACCTAAATCAATCTTGGAGTAGCTAACATCCTAGAGAGGATGAGAGGGAGAAATAATGAGAGAGATGATTGCTTACATATATAAGCCTTAATTCTCTCATCATGAATAAATGTGTAATCAGTGTTTGATCCATAATAATGAGAGCATGAAATCCTCATTGAAATGATTGATGCACCTTGACCTTAATTTAGTGCAAGGTTATGTGAAACCCTAATTTAAGGGCAAAGCTCAGTGAAACCATAATCTAGGGTGATGATGTAACCCTAACTTAGTGTCACAATGCAAGAAACCCTAATTTATTGGGAATTGTATATCCTAACGCTAATTTGGTAGGAGGAAAGAGAAACCCCACTTGGATCTGAATGGTAAACCCTAATTTCCTAAAATGGGATAAAGTTATATGAATCCCTAAGATAGGGTAGTCCCATTAATGCTAATGTGAAGCCTTAACACTGGGTGATGTGTTGTGAAATCTTAATTTCACATAATACTAGGTGAAACCCTGATATAGAATGATGTTATGTGAAACTCTAATGAAGAGTGATCCTAGGTGAAATCTATATATGTTTATGAGATGCTAAGTGAACCTCAAATTATAATTATGGAAATCCTATTCCTATTGACGGAATAGTGATTAATGTATTGACAAATGAAATACCTAGAGGGGTTGATTATGGATATCTTTACATTAATAGTCCCTGACTCAAGGATGAGTCCATATCTTTGACAATGGTTGTGTTTGCTAAAATAGATGAATCATGACCAATATATTGCATAATGAATGTGATGATCTAGTGCATAAGTATTAAGATGAGTGATACCCTAATACAAGCTATGTGAATAATTCATGTAAGATGAAGTTGTTAAGGGAAGTGATACATCAAGGTATGATAGATATCACATCCAACACCCCAATTCTGATATACTATGATGTGCTCTAAGTTCATTATAATTGGAATGGATGACACATGAAATGTGTCATGACAATTGTTACATTGAGATGTAATGCACTTTGTTAAGTGTAGGATAACATGCCTTATGAAAAGCTTAATCCAAATCAATAGACTATGAAACAATCATATTCTGATAAAGATGAGAGAGAAACTCATACTTGGTGTTGATAATACATTCAAAGATGAATGATGAAGATATATAAGTATGTTTGAATACTTACGATATCTATTTTTGGTTTCTAGCTTTGAGAAGCAATGGAATAGGGATGATCATTAATAATATCATCTTAAGAACCCAAGTGGTTATTTATGGAACACCCTAATGAAGGGTGTTGATGTGAAAGAGAAATCATGAACCCTAAAAAGGGATGATATTACTTAGTTTTGTATGGTACTGATGTGAAAGAGAAATCATGAACCCTAAAAAGGGATGATATTACTTAGTGTTGTATGATACTGATATGAAAGCATTATAATTGTTACCATGAATACTAATCATGCAGGGATGATGAGATGAGAAGCATAGCCAGGTATGGGCTATGATGCTTATTTATTGAGAATGTTTTATAGGCTTTATAAGCATTCATATGCTTTGTGTAGTAAGAATTAATGAGCTTTGAGTACTATGTAAAATATATTGTGTAGAAAGAATTATGATGTCTTTTGTCAGATAATCTGAAGGTATTAGGTTACCTAATAAGTGGTAATAAGTATCTTATGGTGAGTTATGGGTTCAAATACCCAGATGCTATAATTATGATGATGAACTTGTCAAGAAGTGGAATTGTACTTGGTGATTTGAGGGACTAAGATCCCAACACTTTGAGAAAAGAGTATGGCTACAGGCCATGACTCCATAATGACAATGCCAGGCTTTAGGTATATGATCTAAGCCTGAAGAGAGTTAATGTTGTGGTAATGAATCTGTAGTGAATAAATGTTATACATGTTATTTATATTCCTTAATGAATAAGTGACATGTGGCTCTTTCAAGTTATAACTGCAATGTTTTAGATAAGAATAATATTCTAATCTGTTAGACATTGAATTAGTTGTTGCCAAACAAATATGATTCCTCTGGGCATATTTATCTTCTTAAGATGCAATAATAATGTTACTGGCAGAGAGTTATATCTCTTGCTGGGGCAATTTACAATTGTCTCCCCCATGGGAACTACATTTTTAGGTGGACGCAGACGAGGAAACAAAAATCCTTCAATAGGAGAAGGACATCTGCAACAGCAACAAAGACAACAGTGAAGTCTCAGGTGGAGACATTGGTTGTTATGCCTTGTATAGATGTAGATAGAGTCCTATGTGTCATCTCTGTACTCTCATGTCCTCGGAGTAGTAGTTAGTGCTTTTGATATTTTGGCTTCGTGCCTCGAGATTTTATACTTCCTATGTTTAACCTGACAGGACAGGTAATGCTTGTAATTTTCAAAAGGAGATGATACAGAATATGTACTTTTGAACAAGAATGTAAATGTGTTACTTTGGTTCTTTGTGAGAAAGTTTTCCTTTGATGGATCTCTTGATAAAAAGGTTTTAATTTTTAGTGATTTTTGGTAATCCGCTGCTTAGTGATCGCTTCCGCATCAGTTAATCTTGTTTTCGTGAGGCAGACGTTACAATTAAGTGGTATCAGAGCTCTAGGTTCACTGAGCCTACAGAGACATAGGACTAAGGTTGTAGAGTCTATTCTAAGTGTCTTCCAGTTTATCTGATAGTATCTTCTGCTCATATAGGAGAAGGAGAACTTGAAAATGACTGGAGAACATGAGGAACACATTGCTAAGGGCAATGTTGTTGCACTAGGAGAGGGTGCATGGGACCAGGTAAGAGGAGAACAAGTGCCTGAGAATTCCCACCTTGACCTAATCAGGATAGAGAATCCTATGTTATGCTCTTAAAGGGCAGGATAGGACAACACTAATGCATATAGAAGACTAGATAATAGTAATACAACCTAAGCTACCAGTCTTTAATGCATAAACTTTATGCTTTGAAAGGATTCCTGAGTGACATGGTCATGTTAGAATAGTGGAAATGTGGGAAAGATTAATAAATGGCAAGAAAGTAGACTCTTCCATAAGCCTGGACAAATAGTACATCTGTGATGGTAGTGCCCAAGGAGGGGCCATAAGCTATGAATTAAGGTAAGGTCTCTACAATTCTAGAGACATTTGCCTCGATATTCTGAAAGTCAAAGTTTTTGGTGTCACCAGTGCAATAAATGCCTAGTGCACCAGGGCAGTAGCCACTAATTAAAGGCAAAAGCAGCAACATGAGATAATTGGACACTATGTGTTGAAATCAACCTAATGTGGTAGGCGACCTTGAGGGGTAATACTTAAATAAAATATATTCATCCTGATACTTCATTTCATGATTCTATGTGTTAAAGATATGAAAGTAGTTGTTTTTGACCTTCCTTTGACTAGTCCTATAAGGACACAAGGAAGATGAGAATTTACATTTTACTCAGTGTTCTTTAAAATGTTTTATGATTTCTCTTATCTTTGTGATATAAGATGAAATATAGAAGTGATGCTTGGAAAAAAATCTAGAAATGGAAAATCTTGTGTGTATAATGATATAAAAAGTGAGGAATATGATAGTAAATAAAGTACATACTACCTAATCTCAATACTTGTATACCCTGTCCAGGTATATGATTATTGTAGATTAAGCAAGTATGAAACTCTTAGATTGTTATCTTTTTTATTACTCTGACCAAGTAGTCATTCTGAAACAATCTAGAGAGTATAATGAAATTAAATAGGAAGAGCTAAGTGAAAACTTTCCAAATAAACTACTTAGTGAACATACTCAGTGAACTTTCTCAGTGAATTTTTCTAAAACACATTACTTAGTGAATATTCTCAGTGAACATTCTCAGCGAACTTGCTCAGTGAATATTTTCAAAACAAATTACTCAGTGAACTTCCTCAGTGAATACTTTCAAAACAACATACTTAGTGAATATTCTCAGCAAACTTCCTCAGTGAATACTTTCAAAACAACATACTTAGTGAATATTCTCAGTGAACTTCCTCAGTGAATACTTCCAAAACAACATACTTAGTGAATATTCTCAGTGAACTTCCTCAGTGAATACTTTCAAAACAACATACTTAGTGAATATTCTCAGTGAACTTCCTCAGTGAATACTTTCAAAACAACATACTTAGTGAATATTCTCAGTGAACTTCCTCAGTGAATACTTTCAAAACAATATTCTCAGTGAACATACGCAGTTAATTTGCTTAGTGAATATCTTTAAAACAAAATACTTAGTGAACATACTCAGTGAATTTTCTCAATGAATATCTTCAAAACAAAATACTTAGTGAACATACTCAGTGAATTTGCTCAGTGAATATCTTCAAAACAAAATACTTAGTGAACATACTCAGTGAATTTTCTCAGTGAATATCTTCAAAACAAAATACTTAGTGAACATACTCAGTGAATTTGCTCAGTGAATATCTTCAAAACAAAATACTCAGTGAACATACTTAGTGAACTTGCTCAGTGAATATTTTCAAAAACAAATTACTCGCTGAACTTACTTAGTGAACTTACTTAATGAATTTTTCCAAGACAAACTGCTTAGTGAACCTTCTCAGTGAATATTTCTAAATTAATTGCTTAGTGAACTTTCTCAGTGAACTTTTCCAAGTAAATAAAGGATTGTTGAATGAATTATCTGTGTTAGATATGTATATGTTTCTCTTTTGGTAAATATTTTGGGGTGATGATAGAAGTATGTTCTTTTATGCTTCTTCTTTTCTATAGTATGGACATCACATGTTAGGGGTTTATGCTCTGCATAAACATAAACAGTGATAAGGAGGAATTAATGAAAGGAACTTTGTGTGAATTACAGATCCATGGTATCTCCATAATATTAATATGATATGTGGAGACTTGAGGGCATGATTAATGAATAATCTGTCCCTCCTTTTTCCTGAGATTTCGGGGACGAAATCCTTGTTAGGGGTTTATAATGTTTAACATCCCTGACCTGGGTTATGAGTTCACCCTAGATGTTTTGCCTAACAAGGTTGAGTAGATGCTTAATATTATCTTGGGAAAAGTAATTAGGATTCATGAGAAACTTATGTTTCAATTTTGGTCCTGTTTGAACAATGTTGAAGCAATGTTTGCCTATCTTTGGACTAAAGTGCAAATTACCCAAGTTGAGGGGTTAAATTGCAAATTTTGCATGATAAGATGTTCCTCTGATGATGATACATCATAATAATGAATATGATGTAGTGGTATGGTTTTCACAAGCTTGGGCACCAAGATTAAGCTTGTAAAGCAATCCTTGTGCATTAAAACCTGGTTTTGGTGTAAAGTGCAATTTACCCAAAACCTAGGGTTCAATATGCAAATTACCACTTCAACAAGGTCCCTAATGCTTCTTGGAAACATGTGGAGTAAATAAAATGAGATAGGCGCCTCATTTGAATTAATTTGGAGGAGAGAGAATCTTGATATTAAAATAATCAAGATTTAATCCTAAGTGAAACCCTAATTCAATTTAGGGCAAAGATGAATTTATTAATTAAAGGGCCTTCAACCAAAATTAAAATGGTTGGATTTAGATGTGTGTGAGTGAGATTAAGGCCTTGCAAAGGCACGAGCATATCCTAAGGAGGTGAAACTCCACTCACCATTATTATAAGAAAAAGAATTTCCACTCAAATATGGAAATTACTATTATAAGGGTTAAGGTGCTTAATTTCTTTTCCCTTAATTCATGGATAATGGAAGGGATCTCGGTGGGGATAGAGATTCTCTTGCATGCAAGAAACTAAGGGGGAAGTGGTGGCAACAATTTTGGAATTAAAAGACTTTTATAAAGAATTTTCTCTCTCATCAATTTTCTTATAAAAGTACCTTTTCCAAGCCAAAACAAAGGCTTTTTCAGATTTCTTTCTTTCCCCTTGCTTGTAAAACGACCAAGGAGCTAGGGAGGAATAGGAGAACGATCCCCAATCTGTTGGTAAGCCCTTGACCTTCGTTCTCCTTGATTCCATGGTGGAAATCAAAAATAAATCATTGATTTCTTCTTATTTCGATCTCCTCTTCAACCCTAGCCAAACTTTTCAACCAAAAGCTTGAGGACGAGCCTAGGGGGAGTTGCAAGAGCTTCATCCACCATTGTTTCCGTGAGCTTGGAGCTTTGGAGATCAATTGGAGGCGGGTTTTATAACTTGAAACCCTAACTTTGTTATTGCATTCAATTCCCCATCAAATAATGATCATTTCTCTATTTACAATTAATGATTTGGTTGATTGAAGCAATTTCCATGGAAATCACAATAGGTTTTGTGGGTCTATAGCTTGAAGATGATGAAATCATAATAAGCACACACCTCCCCAAATATCTATACCAAACGGTTTCAATCAAATGTCCAAACGGTTTGTGTTTTGGGAGCAAACGGTTTCAAACCGTTTGGAATGAAACGGTTTCACTAAACCGCATAGAAGCAAATAGTTTAAGACCATTTGGTGATGTTGATCAGGGTTGACTGTTTGTGGACTTTTTCATAATGATCTAGGTTAATGACCCACCAATTATTATTTATTAACTCCAATTGGTTCATGAGTTGAAAGTCCATCAATCACGTAAACCCTAATCGGGTTGAGTGCTGATTTCATAAGTGATTGAGTTTGAATTTTGGTTTGATTGACCCAAACGGTTTCAAAACCGTTTGGGAATCACCCAAACGGTCTCAAGACCATTTGGAGGTCAACCAAGACCGTTTGGAGGTCTAGGGTTGAGTATGGTTAGGTATTTGAAGATTCAAACATATGGTATAAACCCTAATCGGCTAAGTGCTGATTTTGCAATTGAATGAGTTGATGCTTTGGGTTGATTGACCCAAACGGTTTCAAAACCATTTGGGGATCACCCAAACGGTCTCAAGACCGTTTGGGGGTCACCCAGGACCGTTTGGAGGCCTAGGGTTAAGTTTGGTCAAGTGTTTGAAGGTCCAAAGATACCAAATTGAAATACAATTAAGTGCTGATTTGGTCACCAATTCCTAGGATCCAAACCCTAATTGAATGATTATATGATGGGAAAATGGTCTGAAGACCGTTTGGAGGTCATCCAAACGATCCCAAGACCGTTTGGGGGTCATCCAAGACCGTTTGGAGGTCTAGGGTTGACTATGGTTAGGTGTTTGAAGATCTAAAGGTACTAAGTTGATGTGCAATCAAATGCCTATTTGGTGATCAATCCAATGATCCAAACTTTGATTGATTGACTTGGATTTTGATGTTGACATGGGAAAACTGTCTCAAGACCATTTGGAGGTCATCCAAATGACCGCAAGACCGTTTGGGGTCAGGATATGTTCAATTTGGATGATGGTCCAATAGTTTTAAAGCAACTAGACTCACATTGGTTAATGTTGAAGGATCATCGATTCCAAACCCCAATTGATGATCAATTGAGGGTTAATTGAGGGTCAAATCAGTTGAAGGATGACCTAATTAACTCAATTTAACTATGGTGATAGGTCCAATTGAAGATTTGTTACATGAATTCAATGATTGAAGAAATCAACATTGAGAACCCTAAATCGATTTGATAGGGTGAGACTATAATTGTTCCATGCGGTTTTGAGGAGGTTTGGACCAAACGGTCTCAAGACCATTTGGGACCAAACGATCCCAAACCGGTAGAGTTCATGTGGTTTCAAAATGTTGCTTTATCAAACGATATCAATGTTCACCTTTAGCAAACGATTTCAAGGGTCACCTTTAGCAAACAGTTTCAAACTATTTGAACCTAATAGGTCAAGACCGTTTGAGGTCTAAGTGACCAAGATCGTTTGAGGTATAAGAGATCAAGACCTTTTGAGGTTCAAATGGATTAAACCATTTGGACACCTAATAAGATCAAAGGCCAATTAGCTAATTGATTATTAATGATATAGATCAATGGTGATTATGAAGGTTGACTCTAACTATGTGTACTTAATTAAAGGGCTGACCTAAATCAATCTTGGAGTAGCTAACATCCTAGAGAGGATGAGAGGGAGAAAGAATGACAGAGATGATTGCTTACATATATAAGCCTTAATTCTCTCATCATGAATAAATGTGTAATCAGGGTTTGATCCATAATAATGAGAGCATGAAATCCTCATTGAAATGATTGATGCACCTTGACCTTAATTTAGTGCAAGGTTATGTGAAACCCTAATTTAAGGGCAAAGCTCAGTGAAACCATAATATAGGGTGATGATGTAACCCTAACTTAGTGGCACAATGCAAGAAACCCTAATTTATTGGGAATTGTATATCCTAACCCTAATTTGGTAGGAGGAAAGAGAAACCCCACTTGGATCTGAATGGTAAACCCTAATTTCCTAAAATGGGATAAAGGTATATGAATCCCTAATATAGGGTAGTGCCATTAATACTAATGTGAAGCCTTAACACTGGGTGACGTGTTGTGAAATCTTAATTTCACATAATACTAGGTGAAACCCTGATATAGAAGGATGTTATGTGAAACTCTAATGAAGAGTGATCCTAGGTGAAATCTATATATGTTTATGAGATGCTAAGTGAACCTCAAATTATAATTATGGAAATCTTATTCCTATTGACGGAATAGTGATTAATGTATTGACAAATGAAATACGTAGAGGGGTTGATTATGGATATCTTTACATTAATAGTCCCTGACTGAAGGGTGAGTCAATATTTTTGACAATGGTTGTGTTTGGTAAAATAGATGAATCATGATCAATACATTGCATAATGAATGTGATGATCTATTGCATAAGTATTAGGATGAGTGATACCCTAATACAAGCTAAGTGAATAACTCATGTAAGATGAATGTGTTAAGGGAAGTGATACATCAAGGTATGATAGATATCACATCCAACACCCCAATTCTGATATACTATGATGTGATCTAAGTTCATTATAATTGGAATGGATGACACATGAAATGTATCATGACAATTGTTACATTGAGATGTAATGCACTTTGTTAAGTGTAGGCTAACATGCCTTATGAAAAGGTTAATCCAAATCAATAGACTATGATACAATCATATTCTGATAAAGATGAGAGAGAAACTCATACTTGGTGTTGATAATACATTCAAAGATGAATGATGAAGATATATAAGTATGTTTGAATACTTATGATATCTATTTTTGGTTTCTAGCTTTGAGAAGCAATGGAATAGGGCTGATCATTAATAATATGATCTTAAGAACCCAAGTGGTTATTTATGGAACACCCTAATGAAGGGTGCTGATGTGAAAGAGAAATCATGAACCCTAAAAAGGGATGATATTACTTAGTGTTGTATGGTACTGATGTGAAAGAGAAATCATGAACCCTAAAAAGGGATGATATTACTTAGTGCTGTATGATACTGATATGAAAGCATTATAATTGTTACCATGAATACTAATCATGCAGGGATGATGAGATGAGAAGCATAGCCTGGTATGGGCTATGATGCTTGTTTATTGAGAATGTTTTATAGGCTTTATAAGCCTTCATATTCTTTGTGTAGTAAGAATCAATGAGCTTTGTGTACTATGTAAAATATATTGTGTAGCAAGAATTATGATGTCTTTGGTCAGATAATCTGAAGGTATTAAGTTACCTAATAAGTGGTAATAAGTATCCTATGGTGAGTTATGGGTTCAAATACCAGATGCTATAATTATGATGATGAACTTGTCAAGAAGTGGAATTGTACTTGGTGAGTTGAGGGACTAAGATCCCAACACTTTGAGAAAAGAGTATGGCTACAGGCCATGACTCCATAATGACAATGCCAGGCTTTAGGTATATGATCTAAGCCTGAAGAGAGTTAATGTTGTGGTAATGAATCTGTAGTGAATAAATGTTATACATGTTCTTTATATTCCTTAATGAATAAGTGACATGTGGCTCTTTCAAGTTATAACTGCAATGTTTTAGATAACAATAATATTCTAATCTGTTAGACATTGAATTAGTTGCTACCAAACAAATATGATTTCTCTGTGCATATTTATCTTCTTAAGGTGCAATAATAATGTTACTGGCAGAGAGTTATATCTCTTGCTGGGGTAATTTACAATTGTCTCACCCCCGTGGGAACTACATTTTTAGGTGGACGCAGACGAGGAAACAGGAATCCTTCAATAGGAGAAGGATAGCAGCAACAGCAACAGAGACATCAGTGAAGTCTCAGGTGGAGACACTGGCTGTTATGCCTTGTATAGATGTAGATAGAGTCCTATGTGTTGTCTCTGTACTCTCAAGTCCTCGGAGTAGTAGTTAGTGCTTTCGTGATTTTGGCTCCGCGCCTCGAGATTTTATACTGCCTGTGTTTATCCTGACAGGACAGCTAATGCTTGTAATTTTCAAAAGGAGATGATACAGAATATGTACTTTTGAACAAGAGTGTAAATGTGTTACTTTGGTTCTTTGTGAGAAAGTTTTCCTTTGATCGATCTCTTGATAAAAAGGTTTTAATTTTTAGTGATTTTGGTAATCCACTGCTTAGTGATCGCTTCCGCATTAGTTAATCTTGTTTTCCTTAGACAAACATTATAGAACCACTCTAAATAGCTTGTCACTTGGTGTATGTTTAATCTCTCTCTCCCTTTCTATGCATATTTTAGTTGCACTCAAATTTCCTATTTAGCAAACTTATCTTGTGATATATCTTGAAGGTCTAATGAATTTTATTTAAGTGCATTCATCTCTATTCACCCCCCCCCCTCTAGAGCATCTAATCACCCATCTAAGATCCAACACCAACCTGGATAGGGAGTACATGAGAAGTCACACTCCTAGATAGGGGGAGACATGATGAAGTCACCTGCCTGGATAAGGGGAGACATGATGAAGTCATCTTCCTGGATAGGGGAAGATAGTTAATACTGCAGTATGAGGCCCTGAGGGGTTGTGACAAAGGGTGGAGAAACCTAGATTGGGTAGTCATGGTCAAAATGTTAAATTTTGGTTTGTTAAACATTAATTGTTGAATTATGTTGTTAGTATTATCTATGAGATTTTGTTTCCCCCACATACCGATATGACTTGTCATACTGACTAATTTTTTGATTATTGGTGTTTTTAGGATAAACTTGCTAAAAATCAAATATTCAAAGAAATAAGGCATTGAAAGCAAATAAATGAAGTAAGGCTCATAGGATATAGATAGATGGTCTATTACTTGATAAATCCTATAACCCATATTTTGTAAACTTTAGAAAAGAATTTTTTTATCCTGCACCAAGTTTAGTTAGTTCAGTAAAATTTATTAATGATTTTTTATTATGTGCAAAACCATTTGATCTTTTTTTGAGATAATGCCACTAGTTTCTTGGCCTTCCTTAATTAGGAGTTGTCAGTTAATGGGGTCGTTACATTAGGTGTGGTATCCCTTCGCTCATTGCTAGTTGATTTTGAGTGAATATCACACATTGTCATAACAGTTTTAATTGTTCTTAGTGTTGGAGGATACAAATCGAGAAAGATATTCCAAAAACTAGATCACCTTTAGATCACAAATAGAAAATAAATATCAAGATTTATGCCCTGTAACACATGTAGATTGCTTTATTTCATGAAAATGACCATTGGTGGAACACCACGTTCTGGTGTAAGGCACCCTGGCAGAATGAGTTGATCCGCTAGGGGATCTGCAAGCAAGAAATTAGGGCTTCCTTATTCGAACATCTATCTTTCTAGAAGTTTATTAGTGCATTCTAATAGAAAATTAATCTTTTGCTAGCTTGTATATTAGAGTAATAAAAATCCAATTAAATTAGATGAGAGAAAGAGAGTTGAAAATTTGAGGGACAAGTATTACATCTTCTCTTTCTTCAAAAAGGATATGGAAATAAATTGACTGTCTTATTTGTTAAAGCAATGAAGTTGGTTTTTGAAAACATATAATCAAAGGAAATTAAATTTCTAACCGAGATTAAAGTTTCTTATTTCTTAATCAAGAATTTAACTACGTGATTTATGGGGGGAAATATGCTAAAAAGCTCGATTAAATGTCAAATCATGCTTGTGTTTAGACAAGTGTTTAGGAAATCGGTCTATGCGGCCGCTTAAGCAGTAAAGACAGGGGACCGCCCCGCATATGTCAAAGCAGAGCAATAATCGGACCAGGTCCGATTATGCGGCCGATTACCCACTTATGCGGCCGCTTAATCACCGCTTTTTCAAACTGAAAGGAACGTAATATATATATATATATGGTATTGTTGTTGTCTCATATTTCTTTTTTATACAATATTACTGATCCCTTGCTTCTTATTTTCATTTTTTGTATGATATCGTTGTTGTCTTTTATTTCTTTGTTCACAAATTCCCTTTCTTCTTCTATTTCCCCTTCCATCTTCTTTATTTTATGTTGCAACAACAAACAAATCATTTCCATTTTTCCTTTTCTTATTAAGTCCAACATGTTGCACTTCTCATTTCCTTGCTCTTATTTTCTCTTCTTCATATTGTCTGTTGAATTCCTCTAATATTATTGAACTGTTCTTCATTTATTCTCTCATTTTCTTCATTCTCTTTTATAACAGCAACAAGTTTCTTCTCCAATCTTATTTCCCTTCTCATCTTCATTCTCAAAATTATTATAATTTCAATTCTTTTCCATACATTCATCTTCTTGTTCTTCCAATTCTTATTGACTAGTTGTTAATTGTTAATGTGTTTAAAGTATACCATACTAATCTATGAAATTGTTTGGCACTATCATCATTTTATATTGCAATTTGATAGTTGCATGGTGCATATAATATTATTACTTTATAGTTTCCTCTATTTATTTATTGATGTTTATTGATTATGGCAAACTTTACGTTTCATAACATAAGAATGGTTGTTTAACTTATGTTAATCAAATTGATATCATGTCACGCTTTGCCAACACTCCAAATGAAGTTTTTCTTCTTTTTGTCCTCATATGTAATTGTTCAAAATATAATTATATATGATTAATATATAAATTTATATATATATATAATTAATTTATTAAAAAAAATCCAAAACTACATATACTCCCGCATATCGCATATACTCTATTTAGTACCCCATCCGCCCGTACACTGAATACCGCTTTTCTGAACACTGGTTTAGACAAATAATATTTTCTATCAATGAGTCCTTGATAGGTGGTAAATCGGTAAATGTTTGGGTAAAACATATGTATATATGAAAAGATGTGAAATAAATTGGATAGATTTCATCGTTAGCCAAAGAATTGATCGAAATCTTTGATTGAATGACAAAAAATGAGGCACATGGTGTTTATGGCCTATCACTTTCACATGGAATGATTTTTTTTTTACATGGAATGATTTCTAATTGATTTGGAATATGTTTTTCCATCCTACTTTGTGTTGAACTTTGTAATAAATAGGAATTGTCAAAGGAGCAATAGCTAAATTACATGTGTGAAGATTTTTCGTTGTAGAGGATAACTGATGGCAATGAGGAGTATTGATCGAACGTTTTGTAGCTGCAGTAGTAGCGGGAAAGCATGGTCGTGACCATGTTGAGGCAGCTACCGAGGGAATGTCCATGCCGGATGATCCAAAGCCTGTACTTAGAGGGTTTTGTGGTAGCTTGAGAAAACAGTGTGCGACACGTGGGTGTGAGTAGTTCCCTTCGCGTCCAACCTCACTCTCACTTCCGTTCTTGCCAGTGCACGAAGGTGCTGTTAGGAACCAAGCGTTGTCACAATATGTTCTATTGACTTTTACTATTATATATTCATCCATTTGCCAAAAGGAAAGAACAAGAAAATCTTGTTCATTATGTAATCATTGAGCATTTTCTTCATTCACCATAGACCCCATGAGGTGTCGTTATGTACCCCTATGAGGTGTCCTTATGTGCATGCAAGGGAACATGAGAAAGATCGACCTTTTTGGCCGCTTTCTTTTTATTTTTATCTTTTATACCACGCCAAGGACAAATTCTACTTTTAAATGTTGTCATTGCAATTGGAAGATACGGACCGGCACGATAATGAAAACTAAAAGTTTTGACATAATCAGTCCCGCACCCCAGCTCGTCGCCCGTCCCACACCCCAGGTCATCACCCGACCTACACCCCAAACCAGTGTCGGACACAAACCCTTTTCCACACCTTTATTCTTCATTTGTCAGACCATTCTTCCCTTCTTATCCATTTGCCGCGACCATTTGCCTCTCCTTACTGCCGTTCGCCGCGTGATTTCTTCTCCCCTCCTCCAACGCCTCGTCTCGTCACCTCACACTCAAGAGGATCGGAATGACGACATCTATTTAAGTTCGAGGAGGCATGTCGCCGTCCTCTGCTCCGTTGTCGCTGCGGACATACTTAGGCCGCTCGTGCTCGAGAGTTTCTCATCCAGCGGACCATCAGCGTGCTGCTCATCCTCATCCGCCTGCAGCTCCTCCACCTCATCCTCATCCTTCCTGTCGGGTTCCATCAGGCTGGGCCGCGCGGCTGCCAATTTCGCAAGCCTCAGCTCTCCCTCCTCCTCGTCCCGTCACCTCACACTCAAGAGGATTGGAATGGCGACGTCCATTTAAGCCCTAGGAGGCTTGTCGCCGCCCTCTGCTCCGTCGTCGTCGCGGACATACCCAGGCCGCTCCTGCTCGAGAGTTTCTCATCCAGCGGACCATCGGCGTGTTACTCATCCTCATCCGCCTACAGATCCCCCTCCTCGTCGTCCTCAGGATGGGCCGCGCCACTCCCAATTTCGCAAGCCTCTGCTCCGCGCCAACTGCCACGCTTCAAGGGACACCGAGGCAGGTAGGCGTCCTCTTCCTCTTCCCTAGAGTGTACAAGGTGTGGGCTAGAATTTGGTACTTTTAACATATGCAATAGAGTGGTGTATCGATCTATAACATGTTTAGAGCTTGGTCTAATAGAAGGTGAATTTGAATCTAATTACAACCCAACGCTTACCTATATGGCTCCCCAGAAATCCAAAAATTGAAGACATTGAGTGGACTGGTCGATTTGGATAGCCATCACAGTCTCGAAGCGTTGGATGTTATGTTGTCAACTTGTTTTCCAAAACTTAGAAGTGACCCCAAAATGTATGTTGATACTTCATGTCCCTTTAGCACCCTTATAGAAAGCCTTTGGCTATAGTAAATATAGCTATAGTATGTAAGGTATGAAGACCCCTTCACCTTTATAGAGAACGTATATATTACTTTGCCCCTACTAAAGTTTTAAGGTATGAAGACCCCCTGGGTCTATTACTTTTTGTTGTTTGTATACAAGGTTTCACTGTTATCCTGAATTTGAACAAAAAACAAGGTTTTTTAAGCCTCTTAAAGCCTACAGCTATAGTATCTCACATACTACGGTAATGTCATGTTCCTAAATCAGATTTTCAATTTCTTCAATAGAGTTCATGGTTTTCATCCTAATTTCAGCGAATGTCTAGTAATATTAGCAAGAAAGTGCATAAGATTTGAAAAAGAGGTGGTGACATTCTTTTGTGATCTTTGACGTAAACTATCAAATGTGAGGGTTATAGTCTTTACGTTTTAGTACATTAAACTGATGTACACAATGATTATAGAGAGCTCGTCTATACGTATGTTAAGTTTATGTAGTTGTTGCCTTACTGTCTTAGATATAATTGTTTGATTTGTCATATAGGAGGGTGTTCTGCATCTACTACTTACAAAGAAAGTTGACAGGAGGCTTTTAAAAAAAAGAATAACATATACTCTTATGTTACCCTAACTTGATATTCTTATGCCAGTTGTATAAAATATTGAAGATCTTTTATGCTAAGATGCCACGAATTTTACATTTGTAGTAACTAATTTTACTATTTTTAAATTTTTTCAGATGTCAAAAAATGGTTTAGTTGATCTGAACCAAGATTACAATCAAGGAAATGAATCTAATGTTGGTCAAGATATAATAATCTCTATGTTGGAGAATTGCACTGATTTAGTCATTCCTAAACCAACTAGTGATGTAGATAAGCATGTAGTCGGGATGTTATTTGAATCAGAATCTGATGCAAAGGCTTTCTACACAAAAATATGCATATTTTTGTGGTTTTGGAATCAAGATTGCTCGTTCAAAAAAGTTGGCACCCAATGATGAAAAAAAGAATTACATATTCATGTTTAAAAGTCGGGACTCCGCCAACCAATTCCAAAGATTCTCTATACCGACTAAAGCCAACTGCTAGAACTTCCTGTCCTGCTCAGATTACATTCAGAAGAATCTACACTGGTCAGTATGCTATACCTACTTTTGTGGAAGAACACAACCATGAGCTTTTGGATTCATATATCATTAGACTACTACCCTCTAAAAGAAAGATACTCGACGAAATATGTTGACGTGTTGATTTAAACAATAGTGCCAGAATTGGTGTGTCTAAAACTATGACAAGTCTAGTGGTTGAAGCTAGAGGCTATGAAAATGTTACATTTATATCTAGGGACGTTCGGAATCATCTCAATTACTCAAGAAATCTAAGGCTAGGTGAAGGACATGCCCAAGTTATTCAAGAATGCTTTGTTAAGATGCAAGAGATAGATCAAGACTTTTTTATGTCCTTAATTTAAATGAAAATGGAGTTCTTAGAAATATATTTTGGGTTGATTCTTGATCAAGAAGAGCATACACATTTTTTGGCGATGTTATCACTTTTAACACTACTTATCTAACTAATAAATATGACATGCCATTCGCACCATTTGTTGGTGTAAATCATCATTCCCAATTGATATTGATGGGATGTGGTTTATTATGTGAGGAAACAACGGAGAACTACATATGGCTTTTTCAGACCTGGCTTAAATGCATGGGTAAATACATATTACTACTAAAATAATAGTATAAGATAGATTCAATATGTAATTTGTATATCTAAACAATTTTTCTAAATTGTTTGTACAGGAAAACCTCTTAATGCTATTGTAATTGATCAGGCCCAGAGTATAATGAATGTTGTCAAAGTGGTTTTTCCATCTACTAGACACAGACTTTGCTTATGGCACATTATGAAGAAACTACCTGACAAACTTGGTAAAGATGGCAAAGCAGCAAGACTGATTAAATTTGCTGTGTATGAGAGCTCTTCAATTGATATATTTGAAAAGAATTGGGCTACTACTTTTGAACACTGTTGCAGTTCTAAAATCAGTTGGCTTGATACTATGTATGAAATCAGACAGTTATGGGTTCCAGCATATGTGGATAACTTTTTTTGGGCAGACATGACAACCACTCAGCGCAGCGAATCAATGAATTCATTTTTTGATTCGTATGTAAATTCCAATACCTCATTGAAACAATTTGTAGATCAGTATGAACTTGCATTGGAAACAAAGTTTGAGCAAGAGAAAAAAGTTGATTATGAGTCACTATTCAAGAATGCACCTTTGATGACGGAATTTCTGATAGAGGTTCAAATGAGAAAATTATACACATTGTCAATGTTTAGAAAATTCCAAACAGAATTAGAAGGGATGCTTTGTTGTGAGGTGAAGTTGATCTGTGATGATGGTGTAAATGCAACATATGGAGTTACTGAACAATGCAGGATTTGGCTTTTTGATTCTGAAACAAAATTAATAAATAAAGATTTCCAAGTGCAGTATGAACACAACAGCAGAAATATAAAGTGTAGCTGCCATTCATTTGAATGCAAAGGTCTCCTTTGTCGTCATGTTTGTTGTGTATTGATTAGAAATCTGAAAATTGATGATTATCCAAATCAGTACATATGCGAAAGATGGAGAAAAGGCGTTTGTCGAAAGTATTACTTGAAAGAAAGGGCTGACAAAATTTCTAACAAGCCTGTAGAAAGAATTCAGCATCTTTCTAATTTATGTGGCCAAATTTTTGACATAGCAAGAATTTCTAATGAAATCTATGAAGATGTTAAGAAGTGTCTTGTCGATTCTCTTTCTACACTAAGTGATAAATATCAAGATTTGATAATTCCAAATTTTATCATTTTTATTATCTAAATTTAATAGGGAATCTATATACCTCTTTTTTATATGATTCGAATGGTTTTTTTTAAAGAAATGAATGAAATGATTATGATATATCATATATCAAAGATTTGTTCATATGTTAACAATCTTTAACAAAAAATTGAATAATACCACAGTTAGAACTGAATCTGTAGTAGTTGATGCTAAGCATTAATTCGATTTCAATGGGGATAAATATAGGGAAGTTGTTCATCTGATTTATATCAAATCAATCATAAAAATGAGTTTCTTGATGTAGCAGTTGACGCAGATTTACCGTGCGCAGAAATGCAAGTGAACGCGTCGAAGTAGTACAGGCCTTTATGAGGCCCGAGTTGAACTCAGGGATACGTGAAATCGTCGGGGACTCCTACTAACTACTCACGATCAGCTAAGCCGATTAAATAGTTGAGAGTTGTTGTTAAAATTAAAAGAAAATGAAAATAAAACAAAACAATCAATCGATTAAATGTTGGTTTAATCAATTCAAAAGAAGATCTTTAGGATTGCGGTTTCACCGCGGGTTTTCATTGTATTAAATTCTATATAGCTACTCAATTTTATCTCTCTATCCGGGTAGTGGCTTGAAATTAGAATTGCCCACTATCGTGGTACAATTCACTACCTATGTCTAGGTCGGTTCCACCGTCGTAGTAACCTATACCCTAAACTAGGTGCATTAGGAACGACCTCTCGGTATCCACCATCAATCTTACACCACCTTGTTCAAGGGATTTGTCAATTAATGTAAATTCTGTCTCTTTTCAACCGTTAATTCTTCTTTCAAAGCAGTTAAGGGCATTAGGTTATTATTATGGTGATCAAGCATAACAATATATTGGAGAAAATGAAATTATACCACGGATTTAAGAGATAAGATGTGAATTACTATTGTAAAATCATCATACAATGAATCCCTAGGCTACTCCCGGTCCTAAAGACAAAGGGGATTAGCCCCGCATGTTCATCTCAAAGTACAATGTGGAGAAGAAAAAGGGAAACATGAAGGAAAACGTGATTGAGTGATTAAACCCCTGAACGGAGAAGGTCCAATTGATCCTTGGCGTGGAATCTGTGTTCTCTAGCCTTTCGGTGGTGGAATACGTCTTCTTCAGCGTCCGGATCGGCTGGGGCGTGCTCTCGTGCTCCGTTCTTCTCTCCTTGCTCTCCGGGATGTGTGCAGCAACTAATGACGTCCTCTTTCCAGTCAAGGGCGTCGTCATTAGGTATATCTCCCGAATTAGGTCGCCAATTAACCACGGCCATCCGATTAAGATTAATCTGAAACAAACTCATATCTGACGATGTCGATACCATCGACGTGGGTCGATGGTATCGACCTAGCATGATAGCGGCAATCCTTCTTTTCTTTCATCTGTGCGCCTGATGTCATCTCGATACCATCGACGTGGGTTGATGGTATTGACGAACCTGTAGCGACGGTTTTGACGTTTTGTGTCACTGTAGCTCCACCAGTCAATAGTATCGACATCTTGGTCGATAGTATCGACGCACTTCTCGCCAGCAACCTGATGGTATCTCGATACCATCGACATCCCTGTCGATAGTATCGATTTTTTGTCTGGTCCTTGTGGCTGGAAACCTGTGGTCCGGTCGATGGTATCGACCACCGTCGATGGTATCGACGGCAGCAGATACTTGTTTTTCCTGAAATTATCACACTGAACCACATAAATCCACACAAAATATATTCTTTCGATAATTAATACTCAAAATACTTAAATAAAGGGAATTTGACATAAACAAGTAGCATAGACCAAAATGAATGAATTATGCAACATTAACCATGAAAATGACTAATAAATGCATAAAACATCTATCAAACAAGTCTATAAATGCAACTCAAAATCATCGAATCAAACTCCCCTAATATTGAACATTGCTCGCCCTCGAGCAACTAAACCTTAGAATAGAATTGCCAGAGTCAACCAAAGAACAAAGCATCACAACAGACATCCCACATGACTCCCACCGGACATTCGCATACCGACCCTCACTAACCACAGAATGATAATTACCCTAAAGGTGACAGTAATCATCCATAAAAGATATTAACCTCAAACGGATGAACACTATCACATAAGGAAGTTAACATAATACAATTCGCCGGTCCAGACTCAGTGCATCTTGTGATCTTCTAAACTATGTTGCTCGCCCTAGCTACCATCTACATGGAAGCAGTTCTCCTGATATTCACTAGTGAGGAGAAATTCACGGTGGCCTACCAATCTAAGCAACGGGTGGATGAAATAGGTGGCTCATGGAAGAAGTGGAAGCATTATACGATTTCAACATGCATACAACAAAAATGCCCTAAATGATGCAAATGCTCATGAAAAATGCCCTAATGCCTAAGATTAGGTGGAATCATGCATGCACTAACCATCCGTCTCAAAATGAGATGGATATCTAATTAAACTACATCATGTACTCACTTATCTTGAAATACATGTGAGATTATGTTCCTTTCTCCTTCTCATTCTTGTTGCTTCTGAATAACTCTTTTTTTTTAATTTCAGATTTTTTTTCTTTCTTCTTCTTTTTTTTCATTACAAACCCTTATATCCATGATTGACAATGAATACTTATTGGGCTTATATTTTCTGCATAGCTCGAATATTTGCACTATTTGGAAAGTATGGAACAAATTAACTCACCATTAAAGAATAAATGAAGTACATGACACACTTTATGCATAAAAGTTATGAATGCAACTACATGACATGCACCTAAGGGTAATGTGCATGTATACCTATTCTACTCTTTTTTTCATTTTTTCCATTTTTCATGCAAAACAAATGGAGGTGATTGCAATGAAAGTCCTATATACATGCCATGCAATCAAAAAGGTTAAAACTGTACTTTACTTCCAAATCTTGGGTGGATTGTGAAAACAATGAGGTGGACAGATCACAAGACTAGTTGACTGAACCTTTGAAAAATATTATATGTCCCTCCTTACTGACCTGTGTAGTAGCTAAGAGGTTTTTTCTCTCTTACTTCAAATTAAAGTCTCATTATCATTTGGTCAGTTTAGACTCAAACAACCAATTCCGTCCACTTTCATGAATCATTAGGAATATACAATCGTGATTTTCTATTTTAAAGTTGACAAAACTAATCATTTTCTAAGTCAGGTGATCAGAGTTTAAACAACACTCAAGCTTGCGAACACTCAAAAAATTTTAGTTTCCCTCAATTCCCCATGCACATGCAACTGAGATGACTCAACATTAAAGACATCCACGATTACACTAGATAGATTGTGGATCCTAAAACAACTAAGATTGCAGAAAACAAATGACAGGAAACAAAAGCAATAAAACTAAAAATAGAGAAAATAAAAGATAGAGTTGTTCCAACTACCCCCCCTAAGCTTGAATCCGACTATGGCCTCATAGTCAAAAACAATCTTAAAGGTTGGAATAGAGATACCACTTTTACTGTTCAGGTAGAGGCGGGTACTGAGGATCCATAGGGTCCCAGGACGGATACTCCCCCTGCAAGCTTGGATCAAACTGGGCCCTAGGTGGAGGTTGTGGATAGCCTCCAAAGTAATTTTGGCTCCAATAGTGGTCATAAAAGGGCTCCTGTTGCATCTCCATCCGTTGCAACCGATCATGAATTTGTTGTTGGTTGTCCAAGAGAAGGCGCTTGTTCTCAAACATTGCCCTTTGATTGTCCAGCAACCGGTTTGTAGTGTCTTGAATACCGATGTACATCGCCATGTGATGTTGCTGCGTCTGTTGTATGTCATGCAGCATAGTATACATACCATGCATAGAATAGGCTTCCTCGCTTGGCTGCGAGGGCGGTGGTGGTGGCGGCGTAGGCTGTGATGATGAAGATGCACCCGGATGCATCCGAGGACGCTTCCGTGGTGCCACTCGTGCTCGAAGATGTGTAAATGCCTCCTCTTCCTCCTCAGCCTCGTCGTCATTTCTGTCGTCGCGGTCGTCTTCATCGGAGTCGGCGATGGCTATGATTGGCCATCGGAAGTGTTGTGCCCCTTCAAAGTTGAAGAACGGGTCAGGCAGCGAGCATTCCTGGTAGGTGTGGTTGATGTGGCAGTGCGCATACGCCAAACCATCTTGAAGAAGAATGAGATTGGACCGGTGCAAATGTTGCAAGTTCACCTTGCTCCTATTGGATAGAGGAGTGAGCTGCTGGAAATTCAAACTGAGGTATGAAGCCAGCTTGGTGATGAGCCCGCTGAAGTGAATCGGTGCTTTCCTCGTACTCCTCTTCACCGCCAAAACTCTCTGCAGAAAGAAGGCACCCCAATTGTATTCTTGACGCTTCAGGATCTTATACTAAAAGAATAAGTCCATCTCCTGAAACTTGCTGAGGGCCAAATCACCCCGAGCAAACAATGTCGAACTGAGCATCTGGTACAGAATCTGGATGAAAGGGTGCTCGAAATCAGCTACCGCAGCATTATGGTAGCTTACTGACTTCCCCGGTGGCACCGTAACCAGCTCGGCGAAGATGGCGTCGTAGTCGGTGCGGTTGTCCGGGCGCCGATAGTCGGACTGCGAGTGGTTCCAGTTGAAGATCGCGTTGAACTGCTAGAGTGTAAGGGTGTAGTCATTGTTGTACAATCGGAACGACACCTGGCCCTTAATCCACTCGTGGTCGGTGGCTATGATGTCGTTGGGCATGACGCAGACGTCCAGTGATGCCATGAACTCATCCACCAATTCCTTGTACGTGGGCCACTCGCCGAAGAACGGCTGGCCATCAACATGATACTCGAGCTCATCAGGTCGTCTTTTCGTGTACCGGGCCTGTCCTTTCAGCACGTAGGCAAGGTTCACTTCGAACCTGAGGTTGCGGATTGTGTCCCGTTCAACATAACGGGTCGGCTCTATCTTCCTCTTCAGAATCTCCTCGTATATCTTCTTCACCTCCGTGGATGGATGAATCAGCCGCGGGCGTGCAACTGATGCAGTCGGAGGTGGCACGAACTCGGGGATGTCCATCGGATTCGTGCGTGAAGAAGACGCACCAGCTACGTGCACCATGATTGCGAGAGAAGGAGGAATCGAAAGGGAGCTCGGTGAAGATCGAAGAAGCGAATCTCTACTCGATGAAGAACTAGCTCGGTTTTGCTCGTCGTCGGGCTTGGACAGCTCTGGATCACGCTCGGCACAAGTGGAGGAAGATTGCACTGAAGGTGTGATGTCATCTGACACAACTACTCCTCATATATAGCTGTGGCCGGCACTACTGTCCGCCCGTAAATACCATCGATGTGAGTCGATGGTATCGACTCAGGTAGCATGATTCGTACCTCCGCAAGTATCGACGATTGTCGATGGCTGAATCTGCGGGGACCGGATTGCTGATGTGTCGATACTATCGATGTGGGTCGATAGTATCGACCCATCCCCCGGATCGACTTCTTGGCTGCTGCGATCGCCGTTGATCTTCCCTCGTGGATCGTTGATGTGGCACGTCGGTACTATCGATGCGAGTCGATAGTATCAACTCTCTGATTAGGGAAAACCCTCGCGAGGCCCGGCCGCCGCCTTCTTTGCATGAATGTGTCGATACCATCGACACGCCCATCGATGGTATTGACTTTCCTAAGACGATTTGTTCTGTAAATCTTCAGAGATCTCGATAGTATTGACACCCATGTCGATACCATCGACTTCTTCTTGCGATCTGCCTGCTGGTATGTCGATACCATCGACGAGGCCTTCGATGGTATCGACGCAGTGTGATTCCTGCAGCTGCCAACCTGTACCATGGTCGATACCATCGACACAAGGGTCGATGGTATCGACTCTGCCTCAGCCCTACACATGTAACAAACGATCACGGTATCTTTTTTACACTACAAACTAAGTGAAAACAAATTAAACTACGAATGTAAATGAACTCAACTAAGGTACCAAAGGTTGGGTTGCCTCCCAACAAGCTCCCTTATTTAATGTCTTAGGCTAGACGACTTGAATCACATCATGCATCCGAAAGTGAAATGAGTTTGACCTCATTCACCTTCCTTGTGTAATCTTCGCCAAAATATAGCTTCAACCTCTATCCATTCACCAAAAATGTCGTCTCACCATCGCGCACCAAGATTGCACCATGTGGTTTGACCTCTTCCACCGTGAATGGCCCACTCCATCGGGATTTTAGCTTCCCGGGATGCAACTTCAGCCTTGAATTGAACAAAAACACACGATCTCCCTTCTTGAAGGTGCGCATCTGAATGTGGCGATCGTGGATCAACTTAGTGTGCTCCTGGTATATCTGAGAGTTCTCATATGTAGTCATGCGCAGCTCATCCAATTCATTTAATTCAAGCAATCTCTTCTTCCCCGCCTCATCATAACTCAAGTTGAGCTTTCTCAGCGCCCAATGTGCTTTGTGCTCTAACTCCACCGGTAAGTGACAAGCCCGGTCGTACGCCAACCTAAAAGGCGTGGTGCCTATAGGTGTCTTGTATGCCGTCCTATATGCCCACAATGCATCTGGCAGTAGAGCACTCCAGTTCTTCCTCGTGGAAGCCACCGTACGCTCCAATATTTTCTTAATTTTGTGATTGGAGACCTCCACCTGTCCTTGAGTTTGTGGGTGATACGGGGTACCTATGTTATGTTTGACCTCATATTTCTTCAACAATGTCGAGAACTTTTGATTCTTAAAGTGCATACCCCCATCACTGATGATCATTCGGGGCACTCCAAACCTGTAGAAAATATGTTCCTTAACGAATCTGCACACTACAGTAGAATCATTAGTCCTTGTGGGTATTGCTTCTACCCACTTCGACACATAATCAACAGCTAAGAGGATATATAAATTCGAATTTGAGGACACAAAGGGTCCCATGAAATCTATACCCCATAGGTCAAATACCTCAACCTCTTGGAAGACATTTAGGGGCATATCTTGTCTCTTTGAAATGTTACCCGCCCTTTGGCAGGAATCACATTGTCTCACGAACTCATAGGCGTCTCGGAACAAAGTAGGCCAATATAGGCCACTTTCCAACACTTTGGCGGCCGTACGAGAGCTCATGTGGTGTCCGCCTATAGGTAGAGTGTGGCAGTGACGAAGAACACTCTCGTATTCCACCTCAGGTACACACCTGCGTAGAACACCATCCTTGCATTGCTTTAAAAGAATAGGGTCATCCCAAAAATAATATCATAGAGAATGGAAAAACTTCTTCTTTTCTTGATATGTCCAATCTTCTGGGATGATCCTGCAAGCAAGATAATTCACGATATAGGAAAACCAAGGATCTTTAGAATTCATTTTCAACAATTGTTCATCCAGAAATGTCTCGGTTATGGGTATGTGTAAATCGTTTTCATCAACCCTCTCTAACCTAGACAAATGATCCGCTACAACATTCTCAATTCATGCCTTGTCTTTAATTTCGATATCAAATTCTTGTAGGAGCAAGATCCACCTAATCAATCTAGGTTTGGCATCTTTTTTCTCCATCAAATATTTAATAACGGCGTGATCAGTCCAAACAACTACTTTCGATCCAACTAAATATTGCCGGAATTTTTCAAAAGCGAAAACAATGGCAAGCAAATCTTTTTTAGTAGTTGTGTAATTTAATTGAGCATCATTCAAAGTCTTGGAAGCATAAAAAATTACAGCGGGTTTATTATCCACCCGCTGTCCCAACACAGCTCCTACAGCAAAATCTGATGTGTCACACATGAGTTCGAACGGCTTAGTCCAATCCGGTGTTTGAACAACCGGTGCGGAAATCAATTTCTCCTTCAGCACGTTGAACGCGTGTAAGCATTTGTCATTGAAATCAAAAATGGCATCTTTCTCGAGAAGCTCGGATAGAGGTTTGGCGATTTTAGAAAAATCCTTTATGAACCGACGATAAAATCTGGCATGTCCTAAAAAACTCCTTACCCCTTTTACCGAATTTGGTGGGGGCAATTTAGAAATTACTTCAATTTTAACCAGATCTACCTCCAAACCTTTGCTAGACACTTTATGTCCTAGCACTATCCCTTCACTTACCATCATATGACATTTCTCCCAGTTGAGGACCAAATGTGTGTCCTCACATCTCTGTAACACCTTATCCAAATTATAAAGGCATTCATCAAACGAAGCACCATAAATCGAAAAATCATCCATAAAGACTTCAAGACAACGTTCTACCATATCAGAAAAAATGGCGAGCATACAACGCTGAAAAGTCACTGGTGCATTGCATAATCCAAAGGGCATGCGGCGATATGCAAAAGTTCCATAAGGACAAGTAAAAGTAGATTTCTCTTGGTCCTTAGGGTCAATTGAAATATGATTATATCCCGAATACCCATCCAGAAAATAGAAATGAGATCGGCCGGCTAAGCGCTCTAAAATTTGATCAATCAATGGGAGAGGAAAATGATCCTTCAGCGTAGCGGCATTAAGACGTCGGTAATCAATGCATACTCGCCACCCGGTTACCAAACGGGTGGTGACAGGTTCGTTTAAAATATTTTGAGTGACAGTATTACCCCCCTTTTTAGGGACTACCTGAGTGGGACTTACCCATGTCGAGTCTGAAATCGCATAAATGATACATGCGGAGAGAAGCTTAATCACCTCTTTCTTCACCACCTCCATCATGCTCGGATTCAGTCGACGTTGCGGTTGGATTACCGGCTTGGCTCCCTCCTCGAGCCGAATCTTATGCTGACACAAAGTAGGGGAAATCCCCTTGATATCTGCAACAGACCACCCAAATGCTCCCTGGTGGTTCTTCAGCACTATCAACAATTGGTCTTCCTCTTCCGTACTCAGATATGCAGAAATGATCACAGGTAACTTTTCTTCCTCCGCTAGAAAGGCGTACTTAAGATGCGGTGGCAGTGGCTTTAACTCTAACTTCGGCGGGCTGATCAAGGATGATTGAAGCGAAGGGGGAATTTCACCTAAATCTTCATAATACCTCGCATAGAAGCATGGAAGCATCTGAAGCATCTTGGCGCACTCCTTGAGTGATTTTCTTCTCATCCAATCATGAGTGATGTTGACTAAATAAGCCTCCAATGGTAATTCTGGATATGCATTAAAAACTGAATTTTCTATAGCATCATCCTCCGTAGAGGGAGGAATGTCCTCATTCTCATCATTCGGGAACCCGACATCCTTGCAAAGGGATACTACTTTGGTCTGCTCCATGATGTCTACAGCCAAAGTCCCTTTGTCCACCTTGGTCATTACATGAGCCATATCCAGAAATGGCTTCCCTAGACAAAGTGAGATGGTATTATCAAAATGATTTACCATGTGGCATTGCTCCTTGGATTTAGGTGAAGTGGTGCTGGAAGGCATGACCATCTCAAATCGGTCATCGGCTATACCCAAGGTCAACCGACCTCTCCCCATCTCGAGTATCATGTCGTCTGTAGCTTGGAATGGTTTTCCGAGTAGTAGCTCATTGCCTTGTTCGTCTTGCATCTCCATGACGACAAAATCTGCAGGAAATACAAATCTATCCACTTTCACAAGCACATCTTCACAAATCCCATACGGTTTCACCACAGAGTTATCCACCAATTGAATTGTCATGTTGCTTTTCCGTGACTCCTTTAATCCCAACTTCTTGAATGTAGAAAGGGACATTAAATTGATGCTTTCTCCTGAGTCACATAATGATTCACCAAATTTGACTTTCTCGATATAGCATGAAATGTTGAAACAACCTAGATCTTGCCTCTTTGGTGGCAATGTTCCCATGATAAAGGCACTCACCTTCTCCTTAAGCACAACTACTTCAGTGTCCGGGATTTTTCTCTTCTTGGTGATGATGTCCTTCAGAAATTTCCTATAAGACGGAATTTTCTCAATAGCTTCCAATAGAGGGATGTTGACTGAAAGCTTTCTAAAACTGTCTAAGAACTTTTTGAATTGGGTGTCTACCTTCCTTGCCTTAGCACTGTTTAGATAAGGGACCGGTACAGTGTGTTCCCTTTGATGCGGTGGCACATAGGGTGTCTGCTTCTTAGGCTCTTCCTCCTCTGCAATCGGGTCTTCAGTAGCATCTACTGCTGTGTCATCAACTGGTTCTGTGACCGGTACAGGGAGCTCCTCAGTGGCTTTAACTTCAATTTCAACTTGGGGTTTGCTTGCTTCATCAGCCCTGGGATTTAACAATTTCTTGCCACTTCTTAGCAAGATGGCCTTCGCTTGTTGGTTTCCTCCTGGAACATTAGTATTTCCCGAGATACATGGATGTGCCGACTTCTTCAAACTGGCTATCTCCGCAGCCATATGTGCCATAGATGTCTCTATTGTCCTCATTTGAGCCCAATGGCTCTACAGTGTCTGCCCGAATTGGTTCATGAACTCCCCTTATTTCTTTATTTTCTGGCCGAAAGTAGCCATGAGTTCTTGGTTTTCCTTTATCACTTGATTGAGCAGCTCTGTGCTCAACCTCCGCTACTGGGTGGGGTTTAGCATTCGGATCCTGCAAGAAGTTATTAGGATCCTTCCAGGAGAACTTCTTATCTTTCCTCCATGAATAGTCGTTGTTCTTGTAGCCTTGCTGTTGCCTCATGAATTTCACTTGAGCCTCGTCCTCGGACTCAGTATCCTCCTTTGCAAGCAATTTTTTTGCGAGAAGATCCATCTTCTCATTCAGCTCCTTTATTGCTTTAGATTCACCTACTACTCGAACCTTCTCCACGGCGCCTCTTTCGCCCCATGATTGTTTCTTGGCCATGTTCTTTAAAATCTCCTAACATCTCATGTCCGTGTTATTCAAGAAGAATCCAGAACTGGCTGAATCGAGGTTGCTTCTATCATGCTCGGAGAGAGAAAAATAGAAGATCTTAACTTGGGTCTCCTTATGAAGCCCGTGATGCAGGCATCGCCTGAGCATGATCTGAAACCTTTCCCAGGTCTCAGAATAGGTCTCTCCTGCTTGTTGGGTGAAGTTGTGGATCTTTATGATCATATCATTGGTCTTCTCGGGTGAAAAGAACCTCTCAAAAAAGACCTCCACCATGTGGTCCCAAGACTTCACATATTCATCGTCCAAGTTATGTAGCCATTCGCACGCAATTCCCGCTAGAGAACTCGGGAAGAGCTTCAAGTAGAGCACATCTTGTGGAAATCTGTCGATTTTTATCATATCACAATTCTCCACAAATTGACTTATGTGCACGATGGGGTCTTCATTTTTTAGCCCATGGAAAGCATTCGACTTCACCAAGTTGATTAAAGCCGGATCAATCTTGTATGTCGGAATATTCACCGCTTGCTTCTTGATCGGCCCCTTGGAAGTGGATGAGGAAGAAGCCTTGATCTTCTCCCATATTGTCTGTGGCTCGTCCATCTCTTCTTGTTCTAATTCTGAATATGTTTCTTCAAGATGGTCTTGATTATTGTCATCCTCGTCTTCCGGTCCCAGAAGTGGAACCTCAGGTGCGTGCTACGTGTAATCTATACTACGCATCTGCACCATGCACAGTACCTACAAATAGAGAAATTTAATTTCAGTACAGTGCTTGACGATTGCAATTATTTAGAAAATAGATTATAAATTTTTGGGAATGAATAAAAAAAATAAAAATTTGGCCTAGAGTGGCCGCTCACAGCACTCGAAGTGCCGACTAATTGCCGTATCCCCGGCAACGGCGCCAAAAACTTGACGCAGATTTACCGTGCGCAGAAACGCAAGTGAACGCGTTGAAGTAGTACATGCCTATGTGAGGCCCGAGTCGAACTCAGGGATACGTGAAATCATTGGGGAATCCTACTAACTACTCGTGATCAGCTAAGCCGATTAAATAGTTGAGAGTTGTTTTTAAAATTAAAAGAAAATAAAAATAAAACAAAACAATCAATCAATTAAATGTTGGTTTAATCAATTCAAAAGAAGATCTTTAGGGTTGCGGTTTCACCGCGGGTTTTCATTGTATTAAATTCTATATAGCTACTCAATTTTATCTCTCTATCCGGGTAGTGGTCTGGAATCAGAATTGCCCACTGTCGTGGTACAATTCACTACATATGTCTAGGTCAGTTCCACCGTCGTAGTAACCTATACCCTAAACTAGGTGCATTAGGAACGACCTCTCGGTATCCACCATCAATCTTACACCACCTTGTTCAAGGTATTTGTCAATTAATGTAAATGTCGTCTCTTTTCAACCGTTAATTCTTCTTTCAAAGCAATTAAGGGCATTAGGTTATTATTATGGTGATCAAGTATAACAATATATTGGAGAAAATGAAATTATACCACGGATTTAAGAGATAAGATGTGAATTACTATTGTAAAATCATCATACAATGAATCCCCGGGCTACTCCCGGTCCTAAAGACAAAGGGGATTATCCCCGCATGTTCATCTCAAAGTACAATGTAGAGAAGAAAAAGGGAAACATGAAGGAAAACGTGATTGAGTGATTAAACCCCTGAACGGAGAAGGTCCAATCGATCCTTGGCGTGGAATCTACATTCTCCCGCCTTTCGGTGGTGGAATACGTCTTCTTCAGCGTCGGGATCGGCTGGGGCGTGCTCTCGTGCTCCGTTCTTCTCTCCTTGCTCTCTGGGATGTGTGCAGCAACTAATGACATCCTCTTTCCAGTCAAGGGCGCCGTCATTAGGTATATCTCCCGAATTAGGTCACCAATTAACCACAGTCGTCCGATTAAGATTAATCTGAAACAAACTCATATCTGACGGTGTCGATACCATCGACGCGGGTCGATGGTATCGACCTAGCATGATAGCGGCAATCCTTCTTTTCTTTCGTCTGTGCGCCTGATGTCATCTCAATACTATCGACGCGTGTCGATGGTATCGACGAACCTGTAGCGACGGTTTTGACGTTTTGTGTCACTGTAGCTCCACCAGTCGATAGTATCGACATCTTGGTCGATAGTATCGACGCACTTCTCGCCAGCAACCTAATGGTATCTCGATACCATCTACATCCCTGTCGATGGTATCGACTTTTAGACTGGTCCTTACGGCTGGCAACATGTGGTCCGGTCGATGGTATCGACCACCGTCGATGGTATCGACGGCAGCAGATACTTGTTTTTCCTGAAATTATCACACGGAACCACATAAATCCACACAAAATATATTCTTTCGATAATTAATACTCAAAATGCTTAAATAAAGGGAATTTGACATAAAGAAGTAGCATAGACCAAAATGAATGAATTATGCAACATTAACCATGAAAATGACTAATAAATGCATAAAACACCTATCAAACAAGTCTATAAATGCGACTCAAAATCATCGCATCCGCAGTTCTGAAAGTACTATGTTTTTGACATTTGTATGCTTCTATTAGTTCCTACTTGTCTAATTCTTTTAAATGTTCAACAGTGTTTTGGAGAAGATACAAGTTCCATGTCAATAAAGAACCTGGCTTGATCCAAACATTGTGGTAGACCATGTTCAGTCTGTAGGAAAACATGGAAAGAAACTCATTCCTACAAAACCAATTCAGCGAAAAAAAGAAATACCAAAAAGACAATAAAGCTGAAAGAAAAGGTACAGAATACAGCCATTATAATTGAAGATCTTAATGCACCAGTTGGATATCAGTTGGATCTAAATTCAAACATTGTTTCTCAGGAATTTGACTGACAAAAGGTATGTAACTATTGGTTTTTCTTGTTATTTTGTTATGTATAATTGATTTGTTGAATAGATTTACATAATTTAGATTATGGATTATCTGTTCCATAGTTGATTTCAATGTATGAGTTGTCGTATTAATGAATGAGTGAATTACACTTTATGAATTTCCATAATCAGATATATTGCACTATAAGAGTTATAGTATTATGCCAATGTTTGAGCTTTACATTTAAGTTCAACTACTCGAATACAAAACATATTTTAGTATGATGCCAATGTTTGAGCTTTACATTTAAGTTCAACTACTTGAATATGGCTTGTGGTCTACTTAAATTGAATAAGATAACTGTAATTTTATCTATGAGCATAATATTCAAAGAAATTCAAGTGAAATTCAAATATGGATCAGGAATTTGTAGATGAGATTTTCATGTGGTGGAATTCATGAATTATAGCTCAAAAGTCATTTACTATAGATTTTTTAGTAAGTTGTAGTCATGTATGGCTAGAGGGGAGTTAACTGGTTCATAAAGGAGGGTTCCTTCATGGTCAACTATAAGAATATTTAGATATAAAGTACTTAACTATGATAGACCGAAGAGTTGGCATTTGAAGCCAGATGAGGGCGCAATTATATGAGGGATTTTTATCTAGAACCATCATTTGAAAGGAAAGTGGTATTTAACTAATTGTTTGTACAGCAGATAATCAAGTTTTATGTTTATTTGTGTATTTAGAAATTGACTATCTTTTCCAGAAATTACTACTTAAGGGCTTCTGTCGTGATCATGTTGAAGATAACTCTAATATCAATATTCTGCAATTATGTTGCATAAAATAACTATTATATAAAATCATCTTAGCACATTCAAACATGCATTTAGTAACTGCTTTCAAACATGCTCATTTTTTGTTTATAGGATTGTGTTTCTTGTTGTACTGCTACTCTTCTTACTACCTTGAATTGCAGAAATTGATTATTTGTTCAGAACTTGAGTATATCTGCTTCTGAACTTATTACTTAATAGTTCTTTTCAACAGATACAAAGGTTTGCTGATGTAATCATGTTGAAGATTTATGTACTAACTCTTCTGGGTTCATATTGGATAAAGTCATTTGAAAACCCGCTAGTTAATAGACTACTGACTCAATTTATTCAGAGAACTCTTCTGTTATAACGTTGGAGACATTTTTGGTATCTTACAACTCTAATCATACGATGGATGTATTTCTACTAGAATTATCTGACGCACATCTCTGTTCAAAGGTTGGATATATTGTTGTTGGTATTATATTGAGACAAATAGGATCTTTGTTGCATGACTATATTGAATATAATATGGTTTCTGTACTACTTTGAGACAGAGAATCTCACTTACAACTCTGTTGAGACAAAGATAATTTCACATACAATTCTGGTTTCTATACTGCTTTGAGACAAAGTGAATCTCACATACGACTATGTAGAGACTAAGAGAAATTGTGGAATATAATCTGGTTTCTATACTACTTTGAGACAAAGAGAATCTCACATACAACTATGTAAAGACAAAAAGAATCTCACATACAATTATGTTGAGAATCTCACTTACAATTTTGTTGAGACAGAGAATTTGTAAAAACTTCAATATATTGTATAACGATTTATATAGAGATACAACCTGGATGATCAGGTGAGCATTGATGCATTATTATTCAATTTTTTTTATATGATTGTTTATATATATTGAAGAATTTAACCAAATCAGCAATTGAGATTATGTCCTCAAACTACAAATTCATAATTGAGATGATTTAATGATTTTGTATGTTTCTACCCCTCCAATTCGACCGATAATGTCTCCAAAGGTTTTAACTGAATATCAAGTGTTGATTTTCATGAGAACTTTTCCCTCATTCATTGAAATTTTTACAATTTAGTTCGTATTGCCATTCCATGTATCTAAAAAGTACACCAATTTAGTTTTATCGTTACAAAGTCCGATTTATAATGATCGCCAAAAATATTATAGTTCATGTTGGATAAAGAGTCATGTTTTCCTTGATTCTCCATGTTGATGTCCACATGAATACAAGATTGTACACTTACAAAAGATCCTTATGTACTATTTAGATTGAATACAAAAGTTCCCTATGTACTATACACATACAAAAGAGTTTTATGAACAACTTCGTAGACTGTATACATAATCCTACAAGATTCTACAAATGTGTACAAGATTGTACAAATGGTCCTATAGGATTGTACAAATCTATACAAAACTGTACTCATGATACTACAAGACTGTACACATGTGTACAACACTGTATACATGGCCCTATAAGGTTGTATACATAATACTACAAGACTGTACAAATGGTCCTACAAGATTGTACAAATGTGTACAAGACTGTACAAATGTCCCTACAAGACTGTACACATGTGTACAAGATTGTACAAATGGTCTTACAAGACTGTACACATGTGTCAGAAGATTGTACACATGATCCTACAAGACTGTACACGTGTCAGAAGACTATACAAATGATCCTACAAGATTGTACAAATATGTAAAAGATTGTACACATGATATTACAAGACAGTACACATATGTACAAGATTGTACACATGGCCCTACAAGACTGTACACATGATCCTACAAGACTGTACACATATGAACAAGACTGTACACATGGTCCTAATAGATTGTACAAATGGTCGTACAAGACTGTACACGTTCCTACAAAACTGTACAAATGTGTACAAGCATGTACACATGGTCCTACAAGACTGTGCAAATGGTCCTACAAAACTGTACAAATGTGTACAAGACTATACACATGTGTACAAGACTGTACACATGGTTCTACAAGACTATACACATGATATTACAATATTGTACATATATGTACAAGACTATACACATGTGTACAAGACTGTACAAATGGTCCTACAAGATTGTACAAATGTGTACAAGACTGTACACATGGCCCTACAAGACTGTACACATGTGTAGAAGATTGTACAAATGGTGATACAACACTGTACACATGGCCCTACAAGACTGTACACGTGTACAAGATTGTACAAACGGTGCTACAAGACTGTACACATGTGTCATAAGACTGTATATATGTGTACAAGACTGTATATATGTGTACAATATTGTACACATAGTCTTACAAGACTATACACATGTGTACAACACTGTACAAATGGTCGTACAAGATTGTACACATGGTCTTACAAGATTGTACACATGATCCTACAAGACTGTACATGTGTCAAAAGACTGTACACATGATCCTACAAGACTATACACATATGTACAAGACTATACACATGGCCCTACAAGACTATACACATATGTACAAGACTGTACACATGGCCCTACAAGACTGTACACATGATCCTATAAGATTGTACACATATGAACAAGACTGTACACATGGTCCTACTAGATTGTACAAATGTGTATAAGATTGTACAAATGGTCCTATAAGACTATACACATGGTCCTACAAAACTGTACAAATGTGTACAAGACTGTACACATGGTCCTACAAGACTGTACAAATGGTCGTACAAGACTGTACACATGGTCCTATAAAACTGTACAAATGTGTACAAGACTGTATACATGGTCCTACAAGACTGTACACATGTGTACAAGACTATACACATGATATTAAAAGATTGTACACATATGTACAAGACTGTACACATGTGTACAAAACTATACAAATGGTCCTACAAGATTGTACAAATGTGTACAAGACTATACACATGGCCCTACAAGACTGTACAAATGTGTCAGAAGATTGTACACATGATCCTATAAGATTGTACACGTGTTAGAAGATTGTACACATGATCCTACAAGATTGTATCAATATGTACAAGATTGTACACATGATATTACAAGACTATACACATATGTACAAGACTGTACACATGGCCCTACAAGATTGTACACATGATCCTACAAGATTGTACACATATGAACAAGACTATACACATGGTCCTACTAGATTGTACAAATGGTCGTACAAGACTGTACACATGGTCGTACAAAACGGTACAAATGTGTACAAGTATCCTACAAGACTGTACACGTGATCCAACAAGATTGTACAAGACTGTACACATGATCCTACAAACGGTCGTACAAGACTGTACACATGATCCTAAAAGACTGTACAAGACTGTACATATGATCCTACAAATGGTCGTATAAGACTGTACACATGATCCTACAAGATTGTACAAAACTGTACACATGATCCTACAAATGGTCGTACAAGACTGTACACATGATCCTACAAGACTGTACACATATGAACAAGATTGTACACATGGTCCTACTAGATTGTAAAAATGTGTACAAGACTGTACAAATGGTCGTACAAGACTGTACACATGGTCCTACAAAATTGAACAAATGTGTACAAGGTTGTACACATGGTCCTACAAGACTGTACACATGTGTCACAACACTATACTCATGGCCTTACAAAACTGTACACATGTGTACAAGATTGTACACATGGTCCTACAAATGATCCTACAAGACTGTAGAAATGTGTACAAGATTATACACATCATCCTACAAGACTGACACATGTATTGAAAAATTGTACACATTGTGTCACAAGATTGTACACACATGTGTACAAGATGTACAAATCATCCAACAAGACCGTACACATGTGTACAAGACTATACGCATGGCCCTACAAGACTGTACAAATGTTTACAAGAGTGTACAAATGGTCCCACAAGATTGTACAAATGTGCACAAGACTGTACAAATGGGCCTACAAGATTGTACAAATGGTCCTACAAGACTATACACATGTGTCAGAAGACTGTACACATGATCCTACAAGATTGTACAAATGGTCCTACAAGACTATAAAAATATGTATAAGATGTACACATGATATTACAAGACTATACACATATGTACAAGATTGTACACATGGCCCTACAAGACTGTACACATGATCCTACAAGATTGTACACATATGAACAAGACTGTTGTTACGACCCCACCTCCCGATAACCCCCAATTAAGGGAGACCGAGAGGTCGAAGCCGCACCCATGACTTCCATATCAAAGGTTCGGCAATTAACCAAGAATAATTATCAAATTTTAACATACTATACTGAAAGTTGTAAGAAAATAAATTTTGCATACCTTTTTTAAAACTTGGATCTCTAAACTTCTATCCACACAGATACTAATCTATCTAATCCTCCTTTGCACTTTAATATCCATTTAGTACCACATGTGCCACTTTATTGTTTGTTCTTTTCATTGTACCTAAAACGCCGACAAACAAAACGTCGGTCAGCCAGAGCTGGTATGTGGGGGAAACAAATAATGTTCAACTATGATAACAATATAATCACTCAATTAATCATTTAACAATCAAGATTACATTTTAAGCCAAACTACTCAATCCATACATATCCACAACTCTGTGTTGTCCCTGTAAGGACTTATATGGTACCTCTATAAAGGTGACTTGATGGACCTACCCTCTAGGAAGCCAAAGTCATTCATGACCTGATGGACCTACCCTCTAGGTAGCCTTATACCAGGTCAGCCATTACGACACAGAGGGGATTAGTGATTGAGCTAGCAGGCATATACATTATGTGATAGTCATAGTCACTTTATAATTGCAATATGAACATCCAAACAGTTTAGTTGCATTCAATGTGATTAAACATCCGGGAAACCATTGGAAAACCTAAACGGTTATTCATAATTAACCACATACCTAATTTGATGAGTCATGCAAATTATTCAACATATACTTCATGTATATACAATCAAGCCACTCAACAGATCCAAGCAAGTAATTCAACCATCACATAATTCCTGAAAAGAATATGTACTCTATTTATTACACACTTTATCAAGAATCTACTTTATTGACTTGGATTCTCTTTCTAAGGTTTCTAATCTGCATTAAGGTTTCATTATTATTCATTAGGGTTTCCTTAGATCAATTTCTCAAACTTTATCCCTTTTAGGTTAACAAACCCTAAAATATCCTTTTCCATATTTATGAACCTTAATTGCTCAACTATCCATTTTAATAGTCTTTTATTGACTTAGGATCATCACATCCCTATTTATTCATGGATTTGAACATTTAAACGATTAAAAGACAGATTCATCGAAATTAGGGTTTTCAAGCTCATTAGTGCATAATCATGCACAAAACCCTAAATTAAACCAATTATATAAAAAGATCATCTTTTTAGATCCTATTCTCACTTTTATTAACAACATGTTAATATCAACTTGAATTACGTCATTAAGTCCATTTATCATCAAATCTAAAGTTTTTCCTTAATTAAATTATTAAAGACAATAACTTTATGCCCTTTTTGAATTTCATGCATATTTAAGCACATAAACTCTAAATTAGACTACTCATGTTCAAAGTTATCTCTTTTTGAACATTATGTACCTTTTTACATTTAACAGGTTAACATCAACCCTAAGGATCCATTAAATCCTATTAAACACATTAATCATATCAAAATAGGGTTTCTTAATCTTTAATTAATCAAAGATGATAATTTACACTAATTTTTTAACAGCATGCAAAATTAGGCTTCAAACATAATTTCTTTGTGTTCCTCTCGTTCTGAGGATCAATTTTCATATAGGACTTGTTTTAATCCGAGTTACGAATCATGAGATATGATTTTTGCAATAAAACACTTACCACAGCCAATGAGATTGTGCCACGTCATCTCATCCATGCGCAACTTGTTTGGGAAACATTTCGAAATGACAACGTTGCCCCTAGTTAAGTCGTGGGCGCTTCTTACCCTGGAGGGGTAAAATGGTCTAAAGCCAAGCCCTGCTCTTCTTCCTCGCGTGAACTGTAGGCTGACGCCCTAGCTGTCGGCCTGCAGAGCTCCGCGGGCTGCCTCCCACCCCCTGAGGCTCGGATCGGGCCGGAAAGTCCTTCCCTGCCTCCGCCCCCCTCTGTCGCAGTCGACCAGGCTGCAAGGAACGGCCGAGACGGCCAGCTTCACGGGTGTCCAGCCCGTGCTTCCTACGAGTTGACAGTCCTCTCAGCAGGCGTTGTGTGAGGATGGGAACAAGAAGAAGGTGGATGGCCACTCTACGGTTGCTTTGGGCGCGTCCTGCTTCCATCAAGTCCACTTAATGATTCCTTACTGCCCCATGGTCGCGCCACTCCTGTATCTTAGGGTTTTGAGAAGAAAACTAGGTGAAGAAGATGGTGGAATGTCCGAGATCCTCTTGGGCTCGAGGCTACGGGTCCAACCCTTTTATAGGGGAGGAAAGGAAGACATGAGTTGTATATACACGGATCAAAGAGCCCCTTTCCCAAAAGGAATCATAATCCTTCAAGGTTAAGCAAACCTTCTCTCTCTTCTTAATCATTGTGATATTATCTTTCCTTTAAATATTAGGAATTTGAAATTCCTCTCCTTCACTCTCTTTATTTGCCTTTTAATCTATTGGTATATATATATATATATATCCTTAGGAAAATACTTCCTTTTATCAAACTTACATAATTAATGGATTATGTATTCCCATTATCTCTTTATTTTATAATTATGGTATTTTCCTTTATTGGGGCTCCTTGGCACCCAAGAAACTTTATTATTTCGAAATTCTCTTTATCGGATACTTATTATCCTTCTAGATGCATCATTATGCATTATTTCACATTATTTTGTTTATTTCTCATTTAAACATCTCTTTCTAAGGATTTCTTTTTATTTCTCTTTTATTTTCCTCATTGGCATTCCTTTTAATATTAGCAACTTCATGGATACGAAATTTCACCAAGAAATCTCATGTATGCCTCTTTCCACTCATTTTCCATATTTTATCATTATTTTCCAATTTCTTTCTTCATAAAGAAATACTTAATTAATCTTTTCTTTTCTTATTGCTTTCTTTTTGCAACCTTGGACTCCTTGGTACCCAAGGAACCCAAGAGGCATGAAATCCTCTTTGGATTTGCCTTCTAGAGGTTTCTACATATTTCTTTTCTCAAAAACTCATTTATTCATTTTTTAATTGAATTTCCTTGGTATTTGGGCCCAATAGCCAATAAAGCCCACAACACAAGCATCAAGGCTATTGTAAACGAAATCCATTTATTCAAAACAAATTATATCATTATTTGTTCAATTATCCTTAATGTGAGAAATTTCATTTCTCACCAAATGAACCCAAAATTTGGGGTTGTAACATCCTTCCCTTCTTATAGGAATTTTTTCCTCAAAATTCTATCAAGCAAACAAACAATTCAGGATAAGACTTTTCCATGTCCATCATTGGCCCCTATGTGTCTTTACCGTACTCATTGCGCATCCAAAGAACCTTTATCATCACATATTCTTTTCTCTGAGTTCTTTCATCCTGGCGTCCATAAACTACATAGGTGACTCAGGCCATTTCAGTCTCCCTTGGGGCTCACTAGGTTCATTGCTCAGCACATGGTCGGGGTACCTCACATAGTGCTCTAAATTGGACACATGGAAAACATCTCCCATTACTCTATCCTGAGGGGTAGGGTCAAACCTAACCATCTCCACCCATCCATCTCTAATGGACCCATGTATCGGGGACTCAGCTTTCTCAGCTGCAGCTCAGAGGGGTCGGATCCTCATTATATTCTCCCACAGTAACTTGTATGTCAGTCTACTTTGCATCTGCTCACGACTCTCATCGTCTCTATACTCCTTTCATCCCTTACACAATCAAAGTGACTTCATCTACATGCACTGTGGTCCCTTTTCTAACCATCATGTGGTCCTTTTCTAACCATCATGTGGCCCTTTTCTAACCATCACGTGGTCCTTTTCTAACCATCATGTGGCCCTTTCACCAACATCACCTTACTTAAGTGGTGACCGACACAACCTCCCTTACAGAGCTTCTTATAAAACCCGATACTGGATATGGTGGTCATTGTCACATCTTTCATAGGACAAGAATTGTCTCTAGATATCACCCTGAACGAGCACACATGCCCTCATCAGACCCTTTAGTCTGGATCATACTAACCATAGTTAGGGGTGATAAACTATACTACCATTGAGTTCTTCATGTACCTACTTCCACTTTATGGAAGTGAACCTTTAGGTCAAACTCAAGAACCTTTGAACTCGCTTCATGGTGTAGTTGAACCATCTCTCTCATGGGTAGTTCAACTAGATCTATCCCTTAACAGAACTCTTTCTTTCTCATGTTATCTAGGTAAGGTGACCTACCATAACCCATATTGCATTTCGACCTTCCTTGGCCCAGGGAAGACCTATCACAACATTCATAGTGTTGAGCTCCCATTCCCTCTCAGGGACTCTTTTGTCCTCTATATCGATACACAGGGTTACGGGGGTTCGTCCTTTACCTCCTGGCTTGCATGGCCATAAACCACATGCAACTTCATCTTAAGCATCCAAATAGCTATTGCCATTTTCCATGGTGTATGGTGATCTTCAATCATGATTTCCTGTAAGTCACGATTCCTCCGAAACCCTAAACCACTCTATTCGGGGTTTCATCACCTTCTTTTCCAAAGAAGTGCACTTGGGGTTCTACTACCATCCTTTCATTGCATCAAGGACTAGACAGGCTAACCAAACAACCTTTAACTTTTCAACGTATCTTGTTACATCTGAGTGTTATCCAAACACCTCTCCTTTTTCAAACTTAGGGTTAGCCAAACAACCTCTTCTAGCTTCTAGTCAAACAAGTCAGATACATCTTAACCAGATCATTCATTACCACCTCACATCCTTAGGTATTGAAGACATACGTTTCCATGTATTTCATTTATTGTCTCACCTCAAACTCTATGTCTATCTTCATTAAGAACACTCTCTGCTTTCATCATCATGGTGATCAAACTCAACCTGGTATAACTTGTAAGTTCCACATAGCTCATGATAAAAACATCCTCATAAGGGGACTACCTCCTTCCTATTAGTGTTCACAAACCATCCATGTATCATTCACTTTACCAGGGTAGGTTATCTTCTCTATCCCCATTCCTTGTGGCAACGTTCCAACCTACATCATCTCTTATCCTTGGTGTATGGCATGTGTAATGTCCTATCTCTCACCCCCATAACAAGAGGAAATAAGCATTTGGCTGCAGTCCAAATACAGAGTTCTTCCTGTTCCAAGAGTAGAGATGGTACATCCCACCTTGCCAATACACCTTTAAATCTAAGTTGCAACGTGCCGCATATGTCTCTACATCACATTCATCTTGATATCAAAGTTTCTTCCATGAAAAACTACTCTTGAACATATTAAGGTTTATATCCTTGGTCATCACCTCTAGGTCTATAGGGTACCGGCTCTTTTTTGGGTCATCCCTCTTCCCTCATGCATCAAGAGAGTGCCCTACTCATCTGTCCTTTGGGTCCCATGAGTTCATGAAGGTGATCAATCTCCTAACCCATGGCCCTCAGACAATTATAGCTATTACCTCTCGACCCTATGGTCATGTGCAACTGGGGAATTAGGCAACTCCTACTTTCATTTGTCTTATCCCTACCTGACCCTAGGATAGACTTAGGATTCTCCATTATAAAACATGTTCACTTAGAACCCTACCCAAGACTCCGTCATCTCTCTTTCTGCATTCATGGGTTGGCTCTCATCCTTTCATAGGGATCATGGAAACCTTCCTACCTTGGTCAAGCCCCATACTGGTTACCTCCATGGTAACACATTCATATGCAATTAGAGATGGATATCTGTGGGTCTACAGGTTCATTCTCATACCATGTACTTTTCACTTAACTTCTCAAGATCCTCTTCAGGTTACCTTAAACCAACAAAACTGATATACACCCTACCAAAGGGGTCCCCCTCCCAGGATGGGAGGAAAACTATTTCTTGACAACAAGGTCACAAAAGCTCTTAGGTCTAGGGTTTACATCCACATGAGCTTAAGGCACTAGCAGATCACCTATTGTACCATGCTAGGTCATACTTGTCCTCTCTCCTCAACGTTGGATCAAAATCATACCTTTCTTTATCATCAACCTAGCTGTGAGGGGTCCATCAAACATACCCTAAACTTAAGGGGCTTCCCTTTCCCTCTATACATGAGGAGTACCATGCTCGCTTCTATAGGAACTCAACTTCTCATTATGAGCCTTAGGTGCACCACTTCCCCTCTAAGGCCTAGGAACCCTAGGTTCACAGCATGCTCTATCTCTTATCTATGAACCAAGCATGAAAAAGGCACGACATACACTCCTTGTCATCCCTCAACTCGAGCAACACTTAGAGTTGGATCCTCCTTAAGGACAAACAACAAGGTACAAGGCCTCATAACCTGCTACTAAACCTTTCTAGGTCTAAGGAACTCTTTTTCCTACCTCAGAAGGTAAACATCTCTACCATAGGTACCAGAAGATTCATCTTTTTTCAAGGGTTTGGTCCCTCTATAGACAACCAAGGTATCATCAACTTTTAGGGATCGATCATGAGGCAACTACTATCATCCATTGTTCGGGGTTTTAGGCTTCCCACCTTCTTGCTCGGTTTCCTGCTCTCTCTAAAGCTAACTCTACATCCAACCTTACCATTAGAGGTCCTTTCTTCATGAAGGATCATCCTCAAAATCATGCTCTATGTGAGTGAAGCCTAGGTTCGAACTTATGGTTGCTCAAGATCATCCATAACCCTTTATGCTCCATCATAATTCCTTATCCAGGGTTTCATCCTGCTGTCAGCACTATGACGTGCCCTAAGTGCCAGCAATACCCTACTTGCACAAGCCCATAGGGTTTCTAAGGTCCTTCACTAACATCATCATCTAAGGAGATATCATTTACCCTAACATGCACGACCCTTCCCAGGGTTGGGTCGCCAGAGGTGCTAGGCCACCGATGGATCATATGGCATCCCAAAGGCATGTCCTTTCAAACACCTGGTCCAACTCATCTCTCTCTAACCTTCACTTAGGGTTAGGGTTAACATCATCCTTAGAGGATGTGTCAGGTCTCTATTTGTAATGGATATCTCTATCCCCAAAACTAACTTATCCTCCTGACAAGAAGGTCTAGCCTCAGGTCTCTTCTGAGGACATGACAACTTATGTCATACGACCTAAGCATGTATCTATTCTGTAATTTGCGCTTAATCTATTAAGCTTATGTCCATGACAATCTTATTTACATGCTTTTCATTAATTTAGTGGAGGATTCCTTAAACCTTATTAACCTTACCCATACTGCAAGAGGGTGAGGAGAAGAAAGAAAACCCTAATCCTTCAGGTCCTTAACAGAATTTTGTGATGAGAAGGGATGAATAAGATGAGAAGGTCCTAAAGGTATCTTATTTCGATTCATACCCTAAGAATTTGGCCAGGCAGTCACACAGATCCGGGAGTCCTCGTATTCCGACTAGCGGTGTGGAGGAAAATATTGCCAGCCCCCGACCGTGATCCTTTTCTAGACACCTCTGTCTTTCGGATAATCCTCTAATAACTCCCTTGGGTTCTATGGAATTTGTAAAAGTTAATAATTATTAATGGTTAACTGAGTAACCTACGCTCTGATACCAAATGTTACAACCCCACCTCCCGATAACCCCCAATTAAGGGTGACCGAGAGGTCGAAGCCGCACCCATGACTTCCGGATCAAAGGTTCGGCAATTAACCAAGAATAATTATCAAATTTTAACATACTATACTGAAAGATGTAAGAAAATAAATTTTGCATACCTTTTTGAAAACTTGGATCTCTAAACTTCTATCCACACAGATACTAATTTATTTAATCCTCCTTTGCACTTTAATATCCATTTAGTACCACATGTGCCACTTTACTGTTTGTTCTTTTCATTGTACCTAAAACGCCGACAAACAAAACGTCGATCAGCCAGAGCTGGTATGTGGGGGAAACAAATAATGTTCAACTATGTTAACATTATAATCACTCAATTAATCATTTAACAATCAAGATTACATTTTAAGCCAAACTACTCAATCCATACCTATCCACAACTCTGTGTTGTCCCTGTAAGGACTTATATGGTACCTCTATAAAGGTGACTTGATGGACCTACCCTCTAGGCAGCCAAAGTCATTCATGACCTGATGGACCTATCCTCTAGGTAGCCTTATACCAGGTCAGACATTACGACACAGAGGGGATTAGTGATTGAGCTAGCAGGCATATACATTATGTGATAGTCATAGTCACTTTATAATTACAATATGAACATCCAAACAGTTTAGTTGCATTCAATGCGATTAAACATCCAGGAAACCATCGGAAAACCTAAACGGTTATTCATAATTAACCACATACCTGATTTGATAAGTCATGCAGATTATTCGACATATACTTCATGTATATACAATCAAGCCACTCAACAGATCCAAGCAAGTAATTCAACCATCACATAATTCCTGAAAAGAATATGTACTCTATTTATTACACACTTTATCAAGTATCTACTTTATTGACTTGGATTCTCTTTCTAAGGTTTCTAATCTGCATTAAGGTTTCATTATTATTCATTAGGGTTTCCTTAGATCAATTTCTCAAACTTTATCCCTTTTAGGTTAACAAACCCTAAAATATCCTTTTCCATATTTATGAACCTTAATTGCTCAACTATCCATTTTAATAGTCTTTTATTGACTTAGGATCATCACATCCCTATTTATTCATGGATTTGAACATTTAAACGATTAAAAGACATATTCATCGAAATTAGGGTTTTCAAGCTCATTAGTGCATAATCATGCACAAAACCCTAAATTAAACCAATTATATAAAAGATCATCTTTTAGATCCTATTCTCACTTTTATTAACAACAGGTTAATATCAACTTGAATTACGTCATTAAGTCCATTTATCATCAAATATAAAGTTTTTCCTTAATTAAATCATTAAAGACGATAATTGTATGCCCTTTTTGAATTTCATGCATATTTAAGCACATAAACTCTAAATTAGACTACTCATGTGCAAAGTTATCCCTTTTTGAACACTATGTACCTTTTTACATTTAACAGGTTAACATCAACCCTAAAGATCCATTAAACCCTATTAAACACATTAATCATATCAAAATAGGGTTTCTTAATCTTTAATTAATCAAATATGATAATTTACACTAATTTTTGAACAGCATGCAAAATTAGGCTTCAAACATAATTTCTTTGTGGTCCTCTCGTTCTGAGGATCAATTTTCATATAGGACTTGTTTTAATCCGAGTTACGAATCATGAGATATGATTTTTGCAATAAAACACTTACCACAGCCAATGAGATTGCGCCACGTCATCTCAGCCATGCGCGACTTGTTTGGGAAACATTTCGAAATGACAACGTTTCCCCTAGTTAAGTCGTGGGCGCTTCTTACCCCAGAGGGGTAAAACGGTCTGAAGCCAACCCCTGCTCTTCTTCCACACGCGAACCGTAGGCTGACGCCCTAGCCGTCGGCCTGCAGAGCTCTGTGGGCTGCCTCCCACCCCCTGAGGCTCGGATCGGGCCAAAAAGTCCTTCCCTGCCTCCGCCCCCCTCCGTCGCAGTCGACCAGGCTGCAAGGAACGGCCGAGACGACCAGCTTCACGGGTGTCCAGCCCGTTCTTCCTACGAGTTGACAGTCCTCTCAGTAGGCATTGTGTGAGGACGGGAGCAAGAAGAAGGTGGCTAGCCACTCTACGGTTGCTTTGGGCGCGTCCTGCTTCCATCAAGTCTACTTAATGATTCCTTGTTGCCCCATGGTCGTGCCACTCCTGTATCTTAGGGTTTTGAGAGAAAACTAGGTGAAGAAGATGGTGGAAAGTCCAAGATCCTCTTGGGCTCGAGGCTACGGGTCCAACCCTTTTATAGGGGAGGAAAGGAAGACATGAGTTGTATATACATGGCTCAACGAGCCCCTTTCCCAAAAGGAATCATAATCCTTCAAGGTTAAGAAAACCTTCTCTCTCTTCTTAATCATTTTGATATTCTCTTTCCTTTAAATATTAGGAATTCGAAATTCCTCTCCTTCACTCTCTTTATTTGCCTTTTAATCTATTGACCAAGAATATATATATATATATATATATCCTTAGGAAAATACTTCCGTTTATCAAACTTACATAATTAATGGATTATATATTCCCATTATCTCTTTATTTTATAATTATGGTATTTTCTCTTTCTTTTCCTTTATTGGGGCTCCTTGGCACCCAAGAAACTTTATTATTTCGAAATTCTCTTTATTGGATACTTATTATCTTTTTGATGCATCATTATGCATTATTTCACATTATCTTGTTTATTTCTCATTTAAACATCTCTTTTTAAGGATTTCTTTTTATTTCTCTTTTATTTTCCTCATTGAATTCCTTTTAATATTAGCAACTTCATGGATATGAAATTTCACCAAGAAATCTCATTTATGCCTCTTTCACTCATTTTCCATATTTTATCATTATTTTCCAATTTCTTTCTTCATAAAGAAATACTTAATTAATCTTTTCTTTTCTTATTGCTTTCTTTTTGCAACCTTGGACTCCTTGGTACCCAAGGAACCCAAGAGGCATGAAATCCTCTTTGGATTTGCCTTCTAGAGGTTTCTACATATTTCTTTTCTCAAAAACTCATTTATTCATTTTTTAATTGAATTTCCTTGGTATTTGGGCCCAACAGCCAATAAAGCCCACAACATAAGCATCAAGGCTATTGTAAACGAAATCCATTTATTCAAAACAAATTATATCATTATTTGTTCAATTATTCTTAATGTGAGAAATTTCATTTCTCACCAAATGAACCCAAAATTTGGGGTTGTAACAACTGTACACATGGTCCTACTAGATTGTACACGTGTCAGAAGACTCTACACATGATCCTACAAGATTATACACGTGTACAAGATTGTACATATGGCCCTACAAGACTGAATACATAATCCTACAAGATTCTACAAATGTGTACAAGACTGTACAAATGGTCCTACAAGATTGTACAAATGTGTACAAGACTGTACACATGGCCCTACAAGACTCTGCACATGTGTACAACATTGTACAAATGGTCCTACAAGAATGTACACATGTGTCAGAAGATTGTATACATGATCCTACAAGACTGTACACATGTGTCAGAAGACTGTACACATGATCCTACAAGACTATACACATGGCCATACAAGACTGTACACATGATCCTACAAGACTGTACAAATATGTACAAGACTGTACACATGATATTACAAAACTGTAAAAATATGTACAAGATTGTACACATGATATTACAAGACTGTATACATGGCCCTACTAGACTGTACATATGATCCTACAAGAATGTACACATATGAACGAGAATGTACACATGGCCCTACTAGATTGTACAAATGTGTACAAGACTGTACAAATGGTCCTACAAGACTGTACACAAAGTCCTACAAAACTGTACAAATGTGTACAGGATTGTACACTACAAGACTGTACAAATGGTCATACAAGACTGTACACATGGTCCTACAAAACTTTACAAATGTGTACAAGACTGTACATATGGTCCTACAAGACTGTACACATGTGTACAAGACTGTACACATGGTTCTACAAGACTATACACGTGATATTACAAGACTGTACACAGGCTCCTACAAGACTATACACATGTGTACAAGACTGTACAAATGGTCCTACAAGATTGTACAAATGTGTACAAGATTGTACACATGGCCCTACAAGACGGTATACATGTGTACAAGATTGTACAAATGGCCCTACAAGACTGTACACATGTGTTAGAAGACTTTACACATGATCCTACAAGACTGTACACATGTGTCAGAAGATTGTACACATGATCCTACAAGACTGTACAAATATGTACAAGACTGTACACATGATATTACAGTCTTGTACACATACGTACAAGACTGTACACATGGCCTACAAGACTATACACATGATCCTACAAGACTGCACACATATGAACAAGACTGTACACATGGTCCTACTAGATTGTACAAATGTGTACAAGACTGTACAAATGGTCCTACAAGACTGTACACATGGTCCTACAAAACTATACAAATATGTACAAGGTTGTACACATGGTCCTACAAGACTGTACACATATGTCACAACATTGTACTCATGGCCTTACAAGACTGTACACATGTGTACATGACTATACACATGTGTACAAGACTGTACACATGGTCCTACAAATGATCCTACAAGACTATATACATGATCCTACAAGACTGACACATGTATCGAAAAATTGTACACATTGTGTCACAAGATTGTATACATGCATCAATTCAATGTGTCTCTATAATGTACTATATCCATCTCATAACATACACACCACAAGCATTGCTCCCTGAAAGTTGTTGAGGATTAGTTTTATCTATTTAAATTGTCCACTTTTTGTTTGTTTAATTCTCACAATACAAAAGGCAATGTCTTCTTCAATACATAGCATTTTTTTTATCAAGCAAGCGTGTTACCTTTATTATTACCTCAAGAGAAGGTGGGTCCAAACACCACACTAGAAAAAGTCCATATACAACCAGAATAGCTAGGCAAAGGGCTATTTAGAGACAAAGTAGAAAGAAAGGAAGAGAGGTATAGAGAACTATTTAGCAAGGAAAAGGGGATGTACAAGCTAACTTTCATCGGGCTGCTGGCAGGTACGAATAACAGGTTGCTGCACTAACAACAAACATAGCCTCTGGAACAAACGATCCAGAAAACTACAACCAAACCAGCCATCAGGACGATCCATCAACTAAATAGAAAAAGCAAAGAGCTCAAGGGGTCAGATCCATCCATGGCGAGAGCTATCACACACACCATTCACTCCATTGCAAAGCAGAGACAGCAAACCAAAACAACAACTTCAGAATCCTCAAACTTCTAGTGGGCAAGCAAAACCAGACTACAGCAGCAAGAGGAACTATAACCACTGGAATAAGATAACCAAAAAATACAGCCAAACCAGCCTTGAGGATAGCCCAACTTCATAACAAAGAAACGTCTGTATAGCCCAATGGGTCAGCACCAGCACCGTGAGAGTTATCAAACACACCATTTCATAGCAAGAATAGCCAATCAAAACAAAAAATCACTTAAGAATCGGGATCAGATCAGACAATACATAGCACTATGAAGTAAAAATCGCTTAAGAAATAGTATTAAGAACTGGGGATTGGTAGTTTTTAGACGAGGGACTATGACAACATTAGGAATTGTAGAAGAAGGAGGTATGTTGTTCCAAAGTGGGTGAAAGGGTGAGTACTATTGAACACAATGACGAAGTGAGAAGAGCGGACCTACTGATGGTGTCATGCGAGATCAATCGCCCGAGTCAGCGAGGCAGAGCAGACTCGTCATCAAGGTATAGTGTGGTTAGCATTGTTGCTGTCGTTGGGGCAGGTGATATGTTGGTCCTGGCGGATTCTACATAGTTGGGAGGTGGGGGAGTGTTGGGTTTTGTGGAGAAAACATGCGCGGCGGAAGCAATAAAATTCACGCAACCCGAAACAGGATCTCGTCGACAACAACGTATTTAGAAGGAGTGTTTGTAGGATATACCTTATCGTGGAGCAAGTCCGGCGATATCTCGTTGCACAACGGTGCAACACTGCTAACCTACACGGATGTAACTTCTCTCTCGTTCGCTGTCGCAGGTTGATCCGGCGGCGCTCCTTTGCGGTAGTGATGTACGTCGCTCGTAGCGCGTATAGGTGGTGGTCGTCGACGTCCTCCGAATGCAGGCGTCAAGACATCTGTGTCTCTACTTCGTCCACGCGGATGGTCGGAACTCCATGTCGTGCTTCCCAAGCCGGCGAGAAGGAGTCATGTCTCTGCGGTGGCGTGCTAGCGGTGTGTTTCTCTCCTTTCTCTCCTAAGGACGATGACGGCTAGGGTTTACGTGCATGAGCGTAAACTGAAAAGCCTCTCTCTATCTTATATAGATATCGGCCGTTAATCCTCCTTTAAATAGGATACGAAGGGAAATAGAGTTTCCTAAACCCATCGGTAAACAGAAACGTTGCGTTAATTAAAACACTCGTGGATTAATTAGAATATTCCGAAATTCATTAATTAACCAAATAATCACATTAATTGATTAATTAATATCCGACTCCATGCAATCGCTTGGGATGGCTCTACGGGCATACATATACCAACAGACTCCCACTTGCACTTAGAGCCAGTCACTCCAATATTATTCTAATCCATTACATAAACATTTTAGTAATCAATGTGATTCGGAGAAATTCCAATCAAATCCACAATTATACTCCTATTCCAACACATCATATGCGTGTGACCCGGTAGGCTCCAAATTACGTTGGCAGTGATATCCATAATCATATTATGATTTCACAAGCAATGATTGGTATCTAGCAAGACTTCATTGCTACCCAAGTAATTGGAGAAGTTGGAGAACAACTTAACCTATCATTCATGACTGGTGTTACAGTGATTGTATAGTTCCTTTGTCGTTGATATCCGGATTGAACTCGAGTCATGGAATTGTTATCCTTTTCAATATTCAATCCATGTTCCTTGAACTAGAGCAGACTGTCTGAGATATATATAAGCTCAATATCACATATTGACTCACATCAGCATGGCCATGCATTTCTCAATCTTTCCTATCAAGTGGCCGGAATATCAAACTCCCATAGGAAGGACAAATTCCATCTACATCACTCACAGTCATCCCCATGTGTCACAGTGCACCCAAGCACCATCTTTATGGCAATCCTTATTCAGGACCATGGTGGATGATGTCAAAGTACACCGAACGACATGTGATAAGTGTAGTGACTTCAGGTCTAAGAACCACAATCACCACCATCATTATGAGATGTGACTCTAACTACCAATCATGGTATCCATGTGTCACTCTCAAGGTGGGTCTATCTGATACACTGTTCTCTAACAAGTGTCTATGTATTTGGTTTGATATCTCCATATCATGGATAATGAGATTCTTCCATCAACCAACATACATTCTAATCTTATGTGTTACTGATGTCTATGAATATTTCCACAATAACAAACAATTAGGGACAAAACAAGAATACATACTCTTAGCATACATATGATCTCACTGTTCAGGCCATCAACCCGAAGACATATGTCATTGAGTATATCATTCTATAGACATCTATAAGTTTTATGGTCATCTCACAATATAAAACACAAACATATAGATTGGAAACTTGCCTTTATTGATATGATCAATGTAGTATTGCAAATCGTTTACATAGTATCCCATTACAATCATCGAATGATTATCTCTATAGGCATACATACCTACAGATTCCCACTTGCACTTATACCCAATCACTCATGAATCTCAATCCAAGTGATTGAACATGTCTGTCATGTTTCTACTGTGAAAGTGCTTTTGTGAGCGGGTCAGCCACATTTCTTTCTATAGGTACTCTGCAAATCTTCACATCTCCTCGTTGTACGATCTCTCGTATGAGATGGAACCGCCGTCGAATATGTTTGGAACGTTGGTGCGATCTTGGTTCTTTAGCATGTGCAATTGCTCAATTGTTGTCGCAAAATAACTCAATTGCATCACCGGCGCTTGGAACCACTCCAAGTTCAGAAATGAACTTCTTGGTCCACACAGCTTCCTTCGCAGCATTAGATGCGGCAATATATTTGGCCTCTGTTGTAGAATCCGCAACCGTCTCTTGCTTGGAACTCTTCCAGCTCACAGCTCCATTGTTCAGGCAAAACACAAATCCAGATTGCGATCTGTAGTCATCTTTGTCAGTTTGGAAGCTAGCACAGGTGTAACCCTTTACCACGAGCTCTTCCTCACCACCGTATACCAAGAATTGATCCTTAGTCCTTCTCAAGTACTTTAGGATGTTCTTTACGGCTGTCCAGTGACATTCACCTGGATCTGACTGATACCGGCTCGTCATGCTCAAAGCATACGACACATCAGGACGAGTAAATAACATTGCATACATGATAGATCCAATTGCTGATGCATATAGAATCTTACTCATGTGTGCCCATTCATCACATGAACTAGGACACTGGGCTTTAGAGATTGTAACCCCATGGGACATGGGCAAGTTACCTCTCTTAGAACCCTCCATGCTAAGCCTCTTTAGCACCTTGTCAATGTATGTGCTCTGGCTTAGGCCTAGAAGCCTTCTAGATCTATCTCTATAGATCTTGATCCCAAGTATATAGGATGCTTCGCCTAAATCCTTAATAGAGAAAGTCTTCCCTAGCCAACCTTTTACTGTCTAAAGAGTAGGGATGTCATTTCCCATCCATAGTATGTCATCCACATACAATATGAGAAATACAACTGTGCTCCCACTAACCCTTTTATAAACACAAGGTTCATCTTCATTTTGACTAAAGCCAAACTTTTTGACTACTTCATCAAAACGTAGATTCCAGCTCTGAGATGCTTGCTTCAATCCATAGATTGACCTTTGTAGCTTACAGACTTTATTGGCTTCCTTTGGATCGATAAAACCCTCAGGTTGTTTCATGTACACATCCTTGAGTAAATTATCATTAAGGAATGATGTTTTAACATCCATCTGCCAAATCTCATAGTCATGATAAGCTGCAATGGCAAGCATGATCCTGATGGATTTAACCATGGCAACTGGTGAGAAGGTCTCGTCATAATCAACACCTTGAATTCGACAGAATCCTTTCGCAACCAATCTACCTTTATAGGTTTGAACATTTCCATCCATGTCAGTCTTCTTCTTAAAGACCCACTTGCACCCTATGGGTCTTACCCCTTCGGGTGGATCCACCAAGGTTCATACCTTGTTGGTGTACATGGATTCCATCTCAGATCTCATGGCTTCGAGCCATATCTCAGATTCTGGTCCCTTAGTAGCTTCTAGATAGGAAGTTGGCTCATCTGCTATGCCCAATTCATCACTGTCTTGAGTCATGAGAAATCCAAATCTCTCAGGCTCAAGTCGTGTCCTACTAGACCTACGAGGTTCCTGTGTTAAATTTGGAACTTGAAATTCCACAACAACTTATGAGTCTTCATGTTCCTTATGTACCTCCTCAGGTTCCCTGCTTTCTTGTTGGTCTCGAACTTCTTCGAGCTCTACATTCCTCCCACTAATTCCTTTGGAAATAAATTCCTTTTCAAGAAATACAGCAGTCCTAGAAACAAACACTTTGTTGTCAGTTGGTGTGTAGAAGTAGTATCCCCGAGTTTCCTTGGGGTATCCAACAAAATAGCATTATTCTGATTTGGGTCCAAGCTTTTTAGGAAATTGTTTCCTAACATAAGCTTCACATCCCCAAATCTTTAACATAGACAAATTGGGACGATTCCCATTCCATATCTCATATGGTGTCTTTTGAACCGATTTAGAAGGTACACGGTTAAGTGTAAACGCTGTAGTTTCAAGAGCATATCCCCAGAATGATATTGGAAGTTCGGCTGAACTCATCATTGATCGAACCATGTCTAATAATGTACGATTCCTTCTTTCTGACACACCATTATGTTGTGGTGTACCAGGTGGAGTCCATTGTGATATAATACTACGGTCTCTCAGAAGGTCCTCAAACTCTTGGCTTAAGTATTCGCCACCTCGATCTGAACGGAGTGCTTTAATACTCTTACCAAGTTGCTTCTCTACTTCATTCATAAAAGTCTTGAACATTTCAAGAGTTTCTGACTTGTGTTTCATAAGATATACATAGCCATACCTATTGAGGTCAGCAGTGAAGGTAATGAAGTATTGATAGCCTCCTCTAGCATTTGATCTAAAAGGTCCACATACATCAGTATGTATGAGCCCTAGCATATCACTGGCTCTCTCACTGTGTCCAGTGAAAGGAGTTTTGGTCATCTTCCCTAATAAACATGCCTCACATATCTCTAATGATTCAAAATCAAAAGAGTCTAGATAACCATCATTATGGAGTCTAGATATGTGCTTCTCATTTATGTGCCCAAGACGACAATGCCATAAGAATGTTTTGTTTGAGTTGTCAAGTTTTAACCTTTTAGTATTTACGTTATATATGCTAGTCTCAAGTTCTAACAAGTAGATACCATAAGACATAGGGGCATTGCCATAAAAGATCTCATCTTTAGATATAGAAATAATTCCATTCGTAATGTGAAATTCAAATCCACTCTTATCCATACAAGATACAGAAATAATATTTCTATTAATGGCAGGTACATAATAGGAATTCTCTAATTCTATTACAAGGACCGTAGGCAAAGATAAACTAATAACTTCAACTGCGGTGGCAGCAACTCTTGCTCCATTAGCAACCCGCAGCTCGACTTGGCCCTTTCGTAAAGGCTTACTTCTTATCAGATCCTGTATATTAGAACATATGTGAGATCCACATCCGGTATCCAGTACCCATGATGAAGAAGTATTTAAGGTTATCTCAATAATGTATATACCTGAAGTGGAGATCTCTATCCCCTGCTTCTTCTTCCTCAATTCCTCCAGGTAGAGAGGACAGTTTCTTTTCCAATGTCCAAGCTGGTGACAATGGTGACAACTGCCTTCTTTGGAGATCCCACCTTTAGCTTTGAGCGCGGATGACTTTGGCTTCTTCCTGGCTTTAGAACCTTTCTTAGCCTTGCTTTTGCCTTTTGACTTTCCCTTTGCCTTGCTGATCACCATCACAGACTTGGGCTTGTCTTTCTTCATCTGTGCTTCAGCTGTCCTCAACATGCCTAACAATTCTGACAACGGCTTGTCAAAATTGTTAATGTTGTAGTTCATGACAAAATGATTATATGATTCAGGCAACGATTGTAGAATCACATCAGTGTCCAACTCTTGACCTAGGGGAAATCCCAGCTTAGATAGGCTTTCCATGTACCCAATCAAGGTAAGTATATGGGTGCCAACTGAGTCTCCCTCTTTCATCTTGCTTTTGAACAAAGCCTTTGAGACATCATATCTCTCCTGTCTTGCTTGATGTTGATACATGTTCTTGAGATGTGTTACCATCTCCATGACATTCATGTTCTCATGTTGCTCTTGCAACTCATAGTTCATTGAGCACAACATCAGGCACTTGACATCCACTGCATCATCAAGGTGCTTCTTGTAAGCATCCTTTTCAGCCTTGGGCGCATTTACGGTGGGCTCCTTTGATTCTGGTGTTTCAAGGACATAGAGCTTACGCTCATGTGTGAGAACAATTCTCAACGTCCTAAACCAGTTTTGAAAGTTGGTTCCGGTAAGTTTGTCCTTCTCAAGGACCGATCGCAATGAGAAAGTGTGAGTGTTGGTTGCCATTTGATTGCTACAAAAAAAATTTGCATTTAGTCCAAAACATTTTGACTTGTAAAGATTTGATAAACGAGATTAATTAGGCCTTTAATTAATTACGCTCCCACTATTTTATTCAAATTGATAGCCCTCACTATCAACTCGGAAGATTGCAACGCACAACATTCTCGTTAGCCAAGACCAAAATAATTGGATCAATGCCCAGCCAACGCCGGCGTCAAAGACCAAATACTAAGGTAGGCAACTTTTGCCAATTGCATCATATGCAACTCTTGGATATATGATCATGCACAACTCCTTGCCATGATGCATCGGTGTGCCTCTAGGTACTTGATCCTATCAAGGTTCCCTAGTTAAGTCCAACCCATAAGCCAACACGATGAGTGTGCACCCTGCGGAGGCAGACCCACACACCCACCATTACACTTCCACGAGATAGACAGTGTACCACGCGGAGGCGTGCCCACACATAGTCGATCAAGCTTTTCATGTGTGTTGCTTTATGGAAGGCAACTAAAACTTAATATTATTAATTGAGGGGTTTTATTAATACATATACATATCCAAACACTACATACTTATAGTATGTATCATATACTACTATATCCACAACCACAAACGTTAGACATGAAATCACAAACACAAATACATCGGTTATGGTCATACTATTGTAATCCTTTGGAGCAACAAAGGATTACGGTCCACCTATGGTCTTATGCATGTCATGCAACACCTTTGAATCAACCTGTAAGCCTGTAATGATCAACATTACAATGAACAACTTCATGGATGCTTCTTGAGGTTGGAACTTCAAGTTTCTTCTTGGAATTGGATCTTCTTGTTACTTCTCCATGGACGCTCCTTGGAGTTGGATCTTCAGGTTGCTTCTTGGAATTAGATCTTCATGGTGCTTCTCCATGGACACTCCTTGGAGTTGGATCTTCAAGTGGCCTCCTTGCATCAAGTTTACAAAAACTAAAACTAATCCTATCTCTATTACATCATGTGAGTACAAATATAAAAGGAAAGAATTAATTACACTTTGAAATAAGAGATTAGGCTCGGCATGCAAGTCGAATACTTTATACAAAGGATCCATATGTAACTATTATACATCCATAGAATTCACAAACAAACATATCCACAAGATTGACATCCACATTCATTCACAACATTCACAAAAGGGGATACTAGGCCATAACCGTGCATGCACACACCACATAAAATAGATTTTAAAGGCGACGTGTATGCTATCATAGGTATATCTACATATACATATATACATATTAAAATTGCAGTACTTTTAATGTGGGACATTCCCCATTAAATAAATTTTTTTGACTCCCACGTAGATAATGCGGGGTACACAGGGGCAGCGCCCCTGTGCGGGTCAGCGGGCGGGGGTCGAGGGGAGGCCGCCCCTCGTGGGGTCTCAGGGGCAGATCCCCTGAAAGATTTACGGAATTTCATTTCCGTGCACTTAGGAAAATCAATATTTTCCATAGTCAACCCCGTCCAAAACGTCAAAAACAGAAGCCTGTGGCGTATGTGGAATTAGGTTTAGATTTGCACATTAGCAGGTTTAATTCACATCGTATGCAACATAAAAACAGTATACATCGATTTGATCATATCAAAACTAATCCAAATACGCCGTAGATCGACGCTGCTCTGATACCACTATTGGGTTTTGTGGAGAAAACATGTGCGGCGGAAGAAATAAAATCCACGCAACCCGAAACAGGATCTCGTCGACAACAATGTATTTAGAAGGAGTGTTTGCGGGATATACCTTATCGCGGAGCAAGTCTGGCGATATCTCGTTGCACGATGGTGCAACACTGCTAACCTACACGGACGTAACTTCTCTCCCGTTCGCTGTCGCAGGTTGATCCGGCGGCGCTCCTTTGCGGCAGTGATGTACGCCGCTCGTAGCGCGTACAGGTGGTGGTCGTCGACGTCCTCCGAACGCAGGCGTCAAGGCGTCTGCGTCTCTACTTCGTCCAAGCGGATGGACGGAACTCCACGTCGCGCTTCCTAAGCCGGCGGGAAGGAGTTGTGTCTCTGTGGCGGCGTGCTAGCGGCGCGTTTCTCTCCTTCCTCTCCTAAGGACGATGACGGCTAGGGTTTACGTGCGTGAGTGTAAACTGAAAAGCCTCTCTCTATATTATAGAGATATCGGCCGTCAATCCTCCTTTAAACAGGATATGAAGGGAAATAGAGTTTGCTAAACCCATCGGTAAACAGAAACTTTGCATTAATTAAAACGCTCGTGGATTAATTAGAATATTCCGAAATTCATTAATTAATTAAATAATCACATTAATTGATTAATTAATATACGACTACATGCAATCGCTTGGGATGGCTCTACGGGCATACATATACCAACCACTACTACAAAACCCGCCTTTGGCGTCGGTTTTTTAACCCCTTTGGCGACGGTTTTCAAGCAACGCATATATGGCGCTGCTAAAGGTCGAACTCTTCGGCTTTGGTTTTCTAACCGACGCCTATATGATATATAGGCGTCAGCTATATATAGTTGCCCGACGTCTATAGGGTTCGCGTCACAAAAAAAGGCACCAGACGACACGGCCGTGCTTCGCTGCACGGCCGTGTATAGTACTATAGGCGTCGGTTAACAACTGAACAACCGACGCAATACTCCCAGACGATACGGTCGTGCTTCGCTGCACGGCTGTGTTTAGTACTATAGGCGTCAGTTTTATACGAATAAGCGACGCTTTTTCCACCACGGCCGTATTTTCCTGCACGGTCGGGTTGTTTGTCCTATTAGGCGTCGATTTTTATCCAATAACCGACGTTGTAGGCCTTTGATGACGGTGTTCTATAAATAACCGACGCCTATACTTTATTTTTTTTCTTATCAGTTTGCAGGCCTGCTGTGGCTGGTCAGCAGGATGAGAACCTTCAGTTCAGTTTTCTGAACTGTAGGTTTACGACATCCATTGATATCAGCCTACAAACAGGCCACAAACCTGCAAAATCAACAAATATTTTTTCACACAAGTAGATACATTTAGACATCAATTCAATTCTTATATTCACACATGTAGAAACATTCAAATACATGTAGAAACATTCAGACATGTATAAACATTCAGAATTATTCATTTACAAAATATCATTCAGCATCGCTATCAACGTCCCAATTATGTCTTACAATCGTCACTGCTTGTATGGCTTTTGCCCATTCTTCTCTTACTTCATTTAATGCTTCCATCGTATATGGAGCATGTACATATTTTAAGTGTTTACCTATAGTGTGGTCAGTTTTAAACACCTGCAAAGAGAATGATGTATATATATAAGTAATAATATAAAAATAAGATTGATATATTTCATACTAACTAATGAGACTATATATAATACCTCATGTATGGTATCAATATCCAATGTGGCATGTCAGATAATCATCTGCATAAATTTCATCACATAGTATGTGCATGCCCAGCCGTTGTCTTTTGTAGCGCACTATAAATTGAAACATACAAAATATTAAAAAATACAACTAAGCACAGTTCACATAAATAATATATACATTGGAGTCGGGAACTTACTTTACGTTCTCCCAAATTATTGGCTGGTTCTTTCTCCTTGGGACATTTCCTCCAGCATTTTTGAATGCATCTAAACCCCTACATGTTAATGTAACACAGTAAATTACATAATTAAATAGTAATGTAATAACATATGTTAACGGATATAAAAATGAAATATTTCTCACCAGAATAATGGCATTCTCAATATGTGTCCAATTTTTGTGTTCAATGTACTTCCCGCAGGATCTAGATAATAAACTGTGAACATCCCAGGAACAATAACTAGTAACTCCCAATGTCTACCGCTAGAGGTAAAAAAGTTAAAAATTAATAACTCAAATAGCACAATAAAAATAGAATTTTCTTAAGTCCAAATTATAAATAAAATAAACTTACTTGACATTGAATGGAGCTATTATTATCGTCTTCTTTTGCTGACCGAAAATTGTAAAAACATCTATACAGTATTGTTGAACACTATCAGGGTCTTTAGCTACCATACTAATCAATGATGGAATCAAAAATCCCACATGATCAAATGCAAATTGTTTGCATTGATCTTCGACTAAGTAGCTGCAAAACATGTATTACGTATGCATTAATATATAAGAAATCAAATCACCGGATCTTACACAAGGTATATGGATGTATAAATAAGATCTCACCTTATACATGTCTCTATCATTGATGTATTCAGCCAATCATACATAAACTGCTTCTAAAGAGCTATCGTATGATTGACCTGCATAATCTGCTTCTAAAGAAATAATTATAGGGCAATTTATATTATGTGCCCGTAGCCAACATGTCATTCCCCTACAAGCAGGACCTAACGGGTATTTTAGGTCAGTTGGAACCCAACTTGGTAATGCAGGAAGTGGAGTTGGAGGCCTAGGTGCTCCGGGTGTCTTCTTTTTAACCTGTATATATAATTTCAGATTAGTTGACCTCATATATACACATTAACAATCTAAAGTAATGTAAATTTATCTTACAATTTTGGTAGTGTAGATGACATCTGATTTGGGTCACTATATCACCCCGCCTTCTGCCTCACCAAGTGTATCAATATCTGGGTGGGCATATGGCAATGTAGCTTCCCTCCAATCGGGTAATACACATATCGGGCTCACACGAACATAGCCCTACGGCATTGGAGTCCTATGAAATGTTGCCCCAGGAAGGGACTGGTAAGCATGCGCCTCTGCAACAACATAAACTTACATTCTTAAGCGACATGGCTTCAATGCCTACAAATTTACGTAAAGAATGTTATACATATATACATATCATCTTGAAAAGACTAGCTACAATGTCATAAACAATACTTACAGCAGACGTGCTAGGCGATGGGTCTCCAAGATTACTCGCAGTCTGTACATCAAGAGAAGAGTGGGTCGCCATAGGCTGATTGGAAGCCTGAGATGTCTGCCACCGCACTATTTCTTCCTTGACCTTCTCAGCAACTATATCATTGACCTTCTTAGCAACTATATCCTTGACTCTCTTATTTTCCTATACATGGATAAAAGAAACATTAGCTTCTTATTATTGAATTCCCTTTTACAGTAACATTCTAAAAAAAGAATAGGTTACCTCTTCTTGTGAAAGTCCCGCTCTGGGTTTGCGCTGGGATGGCCCAAAGAATGCTTTGATGCCCACACCAGCGCCTGCACCCCTAACACGTCCAAGATGCTCTGGGTTACCCAGAGCAACTGTCAATTCATCCATTGTGCCCTGAGGGATGAACTTGCCTTGTTTCCTCTGCTCGTGCAGCTCCCACTAATCACCATCAACAGAAATTGGTAAGTTAACACCACAAATAATCAATATTCAAACGATTGCTCTAAGAGTTGTATTTTACCATTTTTGCAGCCGCCTCAGCAGTTACGGGCTTCTTTATTTCACCCTTTTTGTTTTGCCTCCCAGCTATGCAGATATCATGGCGAGGCATGGGTGTGGCAAACTCCTGAGTAGCAGCAGACTCCTGAGTAGCCGCAGACTCCTCCTGTAGTCTTTGGCGAACGCTTGCATAGCCCTTTGGACCCATAGTGTGGTCATGCACATTCAGTGCACGCCTTGCTTTTTGCGCGTCACTGAGGGCCTAGTTAGTATGCACATTAATGATTTGGTTAGTAGCACTAAATGTTAATCTTAAATAGGTGAATACAACGTATATTAATTAAATTGGGAGTGACGCCTAATACCTTGAATTCTTCAGATTTTCTTGAAGCAACAAAATTGTCCCAATCTTCTTTGTCCAAGAAGTTCCACTGCTCAAGGGCTGACTTCTTCTTCTTATCACCATCTTTTATGTATTCCCTGTTCAGATTTGTCATATAGTTCCTAAGCATCTTTCTAGCGCGTTGCATCACGCTTTTACGATGCAACTTCTCATCCAATGCAAACATATTCTGTAAAATAGAATTTTATTAACTAGTATCCAAAAATAGAATTGCAAATAATATAATTTGTAATCTACAAAATAGAATTGCAAATAATAATAACTCACGCATAAATCCTTCCATATCAAGTCTTTCTTATCATGAGGAACTTTATGTCAATTATCATACTTAACACCACAATGGCTTCGAGTGACACCCAAGATAGTTTACAAAATTATTGCGATTCACTCCAATTGCATTTCCTCTATTATCAAACTCAACAACCAATTTGGATCCACTGTCACTCAGCGCTATTAACTTATTCAACAGAGTGATGCCCCTTTTCTTGTTAAGTGTTTGGTGCTGCGCATCAAGTTGCTCCAGTGCTTCAGTGGGTACATGTGCATCATCAACCTAAAATTTGACAAAAATAAACACACTGAATTAGCCCAATATAGAAATATAGGATATATGACATAACTAGAAGATAATGAATTTTATAGAAATACAGGATATGTTTTTAGAACTTACATTGGTATCCTCGCCATGCTCATCATGGACTTCATGCTCATCATGGACATCATGCTCATCATGGTCAGCCATCTGAAAATGTCATTAAAAAGGCAAACATTTAACATTTGTATTAACTAGAAAAGGCAAACATTTAGCATTTGTATTAACTAGAAGATAATGAAAAATCAAATTTGAAAATTATATTGATATTAAAAAAGCAAACATTTAGCTTTAATAAAAAAATATAAACATACATGTCTCTAAAATTATGATCTTTTATCAATTAACAATCCTTCATTGTGATCTCCGCGTACATATAAGTCATCATTAGCTTTAATATTTTGTGGAGTTGGCAACCCAACTGAGAATGGACTGGAGTCATCATACTTATCATAGTACTCTTTTTCATCTATAGGATCTTCAATGAACTGTCTTTTACCATGAAGAACAACCGACCATTTATCATTTGCAGGATCATCGATATAGAATATTTGTTTCGCATGTGATGCCAATATGAATGGTTCACCCTTCTCGCCAATCTTTTCAAAGTTCACCAAAGTGAAACCCAATTCATCCACTATAACTCCTTTGGTGTTATCAACCCAATTACATTTAAAGAGTGGAATTCGGAAATCTATGTAGTCAAACTCACATATGTCTTCAATGACACCGTAATATGACATGTTAGCTTCACGTGGACTCTTATCCTTTGCACTTGCAAAATACATAGTCAACGCTTGAAGAGTGACCCCACTGTTTTGGACGACACTCTTATCATCTTGGCGCTTTGTGTAATATGTGAACCCATTAATGTCACACCCTTCATAAGACATAACATTCAGTTTTGGTTTAAAGGCGAGGCATTTGATAGTTTCTATAATATCATTTGGTGTTTGAGATAGTTGATGTAAGACTTTATCTTCAAACCACTTAGTAAAAGTCTTATTATGCTCTCTAGAAAGCCACATTGAACTTGCTCGAGGATGTTGTCTCTTGATGAAATTGGTATGTTCCTCGATATAAACACTCACTTCGTCCATGTTGTGTAAAATATACAAGTGAGTTTATTCCAACTGCTCACGGCTGATTACTTTCACCCGTGATCCCAAAATTCATTTGCCCTCCTCAATATTCTTGTCATTAACATGAGTGTTATTACCACTCCGAAAGTCATTGCAAAAATCCATAACCTCTCTCGCCACATAACCTTCAATAATACTCCCTTCAGGCCGATAACGGTTTCGAACATCACCTTTAAAAACGCACATGTATCGTTCAAATGGATACATCCAATGCAAGAAAACTGGTCCCAACATTTTCACTTCCCTAGTCAAGTGGACAACAAGATGTACCATGATATCAAAGAACGAAGGAGGGAAATACATCTTAAGCTAACATAGGGTAACAACCACTTCTCTTTGCAAATTATTGAGAGTATCAGGGTCAATAACTTTGCTGCATAGACTGTTGAAAAAGAAACAAAGTCTGGTGATTGCAAACCTTACATGCTTCGGCAATATAGATCGAATTGCCACGGGCAATATTTATTGCATTAGAGTGTGACAATCATGAGATTTAAGACCTATCAACTTCAAATCTTTCATTGATACCAATCTACGGATGTCGGATGAGTAACCATGTGGCACCTTAACATTTACCAAGCATTCACAAAAAGCTTTCTTCTCCTTTCTAGACAACGTGTAACAAGCGGGAGCTAAGTATGTTCTTTTATTACCCATTTCACGTAATTCTGTTAATTCTGACCTTATTCCCATTTCGCGTAGGTCCAGTCTGGATTTTATCTCATCTTTAGTCTTACCTGGTATATTTAACAGAGTACCAATGATGCTATCACAGACATTTTTCTCAACGTGCATTACATCGATACAATGCCTGATTGTCAAAGAACTCCAATAAGGAAGATCCCAAAATATTGACTTCTTCTTGAATGAAGAATTGTCACTCCGTGTGGCCATACTACATTGTGATTTCTTACCAAATTCATTGACAATGTCTTTTACTCTTTCATAAACAACATCTCCTGGTATAGATTTAGGTGCACTCCGTTCATCATTCCATCCATTGAATGCTTTGCGCTTCCTACGATACGGATGGAATTTTGAAAGAAACCTTCGATGACCAAGATATACAGTCTTGCCGCCATGTTTTAGTCTTATTGAATCAGTGTTTTCTTCACATATAGGACACGCTTTAGCTCCTTTGACACTATATCCAGACAAATTCTCATATGCTGGAAAGTCATTAATAGTGCAAAACAACATAGCGTGCAAACGAAATGTCTCTCTTCCTGAAGCATCATAGGTTATCACACCTTCAGCCCAAAGTTTCTTTAAGTCATCAATCAGAGGTTCAAGATAAACATCGATATCATTTCCGGGTTGTTTAGGGCCCGATATCAACAACGACAGCAAAACGTACTTATTTTTCATACACAGCCAGGGAGGAAGATTGTATATAACAAGCATGACTGGCCAAGGGCTATGTTGGATACTCAATGTCTCGTACGGATTCTTCCATCTGTACAAAGCCCAAGTCTTAGATTCCTATCTTCTTCACCAAATTTGGGGTACAATAGATCAATCTTCTTCCACTATGGGGAATCAGACGCATGTCGTAGGATTCCATCATTATTTTTCTTAACATCTGCATGCCACCTCAAATTCTTCGCATCTTTCGGATTTACAAACAAGCATTGAAACTGTGATATTATAGGTAGATACCACAACACCTTGGCAGGAGAACCAGTTTTGGACTCCCCCGAAGTCATCAATTTATACCGTGACGCACCACATTTTGGACAATCTTTCAAATCTACATAGTCCTTTTGAAATAATACACAATCATTCGGGCATGTGTGTATCTTCTTGGCCTCCATTCCCATTGGGCACAACATTTTCTTTACCCGGTATGTTGAGATTGGCAGCTTGTTTCCTTCAGGAAGCATTTCTTTCAACAAAGTCAACAATTCATTGAAGCTTTTATCACTCCATCTATTGTTAGCTTTCAACTTATACAATCTCAACACAGCGCTAAGCTTCGTAAACTTAGCACAGCATGTGTATAACGGTATCTCAGCATCATGCACAATGTTTCTAAAGATAGGAGGTGGATCGGTGTGCTCTACCCTACAACTATCCAGCATCGCATCAACGATGTCTACTGGAACTGGTTCGTTCATATCTACGTCATCGGAGGCAATTTCTTCTTCCACCCAAGCACTACTATCGACATCTACTGGTTTCGAGTTTGAAATCTCTCTATGCCAGTGCCATTCTGTATAGCCTTGTACAATCCCGTTGCACATGACATGACTTTTGATTTCCTCACCAGTGTTGACTTTCAAGTTGTTACCGCAATGCTTACATGGACAGTAGAACCTATCTGTAGGTTTTTTCCTATGTTCCTCGGCAAATCTAACAAATTGATCAAGACCAGATATAAACTCTGGGGTGCAGCGATTGCGAATGGACATCCATGATCTATCCATTCTATGATCAAAGAGAAACCAAGTATATATTAGAACAAGATTAGGGTATACACTTACATCCTATCTAAGATTTACTCCAACAAACACATGTGATGTCATTCTTATATATAATAAATGTGTACCACCTACCCTCCTTGAACACATAATCTCACTAGTAAGTGTATAATGTGTATTGGGTTTTCAAAAAAATTTCGACAATATTTCCCCGTTGTTCTCTAAGTACATATGTACTTAGAGAACAAACGGGGAAATGCTACCGAAATTTTCTCGAAAACCCAATATACATAATACACTTACATCCTAAGTGAGATTAGATGTTCAAGAATAGTCTCAAACTGGGGACTATCCAAGATTTACTCCTAATGAGTAAATCTTGGACGGGTTTCTAGGCCAACAAACACAATAATAGATATCTACAATGAAGTCGGACTCCATACAAACAGTATATAATTTAGTGATTGTTCATTCTAATTTATACCAATGTACAAGTAATATAAAGAACAATGATTGTTCACTTTCTAGGCCAACAAACACATGTGATGTCATTCTTATATATAATAAATGTGTACCACCTATCCCATCCTTGAACACCTAATCTCACTAGTAAGTGTATAATGTGTATTGGGTTTTCGAGAAAATTTCGACAGCATTTCCCCGTTGTTCTCTAAGTACATATGTACTTAGAGAACAAATGAGGAAATGCTACCAAAAATTTCTCAAAAACCCAATACACATTATACACTTACATCCTAAGTGAGATTAGGTGTTCGAGAACAGTCCCAAACCGGGGACTATCCAAGATTTACTCCTAATGAGTAAATCTTGGACGGGTTTCTAGGCCAACAAACACAATAATAGATGTGTACATGTTAGGGTTTCATCAATGTTAGGGTTTAATCAAATCAAATTAGGATGCTAGAATGGACAAGTTTAAATCTTATTTCAACATGCATCAAAATTTACTGAATTAGGTCAAGCATTAGGATTAGAAGCACAAATATATGCAAGCAAAAGATTTTTTTCGTATCCTAGAATTTACATAAAACATTACATATAGATTTGTTCATATCCTTACCAACAGCAAACACGGTCGTGGCTGTGTTGGCCTACCACGGCCGTGGTAGGCCAACACAGCCACGGTCGTGTTTGCTGCATGTAGGTAAAAAGCTAGGGAGAAAGAAGAACAGAGGTTACGTGCGGCTAATACCTGGAGAGCAGACCGAAGCTAGGTGGCACGGCACGGCGGGCGTGAGCAGGGAGGAAGGAGCGGGCGGCGGCGGCGACACAGGACGGAGCTAGGGCGGCGGCGGCGGCGGCGAAGCAGGATGAAGCAGCAGCAGCAGCAACGTCGGCGGCGGCGCAGAGCGGCAGCAGCGTCGACGGCGACGGTGAGGCGAGGCAGCGTCGGCGACGGCGAGAACCAGCAGGCAGCTAGCGGGCGATCGAGCAGCAGCTAGCGGGCGATGAAGACAATGAAATAGGAAAGGGAAACAGTTGCGATCGATCGTGGGTCTATTAAGTTCGTAAAAGGCGTCGGTTATCAAACATAAATGACACCTAAAGTCTTCGGCGTCGGTTGTTCCTTAAGAACCGACGCCCAATTAGACAAATTTTGCCCTAAATAATTTGGCGGGAACTATTATCGGCGTCGGTTATCAAAGGATAACCGACACCTAAGCTGGAAATTTTTGCGTAAATTTTCATTTTAGAAAGGCGTCGGTTTGTTGGTAAAAAAACTGACGATGTATGTGCCAAAAAAATTTCACTCAAAAATTGGATTTCGCGGGTGATTTTAGGCGTCGGTTGTTTGTTATCCAGCCGACGCTGAATGCAAAGCGGTACTCGTGTCTTGGCTATAGACATCGGATGACCTACATAACCGACGTTGAACGTTATAGGCGTCGGTTTTCCTAAATAACTGACGCCTAGAAAAGTGACATTGAATGTTGTTTCTGTACTAGTGAACAGGGAGAGGCTAGGAGGGAGGAAGAAGAGGCGGAGCAGGGGTTGTGGGATGAGATGAGTGGTTATGCTGAAGAAAGTCATGGCCTCGTGAGGAGGGTTGGGTTGGTAGTGGAGGACCATGTGTACAGTCTTGTTCATATGTGTACTGTCTTGTAGGATCATGTGTATGGTCTTGTAGGGTCATGTGTACAGACTTGTACATATGTGTACAAGACTGTACAAATGGTCGTACAAGATTGTACACATGGTCCTACAAAACTGCACAAATATATATAAGACTGTACACATGGTCCTACAAAACTGTACACATGATCCTACAAGATTGTACACATGATCCTACAAGACTATACACATGTGTCAGAAGATTGTACACATGATCCTACAAGACTGTACACATGATCCTACAACACTGTACGAATATGTACAAGACTGTACACATGATATTACAAGATTGTACACATGACCCTACAAGACTGTACACATTATCCTACAAGACTATACACATATGAACAAGGTTGTACACACTGTACACATGATCCTACAAGACTGTACACATGTGTACAAGACTGTACACATGATCCTACAAGACTGTACACATGTGTACAAGACTGTACACATGTGTAGAAGACTGTACACATGGCCCTATAAGACTATACATAATCCTACAAGATTCTACAAATGTGTACAAGACTGTACATATGGTCCTACAAGATTGTATAAATGTGTACAAGACTGTACGCATGGCCCTACAAGACCATACATATATGTACAAGATTATACAAATAGCCCTACAAGAGTGTACACATGTGTCAGAAGACTGTACACATGATCCTACAAGACTGTACGCATGTGTGAGAAGACTGTACACATGATCCTACAAGACTGTACACATGTGTCAGAATACTGTACACATGATCCTACAAGACTGTACACATGATATTACAAGACTGTACAAATATGTATAAGATTGTACACATGATATTACAAGACTGTACACATATGTACAAGACTATACACATGGCGCTACAAGACTATACACATGATTCTACAAGACTGTACACATGATCCTACTAGATTGTACAAATGTGTACAAGACTATACAAATGGTCCTACAAGACTGTACACATAGTCCTATAAAACTATACAAATGTGTACAAAACTGTACACATGGTCCTACAAGACTGTACAAATGGTCGTATAAGACTGTACACATGGTCCTACAAAACTGTACAAATGTGTACAAGACTGTATACATGGTCCTACAAGACTGTACATATGGTTATACAAGACTATACACATGATATTACAAGACTGTACACATATGTACAAGACTGTACACATGCTCCTATAAGACTGTACACATGTGTACAAGACTGTAACATGGTCCTAAAAGATTGTACAAATGTGTACAAGATTGTACACATGGCCCTATAAGATTGTACACATGTGTACAAGATTGTACAAATGGTCCTACAAGACTGTACACATGATCCTATAAGACTGTACACATGTGTTAGAACACTGTACACACGATCCATCAAAAATACTACGAGTGATTCATGTTTTCAAAAATCTTTTAAAGATTATCAATCAGTGTCCTCTTTGTATACGTTGAGTTAAGGAAACTAATTAGCATCAGTATAAACATCCAAATCAGTAAACTTTTATCTAAGCATTACGTCAATACTTAAACTTGATGTTAACTATACTCTTATAAATATCATGATTGGACAATTTTGGATACTTTAGTCAGATCAAACTAATCACGATTTACCTCGACATCTTATATCAATGAACTTCCAACCTGTAAAAAGATCAATAACTGACATAGTGTAGTCGCTATTGTGTATTTCATATAAAGATCAAGCAATAAGATTCTTCCACTGGATAACACCTCTACAATATGTCAAACAACATGATGACCCTTTACTAAATATTTTTAAACTCTTTCAAAACCACTAAAATTTCAGAAGATTGCTTCAATAAGATACTAACTTATTTAGGTAAACTTTACTCTATGTGACGAGTAATCTATTAAATTGCATATCAATGTGGAAGGTGGTTGGAGGCAATACAATTAAACTCAAAGAAACAATAGGATAAGATAGAGTACATAACTAAATAATCAATTAAACTCACATGATTGCAAATTTCTCCGCCAATTCGCATCATGCTCACGAAACCCCCTCTAGTAATTTTTGCGTTAGGAGATTCAAAAATTATATTATCTGGACAACTTTTTTGCCTCGTGACCTGTATTTTTAGTTTGTTGATTTGTTATCAAATATTTAATAGAACAATACAAAAAAGGTAGTATAAAATTAATAAATACCAATAATTACCCACATTTTGAAGTCGCTTTTTGGCATACTCATTTAATTGATCAACATCTAAGTCATCCCAGAATTTCATTGTGCTGGTTTTTTCACAAGTCTCTTGGTTGAACTTAGGCCTTCTCACTCTAGGACTATTTTTAAGCCGCAACATTAAAGAAGATGGACTAACAACTTTCTTTTTAGCCTTTTTTTCAACTTCCTTGTCTTTTTCTATTTTGTCCTCATCTTTGTAGGGGGTCTTGAATCCAAGTGCATAATTCGTTTTCCTACAAATTATTTCAATGTTTCAACATTACATTTTTTCTGTAATATGTAAATTTTTTTGCATTATCTATAAAAAAGGAATTGTATGGAAGAAAAAAAATGAAATAATGATTGAATATTTTCGTAGTACTTACTCCAACTGACGCGATATCTCTATCCTTCATAATATAATATCTTTGTTTTTAGACAGCCCTTGATCAATTAATTCTTGAGTTTGGATATTAGCAAGAATAGAGTCCATTTGATCATCATTAGTTGTGATGTCAAGCCAGTCAATGTCCTGAAAAAATTAAGTAGATTTATTGTAAGAGTAGATTAAATATAGTAAAATGTAGTGAAAATTATTACAAAAAGTTAAAAGCGCTGACATTTTTGACGTCATCAACTTTGACAGGTCTTCTGACCTTTTCCATAATCTTAGAAACATCTTCAGTAGTGTATCTTGTCTCAACTCCCCCATAGATCAAAGCAGTTGATCCTTTTATGTGTTCATGTTCATTGAGATTTAATTTCTAAAACAAAAAATTAATCTCCATCAGTAAAACAAAAATAAGTTAATAAATAAAAACACTTCCAATATAATTTTTTGTTACCTTCCTAGTGTTCCTATTTTTTTCCCCAATCCCACATGCATCTTCATTTACAGGAAAATTCTTAAATCGTTGTACAAAATTTTACTTATCAATCACCTATACATATTATAATTAAATTGAAGAATAAAAAAGAGTGTAGAATGTCACATTTCCAACTTTTTCATGGGTGTTAAATGGGGATTTCGTATCAGACATGTCAAGTAGATTCCAGTTAGGAGACATCTACACAAGAAAGATCATTACAATTGTAAAAAAAATCTATTATATTTTATTACACATTTAATTTTTTTATTACCTTACTCTTAGTGCAGGCCCTTTTCAAAGTATTAGTTAATTTGACATCTATAATGATATTTTTAATTCCCTATACAAAACATTACAAATCAATAAATCCTTATAAGACCTTAGCAAATCCGATATAATATACATAATATGTAATTTATCTTTACCATTTCAGTCGTTTCAGCCAAATCAGTATTGTTAGTCCTTTCTGCCAAATCAACAACTTTTGGAATGCAGGAGATCTATAAAAAGAGAAAATTATTATGATAGTATATACCCAATAGACCACTTATTATATTGGATTAATATAACCTTTGGATCTTCAAAATTTCTACACTTTTCGTGGTCACAGCAAAGGAAACTTCCTCTAATTGTGTTCTGTGCATATTAATATTCTACAACAATTATAATAGTAAATCATCAATGTATACACAAAAGGAGAAATCAACTTAATATATCACACATAATGTGTTCTTTATTACCTCTGCTAATTTCTCAATTTCCCGCAATATAATAATTTGTGCACATTGCACATCACCCAACTCTGTACTTTCCAAATTATCAATCTACAGGAGAGAAATGTATTTGAATATACACCACCTTAAAAATGAACACTTATTAATTAGAATGAACAATGCAAACATTACACCTACAGACTACGTGCTATATTTGGATTTTAATAGAATTGTGAACAGATGGATGTGAAACAGAAGATAGGGAACCCACAAACTGTTGGGGTGGGGCAGTTTGCATCTGCCATCAGACTCCCTCTTTTTATATGCCTGTTCCACCTAACATTCGGCATGTAAGGAGGTAAAGAGAGGGTGGCTCTCCTCCATAAAACATGTGTAAATGCTTGGTGACAAACCCCAAAATGGTGGTTAATGTAGGAATGGGTTGCAGTTGGACTTGATGATGTATGTCTTGTTTGTATATTAGCAGTAATGAACTTAAAGAGACGCGGGAGATAGTACATATATCATGCAACACTCAATAATACTAAAAGACATAATGTCCCTACAATAGAAAATCTATTCTGACTAGTTCATGCGTATGAATTTCCACTATGTCAGCCAGTCATTGGAGGAGTTCTTGAGAAGTCTTTGCACACAGGGACTAAAAGGCAAAATGTACCTACACAGTTCATGTCATAAGGTAAGAACTGGAAGTCGCCACTGACCATTCTAGGCGACTTCTCAGTTTCATCAATGTGTGCACATAGACCTGCAGAATGGTTGTGAGTAGTAGTTGACTTTTTACGTTACTGATTCTAGTTAGGTTTGACATTGTATCATTCAGGAATTGAGTGTTCAAAAAACCACAAACTTCTATGGCGTAGCATGAGATACAATTCCATCTAGATCGTCCTGGCAAATCTATAACTACATTAGACAAGTATGACTTTCAAAATTTACCTTTGGATCTTTAGAATTTTCTTGACTTTTTGTAATATGTACACATGTAAATTTATCAACATGTGTTCCGTCAATATCTATTTTCTGTAACAAAAATTATAATAAAAAGTATATTCATGTTGAAAAGCAATAAAATATCTATATAATATATCACCCATTATATGTATTACGTATTACCTCTGGAGACATTTCCTTTTCTTGAGATATAATAAATTTTCCACATTGCACATCACCCAACTCTGTAATTTCCAAATCATGAACCTACAAATAAAAAAATTATGCATGGATACGCATCAAATCAAAATGAAAATTATATTAATTAGAGCTAACAATGCAAACAATAACACATTTTTGAAAATTGTAATACCTTTCCATTCAATTGTACTTTCTTCTCTAACTCTGAATTCATATTTCTCCTACATATCATTCAACACAATAATTCAATAAAAAAAAAGGAATCATACTCGGTAAACAAAATAGAAAATGAGATATATCATTAAATATTACCATAGAACTTGAGTGTGTGCCACTATCTTCTACATAATTTTGATAATCATCACATGATTCTTGTGTGTTATCGTTATAATCTAAAGTAGGATCTGGAATACCACGAGATTGTAAATCATTTCTCAGCAATTCAAGTGCATCCTTACTGTTGTTATAAGCTCTTTTATAAGAAACCAACCGAGCTTTACACTGACTCAAATCTGTTCTTAATCCAGAGACTTCTTCTCCATGTTTAATCTTAATCATTTCTAAAGTTTTCTTCATTCGAAGGATTTCTGTATTCAACTCAGAAACTTTCAACTGAACAACATAAAATATTTATTTTGTTAATAGAACAAAAATAACATCAGTAAAATACAATTAAAAAAATAAATTGTATTGCACCTATATTTCAAATATATTCATTATTTAATTAACCGGTATTTTATCATTAACCAATAGTTATACAGTCGAATAAGTGTATATCACTGCTAAGATTTTATATCATTAACTAATAGTTTTAGAAAAAAAATATTTTGTTGTTTGCTATTTTGTAATTAGAAATCCACATTTTCATATACTACTAGTTTGCTGTTTTGTAATTAGAAATAACGACTTTTTTTCACAAAAACTAGTATTGTGAATGATTCTATATATAAAAAATAATATAAACAGACAAAACCAAAGCAATAAAATACCTGTCAATCTATTTCATGAAGAAGATTCTCTTTAATATCTACAATCTTATCCTTTTTAGTATCAACAGTTGTTCCAAACCCCTTAGAAATTAGATCGCTATCTAGCATATTGATGTCAATATTCAAACCTGCCATGTGAACACTAAACTTGGTATTATATTTCCATTAATTCAAAATTGGAGTGGCATTGAGGAAATCTGCAATCAACAACTTTGTAACTTCTCTGATCCATACCTACAAAAACTCATATTGACAATTGTTCAGTTTTTTTATATAAATATACATAATATATATTCCATAATTGAATGACTGGTATCTGACATCAAGGGAAAAGGACTGAATTTCAAATCATACAACAGGTGTCCTACTATGCTACATACTACTAAAGCTATATCGGACCATATGCTCATTCAACTGTTGAACTCATTTCCTTGAAGAGAACTTCAAACGAATGTAAAATGAAAGAATATACGTAATCTTAATGAGGTTTCGAAATCAATATTATACAACTTTCTCTTAAATCATATTAACTTTCAGGACAAGCAAACCTGTTTAAATCATGTTAACATTTTTTTGATCTGAATTATGCACACCTTAACTATTTCAGACAACAAGAGAAGAAATCTTTTTAAATTCATGTTAAAAGTTAGACAGAAAATGAGTCTTACCATTAAAACAAAGCAGCAACCCTTTAAATATCCTGCCACTTTCCTGCCCATAGTGGTCATGCTATCATGGAGAAATTTAAACACCGCTTCACTCTAGTTGAAATCGCCAAGAACACTCAAGTCATCACAATAAGTCAGAATCATATTATGAATGTTATATCCTCCATACGGAAACAAGAAGCTAGACATGAGTAGGACTAGCCAAACTTTGACAAACTCAATTTGACTTATATTGTTAGTCTTGGGACGACAATTTTAGAAGAACGGAGTGGGCATCAGTAACCTTTGGATCTAATTTAGGAAAATACTTCTCTCTAATTGAGCTATTCTTTCTACTCTCCTTTGTGAAACCAACTTCTTTTCCTATATTTGATCAATTTTATCGCTAATTAATAAAATTCATTTCCAAATAGGCAAACCATGAATCAAAAATCTACAAAGGAAAAAATTATGAACTTACCCATTGTTGGAAGACCTAATATCTTTCCAACGTGTATGGAATTAAACTCCACAAAAGAAGTGCTGATTTTGAAACACTTCCTATTAGAGTCATACACTTACAATATCCCTAATAATATTAACATCAAAAGATCTTGGAATCTTCAGGTCAATAAAATGACCAAAAGGATTATCCTTCAACATTTTTTTATGTTCTTCAGATGCTATATCCGAAGATTTTCTGAACTTTTCAAAGCTACACCTGAGCTGAAATCTTTCAGCTGATGTAGGTGTGTTAGGACTTTAAGTTTTTGAGGAACTCATCTTTGGATTAACTGTTCTAGAAAATAATAAATATTTAAGCAAAAAAGAACAACAAAGTAATGTACATCAATGTAAATAAATTGATATCAGATACCTAATATAATGATTTAAATAGATGAACCATAGTCATTTAATTTAAGACAATTGCTACTAACATTACACATTAAAATTAATTGAAATAAACAACCAGCATACTTTTAACAAGAGCCAGAAATAAGCTATTCAAATGTAATATCTTCGCTTCTAATGTAATTAGGACAGGGTACAATCTTTTAAAAGATTTTTTTTCATATGTAGTATATTTGTTTCAGATAATTTAGGGCAGAGGAATCGCTTTTAACACATTTGTTCCAGGTGTAATACATTTGTTATAAATGCAATTAGGGATAGTAGGAGATGGCTAATATATTCATAGGATGTTGATGTAGCAAGTGCTTTATATAGATTTGTTTCAGAAGGAGATGGCTAACAGCAACAGACACACAAAGCTGAGGAACTGATATTACTCAGATCAATTTCCCTTTTATATATAGGTTGGGTATATATGTACTCAGAATAATTTTCATTATAGCCAATTAATATAGTATATTTTATACTACGAACACTTTTGGCTGGATTAGGATTACTACCTACTGCACACAAGTTTACATAGGTACAAAATATAAGTTGAAAATACCAACATTGTCAATAACCATAGAAAATCAAAATTTGTGATCATTCTCAAGTAATATACGTCATCAGTTTCCAAAAGAGGAAATAATTTAATGAAAGAGGAAATAATTCCAAATAATAAACGTCACCGCTGCCTCTTATTGAGAAAGAGGAAATCACATAATGATCCAGTCTGGCTGTCTTGTCGCTGCCTCGGGGCAAGACCTTAGGCAAGGCAAGGTCGTGGACGAGCTTCTTGAAGCGCTTGTGACTCAACTTGGCACCGCCGTAGCCGTGGTGGCAGTGTCGAGACTATTGGGGATTTTGGTTGCTATCTCGACGTCAGGGCTTGCGCTATCCAGAGAAGTTCGTCGTCGATTGAGGCACACCGCGAACTGGAAATGTTCACAGGAAGCGTCAGACTCCGTTTTGCTTCTTGCATGACTTCTTCGCGTCCTCGAAGCAGTCCAGACAATAGCGGGGATTATAGAGATCATGGAGGACGGAGGAATCCGTAAAGTGTCACGAGATTAGAGAGACAGAGAAATAGGAGGATGATTAGGGAGAGAAGAGAGGGGTTCGTTCAAGAAGGATGACGTCATCTTTACCACGAGAAGAACGGAAGAAGAGAAAAGAGGGGAAGAACGGAGGATTTCGTCCGAAAGAGCGGAGAAGCGCAGAAGAAAAAAACGATGTGTTACGTGTATCACGGCCCTAATGAAAATGATACAAGGCTTAAATATATAAAATCTTGCGTGATGCATATCCTGTGGCTGCGGAGGTGAGAGCATAATCCAATTCTATATTAATACATCACTCGAGTCACACCGAATGGGCTCAGATCTAAAGCAGACCTGGTCACCCTGCAGATATAAAATTTCCTTGTTTACTTCTAGCATCCCGTGGAGCTACGTGCAAGATCCAATCATATCCCACACCCCCATGAAAGAGGAGGATGGTGGGGGCTAGGACTGTGAAAAAAGTGAGTGGCGACATCACCACGAGGAGATACGAAAAGCATGGGGGGTAATCAAGCCCAACCCACCCGTGCTACCAGTAACCAAGTAGTACCAGGCGATTGCTCTCCAAAAGAAAGCCAGAAGTAACGACCAGTACAGTAAACTGTCAGTCACAAAAGGGCAAAAGCAGAGAAAGCCGAACATGATGCTAGGAGATACCTTTCTGGCTCGTTAGCACTGATGAGAATACAATGAAGACTCCCCTCCAATAATACGTCACTCATGGAGTCATGGGCCTAACTATCATGATTAAGGAGGGATGTACTGGTAATTGCTATTGCTTGTAATGATGATGGCCACTCATCCATCAGAGTCGGAGATCCTGTCTGCTACTTGTGCAAGTCGGTGCCTACTTGCAGGAGTTTTCAATTCCATCGGGGGCAAGCCACACCATCTGGTTTGGAAAAGTAACTGAACCCACAATCTTGATGAAGTCCAAACATTTCCCAACAATCCCTCTTTTAAGGATTATCGATATTTTTGGGAGAATATATGACCTCTTTACGACATGGTCCAGATTCGTAAATTCGTGCATGAGTCCTAACTATTCTTTAACCGGAGTGGATGCTGGCTTTTCAGAATCCATATACCTGAGAGTCAGAACCAAAACTGGAAGAACCCAAATAGGCACTTTCAAAAAGGAATGTTGTTGAAGGATTCACATTGAAAACAAAAAGACTAAAGATATGCCTTCAGAACTTTGACACCAGAAGAAGAGGTGTAAATGGTGATAATACGGTGGATAAAACAAGAAATGAGAGAGAATGACTATGTGGCACGAATTGCAGAAGCAAATTGTATGCAGAGTATCAACATATCGTTAAGCAGCACGGATCTATTAGAAGAACAAACCCCAAAAATACAAAACAGCTACTTGTTTCCCAAAATAGCGGTTCAGGCCTGCTTAGCAGATCAAAGCAGAGTGCCAATGGATATGCGGTGAAGTTCAGATTTGCTACGGTTGTTTATCCTTAGACATGTGAATTGTTGGTTCGGTTTAAATTGACGTGACACGTGTGGCCTTGATCTGGTACGGGTGAAGACTACTCCGTGTTCACATAGGACTAGCAAATCATAAAGTTATGGAGTGGCACACAATCACACATCATCTCATAAACTTGGGGATTTGGCAGCACCAGGTGCTTTCAACCACAAATAAAACCTTTGTAGCAACAAAGGAACTCAAATAGGGGGATATAAGCCCCAGTTTTGATGGGCAAATCCCGGGAAAATGATTTTGGATTTTCTACTTTTGCAATCCGCAGTTCTCACTGAACTCGCTGGTTTTCAGGTTCTTTTTGGCTTGAGGAAAACCAATTCCTGCAGTTCTTCTCTTGTTGCCAGTGCTTCCCCTATCGCCTGACAGTCAACAAAAATATAAGAGGGGTTCGACAGATCCCAACTGCATCTGAAACAACAAAATATCGTGATTCAAAACCCGACATTGTATATAGATAGATCCAGGCTGAAATATATGATTTATCAAGAAAATATATATTGTCACAAAGTAGAGAAGCCAGAGATGATTGTATCTACCCACTTTTAACTCTTTCAGCCAAAGACATTTGACTCTCTTTACTCCTTAGTTCAGTTTTCGAAACTCTAATGCAGATTGAGTTGCTTGTAATAGAATACTGAGATCCTGAAAAATCTGTAATAAACAGTTAATTTATGCCCTTAAAGTCATTCTGCCAGTGTATATGGTTCTTTTAATGTCAATGGCATTCCTGGATATTATGTTTTTTTAAATAATTCGATTAACCAGATTTCTTTTTAACGACCATATCATCTCAACTTGGTCCTGGCCTCTCACCTGATAACGACTTCAACTAGACTTGAGGTTAAGAGATTAAATGGCCAATTGCAACTATGATTTCTGAAAAACAGGCTCACTAGCAAGTAGTAACTTGAACGCCCATGTTGCTCCTGACACCTTTAAGGCAATCATTAAATAATTTAGAATTTAAAATATTGTGATGACTCTCTCGGTGTATGATGACCAATGCACAGTGCACACTACCATCAGCTTCTCTGAAAAATCCTTTGGAGCACCAAGATAATGAGACTCCCCCCCCCCCCACACACACACCACCACCACCACCATGAAAAATTAGATATATTCCAACTTAAGGTCAATTTGAGTTTCCTTATTTATTTACAAAAATGACATTTATGTTGTGGCAATATCGGCATATCTCAGTCGATGTATAAAGACATGGGCATAACTTGAAAGTTGAAACTATTCTTACAAGTCCCCCCCTATACAACACCAATGAGACAAGCACCTCAAAGTGCTAACTACTCCCACCCTCGCCACTTAGGACAACATTGACAAGCCCCATAGCCCACCTTTACTAACAAGGTCAATTAGGAGGTTGGCCATAGATAGGGTTGGGGTGGAGGTGCTAAATTTTTGGGGGTTCAGGTGGAGGTAGAGTGACAGCTTACCTGCAAAAATGTTGGAGAGCAGCAGATATTAACCAGGGTACAGTAAATACGTGCCTTACAATAATATATTGTTGTACGCTGAGGAATGTACATTTACATTTCAGTACATCATAGCGTACATTGAAAAATAAACATAAATCGACATTGAAGTGCAAAAAACAATCTTTAGTGACCAAGTGGTAAGGAAAAACGCGTATATAAATAGGCTTCTTATTAAATTATCAGTGGCCTCAAAGCTTCTCAACCCATGTGGAGAAAGTTCCTTTAACAGTGGAATAATATGCGCTAAAAAGGAAATTTTTTTATTAGTGTACATATGTGATTTATTTATTGAGCTAATGAGTCTCGCAGTATTATGCAAATCATTTAATCGAATTCAGTAGTTTGATAAAGCTAAAATGGACAAACTTGGGGGGCTGTGGCTTAAATTGCTATCAGAACCATGATGGCAGCTAGATGTGTGGTCATTACTTGGGGATAAACTTGCAGAAATCCAGCTGACGAAATATTTTGAGGGAGCAATCCCATGAAATAGGGACAACATGAATTTAGGTCATTGGAACTTGTTCAAGTTTCCAAAACAATAATCTCCAAAATGACATCTTTCAGAGGTAGTAGCAGCTGAAACTAAATCTTACTACTGAAACTCCACAGCGAAATCTAACGTTATTCTCAACTCCACAGGCAGTCTCTATCTGATATTAATTTGTTTACTAACTTTGTCAAAGGGGTGGTTGCCCTCAAAAGCAGCGGCCAGCACTCCAAAAAAGCTGTAGCATAGGACAAATTACATAACCAGAGAAGGTTACTGGATATTCAATGATATCACTAATGATAGATGGCGACAGGAACCTAAACATGGATCGCAAACTTTTTCCACCTTTAATTCGTGATTGGTGTGGGTTACCTTTTTCACTAGTCCTCTTCTGAATAGCCAGACTGCTGTAAGTCAACTCAAGTAGCACGGTTGTATCTCTGAACAAGCCTTCTAGAACAGCAGAGTATGTAGGGCGCTGTCGGTATAAATGGAACCAAAGTCAATACAGAATCTAAAGCGCAAGTATTAGGGCTACACATGTGAATTATGTATACATATGTATGCAAATTGGAATTTTCCAATTGAAATCACAGAGCAACCAACCACTGATCTATGTTGGTTTAATGGATTGCAAAGGCTCAACCCCACCCCATTTCAAAGCATGAACTAAAACCTCCCAGGAAACCATCTAGAACAAAAGCAGTAGAGGAAGTAAATTATATCATCAACAGAATTACCATCAACACGGATTTAGGAAATAAGACATGAACTTTAAAGCACAAACATATAATGAATAAAAAACAAATATGGCATTATACCAAAAAAGAAAAGAGAAACAAATCTGGCTTACAGAGGCAACAAATGGCAGGTGGGCATGGATGACTGACTCTCTTTTTTTTTCATCAGATACAAAGCCTGTTGTTCTTGCCATTCAAAAGATAAAAGAGCGGCAAAAGACCCACACCCACCACACAAGTAGTCCCCCCCTTCAAAAATTCAAAGAATACATTACGAATTCTACCAAATATCGAGCACGTATATTCTGCCTAATTGAAACCTCCTCTTCTTCTCTGTTCTTCCTTGTTCCTCAGTGACCTCTCCTCCTTGATGGCTGCTGGGACGTGTGGCCTTCAAAGAAGTCAATCAGTGCGTTCTCAAGGTCTTCAACTGTATACTTGATGTACATCTCGGGGTGCCTCCCGCTCTCAATGTGGTGCCGGAAGCGGCCCAGGAAAGAACGGTATGCCGGAAGCACCTTCTCGGATATGGAGATTCTTAGCTCTTCCCTGAGCTGGGCGTCGGGGACAGACCAGGTGGATTGGACACGGTGGGTCTCGTCGAAAGAAGAGTTGAAGGACTTGAACCGCTCCCGTAGAGTGCTCTTGGACACCCCAGATGAGAAGCTGCCACTGACATGGATTCCTTCATCACGGAGGCAGTGGAGGACCTTCACCCAGGCGGCACGCTCGTAGTTTGTGGCAGCCTGCTGGAACTTCCAGGTGAGCCGGCGAAGGTAGTCGTCCCCGACGAGCTCCCGCAGTTCGGAAAGCCCTTTTACTTTCTGGACAATGTAGTGGACGTTATTCATGATGAAGAGGTGGCCCAGTGCGGCGTCCTTGTAGAGTTTGGACTTGCCCTCGAGGTTTGCGTCCAGGATGGCAATGACCCAAACGAGATGGGCGGCGAGTGGAGCCTGGTTCTCCAGCTCTGGAAAGGAGGATTCGGGTAGAGGAGGAAGCGGCGGGGGCTGGGGTTCATCATCGGATATACCGGAGAAGGAGGTGCGGCCGGCAGAGGAAGGCTTGGATGTGATGAGCCGCGCCAAAGTGAGTTTGTACTCGGAGATTAGGCTGATGTAGTTCATGACATAGCGGGTCAGTGGATGGATGGTACCTCCAGGGACGGGGGTCTTGGAGAGCTCGAGGTGAACGGCGTTCTCGAATTCGGAGAGGATCCCGCGTGCAGCCTCAGCGAGGCGGGATAGGATCTCGGCGGCTTGCGTGTGGATCGACAGCTCGGAGGCAGTGGACGAGCCGTACCCACCACCACTAGGTCGGCTGAATACGGCCTCGATGTCAGGGAGGAGGTCCTCGAGAGCATCATGGAGGTCGAGGATCTTGAATAGTTTCTCAGGAGACCGCCTCCCGATACTGATGGCCTCAGCGAATCCGAACAGCTGAAGAGCCGCGCCTTTCACTGCTTCCACGAAAGGGTCCGAACCAGAGCCCATAATCGGCGGTGGAGTCGGGTTGTTCTCCTGGTCGCCGCCAAGGAGGCCTTCGAAGATGAGGTCGCAGAGCCGGCGCTCGCTGGCGAAGACGACACGGACGCAAACCCTCGCGGCGCGGATCCACCTGCGGATCTTGGACTCCAGAGCCTCCCACTGCAGCCTCTGCACGTCGCCGATGCTGAGCTTCTCGACTCCCAGCTGTCGAAGCGCGCCGTCAACGGCAGACTTCCGCACGCCGCTGTACGCCTGGGAGCACTCCCTCGCGTACCCTGCCCCGACCATCCGCTCGGCGATGCACCGGAGGTCGTGCGCGGCGTCCGGGGGAACCAGATCCAGTTCACGGATGCTGCTTGCCGACCTTCGCCCACGGCCCCCGCTGCTGCTGGCGTTGCTCGTGTTACGCCCCATGGACTTCCCTGCCGCAACACGCGCGCTGCCGGCGACGGAGTCGACGGCCACGGCGCCGGTATCGGATTCTTCCTCCTCCTCCTCCTCCGCGTCGGCGCCGTCCTCATCTTCGTCCTCCCCGCCCCCGAAGTTGAAGGAGTTGCGCGACATGGATGAGGCAGAGAGGTCCGAAAGGAGGTTCTCGGTCTCGACGGCGTTGACGCGGGAGATCAGGATGTTGCGGAACTCGTCCTCGAGCCTCGCCATGGCGGTCTGGAGCGAGGCGGTAGGGGAGGCGGCGGAGGAGCAGCGCCTTGGCGTCGTGGGAGTTGGGATCGGGCAGTAGAGGGGTTCCTGGAGCGAAAGCCGGCGGAGGTCGTCCACGGCCCGGAGGTACCGCTCCGCCTCGGACCTGTCCGCCCCATCGAACAGCATCCGGTCCCGCGCGTCCGGGTCGCCCGAGGGCGACGAGGAATCCCACCTCCTGATCAGCTTCTCCGCCGCCACGGCGACGTCGTCTTCCGGGGTCGAGTCCATCGTGGCCTTACCAGAAAGGGGTGCCGCCGGGGACGGCGGCGGCGGCGACGACGGGTAAGAGGGAGGAGAAAGGGGTGGGTGCGTTAGTGTGGTGTGTGCTCTGCTGGTGGGCTGTGGTGGGCGCTTGTTGGTTTGTCGTCTTTCTTTGTACTGGGTGGGGAAGACGAGCGGTGTAGTAGACCGTAGAGAGAGATAGTTTGCCGTTTGTACTGGACTAGGACGGATAATGACCTCGACTTCAGTCAACGGAAAAGGATTCTGAGAGTGACGAGTAGGACGACCAGGTTAGGAGATAGTGGTGCAGAGAGACAACGTATGAGGTGAATGATTCCGACCGACCTGAGTGAACGGGGGAGTGAAAAAGCTGGCCTTGAAGGAGAACAGGGGGTTTGACTTTCAGTGACCCGAGGAAGTGTCGCTGAGTTCAACTGTAAAAGGAATATTCGGTTCGGCTCACTTTGTTTAGGCTGGCGAGGTTAGTTATAAGCTGCATTAATAATCTAATTTTCATTTGACGAAGTCACAAGTCCTTTTTTATCAAATTCAATAATTCTTGTTCTAGGGCATCTTTGATAGGATGTACTTTATTGAAAAATTGTGAGTTTGCTATACATTTTTACAATGCAGACACACATAATTACACCCGACTAACCCTAGAAACCAATTCTAAAATGGATTTTAATCGTAGAAATTTTTTTCTTTAATTATTGCTTAACTTGGTAGTCTATTTTCTTCTTTTTTATTTTTGCACAACCGAAATTAATATCTCTAATATAATTTCACTTGATAAAGTAATAGACTATTTGTTACACTCACATCTCACGACTACCATTAAGGCATAAGTTTATTATACTTAATACAAAGTTCACTCTCAACCTTTTTTTTTCCTTTATCTCAAACTCTTTTTTTTTTCGCATTGAATCACATAAATAAACTTTACAAGAGAATTAAACATTGATTACTCAAATATGATCTCAACATTAACGATACACATCCACACATTCATTTTGTTCCTCACACTTCCATGTACATACAACATGATAACCAGGTATATACTTTGTTACTAAGAAAATAAAGATACAAATCATCATTTCGAATTCGCTCTCAACTCTATACAAGGACCTAGAATCACAAGGACTGACTGAACTTAAACTAATCTCATACTTAACTCCTGTGGCAAATCTATGCTGATGCAATGACATCTTCAGTCCACAAGTTATCCCTAAAAATTATGAGTAGAGGGGTGAGCCTACTCGCTTAGTGAATGAGTACTTCAAAGAAACAGTCTAAAGTACTTATATAATTACAGATATACCTTTGAGAAAGCGATATCAATTATAGCAATAGTAAGCTTTAAAGAGACTGATCATTCACATACATAAATATGGCAAGATACTCTAGATATCTACAAGAGTGAATCAATATATGAACATGCTTTATTGATTATAAAGAAAACTAATAATCCAGAAACATACAAAGAATAATTGAATAATTGCACACACTTAGTTAACCTCTCATTCATCTTATTATGCATCAGTGGTAATATACAAATATGTAAACATTTTTCTCATTATTCTCTTTGTAATATTTCATTAACTTTGACTTGACCTGACTACTGAACTGACTACTACTATGTTGGCCAACTAAACATAACCGACTGGTCTGATTGTTGTACTCTTTATCTGAACTCAATTGAACCCAATTAACTTTTCTTTTTACTTTGCCCCTGAACTCACTTGGATTGTACCATCTAAGCAAAAGCCACTATTGTGTGACTTACCATATAAGTCTTAAGGTAAACTCGGGACCTTAAGACTACTACTAACTACCTCGGTATGCAGCGAGGTTGCCACGTCTGGCCTAACAGTGGCTAAACAATGTCCGTAAACTGTGGGCCCTTATCTTAGGTACTCAAGAGGGGTGCCTCTAGGCTAAAATCCTCAACTCTGCGTAATGCGGTTCCACTAGGGCTGACACGGAGTAACTGCCAGAAGAAGTAGGTCTACAAGGGTGTTGGCTAAATTAGACATTATTATAATCTCTTAGTTTTGATGATGACAAACATTTCATTCTTGTGGATCTAACGTGCTACTTGAGTGATTGCATGAACAAGGTGGATGACAAAACCTTTGGAAGATCTATTTGCTCAAAATGCTCTAATTTCATGATTGTAATCAAATGTAAAAACTTGTACAAGTATATAATGTACAAGTACTTAGATATCATGTAAATCAAGCGTTTAGATCTTTCCTATCCATTCACAACACTTAGATAGGTCATCCCCTATTTGTATCACAACTGCACACTCATACACACACTTAGTATTCATCTAGAACCACCAAAAAAGACACACTCTCGGTCGAACTCTTTGTCGATCGAGACAAGCTCGGCCGAACATCTTCTCGACTGAGAGTCTCCCGGGTTATTTCTTCTAAAAGGTTCTATAGCTGTTAGACACAGCAAACAAGGTAGTTGGGAGTTGGAATCAAATATTATATACACTTGCTCCAGACTATCCCTCGGTCGACAAAAACATCGACCGACAGACTCTCGGTCGACAAAGAGTCCGACCGAGAAGAACTCTGTCTACACTTTTCAGAATTAATAAACTAGACATTGCTAAAGTAATTAGTGGATACCTAATGGCTAGTTGAGCACTTAAAACCCCCTAGAAAGTATCTAGAATGTCCTTAAGCATTCATAGGCCATTCCTATAAATAGGACATGCCTTAGGACACCCAAAACACACTTGTGAAACACTTGAGCATACATACTTGCAATTGGCAATCTATTCTTGTGAGCAATTGAGCAACTCTAGCATTTGCTAATCCTTTCCATTGCTACAAATTAGTGTCCTACAGGCTAGCATCTCCTACCCACTGCACTTCCACTTCGATACACATTGGTTAGGAGATCAAAACGCTTGATATACGAAATCAAGCCTTGTGCTACAACGGTAATTGTAATTTCCATTTTCCCTTTTTGTTCTTTCTTATTGCTTATCCTCTCCTTGCCACTCCTAGGGTTGGAGGCTGTAGATTGGAGAGGGTTTGATCTTATCGGTGGAGAAGGAGGACTTTGGACTACTTCAAGAAGGTTGTCTCAACGAGAAGATACTTCAAGAGGAAGGCTACTTCAAAGGGGAGCTTGAAGTTACTTCGAGGAAGGCTGCTTCAAGGTTGGTGGGACTACTTCTAGGTGAAGGTTGTCCAAAGGGTGGTGAAAGTATTTATAATTTTATGTAACATCCTTGCGAGGTAATAAAATTTAAATACTTTCAAAATTCCAATTGGAAACAATTGGGTAGTGGACTGACTCCCTTAGTTTTTGCTAAGGGTGGAACCACTCTAAACACCTTGCCTCCTTCAAGTTTCAATTGTGATTGCTTGAGTTGAATTATTGTTAAAATATTTATAAAACCCTATTCACGCCCCCCTCTAGTGGTTTTTCATTTGGTATCAGAGCAGGCTTCAAGGATCTCTAATCGAGTCTTGAAGAATGGAGGGTGGTGGTGTCTACAACTGCAAGCAAAGGAGAAGGTTAGACCAATCTTCAACAAGTTGTAATTGGTTCTTAGGAACAAGACACACATCACCTAGTTGTCCATGGAGGTTAAAGAAGAAAGATATGCATAAAGAATGCCTTATTTCTAAAATAAATGAAGAAGAAGAAGAGGTAAGCCTTTTTTATTTATCTAAAGAAGAGTTAATTGCTAGCCTTCAAGAGACACATGATAAGTATATCGAGTGCAAGAAGAAATTAAAGAAATCTAATAAAGCAAATGATGAGTTACATGCTAAACTTCTTGATCTCACATATGAAAATGAAGATCTTAAGGAGACATTAAACTTAAATATTAAAGACCATGATATTAAGCTAAAAGCAATAGAGGCAAACTGCAATCTTCTCTCTCTAGAAAAGATAAACCTACAAGCCCAAATTAATGATCTTCAAAAACAACCAATCTTATGCACTCATCTAGATTATGATACTATTGTGAAATAAAGAGATTCTTTATTATCTAATCTAGATCATGCAAAGTTAGACATCAAAAAGAGAATGGATGAGATTGCTAAGTTACAACAAGAAGTTTGTAGCTTAAGAAACAATGATGTTATTGATAGGATCTTAAATGATTCTCATGGTCAACTTGGAAGGAAAGGACTAGGTTACAAGCCTAAAGGAAAATCCTATCAAAAACCTAGTGGGGGAAGGACACAAGTGCCAAAGACTCAATCTATGTATGTACCTAAAGGCAAGTATACATATGTACCCAAGAACAATCTAGATCAAACTCAGAAAAAGAGAAATGACATTGATTCTATATGTTGTCATTATTGTTTGCGTCTTGGAAATTATTCCTTCTCATGTTCTTACAAGAAAAAGGATGTTGAGTTGGTATGGGTTCTAAAACCTCCAAACTAAATAAATTAAATTAAGTTGAGATATGACCAAAGACTCTAAATTGTATATTTTTATATCTATTTCAACTTAACATAATGAGACAACAAATTGATTCAAGTTAATTAAAATTTCTAACTTGAAAATATACATTTTTAATAAACCTGCAGAGACACATCTTTAATAACTTGTTTTAGTTCCAAAAACCTAGACATTTGAATATGATTAGTTGAGATTTGACTTAAATATTACTTTGATACTTAAATGTTTTATCTCAAATAAATTGAGTTTTGAATTGCATAATTGAATTGGAAGTGATCTATGTTTTTAACTATTGAAAACAGTACAGAAACAATCTCGGTCGACAAAATCTTCGACTGAGACAATGTCGGTCGAGAAATTGGTCGACTGATAGGATTTCTGCCTTAAATCTGTATTTTTTCTGGAGAAACAGTAACATTTCCGATTGAGAAAGTTTTCGACCGAGACAATGTCGGTCGAGAACTTTGTCGATCGAGTGAAACTCTGACAGAACTGTTTAATAAAAACACTTCAATTACAATCAACTTAGGTATGTAGTGAACTTTACATATTCTTATGCTTTATATATTTGAATGATCCTAATCAAAAGGAAGAATATATGAGCATCAAAACTTAATACTTTTCATGATTAAATTGTATCTATCAAATATACAAGAGAAAAAGATTAATTTTACTAAAATTTCTACAAAAACATTGCTTGCAAAATGTTGATCTATACTCTTACGGTAAGAAGACATGCTCTATTGCAAAAATAAGTCATATATCTTGGAGACAAATCTCAAATCACATATTGATAATGTGCATCATGATCTACATGATATCTTGATCAAAATTATATGTAAATAGAAACCAAAAATGCTCTCTTAAAAACAATGCACACATTGTAAAGCCCTGAATTGCTACTGAAATGATTAAGCATGTTCATGGTTTGTCTTAAAATTGAAAATTATGAACCATGTTGGTTTAATCAAGAAAATTACTATTTTATCATAATCCACATGGTTTGTCCTAAGTATTCCTTGGTCTATCTATATAAAAACCATGTGTCTTAAAATTTGCTTTTAAATGATCATAATCATTGTATTATGGATATACTTCTACTGTTTTATCATGATCATTGTGTTCCATCTTTTACTTGGTTTGCCTAAAATAATCTTGCTTAAAAATAAATGATTGAAAACTACAATCTTGCTATGATTGAACATGTTGTAGATGTAGTTAAATTTCCTTTCTGCAAGAACAATCACCGTGGATATCAAAATTCCTTATTTCATGATGAACATACATTCTAAAAATTTGCTTAGGATATAACTTGCTCTAAGAAAATCAAGAACAAAGACTTCATTATGATGCCTATATTAAGTTTTCAATTGATAAAACTTCTTCAAAATAGGTATCACTCAAAGTTCTTCAAATTGATATACATTTGATCATATTACATAAAGACTTTATATTTTAACATTGATGTGTAACTCAATGCTTAAATTGGAAATCTACAAAAATTGCCTCTCGGTCAAAATCAAGTTTGACCAAGGGGTTCCAAGGTCGCAGTCAAGGTCGACCTAAAATAATCTTGACAAAATGCTTAATTGAAAATCATTTCTTTGCACTCAGTATTAGTATACACTTGCTCATCATTAACATTCCTCATAAATGAATGAGAAATATATGAAAGACAATCATTGATTTCTAATGGTTAGTACTATAGTATGAATGAAATTACATGCTACTTCCCAAAATATACTCCCCTAATAATCTTAATATAATGTTCTCCACACTCTTAAAAATTTTACAGTCTCTCACTTGCATTCATAACTGTTATTAAAAACTAGCTCAAAATTTCATTCACAATGTTTAATCACAACAATCTCGTCGGTCTACAAAAATCTCGACCGAGACAAACTCAGTCGACAAGTTTGTCGACCGATGATATCTCAGTTGGTCACTTTTCTCGACCGACACTCCCCAAGTAAATGTTGCACATTTGAACCCAGAAATAGCCTGGTCGACAAAATGTTCGACCGAGTCTATCCCGGTCGACAAAATTATTGACCAAGACCAACTTGGTGAACCCCCAATTCACATAAATTAAAAGGCAATCTTTCGATTAAAATAATAATAATAATATAAAAACAAAAAAGGGTCACCACGGCTATTTTTTTTAAATTCTCGATAGACCGTTGGACGACCGATAGGAGCGTCTGCAGAATTGTCTGTTGCGGTCCTCGGTCGAAGAATTGTCGACTGAGCAGGGTCCTGTTTTGCTATAAATAGACCCCAAAATGGCCCCATTCTTCACCAATTCACATTCTAACTTCTCTAGCTCTTCTCTAGTGCCTTCTTGTGCAAATTTTTAGCTCTTCTCCACCCCAATCTTGTCTTGCTTCTTCTCCACCTCAAGTCTTCAAGATGGCTTCCTCATCCTTGCGTGGAAAGAAGTAGGTTGCAACTAGGAAGGGAAGGATGATCTCCCCGACACTGGTGATCATCAACGACATTCCATTCAATGGTGTAGTTGCCGGAGATCGCTACCTCAGGCTATCCTCAAAGACTCCTCTTCCTCGACGGCCGATGGACGTCATGGACTTCATCAACATTGTTGATCTTGAAGAACTCTTTGAGGTGCAACATCTTTCGGAATTCCTAAAACCATCCTTCCGTTCCTACTCCTCCCAAGCCGTTAATGAATTCTATGCCAATCTAGCCACACATCCTGACCATGGTAATTCTTTCTCTTCTATGGTTAGTGGGTATGGATTTCACTTTTCTGAGGAGGATGTTCTTACTATGCTCAACATTAATGTAGATGAATATAAGGGGTTTATTGATCTCATCATTGGTAATCCTCTCAATAAGCTATCCCAAGATGACACTACCACTAGTTTGAGTGATATCAAGAAAGCCATTTTTCTATCTAATACAACTTGCCATGAAGAAAGGGGTACCTATTATGCCATCAATTTAAAACCCGAAGCTAGGATAATCAATCTAATTGTTGCCACAAATATCTATCCTAGAGCAAACAAATCTGAAGTACCCACCTTTCACATGTATCTTATTTATGCCATCCTAAATAGCACACCCATCAATTTTATTCATCTTATTCTTAAGAACATGATTGAGTTTTCTGGCAATCCACCCTATGCTGATTTTGTTTGCCAAATTATGCAACATTATCTTACGAAAAGCATTGAGGACCTAGGTTTCAAATGTGATAGGAAACCCCAAAAGATCACTAGTAATACGGTAGAGAAGATGGGGATTGATTTTGGATACAAGATGGCTAGGACTAAAGGGGAACCATCCACCCAAGATACACCTCCACCGCCTCCTCCTTCTAGCCTACCTTATGATCCTATCACAAATACATTAACATACATTGCCGGTTCTCAATATCATTTAAGTAGGCAATTAGACTACAATCATCACACCATGTCTTACTTGAATCAAAGGAAGCAAGCTCTTTCTCCTGATACACCTGACGTATATCCTTATTCACTTAATCCCGACATGCTCTACCCTTACAACCCATCCTACAACTACACTCAAACCCCATCACCACCATCTCATGACCTCAGCCACACTAAATTTTCCCCAATCCAACTCCAAGACATTGCTTCCCACTTTCGATTCGATCGTGTTCCCACCTTCTTGGAGGCTTATGCTTTGACCAGGACAGGTTCCTTGGAGTGGCAGACGCTGGTTAAACACTATCGAGATGAGCCCTTTCTTGGGAAAGACCCAGAAATTGATGTAATTCTTCAGTCTTTTCAGCGAGATCATGAGATTTATGGCTATATTTGTAATGTTTGTAATGGCTATCTTTTTGTTATAAGCTAGTATGCCATGATTTATGGGTCATCTTATGAGTTGTATGAACACTGAATTATTATGAATAAAAGTGTTTCCTATGGCTTCATTTGGATATATCCTTGTTAAATAAGAATATTATAGGGGAGCATAACAATCAGGGGGAGTAATATATGCCATGAACCTAAAAGGATCTCATATTATTTCAAGGTTTCACACCCTTTTGCAAATGATTGAGAAATAAATTGTGGCTAAATTTGACAACACATGGTTTGCATTCATATTAAATCCTTTGCTTTAAAAACCGAATATCTTATTAAGGGGGGCATAGCAATTAAATTAAGGGGGAATGGCAAAATTCATACTTAATGATTATCTTGGTTATCTTTTTGAAATGACAAAGGGGGAGAAATAATATAAAATCAATAACATAAAGTAAAATGAGTTTCATAATCTCTCGGCCAGAACAAGTTTCATAATATCTCGGTCAACACACACTTGCAAACAAGAGAATGGATACAAAAGGTAAACTTTAGGTATGCAACTCATATGATTTATATTTCCTTATTTTATATTTTAGAAATGTTTGTCATCTTAAAAAAGGGGGAGATTGTTGGCTAAATTGGACATTATTATAATCCCTTTGTTTTGATGATGACAAACATTTCATTCTTGTGGATCTAACGTGCTACTTGAGTGATTGCAAGAACAAGGTGGATGAAAAACCTTTGGAAGATCTATTTGCTCAAAATGCTCTAATTTCATGATTGTAATCAAATGTAAAAACTTGTACAAGTATATAATGTACAAGTACTTAGATATCATGTAAATCAAACGTTTGGATCTTCCCTATTCATTCACAACACTTAGATAGGTCATCCCCTATGATAGTGTCACAACTGCACACTCATACACACACTTAGTATTCATCTAGAACCACCAAAATAGAGACACTCTCGGTCAAACTCTTTGTCGATCGAGACAAGCTCGATCGAACATCTTCTCGATCGAGAGTCTCCTGAGTTATTTCATCTAAAAGGTTCTATAGTCGTTAGACACAGTAGACAAGGTAGTTGGGAGTTAGAATCGAACATTATATATACTTGCTCCAGACTGTCCCTCGGTCGACAAAAACTTCGACCGACGGACTCTCGGTCGACAAAGAGTTCGACGGAGAAGAACTCTGTCTGTACTTTTCAGAATTAATAAACTAGTCATTGCTAAAGCAATTAGTGGATACCTAAAGGCTAGTTAAGCACTCAGAACCCCCTAGAAAGTGTCTAGAACGTCCTTAAGAATTCATAGACCATTCCTATAAATAGGACATACCTTAAGACACCCAAAACACACTTGTGCAACACTTGAGCTTACATACTTGCAATTGGAAATCTATTCTTGCTAATCCTTTCCATTGCTACAAATTCGTGTCCTACAAGCTAGCATATCCTACCCAATGAACTTCCACTTCCATACACATTGGTTAGGAGATCAAAACGCTTGATATAGGAAATCAAGCCTTGTGCTACAACGGTAATTGTAATTTCCATTTTCCCTTCTTGTTCTTTCTTATTGCTTGTACTCTCCTTGCTACTCCTAGGGTTGGAGGCTGTGGATTGGAGAGGGTTTGATCTTCTCAGTGGAGAAGGAGGACTTTGGACTACTTCAAGAAGGTTGTTTCAATGGGAAGCTACTTCAAGAGGAAGGCTACTTCAAGGGGGAGCTTGAAGTTACTTTGAGGAATGCTGCTTCGAGGTTGGTGGGACTACTTCTAGATGAAGGCTCTCCAAAGGGTGGTGAAAGTATTTGTAATTTTATGTAACATCCTTGCAAGGTAATAAAATTTAAATACTTTCAAAATCCCAATTGGAAACAATTGGGTAGTGGACTGACTTCCTTAGTTTTTGCTAAGGGTGGAATCACTCTAAACACCTTGCCTCCTTCTTCAAGTTTCAATTGTGGTTGCTTGAGTAGAATTATTGTTAAAATATTTATAAAACCATATTCACCCCCCTCTAGTGGTTTTTCAAAGGGTTATATACTTCAACTGATAGGTACCACTGGATCTCCTGTTATTATTGGATGCCCCTACTACTGAAATCGTACCACCATGATTGTTACAACCCCAATTTTTTTGGTTCATTTGCTAAAAATGCAATTTCTCATATTTGGACAAATAATGATAGAATTTGTTTTGAGTAGATGAATTTCATTTACAATAGCCTTGTTGATTGTTTGGTGGGCTTGATTAGCTACTGGGCCCAATAACAAGGAAATTCGATTAATAAATGAATAATTGACAATTTGAGAGAAGAAAGATGTGGAAACCTCTAGAAGGCAAAAGAGTGTAATCCAAAGGTGGATTTCATGCCTATTGGGTTCCTTGGGTCCCAAGGAGTCCAAAATTGTAAAGATAAAGTAATAAGAAAAGAGAAGATCAATTAGATATTTCTTTATTAAGAAAGAAATTGAGAATAATGATAAAATGTGGAAAACATGTGGAAAATGGTATGATTGAATTATATTGGTGGATTTTAGTATCCAAAGGATTCCTAATGTTAAAAGGAACTCCAAATAAGGAAACAAAAGAGAGATAAAGAGAAATTCTAAAAAAAGAGATATTTTAATAAAGAAAAAGTAAGATAATAAGAAAAGGGATGAAAGATAAGGAAAGAGGCTAAGGAAATATTCCCAAGAGGGGATTTCGAGCCATTAAGGTTCCTTGAGGTTCAAGGAACTCAAAATAATAATTTAATAGCAAGGGAAAGATAACATATGTGAGAAATATAAATAATTAAGTGAGATCTTGCACCTTAAGTAAAGGCACGTTTTCTTGAAGATAATGAGCCCATTTTTGGTAGAGAGATAGATTAAGTCATTATGGACTTTCCCTCCAAATTTGGGATTAATTGGATACTTGGTTTGGGTGTTATAGCTTTTGCAAGATTCCCTAAAGTGTTGGGTTTATAATAATGTCACGATTTCTCTGATTTAAATGGAAATAGAAGGAACAATGCCATGTCGTCGGATCGAGATCTAAGGCAAGTTGTGTGTCACCTTCCTTGAGTCCAAGAAGGACTGAACCACAAGAATAGAGGGTTATTTCCCTCGATTTGCCTCGCAAACCAACACATGTGCAAACTTGGAAATCTCTTTGTTGGATTCGGGATGGAGTTCCGAGTTGGTTATACCCTACTTTCTCATGTTGTGGATGCATCTAGAAGGAACGCTCAATTGGGATAAGAGAAAGGGTGGCAGTGGGTTTGAAAAACCCTAAAAGGGGCCCTAGATCCTATAAATAGGACCCTACTCAACTCATGCAGACCCTCATGAGTTCGATCGGCCACTTGAGCTGTTCTCTCGGGCCCTGGAGTCATGTATTACACTTGCTCCAGAGAGCTTCAGTCGCGGTGCCACCATGGAGTTCGTCTACTGGTGCAAGTGGGGGTGAGCTACGATGGTCGTTCAATCAAAGTCAGTCGTTGTCCCGGGCGTCGATCAACGGTGCTGGAATATCGTGTTCTTCAACAGGCTGATAGTGGGCGTAATGGATGTGAGCCACATGATCCGTGTACCTGTCAGTGTGGTCATTGATCAAACAGCCAGCCTTTTTCCGAAAAAAGGTAATTACTCGCTCTTTGGATAGAAATCAAAGAAAAAGGCAGAATCTTGGATAAATCATTAAAAATAGATCATTTGGCCGAAAAATGCAAGTAAGTAATGCTTTTTTATCAGAAAAATGCGTAGAATGTGATAAAAATGATATTAGAGCTTAATTCTAATTTCAATTCAAAAAGTATGTAAATATGCCATCTTTAATGGTTTTACTAATGAAAAACCCTAGATGAGTTTTAGTAAAGATCAATGAACAAGTTAAGTTGATAATGACATGTTGTTAGTAAAAGGGCATATTAAATCTAAAAGGGTGATCTTCATGCGTAATTTGATTAATTTAGGGTTCCATGTACATGAATATGCTTTAATGGGCCTTGAAACCCTAATGTTGGTAAATGTGACTCTAAATGGCTTTAATTATTCAAAATCGTGAATAAAGTTAAGATTTGATGATTCTAAGCTATTTTGAGTATAAAGGTTCCTAATTGTGGATAAATACCCTTATTATGGTAATTAGAGTTTTCTAATGAATAAAGGTGGAATTAGTGTGAATAGAGTTCATAAAAGCTAAGTTGATGATAATTAGGCCTAATAATCATGTCATGCCTTAAAAGGATAAAAGTGGTAGCTTTAATTAGGGTTAAAAGAGTAAAATGAAGTGAAACCCTAATTGCAAAGTAAACCCTAAAAAGAGGAAGAAACCCTAAAAAGGAATAAAAACCATAAGTAGCAAGATGGTTTGGATAGTTTTGATAAAAAGGAATTGGATGTAATTTCAGGACTGAATTGTGTGCTTGCTTGATTCTGGATTACTTGCTTGTTTGGAGTATTCCTGCACCTGAGTCTTCCTGGAAGGTATGTGGTTAATTATGGTTAATCACATTAGTTTCCCAAGTGTTTTCCGAATGTTTCCTCACATTGAATGAAATCTAAACAATTTGGATGTTCATACTACAATTATAAAGTCACTATGGCTATCACAGTTATATATATATATGTGAATTCTCGCACCTACATGCCACCCTGATGGAAGATACCATAAAGGTCAGGCCCAAGAGGGTAGACCCATGGGCACCATGAGAGGTGACCCCAGACACCAAGCTCGGGAATGAGAAGGTGGTCTATGATGCATGACTGGGGAGCACCATGAGAGGTGACTCCCAGGCACCAAGCTTTGGATTGAGAAGGTGGCCTTAAGTCAATGGCAAAAGAGAAACCCTAGAGGGGTATGCCAGGGTTAGGGAAAAAGCGGTGGAGAATGACACATTGAAAATGTAAATTTGTCTTGTTAAATAATTTGATTGTGATTATTAAATTGTTAGCCATATCTGTGAAATTTTGGATGTCCCCACATACCGACATATTCCGATATGCTAACCGACGTTTTGTTTGTTGGTGTTTTAGGTACAAGCTTGAAAAGAACAAACAATAAAGTGGCATATGTGAAATTAATTAAGAGTTAAAGTACGAAGGAGGATTAGTTAGAGTAGACTCCTGATGCGGATAGATGTAGATGTCCCAGTTTTGAAAAAGGTATGCAAAGTTTTATTTTGTACCCATTTTCAGTTTAGTTGGTAAAATTTGTTAATTGTTATTGATCATTTGTCGAACCTTTGATCCTATTAATTGGATAACGGCACCGACCTGTTGGTATCCCTTAATTGGGGGTTACCGGGAGGCGGAGTCGTTACAATGATCTCTGGTTATTGGGTACTATGCTACTCAACTAAAGTACCAGTGATATCCAATCAGTTGACGTTACATACTCAGTTCTGGGCTACTTCTTCCTATATCTAATAGTCCATAGTCTATTTCACCCATCTCGGTACAGACCTCTAGGGAGGGTTATATAGTGTTCAAGGCATCTACTATTACTATTGTAGTTTTACTGATTGCTTGAGCTATTAGACTGAATTCACTAATAATACTTAGTTGAATGCATAACATATTGGTTACCCTTATCTTAGGGTTTCTCATTTCTTAGATGCTTAACACTGATTATCCTTCGCTTAGGGTTTCTCATTTCTCATGTGCATAAAAGAATTCACATATGTTCAAATAGATATCATGTCTAATGATATAAACATCTACATTCAACATTTCTCATATTCATGCATGGCATCAACGACATCCCTATCTAGGGAAATGTCTTTTCAATTTTCATAAATTATCATAACAAATTATGCATTTCATGTCAATTAACTTAGCTAGAGATTTTTGCATCACAAATCAAAATGTGTATGCATATAAAATAATATTCAGCTAGAAACTCGAATTATCATATAACTCATTTCAATCAGTCATGCATATGAAATACTTACCCAATTTTCCAAAAACAAATCATGCATATGAAACCCAGTATGAATTTAACTAGGGTTTCCAAGCCATTCAACAAAATATCATGCATCAAGAATAAACTTAAATAAATGAATTTATAACAATAAAGAATCACATCAGTTGAATTCATGAATCTATTTGCAAACTTCCAACTTTCCATTCATTTAGGGTTTCACCCTCTTTACTGATATATCAAGCAAATATTGGTATCATTAAATTAAATACAAGACCTTATCTGACATATATGTACTACACATCAGATAAAACAATCGTTTGTAACCAAGGAGATTCAACTAGACCAACTTCTTTATTCAATTATACAACAAATTTAGTCATAGCTGAAAACCCTAGATTTCACTATTTTCATATAAACTCTACAAATACTTTAGGAATTCTCATTTAGATAATTTGTATGCATTTTGAATATGATTTATCAACTGTTCAATCACATCAGAGAAATAATCTATTTCATATCATCTTGCAAAAGCTAGGTCAAAAGGGCAGTTTAGGGTTTGTAGTCACATATAAAACAAGTAAAGATTATTGATCATTTAACTCATTTTCATACAATCTACAATTTAAAGGTAACACCCACTCACCCTAAGGTGTGAAAACACCTTAAAACTGCATATCATCTTTGAAAATCTCAAATTCATATCAAAACCCTAGCAAATCACTGGATTCTTCTTCCTTTCAACCTGGAAACCCTAGAAATGGGGGATTATGAAGAAAGAGTGAGAAAAGGGGAAGAGTTCATACCATTTCTAATCAAATAAGAGGAGGAACGGAACCTTGACATGTGAGAGAAGATTCACTATGAAAGTCTTTGCAAAGAAGCTAAACTTACTTGATTTCATCATATCTCGGATAGAGAAACCCTAGATCAGCAATTCCACCACTTTCTTCTCTCAAACCCTAACTCTCCCTCTGTCTCACTAGGATTTCATTTCTATGGAATGGATCACGAAATATGAGAGCTACCTGGGTGCTATATTTCTCATATAGAGAAATTTAGATGCGTGGGTAATTTACACATTAACCCCTCATTATACTTTTTCTTATTTTAGTAGATTTTTCTTTTATAAAAAAGTTATTGTAATTCATTTATTTTAGAGGTTAACAATCCTCCAAAAATTATGAAAATTTCGAATGATGTCTGAAATGTAATCTAATATCTCCAGTATAAATTTAAGATCATTCAAAATTACTAATAAATACTTAAAAATCAAATACTACACTGCTAAACAACACTCTATCAACATTTCAGTTGAAGTATAGTTTGACTGAGAACCACACTCAAAGAACCTAAATATTCTGAAATTTTTCCCCAATATGCATGATTGAGTTATCCATATCATATACAAAATTAAATTAAATATAAAATTTGTATAAAATATGAAAAATCATTTACCACACTGCTATCCTGATCAAATTCCATATTCATGTACTATCAAAACCCTAATTTTTTCCGATTAGGGCTTACATTTCTCAAACCCTAATTCTTCAAACTAAAATCATAATTAGAGTTTCTTATTAGGTTTGAAACATCACAATTGAGCTACTATCATTAATGAAGTCTAAATGATGTTCAATCTAATCAAGCATGTAATCATTCGGGTAAACCCTAGTTTACCAATTAAGCACAAAGGTGGTCATTACACTATTCTTTCCAAATTCATTTTTTTATAAAGTAAAATGGTTGTCATTATATAGATTAAGGTCGTACAATATACATTGGTTAGAGACGAATGAGAAAGAAGTGCAACAACTTCAAGCAAAGAACACCGGGTACATGTGAATTCTTCCTCTTAGATTCCTCCTTGGTGTACTTGAACAAGCAGCTTTTAAATGACATCAAATAACAATCTTAGATTGCATTTGCATGGTCAAAACCTCTTCCATCAATAAGAAATCAACTAGTATCAAAATGTAGAAATCTGCAGTTATATATGGGAAACACACATCATGAGAAGATGTAGAATACAACTGACCATTGCAAGATACTAAAATGGATAAACCCTAATCAAGGTCAAGGATATTGGGGAAACCAATTGCCCTACCACCTCCAGACAAAGGGAACGACTAGTCTTAGCCTAATCCATGGACTACAATTCCAAATAGTCAAAACCAAAATGCAGAGGAGTTGTCGTAACCAAAACAAAAACCCGAGAAAGACAGAATCTTCACATATCCTAGTTGTACAATCTCTCATTTGAGATGGAACTGTCTTTGTATGTGTTTGGAATGCTGATACAATATGGGTTCCTTAGCTTATGTAATAGCTCCTTTGTTGTCACAATATAGCTCAACTGCATCGCTAATGCTTGGAACCACTCCAAGTTCAGAAATGAACTTCTTGATATAAACAACCTCCTTTGCTGTAATAGATGCAATAATATACTCGATCTCTATTGTAGAATCTACAACTATCTCTTTCTTGAACTCTTATATCTCACAACTCTATCGTTGAGGAAAAACACAAATCCAAGCTGTGATTTGTAGTCATCTTTGTTAGTTTGGAAGCTTACATTAGTGTAACCCTTTACCACCAACTCTTCTAAATCGTCATTGATAAGGAATTGGTCCTTAGTTATTCTCAAGTACTTAAGGATGTTCTTCATAATAGTATAGTGGACATCATCAGGATCTGACTGATATCTTCTTGTCATGCTCAAGGCATATGACACATCAGGACGACTGCATAACATTGCATACATGATGGATTCAATTGTTGATGCATATGGAGTGCTACTCATGTGTTCCCTTTCTTTACAACAATTGGGACATTGAGCTCTAGAGATAGTAACACCATGATACATGAGAAGGTTTTATCTATTTGAGTCCTCTATGTTGAACCTCTTCAACACTTTGTCAATGTATGTGCTCTGACATAGTCTAAGAAGTTTTCTAGATCTATCTGTATTGATCTTGATTCCTAAGATATAGAATGCTTCATCTAAGTCCTTTATGGAGAAGGTATTTCCTAGTTATGTCTTTACCATTTGTAAAGTAGGGATGTCATTCCCCATCAATAGTATGTCATCCACATACAATATGAGGATTGCAATCATTCTCCCACTAACCTTCTTATAAACACATGGTTCATCTTCATTTTGACTAAAACCAAACTCTTTGACTATCTCATAGAATCAAAGATTCCGGCTCTGAGATGTTTTATTCAATCCACATATTGACCTTTGTACCTTACAAACTTTATTTTCATATTTTGGATTTATAAAACCCTCAGATTGTGTCATGTACACATCCTCAAGAAGATTCTCATTAAGGAATGTGGTTTTAACATCCATCTGCCAAATCTCATGGTCGTGATAAGCTACAATGGCAAGCATGATCCGGATGGACTTCACCATGGTAACTGGAGAAAAGGTTTTGTCATAGTCAATACCTTGAACTTGTCTGAAGCCCTTTGCAACTAATTAACCTTCATAAGTTTGTACATTATCATACATGTCAATCTTGTTCTTGAACACCCACTTGCACCCTATGAGTTTTGCCCCTTTAGTTGGATCCACCAAGGTCCATACCTTGTTTGTGTACATGGATTCCATCTCAGATCTCATGACCTCAAGCCATTTCTCAGATTCTGGTCCTTTAGTAGATTCTAGGTAGGTTGTTGACTCATCATCTATGACCAACTCACTACCTTCTTGAGTCACATAATAAACAAATCTTTCAGGCTCAAGGCGTATCCTACTACATCGACGAATTCCTTATGTTACATGAGGAAGTAGAGATTCTAAAACATCTTGTGAGTCTTCTTGTCCTCCTATACCTCTACTAGTTCAGTGTTTGCTTGTTGGTCTCAAACCTCTTTGAGTCCTACTTTCCTCCCACTAATTCCCTTGGAAATAAACTCCTTTTCTAGGAATACAAAATCTCTTATAACAAAAACATTGCTGTCATATAGGGAACAAAAGTAATATCCTTTAGTTTCTCTAGGATATCCAAAAAATAATATTTATCTAATTTGGGTCCAAGCTTTTCGGGAACTTTCTTTCTCACATAAGCTTCACAAACCCAAATCTTCATAAAAGACACATCGAGATGCTTCCCACACCATATCCCATATGGTGTAGTGTAAATGTGGCAGTTTTAAGAGCATAACCCCAGAAGGTAGTCATAAGTTCACCTAAACTCATCATTAATTGCAATATATCCAGTAATGTGTGATTCCTTCTTTTTGATACACCATTATGATGAGGTGTTCCAGGTGGAATCCATTATGATACAATACCACAGTCTCTCAAAAGGTCCTAAAACTCTTGGCTTAAGTATTCTACATCTCGATTAGAACGAGTTCCCTAATACTTTTGCCAAGTTGGTTCTACACTTCATTTATGAAACCCTTGAACTTTTCAAGGGTTTCTGACTTATGTTCATTAGGTAAACATATTCATACCTATTTAAGTCATCGATAAAGGTAATGAAGTGTTGATAACCACCTCTATGATTTGTTCTAAAAGGGCTACTTACATCAGTATGCATGAATTCTAATAGATCAGTAGCCCTCTCATTGTTTCCAATGAAGGGAGCCTTTGTCATCTTTCCCAATAAACAAGACTCACATGTCTCTATTGATTAAAAATCAGAAATGTCTAGATAACCATCTTTATGGAGTCTAGATATGTGATTCTCATTTATATGCCCTAGACCAATGCCTTGTTTGGGTTATCAAGTTTTAATCTTTTGGTATTTACATTATAAGCATATGTCTTTAGATCCAACAAATAATAACCATAAGACATTGGGGCACTTCCATAAAAGATCTCATCTTTTCAAATAGAACATTGACCATTCTTAATGTGAAATTCATATCCATCCTTGTCCATCCAAGATATAGAAATGATATTTCTATTCATGTAAAATACATAATAGCAGTTCATCAACTCCATTAGAAGTCATGTGGGAAGAGATAAATTACAGGTTCCAACTACATTGGCAACAACTCATGCTCTATTTGTGACTCGCAGTTCGACCTCGCCCTTTCTCAAAGGCTTACTTCTGTTTAAATCCTGCATATTCAAACATATGTGAGATCCACATTTGATATCTAGCACCCAAGATGAATAAGTGGAAAAATTTATCTCAATAAAGTATATACCTGAAGTGGAGATCTTTACCTACAACTTCATATTCTTGAATCCCTTCAAGTACAAAGGACAAACTCCTCCTGTACTTTTCTTTCTCCTTATCTTAAGTGTTGAAGATATGGATTTATGCTTAGCCTTAGAACTCTTCATGGAATTACTTTCATCCTTGGACTCCATTCTACTGATCACCATCATAGATTTGTCCTTCTCCATTCTTGCTTCAACATGGATCAATATGCCAAGCAATTCAGACAGTGGTCTGATCATGTTATTCAAGTGGTAACACTTGATAAAATGGAAATATGATCCAAGAAACGATTGTAGAATCATATTCATAGACAACTCTTGGCTCAAATAGAATCTCAGTTCTTCTAGAGGTTCCACATGTCCAATCATTTTGATCACATGGGTCTCTGCTAGATCTCCCTCTGTCAACTTACACTCAAAGATCACCTTTGAGACATTGTACCTTTCTTGCTTTGTATGATTGTGGTTCACATTCTTAAGATGTGTTACCATCTCAAGAATATCCATGTCTTCACACTGCTCATGGAACTTGTAGTTCATGTAGCATAGCATAAGGTGCTTTATGTGCAAGGCACTGTTGTCATGCTTCCAATAAGAATCCACCTCAACTCTAGGCACATTAGGATCATGTATTTATAGCATTGGTGTATCTAGGACATACAACTTATGCTCATCATTGAGAACCCTTCTCACATTTCAAAACCAGTCATGGAAATTTTTCCCATTAAGTTTGTTCTTATTAAGGATTGATTGCAATGACGATTTGTTTGCCATTTGTTTCTACAAGAGAAAATTTGCATTTTGTCAAAACACTTTTGATTTGATTTGATTTGAGAAAAATTTGATGTTATTTAATTTGACCATTAATTAATTACCGCTCCCATTATTTTTTTCAATTTGATATCCTCACATATCAATTTGGAATGCAATGTACAATTTTCTAGTGAGCCAAGACCCAAAATGATTGAATTATTACCCAGACAACACCAGTCTCTATAATCAATCATTAAGGTAGTCAACCTTTTTCCAATTGCATCTTATGCAATTCTTGGATAGATGGTATGTGCAACACCTTGCAATAGTCATCTGCATGCTTCTAGGTGTTTAATCTCATTATGATCACTTACTTAAGTTTGACCCAAAAGACAACATAATAGTGATGCATCTTTCTTGGTAAACCCAAATAACTACCATCACACTTCCACGAGATGGACAACACATCACACTTGGCATGCCCACACTTAGTCGATCAAGCTTTTCATGTGTTTTGTTGATGGAAAACATTTGAGACTTAATATTATATTGAGGGATCTTATATTTATAAATATATATACATATCCAATCACCACATACTTATAGTATATATTTATAAATATATATATATACATATCCAATCACCACATACTTATAGTACATATCATATACATGATATATCCCACAAGCATAAACATGCAATTAAAAATAAGCAATGGTTATGGCCATACTATTATAATTCCTTAGAGCCACAAGGAATTACCACCACCTAAGATCTACATCACATGAAATAACATGTTGTTGATGAATATTTGTACTTGAATCAATCTGGGTTGATCGGTTCAACTTCTTGAACTGATCAACTTGTCTCCTGGTTAGTCGGTTGGTCTGTCGATTGATCGTATGGCCTTTAGTCCAAATGATGTTTGTACACCTCCAGTCACTCAATTGGGCCACCAGCCGATTGGTTCAACTCCTCCTCTTGTTTGTCCTCCTCAGTCCTCCAACAAATCAGTTCGTCTTCTGAAGCGGGTGGATCGTCTAGTGCTGAATGTCTTCTACATCATAAAAAAAATTAAAACTATCCTAATGCTATTTAAAATATTACATGATAATAGAGAAACCTCAAGTTACATTCGAGGGGAGCATAGTAAGGAGATGATAATACTTTTACATATAGAAGAGAAGATAGAGGGTTGATATGCAAACCGAGATATAAATAGGAATAAACAATCACAACCATGCACACAGATCTAGGGTTATTAACCATAACCATGCTACACATCCACCATCGAAACCAACTTTTAGGATGATGCGTGTAAACTACATATATATCATATCGTATATGTTAGTTGGGATGGTATGTGGTATTTAATCAAATATGCACATTAATCATTTTAAGTACTCACATCATAAGCAATAAATAAATGACAAAAGCCAAAATTTGATCATTTTGATTAAATCCCAAAGCATAGAAAATTGACCTGGATCTAATACTACTATAGGGAAATATGGCGACAAAGCAGGCAACAAAAAAAATTAACTGCCATATTCCCATTTATGCATTTGATCGCATCAACAACTATGTAATGGGAATGATAGTTTGTGAGTTTATACCTAGTCCTAGAGCAAGTCTAGCAAAAATTCCCTTTTTGTCACGTGCACCTTTCTTCAAGTTGCACCAGGACAATGTCAACAATGGCCTCCTGGATGATCACCATGGACAACAGTTGACTTTGTCCTCCGAGCGGCAGGAAATGACCTCCTCACCTGTAACAAACTAAAATTTAGATATATTCTCTTTTTGACCCTCTTTCTAAGATTTTCCTTTCTTTTCTATCCTTTCTATCCTTGATGTTCAATTTGTGGAAATAATAATGGTTTGGTGAACATTTGTTCACTATTTATGCCAATAAATGGGTTTATGCACAAATACCTCATTGAATGCTTTAATCAGGGTCTAATATGAAATTTGATCACTTATGTAACATATTGATAAAATAATTCATATTAGATCATTCTATGGCCTTTTTGAACAAGAAAGAGAACAAGAAATGGATAATACTATCTCTAAATATGAAAATATGGCATTAGATGAACTAATTTGACAAATAGTGGAAATATGAGTAAATTTCCTAAAATTCATAAAAGGAAACTCAAAAGATAATTCTAAGCCCAAATTCATTTTCCTTGATTTAAAGTTTATTGGAATGACAAGTTTCACAATTTTGGAAAATTAATAATTATCTTTGTATGAATTGCAATTGGAAAATATGAGTTTTTTTCCAAACTATTAAATAAATTATTCAATGACTTCAAAAATGGAAATATACCTCAAAATTCGTAATATACATGTATAAATTAGTCTATGTGTGAATTTTCATCTAATTTGGACCATCTTAAATATTTTATTTTATCCAGGAGAGAGAAAATAATTTCAAGACCAAATATAATAAAGAATGTGTTTAAAAAAATAATTAATGTCAAAATCATATTCCTCAAGTTTAGTACTGCTTATAGGCCAAGTTTTATATTTTTGTAAAGTTTCTAGATGCCTCTAATTCATTAAAAGGATAAAATAAGTAATAAGATTTAAATGTATTAATAAGAAAAGTCTTAAAAAAATAAAATAATGCCAAATTCGTATTTTACATACTAAAATAGGCCTTTGGTTCAATTTTCACTCAATTTGGAAAATATTTAATGAGAAGGTGAATTTAGGAGAGAGAAAGTGTGTGGAACCTTCAAATCATTAATTAAAATAAAAAACAATTTCAACTAATGGAAATAATGGCAAATTTATACCCGATACACTTAATATGACTTATGGGTGAAGTTTCATTATTTTGGAGAATCCTAGAGTCATTAATGCATGAGAAAAGAGAAAATAAGTTTTGCTTAATTAATTATCAAAAGGCAAATCTAATTGCATATTCAGATTCCTCATATCAAATTAGGCTATGTGTCAATTTTCATTAAATTTGGGGTTTGTATGCATCCTCAATTGAGGAAAGGGAAAAAGTTTAATAATTGAATAATGCTCTTTGGCCGATTTTATTGGGAAATGATTTAATGTTGCCACATGCCTGCCTTTATACGCACACCATGTGATCTGTTCGATCAAGATCCAATGGTGTCCACATCACCTCCTACCTTGGAATGGATGCATTCACACGATGTGAACAGTGTTGTGACCGCATGTGCTAGTTTTTTGCCGATTACTCGGTCGATTCACGATCATTTTCTTTGATTTTTTGTGCTACAATTTGTGACAGAATCCCACATTAAACTAGCCACAATTCAAACCCTACTATCCATTATTCGTGATGTTTTCAGAGTCTAAATCGGGGTTTTGTTCAAAAAATCCAAAACTATGGTTTTCATTACATTAATGCATATGAAAAACCCTAATACATGTTTATACATTGAAAATAGGAAAAGTGGATTTTTGACTCAATTAAAGTGGTGAAAGTGAGTAATAGGATTCAAAAAAGAGTAATGTGCAAATCTTACCCTTAAGTTGGGATATTTGTGAACCAACCTTATTTTCCATAATGAATCACTCATTGAACCTAATATCTCTTGGTATTTATTTTGCTATATTTTCCTCAAAACTCATATTTGATATATTAATTATTGGGTCTTAGAACCCCACTATCATGTTGCAACTATTTGATGATTTAATCTTGCAATATTACTATTTATTGATCATGATGGTTTATTTGACTACTTATAGCTATAGTAGTGGTACTTATGTACACCCACCCATAGTTAGGGCATGCATTATTTTGCCATGGGGAATGTGTTTACTCTCCCCTGGGAAATGTGCTATTTCTCCCCAATATAAAATATTTTATAGGTGACTAGTAATGTGATTACTCTCCCCTCATGTATAATTTGAGGTCCAGTAGGTGCCTCAACCCTACTTAGTTAATTTAGTCCAATATTAATCATTCTTCCAAGTTCATTATTATTTATTAGTTTTGGCAAGAATCTTTTGTTATATGCCTCATTCTCTTGTTTCTCTCATCATATGATTAATCTATATCCTTAGGTTTCATTGTTGTTCTTGTCTTTTTTTCTTGCTCATATTGTTGACACATATCTTGCTTGTTTCTTCTGTTGGGTGCTTTCACAACCACCTAGGTAAAGCACAAGGTGTCGAACAAGATCAAGGAGAACATACCTTTTGGGCATGGACCTAGTTCGTAGAGATGATGCTTTGGAGACAACACTTGAAGTAGTTTAGACTTCCCTCTATCTTGGATCCTTTGATGTATCTCACATTTAAACCCTATATGGGAGATATGATGGAATTTTGTAATCTTTTGAAAAACTGAATATAGTCATGATTATTTTTCTGTTGCTATACACTTTGGTCTTTGCTATACCATTATATAAAGATTTGGAAATTTTACATCTATTACAACATACATTTTAGTATGTTTGGGATGGATGTTTTATTTTTCAAATTTTTAGTAAAGGGGTGATTTCACTCTTTTACATCACCTCCATGGTAGTACACACAGACCATCAGGAACTCATGTTGTTCTAGTAGAATAGATAGGAAGGATTTGTCCGTTCGAGTCAGTTTACTAACACCAACTTTCTCTCCCAATTATCTCTCCCTTGCTATTCCTTCCTTTGATGGGTAGGACTTGCTCAGGTTCTCTCAGTTACCACAACCAGATAAGATAACAATTATCAGAGCTATTGATCTGCCTCTATAAAGCCTCAACTACCCCTTTATTTATAGAAGGGTTAGGGTCAGGAGTTCCAGACTGAGCGAGAGTTGAAGGGGATGAAATTTCACAAAATTTTGCATCCTGCAAATGGTGAAACAATTGGTTCAATGGTGAACCGGTCAGTTGGCATGTAGTCGATCGGTTCAACCCTTGAACCAGTCATTTCAACATGTTTCTCAATCGCAATTGAATTGGCATCTACTATTCAACTAATGCACAACATGATGTCAGGACTAATCCTTGATCCAATCCAATTGATCAACCAACTATTCAGTTCACAACTTTAACCGATCAGTCCATGGACCTGAGCCGATTGGTTCACTTTCTGAACTTGTCTTCTCATGGACCAGATTGCCAATATTGATTCCACTGACCCACCACTTTGAAACGATCGATTCAACACTTGAATCGGTCAGTTCATAGTCCAATTAGTCAACCTTTAACCATTGTTGTTTAATTTGAATACTTAACCTTTTAGTATCAATTTCAAACTACATTTATGAATAAACTCCTATTCCAAGTGTATCCTATGTGTGCGAGCCTATAAGTTCCAAGTTACATTGGTAGTGAATCATTAGTGCATGTCCATAACTAATTTATGACATCACAAGCAATGAGTGGTATCTAGTAACACATCATTGCTACCCAAGTAATTCAGAAAGTTGGAGAAAAACTTCCACCTACAATTTGTGATTGGTGTTACAGTGTTTGTATAGTTCCTTTGTCACTGATATCCAGATTGAACTCAAGTAATGGAATCCTCATCCTCTTCAACATTCAATCTCTGTTCCTTGAACCATAGCAGACTATCTGAGACATATGTAAGCTCAATATCACATATTGACTCACATGAGCATGGTAATGCATTTCTCAATCTCACTTATCAATTGGCCATGATATAATATTCATGTAGGAGGGACAAATCCCATATGCATCACTCACAGTCATCCCCATGTGTCACAATGCACTCGAGCATCACCTTCATGGAAACCCTTATTCGAGGTCATGGTGGATGCTGTCTAAGTACATCAAACAACATGTGATGAGCATAGTGATTTTAGGTCTAAGAACCATAATTACTACCATCACTATGAGAGATGATTTTGAATACCAATCATGGTTTCCATGTATCACTCTCAAGGTGGGCCTGTCTTATACACTATTCTCTATCAAGTATATATGTGTTTGGTTTGATATCATATATCATGACTTAATTACATTCTGTCATCAACCAACACACACTCTACTCTTATGAGTTATTGTTGTCTATCAGCCTTCTACAATAACATATGACTAGGGACATAACAAGAATGTATATATTCTTGACATATGTATGATTTCATTGTTTAGGTCCTCAATATGAAGGCATACATCATTGAGTAATATCATTCTTTAGACACTTATTGTGTTACATCATTATCTCATAAATAAATAAAATAGAATAAATTGGAAGATTGCCTTTATTATTAATCAAATCACTTACAAGATATGACATTCCAATCATCATATGATTGGATCTCTAGACATAAATACCACCATGAACCACCTCAAAATATGACATTGACCAATAGATGGCACCCCAACATGCCGTTCTATCCTTCAAGCCATCCCTATTGGATGCCAATGATGAATCAACCACAATTTGAAGAACTGTCACTTCCATCAGCATGCAACACCTATTTTCAGCACCTCAAACAACCCCAATAGTCTAACTAACTAGTAGACAACTCATGATCAAATGCTAGTTGTAAATCTAGCCAAGGACGTATTAGGTGAGATAAAACCATCAAGGAAGAAGTATAGAAGAATAATAACAACCCTTGACTAACGATTTGACCTTCTAATCCTATTCCACAAGTGGTGCAATACATTCCCTCTCACATGCCTTTATGTTAATATCAACATATGTACCGAAAATTGGGGACATCACAAATAGTCCTTCCTAGGTCCTCAATAAATAATACAAATTCCACTTCAAATGAAGCTCAAGAGTTGACCATTATAATAGAAAAAAGAAGCATAAGGAAATCTAACACTAGAAAGTAGGGATTAAACCATTTTTAATTTTTGTGTTTCCCTTAAGAAAGCCCACTAAATATATATAAGGTCTTTGAGTTTTCAAAATATAATGGGTGTGGGATACAGATCCCCACATCTACACCTACTTTTATGATATGTTTGAGGTACAAAAAATTGATAAGCTCATGATTCAACTTTTTTTAAAGGCTAGTAACTCACTGGAAGGACTACCTATAGCTTCCTACAACCATCCAATCACTTCATTGAGAAGTGAGCATGGAAACACTGACCAACTTCTGACCATAGAAAATGCCAAGACAATCAAATAGAAAGCTAAAGAAACCTTCACTCATATTTTATGAAGATGAAGGGAGCTTTCATGATAAGTTGAAAATATGACAACACAAAGGGAAGGCATACACATGGTTCTCAGGTTGGACTCTCCTACATTGTCAACCATGTTAAATATTCAATAATGTAGGTCTTTTATTGATTTTATTCAAGTTGGTACAAACAAAGAAGGCTGTAATTAGCAAGGGAGTCTGTAAGAACATAGAAATCACCTTGAACATAAATGCCGAGTCCAAAAACAAGGAAAGTGTAAAACCTAAAAAAATGATTGCAACCCTATCTCTTAACTAAGGACCCCACAAAATCTAAGAATATACAATTGACAATGAATGTTCCAGTGCCCTTCACCTTGCTGGAAAACAAAAAAAAATTAAGACAGTGGACGTATCCACCAACAAACTACTACAACTACGAAGGGCATCAAGATACTCTCACATTTTAGCCAGTAATGAAACAACATTTGTATCCAACAACAACATGTCCATCCCCATCACCATCTAATCCAACTCCAGTAATAGATAGAAAGACTCCCCCAAGAATGTGCTTTGTGACAACCACATCCTAGAAAAGGCCACAAAAATTCACTTTGCTTGGCTCCTCCTACACACCCATATCTCCCAAGTTTAGTCCATGTTGAAATTCTTGATGCACAACCCACTCCATAATCCACTTCATGAGAACATGGAACCATACCACATACTATCAATATAATCATTTCCAAGCCCACCTCATAGAAGAATACCATGTATTCATGTATGCTATAAAAATGTTTTTTGGTTTGCCCAATTTTTATATTATATTGAGTTAGATACATGAAATTGACAAATATATATGATTAATCAATCAAGATACATGAACAATTTTTTTAATAAGAACATATTGAGCGATGAACTAGGGGTGTTACCATAATCACCAAAGTATGGTTGTAAGACAGTAATGGTATCTTGATGTGAGAGAAATCGATACAAACATATTAGGCTTGCAAGTAACATCCCGAGGGACAATAAGATACATATATATTATTCAATGCAATGCTCAAAACATCCATTAGATCATAAAAGTTTTGATTTAACCTATGATCAATGATTGAGATAAATTTTGACCATCCAAAAATTTATAGTCACTGAATATATTAATAAAAATACTCCTACTATCTCATGATTAGAGGTCATCATGCAATTATATTTCATAATAGCACAAAGGGAAGGACGCCCATCATAACAAACATCCAATCAATGGATGTTCTACCATGGGATATTTTCTTAGACATTATTACCAAGACCCTAACCCAAGACATTTTCATAACCTATTACTAATCATCAAAAAAGTTACCTGTAACATATCAAAAATTTAAATAGAACAAGTTAGGGTCTTGTTTGCAAATTTCCAAAAAAAACTTGGACTTTAATGCAAGTTACTGAAATAGTGAACCCTTTTTCTTTTGTGTAATGATTGGCATAAAAAGAAAACAAAATATGCTTCCTTTAATTCCTTTGTAATTAAATGAGCCCTTCATACATAAAAGGAGAAGTAGCATTTATTCTCTCACTTTCTCTCTCTCCTATTTTTAAAGAATGCTTTAAATGGATCAAAAGGGAAAGAGAAAAGGCTTGGAATTATCATGGAGTAGATGTCTTGACCAAGAAGTTTTCCTCCTTTTTATGACTTAATGTAAGAGGAAAGTAAATATGAATTCTCTTTTTCTCTCTCCTTCATGAAAGTTTCTTAAAAGGCATAAAATATATGTGATATAAATTTTTATGATACAACTAATGTTTATCTAGAACCTGGACTCAAAGTCCCTCAAAGGAAGGTAATTTTTAGTCATTTAATCAATTAAATGCATTATAATTGAGTTTAATGACTTATAAGGAAACTATGGAAAAAACATAAGAAAAACCTAAATCTAATTGTATAGGAAGAATCTAGATCCTTTGAATAATGTATGGTCAAAATTTGAAGCCAATAGGACTTTGTTTGACCCCTCAAATATTTTTAGAAATTTTTAGTAAAGTTTAAACCCTATTTCTAGTAATATTTGAATTCATTTCATCGATTTGATATAGTTTCCTGATACTAAATGTCACATAGACATTTTTTTTTATTTTGCCTGTAGTTATTTTTTCACGCGGACTCTTTATGTTTCAGTTATCACCGGCTCTTTTCCAGCCATCAAATTTGCATCGTAGGGCCACAAACTCATCTCCTACCTTGGGTAGGAGTTAGAGAATAGGAAATCAGGCCACGTACCTCATCTGACCCCGATCGCCCCTACAATATATTATTTCTTTAGATCTCTTCATCGACGGAACCGTCATAACCATGCGATCTCAACCATCCTGACTTTTCTGAGGTTTAGCAAACACCCTTTTAGGGCTATACTCTTGTCACTGCCCCTTGCTCTCCAAACCCTCATACGTCCATGACATACCTATAAAAGAAAATAGAAACAACCATCAGACCTATGGAATTCCTCCTCAACCCTCAATTTCATAGTGAACAACCCGATACTCTCCGACCAACTCAGTTTGTGCTCCAGCAAGCACCTTGAGCGCGTGACTTCTTCCGCCACCTCTGGTCAAGTTGGCAATGCAGTGAGATTCCCTTACCCTCAATGTTCCTTTTTCAATCATTAGTTTTCTCCCAGATGATATCGAGTGTCATATCCTATAGATAGACCTTGGACGTCATTGGCGTACATTGCCTTAGTCATCTTGTGCTCATCAGACCATGGTAAATCATCAGACGAGTTGGATGGGCATCCATGGATAGTTTTGGAGTCTTGTTTGATGTTTCTTGATATCATTTTCCTTGATTATGATAACTTCTATCTACCTCCATGGATATGGTTAGGAGCTTGGTGCTCCGGTACACCTAAAGCCTGAACTGTGGGCTCTGATCTCCAAATCATGATATAAATACGATTCAACTTAGAGGAAGCGATTCGATTAACAGCGGAAGACAAAAATCACGAAAAATTAAAACTTTTCGAAACAAGGGATTGAATCCATAAAAGCTTCATTCATAACAAGAGATAAACTGTTTACATCTCATGATAATTACTTCTTGAGTAATTATATACATTAAGATACAAAATCTCAAGAACTCATAACAAAAGACTCCAAGACCTGAGAGTACAGAGGACACATAGGACTGACTCTAACTACACCACATGGCAGGCTAAATCTCCACCTGAGATTTACTACTGCTCCTGGTGCTGCTGCTGCTACTGCTGGGACTGGTCACCTGTAGACCGGTTCCTCCGTCTCCGACGTCCACCTAAAAAGTTGAAGTCTACGGGGTGAGACAATTTTACATAATTGTCCCAGCGAGAGTTATAACTCTCTGCCAGAAGCTTTATTATACATCAAAGAATATCTTAAGCAGTAAAGCTTTCAAGTATTCAATAGTAGTTGTAGCTATAAACAAGAGCTCAACATTTATGAAACATGAAGAATATAAGCACTATTACAGTGTATCATCAATCAATTAACTCGTAGTTATCTCTAACATGTATACTACACGGTTGATTATGTTTTACAAACAATATTATGCCCTGTGGAGATGAGGCATACCACTCATACTCCAACTGATTACTAAGAAGTCACATCAGTATCATACATAGGTCATTAAGAGAGCCGTATTCTCATGACCTTCACCTTCCTCAGTCAGTAAGAGGATCACTTGTAGGACATCTTGTGTCTCTACTATTATAGCTCACCAGGGTAAACTGGTCCTTCGCTATTTTAGAGTTACAGTGGCGTTCTGTACTCTCTTCGTCATCAGGAGATTTCATGTTTATCTCTACTAATACGGGTATCTATGTTTTCTTCGTCATCAGGAGGTTTCATGTTTACCATCCACTAATACGGTAGGGCTTTGTAGTGAAGGGTTGATGGATTGCACATCTACATCAATCACCTATACCAGGATGTAAGGTTCTACACATCCATATACCCCACATACTCAATAGTATGTGATCCAGGAGTTCCCTTAGGAAAACCTGTTTCACCATCATTTGATCTCTAACAATGATGGATCTATGATCAGGGCTCTACATTATACTTGATTAGTTAGGTACATTTAGTATTCTTTTAACATCAAACATTGTTCTTCAAACAATAACAGTAGCATAACAGCTATAGAAGGAGAATACTAAATGTAACAAGCCTAACTCACATCAATCATCATTTCTCATTATACTCATCACAAGTCATCTCTAAAGCATGACTTTGATGGTATTCATGGCTCTCACAACCCATTATTATCATAGAATGCCACTGACAAGGCATCAAGATACTTTACTTATTCATAAAGCTATCAATATGCCTTTAATGAATATAATATCATCATCCATACCTGGATATGATCACCTCCATATCAGAACTTGCATGGTTAATTCAACTAATAAAAGTAATTCAAAACAATGATTATACTTTCCACTCTTGTCATAAGAGCTAAGTTCTTTGATTCTTATCAACTAGAGTTTAATGCTCATATAACATGTCATCACCTTTGAATTAGGGTTTACTATTCACATCACATGTCATTACCCTTGAATTAGGGTTTACTATTCACATCACATGGCATTACCCTTGAATTAGGGTTTACTTTTCACATCACATGTCATTACCCTTGAATTAGGGTTTACTATTCACATCACATGTCATTACCCTTGAATTAGGGTTTACTATTCACATCACATGTCATTACCCTTGAATTAGGGTTTACTATTCACATCACATGGTGAATTGAACTCATAACATCATCATGTATGAGGAACATCATCATTTATGCTCTTAGATTAGCTTAAGATTCATCATATATCATAGTTAGGGTTTTCATGATCTCACATAGGTGGATCATACCCTAATCATGCACATTCTTGTGTATTGAAGGTTCTTTACTTGAGTTTCCACTCAAAAAGGGTACTTTCTGTCTCTTAAGGTACTTTCTCTCTCTTAAGATACTTTCTCTCTCCTCATACTAGTAGATGGTGATAACACCTCTCTAGATCAGGTTGGGTTAAGTCCTCATTGACTAACATAAGCCAAAACATCACTATCATGTGATTAGGGTTTGATTAAACAAGGTTTTACTCCATTAAACCTCTCAAGGGTATTTTGGTAATTTACCTCATGATCACCATCATGGGTCAACTCATTAATCACTTAGTCCCTTAATGACCTAGGTTACCATTAGGGTTTAGATTAGATCACCATTAAACAAATTACACCATCAATTGATTAAGTACAAACTACCTTGAACACCTTCAAACGGTTTCAACCTTCAACCACCAAACGGTCTTGACACCATTTGGTTTCAAACGGTCTTGAGACCGTTTGACCTTGAGATCGTTTGGATGTGTTGACCGTTTAGAAAGGTTGACTTTCCAAACCGTTTGAAGCTCATGCGGTTTGAAACCGTTTGATCAAAACGACTTGAGATCGATTGGTCCAAACGACCTTGAGATCGATTGGTCCAAACGACCTTGAGATCATTTGACCCCAAACGGTCTTGAGACCGTTTGGTCCAAATGGGCTCAAACCGTTTGGACCTCCAAAGTGGTTCAAAAGATACAATTGGTCATGGATATGTATGTTGAACCCCTCAATTAACCAAATCCATGATAACCACTTATAAATTGAGTTAACTAAGATTAGCCTTAATCAATTGGATATCAAATTGACCCTCAATTGAAAGCCAATTAGGGTTAAATCCTTCTCAATTAGGGTTCCAAATCGGATGGTCATCAATATTCAACAATGTGAATCAATTCAAGGTTGAACCTATCAATTGACCTCCAATTGGGCCCAAACTTGGCCCAAACGGTCTTGAGATCGTTTGGACATAATCCAAACGGTCTTGAGACCGTTTGCCCAAAGTTTGACCTCAAACTAAGTCGGTTAGATTAAGGTTGAACTCCAATTAGGTCAAAAATCAGCATTTTTATCAATTCATCAACATGTTACAATTGGGCCTTCAAACCATTAGATTATCTCAACCCTAGACCTTCAAACGGTCTTGGGTTGTGCCCAAACGGTCTTGAGGCCATTTGGAGGAACCCCCAAACGGTATTGAGACCGTTTGGGTCCTTCAACCCAAAACTCAACAAGATCTATGTTTTAAAACAGCAATTTTGACCCGATTAGGGTTTGGATGTTGAAGTGCCTTCAACTCTCAATTGGTTAAGAATTAAACTTTGATTCTTTGTAGGAATGAAATTAAATATATAACCAACAAAACCTCAAACGTTCATCCCTTGGTCAACCCTATGAAATGGTCTTGAGACCGTTTCAATCCAAACGGTCTTGCAAGACCATTTGAGGGCAAACGGTTTGAAACCGTTTGACCCCAAACGGTTTGCAACCGTTTGGACCAAAAGGGTCCAAGGTCGTTTGATAAAGTAACATTGGGATTCACGCCTCTCATCTTCAACCTCTGTCAAGGTCAGTTCTCCCACCGTTTTGCTTGCAAAAGTGCAAGGAAGAAGGGAGGTAGAAGAAGAACTAACATGCTAATTTTGCAAAAACAAAGTTATGCATATAAAGCAAAGAGTTAGAGTTATAAAACCCGCCTAAAGGTTGTTCCTAGAGCTCCAAACCTCCAAGCTCCAAGCTTTAATGGCGTCCTTGAACTTCCACAAGTCGGCCAGAGGTGATTTCTCCAAGGAAACGTTGGAAAGGAAAAGCTAGAAAGATAGAGCTAAGTGAGCTAGCCATGAATTTGACCTTGAATCCGAGTTTCATCCATGAATTCAAGCAAAAGGGATGATCCAAACTTACCTTGAACTCCCTGGTCGTCCCTCTCTGCTCCAGAGCTAGCCTTGGTCGGTTGAGAAAGAAGAGAAGAAGTGAAGGAAATGAAAGGTTCGTTCACTTGTTACAAGGAAAGGGCTTATATACTTTAGGCCTTTTTACACCATAAGGACCTCTAAAGTATGGAATTTACATCTAAGTCCCTCCTTGCTCAAGGCACGTCCAAACTCATCTAAACTTATGCAAAGCTCAAGAATTCTCAAGATCTAAGGGTAAAGAAAGCCAACTTTCAACTAGGGTACATACATGAAAGGTCTCCATACCCATATTAGGTGACTTTCACCACAAAGATCACTTTTCTTATCTGATTATTCATTGATGTGTCCCTTTCATCATTTCTACTCTAAATGATGACAAGAGTTATAAAATATGTTCTAGAAAGTGAAAATTACAAGTTGCACCCCTCAATTTGGGTAAATTGCATTTTACTCCAAATTAGGGTTTTCAAGCATAAGGATTGCTTCCACAGCTGCACCTTGGTGCTCAAGCTTGGGAAATCCTTCAAAATTCATCATAAACATCCTCATGATGTTTCAACATCAAAGGAACATCTTAACTTGTGAATTTGCAAGTTGAACCCTTAAACTGGGTAATTTGCACATAGGTCCCTGCATACAACACAATGCTACAACTTTGTTTTAAAAAGGAGCAAAAATTGAAAATATATGTTCCTGAGGAACTTAATTACATGCCAGGGAGTATTCACAAGTATCTAATTACATATTTAGGCAAAACTTCCAGGGTTAGGTTATAACCCAGGTCAGGGATGTTACAAATTATCCACCCCTTCACAAGGATTTCGTCCCCGAAATCGATAAAGCGTAACAAGAGAAAAGAGTAGGATATTTCCTTCTCATCTCATCCTCTAGTTCCCAAGTGGCTACTTCAACACCACGATGGTTCCAGAGGACTTTCACAAGACTTATATCCTTCTTCTTTAACTTTTTAGTTCTGTTATCAAGGATTGACACTGGTCCCTCCTCATATGTTATATCTTCATTCAATTCTACTTCCATAGGTTGTAGAACTGACTCGGTGTCTGGGTGACATTTCCTCAGCATGGAAATGTGAAACACAGGGTGTAACTTCTGCAACTTCTGAGGTAACTCTAGTCTATAGGCTACCTTTCCAACTCTTTCAATAATTGGATAAGGTCCCATAAATCTAGGAGTTAACTTCCCTTTCCTTCCAAAATGAAGGACTCCCTTCCAAGGTGAGACCTTAAGATATACTCTGTCTCCAACCTGGAACTCTAGGGGTCTACGACGTTTATCAGCATACGATTTCTGCCTATCCTGTGCAGTCTTAAGCTGTTGTTGTATGACTTTAATCTTCTCTGTAGTTTGCTGCACAAGATCAGGACCTAACAACTGGTGCTCACCAGTCTCATACCAACACAAGGGTGATCTACAACGTCTACCATATAAGGCTTCATATGGTGCCATATCAATGCTATGCTGATAGCTATTGTTATAGGCAAACTCTATCAAGTTCAGATGTAGATCCCAACTCCCGGTAAACTGGAGAACACATGTTCTCAACAGGTCTTCCAAGGTCTGTATGGTCCTTTCCGACTGTCCATCAGTCTGTGGATGAAAGGCTGTACTAAACCTTAACTTGGTGCCTAAGGCTCTGTGTAACTGTTCCCAAAAACGACTTGTAAACTGAGGACCTCTGTCGAAACTATTGTGACAGGAACTCCGTGCAAATGCACTATCTCTTGAACATATAACTGTGATAACCTTTCAGCAGAATAGGTTGTTTTGACAGGTAAGAAATGTGCTGTCTTAGTCAACCTATCTACAACTACCCAAATGGAATCATGTCCTTTGCTTGTCCTGGGTAGGCCAACAACAAAGTCCATGGTCACATGGTCCCACTTCCACTGTGGTATGGGTAAAGGTTGCATTGTTCCTGCAGGCTTCTGGTGTTCAGCTTTAACTTGCTGACACACAGGGCACCTCAGAACAAATTCTGCAACATCCTTCTTCATTCCAGGCCACCAATACAGATCTTTTAAATTACGATACATCTTGGTGCTCCCTGGATGCATGGCATACATCGAAGAATGAGCTTCTTCCAGGACTAACTTCCTCAAGTTGTCCACATCCAACACTATCATCCTCCCATGATAACATGCTACATGATCATCTGAATCATGGAAACTATCTCGCTTCTCATTTCCATACTCTGATCTAATCTGCTGAACTACAACATCAACATGTTGTGCCTCCTTAATCTTCTCTCTTAGGGTAGGCTTAATATGCATCTCAGCCATCAACCCGGCTAACAATGACACCTTCAACTGTACATTGTCTTGCCTTAAAGAGATAAGCATATCTCTCTTAGAGCATACTAAAGAGTTTAGTTGTGCTCTATCCATGGTTGATGTTGCTGATTTCCTACTCAAGGCATCTGCAACAACATTAGCCTTCCCCGGATGGTAATCAATCATACAATCGTAGTCCTTGATTAATTCCATCCAGTGGCATTGTCTCATATTAAGCTCATGCTGAGAGAAGATATACTTAAGGTTCTTATGGTCAGTGAAAATCTGAAACGTCTCTCCATAAAGATAATGTCTCCAGATCTTCAGGGCATGAACCACAACAGCTAACTCTAGATCGTGTGTCGGATAATTCTCTTCGTGTTTCTTAAGCTGTCGGGAAGCAAAAGAAATCACTTATTTATCCTGCATCAACACACATCCAAGTGCATTCTTAGAAGCATCACAGAAAACTATATATCCTTTGCCTTGCTCAGGTAGCACAAGCACAGGTGCACTTGTCAACCTCTCCTTCAACAACTGAAAAGACTGTTGACACTTATCACTCCAAGAAAAAGGAGCATCTTTCCGGGTTAACTTGGTCAAAGGTAAGGCTATAGAGCTAAAGTTTTTAATAAACCTTCGATAGTAACCAGCTAACCCCAAGAACCTTCGAATCTCTGTCGGCGTCTTCGGTTGTTCCCACTGTAGAACAGATTCTACCTTTGTAGGGTCAACACGAATTCCCGATGCAGATATCACATGTCCAAGAAAAGATACCTCCGGCAGCCAGAACTCACACTTGCTAAACTTAGCATACATCTTGTGTTCTCTTAGCAAGGTCAACGCTTGGCGAAGATGCTGCTCATGCTGCTGAGCATCCTTACTATAGATCAGAATGTCATCTATGAAAACGACAACACATTGATCAAGGAAGGGTCGAAAAACTCTATTCATGAGTTCCATGAATGCAGTTGGTGCATTGGTTAGTCCAAACGACATAACCGTGAACTCATAGTGACCATATCTTGTCCTAAAAGCAGACTTGGATATGTCACTATCCTTAATACGGAGTTGATGATATCCAGATCTCAGGTCTATCTTTGAGAAGACGGTTGCACCACACAACTGGTCAAAGAGATCATCAATCCTCAACAGAGGGTACTTGTTCTTTATTGTTACTTTATTAAGATGTCTGTAGTCAATGCACAACCGCATTGAACCATCTTTCTTTTTAACAAACAAAAATGGAGCACCCCAAGGTGAAGTGCTCGGTCAGATAAAACCTTTCTCAAGTAACTCTTGAAGCTGTTTTTTGAGTTCTGCCATCTCAACAGGCGCCATCCTATACGGTGCCTGAGCTATGGGTTTCGTATCTGGGACCAAATTGATCTCAAAATCTATCTCCCGAGGTGGTGGTATACCAGGAAGTTCTTCAGGAAACACATCCTCGAATTCCCTGACTATGGGAACTTCAGCAGGGTTGGAACTTTCCTTGGTAACATCTACCACATGGGCCAAGAATGCATAACATCCTTGCCTCAACAACTTATAAGCAATCATAGCTGATACAAGACAGGTGGGCAGAATCTTTCTTTCACCTCGAAAGATCCATGTGTTGCCTTCATCATCAAACACAACCAACTTGGATTCACAATCCAAGACAACTCTATACCTTTCCAAGGTATCCATCCCGAGGATTATATCAAATCCTTGCATATCAAGTGGTATAAGATCCACTTGAATGCGATGATCAGAAAAGAAGAGGATGCAGGGAGAACATACCTCCTGCAAAACGGCAGACCCACTCAACGGAGTCTCCAACAACAAACTATCTGTCCTATGACTAACTGTCATATTGCAGTTACGAATCACTCTCTGAGTGATAAAAGAGTGCGTAGCACCCGGGTCAATCAGAACAGATACAACACAGGATGTAGACATATCAGAATATAAAAGTTCCATCTGACCTGCCACTACCCGTGGATTGACCACTGCTTCAGGTGGGTTCATAGCATAGAAACTTGCTGTCGCCTGGTGTTGAGGTGGTGCTGATGATCCAGCTTGAGACGCTTGTCCACATCCTCGAGCTGCTCCTTGAGATTGCCTTCTCTGAGATCCCTGTTGACTCTGCCTCTGAGGTTGTGTCACACTGACAGGCCTAGATCGGCAGTCCTTCATCAAGTGTCCCACCTTCCCACAGTTGTAGCAACTTCTCTCCAGTTGTTGTGGTCTTGGTGGTCCAGTAACTGACATTGATGCAAAACTGTAAGTCTCTTGTTGAGGTAGGCTTCGTCCCCTGCCTCTACTTGGTGACCACTGAGTTTGGGAACTTGATTTGGGTGGTGGAGGGTTAGGTGCAGAGAATCTTGGTTTCTTGAAATCCCTAGATGAAGATCCCTGGAACTGTGGATACCTTTTCTAAGTTTGCCTCTTCTCAACCATAGATCTCTCTATCCTTCGGACTGACTCAACGAAGGTAGAGAATCTCTCTCGGTTTTCTAAGGCAGACACAGGGGTTGATATATCAACATTCAAACCCTTCTCGAATCTCCTGATTCTTTCCTCTTCGGTGGAAGCCATGTGCGGACAGAACCGCAACAACTCCATGAATTTAGCTTCATATTCGCTAATGTTCATCATGCCCTGCCTCAATCTCTCAAACTGAGAGATCTTCTCATCTAGGAAGGTCTTTGGAAAATATCTATTGATAAATTCCCGACGAAACTCTTCCCACGAGAACTCTATCCCAGGTCTCTTCTGCTCTTCCATGTTCCACCAGTGACCAGCACTGCCTTTGAGAAGATAGACAGCATGTCTAACCTTCTCAGCCTCCGGGATATTAAGAATCCTGAAAGCCTTCTCCAACTCTGTTAACCACAGATCAGCATCTGCGGGGTCGGCAGTCCCAAAGTACTCGGTAGCTCCGACACGACGAAGTTGTTCGAACGTCTTACCGATACCTTGTCCTTCAGGCTGGGCAGGTGCCCTAGGTGTAGGCATAGGCATCCTGTCAGTTATGTGTGTCATGGCAGCCATAAACTGCCCGAACATCGTCTGTACAGCTGGGTTACCCATGTCGGCTGGGTCAAACTGGGGTGGCTCTCTTAGTGACTCTGGTGCAGGTTGTTCTATTCTTGGAACCCTTGCACCGCCTTGAGGTGCACTAGCACTACTCTCTGCCACGTACTCATCATGAGGCTCAGCCATCCTTATGTATCTTCTTCTCCTGAGGAGCAGAAGATTCTATTAGATAAGGAAGGAGTACTAAAGATAGACTCGACATCCTAAGTCCTATGCCTCTGTAGACTCAACTGACCTAGAGCTCTGATACCACTTAATTGTGGGCTCTGATCTCCAAATCATGATATAAATACGATTCAACTTAGCAGAAGCGATTCGATTAACAGTGGAAGACAAAAATCACAGAAAATTAAAACTTTTCAAAACAAGGGCTTGAATCCATAAAAGCTTCATTCATAACAAGAGATAAACTGTTTACATCTCATGATAATTACTTCTTGAGTAATTATATACATTAAGATACAAAATCTCAAGAACTCATAACAAAAGACTCCAAGACCTGAGAGTACAGAGGACACATAGGACTGACTCTAACTACACCACATGGCAGGCTAAACCTCCACCTGAGATTTACTGCTGCTCCTGGTGCTGCTGCTGCTACTGCTGGGACTGGTCACCTATAGACCGGTTCCTCCGTCTCCGACGTCCACCTAAAAAGTTGAAGTCTACAGGGTGAGGCAATTTTACATAATTGTCCCAGCGAGAGTTATAACTCTCCGCCAGAAGCTTTATTATACATCAAAGAATATCTTAAGCAGTAAAGCTTTCAAGTATTCAATAGTAGTTGTAGCTATAAACAAGAGCTCAACATTTATGAAACATGAAGAATATAAGCACTATTACAGTGTATCATCAATCAATTAACTCGTAGTTATCTCTAACATGTATACTACGCGGTTGATTATGTTTTACAAACAATATTATGCCCTGTGGAGATGAGGCATACCACTCATACTCCAACTGATTACTAAGAAGTCACATCAGTATCATACATAGGTCATTAAGAGAGCCGGATTCTCATGACCTTCACCTTCCTCAGTCAGTAAGAGGATCACTTGTAGGACATCTTGTGTCTCTACTATTATAGCTCACCCGGGTAAACTGGTCCTTCACTATTTTAGAGTTACAGTGGCGTTCTGTACTCTCTTCGTCATCAGGAGATTTCATGTTTATCTCTACTAATACGGGTATCTATGTTTTCTTCGTCATCAGGAGGTTTCATGTTTACCATCCACTGATACGGTAGGGCTTTGTAGTGAAGGGTTGACGGATTGCACATCTACATCAATCACCTATACCAGGATGTAAGGTTCTACACATCCATATACCCCACATACTCAATAGTATGTGATCCAGGAGTTCCCTTAGGAAAACCTGTTTCACCATCATTTGATCTCTGACAATGATGGATCTATGATCAGGGCTCTACATTATACTTGATTAGTTAGGTACATTTAGTATTCTTTTAACATCAAACATTGTTCTTCAAACAATAACAGTAGCATAACAGCTATAGAAGGAGAATACTAAATGTAACAAGCCTAACTCACATCAATCATCATTTCTCATTATAATCATCACAAGTCATTTCTAAAGCATGACTTTGATGGTATTCATGGCTCTCACAGCCCATTATTATCATAGAATGCCACTGACAAGGCATCAAGATACTTTACTTATTCATAAAGCTATCAATATGCCTTTAATGAATATAGTATCATCATCCATACCTGGATATGATCACCTCCATATAAGAACCTGCATGGTTAATTCAACTAATAAAAGTAATTAAATACAATGATTATACTTTCCACTCTTGTCATAAGAGATAAGTTCTTTGATTCTTATCAACTAGAGTTTAATGCTCATATAACATGTCATCACCTTTGAATTAGGGTTTACTATTCACATCACATGTCATTACCCTTGAATTAGGGTTTACTATTCACATCACATGTCATTACCCTTGAATTAGGGTTTACTATTCACATCACATGTCATTACCCTTGAATTAGGGTTTACTATTCACATCACATGTCATTACCCTTAAATTAGGGTTTACTATTCACATCACATGGTGAATTGAACTCATAACATCATCATGTATGAGGAACATCATCATTGATGCTCTTCGATTAGCTTAAGATTCATCATATATCATAGTTAGGGTTTTCATGATCTCACATAGGTGGATCATACCCTAATCATGCACATTCATGTGTATTGAAGGTTCTTTACTTGAGTTTCCACTCAAAAAGGGTACTTTCTGTCTCTTAAGGTACTTTCTCTCTCTTAAGATACTTTCTCTCTCCTCATACTAGTAGATGGTGATAACACCTCTCTAGATCAGGTTGGGTTAAGTCCTCATTGACTAACATAAGCCAAAACATCACTATCATGTGATTAGGGTTTGATTAAAACAAGGTTTTACTCCATTAAACCTCTCAAGGGTATTTTGGTAATTTACCTCATGATCACCATCATGGGTCAACTCATTAATCACTTAGTCCCTTAATGACCTAGGTTACCATTAGGGTTTAGATTAGATCACCATTAAACCAATTACACCATCAATTGATTAAGTACAAACTACCTTGAACACCTTCAAACGGTTTCAACCTTCAACCACCAAACGGTCTTGAGACCGTTTGGATGTGTTGACCGTTTAGAAAGGTTGACTTTCCAAACCGTTTGAAGCTCATGCGGTTTGAAACCGTTTGATCAAAACGACTTGAGATCGATTGGTCCAAATGACCTTGAGATCGATTGGTCCAAATGACCTTGAGATCGTTTGACCCCAAACGGTCTTGAGACCGTTTGGACCTCCAAAGTGGTTCAAAAGATACAATTGGTCATGGATATGTATGTTGAACCCCTCAATTAACCAAATCCATGATAACCACTTATAAATTGAGTTAACTAAGATTAGCCTTAATCAATTGGATATCAAATTGACCCTCAATTGAAAGCCAATTAGGGTTAAATCCTTCTCAATTAGGGTTCCAAATCGGATGGTCATCAATATTCAACAATGTGAATCAATTCAAGGTTGAACCTATCAATTGACCTCCAATTGGGCCCAAACTTGGCCCAAACGGTCTTGAGATCGTTTGGACATCATCCAAACGGTCTTTAGACCGTTTGCCCAAAGTTTGACCTCAAACTAAGTCGGTTAGATTAAGGTTGAACTCCAATTAGGTCAAAAATCAGCATTTTTATCAATTCATCAACTTGTTACAATTGGGCCTTCAAACCATTAGATTATCTCAACCCTAGACCTTCAAACGGTCTTGGGTTGTGCCAAAACGGTCTTGAGACCGTTTGGAGGAACCCCCAAACGGTCTTGAGACCGTTTGGGTCCTTCAACCCAAAACTCAACAAGATCTATGTTTTAAAACAGCAATTTTGACCCGATTAGGGTTTGGATGTTGAAGTGCCTTCAACTCTCAATTGGTTAAGAATTAAACTTTGATTTTTTGCAGGAATGAAATTCAATATATAACCAACAGACCCTCAAATGGTCGTCCCTTGGTCAACCCTATCAAATGGTCTTGAGACCGTTTCAATCCAAACGGTCTTGCAAGACCGTTTGAGGGCAAACGGTTTGAAACCGTTTGACCCCAAACGGTTTGCAACCGTTTGGACCAAAAGGGCCCAAGGTCGTTTGATAAAGTAACATAGGGATTCACGCCCCTCATCTTCAACCTCTGTCAAGGTCGGTTCTCCCACCGTTTTGCTTGCAAAAGTGCAAGGAAGAAGGGAGGTAGAAGAAGAACTAACATGCTAATTTTGCAAAAACAAAGTTATGCATATAAAGCAAAGAGTTAGAGTTATAAAACCCGCCTAAAGGTTGTTCCTAGAGCTCCAAACCTCCAAGATCCAAGCTTTAGTGGCGTCCTTGAACTTCCACAAGTCGGCCAGAGGTGATTTCTCCAAGGAAACGTTGGAAAGGAAAGGCTAGAAAGATAGAGCTAAGTGAGCTAGCCATGAATTTGACCTTGAATCCGAGTTTCATCCATGAATTCAAGCAAAAGGGATGATCCAAACTTACCTTGAACTCCCTGGTCGTCCCTCTCTGCTCCAGAGCTAGCCTTGGTCAGTTGAGAAAGAAGAGAAGAAGTGAAGGAAATGAAAGGTTCGTTCACTTGTTACAAGGAAAGGGCTTATATACTTTAGGCCTTTTTACACCATAAGGACCTCTAAAGTATGGAATTTACATCTAAGTCCCTCCTTGCTCAAGGCACGTCCAAACTCATCTAAACTTATGCAAAGCTCAAGAATTCTCAAGATCTAAGGGTAAAGAAAGCCAACTTTCAACTAGGGTACATACATGAAAGGTCTCCATACCCATATTAGGTGACTTTCACCACAAAGATCACTTTTCTTATCTGATTATTCATTGATGTGTCCCTTTCATCATTTCTACTCTAAATGATGACAAGAGTTATAAAAGATGTTATAGAAAGTGAAAATTACAAGTTGCACCCCTCAATTTGGGTAAATTGCATTTTACTCCAAATTAGGGTTTTCAAGCATAAGGATTGCTTCCACAGCTGCACCTTGGTGCTCAAGCTTGGGAAATCCTTCAAACTTCATCATAAACATCCTCATGATGTTTCAACATCAAAGGAACATCTTAACTTGTGAATTTGCAAGTTGAACCCTTAAACTGGGTAATTTTCACATAGGTCCCTGCATACAACACAATGCTACAACTTTGTTTTAAGAAGGAGCAAAAATTGAATATATATGTTCCTGAGGAACTTAATTACATGCCAGGGAGTATTCAAAAGTATCTAATTACATATTTAGGCAAAACTTCCAGGGTTAGGTTAAAACCCAGGTCAGGGATGTTACATGAACCTTGGCTCGTTGGGTTCAACTGGGAATGAAGGAGCCTTTGGTGATCTTTGTTTTCCAAGATGATACTAATATCTCAATTCTGGATGGAGATTTGCAAGCTTCATTGTTGGTTCTCACATTGGAGCAAAGGAACAAGAATTGCAGGAGACATTTTTCGATTATGCCCATTGTTCTTAATGATTCTAATTTTGTGCACGTGGGCAGACTGGTAATTTCAGTGCCTGGGTGACTCACAACCATGCATTTGACCCGAGGGAGTGTGATGTCCTCTTGGCAGCCTCTGGTTGGGCCAGCTTGGCAGGGCCCCACCAGTAGTGTTCTCCCTTTTTGAGTTAATTATCAATTTCTCGAGATTCATATTGGATGACTTTAGAAAATTCATAGTAAATAACTAGTAGGTTAGAAAAATACGCATAAATAGTCATTTGAAAGGGTTTTTCGATAAGAATCCGATTTCAGTTTTTTCAAGCTATGATTTTTTTTCCTGATCTGATGTTTTATTATAAACCCTAGTTTGACCTATGAAACCCTAATTAAGCATTATATGTAATTAATGCGATCTAATCCAACCAAGTTTTCATAGTCCAATGGCATTGATCAGTAAGCCTAACCCTAATGCACTGAAATCCTAATTCAACCTAGGATCAATACAAGGTATTGATTTATGATGTTTAATAACTATGAATAGGTGTTTAGAGCCTAATCAATATAAGAGAAGGTTGACTTAGGTTTTGACTCAAGATCAGAGAGACCAAGTTAAGTTTTTCTTTGCTCTGGATAAGCGGGTCATGCCACTATACATATGTATGTTGGTTGAATCATATGATATGTATGGTTTATGATTATGATTCCAATTTCAAGTTTGGTGTTTTAATCATGTTCATCATATAAATTGCTTTATTATTGCTATATCTTATGCCTTATGGTTATCATGTTCATTAAGATTAGAGATTATTAATGATTAATGGATTTAAAGTTCATGTTTCAAGAGGGAGAAATCCCATCATGGTAAAGATTAAAGTTCAAGATTAAGTTCATGTTTATGGTAATGTTAATGTTAAGATTAATGGAATTGAATCAATTTTATATGCCTCTCAAATTATGGACCTCAAGGGGTCGTTATGGGCATTCATTTGAATTATGGGCTTTTATAGCCAAATTATGGGCATTTGTGCTGTTATGGTCTTCCTAGCATTATGGGCTTTCCTAGCAATCATGTGCTCTTAAGTGGGCATCATAGAGAGATGCATATATTAATGTTCAATTATTCATGTTATAAGAATCATGTAATTAGGAATGCTTAAGTTTAAACCATGTCAATATTTTCTTTCAAGTCAAGTATATATATGCTTATTTTCAGTTCATATAAAATGTATAATACCGCTTACTGATGTGTGTCTTTGTTTTCGCATGGCTGTGGGATGAGATGTCCCTAGAACAAGGTGCAATGGAATTTGAAGTGGGTGCTTCAAAGAAGAAGTTTCCATGACTTAGCTTGGTGGGGTTCCATCTACACCTTAGAAGATTATCTCAAGTTTCATAGAAGATTTATGCCCTAGATTTGTTCTACATTTTATGTATTAGATGTGAGATTAAGATGTGATAGTTTATGTTTCCCCTTAATGAACAATGTATGAATCTATATTTCCAAGCAATGTATGGTGTTTAATTTATCTTATTGCAGTGTATATCATGTTTTGTAATGTTCCTCCAAGTCAAGTGACCCATGTTATGAACAACATAGGATTTGCTTCCACTGTCGTGTATGTACTTGGAGAGGCGTTACAATATGGTATCAAAGCAACAAGTAGATGGCCACTAGGCTAAAGATTCACATTGTTCTAAGCCCTAGGTATAGAATATTAAAATAAAGATATGGGAAACCAAAGTAGAAGTCTATTTAGGAGAAATAAGTTAAGATAAGGATTAGGGTTATCTTCCTAGATGTTTTAGATTTTTATGTTAACTCTAGAATTGTATATAGAATTTCCTCTCTTTTTCCCACGTGTTTGTGGTATGGGACACATGCTCATGGGGTTTTGTAGAGAGAATGCTATATGCATAATCACGTTTGTCTTGTCCTTTCAACTGCATGTGGTATGGGACATGTGCATGAGGGAGGTCCTAAGATAAGAGTGATTAAATATGTTGCCTTTGCATATATAAGCGGCCGACATGTATCCAAAGGTGACAAAGAAAACAAGAGTTGCATTAAAAGTTTGAGACCTATAGTCACCCAAAGCTAATCAAACACATAGTAAGACCAAGCAGGCATACGAAGAGTAGATATTTGATAAGCAAGTAAGATCCATGATGAAATTAGGACCCCTAGGAAAGAGGTAAGAGAGGTCCTTTGTCATGCCAATGATAATATATTCATACCCACATTTTGATAGTGTTTTACCATGAGAAAGAGAGATTAAGATGATATTAGAAATTAGTGTACATAGAGTATGTATAACCCTAAGGTGGGTAGTATGAGAAAAATTTGAGGACAAAATTTATTTAAGGTGGGTAGAATTGTAACATCCCAAAAATTTAAATAGAACAAGTTAGGGTCTTGTTTGCAATTTTCCAAAAAACTTGGGACTTCAATGCAAATTACCCAAATAGTGAACACTTTTTATTTTGTGTAATGATTGGCATAAAAAGAAAACGAAATATGCTTCCTTTAATTCCTTTATGATTTAACGATCCCTTTATACATAAAAGGAAAACTAGCATTTATCCTCTCACTTTCTCTCTCACCTATTTTTAAAGAATACTTTAAAGTGATTAAAAGGGAAAGAGAAAAGGCTTGGAATTATCATGGAGTAGATATCTTGACCAAGAAGTTTTCCTCCTTTTTTATGACTTAATGTAAGAGGAAAGTAAATATGAATTCTCTTTTTCTCTCTCCTCCATGAATGCTTCTAAAAAGGCATAAAATATATGAGATATGAATTTTTAGGATACAACAAATGTTTATCTAGAATATGGACTTAAAGTCCCTTAAAGGAAGGTAACTGTCACTCATTTAATCAATTAAATGCATTAAAATTGAGTTTAATCACTTATAAGGAAATGATCAACAAAAGGTAAGAAAAACCTAAATCTAATTGTATATAAAGAATCTAGATCCTTTGATTAATGTATGGTCAAAATTTGACGCCAATAGTACTTTGTTTGATCCCTAAAATATTTTTAAAAAGTTTTAGTAAAGTTTAAACCATGTTTCTAATAATATTTGAATTCATTTCATTGATTTGATGTGGTTTCCAGATACTAAATGTCACATAGACATTTTCATTGATCTTACCTATAGTTCTTTTGTCAAGCGTACCCTTTATGTTTTAGTTATCACGGGCTCTTTTATAGATGTGGGATTTGCATCGTAGGGCCACAAACTCATCTCCTACCTTGAGTAGGAGAGAGAGAATAGGCAACTAGGTTGCACATACCTCATTCTACCCCGATCGCCCCAACAATGTCTCATTCTTAAGACCTCATCACCAACATAATCATGATAACCATGCGATCTCTGCCATCCTGACTTTTCTAAGGTTTCCTACCCTAGCGAGCAAATGCCCTTTTAGGGATAGACTCCCCTCACTGCCCCTTTCTCTCTGAACCCTCATACATCCATGACATACCTATAAAAAGAAACAAAAACTACCGCCCGACCTATGGAATCCCTCCTCTACCCTCAATTTCACCGTGAACGACCCAAAACTCTCAGACTAACTCAGTTTGTTCTCTGGCAAGCACCTTGAGCACCCGAATTCTTCTGCCGCCTAGTAATGTGGTGAGATTCCTTAACCCTCAATGTTCATTTTTCAATCATTAGTTTGCTCCCAGATGACCTTGAGTGACGTATCCTATAGAAAGACCTTGGACCTCACTGGCATACACTGCCTTGGTCATCTTGTGGATGTCAGACCTTGGTAAATCATGAAATGATTTTGATAGGAATCCACAGATAGTTTTTGAGTCTTGTTTGATGTTGTCCAATATCATTTTCCCAGGTTATGATCATTGCTATCAACCTCTGTGGCTATGGTTAGGAGCTTGGTTCTCTGCTATGCCCCAAAGCCTGAACCTTGGCTCGTTGAGTTTGGCTGGGCACGAAGGAGCCTTTGGTGATCTTCATTTTCCAAGATGATCCCAACATCTCAATTTTTGTAGGAGATTTGCAAGATTCATTGTTGCTTCTCATGTCAGAGTGAAGGAACAAGAATCACCAACGGCATATTTTGACTATGCCCATCATTCTTAATGATTTTTATTTTGTACACATAGGCAGATCGGTAATTTCAGTGCCTGGGTGGCTCATGATCACAAGTTTGACCTGAGGTGTGCTATCATCTTGGCAGCATCTAGTTGGGCCAGCTTGGCAGGGCCCCTCCAGTAGTGTTCTACCTTTTTGAGTTAATTATTGATTTCTTGAGATTCTGTTTGGCTGACTTTAGAAAATTCATAGTAAAATTGATTGGTCAGAAAAATACTCATAAATAGTCATTGGAAGGATTTTTTGATAGGAATCTGATTTTATAGTTTTCAAGCTATGATTTTGCTTCTTGCTCTGACGTTTTAGTATAAACCCTAGTTTCACCCATGAAACCCTAATTAAGCATTATATGTAATTAATGCAATCTAATCCAACCAAGTTTTCCTAGTCCAATGACATTGATCAATAAGGCTAACCCTAATGCACTCAAATCCTAATTCAACCTAGGATTAATGCAAGGTATTGATTTGTGATATTTAATAACAATGAATAGGTGTTTAGAGCCTAATCAAGACAAAAGAAGGTTGTCTTAGGTTTTGACTCAAGATCAAAGAGACCAAGTTAGGTTTTGCTTTGCTCCAGGTAAGCGGGTCATGTCACTATACATATGTACTTTGGTTGAATTGTATTATGTGTATGGTTTGTGATTATGATTCCAATTTCAAGTTCAATGGTTTATTTTTTTTCATCATATAAATTGCTTGATGATTGCTATATCTTATGTCTTATGGTTATCATGTTCATTAAGATTAGAGATTATTATTAATGATTAATGGATTTAAAGTTCATGTTCAAGAGGGAGAAATTCCATCATGGTAAAGATTAAAGTTCAAGATTAAGTTCAAGTTTATGGTAATGTTAATGTTAAGATAAATGAAATTGAATAAGTTTTATATGCTTCTCGAATCATGTACCTTAAGGGTTTGTTATGGGCATTCATGACAATTATGGGCTTTTATAGCCAAATCATGGGCATTCGTGCTATTATGGGCTTTCCTAGAATTCATGTGCTCTTAAGTGGACATCATAGAGAGATGCATATAATACTGTTCAATTCTTCATGTTATAAGAATAATGTAATCAAGAATGCTTAAGATTAATTCATGTCAAAATTTTCTTTCAAGTCAAGTATATATGCTTATTTTCAGTTTTTTTTAAAATGTATAGTTTCTCTTACTGATGTGTGTCTTTGTTTTCGCAGGGATGTGGGACGAGATGTCCCTAGATCAAGGAGCAATGGAATTTGAAGTGGGTGCTTCAAAGTAGAAGTTTCTAGGATTTAGCTTGGTGGGGTGCCATATACACCTTAGAAGATTATATCAAGTTTCACTAAAGATTTATGCCCTAGATGTGTTCTACATTTTATGTATTAGATGTGAGATCAAGATATGATAGTTTATGTTTCCCCTTAAAGAACAATGTATGAATCTATATTTCCAAGCAATGCATGGTGTTTTATTTATCTTATTGCAATGTCTATCATGTTTTGTAATGTTCCTCCAAGTCAAGTGACCTATGTTATGGACAACATCGGTTTTTCTTCTACTGTTGTGTATGTACTTAGAGGGGCATTACACTACTGATCTCAAATTGATGACACTCACAACCAATGTTGTGCACCCCAAACTTTCACCCTTTTTATGATCATATCTATGCTTGTTTGTTGCATAAACACAATTGAGATTTCTCATAGAATGAGGTCAAGTGGGGTGCTTCACAAGAGCGCCCCCACACTGAAGGCTAGAATCCACCATCAAATAGTAACAAAATCACCCAAGGAATGCTCCTGGATGACTAGGAAAGCAGTATATGCCCCAGGCATATGCATGTCTTTTACCTATGAAATGGTCAACACAAAACTATTTCAAGCACTCCAAAAAGATGGGGAAGCAAGGAGCATACCATATTTGCTTCCTTTTAATAAGTAAATATTTATTCATTAAAAACACTTAGAAGTCTCCTATGCATGAGGTGTGTCATCAATGAACCTCCCCTGATGCACACATAATTACATCATTTCCTACGTTTAGTTTAGTGTACTTCTATGGACAAGTTGATCTTATTAACACATTTTTCTTTTGTATTTCAATAAATAAAGATGCACTTACTTGTTTTATGCTGATAATGGATTTCTTACTACTAAGAAGTCAATAAATCAACTTATAATCAATACTATCAATAAAAATCTCTCAAAATAGATCCTAGAGTCACAATGGTTGATACATGAACCATACAGTCGATGTTTCATCCCTGTTAATAAAATTCCATATATTTTTTTTTCAAAAATTCTTGTAAATATATTGATCCCCAAGTTGATGCATTGGCCCTATGTAGGAAATATGGAAAAAATGACTTATTCTCATTTAACAACTGGGATCTAAAGTTGTTCCTACTAAGACCTAATAATAGGGTTTAAGTTGGATATCTTATTTCAAACATGTTGTGGTGGTCGAAGAGCAAAGTGGGGAGGTTGAAAGCTCCAACATATCCCACACAGTAGTTGGAGGTGGATTAGAACAATGGAAGTTGCCCAAAAATTTCGAGGATTGGCTTCCTAATGTTCTATACTAAGATACTTCTTCATTTTCATTATTTAACCATGCATTTTGTTTTCTTTTTTCATTGATTGTATGGCGAAACATATTTTCATTAGGAACTAAATTTGAGAATCTAGGATTATCCCAACATGAAACTACCATTAATGGATCATATTTAATTTATAAGTTTTTATTACTTCTAACTTCATGGACGGAAAGATTAACATAATTAACTACCTTGTTTGACATGTTAGATAGGATTAGTTGTCAAAAGGAACTAGTTTTGTTGGATTCTGTGCATGAACACACATACATTAGAGAATGGAAGTAGCATTATGTGGGTGAGGATTTTATAATTGTAGAACCTAATAAAAATGAACTTAATCGCATTAGGATGCAACAAAAGTATGGTTCACTGCTACTATATACAAATTTATAATTTACAAGACGTATAATCTATATGAAAGGCCTACTAAGATAAGAAATATCAATATATTGTCAATTTAATCTATTAAGAATCATGGACTATCATAGTGACATTGACACTCTAGATATCTCTAGGCTAATATTTAACAAACCTTACTTAGTCACTTAGTTTAATTGTTAGTAAGTTACATGTGCAAAACATATTTGTTCGTCAGACTAGTTAGTCAGTATAGATCTAGTAGTTTCCGATGGGCAAACTCATCATGGGATTGATTACTTGGGGCTTTTGTATCTTTGTACTACTTGATCATACACTTTCATTCTCACATATAGTTCATGCGTGTCATGTTTTTTGTATTGTTTCTATGAAGTTGGTAAATGGAATCAATTGCACTACAAATCTAAGACTGGCCACTCTAGGCCATTTTATTTTTATTCCAATTCTAGTTATGCATTTGTCACTATATATAATGATATTACTAAATTCAACATTATATATATTTCATCTAGCTATATATTTATTATTAGTATTCTTTCCTTTTGTAAAAGCAATAAAATTACACATGACTCCTTATTTTCATTGTGAAAATGCACATGGATGTAATAGAAGAATGAACCCACCTTCCCTATCACCAACCGCCATCCATATGAAAAAAACTCCTCTTTTTCATCCACCACACCATAAGCTCTTGAGGAAATTCAATGTGAGCATATTGGAACAATTGTTTAAAATAGTTTAAATTACTAGAGTTCTCTTAGAAACAATTGGGTTTTTAAATGGAGGAAATTGAAGTCGGGGAGGAGGAAATAACAATGTGAACCCAATGGAAAATATTTTAGAAGAACTAGATTGAGAGGTTGAGTGCTATGTTGAATAGGAGATGACCCTAGAATATGAATCAACTCTCCACCTGATAACATTGAAGTGACACTTACAAAAAATGACTACTCGAATATAAGAATTAGTATCTAGTAATATGATTCCACATATATTAGTTCATCACTTTATATTTATCCTTACTCATCACATACTTAAGATTGGATCTAGATCATCACTTCAGTCCTATCATTTCATAGCAACCATCTTTTTATCCCTTTCACACTTTTTAGACCTATTAACACTCTTATTAATGCCACACTACAATTTTGATGATTACTACGTCGATTGATTCATGTTGACCCCATTGTGTTGTGAAAAGCAAAGTTCAAGGCATTACAACTAGGGTCCTTGGTTATGCATGTGGGAGTTACATGTTTTGTTATTTACATGATATTTAGGTCATGAATACTATATGCATGTATATATATGTATATATATGTGTATATATGTATATATATACATACATACATACACACACACACACACACACACACACACATATATATATATATATATATATATATATATATATATATATATATATATATATATATATATATATATATATATATATATATATATGCTAGAATGTGTTAGTTCTTGTGATGGAAACATTGAGAATATGATGTTTAAGATAAAATAATAATCAAGCTATGCATATAGATTTTAAATGAAAGAAAGTGTCTTCTATAAATGTGATGTTAAATATAATCACTTTCTTATGTTAGATATTCTGCTTCACTTAGATTTTTCTTATTCGGGATCAGAACTTTCATGGTTGTCGTTCACTAAGAGTCAAGAACTATCCTTAATAGCCATGATATGGTCAATTGTTAGGATTGGTTCTCAACAAGTTAGACCATGAATTCATTATAATAAGGGTTGGATCATAAATAAAACCCAATCTTGGAATATGTGGAGTCATTTTGAAATTCATTATTATATCATGAATTTCATCATTGTTGTTTAAAGATAAATATTATATGTCTTGTATATGGGTCACGTGACCCCATTTTCGTGACCGCATTTCTATTTCACAAACTCTTTAACCTAATTTGCAATAGAGATTTGAAAAAAGACTAAACTATATATCTTGCCTTCAATGTTTATGCATTTTAGATTCTCGACATAAGATCTACAGTAGTGGTTCATTTTTGTACAACCTTACAAATTGGGTGCACCTTTTCACTTAGGGTGTCTTTCCACCTAGACATTCATATTAGGTGAGCATTTCTGCCCAAGGTGTGTATTTTTGCCCATCCTAAATTAAGAATTTAATTTGACCTTATTAAAGATAGAGCTAGTAATTATTATAGTCTGCATTCAATAAGTTTCTAATTTGTTATTGTAAAATAGTTTAAAGGAAATAACTTCACCTTTATTGAAAATTTTACTAAAAGAAATGCCTCATTACTCTTTATGTCATTACTCATGAATTATTACTACCTACTTGATTACTATCCTCCTTCTTGAATAGAAACTACATTTCCTTGTACTTTACCAATAATGCTCAAACAATACTATTGTTGCACATTTTTAATGAAAGATATTTGTTCTTTCAACTTCAGGGTGTTGTTCCCAAGACACCTAGGTGTAAATTATCTAGAGAAGGTGTCTTATGAGGATCATGTACCAAGAATTTAGACTATAGTGATAGTTTAAGATGGCTAGGTTTACCTCTATCACAATTCCTTTTGTATTGGATAGTTTGTGACTTACCCTATATGTTATGCCAACCATGTGGGTGAGAAACAATGATGTAGTGAGAGTAATGTTGTAATAGCTATTTTTTCTTCTTCTATGTAATCTTGGTTTATGTATTATATGCAATAAAGTGGGTGTAAACAATTATGTAGTGAAAATGATGTTGGTAAACTTTATTTTTTTGCTACTATGTAATCTTGTTTGAGGAATCATATTTTTTATATAAATGATAAATACTTTCCTTTATTCACACTTTTTCATTTCTTTGGATGTGTATAGGTTATAGTACTCAATAAGTAATAAGTTGATACCCTCCCAGGTCACACTCATGACAAGTATGGTATCATAAATCTAGAAATTTGGTTACTTTAAATTTTAGTTTATCATCTATTGTTCCTATACCCATGCTTTTGTAGGTGGTTGGAAGACATGTAGAGGATATAGAGGGTTCTTCCCTAAGTCATGAGAACTAGTCATGGTTTCATTCCCTACTTTACTTGGTCCCTCTTCTCCTAGAATACTTCAACGGTTGTGACTAATATTATGCTAACCCTAACTACCTCTAATCTATCTTTAATGGTTGGAACTTCCCATATGTAAGGACTGACACTTTAAATTATTATTTTCTATATCATTTTATAATGGAAAGTTCGATAAACAAACATAGAGTGCAAGATCCCATATACATTCTTAGATAGGTTAAACTGTAGTTCCCACCTTAATCATTTTCCTTATTGTCTTTCAAGTGGCCTCAACTCACTTAATATGAGAATGCTCAAATAACAAGCTTTGGATCTTGATTTTAGAGTTACAGTTATGATACCTCTTAAACGATAGTAATACAAATTAAATTCACTATAACTATGAATCCATTTCCGCAGACTCATAGTTGATTCAATATAGTTTTTTCTAAAAGTCTCTTCCTTCGAGACTGGATGCTACCGTCCTTGAGTTCCATTTCCTCATACAATAGGGCTAGTTCACAATAGTTATAATTATTCATTGAAGATACTTATGACTTCAACTGCTTCATTTTGACTATGTGAGTTGTATATATTAGTAATCCTTATGGTAAATGATATAATTACCCAGATAGACCAAGCTAAAGGATGCTCATATATCTCCCATTATCTTGTAGAGACATTGTGCTAGTAAAACAACCAACTGATGGGGAAACCCTAATCTTTTTCCATGGTGGGTGGGTGACCATATAACTACCCAATGCCCCATGATGAGGTTCCAAGTTTCATACAAAAATGAAGTATGAATAGGATGAAGTGGTAAATAGTCAAAGATTTAGCATATAAAGACTTACTATAAGTCAATATCATGTAATAACAAATTATATTCCTCTATCCTATGTTATAGGCCAGACATAATTTTTTGATAGACCCTTCTGTGTTATTGTAGGATTGAATTCTCTTAGTGGAATGAAGTAATGGATATACATTTAGTAAAGGCGTGTTATGGTGGAGGGTTTTTGACTTGGTTCTTGTAATGATTTTAGCATCATTTTTTGGATCTACATGACAAAGTTTACTCATTGTATTTATTTTTCCATTAACATAACATATAAAAAAGACATGTCTTCTGAAGTTTATCTAGTTTCCTAAACCAAGTAATTCACTTGAGGAACTATATAATATTTTTTCTAAACACATTTTCTAATATATATATATATATATATATATATATATATATATATATATATATATATATATATATATATATATATATATATATATAGTCAGGCTAGAATACACTCGAGTGTACGGATCGCATGGATACACTCAAGTGTGTTTGCATATCAAGACTAGTTTTTGCAAAATGTAAACTGTTGATCTTCATCGTCATACTATAACTAGGCTACATATAAATTTTGAACCCATTTGGATGAGTGTAGCTCACTCATCCAAGGGCAAAAAAATCAACGCGTGAAACTAATTTGAAATGCATAATTTTTGCGGTCTTCATAACATGAGCTATACATATCCAAATGTGCTCAAATTTTGCGTATGAGTTGTTCACGAGTTGTTTAAGAAGATCAACAGATTAGATTTTCAAAAACAATATTGCATCATGGAAAACTACTTGAGTGTATTCCGCTCCGGATACACTCGAGTGTATTCTAGCCTGACTCTATATATATATATATACACAATGTATGTATGTAAACTACAAGTGTAGTTTGATAAATGTGTGTGCCTAGGAGTCAAATGAGAGGGGAAGGAAGAGGGAATACATGAGAATAATTCAACATATTTCAAGGATTTGTCATGTATATGAGAAGGTAGTATCTATAAGTACAATAATCCACACAACAATCATCAAAGAAAATCCAACATGAAGGATGAAATAACCTACAATGAAAGAAATAAACCAACAATTGAATAAAAACTAAAGTATAGACAACTGAGCATAAGAGAAAATTTTCATTAAGGAGTGGGATAAGGGATAAGAAGTTTGATATAAATTGAGGAGACATGACAACACTCTAGCATATTAAAATTTTAGAAAAATTGTGATAAGATTGTGATCAGATTAATGAAAATGATAAAGACATGAAAGAAATGCTAAAAACTGGTGGAGCTAAGAGATGGGTCATCATCAATAGACTTCAACAAGAGACTACTAGTCATCTCAACATTAATCTTATTGAAAGAGGGGCCTTTTTGGAGGTCTTTACCTATAAAACCTGTGTATCTAATGCAAAAATATATATAAGTGAGAGTATATAGTATGCATATGTAAGAGTAAGGGAAAAGTTAGTATATTATAGCATAACTTTTTTTTGAAAATATAGATATCACTATAGATTATCTATATAGTGTGAGTCTATGTGTTGTTGAAAATGTGTGCATTTCTTTCTTACTTTGTATTCCATAAGAATCTAACGATCATGATCTTAATGGTAGTAGGTCAATCATAAAGTATGTTTGGGTGGAAGTTGGAGTTGTTAAGAACCAATGAAGGTATAAGGATGGACCAAAGAAATGAAACCATGTGCGTGATGTGTAATGAACATTATGAATATGTGACATGGGAATTATTTAATAGTAAAGAAATCCCTCTGATGAAAACACCTAAATGAAATAAGAAACACCTGACTAGTTATATGAAATCCTTAATGGCGCCACACAAACAAACACAAACACAACACACACACACATACACACACACACACACACATATATATATATATATATATATATATATGTGTGTGTGTGTGTGTGTGTCAATGCCTAGTCCTAATAACCAACAAAACATTGATCATTGAAAACGGACCACAAGGTATAAGATATATTAAACCCCAAACAATAAACATAATGATATCAAAAAAGTAATTTTTTCAATCAAAGAGAAATTTACTAAACAACTCGTCATACATATCATTTCTCATTGATTATTGAAGTACAACTATCACTTTCCATTTAGCTCTTGATAACTATATTTATAATGTTCATAGAGAGACAAACTGTTTAGCTTATATACAAGGCTTTTCTTTCAAAATGTCATGATAAGCCACAAAAGTCAACGAAAACCATAGGTTCACTCCATGGCCCCAGTACAATCAACACTCAAATAAAGTAACTATTCAATCAAAGAGAAATTCCCTAAAACAACTTGTCATATATATTTTCTCATTGATCATAGAAGTACAACTAGCATGATTCCATGTAGATCTTCATAACTATATTTAAAATGTTTATCTTATATGCAACGGTTTGTTTCAAAATGTCATGCTAAACCACAAAACTCAAGGAAAACCATAGGCTCATCCCATGACCCCAATACATGAACAATATAGAATTTTCACATTGAATAAGGACTTCACCTAACTAAATAAGTTACTTGGATTGAGAAGAGGGTTACCTAGCCAGTGCTTTGCTTTCATTACCTAAAAATGTTTTGAAAGGCCAAAAGGACATGAATTCCATGTCAACTCTCATTAGAAAATGATTAGGTGCATATGCATATCAGTCCTTTTAAAAACCCTTTCTTTTAATGAAAAGTTATATGTATTTTAATATTCTAAAACCATAGTTTATCGATGGTTGACTAGAAAATTATAATTAAACATGTTTTGTAACCACAAAATTACATACTATATATCTAGGGAATTTTTAGAGTCTGTATTCAATTATTTCAGTTATAAAATGACTAGGGTTTATTAATTAGAATGAAATATTAAATTAGTCCATATCTAATGTATTTATGTGTATGGATACCTGAATTGGGACCATTGGAGTGTGGTTTGAATATTAGGCCCAACCTAAGGTATGTAAATCCTCCCTCTTTTTATTTGGACATTGTTTGACTACACCTTAATTTCATTATAATTAGGATTGAATACCAAATGAAATGCTTTTCAAATATGTAGGTTACTCCTTGGAATATCATTAATTTTCACTACTGTTTACTTAAAACATTTGCTTCTCTTATGTATGTGTCCTTTGAACTCATTTGACATGCCAAGACTCTTTATGCAATTTTGCACTTGTGAATGTGAAAATGACTAAATTGTACATCTTGCCTTCAATATTTATGCATGTTTCACTACTAGTAGTAGATAGGGTAATTATGCATCCTTACATAACCATACAAATTGGGTGGACTTTCAACCTAGTTTTATAATTGGGCCTGACTCTATATATATATATATATACACAATGTATGTATGTAAACTACAAGTGTAGTTTGATAAATGTGTGTGCCTAGGAGTCAAATGAGAGGGGAAGGAAGAGGGAATACATGAGAATAATTCAACATATTTCAAGGATTTGTCATGTATATGAGAAGGTAGTATCTATAAGTACAATAATCCACACAACAATCATCAAAGAAAATCCAACATGAAGGATGAAATAACCTACAATGAAAGAAATAAACCAACAATTGAATAAAAACTAAAGTATAGACAACTGAGCATAAGAGAAAATTTTCATTAAGGAGTGGGATAAGGGATAAGAAGTTTGATATAAATTGAGGAGACATGACAACACTCTAGCATATTAAAATTTTAGAAAAATTGTGATAAGATTGTGATCAGATTAATGAAAATGATAAAGACATGAAAGAAATGCTAAAAACTGGTGGAGCTAAGAGATGGGTCATCATCAATAGACTTCAACAAGAGACTACTAGTCATCTCAACATTAATCTTATTGAAAGAGGGGCCTTTTTGGAGGTCTTTACCTACAAAACCTGTGTATCTAATGCAAAAATATATATAAGTGAGAGTATATAGTATGCATATGTAAGAGTAAGGGAAAAGTTAGTATATTATAGCATAACTTTTTTTTGAAAATATAGATATCACTATAGATTATCTATATAGTGTGAGTCTATGTGTTGTTGAAAATGTGTGCATTTCTTTCTTACTTTGTATTCCATAAGAATCTAACGATCATGATCTTAATGGTAGTAGGTCAATCATAAAGTATGTTTGGGTGGAAGTTGGAGTTGTTAAGAACCAATGAAGGTATAAGGATGGACCAAAGAAATGAAACCATGTGCGTGATGTGTAATGAACATTATGAATATGTGACATGGGAATTATTTAATAGTAAAGAAATCCCTCTGATGAAAACACCTAAATGAAATAAGAAACACCTGACTAGTTATATGAAATCCTTAATGGCGCCACACAAACAAACACAAACACAACACACACACACATACACACACACACACACATATATATATATATATATATATATATGTGTGTGTGTGTGTGTGTCAATGCCTAGTCCTAATAACCAACAAAACATTGATCATTGAAAACGGACCACAAGGTATAAGATATATTAAACCCCAAACAATAAACATAATGATATCAAAAAAGTAATTTTTTCAATCAAAGAGAAATTTACTAAACAACTCGTCATACATATCATTTCTCATTGATTATTGAAGTACAACTATCACTTTCCATTTAGCTCTTGATAACTATATTTATAATGTTCATAGAGAGACAAACTGTTTAGCTTATATACAAGGCTTTTCTTTCAAAATGTCATGATAAGCCACAAAAGTCAAAGAAAACCATAGGTTCACTCCATGGCCCCAGTACAATCAACACTCAAATAAAGTAACTATTCAATCAAAGAGAAATTCCCTAAAACAACTTGTCATATATATTTTCTCATTGATCATAGAAGTACAACTAGCATGATTCCATGTAGATCTTCATAACTATATTTAAAATGTTTATCTTATATGCAACGGTTTGTTTCAAAATGTCATGCTAAACCACAAAACTCAAGGAAAACCATAGGCTCATCCCATGACCCCAATACATGAACAATATAGAATTTTCACATTGAATAAGGACTTCACCTAACTAAATAAGTTACTTGGATTGAGAAGAGGGTTACCTAGCCAGTGCTTTGCTTTCATTACCTAAAAATGTTTTGAAAGGCCAAAAGGACATGAATTCCATGTCAACTCTCATTAGAAAATGATTAGGTGCATATGCATATCAGTCCTTTTAAAAACCCTTTCTTTTAATGAAAAGTTATATGTATTTTAATATTCTAAAACCATAGTTTATCGATGGTTGACTAGAAAATTATAATTAAACATGTTTTGTAACCACAAAATTACATACTATATATCTAGGGAATTTTTAGAGTCTGTATTCAATTATTTCAGTTATAAAATGACTAGGGTTTATTAATTAGAATGAAATATTAAATTAGTCCATATCTAATGTATTTATGTGTATGGATACCTGAATTGGGACCATTGGAGTGTGGTTTGAATATTAGGCCCAACCTAAGGTATGTAAATCCTCCCTCTTTTTATTTGGACATTGTTTGACTACACCTTAATTTCATTATAATTAGGATTGAATACCAAATGAAATGCTTTTCAAATATGTAGGTTACTCCTTGGAATATCATTAATTTTCACTACTGTTTACTTAAAACATTTGCTTCTCTTATGTATGTGTCCTTTGAACTCATTTGACATGCCAAGACTCTTTATGCAATTTTGCACTTGTGAATGTGAAAATGACTAAATTGTACATCTTGCCTTCAATATTTATGCATGTTTCACTACTAGTAGTAGATAGGGTAATTATGCATCCTTACATAACCATACAAATTGGGTGGACTTTCAACCTAGTTTTATAATTGGGCATGTCTCTCCACCCATCCTTGTCTTGGAATCCTTTTTTGTTCCAACCCTTCTCTAGATAGTGCTAGGCTGTATTGTAACCTGTAGACAAAGAATTCTTTATTTATTATTGTGGACTAATTTGAATGCATAAAACTCATATTTATCTATTTCATTCTTTTTAAAAAATTCCTCACATATCTTGATGTCAATAATTTTGATGGATTACTTCCTATTTGTTTACTTTCCCCCTTCAGTGGGAACAATCTATCCTTTTTGACCATTAATGACAAAAATAATTCTATTATTGCCAATCTACCAGTTTTTACTGACACATACTTTCTTTTGTTATTTCCATTTTATTTGTGTTGTCCATAAACCACCAATGTGTAGGCTAGTTAGAGAAGGTGCATTAGAAGGAACCTATACCAAGGCTTTTGACTACGAGGATATCTGGGGCTGACTAGGTTGCCTCTGCAACTAGTCATTATGTGTTATCTAGTTTATGACTTCTTCTTTATGTTATTCCCCTAGGTGGGTCAAAAAATAATGTAGTGGGAATACAATTTTAATAGCTTAATTTCTTTGTGTTATGTAATCATAGTTGATTTATGTGTCATACTTTTGATAAATGTAAATACCTTACATTGTTCACACATTTTTGTGTGTTTGGACTTAGACATGTTTTATTCCTCAATAAGTAATGAATGGATCCCCTATTGGGCCCTTATCATTTTACATTCTCTCCTTTAATTTCTTTTTATATCTATAATTACGAATTTCCATGGTTTAGGATGTAGTAAGGTAAATTTGTGTTTAATTTATTCTATACTTAGCTCCTGACACACCTTAGTGTAGGTCGAAGGTGACAAATTCATGATCCTCATTGCAACTTCACCAACACACCAACCTTATGATAGAGTCCACCTTTAGATCTGTTTTCTAGATTAAAGAGAATTTTTTTAAAATTAAAAAAGGAAATATCATAAGTTCTTGCTTCAGTTTCAAAGGAGAAAATATTATAGGGAAAAGGAAAAGGGTTAAGGAGAAAAGAAGAAGGAAATTTGTAACTTCCTAAAAAATCCTATTACAATCCAAGTCATGTTGTTGAGTTGAAATTTCTAACTATTTCTTAGATCCCACCTTGATTTCTCCTTATTGGGTGAAACACATGGTTGGGAAGTAAAGAACATATAAAAATGACATCCTATGGTCAAAACAATAGACTTTGGGTATTCATATAACTTCTAGATTTTGTTTATTAACATATTTTTTATTTTTACTTCTACCATAATCATAAGTTGGATGATCATCTGGGAAGTTTGTCCAACTTCTAAGGTCAAAAGGGTTAGATCTCTTGATCCATTAGGATCACTGTCAAAGAAAGTTGGGTTGAAACCCACTAGTTGGTCTCACTTGTGGGAATTTCATTTGACCTATGGACCCAATTTCTTAGTTGATCAATAGACCTTGTGTGGATTTGACCAAAGAAGTTACGTCCACCCCAAATCTTGATCTCGCCTATATAGAAGTTGACTAATTTGTTGGTATGATCCTCCAAAGACAAACTTAGACTTTCAAAATATCCAAATGTGAATTATAAACCTTAGTTTGGCTCTAAACTCATGTAGTCTCTTCCTACTTCTCTACATCATCATATTTGTCATCTTTGATGGGAATACATGTGATTATAATCATATTCTATATTTAATTATTACATGAACTCAAAGTTCTTAACATTCATGATCCATTCATACTAAATGAATTAAATCCATATAAATTCATCCTTTAGTTCTTTACCAATAGTTAAATAATAAAATACACAAGAAACAATAAATTTAGGTTTTACTACCAAAGATCAATTGCAGCATAAAGTTTTCACAAATTAAGTGTTTAATCACTTTAATTTAGTCACACATGTTCCACTTCATAAAATAGGGTTTTGTATAAACATATAAATAGTAAAAACAAAATCTAACCAATTAAAATAGGACCGAGTATTTACATATGAGGCTCCTCAAGGAAATTTATAAAGGTCATAGTCTGCTCCTCTACCCTCTAGTAGAGTGAGTGACTCCAAGCATGGGTTATAAGGTTTTCAAAGAGGTAATAATAAACAGATAGAATTTTCTCACATAGACCTAGACAATAAAACCAAACATGAGACCAATATACAATTTACAACTTGTTTAGATAGACTAAAGACAACAAGCAAAAATGGTCTCAAAAATCTCTAGAGTGCATGCATTGGCTAGAGATGGATAGAAAAATAATTATGAGGAGAAGAAGGAAAAGACATTGATAAAGGTCCCTCTTTTACATTGAACTGGCGTTATAGGTAGGTTTAGAGTAGGTTTACAAATGTGTAGTATGCTCTTCTATTTATGAGGTAGTGTGGAACACAATATATGGTGTGTTTTTTCCTTAAGCAATCTTGGACTCATAAAGTGCAAAGATGAGTCCAAGCCTCACATAGATGAACATCAGAAAGATAAAGTGAAATGTGTGTATGTGGTTATACCATGAAAGTTGTATGATATGGATGGAATTGTCAAGACAAACTCATCAAAAGATGAGTAATAGGAAGCATGAATGTAACATACTAAATCCTAGACATTTTATCTTTTGAACCTCTTTCTAATCTTTTCCTTTCATTTCTATCCTTTTTGACCTTTATGTTCAATTTGTGGAAATAGTAGTGGTTTGTGAACATTTGTTCATTATTATTTCCAACATATGGGTTTATGCACAAATACCTCAGTAAATATTTTTAATAAGGGTATAATATGCAAATTTACCACATATATGAGATAATGATAAAATAATTCATTCTAGATCATTCCTTAGCCTTATGGAGCAAGGAAGAGAAACATGAATGAATAATAATGCTTTAAACATGTTAATGTGATATGGAATTATTTAATATGAAAAATAGTGGTAATATTGGATAATGGGATAAAATTCATAAAAGGAAGACTTATTGGTTTAAGATAAATTTAGATTCATTTTTCTTGAGATAAAGTTTACTTAAGTGACAAGTTTCACAATTTTGGAAAATTAATAATTATCTTTGCATTAATTGAAATCGGAAAATATGAGTTTTTCTTCAAATTATTAAATAAATTACAAAACAACTTGAAAAGTGTAAAAGAACCTCAAATCCGTAATCTACATGTCAAAATGAGTCTATGTGAAAATTTTCATCTGATTTGAACCATCTTAAATATTTTATTTTATCCAGGAGAGAGAAAATCATTTATAGACCAAAAATATTAAATAATATGTTGAAAAAAATTAATTATATCAAAATAGTGTTTGTCATGTTTAGTATTACTCATAGGCAAAGTTTCATATTTTTAGAAAGTTTCTAGATGCCTCTAATTTAATAAAAGGATGAAATAAGTGATAAAATTTAAATGTATTAAATAAAATAATAAAAGTCTTCAAAAAATAAAATAATGCTAAATTTATGTTCTAATAGATCTTTGGGTAAATTTTCATCAAATTTGTAAAATATTTGATGAGAAGGTGAATTTAAGAGAGAGAAGGTGTGCAAAACCTTCAAATCATTAATTAAATTAAAAAATAATACAAACAAATGGAAATAATGACAAATTAGTATCCCACACACTTAATATGACTTATAGGTGAAGTTTCATTATTTTTGGAGAATCCTAGAGTCATTAATGCATGAGCAAAGAGAAAATAAGATTTTCTTAAATAAAATAGTAAATGTCTTCAAAAGGAAAATCTTATTTAATATTTAGGTTCATCACGCCAAAATCAGGTAACCTACCAAATTTGAGTTTATTTGGACTTTGTTTACACCCTCAATTAATTATAGAAAGTTTTATATATTAAATGCATCAAAAACCAAAGTTAGAAAGTTGTAATAAATGTTCCGAGTCATCCCCTACCTCTAGCCACGTGAACAATAAATTAATGAATTTTTGTGATTTTCGGATGGCTATATCTCCCTCATTTCTCAATAAAACTTTATGAAACAAGTTGCATTAGATTGAAAATTGGAATCCACACCATTTGATATATTATTTTTGTGTTTTGGTTGAGAAATTAGGAAACCCCCAAACCTTGGGCTAAAGCAATGACGACCACTTCCCTCTCACCACTACTCTTACCCTCACCTATATATAACACCACTAAAACATCCCTCGACCCCTATACAATCATCCTCTTCTCCTAATTTCTCTATTCCTCACTGGTGTGGCCGTCGGTGTGCTTTGTGGGACCTTGGGTTTACGGCGGCTAGTTCCCCTATTCCTCGCCACCTCCGACCAATTAATCTTAGCAGTAAGTTCATCTCCCTCTCCTCTTATCTTTCTATGTTCTTGATTTCCTGAATCATCGTGCTATGCAATTTCCCCCAATACTGGCCGAAGAAGCTAGCTGCTTTGAGCAACCATGATTGGTGTGAACCTGGAGGATGAATCCCCATGGTGCAATCTCAAGTTTACCCTCCTCGTTTCCTCTTTCTTTTAGTTTCTCGCTCATGGGCATAACTATCTTTTTTCTTGCTTTTGCAGCTTGTATGATTGAAGACATACAGGCTTTGACCCATGACTTGGCTACCTGTGATTGGGCCAAGTCACACGGGCCCGACTTTCTTTTCCTTTTCTTTTTCACTTATTTCTCGCTTACTTGGAGTTTTGGGATTTTTTGATTGGTCAAAATTGTAAAAATCATATCTTTTGATTCATTTGTCCAGAAATAAAAATAAAATATGTTCTAAACATGAAAAAATGTGCTCTTTCTAATAAAAATATTTCAAAAGGTTGATTTTGAGTTTTGTCAAACGTGATTTTCTAGAAAATGAATTAATTAGTTAAAAATCACTAAAATGCATCTAAAGTCCATATCTTCAAAATACATAATATTATATGTTATTTTGATCTAAAATCCCTAAATAAGATAGTAGTGATGATTTTAGGACCTAAATCGATGGTTTGTAGAAAACGTTGGTAACTATGGGGTTTTAAGTCTGTAATGAATGTACATAGTTCTAATACATGAACATTTTAATAATGCTAGGACAAGTGGACCCTGATCTCATTTAAAGGTTTTAAAAAGTGGTTTCTAGGACTCCAAGGAAGAGGTATGTGCATCTAACACCTTAGTTGGGAAATTTTATACCTTAACCTAATTTTCCTTAACGAGGCTTAATTGAACCTAATTCTCTTTTATTGAAACCCTAGTTACTTGTGCCTCAAGTCTAATTATTATTTCATATTATTTGGGTCTTATACCCCACTTCCATGCTTATTGATTCATATGATTATTCTTGCATTGACTACTTTTCTAGCATGTAGATTTATGTTCTATTTAATTTAAATTAGCGGTCATTATGTACAACCACCCACAGAGGGCATGCATTTAATCACCCTGGGGAATGTTTTATTCTCCCCATATCATTGTGTAGGTGACTGGGAATGTCTTATTCTCCCATCACCTATAGGTTAGAGGTCTGATAGGTTCCTCAACCCTACTTAGTTAGGTTGACATAATTATCTTACATGCAAATCCTTTTTAATAAAATTGGTAATGGCAAGTTTCTTTTAATATAGCCTCATACTCTTGTTATCTTCATCTTATTAAGAACCCTAGCCTATTTTTATTTCTTTACTTTTCTTGTTATCCTAGACTAGTTTTTTCACGCATACTTGTTTTTCCTTTCCCTTTTGCTGGGTGCCATCCCAACCACCCAGGTGCTGAGTAAGGTGATAGATAAGACATGAAGATCTTAGCTTTTGGTTTGGACTTGGTCGATGGAGATGTTGATTTGGAGACAAGATTGTAGTAGTTAGAGTTCCCTCTATCTAGATCCTATTTGTGTATCTTAATGTAAACCCTAATGGGAGAATTTGATGTATTTTTGTAAACCTTTTTATGAAATTGAATATAGTCAGTTAATATTTATTTCACTGCTTTCCCATGGTCTTTTGTATACCAATGTTCAATAAATTTGGAAAATTTATGCCCACTCCATCATACCTTTGAGTGTGTTTGGAATGGATGCCAATTCTTCAAATTTTTAGTAAAGGGGTGATTTCTCTCTTTTACAACAAGGTATCAGAGCCCATGGCAGTCGTAATCTGACTATTTCCGTTTCCCCCCCTAATTAGAATTCTTGACTTAGATAGTTCCCTTTCAGTGTCATGTTTGCCCTAGATTTGATATATGTTGATGAAAGGTTGATTTAGGATCTTATAGTTGCACATTAGAATCATGATAAATAAACCCCTAAAATATTTAAAATTAAAAGACGTAGGTAATCATAGTAACTTGATGTTGTTTAGGTTTGCCTTTAGGCAACTATTAGGGCATGAAGTTGAAGCAAAGGTGTCTAGAAAGGATTAGGTTCTAGGGGATGGCAATATTTCCCTCCGCACCACTAGCTGGGTTTACGAGGACTCCCAAATCCATATGATACCATCCTAGCCTGATCTGATATGGATTGTCTGAAATAGTTTGCTTTTAGGCAATAGTAACCTTAGACTTCTATGTTGTATATCTTTGGGAACCCTAAGTTTCAGGTGTAAGATGACTTGTTTGAGGATGTAGACCAATATAGTTACCTTATGTCCCTTAGGACCACATGTTTGGGCATCCTAATCCTAAAAGCTAGACTTTGAAGTTTGGTGTTTAGTAAGCTATCAGAGTGCACAGTGGAAGTGTGATGGATCTTGTACATGGTGTAGTAGACTCATCCTTTAACCCTAGTGTAGTTTGGCTTAATAGGTCGAACCCTTTAAGGGGTGGAGTATAGTTAGTTTGATGATGTTTGGGTAGTTAGATTTCGAGGATGAAATCCTATTGAAGTGGATGGAGACTTATGACATCCCGATATCTGGCTACTCTATCTTTAGAACCCTAACTCAATGAATAGGAGGTTAGTATGCGTGGATCCTTGGTCTTGATCAAACATGTAATAGTGGTAATCCTAACGTGCTTGTTCATATATTAATGAACATATAATGATCATCTGAGGAATAATTTATATGTTCAAACCCTAATGAATATCCAATGCACATAATATGGGTCACTCACATATTAATACTAATTATGGATACACATGATGCTAATAATGTCATGAACCGATAAGCCTTAATGATATGATGAGAAAGAAAAGTGTAACCTAATCTTGGCATTAATGCATGCTATAATGAAATATAACGATCAAGTTGATCCTAAACCCTAAGTTGTAATCATATAACCTTAACATATACATCCTTAATGATATTCATGTTAAATTAGTAGCATTAGGTGTCATAACCAAATAACATATCTTGATACACATAAATAATATATAATCACCTAATCATAGATTAATCAAGTTATCAATATGAAATACATATCACATTGATATATAAAACACACCTAATTAATCATCTAATCATGACTTGGTATGTGAATCAAATCATTAATATATAATATCTTTCATCTTCTTCACTAAAATCATATAATGGCTTCAATATGGATAAGAAGTTATTAGATTAACATAAATGCATACAATCAATAATAAGACGTGAATAAATATGAGAAAATATTTAATGATGGCATTAATGTGAGTAAGAAAGGTAATGTGACAATGTCTAATATACATACAAGTAATCAATGTGACATAATTTGGATTAACTGTAAACTTAATAACAAATTGAATACAATATCCTATCACATGCTAGATAATTTGTTATAATTAATATAATGATAATATGAGGGTAATAAAGTATAAATCCAAATTATTAATGATAAAAAATATTGAGATAATTGAGTAATCTCTAATTGTGCATAATAATAAAATATAATTCTTTTTGGCAACCAAGTGAATATGACATGACATAATTAAAAGAATAATAATTATAATGTGATATCCTAATAAATATAATGTCAATGAGCAAAAAATGTTAATAATGTTAAATCTCATAAAAATAATCTTAATAATGGAACCTAGGTGATCCTCGAAAACCTAACCTATGTCGAGATGATTGTGAAATATATGTTGATGAGTCGTTTGGTGGAAGTTATTGTTGGTGGAACAACAAAAGTTTGGTGACAAGATGTTGCACCTTCACCTTCCCTCCTTGCTTGTGATTTTGGGGATGAAATCCTCTTTAAAGGGTGGAGTGTTGTAACATATCGAATCTTATAAATTTTGTCTTTTGAACCTCTTTTTAAGCTTTTCCTTTCATTTCTATCATTTTTGACCTTTATGTTCAATTTGTGGAAATATTAGTGCTTTGGTGAACATTTTTTCATTATTATTTCCAAGATATGGGTTTATGCACAAATACCTCAGTAAATATTTTTAATAAGGGTTTAATATGCAAATTTATCACATATATGAGATAATAATAAAATAATTTGGTATAGATCATTCATTTGCCTTATGGAGCAAGGAAGAGAAAAAGGAATGAATAATAATGCTTTAAACATGTTAATGTGATATGGAATTATTTAATATGAGAAATAGTGGTAATATTGGATAATGGGCTAAAATTCATAAAATGAATACTAATTAGTTTAAGATAAATTTAGATTCATTTTCCTTGAGTTAAAGTTTACTTAAGTGACAAGTTTCCCAATTTTGGAAAATGAAAAATTATCTTTGCTTTAATTGAAATTTGAAAATATGAGTTTTCTATAAATTGTTAAACAACTTGAAAATGTAAAAGAAACTCAAATTCGTAATCTACATGTAAAAATGAGTCTATGTGTGAATTTGCATCTAATTTGTACTATCTAAATATTTTATTTTATCCAGGAGAGAGAAAATCATTTATATACCAAAAATGTTAAATAATATGTTGGAAAAAATTAATTAATGTCAAAATAGTGTTCCTCACGTTTAGTATTGCTTATAGACCAAGTTTCATATTTTTAGAAAGTTTCTAGATTCCTTTAATTAATTAAAAGGATGAAATAAGTGACAAAACTTAAATGTATTAAATAAAATAATAAAAGTCTTCAAAAAAATAAATAACACAAAATTCATGTTCTACATGTTAAAATAGACCTTTGGGTAAATTTTTATCCAATTTGGGAATTATTTGATGAGAAGGTGGATTTAGGAGAGAGAAAGTGTACAAACCTTCAAATCATTAATTAAAATAATAAACAACACAAACAAATGGAAATAATGATAAATTCATAACTCACACACTTAATATGACTTATAGGTGAAGTTTCATCATTTTTAGAGAATACTAGAGTCATTAATGCATGAGGAAAGCGAAAATAAAAATTGCTTAAATAAAATAATAAAAGTTTTTAAAAAGAAAAATCTAATTTTATATTCAGATTCCTCACCCCAAAATAAGTTAACTTGCCAAATTTGAGTTTATTTAGACTTTATTTACACCCTCAAATAATTATAGAAAATTTTATACATTAAATGTATCAAAAGAATAAAGTTAGAAAGTTGTATTAAATGTTCCGAGTCATCCCCTACCTCTAGCCACGTGAACAGTAAATTAATGAATTTTGTGATTTCTGGATGGCTATATCTCCCTTGTTTCTCAACAAAATTTTGTGAAACAAGTTGCATTGAATTGCAAATGGGATTCCACACTGTTTGATATATTATTTTTGTGTTTTCGTCGAGAAATTAGGAAACCCCCAAACCTTAGGCTACAAGCAATGACGACCACTTTCCTCCTCACCATAAATATTATCCTCACCTATATATAACGCCAGTAAAACATCCCTCGACCCCTATATAAACATCCTATTCTCTTAATTTCTCTATTCCTCGCTTGTGTGGCCGTCGACGTGCTTTGTGGGACCATTGGGTTTGCTGCGGCTAGTTCCCCTGTTCCTCACCACCTCCGACCAATTAATACAAGCAGTAAGTTTGTCTCCCTCTCCTCTATCTTTCTATGTTCTTGACTTCCTTAATCATTGTGCTATGTGATTTTCTCCAATCTTGGCCAAAGAAGCTAGCTACTTTGACTAGCCAAGGTTTGTGTGAACTTGGAGGATGAATCCCCATGGTGCAATCTCGAGTTTACCCTCCTCGTTTCCTCTTTGTTTTAATTTCTCGCTCATGGGCATAACCATCTTTTTGCTTACTTTCGCGGCTTGTATGATCAAAGCCACACAAGGTTTGACACGTGACTTGGCGACCTACGATTGGGCCAAGTCACGCGGGCCCGACTTTCTTTTCCTTTTCTTTTTTGCTTATTTCTCGCTTACTTGGATTTTGGGATTTTCTGATTGGTTAGAATTATAAAAATCATATCTTTTGATTCGTCTGTCCAAAAATAAAAATAAAATATGTTCTAAACTCATAAAAATGTTCTCTTTCTAATAAAAACATTTCTAAAGGTTGATTTCGAGTTTTGTCAAAAGTGATTTTCTAGAAAATTAATTAATTAGTTAAAAATCACCAAAATGCATCTAAAAGTCCATATCTTCAATATACATAATATTATATGTTATTTTGATCAGAAAACCATAACTAATACAGTAGTGATGGTTTCAATACCTAAATCGATGGTTTGTAGAAAACATTGGTAACTTTGAGGTTTTAAGTCTTTAATGAATGTGCATAGTTCTAATACATGAACATGGTAATGATGTTAGGACAAGTGGACCCTGATCTCACTTAAAGGTTCTGAAAAGTGGTTTCTAGGACTCTAAGGAAGAGGTATGTGCATCTAACATCTTAGTTGGAAATTTTTATGCCTTAACCTAATTTTCCTTAACGAGGCTTAATTGAACCTAATTCTCTTTTATTGAAATCCTAATTACTTGTGCCTCAAATCTGATTATTATTTCATATTGTTTGGGTCTTATACCCCACTACCATGCTTATTGATTCATATGGTTATTCTTGCCATGACTACTTTTCTAACATGTAGATGTATGTTCTATTTAATTTAAAGTAGCGGTACTTATGTACAACCACCCACAAAGGGCATGTATTTAATCACCTTGGGGAATGTTTTATTCTCCCGATATTATTGTGTAGGTGATTGGGATTGTCTTATTTTCCCCTCACCTATAGGTTAGAGCTCCGGTAGGTGCCTCAACCCTACTTAGTTAGGTAGACATAATTATCTTACATGCAAATCCTTTTTAATATAATTGTTAATGGCAAGTTTCTTTTGATATAGCCTCATACTCTTGTTATATTCATCTTATGAAGAACCCTAGCCTATTTTTATTTCTTTACTTTTCTTGTTATCTTAGACTAGTTTTGTGATGCATACTTGTTTTTCCTTTCCCTTTTGCTGGGTGCCTTCCCAACCACCTAGGTGCTGAGCATGGTGATGGATAAGACATGAAGATCTTAGCTTTTGGCTTGGACTTGGTCGATGGAGATGTTGCTTTGGAGACAAGATTGTAGTAGTTAGAATTCCCTCTATCTAGATCTTATTGTGTATCTTAATGTAAACCCTAATGGGAGAATTTGATGTATTTTTTAATCCTTTTTATAAAATTGAATATAGTCAGTTAATTTTTATTCCATTGCTTTCCAATGATCTTTTGTATACCAATGTTTAATAAATTTGGAAAATTTATGCCCATTCCATTATACCTTTGAGTGTGTTTGGAATGGATGTCAATTCTTCAATTTTTTAGTAAAGGGGTGATTTCACTCTTTTACAATGAACAACTATTTGAGATCAATGAGAATAGAGTTGAAGGTGTAATGACGTGGGATCTTATCGCACTAACAAACTCACTCGGGGTTGAAATCCCCAAGCTTTTACCAAAACCTTGTGCAATAATACCACCCACAAGTAGACGAGTCTTATCACAGTATAGTTAAGGATCGAACCCAAAGGACAACATTTTTAAGAATCTTATCAATCAAATCTAGTTCGAGTGAGACTAATATTTAGAATGTTTGGTTGATTTGAGATTAATTAAACTGATTGCAAGGAAGTAAAAACTAAATTAAAGTTAGATTTAGATCAATGATATGGAATCGCGGGGATGGTATCAGGTTTCACCACCACTACAAATGTAAACACATCCAAACATCAAACATCCAAGCAAGATATAACTATCCAAAAAGAGCTACTGCAAAACCCCCCATACAGGCGTTTGGTTCGCGTAAGCATCACCTTAGGCATCAAATGTCTCGTAACTATCCGAATCACTTACTTACGGATCTGAAGATACATAAATCCAACAAAGGTTGTGGGCCCCCTATATTGGATTTAGGCACACAAAAGCATCATCAAAGGCTAGTTGGCTCGTCCCCTCATGGATCATACACTTACGACCTCGAAGAAATCCCATTCTATTTCTAGTTTGGAAGTCAACCATATTAATCAATAAGCAAGAAGGATATTTATATACGAGTAAACATCGATGATTAACAAGAAGATACGAAATCCAACTAAGGCTGTGAACCCTCTATACAGGGGTTAAGTGCACAGAAGTGTCACCGAAGGCTAGATGGCTCGTCCCCTCATAGATCATACACTTACGACCTCAAGGAATCCCATTCTATTTCTAGTTTGGGAGTCAACCTGTTAAACGACATCCAATCCTACATATAGAAATTCACACAACATAGGAAGAACAAAGATGAAAGTAAGCAATTAATCTAACTACGAACATAACGACTAACAATGAAATGAAAAGTTATATACATTGCCATGGAAAGTTTAACAAAATAACATGATCGCATGGGCAGTGGGGCTAGTGCCCGCACCCCAGCGAAAGTGGACTACTCGCTCATGATGCGAGAAATAAGAAGAAGAAGAAATAGAGAAGAATCCGCCATGAGCACATTGCAGAAGGTAGTCGTAGTCGGTGAAGATGATGCGGTCTTCTACGTCATGTCAGAGCAGATCTGGACTCGAAACGGGAGATGCCAAGATAGACCGAACAATCTCTCTCACTCCGTCTTCCTTCTCTTCTCAGTCTCCTTGATTGCAACACAGGCAGTAGGTGGAGTGGAACTGGCGTGGATGGAACTGGATCTAGATCAGACATGTGTATAGGCAACCTGTCGGTGTCCCAGAACCGATACCAATTGAGGACCCTTGCGGTCCTATTTATAGGATCAGATGGGGTCTTCACGTATTCTGCATGAACCTGCTCCAAACAGTCTTGGGGAAAATAGTCTTGGAAATCCGCCTTCAAACGGTCTTGTAGATCGGTCGAATGACCAAACGGTCTTGGGACCGAATGGCTCCAAACGGTCTTGGGACCGCATTGCTCCAAATGGTCTTGGGACCACATGGCTCCAAATGGTCTTGGGACCGAATATCCCTAAACGGTCTTGGGACTGAATGGCCCTAAACAGTCTTGGGATCGAATGGCTCCAAACGGTCTTGGGACCGCATGGCTCCAAACAGTCTTGGGACCAAATGACCCCAAATGGTCTTGGGACCGAATGGCTCCAAACGGTCTTGGGACGGAATGGCTCCAAACGGTCTTGGGACCGAATGGTTTCAAACGGTCTTGGGACCGAATGGCTCCAAACGGTCTTGGGACCGAATGGCTCTAAACGGTCTTCATCCAAATGGTCTTGGATCTTTGTTGTCCGAACGGTCTTGAGGACTGATAGCCATCAAACGATTTTTATTGTTCAAATGGTTTGGTGATGCAAACAGTCTCGAAGACTGATGGATTTTAAACGGTCTCTGCATCAAAGTTCAACCGGTCTTCACGTCGATTTCCAAACGGTCTTGGACTGGGCTTCGTCCAACCAGTCTGTGTGATCTCCTCCAATCAGTATGTGATCGATCAACGTCTCATGGCCTCAAGACTGTGAGGGCTTCTCTACGGTGAGCGCGGAGTGGGAGCGGCGGCATTGCATGTAGAGTTTGGGGTTGCTGGAGGTAGAAGGAGGCGGAGGTGTAGGTGCCGACACTGTTGATGGTGGAGGAAGAGAGAGCAAGAGGAGGGGAAGCATGCCCAATGCAGCTGAGTTGCCCAAACAGTTTCGAGCAGGTTGCTCAACTGATCTTAAAGACCGTATGGAGTTAGAAATCAATTGGATGAGACCGAACGGTCAAGACCAAAAGGTGAGTGAAAGGTGGGTCCCAACCGAATGTTCAACCTCATCAAGACTTGCATCAAATCAACATAAATTAAGTTAAAATCATGATAATTGGACCAATTAAGTAATTTTGCACATTTTGATATTTAGAAACTGAAATTGGGTGTATTGAGTCGAAAAGGGTCCAAGATAGCGACTAAAAATCGTGATGAATATGCATTTATCAAAACACCCTAAACTTAAACGTTGCTCGTCCTCGAGTAACACAAAATCTGAAATAGCTGCCAAATGAATACTTTCAATTCGTGTGATTGCCTCATCTTCACATCACGATTGTTTTCCTTCTTCTTTGTATGACTCGATATCTCAAATTCCTGAGACCACTGAACACATCTAACCATATGTTTGTTCCAGAGTTTGCTTTCCAATATCACTTCCTCCTCACTTTTTCCAACAACAAGCATGTCAAAGAGTTTTGTAAGAGTCCAAAGTTGCCCATAGAAAGACAAGTGTGCATCTAATCTGACACTGGTGTATTTCAGGGTAGTGGAGGTTTTTATTGCGCCTTTAGGTAGAAAAGGGAGAGAAGGGTGGTATGGAAGGAAGAAGTAAATCTCTCCTCTATTCGACTCGAGATTTTTATTATTTTTGCAATTTCATTTATTGCATTTTTTGTGCAAATCTCTCCTCTATTCGACTTGAGATTGCATTTCTTTTGTGTGCAAATCTCTCCTCTATTTGACTCAAGATTTCATTTTTGGTGGTACGCCTCTATTAATTTGCAACGAGCATGGAAGAAGCGGATATAGATGGAAGTGGAGTGCCCCCCCGAACTTAGGGTTTGGCACTATTTTGGCTATTTTTGTTTCTTTTTAATGGACGGAGGGGTACGAAGATGATAGAAGAAGTGTAGAAGAGAGTTCAGATCAGAATGCAACTTGATTTACAATTCCGTGCATCGAGTCATTCTCTTTATCGTACTCTGCTCAAATAATGAATTGATGAGGATCCGATGGGGATTCCATGTTATTGTTCCACTAGTCAGTTAGGAAGCATGACGTGTTTGATCCCTATTAGTTTGACAGACACTTGTCATTTTTACATTAGTATCATGATGTTAGGAGTCATAAGCTTCACAAGATGATTTCAATCAAAAGGCTAGTTTCAGAAAATGGTCCTTTTGAGGATTTACTTCGAATAAGGAGGATATAATGATTCAAAATGCATAGAAGGTTAGTTAGTGACTTTTAATGAAATAGGAAGTGTCAAAAATTCATCTAGTATCTGTTCAACTTCTTAAAAATTTGAAAATTTTGAGAATTTTTATCAAAAATGCGACAATGCAATTTTAAGTATGAATTAGATGGGTGAAGGTGGAAAGTGAGATACGTACCACCCATCCTCCACCCCAAACTTAGAAATATTGCTCGTCCCGAGCAAACTCTAAATTCGAGATGGAGGGGGAAGTTCATGCCATATGGACCACTGGATGTGGTTGCATTCCAATCAGCGTGCATCCTCAATCTGAAAATCTCAAAAATGAAGATTAATTAGAACTCAAAATAGCATCTCACAATGCGATTCTTATTTGGTGCAAAATTATCTAAAAAGTAAAAACAAAATTGAGAAAAAAATTCTTATTCAAAGTTTAAACAAATTTTATTTATCGGGTTGCCTCTTGACAAGCGCCTTTATTTTACGTCAATGGCTCGACGTGATATATTCAACTTCACAGTGGTTCCTTGGATTGGAGAGATCTATTATTGCTTCGGTGCTTATGTCGGCTGTGGTGAAATATCTTTTCAAACGTTGACCATTTTCCAAGAATTCACCCGACGTTTTGCTCCATAAAGTGAAAGCACCATGTGGGGAGATGCTTTTGACAATGTACGGTCCAGACCAACGAGAGCGGAGTTTCCCTAGGAATAACTTCATCCTTGAGTTGAATAGAATAACTTGGTCTCCCACTTGTATGCATTTCCTTTTCAAATGACCATCATGCCAAAGTTTGGTGTGTTCTTTGTAGATTCGTTCATTCTCATAAGCTATCATCTTGAGTTTGTCCAGCTCTTGGAGTTGCAGAATCCTAGCTTGGCCTGCTTCTTTCATATCAAAGTTTAGTAGTTTAATTTCCCACCATGCCTTTTGTTCTAGTTTGACTGGAAGGTGGCAAGCCTTTCCATATATTAATCGAAAAGGTGTAGTCCCGAGGAGAGTTATATAAGTAGTTCGATAGGCCCGTAATGCGTCATTGATTTTCACTGACCAATCTTTCCGATTGCGGCTTACTTTCTTTTCCAAGATACCTTTGAGTTGACGATTAGAAACCTCCACCTGTCTACTTGTCTGTGGATGGTAAGGTGAGGCTACCTCGTGAGTAACACCATACTTTCTTAGCAATGCTTCAATGATTCTTTCGAGAAAATGGGAACCTCCGTCAGATATCACCGTGCGTGGGACACCAAAACGGGGAAAATAATATCCTTGAATAATTTGATGACTGGTTTGGAATCACTAGTGATGGTTGGTATGGCTTCAACCCATTTTGAGACATAGTCCACCACCACTAGGATGTATGAAAATCCATGAGAAGATGGGAATGGACCCATGTAGTCCACCCCCCAAACATCGAATATCTCTACTTCTTGCCATGGATTTAGCGACATCTCATCTCTCTTTGTTATATTGCCAGATCTTTGACATCTGTCACATGATAGGACAAAGTTGTAGGAATCTTTGGATATGGTTGTCAAGAAGAATCCACATTGCAAAACCTTCATGGCAATCTTTTTAGAGCTCATATGTCCTCCCACTGGTCCTGAGTGACATTGTTCCAAAATAAGTTGAGCTTCTTCTTCAGCGATACATCGTCTATATAAACCATCAGCACATAGTTTGTAAAGGTATGGCTCATCCCAATAGTACTGTTTCACATCATGCATAAATTTCATCAGTGCATTTCCGGTGCTTTGAGGATGTATAACCCCAGCAACAAGGTAGTTCACAAAATCCGAGTACCACGATATAGCTTCTGAGACCTTCATTAGTTGATCATCTGGAAGGGAATCATTAATCAGAATCTTCTTGGTATCCAGAGTGTGGATGCAACTGAGGTGATCTGCTACCACATTTTCTGTACCATTTTTGTCTATTATCTCCAAATCAAATTCTTGCAATAGGAGAATCCATCTAATTAGCCTAGGTTTTGCATATTTCTTTGCCAGAAGGTAATGAATGGCAGCGTGATTTGTGTAGATAATGACCTTTGAACCAATTAGGTAGGATCTGAACTTGTCGAAGGCATACACAACTACCAAAACTTCTTTCTCAGTAGTAACGTAATTCCTCTGAGCTTCATCGAGAGTCTTTGATGCATAATAGATCACATAATGTTTCTTTTCTATATATTGGCCCAAGACATCACCTACAACATAATCGCTTGCATCACACATGATTTCAAAAGGGTGGTCCCAATTGGGAGCTCTAATGATGGGTGTGGTTGTAAGGGCATACTTCAGTGTGTTTAAGCTTTTAACACATTCTTCATCAAAATTGAATTCAACATCCTTTAGTAACAAATTTGTCATTAGCTTGGTTATTTTTGAGAAGTTCTTTATAAACTGTCTATAGATACCTACATGACCTAGGAATGCTCGAACTTCCTTTACATTGATAGGGACAGATAGCTTGGAAATCACTTCAATCTTGGCCTTATCTACTTCAATACCTCGATTACTGACCCTATGGCCCAGGACAATGCCTTCCTTTACCATGAAATGACATTTCTCCCAATTCAACACAAGATGTGCTTCTTCACATCGTTTTAGGACCAGGGAGAGGTGTTTTAGACATGAATCAAATGAATCTCTGTATATAGAAAAATCATCCATGAAAACTTCCATAATGGTTTTGGTGAGATCGGAAAATATGGAAGCCATGCAATGCTGGAAAGTTGTGGGTGCATTACAGAGGCCGAATGACATTCTTCTGAATGCATATGTTCTGAAAGGGCATGCAAAAGTGGTTTTTTCCTGGTCATCTGGATGTATAGGTATTTGGTAGAATCCAGAGTAACCATCAAGATAATAGAAGTATTGTTGATGAGCCAGCCACTCTAATACTTGATCAAGAAAAGGCATTGGAAAGTGATCCTTTTGAGTTGCCTTGTTCAACTTCCTATAATCAATGCACATCCTCCACCATGTGACTGTTCGGATGGGGATGAGTTCATTGTTTTCATTTTGTATTACAGTTGTTCCACCTTTCTTCAAGACTACATGCACTGGGCTCACCCATGGTGAGTCTGATATTGGATAGATAATTCCAGCAGTGAGCAGTTTAATGACCTCTTTACGGACTACCTCCTTTATATTTGGATTCAATTTCCATTGATGTTCAATGGTTGGCTTGTGATCTTCCATCATAGGGATCTTGGGCATACACAACACTTGACTAACCCCAGTGAGGTCATTCATTTTGTTGCCAATCACTTTCTTCCTCTCCTTCAATTCTTTTAGGAGTTTATCTTCTTGTTTGGTCGTAAGATTGGACTTTATTATTACTGGACAAACCTTTAGGTCATCCAAAAACACATACTTAAGTCCCTCAGGCAGGGGCTTCATCTCTGGAGTTTCTGGTTTTTCACATGTTTCTCCATTAGCTTCCACAACTTTGAGTTCTTCAGACTTGGCTTCAACATCTTCTTCTGCAGAGTCGAGGGATTTGATGCAATCCTTTACTTATTCGTCAATAGGTTCATCAACTGATGGATCCATTAGAGTGACTTCTAATGGATCATCTGATTCATGATTCTCTTGAGTCAGAAGTGACATCTTCTCTATGCAATCAATCAGATAGACTTCTTCTTGCATACTTGGTCTTCTCATGCTTTCAAAAACTTTAAATTTGAGCATTTCCTTACCTAATCTAAGAAGCAAGGTTCCTGCTTCAACGTCAATTAGAACTCTTTCGGTGGTGAGGAATGTACGTCCAAAGATGAGAGGATATCTGGCATCCTCTTTTATGTCCATGATGACAAAATCACATGGAACATAGGAATCTTTTCCTACCTTAACAGGTACATCCTCAATAATTCCTAACGGGCGTTTTAGTGAATTGTTTGCGAGTTGTATGGTCATGCTAGTTGGAAGAAGTTCAACAAACCCTATCCTTTTACAAAGGCTGAGTAGCATGATGGAGATGCTAGAACCAAGATCTGCTAGTCCTTTCTTGCATGAAGAATCACTGATATGGCAGGAAATCCCAAAAGATCCTGGATCTTTCTGTTTCTTTGGCATCTTACTCTAGATGATATCTGAAGTGGTTTTAGCTAACTTGACTATCTCATATTCTTTAGTTATATATTTCCTGGTGAGGAGTGACTTTAAGTATTTTGTCCAAGCTAGTATCTCAACCAGTGCATCCAAAAGGGTATATCAACATGAAGTTTCTTCATAGCTTCTTTAAACTTATTGAACCGAGTATCAAGCTTGGTTTGTCTTAAACGAGAAGGGAAAGGAATACAAGGCCTGTATATAGGGATATCATGTTCTGGTGTTTCAATTTCTTTATCAATAGGTTTCTCAGGTCTTTCCTTGTCTGTCTTATCAGCAGTTGCTGGTTCTTTCAGTTGGGACTCCGGTGTTGTTGAGTCTTGGACAATCATAGGTTTGTCTTCATCTGTAACAACCACATGTGTCTTGATAGGAGGATTAGAATAGTATTTTCCTGATATGGAGGTGACTGCCTTTAATTGTTCAGGATGCTTAGGATTATTCTCAGGTTGGCCAGCAAAAACCCCAGCTGGTGGCTTGATGCTAGCTGCAAGTTGAGGTAGTTGGGATTCAATAGCCTTATGCTGAGCTTCTTGGTTAGCTATCATAGTTTGCTGAGTTTGCAACATATTTTCAATGGCTGATAGCTTATCATCAGGTGATACGGGACTTGCTTGTTGTCCTTGTTGTTGATAAGGAACTTGGTTAAGACTATGGTACTGGGAATTGTTTTAATAATTACTGAAGTTCCTATTCTGGAAGTTTCCCTTGATGTTTTCTTGATTTCTGAAATTCTGTTGTTGATTATACTAAAATCCTGGTGGGCCTCATGGTTGGTTGTTCAAACCAAATTGATGCGAGTTCACTGCTCCAGAGGGGTTTCCATATTGAAAACCTAGATGATTCTTATTCTGATTCAGATTGTAATAACCTTCACCAGGGATGGTATTAACAACATTCAGGTTCTCCATTTGATTATTATCTCATTGGCCACATACATTGTTTAGAACAACATCATAGAGAACATTGCATGCCAAAGTGGAATGATCTGTGCCCTTACATACTTCACAAAATAGTGAGGCAGACCTGACCTATTCTTGTTGTTGAGTGGGCGAATGTCCTCTTCTAATTGCAGTAAGAGATGATTCAATATGGTCTTGCTTGGCAACTAAGAGTTTTAGGGTTTCAACGATAGACTTGTACTCGGGAGTAGCTTTAGCATAGCTACTTTCAAGACTCCTTTACCCACAGATCTACCCCAATTAGCTTGATTTTCAGCTCTAAGGGTTACAACCCTCCATGCGCTGTCATACTTTGACGCATGAAGTTTCCTCTAGATGAGGAATCTAAGAATATCTTGATATCATCATCTACGTCCCTATAGAAAATTTTGATGAGTTTATTCTTAGGAATTCCATGGTGTGGACACTTGCGTAGAAGCTCTTTGTATCTATCCCAGGCTTCTACAAGGGTTTCTCTAGGGACTTGAGTGAGATTTGTTATTTGACCTATAATTTCATAGGTGAGAGAGGGAGGGTAGAACTTATCCAGAAATACATTTTGAAGTTGTTCCCAGGTGGTGATGGGTTCACTTTGCAATGAATTGTACCAGCTTATTGCTCTATCAACAAGTGAATACTTGAAGATACAGAGTCGAATGTCATCGTCAGATACTCCATTTTGTTTTGTCATGGCACATAGATCGATGAATCTCAGAAGTTGTTCTTGGTTGTCTTCTCCTTGCTTACTGTAGAATGGGCTGTTATGAAGCAGGGTGATCCAATGTGCCCTAATCTCAAAATTGGCAGCATTGATGGGGGGAGGTTGTACTGGATAATGAACATTCACAGCTTTTGGGGTTGAGAACTCTCTAAGATCCTTTTGCAGTTCAATTGCTGCTTGAATTTCTTCTTGAACGACAGCTCTAGCTTATTGCATGAATCTTTCTCTCTGTGCATTAAGGGCTTGGGCCACCCTTCGAGCTATCTCCTCTTCTTGAGCCATCCTTGCTTGATTCTCTCTGATCTGACGGTGAAAAGTTTTGTCTATCTCGGGATCAAAACTGGAAGTGAGTCTGGGGTTGTTCAGGCGGTGCATGCACTAATCCTCCTGAAGTACCTGAAAATAGAAGGAAAATGAGATCCACAAACTAGAGTCAAAGTCAAGTAGATGATCAATTGTATCAAAAGAAAAACAAAATCCTAGATTAGCCTTAAAATATCTGGATTTGACTAACTGATTTCGTTGTCCCCGACAACGACGCCAGGATTTGACGTGGGATCTTATTGCACTAACAAACTCAGTCGGGGTTAAAATCCCTGAGCTTTTACCAAAATCTTGTGCAATAATACCACCCGCAAGCGGACGGGTCTTATCACAGTATAGTTAAGGATCGAACCCAAAGGACAACGTTTTTAAGAATCTTGTCAATTGAATCTAGTTCAAGTAAGACTGATATTTAGAACGTTTGGTTGATTTGAGATTAATTAAACTAATTGCAAGGAAGTAAAAGCTGAATTAAAGTTGGATTTAGATCAATGATATGGAATCGTGGGGATGGTATCAGGTTTCACCACCAGTACACATGCAAACACATCCAAACATCAAATATCCAGGCAAGATATAACTATCCAAAAAGAGCTGTTGCAAAACCCCCCATACGTGTGTTAGGTTTGCGTAAGCATCACCTTAGGCATGAGATGTCTCATCACCATCTAGATCACTTACTTACGGATCCGAAGATACAGAAATCCAATGAAGGTTGTGGGCCCCCTATACATGCGTTAGGCACACATAAGTGTCACTAAAGGCTAGATGGCTCGTCCCCTCGCGGATCATACACTTACGACCTCGAAGAAATCCCATTCTATTTCTAGTTTGGGAGTCAACCACATTAATTGATAAGCAAGTAGGCGATTAATATATGAGAAAACATCGATGATTAATAAGAAGATACAAAATCCAACTAAGGTTGTAAACCCCCTATACAGGCGTTAAGTGCAAAGAAGCGTCACCGAAGGCTAGATGGCTCATACCCTCACGGATCATACACTTACGACCTCAAGGAATCCCATTATATTTTGAGTTTGGGAGTCAACCTGTTACACGACATTCAATCCTACATATAGAAATGCTCACAACATAGGAAGAAAAAATATGAAAGCAAGCAATTAATCTAACGACAAACATAACGATTAACAACGAAATGAAAAGTTATATACATTGCCATGGAAAGTTTAACAAAAGAACATGATTGCATGGGAAACGGGGCTAGTGCCCGCACCCCAACGAAAGTGGACTACTCGCTCATGATGCGAGAAACAAGAAGAATAAGAACGAGAGAGGAATCCACCATGAGTACGGTGAAGAAGGTAGTCGCAGCTCGGTGAAGATGATGCGGTCTTCTACGTCATGTCGGAGCAGATCTGGACTCGAAATGGTAGATGCCAAGATAGACCGGACAATCTCTCTCGCTCTGTCTTCCTTCTCTTCTCAGTCTCCTTGATTGCAACACAGGCAGTAGGTGGAGTGGAACAAGCATGGATGGAACTGGATCTAGATCAGGCCTGTGTATAGGCAGCCTGTCACTGTTCAAGAACTGATACCAATTGAGGACCCTTGCGGTCCTATTTATAGGCTCGGATGGGGTCTTCACGTTTTCTACATGAACCTGCTCCAAACGGTCTTGGGGAAAAGGATCTTGGAAATCTGCCTTCAAACAATCTTGCAGATCGGTCGAATGACCAAACGGTCTTTGGACCGAATGGCTCTAAACAGTCTTGGGACCACATGGCTCCAAATGGTCTTGGGACCGCATGGCTCCAAATGGTCTTGGGATCGAATGGCTCCAAACGGTCTTGGGACCGAATGTCCCCAAATGGTCTTGGGACCGAATGGCCCCAAACGATCTTCAGACCGCATGGCTCCAAATGGTCTTGGGACCGAATGGCTCCAAACGGTCTTGGGACCTAATGGCTCCAAAAAGTCTTGGGACCAGATGGCTCCAAATGGTCTTGGGATCGGATGGCTCCAAACGGTCTTGGGACCGAATGGCTCTAAAAGGTCTTCATCCAAACGGTCTTAGATCTTCTTTGTTCGAATGGTCTTGAGGATCGATGGCCATCAAACAGTTTTCGTTGTTCAAATGGTTTGGCCATGCAAACGGTCTCGAAGACCGATGGATTTCAAACAGTCTCTGCTTTAAAGTTCAATCGATCTTCACGTTGATTTCCAAACAGTCTTGGACTGGGCGTCATCCAATTGGTTTGTGTGATCTCCTCTAATCGGTATGTGATTGATTAATGCCTCACAGTCTCAAGATCGTGAGGGCTTCTCTGCGGTGAGCACAGAGTGGGAGCGGCGGCGTTGCAGGTAGCGTTTGGGGTTGCTGGAGGTAGAAGGAGGCGGAGGTGTAGGTGCCGACGCTGTTGATGGTGGAGGAAGGGAGAGCAAGAGGAGGGGAAGCATGCCCAATGCTTCTGAGTTGCCCAAACGGTTTCGATCAGGTTGCTCAACTGATCTTGAAGACTGTATGGAGTTAGAAACTGATTGGATGAGACCGAACGGTCAAGACCGAAAGGTGAGTGAAAGGTGGGTCCCAACTGAATGTTCAACCTCATCAAGACCTGCATCAAATCAACATAAATTAAGTTAAAATCATGATAATTGGACCAATTAAGTAATTTTGCACATTTTGATATTTAGAAACTGAAATTGGGTGTATTGAGTCGAAAAGGGTCCAAGATAGCGACTGAAAATCGTGATGAATATGCATTCATCATGTAGCATTGTGATTAGAAGTTATGTGAAGGCTTGGAGGTGACTTGATTTATCTACCAAGAGGATAAATGATGATAACTAGACTTAGAGGATAACAATGGAGAGGTGAATGTTAGGTTATGTCAGTGATTTTTATATCATTGGAAACATCCTACAAATTTTAGTTTGTTAGATGCAAAAAGAAACTTAGAATACTTAATGAATTATAGGATATGGGAAAATATGAGGAATCATATTATTAGGATATGTCAAAATATTGTAAATATATGATCTCTGATCACCTTTTCACAAGGATTAGTTTAAAATACCAATAAAAGTTTATGCATGTTCATTTATCTAAAGTTCTTGTATGTTAATTTCTATCTAGTATCTATTTTTTTTTCTTTTGAACATTTTGTAGGAAGTCCCAAACAATCGAGATATGGTTATCAAAAGTTGATATTATAAAGATATAGTTGGATGTTGTTTCATGCTTTAGTTCAAAAATATGCGACACATGAGTGTGCTACAAACTTAAAGCATGTTGATGATCATGGTTGTGATGCACATTTTTTTTTCCAATGAGACAAAATCAACTTTTAGTGATTTTTGATCCTCAAATCACATGGAAAACAATATTAACACCTCTAAAGTTATTTTCAACATTTATAAGTACATTGACTGCCATTAGACACATGTTTCATGCCTAACCCCTCTCTACTTGATTATTAGGGGAGGATTACAAAAGACATGCATTAATATCAAGCAAAAGAGAGAAGAGACTCCAAAAACTCATTCTTCATCAAATGGTCACAATTTGTCTCCAATAGGCCTATTGATCTCTCTTAGTTTTTCCAACCTTCCCCTATCCATTTTATTCTATACCACAATCCTTTTGGTTCAATTCTTGAGTAGGAACACACATATAGTGTGTACAACTTTAGACTTGATACTAATACAACATTCATTCATTCCATCCATCTCCACTAAACAACCCATTCCATCCATCACAAATATATCTACCATTCTATTTCATTTATCTACCATTTCAATTTGTTTGGGAAGGTTTTTAAATGTATGATGTACTAGAGTCTGAATTGGTGTGATTATTCTACATTATTAACGTTATATTAATTTTCTTCACTTATTCCCTATAAAGACATGATATATATCACTCTCAACCTTTAGTTTCCATATACCAAGAACAACCACCACGTTTGTAATCCAATCCTATGAATTTCACCCATTTTAAAATGAATTTTCAGACATGTAGTGAGAGAATATACTCTTTGATTGGTTGTTCATCCATCCAAACACTTTCCATCATTCCAACCATCCCAATCATCCTCCAAGTAGTACGTGGAACCCATATACATTAGCCATTATAAGAAAAAACATCCATGGTAAGGAGTCAAGCAAGGAGGAGGCACCATCTCCATTGTTTATATCCCTCTCACTCTCATCCTTATCTTGTGTTTTCTTTATTTTTATGGCTTTTTTGCATTGATGGGCATGATTTTATGGATATTTTTTCTAGAGGCATGGTTTTATGGATTTTTTTAGAGTCTTATTAACTTCATGATGAAATTGTGAACTCCATTCGTCTACATACAAGTTCAAGAAATAAGTAGTTTTGATTCTATATTTTATATGGTTCCATGATGTTTATGTTGCTTCCATGAATAGACTTGACAACCGAATGCATTTAGTCAACTCTATTTATGCATTCGAGTTTTAGCTCCTGACATCTAGTAATGTTTTAATTAGTTATACCAATATGATAAATAATTATGCACATACTATATGAGTTGTAATATTTGATTAATGCATTTCTTACATTCGGCTAGCGTGTGAACTTACCACTAGTTATGTTTAATCCCCATGACCAAACATATTATTAAGGAGTGAGTATTGAAATTAGGGGGGATTATGTGCCTTCAAATTCTAAACAATGGCTACACTCTTATTGTGCTTATTACCTGGGTCTTTACAACTAGTAATTCTCCTTAGTGTAGTTGTTTATGTGTTTGTCTTTTGTTCTTACTTGTTTGGTGCAAAACTTAGATCAGATATTGTTACATAGGTTTTAAGACTAATATTTAACATGATTCATAACACTAAAGCATATATTAGTAATATAAAATATTACTAAAACTAACTATGCATCAGTTGCTCCATGTCAAGCTCGACTAACCACTTTTTCAATGGGCATTTGAGCTTGTGATTCTATTTTTTTTACATGGTAGGGATTTTAGAATTAATGTTCCACTTGTGTTTGTTACCTTAAGTCTAAAGATAAGAGCAATAAGGTCACAATTTTGGGTATCCTTTTCGAGTAATGATTTTTACTTAAAGTTTGAGTATTCAATGTGTTTGAGGATATTCCCCTTTGCTTTAGCATTTCTTTGTTACAAATCTCAGTTATTACCATGTTTTATATCTTCTTTACATAATTTTCTTATTGGTGATCTCAGTTTATTAATACATTTCACAACTGATATATTTTTCTGTTTAGTGTCTATTTATAGTTTTTGTTGCTAATTTAGTTCCTTAAGTCTTTCTTCTTTCTAAGAAGATGCTAGATTAGTTAATTCTATATTTGTATATTTTGCATCACTGAAGGTTTTATTATATCACACTTGACTTGTTTAATAACATTTTCCTTATTTTTCTTAGTCTAGTTGTTTACTTTATTCATACTTTAGTTCACTCTTATTCTTGATTTTCCTAGTTAGTTTTTGTTCTCTCTTTAAATGGCCGAGTTATAATTTTTTGTTCAGTTCCATTTCCTAGTTACTTCATTACTTATTTTGGTTTTATGTTTGCATCCTCTACTTCATAACAATGTTTCTAGATTTGTCATGATTAGATTCACTCTACAACACACAATACGTTTGTTTTCACAGGGGTTTATGCATTAATCAATGGAGGAACTTGTAAAGACATAATCTAAGGTGCAGTAGTTTAGGGCTTTATCCTCAGTTAACAACGGGAACATCGGTGTGTGCCAAAATAACCATAGTCTAATGCATTAGTTAGAGAACCATTACATTGAATTTAGTTGCAATAGTTGGTCAAAGAAAACAATCATTTTAGTATATCATGTTTTTTGAAGAAGAAAAATATGAAAGAGGTGATGGTTTAAAGTAGTCCTTGATGATATACAATGTGTTTCTTTTGGAAGGAAACCAATTTTACAAGTGGTGAGATTACATAGAATAAAAAAAAACTCATACTCAACTCAACTATTGCCTCAATCTTTAATCCATGATCAACATTGATTTAATTAATGTGATATTTTTATACATTAACAATACTAAGATCAACATATTTATATACTAGATGTATTTGCAATATAATCTACAAACTAAGAAAAATGAACAAGTTTACAGACAATCTCAAAACATATAATCAGCCCCATACACTTCAACAATATAATCAATTCAAACAACACAATCAAGTAGTTGCATTTGCATGAAAGCTTTCACTATCCCTAAATATGCAAAACCATTACCAAGAAACTTAAACAATCATTAGAGAATCTTTTAACAATGAGAAACTTTAAACTTCCACCAAAAAAAAATTTGACATTATTCTATGTAAATATCAACCAATTTACTTCAAATCACCCACAAACCTTAACATCAACATGCGTTCAATTAGAAAAAGTCACCAATATACCACTCATTGGACATGAACATGCATTCAATTTAACGAAACAAATTCAAAATAAACAACAATCCACTGAATATATACCAACCTACATTAATGTCAAGAAAACCATGACAAATGACCTCAAAACTGCACCAAGCATTAACTTCAACCAAAATTGAGATATATATAAAGGATCTATGAGCAATGCATAAGAAATTTTGATATAAATATAAATATGAAATCAGATATATGAATTCTGAATTGTCTTTACTACAATATGCAAAACTGCTATGAAATACTCACTTATATTACCCAAATATTAACAAGTGCTTCTATCAGATTCGTATCTTACTATGGAAATTGCAATATAGATGTACACATATAAGAGTAGAGTTGATACCAAATTGTTTCATCTAAACTACATAGGAAATTCAAATAAACAAAATTTATACCTTATTGAAATTGAATTTGTTAGATGATATTATTGTGATAATAAAAAAAGAATGTACTTCATTATAATGAAATCCCAGGAACAACCATCTCTTTATAGTGGAATAAGAGAAACATCAGCACCTTATTACATACATAGATGGAAAATGTAAGTTAAGAATGTAAAACAACGAGAGTATGTAGTTAAAAAACTTTCTTAAATTTGAAGTTTTGCATTAATATTTGTTGTTTTTCTTTGATGGAGGTAGGATGGTAGACTTATAGAGATCAAAAAATGATATTGACATCTTTAGTCTAGCCATATAAGAAAATGTTGAAAAAGTATTGTATAATTTGAAAAAACTATCAAACGCCACTCCTAATAATCAACCCAAACATGATTATTAGAGCTGATTTTGAGGTACACAAAGTTAACCATAAAAATCTTCCCCTATTACTAAGCATATTGTAACTCCAAATTTTTTTATACATGTTTATAATCTAACTCATTATATTGTTGGGGTATCACAATTCTTGAATATCATGCATAAGAAATACTTGAAATTTTAAACATCTCAAAATAAATAACACTGATCATTCTCAATACTTTACATAAATAAGAAACTTTATACAAAATTAGGGCATTGTTCAAAAACCTAAACACAAACAAACTAAACTCAATGCATAAGAGAAAACTTGGGGGGATAACAAGTTAACAACACCTCACCATAGGAGTCATATTCTCTCACTGAATCCACCTTGTCCTTAGCCTGATGTCTTACTACTACTCCTTATCCTTCTCCTCACTGTGTGGACATCTCGTCCCAACCATGCGAATCAATGTAAAAATATGTGAGTGACATGAGTAGTTATAACTTGAAAGTAGTAAATAATGAAATCATACAAAATAACTAGAAAACATGAGTACTTAACATGAGTTACATGATTACTTGAAAAGTTAACTAAATTGGCTTGATTACATGAAAAATGTTTATTTTATCTTGGGTTCATATAGTCACACTACTGAGTGCACCCACAATTCTCATAAGGCTAGTTAAGACCCATAAGAATGGTTAAGTCTCACATGATTCTTCCACATGGCTTGTAAGGCCAATTAGAACTTACATAACATGATTATGCTAAAATAACATGATTTATTTAATTCATCAAACATGATTATCTTGATTTCTTGAATCATTAACATTGTAGTGATACATAATGTTTATTTTGAATGAGTAAAATAAAAGTAGTTTAAAACATCATTTTTAGGATGCACATGATTTTCCATAAGCATAAACTAAGCAATACCATTGTTGTACTTTAAATGAATCATCATGAGTAGATAGGAAAATAACATTAAACCCAAACCATAATTTAATACTCTTGTGCATGACCACTCACCTAAGCGGAAGGAGGTACACTAATAGGAGTCTGATACCTGATCAACCTAATTTTCCTTTCCATTATATAAGTACATTAATTATCATGATTAAACCTGGGATTTTAGAGTTTTCAATAAACCATTGAAACTTAGGTTGATGTTAGAGTCTCCTTATAGGCCAGGGAGGTAGCCTGTCTCAAAACTATTCCAACTAGTATCTAAACTTAAATTTCTGACATTAGGAGAATTAACTGCGAATTAAATAATATCTCACCAAGCATAATACAAGATAAATCCATATGTATAAAGTATAAAATAGACAAAATAAGAGCTGGCATGACCCTACTAAACTAGACTAGTAGTGGCTCAGGGTTTTTTTTTTATTTTAATTAGGACATAGACAAGCATTACCAAAATACCATTTGAAGCGCATTACAAAAACAAAATGTCATGAGGGTAGAATTAGAAAAGAAAACACTCACTAATCATCTTCTTCGATCAACAACGCAAAGAGATTGACTAGAGCTTCGATCTCCTAACCAAACATGGACACTAGAGTGATTAAGGGATGAAGAAAATCTCCAATTGCATCTCCATGTCCCTAAGATCATAACAAGACATTGCAGAAGCTCTAGAATGCCATGAGGCAACATACTCTACATTTCTGATGTTGTGGCAGGAGCTAAGAAGAGAAATATGAAAGACACTTCCCAAAAAAGGAAAAAAACAATCTGGGAACTTTCTTTTCCATCCAATAAATTTAGGGGAATAATCCCATTGACAAAAGGAATAAAAACTCCCCTAAAATCCACCTATAGATCAAAATCCACAAAATCCATTGCTCAAATGGGAAATAGATACATGACAGTGAAATATAGCATATAAGCATTTCATTAGCTTTAGCATGGCACATCAGAGGAGAAGCACAAGTTTTCACAAGAAAAACACAAGTCAAGAGGCATGGTAAGTGTCTGCCATCTCTGGAGAGGTGGTCAGATCTGGGGATCCATGTAGGCTATAAAACATAAGCCTATAGAATTTAGGAAAGCAAGGAAAATGTGTAAAGAAGTATATCGAAGTAAATTGACTGAGAAGACCAGAGCTACTAGCTTGAGCTTGTTGTCATTGGGGGAAGAGATTGATCTTGGGGTGATTCTTTGTTGGTCCCCCTTTGCAATTGATTGTGACAAAGATCTTTGATGACTGGTGTGATGCTTCACGGTCACACTTTAGACACCGTGACTGACAATCCTTTCTCATCTACTTGCACCAGAGGAAGGGAAGGAACTGGGATTTAGGAATTTTGTGGAAACTGAGAGCTAGGGTTTGATTAAAAGCTCTAGTCTCACATTCATTTCATGCGGTGCTTGCAAGAAAAATGGGAATTGTAGTGGTGAGAGAGAGAGAGAGAGCAAGGTTTTCATATTTTTTCACTAGTTTCTACTCCTCGATGGACATAGAACGGGAGGAGGAAGAAACAATCTTCAGTTGCTCAATCATAATAGAGGGTTTGTATAGTAACTAAAATGATTCTATGGCATGTGACACACTCAAATAGATGTGTTGATAGAACACAAGCGATTGAAAGTAAATCGATTGTATCAACATTAAGTTAGGTCTAGTTGTCTATGATTATTTATTATTATTTATACTACAATTTTATATATCTAGGGTTATCATATTTACATAAAACTTGGTAGGTTTACTAATTTTATTTGTTAGGAATCCAGATACCAACAAAATTCTATTTGGTCATTATGATAAGTAATATGTAATAATCCATGGCAAGGAAGTTAAATTACCAAAATTTGAGAGAAACTTTAATATCTTATTATATACTCATATAAAATAAATGGAACATAGTATACTTATATGTATAAGTTAATTTCTATTTAACCCTTCATCATTCATTATTGCATATTTTGGGCTAATTTATGCATGATGTTTAATTAAGATGTGATAAATGGTTGAATCATCATGTATTGAACTTACTCTAGGTTTTACATCATTAAAACAAATTAATATGTAACTTAGCATTATTTGTCACACTTATTCAAGACTGAAATTCTAGGTATATTAAACATATACTATCAACAATAGAAAACTCATTTCTACTCAATAATTAAAAGCAATAAAGATATATCTAAAACACAATGTATGCACAAATATTAGTTATACCACTTTCTCTCCAAGTCCACTTTTTTTCCACAAAACATATACAATATTACATGAGTTTTGTATAAAACTCTTCAACAAAATATTACCAATATCCTTCCCAAAAACTTAACTTGAAGCTCTAGATACACAGCTATGCTTCACCTAGCAGTGAATTCATTAAGGTCTTGTATCATGATAAGAAGTAAAAGAGTAAATTTTTGTCCTATGTTTTGTTCAAATATTATTTAGACATTGTCTAAGTGATAATATTCAACATAACGTCAAGTAAACACAATTTTTGTCATTTAGATATATAAGGTAGGTAAACCATACTATCAGTAATATGCTTGGACTTTTTAACTAGTAGGATTAATTTGGTAGTAAAGATGTTATTGAATCAAAAAGGAAAAGATAAGAAAACAAAACACATATATAAACTTGGAATCTTTGTTATAGTTATTAAAAAAAATTGCTTGTCTTTTACCTAACAAAGTAGAAGCTGCAATAATATCCTCATGTGCGCAACCTACTGTGCATGCCTTAGGATTTATATGGACACACTAATACTTCTAAATCAATCTAGGTCCACAACAAGTATAGGTAAGATCCTACAACATATTTACCTTCTCATTCCTACAACCTTAGTACAAGGATGAGTCATACATCATCTCGTGTCTCATATAAAATATCATGCCACTTATATTTCATTATATAATAGGTTTGGAGTATCTATTCCCTAGTCCTTTATTTATTAGATCACAATAAGAGAGTTGGGGCCTCTCTACAACGTACGTGGTTCCCCTTATATCCACATTGGTTAATCCTTAGGATCTGATACACTACAAGTCTTATTTTCATGGATATAATCCACTACAACAAAGAGTCATTTAACCTTCTCCGTAGACATCAAGGAAGGTTCATGGTTTTCAAGACACATAGGTAAGTAGGATTAGGTGATATCTTCTTAGATTAAACATCTTACCAGTCTTATGGTAAATCAAACATTTAATGTTATTATGTGATTTATATGGGTCTCCACATACCTAAGACCTAGAATTCCAACGAGTTGTGGCAAGGTACATGACTGAAACTATCATATAATGCATAATAGTGATTACAATATGGTTTTTGATGTGAACATAATTATATATTATTTCTTTATAGCATACTATTTACAAATATTTCCTTCTCACCGTCATTTGCAATTTCAATATATAATTCAATTCCTACTTATTATCCTCCATTTCCATCATTTTCCATCTATCTTAACAAATTTGGGGTAAAATAATCATTTAGCATGTAGTTAGGGTGAATAGAAAAAACACAGTGATTACACTCTTTTCCATATGCATGTCTTCATCCACATCACAAAACTTTAGAGTAATAAAAATCAAAATATCACAATAAGGTTTTTTTTTTGGGAATTGTAAATCTGCATGGATTAGGGTGCAAAAAGGAGACTGTGTGTTTATTTGATGTTAGATGTAATTATCTACTCACCTTTGTTTTATATATGAAGAGGAAACTCTGTATGCTTATTTTGGGGGCAGCAAGATCTATGTAAATGTCAAACTTTGTGATATATTTCTCCTCTAGGTATCCTAGCTAGCCTAAGAATAATATCAGAGAAGAATAGAAGGAGAGTTATGAGATCTTGATCCACTTTTAGAGGAGGGTGACCTATAGGGTAGGGGAGAGGAGAAAAGAGAAGAGATCAGAAAACACAAAGACCTTATTAATAATTACTTCGACAAACAATAGGTTGAAGTCTCCAAAAAGTACTTGTGTTTCACATTTAATCCTTCTTCTGGACTAAACATCATGTGTGGAGGTGAAGAATGTTGATCTACATGGTAAAAGACATCTTGGATTTGAAAGGAATCCATTTGGGGTATATACATGTATAACTTTCAACCTCATTCTACTACATATTTTTAATTTTTAATCTATAAACGTTATAAGATGATTTGACTTTTAAGGTAACGAGGTCAAAACCAAAATTGTTGGGATCACTAGTGAAAAAATTTGTGTTGCTGCCGACAATTTGATATAACTTGTAGGAAGTTGGTCTGACTTATGGACACAAATTCACAAAAGATTGATCAAATTTTGTGGACATCGATTGATGTGGTCACAACAAACAAAAATGTTGGTTTGTCCTTTATGGAGGTGGGTCAAAACGTTGGCTTACTATGAAAATTCAAACTTAGACCTCTAAAAATACCTAAACACTAATATAATTTTTCATTCATGTACTCTCTTCCTATATCTTGAAATTACCTTATTTACCATTGGTAATGGACATGTACACTCAATGGTTTAAAATTCCATCATTTCTCTAAGTTTAAATGTCATTAAACAATTCAATTCATGATATGGTATTATGTAACAACTCCCTCCCCCTATTATCCCCTATTCAGGTAGACCGAGAGGGAAAAGGCCATTATCATCAATATAGGATCACATGTTCAGTAATTAACCAATAATAAACTTTACTAACAAAAATGAATTTGATATGAAACAGATGGAATATTTAAAGTTGCAACAATAACTAAAGTTTAACTATAACCTCCTTGGTTACATTATGTTTCTTCATCTTGTACCTTTTGGATATCCGATTTCATCATAATTGCCGAATGGAAGATTATCCTAAAATATTGACAAAAAAAAATCAATCAATATAACGAGTTATACTGGTATGTGGGGGTACCAAAAGTCCGCATATACTTGTAATAACATAACCACAATAATTATTTGTTACAAAAAAATTTACATTTTCTTCATAACTTCTCAACTATTTTTACTCAACCTTTGGTATACCCTCTCTTAGGATTTTGTCCATGGAGTGGACTTTAGGATACCACTCCAACTGGAGCTAGGTACCTCATTGGCCACCTCTCAATATGAAGCTAGGTGCCTTTAGGACTTCCCAATCTGGGGCTCGACCACTTATGACCTTGTCAATCTGGGGCTTGGTCTGACCTTCACAACCTGGGGCTTGGTCTTTGAGTCATCTCCATGACTTTACTTTTCTTTTCATTCACAATTTCAAGAGTTGGTATGCAACTTCGAGCAAGTTATAAGCTTATATTGTGATAACCATAGTCACTTTATAGATTGCAAGAATTAAAAGTCATCCAAGCATTTAGTTTCAAGCAATCATAAAACATCAGAAATCACCAGGAAACTAAAGTGATTAGTCATAAACATAACCACATTCTTTGGTCAGGAGTCTAGATGTCCAAATAAGAGCAAACAATCAATAAACCAAGCCAAGTTTCCCTAAAAGTTATCGCAATACACCCATGTATTATTATTTTATCTAAATCATAATTAAGGCTGACTTGGGTCTTAAGTCGGGGTTTCTAGGTCAACATTCAAGTTTTATTAGGGTTTTGGCTTCATAAACACTAGTCTCCACTTTTTATGCCCATTGGGTTCACAAACCCTAATTCATCATTAATTACATCTTTTTATTTCAAGGAGACCCTAATTTATCAAATTATGGTTTCTAAGTTCAAATAACTTTCAAGTTGCTCTTTTTATTCATAAAAGATCAGTCTTTTATCAACAATAACAGTTGGACATTATACGATCATCAATTCTTAAAAATTAGCGTTCTACTTCATTTAACATATTAAAGATGCTATCTTTAGGCACTTTTCGAATTAAAAGCAAACCTAAGATCTGATAAATTTTTTATTAGATTCTATGGATTTTTCTAAGCAAAAACCATATATTATTTGTTCCCATTGTATAATCCTACAATTATTTATGATTTTTCCAAATAAATCCTTTTTAGGCCAATAACAGGTTGGCAACTAAGCAAAGGTCTTTGAGACCTGCCTTGTCGACGTGGTTGGGTTGAGGCTATGGGCTCCAGCCAACTCAACTTCCCTCGCTTGCATGGAAACACAGCTGGACTGGGTTAAAGAATGATTGAAAAGACCAAAAGGTCTTACCTGTTTAGAAGGGGAGGCGAGGGAAGAAAGGTCTTTTTTCCCTTTCTCATCTTGAACCTCATGCCCATCCCTCATTCACGAGCTAGCTTCTGAGCCAGTCTACTTCTCGGTTCAATTCAAGCGGCTCGCCTCTCTAGTAGCTAGAGAAGGACCCAAAACGTCTACAACTCCTCATTGAAGTTGAAGGCGGAGCCAATTTCCTGTGAAGAGGCGTGAATAGAGAGGGAGGAGAGGTGGTGCTCCGATAGACAAAGGAGAAGATTAGGTTGGGAAAATGAGGATGAGAGGTGCAATTGGAGACATGAGCAACTTTGTTCGGTCTCACAGAGATTCATGAAGGATTTGTAGTTTTGCAAAGGGTATGTACCCTTCTATTTATACCCACCCTTCATCAACAAGTTCATCTCCCTAACGAATATTGGGGGATTCTACTAGATGCCTCAAACCTAGGGTAGGTCGGTTCAATTTAATCTCACAAACTCATTGGGATGGTTTCCCGATATGCTTGTGCACTGAAATGCAAGGAAATCACCCTAAAAAATAACCTATTCAAGGTCTTGGTTTCTTTACTTGGTCGAAGGTATAGGATGAATGCATGTCGTTGGATCTCAGCTCTGATGTTTCATTTCACATGTGCCGACTAAAAGTCTAATTAGAAGAATTCTAATATGATTCAAAATTGTGATATTTAATGATATTCCTTTCACTTTATGGATTTACAAAAATCCATATCTCTCAAACCATGCATCATTTTAATACCAAATTTTAAGGATAAGTCTTTAATGACTTAAACTAATCCTGTGCAAAGATTGGAACCAAAACTCAAAAATAAAAGAGACTGTTCTTCATATGCAAGTCATTCACTTATAAGGCATATATTATGCATTAAAATTCATCTTTTTCTCTTTCTTTCTTTTCTATTCTCTTTACTTTGATTTCTTTTCTTATTATAAACCATGTGGAACTGAAAGCTAATCAATAGTGGTCATCCACGCCATTTTCTAGAGAATTCTACAGAATTCCCACATATGCACACACTTATCTTCTATTTCTTTTTCCTTTTACTTATTATGGATTTTCTTTTATCTTTTTTTCACTTTTATCCATCATTGGATTATTAAAATAGAGTAAACCACAAACTCATGCATCCAAGGGAACTTTGCAAAGGAATCCATTCTTTAAAAACAAAACATACAAATTTCCATTCAAGTCTCTTTCACTTGCATAATTACATTTCAATTTATCTAAATACAAGAAAAAATTGAGGTTATAACATCCTTCCCATCTTATAGTAATTTTTGCTCAAAATTTGACCAATCAAGCAAATAACTCAGGGTAAGACTTTTCCATGTCCATCTTTAGATCCCATGTGGCTTCATCCTCTCCATGGTGCTTCCAAAGAACCTTTACCATCTCTATATTTTTACTCCTAAGCTCTTTCACCTTGGTATCTAGTATGCTTATAGGTGACTCAGGGTATGTCATCCGCCTATAGAGTTCAATAGGTTCAATGCTCAACACATGGCTCGGGTCCTTCACATAATCACATAGCACTCCAGACTAGTTACATGGAACACATCACACATCATACTATATTGAGGGGGTAAGTCTAAGCAATAAGAAACTTCACCAATCTGTTCTAAGATCTAAAGCAGACCCACGTATCGGGGACTCAAGTGAAAGTCAGCCCACTTCACATAAACATACAACTTCTGTCGATCTGGGGCTCTCTTCAGCCTTTTCTTGATCAAAGTGACTTTATTAGCATACAACTATAGTTCCTCTAACCTCAACAAGGTCCTTTCACTGACATCATCCCAGTGAAGTGGTGACTGAAACGACTCTCAAAAAGAGCTTCGTACAGAGGCATCCATATACTGATCTGGTAGCTGTTATTGTAAGCAAACTCAGCAAGGGCAGGTACTGCTCCCATGATCCACCCCAATTGAGCACGCATGCTCTCAACAGATCCTGTAAAGTCTGGATCATCCTTTCTGACTATTCATCACTCTGGGGGTCATAAGCCATGCTAAACTTCAATCTAGTACTGGATTCTTCATGTACTTGCTTCCACAACTTGGAAGTGAACTTAGGGTCACGTTCAGAAATAATTTATCTTGGAATACCATGCAATCAAACTATCTCTCTAATATATAGTTTAGCTAGGTCTATCACTTGGGAAGTGATCTTTAAGGCTAGGAAATGTGCTAACTTGGTAAGGCGATCTACCAAAACCCATATTGCATCATGACCTTTCTTTGTCTTGGGGAGACCCACCACAATGTCCATGGTGACCTATTCCCATTTCCACTCAGGAATCTCAATTGATTGTAGTAATCCACCGGGTCACCGGCGTTCAACCTTCACCATGTGGCACATGAGACAAACCGTCACGTATGGTGCTCTGTCTCTCTTCATTCCAGGCCACCAAAAGTAACACTGCATGTTACAACCCCAATTTTTGGGTTCTTTTGGTGAGAAATGTAATTTATCCTATTAAAGATATTTGAACAAATAATGATATAATAAAAGGATTTCATTTACAATAGCCTTGTTGGTTGTTTTGTGGGATTTATTGGCTATTGGGCCCGATAACAAGGATAAGACAAAAGAAACTCTATTATTAATAAGAGATGGAGAAATGAAAGATGTAGAAACCTCTAGAAGGCAAAAGAATATAATACAAAAGTGGATTTCGTGCCTCTTGGGTTCCTTGGGTTCCAAGGAGTCCAAAGTTACAAAGATAATGCAACAAGAAAAGAAAAGGTCAATTAAATATTTCTTTATTAAGAAAGAAATTGAAAACAATGATACAATGTGGGAAATAAGTGGAAAGAGGTACAATTGAGTTATCATTGGTGGATTTTCGTATCCATAAGGTTCCTAATGTTAAAAGGAATTCCAATAAGGAAAATAAAAAGAGAGATAAAGAGAAATCCCCAAAAAGATATATTTTAATAAAGAAATAAGTAAGATAATGAGAAATAATGGATATAGATGCATCTAGAAGGATAATGAGTATCCTTAAAAAGGAATTTTGAAATCTTAGGATTTCTTGGGATCCAAGGAGTCCCAATGGATAAGAAGAAAGATAAAATGCAAAAATAATATAAAATAAGAGGATAATGTGATACCTAATTAATGACTTTTTGATATTATCAAAAAGAAGTATTGTTTACTTTAAGAGAGAGGAATTTCGTGGCCAATAAATTAAAAGCCAATCACAAAGAGAATAAAAGAGGTAATTTTCAGATTTCCCTTTATGAAAAGGATTCCTTACTAACCAAGAAATATTCTTTTGGAAAAGATGTAATTAAAGAACCAACTACACACCAAGGAAGCATGGTAGTTGTATGGGCAATATGACTCTTTTATTCATTGATAATAAGACTTGCGAGTGCGTTGAACCCTTAAACCCTTGTCTATAAGATTTGGGACCCAAGACCTCACATCCAGGATGTTCGCAGGCACCGTGCGCCCCCTTCCAACCCCATATCCTTTCTACCCGCAACCATGAGGGATGGAGCGATCCCAGGGGCAACGTTGAGCCATGGAAGGAGTTCTAAGGGAGTCCAGACGCCCCTTCAAGGATGGATAGAAACACGGTTGCCTGTTCACGAGAGGTCCTCGCCCTAGTCACCTACACCTCGCCTACAAGAGGGCGGCGGTTCATGGACCGAATGCTCCAGAGACCAGTCATTTAGACCACGACTAGAGGTCCATTCGGGTGCAACAGAGGGTGATGATTGAAGAGGGACGAACTCGGGTGACCACCAGATCCTGGGAGGGGGAGATAAACCCCCATTGTCGGCTCTACTGGCGGCAGCCTAGGGTTCGCAATGAAGGAGATGAGCGATGACAGTTTGACCAATACGCCTTTTCGACAAGTAAAGAAACACACTGCGGCCTAGGGTATAAGTGTCATTCCCTTATAACTGAAGTCGGGCATGCGAGGTACGTGCATGGGGAGTTCATTGTCTACGTGGAACCTCCCTATTGGTTCATATGTGTTTATCTTACAAAATTCACAACTAATCAGTGGTAGTCAGATTTAGATAAGTTATATATGAATTTTGATCAGGAGAACTCAAGGAATGCAATAAAAATATAATTGAAGCCTAATTCTGATTGCAATTCAAATAGTGTGTAAAGATGCTATATTGAATGGTTTAATTAATGCAAAACCCAAATCTTGAGATGATTAATGTATTAAGAAGGGTTTTATGGATGATTAGAGTTGATATTATCCTATTAATTATAAAAAGGTACATTAAGAACAAAAAGGATGAACTTTGCACGTAATTGGTTTACTTTGGAATTCCATGTACATAAACGAGCTTTAATGGGCCTTGAAACCCTAATGTTAGTAATTGTGACTCTTAATGGCTTTAGTAGTTCAAATTCATGAATAAAGCTGAGATATGATGGTTCTAAGCTATTTCGAGTATAAAAGTTCCTAATTGTGGATAAATACCCTTAATATGGTGATTAGGGTTTTCTAATGGATAAAGGTGGAATTAATAATAAATAGAGTTCATATGTGAATTACATCATAATGAACTATAAGTTGTTAATCCAGAAGGAACCAAAGATGAAAATTAGGCCTAATGATCTTATCATGAATTAAAAGGATAAAAATGGTAGGTTTAATGTAAAAGAGCATAATGGACTAAATTGATGGTTAATTGTGCCTTTAATCTGAAATTAAGGTTATACGTTGTTAAAAGGTAGCCTTAATATCTTTCATGAGGAATAGATGAGATAATTAGGGTTTGTGAGTAATTGCATAAAGTTAGGGTTTAAAATAGTATAAATGAAGTGAAACCCTAATTGCAATGGAAACCCTAAAACTACACTAGAAACCCGAGGAAACGAGCTAGGTTTAATAGATTTTGATGGCATGATCAATGATAGGAAATTGTATACATATTTCAGGATTTCTCTGTGTGTTTGCTTGCCTATTGGATTTCTTACATTGATTGGATTAATTTTGTCTCAAATCAACCTGACATGTATGTGGTTACACTTATGATTAATCGCTTTAGTTTCACGGCAATTCCCAGATGTTTTATCGGTTGCCTAAAAATAACTTCTTGGATGACTTTTATTTTATGCAACTATAGAGTGACTATGATTATCAAAATTAGAATAGAAGTGTGTATTCTCGCACCTACATGCCACCATGATGGATGATGCCAAAAGGTCAAGCCCAGGAGGGAAGACCCATGGGCACCATGAGTGGTGACCCCAGACACCAAGCTCAGGATTGAGAAGGTGATCTTTATTGAATGACTAATGGGCATCATGAGAGGTGACCCCAGGCACCAAGCCTAGGAATGAGAAGGTGGCCTTAAGTCATTGGTAAAAGAGAAACCCTAAGGAGGGTATGCCATGGTTAGGGCAAAAGCGGTGGAGAATGTCACATATTGAAAGCGTAAATTGGTTTGTTAATTAACTTGATTGTGATATTTAGATTGTTAGCCATATTTGTGAAATTTTGGTTGTCCCCACATACCGACATATTTCGATATGCTGACTGACGTTTTGTTTATCGACGTTTTAGGTGCAAGATTGAAAAGGACAAACAATAAAGTGGCATATTGTGAAATTAAGAAATAAAGTGCAAGGAGGGTTAGTTAGAATAAGACTCCAGATGTGGATAGAAGTAGATATCCAAGTTTTTGAAAAAGGTATGAAAAGTTTAAATTTATTACAGCCTTTTAGTTTAGTTTGGTAGAATTTGATAATTATTATCGATTATTTGTCGAACCTTTGATCCTGTTAATTGGGATAACGACTCTGACCTTCAGGTCTCCCTTAATTGGGGGTTACCGGGAGGCGGGGTTGTTACACTGCAAGTCTTTAAATGTCTTAGTAGTTTCAGGATGCATCATAGACTTAGAACCATGAGCTTCTTGCAAGATATGATTCATCAAGGGTGAATCTTCCAGAACCCAAATATGACTCTTGTAATGGATTCCACCATCTAGTCCCACTGAGAGATGTTTCTGAGGTTTCTCCAAAAAACCTTTCATCTTGTCAAGCTCTGGGCTGACTAGCTGGGCAAGTACCAACTCGATAAACATGTTTAGTTTTATCTATATATTAGCCACATAGATCTAGTCTTCTAATGGCTGTAGAGTCCACCTAGAAAACTCTTCTAGTTCCCTCTACTGGGTGATAAGATAGCTACACACCTGAGATATTTTTGATTAAGGACATCTGCTACTACTTCAGCTTTTCTAAGGTGATAGACGATGATGAAATCATAATCTTTCATATACTCCATCCATTATCTTTGTCTCAGGTTTTGGTCCTTCTTAGTCTGGAGGTACTTCAAGCTCTTGTGGTCAGTGAGGATTTCAAAAGTGGCTCCATAAATATAGTTTCACTGTGACACCCTTTGTCACACAAAGGGAGATTACTCAAAACTTAAACCACGATCAACCATTAACGGCGGATTATCGAAAATCATAGGAAATTAAAACTAATTTGCAACAAGCACCATGAACTAAAATGTATTCCGCAAGAGTAAACACTTGCATTTCATAACATATATTCAAGGTGTTACAACATTATTTTTCAATCAACCTGTTATATAAGATTTCAGTTCAACATGTACATACCATTAAAGGAACACAAGACAAAAACCACACGTCGATCATCATATCATCAAATCACTTCGAGAACACCCCAAGGACCTAAGTGTACAAGGATGACACATAGGACTCTATTACTAGACACTATTCATATACCATGATCCACCAGGTGTAGTTTCTCCTCACAGGATGTCTTCAGCCACATGATCTTTAGCTTGGCATGCACACCCACCTAAAAGATTTTTAACCATTGGGGTGAGAAAACAATCCCAACAGGAGATATAACTCTCTGCCAACGCTATTATTATCACATATAACTAAATAGATAGAATAACATACTGAGCAGGTTGAATAAGATTAAATAAATGACATATATCTCATGGGTAAAGTAAATAGAGCAGTAATATGCACTTTTCATTGAGTAGTAGAACAACTAATAAATTAAAAAGGAATATGAAGAACATGTAAAACTATTGTAAACTAAACGGTAGAAAAACAAGGCAAGGATTTATACAATGTTCTCATATTTTATCCTAAAAGAAAATGCTACATGGCTATTTATGAGTTTATTATTCCCTGAGGATTTGAGTCGTACCATCCAAATCCAACCGACCACTGCTAAGTCAAAATTTGTTCCATACAAGGTTTAGTGGAAGAGTCAGAATCCACGACCTCACCTCCTTGGTCAATACGAGTGACCAAATAGTGATGTCATCAATCAAACTTTTATCAGCAACATATAGTCTAGCTATAGAAATCTATCCTGCCTTGGTATAGGTCACAATGCTAGTGGAACTGTGCTACGACCCGCAACCTCACTCTTCTAGGGTATGGTCCGCATCCAATCCTATGAAATATCATAAACATAGTATCACCGAGTTATGACCCAAAGCCACACTCTTTTGAGGGTATGGCCCATAGCCACACCTATGTCACATAACTTGAGACATGATCTAAGGCTCACATATGGCCAAAGTCACCCTCAATTGCTTGATATTAAGGTACCAAGCTATCCGCACATACTCAACAGTATGTGCACCCAGTTTCCCACATGAGTTACTCATTTCACCATCCAACAAATGCTAACACTGAATGTTCTATGGCACAAGGCATGCTACATGATTAGATTCCACTTGATTAATTAGACCAATTAAAGTGTCTTTTAACATCAATCATGTTACAATGTACAAACCATAGACAAAATCTTCAAAGGAAAGGGGCATAGTATTACAACAACAAATATCATTGTTTAAACTATAAAATGATCCTCATCATCTCATAACACTGAATCACTTCCATCCACAAGGTTATCATCATTAACATATTATCATGGGATATCAGTCCCTCATTCCTGTACCAAAGGATATCACCTCAACTAGGCCCTAAGCCTTTGCTAGGTCCTAATACCCATCACATCATACTTATGATTCATGGTTATATCATCATGCCTCATTCACATATAAGCATTACTTATACCAATAATCACTTATGCCACATCACATGTACTTGCCATAGCAATCATTAGTTACTACATTCAGAGAGGGAATATGTCAAACACATTAACAACCTTTAAATAAAGAAAGCAATGCATCATAAGTTCTCTGAATCAGGATTAAGCTTCATGCTTACCCCCCATAGGGTTCTCAAGCATCATTCTATACCATATCAATCATTAGTTACTACATTCAGAGAGGGAATATGTCAAACACATTAAACACCTTTAAATAAAGCAAGCAATGCATCATAAGTTCTGTGATTTAGGATTAAGCTTCATGCTTATCCCCCATAGGGTTCTCAAGCATCATTCTATCTCAAATCTCTAACTTTACTACCTCCCATAAGTTGGAGTGTATAAACCTAAGAATTATGCATTGTAACCAGGCATGAATATTCACATATTTATCCTTTCCTTATTTCTTATCGAGACTTATATCCAATGCTTGATATTATCAAACCACATTCATAGTATTCATTAATTATAACACCTCATTAACTCACAAGGTTAAAGTTATGTAATTAAGAGAGATAGTATACAATATCATGCTTTCTACTCACACACATTCAATAATATGACATGTCCTTAGAATTAGGGTCAATACTCTTTATGTGTAGCCGATTAGGGTTTTACCTCATGGTTACATCACCAGACTGTAATCACACCAATTCCCACTTCCTTGAAAATGATTTAGGTTTGAACAACATTAGTTTAATATGCATACATTATTGTGTCATTAGCACTAGGTATAACCATATCATACATATATATGTATTACAACCCTGCTTTATGTAAACATGCTGATCATGCATCATTCATAATGCTTCATCATTTTGTGATCCATATATTATTACCCTTCACAAATTATTAAAAACATATCATACTAAGGAAAGTTAAATCTTAGATTTCACAAATATAGGGTTTCACTTCAAACTATCCACAAGGCACTTCTTTGATCATTTGACTTGTTTATATGATTTCTACACAAATGTTGTCACCTTTCATTCCAATAAGGCTTGTCACCACCATCATATATATTCACATAGTTGTGTCATTAACTTCACATCACAAGTTAAGATTATATGAAAAGGAAATATAATAGACATTTGTGATGAATTATAATCTTTCACTAATATGAGCACATGGGTCATATTCTTCCATGATTAAGGTTATCATATGGATACTCAACCATTGGACCCTACATCCATTACTTCCCACATTGTTGTATAGTTTAGGGCTAAGTTCTTTAGTTAAGGGTGAACCACTCATAGTAACATCATTCTATGGTGCACTAGCTTTGGGAGAAGCAATTAAGATTGATCATTCATTATCCAAAACAACACTCTTGTATATTATGCAATGCTCATATGTGTACATGATTGGTTATCTGAGCATACCCTACAACCCTCATCATGTGATATCAGTTTCACCTCATCTACATGTCTCGACTTGACAACATTATGGTGTGTCGGAAAAGCTCATCTAAGGGTATAGGTTTAGAACATCTTATCTAAGCATGTCAGTTTATCTATACACAAGGTATATCAGTTTAGAACCAAGGGTGTCAGGTTAATACTTAGCATAGGGTGTTGACTTGTCACCTCCACAACATGTCAACTACCCCTATACAAGGCACAAGGGACTAACCTCCCCAAGGTGTGTCAGGTAGCTACAATTGAAAGTGCGACGGGAAAACCTACTTGAAAGGGGTGTTGGGCTAACCTTACTTGTAAGGGTGATGAGAAACCCTAAGTATTTTGAGAAACCCTAGGTGTGATAGGTTGTTAGGGTTAGGGTTTGCCATGTCAGCCTCTCACTCAACCATGGTCATCATGATTAGGCACTCAAAGCATAACAACCCATAAGGTTTCTTCATGGTCATGACGGGGTAACATACTCAAAGCATATTGGTTTAGGAATATTCTAGGGAATGACATGTTAGCACACACCAAAGCATATAAGACTAAGCATCTTCAAGTCATGACGACTTGTCACATGATGTGTTGTTTTGGACAACAGAAGTCATGATGACCACTAACAACTTAGTGCATGTGTGTGTCAACTTGGTCATCTTCAACCTTATGCAGATCGGCAACTATCCCATCTACTATCATGGAAAGAAGGTACAACATATGCGTATCATACTAACATTATTCCTTCACCAAAAAGTTCTCAAAACCACCAACAACGACTAGCATACATGAGATAAATGATATAGAGAAGAAGAACAAGATAAGCATATGAAGAGTGAAAATTATAAAGGAGGTTAAGAGTTATATAACCCACCTCAAGAAGGTCACCATCAAGGGTTCAAGATCCATGATCAAAGCTCCATAGCACATGTTCTCAAGGTGGAAGATAGTCCATCAAGAGTCCCAAATTGACCTCAACATCACCTCAAGAAAGAAGAAGGTGCCAAGGTTATGATAGCTCAAGAAGAAAGGAAAGAAGGAGAGTATCACATCCTAATCATCCTTCATCAAAGGTATGATCCATGGTTGAGAGAGGGAGAAGAAGATGAAGAAGAGAGCCTACAAAAATGGCCATGATAGAAACGTAACTCACTAAGATGGAAGTTGAACATAGAATCACCATGAGCAAGGAACTCTACCTGCCAAGCTCCATGGTGGCTTCCTCTAGCTCCATAAGCTCCCAAGATCGTCCACCAAGAGGAGAGGAACAAGAATGGATGAAAGGGTTTACTTGTGTGAAGAAGGAGGGTGTTATACACTTGAGGGGAGAAAGAGAGATCAAAGGAGAGGTGTCATCACCACAGGAGATTAGGTGACACTTGTCCATGAAATGGGATACATGCAAAAACATGCAAGGCATGGTGATAAGATCTAGGGTATATCTTGCCCTCTTGATCTCCTACCAAGGTCATGCCCAATATGCCAAAACCCTACACACTCACAAACTAGCAGGGCACACCCTGCACACTCACAAACTGATATGACATAATCCTATACACTCACAAACTAATAGGGCACTACCCTACACACTCACAAACTAACATGGAACAATCCTACACACTCACAAACTGATAGGGCATAACCCTACACACTTAGAAACCTATAGGGCATAACCCTACACACTCACAAGCCGATAGGGCATACACACTCACAAACCGATAGGGCATAACCCTACACACTCACAAACTGATAAGGCATAACCCTACACACTCACAAATTGATGGGTCATAACATTACACACTCGAAAACTGATAGGGCATAACCTAAACACTCACAAACCTATACAACTTCTTGAGGGCTCTCTAACCTGACACAACACATCTAGGTGCAAGGCACACCTCACTCATGTGTTCAAAACATCACCAAGGTTGTCACCATACAACCAAGACCCAAACAAGGTTCCCATATATCGCTATCCTCTATATGATGCCAAGAGAGAGAGAGAGAGGGAACACTCTAGATATAGTAAATTGCATGTTAACCCTTTTTACTTTGGGTAAATTACAATTTACACCAAAACTAGCACATAAATCACAAGCGTCATCCACATAGGCTCAACTTGATACTTGAACTTTCCACAAGGCACCTCATAGCATCATTCTCTCTCTCATGATGCTAAATCCCTAAAGGAAAACTAATCATGTGACATATTGCAAGATAATCCCTCATTTTGGGTAAATTTCACTTTGGTCCAAAATAAGAAAACATTGCACAAACAACATTCAAATAGAGACAAACTTGAAACATAAATGTGTCACATGATAAAAAAACACCTCAAAGGATTATATTAAAGTTCTAAGCAACTTAATTAAGCAAAACAATCAGGGTTAGACCAAAACCCAGGTTTGTTTCCTTACAAGTCATAAACCCCTAATGAAGATTTCACCCCCGAAATTCCAGGCAGAGGGAGACCAATATTACTCATGCATTACACCTTCAAAATTTCTCATAGATCCTTGATGTCAGGGTGATGTCACAAGACTTGACCAATATACTGTTCTTGCATCCAAGGTCAACACAAGATCTATTGCACATGACACATACTCAACTTATCCTTTCCATTATTGGATGCAAAGTCAATCTTATGCCAGGTGATACTTGCTTAGACATAGAAGTACTATAAATAGTTATCCACTCAGGTGTTAACTCTTTCCTATGTATCACTTTCTCAACTTATAACATCGTATGGTAATATTCTTGATTCTGAGAGTTTTCCATACCCTCCACAAACATCAACATGTCTCTTCCAAAGAAAGTTTAGGGATACATTCTTTCATCCACTTGGAACTACAAAAGCTGTCATGCTTCCGCTATGCTACTCTGATCTGCTGACTCAACACTAGTCTTACTTTTACCAACTATCCTGCCAACATACACACTCTCAGTTGTACATCCTCCTATCATAAGAATAGGCCACTTATCCAAGAATAACTATCTCAGAGGTAGCCCAAGATGTTTTATGCCGCCTAAACTGACCTAGATAGGGAATGGAAACCCTACTTATCCATCTATAGACAAGGTATAATCTTCTTGGAATCTTTCTTACTTACAATCCTGATAGGAGTACTCCAAGGGATTATACTCAGCCTGATGAACTTTTCCCAAGAAAATATTACAACTGTCTCTTCAACTTATGCATCTGCGTCAATGTTACATTTATGCAGAACATAAACTCCTAACATGTGATATCCATAACATAGGTTAAGCATCTGTAACTAGATTGATCCCAAACTAAATCAATCTAGGTAGTCAAACACCTAATCATCCTATCAAGAGACATGTTCTCACTCTCCCATACAACTGGCACTACTTGGATACTAGGATCACTTACCTTGGTATCCATCACATTTGTCAGAAACACATCATACTAGAGCTGGCAAAAGTTGACCCAACCCGAGAAACCCGACGCGTCCTATCTGCAACCCGACGTGATTAAACCCAAAGAAAATATAAACCCGAACTCAACCCGACCCGACCCGACCCGATGTTTACCCGAAACTCAATATGACCCGGAATTGACAGACCCAAACCTGATCCGACACCCGACCCGATGATATCGTGTGACTCGAATCAACCTGGAAAAATCACAACAGACTTGACCCGACTCGATATCAACCTGACCTGACATTGACCTGACCCGACGTCAACCCACCTAGCACCAACACAACCCAATGTCAACCCAATCCAACACCAAATCGATCCTTATCAACTGGACTAGATGTCAAACCCACCCTACACCGACCAACGCAATGTCAACCTGACCCGAAATTAATCCAACAGAACACCGACCCGACCCAATGTCAACCTGACTAAGTACTAGTGACTAGCAACTAGCGAGAAGACGAGAACTGAAGTTTTAGTTTTATAATAGATTTTTGTATAGCTTTATCAGTATAATATTTATAAGAAATAGTTTGCTTGATAATTTGGTTGTAAAGAAAAGGAAGGGGGAATATAAGAGATATTGGATAGTAAAAGAGAAAAATAACAAGTAAACAAATATTTTCTTTATTTTTTTAATTAATGCAACATATTAGTCATTACTCATGATCACAACTCACAACGTGACCTGAATAAGGTCCAACTCAAAACAACTTGATTATACAAAAATACAACCCATGCAACACCAATTTGATAACTACCCAATTCAAAATGATTAGATTCAAACTCGAGTTCGCCCCAAGAAATAGTGCAAATTGAAATGACCTGAAGTGATTTATCATGAGCCCAAACCAACCCAATAAATGAATTTGAACAAACTTGTACCAAAATTGACCCGATCCAGACACGAGTTGACCCAAAAAAGAAAAATGAACTGAAGGGACCAAACAAATACTAACCTGACTCGACATGAAAGGATAAAATAACCTCAATTATCTTTGACCCATAATGACTATGACCAAACCTGAACTGACCCATATGATTTCCAACTCTCTAACCTAAACAGACTGAGACCCAACCCAAAACAACTAGACTCGAACAAAAAACACAACCCAAGAAGACCCGATCTGATTACTACCCAACCTAAAACACAAGTAGACTGAGGAAATAGTTTAAATTGACCCGACCCAGTATTAAGATGACTCAAAATGATTTGACTTGAACCCGACCTGAGCCGATAAAGTAACATGAAAAAGTCTATACCTAAATTGACCCGACCCGAACCCAAGTTGACCCGAATTACAAGATGACCCGTAGGGACCCAACACAATCCTAACCTGACCCAAACCCGACTGACTTGAAAGAATAAAATAACCCAAATTATCTATGACCCGTAATGACCTGACCTGAAATGACCTGACCCAAACCTGACCCGACCCGCCCGATTTCCAGCTCTAATCATAACCCTATCACATCCATCATCTATTATTTTTCCAAAACCAAACATGTCAAAAGGATCTTTCTTTCATCTCGAGACATCTCCTATCACAGATATCCCTATCTTGAAACAAAAATCCAATACCAACTGATACCTACCAGAGTACCCATCTTAAGATCACTTCTAAACCACGCACATCAAGTGACATAAGGCCCACTTGACTGCCACATCCTTGAAAGGACAGAAGGGAACATATTCCTCTTATCACTACATCATTATCCAGAGTTAACTTATCAAGGTGAAGGGATTATCACTTTCTTTGGTTATTAAACGAGTTTTCAACTGTCAGTGTATCATTTTAACTTGTTTTGACCTAGGTTTCCTTGCCATTAGCGTAGGAACTGTAAGGATGATTACATGCCATTATTACCTTCTTTGTTACTGTCTATCATGTTCATGCACATTTCCTTATTCTACCACATTTTTCATCTTTACATCATGAAAAGGATCATTATTCTTGTTATAACCTCAATTTCTTGAATATGTAAAGGAAGATGTAATTCTCTTTTAATGAATAAATGAAATCTTTTTCTTTGATTTGCAATGGATTTCATATAACAAGGCCTTAATTGATTGATGGTGGGCTTTGTTGGCCATTAAGCCCAATTGAAAAGAAAAGAGAATTAAAAAGGAAAAGAAATTGATTAATAAAAGGGAAATATGAGTAATTGATAATTAAAAGAATATAAAGGCAAATAGATAATCCCAATATGGGAATCTGTGCCTTTGAGATTTCTTGAGGTCTAAGGGACCCAAAATAAGAAGATAATGGTAAAGGGAAAGGAAATAACAATTAATTTTGAATAAATTAATGAATGCCTTGGGAGAGAAGGAAGCCTCCTCATCCATTACTTTTTGTTTCCCAAATTTTGTATAAAGCTAGGAAATAATTAAAGGAACGTTCCCTTAAAATTGGAGATAAAGAGGAGTTATGGTTTGGGAGATATTAATTTTTCAAGTTATCTTTGATTTGGGAATTATTTCTGAATTAAAAGAAAAAGGCCTTTCCTTTGTTTAAATGAGTGCAAATAGATCTGTTGGATTTTAATCCAACAGTCAACAGTCATCGCCCAAGTCCCACTGGGACTGTGATTCCACAAGTTACAGAGGGACTTTCCCTCTTGATTCCTCACAATCCACTGGGTTGAAATTGTGAATGAAAAGAAAAGTAAAGTCATGGAGATGACTCAAAGACCAAGCCCCAGGTTGTGAAGGTCAGACCAAGACCCAGATTGACAAGGTCATAAGTGGAAAAGCCCCAGATTGGGAAGTCCTAAGGGAACCTAGCTCCATATTGAGAGTTCCTCGCAATCCACTGGGTTGGAAAGCTGGCCGATGTTTCCTTTGAATCTAGGAGTTGAAACCAAAGGGATTCATCCCTGGTTCGACTGGGTATGGTTGCGATTCCAGGAAATTCCCAACTAGGCAGGACCTTGCCCCAACCCTATATATAGGGGAGGGTTATGGAGGAAATTAGCATCCATAATTGCTAGCCCAAGCTCTACGGAAGGAAGCAAGGAGTGCTTCAGCGCATTCAATTGCTCGTTTCGCCTTAACCTGCACCCCTGAATCCACGACCGACCTCGCCGGAGTCCGGCAAGAAAGAGGGCACCACGACACGTTCTTGGCGAGCAATTAAGCATATGATCAAGTTTGCCTAGGGGAGGCGGAGCTCCCTGCAAGTTGGCATTCTCGCTGGTGACCGGAAGCTCGAAGTCAACCCAAGGTTGACCATCGTCGGCTCCCTGTACCTCGACACAAGGAAGAAGAAGGTCCCACGGTCTTTTACAGAATTGCCCCTCCGCGCCTCCTTTACTTGTAAGGGCGATTATGTCCTTTAGTTGCTTTGATCACTAATCTTAGGCATGCACATCCGTGGCCGTTGGATCCTCAGTGGATCCGCGGACCATGGATCAAGCGGCCCTGGTTTTTCTAGAAAATAGCAAATAGACAATAAAAAGCGTTTTCTTGCTAAAAATTGTATCTTGAGCTAGGAACCTCGGATGGGGGAAGTTAATACATGAAAAATGATCAAAAAAATATGAGGAATATGTTAAAAATGGTTTGGACATCTAAGTCTATATATCTTTGCAATATTATATAATTTGATGGGAAAAGTGTTAATTTGTAATTAGAAAACCCTAATTGTTAACTAAAGATGGTTTTAATCTTACAATTAGGTTAATTCATGCATGGTTAACTTGCTTAATGATTAAGATGGTTTTTAACCTGTTTTGATGATAAAATTGCAAAGATTAGGGTTTTAAACTTAATATGATGGTTAAGATGCTTAGAAACCCTAAATTAGAGGAAAAGAAAAATAAAGTACTTATAATATGAAATTAGGGTTTCATGTTGCTAAAATATGAATTTAGAATATTTTGTAAAAGAAAAATGAAATAGTTAGGGTTTGTAGGTGAGTTTGTGAAATTAGGGTTTAAAGTAATAAAGATGAAGTGGAACCCTAACTATGCACAAAATCCTAAAAAGGGCAAATAACCTAGGAAACAATTAGGATTAATGGATCAAGATGACATGATTAATGATAGAGAAATTGGATGCCTTTTTCAGGAATAATTGTGTGTGTGTGCTTGCTTGATTCCTGATTGATTGGTTAATTCTACATTCAAGTCTGCTTAACAGGTATGTGGATAATTATGAATAACCACTTTAGTTTCCCGATGGATTCTCAGATGTTTAATCGCATTGAATGCAACTAAACTATTTGGATGTTCATATTGCAATTATAAAGTGACTATGACTATCACAATTTAATTTAAATGTGTATTCCCGCACCTACATGCCATCCATATGGAAGATTCCATAAAGGTCAGGCCCAGGAGGGTAGACCAATGGGCACCATGAGAGGTGACCCCAGACACCAAGCTCGAGAATGAGAAGGTGGTCTATGACTACGGAGCACCATGAGAGGTGACTCTCAGGCACCAAGCTCGGGATTGAGAAGGTGGTCTTAAGTCAATGGCAAATGAGAAACCCTAAAGGGGGTAATTCCAGGGTTAGGGCAAAAGCTGTGGGGAATGTCACATGAAAAATGTAAATTGATTTGCTGAATATCTTGATTGCAATATTTAAACTGTTAGACTCAAATGTGAAATTTTTGATTGCCTCCACATTCCAGCAATTGCTGACCGACGTTTTGTTTGTCGGCGTTTTAGGTGTAGTCATGAAAGCACAAACAGTAAAGTGACACCTCATGAAATTAAGAAATAAAGTGCAAGGAGGATTAGATAGATTAATTCAAGCTCTGGATAGATAGATTTCCAACATTTCTTTCAAAGGTAATTAAAGTTTTAATTTTGTACCCAATACCAGTTTAGTTAGTAGAATTTCATAATTATTGTTGATTATATGTTGAACCTTTGATCCTGTTAATTGAAAAATGGCTTTGACCTTCGGGTCTCCCTTAATTGGGGGTTACTAGGGGGCGGGGTCATTACAATTGGTATCAGAGCGTAGGTTCTTCATCTAATCATTAATAATTATTAAATTTTACAAATTCCATAGAACCAAGGGAGTTATTAGAGGATTTTCCGAAAGACTAAGGTGTCTAGAAAAGGATCACTTCCAGGGGCTGGCAAAATTTTCCTACGCACTGCTAGTCAGAATATGAGGACTCCCAGATGGTGTGACTACCTAGCCGATGTCCTAGGATTTGACTCGAAATAAGATACCTTTAGGACTCTCTCATCTTGTTCATCCCTCCACAACTGAAAATTCTCTAAAGGATTTTAAGGATTAGGGTTTTCTCTCTCTCTTCCTCACCCTCTTGAGGTATGGGTTAAGGTTGATAAGGTCTAAGGGATCCTCCACCAAATTAATAAAAGATACATAATTAAGATGTCATCGACTTAAGTATAATTATTTTAAAGATGAACTAAAAGTATGTTTGCGTGCAGATGGCTCGTACCAAAGTCGTGGCTATCCCTTTTACCACCAGTGATGGTGGACCACCCCATAAGGAGAATGGGTCTTCTAAGAAGAGGAAGCGAAACCATGGTGGAGAGACCTCTAAGAAGAGAAAGAGGCCTGAAGAAGCCATGCATGAGGCCCCAACCCTAAACCAATGTCCGACGTCAACCAAGAGTAAGGGGAAGGACCAGAATATGAGGAATACCATTGGTTTGAAGAGGAAGCCCAGATGGAAGAAGACCAACCCAGTGGACAAGAACCAACCATGATGGTTCACACAAGAGATGCAGTTTGGATGGAACAACAAAAGCAAATGACTGAAGCTATCTGTGCCCTGGCCCTTAGGGACATACCTAGGGCCGAGAATGGTGTGCCACTTCCTGTTCATCCTCGACTTGGAGCCACCATCCTGGACTTCATCATGCTGAACATCGAGAAGTTCTGGGGAGAAGACAAGTCTGAAGTGGTCGACAAGGCCGAAGCTTGGCTGCTTGCAGTCGAGAATGGTTTTTGTATGCACGAGGTACAACCAAATAAGAAGGTTCTGTTTGCTACTCACCTTTTGGAAGGTGCAGCCAAGATATGGTGGGAGAACCATATCACAGGAAGAGACTTAAGCGAGGAACCGATGGCGTGGACTGACTTCAAGACCATCTTCACCGCCAGATTCCTCCCCATCTCAGCAAAGAAGGAGAAAGAAAGACAGTTCACTAGCATGATTCAGGGAAGCTCTTCAGTTGTAGACTTTGGTCGTAGGTTCCGCCTCCTGGAACATTTTAGACACATGTTGGATGAAGAGAGGAGGGTGGACCACTTCATGGAACGTCTGCACCCTGCCATCAAGACTCACGTGATGGCTAGTAAGCCAAAGACCTTCACTGAAGCCTACAACACCGCCTTGGACATGGAAAGGACAGTGATGCCTACACAAAACCAATCCAAAGGGTTCTTGGGTTTCACTGAAGGAGCTCAAGGGTAGAGGAATGAACACAAGAAGGGACAAGGACGCAACCACAACAAGAACAAGCATGGGCACAAAGGCAAGCCCTGTGGTCGCCTCCAATAGTGTTGCACCTGTGAACGGGCACATCCTGGGAAGTGTCACTTTGAGAAGAAGGTGTGTTTCAGATGTCAACAAGAAGGACACTTCATCGCCAACTGCCCTCAGCCTGACCCAAGAGGACCTTTGGGGTCACATCCTGTGTCCGCACAGCCAGTAGCTGCAGTACCCCCAGTAGGAGCACCAGACAGAGAACCTCCAACTGGAGAGCGGAGACAAGCTAGAGTGTTCGCCATCGACAATGAAGAAGCTCGGGCGAATGCTAACAAGTTGATCGAGGGTAATAACCCATAGAGTTTTTCCTTTTAGTTCAGTAGACCATGTAATAGATTTCTGATATGGTATAACTATGTAGTCTTGCTGGAAGTCATGGGACAAAATGTAAAAGCACTCTTTGATTCTAGTTCTACTAATACTTTTATTTTGAGAAATCTGGCAACTATGCTTGGTTTGGATATCAAGGATTTGGGTTATGTTTTGGATGTTACAACCTTGAGTGGTCGTATTTATACCTCTCTTTTGAAAACCCCTATGTTTCCAGTTAAGTATCTAAACCATGAGCTTCCCACTAACTTCATCCTTCTCGATATGAATGATTTTGATGTAATCATCAGTACGGATTGGCTTTCCACCTACAGGGCCCAGATTGACTGTCGAGAGAAGAAGATTCTCATTAGGAAAACTGGCTATCCAACTTCACCATTTGAGGGAGGAAAGACGTGACAACCAATCTTTACATATCTGCTTTGAAAGCTGAACGGATGCTATCCAAGGGTTGTCGAGCCTACCTGGCCATAGTTACTGTACCCGAGGTTTAGGGGCAATCCTTAGAGGACATAGAGGTGGTTCGGGAGTACGTAGATGTGTTTCCAGATGATCTATGAGGGATTCCTCCTGAGAGGGAGGTAGACTTCACGATTGAGTTAGCTCTTGGGACTAACCCTATATCTAAGGCACCCTATAGAATGGCCCCTACTGAGTTGCTTGAGTTGAAAACCCAATTGCAAGAGTTGTTGGATAAGGGGTTCATCCGACCCAGTACATCGCCGTGGGGAGCACCAGTCCTATTTGTGAAAAAGAAGGACGGGTCGCTTCAGATGTGTATTTATTATCGGATGATCAATCAGGAAACCATTAAGAATAAGTATCCTTTGCCTAGAATAGACGACCTATTCGACCAAATCAAATCAGCCTGAGTCTTTTCCAAGATCGATTTGAGGTCAGGATATCACTAAGTGAGAGTGAGGAGTGAGGATATACCTAAAACGGCTTTTAGAACCCACTATGGCCACTATGAGTTTGTGGTCATGCCGTTTGGATTATCCAATGCACCGAGTGTCTTCATGAACCTCATGAACAGTGTGTTCCAACCTTTCCTTGACTCTTTTGTGATAGTGTTCATAGATGACATCTTAGTGTATTCGGATGACCTAGCCTAACACTGTGAACACCTGGAAAGAGTCCTTGATATCCTGAGAAAGCATAAGTTTTTTTGGAAAGTTCTCAAAATGTGAGTTTTGGTTGGACTGAGTCATGTTTCTTGGACACATCATCTCAGAAGGAACAATCACTGTAGATCCAGCCAAAGAATCGATAGTTCGAGACTGGCCGACACCAAAGAATCCCTCTGAAATTCACAGCTTCTTGGGGTTGGCCGGATACTATCATCGCTTCATCAAGAATTTCTCCAAGACTACTTTGCCACTAACCATGTTGACCCGAAAGGATGTGAAGTTCGTGTGGTCTTACGTATGCAAAGCTCGCTTCCAAGAATTGAAAGAGATGCTGACCACCGCTCCTGTGTTGACTCTACCTTATGGCAATGAGGGTTTCATGATATTCATCGATGCTTCCAAGATGGGACTTGGCTGTGTGTTGGAACAAGATCGGCATGTGGTTACATATGCTTCCCGACAGCTCAAGCCAAATGAGGTGAAATACCCGACACATGACCTGGAATTAGTTGCTATCATCCATGCTTTGAAGATATGACGACATTACCTGTACGGTGCTACCTTTGATATCTTCATCGACCATAAGAGTTTGAAATACCTGCTGACACTGAGAGATCTGAACCTATGACAATGATGATGGATGGAGTACATGAAGGATTACGACTTCACCATCGCCTACCATCTTGGTAAAGCGAATGTCGTGGCTGATGCGTTGAGCCGGAAACAACTTAAGTGTGTAGCTATTTTGTCCAGTCAGTGGAAGAGTTTGGAGGAGCTTGTGGAATGGACTCCACAACCATTAGAGGACCGAGTTCGGTTGGCTAATATCCAGATTCAATCTGAGTTGTTGAGTGAGATCATAGCTGCACAGTTGACCAGTGGAGAGCTAGACAAGATGAAAGGTTTAATAATGAAGCCACAGACTCATCTATCCGTAGGAGTAGATGGAGGAATTAGGTTTGAGAATCACATATGGGTTCCACTGGATTCATCAATAAAGGGACGTATCTTGCAAGAGGCTCATGGATCCAGGTACACAGTGCACCCAGGAACTACTAAGATGTTCAAGGACCTACAACGGTTTTTTTGGTGGCCAGGAATGAAGAAAGACATTGCGTCATGGTTGGCCAGTTGTCTTACGTGCCAGATGGTGAAGGCTGAACACCAATGACTCGACATACTTTTACAGTTGATTGAAATTCCAGAATCGAAATGGGAGCAGATCACCATGGATTTTGTGGTGGGTCTATCCCAGACCAAGAAGGGTCATGATGCGATATGGGTTGTGGTAGATTGTCTTACCAAGTCAGCACACTTCCTTGCCTTGAAGACCACTACTAAGGTGGCAGACCTAGCTGAGCTGTATATTAGAGAGATAGTGCGATTGCATGGTGTACCAGGATCGATCATTTCAGATAGATACCCAAAGTTTACTTCCAAGTTGTGGAAGCAAGTTCAAGAGGAACTTGGTACCAGGTTAAAGTTTAGTATTGCTTATCACCCCCAAACGGATGGTCAGTCAGAAAGGACAATCCAGACCTTAGAAGATCTATTGAGAGCTTGTGTGCTCGATTGGGGTGGCTCACGGGAGCAATACTTACCGTTAGTAGAGTTCACCTACAACAACAGCTACCAAGCCAATATCGGGATGCCTCCGTATGAAGCTTTGTACAGAAGACCATGTCGGTCCCCACTTCACTGGGATGATGTGGGTGAGAGGACCCTATTGTGGTCAGATGAGCTCCAAGTGTATGCTGATAAAGTGGATTTGATCAAGAAGAGGCTCAAGAGAGCCCATGATCGACATAAGTCGTACACTGATGCAAAGTGGACTGATGTGCATTTCACTGTGGGAGATCATGTGTTTTTGAAATTCCGACCGCTCCGAGCTATAGCTAAGAACAGAGGAAAGTTGAGTCCCCGATACGTGGGTCTGTTTGAGGTGTTAGAACAGATTGGTGAAGCTGCATACCGTTTGGCGTTACCCCCTCAGTATAGCATGATGCATGATGTGTTTCACGTGTCTAACCTGAAGCGATATGTGCAAGATCTGAGCCATGTGCTGAGCATTGAACCTATTGAGATTTAAGGGAAGCTGACTTATCCTGAGTCAGCTTTGCGGATTCTAGATACCAAGGTGAAAGAGCTCAGATGCAAGAATATAGAGATGGTAAAGGTTCTTTGGAAGCACCATGGAGAGGATGAGGCCACATGGGAGCTAAAGACAGACATGGAGAAAACATACCCTGAATTGTTTATTTGATTGTTTGAAATTTTGAGGGCAAAATTCCTATAAGCAGAGGAGGATGTTATAACCTCAATTTCTTGAATATGTAAAGGAAGATGTAATTCTCTTTTAATGAATAAATGGAATCTTTTTCTTTGATTTGCAATAGATTTCGTATGACAAGGCCTTGATTGATTTATGGTGGGCTTTGTTGGCCATTAAGCCCAATTGAAAAGAAAAGAGAACTAAAAAGGAAAAGAAATTGATTAATAAAAGGGAAATATGAGTAATTGATAATTAAAAGAAGATAAAGGCAAATAGATAATTCCCAATATGGGAATCCATGCCTTTGAGATTTATTGAGGTCCAAGGGACCCAAAATAAGAAGATAATGGTAAAGGGAAAGGAAATAACAATTAATTTTGAATAAATTAATGAATGCCTTGGGAGAGAAGGAAGCCTCCTCATTCATTTCTTTTTGTTTCCCAAATTTCGTACAAAGATAGGCAATAATTAAAGGAATGTTCCCTTAAAATTGGAGATAAATAGGAGTTATGGTTTGGGAGATATTAATTTTGCAAGTTATCTTTGATTTGGGAATTATTTCTGAATTAAAAGAAAAATGCCTTTCCTTTGTTTAAACGAGTGCAAAGGGATATGTTGGATTTTAATCCAATGGTCAACAGTCATCGCCCACATCCCACTGGGACTATGATTCCGCAAGTTACAGAGGGACTTTCCCTCTTGGATTCCTCGCAATCCACTGGGTTGGAAAGCTGGCCGACGTTTCCTTTGAATCCAGGAGTTAAAATCGTAGGGATTCATCCCTGGTTCGACTGGGTTTGGTTGCCAATCTAGGAAACGTCCAACTGGGCAGGACCTTGCCCCAACCCTATATATAGGGGAGGGTTATGGAGGAAACCAACATCCCTAATCGCTAGCCCAAGCTCTGTGGAAGAAAGCAAGGAGTGCTTCAGCACGTTCAATTGCTCGTTTCACCCTGAACTGCACCCCTGAATCCGCGACCGACCTCGCCGGAGTCCGGCAAGCAAGAGGACACCACGACGCGTTCTTGGTGGGCAATTAAGCCTGTGATCAAGTTTGGCTAGGGGAGGCGGATCTCCCTGCAAGTTGGCGTGCTCGCTGGTGGCCGGAAGCTCCAAGTTCAACCCAAGGTTGACCATCGTCGGCTCCCTGTACCTCGACGCGAGGAAGAAGAAGGTCCTGTGGCCTTTTACAAAATTGCCCCTCCGCGCCTCCCTTACTAGTAAGGGTGATTCTGTCCTTTAGTTGCTCTGATCGTTAATATCATGCATGCACATATGTGGCCATTGGATCCTCAGTGGATCTGTGGACCATGGATCAAGCGGCCCTGGTTTTTCTAGAAAATAGCAAATAGACAATAAAAAGAGTTTTCTTGCTAAAAATCGTATCTTGAGCTAGGAACCTCGGATGGGGGAGGTTAATACATGAAAAATGATCAGAAAAATATGAGGAATATGCTAAAATTGGTTTGGAAATCTAAATCTGTATATATTTGCAAAAGTATATAATTTGATGGGAAAAGTGTTAATTTTTAATTAGAAAACCCTAATTGTTAACTAAAGATTGTTTTAATCTTGCATTAGGTTAATTCATGCATGGTTAACTTGCTTAATTATTAAGATGGTTTTTAATCTATTTTGATGATACAATTGCAAAGTTTAGGGTTTTAAACTTAATATGATGGTTAAGATGCTTAGAAACCCTAAATTAGAGGAACAGAAAAAGAAAGTACTTATAATCTGAAATTAGGGTTTCATGTTGCTAAAATATGAATTTAGAATCTTTGGTAAAAGAAAAATGAAATAGTTAGGGTTTGTAAGTGAGTTTGTGAAATTAGGGTTTAAAATAATAAAGATGAAGTGGAACCCTAACTATGCTCAAAATCCTAAAAAGGGCAAATAACCTAGGAAATAATTAGGATTAATGGATCAAGATGACGTGATTAATGATAGAGAAATTAGATTCCTTTTTTAGGAATAATTGTGTGTGTGTGCTTGCTTGATTCTTAATTGATTGGTTAATTCTACATTCAAGTCTGCTTAACATGTATGTGGTTAATTATGAATAATCGCTTTAGTTTCCCGATGGATTCTGGGATGTTTAATCACATTGAATGCAACTAAACTGTTTGGATGTTCATATTGCAATTATAAAGTGACTATGACTATCACAATTTAATTTAAATGTGTATTCCCGCACCTAAATGCCACCCTGATGGAATATGCCATAAAGGTCAGGCCCAGGAGGGTAGACCAATGGGCACCATGAGAGGTGACCCCAGACACCAAGCTCAGGAATGAGAAGGCAGTCTATGACTACGGAGCACCATGAGAGGTGACTCTCAGGCACCAAGCTCGGGATTGAGAAGGTGGCCTTAAGTCAATGGCAAATGAGAAACCCTAAAGGGGGTAATTCCAGGGTTAGGGCAAAAGCGGTGGGGAATGTCACATGGAAAATGTAAATTGACTTGCTAAATATCTTGATTGCAATATTTAAATTGTTAGACTTAAATGTGAAATTTTTAATTGCCTCCACATACCAGAAATTACTGACCGACGTTTTGTTTGTCGACATTTTAGGTGTAGTCATGAAAGCACAAACAATAAAGTGACACCTCATGAAATTAAGAAATAAAGTGCAAGGAGGGTTAGATAGATTAATTCAAGCTCTGGATATATAGATTTCGAACATTTCTTTTAAAGGTAATTAAAGTTTTCATTTTCGTACCCAATACCAGTTTAGTTAGTAGAATTTCATAATTATTGTTGATTATATGTTGAACCTTTGATCCTGTTAATTGAAAATTGGCTTTGACCTTCGGGACTCCCTTAATTGGGGGTTACCGGGGGTGGGGTCATTACAATTCTTTACATATTATTTATTGAACAAAGATACCTTCCCTTGTTCCCTTTCACATATCTTGAGGATTGCACTTTACATCTTTTCATATTCACTAGTTGGTCTGAGACTAACTTAGGTTCCAACTTATTTATTTATCATTCGTTCTTAGTTGTCTTCTCACTTCATCCTTGTTTCAAGCTTCATCTTAGGTGGGTTTTACACCTTGACTTACTTTATTAGCACATATTCATCTGTCTTTTTCTTCATACATTTTACACCTTGACTTACTTTATTAGCACATATTCATCTGTCTTTTTCTTCATACATTTCTTGAATTTATAGCTTCAAGAACTTTCCTTATCATATTCATGCTTAGATTTAGGTGTCATGGAGCTGTATCATTCTCTATTAATAACCAAACATTCAAGTTTTAGTAAGTTATGGTGCAGTTATTGTCTCTTTTTATAATATGATGGAGGTATTAACTTCATGATTCTTGATTTTTTTGCTCTTTAGATTGCTCCCAAATTACTACTTATTTAGAGTAATAAAAGAGAAATCAATCTAAGAGATCCATACTTACCTTTTCTTCAACATTTGAATACCTAGTGTAGGCACTCAAGTATTGAGATTAGGCAGTATGCACCATATTTTATATCATGTTTTTATCTTAGACACCATCCTAATCCTAGTTTTAGTGTCCATGTAGACTCAATGAACCTAGAGCTACACCAAATGTGACACCCTTTGTCAAACAAAGTGAGATTATCAAAATTTAAACCACAATCAACCATTAATGGTGGATTACTGAAAATCACATGAAATTAAAATTGATTTGCAACAAGCACCATGAACTAAAGTTTATTCCACAAGAGTTAACATATGCATTTCATAACATATATCAAAGGTGTTACAACATTGTTTTCCAATCAACTTGTTACATAAGACATTAGTTCCACATGTACATACCACCAAAGGCACACAAGCCAAAAACCATATATTGGTCATCATATCATTAAATCACTTTGAGAACACCCCCAAGGACCTGAGTGTACATGGACAACACATATGACTTTTTACTAGACACTATCCATATACCATGATCCACCAGGTGTAGTTTCTCCTCGTATGATGTCTTGAGCCACATGATCTTTAGATTGGCATGCACGTCCACCTAAAAGATTTTTAACCAACGGGATGAGACAATAGTCCCAATGAGAGAACTAACTCTCTGCCAACTCTATTATTATCAGAGATAACTAAATAGATAGCCTAACATACTGAGGTGGTTGAACAAGATTAACTAAATGACATATATTTCAATGGTAAAGTAAATAGAGAAGTAATATGCACTTTCCACTGAGTATTAGAACAACTAATCAATTAAAAAGGAATATGAAAAACATGTAAAACTGTCATAAACTAAATAGTATAAAACAAGGCAAGGATTCATCCAATGTTCTTGTATTTAATCCTAAACGAATATGCTACATGGTTGTTTATGAGTTTATTATGCCCTGAGGATTTGAGTCGTACCACCCAAATCCAACCGACCACTGCTAAGTTAAAATCAGTGCCATACAAGGTTTTGTGGAAGAGTTAGAATCCAAAAACACACCCCTCAGTTAGTACGAGTGAACATGCAGTGACATCATCAGTCAGATTTCTATCAGTGACATATAGTCCAACTATACAAATCTAGCCCGCCTTGGTACATGTCACAATACTATTGAAACTGAGCTACAACCCACAACCACACTCTTCCAGGGTATGGGTCGCAACCAATCATGTGAAATCTCATAAACACAATATTATTGAGCTACGACCTGAAACTGCACTCTTTCCAGGGTATGGCCCATAGCCACACCTGTGTCACATAACCTGAGGCTCAAGTATGGCCAACATGTTATGACCGCATCTGAGCTTAATTGGTAAACTAGGGTTTACCTAGATGATTATATGCTTAATTGGATTGGTCATTGCTTAAATCTAATTAATGATGATAATTCAATTATGATGTTTTAAACCTAATAAGAATTTTAAGTGTTATATTGTTTGAGAAATTAGGGTTCGATAAATATAAACCCTAGTGGGTTGAAATTAGGGTTTTGATGGTACATGAGTATGAAATTTGATCATGATAGCAGTGTGGTAAATGATTTTTCATATTTTCTACAAATTTTTTATTTAATTGAATTTTAGTTATGATATGGATAACTCAATCATGCATATTGGAGAAAAATTCAGAACATTTGAGTATTCTTTGAATGTGGTTCTCGGTCGAACTATACTTCGACCAAAATGCTGATAGAGTGCTTTTTAATAGTGTAGTGTTTTATTTTTAATTATTTATTGATAGCATAAAATGATCTTAATTTTAACTAGATATCTGAAACTCAATAATAAACAATATATAAAAGTTTCATAATTTTTGGATGCGTTTAGACCTTATCAGTAGATGAATTACAGTAACTGACATTTCTGTAGAATTCTAGATGGTAATGCACTATTCGATTTCTAATTATTTAAAGGAAGCTTGGAATGATATTAGATTATAAATAAACCTTTGTAACTAAATTATACATATCATGCTAAATTTTCATATTTTTTGGAGAAGATTTAATCTATGAAATACATGAATTCACATAAACCTTTTTATGATAGAAAAATCTACTGAAATAAGAAACAATTTAGTGAGGGGTCAATGTGCAATTAATCCAAGACCTAACACACAAGAGTCTCTCATAATTTGTGATTCAATCCAGAGAAATGAAATCCTAGAAAGTGAGAGTTAGGGTTTGAGAGGAGAAATTGATGGAGATGCTGACCTAGGGTTTTGCGGTCTGAGGAATGATGAAATCATGTAAGTTTAGCTTCTTTGGATATAGTTTTGTGGTGAATCTTCTCTCACATGTCAAAATTCCGTCCCTCCTATGATTTGATCGAAAATGGTATCAAAACTTCCCCTTTTCTCACTCTTTCTTCATAATCCCTCATTTTTTGGGTTTTCGAGTTGAAAGGAAGAAGAATTGGGTGAATTGCTAGGGATTTGATATGGATTTGAGATTTTCAGATATGGGATACGTTTTTCAGGTGTTTTCACACCTTAGGGCAAGTGGGAACTTCCTTTAAATAGTATATTTCACGAAAATTGGTTAAATCAACCATAATCTTTAATTGCTTAGTATGTGACTACAAACCCTAAATTGTCTATTTGTTCTAAGTTGTTGCAAAATGATATGAAATGGATTCTTCCTTTGTTTAAATGAATTTTAGATGATAAATGCATATTAGAAATGTATACAATGCATTCTAATGAGAATTCCCTAAGTATTCATTGAGGTTATAAGAGTAAACTGAAATATAGGGAATTTGTCTATGACTGAAATTTGCTGTATAAGTAAATAGAGAAAGTTGCTTATCTAGATCCCCTTGGTTTTGAATGATTGTTTATCTAAATTCATAGTACATATATGTCAGATACTATCTTGGATTTCATTTAGAGTGAGTAGTGTTTATTTGGCATCTCAGTGAAGAGGGTGAAACCCTAGATGCGAGGAAAGTTGGATATTTGCGAATAGATATCGTGAAATCCATTTGAAGGGATTTTCTAAACATGATAGACTTTATTTATTCAATGTTATTATTGATACATGATATACCAATGAAGGCATGGAAACTAAAATTTAGCTTAACCCCAAGGTTTCATACATATATTGATTTTATATGATTTGTTGATAGTAGTCTTTATTCAATGAATGTTTATGTCGCATGAAATCTTTATGGGAGCCATGGGAATAAGTTGGAACCTAGTGAGAGGTGACAAGATGTGTGATGGCCTCGTGAGCCATGAGAATACTTGTAAAACCAGTGAAATGAATACCTTAGTCTAATGACCTAGAGGTAATGGTTACATGTTACAGAGGTAACAATGCTATGTGATGATCTAAGGGTTTGAATACCCAGATCCAATAATTTTGATAATGATGTGAAGGGATGAGAATTCCCAGTAATGTGATAAGGGATTAAGATCCCAGGTATCATGTGCTGTAAAGATTTGAAAAGTACATGATCGATGTATTACACCTTTCTTTGTAGCATTTGTTGTGATTAAATGAAACCCTAAGGGTAGGGTGTTCAATGAATCAAGTATTGTGATATTAATGTTCTCAGTTATTATTAATAATTCTTGTCATGATAAGTAATTAACTCTTAATTGAGTTATGAGATGCACAACTCAAGATTTGGGTTGATATGCACATTCTTTGAGAAATTACAGATAAGTTGCAGGTCCTATTGATGATTACTCATATGTCAAGTAATTAACTCTTATCAGTGTAATAAGATGATAAATTGCACAATTCTAGTGTGTATGTGCCAAGTGGACATGTAATCTATTTATTTAAGAATTTTAGTCTTCCTGCATGTATAGTATGTTGATTACTCAGTATATTACAATGTTTTGAATATACTACTCTTCCAAGTTTAGAATGATATACATGTTGTATTATAACTTCAAATAAGTAGATAGGACACCATAGAGATACCAGAGTCAAGTATAAGTAAGATAAAGGTACAATGTAGAAAAGAGATTTCTAGGAATAATAAAATAATATACTTAGGAGCCCTAAACATCGTAGAACCCCTATGTGAGGTCTGCGCCTTAGGGGTGAAATGACCTAACCCTGGCAGTGTCCAATATATGGGGTTAGAACGTGCTATCAGGTGGCACGGGGGACGAAGCCCGAGTGGAAGTCTCCTTAAATTATAGTTTGCAGTGTCCAACATCAACCAGAAGTCTTGGTGGCACTAGAGTACAGAAAAGCCAAGAGGTGGCTTGACTCTCTGCCTATGTGCTTAGGTTAGAGGATGAGTCTAGTTTAGGTCAGAGAGCCATTTCCCTGTTGTAGACCAGGAGAGTAGTCAGACTTAGCATTTCCTGGGTGTGTCCGCTAAGTCTTGTACGGTGTGATCGTAGTGCACTATGAGTCTTCATATGTAGAGTACACTACATATGATCAGGGCATAATAAAATGAATGAGAGTTCAAACAAGTGTGTATATTTATTCAATTATTCTTTATATGTTTCTGAATTATTAGTTCTCTTTATGATCAATCAAACATTTCATATATTGATTCACTCTTATAGATATTTAGAGTATCCTGCCATATTTATGATTGTCAATTATTAGACTCTTTAAAGCTTACTGTTGTTATAATTGATATCAATTTCTCAAAAGTATATATGTAATTATATCAGTGCTTTATACTTTTTCTTTGAAGTACTCATTCATTGAGCGAGCAGGCTCACCCCTCTACTCACAATTTTTAGGGAAATCACATGGACTTGAAGAAGATATCATTGCATCCAAGTAGATCTGCCACAAGAGTTAAGTCTGAGTATAGTTAAGTTCAGTCGGTCCTTGTCACTCTAGGTCCTTGTAAAGAAATAAGAGGGAGTTGTAAATGATGATGTATAACATTATTCCTATTTTAGCAATATGTGCGAATCATCAAGTCTCATGTGCTTAAAAGTATGAGGAACATAATGAATGTTCATACATGCGTTTTTAGTGTTGAAATCAGATTAGAGAAATCAATGTTTAGATTCCCTTGTAAAGTTGGTTTATGTGGTTCAATGCGAGAAAACAAAGAGTTTTGAAAGAGAAGAAAAAGTTAAGGGTGACATTGTATTACGTTAAATCCTCAATTTATGCCCTAATCTCGTGATTAGTGGAAACTTTGAGATCAGGGTGTAACATAAAGTCACCCTTGATTGCTTTATATTTGGGTACCAAGCTGTCCCCACATACTCAATAGTATGCACACCCAGTTTCCCACAGAAGTTACTTGTTTCACCATCCAACAAATGCTGACACTGAATGGATCTATGGCACATGGCAAGCTACATGATTAGATTCCACTTGATTAATTAGACCAATTAATGTGTCTTTTAGCATCAATCAAGTTACAATGTACAAACCATAGAAAAATTCTTCAAAAGAAAGGGGCATAATATTACAATAATAAATATCATTATTTAAACTAGAAAATGATTCCCATCATATCATAACATTGAAGCACTGCCATCCACAAGGCTATCATCTTTTAAATATTATCATGGGATATCAATCCCTCATTCCAGTACCAGAGTATATCACCTCAACTAGGAACTAAGCCTTTTCTAGGTCCTAAGACCCATCACATCATACTTATGATTCATGATTATATCATCATGCCTCATTGGAATATAAGCATTACATATGCCAATAATCACATATGCCACATAACTTGTACCTTCCATAACAATCATTAGTTGCTACATTCAGAGAGGGAATATATCAAACACATTTAACACCTTTAAATAAAGAAAGCAATGCATCATAAGTTCTCTGATTTAGAATTAAGCTTCATGCTTACCCCCATAGGGTTCTCAAGCATCATTATATCTCAAAGATTTGACTTCACTACCTCCCATAAGTTGGAGTGTATAAACCTAAGAATTAGATAGAGTAACCAAGCATGCATATTTTCATATTCATCCTATCCTTGTTCTTACCAAGACTTATAGCCAATGCTTGATATTATCAAGCCACCTTCATAGTATTCATTAATTATAAAACCTCAATAACATACAAGGTTAAAGTTATGTAATTAAGAGAGAGAGAGTATACAATATCATGCTTTCTATTCACACACATTCAATAATATGACCTACCCTTAGAGTTAAGGTCAATACTCTTTATGTGTAGCCGATTAGGGTTTTACCTCATGGTTACATCACCATACCCTAATCACACCCATTTCCACTTCCTTGAAATTGATTTAGGTTTAAACAACATTAGTTAAATATGCATAGATTATTGTGTCATCAACACTAGGTATCACCACAACATATATATATTACAACCCGCATTATGTAAACATATTGATCATGCACCATTCATAATGTTTCATCATTTCGTGACCCATATGTTATTACCCTTCACAAATTATTAACCACATACAAGGTTTAGTGGAAGAGCCAGAATCCACGACCTCATCCCCTCAGTTAGTATGAGTGAACATGCAGTGACATCATTAATCCGACTGCGATCAGTGACATATAGTCCAACTGTACAAATCTACCCCGCCTTGGTATAGGTCACAATGCTAGTGAAACTAAGCTACGACTCACATCCACAATCTTTTAGGGTATGGCCCGTAGCCAATTCTGTGAAATCTCATAAACATAGTATCACTGAGCTATGGCATGAAGCCACACTCTTTACAGGGTATGGCCCACAACCAATCCTGTGTCACATAACCTGAGACATGATCTGAGTCTCACACATGGCCAAACTCACCCTTGATTTCTTGATATTAGAGTACCAAGCTATCCTCGCATACTCAACGGTTTGTGCTTTGAGTTTCATGTAGGAGTTACTCATTTCACCATCTAGAAAATTCTAATACTGAATGGATCTATGGAACATGGCAAGCTACATGATTTGATTCCACTTGATTAATTAGACCAGTTGAAGTGTCTTTTATCATCAATCAAGTTACAACGTACAAACCATAAACAAACTCTTCAAGAGAAAGGGGCATAGTATTACAACAACAAATATCATCATTTAAACTATAACATGATTCCCATCATCTCATAACACTGAATCACTGCCATCCACAAGGCTATCATCATTAACATATTATCATGGGATATCAATCCATCATTCTAGTACTAGAGGATATCACCTCAACTAGGCACTAATCCTTTTCTAGGTCCTATGACCCATCACATTATACTTATGATTCATGGTTATCTCATCATGGCTCATTGGCATATAACCATTACTTATGCCAATCATCACTTATTCCACATCACATGTACTTTCCATAGCAATCATTAGTTACTACATTCACGGAGGGAATATGTCAAACACATTAAACACCTTTAAATAAAGCAAACAATGCATCATAAGTTCTCTAATTTAGGATTGAGTTTCATGCTTATCCCACATAGGGTTCTCAAGCATCAATATATATCAAATCTCTGACTTCACTACATTCCATAAGTTGGAGTGTATAAATCTAAGAATTAGATAGTGTTACCAAGCATGCATATTAACATATCAATCCTTTCCCTATTCCCTTACTGAGACTTATAGCCAATGCTTGATATTATCAAACCACCTTCATAGTATTTATATTAATATAACACCTCATTAGATCACAAGGTTAAAGTTATGTAATTAAGAGAGAGAGCTAGAGTATACAATATGATGCTTTTTATTCACACACATTCAATAATATGACCTACCATTAGAGTTAGGGTCAATACTCTATATGTGTAACCTATTAGGGTTTTACCTCATGGTTACATCACCAAACTCTAATCACACCAATTCCCACTTCCTTGAAACTGATTTAGGCTTAAACAACATTAGTTAAATATTCATAGATTATTGTGTCATTAGAACTAGTATCACCATATCATACATATATATATGTATTACAACCCTACATTATGTAAACATGCTGATCATGCACCATTCATAATGTTTCTTCATTTTGTGACCCATATGTTATTACCCTTCACAAATTATTAACCACATATCATACTAAGGAAAGTCAAACCATAGATTACATAACTAGAGGGTTTCACTTCAAACTATCAACAAGGAACTTCTTAGATCATTAGACTTGTTTATATGATTTCTAAAAAAATGTTGTCACCTTTCATTCCAACAAGGCTTATCACCACCATCATATATATTCACATAGTTGTGTCATTAAACTCACTTCATAGGTTAAGATTACATAAAAAGGAAATATAGTAGACACTTGTCATGAATTATAATCTTTCACTAAGATGATCACATGGGTCATATTCTTGCATGATTAAGGTTATCATATGGATTCTCAACCATTGGACCCTACATACATTACTTCCCACATTGTTGGAGAGTTTAGGGCTAAGTCCTTTAGATAAGGGTGGACCACTCATAGTAACATCATTCTACAATGTACTAGATTTAGGAGAAGTAATTAATATTGATCATACATTATCTAAAACAACACTCTTCTATAATATGCATTGCACATATGTTTACATAATTCATCATCCGGGCATACCCTACAACCCTCATCATGTGATATCAGTTTCACCTCATCTACATGTGTCATCTTGACCACATTATGGTGTGTTGGACAAGCTCATCCAAGGGTATCAGTTTATACCATCTTGTCTAAGTATGTCGGTTTAGCTATACATGAGGTGTATTGGTTTATCACCAAGGGTGTCGGGCTAATACTTTCCGTAGGGTGTCGAATTGTCACCACCACAACATGTCGACTAGCCCTTTACAAGGCACAAGGAACTAACCTTCCCAAGGTCTTTTGGGTAGCTACATTTGAAAGTTTGACGGGCAACCCCTACTTGAATGGGGTGTTAGGTTAACCTTACTTGTAAGGGTGATGAGCAACCCTAAGTATGTTTGGACACCCTAGGTGTGACAGGCTGTTAGGGTTAGGGTTTTACATGTTGGCTTCTCACTCAACCAATGTCATCACGGTTAGGTACTCATAGCATAACAACCCACAATGTATCCTCATGGTCATGACGTGCTAACATCCTCAAAGTATATCAGTTTACCCAACATATCAGTTTAAACAACATATTAGTTTAGGCATCTTCTAAGGCATGACGATTAGCACCCGTCAAAGCATATCAGCCTAAGCATCTTCAGGTCATGACGACTTGTCACATGATGTGTTAGTTCGAACACCACAAGTCATAACAACCACTCACAACTTAGTGCATGTGTGTGTGAACTTGGTCATCTTCAACCTTAGGAAGACCGGCCACTAGCCCATCAACTATCATCGAAAGAAGGTACAAGATATGGGTATGAAAGTAACATGATTCCTTCACCAAAATAGTTCTCAAACCACCAACAAATACTAGCATACATGAGTTAAACGATCTAGAGAAGAAGAACAACATAAGTATATGAAGAGTGAAAATAGTAAAGGAGGTTAAGAGTTATATAATCCACCTCAAGAAGGTCTCCCTAAAGGGTTCAAGATACATGATCAAAGATCCAAAGAACACATTCTCAAAGTGGAAGATAGTCCATCAATAGTCCCAACTTGACCTCAACATCACCTCAAGAAAGAAGAAGGTTCCAAGGTTATGATAGCTCAAGAAGAAAGGAAAGAAGGAGAGTATCACGTCTTAATCATCCTTCATCTAAGGTATGATCCATTGCTGAGGGAGGGAGAAGAAGATCACGAAGAGAGACCAAAAAAATGGACATCAAATAAGCATAGCTTACCAATATGGATATTGAATAAGGAATCACCAACAACAAGGAACTTGAACTCCCAAGATCCATGGGGACTTCCTCTAGCACCATAAGCTCCCAAGCTCATCCACCTAGAGGAGAGGAACTAGAATCAATGAAAGGGTTTACTTATGTGAAGGAGGGGGTTATATACTTGAGGGAAGAACAAGAGATCAAAGGAGAGGTGTCATCACCTTAGGAGATTAGGTGACACTTGTTGTAGTGACCCCACTTCCCGATAACCCCCAATTAAGGAAGACCAAGAAGTCAGAGCCGCTATCCCAAAATAGGATCAATGGTTTAGCAAATAATAAAAAATAATTAATAAATTCTACCACAACTAAGCTTGAAACTTGATAAAATTTTCTTTTCACATACCTTAAAAAATATAGGATTTTGGAACTTCTACCCACTGTAGAGTTCTATCTAACTAAATCTTTCTTTAATAGATTAACTTTATTCTTCACAAATGCCACTTTACTATTTATCCAATTACAAATATTCCTAAAATGCTAACAAACAAAATGTCGGTTAGTATAAATGAATATACTGGTATGTGGGGACAAATAAAACATTGCACGTAAGCTTTAACAACCTACTCATATCAAGTAGTTGTTAACAATGCAAAATTACGTTTTCAATGTGAATTCCCAACTACTTTTACTCATCCTCTAGGATACCCTCTATCAGGGTTGAGTCCTTGCAAGGGACTTAAGGCTACCTTCTCCATCCTGAGCTTGGTACCTGGGGTCACCTTTCTGGGTGCCCAGTGGTCTTCCCTCTGGGGTTTAACCACTTTAGACCTTCCCTCCAGGGCTTGGTCTTGCATCATACATCCAGAGATGGTATGTAGTTTTGAGACAGTCACATGTGTACTTAAATTGTGATACTCATAGTCACTTTAAAGATTGCAGTAATGAAACATCCAACCAGTTTAATTTCATTGCAATCAATAAATTATCATGAAAATGTTGGGAAACTTAAAGTGTGTACTCATAATTAGCCACATACCTGATTAGGAGATTGCACAATATATAATCACAGTCCAGTTAATTAGGCATCCAATCCAAGCAAGCAAGTCAACCACACAAACCACTAAATATTGAAAAGCATGTACAACCTATTTACTACACACTCATCAAGAACTTATTTTATTGACTTGAATTCACTTTCTAGGGTTTCTAATCTAAATTAAGGTTTCATTAGGGTTCCTTTAGATCTATTTATAGTTTTCGTCTTTTAAGTCACAAAACCCTAAAACAACAGTTCTAGGTTTGAAACCCTAATTGCTCACTTATTCACATTAAAACCTTTTTTTCATCAATTTAGGCTTAGAATTAATGTAATTTCACTTTTATACAAAGAATCTCGAAATATACTTCTTAAATCCATTAACACTTATATTAGGGTTTCTAAGCCCATTAATGCACATTGAACATATAAAACCCTAAATTAGACAACTATGCATAAAGTCATCTTTTTAGATCTAATTCTTCCTTTTACTAACAACATGTTAATATTAGCTTAAATCATCCAAAGAACTCTATTAAAACTCATTAATATCAAAATTAGGGTTTTCCAATACTAACACCATTAAAGGTTACAACATTAAGTATTTTTCATATTGCAAGATGAGTCATGCCTTCATTATATATTTAATAGATTCCTTGCATTTTTTTGATCAACTTTCATACATAACATGTTTTAATCTCAGTTATCAATCTTTTGTTATGATTTTTGCAAAATAAAGAATATTGGGCCAATTATGAACTGACACATCGCACATCGAATTCTTACCTTATTTACCATGATGACCCACTGGGACCCAATGGGTGCCCACCACCTAGCGCCATGCTGGACTCATCCAGCCAATAGCCCGCGACCTTGCCACCCTATTGTTCAAGCAGGAAACACCCAAATCGGACCCGAAGGACAAAAAACCCATATAGTGTTGTGTTGATCATAGGGGTAGAATGGTCAATATTACTGGGTCAACTTCATCGCTTGCCGCTGTGCCTTCGAGAAAAGGACCTTCACTGAGTCAAACCTATGGTTCACTCTCGCTACTGGAGCTCGAAATCCAAAAGCTAGGGCAGGGCGACCTTTGCAAGGCCCACACGAACCTACTTGACTCCTCTAATTACTCACTGCCGATGCCCAAGCACCAGCCAAGGTGGTCGTTCCTCTACCAAAATTGGTGTTGTTGCCTCAAAAGCAAGAGGGGGTGAGGATGAAATAGAAAGAAGCATACAAGTTGGGTGAGCAATCAGAATCTTGATCCGAGTATATGGAATCACAAAGGGTTTCATATCCCTCTCCCATAAATAGAGTTCTATTGTGGTAGAGTCCCGCTTGGACTGGATTTGGGCACAAAGATGATTTCCCTCCAAAGCAACTAAAATTTAGGATGATGGTGCAAGTTTCTTCTACGAATCTATCGGTAAAGTTTCTAGATGCATATATGAATCATGTGAAGAGGAAACTGATCGGAAAAGACCTGCAACCTATTCTCCACTGTTTTATATGGTTGGAGCTAGAGGATGATCGCCAGACATTGGATCTCAAATCCAACAGTGCCCATCACACGCACTCACAAAAGACTATGGAAAATCCAATTTAATTCAAACTGTGACATTAATGTCCCACCTCTCACTTTAAGGATTTTTCAAAAACCATATCTCCTAAACCATGTATCCTTTTAACCCCAAATTTGAAAGTCCTTAATGACTTAATATACTTTTGTGCCAAGTTTGGGACTCAAATTCGAAAGTATGAGCGACTTTTCTTCATATGCAAGTTATTTCTTATTAAGACATATTTTATGCATATTTTCTCTCTCCTACTCTTTTATATTCCTTATTTGGATTCCTTTTATCATTAGAAACCATGTGGATTTGAAATATCATCAATGATGATTCAATCACACATCTTTCCACATATTTCTCATACTTTCATATTTTCTCAATTTCTTTTCTTATTTATGCATTATTTGATTTCCTTCAAAAATTTTTCTTCTCTTTTTATCATCTTGGACTCACTAACTTAATAGGGTCCAAGAGATCATATATTTAAATGAAATATTATCAAATAAATCCACTCATTACTCATAAATCATACAACTTTATAATCTTACAAATTATTGGAGAAATTGCATCTCAAACCATATGAACCCAAAAATTGGTGTTGTAACATCCTTCCCCTATTTTAGGAATTTTGCCCTCTAAATTCCACCAAACATATAAGCAATCAGGATAAGACTTTCCCATGTCCATCATTGGATCCCATATGGCTTTATCCTCTCCATGGTGCTTCCAAAGAACCTTTATCATCTTATATTCTTACATCTGAGTTCTTTCACCTTGGTATCTAGAATCCTCACAGGTGACTTAGGAAATTTCATCCTCCCTTGAATCTTAATAAGTTCATGGCTCAGCACATGGCTCGAGTACATCACATAGTGCTCTAGATCAAAATTATGGAACACATCTTACATCATGTTATCTTGAGGGGTAAGGCTAAACAAAAGCATCTTCACCAATCCATCTCAAATGGCCCTATGTATTGGGGACTCAGCTTTCTCAGCTACAGCTCAGAGGGGTTAGGTTTTCATAAACATGTTCACCTAGTGTGAACTACATGTCAATCTGCTTCACATCAACTCACGACTCCTGTAGCCTATGGGCTTACTCAGCCATTACTCGATCAAAGCGACTTCATCTGCACACACTGTGGTCTCTTTTACCTTCACAAGGTCCTCTCACTGACATCATCCTGGTGAAGCGGTGACCGACACAGCCTCCCTTATAGAGTTTCCCGATACTGGCTATGGTGGCTATCATAATAAGCAAACTCTACTAGGGGTAGGGACTGATCCCATGTATCACCCTCAATGAGCACACTTACTCTCATCAGACCCTCTAAAGTCTGGATCATACTCTCTTGACTGTCCATCAGTCATGGGGTGATAAGTTGTACTAAACTTCAATCTAGCATCGAGTTCTTCATGTACCTAATTCCACCACATGGAAGTGAACTTGAGGTTATGCTCAAGATATTCAACTTGGATCACTTTGCAGTCAAACCATCTCTCTCTCAAATATATGGTTCAACCAAATCTTATCATAGTGGCATGTGTTGACTTGGTAAGGTGATCTACCATAACCCATGTAGCATCATGACCTCTCTTGGTCCAGAGGAGACCCTACCACAATGTCCATGGTGGTCTACTCCCATTCCCTCTTGGGGACTCTTCATTATCCATAGCAACTCACTGGGTTACTGGTGTTCGACCTTTATCCTCGATCATGTATGGCAAATGGCCACATGAAACTCTATATCCTTCTTCCAGGGACCACTGCAACCCTTAACCATCTTGGTAATACCCCAGTGTATGATGTATGTAAAATCATGAACTTATGCATGTTATGATTCCCCAAGGTTGACTCCTCAGAAACCCTAAAACATTCTAGTAGTGGGTTTCACCGCCTTCCTTTTCCTGAGAGGGGTATCTGAGGTTCTTACATCCATCCTTCTATCTCATCAATCTCTAGGCTGGCTAACTGAGTAACCACCAACTTGACCAATGGGTCTGGTTGTATCTAGATGTTAGCCATATAGGTCTAGTCTTCTAACGATCATAGGGTTCACCTAGAAACCTCTTCCAGCCTCTCTACTAACTATACTAAACAGCTGTACACATGAGCTGTATTCAATTGAGAACACCTCGTTACCACATAAGCTTCCTCACATGTTAGGTAATGGTGAAGACATAAACCTTATATACTCCACTCATCATCCTCATCCCAGGTTTAGGTCCATCTGAGTCAAGAAAACTTCGAGCTCATCATCTCGATTACCAACCCCAAGCTATTACTCTTAGGATCCAAACTTCTCTTGACAAGTACGTTCTCATATGATGATTACCTTAGATCATCTATTCTTTCATACCATTTATCCAATATATTTCCAAAAGGATGTGGTTCTTCCTTCAATCCTGAAACATCATAGAAGGGTTACAACTCATATCACCTCTACCTTTAGCATGTGGCATGCATTTTATCCTGTATCTCACACCCATAACAAGATGAAATAAGCATTTGGCTGTAGTCTACATATAGAGTTCATCCCGTTCCAAGAGTAGAGATGGTGCATCACACATCTCATCACTCTTTCCAATCTAAGGTGAAATATACTTCACATGACTCCTCACCATGAACATCGCCATTATGGGCCTACACCGATGGGAAGACTCTTACCATCAATTTTGGGTCTAAACATTGATCTTATATACAATCCTTAGTCATTAACTCAAGGTCTCTAGGGTCTCAAGACCGTTTGGGTCCAAACGGTATCAAGACCCTTTGGGTCCAAACGGTCTCAAACTGTTTGGAGACCCAAGTGCAATCGATTTCAACACACTTCTTGCCCAAATGATTTCAAACCGTTTAGAGAGTAAAGGGTCAAGAATGTTTAGTGATTCAATGAGATCATATCAATTGAAAACTTTTTGTGATGAAGGATCAATTGACCCTATAATTATTACTGATTTATCTCAAAGATAGTCACTAGGGTTGTACCCTTAAGCTACCAAGTGATTGGTAACCTTAGGTGAGTTAATCTTTGAAACTTAAATAAGCAATACTTCAATATACTATGGCTATCCTAATTGAATGTACTTAATTGAAGGGTTGGTTGACCTAATCTAACCAAGCTTGACTTAGTCAAAATCCTAGAGGGGATGAGAGAGAGGAATCCATACATGTAGGATAATCAAGCAATGGATAATCCTCAATACCTTCAATATGAATAAACTATGAATTTAGGGTGTGATCTTTGATGAAGAGATCATGAAACCCTAATCAAGAAGATTGATAAACATTAACCCTAAACTAGGGCAATGCTACTTGTAACCCTAATCTAGGGTAAGGATGTAACCCTAATTGAGGGTGATTCCATGAGAAACCCTAATTGAGGGTGATGCCATGTGAAACCCTATGCAATGGTATGATGAGGAGCCCTAATACATGGTGAAGGTATGTGAAACTCTAATTTTGAGTTGTAATACATGAAGCCCTAATCTTGGGCAATATGATGATAAACCATAATCCTAATTACTGGGTAATGGTATGAGAGAATTCCTAATGATAAAATAAGGGGTAATACCTTATAAAGGTGAAATATATCAAGTAGTTGATATTAGGAAACCTTATAGTAAGCAATGCCTTAACCTAAGATGAGTCCATATCATTGAAGATAGTTGGACAATTCTTATGTGCGACTGATGCACTTTATGATAAAAGTGATAGGTTAGAGGATGAAAGTATTAAGATGGGGAAATACCTTAATACAAGATAAGTTGATAAGCTCAAGTAAGTTAGAAGTAATAAAGAAAATGATATATCAAGAATTGATAGATATCACATTTAGCATTTTAGGGTTGATATACTTTGATGCATCTCAATTCAATATACTTGAATAGGAAACACATGAAGTGTGTTATGTAGTTGTTACAATAAAATTGTAATGAGTTTGATGTACTTTGATAAGTATAGGCTAATATATATTGAGAAAGGGGTTAAGCCAAACTAATAAGTATGATGTAATCATACCATAGTTAGGATGATAGATGATCCCATACCTTGTATTGATAATCCTTAAATGATATATGATGAGAGTAATACACATGAGTGAATACTTGTGATATCAAAAAGATGCTCCTAGAGGAGTGGAGAAATATATTAGGGTTGGATTGATAATATGAACATGAAACCCTAAATAATGTGAAATGGGATATGAGAAACCCGAATTTGATGTGAATAGTAAACCCTAACCCTATTAAGGGAATAAAGGTGTTACACTTGTATTATCAGATGTACATTGGCCTTATGTGACAATATGTTATTGTCACTAAGTAAGAGGTAATAATATGTGTATTGGTCTTGTGTGCTAATATGTTTTTGTTGCTTAGTAAAAGTAACAAAATGTGTATGGAATTTATAAGCCATATGAATAAGTCGTTGCCTAGTAAGAGGTGACAAGATGTGCAGTGGCCTGGTGAGCCATGTGAGATGCTTGTGTAACAAGTATCATGTATACCTTGGTCAAATGACCTGAAGGTAATAGTTACCTAAGAAGTGGTAACATGTTTAGTCATGAATTGAGGGTTTGAATGCCCAGATTCAGTAATCATGATGATGATATTGTCAAGAAATGAGATCTTCCAAGTAATGAGATAAGGGATAGAGATCCCAATGTTTTTACAAAGTTTTGAAAAGTATTGATGGAAGTATTACATGTTTCTTTGTAGCATTTGTCATAATAATTCCTATTTGAGAACATGACTGATGATAAAAGAATATGATAATGTACTTAATTAATTAAGTAAAATCATATAATGTAGAGCCCTGACCATAGATCCATCATCGTTAGTAATTTGGTGATGGTGAAACGAGTTGTTCCGCGACATAACCCAGACATCGCATATTTTTGAATATGTGGGGGTGATGGGAGAAAATATCCTTACTCCCTAATGGAGGAATTGATGGAGATAAACATTAAATCTCTCAATCCTTCATTATATGTTTCAGGATGGATGTATCACAAATCTCCCGATGATTGGGATGGATGTATCCCAAATCTCCCAATAATATTAATGTCGGATCGATATGAGATAAACATTAAATCTCTCGATTGGTGATGAGAGTGTAACCGCCGCTGTAACTCTATAGCAAAGTTACCAATATACACTGGAAAGCTATTTAGTAGTGACACAAGATGTCCTGCATGTGGTCTCACACTGACTGAGATGTGGGAGGTCATGGGAATCCATCTCTTCCATTGACCTTGTATGGTACCGATTTCGACTTCACAGTGGTCGGTTGGAGTATGAGCAGTATACCTCATCTACTTAGGGCATAAGTGTGATTGTAATAAGTAATCAGCCGTATAGCATGTTTGCTTAAGAATTGAATACGGAAATTTACTGGCTGATGTTACATTTTTATGCATATCTAGTTGATAGATGTTATTTATATCTCTTTACATTCATTGCAAGTAGATGGATGAATTACAACTCTACCATGAGTAGATGCAATGTCGTCCTTAGGAAAGGATATTACTTCATCATGTTCATATATTGATTTATCGATTATTTAATATATAAGATTTCTATGCTTGGTTTTATTCTGATAAACTGCAATAACAATGTTTTGGCGGAGAGTTATATCTCTCACTGGGGAAATTTACAATTGTCTCACCCCCATGGGATCCAAAATTTTTAGGTGGACGCGGACAAGAAATAGAAATCCCTACAACAGAGGAAGGGCAGCAACAACAGGGACAACAGTGAGATCTCAGGTGGAGATATTGTCTATCAAGTCATATAGATAGTAGTTCTATGTGTCGTCTCTGTACTCTCAGGTTCTCAGAGTTAGTAGTTAGTGTTTTTGATGAATCGATATGAGATTTTGGCTTGATGCCTCGAGGTTCTTATACTGCCGGTGTTTAGTTTTAACATGGCAATTGATGTTTGTAATCCTCGAGAAGATATGGTACACGTTATGTACTTATGAACCAGGATGTAAATGTTATACATTGGTTCTTGATGAAAGAGTTTTCCTATGTTTGGATCTCTTGGCAAAAAGGTTTTACTTTTTAGTGATTTTCAGTAAGCCACTGCTAATGTTTAATTCCGCTTAATTAATAATGATTTATTATCGGTCGTTCCAAGTTTGGTATCATAGCTCTAGGTTCGCTGAGTCTACAGAGACATATGACTAAGGTAGTAGAGTTTGTTCTAAGTGTCTTCCAGTCTATCTGATAGTGACTTCTTCTCATAGGAGAAAGAAGTTAAGCTTGAAGATGGCTGAGTCACATGAAGAATGTGCTGCAGAAAGTAGTAATGCTGCACTAGGAAGAGGTGCATGGGATCATGCAAGAGAGGAACAACTGCCTGAGAACCCTCAAGCTGATCCAACTATGATAAGAAATCCTTCTTTAAGTATCACGGTTGGGCAAATTAGGGCAACTATGATGTATTTATTGGATCAAGCATTGGTAATACAACCTAGATTACCAGCCCCCAATGATGAAATTCTAGATTTAGACCGAATCTGTGCTCAACCTCAGCCTGTTGAATCAATAAATAGTAATGGAAGGAATAGGATACAACCTGAAATCAGGGTCTGTCACAAGTGTAGGAAACCTGGACATATTAGAAGGTATTGCCTAGAGAAGAAAAATAAGGTGATGATTGAGAAAAGGCCTATCAAAACTCAGGAAAAGAGACCTAGTAGTTCCAAAAGGAAGAAGTTTTTGGTACCACCAGTACAACCAGAGCCTAGTGCACCAAGGCAATGGCTACTTGGAAAGGGTAAAGAACCTTCTAGACCACATCTAAAGCCCATAATTTGCTACCAATGTAGAAAGTTAGGACATCTATAAAGAGATTGCCCAGCCAGAAATGTTATGGTGAATCAACCTCTGAGGCAGAGTCAGCCCGAGGCAATGAACCATCCATGAATCATGATAGGTCAGACAAAATAATGTCATTTTAATATGTCTTTTTATGGTTTCCTGAGTTAAATTGAGAAAGTAATTGATTGAGCTTTCCTTGATTAGTCCTAAGAGGACTTATATTTTGTACAATAACATTATAGATGTTTCATATTGTTCTTAGCTCTATGAAAGAGGATGAGGTATAGAAGAGATACTTGGATGAAATCCAAGAATGTTAAATCTTATGCTTGTAATAATATGAAAAGGAAGGAATATGATAGTATACAAAGTGCATACTACTTAATCTCAGTATTTATATACCCTGGCTAGGTATACAACTATTTATGATAAAGTGAGTAAGGAAACTCCTAGATTGTTATCTTTTAATTACTCTGATAAAGTAGTCATTCTGAGATAATCTAATGAGTATCATGAAATTAGAAATATGGAATGGAAAAATGTGTCATATCCTAAAGAATAAGAAAGAGAAATCTGAGATGATCTCAGATCAGTATATGTGTATGAGGAAGTAAAAAGTATACTCCTCATAGGTTGAGAATGAGAGTAAGGGAGGTGATCCCTGTTCGATAAAGTTTGTATGTATAATAAAGATCTTTTTCCATAATGTGGAAATGGGAAATGTGATGAGATCACTAGATGCTCATGAACATGTTAAACAATAACAAAGAAAGAAATAATGTTATGTAAACATCCTTATAAATTCCTATGCCGAGGGCAAGGAACCTAGGATGAGTTAAAGAGTAAATGATTCATGAATAGTTGAAAATATATGAAATAATAAGAGGAATATGATTCCTTATTTTCTTTCCTTTTAGGGACATGGCAATCAAGTGGGTCTTAGGACACTTTATGTGCATAAGATAAAAATGTTCATGTAATGGATACTTAAAAAAGTATCAGTTTATCTTGGACTTTGGTTCCAAGATAAAGATATGTGTAACAAGTAATGTCCCAAGGTGAAAGAATGATGCAGAAGTGATGTGTTTTAACACATGTAATAGATACCAAGGTAAGAGATTCTGGTATTTGAAAAATATCAAATGGTTTATATTAGCTACCTGGAATGGTCAACCATGAAATCAGTTTAAATATACAAAAAATAATATGGACATCACTTGTTAGGGGTTTATGCTTTCCATAAACATAACATTGACAAGTTCTATACTACCCCTGTATGGAAGGGCTTTGTATTGATCAAAGTTTTATGGAAATTCCATGACATTAGGATGTTATGTGGAGACCTGATAATATAGTGAATGAATGATAACTGCCTCCCTTTATCTGGGATTTCGGGGACGAAATCCTTGTTAGGGGTTTATAATTTGTAACATCCCCGACCTGGGTTATGAATTAACCTAAAAGTTTTTCTTAATAAAATTAATTATATACATGCTATTATTTCTTGAAAAGTAATTAAGGCTCAAGAGGAACTTATGTTTCAATTTTAGTCCTTTTTGAATAATGTTGAAGCAATGTTTGCTTAATTTGGAATAAAGTGCAAATTACCCAAGTTGAGGGGTTAAATTGAAAATGTTACATGATTAAATGTTCCTCATGTTCAGAATCATCATGAGAATGAAGATGATGTAGAGGTATTGTCACGCCCCGATCTCACATTAACCACAAACCACAAGATTAAGACGCGATAGGATGGGATTCACACATAAGCCAATCACTCTTTACTTTTTAAAACCCTTTAAAGATATTAATAGGGAAATCTGATTTTTAAGATGTAAAATGAAACTAAACAAACTGCGGAAGCATCTTTATTAATCTGACTAGCAATATAAACAGAGTCTATGGCATATTACATTATTCGACATAACATAAAGCATAACAGATAATTTACATCTTATTACACATTCTCTCTCTCACTCACACCTTGTCCCGAAGATCGAGGGGAAGGGATTAAGAGACCTCTAACTACTAACTACGAACCTTCTATCGACTAGGCGTAAGGATAAATCGATCCTTCTGATTTCCTGCTGCTGATGATAACCTGAAAATCTTTTGAGTAGAGGTATGAGCCTACTCGCTCAGTGAATAGTATTTCACTTAGCTATCACTAAACAACTCATCAGGTTTATAAATTGAAATTAAACATAAATGCAGAACTAAGCAAGGCAGTTCTAAATACATAGCAGATATACAGATAATAATCACATTTCTATGTATCAACAGGTATTTCAGGTAAATGAACAGATATATAAATTTACTATGATCCTTTATGATTACTTATTCATATTATTATTATTATTATGCCCTAATCATATGCAGTGTACTCTGCATATGAAGATCCGTAGCAAGTTCATGCTACGATCCCACTGTACAAGACTTAGCGACACACCCGGGAAAATGCTAAGTCTGACGCCAGCCCTGTTCTGCTACAGGACCCCAGGCTCCACGGCCTCAATGCACAACCACGTGTGCTGCACAACCACGTGTGCTCCAGACTCCTCCTGACAAACCTGAGTACACAGGCGGAGAGTCTCACGGGGTTACCTCCATGACATCGCACGGATCTTGTTGCAATAACCCCCAATTTTCTTCAGTGCCACCGTGACATCGCACGCGTTATTGTTGGACACTGCCTCTCTATCCTCGTGTCTCCATGACATCGCACGGATAATGTTGCAACACGAGTTTCACCCCTAAGAAGCAGATCTGTCAAAGGGGTTCTACGGTGTTAGGGCCCTTAAGTCTATTATTTTAATATTCTAGGAAAGCTCATACAATAATTCAATCTCTCTCTTACTGTATGGTGTCTTTTTCTCATTTATACTTGACTTTAGTACCGCTATGGTATCTCTTCAATTTAGTTGAAGCTTATCACATTACACGAATATCATACTAAACTGAGCAAGCTGTATACTCAGGTATTTCAAATACCACGAGATTCAACATAGTAAACATGTAGGCAGATTTCAAGTTCTTGAATAAACTAAATGCATGTCCACTTGACATTTCTAAAATATCAACTTTTATAAGCATGCAGGCAGACTAGAAATTCTCAAATAATAATATTCATGTCACTTGGCATATTTACATTGAAATCATACAATAAATCATTGTAACAAGCTAATAAAACAATTTAATCTATTTATATGCAACCATCAACAACATTTTCCAATCTACTAAAATTCCTCAAAATATGTGCACATCAACCCTAATTCTGAGTCGTGCATCATTTAACTCAATTAATTTATTAAAAAATCATACAACCCGAGTTTATGCCCAAACTGTCCAGTTTCTGGTCGTGTGCTACTGGTTAACATTTAGTCGAACAAGTTAACTTTCGATAAATCATTCAATTTTACTAATTTACCTCGCGCATATTAATTAACTAACTAATGTTGAGCAGAAATTAACAATTGAAACGCGCAACCTAAAAATTGAGCGGTGCCGGCACTGCCTGGCACCCGGGTACATGACGTTACCCGCAACTAATGTCCATTCAACCAAAACATCCTGTTTTGAGTTAAAAGTGATAAATGAGTGAGATACTACTCACCGGGGTTCGAAACGTCTGGATTCGTCCAGCAATGCGTCCAGGGCCGGATTCGAGGCATTTGTTGGGTCTTCTACAACCTTGGATTTACTCAGGAACAACCTGCTTCACGTACAGGTTGAAGGAGGAACTTGGCTACATGCTCAATCATGGTTGATTGACTATAGATTCGTGATCTGGACCATGGCCGAGTTCATTGGCGATGTTTGGTGGTGCTTCCTGGGCAGAACTGCCCCTGGCCGGACCTATTGCAAGCAAGCAGCCATTTTCTCATGTACAGGTTAGACACAAGCTCAGCTAGGAGCTAAATCAAAGATGGGGCTGCGAATTTGTACCTAGGCTTCAGGGTGGGACTCAAGGCGATCGATTCGAAGTGTTTCCACACCAATCAGACTCCTTGCGAGCTCCTTGCTGGGCACGCAGCAGTAGCTACGGCTGGCCGGCGCAGCACCTGCAAGGGGGCGCCGCCCTAGCTTGGTCAGGCATAGATGGAGCAAGGTAGGCGATGAGGAGGTGGCGGAGGAGCAAGGCGCAGCCGAGACGACCTCACCAGCTCCAAGCTTGACCGTCTCGGCCTCCTTTGCTGCTGCCGATGGAACGCAGCTGCTACTGCGGTAGGGAGGCGCTGCTAACTGGAAGAGACATAAGTGGGCGCGAGCTAGGGCAAGAAGGACGAAGAAGAAGGGAAAGGAAGGGGCACTGCTGGTCGGAGCTTTGGGGCTCGAAATCGCCCCCAAAATCGCATGGGTGTAGCCCTCCCTTCTTCTGCTCTCAAACGAGCACCGCTTCTGCGGTCGTTCACTGTTTCATCGGGCGAAAGAAGAAGAAGAGAAGGGTCGGTTCGCGGAGGGGCCGGAATGCAAAATGCCCAACAAAGATCAAAAATTACTACTAGGTCCCTGAACACTCAAATGCCCGTATCTTTTAACTCGGAAGTCGGTTTCGGGTGATTTTTCTTGCAAACTCTCAAGCACGAGATTCTCTATCATCCCAGGGCATAAAATCATGTTAACTAGCTTGTCACATCAGGTCAAAACACTAATTGCAACATTGAGTATTCAACTCAACCTAATTAACTAATTAATCAACATTGATATCATTAGTCGCCTTAGGTGATTCAAACTCAACTATTGATTCATATATTAACTTATTTTGATTATCCATGATGTTTAATTTGATACCCAACACTAATTACTGTGTTTTACATAATTCGAGGTATTTATCGACTAAGCAAGGAGTGGGTCATAACAACCTTTTCCCCTTAAAAGAATTTTGTCCCGAAATTCCTAAAAGAGAAAGGAGACGTGTTACTCATCTCTGACTCGTATTCCTACGTAGCTTCCTTTATGTTATGGTTCCTTCATAAAACCCTCACTACTGGTATCTCGCGAATTCTTGAACTTTTGATCCTCTGATCAATTATCTGTATAAGTCCCTTAACCTAGAACACATCTGATATGATCCCAGACCAACCCACAAAACATTGTCTTTCCTGAATTGTTATAATAGTATCTCACTTTATGGTAATTACCAAGAAATTTTTATACTATACATGCAAATAATCTAAAATTCTAAAACAAAATGCATGTCAATCTGGTACTAAATTAAAATCATGCAATTCAATTGTTAAGTATCACTACATATCATACTGAGAATTGGTATTAAAATACTTGATTCATCGTACACCCTATCCTTAGGGTTTCATTTGCATTGTTCATTCATCACATGCCAACACCCTACTCTTAGGGTTATCTCATTCACTAGTCATATGGCAACACCCTACTCTTAGGGTTTCCATTATCTCATTTGTTTGATTGCAATTCAAATCACAATACGGTATCATTCTAGAACTGGCAGAGCATTATATTTCAAATCATTGTAATTACTGAGAAATCTTTATATCATACGAGCAGACAAATTTAAAATTCTTGAATATTTCAAACCCATTTCAATTTTGGCACATACATACCGGATTTCATGTAATTGAACATCCTATTACACCAATAAGAGTAATTTACTCCATTTATAAGAAACCATCTGTAATATTTATCAATTGTCTGAAATTTCTCGAAGTACGTGCATATTAACCAAATTTCCTGGTTTATGCACCACATAACTCAATTAAGAGTTATTTACGTATCATATCACAAATATTTAATAGTACTTGAGAATATCTTCAGAGAAATGCGCCAATTCATACAAATGTTAAGTCATACACATTACCATAACAGGAAGCATGCAACTAGATTTATTCGCATATTTTAATGTTATCATACTTTCTTGAAATCATGCACCTGATGATTTACCAAATATGTGTTTTCTGGGTTCATACTCAAACCGTACCATTATCAATTGTGTATATCTAAACTCAACATTCACACTAGCAAACTCTATAAGACTTAAATGTTCTTCCCATTTCCACTGAAAAGCAAAACACATGCTCTCAGCATGTCCTCAAGAGTCTGAATGGTTCTCTCAAACTAACCATCCGTCTGCAGATGAAAAGGTTGTATCGAATCTTAACTTTGTGCCCGAAGCACAAAGCAACTGTTTCTACAATCCTAGATGTGAACTTAGGATATCAAAATGACATGATTGAAACTGGATTACCAAACAACCTAATTATTTCATCTATGTATATCTTAGTCAAGTTTCGAGACATCAAAGGTCGACTTAATATGAAGAAAGCGAGCAGACTAAATTAGTCTATCCACAATCATTTATATCAAATCACAACCTCTAGGTGTCCTGGGTAATCTTACCACAAAATCCATTGTGATAAATTCCCATTCCCATACAGGTATAGAAAAAGATTACAAGGTAGCTATAGATTTTTAGGGTTCAGCCCTAACCTACTGATACACACTACTTTTAACCACATACCCAGCTACATCCTTCTGCATATCTGACCATCCATTTCAACTTCTTGGAATTCATATACATCTTAGTATTTTCCTGAAAGCATAGCATACATCAATACATACATTTCCATAAGAATCTTTTCTTTTAGGCTTTTCCCCTTAAAAGAATTTTACTCCATCTCGAGATACACACAACATGTCACGCTAAATCAACATATTATCATCTAAATACTTAAATTCTAGTCTCTTTTCCTTCTATCATGTCATGCATAGTCTGGTTTAACTCACTATCACCCTATTGTAGTTCCTTGATCTGATCATAAGAAGTAAGCTTAACTTACATCTGTACAATCAAATCACTTTGTGCTGTCACCCCTAAGTCTAGGTTCAACTCCCACATTTCTACTAGCAGGTCTCAATTGAAACCTGCCGTAGAGAATGCATTAACTGTTGAACTTGACTTTCTACTGAAAGCATCATCCACCACATTCTCTTTACCAGGATGATAATCTATTGTCACATCATAAAGATAGTGACACCATATCTTTAAAACATGGACTACATCAGCTATCTTTATATCATAATCGGATAATATTCCGCTTCCTATGTTACTTACTTATTGTTACATTTTAGGTTTATGTCTTACTCATTCCTCTAAATCATCTCATGTTGTTCATGTACCGATCGGGTTATCTTCTTCAAAACCCTAGATCGTTATCAAAGCCAGTTTACTTTTCATAGAACAAATCTCAAGATCTTTATTTAACAAAGATATTGGTATACAAGGTTACATTACTAATGATATCCCTTAAACTACTACAACTTTAATCATTCTAGGGTTTGATCCTTTATTAATAGCATAGCATTATTGTATGTGTGTGGTAGATTATATAAATCAAATTGAGTTGCTTGGGGCAATAACATATTAACCCAGCATTCAACTTTAATTACATTTAGCTGAAAATTCAGTTTTATAATGGTTTCTGTAATTCGTTTATTAAACTGTAAACAGAAACTCCAAAAATTTTGAAAATTTTATATGTTGTGTCTAATAAAGTTTTAGACCTACAGTAAAAATTTCAGGTCATTTCAAGTTACCAATAATTAATTAAAAATCAAATAGTGCGCTGCTATATAGCAGTCTGCAGCAGATTCGGTCGAGTTGGAACTCGACCGACACCTTACTGAAGAGATCAAAAGTCATCCAAAAATTACACCAAATTAATAGAATGTCTAAAATTTGTGATTTTCAAACATAGTTAAAATTTGAGATCAATTGGATATACCAATAAAAAGATAAAATTCAATTACCACATTGCTATATCATTCAGAAAATGTGATCGGTCGAGTTTGATACTCAGCCGATAAACTGGTCAGAACATTCTTCAAAAATTCTGATATCTTCCAATGTTGTTCACATTTTATATATCCAACTCATATCCAAATTGGAGCTAAATCAAAGTTACACATAAAATACTAAAAATCATCTAGTGAGACATTTTATTTATCAAATTCTGTATTCATGCGTTATTTGAATCCTAATTTGGGCCAATTAGGGTCTATGCTTCTCAAGCCCTAATTCTCAAGATTAAGAACATTTATACTTCTAGTCTTATGTTACTTGTTAATAGGAGTCATTAGATCCCAGTAACGCATCCTGCCAGTCGGACCAGGCCGAACCTGTAGTCCTGAAGCCAAGAGCTACTCGGGATTAATCAACCCCTATTAATCTTAAACATGTGGAATGAACATCCACTCAAAGCAAACTCATTTAAACATAAATTTGGGTCTACTTTAATACAAGGAAAACCAACATTAAACAATTCACTTCATGTCACAACATTATAAAAGAATCATACTTATTGTACAAACTGAAAGTCTAAATTCATGCATATAAGAGTGTTTCTAATGATCTTTAATCAATAAGCAATGTAAGGTAGGAGTTATATCACATCCTTTATTTAATCTCTTACTCCTACATTATTTTCTTATTTCTTAACCCTAAGATTTCTAGGGTTTTCTCTCTAGCCTATCCTTCCTCTGCATACCTGGCCAGGGCATCCAGAGAAGAACAGACAGAGTAGCTTGATACTGGTCGATCTAAGTATTCAGACACCTGGCCAGGGTATCTAAACACTCAGATCTTCCAGAGCTAAAACACATCATTCGTTATTCGCCTTACTTATAACCTTATCTTTGACCCTAATGATTCTTAATAACTCAATCTTAGCTCATTACTTGATTCTCGTGACCACATCTTCTTCCTGCTATCTGCAATAGTATAACAGAACACTTCCTGTTAGAAAATTACAGATAGAAGAAAGACACCTAAACCTTAATCCTATTGGTCTCTTATCGTCCCCTGACCTTGAGTAACTACGTACTTAAACCAAAGCTCTGATACCAAAATTGTCACGCCCCGATCTCACATTAACCACAAACCACAAGATTAAGACGCGACAGGATGGGATTCACACATAAGCCAATCACTCTTTACTTTTTAAAACCCTTTAAAGATATTAATAGGGAAATCTGATTTTTAAGATGTAAAATGAAACTAAACAAACTGCGGAAGCATCTTTATTAATCTGACTAGCAATATAAACAGAGTCTACGACATATTACATTATTCGACATAACATAAAGCATAACAGATAATTTACATCTTATTACACATTCTCTCTCTCACTCACACCTTGTCCCGAAGATCGAGGGGAAGGGATTAAGAGACCTCTAACTACTAACTACGAACCTTCTATCGACTAGGCGTAAGGATAAATCGATCCTTCTGATTTCCTGCTGCTGATGATAACCTGAAAATGTTTTGAGTAGAGGTATGAGCCTACTCGCTCAGTGAATAGTATTTCACTTAGCTATCACTAAACAACTCATCAGGTTTATAAATTGAAATTAAACATAAATGCAGAACTAAGCAAGGCAGTTCTAAATACATAGCAGATATACAGATAATAATCACATTTCTATGTATCAACAGGTATTTCAGGTAAATGAACAGATATATAAATTTACTATGATCCTTTATGATTACTTATTCATATTATTATTATTATTATGCCCTAATCATATGCAGTGTACTCTGCATATGAAGATCCGTAGCAAGTTCATGCTACGATCCCACCGTACAAGACTTAGCGACACACCCGGGAAAATGCTAAGTCTGACACCAGCCCTGTTCTGCTACAGGACCCCAGGCTCCACGGCCTCAATGCACAACCACGTGTGCTGCACAACCACGTGTGCTCCAGACTCCTCCTGACAAACCTGAGTACACATGCGGAGAGTCTCACGGGGTTACCTCCATGACATCGCACGGATCTTGTTGCAATAACCCCCAATTTTCTTCAGTGCCACCGTGACATCGCACGCGTTATTGTTGGACACTACCTCTCTATCCTCGTGTCTCCATGACATCGCACGGATAATGTTGCAACACGAGTTTCACCCCTAAGAAGCAGATCTGTCAAAGGGGTTCTACGGTGTTAGGGCCCTTAAGTCTATTATTTTAATATTCTAGGAAAGCTCATACAATAATTCAATCTCTCTCTTACTGTATGGTGTCTTTTTCTCATTTATACTTGACTTTAGTACCGCTATGGTATCTCTTCAATTTAGTTGAAGCTTATCACATTACACGAATATCATACTAAACTGAGCAAGCTGTATACTCAGGTATTTCAAATACCACGAGATTCAACATAGTAAACATGTAGGCAGATTTCAAGTTCTTGAATAAACTAAATGCATGTCCACTTGACATTTCTAAAATATCAACTTTTATAAGCATGCAGGCAGACTAGAAATTCTCAAATAATAATATTCATGTCACTTGGCATATTTACATTGAAATCATACAATAAATCATTGTAACAAGCTAATAAAACAATTTAATCTATTTATATGCAACCATCAACAACATTTTCCAATCTACTAAAATTCCTCAAAATATGTGCACATCAACCCTAATTCTGAGTCGTGCATCATTTAACTCAATTAATTTATTAAAAAATCATACAACCCGAGTTTATGCCCAAACTGTCCAGTTTCTGGTCGTGTGCTACTGGTTAACATTTAGTCGAACAAGTTAACTTTCGATAAATCATTCAATTTTACTAATTTACCTCGCGCATATTAATTAACTAACTAATGTTGAGCAGAAATTAACAATTGAAACGCGCAACCTAAAAATTGAGCGGTGCCGGCACTGCCTGGCACCCGGGTACATGACGTTACCCGCAACTAATGTCGATTCAACCAAAACATCCTGTTTTGAGTTAAAAGTGATAAATGAGTGAGATACTACTCACCGGGGTTCGAAACGTCTGGATTCGTCCAGCAATGCGTCCAGGGCCGGATTCGAGGCATTTGTTGGGTCTTCTACAACCTTGGATTTACTCAGGAACAACCTGCTTCACGTATAGGTTGAAGGAGGAACTTGGCTACATGCTCAATCATGGTTGATTGACTATAGATTCGTGATCTGGACCATGGCCGAGTTCATTGGCGATGTTTGGTGGTGCTTCCTGGGCAGAACTGCCCCTGGCCGGACCTATTGCAAGCAAGCAGCCATTTTCTCATGTACAGGTTAGACACAAGCTCAGCTAGGAGCTAAATCAAAGATGGGGCTGCGAATTTGTACCTAGGCTTCAGGGTGGGACTCAAGGCGATCGATTCGAAGTGTTTCCACACCAATCAGACTCCTTGCGAGCTCCTTGCTGGGCACGCAGCAGTAGCTACGGCTGGCCGGCGCAGTACCTGCAAGGGGGCGCCGCCCTAGCTTGGTCAGGCATAGATGGAGCAAGGTAGGCGATGAGGAGGTGGCGGAGGAGCAAGGCGCAGCCGAGACGACCTCACCAGCTCCAAGCTTGACCGTCTCGGCCTCCTTTGCTGCTGCCGATGGAACGCAGCTGCTACTGCGGTAGGGAGGCGCTGCTAACTGGAAGAGACATAAGTGGGCGCGAGCTAGGGCAAGAAGGACGAAGAAGAAGGGAAAGGAAGGGGCACTGCTGGTCGGAGCTTTGGGGCTCGAAATCGCCCCCAAAATCGCATGGGTGTAGCCCTCCCTTCTTCTGCTCTCAAACGAGCGCCGCTTCTGCGGTCGTTCACTGTTTCATCGGGCGAAAGAAGAAGAAGAGAAGGGTCGGTTCGCGGAGGGGCCGGAATGCAAAATGCCCAACAAAGATCAAAATTTACTACTAGGTCCCTGAACACTCAAATGCCCGTATCTTTTAACTCGGAAGTCGGTTTCGGGTGATTTTTCTTGCAAACTCTCAAGCACGAGATTCTCTATCATCCCAGGGCATAAAATCATGTTAACTAGCTTGTCACATCAGGTCAAAACACTAATTGCAACATTGAGTATTCAACTCAACCTAATTAACTAATTAATCAACATTGATATCATTAGTCGCCTTAGGTGATTCAAACTCAACTATTGATTCATATATTAACTTATTTTGATTATCCATGATGTTTAATTTGATACCCAACACTAATTACTGTGTTTTACATAATTCGAGGTATTTATCGACTAAGCAAGGAGTGGGTCATAACAGGTATGGCTTGGGAAAATCCTGAGTACCGAGAAAGAGCTGATAAAGCAATGTTTGTGCATTAAAACCTAGTTTTGGTATAATATGCAATTGACCCAAAAACTAGGGTTCAATATGAAAATTACCACTTCAAAATAGTCCGTAATGTTTCTTGGAAGAATGTAGAGCAAAGAATATGAGATTGGCATATCAGTTGTATCATTTTAAAGGAGAGAGAATCTTGATATTAAAATAATCAAGATTTAAGCATAGTTGAAACCATAATTCAATTTAATGCAAAAATAATTATATTAATGGAAGTGACCTTCAACAAAAAATGTGTTGGTTAAAATCCTTATATATGGATGTCCTTGTTCCTTGGAAAGGCAACGAAAATATCCAAAGGAATGGATAACTCACTCACATTATTAAAAGAAAAAGTAATATCCACTAACTTATGGATAATACTATTATATGATTAAGGTGCTTAATTTCTTTTCCCTTAATTCATGGATAATGGAAGGGAATTCTGAGGTGAGGAAGATATCCTTGCATGGAAGGAGTTGAGGGGAAGAGGTGGCACCAATTTTGGAATTAAAAGATTTTTATAAGGCATTTTCTCTCTCATTGATTTCCTTATAAAAACACCTTTTACAACTCAAATCAAAGACTTTTTCGAATCCACTTCTTCTCTTTTCTTGCAAAACGACCAAGGGAGCTTTGTAGGATCAGGACGACGTTCCCCAACCTGTTGGTAAGCTTATTCACTTCCTTTCACCTTAATTCCATGGTGGAAATCTAAAATCAATGCATGATTTCTTCTTATCTCGATCCCATCTTCAATTCTAACCATTCCTTTTCACTCAAATCTTGAGGACGAGCCTTGGGATAGTGAAAGGAGTTGCATACACCATTGTTGACATGAGCTTGAAGCTTTGAAGCTCAATTGGATGTGGGTTTTATAACTTTAACCCTTACTATTGTTATTGCATTCAATTCCTTATCAATTGTTTATCATTTGTTCTTCTTGAAATTCACTTGATCAAATCAATGGAACCACCATGAAAACTACAGAAAAATATGAAGGATCATATCTTGATTATGATGACATCATCCTAAGCACACATCTAAAAAATATCCGAGGAAAATGGTTTCAAAAGTTGGAAACCAATCAATTTCATTGAAATTGGTTAAATGGTTTCAACAAACCGTTAGAAACCAAACAGTTTCAAATCGTTTGAAGTGGTTGACTATTTTCAATGGTTGACCATTTGGAGCTCATTGTCTGATGTTGATGGTTTATGAACCATTAAATTTAATTGATTAGTTTCAAAGGGTTCATCAGTTGAAGGTTAATCAATTATCAATCCCTAATTGGGTTAAGTGCTAAAATTTCAATTGGTTGATTTAAAATGTTGGGTTGAAAACCCAAACGGTCACAAGACCATTTGGAGATCACCCAAACGGTCTCAAGACCGTTTGAAGGTCAAATAAGACCGTTTATAGGCCTAGGTTGAGTATGGTTGAGTAATTGAAGGACAAGAGATAGCAAATTGTAATGCAATCAATAGTTCAATTGGTGATCAATCTAATGATCTAAACCCTAATTGAATTTCATAAATTTCAATGATGGGATGGGGAAAATGGTCTCAAGAACGTTTGGAGGTCATCCAAATGACCTCAAGACCGTTTGAGGTCAGGTCATATCATAATTTGATGATGATTTATTGATTTCAATTGAATAAGTTCCACAATGTTAATCATTGAAGGTTCCACGATTTCAAAACCCTAATTGAAGGTTTCTTGATTATAAATCCTAATTCAATTGGGTTCAAAACCCTAATTGATGGTCCATTTGAATGATGATTCAATAGTTCAATTGATGAATGAATCAAAGATTCAATTGATAATCGATTCATTGATTGAAACCTTGAATTGATTAAGTATTGAAAGACCTTTTTGGTCCATTCGGTTTTGAGAGGGTTTGGGCCAAACGGTCTCAAGACCATTTGGGTCGAAATGGTCTCAAGACCCTTTGGGTCCAAACGGTCTCAAACTGTTTGGAGACCCAAGTTCAATCGGATTCAACACACTTCTTGCCCAAACGATTTCAAACCGTTTAGAGAGTAAAGGGTCAAGAACGTTTAGTGATTCAATGTGATCATATCAATTGAAAACTTATTGTGATGAAGGATCAATTAACCCTATAATTGTTACTGATTTATCTCAAAGATAGTCACTAAGGTTCTACCCTTAAGGTACCAAGTGATTGGTAACCTTAGGTGAGTTAATCCTTGAGACTTAAATAAGAAATACTTCAATATACTATGGCTATCCTAATTGAATGTACTTAATTGAAGGGTTGGTTGACCTAATCTAACCAAGCTTGACTTAGTCAACATCCTAGAGGGGATGAGAGAGAGAGAGGAATCCATACATGTAGGATAATCATGCAATGGATAAGCCTCAATACCTTCAATATGAATAAACTATGAATTTAGGGTGTGATTTTTGATGAAGAGACCATGAAACCCTAATCAAGAAGATTGATGAACATTAACCCTAAACTAGAGCAATGCTAGTTGTAACCCTAATCTAGGGTAAGTATGTAACCCTAATTGAAGGTGATTCCTTGAGAAACCCTAATTGAGGGTGATGCCATGTGAAACCCTATGCAATGGTATGATGAGGAGCCCTAATACAAGGTGAAGGTATGTGAAACTCTAATTTTGAGTTATAATACATGAAGCCCTAATCTTGGGCAATATGATGATAAACCATAATCCTAATTACTGGGTGATGGTATGAGATAATTCCTAATGATAAAATAAGGGGTAATACCTTATAAAGGTGAAATATACCAAGTAGTTGATATTAGGCAACCTTATAGTAAGCAATGCCTTAACCTGAGATGAGTCCATATCATTGAAGATAGTTGGACAATTCTTATGTGTGACCTATGCACTTTATGATAAAAGTGACATGTTTGAGTATGAAAGTATTAAGATGGGGAAATACCTTAATACAAGTTAAGTTCATAAGCTCAAGTAAGTTAGAAGTAATAAAGAAAATGATACATCAAGAATTGACAGATATCACATTTAGCATTTCAGTGTTGATATACTTTGATGCATCTCAATTCAATAAACAAATTGTATTTGCAAAATTGTCTTCTGACTTTCCAAACGATCTTGGTTAGACTAGTTGAGCCGATCAGTTCAACCCTTAAACCGGTCATCTAAGCCTATCTTGAGCCGATCGGTTCATCACATGAGCCGATCAGTTCACAAACCTGAGTCGATCGATTCATCACATGAGCCGATCAGTTGGAAGTGCAAACTCTGCAAAACCAATCAATTGTAGTTTCAATCAATTTGATACACCAATCAATCGGTCCAACACCTTGAACACTATGATATTGAGCTATCAATTAATTGAGTGTTTAATTGAACTACTAAACTCCTTTTGTAATCAATCTAAACGTCATTTTTGGATAAACTCCTCTTCCAGATTAAATCCTATGTGTGTGACCCTTCAGGTCCATTTCACGTTGGCAGTGAAAGTTCGTAACACTTATGACTTCACAAGCAAAGAGCGGTGCCTAGTGGCACATCAGTGCTACCCAAGTGAAAAGGAACGTTGGAGAACAAATTTCAATCGTACAATCCGTGAATGGTGTTACAGTGAATGTATAATTCCTTTGTCCCTGATATCCTAAATGAACTCAAGGCATAGAAAAGTCATCCTGTCAACATTCATTCACTTTCTTGATCTCAGAGTAGATTGGAGGAGATATGTATGACATCAATATCACACATGGATTCACACATGTGTGAGCACACCTATCTCAATCCTACTCATCAAGTGGCCATGGATATCAAACTCTCTCAGGAGGGAAAAATCCCATATCTATCACTCACCCCTCAAAAGCCCCATGTGTCAAAGCCACCCAATCATCACCTTTATAACAACCCATGATTCAGGACTACGTTTGATGATGTTAAAGTGTACCCAACGACATGTGTTGAGTGTAGTGTTTTAAAGTCAAAGAATCACACTCACCACCATCACTGTGAGAACTAACTGTGACTACCATGTCATGGTTCCATGTGTCAAACTCACGGTGGGTCTATCCCGTACACTTGTTCTCTAACAAGTACCTATGTGTTTGGTTTGATATCTCCATATCATGACTAACGAGATTCTGTCATCAACCAACACCACAATCTAGTCTTATGTGTCATTGTTGTCTATCTACCTTCCACAATGACATCCGACTAGGGACATAATAAGAATGTACAAACTCTTAGCATTTGTATGATCTCATCGTTCAGGTCCTCAACCTGAAAGCATATGTCATTGAGTACTGTCATTCTCTAGACATTCAATCTATTCTATCATTATCTCATATGACTGAACTAGAAAGAATTGGAAGCTTGCCTTTAATGTTTATCAAATCAATCTTAATGTATCCCACCAATCATCCCATGATTGGCTCTCAGGGCATACATACCAACATCAGATAGTTTGATACCATCGACACCTTGTCGATGGTCTCAAAAGTCCAACAGTGATCCAGATATCACCCCGTCGATACCATTGATGGGAGTGGTCGATGGTATCAAGAAGGCTTCAGGCGGCTCCCAAAAATTGAAGAAAGCATCGATACCCTAAGGTGTCGATACCATCGACATCCCGTCAATGGTATCGACGCCGTCGGGTTAGAGTTTTGTCCAACACGACTTCAATCAGACGACTGCGTTTTTTTGGCGGCTGTAAGCGGTACCTATACCTAAGAAATGACAGCCCAAAGTCATCATATACGTGGGATTGCATTGAAGAAGTTCCGAAGGAGGAGAGAGAGAAGAACGGAGCCGAGAGCTACACCCCGGGAGATTCTAGAGATGCAGATGAAGTTTTCCACTTTCTGAAGGCTGCAGAATGCTCCTCCCGCACCGAAGATCGCCCGGTCCTTCTCTATTTAGGGGTTACACCATCTCCATCCACAATTTCTCAATGTTTTCTCCTTCCTTCATGGTGTTTTGCATCGAGATGAACATGCGGGGCTAATCCCCTTTGTCTCTAGGACTGGGAGTAGTCCGGGCAGTCGTTGTATGACTCTTCTTACATAGTTTATCATTATTTGTCCCTCAAATCCGTGGTATGCTATATCTTTTTGTCCATTGCTATCATTGTGCTTAATCACCATAATGGTAATCTAATGCCTTTAATTGCTTTTGACGAAGAATTAACGGTTGAAAAGAGGTGATAATCACATTAACTAATAAATCCTTTAGAAAAGGTGATGCACAGTTAATGGTGGGAACCTAGAGACATGTTTTTCATTCACCTAGTCTAGGGCATAGGTTACTACTGGCGTGGAATGACCTAGATTAAGGTAGTGAATTGTATCGCAGAAGCGAGAAATTCTGGCTATAGGCCACTATCCGGAAAGGGAGACAAGTTGTTATAATTGTGAAGAAATTAGTATAACGAGAACCCACAATGAAACCACAATCCTAGAGATTTCTCTTGAATTGATTAAACCAACCATTTAATTGATTGCTTTGTTTTCTTTTGTTTTTATTTTCCTTTTTCAAAACAACATCCAAAGTTTTGTAATCGGTTTAGCTGATCGTGAGTAGTTAGTAGTAGTCTACCGATAATTATGTTTCCCTATTTTCGACTCGGGCCTCACAAGGCCTATATTACATTGATGCGTACATTTACGTTATACACACGGTAAAGTTGTGTCAAGTTTTTGGCGCAGTTGCCGGGGAATTCGACAATTTTTGGCACTATGAGTGCTACAAGAGGCCACTCTAGGCCACTTTTAATAATTTTACTAATGGATAATAAATATCTTTCAAATTCTTTATTTTTCTAGCACTGTACTGAATAAATTTTCCACATTTTAGGTACTAGTGCATGGTGAAGACACGTAGTACGGACTACGCATAGTCAGCACCTGAGATTCCACCTTCGAGATCGGGTGAAGAGGAGGAGAATATCCACAATCTACCTGAAGACTTAGACATAGATTCTGAACCCGAAGTAGTGGATGAGGAACAAACAATATGGGAGAAGATCAAGGCTTCTTCCTCTTCCACATCAAAGGGGACGATCAAAAAGCAAGCGATCAACATTCCTACATAGAAGATTGATCTGACACTGATAAACTTGGTTAAGTCTAATGCATTTCATGGGCTAAACAATGAAGATCCAGTGGCCCCCATCAGCACATTTGTGGAAAACTGTGATATGATAAAGATTGACAGGTTCCCGCAAGAAGCACTTTACTTAAAGTTTTTTCCCAGTTCTTTAGCAGGGAATGCATGTGAATGGCAGCACAATCTCGATGACGAGCGCATTGAGACCTAGGACCAAATGGTAGAGGTCTTCTTCGAGAGATTCTTCCTGCCTGAGAAGACAAATGACCTCGTGAGAAAGCTCCATAACTTCTGTCAAAAGGCCGGTGAGACGTATTCATAGACATGGGAGTGCTTTCAGATCATGCTAAGGAAGTTCCCACATCATGGGCTGGACAAGGACAAGCAAGTTAAAATTTTACCCTCCTATGGTAAGTTCTTGAAGGATATAATTACCAAGAAGGGGAAGATTCTGGACACTGAGGTGGTGGTGCTCAAGGAGCAGGTCAACACTTTTATTCTGGGAAAATTGCCACCAAAGCGATAAGATCCAGGATGTTTCAATATTTCATGCTATATTAGGAAGGAGAAATTTGGCAAAGCACTGTGTGATTCTGGGGCAAGTATCAACTTGATGCCCCTCTCTACATTTAAAAAGCTTGGTCTTAAAGAATCTTGATAAAGCAACATGAAAATTCAACTTGCAGACAATTCTATGGTACTGTCGTATGGTATTTGTGAGGATGTCTTAGTCAAAGTTGATAGGTTTGTGTTTCCAGCTGATTTTATTATCATGGAAATGCAAGATGAGCAAGGGAATGAGCTGCTCTTAGGAAGACCTTTCTAGGCCACTACAAATATGATATTGGAGATGGGTAGAGGTCAGTTGATGATGGGTATAGCTGATGATAGATTCGAGATAGTCATGCCACCAAATTCAAAGCAGTCATAAGAGAATGAGGAATGTCACAAAGTGAAGCTCTTTGCTTAGGGAAGTTGTTTCTTGATATGGCTCATGTCATGATGAAGGTAGATAAGGGAACAATTGCTATGGACATCATGGAACAAACAAAAGTGGTTTCTCTTATTAAAGTTGTGGGTTATCCCAATGATTTGGAAGAGGAAGTCTCACCATCTACTGAGGATGAAGCTATAGGAGTCTCCATGCTTGACTCATACGCACAATTACCTCTTGAAGCTTGTTTGTTCATTATAATGAATGATTGGATGAGAAGTACATCATTACAAGAATGTGTTAAGATGCTTCAAGTGCTTCCATGCTACTATGCCAAGCACTATGAAGAGATAGGACCGCTGCCACCACTACTTCAATCTTCTTTGGTCATCCCGTCAGAGTTAGAGCTGAAGACGTTGCCCCCTCACTTGAAATATGCATTCTTAGCGCCTGATGCAAAGCTACCAGTGATATTTTCAGCATATTTGAGTGTCGCTGAGGAAGAAAAATTGATGATAGTGTTGAAGAACCACCGAGGTGCATTTGGGTGGTCGGTTTCTGACATCAAGGGGATCTCCCCTACTCCTTGCCAATATAAGATCTGGCTCGCTGAAGGAGCCAAACCTGTGATTCAGCCACAATGTCACCTCAACCCCATCATGATGGAGGTCGTAAAAAAGGAGGTGATCAAGCTTCTCTTCGCAGACATCATCTATGCTATTTCAGACTCTACATGGGTGAGCCCAACACAGGTAGTCCCTAAAAAGGGGGGAATCACAGTAACTCAAAATATTTTGAATGAACCTGTCACAACCTGATTGGTAATAGAGTGGCGTGTTTGCATTGATTACCGTCGGTTGAATTCTGCCACTTTAAAAGATCATTTCCTCTCCCATTCATTGATCAGATTTTAGAGCGACTGGCTGGTCGCTCTCACTTTTGCTTTTTAGATGGCTATTCCTGTTATAATTAGATTTCCATAGACCCTAAGATCCAAGAGAAGTCTACTTTCACTTGTCCTTATGGGACTTTCACATATCTCTGGATGCCGTTTGGTTTGTGCAACACACCAGCTACTTTTCAACGCAACATGCCTGCTATCTTTTTAGATATGGTGGAGTGTTGTCTAGAGGTTTTATGGACGACTTTTCCATCTACAGTGCATCCTTTGATGAGTGCTTGTATAATATAGACAAGGTACTACATAGATGTGAGGATACACATTTAGTCCTCAATTGGGAAAAATGCCATATGATGGTTAGTGAAGGCATAGTGCTTGGACACAAGGTGTTTAGCAAGGGACTGGAGGTACATCCAGTGAAGATTGAGGTTATTTCCAAACTACCTCCACCAAATTTGGTGAAAGGGGTGCGGAGTTTCTTTGGTCATGCATGGTTTTATCGCCGGTTTATCAAGGATTTTTCTCAAATCGCTAAGCCATTATCGGAATTGCTTGAGAAAGATGTTGTTTTTTACTTCAATGATAAATGTATGCATGCCTTTGAGGTTCTCAAGCAAAAGTTGATTTCTGCGTCGATTGTTCAAACATCAGATTGGACTAAGCCCTTTGAGCTTATGTGTGATGCGTCAGATTTTTCTGTGGGGACCGTTGTTGGACAACGCCTTGAGAACAAACCCACATTTATTTTCTATGCGTATAAGACTTTGAATGATGCCCAATTCAATTACACCACCCCTGAAAAAGAATTGCTTGCCGTGGTTTTTGCATTTGAAAAATTTAGGCAATATTTGGTGGGGTCTAAAGTTGTGGTATGGATGAACCATGCCGCCATAAAATACTTAATGGAAAAGAAAGATGCTAAGCCTAGACTGATTAGGTGGATCTTACTCTTGCAAGAATTTGACATTGAAATTAAGGACAAGGGGGGCATTGAGAATGTGGTTGCAGACGACTTGTCTCAATTAGAGAGGGTAGATGAGAGAGATACCAACATACCCATTACCGAGACCTTTATAGATGAGCAAGTCCTTTCCATTCAATCTAAGGATCCTTGGTTTTCACATGTCATGAATTATCTCACATGTAAATAAATTCTGGATGATTGGACTTATCAAGAGCGAAAGAGGTTTTTCCATTCCTTGAGATATTATTTTTGGGATGACCCTATTTTGTTGAGATAGTGCAAGGATGGAATTTTGCACATAAGTGTACTTGAGAGTGAATATGATAGTGTGCTCAGTCACTGTCATACATTTCCCACCGGAGGTCATCACGCGAGTGCAGGGACGGAGACAAAGGTACTAGAGAGTGGCCTTTATTGGCCTACACTTTTCTGAGATGCCTATGATTATGTGAGGAGGTGTGATTCATGTCAAAGGGAAGGTAACATCTCAAAATGGCAAGAGATGCCCCTCAATGTATTTCAAGAAGTTGAGGTATTCTGTGGCATCCAACTCACAAAAACAAGATTAATTTAAGCAAAAGCGAATTACTTACAACGGATTACTGAAAATCATTAAAAATTAAAACTTTTTGCAAAGGGATCCGCACATAGGAAATCTTTTCCATCAAGAACCATTGTATAACATTTACATTCTGGTTCAAATGTACATAACATGTACCATCTCTTTTCAGAGACTACATCATCAGCTGCCTTAATACATTATATACAGACAACATACAGAACTCGAGGCATTATGCCAAAACCTCAGATCGATTTATCAAAAACACTGACTAAAACCTCCGAGGACCTGAGAGTACAGAGATGACACATAGGACTATCTAACTATATAACTTGACAGACAGTATCTCCACCTAAGATCTTACTTCTGTCCCTACTGTTACTGCTGCTGTCCATTCCCTACATTGGGAATTCTGCTTCTTTGTCCACGTCCACCTAAAAAGTTGGATCCCACAGGGGTGAGACAATTGTAAATTGCCCCAGCGGGAGATATAACTCTCTGCCAAAACATTGTTATAGCAGTTTATTAAAATAAACTAAGCAGAAGGATTATATATAATCAACAACAGATGAGTCATTGTATGAATAGAGTGAAGTAATCTCCTTTTTCAAGGATAACATTGCATCTACTCATGGTAGACTCATAGTTCATCCATCTACTTGTAATGAATACAAAAAGATATGAATAACATCAATGAACTACAAATATATAACAGAACTGTAACATCAACCAAAGAATTTCTGTATTCAATCCTTAAGCAAACATGTTATACGACTGATTTCATTTTACAAACATACTTATGCCCTGAGGAGATGAGGTATACCGCTCATTCTCCATCCGACCACTGCAAAGTCGAAATCGGTACCATACATAGGTCTATGGAAGAGCAGGATTCCCATGATCTCTCATATCCTGGTCAGTGCGGGACAACAAGCAAGACTGTGTTAACTGCTCAAAATAGCTTTTTAGGGTATACTGGAACTTCGCTATAGAGTTACAGTGTCAACTGCACTCTCACCAGCCATCGAGAAATTTGTTATTTATCTTCATCGACCCGACACAAGTATTATGCGGAGATGTGTACGACATTTATCCCAATCATCGGGAGATTAGTGATACATTCATCCCGAGACATGAAGGATTGAGAGGTTTGTTGTTTACCTTCCCTCAATCTCTTCACCGGACGTAAGGATATGTTTCTCCCATTTACCCCCACATATTCAAAATATGCGTTCTGGGTTTTGCCGCGGAGCACCCGTTTCACCATTTAGCTAATTCTCACGCTGATGGATCTATGGTCATGGCTCTACATGATATGATTTCACTTGATTAATTAAGTAAAGTTTCACATTCTTTTAGCATCAGCCAAGTTCTCAAGCATGACTTATTACAACAATGCTATAAAGAGACATGTACCACTTTCATTAGATACTTATCAGTCTTTCAAAGACCTTGGGAACTCAGTCCCTTATTTCAATACTGGGAATTCTCATCCCTTCACCTTCTCATCACCATAATCATATGGTTTTGGGTATTGAAACCCTTAACTCATCATTGAGCATCATTACCATGTATTAGGTAATTATCATCTTCAGGTCATCTGACACGACATTCATAATACTTGTTACACAAGTGTCACACATGGCTCACAAGGCCACAAAATATCTTGTCACCTCTTTCTAGGCAACAACTTACTCATATGACTCATAAAATCCATGCACATTGCTACTTTCAGTAAGCAACAATAACATCAAGGCACAAAAGGCCAATTAACATTTATTATATAAATGTCACAGCTTAAACCTAGCTATATTCATCATCTCATAATATTTTTGTGGCTATTAGACATGATAACAGTCATACAAGATATTCATCACATCATGTGATACAATAGTAACACCATTATTCCTTTCCCAGGAATTAGGGTTTACTATCAGATAGGGCTTTTCATTCCCTTTACCCAAATTAGGGTTAGGGTTCCCCATTTCTCATTAATTAGGGTTTCATGATTATATAATCTATCCAACCCTCAATTCATTATTCCATACCTCTGGGGCATTCAAAGATATCATAAATGATGATTTAAGATCATTACTCTCATCATATAGCATTAATGATCATCAATTCAAGGTATGAGTTCATTTCTCATCCTCATTATGGTATGATTATATCATACTCATCATTTGGGCTTAACCCCAATCTCAAGGTACATTAATTAACACTCATCAAAGTGCAACAACTCATTACATTTTATTGTAATAGTTTCATAACACACTTCATATGTTTCTTACCCAATTATATTGGATTTGGAGTGTATCAAGGTATATAAACCCTGAAGTGCTGAATGTGATAACTAACATATCTTGGTGTGTCACTTTCTCATCATTTCAGACCCTCTTGAGTTAACCAACTTATCTTGTATTAAGGTATTTCCCTCTTAATAAATTCCATCACCAAACTCTCACCTTTAGCATATAATGCATAGGCCACACATTAGAATTGTCTAACTATCTTTAATGATATGGGCTGGTCTAATGTTAAAGACATTGCTTACAATTAGGTTGCATATAATCAACCACATGAAATGTTTCACCTTTATAAGGTCATTCCTTCTATCTCATCATTAGGGTTTCTTTATACCCTTACTTAAAATTAGGATTATGATTCATTGTTATATTTCCTAGGATTAGGGCTTTATGTATTATGACTTCACATTAGAGTCTCATATTCCTTCACCCTTCTTAGGGCCTCTCTCCACAACATAGCATTAGAACAACATGTGGTGTTAGTTCTTAATTAGGGTTTCTCATGGAATCGCCCTAAACTAGGGTTTCATATGGAACCACCCTCAACTAGGGTTTCACATGGAATCACCCTCAATTAGGGTTTCACATGGAATCACCCTCAATTAGGGTTTCACATGTCATTACATGACATCACCCTAAGTTTGATTCTCACATCACATCACCACATCAATGTTCTATATACATCATTCTAACTTAGAGTTTCTCATAACATAGCCCTAGAATAGGATTTCACATGGAATCATCCTTAATTAGGATTTCCACTATAGTCACCCACAATTTGGGTCTACAATTCATCTCCATTAGGATTTCATTCAATTTTCCATAATTAGAGATTCACTATTCATCCCAATTAGGGTTTTACATCTCATTTCCCTAAATTAGAGTTTCACTTATCATTACCCTAGAATAGGGCCACATCCTTACCCTAGATTAGGGTTTTATTTAGAATTGCCCTTAATTAGGGTTAGAACTCAGTAGCCCTGTCGATTAGGGTTTATGTTTGTGATTAGGGTTACATGATCTATCTACTTAAGGATGATACCGTTAATCACCACATGAATCATATTCATGTATTAATTCATGCTATCAACTTCTCAACTTGATTAGGTCATATCAACCTTTCAATCAAGTACATACAACTATGATTAACATAGTGTACCAAGTCATTGTTCTTATAAGCAATTAGGGTTCATCCCTTAATTGGCACCAATCACTTAGGTAATATTTGGGTTTCAACCTTTGTACCTTCATTTATTATCATTACTAATCATCATTGGATCAATGGATCATTCATCATCTTAATTCTCAAGAGATTCAATCACATTGGACCTCCATTACATAAGGTATCCAATTGAATTGACCAATTGAATCTTCAATTACAATAGGTGTCCAAGTGAATTAACCAATTGAATCCTCAATCAACTTTGACTACTTTAGCCCCAAATGGTCTTTGTCTTTCAAAGTTCAAATTGTTTGAAACCATTTGGTAAAGGTGGTGCTTGAGACCATTTGCTAAAGCAAGTACTTGAAACCGTTTGCTAAAGCAACTTTTTGAAATCGCATGGGTTCAACCAGTTTGGGATTGTTTGGTCCCAAACGGTCTTGAGACCATTTGGCCCCAAAAGGTCTTAAGACCGTTTGGACTCAAACGGTATTGAGACCATTTGGTCCAAACCTCCTCAAAATTGCATGGACCAAATATGGTTTCAACCAATCAAATTGGATTAGGGTTTCCAATGTTGATTCCTTCAATTGTTGAATTCATGGAACCAATCATAAATTGGACCTATCCTCATATTTCAAATGAGTTAAGTAGGTCAAACTTCAACTGATTTGACCCTCAATTGACCCTCAATTGATCATCCATTAGGGTTTGAATCAATTGAATTAGGGTTTGGAATCAATGATCCTTCAACATTAATCAATGTAAGATCAATTACTTTGAAACCATTGAATCATCATCCAAATTGAACATGACCTGACCCCAAACGGTCTTGAGGTCATTTGGATGACCTCCAAATGGTCTTGAGACCGTTTTCCCATGTCAACATCAAAATCCAAGTAAACCAATTAGGGTTTGGATCATTGGATTGATCACCAAATCAACAATTGATTACACTCCAACTTAGTATCTTTGGATCTTCAATTGCTTAACCATACTCAACCCTAGACCTACAAACGGTCTTGGGTGACCCCCAAACGGTCTTGAGACCGTTTGGGTGATCCCCAAATAGTTTGGAAACCGTTTGGGTCAATCAACCCGTGTTTCAAACTCAATCAACTTGGAAATCAGCACTTAACCCGATTTGGATTTTGGTGATTAATTGACCTTCAACTCATGAACCAATAGGAACTAACCAATCATAATTGATGGGTCATTACCCTAGATCATTTTCAGCAGATCTCCAAATGGTCAACCCTAGTCAACACCACCAAACGGTCTGAAACCGTTTGGTCTCATGCAGTTTGGTGAAATTGTTTGCTTCTAAACGGTTTGAAACTGTTTGTTCCCAAACGGTTTGGGAAAACCATTTAAGCAACTGAATGAAGACCATTTGCCTTGGATATTTGTAGAGGTGTGTGCTTATAATCTTCAACCTCTAAACTCATGAAACCTGTAGTGGTTTCCATGGTGATCGCATCCATCAACCAAATCAATTATTGTAAATGTAGAAATGATCATTATTTGATAAGGAATTGAATGCAATAACAAAATCAAGGGTTCAAGTTATAAAACCCACCTACAATTGAGCTCCAATGCTCCATGTTCATGGCAACAATGGTGGATGCAACTCCTTTCACCATTCCAAGGCTCGTCCTCAAGGTTTGAGTAAAAAGGAATGGTTAGAATTGAAGAGGAGATCGAAATAGGAAGAAATCCATAATTTATTTTCGATTTCCACCATGGAATCAAGGTGAAATGGATCAAGAACCTTACCAACAGGTTGGGGGTCGTCCTCCTGACCCTACCAAGCTCCCTTGGTCGTTTCTCAAGCAAGGAGAAGAAGTGGGGTCGAAAAAGCCTTTCAATTGGCTTGTAAAAGGTCCTTTTATAAAAATTCACTGAGAGAGAATATACTTTGCAAAAATCCATTTCATCCCAAAAATATGGCCGCCTCTTCCCCCTGAACTTCCTTAGGGACGAGGATATCTTGTTTTCCTCTTATTCCTCTCCATTATACATGATTTAAAGAAAAGCAAATCAAGCACCTCAAATCATATTATATTAATATCCATATGTGAGTGGATATTTCTTTTTCTTATAAAATTGTGTGAGTTATCCACTCCCTTGGATATTTTCGTGCTCCTTGCAAGGCTCAAGGATTTCCACACACATCTGAATCCAACCATTTTAATTTTGGTTGAAGGCCCTTTAATTAATACATTTATTTTTGCCCTAAATCGAATTAGGGTTTCAATTAGGATTAAATCTTGATTATTTTAATATCAATATTCTCTCTCCTCCAAATTAATCCAAATGAGGCGCCCCTCTCATTTTATTTGCTCTACATTGTGCCAATAAACATTAGGGACCTTATTGAAGTGGTAATTTACATATTGTACCCTGGGATTTGGGTAAATTGCACATTACACCAAAACTAGGTTTTCATGCACATACATTGCTTTATCAGCTCTTTCTTGTTATTCAGGATTCCATAAGCCATACCTCAACATAATTTTCACTCTCATGATGATTCAACTCATGATGAACATATTATCATGCACAATTTTCACTTAAACCCCTCAACTTGGGTAATTTGCACTTTAGTCCAAAATAAGCAAACATTGCTTCAACATTATTCAAACAGTACTAGAATTGCAACATAAGTTCCTCTTGAGGCCTAATTACTTTTCACAAGATGAGATTAAGAATTTAATCATCTTTCTTAATCAAAACACCTAGGGTTAAGTATAACCTAGGTCAGGGATGTTACATATTCGATTTGTGGGGCATTGATTTTATGGGACCCTTTTTGTCTTCTAATTCCAATTTATATATATTGCCTACTGTTGATTATGTATCGAAGTGGGTAGAGGCTATATCTACAAGGACTAATGACGCTGCAGTAGTGTGTAGGTTCGTGAAGGAGCATATTTTTTGTAGGTTTGGTGTGCCACGAATGATCATTAGCGATGGAGGCACCCACTTCACGAATAGGAAATTCGCTGCATTATTGAGAAAATATGGGGTTAAGCATAATGTAGGTACCCATATCACCCGCAGACGCAAGGCCAGGTGGAGGTGTCCAATAGGGAGATCAAGAAGATATTGGAGTGCACAGTGGCCTCTTCAAGGAAGAATTGGAGTGCATTACTACCAGACACACTATGTGCATATAGGACTGCATTTAAGACACCTATAGGCACCACACCTTTTAGGTTGGCTTACGGACGAGCTTGTCACTTGCTGGTGGAATTAGAGCACAAGGCACACTAGGCACTAACGAAGATGAACTTGAGTATGGATGATGTAAGGAGGAAGCGAATGCTAGAACTCAATGAGTTGGACGAGCTAAGAATGAATGCATATGAGAACTCAAGGATCTACAAGGAGCGGAAAAAGAAAATACACGATCACCACATCCAATTGGGAGTGTTCAAGAAGGGTGATAGTTTCCTATTATTCAATTCTAGGTTGAAGTTGCATCCCGGGAAATTAAAATCTCGATGGAGTGGACCTTTTGTTATAGAGGAGGTGTGACCACATGGTGCTATCATGGTGAGAGATGATGAAAGAACATTCTTGGTGAATGGTGAATAGTTAAAGCACTATAATGGGGAAGACTACACAAGGAAAGTGCATGAAATCAAATTCATGGCACTAAATGACGACTGAGGAGCATAATTGCATCTAGCCCAAGACGTTAAATGAGGCACTTGTTGGGAGGCAACCCAACCTTGGTAGTGTACATGTTTATTTCTTTAATTTTTCACATTCTTAGGTAGTTTTCATTCATTTAGCACTTAGTCTCTAAAAATGATACCCTGATGTGTTTGTTGATAGTGCAAGCTGGGGAATGGTCAATACCATCGACATCTGGGTCGATGGTATCGAATTTGGAACAATAAATAATTCTACCAAAATTTAATTCTATCGATACCATCGACGAACTCGTCGATGGTATCGAAACTAGAATAGGAAAAAAAGGATCGGGCGTCGATTGTATCGACTCGTCGTCGATGGTAGAAATTTTTCTGGAGATTTTCAGAAAAAATTGTCTCAGTGATTTCACTACCATCAACACATTGGTTGATGGTATCAACATGTCTACAGTGACATTTAATTGGTCAGATGTCACGAGGATTGAAGGAACATACAGGTGTCGATACTATTAACACATGGGTCGATAGTATCGATGACACGTCAGCGATCCAGTCCACAACACCTATCTATGGGTTGTGGCGATGGTATCGACACCCTGTCACTACCATCGACATGAGGTTGATCTGGGCCATCAACAACATTCGATTGCAGTGAGGGGTGGATTCCAACAGCCGTCAATACCATTCTTCATTGGATGGCCTACCTACAAGGAAATTGTAATCGAGTTCCTGGCATCACTCAATATTTGCGTCATCCCTAACGAATTAGTGCCAGCACGGACAACATGGAAGGAGGGGCATGTGTCTTTCCGCCTCTAAAATTGGGATTACAATCTTACCCTCTGTGAGTTTAACACGATTTATGGGTGGGCCCATAAGGAATTGCGGTAGCCACCACAGAATGCTAATTATGAAGCGATATATGCAAAGATGGTCACCATACTCGAGGGGAATTCTATAAGCTGGCACCACACTGCTGTAGCTAATTTTGAGCCTCGTTTTGTTCAGATTCTTCACCGAATAATTTACAAGTCATTCTTTGCAAGGTCCAAGTTGTCTCAGAGCAAGTTCTAAGAGACAGATCTCTTCTTTCTCTATAGTCTGCTGGAGCGGAAACCTATCAATTTTGGAGCCTTCCTTCTCACGCGCATGATGGAGATAAAGAAGAATGTTTCTTTCTGGGGTCCAATCTACTTTGGGGGCCTTATTACTCATCTGACCATGAACTTGGGGCTTGATCTTTCTAGGCTCGACAAGATAGAGAGTCGAAACACACTCAACCTCTCTCACTTTGTCAACTCTGGCCTCCTTGAAGTTTGACATGGTATCGCCTATGCCACATGTCATGTGCGAGGTGTGTTCTAATGGGAACAATTACCTGACCCTGCCTTCAACATCAGACTGAGCCAAAGCTACAGGTGGCCGATCATTGATGTTGATGATGAGGAAGAAGAAGAAGCAACTCAAGAGGCGGCGACTCTGAAAGGCGATGATGATGAATAATGGGAGGAGGAAGCCACTATTCCTCTTCGATGGTGAGTTGCTCTGAGAAAGCATCCACAAAACTATGGAGCATCCTCTTCTTCCTAGCCACCGCCACTATAGCCCTTCCATGAAGACGATGACCCCTATTCTATGCAGGGGATGTATACAATGCTGCAGTCGATCCAGGAGTCCTAGCAGACAATTATGTAGTCACATCAGACAACTTTTGCAGGGATCCAGGATACGCAGAATAGGCTCTATGAAAATTAGTAGGCGATCTTTGAGAATGGGAGCTAGCTCTTTGGCAATGAACAATAGGTCAATGATAGGTTGGGTAAGATCGAGCAGCAAAAACAACCTTTCTATGATCATTACTGCAGTAGAGACTACTTTGGGGGATATCCACAACCACCGCCCATGCCACCCTATGATCCCAACTTTTAGGGGCAGTATCCATAGTGGAACCCCCATACTCACCAGTACCTGCCACACCCACCACCTCAGCAGTAGTAGGGTATCAGTGTTCCACCTTCTGAGTTTGTTGTTGACTATGAGGCCATAGTCAAATTCAATCTTGGGGGGGAGATGGAACAATTTCTATCTTAGTTTTATTTTCTTTTCTTTTGTTGAGCATTTTTTCTTAGATTTTTGCAAATTTTCTTGTAGTTTTGTAATTTGTTTTATTTACGGTGTTTAGGACCCACTTTCTATCTAGTGTAATCCGTGGGTGTCTAATGTAAGTGTGTCATCTCAATGTTTTTCATATGGGGATGATGTGTGAATTGTTTGAAATTGAGCACATAACTTATGAAAATAATTGGGTAGGTCAACTTTAAAACATATGATCAAAACTGTATATCCTTATGGTTCAAGAAATGGGGATGGATATGGATGTTGAGCTTTAACTTACCAAACGGCAACGAGACTTTAATTTGAAGTGAGAAAGAGAAACCTCTTAGTTACCCTATGCACATGTCGGTGAGGAGAGATATATAATCTTTTCCAATGGTTCTGTCATTTAGTCCTATGATCTATCCACCTTACTTCATTCACACTCCACCAAAAAGATCTGGGAGCACACTACACTTTTTCATCTCTTGATTGCATGTCATTTAGATAGGATTGCATTATAGTTATATTTTGAATAAAAAAAATGAAAAATAATAATTTTTGTAGATCAATTATGCATGCACACATTCTAGAGTGCATGCCATCGTAGTTGCATAATTACTTTCATGTAGTTGCACTTTGCATATTTTTGAGCATATATGACATTATGTGCCTGATTTCTTCTAAAATATAAGAAAAGTGGGTAACTTGTTCTATACTCTCTGAAAGTAGATTGTAATGCATCAATTATAGCAGTTATGTGAAAATAAGCCTAAAAAACTATGTTTTGTAAATATTTCTATAGTCAATTGAGAAAATTAGGGCTTGAAATTTTTTTGAAGAAAAAAATAAAAAAAAGAGAAAAGAAAAGAAAAAATAAGTAGAAATCAGAGGGAGGAAGGAACTTGTTTGACCTACATAATAGGAAGAATAAGCACATGATGTTGTTTTGTAGACATTCTATCTCACATTGAGACGGAATAGTACAACATGCATCATTCCACCTAAAATGTAGGCATTAGGTCATTTTCATATGCCTATGCATAATTTAGGTCATTTTTGTTGTTTTTGCATGTAAACTATATTGTTCTTTCTATTATTTCACAGCCGCCCATTCCATCCACCCATTTCTCAAAATGTTAGGCCACCCATGATTATCTCCTCATTGTTGTATATCAGGAGATCTGCTTCCATTGTAGATGGTAGTTAGGATGTGAGCAACGTAGATAGGAGATCGCAAGATGCACCATGCATGAACCAGAGGAAGTCATTATATTATCTGCTTTATTTGATTGTGTTCATTGATTACAGGGTGGTCATTTCTCATGAATGATCATTGTCACCTTTAGGGTAGTTATCGTTTCGTGGTTAGTGAGAGCCGGTATGTGCCTTGCAGATGGGAATCATATTGTGATGTCTTTTATGTGATTATGTTCTTTAGTTGACCCTCACAATTTTATTCTATGGTTTGGTTGCTCGAGGACGAGCAACGTTCAAGCTTGGGGGAGTTTGATGAAGGGGTTTTGATTCACTTGTATAGGCTAGTTTTACACTCATTTTATGCGCTTATTGGTCATATTTGTGGTTAATATCGCAAGATTCAACTCCTTTAGCCTATTATCCTTGCTTGCATCAAATTTATCTTGTTTTACATAGTTTTGTGTAGATTATCATATTTCTCATATTTGTTTGTGTTTTCTCTCATTTTTAGGCAATTCACAATTCTGGACCCATCGATACCATCGATAGAGCAATAGTGATAGAATCGAAGAGGAAGAAAATAGCTTGATACCATCAACACTTTATCGATGGTCTCGAAAGTCCAACATCGAGCCAGATATCACCCCGTTGATACCATCGACGGGAGCAGTCGATGGTATCGAGAAGGCTTTAGGCGGCTCCTAGAAATTGAAGAAAGCATCGGTACCCTAAGGTGTCCATACCATCGACACCCCGTCGATGGTATCGATGACATCAAATTAGAGTTTTGTCTAGCACGACTTCAATCAGACGAATGCGTTCTTTTGGCGGCCATAAGTGGTACCTATACCTAAGAAAAGACGGCCCAAAGTCGTCATATACGTGGGATTGCATTAAAGAAGTTCTGAAGGAGGAGAGAGCAAAGAACGGAGCCGAGAGCTACACCCCGAGAGATTCCAAAGATGCAGACGAAGTTTTGCACCGCCAGAAGGCTGCAGTTAGCTCCTCCCGCACCGAGGATCACCTGGTCCTTCTCCGTTTAGGGGTTACACCATCTCCATCCACAATTTCTCCATGTTTTCTCCTTCCTTCATGGTGTTTTGCATTGAGATGAACATGTGGGGCTAATCCCCTTTGTCTCTAGGACTAGGAGTAGCCTGGGCAATCATTGTATGACTCTTCTTACATAGTTTATCATAATTTGTCCCTCAAATCTGTGGTATGATATCATTTTCTCCATTGCTATCATTGTGCTGATCACCATAATGGTAATATAATACCTTTAATTGCTTTTGATGAAGAATTAATGATTGAAAAGAGGCGGTAATCACACTAACTAATAAATCCTTTGGAAAAGGTGATGTACAGTTAATGGTGGGAACCCATAGACATGTTTTTCATGCACCTAGTCTAGGGCATATGTTACTACTAGCATGGAACCAATCTAGATTAAGGTAGTGAATTGTATCGTGGAAGCGAGCAATTCTGGCTACATGCCACTATCCAGAAAGGGAGACAAGTTGTGATAATTGTGAAGAAATTAGTACAATGAGAACCCACGGTGAAACCGCAATCCTAGAGATTTCTCTTGAATTGATTAAACCAGCCATTTAATTGATTACTTTGTTTTCTTTTGTTTTTATTTTCCTTTTTCAAAACAACTTCCAAACTTTTATAATCAGTTTAGCTGATCGCGAGTAGTTAGTAGTAGTCTACCGATAATTACATTTCCCTATGTTCGAATCGGGCCTCACAAGGCCTATATTACATTGACGCGTACACTTGCATTATACACACAGTAAAGTTATGTCACATGGCGATGCTCATGTGAGTCAATATGTGATATTGAGCATTCATATATCTCAGTTAGTGTGCTCTAGTTCAGGGAACATGGATTGAACTTTGAAGTGGATGACGATTCCATGGCTCAAGTTCAATCTAGATATCATATAAAAAGGAACTATGTGGTCAGTATAACACCAATCACAAATTGTAGATTGAATTTGTTGTCCAATTTTTGTTTACTTGGGTAGTAATGATGTCTTGTTAGATACCACTAATTGTTTGTGATGTCATAAGTTGGTTGTGGACATTTACCCCCAACATAACTTGGAACCTATAGGGTCACACACATAGGATACATATGGAATATGAGTTTATTCATGACAGATGTTTAACTTTATTACTAAAGTGTTTAGGTATTCAGTTTAAAAAACAATTATTGAACATCGACTGACATGACTTTGAAATGACCAGGTCAAGTTTTGAACCAATAGATTCAAGTGTCAGATCAATTTGAACTAACGTTGGAAATCATAACTCAAAAACGACTGGTCCAACAAGTGAACGGATCGACTCAGATCTGTGAACCAACCAATTTAGGTTGTGAATCGACTGTTTGGTTGATTAATATGATTGGAAGAAGGATTGATGCTGACATCATGTTGTGCATTAATCGAATATTCAATGCCAATATAATTGTGAATAGGAAAGATAGTGAAATGCTCAGTTCAAGTTTTGAACCGATTGTCTCATGTGTGAACTGACCGGTTCACTAGTGAACTAACTGGTTCATGATTTGAAGTTTCAACAAAATTCATGAAGCTCCATTCTTTTGACTCTTGCTCAGACTAGAAATCATGATCCTATCCTCCTATAAATAGTGGGGTAGTCGAGGCTTTCTAGAAACACAACAATAAGCTTTGACAATTGTTGTCTTCTCACAATTGTGGTACCATGAGAACCTGAGCAAGTTTTTCCCATCAAAGGGACAAACAAAAAGGGAAAGACAATAGGTAGAGTAAATCAACGCTAGCATGTAGACTAGAAATGAAAACCCCTCCTTGTCCAATCATATAGAATGATCGGAGTTCCAATGGTCCACATGGACTACTACAAAGGCGAGGAGGTCTTTTCCACCCGCAAGAAGGATGTAGTCAGCCGCCGTCTGTGGTGATCAATCGGGAGGCCGTTGTAAACAATCATCCAACTACAAATTCAAGAAAGGAGCACACTGCAACAAAGGATAGTCGTTGGACTTGCTCCCAAAACAAGTATAAACCTTACAACTCTCTTTCCCAATATATAATTGTTGACACATTTTACTATCTAAGGGAAATATGGAAGTAATTTTTTTTGTTTTCGCTGTTGGATCTGATGCCATATTCCCTACAATGGTATCAGGCCACATCAACTTACTATGTTTTGGGATTTAATCAATATGATCATATTTTAGTTTTTATTATTTATTTATTACATGCAGCGTGAATACTTAAATGGTTAATGTGCATATCTGATTAAATACCACATACGATCCATGTATATATATATGTATATATATATACATATATATATATATATATATATATATATATATATATATATATATATATATATATATATATATATGAGCAACCGACCAACTAGGAGGCAAACCGATCGGTTTAAGAGTTGAACTGATCGACCCATATTGATTTGATCATATATCTTCATCAACAATGTGTTGCTACATATGATGTAGACCTTGGGCGGTAGTAATTCCTTGTGGATCCAAGGAATTACAATTGTATGGCCATAACCATTGATTGTGTTTTTTAATTGCATGTTTCATTTGTGGGATAGTACACATATGATACATATAAGTATGTGGTGATTGAGTTCATATATATATAAATATAAAATCTATCAATAAAATATTAAGTTTTAGATTCTTTCCATAAGAAACACACATGAAAAGCTTGATCGACTATTCATTGGCATGCCAAGTGTGGTGCACTGTCCATCTCATGCAAGTGTGATGGTAGTCACATGGGCCTGCCTAGAAGGGTGTATCACTATCATGTTTGATTTTGGGCAAAATTAACTAGGTGAACTTAATGAGATTAAGTACCTAGAAGCATGATAATGACTATGGCAAAGAGTTGGTTATACCTTCTATCCAAGAATTGCATAAGATGTAATTGGCAAAGGTTTCCTACCTGAGTGATTGATTATGGACCCTGGTGTTGGCCGGGTAGTAACTCAATTGTCTTGGCTCACTAGATGGTTGTACAATGTAATATTCCATTGTTATGAGAGGGCTATTAATTTGAACAAAATAGTGGGAATGATAATTAATTAATGCCCTAATTACACATTGTTAGATTTTATTTCAATAAAATAAAATCAAAAGATTATTTTGACAAATTGCAAAATTTTCTTGTAGAAACAAATGGGAATCAAATCATGATTGTGACTAGTCCTTAATATGGACAAACTTAATGGGACAAATTTCCATGACTGGTTGTGGCCTTTGAGAAGGATTCTCAATGATGATCATAACGTCTATGTTCTAGATACACTAGTACCAGAAGAGCATTCTCCTTATATGCCTAGAGATGAGGTGGATGCTTATTGAAAGCATGACAACAATGCCTTAGACATTAAGAACCTTATGAAATGTTGCATGAACGATGAGATGCATGAGAGATATTAAGATATGTGGATTATTGAGATGGTAACACATCTTCAGAACATGAACCATAATCATGCAAAACAAGAAAGGTACAATGTTTCAAGGGAGATCTTTGAGTGTAAGATGACAGAAGAAGATCTAGTATAGACACATGTGCTCAAAATGATGGGACATATAATCAGGCCAGTTTGGGACTTAAATGGGGGACGCACGGGGGAGCGATGGGGCGACGGGCGACAAGGATGGCGGCGCTAGTTTGGGAAGCGGAAGCCATGACTGGGGAGGAATCGATGATGCTGGAGGAGGAAGATCTAAAGGTTATGGATCTAGTATGGAAGATGAACGTCGAGGACTTGCCCAGGTTAGCGTCAAAGAAGTAGGTTTGAACCTCGTATACGGCGGAATGAGGGGTCGAAGCAATCAAAGCACACCGGAGAAAGACCTTAGAAGAAGATCTCGGTCTAACTCCAGAGAAAGACGACGAGTGATTCAGAAGATTGATTTCCCGCCTCTCTCCAATCACCTGGGAGACGGAAACCCTAGATCTGACGACGTGGTGACCAGTGACGCACAGAAAACGAATGGAGTTAAGGCAGCGGTCTGGAACAGAAAGCATAGCAGAAGAGAAGAACAGGAAAATACTTTCATACTGGATGACGAAGATGAACCACAGATACATGACAGTGAAATAGAAGTGCTTAAGAATAGGGGTTTGCTCGAAGTTTATCTGGCTGAGGAAGCAAACGAGAGACTAGAAAAACCATTCAAGTTTGCAGTGATTGTCAAATTGGTCGGAAGGGATTTAGGTTTTCTCACTATGAGAGATAGACTTAAACTCATATGGAAACTGAAAGGAAGATTCAATATCTATGAATCGGGCATGGGATACTTTACAGTACAGCTGTCATGTAAGGATGATTATGATCGAGTACTTACAGAGGGGCCGTGGGCGATATTTGGATTTCCGTTGATGGTATGGCAATGGTACCCGTCCTTTCAACCTTCATCTGGTATGCCTACACACATTGTAACCTGGATGCGTGTAGTAAATTTACCTCCTCACTTATATAACCAGAAGATATTCGAGGTGATAGGGGATGCGGTTGGGAATCTTATTAAGGTGGATGAACACACGTTAAAGAGAACGAGAAGTAGATTTGCTCGTTTGGCAGTAGAGCTTGATACGTCAGCACCGATCCAGCCAGCGATATTGATTAATGGGGTGGATTACAAACTGGAGTATGAGTCTATACCCGAGATTTGTCTTTCGTGTGGGAAGATTGGACACCTTATCAACAACTGTAAAGTGGTTGATCAACAGAAAGCTGAAGAAGAAGCAAGAGAGAAGGAAGCAGACGCGGGAGTAAGATGGGTGGAGGACGAAGAGAGATGGCAGGTTTACTATGGAAGAAATATACACTCCAGACGGGGGGCGAAGAAAACTGGCGCTAATACAGAACCAGTCAATAGAAAAACCTTTGCCAACAAGTTTGGTGCTTTAGAGGATGATACTACCAATGAAGATGGCCAAGAGACAACTACGATGGAGGAAGTTTCCATAATTGAAACGACTCCAGGATCTACGCATCACAAGACACAGAAAAGAAACAGGAAGAAGAAACTGGTTAACACTGATGAACAGGAAAATAAGGGGAACAATGAAACGGAGAAGAAGAGCACAGAGGATAACAGCAAGGACAGGGAGGAGAATATTAGAAGAATGAAAGAAAGTTGGACTACTGATCATACAGTACAGGACCCCCACGGGGATGAGGTACTACATGGAAGACAGGAGGAGGATCTACAAATCGATACAACTGGAGTTATAACCAGTTTGGATAATGAAATAGAAACTGAGATAGCAAAAGCAATACCCCCAGACATTGAAATAGGACAGGATAGCAGGAAGGATAAAGGAGACAAGGAGCTTGCTCCAAGCCAGAGATATATGTTGAGAAGCTCGAGGAATAAAATACCTGGTTAATCCAGGTAGATTCTGCTGTTTTTCTTTTCGTTTTATGATCAGTACACTCTGCTGGAATGTGCGCGGGATTGGTAATGACCATACCCGTGACTACTTAAAGAATATGATTCGGAAGTACAAGCCAGACTTGGTTGCCATTGTCGAACCAAGAATTTCAGGTGAAGAAGCGGAGAAGTCTATCAAAATCATAGGTTTACCAAACTCTCACAGAATAGAGGCTCATGGTTTTTCAGGCGGCATCTGGATCCTTTGGGATTCGAACAAATGCAAAGTTCAGGTGTTAATGAACCATAGACAATTTTTACATTGTCAAGTTAATGAGGATGAGTATGTCACCGTGGTGTATGGAAGCCCTAACCCAACTGCAAGGCAGTGGCTCTGGAAACATATTAAGAACATCAGCAAAGCGGTTAATGGTAGCTGGCTTGTTCTAGGGGATTTTAATGCCATGACCCACCCTGATGAAAAGAAAGGAAGCAAGCTCTTTAATCAGCGGGAAGCTATGGAATTTCAGGAAACTTTAATCAGTTCGGGGCTATCAGACCTTGGATAAAATGGACCAAAGTTCACTTATAAAAGCGGAAGGCTGTTAGAAAGGCTAGACCGAGCTGTGGCTAATGATGAATGGATTATTCGTAATGCATCCAGTCAAGTTATATGCTTACCTAAAGCAAGGTCCGATCATAATCCAATTATGGTTCAAAAGGTACATTATACCAGTAAAGATTATTGCTTTAGAACCAAGGCAGCATGGAATCATGATGGTGAATTCAAGAAAGTGGTTGAAGAGAACTGGAAAGGAGAGTTAGAGTTTACTGATGCGTTCAAATCCATAAAGCCCACCATACAGAAATGGGACTCAAAGAAAGAAAAGGATCGTCATAGAAAGAAGGATACTCTGCTGAAGGAGATTTCTGAAATGCAGATTCAGTTGGAGGAAAATTATAATGTACAGCTCGATGAGATATGGCATACAAAGCAACAACAACTAAGCGACCTTCTACGAGTTGAGGAGATGAACTGGAAGCAAAAAGCCAGAATTGATTGGCTTAAAGAAGGAGATAATAATACCAGATTCTTTCATGCGAGTGTTCAAAACAGAAGAATGAGGAATACCATGACTAGACTGAAAAATAATAAGGGAAGCTGGATTGAGGATGAACAGGAGATTGCTGCTCTGGTAACCGATTTCTTTAAAGATCAATTTACTGCGAGTTGCTATCCGTCTACAGAAGACTTGGACCAAATTCCTGGATACTTTAAAAAGCTTACGGCTGCACAGTTACATCATATTGGCCGTGTACCAGATGAGGTTGAAATCTGGGATGCTTTAAAGACAATGAATCCGAACAAAGCAGGGGGACCAGACGGTGTAGATGCTGGGTTCATGCAAAAAAATTGGAAAATAGTGAAACATTCAGTTATAACATCTGTGAGGCGTGCTTTGAATGGTTTTCCTCTACCTGACACTATGTGTGATTCTATAATTGCTTTGATCCCAAAAGTGGACAATCCAGATTCATGCAATCAATTAAGACCGATATCTCTGAATAACACTATCCTTAAGCTGGCATCAAAAGTGGTTGTGAGACGTATGAAACAACACATGACCACCTGGATTTCTGACGCCCAATCAAGCTTTGTTCCTGGCAGAAGGATCACCGACAATATTATCCTTGTTCAAGAATTGATACATAATATGCAGAGAACTAAAACTGCCCCATTCATGGCGATTAAAGTGGACCTCACAAAAGCTTATGATCGGATGGATTGGTCCTTTGTCCTAGACACTATGCAAAAGGCTGGTTGGCCGGCTAACATTATACGCTTCGTCATGCATTCTATGGTGAGTGGTACAGCAGCGATTCTGTGGAAAGGAAAGAAGCTTAAGCCTTTCAAAACTTCTAGAGGCCTCCGACAAGGAGATCCGCTTTCGCCATATCTCTTTGTTATGTGCCTTGAGAGATTAAGTCAGATGATCCAGAGATCAGTTGAGGAGGGTAGATGGCAACCTATTAAAATGTCTCATTCTGGTCCAAGAATATCACATGTAGCTTTCGCAGATGACATTATTCTGTTTGCAAAGGCAACGACGGCACAAATAGATGAAATAATGAAATGTTTTTGGAAGTTTGGAAAAGCTTCAGGACAACAGATGTCAGTAGAAAAAACGCGTGTGTTCTTCTCAAAGGGAGTGGATAAACCTCTACAAAGAAGGATTGCTATGAGAGCTGGTGTTCAGATCACCCAGGATCTTGGAAGATATTTGGGGGTGCCTATTCTTCATACTAAGGTGAATAAGGAGACCTACTCATCCATTCTTAAGAAGGTAGAGAGTCGTACTACTGGTTGGGCGGCGAAAACTCTGAGCCGGGCAGGCAGACTTTGTCTGATCAAGTCAGTCTTAACAGCTGTTCCTACATATTCTATGCAAACATGCAAGCTACCAATAAACATGTGTGAACGACTTGATAGATCTATCAGAACGTTTCTTTGGGGTGGTGGCAAAGCTGAGAAGTCGCTATCACTTTTGGGATGGAACAAAGTTACCAAGGCAAGCAAGTATGGAGGGTTGGGGATCAAACGTATGGCTGAATGGAACAAAGCTTTGTTAATGAGAAGTGCTTGGGAGGTACTCACTCGTAGACAGGTCCTATGGAGGATAGGGGTGGATGAAAAATATAAAAGCTTTAAAGAGCAACCTGGAAGAAGAGCGAGCAACTTTTGGAGAGGGGTGTATCCACTTTTGGGAATAGCAAAGAATCACTGTAGAAAAATAGTGGTAAATGGTAGGAATACTATGGCCTGGCTAGATAACTGGAGCTCACTGAATATACCTTTAATACATGCTACGACTAAGGAGGTTCCTACAGATCTGCTCGATATGACAGTAGATACATGGCTCGACTTGGACAGAAATTGGAACACAAAATTTTTGAATGAATATCTTTCTCTAGAGGCTGTTGAGGAAATAACTCGAAACCAACCGCCGATAGAAACGGAGGACAAAGACGTCTGGTATTGGGAGCTCACTCAGGATGGCCGTTTTAGCACATCTTCGGCTTATGATTTGCTTAGTGATGGAGCTGAAGTAGATGATCCTTCTGTATGGAACAAAATCTGGACCATAAAAATACCCAAGAAGATTCGCATGCTGTTATGGTTAGCAGGATGGGAGGCCATAATGACAAATAGTAGGAGGGTCAAACGGAAACTGGCTGTTGATGATACTTGTCCTAGATGTTGCTCGGAGATTGAAACTACGATGCATGCTCTCCGAGACTGTACAAAGGCACGGGAGGTTTGGCTTAATTTTCCGCAGTTGGTGAGTGTTGTGCAGTTGCAAAAGGATTGCACTATTGACTGGTTGGATGAATGCTTGAAGATGAAGAGTGGGGAACAGGTGCAGCTGGCTCTGGTGTGCTGGATTATATGGCTTAGCAGGAACCAATTAGTTTTCAATAACAAGGTGTGTTCGACTATTAGCCAAGTCACTCAGATCAAGACTCTGGAAAGACAAATCATGGATTTGAGTACTAGTAAATCAAAGGAGTTTGCAGGAACTAACTGTGCTAAGGAGTTACATTGGACATCACCTGTTGAAGGATGGATAAAAATAAATGTCGACGCTGCGTGGACGCCACAGAGACGGGCAGTTGCTGGAGTGGTTAGGGATTGTTCAGGAAGTTGGATGACTGCATGGACAAGGAGGAGTCGAAGTAACTCTGCGGTTGTGACTGAGATGGAAGCTATCTACTGGGGAGTTCAACAAGCTATAGATATGGATATACCGGCTTGCATCATTGAGACTGACTGCAGATTGGCTGTGGAGGAGCTTCAAGGCAAGGATATGATGTTGCCACGAGCTTCATACTGGACAGGGAGGATTAACCAGCTGCTGAACACAAAGAATCATATTCTTATAGTCCATGTGAAACGTGAGGCTAATTATATTGCTGATAGCTTGGCTAAACAGCACCAAAACAACAAGGAGAGTTGTACCTACAACCAACCTCCAAACCATAGTATAGCTTGCATTTTAAATTCAGATAAATGTAAGGGAAGTAGTACTTCCTCTTTTAGTTTATTAGCAAGTTTAGATGTGTATGTAGCTAATTTTCGTTTTGTGCCCATAAGAGGAGAATGCGATGAATAAAAGAATCTCCTGACTTCTTCCAAAAAAAAAAAAATGATGGGACATATGGAACATTTAGAGGATCTGGGATTCCCATTGAACCATGAGTTGGCCGTGGATATGATTCTACTACTGTTTCCTAAATAATATAGCCAATTTAACAAGTGTTATTACTTGAATAACATGGGTACACCGCTGTCAGAATTGCTTGGCACATTGATAAGTGCTGAAGAATGAATGAATAAGGACAAATATGTGAAGGTTATCTGCGGAATGGAGTCTAAGGATGAAAGAAAAGACAACAAGTGTTTTGAGGCTAAGAAGAAATCCAAATTTCAAACACTCAAGACAAGGAGAAAGATAAGTGCAAAAGGAATTCGTCCTTTGTACTTATAAGGATTCATGAAGACGAATCTATAGATAGGGATATCAACTTTAGTTTATTGAGATAAATTTATCTAATTCTTCATGTTGGGTATTGGATACTGGATGTGAATCTCACATATGTTTGAAATGCATGATATTAAAAGAATTAAGCCTTTATGAAAGGGTGTCGTTGCACAATGAGTCGCAAATGGAGCAAGAGTTACTACCACTACAGTTGGATCCTATAATTCATCTCTACTCACAGGGCTTGTAATAGAGTTAAACGTTGCTATTTTTACCTACCATAAATTGAAACATTATTTCTATATCTTGTATGGACAAGGATGGATATGAATTTCACATAAACAATGGTCAATGTTCTATTTCAAATGATGAGATCTTTTATGGTAGTGTCCCAATGTCTTATGACCTTTATTTGCTAAATCTAAAGACAAATGATTGTAACATAAATACCAAAAGTTTAAAACTTGATAACTCAAACAAAATATATCTTTGGCAATGTCGTCTAGGACACACCAATGAGAATCACATTTCTAGACTCCATAAAGATGGTTATCTTGACTCTTTTGATTTTTAATCAATAAAGGCATGTGAGTCTTGTTTTTTGGTCAAGATGACAAATAATCCCTTCACTAGAAACAATGAAAGGACTAGTGATCTATTAGGACTCATACATACTGATGTATGCGGCCCTATGAGAACAAATTTTAGAAGTGGTTATCAGTACTTCATCACCTAGACTGATGACTTTAGTAGGTATTCTTATATTTACTTGATGAAGCATAAGTCAAAAACTCTTCAAAAGTTCAAGTATTTCATGAATGAAGTACATAAGCAACTTGGTAAAAGTATTAAGAAACTTCATTTTGATCTAGGGGGAGAGTACTTAAGCCAAGAGTTTGAGAACCTTCTACAAGACCATGGTATTGTTTCATAATGGACTGCACATGGAACACCACAACATAATGGTGTATTAGAAATAAGGAGTTACACATTGTTAGATATGATGTGATCAATGATGAGTTTAGTTGATCTGCTGACTTCCTTCTGGGGTAATGCTCTAGAATTCGCAACGTTTACACTAAACCTTGTACCATATAAATCAGTTCAAAAGACACCATATGAGATATGGTATGGGACTCATCCCAATGTGTCTTTTATGAAGATTTGCGGTTGTGAAGCTTAGTGAGAAAGCAATTTCCTGAAAGGTAAATTGGATAAATGTTATTTTGTTGGATATCCTAAGGAAACCAAAGATGCTACTTTTATACTTTATCTGACAACAAAGTGTTTGTTGCCAGGGATTCTATATTACTAGAAGAGGAATTCATTTCCAAAGGAATCAGTGAGAGTAAATTAGAACTTTAAGAGGTTCGAGACAAACAAGAAAGAATTCAACTTATAGAGGTACAAGAGGAACATAGAGAGTCACAAACCATTAAGGAATCTCAAATTCCTCATGTAACATGGGAACCTCAGAGATCTAGTAGGACACTCCTTGAGCCATATACATTTGGTTATCATGTGACTCAAGAAAGCGATGAGTTAGTCGTCGATGATGAGCCAACTACTTACCTATAAGTTGTAAAGGGTTCAAAGTCTGAGAGATGGCTTGAGGCCATGAGATCTGAGATGTAATCCTTGTACACCAACAAGGTATAGACCCTGGTGGATCCACCTGAAGGGGTAAAACCCATAGGGTGCAATTGAGTCTTCAAGAAGAATGCAGACATGGATGGTAATGTAGAAACTTACAAAGTACAATTGGTTGCAAAGGGTTTCATACAAGTTCAAGGTGTTGACTATGATGAAACCTTTTCTCTAAATTCCATGGTTACATCTGTCAGGATCATGCTTGACATTGTATCTTATTATGACCATGAGATTTGGCAGATGGATGTTAAAACACATTCCATATTGAGGATCTTCTTGAGGATGTGTACATGACACAAATTGAGGGTTTTATAAATACATAGTATGCATATAAAAATTTTAAGCTACCAAGATCAATATATGCATTGAAACAAGCATCTCAGATATGGAATATTCAATTTGATGAAACAATCAAAGAGTTTGGCTTTAGTCAAAATGAAGATGCACCATGTGTTTATAACAAGGTCAATGGGAGCATGACTGTATTCCTCAAATTGTATGTAGATGACATATTATTGATGGGGAATGACATCCCTACTTTATAGATGGTAAAGATCTGGCTAGGAAATACATTATGTATGAATGACTTAGGTGAAGCATCCGATATTATAGGAATAAATATCTATAGGTATAGATCTAGAAGGCTTCTTAGGCTAAGTTAGAACACATACATTGATAAAGTGTTGAAGAGGTTCAACATGGAGAACTCAAAGAGAGGAAACTTGCCCATGTCTCATGGTGTCACTATCTCTAGAGCTTAATGTCCCAATTCTTATGAAGAACAGGAGCACATGAGTAAGATTCCATATGTGTATCGAATTGGATCAATCTTGTACAAAATGTTATGTACTTGTCTAGATGTCTTGTATGCCTTGAGCATGACAAGCAGATATCAACCAGATCCTAGTAAAGCTCACTGGACTGTCATGAAGAGAATCCTGAAGTATTTGAGAAGAACTAAGGATCAATTTCTTGTCTACAGTGGAGAGAAAAGTTGGTGGTAAGGGTTACACCGATGCAAGCTTCCAAACTGACAAAGATGCTTAGAGATCACTATCTGGATTTATGTTTTGCCTAGACAATGGAGCTGTAAGCTAGAAGAGTTCTAATAAAGAGATAGATGTTGATTCTAAAATAGAGGCTGAGCATATTGTTGCATCCATTGTAGAAAAGAAGGTTGTTTGGATCAAGAAGTTCATCTCTGAACTTGGGGTGGTTTCAAGCATCAACAATGTAATGGAGCTATATTGTCACAATAATAGAGCCATTGCATAATATAAGGAACCTAGATTGCATCAACATTCCAAGCACATACAAGATAGTTCAATTCATATGAGTGATTGTACAAGTAGGAGATGTGAAGATTTGCAAAATACCAACTAAAATCAATGTGGCTGACCTCTTGAGAAAATCACTTTTGCAGTAGAAGTAAGAAGGTAATCTCAACTCACTTGGGATTAAGTTCATGTGTGATTAGCTCTGAGTTCTAGTGGGAGTCTATTGGTATGTATGCCTAGAGATCCAATCATATTATGATTGTAATGACATATCTTGTAAATGATTTGGTTAATAATAAAGACAATCTTACAATTTATTTTGTTTTATTCAGTTATGAGATAATGATGTAACATAATAAATGTCTAAATAATGATGTTATTCAATGATGTATGTCTTTAGGTTGAGGACCGGACCATTGACATCATAAAGATGTTAATAGTATTTACATTCTTGTTATGTCCCTAGTCAGATGTTATTGTGGAATGGTAATAGACAACAATAACACATCAGACAAGAGTGTGTGTTGGTTGATGATAGAATCTCATTAATTCATGATATGTGTTATCAAATCAAACACACAAATACTTATTAGAGAATAGTGTATTGGACAGACCCACTTTGAGAGTGATGCCTGGAAACTATAATTGGTAGGCAAAATCATCTCTCATAGTGATGGTGGTGATTGTAGTTCTTAGACCTAAAGTCACTACACTCATCACAAGACATTTGATGTACTTTGATATCATCCATTATGAACATAAATAAACATTTCCATAAATGTGGTGATTGGGTGCATTGTGACACATGGGGATGATTGTGAGTGATGTAGATGGGATTTGTCCTTCTTATAGGAGTATGATATCCAAGACACTTGATAAGTGATACTAAGAAATGGATGGTCATGCTCATGTGAGTCAATATGTGATATTGAGCTTACATGTATTTTAGATAGTCTTATTTAGTTATAGAAACATGGATTGGATGTTGAACAGGATGACAATTCCATGCCTCAAATTCAATCTGGATAATAGAGACAAAGGATCTACACGATCACTGTAACACCAACCACTGATTGTAGGTTGAAGTTGTTCTCCAACTTTCTGATTACTTAGGTTAGAATGATGTCTTTCTTGATACCTCTCATTGCTTGTGATGTCATAATTTGGTTATGGATATGCACTACCAATGTAACTTGGAACCTATAGGGTCGCACACATAGGATACACTTGGAATAGGAGTTTATTCATGAATGATGTTTAACTTGAATATGAAAGTGTTCAATATCAACTTAAATAGTAATGGTTGAATATTGACTGATAGGACTGTGGATTGACCAGTTTAAGTGTTTAACCAATCAATTCAAGTGTCATGTCAATTTGAACCAGCATTGGCAATCAGAACTTTGAAACAATTGGTGGAACAAGTGAACCTAGAGGCTCTGATATGTGAACTGACTGGTTCAAGTTGTGAATGGACTGTTTGGTTGATCAATACAATTGGGTCAAGGATTGATGCTTACATCATTTTCTTCATTAATCAAATATTAAATGCCAATATAATTGGAAATAGGAAACATAGTGAAATGACTGGTTCAAGCATTGAACTGATCATCTCATGTGTGAACTGACTGGTTCATGATTTGTAGATTCTGAAAAATTCAGGAAATTTTGTCCTTTTGACTCTTACTCAAACTAGAACTCCCAACTCTGGCCCTCCTAAAAAGAGAGGGGTAGTTGAGGGTTTCTAGAGATAGAACAACAAGCTCTGACAAATGTTGTCTTCTCACAGTTGTGGTAACATGAAAACACAAGAAAGTTCTTGTAATGACCCATTTTCAAATTAGTCATCTGATTAGGGTTTACTTGGATAATTGAATGCTTAATTAAGTTGATCATTGTTTAAAGCTTGATTAGTGATGGTAGTTAAATTTTAATGTTTTAAATATAATGAGAAGTTTTAATCATACTTAGATCCACCTAATTAGGGTTAACATTTTATAAACCCTAATCGGCTCAAATTAGGGTTTTGGTGATATATGAATACATAATTTGATAAGTATAGTGTCTCACTAAATGATTTTTAGTATTTTATTTGCAACACTGATTTAATTTAAATTTGAATATGATATGTATATGTAAAATATGAACAACATTGAAAAATATCAGAATTTTTGAAGAATGTTCTGACCTGTTTATCGGTCGAGTTTCAAACAAGACCGATCATATTTTTAGATTGATATAGCAGTGTGGTAACTGAATTTTATGTTTTTTTTGGTGTATGGAATTGATCTAAACTTTTACCTGTATTTGAAAAACACAATTATAGACATCTTGTTAAATTGGCGTAATTGTTGGATGACTTTTGATCTCTACAGAGAGGGTGTCAGTCGAGTTCTATGAAGGACAAACTGGACCGACCATGTTGCTGACTGCAATATAGCATTATAGTATTTGATTTTTAGTTACTTGTTGGTAACTCGAAATGATCTAATTTTTTTACTGTATCTTATAAACTCAATTTCAAACATTGGGTTAAAGTTTTATAATTTTTGGATGAGGTTTGAGTTCTGAAACATGTGGTTTCGGTCGAGTTTATAACTCAACCGACCAACCAGTTTAGGCAAAATAAAAATACATTGAGGGGCTTGTTTGCAAATGTTCTAAGCACCTCAATTCATCTATATCACTAAATTAACACACAAGGATCTCTCATAACTCGTACTTCCTGTCAAAGAAATGAAATTCTTGAGAGAGAGGAGAGCTAGGGTTTTGAGTAGAGAAAGTGGAGGAGATGTTGACCTAGGGTTTCTCTATCCAAGATATGATGAAATCAAGTTTAGCTTCTTTGCATAGCATTTCATGGTGAATCTTCTCTCACATGTCAAGATTCCATACCTCCTCTGATTTGATTTGAAATCACATCAAATCTCCCCCTTTTCTCACTTTTTCTCTTCTAATCCCCATTTCTAGGGTTTCCGAGTTGAGAGGAGAAAGAATTTGATTCTTTTGTGAGAGTTTGATTAGGTTTCCAAAAATTCAGAGGTTGAGCTACGAAATTAAGTTGCTTGGCACCTGAGGTGAGTTTTTTTTCTCCATCCTCAGCTTTTTATTCATGTTGAAAGCCTAATTCAATCCGGCTAAAACAATCATAAACATTGTTTGTATATGTATGTGATTGGATTTGATTTGCGAAAGGTATTGGGGAATCCAATTTTACTATTTTTGATTATTTCTCATTGATTGAAAGTTGATTAATTCCTATTATATTGCTTGAGGATGCATGTGTATTCTTCTGGGCAGATGACTATGGTACTTCATGTTAATTTTTCCTAAAAAATAGCCCAATGGCGGATATATTTGGAATTGAAATTGACATGCATAAAGTCATATTTGAATTGTACTAGATTGTATTATACAAGTGCATTATTGAATGTTAATGGAGTTGAATGACCACATATCTTGATTTGGATTTTTTGTTGAGGAAGTGAATCAAATGAGTCAATTAATCAATGCATACTTATGATTGATGAATGAAATGTGTGAAAATGGAAACTAGGGTTTCCATGTTTGTGAATAACCCAAATGAACCCCTTAGTCATGATTGGATTACCAAATGATATGAATATTATGATATGTTGAACTGAGGAATGATTTCTTGAAAACCCTAAAAGTTTATTATTAAGACGATTATGAGTGATAAAGTTAGAACTTGTATATGATGTTGTAAATGTGATCAAATGCTGAAGTTGAAAGTATTAATACTTCAATTGAATATGATGAGTCTTACTATATCATTTAAGTCTAATGCATTTGTTTTAGTATAATAAAGAATGATCATTGTTGATTATGGGAATGACATTAGTAGTCAATGACAAGGTACATTTATCTGAGTATAAGAGACAATATGAACATGATGTACATAATGGTGATTGCAAGATAAAGATGAAACTAATGAAGATAGTATGATGAAGTATTTTATCTTTTATTTTAATTACATGTGGATTAACCCAAATTAAATGAAATATACTAAGAACTATACTTTGATAAATGTTATGTAGAGGAGAAGCATTGTATGTAAAGTGAATCAAGAAAGATTGGTCCAAATGATGTAATGAACATGAAATAAAAGAAGCTGAGACTACTGAGTATAAAATGATGGTAAAAGATAGGAATTAGTAGATGATTCTAAGAATGTAACGCTTACCCTAAAATGATGAGTTTGATGATGATAATTAATGGCAATCTCAAATGGGTGATTAAGAGATGTACATAATTGTAGTTGAATTCAACTAAATGATGAAAATCAAGTATTTGAATTGACTTACAAGAATGTGTTCTTGTATTGTGATTGTTTGATAGAATACTTGTATTATGAGAATGAACTATTTTGATGGAATTCAAATGATAATCAACATGTGTTGACTAGCAACCCCATATGAAGAATGTGAAATAAAAGAAGAAGAGAACGAAGTCTGTTATGAATGTATATGCATGAAATTTATTTACATCTATTAAGATTAGATGGAGCAAGCATATGTTGTATGATAAATCTATTTTGAGTTTGAAGAATTATACATGATGTCTATATGCTTTTACTATTGCTAGTTCTATTGCCTCTACTAATATTTGTTAAGAACTGTGGTATACAATGAACTGATGAGGAATATGTTGAAATGGAATTTAATATGCACTCCTTACATTGAGAAACCCTGATAAGGGTAAATGTTGCATAATGAGATTATGTCTACCGCTGAAGGCCCAGTGATGATGATAAAACCCTAATGGGGTAAATGATGGACAATAAGATTATGTCTTGGGTTGAATGCACACTATTGATGATTGCTATGAGTTGATGCAGAAAATAGAAATAATCATATTTGTTGCAATCTATAGACTTATTGTGCTTCTTGGTTTGATCATTTCCCTTATTGATAAACTTAATCTGCTTCATGTTATTATAGTTACACGAGAATACACAGATATGCTATATGATGCTTTGAATTCTTGTAAGATGAGTAAAAGAGATTAATAACAAGTGAAATGATGGAACATCTAGTTAGGTGCCCTAAACACCGTGAGTTTCCCCTGAGGACCACACTGGGGAAACAAAACGAATCTCTTTGTAGTAATCAATGAATTATGAGAAGAATTTCCAGAGTGTGGATCGAGATCTTAAAGGTTAGACCACCAGGATTTAGGAGTGAGTCATCTGGAGTGGCTCTGGCCCTAAATCCTTGTTGTGAAAGTCTATGTCCAGATGGAATAGACTCTGTTGAAATGAAATATGTGAAATGTGAAATGAAAAATATGTGAACTACTGTGATATGTGATATACTATTTTGCTGGTTCCTATCTCGTGTACCTGAGATGAGGATGTGAGCCTCTTTAGGCAACCCTGAGGTGGCCAGGGTCTGTTGTTGATATCTTAGGGTGTCCGACTAAACCCTAAGATAGTGACGGTGAGTCGTTTACACAAGAATCAGGCGTGGTGACTTCTACTTGGTGAGGTACAAGCCAAGTAGTTTCAGGGCAAATGAATAAAAGATGATAAGCCGTGTAGAACATGATTTGAATGATTATTACATTCATTATACTGCTAGTTGATGATTTGTCATTGTTGATTAAGCTTCATGTTGTGGAAAGTAATAATGTTGCTATGGACATTTCCTATTTCATATTATGATCTGTCATGGTGACAAGTTATAAATGTTGGGATTTATATCTATTCTGAATATGAGTTGGATTGCTTGCTATTTGATAGAATTGTTTGGTAGATGTGTATTATGTGTACTTCAGCTTTAGGACTGCAAAATGTGTTCCTGGTCCGGTTGGTGGAGTGTCACAAATATAATGTTATTTTCATGTATTGATTCAAAATACTTAGAACTTGACTTATTACTCATGCAGTAGGATTCTTAATCTGAACTAAGAAGTATTTGATAATTGGTTCATAGACATGCTTTAATAGATGTTTCCAAGTTATAATTGGTTTAAGGGATTACCTTATCTGTTGGAATATATTACCATTGTAAGATAGATTTGACTCATGATAGAACTATCTGCTAGACTTTTTAATATTTGCATGTTTCTGTTAAGTTTATTATACTTAATCTGATGCTGATGCATGTACCTAGCTTGAGTGGGAGGTATCCACTCACTGGGGCTCTATATGAGTCTCATGAGGTTGTTACAAATGTTTTTAGGTATAATGCTATCCAGCGGAGAGGTCATGACAAGGAAGATATAAATAGCATAATCTAGATAGATTAGAATGCCCCTGTACTCTCTCTTTCCCGGGATGGGTTGTATATTATGTTTGTTCATCAATGTACATGTATCTGATGTAAACTGAACCGCTTATGAGAACTAGATTTGATTCTATATTTAATGGAGTTGAATATGATTTGTGATATCTGAAAGGGATGTCCTAGATGTGACATTGATTTATGAGTTTGTGAAGAAAGAAAAAAGAAAAAATTATCTGTGTTTTTCATATATTGTTTAATCACCTTTGTCGAGAATTCATTGTTTTATTTCACAATATGGGTTGAGATTTGGGATTATCTCTAATGGTTGGTATTTATGCTGATCAAAAGAGTGGGTCCCGAAATTTCTACCCATCAAAGGGAGAAACAACAAGGGAGATACACTAGGAGAGTAAGTTGATGCTAGCACATTGACTAGAAAGGACAAATCCTTCTTGCCCGTTCATCTAGAATGACAAGAGTTCTAAATGGTCTGCATGGATTACTATAGAGGAAAGAAGGCCTTTTCCACCTGCTAGGAGGACGTAATTGACCATTTTCCATGGTGATCAACTAGGAGGCTATTGCCGACAGCCATCCAAGTGCAACTTGAAAAAAGGAGCACACTATTGCAAAGGATAGTCACTAGACTTTCTCCAGGACTAGGTATAAATCTTGCAACCCTCTTTCCCATTACATAGTTGTTGACATGATACATTGTCTAAGGGGAATATGGCACTAAATGTTTTTGTTTCTGCTGCCATATTTGATGCCATATTTTCCTATATTACCCCCAATGAGAGGGCATACCATAGAGATTGAGAAATTATGGGTTGAGAAGTTATAACAAAAAATGCATGTTTGATTATTTAATGATAATTATTGATATGGTTGCTACAATGTTACACCTACATACACATATTTTGGTTGCACCATGTACACAATATAGGAATATACTAACCACGTTAGAATTGTTGATGATTTTGGTAACTCCCATATATGAGGATACAAGGACATGGTGAATCTGTTGAAAAAAATTCAAGATATCAAAGATAAGGAGGATTACTTAAGTGCTTCTTCACATATGCAATAGGTATCGTGTTGAATGTTTGTGGAACTCCTTAGAGGAGCGTCATCATGCAACAATACTGATGAAATAATGGAAATTATCTACAATTATTTGTTATGATAAATCTGGATCTGGGGAATTTAGGTAATGCATCTCGAGTTGAAGGTCCTGTCTTAATTGGGGGACATTGAAAAGTGATATCGTTACAATTATCATTATAGAAAATATTCTGAGGTGAATCTTTTCAGTATGCCATTCCTTTATGTAGGATGAAACATTTGCATTTTTAGGATGTCGGTGGAGAAAGACATCAAAGTAGTTACAATGGTAGAAAAGTACATAGAAAGATATCACAGTAGCACGCTAGCAGAACGATGTTGGGTATGAGAAATCATTGGTAAGATGTATACTGAGAGACAAGAAATCTAGAAACAAGAATGACTATAAGTACTATCACATGTTTGAAGCACTATGATAGAATAAGATAATAGTTCCCTAACAATTATTTGAACTCATTTACCTATATTGGGAGAATACATGGGGATGGAACATAAATAAAAGGGAGAATCATATGATTTTACAACCTTGTTTTTAGAAGTAAATTTTTTCATGCTAAGATCTACAAACCAATAGTAAGATCTGGTGGGTGGTATAGAAGGGGATGAGTATCAAAAAAATTTCGACAAAGATTTCAATGTCAGAAAGCACCCATCCAAGGGGCCATGGGTGCAAATCCAAAGGAGATGGTAACCTACAATTCCCCTACCAAAGATTAGGCAAATGTGAAAAATACCCCCACAGACGACAACAACAAAGAGTGGACACTAGAAGTCACCACACAGACAAAGGGAAGAAATTGTGGATGACCTCGGAAACCGCCCCGCGAGATGCAGTGGCCTAATGATGAGCTAACATGCAAATGCCAGCCATGTGGCCAACAGTGGCAATGATTGCACACAACACGTGTTGCATGCGGTGGCTTATGGAAGGGAGGACATGATGGGATAATGGCTGCTAGTCGGGGTGGAAGAATAGAAGAAGAGGAAAAGGAAGAAAGAAAGAAAAAAATGAATAATGACACCTAGAAAAAAAATGAAAGGAGGTTCCTTTTTGGAAACTAGATGGCTTCTATTAATACCATGTGAAGAGAAATCTTTATTATGAGTATTAGAGTTTAGAGAGAGTCATATATATAGTTGTAACATCTCTATATTTTGCCGCCTTGAGACTTAGAAGCCTCAAGAGGACAAATCTAAAAACGTTAGACAATCATTTCAGGGAGCCATGCGGAAGCATAATATGCATACATAAACATACAACCATAACATTTCTCAACAATAACACATATATTTACAACATGAATTATTACAACTTGGATTACATTTACATATTGAAAAAAAAAGAAAATTACACAGTCTAAACATGTATGCTAACCAGGATCCTAAACAATAGGTAACCTGAACAACTTGCTCACACCCTATTCTTTTTCTCCCATGCTATCTCTGAACCTAAAACATACGTGAAACAAATGAATCAACAAAAGTTGGTACGTGGTAAAAGATACACTAGTAAGGTTGCATAAAGGAAAATACTTGAAGAAAGAAGAAAGAGAGGAAAACCATTTCCTAAGGAAAAAATCAAGTAAACATCTTTTTTTATTACATTTATTTGATGCGGTTGTACTACACTTATCTACACTTGACTTACATCTAGTATGGGCAAAAGTTATATCATCATACATCTAACATGGGCCAAATCATCATACATCCATGTTAGGCAACATACATCCATACCGGGCTAGGTGCACTAGTAGCTACAACCCATCCATATCCTTTTATGTTATATTAGATTTTTGGCGAAAAATAACTCATAATAGTTCAACCAAGCAATGAATATCCAAATAATAACATTCATGACATTACATATCATAAGCAACCAAGAAATATAGTATTATACTTATAATACCACGTACTTGAGTTCAGAGATTCCTTATACATCCAAGATCATCTACAACTTTGTCCATGACCAGATTAATATCAATTATTCATGATTAACACATGGTTCATACATTCTTGATATTTTAGGTCCAAAATTAGGGTTTTGGTCAAACCCAGATCAAACAACCTAGAACTTGTGTCTGATATTTTTATTTTGATCCATACATCATTATTAAGATCTGATATGAATTTCATAATTTTTCTGATGACAGGTCTTTTTTATAGAGTTAAAATAAGGTTAGAAAGTATTTAATTAGTCATTAATAGAAAATGACGTAGTATTTTGTGATAATAATCAATTAGAGTCCATAAATCAGTTTTAATCATAATTAGGCTTCTAGAAGGATTTTTTTGAGAATTTATTTCGATTGGATATAATTTCTTATAATTAATTAACCCTAAAAGAAGCATCATCTAGTAATTTAAAAACCATGAATATTACTTTTTCAAAGGTCTGATCAAGGTGTTTTATAATGAAGTAGTCATTTTTCTGAGTCTAGATATATTTTTAGGAGATTATTTGGAGATAGGAGCTATTTTTAATCAGTTTTTTAAGAAGTTCCCAATATTAGGAATTAAGAAGATGAAATACCTTTTCCATTTACTATGCCTGTTGGATCTTTCTCCAAGTGATGCAGACGCTCGCCACATAGCCCTTTGTTGAGGGCATGCTACCCACATCAGGGTCAGTAGACCGACCGGTTCATTTTTCTACCAGACCGAACTCTGTGTCTTTATCTCCCTCACTCGCGACCTCATCACGTGAGTGCCGACCTGGGCGTGAAGCCGCCGTAGCTGTGAGCCTAGATCTTTGGCGAATAAGGAGTGAACCCTGTTATCGTCTCGCAACCATCTTGTCCTTCCTCTTCTCCTAGTTCTTCTAGTCTTCCGCAGGGTCTGGGCCGCTGGGATGATGAGCTCGTAAGCCCCCATTTCTCTGTTTCACGCCATAGCCATCGCAAGAACAAACTCGCCCACGAGCAAAGGTGAGAGCTTTCAGGAGTTCTTTCAAGGACCAAAGCCTTGATTAACTCCGTTGCTCTCTGTTACTCCTCCCCACCACCTCGTCTTAAGAAAATCAAGAAAGGGAAACCTGAACCCGAGATCAGGTTGGCGTTCCTCTGCCACCGTGAGGGCCGAAAAGGGGGAAAGAACCATCCTCTATCCTTGCTCACTCTGGAGGTAGATGGAGTATCTACAAACATCATTGGTCTCTTTCCCTCGATTGATTGAGGTGTCATTGGCCTGTAATGACATCCACCATCCTCGTGCTTCTAACAGCAGAGATGGAGCTCGTAGGCCTGTTTCTCCTCCTCCACATTGTACTCAAGCGCTTCCTCGAATTCAGTTTCTCACTATATATGATCAATCTATACATCTCATGATCTCCTTTGGGGGTTTCTTCTTAACCCCTCTATGTTCGACCCTCACTTGTATCAGGTAGTGGAGATGGGAGAGAAAAGTGGAAGACGAACTGGAGATGCAGGCCATTACACTTTGCGTTTGAGGGGTTGATCTATTTAGACTGATGTGTAGATTATGGTCTTGCAACTATATTTGCATTGATTGCCCCCCACCTTCTTCGGATCTAAAGGACATCTAGACTTGTTTCTGTTCCTCCATTTATGGAGGTTAGGTATGACATGTTCCCTCTATCAGTGGCTCTCGATGTTGTAAGGGGCAGCGTGACATTAATATGCAAAAGATCAAAGTACTACTAGCTAAAAGAACATAGTGTGATCACATTTATATCTATAATGTCCTCAAATTCAAAAAGATACATATGTTTCTAGAAATCTCCAAAAATTATAATATTTTAGACATAGGTTGATGATAACCTAAAGCAACTCCTATAAATTTTTGAGACACAACTCCATTATTTGATCATGCAAATTAATTATTCAAACAACCATACAAAATATATGTATATGCCTTGAATTCAATATAGGAAACTATCAAACATTGTTTCAACAAGTCCAACAACACTTATTATGATCCTAAAATAACTCAAGGCTTGTGCATTTGTCACTTGATTTTTCTACATCTACGAATTGACCTCTTGACTTCATATGTACATAATTCCTCAAAAGCAATTAGTTTACTACTCACTGAATCACTAAATGAATGATTGGCCTCATGAGAGCTTAGTCAATTAGTAAGGGTATTAATTCAAAATTTAATTCAATTAGGCATCATAGCCCTCTATCGTATCTCAAAACACCTAATTTGGGTGAAGGAATCCATGATTGTATTACCAATTCCTCAAATTGGTATTTGTCCTATACATAGAATTCTTGTCTCTCAAATATTGTATTAGTTATTAAAACTCAAAAATCTAGATTATCACATTCACCCCATCTTATTTGGAATTTCGTCCTTGAAATTCAACTAATCTCATCCTTAAGAGGCTATTTAGGAGTTCAACTTCATATACATCATCATTACTTAGGTTCTAAGACCACCATAGTTGCATGCACTCTAAGTTGTCAGCTTAGGGTCTATAGATTCTTGGGTGTGTCCACCCCACCTTATATATGTGGAAGCATCACTTAGTCTTAGCTATTACATGACATTATGATATCTTAGGATTACATCACCCCTAAGGATAAGGGTTTTGTTCATACTTGTAATGTTCAGGAGGAATTCATTTATATGCCATGATATTTTGATCGTTCAAATCTAACATCATTAATATGTTTTATGATCCAACATATTACAATGATTTCAACATTAGAGGAGATTTATCATCATCCTTGATATTAGGATTTCTCTACTTAAGAAGGGCTTATGTAACATGCTTGACCATTAGGGTTTCACCCTATGGTGTGATATTCATACTCAACTTAGAAGCATACATTGAGAAGATCAAAGTTTCGAACTATATTTCTGATCATATATCCTATGATCCAAAAATATCTTTATATCAAGTTCATGAATTCAACTTTTTATGTCTTGCATGTATTATGTGAAGGGAAAAAGAGAATATACTAAGTTTATCCCATGATCTCATCATCATATCTTTCATGTTTCATATTAAGGGGAAAAGAATATTATAAAGTCAAACTTATCATGATTTCAATCTTGGGTGCTACATGTATGATATAGGGGGGGAAAATATAGAATAGGTCAAGCTTATACGAGTGACTCCTCATATATAAATCATCTATATATCTCAAGTGAGGTTTCTATCATCATATATTAAAAAAGATAAGAAGAAGGGAGAAATGTATTTTGAGTATCTTTTGCACAAAGCATCATACTCTCATAACTAGAGTTCATATATTACCTCACTTACAACTAATGATGAGATTCACAAATATGTCACTCCAGCTAGGACCTAACTCAGCCAAAGGTTTGACTTTATCATATGGATCATATATCCATCCTTTTGTTTTACCCAATTCTCACATATAGATTTGAATCATGCATAAGGACTCAACTCAACACTCAAGAGTAATCTAGTGTAGGTCATTTTTTTTATAACACATATCTCATATATTGGAGGCTATGTCCTATGCCCTTCTCCCTGTGGGTCTTACTCTCTCTAGAGTTCACCACATATCTCATCCTACCACTAGACATCCTCCTTGTATAAGAGCTTGAGGCTCATGCACACTCATCTCTATCTTAACTCAGCTTATCTTAAGTAGGAAAAGGGAATGTACTTACATCATCACGACTTAGCATAGATCCTCTAAGAGTGGATTCATCTCATATACAACTCAAATTGTAATAAGGAAACTTATACCATCATGGATTAAAGTTAGATAAGATTCTATATGCTTATTTCCTTCATCTTTCTTTTGTCTATCAATCTATCACATAACCTTATGAGGGTCTTGACTTCTAATCTAGATCTATTCTCTCTTCTAGACTGATGTCACTCCCTTTCACTTAGATTGCATGAACACCCACTACTCTCCTATTTGAGGGACACATTTTTATATTTACATATATCTAATAAAATATTATATAGTTTTTCTCCGAGACGGAAGGCATCAAAGAAAAGTGTCAAGGTGCGAGCCGATTGGGAAACAAAACCAAACTAGCAAACTCGAGTGTCCAACACACAGTAGATAGTCTGGTGCCATGTAACCTAATGAAATGGTGAGAACATGATGTAGACTAGTGTAGCTACCCAATACAGATGAGCTCTATATGGAAAGGGTTGCAGACACTTGTCTAAACCTAGTTCTCGAACATCTGGGTTCTAACCTAGAGGCTAAGTCAAACTTATTCCTATAGAATAAATTGCTAGGTTTCTATGGTTTAAAGTGAAAGGTGAAATTTAGATTTTATGTTTCATGGTGAGTAATTGTTAGGTGTAGCTATTGTTCATGTTCTGATACCAAATGTAACGTCTCCGGATTCTGCCACCTCGAGACTTAGAAGGCTCAAGAGAACAAATCCGAAAATGTTAGACAATCATTTCAGAGAGCGATGCGGAAGCATAGTACGCATACATGAACATACAACCATAACATTTCCCAACAATATCATGTATATTTACAACATGAATTATTACAGCTTGAATTACATTTACATATTGAAAAAAAAATGAAAATTACACAGTCTAAAGATGTATGCTAACCAGGATCCTAGACAATAGGTAACGTGAACAACTTGCTTACACCATGTTCTTTTTCTCCCATGTTATCTCTAAACCTAAAACATACGTGAAACAAACAAATCAACAAAATTTGGTATGTGGTAAAAGATACACTAGTAAGGTTGCATAAAGGAAAATACTTGAAGAAAGAAGAAAGAGAGAAAAACCATTTCTTAAGGAGAAAATCAAGTAAACATCTTTTTTATTACATTTATTTGATGTAGTTGTACTACACTTATCTGCACTTGACTTACATCTAGTATGGGCAAAAATTATATCATCATACATCTAACATGGGCCAAATCATCATACATCCATGTTAGGCAACATACATCCATACCGGGCTAGGTGCACTAGTAGATACAACCCATCCATATCCTTTTATGTTATATTAGATTTTGGCGAAGTATAACTCATAATAGTTCAACCAAGCAATGAATATCCAAATAATATCATTCATGATATTACACATCATAAGAAACCAAGAAATCTAGTCTTATACCTATAATACCACGTAACTAAGTTCAGAGATTCCTTATACATCGAAGATCATCTACAACTTTGTCCATGACCTGATTAATAAAAATTATTCATCATTAACACATGGTTCATACATTCTTGATATTTTACGTCCAAAATTAGGGATTTGGTCAAACCCAGGTCAAACAACCTGGAACTTGCATCTGATTTTTTTTTATTCTGATCCATACATCATTATTAAGGTCTGATATGAATTTCATAATTTTTTTGATGACATGTCTTTTTTTCTAGAGTTAAAATAAGGTTAGAAAGCATTTGATTAGTCATTAATAGAGAATGACCTAGAATTTTGTGATAATAATCAATCAGAGTCCATAAATTAGTTTCAATCATAATTAGACTTCTAGAAGGATTTTTTTGAGAATTTATTTTGATTGGATATCATTTATTATAATTAATGAACCCTAAAAGAAGCATCATCTAGTAATTTAAAAACCGTGAATATTACTACTTCAAAGGTCTTATCTATGTGTTTTATAATGAAGTAGGAATTTTTCTAAGTCCATAGATATTTTTGGGGGATTATTTGGAGACGGGAGATATTTTTAATCAGTTTTCTAAGCAGTGCCCAATATTAGGAATTAAGAAGACGAAATACCTTTTCCATTTATTGTGGCCGTTGGATCTTTCTCCAAGTGATGCAGGCGCCCGCCACATCGCCCTTTGTTGAGGGCACGCTATCTATCAGGGTCAGTAGACCAGCCGGTTCATTTGTCTACCAGAACAAACTCTGTGTCTTTCTCTCCCTCACTCGTGACCTCGTCGCGTGAGCGGCGACCTGGGCGTGAAGTCGCCGCAACCGTGAGCCTTGATCTCCAGCGAACAAGGAGCGAACCCTGTTATCGTCTCGCAACCATCTCGTCCTTCCTCTTCTCCTAGTTCTTCTAGTCTTCCGTAGGGTCTAGGCCGCTGGGATGATGAGCTCGTCAGCCCCCATTTCTCTATTTCACACCGTAGCCACTGCAAGCACAAACTCGCCCACGAGCAAAGGTGCAAGCTTTCAGGAGTTACTTCGAGGACCAAAGCCTTGATTAGCTCTGTTGCTCTCTGTTACTCCTCCCCACCACCTCGTCTTAAGAAAATAAAGAAAGGGAAATGTGAACTTGAGATCAGGTTGGCGTTCCTCTGCCACCGTGAGGGCCGAAAAGGGGGAAAGACCCATCCTCTATCCTTGCTCACTCGAGAGGTAGATGGAGTATCTACGAGCATCATTGGTCTCTTTCCCTCAATTGATTGAGGCATCATTGGCTTGTAATGACATCCACCATCCTCATGCTACTAACAGTAGAGATGGAGCTCATAGGCCTATTTCTCCTCCTCCACATTGTACTCAAGCGCTTCCTCGACTTCAGTTGCCCACTATGATGTATCTGTACATCTCATGATCTCCTTTGGGGGTTTCTTCTTACCCCCTCTATGTTCGACCCTCACCTGTATCGGGCAGTGGAGATGGGAGAGAAAAATGGAAGATGAACTAGAAATGCATGTCGTTCCACATTGCGTTTAAGGAGTTGATCTATTCAGATTGATGTGTAGATCATGGTCTTGCAACTATATTTGCATTGGTTTCCCCCACCTTCTTCGGATCTAAAGGACACCTAGACTAGTTTCTGTTCCTCCATTTACAAAGGTTAGTGATGACTTGTTCCCTCTATCAGTGGCTCTCGAAGTTGTAATAGGCAGCGTGGCATTAATATGCCATATATCTAAGTACTAATAGCTAAAAGAACATAGTTTGATCATAATTATATCTATAATGTCCTCATATTAAAAAACATACATCTATTTCTAGAAATCTCCAAAAATTATAATATTTTAGACATAGATTGATGATAACCTAAAGCAACTCCTATAAATGTTTGAGACACAACTCCATTATTTGATCATGCAAATTAATTATTCAAACAACCGTACAAAATTTATGTATATACCTTGAATTCAATATAGGCAACTATCAGACATTGTTCCAACAAGTCCAACAACACTTATTATGATCCTAAAATAACTCAAGGCTTGTCCAATTGTCACTTGATTTTGCTACATCTATGAATTGACCTCTTAACTTCATATGTACGTAATTCCTCAAAAGCAATTAGTTCACTACTCACTGAATCACTAAATGAATGATTGGTCTTATGAGAGCTAAATCAATTAGTAAGGTATTAATTCACAATTGAATTCAATTAGGCATCATAGCCCTCTATTTTATCTCAAAACACCTATTTTGGGTGAAGGAATCCATGATTGTGTTACGAATTCCTCAATTTGGTATTTGTCCTATAAATAGAATGCTTGTCTCTCAAATATTGTATTAGTTATTAAAACTCAAAAATCTAGGTTATCACAATAGTCTTTTCTCAAGGTCCTGTGTACTAGAGATACAATGTGATCTAAACTAAACTAAAATTATTGGGATTGAGGAGAGTTATCCCAATTATCTAATATAAGGTAAAATAACTAATAGATAATACAACCAACATGTATGATTTATCCTCTGGTTGGCAATGATTATGACATCAATTGGATGTACGTATGAAAATATAACATGATCATATTATAATGTTTTTTGGCTAATGTGATCATGTGGGTTACTGAACGATGTCTATTCATCATTTTTATTGCATTTTGAATTTAGTTGCATGCTTGAATTGCATTTTAGTCAATATTTCTCTTGTTTTAGATTTGTGGTAGTTATTCAATTTATTTGGTATTTAATGCATTTTTATGTTTTATTTGTATATTGATGCAAGCATAAGAGAGAAGTAACTATGTATCCATGTAGAAACCAAGAAAATAATCAAAGAATGCATATCTTCATTCCCCAAGTCCGACAATTGGAGTGTAGATCTTTGAAGTACAGATGATTCATTAAAAAGACATACCTTTCACATACGATGATATAAAATATATTGGATGTTCAATTAAATGATCAATGAAACCAATATATATGATGCGTATCAATTGATCACCTCACTGTGAACTTGCTTTGTGATTTGATTGACTAGGGTATAGCATTATGGAGATCTTTCTAGAGAAAATAAGTTGCCTGACTCGCATGGGTAGTCGCTCATCCGGTTTGATATTTTGATCATAGTATATTCTAGGATCCTTTACACCTTACAAGTCACTAGACTGACACATAAGTCACCTAACTTTCCCATAATAAATATTCCTTGTATAAAGTTTTGTTTCCAGACTCATTCCATGATTTTCCTGACTAGAAAGCATAACACACACTAAAATAGATTTAGATTCCACATACATACATGGAATTGGATTATTCAAGTTTCACTAGATCATACATACATGGAATTGGATTATTCAAGTTTCACTAGATGTGGCATTCAATTATCTATGAAAATTGTATATTTACTAACAACTTCTAGTTGATTGAATGGTGCTCTAGTAGATCGACTTTTCAGAGCCAGAAATTGTAGTAAAATAGTTGAAATTTGTTGGATTAATTTGTATGGATTTAATATTTTGCATCATGATATATATAGACTTGAAGGACATCTAGGGAAGGAGGATCCATGACCTACCTCTTCCACCCACAACCCTATCAATGAAAGGGGGGATACATAGATGAACCTTCAAGGTATGGCATGAAGACACCATCTGATGGGGTTTGGGACTAGAGACTGCAACTACCATTTAGGTGTGGTTTTAAGAGAACTGATCGTATACTCTATGCACATACTTTCTTCTGATCTTATTCTTCTCTCTCTCTCTTTATATCATCAAAAAGTATTAGATTGCAGATCATTAAACTGGATGCACACATTAGTCTTATTTCATATATCCAGGAGGCCATGTTATTCATCCCGCCCTCCTCTTGCAAGCATATTTATATGAATATTACAATCACTAATCAAACATGAATCGGTAAATGAGGTAGTACTACTACCCTTACATTTGTCCCTAACTAGCAGATCTAAGACCTGATTAGGTGGGCGAGCATGCCACACAAGCCCGTTTCCATGTTTTCTGTGATACTTTGCCAGTCAATAAGCCACAACATTTTCCTCCATGGTGACATGCTGCGCGTGCCACCCTCATCTTCTAAGGTTCTAGATCTCAACCAAGTACTTGGCATATTTGGGATAGTTTCATGCACTTCCCATAATCATGTTGACTACTTTCTTGGAATCATATTCAAATATAGCTTGGTCGATGTCATAGTTAGTTGCAATCTACATGGCAAACATAATTCACGATAACTCAGCCTCCACCACATCCATGGCATTCACATCAGTGGAGATCCCGCCTACCCACTTTCCTTCAGAATCCTTTATGACTACCGCTCTACAAGCATCTGGTTTATTGACTGCAACATTGCAGTTGAACTTGAATATACCATCTTCGGGGGCTAACCAAGATGTAATGGTAGGAGTCACCTTCTGTCCTTCTATTACCTTGAATGCTTCCAATTGATACTTCATTTCCTTAGAAATGAAGTTAACCTATTGAGCAGTGTGAAAAGTTTTCTTGTTGAAAGTATATTTGTTTCTACAATGCCAAAGGTGCCAGTAGGCTGTAAAGAATCGAGTCTTCTCCTCTTCTGATTGTTTTAGCTGAGCAACAATCCAATCCTTAAGGTTCCCATTTGAGAAGAAAGCGGATGTCTATGTTATTCTTAAGAGATCAGTCCATACAGTTTTGACTTCCTGACAATCACTTAAAGTGTGGAGGATAGTCTCATCCTCCTTGCCACATCTTGGGCAAGTTTTGCAGTTTGTCATTCCTCTATGTGCCCTCTTCACGTTGGTAAGTAAAGTCTCATGTAGTAACAGCCAAGCGAAGGTCTGGATGCGTGTTGAGGTTCTCAACTTCCAAATCACCTCCTAGTTGCCTGCAGAAGGAACTCCTTTACCTATTCTCAGATTGATGTAGGAAGATTTCGACAAATATCGCCCATGATCTATGTGTTCACAAACCCGTAAGTCCCTTCCTAACTTTCCCGCATGGGGTGAGAGTTGCAGTATCATGTCCATCTTTTGTTGGGGTATCCATTCCTTCAGGAAATCTACATCCCACCCTCCTCAGGGGGTAGCCAGGCAGTCCACTTTCATATCCATGAGCTCAGGGGGTATAGGTTTTAACAAAATGTCTCTTAGAAGGGGACCTCCTCTCCACCATCGGTCTGTCTAGAAACGAGTCCCCTCCCCATTCATAGGGAGCATATAAAAGTTGGATTCAATAAAGTTCTTCCCTACAACAATGACGTTCCCCAACCTAGACAGATTGCTAGTTTTCATTGAGGTGGCCTTCTTGTACTTATCCTTCAGGCCGGTGCACCAGGCCGTCTCCCTATCGCTACTCAGATCCCATGAGTTCTTATAAAGTAAGTCAAGGTTCCATTCCCTCATACATCATAATCCCAAGCCTCCTTCCTTCCTAAGGCAACAAACTTTGTCCCACACAACCAGAGCTTGAGGGTGGGTTTTGTAAGATCCCCCCCACACAAATCTTCTAATGCATCCATCAATTTTTTCATACATATGAAGAGGTAGAACTACTGATTGCATGACATATGTGGGTAAGGAAGAAAGAGTTTCCCTTGCCAGGTAGATCCTTCCTATGAGAGAGAGGCTCCTGGCCACCCAAGCATTTACCTTACAGTTCAGTTTCTCCACAATGCTGCCATAGGTGTCTTTATACACTCTTCTATCAAGAATAGGGACATCAAGGTACTTGCCCAGATCGGCAGTCACCTGGTAGTTGCATATGCTTTTGATTTGACTCCTAACGTTAGTATCCACGCTCCTAGAGAAGAACAATCTTGTTTTGTTGAGTGAGACAACTTGGTCTGATGCCTTCTCAAATCTCTTGAAACAATCTATGATCACCTTCATTTGTGATGTGTTGGCCCTACCGAAGATGATGAGATTGTATGTGAAACTAACATGGGAGATTCTTGGGCCCGTTCTTCCCAAATTCATAGGTTTCCACTCCCTGTTGTTCACTCATGACTCTATCAGTTGGCTCAGTCTTTCGATGCACATAATGAAGATATACGGAGATAGGGGATCTCCCTATCTTAGCCCTCTTCTAGCTCTGAATGCTCTAGAGTTATTTTCTTTCCACCCAATGGTCGTCTCCCCCCTATGATGGATTCCATGATGTATTGTCTAATGTTGCGAGGGAGCCCGCTGCATTCGAGAGTGTCCTTGATGAACCCCCAATCCATCAGATTGTAGGCCTTCGTCAGGTCCACTTTGATGGCCATAGTCTTTGTTGCATACTTACGTTTCATTTGATGAACTAGTTCTTGAACCAAAGTGATATTATATGTGATCCTTCACTCATGAACGAAGCTTATTTGGGGTTTGGATATCCACACCGCCATGAACGGTTTCACTCTTTCTCCAACCATCTTGGAGTATTAATTTTCTATTTTTATAGATTGTTGTATTGATTATCAATTGATTCATTGCATTCTCAACAAATTAACTACCTATGATGCATGATTGTTAGGATCCTAGATGTAGAGACCTTGAAATCAAGGATTAGAATACCAATAGATATCACAAAATCCCAGATGAGATCACAAAAAGGAGTTATTTGGGGCTATAGTTAAGGATCCATAGTTAATGAGACCTCGACCCTATCAAGAAATCTATCATTGTGAATTTTATTCTTTGAAGGGATATAAAATTTCTTGGCTCCAATCTATATATCTGTTTGTATGAGTGATACAATATGAAAGAGTCAACATCTAGGCAGCGATGGTGAAATATGTCGAATAAGTAATTTTATCATTGTTAAAAATCCTTATTTTATAGTTGAATTTTATTTCTTACTTTTTAATTTAGTTAATCAACTATAAACTTGATCTATCATTGCCAGTCATATTTTTTTAATTAAGATAAACATTTGGATCATTTTTATAAAAAGTTTTCTTTGAATTTGATTCTAAGGCTATATTGTGATAAGACTCATCTACTTGTGGGTAGGAATTATTGCATGTTAGACTACATAATAGCTTGGGGATATATTTCAAAGTAAATTTCTTATGTTGTTGTAATGAAATCACTTTTTAGCAACCCTCAATTAAGAAAGGATAAAAAGATGAGAACCATTACCTAAAATTTTCGCAAGGATCCATATTTTAATCAAATAACAATTAATATAATATCATTTCATTAGTTCATGATTATTATTTAAAAAATGATTACATGAACTTTCACCATGATAATTACAATATATGAGAATAAGTAACTAGATAATCCCCCTTACTAGTTAACTTTAATGTCTTGTAGTACTTTTGTATGTCCATCACATCTAGATACCATCTTATCTAGCATGTACCTAAAACAGTGTGAAATCAAAAACACAGATCAATATAACAAGTTATACTGTGTACTTGGGATGCATGCAAAAGTGTGCAAGTAAGCTAACAATATATATTCCTTCAAATACTTGCAAATATAAACTAGAATTTTATTCACATAATCATTCTTTATGTGATAAAACATGGTGCCATTATAATTGAATAGAATATAAATAAATAAATAGCATTTTAATTGTTCAATCCTCGAGAAAAACTCAGAAAACACCAGTAAAGAAATGCAGGTAGTCTTATGTGTAACCATGTACCTCCATGGTGAGAAATGTAGATGACTAAAAATACTTAAAACATATTCAATGAATCCAATCAACAGATCCAAGAAATTCAATAGGCAATCTGCATGTATGTAAATCCAAAAGTGTTACCATCACATAAATTACAATAAAACCTACTCAGTCCTAACCTAGGGTTTAGGCATCCTTGGTATTGAGTTATTATTAGAGTTATTCCTAGAGATCTAATTACTATATCCAACATATCCTTTCATAATGGTGACATTGATTCGATTAGTTCATTAACAACTTAGCAAGTTAGACTCTTTAAGCCTAATTCATCATAATCATTATTATTCACATTAGCAACTATAATTATAACCATGTATGTGATTATTCACATACAAGCATTGTTATTCAACTTTACTATCATGATCATCTTAGACTATCATTAGATTCAACAAAGTTAGAAAACAACAGGAATTATGAGCGTTCAATGTATGCCATTATGTCAATGTACAAATCCATGGTTTTTGTACACCAATGACCACTTAATCATATATTAACCCAACTTTTACAATGTCAATGAGATCTAGGATTCAAATATATTTTATTTGTGTTCCTCTCATTATTTTGATCAATTTGGTTATAGGTTTGCTATATTTAGATACTCATATCATTTTCTATGAATTAATAAAACATAAGTACATTCACCTTAATGTGTTTCCACATGTCAGTTTTTCATTGGTAAGTGCTACCCCCAACTAAGCACCTTGCTGGGCGAAGCTCTGGTCTTTGGCCGACCCTAAGCCTCCCGATTCAGTGGATGACCCGACTCCCCACCCACTGCTCTCGTCTTCATGTCCATAGGAGACCCATGATGCTGACAGGGGCTCTAGTGTCCCATCCAAAAGTTGTTGAAGCACCATCTTCACATCCTTTTTCACTACCGCAAGCGAAATCACCTCTAGCCTTCTCCCTCTCCCTCTTTCCACTACTTCCTCACTATCTCCCTCTATTTCTCATACCTATCTATCTCACATTAATGTCTACTACATCGTTTGTCATCCGCCGCATGTGAAGAAGTCATGGGCATGGCTGGGGTGGCCAAAGCTGAGCTCTTTGGAAAAGAGAGAGGAGGGTAACTAGGGTCGCCGCTTGCTTCTGAAGAATGAGCATATTCCTACCAAAACATTGATTGATTGCCTCCCTTGCGATGATGACCACACCCATGGTAGGAGGGTTGCAACGTCGTGTGGCTCAGTCTGGGCTATGCACGGGACAGGTTGTTTTGATGAGGAGTTCCTCTATTGCTTTTTCATGGATGAGAGTAGAGAGAAGGGGGTCATCAACCAATATCTTGGGGTTGGTGATGATGGATGCTCTAAAAGGAGATGCCCCACCAAGCATGTGTTTGCTCTTCTTGAGGATAATGGTCCAGTCCATCATGGTGATCATGCTCGTACTGTAGATAAGGTTGTAGGGGTTTAGGCCAACGGTCCTTGGTCGACTTCCCCTAGGTCAAAATGGTTAGATGCCCCCGTCTCCATGGTGAAGACAACTCCCTTTATATTATTGTTAGAGTTAGGATTTCTATAACTTGAGGAGGAGGAAGAGAGAGAGGAGGGATGTGTCATTACTATGTCCATTTCTGGGTACAAACTTATGATAGTCTTATGCTAGCAGATGTGATTAACAACCAAGATCATATTGGGCAACATATCCACTTTCTGTAATGTATTTCCCAATACTAAATACTCCTTTTCAAAAGTACACAAATGTGTAATATGATCAACTAAAGTGGCATTTAAGCTTTAAGAAATGCTAGTTACTCCCTTTCATTAGTATGTCTCTCTCTCTCTCTTTATCTTTTATTAATACATTTCCCAACTCAAATACATGTATTACTTTGTTGACACACCAAAAGCCATACATGGCATGTTATAATATTCCTTCACTCAATTATAGGAATTCATTAATGTTTTCCCCACTTATATTCACATTATGGGATTTTATTGGAATATCATTTCACATCCATAAAAATTTCTCTCTTATAACATTATTTTGAAACAACCCATTATCTCATGAAACATCCTTTTTCTTCACATTTCTAGAATTCTCTTCCTTTGTTTATTATTTTCTAGTACACCAAAAGTTAGATCAAAACAATATTAATTAATGTCCCAAAACATGTGTTCCAAACTGGCTAGATAATTACCCTTTTAATTATCTAGAGCGCCACACATTTTATTTCCTTCTTAAAGCTTGACCATTATTTCATAATTCTATTATTCAACAATTCATAAAGTAACCATCCTTCATGCACAACAACTCTCTTTTCTGGAGTGTTCCACATAATTCCATATTTAAAACATGTATTGTGAACTACCTTTAGTAATTTCTTCATTGTTGGATTTTCCTCTCCTTCTATTATCCAAAAGTATTAATATTTATTGAAAGAAGTGAACTACACGATATCCATACCATATGGAGTATTTGCACTTTCAAACTATAGTTTCTAAACAAGACATATCGAGAACCATCTTTCTAATATGTCCTTCATAATACCTTATTTGCAAGAAAATATATTAAAGCATGGTAAAAACCAGGTTATAATAACCTTTCCCTCTTATAGAAATTTTGTCCACATAATTCTACTAGTCAACTAGACAATTTCCATATACATTTGTTATCTAATATCTCATGAAATTACATCTTCTATTTATGTGCTCAATCATTTTATTTCTTTAATTTTTTCCACAAGGACCTATTTGCAAAGAAAATAGTCCCATGGGCCTCACTTTGGCCATGGGCCAAACCCACACCACAAAGATATTATTATTCCATGAACAATACCATTTAAAAATTACTTACCAGTTCATGCCTCATATGTAGTAAATTCATTTTCACAAAATTGATGATATAACATTCACTCCTCCTTGAAAGGAATTTTCACCCCAAACTCACACCCAATATGGTTAAGGTGAAAGACAACTCATCTTAATTCAAACCTTAGGGTTAACAACCCTACTTCAATATCCTTCACCACTTTTATTGATATGAGAAAACCACATATTATTACCAATATTGATACTTGAGTTCAATTCATGGGATATCCACATCCTTATTATTTACATGAAACCATCTCTTAGTGATTATATCTTCATTTGTGATTTCATTATCACTTGGTGATTACCTTTCCACCTAGGTTTCCAACCTATTACTCATATATTTTCACATAAGGGTGAGGAGACACCTCAAACCATAGGTCATGTGATTAAACTTTCAACTTAGGATATTAATTCTCAGATCTCAATTTTATGCATAACATGTGGCCACCCAATCTCTCTCACTCATAACAAGATGAAATAGCATTTGGTTGTAGTCTAAAAGAAAAGTTCATCCCATTCCAAGAGTAGAGATGGTTATCGACACATTATCTTCGTGTTTCACAATTTAGGTTACAAACCATGAATAACTTCTATTTATACAATATTTCATAATTTGAGTTCCATCTGACTCATGAGTTTGTGAAAACTTCCATTCAAGAGTCCATTGTTACATGACTTCTTGTATCCTTTATATTTACATCTCATGTATTATGAGAATTAGCCACTTTGTTGATTTCTCTACGGGTACATGTACTTTAGGAGGATCTCATCCTTATGCATCTAGGGAGTGCCTCTCACATTCACCCATTGGCTACATGACCATCATGAAGGTGGCCAATCTCCTGAGACATGGGCCTCATGCAAACATAGTTGTTACCACTTGACCAAATGGTCTGTTGCATTTAGGAAATAATCAACCCCTAATCTCATCGATCCCATGTACATTTAATACTCCCTACTTGACCTTCCGGATTGACTTAGGGCTCTACTCTTCCCAAGGGTTTCTTTGAGATATTACAACTTTAACCATTTTCAAGCACATTATTTTCATATGTGATTCTTTAAACCATATTTCCTCCATCTCTTATGATGCTCATTATTCATTTTATATCCCCTCATTGGACTCATGGAAACTTTCTTGTCCAGGCTCATTTTCATGCTATCAGCCACTTCCATAGTGACTCTTCCTCATGTTCCTCAGATATGGCAGATTTGGGTTCAAATAACAATAGTCAATATATGTACTTTCATACTTCATATCCTTAATTCTTCACCCTTTAGGTTATAGTTAAGGTTACCTCGATCTTTAAATTGATTTAGTCAACTCACCTTTCTAGGGAAGGTCCTAATCTAGGGTTCCCTCTCAGATCATAGGAGGAGGTTAGGCTCTCTAGCCACAACCTGAGCATTTAGGTCTATGGTTTTTCCCCTTTAATAGGTCTTTTTCTCACTCTTGGGTTGACCCACCCCATGTTAGGACACTAGCCCTAACAGTTGAACTAAGGGTTTCATATTATCATATTTTATGCAATAATCACTTATAATTTTAACTTCCCCACCCTTATCCTCTTTTCTCAATGGTGTGACCTCTCTTTAGGGGAGCCTATTTATGGGGAACCCTCTCTTACAGTTTGGTCCCTACAATGGACATTCATACTTAGGCCTTAGACCGAGGTGATTTCATAATCATACATAGGATTTACTTTTTAATACCAATCACCACTCATCTCCATGATGACTTCATTCCCCCATGATCCTTAACTCACCAGAGATCAATATAGGGTTTGAGCAGGTTACATCCATAACTGCATTACTCACATGTTGCTTATGTTTCTTAAAATTTTTCTTATTAATGCCTTGTTCCACATGCATATATGCATGGGATACTGAGTCACCTAACTCATTTTTTTGTAACCATAATATGTGAAAATACATTTTATATTTTAACTTATCAATCTTTATTTGCCCAATCTCTATGGTATACCCACTCATAGGGGTAGTCATACTTAGTCACTGGGAGTATTTCAATGATGTACCCACTCACTAGGGTTTCCTCCAATCATACCCAATTGTTGGGGATGTCCATAATATCATACTTACTCGTTGATAGTATGTCACCCACATACCCACTCTCTTGGAGTAGTTTCTATTATAACCTCAATTTTTCTTGTATTTCATAATTTGAAATGCAATTATTCTATGAAAAAAAAGACTTGAAAGGAAATTTGAGTGCTTTGTTTTAAAGAATGGATTCCATTGAAAATTTCCCTTGGATGCATGATTTCATTGTTTAACTTTTTTATTAACCCAATGATAGATAAAAGGGAAAAAGGATAAGAAAAAATCCCATATTAAGCATAAAGAAAAGAAATAGATGATATTTGTGTATATATGTGGGAATTGTATAGAATTCTCTAGAAAGTGGCATGGATGGACACTTTTCTTTTGTTTTCAGTTCCACATGTTTTCTAATAAGAAAAGAAATCAAACCAAAGAAGACAGGAAAGAACAAAAGAGAAAAGGGTTAGTTTTAATGTCATAATGCATAAAATAGAGGAAGAATTACTTATGAAGAAAAGTCCCTTGTCTTTTCAAATCTTAGTCCCAATCTTTGCACATGAGTAGATAATGTCATCATAGACACTCCTTTAAAATTTAGGAGAAAAAGGAGTTTCCTTGAGGTGTGAGTTATTAATTTAAGGTTTTTTCAAAAAAACAAGTTTAGACTAATTAAGTTATCTAATGACTCCCAATAATTAAATGAATGTAGTGAAAGTTAATAGTGTCTTATCTTATAGATTTTAGGTCAAAAAGTTGTTCCTATTCATTTCCACTTTGATCCTGGTTGACCAGTGCTCTTTTATGTGTCTCACCCCTCATGCTCATCAGATCGGGAATCTTGGGTCCAAAATGGGAAACCAAACAACTCTTTGCAAAATTTATTTGCCTCTCTCTCCCACCACACATGATCTTTTTCTCTGCTTTTTATTCCTTTATTTTCTAGAGAAATAAAGAAACCCAGAGAGCCCTAACATCAAGATTTTCATGGTGAAATCAGTATGTACCCAAGTTGGGGCAAGGATTCTTTGAGACAAATACAAGAGTAGGACTATGCATCTTACACCTTTAAAAGGGGGGTCGAGGATGCCCCTTAGGGAGGAAGAGATCCCATTATTCTCCTACTACATCCATGCCATTCCAGAACCAGTATAATACCCACAGATCTTGGCCTTTTTGTGCCAACGAACCACCTTCAGACGTCCCCCTGATCTTGGCCTCTCTGGCGATTCTGAGATCGTGAGCAAGTTCATATAGCCTCAGGGAAGCTGATGTTACCTTTTCCTGACTCAAAGGCATCCTACAACACACAGTCAACCTTCTGGTTGACCCAGCTAGGAGCACACAGGGAGGTGTCATGAGGAGGAAGAAAAAGGAAGGGACAAATACCTTCCTACCCTAGGGCACGAGAGGCCCTAAGCCCAATGGCACAGGGGAAATGATGTCTTTCCATCTTGACCCGACACCCTTCCCAAATAGACTTGTCATGATCTGTGTGGAAAAGGAAAAAGGAGTTCAATCCCTGATGTGGAAGCACTGTATTGGTCCAAAGGTAAATAAACTAGAATAATCATAACTAATAGTAGGTAACCCGGATCAAGACAAACTATATATGAAAATTTATTTGGAGACTGCAAGGAATGCAATAAAAATATGATCAAAGTCTAAATCTTCTTGTTACTCAAAAAGTATGTAAAGGTGCTATCTTTAATGGCTTTAATTAATTGAAAAACCTAAGTTTTGAAGATTAATGGATCTAATGATGTTCCCTGACTATTATGAGCAAAGTTTAGCCTTTTGACCTAAAAAGGATGGATTAGATCTAATTTGTTGATATTAGTTCATATTTTGCTTAATTAGCATTTCGTGATTGTAAAAGTGCATTAATGGACTTAAAAACCCTAATTCTGACAATTATGAGGTTATGGATTTGAATATGGAAATCAATCAAGAAGGCATGAAAATGATGTTCTTGAACTAATTTGTGGATAAAGACCCTTAATTTAGATCATTTGAGTAATTAGGGTTTTTATGAGTAGAAAAGTTCTTTTAGGGGTTGTTGGTCTAAAATGGTTAAAATTGAAAAATAAAAAGTATGGAAATTAAGAAACTGTAAGGAAACCGTAATAAGGCTTAGAAAGCCTAGAATGGATTCACAAGTCAATGAAAGGTGTTTGGATGTGATTATAATAATTAGATGTTATAAATGCTTTTCAGGATCAAGTTGCTTGATTTATTTCTTAGCTTTGTTGATTGGACTTCTTGATTGGATTAGATGTTTGGCTTGGTTTTGAGACTGCCAAATCATGTATGTGGTTATGCTTATAGATAATGGCTCTAGCTTCACAATGATTTCTGAGGTTTCACCTGTTTGCCTGAAATTAACTGCTTGGATGAACTCTATTTCTTGCAACTATAAAGTGACTATAGCTATTACCATATATATGTGCATGACTAGCTCAGATCCTAATACTCCTATGTAGCTTTGTGCATATGTGAGAAATTGATGATCTTGGTATTGGTCTATCTTGGGGTAGGATCAACTGATTATCATGAGTCAAGGTTTGGTCTACCTTTGGGTAGGATCATATGACTATACATCTCGAAGTCTTGGTATACCTTTGGGGTAGGACTGAAAGGGGCTATTGAGGATCTACCATATGGGAAAGGTAATATTCATGTCCACTGCAAGGACAACACAGAGGCTTGGATATTTTAGGATTGAGTAGTTATATTTAAGATGTAAAGTTTGATATGTTAAACAATAATTTTGTTGCAATATTTTGTTATAACTAGATGCAAACGTGTTGTTTCTCCCACATACTAGTATAAATAATTATACTGACTGACATTTTGTTTGTCGGTGTTTTAGGGTAATACGCAGTTACATCTACAAGCCTAATGAAAGGTGGATGTTCAATAAAAGGTGACATTGAAAAAGAACAAGGCTATATTAGGTTTGGAGGAATATACTTAGCTAGTTATCTCCTTGTGTAAAGTTCTGAAATCTTATCTTTTTGAAAGGTATGTGAAAAAATAAAATGATATCCTACTTGAGATTAGTTGTTGTAGAATTTATTATTTTATTATTATTATTTGCAAAACCATATGATCATGTTTGCGATAACAGCTCTAAGTTCTTCACCTTCCTTAATTGGGGGTTGCTGGGAGGTGGGGTCATTAAATTTGGTATCAGAGCTTGGTTTCTCAATATAATCTCTAATAATTATTAAATTTTACAAATTCTTTAGAGCCCAAAGAGAGTTATTAGGGAATTTTCCAAAGATGGAGGTGTCTAGAAAAGGATCATGAACCATGGGCGAGAAATATTTTCCTCTGCCCCGTTAGTCAATTTTTAAGGACTCCTGGAATCTATGTGAATTTGAGGATTTGACTCAAAATAAGATACATTTTGCATTTCTTATCTACTTTCATCCCTTCTTTACCCTCTTTCACTAGACAATCTTTAAGTGCTTAAGATTTTCTCTCTCTCCACCTCCTCTTGAGTTTTGGGGATAAGAGTGTTAAGGATTAAGGCATCCTTTTCTAAATAATGAAAGTAGACAAAATGATAAAGAGAAAATGTTTGATGGGTTTCTCCTCTATAAAGATAAACCCTAGATGGACTAGGGCTGGTAAGGGGAAACAACCTCAGTGGGTCATGGGGATCACAAAACCTAAGGTGTAGGTTGTAAACCCTAACCTAACCCAAAACCATAAACAATGGATAGAGAAAGAGAGAACCCAATAAGTTGGATACCTTAGTTTATCCATGCATGCAAGTATGGTGGTTAGGCATGCATGATATATGTGGAGGACTGGATTATGCATGGGAAACATAGACAATAAGTGGTTGCATGACTCCTAGTGCAACTTTTGGTTGTGGTGACCTGGCCTAGGGTAAGTCATCCCTAAAAAGGAGAAAAGATCTAAGAGAGAGATAACATCCTAAATTAGAAGGTTATTGGTGACCAAAAAGTTTAAAATCCTCCAGGTAGGAACCCTAACAAGTGTGTTCCCCCTCAGATATGAGTAGGAGGTAGACATGCACCTATGTGGAAGTGAGTGACATCAAGGCTGGCATTGGGATTTAGTTCTAAGCTAGAGGGGTAGTGCTTGTTGGTTTATGAGATGGGCATACTGGAGGTAATAAATGAGGAGCTTCATAATGAGATAATATGGTATATGATGATCTCATCTAGACATAAGATTTAATAGTACGCTTCATCATATATTGTAAGACATGTGAGAATAAGATGTGAATCTTAGGAACCTCAGACTCTCTACCAATAGGGAATTTCTTGTGCTAAGACCGGTTATAGGGTTAACTCAGGAGAGAGTGAGACCTAGAAGAAGAAGGTTGGGAACCTAGACTCCAAGACATGAGAAATATTTGTATGATATGTCCTAAAACAGATTGTCATTGGGTGAATGGGTCGAGTTACTAATGCATGACACTAGATGTCTGTGAAAGAACCAATCCCTAGAGACAGAGAGGGAGGCTTCTTATACCCATGTGTAGATAATATGAGCACCTACCATCTAGGTAAGGGAAAGAGAGTTCCAAGATCCTGGAGAGGTAAGGAATGATAATATGATGTGAAGCCTTAGACTCAGATTGGCAGCCCTTGTGCAGGACTCTAATGGTTGTTTATGTGGAAGAGAAAGTTGGGAAGAAAATGACATGTCATGTTTTGGTTTGGTACGTGCTTGAGCAGATAAGTCATGTCATTTAGATGACTAATGCAAAGGAGGTAAACATGAGGTTCCTAGACCAAAGAGGGGAAGTAGTGGTATATGGTGCATATAATTCTCACAAGGTTGAGTGAGTTAAGAATTAAGAAGGGCACCCCCTCAAGTTTTTGGATAAAGGAAACTCCACTTGGACTATGAAATATGATTGATGAGCCATTCACACAAGTTGGTCTGAAACTGGTCATTGAGAGATGAGGAATGGATATGAAATAATGGAAAACTTAGAAATGTATTGATAAGTTCTCATCTTTCTAGCCACATGAATGGGTAGGAGACATTCCTACATGTGATGATATAAAATTTGGATTCAAGTATGTTTTGTGAACCTTGGTGCTGTCAAGCATTAGTTTTATCTCATCCTGGGAAACAACCCTTCATAAAAAAGTGAGTTCCAAAATTAGTTTAAGAGCTGAGGTAACATTAAAGGTCACTTAAAATAACTTGAGAGATTAGTGCATGAAGCATAAAAGAACATAGATTGAATATGATTCTTTAGACCCAAGTATGACCATGTCTAAGGGACATGAAGAAAAGCCACTATGAAAGTGACCAGCAGAATGGGGCTAGGCCCAGATGGGTAGGTTGCCATGTTTCCCATGAAAAGGCCATAAAGAAAACTATGAGTGCCCTGAGAGATCAAGGAAATTCGGGTGATAATTCTAAAGAATACAATGTGCTTGGATATCATAAAAGAAAAATCTATGACGAAATAAAATAAATGTACGATACAACTCTAAGTCAAGTAGGGATGAGATCGACGGGAGTAGGAGTTGATTGTTCTATGAATGTATAAGACCATAGGGTTAGGAGGTAATGGTTGTGTTTTCCCAAGGCTCATGGGTTAGGAGGTTGGGTTCCTTCATGAGTTCATGGGTCCTGGGGGGTAAATGTGAGTGGCACTCCTTCGATGCATAAGGGTAAGATCACTATAAAAGTACCAGAACCCTATAGACCTTGAGGAAATGACTAAGGATCATAAATTGGAGTTATGATAAGACTCTAAGGTTATTTGGAATGTTTTTCCTACAAGTGTGCATAGAATGGTGATATTCATGGTTTGAAGTCATGTGGAGAATGATTCAACCTAGACTTGAAAATAAAATGGTAATGTGTAAATGCACCATCTCTATTCCTTGAATGGGATGAACTCTATATTTGGACTGCAACCAAATGCTTATTTCATCTTGTTATGAGTGTAGGAGATGAGACAAACACATCCCATACTAGGAATAGAAGTAATATGAGGAGTAAATACTCAAGTTGAAATATTTTTATGATAATTGAGAATTTGAGATATTACCACACCCCATGAAAGGACATTAATTGAATGGTTTGGAAACCTAGATAAGAAAGATCATCGATTGAAAAAAAAATTAGGATCAAGTGGAATGTGAATTCTGTAGGTATGAGATCTGAATCTGGTGACCAAAATAATGGATGCAATAGCTTGAAGTACCTCCTGACTTAGAAGGACTTAAACCTGAGACAAAGACATTGGATGGAGTATATGAAGGATTATGATTTCTATCACTCTGGGAGGACTAATGTAGTCACAAATGCACTTAGTCGAAACAACTCAGGTGTGCTTCTAATTATCTACCTAGTGGAGAACACTGGAAGAGTTTTCTAGGGGAGCTCTACAGCTATTAGAAAATCAGATCTGTGTGGCTTACATGTAGATAAAACTAGACCTATTAACCGAGTTGGTAGCTGCCCAGTTGGCCACATAGATCTTGACAAGATGAAAGGTTTCTTAGATAGACCTCAGACACATCTCTCAATGGGGTTAAAATGGTGGAATCCTGTCACACCCCAATTTCGCATCAACCACAAACCACGAATTAGGACGTGACAGGGTGGGATTATCACATAACCAACCAATCTTCACTTTTAGAACAATTCAAGGCATTTAGATGATAATCAAGTTTAAGCTGTAAACAAGAACTAAACAAACTGCAGAAACTTCTCAATTAAACTGATAGAAGATACAAGCAAGATCTACAGCATAATACATTGATCAACATAAAGAAAGCATAACATTAATTTACATCTGTATACACATTCTCTCTCTCACTCACACCTTGTCCCGAGGATCGAGGGGAATGGACTAAGAGACCTCTAACTAGACTAACTACAAACCTTTTATCAACTAAGCGTTAGGATGAAACGATCCTTCTGATCCTTGATGCTGTTGCTGACCTGAAAATGTTTTGAGTAGAGGTATGAGCCTACTCGCTCAGTGAATAACATTTCATTTAGCTATCACCAAACAACTCGTCAGGTTTATAAACTGAAATAAACAAATATACAGTTCAAGCAGGGCAGTTCTATTAGCATAACAAATATACAGACAATAACCACACTTCTAAACATTAACAGGTATTTCAGGTAATTAAACAGTTATATAAATTTACTGTGAACCTACTCGATTATTTATCCATTTTATTATTATGCCCTAAATATATGCAGTGTACTCTGCATATAAAGATCCGTAACAAGTTCATGCTACGGTCCCACCGTACAAGACTTAGCGACACACCCGGGAAATGCTAAGTCTGACTGCTCTCGTCCTGGTCTACTACAGGACCTCACTGCACTCTCAAAAGAGTGTAAGCTGGACCCCTCCTACCTGAGCACACAGGCGGAGTGTCGAGTCGTGCCTATCTGGACTGTCCTCCAGTAGGTAACACGGCTACTCGGCCATCTGGACTGTCCTCCAGTAGGCCTCACAAAATTTCTAGACCATCTGGACTGTCCTCCAGTAGGTCTCTCTCTCCAACCATCTGGACTGTCCTCCAGTAGGTTGCCGACCATCTGGACTGCCCTCCAGTTAGGTCGTTTCATCCCCTTAAGATCGCAGACCGCACAAAGGGGATTCTACGGTGTCAGGGCATCTATTCTATTAATTAATTAACAGATAAACAGTCTAACAGGGATATCATATTACAACTATGAAACATAAAATTTCCTCTTTTTCATCATTCATATCACACATCCCAAGTTCCAATGAACTTATCATACCACAATGTATTTGCTACACTGTTAAGAGTCTTATCAACTGATACTGAAGCAAATAAGCAATTAAAATGAGTTTAATAATGATTTCTAAATGAACTGTCACTCACCCACTTCAGTGTGTTCGTATACACCGAACAACGTCCACAAACACGCCCAATTCTGACCTTTACAGCAGCGTGCACGCCGTGCACCTAGGCTGCACGCCGTGCACCTTTAGTGCACTTCTGATCTGCTTTTCTGCACCTTTGCACGCCGTGCAAACTGACTTGCACGCCGTGCAAACTGACCTGCACGCCGTGCAAACTGATTTGCACGCCGTGCACCTGGGCTGAAACTCGTTCCGCTATCTGCAACTTTGCACGCCGTGCACCTGCGCAGAAACGGATTTTTCCCTTATTTCAGTTATCTGCAATGTTGCACGCCGTGCAAAACGGAGTTGCACGCCGTGCAACCTGCGCAGGGGCGGAAATTGCAGAACTAAAAACGAAGATCGGGGTCGATTCGGCGGACGATTCTTACCCGAATCGCTCCTATAGCTCCGGAACGACCTAGCAAACACTTGGCAAGAAGAAAGGACCGAAAAGGAAGCGCCGTTCGCTCCCTAGACCACCTCCTTGGTCGTCATCTTCATGGATGCAGGAGGAAGAAGAACACAGGGAAGAAGAAGGAAGATGCGGCGGGTGGATTAGCTGGAGAAGGTGAAGAAATCGGGGGAGAAGAGCTTGATTTCCCAGCCTCTCCTCTCTAGCTCGCTCCCTCACTCTCTCCCTGTTTCTCGTCCAGCGGCTAACGGAGGAAATGAACCCTTCGTTCATTCCTTAGTCGGTTAAGGAAGAGATAAAGGAAAACCAAGGGAAAGGATAAGGCTGGGCGCCCAGGGGGCCGGATGCAAATTGCCCAGAAACTTTCTGAAATTGCACATAGGTCCCTGCACACTAAAAAGCTCATATCTTTTTACTCGTAGGTCGGTTTCACATGATTTCTTCGGCAACGGATTAAGCACAAACTTGTACTCAACCTCAGGACAAGAAAACAAGCTAATGATACATTAACACTAGCTCAAAGCTCAAAACACTATTAACAAGAGTGAGTACTCATCTCAACATAACTAGCTCAATTATGCACTAACCAAGGTACTTACTTACAAAACGAAACGCGGGTCATAACAATCTCTCTCCCTTATAAGAATTTCGTCCCGAAATTCCTAAAAGAGAAAAGGAAACTTGTTAAGCATTTCTGATTCAAGCTCCCACGTAGCTTCCTCTATATTGTGATTCCTCCACAAAACCTTCACTAAAGATAACTCACGGTTCTTAAGCTTTTTGATCCGGTGATCAACTATCTGCACTGGTCCTTCTACATAGGACACATCTGTTCTAAGCTGCGCCGGTTCTGGATCTACAATCTTTTCTGTACCGGGATGACACTTTTTCAGCATAGACACGTGGAAGACATCATGAAGATTTGCCAATTCAGACGGCAAATCCAGCCTGTAAGCTACAGGTCCAATTCTCTCAACAATAGGATATGGACCTATATACCTAGGGGTCAACTTACCCTTCTTGCCAAACCTCAGCACTCCTTTCCACGGTGAAACGTTCAAGTAAACCTCGTCACCAACCTCGAACTCAAGAGGTCGACGTCGTCTTTCTGCATAACTCTTCTGTCTATCCTGTGCAGCTTTCAACTGATCTCTGATCACTGATATCTTTTCAGTAGTCACATCAACTAACTCAGGTCCAAGAATTTCCTTCTCACCCACCTCGTACCAACAAACTGGCGATCTACACTTCCTGCCATAAAGAGCTTCATATGGAGCCATTCCAAGACTAGAATGGTAACTGTTATTATATGCAAACTCCATTAGGCTTAAGTGTTCTTCCCAGTTACCTCTGAACTGTAGCACGCATGCTCTCAGCATGTCTTCAAGGGTCTGAATGGTCCTCTCAGATTGACCATCTGTCTGCGGATGAAACGCCGTACTGAACTTTAACCTTGTGCCCAACGCACGATGTAACTGATTCCAGAATCTAGATGTGAACTTTGGATCTCTGTCAGAAATAATAGAGACTGGAATCCCATGCAACCTGATTACCTCATCCATATAAACTTTAGCCAGCTTTGGAACGTCAAAGGTTGACTTGACAGGAAGAAAGTGAGCAGACTTAGTTAGTCTATCCACAATCACCCATATCGAGTCCGAACCCTTAGGCGTTCTGGGTAATCCTACCACAAAGTCCATCGTGATGTGTTCCCATTTCCATTCTGGTATAGGAAGCGACTGCAAAGTACCAGCAGGTTTCTGATGCTCAGCCTTAACCTGCTGACACACCCCGCACCTAGCCACGTATTCAGCCACATCCTTTTTCATACCAGTCCACCAGTACAGCTCTTTGAGGTTCCTGTACATCTTTGTGTTACCTGGATGCATAGCATACATAGAAGTATGTGCTTCCTCAAGAATCTGCTCTATCAGCTCATTGTTTCCAGGTACACACAACCTATCATGAAGATACAACATGCCTTCATCAGAAAATCTGAACTCTGTTCTCTTACCTTCTGACATATCCTGCATGATTTGCCATAACTCATCATCACTCTGCTGTAATTCCTTAATCTGATTATAGAAAGTAGGTCTGACTTGCATCTGAGCAATCAACCCACTTTGTCTAGTCACATCCAAGTCTAAGTTCAACCTTCGCATATCTACAAGCAAGTCTCTCTTGAAACATGCCATAGAAAATGCATTGGCTGAAGAACTTGACTTTCTACTCAAGGCATCAGCTACAACATTTGCCTTACCAGGATGGTAATCGATTGTCACATCATAGTCTTTAATCAGCTCAAGCCATCTGCGCTGTCTCAAATTCAAGTCTTTCTGAGTGAAGATATATTTCAGACTTTTATGATCTGTAAACACCTGACATGTCTCACCATACAAGTAGTGACGCCATGTCTTAAGAGCATGAACTATAGCAGCTAATTCCAGATCATGAACAGGGTAATTCTCTTCATTTTTCTTAAGCTGCCTAGATGCGTAAGCAACAACTTTACCTTCTTGCATCAGTACACATCCTAAACCTCTCCTGGAAGCATCACAGAACACTGTATAACCTTTTTCTGCTTCTGGCAGAACCAACACTGGTGCTGAAGTCAGCTTCTTCTTTAAAGTCTGAAAACTTTTCTCACAGTTATCAGACCACACAAACGGTGCATTCTTCCTCGTCAAACGTGTCAAGGGTGATGCTAACACACTGAAGTTCTGTATGAATCTTCTGTAATAACCTGCTAATCCCAAGAAACTTCTGATCTCAGTAGGAGTCTTAGGCTGTTCCCACTGAAGTACATAATCAACTTTCTTAGGGTCAACACTAACTCCACCTCTCGAGATAACATGTCCAAGAAATGCTACCTCGGCCAACCAAAACTCGCACTTGCTGAATTTAGCAAACAACTGGTGTTGTCTCAACAACTGCAACACTACTCTCAGGTGTTGCTCATGCTGTGCATCGTCTCTGGAGTAGATCAGAATATCATCTATAAAGACTACAATAAACTGATCTAGGAACGGTTTGAAAATCCGGTTCATCATATCCATAAAGGCTGCTGGGGCATTGGTCAGCCCAAACGACATGACCAAAAACTCATAATGCCCATACCTGGTTCTAAAAGCTGTTTTGGGAATATCAGAAGCCTTTATTCTGAGCTGATGATATCCAGATCTCAAATCTATTTTTGAGAAGATCGTCGCTCCACGCAACTGATCAAACAGATCATCTATTCTCGGCAATGGATACTTGTTCTTTATAGTGATCTTGTTCAGTTGCCTGTAATCTATGCAGAGACGCATGGTACCGTCCTTTTTCTTAACAAACAGGACTGGAGCACCCCACGGTGAAGAACTGGGTCTAATGAAACCCTTATCTAACAATTCCTGCAACTGCACCTTGAGTTCCTTCAACTCAGCAGGTGCCATTCTATCGGCTGGCAGTGCTACTGGATGACTACCTGAATATATCTGAATTTCAAAATCCAAGTCTCTGACAGGAGGTAGGCCTGGTAAATCTTCTGGAAAAACATCAGAAAACTCACAAACCACAGGCACATCATAAACATTGGCGGTGCTCTTCTCTGCTCTGGTGTCCACCACATGAGCAAGGAATGCTTCACATCCTTTCTGTAACATCTTATCAGCTACAGCAGCTGATATTATGCACGTAGGCAGAACTTTCCTGTCTCCAGTAAAGACACAAGAAAATTCCCCTAATTGAAAGGTAGCTTCCTTCTTCCAACAATCGAGTTGCACTCGATATGCTTCAAGACAATCCATACCCAAGATGACTTGAAAAGTATTTACATCTAAGGGTATGAGATTAGCAGCAAAAGTAAAACCTCCAAAAGATAACAAGCATCCGGGACAGAACTCGGATAAAACTGTCGGTCCACCTAGTGGAACCCTCAACACTAACTCATCTGCCAACTCATGAGTTAACAGATTAAGTTCATCAACTAAAGAACGTCGTATAAAAGAATGAGTAGCTCCCGGATCTATCAAAACTGAAACTGGTATACTATTAAACAAAAGCATCTCTCCTGTAACAACTTGTGAAGAAATTATACCTTCCTGAGGTGTCAAAGAGAAGAAACGTGCTGAAGCTCTCCCTCTGCTACGTTGTCCTCTCTGACCACTTCTGCCACTAGATACTCCACCACCTCTGGAACCAGAAGCCATGGAAGAACTCAGAACATCATGGTACTGAGGCTGGAAAGCTTGCGATGCTGCTTGTCGAAGCTGAGGACACTCCTTTTTGAAATGTCCTTCTTGTCCACAGATAAAACAACCTCGAGAATTTACACCCCAACACTGACCATTATGTGGCCTTCCGCATTTGTCACATGGTGGTATCTCTTGCCTCTGAGGACCTGTCACTGACATTGACGACCCAGAAGACTGTCCACTATCGGCACTGCCCCATCTTCCTGGGTTGTATCCTCCTCTGCCTCTAGAAGTAGTGACATTCTCAGATCTCTGCCTGCCGAAACAACCCAAACCACGCCCAAGTTTAGAAAAGAAACCTCTGCCTCCACCTCTGTATCCACAACTGGATTGCCCTCTACTGAAGTCTGCAGATCTCTTCTTAGACACAGGCACCTTGTCAGCATTCACAGATTCTTCAACCTGTCTGGCAGCCTCAACAAACTCACCAAAGTTCTCTCTGTTCCTCCTACTAGTAGCAGAAACTGTATGCCGAATCTCTGGCCTTAGCCCTTCTTGAAACCTTCTGCATCGTTCTATGTTGTCAGGAACAAGCTGCGGACAGAAATTAGCTAACCGTGTGAAAAGTGCTTCATACTCTGTAACTGTCATGTTCCCCTGCTTGATATTCTGTAACTGCCTGATTTTCTCATTAAGAAAAGTGGGTGGATAGAATTTGAGATGAAACTCCTCAGAGAAATCCTGCCAGGAAAGCTCTGTACCTCTCCTCTTTTCTTCCACACCACGCCACCACAACTCTGCATCGCCTGTCAAAAGGTAGACCGCATGATTAATCTTCTTATATTCTGGAAGTTCCATCAGGCGAAAGACCTTTTCTATCTGTCTAAACCACTCATCAGCTTCGGCGGGATCTGTGGTGCCACTGAACTCTGTGCCACCAAGCTTCTTCACAAGCTCATAAGATCGCATCAGATCTTTACTGCTGGTAGAAGAAGATTCTCGCCTATCAGCCTTGTACTTTTCTTTGGTTTCCAGAAACATCCTGTACATCCGGGATGCTTCATCCACGTGGTCACCACCACCTGGACCCAAGTACAAAGGATCAGGGCCAACATGGCTCTCAGCCTGATCATCACGATCAAAGCCTCTTCCTGCCATCTGCAATGATATAACAGAGTATTTCCTGTTAGAAAACTACAGATAGAAGAAAGACTCCTAAACCTTAATCCTATTGGTCTCTTATCGTCCCCAGACCTGGACTCTGAGTAACTATGTACTCAACCTAAGCTCTGATACCAAGAGTTGTCACACCCCAATTTCGCATCAACCACAAACCACGAATTAGGACGTGACAGGGTGGGATTATCACATAACCAACCAATCTTCACTTTTAGAACAATTCAAGGCATTTAGATGATAATCAAGTTTAAGCTGTAAACAAGAACTAAACAAACTGCAGAAACTTCTCAATTAAACTGATAGAAGATACAAGCAAGATCTACAACATAATACATTGATCAACATAAAGAAAGCATAACATTAATTTACATATGTATACACATTCTCTCTCTCACTCACACCTTGTCCCGAGGATCGAGGGGAATGGACTAAGAGACCTCTAACTAGACTAACTACAAACCTTTTATCAACTAAGCGTTAGGATGAAACGATCCTTCTGATCCTTGATGTTGTTGCTGACCTGAAAATGTTTTGAGTAGAGGTATGAGCCTACTCGCTCAGTGAATAACATTTCACTTAGCTATCACCAAACAACTCGTCAGGTTTATAAACTGAAATAAACAAATATACAGTTCAAGCAGGGCAGTTCTATTAGCATAACAAATATACAGACAATAACCACACTTCTAAACATTAACAGGTATTTCAGGTAATTAAACAGTTATATAAATTTACTGTGAACCTACTCGATTATTTATCCATTTTATTATTATGCCCTAAATATATGCAGTGTACTCTGCATATAAAGATCCGTAACAAGTTCATGCTACGGTCCCACCGTACAAGACTTAGCGACACACCCGGGAAATGCTAAGTCTGACTGCTCTCGTCCTGGTCTACTACAGGACCTCACTGCACTCTCAAAAGAGTGTAAGCTGGACCCCTCCTACCTGAGCACACAGGCGGAGTGTCGAGTCGTGCCTATCTGGACTGTCCTCCAGTAGGTAACACGGCTACTCGGCCATCTGGACTGTCCTCCAGTAGGCCTCACAAAATTTCTAGACCATCTGGACTGTCCTCCAGTAGGTCTCTCTCTCCAACCATCTGGACTGTCCTCCAGTAGGTTGCCGACCATCTGGACTGCCCTCCAGTTAGGTCGTTTCATCCCCTTAAGATCGCAGACCGCACAAAGGGGATTCTACGGTGTCAGGGCATCTATTCTATTAATTAATTAACAGATAAACAGTCTAACAGGGATATCATATTACAACTATGAAACATAAAATTTCCTCTTTTTCATCATTCATATCACACATCCCAAGTTCCAATGAACTTATCATACCACAATGTATTTGCTACACTGTTAAGAGTCTTATCAACTGATACTGAAGCAAATAAGCAATTAAAATGAGTTTAATAATGATTTCTAAATGAACTGTCACTCACCCACTTCGGTGTGTTCGTATACACCGAAAAACGTCCACAAACACGCCCAATTCTGACCTTTACAGCAGCGTGCACGCCGTGCACCTAGGCTGCACGCCGTGCACCTTTAGTGCACTTCTGATCTGCTTTTCTGCACCTTTGCACGCCGTGCAAACTGACTTGCACGCCGTGCAAACTGACCTGCACACCGTGCAAACTGATTTGCATGCCGTGCACCTGGGCTGAAACTCGTTCCGCTATCTGCAACTTTGCACGCCGTGCAAACTGACTTTGCACGTCGTGCACCTGCGCAGAAACGGATTTTTCCCTTATTTCAGTTATCTGCAATGTTGCACGCCGTGCAAAACAGAGTTGCACGCCGTGCAACCTGCGCAGGGGCGGAAATTGCAGAACTAAAAACGAAGATCGGGGTCGATTCGGCGGACGATTCTTACCCGAATCGCTCCTATAGCTCCGGAACGACCTAGCAAACACTTGGCAAGAAGAAAGGACCGAAAAGGAAGCGCCGTTCGCTCCCTAGACCACCTCCTTGGTCGTCATCTTCATGGCTGCAGGAGGAAGAAGAACACAGGGAAGAAGAAGGAAGATGCGGCGGGTGGATTAGCTGGAGAAGGTGAAGAAATCGGGGGAGAAGAGCTTGATTTCCCAACCTCTCCTCTCTAGCTCGCTCCCTCACTCTCTCCCTGTTTCTCGTCCAGCGGCTAACGGAGGAAATGAACCCTTCGTTCATTCCTTAGTCGGTTAAGGAAGAGATAAAGGAAAACCAAGGGAAAGGATAAGGCTGGGCGCCCAGGGGGCCGGATGCAAATTGCCCAGAAACTTTCTGAAATTGCACATAGGTCCCTGCACACTAAAAAGCTCATATCTTTTTACTCGTAGGTCGGTTTCACATGATTTCTTCGGCAACGGATTAAGCACAAACTTGTCCTCAACCTCAGGACAAGAAAACAAGCTAATGATACATTAACACTAGCTCAAAGCTCAAAACACTATTAACAAGAGTGAGTACTCATCTCAACATAACTAGCTCAATTATGCACTAACCAAGGTACTTACTTACAAAACGAAACGCGGGTCATAACAAATCCGCTACAAGAGTTGTATTTGGGCTCCTAAAAATTCTCCTTTGAAGAATCATATCTTACAACAAGCTCATGGTTCTATGTACATAGTACACTCTAGCACTACCAAGATGTTTAAAGACTTGCAGTGGTACTTCTGGTCACCTAGGATGAAAAGAGACATTGCAGCATATGTGGCCAATTTTCAAACTCTCCAGATGGTGAAGGCTGAACCCCAGTGACCTGGTAGATTGCTACAGTCAACTAAGTGCTTGGTGCATCAATTGTGGTACAAATCATAATATATGAAAAATGTAGGGTTAATGTGTAAATCACCACCTCTAGATTGTTTTTAATCTTACCTAGTATTATTTAGAGGAGAGAGAAAGTAGGAGATAATATGTTAGAAACATCTTAAAGTGTTATCACTCTTAATAATGAAAATACTAAGAAAATATATGAGTTGAAAGTTATACATGAGCTATATCAAGTTAAAGATTTAGAGTGGAAGTCCTTATCGGCCATAGAGCCATAATGGAGTCTCCTATTGGTTTGAGAGGATTTGGAATTGCCTATGACGGGAAAGGCATTTCAAAGAAGTGATATATATCTTGATTTGCAACTTGTCTTAGGAATAGATTGAGATGAATATTATAATATAGTGAGTGGAAGAAGACTTTCCCTAGAAGATAACCAAAGAGACAACCCTTATCCTCTACATTATCCTTGAATTTTTGTTTTTGCATGGAAAGATAATAATGAGATGCATGCAAATGTATGTGTCAACCATGCATGGCTAGGTGGCATGAAGTAGCTTAAGCCAATGACACCTATTACACTCACTTCCATAAACCTCAAGTATAAATACCCTACCCTTCACTTGTTAGTAAGATTTTCAAATCTTGTTAGTAACCTTCCCTCTTGTATCATGAATAGTGAGGAGAGTTAAGTGATAGAGCTTGATATCGGCCAAGTATAAGAGATATCATCCAAATAGGTCATAGAAGGTGATATCACCAATTGGGATTGGAGATATCATGCAAAAGCTAGGAGCCCAAGTCTTGGATTGTTGAGAGGTTCGTCTTCAACCTTGGAACGTGAGGAGTTCAATCTTGAAGCTTGAAAACCACTTGAGAGGTGGGCTATATAACTTGAACCCATCTATATTATTAAAAAAAAAAGAACCCATCTATATTATTATCTATTTCTCAATATTGTTCCATTTGTTGATTTCTTTCAAATTCGGATTTCCTTTGATTTATTGATACATCCATGAGTTCCAATAAGTAATTAGGATTGTTGTCCATGGTTTATAATAGTAAGACAAGGATCTTGAGGTGGATGATGATGACATCATCATTGAACAACCCAATATGGGTTGAAGCTTCTTGAAAACTGATATCTAATATGATATAAAGGTGTACCCGATATGAAGGTAGGTCATACTCTATAAGACATGACCTATGGATGATATGGAAGATTCCTATCTGTACCTTGTACATGATACAAGGGTAAAGCAATACGCTTGCACGATATGGGAAAAACCCTAGATGAAGATATGGAAATCCGACTTGTTTTGAAAACCTATTTTCTTTTGAAACCCGATATACCCCATTACCTTGTGATGGGTACAAGAGAAATTTAGTATCCATCTTGTCATGTTTTTACAAGAAAATAATTGAACCTTAAAAAGATTTTGAGTTCAAGGTTGTATCTATTGAAGTAAACCGATATGATGAACTCATGAGGTAAACTGATATGATATTAAAAAAGGTAACCCGACATGATACCCAAGATAGGTAAACATATATGATAGCTAACATGGGATCATGATATGATATCTAACATGGGATCATGATATGGAAAATCCAATATGGGGACAAAATATGGTAAACCCAAGATGAAATCCGATATGGCAATCCAAGAGGGAAAATGATATGATGGAAAACTGATATGGAAGTTTCAAATGAAAACTGATATGACCAACTAAGGTAAAGAACCAATATAATATTATCTTGAATGATTTATGGTAAATCCATAGTGATATTCCCGATATGGTGTTCTCTTGTACATGATATAAGAGTCCCATATTCTTCTATACCCAATATGAGGACAAGAGACTAACCTATACATGATATGAGGTTGACTAAAGATGATAAAAGTTAAAGTGATAGCTAATCCAACATGACTAAACGATATGGTGTTAAGGGATATGCCCTAAACCAGATATGAGGGTATGGTTTCACCACATGATTAAAATGGATACTTGTTATGATAATATATGTATTTCCAAGCATGATAGCATAATGTTATCCACCATGCTACCCGATATGGTAGACATGTTATAATTCATTAGGCTTGTCTAAGTGATGTATATAATTAATGCAATATTGAGACACAATGAGTTTAATTTAATTCTATAATAAACTAGTAGACCTTAAAGAGATGGGATAGGTGGTACACATTTATTATATATAAGAATGACAACACATTATACGCTTAGGTTGTAAGTGTATACCCTAATCTTTTCCTAATATATACTTGTTTCCTAATATATACTTGTTTTCTCTGATCATAGAATGGATAGATCATGGATGTCCATTCGTAATCGTTGCACCCCAGAGTTTATATATGGTCTTGATCAGTTTATTAGATTTGCCGAGGAACATAGGAAAAAACCTACAGATAGGTTCTACTGTCCATGTAGGCATTGCGGTAACAACTTGAAAGTCAACACTAGTGAGGAAATCAAAAGTCATGTCATGTGCAACGGGATTGTACAAGGCTATACAGAATGGCACTGGCATGGAGAGATTTCAAAATCGAAACCAGTAGATGTCGATAGCAGTGCTTGGGTGGAAGAAGAAATTGCCTCCGATAACGTAAATGTGAACGAACCAGTTCCAGCAGACATCGTTGATGCGATGCTGGATAGTTGTAGGGTAGAGCACACCGATCCACCTCCTATCTTTACAAACATTGTGCATGATGCTGAGATACCGTTATACACAGGCTGTGCTAATTTTACGAAGCTTAGCGCTGTGTTGAGATTGTATAAGTTGAAAGCTAACAATAGATGGAGCGACAAAAGCTTCACTTCATTGTTGACTTTGTTGAAAGAAATGCTTCCTGAAGGAAACGAGCTACCAATCTCAACATACCAGGTAAAGAAAATGTTGTGCCCAATGGGAATGGAGGCCAAGAAGATACACGCATGCCCGAATGATTGTGTATTATTTCAAAAGGACTATGTAGATTTGAAAGAATGTCCAAAATGTGGTGCGTCACGGTATAAATTGACGACTTCGGGGGAGTCCAAAACTGGTTCTCCTGCCAAGGTGTTGTGGTATCTACCTATAATATCACGGTTTCAACGCTTGTTTGCAAATCCGAAAGATGCGAAGAATTTGAGGTGGCATGCAGATGTTAAGAAAAATAATGATGGGATCCTGCGACATGCGTCTGATTCCCCACAGTGGAAGAAGATTGATCTATTGTACCCCAAATTTGGTGAAGAAGATAGGAATCTAAGACTTGGGCTTTGTACATATGGGATGAATCCGTACGGGACATTGAGCAGCCAACATAGCACTTGGCCAGTCATGCTTGTTATATACAATCTTCCTCCCTGGATGTGTATGACGAATAAGTACGTTATGTTGTCATTGTTGATATCGGGCCCTAAACAACCCGGAAATGATATCTATGTTTATCTTGAACCTTTGATTGACGACTTAAAGAAACTTTGGGCTGAAGGTGTGATGAACTATGATGCTTCAGCAAGAGAGACATTTCGTTTGCACGCTATGTTGTTTTGCACTATTAATGACTTTCCAGCATATGGGAATTTGTCTGGATATAGTCTCAAAGGAGCTAAAGCGTGTCCTATATGTGAAGAAAATATTGATTCAATAAGACTAAAACATGGCGGCAAGACTGTATATCTTGGTCATTGAAGGTTTCTTTCAAAATTCCATCCGTATCGTAGGAAGCGCAAAGCATTCAATGGATGGAATGATGAACGGAGTGCACCTAAACCTATACTAGGGGATGTTGTTTATGAAAGAGTAAAAGACATTGTCAATGAATTTGGTAAGAAATCACAATGTAGTATGGCCACACGGAGTGACAATTCTTCATTCAAGAAGAAGTCAATATTTTGGGATCTTCCTTATTGGAGTTCTTTGACAGTCAGGCATTGTATCGATGTAATGCACGTTGAGAAAAATGTCTGTGATAGCATCATTGGTACTCTGTTAAATATACCAGGTAAGACTAAAGATGGGATAAAATCCAGACTGGACCTACGTGAAATGGGAATAAGGTCAGAATTAACAGAATTACGTGAAATGGGTAGTAAAAGAACATACTTACATCCCGCTTGTTACACGTTGTCTAGAAAGGAGAAAAAAACTTTTTGTGAATGCTTGGTAAATGTTAAGGTGCCACATGGTTACTCATCCAACATCTGTAGATTGGTATCAATGAAAGATCTGAAGTTGATAGGTCTTAAATCTCATGATTGTCACACTCTAATGCAACAAATATTACCTGTGGCAATTCGATCTATATTGCCGAAGCATGTAAGGTTTGCAATTACCAGACTTTGTTTCTTTTTCAACAGTCTATGCAGTAAAGTTATTGACCCTGATACTCTCGATAATTTGCAAAGAGAAGTGGTTGTTACCCTATGTCAGCTTGAGATGTATTTCCCTCCTTCGTTCTTTGATATCATGGTACATCTTGTTGTCCACTTGACTAGGGAAGTGAAAATGTTGGGACCAGTTTTCTTGCATTGGATGTATCCCTTTGAACGATACATGAGCGTTTTTAAAGGTGATGTTCGAAACCGTTATCGGCCTGAAGGGAGTATTATTGAAGGTTATGTGGCGAGAGAGGTTATGGATTTTTGCAATGACCTTCTCAGTGGTAATGACACTCATGATAATGACAAGAATTTTGAGGAGGGCAAAGGAATTTTGGGATCACGGGTGAAAGTAATCAGCCGTGAGCAGTTGGAACAAGCTCACTTGTATATTTTACACAATATGGACGAAGTGAGTGTTTATATCGAGGAATATACCAATTTCATAAAGAGACAGCATCCTCGAGCAAGTTCAATGTGGCTTGCTAGAGAGCATAATAAGACTTTTACTAAGTGGTTTGAAGATAAAGTCTTACATCAACTATCTCAAACACCAAATGATATTACAGAAACTATCAAATGCCTCGCCTTCAAACCAAAACCGAATGTTATGTCTTATGAAGGGTTTGACATTAATGGATTCACATATTACACAAAGCGCCAAGATGATAAGAGTGTCTTCCAAAATAGTGGGGTCACTCTTCAAGCGTCGACTATGTACTTTGCAAGTGCAAAGGATAAGAGTCCACGTGAAGCTAAAATGTCATATTACGGTGTCATTGAGGACATTTGGGAGTTTGACTACATAGATTTCAAAATTCCACTCTTTAAATGTAATTGGGTTGATAACACCAAAGGAGTTATAGTGGATGAATTGGGTTTCACTTTGGTGAACTTTGAAAAGATTGGCGAGAAGGGTGAACCATTCATATTGGCATCACAGGCGAAACAAATATTCTATATCGATGATCCTGTGAATGATAAATGGTCGGTTGTTCTTCATGGTAAAAGACAATTCATTGAAGATCCTATAGATGGAGAAGAGTACTATGATAAGTATGATGACTCCAGTCCATTCTCAGTTGGGTTGCCAACTCCACAAAATATTGAAGCTAATGATGACTTATATGTGCACGGAGATCACAATGAAGGATTGTTAATTGATAAAAGATCACAATTTTAGAGACATGTATGTTTATACAAATGCTAAATGTTTGCCTTTTTCTAGTTAATACAAATGCTAAATGTTTGCCTTTTTCTAGTTAATACAAATGCTAAATGTTTGCCTTTTTAATGACATTTTCAGATGGCTGACCATGATGAGCATGATGTCCATGATGAGCATGAAGTCCATGATGAGCATGCTGTCCATGATGAGCATGGCGAGGATACCAATGTAAGTTCTAAAAACATATCCTGTATTTCTATAAAATTCATTATCTTCTAGTTATGTCATATATCCTATATTTCTATATTGAGCTAATTTAGTGTGTTTATTTTTGTCAAATTTTAGGTTGATGATGTACCTGTACCCACTGAAGCACTGGAGCAACTTGATGCGCAGCACCAAACACTTAACAAGAAAAGGGGCATCACTCTGTTGAAGAAGTTATTAGCGCTAAGTGGTAGTGGATCCAAATTGGTGGTGGAGTTTGATAATGGAGGAAATGCAATTGGAGTGAACCGCAATAATTTTGTAAACTATCTTGGGTGTACCACTCGGAGCCATTGTGGTGTTAAGTATGATAATTGGCATAAAGTTCCTCAAGGGAAAAAAGACTTGATATGGAAGGATTTATGCGTGAGTTATTATTATTTGCAATTCTATTTTGTAGATTACAAATTCTATTATTTGCAATTCAATTTTGGATACTAGTTAATAACATTTCTATTTTACAGAATCTGTTTGCATTGGATGAGAAGTTGCATCGTAAAAGTGTGATGCAACGCGCTGGAAAGATGCTTAGGAATTATAGGACAAATCTGAACAGAGAATACATAAAAGAGGGTGATAAGAAGAAGAAGTCAGCCCTTGAACAATGGAACTTCTTGGACAAAGAAGATTGGGACAATTTTGTTGCTTCAAGAAAATCTGAAGAATTCAAGGTATTAGGCGTCACTCCCAATTTAATTAATATACATTGTATTCACCTATTCAAGATTAACATTTAGTGCTACTAACCAAATCATTAATGTGCATACTAACTAGGCCCTCAGTGACGCACAAAAAGCAAGGCGTGCACTGAATGTGCATGGCCACACTATGGGTCCAAAAGGCTATGCAAGCGTTTGCCAAAGACTACAGGCAGAGTCTGCGGCTACTCAGCAGTCTGCTGCTACTCAGGAGTCTGCTCCTACTCAGGAGTCTGCCACGCCCATGCCTCGCCATGATATCTGGATAGCTGGCAGGCAAAACAAGAAGGGTGAAATAAAGAAGCCTGTAACTGCTGAGGCGGCTGCAAAAATGGTAAAATACAACTCTTAGAGAAATCGTTTGAATATTGATTATTTGTGGTGTTAACTTACCAATTTCTGTTTATGGTGATTAGCGGGAGCTGCATGAGCAGAGGAAACAAGGCACGTTCATCCCTCAGGGCACAAGGGATGAATTGAAAGTTGCTCTGGGTAACCCAGAGCATCCTGGACGTGTTAGAGGTGTCGGCGCTGGTGTTGGCATCAAAGCATTCTTTGGGCCATCCTAGCGCAAACCCAGAGCGGGACTTTCTCAAGAAGAGGTAACCTATTCTTTTTTTAGAATGTTACTGCAAAAGGAAATTCATTAATAAGAAGCTAATGTTTCTTTTATCCATGTATAGGAGAATAAGAGAGTTGATGATTTAGTTGCTAAGAAGGTCAACGATGTAGTTGCTGAGAAGGTCAAGGAAGAATTGTTGCGGTGGTAGGCATCTCAGGCTTCCAATCAGCCTATGGCGACCCACTCTTCTCCTGATGCACAGACTGCGAGTAATCCTGGAGACCCATCGCCTAGCACGTCTGCTGTAAGTATTGTTTATGACATTGTAGCTAGTCTTCTCAAGATGATATGTTTTCAAGATTATATGTATATATGTATAACATTCTTTACGTAAATTTGTAGGCATTGAAGCCATGCCGCTTAAGAATGCAAGACTATGTTGTTGCAGAGGCGCATGCTTACCAGTCCCTTCCTGGGGCAACGTTTCATGGGACTCCAATGCCGCAGGGCTACATTCGTGTGAGCCCGCTACATGTATTATCCGATTGGAGGGAAGTTGCGTTGCCATATGCCCACCCAGATATTGATACACTTGGTGAGGCAGAAGGCGGGGTCATATTGTGGCCCAAAGCAGATGTCGTCTACACGAATGAAATTGTAAGATAAATTTACATTGATTTAAACTGTTAATGTGTATATATGATGTCAACTGATCTGAAATTATATATACAGGTTAAAAATAAGACACCAGGAGCACCTAGGCCTCCACCTCCACTTCCCGCATTACCAACTTGGGTTCCAACTGACCTAACATACCCGTTAGGTCCTGCTTGTAGGGGAATGGCATGTTGGCTACGGGCACATAATATACATTGCCCTATAATAGTTTCTTTAGATGCAGATTATGCAGGTCAATCATACGATAGCTCTTTATTTATACAAGATATTATTGAGCTGTTTATGTATGATTGGCTGAATACATCAATGATAGAGACATGGATAAGGTGAGATCTTGTTTATACATCCATATACCTTGTGTAATATCCGGTGATCTGGTTTCTTATATATTAATGCATACGCCTATATGTTTTGCAGCTACTTAGTCGAAGATCATTGCAAACAATTTGCATTTGATCATGTGGGATTTTTGATTCCATCATTGATTAGTTTGGTAGCTAAAGACCCTGATAATGTTCAACAATATTGTATAGATGCTTTTACAATTTTTGGTCAGTAAAAGAAGACAATAATAATAGCTCCATTCAATGTCAAGTAAGTTTACTTTATTTATAATTTGGACTTAAGAAAATTCCATTTTTATTTTGCATTTTGAGTTATTAATTGTTAACTTCTTACCTCTAGCGGTAGACATTGGGAGTTACTAGTTATTGTCCCCGGGACATTCACTGTTTATTATCTAAATCCTACGGGGAGTACATTGAACACTAAAATTGGACACGTAATGAGAATGCCATTTTTCTGGTGAGAAATATTTCATTTTTATATCCGTTAACATCTTTTATTACATTACTATTTACTTATGCAATTTATTGTGTTATATTAACATGTAGGGGTTTAGATGCATTCAAAAAGGCTGGAGGAACGGTCCCAAGGAAAAAGAACCAGCCAATAAATTGGCAGAACGTACAAGTAAGTTCCCGACTCGAATATATATATTATTGATGTGAATTGTGCTTAGTTGTATTATTTTGTATGTTTCAATTTATAGTGTGCTACACAAGACAATGGCTGGGCATACGCATACTATGTGATGCGATTTATGCAGATGATTATCAAACATGCCGCATTGGACATCGATAGCATACATGAGGTATTATATATAGTCTCATTAGTTAGTATGAAATATATCAATCTTATTTTTATATTATTACTTATATATATACATCATTCTCTTTGCAGGTGTTTAAAACTGACCACACTATAGGTAAACGCTTAAAAAATATACATGCTCCATATACGATGGAAGCATTAAATGAAGTAAGAGAAGAATGGGCAAAAGCCATACAAGCAGTGGCAACTGTAAGATATAATTGGGATGTTGATAGCGATAATGAATGATACTTTGTAAATGAATAATTCTGAATGTTAATACATGTATTTGAATGTTTCTATATGTGTGAATGTGAGAATTGAATTGATGTCTGAATGTATGTACTTGTGTGAAATTTTTCTTGTGACTTTTGCAGGTTTGCGGCCTGTTTGTAGGCTGATATCAATGGATGTCATAAACCTGCAGTTCAGAAAACTGAACTGCAGGTTCTCATCCTGCTGACCAGCCACGACAGGCCTGCAAACTGATATGAAAAAAAAAATAGAAATAGGCGTCGGTTATTTATAGAAAACCGTCACCAAAGACCTACAGCGTCGGTTTTTTTTCAAAAAACCGACGCCTGATGTGGACAAAGCAGTCCTAGAAATGGCGTCGGATATTCGTATCAAACCGACGCCTATTTAATCTATAGGCGTCGGTCTTTTGGTATATAACCGACGCCAAAAGTGTTCGCGCCACAGAAAATGGCGTCATCTAGGGCACTTTATGCGTCGGTTATCTACTAAAAGACCGACGCTATATTCCATATAGGCGTCGGTTGTTTAGTAAATAACCGACGCAGAAAGTGCCCTAGATGACGCCATTTTCTGTGGCGCGAACCCTTTGGGCGTCGGTTATCTACTAAACGACCGACGCCTATAGATTAAATAGGCGTCGGTTAAAAAACTGACGCCGAAGTGTTCGACCTTTAGCGGCGCCCACATAGGCGTCGGTCGGAAACCGACGCCAAATGGGGTTAAACGACCGACGCCAAAGGCCGTTTCTGTAGTAGTGTCAGCTGTGTAGCATATTTTCTTAAGGATTGAATACAAAAAACATTAGTTGATGGTTTATTACTTTTATAAATCTTAGTAGATAGATGTTATACATGTTCTTCATATTCCTTTTAAACAAATTGATGACTTATAAATTTGTTACCAATATTTATGATCTACACTATAAATATATCTGCTAGTTGCATAAATATCCTTTGTTTGGTCTTTACTATTTCCTGTGATAACATTATTATTATTTGAGAGTTATATCTCTCGCTGGGACAATAGTCTCACCCCGTGGGATCCACAATTTGTAGGTGGACGCGGACAAGGGACTAGGAACCGGATTGTAGAAGGAGGATCGTATCAGTAGGGACAACAATAGTAGCTCAGGTTGAGTACGTTATCTATCAGGGTTTTGTACATAGAAGTGTATGTGTCGTCTCACTACTCTCATGTCCTTGGAAGATAGCTCTTAGTGGTTTTCAAAAATGACTTGAGAATTTGGTTTGCTTATCTTGAGGTTTTTATGTTTCTATTGTACATATTAAAGTAAAACAATTAGTACTTGTTATCCTCGAGAAGAGACGGTATACCGTACGTACAATATGAATCACATGTATATAAAGCTTTGGTTCCTTTTGTAAGAATTTCATAAAGAAGGATCTAAATGTAAAATTGATTTAATTATTAGTGATTTTATTTGTTAATTCCATTATTTATAGTAATTTTGCAATTTTACTGGTGATGGCTTGATTTGTAATTGGGTCGTCACATTATCACCCCCAGACTGATGGACAACTAGAGAGGACAATCCAAACCTTAGAGGATCTGTTGAAAGCATGTGTGTTCGATTGGGGTGGATCATGGGAGAAGTACCCTCCCTTAGCTGAGTTTTCTTACAATAACAGCTACCAGGCCAATATCGAGATTTTCTGCATGAAGCTCTCTATGGGAGGTCATGTCGGTCAGCACTTCAATGGGATGATTTTGGTGAGAGGACCTTACTCAGGTAAGAGGAACTATAATTGTATGCTGATAAAATCACTTTGATCAAGTAAAGGCTAAAAAGATCCCAGGATCGACAGAAGTGATATGTTGATGCAAAGCGGACTGACTTACACTCCATTATGGGTGAACATGTGTTTCTGAAAATCTAACCCCTATGAGATATAGCTTCGAATAGAGGAAAGCTTAGTCCCCGATATGTGGGTTCATTTGAGATTTTGGAACGGATTGGTGAAGCTACTTATCATTTATCTTTCCCTCGTCAATAAATTATGATGCTTGATGTGTTCCTTGTGTCCAGTCTAAAGTGTTGTGTGAAGGACCCAAGCTATATGATGAACACTAAACCTATTGAACTCCAACGGAGGTTGACATACCCTGAGTCACCTGTGTGGGTTCTGGATACCAAGATGACAGAGCTCAAGACTCAAAAGATAGAGATGACAAAGGTTCTTGGAAGCACCATGGAGAGGATGAGCCCACATGGGAGCGAAAGATGGATATGGAAAAGTCTCATGCTAAATTGTTTGTATGATTAGTCGAATTTTGTGGACAAAATTCTTTTAAGAGGGAAAGGATGTTATAACCTCAATTTTTCTTGTATTTTAATAATTTGATATGCAATTATTCAATAAAAAAGACTTGAATAGAAATTTTGGTGCTTTGTTTTAAAGAATGGATTCCATTGAAAATTCCCCTTGGATGCATGATTTCATGATTTATACTATTTTATTAACCAATGATGGATAAAAGAGAAAAAGGATATGAGAAAATCCCATATTAAGAATAAAGAAAAGAAATAGATGATATTTGTGTATATATGTGGGAATTGTGTAGAATTCTCTAGAAAGTGGCATGGATGGCCACTATTATTTTTTTTGGTTCCATGTGGTTTCTTATAAGAAAAGAAATAAAAAATAACGAATATAGAAAAGAAAGAAAGAGAAAAGGGTTAGGTTTAATGTCTTAAATTTATAAAATTGAGGGATACTTGCATATGAAGAAAAGTCCCTTTTCTTTTCAAATCTTAGTCCCAATCGTTGCACATGGGTAGATTAATTCATTATAGACTTTCTTTTAAAATTTGGGTGAAAAATGAGTTTTCTTAAGGTGTGAGTAATTAATTTAAGGTTTTTTTAAAGAATAAGTTTAGACTAATTAAGTTACTCTAATGACTCCCAATAATTAAATGAATGTAGGGAAATTTAATAGTGACTTATCCTACAAATTTGGGGTCAAAAAGGTGTTCCTATTGATCAACAAAAATATGAGAAGAAAAGGGGATTTTAATATAAAAAATGCAATTAATTCTAATTTGGGAAACCGAGTAAATGATTTCCTCTTTGATCTTGGTTGAGCGGCACTTTTTTATTTGTCTTTTCCCTCTTGACCATCATATTAGGAATCAAAGGCTGAGCCTTTGTCACATGTGTTGGGTCTGAAATAGGAAACAAAATAGTGTTGTACAAAATTTGTTCGCCTCTCTCTCCCACCACCACACAATCTTTTTCTCTGCTTTTTGTCCCTTTAGTTTTGGGAGAAAGAGGGAAACCCAAAGATCCCTAACATCAAGATTTTTGTGGTGAAATTAGTAAGTGCCCAAGTAGTGGCAGATGAATTCTTCAAGACAACTACATGAGTAAGACTATGCTTCTTACACATATAGGGGGGGGGTCTAGGATGCCCCTCGGGGACAAAGAGATCCCACTAGTCTCATCCTACATCCATGCCCTTCCTGAACCAATAGAATACCCACAGATCTTTTCCTTTTCCCATCAGTGAACCACCTTCAGAACTTCCCATGATCCTGGCCTCTTCAACAATTCTGAGATTGTGAGGAAGTTCATCTAGGCTCAATGAAGCTGATGGCACCTTTTACTGACTAAAAGGCATCCTACATCATGGAGTCAACCTTCTAGTTGACCCTGACACGAACACATAGAGAGGTGTCATGAGGAGGAAGACAAAGGAAGGGAGAAATAACTTCCTACCCCCAGGCGCGTGAGGCCCTAAGCCCAATGGAACAGGGGCAACGATGTCTTTTTGTCTCAGCCATGTGCCCTGCCCACATGGAGTGAGCCACCAGCGTGGATGAGGTCCATTGGCTTGTGATGATCTATGTGGAAAAGGAAAAAGGAGTTCCATCGCTGACGTGGAAGCACCGTATTTGTATAAAGGCAAATAAATTGGACTAATCATAATTAATAGTAGGTAACTCAAATCATGACAATCTATATATGACAATTTACCAGGAGAATACAAGGAATGCAATAAAATATGATCAAAACCTAAATCTGCGTGTAACTCAAAAAGTATGCAAACATTCTATCTTTAATGGTTTTAATTAATTTAATAACCTAAGTTTTGAAGATTAATGGATCTAATGATGTTCCCTGACTATAATAAGCAAAGTTTAGCATTTTGACATAAAAGGATGGATTAGATCTAATTGGATGATATTTGTTCATAAATTTCATTAGTTAGGGTTACATGATTAAAAAATGCATTAATGGACATAAAACCCCTAATTTTAATAATTATGAGGTGGAGTGGATTTAAATATGGAAATCAATTAAGAAGGTATGAAAATGATGTTCTTGAACTAATTTGTGGATAAAGACCCTCAATTTGGATAATTTGTGTAATTATAAAAGTGCTTTTAGGGTTTGTTGACCTAAAAACTATAAATTGGAAATTAAAAAGTTTAAAAATCAAGAAACCCTAAGGAAATCCTAATAAGTCTTAGAAACCTTAGAATGGAATCCCAAGTCAATGAATGATGTTTGGATGCGATTACAACAATGAGGTGTTATAAATAATTTTCAAGATGAAGTTGCTTGATTTATTGCTTGGCTTGGTTGATTGGACTTCTTTATTGGATTAGCTCTCTTCCTTGGTTTTGATACTGCCAAATCAGGTATGAGGTTACAGTTATGGCTAATCACTCTAGTTTCATGGAGATTTTTGAGGTTTCACTAGTTTGCTTGAAATTAACTGCTTGGATGAACTTTATTTCTCATAACTATAAAGTGACAATGGCTATCACCATATATATGTGCATGACTAGATCAGTTCCTAATCCTCCTCTATAGCTTTGTGTATATGTGAGAAAATAATGATTTAGGTATTGGTCTACCATGGGGTAGGATCAACATATTATCATGAGTCAAATTTTTGGTCTACCTTTAGGTAAGATCATATGACTATACAACTCTAAGTTTTGGTCTACCATTGAGGTCGAACCAAAAGAGGCTATTGACGATCTACCATATGGGAAAGGTAGTATTAAACATAGAGTAGTTATGTTTAAGATGTAAGGTTTGACATGTTAAATAATAACTTTGTTGCAATATGTTGTTATAATTAGATGCAAACTTTTGTTTCCCCCACATACCAGTAAAACTTGTTATACTGATTGATGTTTAGGTTAGTATGCAATTACATCTACAATCTTAATGAAAGGTGGATGTTCAATAAAAGGTGACATTGAAAAAGAACAAGACTAAATTAGGGTTGGAGTAATTTAGTTAGATAGTTATTTCCTTGGGTAAAATTTTGAAATCATATATTTTTAAAAGGTATGTGAAAAGAAAAAAAATTATATCCTACTTAAGCTTAGTTGTGGTGGAATTTGTTAATTTTTTTTATTATTTGTAAAACCATATGCATCTGTTTGGGATAACCACTCTAACTTCTTGGCCTTCCTTAATTGGGGGTTATCAGGAGGTGGGGGTCGTTACAGTTTCTATAGCATACCCACTCATTGGGGGTAGCATACTTATTCTCAGGAGGTAATTTCAATGACATACCCACTCATTAGAGGTAGTTCCAATTGCATACCCACTCATTGGGGGTACGTCAAATAACATACCCACTTGTTGGGGGTAGTCTCAATAGCTTATCCATTCACTGGGGGGTAGCATACCCACTCATTGGGGGTATTCTTTATCCATTCATTCCTCTAGAGATAACATTAGGTAGATGATAAAGTTATATTCATGTCTTCATTTTCATGTATAAACCTTGGTTATTTATGTTTCTCATGTATATTCAATTTCTTTGACACGCATCATGCATGAGTTTTGCCACATTCATGCATGGGAGGTTGGGTCACATAAACTCATTTATATTTTTCTTCTTTTATTTTTACTCTTACCCTAATTTGAATTCATATGGGTAGGGTTACTCTATCACCCACGCAACTTGTGTTCCCCATAATTAGGGTTTTGGGTTCAGATTAGAGACCACACCTTACCTCTTAGGGTTTCTGTTACGACCCCACCTTCTGGTAACCCCCAATCAAGGGAGACCGAGAGGTCGAAGCCATACCCATAATTTTCGGATCAAAGGTTCAACATTTAACCAAGAACAATTATTAAATTTTAACATACTATACCGGAAAGTTGTAAGAAAATAAACTTTTCATACCTTTTCAAATTTTGGATTTCTAAACTTCTATCCATGTATGAATTCTACTCTAACTAATCATACTTGCATCTTACTTCCTGTATTTTACAATATGATGATTTATTGTTTGTCCTTTTGGCTTTGTACCTAAAACGCCGACAAACAAAACATTAGTCAGCTGAATCTGGTATGTGGGGGAAACAATAATTGTGCAATTATTTATAACAATGTATTACAGCCAATTATAGTTTAACAAACAATTTTACAGTTTAAATATAACTACGCTATCCATGTATATCCTATCCCCAATATACCCCTCATGATCCCACCTAACAGGTGAATCAGTTTCTAGGGTTGAGTCACATGGCACTACCCGTAGGTAGCCCACACCTTAACTCATGACATGCTAAGAGTATCATGGAATTACACATGTGTAGCCCAGTTTCTAACTCGTGATAGCCTAGACCTTGCTCTAGGTTGCCCTTTTTAGCCTTTGCATAGCTATAGGGGTGGTCTCGGATCTAAGCCAGTTATATGTATACATTTATAGTGATGGTCATAGTCACTCTATAGTTGCATGAAATAAAAGCATCCAACAATTAATTTCAAGCAACCGATAAAACCTCGAAAAACCCTTGGAAAACTAACTCGTAATATTCATAAGCATAACCACATACCTGATTTGATGATTTCACAAGCACTAAGCAAATCCAACCAAGAACGCAATCCAAGCAAGCAATTCAATAATCACATACTTCATTAGTTAAGTATCCCCATTATCTTTTTATTTTGTAATTTTGGTATTTTGTCTTTCTTTCCTCTTTATTGGTATTCCTTTTATCATTAGGAATCCTTGGGATACGAAATTCCACAAAGGATAACTCAATTATACCTCTTTTCACTTGTTTTCCACATTTTATCATTATTTTCAATTTCTTTCTTAATAAAGAAAACTTAATTGATCTTTTCTTTTCTTATTGCACTCTTTATGCAAATTTGGACTCCTTGGAACCCAAGGAACCCAAGAGGCATGAAATCCCTATTTGGATTTGTCTTCTAGAGGTTTCCACATTTTTCTTTTCTCAAATATTCAATTATTCATTTACTAATTGAATTTTCTTGTTATTTGGGCCCAATAGCCAATAAAGCCCACAACACAAACATCAAGGCTATTGTAAACAAAATCCATTTATTCCAAATACATTATATCATTATTTTGTTCAATTATCTTTAATATGAGAAATTACATTTCTCACTAATTGAACCCAAAAATTGGGGTTGTAATATCCTTCCCCACTTATAGGAAATTTACCCTCATAATTCTATCAAGCAAGCAACCAATTTAGGATAAGACTGTTCCATGTCCATCATTGGCCCCTATGTGGCTTTACCTTACCCATGGAGCTTCCAAAGAACCTTTATCATCACATATCCTTTCCTCTGAGTTCTTTCATCCTGGCGTCTATAAACTGCACTTGTGACACAGGCCATTTCAGCCTCCTTTGGGGTTCACTAGGTTCATTGCTCAGCACATGGTCTGGGTACCTCACATAGTGCTTTAAATTGGATGCCTAGAACTTATCAAACATTTCTTTATACCGAGGGGTAAGATCAAACTTAACCCTTTCCACCAAACCATGACAAAAGAACCCATGCATCGGGGACTCGGCTCTCTTAGCGATAACTTGGAGGGGTCGGATTTTCATGTCATATATTCTCCCACAGTGAACTGCATGTCAGTCTACTTTGCATCTGCTCATGAATCACATCATCTCTAGGCTCCTTTCAGCCATTACACGATCAAAGTGACTTCATCTACACACACTGTGGCCCTTTTCTAACCATCATGTGGTCCTTTCACCAACATCACCTTACTGAAGTGGTGACCAACACAACCTCCCTTACAGAGCTTCTTATAAAACCCGATACTAGCTATGGTGGTCATGGTCACATTTTTCATAGGACAAGAACTGTCTCTAGATATCACCCTGAACGAGCACACATATGTCATTTTGGGTTCAGGTTAGAAAATATACCATACCTGTTAGGGTTTCTATATCCCTTCACCCACTAGGGTTCATCTAAGCCAACCCTAGACCCATATAGAGTTTACCCTTGTAACTCGTAAAACTATTTTTCTTATTCATTATTTCAACATTACAGGTACATGATTATTTGCACATTTTCATGTAAATTAATTTTTCCATATTTACATGTACATTACTATGTCCACATTTACATTTACATTGTTCAATAGAGGATGCCTTAATCCTATTTCTTCTCAAAACCCTAACTTGGGATGAGGAGGGGAGACCTTTTGAAGGTTTATTAAGCAAAGATGATGATAAATGGATGACCGAAGTGAGAAAAAAAACATGTTGGTATTTTATTTTGAGAAAAATCATCCAACTTTGTCTAGGAAGGATACACGGGCCCAGGAGTCATCATAAGATGACTAGTGGTGCATAGGAAAGTTTTTCTAGCCCCAGGATTATTGTCCGTTCTAGACTCCATTATTTTTAGAAAATGCCCTACAAATTCCCTCATATTTCTATATATTATTTGAAATTATAAACTATTAAATACTATTTAAAACATCTGGGGCTCTGATACCAATTGTAACAACTTCACTTTTCCACAAATCCCAAATATGGATGGCTAATAAGATGAGGCCATTACATAAAATTTTCCCAAGGATCCATATTTTAACAAAATAACAAATATTAGAAAATAATTTCATTAGTACACAATTATTGTTTACTAAATGCTTACATGAAATTTCACAATGAGAATTAAAATATATGAGAAGATGTAAGTAGCTAATCCCCCTTATTAGTGAACTTTAATATCTTCAAGTACTTTAGTATGTCCATCACATCTTGATAACATCTTATATAGCATGTAGCTAAAACAACATGAAACCAACAACACAGATCAATATGACAAGTTATATTTTGTATGTGGGGTGCATGCAAAGGTGTGCAAGTAATCTAACAACATATATGACATCAAATACTTGCAAATATAAGCATGTACTTTCGTCACATAATCTTTCTTTATGCACTCATAATGGCATTATAATTGAACAAAATATAAATAAACAACCAACATTTTAATTGTTCAATCCTCAAGAAAATCTTAGAAAGCACTGACAAACAAATGCAGGTAGTCTTAGGCATAAGCATGTACCTTGATGGTGATCCTTGTAGATTATTCAAAATACTTCAACAATATTCAACCAATCCAATCAATAGATCCAAGCAATTCAATAGTCAATCTATATGAATGTAAATCCTAAAGTGCCATCATCTCATTAACCACATTGAACCCTACTCGGTCCTATCCTAGGGTTTAGGCATCCTTGGTATCGAGTTATCATTAGAGTTATGCCTCAAGCCGTAATCAATATATCCAACATATCCTTTCAGGACGGTGATTTATATTCGATTAGTTCATTAACAACTTAGCAAGTTAGACTCTTTAACCCTAATTCATCATAATCATGATTATTCACATTAGAAACTTTAATAATCACCATGTATGTGATTATTCACTTAGAAGCCTTTTTATTCAACTTTACTATCATGATCATCTTACATTATCATTAGGTTATACAATGTTAGATAACAATAGGAATTAAGAGCATTTAATGTATGACATTATGTCAATGTACAAATCCAGGTTTTTTTTTACACTTATCGCTACCTAATCATACATTAGTCATACTTTTATAATTTCAATGAGAATTAGGTCTCAAACATATTTTATTAATGTTCCTCTCAATTTTTTGATCAATTTCGTATATAGGTTTGCTATATTTGAATACTCCTATTATTTTCCATGAATCAATAAAAAATAAGTATATTTACCTTAATGTGTTGCGATATCTAAGTTTTTATTTGATCAATGCTACCCCAACTCAGTGCCTCATCCTCTGGTCCTGGGCCGGCCCTAAGCCACCTAGTTTGGCAGATGATCTGGCTCCTCACCCATTTCCCTCATCTTAACCTCTACAGGACACAAACAGGGGCTCTGATGTCCCATCCAATTCCCGCCGAATCGCCGTCTTAACATTATCCTTTCTCACTGTCACAAGAAAGATCACCACTAGGCTTATCCTCTCCCTCTCTCCACGACTTCCTCCCTCTCTCCCTCTATTCTAAACCCTATCTATCAGACATTGATGTTTGTCGCATCGTCTGTCGCTCGCCGTACGTGAAGAAGTCATGGGCATGGTCAGTGGTGGCAGGAGCTGAGCTCTTCTAAAAAGACAGAGGAGGATCACTGGGGTTGCCACATGCTTCTTAAGAACCAAGTGTTCCTTCCACACCAATGGATAAATTGCCTCCCTTGTGATGCTGACCATGCCCATGGAAGAGGGGTTTCATGACCGTGTAGCCCAGTCTGGGTTATGCACAAGAGAGGCCATTTTAAGGAGGAGTTCCTATGTTTCTATTGCACGAATGAGAGTGAGAAGGGGGTCCTTGACTAGCAGCTTTGTGGTTAGTGATGATGGATGCTCTGGAAGGAGATTTCCCACCAAGCATGTGTTTTCTCAACATGAGAACAATGACCCAGGCCGTCATGGAGATCATGCCCGAACCGCTAAGAAAGTTGTGGAGGTTCAGGCCAAGGGACCTTGGTAGACTTTCCCTAGGTCCAAATAGTTGAATACCCCAGTTTCCACGGTGAAGACAACTCCCTTTATATAACTGTTAGAGTTAGGATTTCTGTCGCTCAAGGAAGAGGAAGTGAGAGAGAGGAGAAATGTGTCATTACTATTTCCCATTGCTAATGTATTTCCCAATACTAAATACTCCTTTTCAACAGTACACATACGTGCAATTTGATCAATCAAAGTGGAATTTAAGCATTTAGAAATGCTACTTACTCCCTTTTATTAGTCTTTCTCTCTCTTTATCATTTTTTGAATTAGGAGAGACATTAGTCTCGTCCTTCCTTCAAGGCCTGTGGTGGAGGCCGGATGCCCAGGAGGGTGGTAAATTTAAGGCGACATATGGGAATCGAACCCTGGTCCCTTCGTGAGCGAATGACGTGCTTGACCACTTGGACCATTCCTTGCTGGAAACTCTCTTTATCTTTTATTAATACATTTTCTAACTCAAATATATATTTTACTTGGTTGACACACCAAAGGCAATACATTGCATTTTATAATATTCCTTAACTCGATTATAGGGATTCATTAATGTTTTCTTGACATATATTCACATTGTATGATTTTATTGGAATATCATTTCACATCTTGAAAAAAATGCTTTGTTTCTAACATTATATTGAAACGACCCATTATCTCATGAAACAACTTTTTTCTCCACATTTCAAGAATTATCTTCCTTTGTTTTTTTTAGTTTATCAAAAGTTATATGAAAATAATATTAATTAATATCTCATTACATGTGTTTCCAAACTGGCTAGATAATTACCCTTTAAATTATCTAAAACACCACACATCTTTTTTTCTTTTGAAAATGTTACCATTATTTCGTGATTCTATTATTAAACAATTCATAAAGTAACCATCCTTCATTCACAAAAACTCTCTTTTCTAGAGTGTTTCACATAATCCCATATTGAAAACATCCATTGTGAATTACCTTTAGTAATTTATTTATTACTGGATTTTTTCTCTTTCTTTTATCCAAAAGTATTAATGGTTTATTGAAAATAGTGAAAACATGAAATCCATCCCGTGTGGAATATTTTCACTTTCAAACCACAATTTCTAAACAAGACATATAGAGAACCATATTTCTAATGTGTCCTTCATTATACCCTATCTGCAAACAAATATATTAAAGCATGGGAAAAACCAAGTTATAACAGCTACAATCTATAACATCAATTACCTTTTTAATATTTATATATTTATATTTGTGAAGTTATAACAAATATTCTTCATCTATTATAATAAATTTCATATTACACATTAAACTTTGGATATATTCATGCTTCATATTATTAGATAACACATGTGAATATCATCACCTAAGGGTGTAATAGGATATAATGCATCACATAGATGCTCCTGCAAAAGCCCTTACATGTTTGATGATATGATATTTGATCCATGATAAGTATATCTAGATTGGGAAGAATATATATATATATATATATATATATATAATGATTTTGACTCTTGATATAGTCCTAATATCATTTCCCAGAAGTATAATTTAATAAATTCTTATATATTATTTAAAACAATGTATTATTGTGGCGGATTGACAATGTTTGAAGTTCATGATCCTTTTTCATCTGAAGCCAAGATGTTGACTATGAGTTGATAAAGTGGCACATAGAGATTCCATGTTTAGATTTTCATTGTTCTTTATATATTAATTTCTAGATGTACTTTACTTCCTCTGCTTTCCTACAACGTTGCATGTAAAGAAATTGATATATTTATGAAATCAAGTTGTTGATTTTACATTACTACATATTTGGGTGGTGCTCCACTTAGGTATGGGAACCTTGAAATCCCTCTTCCCACAATTCCCTATAAGGGTCTAATATGTGATTGGGATTTGAGTGCTAACCTATAACATATGGTATCATAGCAAGCATATAAGCATTTAAGGGTCATTTTTGTAATTAAATAGTTAATAAGAATGGGTATTCAACTTAGCATGTTGACTTATTATCATATTTCTAGAATTTTGGAAGTGTAAAAACATCATACAAGTAAGCTTTAGTTTTGACTTCTTAGATTTGTTGAATTTGTGCTAATACACATGAACTAACTCACAATAAATTATAGAATCAGATGGAATTGTTTTCAAGATATGCAAGCAACCAAAAATGGGATTGCTCACATGAGGGAAGTAGGGTTTATCAACCCTAACTATTATATAGTCCCCTGCCTCAATAAAATTGATCCTAAATCAACAATTACATAGGTGATAAATTACCCTTTAGGATTATTTACCACCAACTTGTAGAAGCAACCAAGCCCATTCGTAGAAAAATCTATCCCTAAAACATACCCTAAGGATAGAGACCTACAAGATTCAAAGGTAAGAAATGTCTTTAGTAATATTTGTAATGACCCCGCCTCCCGGTAACTCCCAATTAAGGGACACCAAGAGGTCAGAGCCGTTATCCCAATTTCCTGGATCAAAGGTTCGACAGATAATTAGTAATAATTATTAAATTCTACCATGACTATACTGAAAGCTGGAATAAAAATAAAACTTTGCATACCTTTTATTTTCAAAAACTTGTATATCTAACTTCTATCCACCTCTGGACTCTATTCTAACTAATCCTCCTTGCACTTTATTGCTTAATTTCACAATATGCCACTTTACTATTTGTCCTTTTCAATTTGTACCTAAAACGATGATAAACAAAACATCGGTCAGCATAAATGAATATGCTGGTATGTGGGGAAAACAATAATCGTACATTTAATTGTAACAACATATTGCAGTCAATTATGATTTAACAAACAACTTTACATTTTAAACATAAATTCTCAATCCATACATACCCTAGCCTCTACGATGTCCCTGCAATGGACCTGGATGCTACCTTTCTTATGGTAGATCCCCATTAAACCCTACATGATCCTACCTAACAGGTAGATCAATATCTAGGGTTGAGACACATTGCACTACCCATAGGTAGCCCACTCCCTAACTCATGGTGTGCTAAAGAGTTGCATGGCACTACACGTGGGTAGCCCAATTCTTAACTCATGATAACCTGATGTCCTACTTAACAAGTAGGCCCTATACCAGGTTACCCTTTTCATCATTAGCTAAGCCACAGAGGAGGACCAGGATCTGAGCTAGTCATGTATATATATTTATGGTGATAATCATAGTCACTTTATAGTTGCATGAAATAAAAGTCATCCAAGCAGTTATTTTTAGGCAACCGATAAAACATTTGGGAATCACCGTGAAACTAAAGTGATTAACCATAAGCGTAACCACATACCTAATCTAGAGTAACTTTGATGTCCGAGCATTAATATTCAAGAACAATCAAGCAATCAACAATATCCTAAAATTCATGCATAACATCCAAGTGTCATTGTTTTATTCAAAACAATCTCAAGATTGACTTGGATTCCACCTTAGGATTTCTAGGCCAACTTTAGGGTTTTATTAGGGTTTTAGACCCCATAAATTTTTTATCACTTTTAATGCCCCTTTTAGTTCACAAATCCTAATTTCAACATCATAGGAATACTTGAATGTCAATTAAGTCTAATATATATCTTTTGCACTAAGACTACCATCTTTATCCTTTTAAGTTATGACACAATCATTAAGGCCAATTATCATCGTTGGTTTATTTCGGATTAACAACTCATAATTCATTATGGTCTAATTCACATATGAACTCTATTTATCACTAATTTCACTTTTATACACTAGGAAACCCTAATGACCAAATTAAGGGTATTTATCCACAATTATAATATTTTATACTCAAAATGGCCTTGGAACAACATATCTCTGTGTTATTCATAGATTTGCACAATTAAAACCATTAAGAGTCATATTTACCAAAATTAGGGTTTCAAGGCCTATTAAAGCATATTCATGTACATGGAACCCTAAATTAACCCAGTTATGTATGAAGTTCATCTTTTTAGACCTAATTTGTACTTTTTAGTAACAACAGGTTAACATCAATTTAAAACACCCATAATACCTTTCTTAATCTCATTAACATCAATATTAGGGTTTCTTAATCATAAAGGCATTAAAGTTGACAACATTAACTACTTTTCGAATTGCAAGAGTAATTATGCTTCAATTATATTTTTATTGCATTCCTAGCATTTTTTTGAGCAAGTTTTATATATAATATGTTGCCATACGAGTTACCAATATTGAGTTACGAATTGTTTTGTAAGATAAACATATGTTAACCAATAACTAACTAACACGTCAGCAACTTACCCTATTAAACTCAAATTGCGGCAGACCAGTATTAGAGAAGAAAGGCATATTTGTCCTTCCTCATTGTTCTCGATTCTATAGGGTCTTGAGGGCTGATTCATCTTTTAGTGCACTCTCATCTTCAACCCTACGCTCGCCTGTCGTGCACGAGCATGTGTTCCCCGGCTCCAGCCTATAGTCAACCCAAAGGTTGACTTCGAGCAATAGAGTATGGGAGGACTAGGTTTTGGAGTGGAATCTGCTGCTACTCCTCACCGAACTTACCAGAATCTCCAATTCCTTGATAGGCGGTGCCAACAGAGAAGGAGAGGGGAAAGTTCTTTGGAAAAATAGAGGAGAAGAAAGAGGAGAAAACATAGACTGGATGGCAGAATTGGAGGTTGGGATGGTTACCCCTTTCTTCGGTCGAGTCTCACAATGCTAGTAGTGTCGTTGCATTGGATGCACATCCACTTAGATAGCCATGGGGTCAAAGGCAGCCATCTATGGACCTATGAATTGGGAAAATCTTCTGGAGATCCCCAAACTAGGTAAAACCTAGGGTAGGTGGGTGCGTTTCTTGCTCCCGAAGCCGATGGGCTGGTTTCCATGTTTGCTCGTGTATTAGATGAGATAGAAAATTGAGTTTGCAACTGCTACTCTAACTTTCCTATTTGGACTCGATGTAGGTCACAACACAATCACCGTTGGATCAGAATCTAACGGATGTGGTGTCACACACATATTTTAAAGATATCAAAATTGTGACCTTTAACTGAAATCGAAGATTATCCTTTCACTTTATGCAAACTCATAAAATCAATAACTCTCTCCTTGCTTATCCTTTTTCAATAAAATTTTATAGGAAACTCTGTCTTGGCATTATCTACTTGTATATTAAATTTGAAACCCAAATTCCAAAGGAAAAGGGTATTTCCTTCATATGCATGTTATTCATTAATAAAACCAAATTAATTGATATTTCCTCTTTCTTTTGCCATATCTTAACATCTTGGATTCCTTGGACCTCTAGGAACCCTAAAGGTACGAAATCCCATTTTGGGAAATATTCCTTAGACTTTTCCTTATCTTTAATACCTTTTCTTATTTATCCCTTTATCCAAATAAATTCCTTTTCCTTTTATTTCTCTTTTCCTTGTAAGTGGGCTCATTAGCCAATAAAGCCCATTAAACAATCAAACAAGGCTTTTGTAAATGAAATCCATTTAATTCAAACAAATAAATCAACCATTGATTTAATTTATCTTTAAAAGGAGATTTACAAATCTCATTACAAAATTTAGAAAAAAAGAGGTTATAACATCCTCCCCTCATTATAGAAATTTTGCCCTCAAAATTCAACAATTAAACAAACAAGCAAGATAAGACTTTCTTATGTCCATCATGGCTCCCATGTGGCTTTACCCTCTCCATGGTGCTTCTCAAGAACCTTCATCAACTTATATTCTTTCATCTGAGATTTCTCTCATCTTGGTATCTCATACCCTTGTAGGTGACTCAAGACATTTCAGCTTCTCTCAAAGCTAAAGAGGTTCATGTCTCAACACATGGCTTGGGTACCTCACATAGTGCTCTAGATCAGACTTGTGGAACACATCATTCATCACATTATCCTGAGGGGTAAGGCTAAACTAACAATCTCCACCAATCCATCTTAAATTTATCTATGTATCAGGGATTCATCTTTCTCAACTATAGCTCGAAGAGGTCAGATCTTCATATCACATATTCTCCCATAGTGAATTGCATGTGAGTCTGCTTCACATCAACTCATGACTTATGTCACCCTAGGGCTCTCTCAGCTATCGTATGATCAAAGTAACTTCATCTGCACACATTGTGGTCTTTTTCTAACCTTCATGAGGTCCCTTCACCAACATCATCTTAATGAAGTGGTGACTGACACAGCCTCCCTTACATAGCTTCTTTATATCCTAATACTGGCTATGGTGGCTAACATCACAACTTTCATTGGACAAGAATTGTCTCCATGTATCACCCTGAATGAGCACGCACATCCTCATCAGACCCTCTAGTCTGGATCATACTAACCATTAGTTAAAGGTGATAAGTTGTTCTAGCATTGAGTTCTTCATGTACCTACTTCTACCTCATGGAAGTGAACCTTTAGGTTATACTCAAGAACTTTCAAACTCGCATAATGGTGTGGTAGAACCATCTCTCTCTCTCATATGTAGTTCAATCGGATCCATCTCTTGACAACACTCTCTCTTTCTCTTAGATCATGCCATCTAGGTAAGGTGATCTACCATGAACCTCATTGCATTCTGACCTTCCTCATTCCAGGGAGACTTACCACAATATCTATAGTGATGAAATCCCATTCCAACTCAAGGACTCTTTATCCTTTATATCAACTCATTGGGCTATCAATGTTCATCCTTCACCTCCTGGCCTGCATGGTGACAAGCCACATGCATCTTTTTACACTTTTCATCTTAGGCATCAAAGTACTACTACCACTTATTATCTTAGTAGTACCGTGATCTCCTATATGTCATGATTCTTCAAGATGATTCCTCAGAAACCCTAAACCACTCTAGTCGGGGTTTCATCACCTTCTTTTCCAGAGAAATACATCTGAGGTTATACAACCATCCTCCAATCACAATAATCCCTCGGATGGCTAATTGATCAACCACCAACCCGATCAACGGATCTTGTTACATATGAGTGTTAGCCAAACATATCTCCTTTTTCAAACTTAGGGATAACCAAACAACATCATCTATCCTCTAGCTAAACTAGGAAGCTTCATGTCAACCAAAGCATCCATTACCACCTCACACCCTCATGTATAAGGTAATGTTGAAGATATACACCTCCATGTATTCCACTTATTATCTCATCTCAAACTCTAAGTCTATCTTCATCAAGAAAACTCTGAGCTCATCCTCTTGGTTTTTGAACTCAACCTTGTATAACTCGTAACTCTCACATATATCATGATAAAAACATCCTCATAAGATGACTACTTTAGTTCTCTTAGTGTTTGTAAATCATCCACTTATCATACACTCCACAAGGGTACATTATTATCTCTATCCTCATACCTCATAGCAACGGTTCAACTCACATTATCTTTATCCTTGGTGTATGGCATGCATACTGTCCTATCTCTCACTCCCATAACGAGAGGAAATAAGCATTTGGCTACAGTCCAAATATAGAGTTCTTCCCATTCCAAGAGTAGAGATGGTACATCCCAGATTGCCAGTACACCTACAATCTAATTTGAAACATGCATCACATGTATCCACATCATGAACATTTCTATATCAAGGTTACTTTTATGGAAAACTGGTCTCGAATACACTTGGGTCATCACACCATCCTTGGTCATCTCCTCTAGGTCTGTAGGGTGCTGAAACTTTTGGGGTCATCCCTCTTCCCTTATGCATCAGAGAGTTCCCTCCTCATTTGCCCTTTGGGTCCCATGAGTTCATGAAGGTGATCAGTCTTATAACACCCCACCATCACACAGACAACAAGGTGACACGCAAAAATGCACATAACTTCCATAAACCACATATTACCAAAAACATAGGTTAATTAAAACTGTTTGTTGAAAAACATATAAAATAGAACTATTATATTCAGATCCTCATCCTACAAGGAAACATGTTATATGGACATACACAAGCCTTAATATAAGTTCACAACTTATAGAAACTAGCTGTCTTGCCAGCACATGAGTTCATCACCTGTTTATATGTACATAATAAGTCACATAAGGCCAACAACAGGATGACCAATAGTACAACCACTATACATTGTGAAACGTCATCAAAACACCTACGAGGACCTGAGAGTACATGGATGACTCTAGAACTCTACTATAAAACACCAAAACATGCAGCATGTCCATCTCTTGCCTTCTACTGCCCTTCTTGCTACTCGGCCGCAACCTTACAACCACAACCATGTCTAGCTTGATCACCTAAAAAGGTTGTAAACCAGTGGGGTAAGACACACAGTCCCAACGAGAAACATAACTCCCCTCCAAAACTATAAAACTCCAGAAAGCTTAAAGAAAGAAAAGCAGATAACTGATAAATGTAGATTATATGAGTGGCATACTAAGCATGGCTTACTATATCACCCATCTTACCAAGATCACGGGAGGCATATAACCTAATTTTCTTTTATGGAACATGATTGACAAGATAAGATTTATAAGATCTTATCACAAAACATAAGGAACGTATAAGTAACTACAAGGTCTAACAAGATCAACTACACAAGCAAGGTCTCAACCAATGTTCCATATTTTGTACTAAGAAAATAAACATTATTCGTATGAATTATGTATTATTATGCCCTAAGGAAGTGAATCGTACCGCTCAGATCCAACCGACGACTGCAAAACCCAGAGTTGGTGCCATATAAGGTCAATGGAAGAGTCAGACTCCACGACCTCTCCTCCTCATAGTCAGTGCACGAGAAACAAAGCAGGACTGCAATATCATGCTTTAAGTGGCCTCATCCATAGGGTCAGCTCCGCAAGATACTCATAACTCTAGCCCACCTTGGTACAGGTCTCGACGCTAGTAAAACTTGAGCCAGGCTTGTTCACCGTGATCTCACCTATGAACGCATTCATGCTCTTTTACATATCTGGAGCCATGGGCCTTTTCACCAAGCTCCATATATTCTGAGTCTGCAACCGCAGTTGCACTCAAATCCTCCTATTTTCGGCTAGGAGAAACCCCATATATTCAACAATATATGCTTTAGGTTATCCCGTAGGAGAACCCGTTTCACCATCACCAGCTACTGACGATGATGGATCTATGGCTGGGGCAAACTACATGTTCGGTTCCACTATAATTAATTAGTACATTTTAAGTGGATTGTTGAGGCAACCAAGTTGTAAAACATACAAATATTAAGTTACATTATCACTGCAATCATCACGTTATCCTGGGATCTCAATCCCTCATCATAGAAAGCCACTGCCTCTCAAGGCATCATCACCATCTTACATCACCACTTGGGATAAGAATCCCTATCTCATCAACGAGAGGATAACACCTCACTAGGCACTCAGACTTTATCAAGTCCTCAGACCTATCTTACCACACTGGTGATACATATATATCTCATCAACAAGAGTTATCATCATGATACAGTTTCATTCACACACATGTGCCTCATAGATCTTACCTGGCTATGAATTCATCTTGTAACCTGCATGGTTAGTATAAAAGAGACATCTTTAAAATCACTAGACATACAATCCACTATTTATCATGTCATCAGGTTCTATTATATCAATCACATTTCCTACCATCAAAACGTGGGCATCTATTTATGGTTTTATCTACATAAGCTATCATCATACTATCTTTATTTGACATTACTTTTAAGCATCCAACAAGTCATTGGTTTACAAACCATTATCCATTTCTCATTGTCAACAAAGATGTGACTATAGGATAAAGAACCATAAACTAGGTTTTCTGGGTTAGACCTAACCCTCACCAAAGATGCCCTCTACCCTCACTAGAAGTGTGATGGGTAGGGCCCCCCTCACTACATATGGTATCAGGCAAGGTCATACCCTCTCTGAAAGTTAAATGACTAGGGCTTCAAACCCTAAAGCACATGATACCATGATGGCCAACCAAACTACACTCTAACATGCACTAGAGGGAAACTAGCCCAAAGGTGTGTCATGCAGCTAGAACTAGAGGAGTGTGTGTTGTGCACAAGGGACAACCTCCATCGATCAAGGCACTCTATCTCCCATAGCATCAAACCATATCATCCATGAGCATGGTAGCAACATATCGACCAACCCTGAAAGACACCTATTAGGGTTTCACCATACAAACACCATAACGGGCACCAAGCCACCAAGGCTCATCTCCGCTTCATCATATCAGCCAGGATCAAACTTAAGGCAAGGGGTTATTGGGCAACCTCTCCCCAGAGGGTATCGTGAAGAGTACTAGGTCTAAGGTGTATTGCCCAAGCTCACTAACTAGTTCAAGAGGGCCATATCGGGCACCAATTCAATGACACAACTTGATGTATCGACCAAGGGTTAAACCCTAGACAATGAGGTGTCAAGAAGAACTACAAAAGAGCATGTCATGCAAAGCATGTAGCATAGCCCGATAGGGTCATCATCAACATCAAGATCTCCATCTTCACAACCCTAAAAGATCAAAGGAATTGGCTCACCTCTCAACAACCAAGAATGAGGGGTTTGACACAATCCTTTATCACAAATCGGGCATCAAGATGGATCACCACCACATCTAGGTCAACACTCCACCTAGGCTCACCTATCAAATCCAAGGTGAGAGAAGGGTGTTGCTTAAGCAACTAGGGTATAGACTCACCTCTCAACAACCAAGAGCGAGGGGTGTTGTCTATAACACTAGGCCTCAAACTCACTTCTCATGACCAAGGAGAGAAAGGGGTATTGCCACCAAAGGAAACCCTCAACTATGGGTTCGGCCAACTACATCCAAAGGTACATCCACATCATATCCAAAAGAGGAAACAAGATCGTATATCAACAACATCAAAGGTATAATTAAGCTTGAAGTATATTCAACAAGTTGCATGGCCTAATATGATCATACATGAACATACAACAAAAAGGAAGGTAGTATAGTTAGGGTTAGAAGTTATGTAACCTTCCTTAAGCAAGCTCCTCAAGCTCCAAAGCTTCAAGCTCTAAGCTTAAAGCTCCAAAGCACACCACTTTCGACCACCTCAAGAAAAGGAACAAAGATCATAACCACTATGGCTGAAGAGTAGGCAAGATGGAGAAGAAGATGCTGAGGAGAGAGGGAAGATGCTTACCAAGGAAGCAATGTCCACCTAGGGTTTGGCCATTGAGCTAGAGGAAGAAGAAGAGATCTCCACCAAGGGGGATCCACCGCCAAGCACACCAAAGAAAGGTGTGTCGTGTACCAAAGAAGGGAAGAGAAACAAAGAGCTAAAAGGGATCCTAAGGAAGTGAAAGGGAAGATATATATAGAAAAGGATTAAAGGTGAACCAAGGAAAGGTGTCATCTTACTTAGGGACACTTGTCCAACGTCTTGCCACCTTACAAACAACATGCGACATGTCACGTCACCACTCATCAAGATATCAGCCACATGTCCAAGGTATTGTGGCACAACCAAAGCAAGGAGGCCAAGGGGGTGAAAGGCCGACACACAGACCATGTTAATGCGTCGTTTAGAACTTACAATCACTAAGATAATTATCCTAGAGTTTAATCCTTTTTCAACATTCCGATTAAGGCTAGTATAGAAAGGGTCGATCCCACAGGACACCTTTTTAAGATTGTTTCTTTTATCCCAATTATTTTGAAGAACTAATTTATTATTTTTTTTGTATTTTCAGATTTAGAATGGAAAGTAAAAGTCAGGTTGGGGGTTTTATTGATTACACTAAAATAAGAAATAAACATAAAGTAATAATTTAATAACAAGAATTTATTTTGCCCCTGTCACAAGGAAAAGAAACAATTGTTAGCACAAGTAGACTATTGGAAAAAGACTATAATTAAAGAAAGTAAATCAACAGAGGTTGAAATCAAAGAGAGAGAATCGAGGCTCATAGTGGTTTTCACCACCTTAGCCTAGGCGATAACAACTAATTCTTAAGCGATGATTCGATGAAGGTTTGCGAATTTAAAAACTCACAAGAGATAAACTCCACATGAGCCCATTGGTCTTGGTGCTCATGCTTCCTAGTTTATCATCCTAAAAGACAAAAATCCACAGTCATATCAAAACGTCTATACAATCGATTTTATTGTTCTAAACCCGGATTTCCATGGTCATTTCCATTCAGATTAATGTGGGATCTGAAGATCAACCGTCAATTAAAATTGTTTACCATCAGGTCGTTTAAGAAAAAGTCATTAAAACCATGGCTAAGGGGTTATTCCCCTTGCCTCGATAGAAGTCTACTCACACATGCTTGTGGAAAACATGGAGGCGGAGGGGAGAAGTGAAATGGCCATAGTCTAGTCTTACTAAAGGAAAATCCTTAGGCTAGAGACAATTAAAATGGCAAATCTCTTCAACCCTTACTCCAATCCACGGAAGAGAAAGAAGAAGAAAGGAAGAACAACTAGATATATTGTAAGAATTAAAGAACACTAAGAAGAAATTCTATTGCTTCAATAATAGGAGAACAAATGCTCAGAATTCCAATACAAAAGATGATACAAAAGATGATGCTTGGGAGGAGGAAGTTCCCTTACTTTTATAGGAGAAGGAGGGATAGGCTATCCAAAAAAAGAGGGGGGGGGGGAAGAGAGGGATTTATCCTTTTGAATTTTTAAGATTTGGTCAATAGGAATTTGATAGACTTTAATTGTCTTGGCCATGTAACTCTCTTCAATGCATATTCCCGCAACAGAGATTTCGAACGCATTTCACTCCCATAAAACGCACAAAAGCGGTCCAAATAATAGTATATTATTTTAGGAAATTAAATTTCCTTTTCAATAAATACTTTTACACTCAATTTGGACTTTGGATGCAAGAGTTATGACACTTTTGGTGACATGTATACAATAATTACAGGACTGCTGCACATTGTGCAATTATACTCTAAGAATATTTATCCCATTTCCTACAACATCCAAGAAAATATGATTAAAATTCTTCTTGAAGAGAAAAATATAATATAATGTAATTAATTATAAAACTAAGAAAATAAACAACAAAACAATCATAAAAAGATATCTGAAAGATGCAAATAAAAGTGATGAAAACACATTTATCAGACCACCACCTTGGCTGACACACCCATGGGCGACACCCCCATGGCTGACACATGGTTCTCCTTCCTGATACAAAGATCATCAAGGCAAGGAAAGGCCCAAGCAAGGTGAAACAAAGCCCAATAGAGCTCTACAAGGCCCAAGGCAACCCAAGAAACGAGCCCAACCATTCCTCTCAACTCTAGAGGAAGCAAAGAGAGAAAAGAGTTGTGACATCCTCGGATTTTCTAAAACTTAATCTGATGTGTGACGTCCAAATTGAAACCTCACCTCACCGAGAATCCCAATTTAAACACCCCACACAAGGCTAAGAAAGAGAAAATCAAGGGAGTCAGAAGGAAACAATCAGTAGCACATGTAAATGAACAATAATAAAACCATACACACATGTTCATCATTCAACATATAATTACAACATGAATTGTTACAACATTTGATATTACATATTAAACAACAAACTTATACATATACATGTACTACCATTAAACTACATGATCTTAAGACAACAGGTCCACCTGTACATCAGCTCGCCACACAACTCTCAACTATTCTGGATCTTCAAGAGCATAACCACAACCTAAACAAAAGATTACATGCGGTACACGTCAGCACAATATTTCAAGAATATTATACTGAGTACGCCTACATGTCTTTTATATACCTCTCATCATATCTTAGCAATAAGATAAAACTAATACTTGGGAGTAATAGAAGAATATAAGAAAATCATACTTGAACAAGATTGTTTATCAATAAAAGTGAACACATAACTTTTAGGCATATTTTCCATTATATCATCCATGCATTTACTACTTGAGAGTTGAATGCATTAAGGCCTTTATGATCTACTACCAAAGAGTTGGATCATTTCACAATGTGATCTACTACCAAAGAGTTGGATCACTTCCAAGTACTTTACTACCAAAGAGTTGAAGTACTTATTTTTAGCACTTTACTACCAAAGAGTTGAAGTGCTTAGATATAATGGAACAAATATATTATGTTTCATGTGTTCATAGCAATAAGTATGGAAAATCATGCAACATATCATACAAGAACAATCATTTCATCCAATATCATATGCCAAGTGTTTTACCACACATATAACACAAGCATATTGTATAATAAGCCAAGTAAGAGGTAATGGTGTACCTTCCAAAGATATAGATCATACTAATCACACATCACTGATGTCAACTATAAGCTTAGTCCAACCTGATAAAGACAAGACCATAAACTATCATCAGGTTCTCATCCTATTATATCTCATCTTAACCCTAATCGTGTTCATATTAGGGTTTGCTTATCTCATTATGATATTCTCATGATTACTTGTATTATCTTCATCCTTATGTGGGATTTATGTTATTTGATGTTATGTTCCGGATTAGGATACATAATCTAAACATCAGGTTCCATATCATTATTTGTACATGTTAACTCTAACGTTACATCATTAACCTAGATTAGGGGTTTAAACCATGTAATACGGGTGAACTTCACATAACATGAACTTTATGTATCTAACTGATATCCGACTTACATCTTATCTTCAGATCAGTGATATGAACATACTGTAAATTTCACCATTTATTGGGCATGCATTTATTTGTCACAATTTATTTAGTGTTATTAGCCCTAATTAGCCATATTAAGCAAATTACATTATTTCCTACATCAACATCATTATTTCTGACATCATATGCATTCTATACATAATTATAGACTTACTGAAATGTTATCATAATTTTAGAACATTGTTTGATATTTATTATCCATCAAAAGAGAATTGCATATCTTACATAATATCACTATTATAAGTGCATCAAAAGCCTGATATTATGCTTCCATGTTGTTATATGCATTTTTCCTATCAATTTGGCATATTATATGTATTTTTCTAATACTCGAGCTATTTACTATGAATTTTGTAAAATCTGAACATTACTAAATTTATTACCTCATTAAGACAATAGGCCGCTGACACGTGGCCTCCAAGGAGCGCTTCCCTTCTTTGGCCAGTGACCCGGCAGTTCAGGCTAGGGATTGGCAGTTCATCGTTCTATCTTCCTACTCACGAGAACACGGATGACGTAGCCTCTTCTTCCACTAACCAGCCGCCGCCGGGGATGCCCCACCGGCGTAAGGTCCTAGCCTCCTCCTATTCTTCCGTCGACCGTGAACGCTTCTCCCGACATGGACCTGTGGGAAAGCTGGTGTGGATGGGGTAGGTAGCAGGTCTTCAGATCACACGACACATTTAGGCAAGCCGTCGACGTGGAGTAGAGTTCCAGCGAGGGATAGGCTCCTCTATCCTCCTCCTCAGTCGGCACTAGTGCTCTTCACGCGAGAGTGCACTCGCCGTCGTCATGCTTGAACTCGCTAGTGAGCAAGTAGGCGGGTAGGTGATGCGGCCTCATCCTCGCCCGACGCATCACGCTCAGGCCTCGATATCTCATTTACGTTGATCTTGAATGGGGTCGTCACCGTTGGGCTTGTGTGCTCCGGCGTCAGATTAGTGATGTATTGGTCCGCCTCATATCTCTGGAGTGTGTCGCCATTGCAGCCAAATCTCCGATGAGAGATCTACACTTCTGGGCCGCTACCTAAGGATGTGAGAGCATCGTTTGCCTCTCCTTCTCTGTTTCTGTAGGGTGTCTCTACTGGATCATACCATGGTGAGGAACTAGCGCTGAAAGCTCCTCTCATCCCCTATTGAGGTGGCGATATCTCCTGTGCCATCTACCATCAAAGAGCCTCGACACTGCAGGAGTTGAGGGGAACCAGCAAGGGACATGAGCTCCTTCTCCTACTATAAACGCTACTAGAGATATCGTTTGGTGTGAGCGACTTTTCTCTGTACTCTCTCATGTACAAAAAGCTAGGATGTTGGTCAAGCAGTTCCTATCGTCATTCTGTCCCCCTTCTTGTCCTCGTCAGTTGTATGGTGGGAGTGGGCGTGTAGTTAGGAGTTGAATCCCTCGACACTCCACGATGTTTGAATGATAGGTCATTGAGGATAGTATCATCACGTCGAGGAGGTTGTTTGTCCTGGAATCATGCTTAAGCCCACGATTGTGATCGCAGTCTCATGAAAAAAAAATCACACTAGTCCCTATGCTCCATGACTCTTGATTCATCCAACATTTCAATCCTGCCATTAGATGTGTGATCCAGTGGCCACAAGGACACTCCCATAGATCAAGGAATTAGTCATGTTTTTCTTTGTGACAACGGCGGTTAGCAACTTAGATAAACCTTGTATTAAATCTTATACTACATGATAATATACATCAAAAAGGGTATTCAATCGATTATAAGCTTTAAATAGCTCCTCTAGCACATTGGAAAGTCACCAAAATTAAACCAAAGGGTTCCTCGTAACTCACTCTTCCATCCATAATAACATTGCTTCAAAATTTAGCTTTTTGATTAGTCAATTAAATACCTCACATGATCTTAATCATGATCGCAACATCAATTACCATCCAAACTTTAGTCAAAGCACTTGGAACTCTTCAATGTAAGTCAAACTCACAAGATTCACTTGTCTTACTAAATATTTTGATATTCCAAAATTTCAGTCCATCACATCCTACACACCTTAAAAGAAATTTTGTCCTTGAAATTAAGCCAAAAACTAGTCTTTCACACATCTTAAAAGAACTTTCGTCCTCAAAAGTCAACCATACTCGTACTCCAAGGAAAACCACCATGTCTTCATCCACATGTAGGCGCTATTCTATGTGCAACATATCCAAGAACAAAGCTCCATAATCATGTGTAAACTCCTATTAGGAGGTTTCAAGCATCTATGGTGAATCCCTTAACATGTAACATTGAACAAGGGTTTAGAAACATTGGTTATGTCATGACATCTCTCATATTTTGAGGTTGCATTCTTATTTTTACCCTTACATCAAGGTGTCATCAACATTTTATATTGTGCTATATTTTCAAACATATTTATTAAGAACTAACATTATCACTGTTTGGCATATATCATTAAGATGGTGTCATTTCATTTTTCGTATAAATTGCAACATTTACGAGTGATTTCATCACAAGATCAGTCAATAGTATCACATTATCATCATTATTCTTGTATATGGTTAACCATCTATGCATCGATATCTATTAAACTATTTCTAGATTTCCTTCATGTCATGTCCATATGTCAAATCTCAAGATTGGATCACATATTACGATTAGATTTACATATATTATATCATGGCTGTGCTAGACAAACTTATGTGAGTGGCTTATCAAACATATATCCAAACTTCATCTAGTCCAACTGAGGTTATCTTGACCCATATCATGAGGGTAGTGTCATGCTCAGTTTCTCTGAGCTAACTGATCTCTATGAGTATCTCATATGTACAAACTATATCTTCCCTCTCAGTCTAGGGTTCTCAGGTATATCTCATTGGCACTAGAGATAACCTTACAAGCTCTATCCACATAAGCACAAACCAAAACATGCTATGACATTATCTTCATAGGTTCTCTACACATAAGACATGCTTACCCAAAAATCTCTTATATACATCTCCACTAGATTCCTATCTGGAAACCACCAACTTGAGTGTGAGGCTTCTCAACATACTAACATCATTTACCTCCTGCAGGGTCTTGGGACTCTCTCTCCCTAACCCAGATGGTAGGTTCTCATATTCATATTCACATATGCATATATAACCAGCCTCTCTCTGACTCTAGGGTTTGGTCCTCCCAAGGACATCTAGGGTTCAATAAGACTATATGAATCATGTATTAAGAAACACAACTTATTCACTCAGGAGTAGTCTAGTTTAGGACATATCATAACACATATCTCATAATTCTCATATCTTGGAGTTTAGGTTCTCTAACCTTCTCCCAATGGTTCTCACTCTCTCTGGAGTTAACCCCAAAACTGGTCCTAACACTAGAGGTCCTCCTTTGCAAAAGAGCTTGAGGCTCGTGCTGATTCACGTCCTATCTTAACTTAACATATCTCAGCTCATAAAAGCCTATTTATTTGCATCATCAAAACTTATCTCAAAACCTCAAAACTGAACTTAAGTCCTCAAAGACATATTAATTATCATAAACCATCTTATATCATCTATATAGGACTTACATCATATCATCAAAACTTATTTCATCTATTCCATCTATCATATATATATTCCAACAAGGCTCTAGACATCTAATCTAGAACTACTCTCTCTTCTAGACTGATGTGATTCACTTTCACTTAGGTTGCATGATCACCTCCTACTCGTACATGTGTGGGGACACATTTTTGTAATACATATACATAATAAAATATTATATAGTTTTTCTCCGATAAAACAAGCGTCAGAGAAAACTATCGAGGTTCGATCCATTTGGAATCAAAAACCAAATCCCGAAAACGAGTGTCGCACACATAGTAGAGAGTACAGTGTCATAAAAACTAGTGAAAAGGGTGAGAACAGGGGGTAGACTAGTGTAGCTACTCTAGACAACGTGCGCAATATGTCTAGGGTTTCTCTTCCCTTGATGCACGCCATTTCCAAATAAGTGCAACGTCCCATATCGCTGCACTACACAGAAAGAACGACATCTAAGGAATTGCTACTCAACAAGCACCAGTCTAGACCTAGTTCTCGGACATTTAGGTGCTAACCTAGAGGTTAGGTCAGATCTAGTCTCTAAAAGATGACTAATCTAACCCTAAAAGATTATTAAGTTCAAGGTTCTTTAGTTTTGAGTTGCATAATGAGCAAATGTCAGGTTTTTCTATTGTTCATGCTTTGATACCACCTGTGACGTCCAAATTGAAACCTAACCTCACCGAGAATCCCAATTTAAACACCCCACACCAGGCTAAGAAAGAGAAAATCAAGGGAGTCAGAAGGAAACAATCAGTAGCACATGTACATGAACAATAATAAAACCATACACACATGTTCATCATTCAACATATAATTACAACATAAATTGTTACAACATTTGATATTACATATTAAACAACAAACTTATACATATACATGTACTACCACTAAACTACATGATCTTAAGACAACAGGTCCACCTGTACATCAGCTCGCCACACAACTCTCAACTATTCTGGTTCAAGAGCATAACCACAACCTAAACAAAATATTACATGTGGTACACGTCAGCACAATATTTCAAGAATATTGTACTGAGTACGCCTACGTGTCTTTTATATACCTCTCATTATATCTTGGCAATAAGATAAAACTAATACTTGGCAGTAACAGAAGAATATAAGAAAATCATACTTGAACAAGATTGTTTATCAATAAAAGAGAACACATAACTTTTAGGCATATTTTCCATTATATCATCCATGCATTTACTACCTGAGAGTTGAATGCATTAAGGCCTTTATGATCTACTACCAAAGAGTTGGATCATTTCACAATGTGATCTACTACCAAAGAGTTGGATCACTTCCAAGTACTTTACTACCAAAGAGTTGAAGTACTTATTTCCATCACTTTACTACCAAAGAGTTGAAGTGCTTAGATATAATGGAACAAATATATTATGTTTCATGTGTTCATAGCAATAAGTATGGAAAATCATGCAACATATCATACAAGAACAATCATTTCATCCAATATCATATTCCAAGTATTTTACCACACATATAACACAAGCATATTGTATAATAAGCCAAGTAAGAGGTAATGACGTACCTTCCAAAGAGATAGATCATACTAATCACACATCACAGATGTCAACTACAAGCTTAGTCAAACCTAATCAAGACAAGACCATAAACTATCATCAGGTTCTCATCCTATTATATCTCATCTTAACCCTAATCGTGTTCATATTAGGGTTTGCTTATCTCGTTATGATATTCTCATGATTACTTGTATTATCTTCATCCTTATGTGGGATTTATGTTATTTGATGTTATGTTCCGGATTAGGATACATAATCTAAACATTAGGTTCCATATCATTATTTGTACATATTAACTCTAAGGTTACATCATTAACCTAGATTAGGGGTTTAAACCATGTAATACGGGTCAACTTCACATAACATGAACTTTATGTATCTAACTGATATCTGACTTACATCTTATCTTCAGATCAGTGATATGAACATACTCTGTAAATTTCACCATTTATTGGGCATGCTTTTATTTGTCACAATTTATTTAGGGTTATTAGCCCTAATTAGCCATATTAAGCAAATTACATTATTTCCTACATCAACATCATTATTTATGACATCATATGCATTCTATACATAATTATAGACTTACTGACATGTTATCATAATTTTAGAACATTGTTTGATATTTATTATCCATCAAAAGAGAATTTTACATCTTACATGATATCACTACTATAAGTGCATCAAAAGCCGGATATTATGCTTCCATGTTGTTACATGCATTTTTCCGATCAATTTGGCATATTATATGTATTTTTCTAATACTCGTGCTATTTACTATGCATTTTGTAAAATTTGAACATTACTGAATTTATTACCTCATTAGGCCAATAGGCTGCTAACACGTGGCCACCAAGGAGCGCTTCCCTTCTTTGGCCAGTGACCCAGCGGTTCAGGCTAGGGATTGGCGGTTCAACGTTATATCTTCCTGCTCACGAGAACACGGACGACGTAGCCTCTTCTTCCATTAACCAGCCACCACCGGGGATGCCCCACCGGCGTAAGGTCCTAGCCTCCTCCTGTTCTTCCGTCGACCGTTAACGCCTCTCCCGACATGGACTTGTGGGAAAGCCGGCATGGATGGGGCAGGTTGCAGGTCTTCACATCACACGACACCTTCAGGCAAGGTGTCGCCGTGGAGTAGAGTTCCAGTGAGGGATAGGCTCCTCTATCCTCCTCCTCGGTCGGCACTAGTGCTCCTCACGTGAGAGTGTGCTCGCCGCCGTCATGCTTGAACTCGCTAGCGAGCAAGTAGGCGAGTAGGTGATGCGGCCTCCTCCTCGCCTGATGCATCATGCCCAGGCCTCGATATCTTGTTCACGTTGATCTGGAATGGGGTCGCCGCCATTGGGCTTGTGTGCTCTGGCGTCGGATTAGTGATGTATTGGTCTGCCTCATATCTCCGGAGCATGCCACCATTGCAGCCAAATCTCCGATGAGAGATCTACACTTCTGGGCCGCTACCTAAGGCTACGAGAGCATCGTTTGCCTCTCCTTCTCTGTTTCTATAGGGTGTCTCTGCTAGATCAGACCATGGCGAGGAACCAACGCTGAAAGCTCCTCTCATCCCCTACTGAGGTGGTGATATCTCGTGTGCCATCTGCCCTCTAAGAGCCTCGACGCTGCAGGTGTTGAGGGGAACCAACAAGGGACATGGGCTCCTTCTCCTACTATAAACGCTATTGGAGATAACGTTTGGTGTGAGCACCTTTTCTCTGTACTCTCTCATGTATGAAAAGTTAGGATGTAGGTCAAGAAGTTCCTCTCATCATTCTGTCCCCCTTCTTGTCCTCATCAGTTGTATGGTGGGAGTGGGCGTGTAGTTAGTTGTTGAATCTCTCAACACTCCACGATGATTGAATGACAGGTCTTTGAGGATAGTATCATCACGTTGAGGTGGTTGGTTTGCCTGGAATCATGCTTAAGCCCAAGATTGTGATTACAGTCTCACGAAAAAAAATCACACTAGCCTATGCTCCATGACTCTCGATTCATCCAACATTTTAATCCTACCATTAGATGTGTGATCTAGTGGCCACAAGGAGAATCCCACAGATCAAGGAATTAGTCATGTTTTTCTTTGTGACAAAGGCGGTTAGCAACTTAGATAAACCTTGTATTAAATCTTATACTACATGATAATATACATCAAAAAGGGTATTCAATCAATTATAAGCTTTGAATAGCTCCTCTAGCACATTGGAAAGTCACCAAAATTAAACCAAAGGGTTCCTCGTAACTCACTCTTCCATCCATAATAACATTTCTTCAAAATTCAGCTTTTTGATTAGTCAATGAAATACCTCACATGATCTTAACCATTATCGCAACTTCAATTACCATCCAAGAGGAGATTTGAACTTCCGGACATATAGAGCCCCATAAGGATCCATTTCGATGCTCTGTTGGTAACTATTGTTGTAGGAGAACTCTATAAAACTGAGATGTACGTCCCAACTGCCTAGGAACTACAAAACACATGCTCAGAGAAGATCCTCCAAAGTCTGAATAGTCCTTTCAGATTGTCCATCCGTCTGTGGATGGAAAGTAGTGTTGAATCTCAATTGTGTCCCCAGTGCTTTGGGCAATTGTTCCCAGAAACGACTTGTGAACTGAGGACCTCTGTTGGAAACTATCATTGCTGGTACACTGTGTAAATGCACTATCTCATCTACATACACCTTAGCAAGCTTCTCTGTTGTATTTGTCATTTTTACAGGTATGAAATGGGTAGACTTCATCAATCCATCCACTATCACCCAAATGGAATCATGATTCTTAGATGTCCTCGGAAGACCAACTACGAAATCCATGGTTATATGATCCCATTTCCAGTGCGGTATCAGCATGGGTTGCAACGTACCTGCCAGCTTCTGATGCTCAACCTTAACTTGCTGGCATACCGCACACCTAGCCACAAACTTGACTACATCCTTCTTCAAGCCAGGCCACCAGTACAGATCCTTCAGATTGTGATACATCTTGGTGACTCCTGGATGCATAGCATACATTGATGTGTGTTCTTCCTCAAGCACTAGCTTTCTCAGATCATCAACATCGGGGACCATCATCCTATTATGATAACAAACTAGTCCATCTTCAGACTCATGGAACCCATCACACTTTTCACTGCCTAACTCTGATTTGATCAAATGAATTGAAGCATATGTCTTCTATGCATCTTTGATCTGTTGCCTCAACATAGGCTTGACTTGCATCTATGCCAACAAACCTTCCAACAAAGAAACCTCCAACCGCACATTCATCTGTTGTAAGGAAACACACATATCCCGCCTATGGCATTCCAAAGAACTCAACTGTGCTTACTTCATTGAGCGAGAAGAAGGAGACTTTCTGCTAAGCGCATCAGCTATCACATTCACCTTACCATGATGATACTCGATGGTGTAGTCATAATCATTGATCAGCTCCATCCAGCGATGTGGGCTCTGATCTCCAAACCACGATATAAACACGATTTAAACTTAGCGGAAGCGAATCGATTAACAGCGGAAGAAAAAAATCACGGGAAATTAAAACTTTTCGAGACAAGAGCTTGAATCCATAAAGCTTCATTCATAACAGGAGATAAATTGTTTACATCTCATGATAATTACTTCTTGAGTAATTATATACATCAAGATACAAAATCTCAAGAACTCATAACCAAAAGACTCCAAGACCTGAGAGTGCAGAGGACACATAGGACTGAGTCTAACTACACCACATGGCATGCTAAATCTCCACCTGAGATTTACTGCTGCTCCTGGTGCTGTTGCTGCTGGGACTGGTCACCTGTAGACCTATTCCTCTGTCTCCGATGTCCACCTAAAAAGTTGAAGTCTACGGGGTGAGACGATTGTACATAATTGCCCCAGCGAGAGTTATAACTCTCCGCCAGAAGCTTTATTATAATATCAAAGAATAACTTAAGCAGTAAAAGCTTACAAAGTATTCAATAGCAGATACAATTGTATACAAGAGCTCAACATTTATCAAGCATGAAGAACATATGCACTATACAGTGTAACATCAATCAATTAGCTCATAGTTACCTTTCACAGGTACACTACGATGTAGATTATGTTTTTCAAACATTCTTATTATTATGCCCTGTGGAGATGAGGTTTACCACTCATACCCCAACCAATCACTGTTAGTGCCTTAGTATCATACTAGGTCATCGAAAGAGCCGGATTCTCATGACCTTCACCTTCCTCAGTCAGTAAGAGGATCACTTGTAGGACATCTTGTGTCTCTACTATTATAGCTCACCAGGGTAATCTGGTCCTTCGCTATTTTAGAGTTACAGTGGCGTTCTGTACTCTCTTCGTCATCAGGAGATTTCATGTTTATCTTCACTGATACGGATATCTATGTTTTCCTCGTCATCAGTAGGTTTCATGTTTACCATCCACTGATACGGTATGAGTTTTGTAGTGAAGGATTGACGGATTATACATCTACATAAAATTCCTACACTAGGATGTAAGGTTCTACACATCCATATACCCCACATACTCAACAGTATGTGATCCAGGAGTTCCCATAGGAAAACCTATTTCACCATCATTTGATCTCTGACAATGATGGATCTATGATCAGGGCTTCTACATTACACTTGATTAGTTAGGTACATTTAGTATTCTTTTAATATCATACATTGTTCTTCAAACAATAACAGTAGCATAACAGCTATGAAAGAATAATACTAAATGTAACAAGCCTAACTCTCATCAATCATCATTTCTCATTGTACTCATCACAATTCATCTCTAAAGCATGACCTTGATGGTTTTCATGGCTCTCACAGCCCATTAAAAATCATAAGATGCCACTGACAAGGCATCAAGATATTTTACTATTCATAAAGCTAACAACATGCTCTCAATGAATATAGTATCATCATTCATACCTGGATATGATCACCTTCATATCAGAACCTGCATGGTTAATTCAACTGATAAAGTTAATTCAAAACAAGAATATACTTTCCACTCTTGTCATAAGAGCTAAGTTCTCTGATTCTCATCAATTAGAGCTTTCTACTCATATTGCATGTCATCACCCTTGAATTAGGGTTTACTATTCAAATTATGGTGAATTGAACTCATAACATCATTATGTATGAGGAACATCATCATAGATTCTCTCAGATTAGTTTAAGATTCATCATTTATCATAATTAGGGTTTCATGATCTCACATAGGTGGATCATACCCTAATCATGCACATTCATGTGTATTGAAGGTACTTTACTTGAATTTCCATAATAAAGGGTACTTTCTCTTTCTTAATATACTTTCTCTCTCCTCATACTTGTAGATGGTGTTAACACCAATCTAGATCAGGTTGGGTTAAGTCCACTTTGATTAACATAGACCGAATCACCAATATTGAGTGATTAGGGTTTGATTAGAACAAGGTTTCACTCAATTGAACCTTTCAAGGGTATTATGGTAAATTACACATTGATCATTATCATGGTTTAATTTACTAACCACTTGACCTTTAATGTCTTTTGGTATCATTAGGGTTTAGGTTGAACAACTATTAAACCATTTAAGCTTTCAAGGCATTAGGCAGACTTAACTTCAAAAGTCTCCAATAGGTTTCACACCTTCAACCTTCATACGATCTTGAGGTCGTATGCCCTCATTCGATCTTGAGGTCGTATGCCCTCATTCGATCTTGAGGTCGTATACCCTCATTCGATCTTGAGGTCTTATACCCTTATTCGATCTTGAGGTCGAATACCCTCATACGGTTTGAGGTCGAATGCCCTCATTCGGTTTGAGATCGAATGCCCTCATACGGTTTGAGGTCGAATGCCCTCATACAGTTTGAGGTCGAATGCCCTCATATGGTTTGAGGTTGAATGCCCTCATACGGTTTGAGGTCGAATGCCCTCATACGGTTTGAGGTCGAATGCCCTCATACGGTTTGAGGTCGAATGCCCTCATACGGTTTGAGGTCAAATGCCCTCAAAAGCTCAAGATCGTATGGACCTCCAAGGTGGTCCAAAGGGTAAACTCAATTAGGGTTTCCTATGTTGAAGCCTTCAATTGGTCTCAAGCTTGCTAACCAATTATCAATTGAGACAATTAGGGTTAGCCTTAACCAATTGGTTACTCAATTGACCCTCAATTGATATCCAATTAGGGTTGGAGTTGGTTCAATTAAGGTCTATAAACGTTCAACCATCAACACTCAACAATGTGAAATCAAATCGAAGTTGAACCCATCAATTGACCTCCAATTGGGCTCAAACTTGGCCCAAACGGTCTTGGGATCGTTTGGATATCCTCCAAATGGTCTTGAGACCGTTTGACCAAGAATTCATCAAAATCTAGATTGATTTGATAGGGGTTGAACCTTAATTAAGTCACAAATCAGCAATTTGATTATTTCAATAACCCATTGTAATTGGGCCCTCAATTGATCAAATTACCTTAACCCTAGACCTCCAAACGGTCTTGGGTTGTCACCAAACGGTCTTGAGACCATTTGCCCATCCATCCTTTGGACTCTAGTGAAAATTCATCAAGGTTTGATTTATTGAGTTGATCATTACATCAATACTTAATTGCAATGTAATTTTGTATCTTTGTACCTTCAATTGGTCAACTATACTTGACCCCAGACCTCCATACGGTCTTGGGTGATCCCCAAACGGTCTTGAGACCGTTTGGATGATTCCTCAAATGGTCTTGAGACCGTTTGGGCTAATCAACCCAAAATCTCAAATTAGCTCATTGTGATTTCAGCACTGATTTCAATTAGGGTTTGCCCTAGTAATCAACCTTCAACTCTTAACTCGTTTGGAATTAGTCCATTAAATTTGGTGAGTCATTAACTAACATCATTATGAACAGTAATATCATAAGGTCAACGCTTAGTCAACCATATTATACGGTCTTGAGACCGTTTTCCCAAAAAGGGCAAATTAAGCAAATTGAAAATCAGGACTAAATGCAATTGGATTTGCTAATTGATTTGCTTATATCTCACGATCCCTTTGGAGTTAACCTCTCAAATTTTGTGGGTGATTAACCTACATAATTTTGAACAGGATTCCCATACGGTCCACGCTTGGTCAACGCGGCCATACGGTCTTGAGACCGTATGCCTTCATACGACCTTGAAACCGTTTGCTCACCAAACGGTTTTGCAAACCGTATGGGCAATTGGTTGAGGTCGTATGGTAAAGTGGAAAACTGTGGATAAACATAGGAAATAACGCCCTCATCTTCTTTCTCAAGAACATCAGCAGTTCCTCACGGATTTTCTTGCAAGGAAGCAAGGGAAGATAGGGAAGAAGAAGAACTAGCAACTAAAAGCATAGAAAAGATGTATATAACAAAGCATAGGTTTAGAGTTATAAAACCCACCTAAAGCTTGCTCCTTGAGCTCCAAGCTTTCGAGCTCCAAGCCTTTAATGGTGTCCTAGAAGTTACACAGGTCGGCCAAGGTGAATCCTCCAAGGAAAGTTGAGAAGAGATGGCTAGAAAGATAGAGCTAAGTGAGCTAGCCATGAATTTGACCTTGAATTCGAGTTTCATCCAAGAATTTAAGAAAAAGGAAGGATCCAAACCTACCATCACACTCCCCTGGTCGTCCTCCTGAGCTCCAGAGCTCTCCTTAGTCGGTTTGAGCAAGGGGAACAGTGAAGGAAACGAAAGAAACATTCCTGTGTTAAGTGAGGAAAAGGGCTTATATACTTGGGGTGGAATTTCAACATAGGCACATAGGTTTTCCTCACTTTCAACTAAGTCCCTCCTTTCTTCTTTGCTCGTCCCTTCTTATTATTTCTAAGGACAACCTCCTTCTAAGGTCATGAAATGAAGGCAAAGAGGATCAACCTATTACTAAAGCACACACATAAAAGGGCTATAGTACTTAGACCTTGATTATTCAATCACAAAGGTGTTTTTCATTATATGATTATTCAATTGAAGTGACTTCTTCATCATTTCTTCTCTAAATGATGACAAGAGTATTACAAGATATTTTAGATGGTGTATTTTACAAGTTGCACCCCTCAAATTGGGTAAATTGCACTTTACTCCAATTTAGGGTTTCAAGCACAGGGATTGCTTCCACAGCTGCACCTTGGTGCTCAAGCTTGGGAAATCCCTCAAACTTTACCATAATCATTCTTATGATGTCTCAACATCAGAGGAACATCTCAACATGTGCAAATTGCAAGTTAACCCTTCTAACTAGGTAAATTGCACATAGGTCCCTGTATTACAAAACAATCAATTCAACATTGTTTAAAAGGAACAGAAAAGGAAAAGTATGTTCCTAAGGAACTTAATTACATGCAAAAAGATAATCACCAGTATCTTAATTACATAATTAGGCAAAACACCTAGGGTTAACTCATAACCCAGGTCAGGGATGTTACAAATTATCCACCCCTTACAAGGATTTCGTCCCCGAAATCGATAAAACATATTAAGAGAAAAGGGCTGGATACTTCCTTCTCATCTCATCCTCTAGTTCCCAAGTGGCTTCTTCAACACCACGGTGGTTCCAGAGGACTTTCACAAGGCTTATATCTTTCTTCTTTAACTTTTTAATTCTGTTATCAAGGATTGACACTGGTCCTTCCTCTTAAGATATATCATCATTCAATTCTACCTCCACAGGTTGTAGAATTGACTCAGTATCGGGGTGACATTTCTTTAGCATAGAAATGTGAAACACAGGATGTAACCTCTGTAACTCTGGTGGCAGCTCTAGTTTATAGGCTACTTTTCCAATCCGTTCAATGATTGGATAAGGCCCCATAAATCTAGGAGCTAACTTCCCTTTCCTTCCAAAATGAAGGACTCCTTTCCAAGGCGAGACCTTGAGATACACTCTGTCTCCAACCTGGAACTCTAAGGGTCTACGATGCTTGTCAGCATAAGATTTCTGCCTATCCTGTGCAGTCTTAATCTGTTGTTGTATTACTTTAATCTTCATTGTGGTCTGCTGCACAAGATCAGGACCTAACAACTGATGCTCACCAGTCTCAAACCAACACAAAGGTGATCTACAACGTCTATCATACAAGGCTTCATAAGGTGCCATATCAATACTATGTTGATAGCTATTGTTATAGGCAAACTCTATCAAGCTTAGGTGTAGATCCCAACTTCCGGTAAACTGGAGAACACATGCTCTCAACAGGTCTTCTAAGGTTTGTATAGTTCTTTCCGACTGTCCATCAGTCTGCGGATGAAAGTCCGTACTAAACTTTAGCTTGGTGCCTAAGGCTCTGTGTAACTGTTCCCAAAAACGACTTGTAAACTGAGGACCTCTGTCAGAAACTATTGTGACAGGAACTCCGTGCAAACACACTATCTCTTGCACATACAATTGTGATAACCTTTTAGCAGAATAGGTTGTTTTGATAGGTAAGAAATGCGCTGTCTTTGTCAACCTATCTACAACTACCCAAATGGAATCATGTCCTTTGTTTGTCTTGGGTAGGCCAACAACAAAGTCCATGGTCACATGATCCCACTTCCACTGTGGTATGGGTAAAGGTTGCATTGTTCCTGCAGGCTTCTGGTGTTCAGCTTAAATTTGCTGACATACAGGACACCTCAGAACAAATTCTGCAACATCCTTCTTCATTCCAGGCCACCAATACAGATCTTTCAAATTATGATACATCTTGGTGCTCCCTGGATGCATAGCATACATCAAAGAATGAGCTTCTTCCAGGACTAACTTCCTTAAGTTATCCACATCTGGCACTATCATCCTCTCATGATAACAAGCTACATGATCATCTGAGTCATGGAAACCATCTTGCTTCTCATTTCCATACTCTGATCTGATCTGCTGAACTGTAGCATCATCTTGTTGTGCTTCCTTAATCTTCTCTCTTAGGGTAGGTTTAATATGCATCTCAGCCAACAACCCGGCTAACAATGACACCTTCAACTGTACATTGTCTTGCCTTAAAGAGATAAACATATCTCTCTTAGAGCACACTAAAGAGTTTAGTTGTGCTCTATCCATGGTTGATGTTGTTGATTTCCTACTCAAGGCATCTGCAACAACATTGGCCTTGCCCGGATGGAAATCAATTGTAAAATCATAGTCCTTGATTAACTCCATCAAGCGACGTTGCCTCATGTTAAGCTCATGCTGAGAGAAGATATACTTAAGGTTCTTGTGGTCTGTGAAAATCTGGAATGTCTCTCTGTAGAGATAATGCCTCCAGATCTTCAAGGCATGAACCACAGCATCTAACTCCAGATCGTGTGTCGGATAATTCTCCTCGTGTTTCTTAAGCTGTCGAGAAGCAAAAGAAATCACTTGTTTATCCTGCATCAACACACATCCAAGTCCATTCTTGGAGGCATCAAAGAAGACTACATATCCTTTTCCTTGTTCAGGTAGCACAAGCACATGTGCACTTTTCAACCTCTCCTTCAACAACTGGAATGACTATTGACACTTATCACTCCAAGAAAAAGGAATATCTTTCCGGGTTAACTTGGTCAAGGGTAAGGCTATATAACTAAAGTTCTTAATGATCCTTCGATAATAGCCAGCTAACCCCAAGAAACTTCGAATCTCCGTCGATGTCTTCGGTTGTTCCCACTGTAGAACAGATTCTACCTTTGTAGGGTCAACACGAATTCCCGAGGAAGATATCACATGTCCTAGAAAAGATACCTCCGGCAGCCAGAACTCACACTTGCTAAACTTAGCATACAGCTTGTGTTCTCTTAGCAAGGTCAAAGCTTGGCGAAGATGCTGCTCATGCTGCTGAGCATCCTTACTATAGATCAGAATGTCATCTATGAAGAAGACAACACACTGATCAAGGAAAGGTCGGAAAACTCTATTCATGAGTTCCATAAATGCAGCTGGTGCATTGGTTAGTCCAAACGACATAACTGTGAACTCATAGTGACCATACCTTGTCCTAAAGGTAGACTTGGATATGTCACTATCCTTAATACGAAGTTGATGATATCCATACCTCAAGTCTATCTTTGAAAAGACTGTTGCACCACGCAACTGGTCAAAGAGATCATCAATCCTCGGCAGAGGGTACTTGTTCTTTATTGTTACTTTGTTGAGTTGTCTATAGTCAATGCACAACCGCATTGACCCATCTTTGTTTTTAAAAAACAAGACCGGAGCACCCCAAGGTGAAGTGCTCGGTCGGATAAAACCCTTCTCAAGTAACTCTTGAAGCTGTTTCTTGAGTTCTGCCATCTCGGCAGGCACCATCCTATATGGAGTCTGGGCTATGGGTTTCGTATCTGGGATCAGATTGATTTCAAAATCAATCTCCCAAAGTGGTGGTATACCAGGAAGTTCTTCAAGAAACACATCCTCAAATTCCCTGACTATGGGAACTTCGGTAGGATTGGAACTTTCCTTGGTAACATCTACCACATGGGCCAAGAATGCATAACATCCTTGCCTCAACAGCTTATCAGCAACCATAGCTGACACAAGACAGGTGGGCAGAATCTTTCTTTCACCTTGAAAGATCCATGTGTTGCTTTCATCAGCAAACATAGCCAACTTGGACTCACAATCCAAGACAACTCTATACCTCTCTAAGGTATCCATCCCGAGGATTATATCAAATCCTTGCATATCAAGCGGTATAAGATCCACTTGAATGCGATGGTCAGAAAAGAAGAGGATGCAGGGAGAGCATACCTCCTGCAAAACGGCAGACCCACTCAACGGAGTCTCCAACAACAAACTATCTGCCCTATGACTAACAGTCACATTGCAGTTACGAATCACTCTATGAGTGATGAAAGAGTGCGTAGCACCCGGGTCAATCAGAACAGATACAACACAGGATGTAGACATATCAGGATATAAAAGTTCCATCTAACCTGCCACTACCCGTGGATTGACCACTACATCTGGTGGGTTCATAGCATAGAACCTCACTGTCGCCTGGTGTTGAGGTGGTGCTGATGATCCAGCTTGAGACACTTGTCCACGTCCTCGAGCTGCTCCTTGAGATTGCATTCTCTGAGATCCTTGTTGATTCTGTCTCGGAGGCTGTGTCACACTGACAGGCCTAGAATGGAAATCCTTCATCAAGTGTCCCACCTTACCACAATTGTAGCATCCCCTCTCCTGTTGTTGTGGTCGGGGTGGTCCAGTAACTGACATCGATGCAGAACTGTGAGTCCCTTGAAGCAGTTGACTCCGTCCTCTACCTCTGCTTGGTGACCATTGAGTTTGAGAACTCGATATGGGTGGTGGAGGGTTAGGTGCAGAGAATCTAGGTTTCTTGAAATCCCTAGATGAAGAACCCTGGAACTGTGGATATCTTTTCTGGGTTTGCCTCTTCTCAACCACAGATCTCTCTATCCTTCAGACTGACTCAACAAAGGTAGAGAATCTCTCTCGGTTTTCTAAGGCAGACACAGGGGTTGACATATCAACATTCAAACCCTTCTCGAATCTCCTGATTCTTTCCTCATCTGTGGCAGCCATGTGCGGATAGAACCGCAACAATTCCATGAACTTAGCTTCATACTCGCTAATGTTCATCATGCCCTGCCTCAATCTCTCAAACTGAGAGATCTTCTCATCGAGGAAGGTCTTTGGAAAATATCTATTGATAAATTCCCGACGAAACTCTTCCCACGAGAACTCTATTCTAGGTCTCTTCTGCTCTTCCATGTTCCACCAGTGACCAGCACTGCCTTTGAGAAGATAGACAGCATGTCTAACCTTCTCAGCCTCCGGGATAATAAGAATCCTGAAAGCCTTCTCCAACTCTGTTAACCACAGATCAGCATCTACGGGGTCAGCAGTCCCAAAGTACTCGGTAGCTCCGACACGACGAAGTCGCTCGAACGTCTTACCGATGCCTTGTCCTTCGGGCTGGGCAGGTGCCCTAGGTGCAGGCATGGGCATCCTGTCGGTGATGTGTGTCATGGCAGTCATAAACTGCCCAAACATCATCTGAACTGCTGGGTTACCCATATCGGCTGGGTCAAACTGGGGTGGCTCAGGTGCAGGCTATTCTATTTCTGGAACCCTTGCACCGCCTCGAGGTGCACTAGCACTACTCTCTGCCACATACTCATCATGTGGCTCTGCCATTCTTATGTATCTTCTTCTCCTGAGGAGTAGAAGATTCTATTAGATAAGGAAGGAGTACTAAAGGTAGACTCGACATCCTAAGTCCTATGCCTCTGTAGACTCAACGGACCTAGAGCTCTGATACCACTAATTGTGGGCTCTGATCTCCAAACCACGATATAAACACGATTTAAACTTAGCGGAAGCGAATCGATTAACAGTAGAAGACAAAAATCACGGGAAATCAAAACTTTTCGAGACAAGAGCTTGAATCCATAAAGCTTCATTCATAACAGGAGATAAACTGTTTACATCTCATGATAATTACTTCTTGAGTAATTATATACAACAAGATATAAAATCTCAAGAACTCATTGTAACATACTGAAATCTCCTTTGTACCTCTTTGTACTCTTTTCTATAAGCTTTGACCTTCATTTTCGTTCCATTTGTCCTTGGTGTTGATTTAAAAGAAATTAAGAAGGTTATTGGTTAAATGTTTCCCATATATTCTTATTTTGAGGTTGCATGCACAAATGCTTTAGTTAGAATTAGATAATGGGCCTAAAGTGCAAATTCACATTAAGTAATAAAAAGAGTAAAATAATTCGTCCTAGAATCTTCTAGTGTTGCCTAGAATATAAGAAATAAGAAGAAAATCCGAATTTTGTAAAAGGAAGAAGATAATGTAATAATTAATGGTAATATGAGAAATTTTGGGTAAAGAAGATAATTACAAAGATTTTTGCAACAAATATGATAATCTGAAACCATCATGTTAATTTGATAGTTTAATTCGTTTCCTTGAGCAAAGAGTAACTTAAGGGTCAAGTATTATTTAAAAAGAAAATATTAATAACATTATCGATAGAATATAGGAAATATGCCAATAAAAAGAAATAAAATACTTAATGTTCTCAAATTAGTAAAATTACTTCAAATTCGTATTCTAAACATAAAAATAAGCCTCTATGCAAATTTGCAACTAATTTGGATAATATATGAATAATGAGTAAAATAGGAGAGAGAGAAAATGTGTAGAATGTTCTAATTAATTTAATAAATATAAAGATAATTTCAACTTGGGAAGATAATTGCAAAATCGTGTTCCACACCTTTAAGGAGACTTATGGGTGAAGTTACATTAATTTTAAATAATGTTATCACCTCTTTTGAAGGAGGAAAGAGAAAATGACATATTATTTATTTCACCTATCAAACTTTCTCAAAATGAAAAACTAACTCCATATTTGGATTATACGCGTCGAAATAAGTCAGAATATAAATTTTCATAATTTTTGGACAACGTTTGAGCCTCCAAAATAAGAAAGAGAAAAACATTTAAAACCTAATAGTTTTAATCGACTTTTGCTCAGGGATATTTCCCTGATCTAATGCGAGATCAGACGGTCCAGGTGGATTAGTGGACCCGTGTCCACCGATCCGACGATGCACGGTCGTCTTCTACCTTGAGTCGGATTAGGCAACAGATAGGATTTTTTCGTTTTCTTAAAATCGCAATAACTTGAGATTTACTCAATGATTTTCCTTGATTTTTGTTGCGTTGGATTCCTTGCGATATTTCGCATAGGATTATCCCAAACTTTTCGAGCTTTGACGTGTATTTGGGAAACGCCCAAAGTAGCCGCCGGCCACTTCCCCTTGCTCCTACCCACATCCTAGTCTAGGGTTCCTTGCCTATAAATAACTCAACCCTTGCGACCGCCATCACCTTAGCAACCTGTTCATACCTCCAATTTGGATTTTCGTGGACGTTTCGACCCCCAACGAGCAGCCGAAGGTCCCTAGCTTGTGGCGCTTCTCCCTCTCTGTTCTGGCCACCTTGGTTCGAATCAAAGGTACCATTGAGTTCGTCTCTTCCTTCTCTTTCTTTCGACTATCTAAACGCAAGTTTTCGTCGAGTATAGCAATTTTGCCCAAATCGGCCGAGCAAGCCTGCTCGCGCGCGACGAGGGTCGGCCGAGGTTGATGACGACGCACAAATGACTATTTTGCCCCTCCGGTTTCTTCTCCTTTCGTTTTCTCGCCAAGGACACGATGGTCCTTTACCCCTGTTTAACCGCCGGGTCGCTCGACCGGTTGCGAGAGGCCCTGAGACGCGGGTCGCCGCTCTCAGTCGCCCGTGACCGCTCGATGCGGTTGGCTTTGCCTACGTGGCAAGCTGCCATTGGTCGGAGTAAAATAATTTTTATAAATTATTCCGTTGGTCAAAATAATAAATAAATAGTGTATTGAAATCAGGAAAACGATATCTATTTAATAAAAATGTTTTTGAGATTAGGTTTTGAGTTTTTCAAAAAGGTGTTTTTAAAATCGATTTAATTATCTTAAAAATCACTAAAATTAACCCTAAAAATCTATATTTCCAAAATATACAATATTATATGTTATTTTGATCAGGAAAACCTAACTAAGACGATTATGAGGTTTTTGAAGTCCGAATCGAGAGTTTGTGCAAAAAGTTAGTAAATTAGGGTTTTCAATCTTTTAAATGGATGCATGTAAATCTAATATATGAATATAATGATGTATTAGGAAGTTTGGGTTTATAGCTCGTGTGAAGAGTTGAAAAAGGGAAACTTAGGACACCTGTGGACAAGGTATGTGTTTAGTATGAGTTTGATTGTGCATCTACCTATTAGTTGGGAAATACTTAATCCAATACCTAAATTTCTCTATGAGGTTTAACTTGATCTAAACCATTGAATTCTTGAAACCTGAATGTCTAATTTGCCTCAAAAATCAGATATAGTATTCTCTTGTTTGGGTATTCATACCCCACTGCCATGATATATATTCATTTGCTTATCTTGCCATAAATCTCTTATTAGCATGAAATTAAATGTTCTATTTAAATTTTAAGTAGTGGTACTTATGTACAACCACCCATAGAGGGCATGTATAAAATCGCCCTAGGGGAATGTTTATTATTCTCCCCATTAAAAATTGTAGGTGATTTGGAAATGTTTATAATTCTTCCCTCACCTAAGGTTAGAGGTCCGGTAGGTGCCTCAACCCTACTTAGTTAGATAGACATATTAATTAACATGCTAAACCCTTTATTTCTTTTTGTTAATGGAAAGTCCTCTTATGAAAACCTCATACTTTTTGATATCTTCTTACACCAAATATCTAGCCTAAATTTACTTGTTACAACTTTCTTTTCCTTTGATAGATTGTTAGTGTAACACATACTTTTCCTTGTTTTCCCTCTTGCTGGGTGTCTTCCCAACCACCCAGGTGTTGGAGCTGTGCAAGGTGAAGGATGGGCTTGAAGAAAGAATCCTTTGCTGTGATCGTTAGCTTGAAGAAGGATGGCTAGGTTGCTATAGCTAGATCCTCTATTCTATCTTATCTTTTCTTTTTGAGAGCAATGATGTAATAAACAATAAAGCCATTAGAAGGCTTGTTATTTCTTTCTTTCCGCTGCTATTGACATTTTATTATGTATCTGGAATCATGCTTATTTATTTGGAATATTATGCAATCATCCTCAAAGTCTAAAATTTCTGTTAAAAATTGTGGATGTTTGTATTTCCTTTAAATTTTAGTAAGGAGGTGATCTCGCCTCTTTATAGCATGGTATCAGAGCCTTTAGGCAACTATTAGGGCATGCATTTGAGGCAAGGGTGTCTAGCATGGTATCAGAGCATGGGGGATGGCAAGATTTTCCTCCTACCCACTAGCTTGGCATACGGGGACTCCCGTGCCCATATGATCTGGCCTGGCCTGCGCCGATACGAACTGCCCAAAGTAGTATGCTTTTAGGCAATAGCATTCTAGTTATCCTTTTCTCATCTCTATTTCTTTTCCCTCTCATCTATGATTCTTTACTCCTGAAAATTTAATAAGTTAACCCTAATTTCAGGAGAGGTGACCTGTTTGACAACTCAAACCAGGAGTCCAACGCTGACAACCTCGACACTCCTGCGACTCCTGCTGTTACCCAACCAACCTCTGGTGTACCTGCCTTCACACCTGAGCAGGAGTTGGCGATGCTGCGAAAGCTGTTGTCCTCCACCATGATGGGACAACTCAACACCATAGCTGCTGTTGCCTCCAAGCCGAGGGAGTTCACCCTCACTGACTTCATCAAGATGCAGCCACCCTACTTCAAGGGTGAGAGTGAGCCTAACATGGTGGACAAAGATGATGACTGGGTGTTGGCCCTGGATCAGACCTTCAAGGGTATGGCTTGCCCTCCTCACCAGAAGGTTCGGTTTGTGATGTACGTGCTAGATGGACCGGCGCGTGTTTGGTGGAATGGAGTTGCCCGCACTCGAGACACCTCCTCCATGGAGTGGACTCAGTTCCTGAAGCTGTTCAGAGAGAAGAACATCTGTCCTGCATTCCTGAGGAAGAAGGAGGCTGAGTTTTATAGTCTCAAGCAAGGAAGCATGAGCGTGGCCGACTACGTTCAGAAGTTTCTGCTGTTGGAACGTTACGCCACCGACCTTGGAGCTGACAGAAGAGCAACCTTGTTCTTGGAGGGCCTGAACTACCATGTTGGTCGAAGCCTCGTTCCACAGCTGCCACTCACGTTTCAATAGATGGTGGACAAGGCTCTCGCCATCGAGTCTTATCCGGGATTTCAGTCTTCCAGTGGCTTCAACAACAACAAAAGGAAGAATCCGAACCAGCATGAGAACCGTGGATGTGATCGCTGCAACAGATGCAATCACCACCATCCTCCTGGAAGATGCCCCGCCAACAATGCACCTGCTCGTATTGGCAATCGTCCTCCGCCAACCTGCCATGAGTGCGGCCAGGTTGGCACATCCGACCCAACTGCCCTCGTTTCCAGCAAGGGCAGAATAATGCTCAGCAACCGCAACAGCCGAGACAAAATCCTCCACCGCTGAACAACAACAACAATAACAACAACAACCAGAACCCGAGACATCCGCCAGCTGAGAGGCGGAATGGGAGAGTGTTTGCTCTCAATGTTGAAGAAGATGGTGAAGGCAATGAAGTGATTGAATGTACACTACACCTCAATTTGCATCCTTTAAAAGCTCTGTTTGATTCTGGTTCCTCCAATACCTTCATATCTAGACAGTTTGCCTCTATACTTGAGATTGAATCTGAGTTTATGGATCATGTGTTAGATGTAAAAACTCCTAGTGGTAAAATCTGCTCCTCGTACCTCCAGACTCCTACCTTTAACCTCTGTGTATCCGGAATAACATTTCCTACAGTGTTCGTCTTGCTTGATATGACCGTCTTTGACATCATCCTGGGTATGGATTGGTTAAAGAAGTATAAAGCTGTTCTGTTCTGTGAGGAATCCAAGGTTAGTCTGTTTCATCCTGATGAAGGAAGAGTGTGCGTCAAGGGAAAGAAGCGAGGAGAGCGACAGTTCATCATCTCTGCCATCAAAGCTGAAAAGCTTGTCTCACAAGGGTGTAGAGCCTTCCTAGCCTCCATTGTTCTCGATGCTACACCTCCTGCCCTAGATCATGTTGATGTGGTGAAGGACTTCCCAGATGTCTTTCCTGAGGAGTTACCCGGGTTGCCACCAAATCGTGAGGTGGAATTCTCCATCGAGCTCATACCTGGAACTTCACCGATATCGAAGCCACCTTACCGCTTGGCTCCTGCTGAGCTGGCGGAGTTGAAGAAGCAGCTTGAAGAGCTTCTTGACATGGGTTTTATTCGCCCCAGTGTTTCCCCTTGGGGAGCCCCTGTCTTGTTCGTGAAGAAGAAAGATGGATCCTTGCGGATGTGTATGGATTACCGCATGCTCAACCAGGTGATAGTGAAAAATCGTTATCCATTGCCGCGCATCGACGACCTATTCGATCAGCTGAAGTCAGCCACTGTGTTCTCCAAGATGGATCTGCGAAGTGGCTACTACCAGATGCGTGTAAAGGATGATGATGTTCCGAAGACAGCGTTCAGAACTCGCTATGGGCATTATGAATTTATGGTCATGCCTTTTGGTTTGACAAATGCCCCTGCTGCGTTTATGGACCTGATGAACCGAGTATTCCGCCCATACCTCGACAAGTTTTTAGTGGTGTTTATTGATGATGTTTTGGTTTATTCCGAGACATTGGAACAACATCGCGAGCACTTGCGGATTGTACTCAACACATTGCGAGAAAATCAATTGTATGCAAAATTCTCAAAATGTGAGTTCTGGATAAAGGAAGTGATGTTTCTTGGTCACGTGATTTCTGCCGGCCATATAGTTGTTGATCCTGCAAAGGTAGAAGCTGTGACAAAGTGGAATGCTCCGAGAAACCCGTCAGAAATCCGTAGTTTCCTTGGTCTAGCTGGTTACTATCGGAAGTTTATCAAAGGGTTTTCTGAGTTGGCTTTACCTTTGACCAAGCTGACTCGGAAGGAGGTCAAGTTCTCATGGACCCCTGAATGTGAGGACAGTTTTTAGAAGTTGAAGATGAGTCTGACTTCTGCTCCAGTGCTTGCTTTGCCTGTTGAGAGTATACCATATGTCATCTACACTGATGCATCCCGACAAGGCTTAGGGTGTGTTCTGATGCAAGACGGAAAGGTGATCGCCTATGCTTCTCGACAGTTAAAACCTAATGAAGCTAATTGGCCTACGCATGATTTAGAGCTGGCTGCCATAGTTCATGCTTTGAAGATCTGGCGACACTACCTCTATGGAGAAAAGTTTGAAGTCTTTTCTGATCACAAGAGTTTGAGATATCTGTTGACTCAGAAGGATCTGAACTTGCGACATCGTAGGTGGATGGAATATCTTAAAGATTACAATTTCACCATCACCTATCATCCTGGTAAAGCAAATGTCGTAGCTGATGCTTTAAGTCGCAAGAAGGATGTTGTTCGTGCTGCTCTGAGATATTCTGTGTGGGAAAACCTTGAACTTGTGGCCAGTTGGAGACCTCATCTTGTCGATTCAGAGGAAGAAGATAAGTTGTGTGTTCATATGGCCAGTTTGACCGTTACACCAACCTGGATCTCAGAAGTCGTGTCTGCACAGTTGGAGAGTTCCGAGCTTGAAGAGTTGAAAGCTTTATCTGAGAAACCGCAATATGACTTCTCTGTCGGAGTGGATGGTGCTATCAGCTTCAGACAAAGGTTGTGGATACCTGATGTTGGTGATCTGAGACAGAAGGTTCTGAGTGAAGCTCATGGTTCCAAGTACACTATTCACCCTGGCACAACAAAGATGTACAAGGACTTACAGCGAAGCTTCTGGTGGAAGAACATGAAGAATGATATAGCTCTGTTTGTAGCAAAGTGCTTGACATGTCAGCAAGTCAAGATTGAACATCAACGACCTGGTGGTCTTCTTCATCCTCTTGAGATTCCAGAATGGAAGTGGGAGAAGATCACAATGGACTTTGTTACTGGTTTCCCCAAGTCTAAGAGAGGTTATGATGCTGTCTGGGTGGTGATTGATCGGCTTACAAAATCTGCTCATTTCTTGCCTTTCAAAACCACGTATAAAGTTGCTGAGATGGCTCAGTTGTATGTGGAGTGGATAGTTCGTCTGCATGGTGTCCCTGCTGTGATAGTTTCTGATCGAGACCCGAAATTCACTTCTCGTTTATGGGGTCACATTCAGGAAGAGATGGGCACTGATCTGCGTTTTAGCACTGCTTACCACCCGCAAACTGATGGTCAGTCCGAGAGAACAGTTCAGATTCTGGAGGACTTACTACGTGCTTGTGTGATGGATTGGGGTGGTGCTTGGGATCAGTATCTACCATTAGCAGAGTTCGCTTACAACAATAGCTACCAAGCCAGTATTGGTATGCCACCTTTTGAAGCTCTCTATGGTAGACCTTGTCGTTCACCTTTGCACTGGGATGATGTTGGTGAACGTTCCCTAGTGAAGACTGATGACATACAGATGATGCTTGAGAAGATACAGTTGATAAAGAAACGGATTAAAGCTGCTCAAGACAGACAGAAGATGTATGCTGATAAGAAGAGGTCTGATGTAAGCTTCTTAGTGGGAGACTATGCTTTTCTAAAGATCAAGCCTATACGCTCTATTGCAAGATCTAAAGTAAAAGGCAAGTTGAGTCCTCGCTATGTTGGACCATTTGAGATCTTAGATAAAGTGGGGGATTGTGCTTATCGTCTAGCGTTGCCTCCTGCTTATGATAAGATTCACAATGTATTCCATGTTTCTGTGCTGAGGAAGTACGTTAAGCATCCGTCTCATGTGCTCTCCATCGAACCTGTGGAGATTAATGAGAATCTGACTTATGAAGAACTACCTGTGAAGATCCTTGACTCCCGAGTAAAGCAGCTGAAGAATAAGGAGATAGAGTTAGTAAAGGTTTTATGGAGATACCATGGTTTAGAAAAAAACACTTGGGAGTTGAGAGATGAGATGTTGCGTACTCACCCTTCCCTCTTTGTATGAGATTTTGGGGATGAAATCCTTTTTAAGGGGTGGAGTGTTGTAACATACTGAAATCTCCTTTGTACCTCTTTGTACTCTTTTCTATAAGCTTTGACCTTCATTTTCATTCCATTTGTCCTTGGTGTTGATTTAAAAGAAATTAAGAAGATTATTGGTTAAATGTTTCCCATATATTCTTATTTTGAGGTTGCATGCACAAATGCTTTAGTTAGAATTAGATAATGGGCCTAAAGTGCAAATTCACATTAAGTAATAAAAAGAGTAAAATAATTCGTCCTAGAATCTTCTAATGTTTCCTAGAATATAAGAAATAAGAAGAAAATCCGAATTTTGTAAAAGGAAGAAGATAAATGTAATAATTAATGGTAATATGAGAAATTATGGGTAAAGAAGATAATTACAAAGATTTTTGCAACAAATATGATAATCTGAAACCGTCATGTTAATTTGATAGTTTAATTCATTTCCTTGGGCAAAGAGTAACTTAAGGGTCAAGTATTATTTAAAAAGAAAATATTAATAACATTATCGATAGATTATAGGAAATATGCCAATAAAAAGAAATAAAATACTTAATGTTCTCAAATCAGTAAAATTACTTCAAATTCGTATTCTAAACATAAAAATAAGCCTCTATGCAAATTTGCAACTAATTTGGATAATATATGAATAATGAGAAAAATAGGAGAGAGAGAAAATGTGTAGAATGTTCTAATTAATTTAATAAATATAAAGATAATTTCAACTTGGGAAGATAATTGGAAAATCGTGTTCCACACCTTTAAGGAGACTTATGGGTGAAGTTACATTAATTTTAAATAATGTTATCACCTCTTTTGAAGGAGGAAAGAGAAAATGACATATTAATTATTTCACCTATCAAACTTTCTCAAAATGAAAAACTAACTCCATATTTGGATTCTACGCGTCGAAATAAGTCATAATATAAATTTTAATAATTTTTGGACAATGTTTGAGCCTCCAAAATAAGAAAGAGAAAAACATTTAAAACCTAATAGTTTTAATCGACTTTTGCTCAGGGATATTTCCCTGATCTAATGCGAGATCGGACGGTCCAGGTGGATTAGTGGACCCGTGTCCACCGATCCGACGACGCACGGTCGTCTTCTACCTTGAGTCAGATTAGGCAACAGATAGGATTTTTTGTTTTCTTAAAATCGCAATAACTTGAGATTTACTCAACGATTCTCCTTGATTTTTGTTGCGTTGGATTCCTTGCGAGATTTCGCACAGGATTATCCCAAACTTTTTGAGCTTTGACGTGTATTTGGGAAATGCCCAAAGTAGCCGCCGGCCACTTCCCCTTGCTCCTACCCACATCCTAGTCTATGATTCCTTGCCTATAAATAACTCAACCCTTGCGACCACCATCACCTTAGCAACCTGTTCGTACCTCCAATTTGGATTTTCGTGGACGTTTGGACCCCTGACGAGCAGCGGAAGGTCCCTAGCTTGCGGCGCTTCTCCCTCTCTGTTCCAGCCACCTTGGTTCGAATCAAAGGTACCATTGAGTTCGTCTCTTCCTTCTTTTTCTTTCGACTATCTAAACGCAAGTTTTCATCGAGTATAGCGATTTTGCCCAAATCGGCCGAGCAAGCCTGCTCGCGCGCGACGAGGGTCGGCCGAGGTTGATGACGACGCGCAAATGACTATTTTTCCCCTCTGGTTTCTTCTCCTTTCGTTTTCTCGCCAAGGACACGACGGTCCTTTACCCCTGTTTAACTCTCGGGTCGCTCGACCGGTTGCGAGAGGCCCTGAGACGCGGGTCGCCGCTCTCAGTCGCCCGCGACCGCTCGATGCGGTTGGCTTTGCCTATGTGGCAAGCTGCCATTGGTCGGAGTAAAATAATTTTTATAAATTATTCCGTTGGTCAAAAATAATAAATAAATAGTGTTTTGAAATCAGGAAAACGAGATCTATTTAATAAAAATGTTTTTGAGATTAGGTATTGAGTTTTTCGAAAAGGTGTTTTTAAAATCGATTTAATTATCTTAAAAATCACTAAAATTAACCCTAAAAATCTATATTTCCAAAATATACAATATTATATGTTATTTTGATCAGGAAAACCTAACTAAGATGATTATGAGGTTTTTGAAGTCTGAATCGAGAGTTTGTGCAAAAAGTTAGTAAATTAGGGTTTTCAATCTTTTAAATGGATGCATGTAAATCTAATATATGAATATAATGATGTATTAGGAAGTTTGGGTTTATAGCTCGTGTGAAGAGTTGAAAAAGGGAAACTTAGGACACCTGTGGCCAAGGTATGTGTTTAGTATGAGTTTGATTGTGCATCTACCTATCAGTTGGGAAATACTTAATCCAATACCTAAATTTCTCTATGAGGTTTAACTTGATCTAAACCATTGAATTCTTGAAACCTAAATGTCTTATTTGCCTGAAAAATCAGATATAGTATTCTCTTGTTTGGGTATTCATACCCCACTGCCATGATATATATTCGTTTGCTTATCTTGCCATAAATCTCTTATTAGCATGAAATTAAATGTTCTATTTAAATTTTAAGTAGTGGTACTTATGTACAACCACCCATAGAGGGCATGTATAAAATCGCCCTAGGGGAATGTTTATTATTCTCCCCATTAAAAATTGTAGGTGATTTGGAAATGTTTATAATTCTCCCCTCACCTAAGGTTAGAGGTCCGGTAGGTGCCTCAACCCTGCTTAGTTAGATAGACATATTAATTAACATGCTAAACCCTTTATTTCTTTTTGTTAATGGCAAGTCCTCTTATGAAAACCTCATACTTTTTGATATCTTCTTACGCCAAATATCTAGCCTAAATTTACTTGTTACAACTTTCTTTTCCTTTGATAGATTGTTAGTGTAACACATACTTTTCCTTGTTTTCCCTCTTGCTGGGTGTCTTCCCAACCACCCAGGTGTTGGAGCTGTGCAAGGTGAAGGAAGGGCTAGAAGAAAGAATCATTTGCTGTGATCGTTAGCTTGAAGAAGGATGGCTAGGTTGCTATAGCTAGATCCTCTAGTCTATCTTTTCTTTTCTTTTTGAGAGCAATGATGTAATAAACAATAAAGCCATTAGAAGGCTTGTTATTTCTTTCTTTTCATTGCTATTGACATTTTATTATGTATCTGGAATCATGCTTATTTATTTGGAATATTATGCAATCATCCTCAAAGTCTAAAATTTCTGTTAAAAATTGTGGATGTTTGTATTTCCTTTAAATTTTAGTAAGGAGGTGATCTCGCTTCTTTACACTCATAACCAAAAGACTCCAAGACCTGAGAGTACAGAGGACACATAGGACTGACTCTAACTACACCACATGGCAGGCTAAATCTCCACCTGAGATTTACTGCTGCTCCTGGTGTTGTTGCTGCTGGGACTGGTCACCTATAGACCTGTTCCTCCGTCTTTGATGTCCACCTAAAAAGTTGAAGTCAACGGGGTGAGACAATTGTACATAATTGCCCCAGCGAGAGTTATAACTCTCCGCCAGAAGCTTTATTATAATATCAAAGAATAACTTAAGCAGTAAAAGCTTACAAAGTATTCAATAGCAGATACAGTTGTATACAAGAGCTCAACATTTATCAAACATGAAGAACATATGCACTATACAGTGTAACATCAATCAATTAGCTCATAGTTACCTTTCATAGGTATACTACGCTGTAGATTATGTTTTTCAAACATTCCTATTATTATGCTCTGTGGAGATGAGGTTTACCACTCATACCCCAACCAATCACTGTTAAGTGCCTTAGTATCATACTAGGTCATCGAAAGAGTCGGATTCTCATGACCTTCACCTTCCTCAGTCAGTAAGAGGATAACTTGTAGGACATCTTGTGTCTCTACTATTATAGCTCACCAGGGTAATCTGGTCCTTCGCTATTTTAGAGTTAAAGTGGCGTTCTGTACTCTCTTCGTCATCAGGAGATTTCATGTTTATCTTCACTGATACGAATATCTATGTTTTCCTCGTCATCAGGAGGTTTCATGTTTACCATCCACTGATACGGTATGAGTTTTGTAGTGAAGGATTGACGGATTATACATCTACATCAAATTCCTACACTAGGATGTAAGGTTCTACACATCCATATACCCCACATACTCAACAGTATGTGATCCAGGAGTTCCCGTAGGAAAACCTGTTTCACCATCATTTGATCTCTGACAATGATGGATCTATGATCAGGGCTTCTACATTACACTTGATTAGTTAGGTACATTAAATATTCTTTTAATATCATACATTGTTCTTCAAACAATAACAGTAGCATAACAGCTATGAAAGAAGAATACTAAATGTAACAAGCCTAACTCTCATCAATCATCATTTCTCATTATACTCATCACAAGTCATCTCTAAAGCATGACCTTGATGGTTTTCATGGCTCTCACAGCCCATTAAAAATCATAAGATGCCACTGACAAGGCATCAAGATATTTTACTATTCATAAAGCTAACAACATGCTCTCAATGAATATAGTATCATCATTCATACCTGGATATGATCACCTTCATATCAGAACATGCATGGTTAATTCAACTAATAAAGGTAATTCAAAACAAGAATATACTTTCCACTCTTGTCATAAGAGCTAAGTTCTCTGATTCTCATCAATTAGAGTTTGCTACACATATTGCATGTCATCACCCTTGAATTAGGGTTTACTATTCACATTATGGTGAATTGAACTCATAACATCATTATGTATGAGGAACATCATCATTGATGCTCTCAGATTAGTTTAAGATTCATCATTTATCATAATTAGGGTTTCATGATCTCACATAGGTGGATCATACCCTAATCATGCACATTCATGTGTATTGAAGGTACTTTACTTGAATTTCCATCATAAAAGGGTACTTTCTCTTTCTTAAGATACTTTCTCTCTCCTCATACTTGTAGATGGTGATAACACCAATCTAGATCAGGTTGGGTTAAGTCCACTTTGATTAACATAGACCAAATCACCACTATTGAGTGATTAGGGTTTGATTAGAACAAGGTTTCACTCAATTGAACCTTTCAAGGGTATTATGGTAAATTACACATTGATCATCATCATGGTTTAATTTACTAACCAATTGACCCTTAATGTCTTTTGGTATCATTAGGGTTTAGGTTGAACAACTATTAAACCATTTAAGCCTTCAAGGCATTAGGCAGACTTAACTTCAAAAGTCTCCAATAGGTTTCACACCTTCAACCTTCATACGATCTTGAGGTCGTATGCCCTCATTCGATCTTGAGGTCGTATACCCTCATTCGATCTTGAGGTCATATACCCTCATTCGATCTTGAGGTCAAATACCCTCATACGGTTTGAGGTCGAATGCCCTCATTCGGTTTGAGATCGAATGCCCTCATACGGTTTGAGGTCGAATGCCCTCATACGGTTTGAGGTCGAATGCCCTCATACGGTTTGAGGTCAAATGCCCTCATACGGTTTGAGGTCGAATGCCCTCATACGGTTTGAGGTCGAATGCCCTCATACGGTTTGAGGTCGAATGCCCTCATACGGTTTGAGGTCGAATGCCCTCAAAAGCTCAAGATCGTATGGACCTCCAAGGTGGTTCAAAGGGTTAACTCAATTAGGGTTTCCTATGTAAAAGCCTTAAATTCGTCTCAAGCTTGCTAACCACTTATCAATTGAGATAATTAGGGTTAGCCTTAACCAATTGGTTACTCAATTGACCCTCAATTGATATCCAATTAGGGTTGGAGTTGGTTCAATTAAGGTCTATAAACGTTCAACCATCAACACTCAACAATGTGAAATCAAATCGAAGTTGAACCCATCAATTGACCTCCAATTGGGCTCAAACTTGGCCCAAACGGTCTTGGGATAGATTGGATATCCTCCAAACGGTCTTGAGACCGTTTGCCCAAGAATTCATCAAAATCTAGATTGATTTGATAGGGGTTGAACCTTAATTAAGTCACAAATCAGCAATTTGATTATTTCAATAACCCATTATAATTGGGCCCTCAATTGATCAAATTACCTTAACCCTAGACCTCCAAACGGTCTTGGGTTGTCACCAAACGGTCTTGAGACCGTTTGGATGAGTTCCAAACGGTCTTGAGACCGTTTTCCCATCCATCCTTTGGACTCTAGTGAAAATTCATCAAGGTTTGATTTATTGAGTTGATCATTACATCAATACTTAATTGCAATGTAATTTGGTATCTTTGTACCTTCAATTGGTCAACTATACTTGACCCCAGACCTCCATACGGTCTTGGGTGATCCCAAAACGGTCCTGAGACTGTTTGGATGATTCCCCAAACGGTCTTGAGACCGTTTGGGCTAATCAACCCAAAATCTCAAATTAGCTCATTGTGATTTCAGCACTGATTTCAATTAGGGTTTGCCCTAGTAATCAACCTTCAAATCTTAACTTGTTTGGAATTAGTCCATCAAATTTGGTGAGTCATTAATTAACATCATTATGAACAGTAATCTCATACGGTCAATGCTTAGTCAACCATATTATACGGTCTTGAGATCGTTTGCCCAAAAAGGGCAAATTAAGCAGATTGAAAATCAGGACTAAATTCAATTGGATGTGCTAATTGATTTGCTTATATCTCACGATCGCTTTGGAGTTAACCTCTAAAATTTTGTGGGTGATTAACGTACATAATTTTGAACAGGATTCCCATACGGTCCACGCTTGGTCAACGCGGCCATACAGTCTTGAGACCGTATGCCTTCATACGACCTTGAAACTGTTTGCCCACCAAACGGTTTTGCAAACCGTATGGGCAATTGGTTTAGGTCGTATGGTAAAGTGGAAAACTGTGGATAAACATAGGAAATAATGCCCTCATCTTCTTTCTCAAGAACAGCAGCAGTTACTCACGGATTTGCTTGCAAGGAAGCAAGGGAAGATAGGGAAGAAGAAGAACTAGCAACTAAAAGCACAGAAAAGATGTATATAACAAAGCATAGGTTTAGAGTTATAAAACCCACCTAAAGCTTGCTCCTTGAGCTCCAAGCTTTCGAGCTCCAAGCCTCTAATGGCGTCCTAGAAGTTCCACAGGTCGGCCAAGGTGAATCCTCCAAGGAAAGTTGAGAAGAGATGGCTACAAAGATAGAGCTAAGTGAGCTAGCCATGAATTTGACCTTGAATTCGAGTTTCATCCAAGAATTTAAGAAAAAGGAAGGATCCAAACCTACCTTGCACTCCCATGGTCGTCCTCCTGAGCTCCAGAGCTCTCCTTAGTCGGTTTGAGCAAGGGGAACAGTGAAGGAAACAAAAGAAACATTCCTTTGTTAAGTGAGGAAAAGGGCTTATATACTTGAGGTGGAATTTCAACATAGGCACATAGGTTTTCCTCACTTTCAACTAAGTCCCTCCTTTCTTCTTTGCTCGTCCCTTCTTCTTATTTCTAAGGACAACCTCCTTCTAAGGTCAAGAAATGAATGCAAAGAGGATCAACCCATTACTAAAGCACACACATAAAAGGGCTATAGTACTTACACCTTGATTATTCAATCACAAAGGTGTTTTTCATTATATGATTATTCAATTGAAGTGACTTCTTCATCATTTCTTCTCTAAATGATGACAAGAGTCTTACAAGATATTTTAGATGGTGTATTTTACAAGTTGCACCCCTCAAATTGGGTAAATTGCACTTTACTCCAATTTAGGGTTTCAAGCACAGGGATTGCTTCCACAGCTGCACCTTGGTGCTCAAGCTTGGGAAATCCCTCAAACTTTACCATAATCATTCTTATGATGTCTCAACATCAGAGGAACATCTCAACATGTGCAAATTGCAAGTTAACCCTTCTAACTGGGTAAATTGCACATAGGTCCCTATATTACAAAACAATCAATTCAACATTGTTTAAAAGGAACAGAAAAGGAAAAGTATGTTCCTCAGGAACTTGATTACATGCAAAAAGATAATCACCAGTATCTTAATTACATAATTAGGCAAAACACCTAGGGTTAACTCATAACCCAGGTCAGGGATGTTACAAGCGATGGTGTCTCATGTTCAACTCATTTTACGAGAAGATGTACTTTAGATTATTATGATCTGTAAAGATCAGACACACTTCCCCATAAAGATAGTGTCTCCAAGACTTTAATGCATGGACCACCGCTGCCAACTCCAAATCATGTGTTGGATAGTTCTCCTCATGTCTCTTCAGCTGTCGCAAAGCAAAAGAAACCACATGGTCTTCTTGCATCAACATGCAACCTAATACTTTCTTGGAAGCATCATAGAAAACAACATAGCCCTTCCCAGGCTCTGGCAGCACCAACACTGGAGCACTAGTCAGCTTCTCCTTCAAGATTCGGAAAGCTTGCTAACAATGATCATCCCAGACAAAAGGTACATCTTTCCTGGTCAACTTTATCAATGACAATGTGATCACACTGAAGTCCTTTATAAACCTTCGGTAATATCCTGCCAAACCCAGAAAACTATGGACTTCTGTCGGCGTCTACGGTTGCTCCCAATCTATAACTAACTCCACCTTCTTAGGATCCAATCTGACTCCTTCTATAGATATCACATGGCCCAAGAAAGTCACTTCCTTCAACCAGAACTTGCACTTACTGAGATTGGCATACAAATGATGTCGGCGAAGAAGAGTAAATGCTTGTCAAAGATGTTGTTCATTCTCTTGACTGTCCCAGCTATAGATCAAAATGTCATCTATAAAAACTACAACAAACTGATCTAGAAATAGATGGAACACCCTATTCATCAAATCCATGAAAGAAACAGGTGCATTGGTTAGCCCAAACGGCATAACCACAAACTCAAAGTGACCATACCTCATCCTAAACACTGACTTTGGTATGTCATATGCCTTAATACTCAACTGATGATATCTAGACCATAGATCGATCTTTGAGAACACTGCAACACCACACAACTGATCAAACACTTTGTCTATCCTCGACACCATGTACTTGTTCTTGATCATGACTTTGTTCAACTGGCGGTAATCTATGAACAAATGAATTGATCCATCCTTTTTCTTTACAAAGAGGACCGGAGAACCCCATAGTGATGTGCTCAGTCTGATAAAACCCTTATCCAACAACTCCTATAACTGCATCTTCAGCTCTGCCATCTCGGATGGAGCCATCTTGTACGGTGTCTGGGCAACTGGTTGTGTTCTTGGTACCGGATTGATCTCAAAATCAATCTCTCGAGGTGGGGGAACACTGGGGAATTCATCAAGAAACACATTAGTAAACTCTCAAGCAACCGACACCTCCTCAAGGCTAGGACCTTTCACCTTGGTATCCACAATGTGAGCTAAAAATGCCTTACAACCTTGCTGCATCATCTTTTCTGCCACCATAGTTGACACCAAACACGTCAGAAGAATCTTCCTATCTCCTTGGAAGATCCACTTATCTCCACCGTCATCAAACACTGCTTGCTTGGAACCACAGTCCAACACAACCTTATACTTCTCTAAGGTATCCATCCCAAGGATCACATTGAATCCATGCATCTCAAGTGGTATAAGATCCACTTGTATATTGTGTCTCGAAAAAGATAAAACACAATATAGACACTCTTATCGAAGCATTGTCCATACGATAAAAGAGTGTGTAGCACTTGGGTCAACCAGAACAAATATAAAGCAAGAAGAAGAGAAATTAGAATGAAATAACTCCATCTGACCTGTCACCACTCACGGGTTGACTATCGCCTCTGGCTGACTCATAGCATAGAATCGAGTTGTTTGTTGTTGTTGTCCTCTGCTTCTTTGAGTAGACGATCTTGCTTGTGACGCTTGACCACGTCCTCACCCTCTTCTACTATTGGGCATCTATCTATCTGACCCTTGTTGATTCTGCCTCGACTGCTGTGTCACTTCAACATCTCTCCTTGGGCAATTTAACTTGAAATGCCCCGTTTGTCCACAGATATAGCATTCCCTATCCTCAAATTGCATCCTAGATGGCCCTGTCACCGCCAATGAAGTTATACTATGTGCCTTTGATGGTGAAGAACCATATCCTCTTCCCTTACTCGGGGACCACTGTGATGGTGCACTGGAACCTCTTAACCTAGATGGTGCTGAAAACCTTGGCTTCCTGAAGCCATCAAACCTATGTCTCTGGAACTGAGCAGGCCTTTTCCTGGTCATGGACTCCCTTTTCTCCCTGACAGACCATTAAATCCTTCGGATAGACTCCACAAATATGGCAAACTGCTCCCAGTTCTCCAACGTAGTAGCATGTGTTGTCAGCTCAACACTCAGACCTTTCTCAAACTGTCTGATCCACTCATCATCTGTCACTGCCATGTTAGGACAGAACCTCAACAGGTCCATGAACACGGCTTCATACTCAGTGATGCTCATCGATTCCTGGCACAGACGCTCAAACTGGTTGATCTTCTCCTCCATATATGTCTTTGGAAAGTATATTCTGACGAACTCTCACTAGAAAACCTCCCAACCGATCACCTCACTGGGTCGCTTCTCCTCCTCGATGGCCCACCAGTGGCCAGAACTACCTTTCATAAGGTAGACAATGTGCTTTACGTTGTCTTCTTTGGGGATGTCAAGGATCCAGAAGGCCTTCTCAAGACCTGTCAGCCATAGATCTGCATCCGCTAGATCAGTCGTTCCAGTATAATCTGAAGCTCTAACTTAGTGAAGCTTATCAATGGTTTTCCCAATACCCAATGTTTCACCATGGATAGCATGTGCTCTTGGAGGAGGCACTGGAAATCTCTCTATCATGAGATTCACCGTATCCAGCAACTGCCCCATAAGCTACTGGTAGGCAGGGTTTTCGAGAATGGTTGGGTCAAGTTGGGGAACCTCAGGCACTTGATCTTCATGTGCCTTCACTCCTGCTCCATCAACTGATGCAGCATCGTTGCTCTCGGCATCATGTTCTTCATGGTTTCCATACATCTTTCAGCTTTATCTTCTGCTGAAGGTAGAAGGTTATTGTAAGAAAATATGGGAAACTCACAAGAACAGACGCAAACCTAGTCCTAGATCCTTGTAGACTCAGCAAACCTAGGGCTCTGATACCAAACTAACTGTGACACCCTACCATCATACAGGCAGCAAGGTGACATGCGAAAATGCATGGAACTTCCATAAACCACATATTACCAAAAACACGGGTTAATTAAAACTATTTGTGGAAAAACATATAAAAGAAAAATATTATATTCAGATCCTTATCCTGCAAGGAAACATGTTATATGGACATATGCAAGCCTTAATATAAGTTCATAGCTTACAGAAACTAGTTGTCTTGACAGCACATGAGTTCATCACCTGTTTATATGTACATAACAAGTCACATAAGGCCAACAACAAGATGAACAAGAGTAAAACAACTATACATTGTGAAACGTCGTCAAAGCACCTCCGAGGACTTGAGAGTACAGGGATGACTATAGAACTCTACTACAAAACACCAAAACATGCAGCATGTCCATCTCTTGCCTTCTAGTGCCCTTCTTGCTGCTCGGTCGCAACCTCACGACCACCACCACGTCTAGCGCGATCACCTAAAAAGGTTGTAAACCAGCGGGGTGAGACACATAGTCCCAGCGAGAAACATAACTCCCTGTCGAAACTATAAAACTCTAGAAATCTTAAAGAAAGAAAAGTAGATAACTGATATACGCTGATTATATGAGTGGCATACTGAGTAGAGCTTATTGTATCATCCATCTTACCAAGATCACAGGAGGCATATAACCTAATTTTCTTTAATGGAACATGATTGAAAAGATAAGATTTATAAGATCTTATCACAAAACATAAGGAACGTATAAGTAACTCCAGGGTATAACAAGATCAACTACACAAGCAAGGTCTCAACCAATGTTCCATATTTTGTACTAAGAAATAAACACTATTCGGTTGAATTACGTATTATTATGCCCTGAGGAAGTGAGTCATACCACTCAGATCCAACCGACGGCTGTGAAACCTAGAGTCAGTTCCATACAAGGTCAATGGAAGAGACAGACTCCATGACCCCTCCTCCTCATAGTCAGTGCACGAGAACCAAAGTAGGATCGTAGTCTCATGCTTTAAGTGGCCTCAACCACAGGGTCATCTCCGCAAGCTACCCATAACTCTAGCCCACATTGGTATAGTTCTTTGTGCTAGTAAAACTTGAGCCACAGGCCAGTTCACCATGCGCTCAGCCATGAATGCATTCATGCTCTTTTACATATCTTGAGCCATGGGCCTGTTCACCGTGCTCCATATATTCGGAGTCTGCAACCGCAGTTGCACTCAAATCCTCCTATTTTCTTCTAGGAGAAACCCCACATATTCAATAATATACGCTCCAGGTTAATCCTCATGAGAACCTATTTCACCATCACCAACTAATGACGATGATGGATATATGGCCAGGGCCAACTACATGTTCAGTTCCACTATAATTAATTAGTACATTTTAAGTGGATTGTTGAGGAAACCAAGTTGTAAAACATACAAATATTGAGTTACATTATCACTACAATCATCACATCATCCTAGGATCTCAATCCCTCATCACCAAAAGCAACTACCTCAAGGCATCATCACCATCTTACATCATCACTTGGGATAAGAATCCCTATCTCATCAACAAGAGGATAACACCTCACTAGGCATTCAGCCTTTATCAGGTCCTCAAACGTATCTTACCACACTGGTGATACATATATATCTCATCAAAAAGAGTTATCATCATGATACAGTGTCATTCAAACACATGTGCCTCATATCTCTTACCTGGTTATGAATTCATCTTATAACCTACAAGATTAGTATAAAAGAGACATCCTTAAAATCACTAGGCATACAACTCCACTGTTTATCGTGTCATCATGTTCTATTATATCAATCACATTTCCTACTATCAAAACGTGGGCATCTGTTTATGCTTTCATCTACATAAGCTATCATCATACTATCTTTATTTGACATTACTTTTAAGAATCCAACAAGTCATTGATTTACAAGCCATTATCCATTTTGCATTATCAACAAAGATGTGACTATAAGATAACGAACCATAAAATAGGTTAGACCTAACCATCACCAAAGATGCCCGCTACCCTCACTAGAAGTGTGGCGGGTAGGGAATCCCTCACTACAGATGGTATCGGGAAAGGTCATACCCTCACCAAAGGTTAAACGACTAGGTCTTCAAAACCCTAAAGCACATGCTACCATGATGGCCAACCAAACTACTCTCTAATGTGCACTAGAGAGCAACTAGCTCAGAAGTGTGTCGTGCAGCTAGAACTATAGGAGTGTGTGTCATGCGTAAGGGACAACCTCCATCGATCAAGGCACTCTATCGCCCACAACATCAAACCATATCATCCATGAGCATGGTATCAACATATTGGCCAACCCTGAAAGACACCTATTAGGGTTTCACCATACAAACCCCATAACAAGCACCAACCCACCAAGGCTCATCTCCACTTCATCATATCAGCCATGATCAAACTCAAGGCAAGGAAGTATCAGACAACCTCTCCCCAAAGGGTATCGTGCAGAGTACTAGGTCTAAGGTGTATCGCCCAAGCTCACTACATAGGTCAAGAGGGCCATATCAGGCACCAAGTCAATGAAACAACATGTGAATCAGCCAAGGGTTAAACCCTAGACAAAGAGGTATCAGGCAGAACTACTAATGAGCATGTCATGCAAAGCATGTGGCATAGCCCGACAGGGTCATCATCAACCTCAATATCATCATATTCACAACCCTAAACGATTAAAGGAATTGGCTCACCTCTCAACAACCAAGAGAGAAGGGTTTTACACAATCCTTTATCACAAATCAGGCATCAAGATGGATAACCACCACATCTAGGTCAACACCACCTAGGCTCACCTATCAAATCCATGGTGAGAGAAGGGTGTTGCTTAAGCAACTAGGGTATAGACTCACCTCTCAACAACCAAGAGAGGGGTGTTGTCTATAACACAAGGCCTCAAACTCACTTTTCATGACCAAGGAGAGAAAGGGGTATTGCCACCAAAGGAAACCCTCAACTACGCGTTCGACCAACTAGATCCAAAGGTACATCTGCATCATATCCAAAGGAGCAAACAAGATCATATATCAACAAAATCAAAGGTATAATTAAGCTTGAAGTATATTCAACAAGTTGCATGGATGAATATGATCATACATGAACATATAACAAAAAGGAAGGTAGTATAGTTAGGGTTAGAAGTTATGTAACTCACCTTAAGAAAGCTCCTCCAGCTCCAAAGCTCCAAGCTCTAAGCTACTAACTCCAAAGCACACCACTTTCGGCCACCTCAAGAAAAGGAACAAAGATCATAACCACTATGGCCGAAGAGTAGGTGTTACAACCCCAATTTTTGGGTTCATTTAGTGAGAAATGTAATTTCTCATAATAAAGATAAATGAACAAATAATGATGTCTTGTGATTGAATGCATGAATTTCATTTACAATAGCCTTGATGTTTGTGTTGTGGGATTTATTGTCTATGGGGCCCAATAATAAGGAAATTCAAGGAATAATTGAGAATTTGAGAAAAGAAAGATGTGGAAACCTCTAAAAGGAAAAAGAATGTGATCCAAATATGGATTTCGTGCCTCTTGGGTTCCTTGGGATCTAAGGAGTCTAAAGTTGCATAGAGAATGCAATAAGAAAAGAAAGGATCAATTAGATATTTCTTTATTAAAGAAAGAAATTGAAAACAATGATAAAATGTGGAAAATAAGTGAAAAGGGGTACAATTGAGTTATCCTTGGTGGATTTTCGTATCCAAAGGATTTCCAATAAGGAAAATAAAAGAGGGATAGAAAGAAATCCTCAAGAAGAGATATTTTAATAAAAAGGATAAGGAGAATATGTGAAATAGACATTTATAAAAAGAAAAAGGCTAACCAATATTCTCCAATATGGGAATTCATGCCTTTAGGATTTCTTGAGGTCCAGGGGACCCAGAATAACAAGATAATGGCAAAGGGAAAAGGATTAATAATTAATTTGGAGTAATTAAAGGGATAACTTGGGAGAGAAGGAAGACTTCTCATCCATTGTAATTTGTTTTCCAAATTTCGTACAATGCTAGATAATGCTAAGACAAACCTTCCCTTAAAATTTGAGCTAAAAAGTAGCAAGGGATTGGGAGATACGAATTTCTCAAGTTTTTCTCAAAATTTGGAATAATTCTGAAATTAGGAATGTATTTTCCTTTTTGTTTGAACGCGTGTTCTGAGGACCGTTGGATCTCAATACAACGTTGGTCACTCATCTTCAAAGTCCCACGTGAACTGGGACTTTGCTAGTTACTGGAGGATCTTCCATCCCATATTTCTTGCAATCCAGTGGATGTGCAAAGCTATTATTAGTCCCTTTAGACTTGGGAGATGAAACCGTGGGGAATCATCCCTGGTTCGACTAGCTTTGGTCGCCAATTTGGGAAACACCCATATCTCGCAAGCCTGCTTCCCACCCTATATAGAGGGGATAGTAATAGAGGGTATCAACATCTTGTTTTGCTGGTCCAAACTCAGCGGAAAAGCCCAAGGATCGTTCTGGTGCCTTCAATTGTCCACTTCGTCCTGACCTTCGCTCCCATCACCGCAGCCAACCTTGTCGGAGTCCGGCGAGTAGGGGGAGATATTGGCGAGCTCCGGGAGAGCAATTGAAGCCCTGGGCATCTTTGACAGAGGAAGACGAAGCTTCCTGGCTTCTTGGCGAGCTCAAAGGATTGTTATATCGGAGTGTCAACAGACAGGTTGACTTGCGGGTTGCTTCTGGCCGAGACGTGAGGTTGAAGATGATAGGATACACTTTTACCAAAGTGCCATCCTCATTTCTTCTATTCAGATAAGGATAGAGTGGTCTTTTGGTTCTTTCCATCATTAGCTAAGCGCGCGCAGTGTGAGCCGTCAGATCTCGCATGGTCCAGTGGACCACGGATCTAGCGGCTTGTGTTTTTCTAAAAATAACAAATAAATCCAAAAAAATGAATTACTTCGCAAAAATCATAACTTCTGCTAGGAAGCTCGGTTGAATAAAGTTAATACATGAAAAGTGATCAGAAAAATATGGGGGATACATTAAAAATGGTTTGGAACCTAAATGTGTAATTTTTGCAAAAGTGCATATTTTTATGGAAAAAGTGTTATTTTGTAATGAGAAAACCCTAATTGTTAATCAAAGATAGATTTAATCTTGCAAATGAGTTATTCGAGCATTATTAACTTGATTAATGCATAAGATGGATTTTAACCTACTTTGATAATGGAATTGCAAGGTTTAGGGTTTTTAACCTGATATGTTGATTAATATGTTTAGAAACCCTAAATTAGAGAAAAGAAAAGAAAAGTACTTATAATCTGAAATTAGAGTTTCCTATTGATAAAAGATGAATTTAGAATCTTTTGTAAAAGAAATATGAAATAGTTAGGGTTTGTAAGTGATTTTGTAAAATTAGGGTTTAAAGTAATAAAAATGGAGTGGAACCTAATATGCTCAAAACCCTAAAAAGGACAAATAACCCTAGGAAACAACTAGGATTAATAGATCATAATGACATGATTAATGAAAGAAAAATTGAATGCCTTTTCAGGATCAACCAGTGTGTAGTTGCTTGATTTCTTTATTGGTTGAGTTATTTCTGCATTCAAGTCTTCTTAACAGGTATGTGGTTACGCCTATGAATATCCTGAATTAGTTTACCGAGGATTTTTGAAGTTTTATCGATGACTTGAATTAAATTGTTGGTTGTATTAAATTCTTGCAAATTATAATGTGGATATGACTATCACCTAAGATATGTCCCTACTAGCTTAGATCTTAGTCCACTCTATAGCTTGATAGATTGACCTAGTATATGGCTACCGATGGGGTATGTCCATCAGGTCATTGAACGACTTAGTACATGGCTACCAATGGGGTAGGGCCATCAAGACATCATGAGTCAGAGATTGGGCTACCTTTGGGTAGGACCATGTGACTCTATAACCCTAGGTATTAGCTACCTATGTGGTAGGGCCATGGGGGTAAGGATATACCATACGAGAGAGGTAGTATCCATGTCCTCTGCAAGGATAGCACAGAGATAGGGGATAGGAAAGGATTGAGTAGTATTGCTTAAAACGTAATCTTGGATGTTTAAATATATTTGTATGACTACATTGTTAACATAGTTGCACAATTATTGTTTACCCCACATACCAGCTTTTGCTGATCGATGTTTTGTTTTTCGGCATTTTAGGTACAACCCTGAAATCAACAAATAGTAAAGTGACACATTGTGAGAATAAGAAATAAAGTGCAAGGAGGATTAGATAGAGTAGACTCAAGCTTGGATAGATAGATTTCCAAAGTTTTAAAAAGTTAAGCAAAGTTTCTTTTCTTAAAACCAGATTACATTTTAGTTAGAAAAATGTCATAATTGTTATTGATTATTTGTTGATCCTTTGATCTGGTTCATTGGGCTAACGACTCTGATATCTTGGTCTCCCTTAAGTGGGGGATACCGGGAGACAGGGTCGTTACAATTGGTATCAGAACTTAGGTTCCTCATCTAATCATTAATAATTATTAAATTTTACAAATTCCATAGAACCAAGGGAGTTATTAGAGGATTGTCCGAAAGATTGAGGTGTCTAGAAAAGGATCACGTCCGGGGGCTGGAAATATTTTCCTCCACACCGCTAGTCGGAATACAAGGACTTCCAGATTGTGTGACTGCCTGGCCGATGTCTTAGGATATGACTTGAAATAAGATACCTTTAGGACTCTCTCATCTTGTTCATCCCTTCTCAACTCAAATTTTGTTAAGGACCTTAAGGATTAGGGTTTCCTCTCTTCTCATCACCCTCTTGAGGAATGGGTAAGGTTAATAAGGTATAAGGAATCCTCCACCAAATTAATGAAAAGAATGTAAATAAGATGTCATGGACATAAGCTTAATAGATTAAGCGCAAACTAAAGAATAGATACATGCTTAGGTCGTATGATGTGAGTTGTCATTGCTCTCAGGAGAAACCTGAGGATAGACCTCTTTGTCAGGAGGATGAGTAGAGAGAGTTAGTCATGGAGGTAGAGACATCCATTAAAAGTAGAGACATAGCACATCCTTTGAGGATGATGTTAACTCGGACCATAAGTGAAGGTTAGAGAGAAAGATGACATGATGAGTTAGATGTCATGGTAGACCAGATGTTTGGATAGACATGCCTTTGGGAGGCCGTAAGAGGTTAGATGACCTAGTATCTTTGGTGACCCAACCCTGGGGATGGTCGTGCATGTTAGAGCGAAGGATAGCTCCTCCATGGATGAGGTTAGAGAAGAACCAATAGAAACCTTATGGGTCGTTGTAAGTAGGATATAGCTTGCACCCAAAGTACATCAGTAGTATGAGCAGCAAGTTAAAACTGAGACCAGAAGGACATGATGGATGGCTTATAAGATAAGAATAAGGGGCTAGGGATAATCATGAGCAAACATAAGTTTGAGCATAGGCTTCACCCGCGTAGAGATATGCTTATGAGCTTGATCCTTCATGGAGAGAGGACCTCTGGTAGTAAGGTTGGATGTAGAGTTCGAGAGAGAAAGTAGGACTCAAGCAAGAAGGTTGGATAGGGGAGAGTTGAGGATGATGCAAGTTAAGTAGATGGTTGCAGATGCCTCATGCATGATCCCTGGAGGCTGATGATATCTTATTTGCCCCTAAAGGAACCAAACCCTAGAGAGAGGATGATGCTTCTGGTACCTATGTGCTTATGGTATAAGTGGTTACCTGCTGAGATTAGACAAAGAGTGCCTTAGACCCTGAAGAGGTTTGAGTAATCAGTTGTGATGCATTATACCTAGTTGTTTGTCCTTGAGGAGGACTCAACTCTGAGGTGATGCTTATATAAAAGGATCATGGGAGTACATGACATACCTTGAACATGCTTGATTCATGGTTAAGAGATTGAGCATGCAGTTGGATACCCAAAGGAGAACCTAGGGCTCCTAGGCTTAAGAGGGGAAGTAGTGTATCTGATGCTCATGATGAGATATGAGTCTCTATAGTTTCGAGCATGGTACTCCTCATGTGTAGAGGTAAAGGAAACCCCTTAAGTTAAGGGTATGCTTGATGAACCCCTCACAACTAAGTTGATCTAATGTTGAGGAAAGAGAACAAGTATGACCTAGCATGGTTTAATAGGTGGTCTTCTTGTGCCTTAGTAGCTGCTGGGATAGGCATGCTCATGTGGATGCAGACCCTAAACATAAGGATGGTTGTGACCTTATTGTCAAGAGTTGTAGTTTCCTCCAATCCTGGGAGAGGAACCCTTTGGTTATGTGTTTACCAGTTTTGTTGGTAACCTAAAGAGGTCTCATAGGATCTTGAGAAATTAATTGAAAATTACATGGCATGAGAATGAACTTGTAGACCCATAAATAACCTTCTCTACGTGCATGTGGATGTATTACCATGGAGGTAACCATTATGGGGCCTGACCAAGGTGGACAAGTCGCCATGACCCCTGTGAAGGGATGAAAGTCAGCCCATGAATACAGAGAGAGAGATGAGAAAGGCTTGGGTAAGACATGTACTATGTTAGAATCCTAAGTCTATCCTAGGGTCAGGTAGGGACAAGACCGATGGAAGTAGGAGTTGCCTAATTCACTAGTTGCACATGATCATAGGTTCGGGAGGTAACAGCTGCCATTGTCTGAGGGCCATGGGTTAGGAGATTGATCACATTCATGAACTCATGGGACCCAAAGGGCAGATGCGTAGGGCACTCTCTGGATGCATGAGGGAAGAGGGATGATCCCAAAAAGTTCCAGCACCCTATAGACCTAGAGGAGATGACAAAGGATTGTGTGGTGACCAAAGTGGGTTCGAGATCAGTTTTCCATGGAAGTAACTTTGATATCGGGATGATTGTGATATAGAGACACGTGTGCCACATTTCAACTCAGATTTAAAGGTATACTGGCAAGATGAGATGTACCATCTCTACTCTTGGATTAGGAAGAAATTTGTATTTGTACTGCAGCCAAATACTTATTTCCTCTTGTTATGGGAGTGAGAGATAGGACAATATGCATGTCATACCCTAAGGATAAAGATGGTGTGAGTTGATACGTTGCTACAGATAGGATAACATACCTTGGTGGAGTGAACGATACCTGGATGGCTCACAAACAATAAAAAGAATAAAGTAGTCATCTTATAAGGATGTTTTTTTAGCATGAGCTATGTGGAATCTGCAAGTGATGCAAGGTAGAGTTCGATCACCAAGAAGATGAGCTCAAAGTGTTCTCAATGAAGATAGACTTAGAGTTCGAGTTTGAGATGATAAGTGAAATACATGGAAGTGTATGTATTCAATGTTACCTAACACCTAAGGATAATAAGTGGTAATGAATGCTCTGGTTGAGATATAGCTGCCTAGTTTAGCTAGAGGCTAGAAGAAGTGGAGGTTGTTCAGCTAACCCTAAGTTTGGAAAGGAGAAATTCTTGGCTAACACTCAGATGTAACGAGATCTATTGAACAAGTTAGTAGTTGTTTGGTTAGCCAGTCTAGACTGTGATGCAATAAGAGGATGGCTGTAGAACCCTAAATGTACTTCTTTGGAAAGGAAGGTGATGAAACCCCGACTAGAGTGGTTTAGGGTTTCTGAGGAATCGATCTCAAGGAATCATGAGAATATCAGAAATCATGATTTTAAGATCACCATACACCATGGTACTACTGAGATAATAGGTGGTAGCAGTACTATGGATGCTAGAGATGAGGCTGCATGTGGTATGTTGCATGCAAGCCAAGAGGTAAAGGACGAACACCAGTAACCCAGTGTATCGATATAGAGGATAAAAGAGTCCCTGAGAGGGAATGGGAGTTCATCACTATGGAGGATGTGAAAAGTCTCCCCTTGACCAAGGAAAGTCATGATGCAATATGGGCTATGGTAGATCGTCTTACCTAGATTACATGAGAAAGAAAGAGTACTGTCAAGGGATAGATCAGGTTGGACTACACGTGAGAGAGACGGTTCAACTACACCATTATACAAGTTCAAAAGTTCTTGAGTATGACCTAAAGGATCACTTCCATGAGGTGGAAGTAGATACAGGAAGAACTTGATGTTAGTACCGCTTATCACCCCTAACTAATGGTTAGTATGATCCAGACTAGAGGGTCTGATGAGAGCAAGTGTGCTTGTTCAGGGTGGTACATGGAGACAGTTCTTAAGATGTGATGTTAACCACCATAGCCTTTATCGGGATGCAAGAAGTTCTATAAGGAGGTTGTGTCGGTCACCGCTTCATTTTGATGATGTTGGTGAAGGAGGCCTTGCGAAGGTCAGAAAAGAACCAAAGTGTGTGCAGATGAAGTCGCTTGATCATGTAATGGCTAAGAGAGGGCCCAAGGGTGACATGAGTCATTAGCTAATGCAAAGAAGACTGACATGCAGTTCACTGTGGGAGAATATACTCTGAAAATCTGACCCCTCTAAGCTACAACTGAGAAAGCTAAGTCTGTGATGCATGGGTCCATTTGAGATGGATTGGTGGAGATGGTTGTGTTTATCCTTGCCCCTCAAGATAACATGATGTGTGATGTGTTCCATGAGTCCGATCTAGAGAACTATGTGAGGCACCCAAGTCATGTGCTGAGCCGTGAACCTATTCAACTTTTGAGAGGTTGAAATGTCCTGAGTCACCTATGAGGGTACGATATACCAAGGTAAGAAAGAACTCAGATGGAAGAATATGAGATGATGAAGGTTCTTGGGAAGCACCATGCAAAGGGTAAAGCCACATGAGAGCCCCGATGGACATAAGAAAGGCTTATCCTGATTTGTTTGCTTGCTTGATGGAATTTTGAGGACAAAATTCTTATAAGAGGGGAAGGATGTTACAACCCCAATTTTTGGGTTCATTTGGTGAGAAATGTAATTTCTCATAATAAATATAAATGAACAAATAATGATGTCTTGTGATTGAATGCATGAATTTCATTTACAATAGCCTTGACGTTTGTATTGTGGGCTTTATTGGCTATTGGGCCCAATAATAAGAAATTCAATGAATAATTGAGAATTTGAGAAAAGAAAGATGTGGAAACCTATAAAAGGAAAAATAATGTGATCCAAAGATGGATTTCGTGCATCTTGGGTTCCTTGGGTTCCAAGGAGTCCAAAGTTGCATAGAGAATGCAATAAGAAAAGAAGGGATCAATTAGATATTTCTTTATTAAAGAAAGAAATTGAAATATATGATAAAATGTGGAAAATAATTGAAAAGACGTACAATTGAGTTATCCTTGGTGGAGTTTCGTATCCAAAGGATTTCCAATAAGGAAAATAAAAGAGGGATATAAAGAAATCCTCAAGAAGAGATATTTTATTAAAAAGGATAAGTAGAATATGTGAAATAGACATTTACAAGAAGATAAAGGCAAACCAATATTCTCCAATATGGGGATTCATGCCTTTAGGATATCTTGAGGTCCAAGGGACCCAAAGTAACAAGATAATGGCAAAGAGAAAAGGATTAATAATTAACTTGGGAGACAAAACTGTGGGGAATCATCCCCGGTTCGACTAGCTTTGGTCGCCAATTTGGGAAACACCCAAATCTCGCAAGCCTGCTTCCCACCCTATATAGAGGGGACGGTAATATAGGGTATCAACATCTCATTTTGCTGGTCTAGACTCTGCGGTAGAGCACAAGGATCGCTCTGGTGCCTTCAATTGTCCACTTCGCCCTGACCTTCACTCCCATCACCACAACCAACCTTGTCGGAGTTCGGCGAGTAGGGGGAGATATTAGCGAGCTCTGGGAAAGAAATTGAACCCCTGGGCAGCTTCGATGGAGGAAGACGAAGCTTCCTGGCTTCTTGGCGAGCTTGAAGGATGGTTAGATCGGAGAGTCAACTGATGGGTTGACTCACGGGTTGCTTCTGGCCGAAACGCGAGGTTGAAGATGATAGGATACATTTTTAACAAAGTGCCCTCCTCATTCCTTCTATTCAAGTAAGGATAAAGTGGTCTTTTGGTTCTTTCCATCATCAATTAAGCGCACGCAGTGTGAGCCATTGGATCTCGCATGGTCCAGTGGACCACGGATCTAGCAGCTGGTGTTTTTCTAAAAATATCAAATAAATCCAAAAAAATGAACTACTTTGCAAAAATCATAACTTCTGCTAGGAAGCTCGGATGAATAAAGTTAATACATGAAAAGTGATCAGAAAAATACGAGGGATACATTAAAATTGGGTTGGACACCTAAATCTGTATATTTTTACAAAAGTGCATATTTTGATGGAAAAAGTTTTAATTTGTAATGAGAAAACCCTAATTGTTAATCTTGTAAATGAGTTATTCGAGCATTATTAACTTGATTAATGAATAAGATGGATTTTAACCTATTTTCATAATGGAATTGCAAGGTTTAGGGTTTTTAACCTGATATGTTGATTAATATGTTTAGAAACCCTAAATTAGAGAAAAGAAAAGAAAAGTACTTATAATCTGAAATTAGAGTTTCATGTTGATAAAAAATGAATTTAGAATCTTTTGTAAAAGAATTATGAAATAGTTAGGGTTTGTAAGTGATTTTGTAAAATTAGGGTTTAAAGTAATAAAAATGGAGTGGAACCCTAATTATTCTCAAAACCCTAAAAAGGACAAATAACCCTAGGAAACAACTAGGATTAATAAATCATAATGACAAGATTAATGATAGAAAAATTGAATGCCTTTTTAGGATCAAACTGTGTGTACTTGCTTGATTTCTTGATTGGTTGAGTTATTTGTACATTCAAGTCTGCTTAACAGGTATGTGGTTACGCCTGAATATCCTAAATTAGTTTCCCAAGGATTTTCGAGGTTTTATCGATGACTTGAATTAAATTGTTGGTGGTATTAAATTCTTGCAAATTATAATGTGGATATGACTATCACCTAAGATATGTGCCTACTAGCTCAAATCCTAGTCCCCTCTGTAGCTTGATAGATTGACCTAGTATATGGCTACCAATGGGGTAGGTCAATCAGGTCATTGAAAGATTTAGTACATGGCTACCAATGGGGTAGGACCATCAAGTCATCATGGGTCAGAGATTGGGCTACCTTTGGGTACGGCCATGCGACTCCATAACCCTAGGTATTGGCTACCTGTGTGGTAGGGCCATGGGGGTAAGGATATACCATATGAGAGAGGTAGTATCCATGTCCACTGCAGGGACAACACAGAGATAGGGGATAGGAAAGGATTGAGTAGTATTGCTTAAAACATAATCTTGGATGTTAAATGATATTTGGATGACTACATTGTTAACATAGTTGCACAATTATTGTTTACCCCACATACCAGCTTTCGCTGATCGATGTTTTGTTTGTCGGCGTTTTAGGTACAACCCTGGAATGAACAAACAGTAAAGTGACACATTGTGAGGATAAGAAATAAAGTGCAATGAGGATTAGATAGAGTAGACTTAAGCTTGGATAGATATATTTCCAAATTTCTAAAAAGGTAAGCAAAGTTTATTTTTTTAAAACCAGATTACAATTTAGTTAGTAGAATTTCATAATTGTTATTGATTATTTGTCGAACCTTTGATCCGGTTTACTGGGATAATGGATCTGATCTCTTGGTCTCCCTTAAGTGGGGGTTACCGGGAGATAGGGTCATTACAGTAGGAAAGATGGAGAAGAAGATGCTGAGGAGAGAGGGAATATGCTTACCAAGGAAGGAAGGTCCACCTATGGTTTGGCCACTGAGCTAGAGGAAGAAGAAGAGATCTCCACCTAGGCGGATCGGCCACCAATCACACCAAAGAAAGGTGTGTCGTGCACCAAAGAAGAGAAGAGCAACAAAGAGCTAAAAGGGATCCTAAGGAAGTGAAAGGGAAGATATATATAGAAAAGGATCAAAGGTGAACCAAGGCAATGTGTCATCTTACTTAGGGACACTTGTCCAACGTCTTTCCACCTTGCAAACCACATGCAAAATTTCATGCCACCACTCATCAAGAGATCGACCACATGTCCAAGGTATGGTGACACAACCAAAGAAAGGAGGTCAAGGGGGTCAAAGGCCAACACACACACCACTACCTTGGCTGACATACCCATGGGTGACACCCCCATGGACGACACAGGGTGCTCCTGCCCGACACAAAGCTCATCATGGCAAGGAAATGCCCAAACAAGGTGAAATAAAGCCCAACAGAGCTCTACAAGGCCCAAGGCAACCCATGAAACAAGCCCAACCCTTCCTCTCAACTCTAGAGGAAGCAAAGAGAGAAAAGAGCATTTCTCAAGGTGAAAAACTTGCTCATCAACCTTAAACATAGGTTATTTTCAAGTAGCACCCCCAACCCTCATCAAAGCACAATCAAACCCTAATCACCACTAAAGGTGATTAGCAAGAAACAAAGCATAAGGTTTAGGCAAAGCAAACATGATAAGCCCAAAAATAAGGTCAAGGTCCTTACAAGCTTCCTAACCCATGGCCCTCAGACAATGATAGATGTTACCTCCCGACCCTATGGTCACGTGCAACTAGGGAATTAGGCAACTCCTACTCCCATCGGTCTTATCCTTACCAAACCTTAGGATAGACTTAGGATCTGAACATAGCACAGATCCAACTTGAAACCTTACCCAAGTATCCATCATCTCTCTCAACATTTGTGGTCTGACTTACATCCTTTCATAGGGATCATGGCAACCTACCTACCTCAGTTTGGCCCCATACTGGTTACCTCCATGGTAACACATCCACATGCACCTAGAGATGGTTATCTATGGGTCTATAGGTTCATTCTCATACTATGTACTTTTCTCTTAGCTTCTCAAGATCCTATGAGACCTCTTTAGGTTACCTCAAAACCAACAAAAACTGGTATACACCCTATAAAAGGGTCCCTCTCCCAGGATGGGAGGAAACTACATCTTGATAACAAAGGTCACAAAAGCCCTTATGTCCACGGTTTACCTTCACGTGAGCATGCTTAACCCTAGAAAGCTACTAAGGCTCGTAGCTAACCAAAGACCACCTACTAAACCATGCTAGGTCTACCTGAGAAGTCATACTTGTTCTCATTCCTCGACATTGGACCAACATCATATGTCACCAACCTATATGTGAGAGGTTCATCAAACATACACCTTGGTCCAGGAGGTTTTCCATTCCTCTAAACATGAGGAGTGCAATGCTTGAATCTATGGAAACTCAAATCTTGTCATGAGCATCAGGTATACCCAACACTACTAGTTCCCCTCTTAGGTCTAGGAACTCTAGGTTCACCTTTCTAATGTCCAACTACATGCTCAACCCTATAACTACATACCAAGCATGTTCAACGTATGGCATGCACTTTCTATTATCCTTCTACTCGAGTAACACCTCAGAGTTGAGTCCTCATCAAGGACAACCAACTAAGTATAAGGACTCACAACTTGGTACTAAGCCTCATCATGGTCTAAGGAACTCTTCTTCCTATCCCTACCTATACCATAGGCACATAGGTATCACCATCCTCATCCTCTCTCTAGGTTTTGGTTCCTCTAAAGGCAACCATGATACCATAACCCTCCATGTATCATGCACGAGACAACCACAACCATCCACTTAGGTCACATCATCCTCAACTTCTTGGGGTTCCTCCTAACCCGCAGTCTAAACTTCCTACCTTCTAGCTCAGTCCCTACTCTCTCTCTCTCTCTAGAGCTTAACCCTACAACAACCTTACCATTAGAGGTCCTCTCTCTAAGGTGGATAATGCACATAAGCATACACCTACATGAGTGAAACCCATATTTGCTCAAGATTATCCATAACTATTCATGCTTATCTCATAAGCAATCCAACATACTCTCTTGGCCAGGGTGTTAGCCTACTGTCAACACTACTGACGTACTTTGGGTGCAACTTTGCCATGCTCATATAAGCTCATAGGGTTTCTATATGGTCATCACTAACATCATCAATGAAGGATTTATCCATCACCCTAAAATGCATGACCCTTCCTAGGGATGGGTCACCAAAGGTACTAGGTCAGCCAACCTCACATGGCTCAGACTATTATAGGTATGGTCGACCATGAAATATATTCATCATGTCATTCCTCTCTAACCACCACTTAGGGTTAGGGTTAGCATCATCCTCAGAGGATGTGCTAGGTCTCTACCTTTAATGGAGGTCTCTTCCTCCAAGACCAACTCTACTTCATCCTCCTGACAAGAAGGTTTAACCTCATGTTTCTCCTGAGGGCATGACAACACATGTCATATGACCTAAGCATGAAACTATTCATTAGTTTATGCTTAAACTATTAAGCTTACATCCATTACATCTTATTTACATGCTTTTCATTAATTTTGGTGGATGATTCCTTAACCTTATCATGCATACCCTATCCTCAAGAGGGTAAGGAGGAGAGAGAAAACCCTAAACCTTATGATCTTAATAGAATTAGGGTTGAGAAGGGACGAAAATAGATGAGAGAGTCCTAAAGGTATCTTATTTTGAGTATGATCCTAAGACAATGGCCAGGTAGTCACACAGATCTAGGAGTCCTCATAGTCTGACTAGCGGTGTAGAGGAAAATATTTCCATCCCCCAGATGAGATCCTTTTCTAGACACCTCTGTCTTTCAAAAAATCCTCTAATAACTCCCTTAGGTTCTACAAAGTTTGTAAAATTTAATAATTACTAAAGACTAAATGAGGAACCAATGCTCTGATACCAAATGTAACGACCCCGCCTCCCAGTAACCCCCAATTAATGGAGACCAAGAGGTCAGAGTCATTATCCCAATTTCCTGAATCAAAGGTTCGACAAATAATCAGTAATAATTATTAAATTCTACCGTGACTATACTGAAAGCTTGAATAAAAACAAAACTTTGCATACCTTTTTTTTTCAAAAACTTGGATATCTAACTTCTATCCACCTCTGGACTCTATTCTAACTAATCCTCCCTGCATTTTATTTCTTAATTTCACAATATGCCACTTTACTATTTGTCCTTTTCAATTTGTACCTAAAACGCCGACAAACAAAATGTCAGTCATCATAAATGAATATGTCGGTATATGTGGGAAACAATGATTGTGTAATTAATTGTAACAACATATTGCAGTCAATTATGATTTAATAAACAACTTTACGTTTTAAACATAAATGCTCAATCCATACATACCCTAGCCTTTATGTTGTCCCTGCAGTGGACCTGGATGCTACCTTACTTATGGTAGATCCCCATGAAACCCTGCATGATCCTACCTAATAGGTAGATCAATATCTAGGGTCGAGTCACTTGTCAATACCCATAGGTAGCCCACTCCCTAACTCATGGTGTGCTAAAGAGTTGCATGGCACTACACGTTGGTAGCCCAATTACTAACTCATGATAACCTGATGTCCTACTTAACAAGTAGGCCCTGTACCAGGTTACCCTTTTCATCATTAGATAAGCCACAAAGGAGGACCAAGATCTGAGCCAGTCATGTATATATATTTATGGTGATAATCATAGTCACTTTATAGCTGCATTAAGTAAAAGTCATCCAAGCAGTTATTTTCAGGAAACTGATAAAACATCTAGGAATCACTATGAAACTAAAGTGATTAACCATAAGCATAACCACATACCTGATCCAGAGTAACTTTGATGTCCAAGCATTAATATTCAAGAACAATCAAGCAATCAACAATATCCTAAAATTCATACATAACATCCAAGTGACATTGTTTTATTCAAAACATTCTCAAGATTGACTTGGATTCCGCCTTAGGATTTCTAGGCCAACTTTAGGGTTTTATTAGGGTTTTAGCCTCCATAAAACTTTTATCACTTTTAATGCCCCTTTTAGATCACAAACCCTAATTTCAACATCATAGGCATACTTGAATGTCAATTAAGTCTAATATATCTATTTTGCACTAAGACTACCGTCTTTATCCTTTTAAGTTATGACATGATCATTAAGGCCAATTATCATCTTTGGTTTCTTTCAGATTAACAACTCATAATTCATTATGGTCTAATTCACATATGAACTCTATTTATCACTAATTCCACTTTTATACACTAGGGAACCCTAATTACCAAATTAAGGGTATTTATCCACAATTAGAATCTTTTATACTCAAAATGGCCTTGGAAAAACATATCTCTATATTATTCATATATTTTCACAATTAAAACCATTAAGAGTCATATTTACAAAAATTAGTGTTTCAAGGCCTATTAAAGCATATTCATGTACATGGAACCCTAAATTAAGCCAGTTATGCATAAAGTTCATCTTTTTAGACCTAATTTGTGCTTTTTAGTAACAACTGGTTAACATCAATTTAAAACACCCATAATACCTTTCTAAATCTCATTAACATCAATATTAGGGTTTCTTAATCCTAAATGCATTAAAGTTGACAACTTTAACTACTTTTCGAATTGCAAGAGGAATTATGTAACGACCCTGACATGGGTTATGAGGTAACCCTATTTCTTTTGGCTAATAAAGTTTTTTGGAATTTTAATCTAATACTCTAATGTGTTTTGTTATCATGTGAAACACTTATGTTTCAAGTTTGGTCCCGATTGAATGTTGTTTGAGAAATTTTCCTTTGTTTTGGACAAAAGTGCAATTTACCCAAGATAAGGAGTTATAATGAAAATTTCACATGTTGAATGTGCATTAAGTTCTTTAGCATCATAATAGAGAGATTGATGGTAAGGGGCGGCTTGTGGAAATCCTAAATTACAACTTGCATCTTGTTTGAATAATGTTTGTGCATTGTGCACCAATTTTGGTACAAATTGTAATTTACCCAAAATGTGGGGTGGATATGCAAATTACCACCTCTAGAGTGTTCCTAATTCCTCTATGTATCATTCTAAGGAGAGAAAATGAATGAGACACCATGTATGAATCAATTTTGAATGATGGTAATCTTAGTGATGAAATGACCAAGAAAGGGGTTGGATATGAAAGCTTAACTTCAGTTGTATCAAGTTGAAAAGCTTATATATGAGTGCCTATCGGTGAAGGAGCCATAGGAAAATCCTCATATTGTTTTGTGAACTTTTGGCAAATGCCATATCGTGCAAAGCACCACAAGGAGGTGGGTTGTGTTAGGTTACAACTTCTTTAGAAAAATTGTATCGGGTTGTGAATAAAGTGGTGATTTTATTGATATATCTTAATCAAAAGGATATGTAATGGACGAATCTTTATCCCTATATGATCCTAAACCATTTTCCAAGACAAGGTAAATGTTGATGCATGAATGTACATGTGTCACCATGCATGTACACGTGGCACCTACTAGCTCAAATTGTTGACACCTCATTTTTACCTTCCTTCATGAGCAACAAGTATATATGCCCCTAATTTCACCCCTTAGATCCATTTTGAGACCCTTACCACCATCCTACCCTAAGGTATAGTGCATAGAGCTCCTATATCGTGAAGGTATGTTGTGGTATCATGCATGGGTGTTGAGGTATCGCCCATGGCAAGACCATATCGCCCAAGTAGGGTGATATTGGCCAGGAAGTGTAATATCAACCATGAGAGTGAGATATCGGCCACAAGCAAAGTTGTATCGGCCAAGAGGAAGTCCATATCACCCAAGAGTGGTAGGGTGTCGGCCAAGGTGTTCAGGAGTTCATACTTAACCCTAAGGTGAGGCAATGATCATCTTCAACCTTGGATTGAAGCATAATTTTAGGGTTTTGATCTTCCTTTCTTTTCTTCTTCACCAATTTCTTATCCATGGTGATTAGTTGTATATGAAGGAGTTGTGAACGATCCTTGGACTATTTATAAGTCATCTTCAACCTTAGGAACGTGGAGCTTTGGAGGTCGGATCTTTGAAGTGGTTCTTAAGGCGGATTATATAACTTGAACTCAGCCATATTATTATTTATCACCTAAATTGATATACTTAATGAACTACTTTTAATTCCGAAATTTCCTGAAATAGTTGATGAAATTATGAGTTCTAGTAGTTTCTTAGACCTGTTGCCATGAACTATAACAGTTATAACAAAGGTCTAGAACTTGAAGATGATGGTATTACTTTATAAAAGTGATATCGGGTGCAAGCACATAAGCAAGCACCTCTAACCCGATATGATGATGAAAATACTTCACTAAAACGTTATGGATATGATTATATACCTTCTTGCACGATATGGGGGTGTAGTATACACCTCTTGCACGATAGGAAGTCAATTATAAACTCCATGCACGATACAAGGTCAATTGTATACTTTTAACCCTAATTTGTGTAACCCGATATAAGTGAAGAGTAACAAGTGCTATTACACGATATGATCATATAATACATCATTGGTACTTAGTATCATGAGGCCTACATGACTTTGCACAACATGGTTGATGACACATGACCTTGCATGATAGGGTTGCACGATACACAACCCTAGACAATATGGTAGCTCGATATTGTGATTGAATGCACCTCTAGTCTGACATGGTGATGGTTTAATACCTCATGAACGACATGGGTAACACATACAAACACCTCTAGCACGATATGGATGATGGTCATATACCTCTACCCCAATATGGTGAGTGGTCATACACCTCCAACCCGATATGTTGGTGCCTATACACTTATAACCTGATATGGTGAACATATGCACACTTCTAACCCGAGATACCTTGTAAAGGTGAGGGCAAGAAACTCTTAGGAGTAATGAGTGTAACACCAAGTAATGGTGTGGCTAATACCTTGATAGGTGAAACACCTAAAGTTGTTGATAATGGACAACCTTATATCAACAATGTCTTAACCTGAGATGAGTCCATATCAATTGATGATATTTGGGTAATTCAAGTGTGTGACTTATGGCCAATAAATTACAAGGTTAATATGATGGGATAGTGGATAAAGTACTAGGATGGGACATACCCTAATACAAGATAAGTTGATGAAATTATGTAAGTGAAAAGTGATGAGGGAAGTGATACATCAAGATATGATAAATATCACATTCAACACCTCAAGGTTGATATACCTTGATATATTTTAAAGTCCAATATACTTGGATGAGTAACACATGAAGTGTGTCTTGTCGATTGTTACATTGAGATTTAATGCACTTTGATAAACATAGGCTAGCATGCCTCGATAAGGGTTAAGCCAAGTTTATAAAGTATGATGTAATCATATTCAGGTAAGGTTGAGAGAAAAACTGATACCTTGTATTGATAATCATTTAATGATAAATGATGAGAATACATAAGTATGATTGAATGCTTATGATACCAATGTTGGCTCCTAGATGTGTGGATCAATGAATTTGGGTTTGATCATTGATAATATGATCTTGAAAACCTAAATGGTTAATAATGGAAAACCTTAACCCTAATGAAGGGTGATGATATGTAAGAGAAACCCTAATCGATAAGAAAGGAAAACCCTAACGCTAATGATGGGAAGGTTGTAATTCTTTTATTGCATAAGCCTTGTAAGGGATGTTAAATACTTGAATAAAAGTATAATGATCAATGGCCTTGTAAGCCATATGAATAAGTTGTTGCCTAGTGAGAGGTGACAAGATGTGCAATGTCCTTGTGAGCCATGTGAATAAGTTGTTACCTAGTGAGAGGTGACAAGCACTACTACAGAAACGGCCTTTGGCGTCGGTCGTTTAACCCCATTTGGCGTCGGTTTCCAACCGACGCCTATGTGGGCGCCGCTAAAGGTCGAACACTTCGGCGTCGGTTTTTTAACCGACGCCTATTTAGCCTATAGGCGTCGGTCGTTTAGTAGATATCCGACGCCAAACAGGGTCCGCGCCACAGAAAATGGCGTCAGCTAGGGCACTTTCTGCGTCGGTTATTCATCTAAAAACCGACGCAGAAAGTGCCCTAGCTGACGCCATTTTCTGTGGCGCGGACCCTGTTTGGCGTCGGCTATCTACTAAACGACCGACGCCTACAGTTTAAATAGGCGTCGGTTTGATATGAATATCCGACGCCAATTCCAGGACTGCTTTGGCCACATAAGGCGTCGGTTTATATTAAAAAACCGACGCTGTAGGTCTTTGCTGACGGTTTTCGATAAATAACCGACGCCTATTTATATTTTTTTTTTTTTCATATCAGTTTGCAGGCCTGCTGTGGCTGGTCAGCAGGATGAGAACCTGCAGTTCAGTTTTCTGAACTGCAGGTTTACGACATCCATTGATATCAGCCTACAAACAGGCCGCAAACCTGCAAAAGTCACAAGCAAAATTCTACACAAGTACATTCATTCAGACATCAATTCAATTCTCACATTCACACATATAGAAACATTCAAATACATGCATTAACATTCACAAACATTCATTTACAAACATTCATTTACAAAGTATCATTCATTATCACTATCAGCATCCCAATTATATCTTACAGTTGCCACTGTTTGTACAGCTATTGCCCATTCTTCTCTTACTTCATTTAATGCTTCCATCGTATATGGAGCATTTATTTTTTTTAAACGTTTACCTGTAGTGTGGTCAGTTTTAAACACCTGCAAAGAGAATGATGTATATATATAAGTAATAATATAAAAATAATATAAGATTGATATATTGCATACTAACTAATGAGACTATATATAATACCTCATGTATGGTATCGATGTCCAATGCGGCATATTTGATAATCATATGCATAAATCGCATCACATAGTATGCGCATGCCCAGCCATTGTCTTGTGTAGCACACTATAAATTGAAACATACAAAATAATACAACTAAGCACAATTCACATCAATAATATATATATTCGAGTCGGGAACTTACTTTTACGTTCTGCCAATTTATTGGCTGGTTCTTTTTCGTTGGGACCGTTCCTCCAGCCTTTTTGAATGCATCTAAACCCCTACATGTTAATATAACACAATAAATTGCATAAGTAAATAGTAATGTAATAAAAGATGTTAACGGATATAAAAATGAAATATTTCTCACCAGAATAGTGGCATTCTCATTACGTGTCCAATTTTAGTGTTCAATGTACTCCCCGCAGGATCTAGATAATAAACAGTGAATGTCTCGGGGGCAATAACTAGTAACTCCCAATGTCTACCGCTACAAGTAGAAGTTAACAATTAATAACTCAAAATGCAAAATAAAAATGGAATTTTCTAAAGTCCAAATTATAAATAAAGTAAACATACTTGACATTGAATGGAGCTATTATTATCTTCTTCTTTTGCTGACCAAAAATTGTAAAAGCATCTATACAGTATTGTTGAACATTATCAGGGTCTTTAGCTACCAAACTAATCAATGATGGAATCAAAAATCCCACATGATCAAATGCAAATTGTTTGCAATGATCTTCGACTAGGTAGCTGCAAAACATATAGGCGTATGCATTAATATATAAGAAACCAGATCACCGGAGCTTACACAAGGTATATGGATGTATAAACAAGATCTCACCTTATCCATGTCTCTATCATTGATGTATTCAGCCAATCATACTTAAACAGCTCAATAATATCTTCTATCAATAAAGAGCTATCGTATGATTGACCTGCATAATCTGCATCTAAAGAAATAATTATAGGGCAATGTACATTATGTGCCCGTAGCCAACATGCCATTCCCCTACAAGCAGGACCTAACGGGTATGTTAGGTCAGTTGGAACCCAATCGGGTAATGTGGGAACTGGAAGTGGAGGCCTAGGTGCTCCTGGTGTCTTCTTTTTAACCTGTACATATAATTTCAGATCAGTTGACATCATATATACACATTAACAGTCTAAATCAATGTAAATTTATCTTACAATTTCAGTCGTGTAGATGACATCTGCTTTGGGCCACAATATGACCCCGCCTTCTGCCTCACCAAGTGTATCAATATCCGGGTGGGCATATGGCAATGTAGCTTCTCTCCAATCGGGTAACACACGTATCGGGCTCACACGAACGTAGCCCTGTAGCATTGGAGTCCCGTGAAACATTGCCCCAGGAAGGGACGGGTAAGCCTGCGCCTCTGCGACAACGTAGTTTTGCATTCTTAAGCGGCATGGCTTCAATGCCTACAAATTTACGTAAAGAATATTATACATATATACATATCATCTTGAAAACATAACAACTTGAAAAGACTAACTACAATGTCATAAACAATACTTACAGCAGACGTGCTAGGCGATGGGTCTCCAGGATTACTCGCAGTGTGTGCATCAGGAGAAGAGTGGGTCGCCATAGGCGTATTGGAAGCCTGAGATGCCTGCCACCGCATCAATTCTTCCTTGACCTTCTCAGCAACTACATCGTTGACCTTCTTAGCAACTAAATCCTCAACTCTCTTATTCTCCTATACATGGATAAAAGAAACATTAGATTCTTATTAATGAATTTCCTTTTGCAGTAACATTCTAAAAAAAGAATAGGTTACCTCTTCTTGAGAAAGTCCCGCTCTGGGTTTGCGCTGGGATGGCCCAAAGAATGCTTTGATGCCAACACCAGCGCCGGCACCTCTAACACGTCCAGGATGCTCTGGGTTACCCAGAGCAACTGTCAATTCATCCCTTGTGCCCTGAGGGATGAACGTGCCTTGTTTCCTCTGCTCGTGCAGCTCCCGCTAATCACCATAAACAGAAATTGGTAAGTTAACACCACAAATAATCAATATTCAAACGATTTCTGTAAGAGTTGTATTTTACCATTTTTTCAGCCGCCTCAGCAGTTACAGGCTTCTTTATTTCACCCTTCTTGTTTTGCCTGCCAGCTATCCAGATATCATGGCGAGGAATGGGTGTGGTAGACTCCTGAGTAGGAGCAGACTCCTGAGTAGCCGCAGACTCCGCCTGTAGTCTTTGGCGAACGCTTGCATAGCCTTTTGGACCCATAGTGTGGTCATGCACATTCAGTGCACGCCTTGCTTTTTGTGCGTCACTGAGGGCCTAGTTAGTATGCACATTAATGATTTGGTTAGTAACACTAAATGTTAATCTTGAATAGGTGAATACAACATATATTAATTAAATTGGGAGTGACGCCTAATACCTTGAATTCTTCAGATTTTCTTGAAGCAACAAAATTGTCCCAATCTTCTTTGTCCAAGAAGTTCCATTGTTCAAGGGCTGACTTCTTCTTCTTATCACCCTCTTTTATGTATTCTCTATTCAGATTTGTCCTATAATTCCTAAGCATCTTTCCAGCGCGTTGCATCACATTTTTACGATGCAACTTCTCATCCAATGCAAACAGATTCTGTAAAATAGAAATGTTATTAACTAGTATCCAAAATAGAATTGCAAATAATAGAATTTGTAATCTACAAAATAGAATTGCAAATAATAATAACTCACGCATAAATCCTTCCATATCGAGTCTTTTTTCGCTTGAGGAACTTTATGCCAATTGTCATACTTAACACCACAATGGCTCCGAGTGGTACACCCAAGATAGTTCACAAAATTATTGCGGTTCACTCCAATTGGATTTCCTCCATTATCAAACTCCACCGCCAATTTAGATCCACTACCACTTAGCGCTAATAACTTCTTCAACAGAGTGATGCCCCTTTTCTTGTTAAGTGTCTGGTGTTGCGCATCAAGTTGCTCCAGTGCTTCAGTGGGTACAGGTGCATCAACCTAAAATTTGACAAAAATAAAACACACTAATTTAGCCCAATATAGAAATATAGGATATATGACATAACTAGAAGATAATGAATTTTATAGAAATACAGGATATGTTTTTAGAACTTACATTAGTATCCTCGCCATGCTCATCATGGACTTCATGCTCATCATGGACATCATGCTCATCATGGTCAGCCATCTGAAAATGTCATTAAAAAGGCAAACATTTAGCATTTGTATTAACTAGAAAAAGGCAAACATTTAGCATTTGTATTAACTAGAAAAAGGCAAACATTTAGCATTTGTATTAACTAGAAAAAGGCAAACATTTAGCATTTGTATAAACATACATGTCTCTAAAATTGTGATCTTTTATCAATTAACAATCCTTCATTGTGATCTCCGCGCACATATAAGTCATCATTAGCTTCAATATTTTGTGAAGTTGGCAACCCAACTGAGAATGGACTGGAGTCATCATACTTATCATAGTACTCTTCTTCATCTATAGGATCTTCAATGAACTGTCTTTTACCATGAAGAACAACCGACCATTTATCATTTGCAGGATCATCGATATAGAATATTTGTTTCGCCTGTGATGCCAATATGAATGGTTCACCCTTCTCGCCGATCTTTTCAAAGTTCACCAAAGTGAAACCCAATTCATCCACTATAACTCCTTTGGTGTTATCAACCCAATTACATTTAAATAGCGGAATTTTGAAATCTATGTAGTCAAACTCCCAAATGTCCTCAATGACACCGTAATATGACATTTTAGCTTCACGTGGACTCTTATCCTTTGCACTTGCAAAGTACATAGTCGACGCTTGAAGAGTGACCCCACTATTTTGGACGACACTCTTATCATCTTGGCGCTTTGTGTAATATGTGAATCCATTAATGTCAAACCCTTCATAAGACATAACATTCGGTTTTGGTTTAAAGGCGAGGCATTTGATAGTTTCTGTAATATCATTTGGTGTTTGAGATAGTTGATGTAAGACTTTATCTTCAAACCACTTAGTAAAAGTCTTATTATGCTCTCTAGCAAGCCACATTGAACTTGCTCGAGGATGTTGTCTCTTTATGAAATTGGTATGTTCCTCGATATAAACACTCACTTCTTCCATATTGTGTAAAATATACAAGTGAGCTTGTTCCAACTGCTCACGGCTGATTACTTTCACCCGTGATCCCAAAATTCCTTTGCCCTCGTCAATATTCTTGTCATTATTAGGAGTGTCATTACCACTGAGAAAGTCATTGCAAAAATCCATAACCTCTCTCGCCACATAACCTTCAATAATACTCCCTTCAGGCCGATAACGGTTTCGAACATCACCTTTAAAAACGCTCATGTATCGTTCAAAGGGATACATCCAATGCAAGAAAACTGGTCCCAACATTTTCACTTCCCTAGTCAAGTGGACAACAAGATGTACCATGATATCAAAGAACGAAGGAGGGAAATACATCTCAAGCTGACATAGGGTAACAACCACTTCTCTTTGCAAATTATCGAGAGTATCAGGGTCAATAACTTTGCTGCATAGACTGTTGAAAAAGAAACAAAGTCTGGTAATCGCAAACCTTACATGCTTCGGCAATATAGATCGAATTGCCACAGGCAATATTTGTTGCATTAGAGTGTGACAATCATGAGATTTAAGACCTATCAACTTCAGATCTTTCATTGATACCAATCTACGGATGTTGGATGAGTAACCATGTGGCACCTTAACATTTACCAAGCATTCACAAAAAGTTTTCTTCTCCTTTCTAGACAACGTGTAACAAGCGGGAGGTAAGTATGTTCTTTTATTACCCATTTCACGTAATTCTGTTAATTCTGACCTTATTCCCATTTCACGTAGGTCCAGTCTGGATTTTATCCCATCTTTAGTCTTACCTGGTATATTTAATAGAGTACCAATGATGCTATCACAGACATTTTTCTCAACGTGCATTACATCGATACAATGCCTGACTGTCAAAGAACTCCAATAAGGAAGATCCCAAAATATTGACTTCTTCTTGAATAAAGAATTGTCACTCCGTGTGGCCATACTACATTGTGATTTCTTACCAAATTCATTGACAATGTCTTTTACTCTTTCATAAACAACATCCCCTGGTATAGGTTTAGGTGCACTTCGTTCATCATTCCATCCATTGAATGCTTTGCGCTTCCTACGATACGGATGGAATTTTGAAAGAAACCTTCGATGACCAAGATATACAGTCTTGCCGCCATGTTTTAGTCTTATTGAATCAGTGTTTTCTTCACATATAGGACACGCTTTAGCTCCTTTGACACTATATCCAGACAAATTCCCATATGCTGGAAAGTCATTAATAGTGCAAAACAACATAGCGTGCAAACGAAATGTCTCTTTTGCTGAAGCATCATAGGTCATCACACCTTCAGCCCAAAGTTTCTTTAAGTCATCAATCAAAGGTTCAAGATAAACATCGATATCATTTCCGGGTTGTTTAGGGCCCGATATCAACAATGACAACATAACATACTTATTTTTCATACACATCCAGGGAGGAAGATTGTATATAACAAGCATGACTGGCCAAGTGCTATGTTGGCTGCTCAATGTCCCGTACGGATTCATCCCATCTGTACAAAGCCCAAGTCTTAGATTCCTATCTTCTTCACCAAATTTAGGGTACAATAGATCAATCTTCTTCCACTGTGGGGAATCAGACGCATGTCGTAGGATCCCATCATTATTTTTCTTAACATCTGCATGCCACCTCAGATTCTTCGCATCTTTCGGATTTGCAAACAAGCGTTGAAACCGTGATATTATAGGTAGATACCACAACACCTTGGCAGGAGAACCAGTTTTGAACTCCCCCGAAGTCGTCAATTTATACCGTGACGCACCACATTTTGGACAATCTTTCAAATCTACATAGTCCTTTTGAAATAATACACAATCATTCGGGCATGCGTGTATCTTCTTGGCCTCCATTCCCATTGGGCACAACATTTTCTTTACCTGGTATGTTGAGATTGGAAGCTCGTTTCCTTCAGGAAGCATTTCTTTCAACAAAGTCAACAATGAAGTGAAGCTTTTGTCGCTCCATCTATTGTTAGCTTTCAACTTATACAATCTCAAGACAGCGCTAAGCTTCGTAAACTTAGCACAACCTGTGTATAACGGTATCTCAGCATCATGCACAATGTTTGTAAAGATAGGAGGTGGATCGGTGTGCTCTACCCTACAACTATCCAGCATCGCATCAACGATGTCTGCTGGAACTGGTTCGTTCACATTTACGTCATCAGAGGCAATTTCTTCTTCCACCCAAGCACTGCTATCGACATCTACTGGTTTCGATTTTGAAATTTCTCCATGCCAGTGCCATTCTGTATAGCCTTGTACAATCCCGTTGCACATGACATGACTTTTGATTTCCTCACCAGTGTTGACTTTCAAGTTGTTACCGCAATGCCTACATGGACAGTAGAACCTATCTGTAGGTTTTTTCCTATGTTCCTCGGCAAATCTAATAAACTGATCAAGACCAGATATAAACTCTGGGGTACAACGATTACGAATCGACATCCATGATCTATCCATTCTATGATCAGAGAAAACAAGTATATATTAGGAAACAAGTATATATTAGGAAAAGATTAGGCAACATTTCCCCGCTGTTCTCTAAGTACATATATACTTAGAGAAGAAACGGGGAAATGCCAACAAACACATGTGATGTCATTCTTATATATAATAAATGTGTACCACCTATCCCATCCTTGAACACCTAATCTCACTAGTAAGTGTATAATGGGTATTGGGTTTTCAAGAAAATTTCGGCAGCATTTCCCCGCTGTTCTCTAAGTACATATGTACTTAGAGAACAAACGGGGAAATGCTACCGAAATTTTCTCGAAAACCCAATACACATTATACACTTACATCCTAAGTGAGATTAGGTGTTCAAGAACAGTCCCAAACCGGGGACTATCCAAGATTTACTCCTAATGAGTCAATCTTGGACGGGTTTCTAGGCCAACAAACACATTTGATGTCATTCTTATATATAATAAATGTGTATCACCTATCCCATCCTTGAACACCTAATCTCACTAGTAAGTGTATAATGTGCATTGGGTTTTCAAGAAAATTTCGGCAGCATTTCCCCGCTGTTCTCTAAGTACATATGTACTTAGAGAACAAACGGGGAAATGCTACCGAAATTTTCTCGAAAACCCAATACACATTATACACTTACATCCTAAGTGAGATTAGGTGTTCAAGAACAGTCCCAAACCGGGGACTATCCAAGATTTACTCCTAATGAGTCAATCTTGGACGGGTTTCTAGGCCAACAAACACATTTGATGTCATTCTTATATATAATAAATGTGTATCACCTATCCCATCCTTGAACACCTAATCTCACTAGTAAGTGTATAATGTGCATTGGGTTTTCAAGAAAATTTCGGCAGCATTTCCCCGCTGTTCTCTAAGTACATATGTACTTAGAGAACAAACGGGGAAATGCTACCGAAATTTTCTCGAAAACCCAATACACATTATACACTTACATCCTAAGTGAGATTAGGTGTTCAAGAACAGTCCCAAACCGGGGACTATCCAAGATTTACTCCTAATGAGTCAATCTTGGACGGGTTTCTAGGCCAACAAATACAATAATAGATATCTACAATGAAGCCATACTCCATACAAACAATATATAATTTAGTGATTGTTCATTCTAATTTATACCAATGTACAAGTAATATAAAGAACAATGTGGATTATATGGGACATAAATTCATTGTTCATTGTCCAACATTAGGTTCAACACTTGAAACATACATTCATTTACAACATAAAAAATTTGTATCATTAGGGTCCATCAATACCTACTATTAATCAGTAATTAACTAAGTATTCATCAATACCTACTATTAATCAACACTAATCAACACATTCATTTCAACACTAATCAATACATTCATTTCAACACTAATCAACAAATCAGTAATTAACTAAGTATTCATCAATACCTACTATTAATCAGTATCTCTAATCATTAAAATCGGCAAGCAGATGAGTAATTGTAAATAACAAACTACGAATTGTTGAATTAAAGTAATCACTAAAGTAATACTAACCAGTAGGCGAGCTCCCAGCAGTGGTGGCAGTGACCGGAAAGCTCCAGGCGGCAGGGCAGCAGTGGTGGCAGTGACCGGCAAGCTCCCAGCAGTGGCCGGTGAGCAGCAATGGCCGGTGAGCAGCAGGGAGCGGCAGGAGGCGGCGGGCAGGAAGGCGGCGGAGAAGGAACAGGAAGCGGCGGCGGCAGAAGGAGAAGGAGCAGGAAGCAGGCGGAGAAGGAGCAGGAAGCAGGCAGGCGGAGAAGGACCAGGAGAGGAAGCGGCGGCGGCGCACAGCGGAGGGTCGGGCAGCGTCGTCGTCGGTGAGCAGCGGCGTCGTCGGTGAGCAGCGGCGTCGTCGGCGTCGTCGGTGAGCAGGGGCAGGAAGTCGGCGGAGAAGACAATGAAACAGGAAAGGGGACCTAAAGTCGATCGATCGTGCGGCTAATAAGTTCACAAAGGGCGTCGGTTATCGAAAACGCCGACGCCTAAGGTCTTCAGCGTCGGTTCCTAATAACAAACTGACGTCCAATTAGAAAAAATTTGCCCTAAATAAATTGGCGGGAACCACTATCGGCGTCGGTTATCTAAGGATAACCGACACCTAAGCTATAAATTTTCGCGCAAATTTTCATCTTAAATAGGCGTCGGGTTTGAGGTAAATAACCGATGTCGTATGTGACATATTTTTTTGCTCGAAAATTGGTTTTGGCGGGCAGTTTTAGGCGTCGGTTTTTTACCAAAAAAACCGACGCTTAATACAAGCGGTACCCGTGTCTTGGATACAGACGTCGGATGACCTAGATGACCGACGTTGAATGTTATAGGCGTCGGTTTTCCTAAATAACCGACGCCCATAAAAGCGACACTGAATGTTGTTTCTGTAGTAGTGAAGATGTAATGGCCTTGTGAGCCATGTGAATAAGTTGTTACCTAGTGAGAGGTGACAAGATGTAATGGCCTTGTGAGCCATGTGATAATTTGTTGCCTAGTGAGAGGTGACAATATACTTAATGGGCCTTGTGAGCCATGTGAGATGCTTGTGTAATAAGTATCAAATATACCTTGGTCTTAAGACCAAGAGGTATTAATAATGTTATGTGATGAAGTAAGGGTTTGAATACCCAGATTTAGTAATCATGATGATGATTATGTAAAAAGAAAAAAAATTTCCAACAATGTGATAAGGGATTGAGATCCTAAATGTTATATGTGCTCTAGAAATTTGAAAAGTACTTGTTATATGCATTATACTTTTCTTTATAGCATTTGTCATAATAATTCATGTTTGAAAACATGACTGATGCAAAAAGAATACACTAATGTACTTAATTAACCAAGTGGAATCTCATCATGTAGTGCCCTGACCATAGATCCATTCAACATCAGGTCCCTTCTTGAATGGTGAAATGGGTTGCTCCGCGGCATACCAGAGATCGCATATTTTTGAATATGCGGCGGTGATGGGCAAAAATATCTGTACGCCCAAATGTTGGATTGATGTAAGATAAACATTAAATCTCTCAATCCTTCATTATATGTGCCAGGATGGATGTATCATGAATCTCCTGATGATGTTTAATGTCTAATTGATGTGAGATAAACATTAAATCTCTCGATGTCGAAGGAGTGCAGCCGCCGTTGTAGCTCTATAGCGAAGTTTCCAGTATACCTTGGAAATCTATTTAGTAGTGACACGAGATGTCCTGCCTGTGGTCTCAGATTGGATGAGACAAGGGAGCTCTTGGTATCTGGCTCTACCATTGACTTTGTATGGTACTAATTTTGACATCACAATGGTCGGTTGGAGTATGAGCAGTATACCTCATCTCCTTAGGGCATAAGTGTGATTGTAAAATGTAATCAGTTGTATAACATGTTTGGTTAAGGATTGAATACGAAAATCATTGGCTGATGTTACATTTATTTTATGCATCTTTAGTTGATAGATGATATACATGTTTCTTTACATTCCTTGCAAAGCAGATAGATGATTTATAATTCTACCATGGGTAGATACAATGTTCTCCTTAAGAAAGGAGATTATCTTATTCTGATCATACAATGATTAATACTGCATGTTAATATAAAAATAACCTCTACTCAGTTTATAAATGCTTAATATGAGATAATAATATGGTCGGTGGAGAGTTATATCTCTCACTGGGACAATTGTCTCACCCAATGGGATCCACATTTTTTTAGGTGGACGTGCACGAGGTGGAGAAGATCTTTCTGTAGAGGTACATCAATAGCAGCAGGGACAGCAGTGACAAATCAGGTTGAGTGTACTGTCTGTCGTGTCTTGTAGATAGAAGTCCTATGCGTCATCTATGTACTCTCAGGTCCTTGGAGTTAGTATTTAGTGGTTTTATGATCGATCAAAGATTTTGGCTCATATGCCTCGAGGTTTTATGATGCTCATGTATAGTTGGCAAAGAAACTATTATATGTAACTCTCAAGATGAGATGTACATGATATATACAATGTGAATGATGATGTATATAAGGTTTTGGACCTTTCAGTAAGAGTTTTCCCAGGAATGGATCTCTTTGTAAAATGGTTTCAATTTGTAGTGATTTTTGTTAATCCATTGTTTATGTTTAATTCTGCTTAATTAATGATGATTTGTTTGTCGGTTTGGCGACGGTCGTCACATGTTTTGGTATCATAGCTTAAGGTTATCTGAGTCAACAGAGACATAAGACTAAGGTGTTAAGTTTGTATTAATGTCCTCTAGTGTACCCTATAGTGACTTCCGCTTATGCAGAAGAAAGGGTAATGTTTATAAATGACTGGAGAACATGAGGAACAAATTGCTAGGAGCAATGTTGTTGCACCAAGAGAGGGTGCCAGGGATCGGGCAAGAGAAGAATGAGTGCCTGAGACTTTCCATCATGACCCAATCAGGATAGATAATCTTATGTTTATGCTCTTGTTGGGTAGGCTAGGACAACAGTGATGCATATAGAAGACTAGATACTAGCATTACAACCTAGGTTACCAGTCTTTAATGCAGAAACTTTGGGTTTTGAAAGGGTTCCTGAATAACATAGTCATGCTGGAAAAGTGTAAAATGGGGGAAGGATTAGCATATGGTGAGAAAGTAGACTCTTCCATAAGTTTAGATAGATAATATATTTATGATGGCAGTGTCCAAGAAGGGGAAACAAGCCAAGAATTAAGAAATTGTCATTACAATTCCGGAGACATTTGTCTAGTTGTTCTAAAAATCCAAAGTTTTTGGTGTCACCAGTGCATTAAACGCCTAGTGCACCAGGGTAGTAATCACTATGTAAAGGCAAAAGTCCTAACTTTCCTCCAGTAAGAACCCATGGCTTATTTTTTACATCGGTGATAAAACCGATAAGATCATGGTATAAGGGAAAGACATGTTATAGATATAGACATGTTGAGCATACTAAACTATTTTCTTTTAAAAAAAGGGAGGAAATGACTCAACAACCGAGGCAGATTCGGTAGGGATCACAAAAGTTACAACCCAATAGTGTAAAAAGGCAAGAGCAACTACATGAAATAACTAGACTCTATGTGTTGAGTCAACTTAAAGTGGTAGATGTCCGCGAGGGGCAACAGTCGGATAGAGCTTTTTCATTTTGATATGCCTTATTCTGATGCTATCTGATAATCCTAAAAAGGATTGCTATTATGGAAGTTCCCTATTGATTATTCTATGGGGACATATGGAAGAAATGATGAAACTAGAATTTATATTCTATCCAGTATTCTTTTAAAATGTTCTATAATTTTTATCTGTGTGAAAGAGGATGAGGTGTAGAGGTGATGCCTGGAGAAAATCTAGGGATGTTAAATCCTATGTTTGTGATAGTACAAAAAGTACGGAATATGATAGTAAAAAAATTGCATACTACCTAATCTCAGTACTTGTATACCCCGGCCAGGTATTCAACTATTGAAGATAAGGTGAGTATGGAACTCTTAGATTGTTATCTTTCTGATTACTCTGATTAAGTAGTCATTCTGAGACAATCTAGTGAGTATAATGAAACTTAAAATATGGGATGGACATGTATATCACATCCTAAGTGCAATAAAATGGAATCTGAGATGATCTTAGATCAATATGTATGTATGAGGAAATGAAAAGTATAATCCTCATGATAAGAGAATGAGGATAAGGGGGATGATCCCTGTCTGATAAAGCCTGTGTGAATAGTAAAGATCTTTTCCCATGATGTGGAAATGGGAAATGTGAAGAAATCACAAAATGTTCATAAACATGTTAGACAATAACAAAGAAAGGAATAATGACATGTAATCATCCTTATAATTCCTATGTTGATGGCAAGGAACCTAGGATGAGACAAAAGTAAATGATTCATGAACAGTTGAAAGTTCATGCGATAAGTAGAGGAGATGATAATCTCTTCTCTTTGATTAAGAACCATGGGTGATGATGGGGTGCTAAGAGGAATATGTTTCTTTGTGTTCTCTCCTTTTAGGGACATGGCAATCAAGTGAGTATTATGACACTTGATGTGCATGGATTAGAAATAATCCATTGATGGATACTTAGAAAAGTATAAGTTCATCTTGGACTTTTGTTCCAAGATAAAGATATGTATAACAAGTAATGTCCCAAAGTTGAAAGAAATATCCTTTTATATGTGTGACTTTGGTAATAACAATAGGGAGATGAAAGAAAGATGAGGATGTGATGTGTTTTCGACACATGTGATGGATACCAAGGTAAGGAATTATGGTATCTAAGAAATATCATGTGATATGGAAAAGTAAAAACATAACTCCTAATTAGATGATTAATGTAGGTTACCTAGAATGGCCAACTGTGAAATCAGTCTAGTTACATAAAATAGTATGGACATCACATGTTAGGGGTTTATGCTCCGCATAAACATAACATCTAAAGGATATACTTATTGAAGGAACAATTGTAAAATCATTGTGAGAAAATCTTATCAAGCTAAAAATAATTCCTTAGAATACCCCTATCTAGATCTGTTAAGGCAACTTATACATAAAATCTAAAGATACATCTAAGATAAGTTCTTAATTGATAAGTAACCTCCCCTTATGACAATAGAATGTAAAAATAATGAGATAGTTGATACATGTAGTAAGAAAGTTTGGTGTTGTGTCAACAGATAAGATGGCACAACAGATGTATGGTAATACTTGTAGTCCCAAGTGGGTGATAGAACATAACTCTGGTCTTTCCTTGAAAGTGAAATGCTAAACTAAATGAGGAATATGGGAGACTCCCTAGAATCAAGAATCATGTCACATAAAGTCATAAGTTGAGAAATGTGACAAATTAGTGAGGTTTGACACCTGAGTTAAATAAGGTATGTATAATGCTTCTCCAACTAAGAAAAGTGTTACCTGAGACAGAGTTGACTATACAGTCAATAATGAAAAAGACAGTGGAGTATGTGTAATGAAAGTCGCCAAAATGATAAACAAATCGTTACTAATTAAGCGGAATAAACATAAACAACAGATTAACAAAAATCACTAAAATTTAAAACCATTTTGCAAGTAGATTCTTGTACATAAAAATTTTATTGAAAGATCCAAAAGTCATACATATCATGATTTACATTGTACAACATTATTTTAGCTCATCTTGAGGACAACATATAACAGTTTCTCTACTAAAACACATACTGGAGAAACATAAAACCTCGAGGCATTTAAGCCAAAATCTCATATTATTCATGAAACTAGTACGAACCAACTCCAAGGAACTGAGAGTACAGAGACGACACTTAGGACTTCTATCTATAAGACCTGACAGACAATACACTCAACCTGAGTTGTCACTGCTGCCTCAACTGTTGTTCCTCCTCTACAAAAAGATTCTTCTCCACCTCGTGCATGTCCACCTAAAAAAATGTGGATCCCACGGGGTGAGACAATTGTCCCAGTGAGAGATATAACTCTCTGCCGACCATATTATTATCCCATATTAAGCATTTATAAACTAAGCAGATGTTCTTTTTATATTAACAAGAGGGATAATTCACTGTATGAACAGAATGAAGTAATCTCCTTTCTTAAGGAGAAAATTGCATCTACCCATGGCAGAGTTATAAATCAACTATCTACTCAGTAAGGAATGTAAAGAACATACATAACATATATCAACTAAGATGTATAATTGTATTGTACATCAACCAATATTTAGTGTATTCGATCCTGAAGCCGATATGCTACACGGCTGAACGTATTTTACAATAACACTTATGCCCTGAGGCGATGGAGCATACCCCGGCCATCTCCAACCGACCAAAAACATCTCACAAGTCGGTACCATACAAGGTCAATGGTAGAGTCGGTTTCCATGACCTCCCTTGTCTCGGTCAGTACGAGACCACATGCAGGACATCTCGTGTCACTGCTAACAAGTTGTGTGAGTGCACGTAGGCATCCACACTTAGAGCTACAACGTCAACTACACTCACTTAGCGGAAACATCTACACACAACTGTCCCCAGTCTGAGTCATGGCGACACATGCATCATACTCCGATCCACGAGCCAGTTCACCGTGCTCAGCACAGAGTCTACGACTGAAGTCTCACTCAAGTCAGGATAGGGCATATAGCCAAATCCCCATTCATTTCGGGCTCGTAAGGGGATCGACTCATGTCTGGCCGTCCGTACTTACGCCCTCACATACTCAAAAGAATGCACTTTGGGTTATGTTGCGGGGAACCCATTTCACCATTCAGTAAATCCTGATGTTGATGGATATATGGTCAAGGCAACGTTTTATAGTTTCTTCTGATATATTACGTGTATTACATCATTCTTTTAGCATCAAACAAGTTATCATTATTAATCACAACAAATTCTACAAAGAAAGGTGTAATACATCTATCACATACTTTTCATATCTTGAAAACACATGATACTTGGGATCTCAGTCCCTCATCACATTACTGGGAATTCTCATCTCTTAACATCATCATTATCATGATTACTGCATCTCGGTGTTCAAACCCTTAGTTCATCACTTAACGATATTACCACTTATTAGGTAACTATTACCTCTAGGTCCTCAGACCAAGGTATACATGATACTTGTTACACAAGCATCTCACATGGCTCACAAGGCCCATTAAGTATCTTGTCACCTCTCACTAGGCAAAATATTATCACATGGGTCACAAGGCCATTACACATCTTGTCACCTCTCACTAGGCAACAACTTATTCTCATGGATCACAAGGCCATTAAACATCTTGTTACCTCTCACTAGGCAAAAACTTATTCTCATGGCTCACAAGGCCATTAAACATGTTGTTACCTCTCACTAGGAAACAACTTATTCACATGGCTTGCAAAGCCATTAAACATTATAGTTTTTATACAAGTATTAAACATGCCTTACAAGGCTTATGCAATAAAAGAATTATAAAATTTCCATCATTAGGGTTAGGGTTTTCCCTTCTTATCGATTAGGGTTTCTCTTACATATCATCACTGTTCATTAGGGTTAGGGTTTTCCATTTTTAACCATTTAGGTTTTCAAGATCATATTATCAATGATCAAACCCTAATTCATTGCTCCACACATCTAGGAGAAAACTTTGATATCATAAGTATTCAATCATGCTTATTTATTCTCATCATTTATCATTAAATGATTATCAACACAAGGTATGAGTTTCTCTCTCATCCTTACTAGAGTATGAATACATCATACTTTATTAACTTGGCTTAAACTTTTCTTAAGGTATGTTAGCCTACACTTATCAAAGTGCATTACATCTCAATGTACAATTGACATGACACACTACATGTGTTACTCATCCAAGTATATTGGATTTAGGGTATATCAAGGTGTATCAACCTTGAGATGTTGGATGTGATACCTATCATGTCTTGATGTATCACTTCACTCATCACTTTTATCTTACTTAAGTTCATCAACTTATCTTGTATTAGGGTATTTCCCATCCTAATAATTTATGCACTAGCTCATCACATTTATCATATAATGTATTGGTCATAAGTCACACATTTGAATTATCCAACCATCATCAATGATATGGACTCATCTTGGGTTAAGGCATTGTTGATATAAGGTTGTCCATTATCAACCATTCTAGGTATTTCACCTATCAACGTATTAGACACACCATTACTTGGTGTTACACTCATCACTCCTAAGAGTGTCTTACCCTCACCTTTACAAGGTATCTCGGGTTAGAAGTGTGCATATGTTCACCATATCTGATTGTAAGTGTATAGGCACCACCATATCAGGTTGGAGGTGTATGAGCACTCACCATATCGGGCTAGAGGTATATGACCATCATCCATATCAAACTAGAGGTGTTTGTATGTGTTACCCATGTCGTGCATGAGGTATTAAACCATCACCATGTCAGACTAGAGGTGCATTCAATAACCATATCAGGTGGAACACCATCTAGGGTTGGCTGTGATAGATTAGGGTTTGCCATATCGGGCTCAACCCAATGTACAAGTCAATTGGAGTGTAGGGCACCAAACCATATTGGTCTACACCATCAAACATTAGGTTGCAATACCCATGTCGGGTAAGGGTTGATTGTGACGGGCACATGGTACATATATGTGTCTCCCATGATGCTTAAGAGGTATCAACTCATCACCATGTCAGGATACCATATTGTCTAGGGTTGTGTATCATGCAACCCTATCGTGCAAGGTAATGTTTCGTGCAACAATATCGTGCAATAGAACTTGTTACTCTTCACTTATATCAGGTTACCCAAATCAGGGTTTCTTGTCAACTTACAAGTATACAATTGACCTTGTATCATACATGGAGTCTATAATAGACCCCATATCGTTCAATAAGGTTTTCAAACCTATTCATATCGTTTCAGTGAAGTAGGTGCATCATCATATCGGGTTAGAGGTGCTTGCTTGTGTACTTGCACCCGATATCACTTTTACAAGGTGATATCATCATCTTCAAACTCTATACCTTAATTCTAACTATTATATTTCATGGCAACAGATCTAAGAAACTACTGGAACTCATAATTTCATCAACTATTTCAGGAAATTTCAGAATTAAAAGTAATTCATTAAGTATAGAAATTTAGGTGATGAATAATAACATGGCTGAGTTCAAGTTATATAATCAACCTTAAGAACAACTTCAAAGATCCAATCTCCAAATATCCATATTAACAAGGTTGAGGATGAACTTCTCAGATCCTCTAGATGTAAGAAATCACCATGGATAAGCAATTGGTGAAGAAGAAAAGAAAGGTAGATTATAACCCTAGTTCCATGCTTCAATTCAAGCTTAAAGACAACTATGGCTCACCTTAGAGTTAATATTTGAGCTCCTTCTTGCGCCTTAACACCTTTGCACGATACAATAGTGTCCTTGCACGATATGCCACCCCTCTTGAACGATATGGCACTCACTTGGATGATATGACACTCACTTGGAGTCAAAACTTCACTATATGGCCGATATCATCCTATATAGCCGATATCACCTACTTGGGCGATATGATCTTGCCATGGGCAATATCCCAAGGCCCATGCACGATACCACAACATCCCTTCACGATATAGAATCTCTATGCATGATACCATAAGGTAGGAGGGTGGTAAGGGTCACAAAATTGCACCAAGGGGTGAAACTAGGGGTATATATACTCGTTGTTCATGAAGGAAGGTAAAAATGAGGTGTCATCATTTTGAGCTAGTAGGTGACACATGTCCATGCATGGATGACATGTGTACATTCATGCATCAACATTTATCTTGTCTTGCGAATTCGTCCATTACTTATCCCTTTGAATAAGATATAACAATTAATTAATCACTTTATTCACAACTCGTCACAACTTTACTAAGGACGTTGCAACCCAAAACAACTCACCTCCTTGAGGTTATTTGCATGATATGGACTTTTCCAAGAGTTCAAAAAATGATATGAGACTCCTCCTATGGCTCCTTGGCCGATAGGCACTCATATATAAGCTTTTCAACTTGATACAACTAAAGTTAAGCTTTCATATTCAACCCTTTTCTTGGTCATTTCATCACCAAGATTACCATCATTCATAAATGATTCAAACACGGTGTATCCTTCTTTCCGTCTCCTCTACATGATTATAGGAGGGAGTAGGGACACTCTAGAGGTGCAAATTTGTATATCAACTACATATTTTGGGTAAATTACAACTTGTACAAAAATTGGTGCACAATGCTCCAACATTGTTCAAACAAGTTCAAACTTGGAATTTAGGCTTTCCAAAAGCCACCAATTAGCATCATTCTCTCTCTTATGATGCTTAAACACATGGGGTAATTCAACATGTGACATTTTGCATTATAGCCCCTCAATTTGGGTAAATTGCACTTTGGTCCAAAATAAAGGAAAATTGCTCAAAAAACATTCAGTCGGGACCAAACATGAAACATGAGTGTGTCAAATGATAACAAAGCACCTTAGAGGATTATATTAAAGTTATAAGAAACTTTATTAGCCAATACAAATAGGGTTACCTCATAACCTAGGTCAAGGTCGTTACAAGTTATAAACCCCTAACAAGGATTTCGTCCACGAAATCCCAGGTACAGGGAGACAAATATTATTCATTTATCATATCATTAAGTCTCCACATAACATATTAATGTCATGAAGATGCCATAGAACTTTGATCAACACAAAGTTCTTCCACATAGTGTAAGGACCCTGACCTTCATTTTGGGCTTACCCTATTTGATTTGCCTAAACATTGTTCTTGGTTGCTTGCTAAACATCTTTAGTGATGATTAGGGTTTGCTAGTACTTAGTTGAGAGCTGGAGGTGCTACTTGCAAAATAACTTGAGTTAGGTTTGAAGAGCAAGTTTGTCACCTTTAGAAATGTCTTTCTCTCTCTTTTCTTCCTCTAGGGTTGAGAGGAAGGTTTGGGCTCGTGTCTTGAGTTGTCTTGGGCTTCGTTGAGCTCTTATGGGCCTTGCCTTGCTTGGTTAAGCACTATATCAGGCAAGGGTGATTTGTATTGGCCATGGAAGTGTAGTGTGTCGGCCTTTGACCTTTGTTGACCTCCTTGCCTTGTTTGTGTCACCCTAGCTTCAACATGTGGCCGAACCTTGGTTGAGTGGTGGCATGGCATGTGCATGAGTTTGGCAAAGTGGTAAAATGTGTGGATAAGTGTCCCTTGGTAAGGTGACACCTTTCCTTGGTTCCCCTTTGATCCTCATCTATATATGACTTGACTTTCTATTCCTTAGGAATCCTTTAGCTCTTTTTTTCTCCTCTCTTCCTTGTGTGCACGATACATCTCTCCCTTGCAACCTTGGTGGCTGATACCCTTGGAGGAGCTAAGGTTGGTGGTTGATCCCCTTGAAGGAGTTCTTCTTCTTCTTCCTTTAGCTTGGTGGCCGAACCCTAGGTGGGCCTTATTCTTTGGTAAGCATCTTCCCTCCCTCCTTAGCATCTTCATCTCCATCTTTCCTACCTTTCGGCCATGGTGGTTATGGTTCTTGTTCCTTTTCTTGAGGTGGCCGAAGTGGTGAGCTTGGAGCTAGGAGCTTGAAGCTTGGAGCTTCAGAGCTTGAGGAGTTTGCTTAATGTGGGTTACATAACTTCTAACCCTAGCTATAATACCTTCTCTAGGTTGCATGTTACATATATGTTGATGATCGGCCATTGCATGTTATGTTTCTTGCTCTAGTACATGTTGTTGATCTTATGGATATAATGAGCATGATTTTGTTGATGTTGTTCATGGTTTATGTACCTTTGGGACCTAGTTGGCTGAACCATGGTTTAGGTTTCCTTGTTGAGAAATACCCCTTTCCCTCCTTAGTTCTTGAGAAGTGAGTTTGAGCTCTAGTGATATGGTAAATACCCCTCTCTCTTGGTTGTTGAGAGGTGAGCCTACATCCTAGTTGTTTGAGAGACACCCTCCTCTCACCCTTGATTAGAGAGGTGAGCTTTTGGATAGATGATGACCTATGTTGAGGTTGGTCCTTGTGGTTGCCCGATTTGTGATAGAGGTTGTGAAAAACCCCTCTCTTGGTTTTTGAGAGGTGAGATGACCTTCTTGATCAATTAGGGTTTGGTTCCCTTGTGCTTGGGGTTGAAGATGATCGTTTGGGGTTGTGCCCTACACGATATGACCTTGAAGTTGTGCTTCCCGACAGCCTTGTCTTGAGTTGTATCCTTGGGTGACACACCTAGTTGAGATGGTTGGTTTGATGCACATATGGTTCTCCTAGTTTGGGTTAGAGTTTGGGTGATACACCTTATATCTTATGCATTGGACGATACATCTTGAAGTAAGGTTGTCTGATACCCCTACCTTGTGTTGATCTTTGGCCGATCCATATGATGAGTTGGTAATAGTTTTACCTTGGTGCCTGATATCCCTTATGCACCCTAGAGTTAGGGTTTGGACGATATGGTTGCTAGAACCTTGGATGGGCTCTTGGATGACATGTGTTTCCTTGGTGACATTTCGAGTATGTTGCCTAATACCCTCATTAGGGTTAAGACTTGGACGATACACCATGTATAGAGGATGTCTGATGCACCCCCTTGTCTTGATATGATCTTGGTCGTTATGTGAAGTTAGCTTAGTGCCCGACATGGTCTTGGCCGTTAGGCTTTGATAGCTTGGTGCCCGGCACAGCCTTGGCCGTTATCCTTATTTAGATGAGCTTGGGTGACATGGTATGGTGCCCAGGATGGCTTTGTCCGATACCACCATGTCTTAGTTGAGCTTTGACTTATATGAAGTGTTGGACAATATGGCTTCATGTCCGACATGCTAACCCTAGATGTTGGCTGTTATGATGCTTCATGGCCATGCACGACACCATTCTTGGGAGTCATTGGTACCCAGGCCGATAGGGTTAACCCTCAGATGATGTTGAGATGGTTGCGCAATAGGGGCGCCTTGGGCGACACCCCTTTGGTTGATATGGCTCGTGTTGGAGGTTAGCCGATAGTGAAACCTAACCCTAACCCTAGCTTGGTGCACGTTAGACCCTTAGTCGATAACCATGGTGGTGTTGCACGTTATACCTTGGTGATGGCTGCCTGACACCATGAGTGCTAATGGAACCTTGATGCATGATACAGGATGTGCAGTGGTTGGCTGATATGGTGGTGAGTTGCCTTAGGCTTAGAAATCCTAGTCGTTATACCTTTGGTAAGGGTATTACTACTGGGCACATCTTTTGGTGAGGGATGGCGCTACCCGCTAGACCTTTAGTGATGGTTGCGGGAGATTTGGTGAGGGTTCTGATGACCTAAAATGCATATAACTAATATATGTGGTCACATCTTTGTTAATAACAGTGATACATGTGATATGGTTTAATCACCTTGAACCCTGCACCTATGTTAATAATGAGATAAGATGACAAATTGTGAACAAGGAAGCTTGGAAGCTTATGATGTTGCTTCACATGATAGTGTGACACATGCCTACGATCACAAGTATGGGGTATGATATATGTTTATGATTAATGTTGAAACTATGACTTCTACATGAACGTTGCTAGCATGATCATTCTATTAATCCATGATGGCTTCAGTAATCTCTATAAATGTGTATACTAACCATGTAGGTATTTCATGGCGATTCATATCCTGGTAAGAGCTATGAGGTATATGTACTTTGACTAGTATAGTGTGATGATAATCCTTGCTAATGAAATAACAAGTTGATAGGTCTGAGGTCTTGATATAAGGCTGAGTGCCTAGTTGAGGTGTTATCCTCTCATGATGATATAAGGGATGCATTACCAGGATGTTGATGCATGATTGTGATGCCTTGAGAGCCAGTGGTTGATATCATAAGGGATTGAGGTCCCAGGATAGTATGGTGATGGAAATAATTGTGGGATCCGATCTCGAAAACCACCATATAAACTCAGCGAAGCGTTCAATTAGTTGCGGAATACGAAAAATTACTAGAAATTAAAACTTTTGAGACAAGATCTGGAAACCATAATACTTCTTTTTATAAGAAACAAACTAACCGTTTACATCCCTGTTAAACCACTTCTTGAGTAGTTATATACAACATGATTCAAAAATCTCAAGAGTCAAAACCAAAATCTCAAATCACTAACTCCTAGGACCTGAGAGTACATAGACGGCATAGGACTAACTAACTACATGACTCAGCAGACAGTATCTCCACCTGAGATTCACTGCTGCTCCTGGAATTGTTGTTGTTGTTGTTGCTCATCCTTAAATGGGATCCTTCGTCTTCAACGACCACCTAAAAAGTTGAAATCTACGGAGTGAGACAATGTACAAATTGTCCCAGTGAGAGTTATAACTCTCAACTAGAAGCTTTATTGTAACATTAAGGAATATCATAGACAAGGTAACTTAAATCATGAAACAACAGGTTTAATAACAAGTGAAGCAACTTCTACTTAAGCAGTCATTTCTTTAAAGTATATAAAGAACATGTATACAAATATCTGAACATATCATTAATGTAAGCAATGTAACACCAAACATTGTTCCTCGTAGTTCAACCTAAGCAGATATGCTACGCGGTTGATTATGTTTTACAAACATTATTATGCCCTGTGGAGATGAGGTATACCTCTCATACTCCAACCGATCACTAGTAAGTCGCATCGGTATCATACATAGGTCATCAAAAGAGCCGGATTCATATGACCTCATCTTCCTCAGTCAGTAAGAGGATTGTTTGTAGGACATCTTGTGTCTCTGCTATTATAGCTTACCAGGGTAATATGGTCCTTCGCTATTTTAGAGTTACAGTGGCGTTCTGTACTCTCTTCGTCATCGAAAGATTTCTTGTTTATCTCTCATCGATGCGATGTTTGTGTTTTCTTTGGGAGATTTGTGGTACATCTCTTGGTTTGGATTTGTGGTGAAGGGTTGATGGAATATGATACATCTACATCAATTCCTACACTAGGATGTAAGGATTTACGCATCCATTTCCCCCACATACTCAAAAGTATGTGATCCAGGAGTTCCCTTAGGAAAACCTGTTTCACCATCATTTGGTCTCTGACAATGATGGATCTATGATCAGGGCTCTACATGGTATGATTATACTTGATTAGTTAGGTACATTTCAATATTCTTTTAACATCATACATGTTCTCAAACATTAATCATTAGCATAGTAGCTATGAAAATAGAATAATAAATGTAACAAGTCTAACTCACATCAATTATTATTTCCCAATTATCTCACCACAAGTCATCTGTCAAGCATGACCTTGATGATACTCATGGCTCTCACAGCCTATCAATTTCATTAGATGCCACTTGCTAGGTAACAAGGTATTTCACTATTCATAAAGTTAATAACATACTTTCAATGAATATGAAATCATCATCATTACCTGAATATGATCATCCTCATATAAGAACCTGCTTGGTTAATTTAACTGATAACAGTAAACAATTCATTTCAAAGAAGTTGTACCTTCCTACTCTTACAAGAGTTAGGTTCCCTGAATCTCATCAATTAGGGTTATTCATTTCCTTTACTTATGATTAGGAATATTGATTCCTTATCTCATACTTCAATCACGAAGGTTCATGCTTAAAAGCATAATTGGAAATAGGGTTTTACCCTATTCAAATTAAGGTTATTGAAATCCCTTTATCTTATAAGGCACCATATTTTTGTAACTTGTTCACAGGGTTTCATACCTAAAAACATAATACAGGACTAAGGTTAACATACCCCATCCTTCATTAATTAATGTTTCCTGTTCTTATTATCAGTACAACTCTAATATGCAACTTTGCCATCCTTGGAAGCATACCAAGGTATGATGAGTGTTTAACTTTAATTACAACATTTATTTAAAATCATAATCATTATCAATTCAAGGTATGAATTCATTTCTCATCCTTATCATGGTATGATTACATCATACTCATTGATTTGGCTATACCTCACTTAAAGGCATTACCTTGTAGACTTTTCCAGGATTTCATAATTGCCACGTCATAAACTAGGCTCACTATTCATCCCACTAGGATTTCCATATTTTCATTTCCAATTTAGGGTTTCTCATACTCAAAGGCATAACCCTGAATTACTACATTTATCAGATCACCCTAAATTAGGGTTTACTATTCACATAATATGTTATTGCCCTAGAATTAGGGTTTACTATACACTCCTTGGTGAATTGAACTCATAACATCATCATGTATGAGAAACATCATCATTAAAGCCCTCAGATAAGATTAAGATTCATCAATTATCATAATTAGGGTTTCCATGATCTCACATAGGTGGATCATACCCTAATCATGCACATTCATATGTATTGAAGGTACTTTACTTAAATTTCAACCATAAAAGGTACTTTATCTCTCCTCTCACTAGTAGATGGTGATTACACCACTCTATATTAGGTTGGGTTAAGTCCTCATTGACTAACATAAGCCATATCACCACTAACATGTCATTAGGGGTTGATTAGAACAAGGTATCCTTTGATTTAACCCTTCAAGGGCATTTTGGTAAAGTACATTATTGATCACCATCATGGGTCAATTCATTAGTCACTTAGTCCCTTAATGTCTTAGGATACCATTAGGGTTTAGGTTAAACCACCATTGAACCAAAAACACCTTCAAAAGATTAAGTAAAAACAACCTTGAAAGTCTCCAATCGGTTACACATATTCAACCTCCAAACGGTTTGAAACCGTTTGGATGTGTTGACCGTTTGCTAGGTTTGACTCCAAGACCGCATGACACTCAAGGTCGTTTGCCCTCAAATGGTCTTAAGACCGTTTGGGTGTGTTGACCATTTGGGGAGAGTTGACCTTCAAACCGTTTGAGCTTATGCGGTTTGAAACAGTTTGATAAAAAATGACTTGAGATCGATTGTTCCAAACGACCTTGAGATCGTTTGAGCCCAAACGGTCTTGAGACCGTTTGGCCCCAAACAGTCTTGAGACCGTTTGGCCTCAAACGGTCTTGAGACCGTTTGGATCCAAACAGTCTTGAGACTGTTTGGTCCAAATGGGCTCAAACCGTTTGGACCTCCAAAGTGGTTCAAAGGTTGCAATTGATCATGGATATGTATGTTGAAGCCCTCAATTAGTCAAGTCCATGACAACCACTTATAAATTGAGTCAACTAGGATTAGCCTTAATCAATTGGACATCAAATTGACCCTCAATTGAAAGCCAATTACGGTTAATTCTAACTCAATTAGGGTTTCCAATCGGATGGTCATCAATGCAATGTGAGTCAATTCGAGGTTGAACCCATCAATTGACCTCCAATTGGGCCCAAACTTGGCCCAAACGGTCTTGAGATCGTTTGGACATCCTCCAAACGGTCTTGAGACTGTTTTCCCAAAGTTGACCAAAAACTAAGTCAGTTGGATAAGGGTTGAACCCTAATTAGGTCTAAAATCAGCAATTTTATCAATTCTTCAACTTATTGCAATTGGACCCTCAATTCATAAAATTAGCTCAACCTTAGACCTCCAAACGGTCTTGGTTTGTCACATAACGGTCTTGAGACCGTTTGGATGAATCCCCCAACGGTCTTGAGAGCGTTTGGGTCCTTCAACCCAAAACTCAACAAGATCTATACTTGAAATCAGCAATTTCAACCCGATTAGGGTTAGGATGTTGAAGTGCCTTCAACTCTCAATTGGTTAAGAATTAGATTATATTTCTTTGTCGGAATGAAATTCAATATGTTACCAATAGACCCTCAAATGGTTGTCCCTTGGTCAACCCTATCAAACGGTCTTGCAAGATCGTTTGAGATCAAACGGTTTGAGACCGTTTGACCTTAAACGGTTTGCAACTGTTTGGACCAAAAGGGTCCAAGGTCGGTTGATAAAGTTGCCTAGGAATTCATGCCCATCATCTTCAACCTCTATTCAGGTCGGTTACTCCACTGTTTTACTTGCAAAAGTGCAAGGAAGAAGGGAGGTAGAAGAAGAACTAAGTGCAAATTGCAAGAACAAAGATATGCATAATAAAGCAAAGAGTTTAGAGTTATAAAACCCACCTCAAACATTGTTCCTAGAGCTCCAAGCTTCCAAGCTTCAAGCCTATAATGGCGTCTTGAGCTCCACAACTTGGCCAGAGGTGATTCTCCAAGGAAAAGATGGGGATGGTCGGCTAGAATAAAGAATCTAAGTGAGTTAACCATAGAACCAACCTTATATGATGAATTCATCCAAGAATCCGAGCTAGAAGATGGTTCCTACTCACCTTAGAACTACTTGGTCATCTCCCTGAAGTCCAGAGCTCTGCCTTTGCTGTTTTGAGAAAGATGAGAAGTGAAAAGGTGAAAGGATATGTTTAGTTGGTTTGCAAGGGAACTAAGCTTATATACCTTAGGTAGTTTTCCACCTTAAGGACCTCTTAGATCATGGAATTCTCATCTAAGTCCCTCCTTATTTCTAAGGCACGTCCAAGCCATCTAAACTTAAGCAAATCTCAACAAAACTCAAGATCTAAGGGTAAAGAAAGCCATCTTTCAACTAGGATACATATATGAAGGGTCTTCATGCTCATACTAGGAGAAACTACTACAAAGGTCATTCTTTTCATCTGATTACTTCATTGAAACGTACCTTTCATAATTTCTACTCTAAATGATGTCAAGAGTCATACTAGATGTTCTAGAAGGTGTATTTTACAAGTTGCACCCCATAATTTGGGTAAATTGCATTTTACTCCAACTTAGGGTTTTTAAGCATAAGGATCATTCCACAAGCTGCATCTTGATGCCCAAGCTTGGGAAATCCATTATACTTCATCATATTCATTCTTATGTTGTCTCAACATTAAAGGAACATATAAACATGTGTGATTTTCAAGTTAATCCCTCTGATTGGGTAAATTGCACATAGGTCCCTATATGCAAAACAATACTACAACATTGTTCATAGGGGACAGAAATGGAAACATATGTTCCTTAGGAGCTTTAATTACATACTAAAGGATAATTACAAACATCTAATTTCATATTTAGGCAAAACACCTAGGGTTAGCTTATAACCCAGGTCAGGGGTGTGACAAATCATAAACCCCTAACAAGGATTTCGTCCCCGAAATCTCAGGAAGAAAAGGGGAAAGCAGATATTGTTTCAGCATTACATTATTACATCCTTAGGTAACATTCCATTTCTAGGGAGATGTTATAGAATTTTGATCAACATTTCTTAAGATCAAATTCAAGCTATGATATTTATTTGAGACCATATAAGTGCCTTTGCACCCTGAGTGTATCATCACACCCAATAATTAGCATACTAACTTCCTTTATTATATGCATTAACTATATCATCAGTTATACATTCTTATCATAAAGAAAAGTTTTCTTGTCAAACAAGGATTTATTTAACAGACATTCTGGAGAAGGATATGTTTATTTTAAGAACATAAACCCCTAACAAGGGATGTTCTTAACATTCTTACTTTGGTATTAATTACTTGTGTTATCAACACTTTATATCTCTTTCTTCCTTTTATCATGGGACATTGCTCATTACATATATTCTTTCAACCTTTACTAATCAGGGTTGACCTTCTTTATTCTCATATTTTTTTATCTTATGATACTCTTTAGGTTGTTTCAGATTGACTACTTGATCAGAGTAATCAAAAGATAACAATCTAAGAGTTTCCATATTTACTTTATCATCAGTAATTGTATACCTGGCCAGGGTATATGATTAATGAGGTAAGAAAATATGCACTTGTATACTACCATGTTCCTTCTCTTTTCTCATCCTTACAAGTATAAATATTAACTTTACTGAATTTCATATCTAGATCAATTCTTTAATACCTTTTCTTCTTATAGAAGTAAGCATGTAACATGAAACATCTATCTGATGCAACATTGAAAGCCTTTATAAGACCAATCAAGGAAAGTTCAATCAATTACTCTTTAAATTTTATCCAAAAGATCATAAAGAGATTTATAAGAATTACCATTTATCTTGTCTAACCTGTCATGGCTCGAGGATTATATCAAATCCTTGCATATCAAGTGGTATACGGTCCGCTTGAATGCGATGAATAGAAAAGAAGAGGATGCAGGGAGAGCATACCTCTTGCATAACGGCAGACCCACTCAACGAAGTCTCCAACAACAAACTATCTGCCCTATGACTGACTGTCATATTATAGTTACGGATCACTCTTTGAGTGATAAAAGAGTGCGTAGCACCCGGGTCAATCAGAACAGATACTACACAGGATTTAGACATATCTGAATATAAAAGTTTCATCTGACCTGCCACAACCCGTGGATCGACCACTGCATTAGGTGGGTTCATAGCATAGAACCTCGTTGTCGCCTGTGGTTGATTTGGTGCAGATGATCCAGCTTGGGACGCTTGTCCACGTCCTCGAGCTGCTCCTTGAGATTGCCTTCTCTGTGATCCTTATTGACCCTGTCTCAGAGGCTGTGTCACATTGACAGGCTTAGATCGATAGTCCTTCATCAAATGCCCCACCTTACCACAGTTGTAGCAGCTTCTCTCCAGTTTTTGTGGTCTAAAGGGTTCCTTATCCTTTCTGGATAACCATCGCCTTGATGTACTAGGTCTTGGTTGTGTTGGTGGCACCAGAAACTTCTTCCTTATGGAATTACCAGGCCTCTACTTCTGGGTTTGGATAGGCCTTTTCTCAATTCTTCCTTTATATTTCCTTTCTGGACAATTAGGTCTGATATGTCCAGGCCTCCTACAATTATGACAGGTCCTGGTCTCTGGCTGTATTCTAATCCCTACATTACTGTGGACTGATTCATCAGGATGAGGTTGAGCATAAGCTTGCTCTAAGTTCAAAGCTTCATCATTTACTTCTGCTTCAACCTACTGCTGAGGGTTACATATCCTATGGATATCCAAAACATCATCATTAGGAGCTGGAAATCTGGGTTGTATTGCTAGTGTTTGATCCACTAGATACATCATGGTTGCCCTAAATTCTCCAACAGTGATTCCTAAGGAAGGATTCCTTATCATGGTTGGATTAACTAGGGGAACCTCAGGTAAGTGTTCCTCTATTACTTGCTCCTCTGCACTTCTTCTAGGTGTAGCATTATTGCTTTCTGCAACAAACTCCTCGTTCTTATATATCTTCTTCTCCTGAGGAGCAGAAGATTCTATTAGATGAGGAAGAAACACTAAAGACAGACTCGACATCCTAATTCCTATGTCTCTGTAGACTCGGAGAACCTAGAGCTCTGATACCAATTAATTGTGGGCTCCGCTCTCGAAAACCACGATATAAACTCAGTGAAGCGTTCAATTATTTGCGGAATACGAAAAATTATTGGAAATTAAAACTTTTGAGACAAGATCTGGAAACCATAATACTTCTTTTTATAAGAAACAAACTAACAGTTTACATCCCTGTTAAACCATTTCTTGAGTAGTTATATACAACATGATTCAAAAATCTCAAGAGTCAAAACCAAAATCTCAAATCACTAACTCCTAGGACCTGAGAGCATAGGACTAACTAACTACATGACTCTGACTAACTAACTACATGACTCAGCAGACAGTATCTCCACCTGAGATTCACTTCTGCTCCTGGTACTGTTGTTCCTGTTTTTGCTCATCCTTAAATGGGATCCTTCGTCTTCGACGACCACCTAAAAAGTTGAAATCTACAGAGTGAGACAATGTACAAATTGTCCCAGCGAGAGTTATAACTCTCAACTAGAAGCTTTATTGTAACATTAAGGAATATCATAGACAAGGTAACGTAAATCATGCAACAGCAGGTTTAATAACAAGTGAAGCAACTTCTACTTAAGCAGTCATTTCTTTAAATTATATAAAGAACATGTATACAAATATCTGAACAGATCATTAATGTAAGCAATGTAACACCAAACATTGTTCCTCATAGTTCAACCTAAGCAGATATGTTACGCGGTTGATTATGTTTTACAAACATTATTATGCCCTATGGTGATGAGGTATACCGCTCATACTCCAACCGATCACTAGTAAGTCACATCGGTATCATACATAGGTCATCAAAAGAGCCGGATTCTTATGACCTCATCTTCCTCAGTCAGTAAGAGGATTGTTTGCAGGACATCTTGTGTCTCTGCTGTTATAGCTTACCAGGGTAATCTGGTCCTTCTCTATTTTAGAGTAACAGTGGCATTCTGTACTCTCTTCGTCATCGAAAGATTTCTTGTTTATCTCTCATCGATGCGGTGTTTGTGTTTTTATTGGGAGATTCGTGGTACATCTCTTGATTTGGATTTGTAGTGAAGGGTTGATGGAATATGATACATCTACATCAATTCCTACACTAGGATGTAAGGATTTACGCATCCATTTCCCCCACATACTCAAAAGTATGTGATCCAGGAGTTCCCTTAGGAAAACCTGTTTCACCATCATTTGGTCTCTAACAATGATGGATCTATGATCAGGGCTCTACATGGTATGATTATACTTGATTAGTTAGGTACATTTCAGTAGTCTTTTAACATCATACATGTTCTCAAACATTAATCATTATCATAGCAGCTATGAAAATAGAATACTAAATGTAACAAGTCTAACTCACATCAATTATTATTTCCCAATTATCTCACCACAAGTCATCTGTCAAGCATGACCTTGATGATACTCATGGCTCTCACAGCCTATCTGTAACATCCCTTACATGGGTTATAACCTAACCCTAAAAGTTTTTCCTAAATGTGTGATTAAATACTTGTGATTATTCCCTGGCATATAATTAATTTCCTCAGGAACATATACTTTCAATTTTGGTCCTTTTAAACAAAGTTGTATTAATGTTTTGTAATGCAGGGACCTATGTGCAAATTACCCAGTTAAGGGGTTTAACTTGCAATGTTCACAGGTTAAGATATTCTTCTAGTAATGAGACATCATGTGAGTGAATATGATGAGGTATGATGGATTTTCCAAGCTTGGGCATCAAGATGCAGCTTGTGGAATGATCCTTGTGCTTAAAAACCCTAATTTTGGAGTAAAGTGCAATTTACCCAAAATATGGGGTGCAATTTATAAAATACACCATCTAGAACATATTTTATGACTTTTGACATCATTTAGAGTGAAAATGATGAAAGGGACACATGAATGAGTAATCAGATAAGAAAAATGATTTTTGTGCATAAAATTTACCAAGTATGAGAATGGAGACCTTTCATATATGTACCCTAGTTGAAAGTTTGTTTTCTTCACCCTTAGATCTTGAGTTTTGATGGACTTTACATAAGTTTTGATATCTTGGGCGTGACTTAGAAATAAGGAGGGACTTGGATGAGAATTCCATGTTTTGGAGGTTCTTAAGGAAGAAAATAGCCTAAAGTATATAAGCTAGAACCCTTGCAAACCAAGTGAACGTATCACTTGTTCTCTTCATTTCTCATCTTTCTCAAACGGCTAAGGCAAAGCTCTAGAGCTCAAGAGAACGACCAACTAGTGCTAAGGTGAGTAGGAACCATCTTCTAGCTCGAATTCATGGAGGAATTCTTCTTAAAAGGTTGGTTCTGTGGTTAACTCACTTAGGTTCTTTGTTCTAGCCGACCATCCCCATCTTTTCCTTGGAGAATCACCTCTGGTAGAGTTGTGGAGCTCAAGACACCATTAGAGTCTGAAGATTGGAAGCTTGGAGCTCTAGTAACAACGTTCTAAGGCGGGTTTTATAACTCTAAACTCCTTGCTTTATATGCATATCTTGTTTTTGCAATTTTAAGTCTTAGTTCTTCTTCTACCTCCCTTCTTCCTTGCACTTTTGCAAGCAAAACGGTGGAGTAACTGACCTTAACAGAGGTTGAAGATGATGGGCGTGAATTCCTAGGTAGCTTTATCAACCTACATTGGACCCTTTTGGTCCAAACTGTTGCAAACCGTTTAAGGTCAAACGGTTTCAAACCGTTTGATCTCAAACGATCTTGCAAGACCGTTTGGATTGAAACGGTCTCAAGACCATTTGATAGGGTTGACCAAGGGACGAACAATTGAGGGTCTGTTGGTAACATATTGAATTTCATTACTACAAAGAATCATAATCTAATTCTTAACCAATTGAGGGTTGAATGCAACTCAACATCCTAACCCTAATCGGAATGAAATTGCTGATTTCATGTATAGATCTTGTTGAGTTTTGGGTTGAAGGACCCAAACGGTCTCAAGACCGTTTGGGGGTTCATCCAAACGGTCTTAAGACTATTTGGTGACAACCCAAGACCGTTTGAAGGTCTAGGGTTGAGTTAAATTGATGGATTGAAGGTCCAATTGCAATAAGTTGATTAATTGATGAAATTGCTGATTTTAGACCTAATTAGGGTTCAACCCTTATCCAACCGACTTGGTTTTTGGTCAAACTTTGGGCAAACGGTCTCAAGACCGTTTGGAGGTCATCCAAACGACCTCAAGACCGTTTGGGCCAAGTTTGAGTCCAATTGGAGGTCAATTGATAGGTTCAACCTTGATTTGATTCACCTTGTTGAACATTGATGATTATCCGATTGAAACCCTAATTGAATTGGACTTGACCCTAATTGGCTTTCAATTGAGGGTCAATTTGGTGTCCAATTGATTGAGGCTCATCTTAATTAACTCAATTTATAAGTGCTTAACATGGAGTTGGCCAATTGAAGGCTTCAATAGAGTTATTCATAATCGATTAGAACTTTTGAACCATGTTGGAGGTCCAAACGGTTTGAGCCCATTTGGACCAAACGGTCTCAAGGCCGTTTGGGCTCAAACGATCTCAAGGTTGTTTGGACCAATCGATCTCAAGTCGTTTTGATTAAACGGTTTCAAACCGCATAAGCTCAAACGGTTTGGAAGTCAACCTTTCCAAACGGTCAACGCACCCAAACGGTTTGGGAAAATGACCTTGAGGTCATGCGGTCTTGGATTCAAACATAGCAAACGGTCAACACATCCAAACGGTTTCAAACCGTTTGGAGGTTGAAGGTTGAAACCATTTGAAGGTTTTCAATGTTGTTTATGCTTAATCACTTGAAGGTGTTTTTGGTTTAATGGTGATCTAATCTAAACCCTAATGGTAACCTAGGACATTAAGGGATTAAGTGACTAATGAATTGACCCATAATGGTGTTCAATGGTGTAAATTACCAAAATACCCTTGAGGGGTTCAATTGAAGGATATCTTGTTTCAATGAAACCCTAATCACCTGATAGTGATGATTTGGCTTATGATAGTCAATAAGAACTTAACCCAACCTAATCTAGAGTGGTGTAGTCACCATCTACTAGTAAGAGGAGAGAGAAAGTATCATAGGAGAGAGAAAGTACCCTTTTATGGTGGAAATTCAAGAAAAGTACCTTCAATACACATGAATATGCATGATTAGGGTATGATCAAGATGTGAGATCATGGAAACCCTAATTATGATAATTGATGAATCTTAATCTTATCTGAGGGTTTAAATGATGATGTTTCTCATACATGATGATGTTATGAGTTCAATTCACCATGAGGTGAATAGTAAACCCTAATTCTAGGGTGATGACATGTAATGTGAATAGTAAACCCTAATTGATGAAAATCAGGGAACCTAACTCTTGTAAGAGTAGGAAGATACAACTTCATTGAAATGAATTGTTTGTTGTTATCAGTTGAATTAACCATGCAGGTTCCTATATGAGGATGAACATACCCAGGTAAGGGTTATGATACTATATTCATTGAAAGCATGCTTTAGCTTTATGAAATAGTGCAAAATCCTGATGCTTTGTTAGTAGCATCTTATGAGATTAATGGGCTGTGAGAGCCATGAGTATCATCAAGGTCATGCTTGACAGATGACTTGTGATGAGATGATTGAGAAATGATATTTGATGTGAGTTAGACTTGTTACATTTAGTATTCTATTTTCATAGCAGCCATGCTAGTGATTAAATGTTTGAGAACATGTATGATGTTAAAAGAATACTGAAATGTACCTAACTAATCAAGTATAATCATACCATGTAGAGCCCTGATCATAGATCCATCATTGTCAGAGACCAAATGATGGTGAAACAGGTTTTCCTAAGGGAACTCCTGGAGCACATACTTTTGAGTATGTGGGGGAAATGGATGCGTAAATCCTTACATCCTAGTGTAGGAATTGATGTAGATGTTTCTTAATCCATCAACCCTTCACTACAAATCCAAACCAAGAGATGTACCACGAATCTCCCAAAGAAGACACAAACACTGCATGGGTGAGAGATAAACAAGAAATCTTCCGATGACGAAGAGAGTACAGAACGCCACTGTAACTCTAAAATAGCGAAGGACCAGATTACCCTAGTAAGCTATAATAGTAGAGACACAAGGTGTCCTGCAAACAATCCTCTTACTGACTGAGGAAGATGAGGTCTTAAGAATCTGACTCTTTTAATGACCTATGTATGATACCGATGTGACTTAACAGTGATCGGTTGGAGTATGAGCGGTATACCTCATCTCCGCAGGGCATAATGATGTTTGTAAAACATAATCAGCTACGTAGTATAATTGTTTAGTTTAAACTACGAGATACTTGAATGATGTTACACTGCATAGTAGATATGTTTCTCACATTATCTATATGTTGATATTGTGCTTAGTACCTCTCTTCTGTTGATTACTTTAAATTGCCTATGTTGTTCTTGAATTGCTATATAAAGCTTCTAGTTGAGAGTTATAACTCTCGCTGGGACAATTTGTACATTGTCTCACCCCGTAGACTTCAACTTTTTAGGTGGTCGTCGAAGACGGAGGAACCGGTCTACAGGTGACCAATTCCAAGAGCAGCAGCACCAAGAGCAGCAGTGAATCTCAAGTGGAGACACTGACTGCTGAGTCATGTTGTTAGATAGTCCTATGCCATCTCTGTACTCTCAGGTCCTAGGAGTATTGATCTGAGTTTTCTTTGGTTTTAAACTCTTGAGATTTTGTATCATGATGTGTATAATTACTCAAGAAGTAATTATCAGAGATGTAAACAGTTTAATCCTTTTTCAATGGAAGAAGTTTTATGGATTCAAGCTCTTATCTCAAAAAGTTTTAATTTCCCGTGATTTTTGTCTTCCGCTGCTAATTGATTGCTTCCGCTAAGTTTAAATCGTGTTTATATCGTGGTTTTGGGGATCGGAGCCCACAATATAGTGGTATCAGAGCTCTAGGTTCGCTGAGTCTATAGAGACATAGGACTTAGGATGTCGAGTCTATCCTTAAGTGTTTCTTCCTTATCTAATAGAATCTTCTTCTCCTCAGGAGAAGAAGATAAGTAAGGATGTCTGGACCACTTGAGGAGTACGAGGCGAAAAGTAGTGTTTCTGCACCTCGAGAAGGTGCAAGGAACCTAGAAATAGAGCAACCTGTACCTGAGCCACCTATGGAGCCACCTCAGTTTGACCCAGCGGACATGGGAAATCCAGCTGTTCATACTATGTTCGGGCTGTTTATGACTGCCATGACACATATCACCGACAGGATGCCTATACCTGCACCCAGGGCACCTGTCCAGCCTAAAGGTCAAGGTATTGGGAAGACGTTCAAGCGACTTTGTCGTGTCGGAGCTACAGAGTACTTTGGGACAGACGATCTCGCAGATGCTGATCTGTGGTTGACAGAGTTGGAGAAGGCTTTTAGGATTCTCAACATCCCTAAAGCTGAGAAGGTCAGACATGCAGTCTATCTTCTCAAAGGAAGCGTTGGCCACTGGTGGACAATGGAAGAGCAGAAGAGACCTGGAATAGAGATCTCTTGGGAAGACTTTCGTCGGGAATTTGTCCACAGATATTTCCCGAAGACCTTCCTGGACGAGAAGATCTCTCAGTTTGAGAGATTGAGGCAGGGCGTGATGAACATTAGTGAGTATGAAGCTAAGTTCATGGAGCTGTTGCGGTTCTATCCGCACATGGCTGCCACAGAAGAAGAAAGGATCAGGAGATTCGAGAAGGGTTTGAATTCTGATATGACAACCCCCGTGTCTGCTCTAGAAAACCGGGAGAGGTTCTCTACCTTCGTTGAGTCAGTCCGAAGGATAGAGAGATCCGTAGTTGAGAAAAGGCAAACCCAAAAGAGATATCCACAGTTCCAAGGTTCTTCATCTAGAGACTTTAAGAAGCCTAGATTCTCTGCACCTACACCTCCACCACCCAGATCTAGTTCTCAGACTCAGTGGTCCCCAAGTAGGGGTAGAGGACGGAGTTTACCACTACAAGAGACTCGCAGTTCAGCATCAATGTCGGTTACTGGACCACCAAGACCACAACAACTGGAGAGAAGTTGCTACAACTGTGGTAAGGTGGGACATTTGATGAAGGACTGCCGATCTAAGCATGTCAGTGTGACACAGCCTCCGAGACAAGGTCAATAGGGATCACAGAGAAGGCAATCTCAAGGAGAAGCTCAAGGACGTGGACAAGCGTCTCAAGCTGGATCATCAGCACCACCTCAACACCAGGTGACAGCGAGGTTCTATGCTATGAACCCACCAGATGCAGTGGTCGATCCACGGGTTGTGGCAGGTCAGATGGAACTTTTATATTCTGATATGTCTAAATCCTGTGTTGTATCTGTTCTGATTGACCCGGGTGTCACTCGAAGAGTGATTCGCAACTGCAATATGACAGTCAGTCATAGGGCAGATAGTTTGTTGTTGGAGACTCTGTTGAGTGGGTCTGCTGTTTTGCAGGAGGTATGCTCTCCCTGTATCCTCTTCTTTTCTGATCATCGCATTCAAGTGGACCTTATACCACTTGATATGCAAGGATTTGATATAATCCTCGGGATGGATACCTTAGAAAGGTATCGAGTTGTCTTGTATTGTGAGTCCAAGTTGGCTGTGTTTGCTGATGAAAGCAACACATGGATCTTACAAGGAGAAAGAAAGATTTTGCCAACCTGTCTTGTGTCAGCTATGGTTGCTGATAAGCTGATGAGGCAAGGATGTTATGCATTCTTGGCCCATGTGGTAGATGTTACCAAAGAGAGTCCCAACCCTGCTGAAGTTCCTGTAGTCAGGGAATTTGAGGATGTGTTTCCTGAAGAACTTCTGGCTATACCACCGCCTCGAGAAATTGATTTTGAAATCAATTTAGTCCCAGCTACACAACCCATAGCCCAGACACCGTATAGGATGGCGCCTGCCAAAATGGCAGAACTCAAGAAACAACTTCAAGAGTTACTTGAGAAGGGTTTCATCCGAACGAGTACCTCACCATGGGGTGCTCCAGTTTTGTTTGTTAAAAAGAAAGATGGGTCAATGCGGTTGTGCATTGATTACAGACAACTCGATAAAGTAACAATAAAGAATAAGTACCCTCTGCCGAGGATTGATGATCTTTTCGACCAGTTGCGTGGTGCAACAGTCTTTTCAAAAATAGACTTGAGGTCTGGATATCATCAACTTCGCATTAAGGACAGTGACATATCCAAGTCTGCCTTTAGGACAAGATATGGTCACTATGAGTTCACGGTTATGTCATTTGGACTAACTAATGCACCAGCTGCATTCATGGAACTCATGAATAGAATCTTTTGACCTTTCCTTGATCAGTGTGTTGTCGTCTTCATAGATGACATTTTGATCTATAGTAAGGATGCTCGACAGCATGAACAACATCTTCGCCAAGCTTTGACCTTGCTAAGAGAACACAAGCTATACGCTAAGTTTAGCAAGTGTGAGTTCTGGTTACCAGAAGTATCTTTTCTTGGTCATGTGGTATCTGCCTCGGGTATCCGTGTTGACCCTAAAAAGGTAGAGTCTATTCTACAGTGGGAACAACCGAAGACACTGACGGAGATTTGAAGTTTCTTAGGGTTAGCTGGCTATTACCAAAGGTTTATTAAGAACTTTAGTTTTATAGCCTTACTTTAACCAAGTTAACTCGGAAAGATGTTTCTTTTGCCTGGAGTGATAAGTGTCAACAGTCCTTTCAGCTGTTGAAGGAGAGGTTGACAAGTGCACCTGTGCTTGTGCTACCCGAGCAAGGAAAAGGATATATAGTTTTCTGTGATGCCTCCAAGAATGGACTCGGATGTGTGTTGATGCAGGATAAGCAAGTGATTTCTTTTGCTTCCCGACAGCTCAAGAAACACGAGGAAAATTATCCGACACACGATCTAGAGTTGGCTGCTTTGGTTCATGCCCTGAAGATCTGGAGACATTATCTCTACAGAGAAACCTTCTAGATTTTCACAGACCACAAGAACCTTAAGTATATCTTCTCTCAGCATGAGCTTAACATGAGGCAACGTCGCTGGATGAAGTTAATCAAGGACTATGATTGTACAATTGATTACCATCCCGGGAAGGCCAATGTGGTTGCAGATGCCTTGAGTAGGAAATCAGCAACATCAACCATGGATAGAGCACAACTAAGTTCCTTAGTATGCTCTAGGAGAGATATGTTTATCTCTTTAAGGCAAGACAATATGCAGTTGAAGGTGTTATTGTTAGCCGGTTTGTTAGTTGAGATGCATATTAAACCTACTCTAAGAGAGCAAATAAAGGAGGCACATCAAGTTTATGTTGTAGTTCAGCAGATTAGATCTGAGTTTGGTGATGAGAAGTGAGAAGGTTTTCATGATTCGAATGATCAAGTAGTATGCTATCATGGAAGGATGATAGTACCAGATGTGGATAATCTGAGGAAGTTAGTTCTGGAAGAAGCTCATTGTTCGATGTATGCTATGCATCCAAGGAGCGCCAAGATGTATCGAAACTTGAATGATATGTATTGGTGGACAGGGATGAAGAAGTATGTAGCTGAGTTTGTTCTGAGGTGTCATGTGTGTCAGCAAGTTAAGGCTGAACACCAGAAACCTGCAGGAACAATGCAACCTTTACCCATACCACAGTGGAAGTGGGACCATGTGACCATGGACTTTGTTGTTGGCCTACCCAGGACAAGCAAAGGACATGATTCCATTTGGGTAATTGTTGATAGGTTGACAAAGACAACACATTTCTTACCTGTTAAAACAACCTATTCTGCTGAAAGGTTATCACAGTTGTATGCTCAAGAGATAGTGTGTTTGCACGGAGTTCCTGTCACTATAGTTTCTGACAGAGGTCCCCAGTTTACAAGTCGCTTTTGGGAGCAGTAACATAGAGCCTTAGGCACCAAGTTATGGTTTAGTACAGCCTTTCATCCACAGACTGATGGACAGTCGGAAAGGACTATACAGACCTTAGAGGACCTGTTGAGAGCATGTGTTCTCCAGTTTACTAGAAGTTGGAATCTACACCTGAGCTTGATAGAGTTTGCCTATAACAATAGCTATCAGCATAGTATTGATATGGCACCATATGAAGCCCTGTATGGTAGACGTTGTAGATCACCCTTGTGTTGGTATGAGATGGGTGAACATCAGTTGTTAGGTCCTGATCTTGTGCAGCAAACTACAGAGAAGATCAAAGTTATACAGCAACATCTTAAGACTGCACAGGATAGGCAGAAGTCTTATGCCGACAGACATCGTAGACCCTTAGAGTTCCAGGTTGGAGACAGAGTGTACCTCAAGGTCTCACCTTGGAAAGGAGTCCTTCATTTTGGAAGGAAAGGGAAGTTAGCTCCTAGATTTATGGGACCTTATCCAATCATTGAACGAGTTGGAAAGGTAGCCTATAGACTAGAGTTACCTCAGGAGTTATAGAAGTTACACCCTGTGTTTCACATTTCTATGCTGAGGAAATGTCATCCTGACATCGAGTCAATTCTACAACCTATGGAAGTAGAATTGAATGAAGATATAACTTATAAGGAAGGACGAGTGTCAATCCTTGATAATAGAATTAAAAAGCTAAAGAAGAAAGATATAAGTCTTGTGAAAGTCCTCTGGAATCATCGTGGTATTGAAAAGGCACATGGGAACTAGAGGGTGAGATGAGAAAGAAATACCCTGCTCTTTTCTCCTAATGTGTTTTATCGATTTCGGGGACGAAATCCTTGTAAGGGGTGGATAATTTGTAACATCCCTGACCTGGGTTATAACCTAACCCTAGAGGTTTTGCCTAAATATGTGATTAAATACTTGTGATTATTCCCTGGCATGTAATTAAGTTCCTCAGGAACATATACTTTCAATTTTGGTCCATTTAAACAAAGTTGTAGTATTGTTTTGTAATACAGGGACCTATGTGCAAATTACCCAGTTAAGGGGTTTAACTTGCAATGTTCACAGGTTAAGATGTTCTTCTGGTAATTAGACATCATGTGAGTGAATATGATGAGGTATGATGGATTTTCCAAGCTTGGGCATCAAGATGCATCTTGTGGAATGATCCTTGTGCTTAAAAACCCTAATTTTGGAGTAAAGTGCAATTTACCCAAAATATTGGGTGCAATTTATAAAATACACCATCTAGAACATCTTTTATGACTTTTGACATCATTTAGAGTGAAAATGATGAAAGGGACACATGAATGAGTAATCAGATAAGAAAAATGATTTTTGTGCATAAAATTTACCAAGTATGAGAATGGAGACCTTTCATATATGTACCCTAGTTGAAAAAGTTGGTTTTCTTCACCCTTAGATCTTGAGTTTTGATGGACTTTACATAAGTTTTGATAGCTTGGGCGTGCCTTAGAAACGAGGAGGGACTTGGATGAGAATTCCTTGTTTTGGAGGTTCTTAAGGTAGAAAATAGCCTAAAGTATATAAGCTAGAACCCTTGCAAACCAAGTGAACGTATCACTTGTTCTCTTCATTTCTCATCTTTCTCAAACGGCTAAGGCAAAGCTCTGGAGCTCAGGAGAATGACCAACTAGTGCTAAGGTGAGTAGGAACCATCTTCTAGCTCGAATTCATGGAGGAATTCTTCTTAAAAGTTTGGTTCTGTGGTTAACTCACTTAGGTTCTTTGTTCTAGCCGACCATCCCCATCTTTTTCTTGGAGAATCACCTCTGGTATAGTTGTGGAGCTCAATACACCATTAGAGTCTGAAGTTTGGAAGCTTGGAGCTCTAGGAACAACGTTCTAAGGCGGGTTTTATAACTCTAAACTCCTTGCTTTATATGCATATCTTGTTTTTGCAATTTTAAGTCTTAGTTCTTCTTCTACCTCCCTTCTTCCTTGCACTTTTGCAAGCAAAATGGTGGAGTAACCAACCTGAACAGAGGTTGAAGATGATGGGCGTGAATTCCTAGGTAGCTTTATCAACCGACCTTGGACCCTTTTTGTAACATCCCTGACCTGGGTTATGAATTAACCCTAGGTGTTTTGCCTAAATATGTAATTAAATCCTTGTGATTATCTTTTGGCATGTAATTAAGTTCCTAAGGAACATACATTTTCATTTATGTCCTTTTTAAACAATGATTGTAGTATTGATTGGTAATACAGGGACCTATGTGCAAATTACCCAATTAGAGGGGTTAACTTGAAAATTACACAGGATAAGATGTTCCTCTAATAAAGAGACATCATATGAAGGAATACGATGAGGTATCATGGATTTCCCAAGTTTGGGCACCAAGGTGCAGCTTGTGGAGCAATCCTTGTGCTTAAAACCCTAATTTTGGTGTAAAGTGCAATTTACCCAAAATGTGGGGTGCAACTTGTGCTATATACTTTCTAGAATATCTTTTATGACTTTTGACATCATTTAAAGTTATAATAATGAAGGAGGCACTTCATTTGAATAATCTTATATGAAGAAACACCTTTGTAATTAAACCACCAAAATTGTAAGTAAAGGAGACCCTTATATGTATATGTGCACCATAGTGACAAGTTGACCTTCCTTGCCTTTAGTCCTTGGTCTTAGAAGAAGTTTTACCTTAGATATGAAGAGGAGGGACGTGCCTAAAATAAAGGAAGGACCTAGTTGTGAAAAGGAGGAGTAAGTTGTCCTTATGATGAAAATAACCTCAAAGTATATATGATCCTTTCCTTTGCAACCAAAGGCAACGTTTCCTTTCTTCCCTTCTTATTCCCTTGCTTAGACCAACCTAGGACAGAGCTCAGGAGTAGAGGAAGATGACCAAGTTCATCTAGGTAAGCTTTTATCATCATCTTGCTCGAATTCATGGAGGAAACCAGGTTACAAGGTTGGTTTCATGGTTATCTTACTTAGCTTTCTCTTCCTAGCCGATCCTTCCCAACTTTTCCTTGAAGAAACAACCTTGGATGACCTGTGGAGCTCAAGCCACCATTAAAGTTTCGGAGCTTGGAAGCTTGGAGTTCTAGGAACAACATTTGAGGCGGGTTTTATAACTCTACACCTTGCTTTGTTATGCATACTTTTATTCTTGCAAATAATAGTTAGTTCTTCTTCTTCCCCATCTTTCTTTGCACTCTTGCAAGCTTTTTCGTGAAGAACAGACCTTGGTTTCAAGGTTGAAGACGAAGGGAGTTAATACCTATGTTGGTCCTTATCCAACTTTACTAAATGATCTTGGACAAATAGGTCAAATGGGTTCACACCCGTTTCAACTCAAATGGGTTCACACCCATTTCAACTTAAATGGGTTCACACTCGTTTCAACTTAAATGGGTTCACACTCGTTTCAACATAAATGGGTTCACACTCATTTAAACTCAAATGGGTTCACACCCGTTTCAACTCAAATGGGTTCACACTCGTTTCAACTCAAATGGGTTCACACCCGTTTCAACTCAAATGGGTTCACACTCGTTTCAACTCAAATGGGTTCACACCTGTTTCAACTTAAATGGGTTCACACTTGTTTCAACTCAAATGGGTTCACACCCGTTTCAACTCAAATGGGTTCACACTCATTTCAACTCAAATGGGTTCACACCCGTTTCAACTCAAATGGGTTCACACTCGTTTCAACTCAAATGGGTTCACACTCGTTTAAGCTTAAATAGGTTCAATTAAAGGATTCCTTGTTTTATTCAAACCCTAGTGACATGATAGTGGTGATTTGGTTTATGTTAATCAATGAGGACTTAACTCAGACCTATATAGAGTGATGTAATCACCATCCATTAGTAAGGAGAGAGAGAAAGTACCATTTATGGTTAAAACTCAAATAAAGTACCTTCAATGTATATGAATATGCAGGATTAGGGTATGATCCACTTATGAGAGATCATGAAAACCCTAATTAAGATAATTGATGAGTCTTAACCTAATTTTAAAGCATCAATGATGATGTTTTTCATGCATGATGATGCTATGAGCTCATTTCACTATGAAGTAAATAGTAAACCCTAATTCTAGGGTAATCATGAGTAATGTAAATAGTAAACCCTAATTCTAGGGTAATCATGAGTAATGTAAATAGTAAACCCTAATTCTAGGGTAATCATGAGTAATGTGAATAGTAAACCCTAATTCTAGGGTAATCATGAGTAATGTGAATAGTAAACCCTAATTCTAGGGTAATCATGAGTAATGTGAATAGTAAACCCTAGTTCATAGTAATATGTTGAAATGAACGATAAACTCTAAACTCATGTTATTCCTTTAAGCATGAATTGCAATATCAAAATATAAGATGAGGAATCATTATTCCTAATCATAATGAAAGGATTGAATAACCCTAAATGATGTAAATAAGGGAATCTTACCCTTTGTAAGGACATAAAAGTATAACCTTTGAATTGAAGGGTTAATTCTGTCTTATTGACTGCTGATCTGATTATGAATTGTTGATTATTATCAATTGAATTAATCATGCAAGTTCTTATAAGAAAATAATCATATCCAGGTAAGGATCATGACATCATATTCATTGAAAGCATGTCAATAGCTTATGAATAGAAATAACTATGTTGCCTAGATGCAAGGGGTATCATATGAAACTGATATGCCTTAAGGGACATGAATGACATCAAGGTCATGCTAATAGATGACTTGATGCTGACATGTCACTTGATAGCAAGTGTTATGATGAAATAAGGGTGTGAACATCCATGTTCCTGAATTATAGTGATAAGATGATTAAAAATTTATATCCATCTGATAACTGATATGAGTAATACCTGTTACATTTAGTATTCTTCTGTTATAGTCATGTTTAGTACTTAAATGTTTGGAAACATGTATGATGCTAAAAGAATACTGAAATGTACCTAATAATCAAGTATAATCATATCATGTAGAGCCCTGATCATAGATCCATCATTGTCAGAGTCTAAATGATGGTGAAACAGGTTTTCCTAAGGGAACTCCTGGATCACATACTTTAGAGTATGTGGGGGAATATGGATGTGTATATCCTTACATCCTAGTGTAGGAGTTGATGTGGATGTATCTTAATCCATCATCCCTTCACTATATGCTTATACTGGGATCATGTAACACTATTCTCCCAAAGGAATCTTTATACCGCATCAATGAGAGATAAACATGAAATCTTTCAATAGCGAAGAGAGTGCAGAATGCCACTGTGACTCTAATAGCGAAGTACCAGAATACCCTGGTGAGCTATATTAGCAGAGACACTAGATGTCCTGCATGTTTATCCTCATTCTGACTGAGGTAGTTGAAGGTCATGAGAATCCGGCTCTTTTGATGACCTAGTATGATACCGATGCGACTTACTAGTGATCGGTTGGAGCATGAGCGGTATACCTCATCTCCACAGGGCATAATGATGTTTGTAAAACATAATCAACCGCGTAGCATAACTTCTTAGGTTGAACTACGAGGAACATTGATTGATATTACATTGCTTGCTTTTAATATCATGTTCAAGTATTAGTATACATGTTCTTCATATTCCTTAATAAAGATGAGTATTTGTTATCAAGCCTGTTGTGAGTAACCTAAGTTACCTGCTCATGATATTCCTTTGATTGCTTTTAACAAAGTTTCTGGCGGAGAGTTATAACTCTCACTGGGACAATTATTTGAAATTGTCTCACCCCATAGATTTCTATCTTTAGGTGGACGTCGAGGTCGAAGGAACTGATCTGCACGTGGACAGCAGCAACAACAGCAAAACCAGGAGCAGTAGTGATTTTAGGTGGAAACACTGTGCTGTCTAGTCTTGTAGATAGCATAGTCTTATGTCGTCTCTGTACACTCAGGTCCTAGGAGTTTGTTGATCTAAGAATTTTGAAGTCTTGAGATTTTGTATCATGACGTATATAATCACTCGAGAAGTGATTTATCAAAGATGTAAATAGTTCATCTTACTTTTATAAAAGGAGTTTCAGGTTTTTTTTAGATCTCGTTTTCGAAAAGTTTTAATTTCTCGTGATTTTTCGTATTCCGCTGTTAATCGAATCGCTTCGCTATATTTATCTTGTGTTTTGTAGAATTAGAGCCCACAATTAGTGGTATCAGAGCTCTAGGTTCGCTGAGTCTACAGAGACATAGGACTTAGAGTGTCAAGTCTATCCTTAGTACTTCTTTCTTATCTAATAGAGTCTTCTGCTCCTCAGGAGAAGAAGATAATTAAGGATGTCTGGACCACAGGAGGAGTACAAGGCAGAAAGTAGTGTTGCTGCACCTCGAGAAGGTGCAAGGAACCTAGAATTAGAGCAACCTGTACCTGAACCACCTTTGGAGCCACCTCGGTTTGACCCATCTGATATGGGAAACCCAGCTGTTCAAACTATGTTTGGGCAGTTTATGACTGCCATGACACATATCACCGACAGGATGCCCATGCCTGCACCTAGGGCACCTGTCCAGTCTGAGGGTCAAGGTATCGGTAAGACGTTCGAGCGAATTTGTCGTGTCGGAGCAACCGAATACTTTGGAACAGCTGACCCTACTGATGCTGATCTATGGTTAACTGAGTTGGAGAAAGCTTTCAGAATCCTTAACATCCCTGAAGGTGAGAAGGTTAGACATGCTGTCTATCTTCTCAAAGGTAGTGCTGGTCACTGGTGGACCATGGAAGAGCAGAAGAGGCCTGGAATAGAGATCTCGTGGGAAGACTTTCGTCGGGAATTTGTCCGCAGATATTTTCCAAAGACCTTCCTGGATGAGAAGATCTCTCAGTTTGAGAGACTGAGGCAGGGTATGATGAACATTAGCGAGTATGAGGCTAAGTTCATGGAGTTGTTGCGATTCTGTCCGCATATGGCTACCACAGAAGAAGAAAGGATTAGGAGGTTTGAGAAGGGTTTGAATGCCGACATGACTACTCCCATGTCTGCACTAGAAAATCGGGAGAGGTTCTCTACCTTCGTTGAGTCAGTCTGAAGGATAGAGAGATCCGTAGTCGAGAAAAGGCAAACCCAAAAGAGATATCCACAGTTCTAGGGATCTTCATCTAGAGACTTTAAGAAGCCTATATTCTCTGCACCTACACCTCCACCACCCGGAACTAGTTCTCAGACTCAGTGGTCCCCAAGTAGAGGTAGAGGATGAGGTTTACCGCCACGAGAGACTCACAGTTCAGCATCAATATCGGTCACAGGACCGCCAAGATCACAACAACTGGAAAGAAGTTGCTATAACTGTGGGAAGGTGGGACATCTGATGAAGGACTGTAGGTCTAGGCCTATCAGTGTGACACAGCCTCTGAGGCAGAATCAACAAGGATCACAGAGAAGGTAGTCTCAAGGAGCAGCTAGAGGACGTGGGCAAGCATATCAGGCTGGATCGTCAGCACCAACTCAACCTCAGGCGACAGCGAGGTTCTATGCTATGAACCCACCAGAAGCAGTGGTCAATCCACGGGTTGTGGCAGGTCAGATGGAACTTTTATATTATGATATGTCTAAATCATGTGTGGTATCTGTTTTGATTGACCCGGGTGCTACGCACTCTTTTGTCACTCGAAGAGTGATTCGTAACTGCAATATGACAGTTAGTCATAGGGCAGATAGCTTGTTGCTTGAGACTCCGTTGAGAGGTTCTGCTGTTTTGCAAAAGGTATGCTCTCCCTGCATCCTCTTCTTTTTTGATCATCACATTCAAGTGGATCTTATACCACTTGATATGCAAGGATTTGATATAATCCTTGGGATGGATACCTTGGAAAGGTACAGAGTTGTCTTGGGTTGTGAATCCAAGCAGGCTGTGTTTGCTGATAAGAGCAACACATGGATCTTTCAAGGAGAGAGAAAGATTCTACCCACCTGTCTTTTGTCTGCTATGGTTGCTGATAAGCTGATGAGGCAAGGATGTTATGCATTTTTGGCCCATGTGATAGATACCACCATGAAGAGTCCTAACCTTGCTGAAGTTCCTATAGTCAGGGAATTTGAAGATGTATTTCCTGAAGAACTTTCAAGTATGCCACCTCCTCAGGAAATTGATTTTGAAATCAATTTTATCCCAGATACCCAACCTATAGCACAAACACCTTATAGGATGGCGCCTGCCAAGATGGCATAACTCAAGAAACAGCTTCAGGAGCTACTTGAGAAAGGTTTTATCCAACCGAGTACTTCATCTTGGGGTGCTCCGGTTTTGTTTGTTAAAAAGAAAGATGGGTCGATGCGGTTGTGCATTGACTACAGACAACTCAATAAAGTAACAATAAAGAATAAGTACCATTTGCCGAGGATTGATGATCTTTTTGACCAGTTGTGTGGTGCAAAAGTCTTCTCAAAGATAGACTTAAGGTCTGGATATCATCAACTCCGCATTAAGGACAGTGACATATCCAAGTCTGCCTTTAGGACAAGATATGGTCACTATGAGTTCACGGTTATGTCGTTTGGACTAACCAATGCACCTGCTGCATTCATGGAACTCATGAATAGAGTCTTTCGACCCTTCCTTGATCAATGTGTTGTCGTCTTCATAGATGACATTCTGATTTATAGTAAGGATGCTCAGCAGCATGAGCAGCACCTTCGCCAAGCTTTAACCTTGCTAAGAGAACATAAATTATATGCTATGTTTAGCAAGTGTGAGTTCTGGATGCCGGAGGTATCTTTTCTGGGACATGTGGTATCTGCCTCGGGAATTCGAGTTGACCCTAAAAAGGTAGAATCTGTTCTACAATGGGAACAACCGAAGAAACCGACGGAGATTAGAAGTTTCTTGGGATTAGCTGGTTATTACCGGAGGTTTATTAAGAACTTCAGTTCTATAGCACTACCCTTGACGAAGTTGACCCGAAAAGATGTTCCTTTTGCCTGGAGTGATAAGTGTCAATAGTCTTTTCAGCTGTTGAAGGAGAGGTTGACAAGTGCACCTGTGCTTGTGCTACCTGAGCAAGGAAAAGGATATGTAGTCTTTTGTGATGCCTCCAAGAATGGACTTGGATGTGTGTTGATGCAGGATAAACAAGTGATTTCTTTTGCTTCCTGACAGCTTAAGAAACACGAGGAGAATTGTCCGACACACGGTCTGGAATTAGCTGATGTGGTTCATGCCTTGAAAATCCGGAGACATTATCTTTACGGAGAAACCTTCCAGATTTTCACGGACCATAAGAACCTTAAGTATATCTTGTCTCAGCATGACCTTAACATGAGGCAACGTCGCTGGATGGAGTTAATCAAGGATTATGATTGTACGATAGATTACCATCAAGGGAAGGCCAATGTAGTTGTAGATGCCTTGAGTAGGAAATCAGCAACATCATCCTGTGATAGGGCACAATTAAACTCTTTAGTATGCCCTAGGAGAGATATGCTTATCTCCTTAAGGCAAGACAATGTACAGATGAAGGTGTCATGGATTGTCGGGTTGTTGGCTGAGATGCATATCAAACCCACCCTAAGAGAGCAGATTAAGGAGGCACAACAAGTTGATGTTGCAGTTCAGCAGATCAGATCTGAGTATGGTGATGAGAAGCGAGAAGGTTTTCATGAATCAGATGATTAAGTGGCATGCTATCATGGGAGGATGATAGTGCCAGATGTCGATAACTTGAGAAAGTTAGTCCTAGAGGAAGCTCATTCTTCAATGTATGCTATGCATCCAGGAAGCACCAAAATGTATCGAAACTTGAAAGAAATGTATTGGTGGCCTGGGATGAAGAAGGACGTAGCTGAGTTTGTTCTGAGGTGTCCGGTGTGTCAGCAAGTTAAAGATGAACACCAAAAGCCTGCAGGAACAATGCAACCTTTACCCATACCACAGTGGAAGTGGGATCATGTAACCATGGACTTTGTTGTTGGCCTACCTAGAACAAACAAAGGACATGATTCCATTTGGGTAATTGTTGATAGGTTGACTAAGACAACGCATTTCTTACCTGTCAAAACAACCTATTCTGCTGAAAGGTTATCCCAGTTATATTTTCAAGAGATAGTGTGTTTGCACGGAGTTCCTATCACCATAGTTTCTGACAGAGGTCCTCAGTTCACAAGTCGTTTTTGGGAACAGCTACATAGGGCACTAGGCACCCAATTAAGGTTTGGTACAGCCTTTCATCCATAGACGGATGGACAGTCGGAAAGGACTATAAAGACCTTGGAAGACTTGTTGAGAGCATGTGTTCTCCAATTCACAGGAAGTTTGGATTTGCACCTAAGCTTGATAGAGTTTGCCTATAACAATAGCTATCAACATAGTATTGATATGGCACCTTATGAGGCTTTGTATGGTAGACGTTGTAGATCACCTTTGTGCTGGTATGAGACTGGTGAACATCAATTGTTAGGTCCTGATCTTGTGCAGCAGACTACAAAGAAGATTAAAGTAATACAACAACAGATTAAGATTGTACAGGATAGGCAAAAATATTATGCTGACAAGCGTCGTAGACCGTTGGAGTTCCAGGTTGGAGACAGAGTGTATCTCAAGGTCTCTCCTTGGAAAGGAGTCCTTCGCTTTGGAAGGAAAGGGAAGTTAGCTCCTAGATTTATGGGGCCTTATCCAATCATTGAACGGGTTGGAAAGGTAGCCTATAGACTAGAGTTACCGCCAGAATTACAAAAACTACACCCTGTGTTTCACATTTCTATGTTAAAGAAATGTCATCTCGATACCGAGTCAGTTCTACAACCTATGGAAGTAGAATTGAATGAAGATATAACTTATGAGGAAGGACCGGTGTCAATCCTTGATAACAGAATTAAAAAGCTAAAGAAGAAAGATATAAGTCTTGTAAAAGTCCTCTGGAATCACCGTGGTGTTGAAGAAGCCACTTGGGAACTAGAGGAAGAGATGAGAAGGAAATATCCTGCTTTTTTCTCTTAATATGTTTTATCGATTTTGGGGACGAAATCCTTGTAAGGGGTGGATAATTTGTAACATCCCTGACCTGGGTTATGAATTAACCCTAGGTGTTTTGCCTAAATATGTAATTAAATCCTTGTGATTATCTTTTGGCATGTAATTAAGTTCCTAAGGAACATACATTTTCATCTCCCTGGTCAGAGAATTCTTCAGAGGACAGCAGTGTCATAGAAGTCTTTTTTGCTGCCGCACGGTTTTGATACCGAAGAATGACTCACCTGTGGATTTACAGAAAGACTTTCGACCGATTTCCATTGAGAACTTGGCGCTAAGAATTATAGCCAGGATTGTTAATAGCAGGATGGCTGAGCTCCTTCCTAAGATAATTTCGCCTTTTCAGGGGGCGTTTGTAAAGAATAGGGACATCTCTCATCATATTCGTCTCCTTCAAGAAATCACTCATGATCTTAAATAGGGTCCTCAACAGTAGAATATGATTATCAAATTAGATATGTCGAAAGCTTATGACAGGGTTTCTTGGATCGTGTTGGAGAAGGTCATGGAGAAATTTGGCTTTATAAAAGACACCATAGACCTTTGTTCCAGGTTCTTTAAAGAAGCATGGACAACGGTATCAGTTGGTGATTTCACTGATGGTTTTTTCTCTTTGAAGAAAGGTCTCAAGCAAGGCAACGTGTTATCCCCATCATTGTTCATTATTTTTGAAGAAATGTTGGCCAGAAGACTTATCCATTTACAGGAAGAAGATGTCATTGATTCTTACTTCACGAGGGGTCCCAGAACTGCACCCCCGATCCTCATGTATGCAGACGACCTGGTGATTCTTTTAGCAACGTCGAATGGATCAGTTGAGATCCTTAGACAGGTGATATATGATTATGAAAGGGCGACCGGTCAGAAGATTAATAGAGCAAAGTCCGTCTGTGTTTTAGGTAGCTCGGATGATTCGATGAGGGACCGCATCAAAGATGAGATTGGGATTGATCATATTGCTGACTCATTGTCATACCTTGGGGTTCCTATTTCAATGGGGAGGACCTTGAAGAGAGATTTTGAATACCTGACTGTGAGAATCCAACATAGGGTGGCATCTTGGAAGGCGATGATTCTATCGTTTGCTGGTAGAAGATTGTTGATCAAGCACATCCTAGCAAGTACCGCCATTCATACGGCATCGGCAGCAGGTATCCCTATTTCTACTTGCAACAAGTTAGAGATGATGATGTCTCGTTTCTTATGGGCCGACAGAGACAACCATGACAGAAGAGCGTGGGTGGCTTGGAACAGGCTGTCCACACCCACAAATGTTGGAGGAATGGGTTTTCATTCTCTTCAGATTACTAACCAAGCTTTCATTGCCAAGGCTTGCTGGGAGATGCTTACAGGAGAATCTTTATGGGCTATTTTCTGCAGACAGAAGTATGGTTCACGAACCAGAAATAATTCGGGACTATACCCTTCTCATTTGAAGAAAGGTGCCAGGGCGTCCCCTTGTTGGAAAAAAATTTGGGAGATGTTTCCTTTCATTTATCCGAGATGTAGATGGATTATAGGAGCTGGTGACATTTCTTTCTAGGATTCCTATTGGTGTGAAAGCAGGATGGTTGATCATGCTTTACATAGATCCGACAGAGGTATGAGATTTCTTGTCAAATATTTCTGGTCCAAGGACCATGGATGGGACTGGCAGGCTCTGAGTATGATTATTGATGAAGACAGTTTGGCAATTATAAAACGAACAGGTTGTTTCCTCTCCGCCGATAAAGATTTTCTCAGTTGGACGTTAACAGATAATGGGAAGTTTGATATTAGATCTGCTAAGAAGCTTTTGTTTAACCCTCCTTCAGCAGATACTATAGATCTGGAGAAGGTGTGGAAGCTGGACTGTCCTAGAGCAAGTGCCATCATTTGGAAGATGATGCATCGTGCAATTCCAACGGATGAAAATGTTAGATGCTGCAATATTCAGATTGCATCCAGGTGTTCGTGCTGTGATGACCCATCGTCGGAGAATGTGGTCCACCTTATGTTTGAGAGCCAGATAGCGATGTTTTTCTAGGACAAGTACACAGCTTTGATTCAGGATCCCACCCCACAGAACTTAGCACATCTTGTGGCTGTCTGCAGTAACATATACACCCGATCGGCAAGAACTTAGTTAGCGAGCAGGTTGGCTGCCATCATCGTGGAGAGCATATGGAGGATTCGATGTCGAAGCCGGTTTGAGAATGAAAGAAGAAACTTGCACCTTGAATGGGAGTATATAACTATGAGAATGAACATTATGATGAAGAAGAAGTGCTTCGTGCTCGAAGAAGGGCCAAATTTTTTTCAGGATTTAGGTGATGACAGGTTGATTGAACCTTCATGGAGAGTCAGGAATATTATGCTGATGAGATGGATTCCACCGGACATACATAGTCTCAAGATGAACCTCACCATTGGAAGAGCAGCCGACCCGGAAGGATATCGTCGAAGATGGGCGGCGGGGATAGTGAGAAATAGAAGAGGTCAGGTGTTGATGGCCTTCAGAACTTGGTTGCAGGCAGAAGACTATACGCTTGCATACTTACAAGCATGTGTTGTGGGCCTTAAGATTCTTGAAGATAAATGTTTGAAAATTGCCTATATGGAGATAGATGATCAACGCACCTTCGATATTCTATGGGGGACTGCTGATGCACCTTGGAAAGCTATGCCGATTTTCAGAGAACTGAAAAGAAAGATCATCACGGATGCTATTAATGGATCCAAAGTTCACAAAGTAATAAACTCTATCCCTAAAGAACTAGGAACATGGGGTTCATACATGGAGGACATATATATCAGTTCTATTCCAGAAAATCTGCCACAAAAGATTAAGGGTATGTTGATTATGGAGAGGCACAATTTCCTTATGTTCATGTGGATAAGGGGTGATTTTTTTAGTTGGGAGTGGTCTATGTATAGAGGTGCATAATTTGTTTGGTTGGGGTGAATACCTGCACTTTATAAGAAGGAGTTGTACATGTTTTTCGGTGATTTAGCCTACATGAGGAGGGTAGGATGAATAAAAGCACCTCCTGGCTTAATTAAAAAAAAACAATGATTGTAGTATTGATTGGTAATACAGGGACCTATGTGCAAATTACACAATTAGAGGGGTTAACTTGCAAATTACACAGGATAATATGTTCCTCTAATAAAGAGACATCATATGAAGGAATATGATGAGGTATGATGGATTTCCCAAGTTTGGGCACCAAGGTGCAGCTTGTGGAGCAATCCTAGTGCTTAAAACCCTAATTTTGGTGTAAAGTGCAATTTACCCAAAATGTGGGGTGCAACTTGTGCTATATACTTTCTAGAATATCTTTTATGACTTTTGACATCATTTAAAGTTATAATAATGAAGGAGGCACTTCATTTGAATAATCTTATATGAAGAAACACCTTTGTAATTAAACCACCAAAATTGTAAGTAAAGGAGACCCTTATATGTATATGTGCACCATAGTGACAAGTTGACCTTCCTTGCCTTTAGTCCTTGGTCTTAGAAGAAGTTTTACCTTAGATATGAAGAGGAGGGACGTGCCTAAAAGAAAGGAAGGACCTAGTTGTGAAAAGGAGGAGTAAGTTGTCCTTATGATGAAAATAACCTCAAAGTATATATGATCCTTTCCTTTGCAACCAAAGGCAACGTTTCCTTTCTTCCCTTCTTATTCCCTTGCTTAGACCGACCTAGGACAGAGCTCAGGAGTATAGGAAGATAACCAAGTTCATCTAGGTAAGATTTTATCATCATCTTGCTCGAATTCATGGAGGAAACCAGGTTACAAGGTTGGTTTTATGGTTATCTTACTTAGCTTTCTCTTCCTAGCCGATCCTTCCCAACTTTTCCTTGAAGAAACAACCTTGGATGACCTGTGGAGCTCAAGCCACCATTAAAGTTTCGGAGCTTGGAAGCTTGGAGTTCTAAGAACAATGTTTGAGGCGGGTTTTATAACTCTACACCTTGCTTTGTTATGCATACTTTTATTCTTGCAAATAATAGTTAGTTCTTCTTCTTCCCCATCTTTCTTTGCACTCTTGCAAGCTTTTTCGTGAAGAACAGACCTTGGTTTCAAGGTTGAAGATGAAGGGCGTTAATACCTATGTTGGTCCTTATCCAAATTTATTAAATAATCTTGGACTAATAGGTAAAATGGGTTCACACCCGTTTCAGCTCAAATGGGTTCACACCCGTTTCAACTTAAATGGGTTCACACTCGTTTCAACTTAAATGGGTTCACACTCGTTTCAACTTAAATGGGTTCACACTTGTTTCAACTCAAATGGGTTCACACCCGTTTCAACTCAAATGGGTTCACACTCGTTTCAACTCAAATGGGTTCACACCCGTTTCAACTCAAATGGGTTCACACTCGTTTCAACTCAAATGGGTTCACACCCGTTTCAACTCAAATGGGTTCACACTCGTTTCAACTCAAATGGGTTCACACCCATTTCAACTCAAATGGGTTCACACTCATTTCAACTCAAATGGGTTCACACCTGTTTCAACTCAAATGGGTTCACACTCGTTTCAACTCAAATGGGTTCACACTCGTTTAAGCTTAAATAGGTTCAATTAATGGATACCTTGTTTTATTCAAACCCTAGTGACATGATAGTGGTGATTTGGTTTATGTTAATCAATGAGGACTTAACTCAACCCTATATAGAGTGATGTAATCACCATCCATTAGTAAGGAGAGAGAGAAAGTACCATTTATGGTTAAAACTCAAATAAAGTACCTTCAATGTATATGAATATGCAGGATTAGGGTATGATCCACTTATGAGAGATCATGAAAACCCTAATTAAGATAATTGATGAGTCTTAACCTAATTTGAAAGCATCAATGATGATGTTTTTAATTCATGATGATGCTATGAGCTCATTTCACTATGAAGTAAATAGTAAACCCTAATTCTAGGGTAATCATGAGTAATGTAAATAGTAAACCCTAATTCTAGGGTAATCATGAGTAATGTGAATAGTAAACCCTAATTCTAGGGTAATCATGAGTAATGTGAATAGTAAACCCTAGTTCAGAGTAATATGTTGAAATGAACGATAAACTCTAAACTCATGTTATTCCTTTAAGCATGAATTGCAATATCAAAATATGAGATGAGGAATCGTTATTCCTAATCATAATGAAAGGATTGAATAACCCTAAATGATGTAAATAAGGGAATCTTTCCCTTTGTAAGGACATAAAAGTATAACCTTTGAATTGAAGGGTTAATTCTGTCTTATTGACTGCTGATCTGATTATGAATTGTTGATTATTATCAATTGAATTAATCATGTAGGTTCTTATAAGAAAATAATCATATCCAGGTAAGGATCATGACATCATATTCATTGAAAGCATGTCAATAGCTTATGAACAGAAATAACTATGTTGCCTAGATGTAAGTGGTATCATATGAAATTGATATGCCTTAAGGGCCATGAATGACATCAAGGTCATGCTAATAGATGACTTGATGCTGACATGTCACTTGATAGCAAGTGTTATGATGAAATAAGGGTGTGAACATCCATGTTCCTGAATTATAGTGATAAGATGATTAAAAATTGATATCCATCTGATAACTGATATGAGTAATACCTGTTACATTTAGTATTCTTCTGTTATAGTCATGTTTAGTACTTAAATGTTTGGAAACATGTATGATGCTAAAAGAATACTGAAATGTACCTAATAATCAAGTATAATCATATCATGTAGAGCCCTGATCATAGATCCATCATTGTCAGAGTCTAAATGATGGTGAAACGGGTTTTCCTAAGGGAACTCCTGGATCACATACTATAGAGTATGTGGGGGAATATGGATTTGTATATCCATACATCCTAGTGTAGGAGTTGATGTGGATGTATCTTAATCCATCAGCCCTTCACTATATGCTTATACCGGGATGATGTAACACTATTCTCCTAAAGGAATCTTTATACCGCATCGATGAGAGATAAACATGAAATCTTTCGATAGCGAAGCGAGTGCAGAATGCCACTGTGACACTAATAGCGAAGTACCAGAATACCCTGGTGAGCTATATTAGCAGAGACACTAGATGTCCTGCATGTTTATCCTCATTCTGACTGAGGTAGTTGAAGGTCATGAGAATCCGGCTCTTTCGATGACCTAGTATGATACCGATACGACTTACTAGTGATCGGTTGGAGCATGAGTGGTATACCTCATCTCCGCAGGGCATAATGATGTTTGTAAAACATAATCAACCGCTTAGCATAACTGGTTAGGTTGAACTACGAGGAACATTGATTCATATTACATTGCTTGCTTTTAATATCCTGTTCAAGTATTAGTATACATGTTCTTCATATTCCTTAATAAAGATGAGTATTTGTTATCAAGCCTGTTGTGAGTAACCTAAGTTACCTGCTCATGATATTCCTTTGATTGCTTTTAACAAAGTTTCTAGCGGAGAGTTATAACTCTCGCTTGGACAATTATTTGAAATTGTCTCACCCCGTAGATTTCTATCTTTAGGTGGACGTCGAGGTCGAAGGAACCGATCTGCAGGTGGACAGCAGCAACAGCAGCAAAACCAGGAGCAGCAGTGATTTCAGGTGGAAACATTGTGCTGTCTATTCTTGTAGATAGAATAGTCTTATGTCGTCTCTGTACACTCAGGTCCTAGGAGTTTGTTGATCTGAGAATTTTGAAGTCTTGAGATTTTGTATCATGACGTATATAATCACTCGAGAAGTGATTTATCAGAGATGTAAACAGTTCATCTTACTTTTATAAAAGGAGTTTCAGGTTTTTTGAGATCTCGTTTTCGAAAAGTTTTAATTTCTCATGATTTTTTGTATTCCACTGTTAATCGAATCACTTCCGCTATGTTTATCTTGTGTTTTGTAGAATTAGAGCCCACACTTTTGGTCCAAACGGTTGCAAACCATTTAAGGTCAAACGGTTTCAAACCGTTTGATCTCAAACGATCTTGCAAGACCGTTTGGATTGAAACGGTCTCAAGATCGTTTGATAGGGTTGACCAAGGGACGATCAATTGAGGGTCTGTTGGTAACATATTGAATTTCATTCCTACAAAGAATCATAATCTAATTCTTAACCAATTGAGGGTTGAAGGCAATTCAACATCCTAACCCTAATCGGAATGAAATTGCTGATTTCATGTATAGATCTTGTTGAGTTTTTGGTTGAAGGACCCAAACGGTCTCAAGACCATTTGTGGGTTCATCCAAACGGTCTTAAGACTTTTTGGTGACAACCCAAGACCGTTTGAAGGTCTAGGGTTGAGTTAAATTGATTGGATTGAAGGTCCAATTGCAATAAGTTGATGAATTGATGAAATTGCTCATTTTAGACCTAATTAGGGTTCAACCCTTATCCAACCGACTTGGTTTTTGGTAAAAATTTGGGAAAACGGTCTCAAGACCGTTTGGAGGTCATCCAAACGACCTCAAGACCGTTTGGGCCAAGTTTGAGTCCAATTGGAGGTCAATTGATAGGTTCAACCTTGTTTTGATTCACCTTGTTGAACATTGATGATTATCCGATTGAAACCCTAACTGAATTGGACTTGACCCTAATTGGCTTTCTATTGAGGGTCAATTTGGTGTCCAATTGATTGAGGCTCATCTTAATTAACTCAGTTTATAAGTGGTTAACATGGATTTGGCCAATTGAAGGCTTCAACAGAGTTATTCATAATCGATTAGAACTTTTGAACCATGTTGGAGGTCCAAACGGTTTGAGCCCATTTGGACCAAACGGTCTCAAGACCGTTTGGATCCAAATGGTCTCAAGACCGTTTGGGGCCAAACGGTCTCAAGTCGTTTTGATCAAACGGTTTCAAACCGCATAAGCTCAAACGGTTTGGAAGTCAACCTTTCCAAACAGTCAACGCACCCAAACGGTTTGGGCAAACGACCTTGAGGTCATGCGGTCTTGGAGTCAAACATAGCAAACGGTCAACACATCCAAACGGTTTCAAACCGTTTGGAGGTTGAAGGTTGAAACCGTTTGAAGGTTTTCAATGTTGTTTATGCTTAATCACTTGAAGGTGTTTTTGGTTTAATGGTGATCTAATCTAAACCCTAATGGTAACCTAGGACATTAAGGGATTAAGTGACTAATGAATTGACCCATAATGGTGTTCAATGGTGTAAATTACCAAAATACCCTTGAGAGGTTCAATTGAAGGATATCTTGTTTCAATCAAACCCTAATCACCTGATAGTGATGATTTGGCTTATGATAGTCAATGAGAACTTAACCCAACCTAATCTAGAGTGGTGTAGTCACCATCTACTAGTAAGAGGAGAGAGAAAGTATCATAGGAGAGAGAAAGTACCCTTTTATGGTGGAAATTCAAGAAAAGTACCTTCAATACACATGAATATGCATGATTAGGGTATGATCCACCTATGTTAGATCATGGAAACCCTAATTATGATAATTGATGAATCTTAATCTTATCTGAGGGTTTAAATGATGATGTTTCTCATACATGATGATGTTATGAGTTCAATTCACCATGAGGTGAATAGTAAACCCTAATTCTAGGGTAATGACATGTAATGTGAATAGTAAACCCTAATTGATGAAAATCAGGGAACCTAACTCTTGTAAGAGTAGGAAGATACAACTTCATTGAAATGAATTGTTTACTATTATCAGTTGAATTAACCATGCAGGTTCCTATATGAGGATGAACATACCCAGGTAAGGGTTATGATACTATATTCATTGAAAGCATGCTTTAGCTTTATGAAATAGTGCAAAATCCTGATGCTTTGTTAGTAGCATCTTATGAGATTAATGGGCTGTGAGAGCCATGAGTTTCATCAAGGTCATGCTTGACATATGACTTGTGATGAGATGATTGAGAAATGATATTTGATGTGAGTTAGACTTGTTACATTTAGTATTCTATTTTCATAGCTGCCATGCTAGTGATTAAATGTTTGAGAACATGTATGATGTTAAAAGAATACTAAAATGTACCTAACGAATCAAGTATAATCATACCATGTAGAGCCCTGATCATAGATCCATCATTGTCAGAGACCAAATGATTGTGAAACAGGTTTTCGTAAGGGAACTCCTGGAGCACATACTTTTGAGTATGTGGGGGAAATGGATGCGTAAATCCTTACATCCTAGTGTAGGAATTGATGTAGATGTTTCTTAATCCATCAACCCTTCACTACAAATCCAAACCAAGAGATGTACCACAAATCTCCCAAAGAAGACACAAACACCGCATCGGTGAGAGATAAATAAGAAATCTTCCGATGACGAAGAGAGTACAGAACGCCACTATAACTCTAAAATAGCGAAGGACCAGATTACCTTGGTAAGCTATAACAGCAGAGACACAAGGTGTCCTGCAAACAATCCTCTTACTGACTGAGGAAGATGAGGTCTTAAGAATCCGGCTCTTTTAATGACCTATGTATGATACCGATGCGACTTAACAGTGATCGGTTGGAGTATGAGTGGTATACCTCATCTCCGCAGGGCATAATGATGTTTGTAAAACATAATCAGCCGTGTAGTATAATTGTTTAGTTTAAACTATGAGATACTTGAATGATGTTACACTGCATAGTAGATATGTTTCTCACATTATCTATATGTTGATATTGTGCTTAGTACCTCTCAGCTGTTGATTACTTTAAATTGCCTATGTTGTTCTTGAATTGCTATATAAAGCTTCTAGTTGAGAGTTATAACTCTCGCTGGGACAATTTGTACATTGTCTCACCCCGTAGACTTCAACTTTTTAGGTGGTCGTCGAAGACGGAGGAACCGGTCTACAGGTGACCAATTCCAAGAGCAGCAGCACCAGGAGCAGTAGTGAATCTCAGGTGGAGATACTGACTGCTGAGTCATGTTGTTAGATAGTCCTATGTCGTCTCTGTACTCTCAGGTCCTAGGAGTATTGATCTGAGTTTTCTTTGGTTTTTAACTCTTGAGATTTTGTATCATGATGTGTATAATTACTCAAGAAGTAATTATAAGAGATGTAAATAGTTTAATCCTTTTTCTATGGAAGAAGTTTTATGGATTCAAGCTCTTATCTCAAAAAGTTTTAATTTCCCGTGATTTTTGTCTTCCGGTGCTAATCGATTGCTTCCGCTAAGTTTAAATCATGTTTATATCATGGTTTTGGAGATCGGAGCCCACACTATCAATTTCATTAGATGCCACTTGCTAGGTAACAATGTATTTCACTATTCATAAAGTTAATAACATACTTTCAATGAATATGAAATCATCATCATTACCTGAATATGATCATCCTCATATAAGAACCTGCTTGGTTAATTTAACTGATAATAGTAAACAATTCATTTCAAAGAAGTTGTACCTTCCTACTCTTACAAGAGTTAGGTTCCCTGAATCTCATCAATTAGGGTTATTCATTTTCTTTACTTATGATTAGGAATATTGATTCCTTATCTCGTACTTCAATCACGAAGGTTCATGCTTAAAAGCATAATTGGAAATAGGGTTTTACCCTATTCAAATTAAGGTTATTGAAATCCCTTTATCTTATAAGGCACCATATCATTGTAACTTGTTCACAAGGTTTCATACCTAAAAACATAATACAGGACTAAGGTTAACATACCCCATCCTTCATTAATTAATGTTTCCTGTTCATATTATCAGTCCAACTCTAATATGCAACTTTGCCATCCTTGGAAGCATACCAAGGTATGATGAGTGTTTACCTTTAATTTCAACATTTATTTAACATCATAATGATTATCAATTCAAGGTATGAATTCATTTCTCATCCTCGTCATGGTATAATTACATCATACTCATTGATTTGGCTATACCTCACTTAAAGGCATTACCTTGTAGACTTTTCCAGGATTTCATAATTGCCAGGTCATAAACTAGGATCACTATTCATCCCACTAGGATTTCCAATTTAGGGTTTCTCATACTCAAAGGCATAACCCTGAATTACTACATTTATCAGATCACCCTAAATTAGGGTTTACTATTCACATAATATGTTATTACCCTAGAATTAGGGTTTACTATACACTCCTTGGTGAATTGAACTCATAACATCATCATGTATGAGAAACATCATCATTAAAGCCCTCAGATAAGATTAAGATTCATCAATTATCATAATTAGGGTTTCCATGATCTCACATAGGTGGATCATACCCTAATCATGCACATTCATATGTATTGAAGGTACTTTACTTAAATTTCAACCATAAAAGGTACTTTCTCTCTCCTCTCACTAGTAGATGGTGATTACACCACTCTAGATTAGGTTGGGTTAAGTCCTCATTGACTAACATAAGCCATATCACCACTAACATGTCATTAGGGTTTGATTAGAACAAGGTATCCTTTGATTTAACCCTTCAAGGGCATTTTGGTAAAGTACATTATTGATCACCATCATGGGTCAATTCATTAGTCACTTAGTCCCTTAATGTCTTAGGATACCATTAGGGTTTAGGTTAAACCACCATTGAACCAAAAACACCTTCAAAAGATTAAGTAAAAACAACCTTGAAAGTCTCCAATCGGTTACACATATTCAACCTCCAAACGGTTTGAAACCGTTTGGATGTGTTGACCGTTTTCTAGGTTTGACTCCAAGACCGCATGACACTCAAGGTCCTTTTCCCTCAAACGGTCTTAAGACCATTTGGGTGCGTTGACCGTTTGGGGAGAGTTGACCTTCAAACCGTTTGAGCTTATGCGGTTTGAAACCGTTTGATCAAAAATGACTTGAGATCGATTGGTCCAAACGACCTTGAGATCGTTTGAGCCCAAACGGTCTTGAGACCGTTTGGCCCCAAATGGTATTGAGACCGTTTGGCCTCAAACGGTCTTGAGAACGTTTGGATCCAAACGGTCTTGAGACCGTTTGGTCCAAATGGGCTCAAACCGTTTGGACCTCCAAAGTGGTTCAAAAGTTGCAATTGATCATGGATATGTATGTTGAAGCCCTCAATTAGTCAAGTCCATGACAACCACTTATAAATTGAGTCAACTAGGATTAGCCTTAATCAATTGGACATCAAATTGACCCTCAATTGAAAGCCAATTAGGGTTAATTCTAACTCAATTAGGGTTTCCAATCAGATGATCATCAATGTTCAACAATGTGAGTCAATTCGAGGTTGAACCCATCAATTGACCTCCAATTGGGCCCAAACTTGGCCCAAACGGTCTTGAGATCGTTTGTACATCCTCCAAACAGTCTTGAAACCGTTTGCCCAAAGTTGACCAAAAACTAAGTCGGTTGGATAAGGGTTGAACCCTAATTAGGTCTAAAATCAGCAATTTTATCAAATCTTCAACTTATTGCAATTGGACCCTCAATTCATCAAATTAGCTCAACCTTAGACCTCCAAATGGTCTTGGGTTGTCACCAAACGGTCTTGACACCGTTTGGATGAATCCCCAAATGATCTTGAGACCGTTTGGGTCCTTCAACCCAAAACTCAACAAGATCTATACTTGAAATCAGCAATTTCAACCAGATTAGGGTTCGGATGTTGAAGTGCCTTCAACTCTCAATTGGTTAAGAATTAGATTATGATTCTTTGTAGGAATGAAATTCAATATGTTACCAACAGACCCTCAAACGGTCGTCCCTTGGTCAACCCTATCAAACGGTCTTGCAAGATCGTTTGAGATCAAACGGTTTGAGACCGTTTGACCTTAAACGGTTTGCAACCGTTTGGACAAAAAGGGTCCAAGGTCGGTTGATAAAGTTGCCTAGGAATTCACACCCATCATCTTCAACCTCTATTCAGGTCGATTACTCCACCGTTTTACTTGCAAAAGTGCAAGGAAGAAGGGAGGTAGAAGAAGAACTAAGTGCAAATTGTAAGAACAAAGATATGCATAATAAAGCAAAGAGTTTAGAGTTATAAAACCCACCTAAACATTGTTCCTAGATCTCCAAGCTTCCATGCTTCAAGCCTCTAATGGAGTCTTGAGCTCCAAAACTCGGCCAGAGGTGATTCTCCAAGGAAAAGATGGGGATGGTCGGCTAGAATAAAGAATCTAAGTGAGTGAACCATAGAACCAACCTTATATGATGAATTCATCCAAGAATCCGAGCTAGAAGATGGTTCCTACTCACCTTAGAACTACTTGGTCGTCTCCCTGAAGTTCAGAGCTCTACCTTGGCCGTTTTGAGAAAGATGAGAAGTGAAAAGGTGAAAGGATACGTTTAGTTGGTTTGCAAGGGAACTAAGCTTATATACCTTAGGTAGTTTTCCACCTTAAGGACCTCTTAGATCATGGAATTATCATCTAAGTCCCTCCTTATTTATAATGCACGTCCAAGCCATCTAAACTTAAGCAAATCTCAACAAAACTCAAGATCTAAGGGTAAAGAAAGCCATCTTTCAACTAGGATACATATATGAAGGGTCTTCATGCTCATACTAGGTGAAACTACTACAAAGGTCATTCTTTTCATCTGATTACTTCATTGAAATGTCCCTTTCATAATTTCTACTCTAAAGGATGTCAAGAGTCATACTAAATGTTCTAGAAGGTGTATTTTACAAGTTGCACCCCATAATTTGGGTAAATTGCATTTTACTCCAACTTAGGGTTTTTAAGCATAAGGATCATTCCACAAGCTGCATCTTGATGCCCAAGCTTGGGAAATCCATTATACTTCATCATATTCATTCTTATGTTGTCTCAACATTAAAGGAACATATAAACATGTGTGATTTGCAAGTTAACCCCTCTGATTGGGTAAATTGCACATAGGTCCCTGTATGCAAAACAATACTACAACATTGTTCATAGGGGACAAAAATGGAAACATATGTTCCTTAGGAGCTTTAATTACATACTAAAGGATAATTACAAACATCTAATTTCATATTTAGGCAAAACACCTAGGGTTAGCTTATAACCCAGGCCAGGGGTGTTACAATAATGATGTATTTCTTTAATGCTATGGTATTACTTTATTTTGCCTCAACAATTGACTTGAAATATACTAATAAATTATAGATGAACATACCATGTAGTTGCCTTGGCCATAGATCCATTACCGTTAGTATTTGGTGATGGTGAAACAGGTTCATCTTGCAGGATTACCTGGAGCGCATATTGTTGAATATGTGAGGTTTCCCCTAGCCTAAAATAGGATGGTTGAGTACAGCTGCGGTTGCAGACTCAGGATATATGGATCATGGTGAACAGACCCATGGCTTAGCATATGTGATGATGAGCATGATGCGTTCATGACTCAGATGTATGCACTATCCCACATGATGAGGTGAGCTAGAGATGGGTAGCTTGTGGAGCTGACCCAGAGGTTGAGGCCCTATAAGAATAAGATTGTGGTCTTGCTTGACGATTCATGTACTAATCACGAGAAGGTGAGGTCATGGAGTCTGGATCTCCTTAGACCTTGTATGGCACCGGATTGGGCTTTGCATCCAATGGTTGGATTGGAGAAGGGAAGGCTCACTTCCTCAGGGCATAATAAAACATAATCCAGCCAAATTATATATCATGCTTAAAGTAAAACACAGAACATTAATTGATGCCTTGCTCATATAGCTGATCTAGTTGAACTATGCAGTTGTGCGTATGATCCTTATATCTTGTGATAAGTCTTATAAAGCTTATCTTGTCAATCATGTTCCATAAAGAAATACTTGGTTATATGCCTCCCAGATATCTTGGTGAGCTTGATGGTAATGATAACTTTGCTCAATATGATGCTCTTGTTATACACTTTATCAGTTATCTGTTGTTATCTACTTTAACATTTGAGCTTTTATAGTTTTGATAGGGAGTTATGTTTCTCGCTGGGACTGTGTGTCTCAGCCTTCTAGTTTACACCCTTTTTAAGTGATCGTTCTAGACGTGGTGGTGGTCGTGAGGTTGCGGCCGAGAAGTAAGAAGAGCAGTAGAAGGAAAGAGATGGACATGCTGCTATTTTAGTGGTTTTGTTGTAGAGTCCTAGAGTCATCCCTATACATTTAGGTCCTCGGAGGTGTTTGATGATGTTTCATGATGTTTAGTTGTTGTAATTTTTGTATACCCTATTGCTAGCCGTACGTGGCCATTCTGTATGTATAAATAAGTGATGAACTAATATGCACTATTGCGATAGTGGGTGGCTTTAAGCTGTGAACATATCAGGCAGGGGATCTTGAATATATCTATATATGACATGATCTTCTTGCAGGGACTGGTTGCAAATGTTCTGTATGTATGCTTTCCACAATTAGTTTTAATTAACCCGTGTTTTCGGTAATATATGGATCCACAATTTTTTGCGTGTCATGTCGTTGTCTGTGTGATGGCGGGGTGTCACAGTTGGTTTGGTATCAGAGCCCTAGGCTCGTTGAGTCTACAGGGATCTAGGATTAGGTTTTCGTCTGCTCTTGTGAGTTTTCCAGATTTTCTTACAATAACCTTCTACCCTCAGTGGAAGATAAAGCTTAAAGATGTCTGGAAACCATAAAGAACATGCTGCCGAGAGCAGCGATGCTGCATCAGTTGATGGAGCAAGAGGATAGGCACATGGAGATCGGGTGCCTGAGGTCCCCCAACTTGACCCATCCATTCTTGAAAACCCTGCCTACCAACATCTTATGGGGCAGTTGATGGCTATGATGAATCACATGGTGGAACGAGTGCCAGTGCCTCAACCAAGAGAACAGGCTCCCCATGGTGAAACATTGGGTATTGGGAAGACCTTTGAGCATCTTCGGTGAGTCAGAGCTTCAGATTATGCTGGAACGGCTGATCCAGCGGATGCTGATCTGTGGCTGACAGGTCTTGAGAAGGCCTTCCGGATCCTCGACATCCCTAAATCAGACAAGGCCAAGCATGTTGTCTACCTTCTGAAGGGTAGTGTTGGCCACTGGTGGGCCATCGAGGAGGAGAAGTGACCCAATGAGGAGATCGGTTGGGAGATCTTCCAGCGAGAGTTTGTCAGTAGATACTTTACGAAGACGTATCTGGATGATAAGATCAATTAGTTTGAGTGTCTATGCCAAGGAATGATGACCATCACCGATTATGAAGCCAAGTTCATGGACTTGTTGAGGTTTTATCCTCACATGGCGGCGATAGATGATGAGCATATCAGACGGCTTGAGAAAGGTTTGAGTGCTGAGCTATCAACATTTGCTGTTGCTTTAGAGTTTGCCACGTCTGTGGAGTATGTCCGTAGGATTGAACGATCTGTTAGGGAGAAAAGGGAGTCCATGACCAGGAAAAGGCCTACTCAGTTCCAGGGACAAAGATATGGTGGCTTCAAGAAGCCAAGGTTTTCAACACCTTCCATGATGAGAGGTTCTCGTACACCATCACAGTGGTCTCTGAGTAAGGGAAGAGGTTATGTTTCTTCGCTGTCGAATGTGCATAGTACAACTTCTGTGGCAGTGACAGGGCCATCTAGGCCACAAACATAAGGCACGTCATGTTACCATTGTGGACAGACTAGGCACTTGAGGTCAAACTGCCCAAAGAGAGATGTTGAAGTAAAACAGCAACCGAGACATAATCAATAAGGGACAGACAGATAGTAGCCCAGTGCTAGAAAAGGGAAAGGACGCAGTTAAGCATCGCAAGAGGGATCGTCTGCTCAAGGAAGCAGAGGACGTGGACAACAAACAACGGCTCGATTCTATGCTATGAGTCAGCCGGAGGCGATAGTCAACCCGCGAGTGGTGACAGGTTATATGGAGTTATTTCATTTTAATTTTTCTTCTTCTTGCTTTATATTTGTTTTAGTTGACCCGGGTGCTACACACTCTTTTGTCGTACATAGTCTGCTTGATAGCTGTCCTTTACCTGTTAGTTGTAAGAAAGATAGCATGTTGTTAGAAACCCCTCTGGATGGGTTCTTCGATGCTTCGAGAGGAGTGTCCATCTTGTGTCTTATCTTTTTTGGGACACAACATATAAGTGGATCTTATACCACTTGATATACATGGATTCAATGTGATCCTTGGGATGGATACCTTACATATGTATAAGGTTGTGTTGGACTGTGGTTCCAAGCAGGCGATGTTTGATGACAATGGAGAGAAGTGGATCTTCCAAGGAGATAGGAAGATTCTTCTGACATGTCTAGTATCAGCGATGGTGGCAGAAAAGTTGCTGCAGTAAGGTTGTAAGGCTTTCTGCGAAAGACTGGATTTTAGCCTAATTTCGAGGACGAAATATCTTTTAAGGGGTGTAGGATGTGATGGAGTGGACTTTTAGAGTCCTTGATCATTCAATGACATAAGTAAAATCATAGGGTTGAATAATGTTGAGAATTCTAAGGTTTTGACAAAGTGAATTTGTTGATTGATGATTGAGACATCTCTCTTGATGCCTTTTGAGGAATTTAATTGAGTGATCTAATATTTGAGTTTTGGCACTAAATTTGTGTACAAGGTACCTTCCGTAGTGGGGAAGCTATGGTTCAAATTTGGTGGTAATTGGATGTTCCTAGAGGAAGTTATGGAGGTTTGATTTTGGAGAAATGATGTGCATTATTAGTATTGATTAGCCTAAGTTGTTGTTTTAATAGGTGTCACGCGCCCCTTATTTAAGTCGGGTCTGTGTGGCCAGATCTTAGCCCTAGACACCCAATCTAGTGGCAGGGATGGCTGTTTAGAGATAAGCCTCAGATCCAGCCTTGAGAGAACAAAACTCGACCCTTGGATGGTGATCAGACGGTGTTTGGACCTCCCCGTACCTCCGATCGATCGGGAGATCGTGGAGCAGTCCGCGATGCCGAGTTCCAAGCATCCCCACATCATGGTCATGGCTTAAGGAAGGGAACTGAGTGGGTAGTTGTTCTGGACTCGAGTAGAGGAGCGAGGAGACCCCTTAAACAGGTCAAGAGACTGCTCCAGTAGAGAGAACGGGAGCACGACTTCTGGGTCCTCTCCACAGCAACCTGCAGGCCATGGCCAAAGGCGGAGTATGGAGCTAGAGTGGATGACGACTGGAGCTAAGAACGACTGAAGCAAGCACGAGTTCGGGGGAGTCGAACCCCGCAGTTCCGGTGGTTAATCGTGGTAGTTTCGATGGCGGTCGAAGAGCACCTTGTCGGAGATGAAGGTGGAGTTGGGGACACCGACCCAAGGCTATGTAACGCAATCCAGGGGTCCGTCCAGGTCCGTGAAGCTCCGACGAAGGTTTTCGATGCCTCATCCACGAGATTCGAGGGTGGGGAGCCTTTTTTCCCTCTTTTCTAGCGCCGCAGTGGCTACCATGGTCGGAGAGCTCGTGGGCTTGGAGCTCCAGACGTGGGCCCTAGGAGTGGAGTAGCCGCGGAGCTCCTGGAGGGAAGCTCGAACCTGATGGAGGTGCTAGAAGGACCTTCGGAGGAGAGTGCCACTGCCGAGCTCTCGCCGGATCCAAGTCGTGCGGCGGTGGTTCCGTGAAACAGAGTCCACGGACTCCCTGACCACGCGAGGAGGAGAAGAGGGGGGTGAACCCCGGTCCAGTCGCCCAAACCCAGCCATGAACCGGGTCCAAGTGCCCTTGAACCGGCCGGATCCACCAGCAAGAAGGAGCAAGGAGCCGCAACCCTAGAGGACACGTGGCGTCCTGTGATTGGCCGATAAATGGTAATTCTCATAATTTCCCCTGATCTTGTATAATTCATAATAAATAGCTCGCTGATCAGAAAAATACAAATAAGGTACTGAAATGTTCAGAAAAATGAGTAGAACAACTTGGAACTATAACATCTGGCTTTTGATGCATTAATATTAGTTATATCATGTAAGATGTGTAATGCCTAATTCATGAATAATAAATATCAAATGATGTTCTAAAATTTGGGAAAAATGTCAGTAACTCCATAATAATGTTTATAATGCATGTAATGTCAGATATGGCCATGGTGACGCATGGAAGTATATAATTTGATTAATATGGATAATTAGGGCTAATAACCCTAAATAAAATGTATTAAATACATACATGTGCAATAAATGATGAAATTCACAGAGTAAGCTCATATCAGTATTTGGAACCTCAGATTTGATGATGAGATCATGATGATGCGTATAATTCATGTTATATGAAGTTGACCTTTAATACATGGTTTAAAACCCTAATCTAGGTTAATGATGTAACCTAGGGTTAATTAATGTGCTCAAAAATACTATGGGAGATAATGTTCGGATAATGAATCATAATCTGGAATATGACATCAGTGAGACAATCATAAGACTAGAATACAACTAATAATGCACATATCCTAATAAACTAAGAGAAACCCTAATGGACATAATTAGGGTTAAGATGAGATATATAAGATGAGAACCTGATGATAGTATATGGTCTTGTTTTGATCAGGTTTGACCAAGCTTATAGTTGACATCAGTGATATGTGTTTAGTATGATCTATCTCTTGGTCAAGGTATGCCATTACCTCTTGCTTGGCTTATTATACATTATGCTTGTGTTATATGGTAGTAAAGACTTGGCATATTGTATTGATTGAAATGATTGTGTTGTATGATATGTTGCTTGAATTTCCATACTTATGGCTATGAACACCTGCAAACATAATATAAATGTTCCATCATAAGATAGCTCATAAACCACTCGGTGGTAGAGCGTATGCATAATGATCACAAACCACTTGGCGGTAGATCATATGATGTTTGTATAATGATCACAAACCACTTGGTGGTAGATCATAAGGCCTAAAGACGTCAAAGCCACTTCGTGGCAGACGCACGAGATGTATGATGGAAATGTGCTTAAAATATGTGTTCTCTTTTGTTAATGAATATCTTTGTGCAAGTATATGCTTTTCTTATATTCTTCTGTTACTTCCAAGTATATTAGTTTTATCTTATTGCCAAGATATGATGAGAGGTATATAAAAGACACGTAGGCGTACTCAGTACAATATTCTTGAATATTGTGCTGCCATGTACCGCATGTAATCTTTTGTATAGGTTGTGGTTATGCTCTTGAAGATCCATGATAGTTGAGTACAGGTGGACCTGTTGTCTTAAGATCCTGTTGTTTAGATGTAGTACATGTATATGTATTACTTTGTTGTTCAATGTGTAATATCAAATGTTGTAACAATTCATGTTGTAATTATATGTTGAATGGTGAACATGTGTGTATGGTTTGTTTATTGTTCATGTACATGTGCTACTGATTGTTTCCTTTTGACTTCCTCTGATTTTCTTCTTCTTAGCCTCATGTGGGACGTTTAAATTGGGATTCTCGCTGAGGTGAGTGTTTCAATTTGGACGTCTCACATCAAATTAAGTTTTAGAAAATCCGGGGACGTCACAGGTGGTATCAGAGCATGAACAATAGCAAAGCCTGACATTTGCTCATTATGCAACTTAAAACTAAAGAACCTTGAACCTTAATAATCTTTAGGGTTAGATTAGTCATCTTTTAGAGACTAGATCTGACCTAGCCTCTAGGTTAGCACCTAGATGTCTGAGAACTAGGTCTAGACTGGTGCTTGTTGAGTAGCAAGTCCTTAGATGTCGTTCTTCCTTGTAGTGCGGCGGTATGGGACGTTGCACTATTTGGAAATGACGTGCATCAAGGGAAGAGAAACCCTAGACATAATGTGCACATTGTCTAGAGTAGCTACACTAGTCTACACCATGTTCTCACCCTTTTCACTAGTTTTCATGACACTGGACTCTCTACTATGTGTGGGACACTCATTTTCAGGATTTGGTTTTTGATTCCAAACGGATCGAACCTCGATAGTTTTCTCTGACGCTTGTTTTATCGGAGAAAAACTATATAATATTTTAATATGTATATGTATTACAAAAAGGTGTCCCCACACATGTATGAGTAGGGGGTGGTCATGCAGCCTGAGTGAAAGTGAATGACATCAGTCTAGAAGAGAGTGTAGTTCTAGATTAAATGTCTAGAGCCTTGTTTGGTATATGTGATAGATGGAGTAGATAGAATAAGTTTGATGATATGATCTAAGTCTTATATAGATGTTATAATATAGTTCGCGATGATCTATGTTTGTCTTCGAGGACTTAAGTTCAGTTTTGAGGTTTTGAGATAAGTTTTGATGATGCAAGTAAATAGGCTTTTATGAGATAAGATGTGTTAAGATGAGACAAGGTTGTGAGTCAGCATGAGCCTCAAGCTCTTTTACAAAGGAGGACCTCTAGTGTTGGGACCAATTATAGGGTTAACTCTAGAGAGGGTGAGACCCATAGGGAGAAGGTTAGAGAACCTAAACTCTAAGATATGAGAAATAAGAGATATGTGATATGATATGTCCTAAACTAGAATACTCTTGAGTGATTGAGTTGAGTTGCTTTATGCATGATTCCTATAGTTTTGGTGATCCCTAGATGTCCTTGGGAGGACCAAACCCTAGAGTCAAAGAGAGGCTGGTTATATATGTGAGCACATGTGAACATGAATATGAGTGCCTGCCATCTGGGTGAGGGAGAGAGGCCAAGACCCTGGAGGAGGTAGCTATGTTAGTTTCTATGAAGCCTCATGCTCGGGTTGGTGGTTTCCCACATAGGAATCTAGTGGTGTATATAAGAGAGTTTTGGGTAAGCATGTTTCATGGTTAGAGATCTATGATGAGAATGTCATGTCAAGTTTTGGTTTGTGCTTATGTGGCTAGATCTTATGAAGTTGATCACTAGTGCCAATGAGGAAATCTGAGAACCCTAGACTAAGAGAAGAAAGAGAAAGTATGTGATTATGAGATACTCATAGAGTTGAGTTAGCTCAGAGAGACTAAGCATGACACTACCCTCATGGTATGGGTTAGAGGAGCCTCATTTAGACAAGATAAAGTTTTGATATATGCTCAACAAGCCGCTCATATAAGTTGTTTAGCACAACCATGATATATACATATAAGGATGTGAACCAATCTTGAGATATGATAGTGGATATGACATGATGAAAATCTTAGAGATGGTTTAATAACTCTTTATGCATAACTGGTTAGCCATATACATGAATAATGATGATAATGTGATAGTGTTGGTTAATCTTGTGAGAAATTCATTAATAAATGTTTCAGTTTAGTATGAATAAGAAATACAATCATATGAATGGAACATGTTATATGAGGTGTTAATCATAGTGCTTAATAAAGGTGAAAAACATAGTTGACAGCTAGCATAGCATAATGATTATGATACCTTGATATGATCTAGATGGATAAAGTGGGTTAACTTTAATTAACTCCCTCCTAAAAGGCATATGTCAATGATGAACATGTTCTAACAATGAACTAAATAAAATGTTGATGACACCTTGATGAATGGGTTAACTTGGGTTAACTCCTTGGGAACATGGTAATATTATGTTGAATAATAACACATGAATAAATATGAAGATGCAACCCTAATATATGAGATATGGAATGACATAAGCTAAGCTTCTAAACCTTGTGTTCAACCCAGAATGGAGTGTTTGTGCACCAAGATGGTTGCAAAACCTCCTAATAGTGCTTTGGACACATGGTTCTAGGTAACCTTTTCGGATATGTTACACATAGAATAGTACCTACATGACGATGTAGGAAAGATGAAGTTTTTCCTAAAAGTATGAGTATGGTTTACTTTCAAGGACGAAAGTTCTTTTAAGATGTATATGATGTGAAAGACTGGATTTTAGCCTAATTTCGAGGACGAAATATCTTTTAAGGGGTGTAGGATGTGATGGAGTGGACTTTTAGAGTCCTTGATCATCCAATAACATAAGTAAAATCATAGGGTTGAATAATGTTGAGAATTCTAAGGTTTTGACAAAGTGAATTTGTTGATTGATGATTGAGACATCTCTCTTGATGCCTTTTGAGGAATTTAATTGAGTGATCTAACATTTGAGTTTTGGCACTAAATTTGTGTACAAGGTACCTTCCGTAGTGAGGAAGCTATGGTTCAAATTTGGTGGTAATTGGATGTTCCTAGAGGAAGTTATGGAGGTTTGATTTTGGAGAAATGATGTGCATTATTGGTATTGATTAGCCTAAGTTGTTGTTTTAATAGGTGTCACACGCCCCTTATTTAAGTCGGGTCTGTGTGGCCAGATCTTAGCCCTAGACACCCAATCTAGTGGCAGGGATGGTTGTTTACAGATAAGCCTCAGATCCAGCCTTGAGAGAACAAAACTCGACCCTTAGATGGTGATCAGACGGTGTTTGGACCTCCCCTTACCTCCGATCGATCGGGAGATCGTGGAGCAGTCCGCGATACCGAGTTCCAAGCGTCCCCACATCATGGTCGTGGCTTAAGGAAGGGAACTGAGTGGGTAGTTGTTCTGGACTCGAGTAGAGGAGCGAGGAGACCCCTTAAATAGGTCAAGAGACTTCTCCAGTAGAGAGAATGGAAGCCCGACTTCTGGGTCCTCTCCACAGCAACCTGCAGGCCATGGCCAAAGGCAGAGTATGGAGCTAGAGTGGATGACGACTGGAGCTAAGAATGACCAAAGCAAGCACGCGTTCGGGGGAGTCGAACCCCGCAGTTCCGGTGGTTTATCGTGGTAGTTTCGATGGCGGCCGAAGAGCACCTTGTCGGAGATGAAGTTGAAGTTGGGGACACCGACCCAAGGCTATACAACGCAATCCAGGGCTCCCTCCAGGTCCGTGAAGCTCCGACGAAGGTTTTTGATGCCTCATCAATGAGATTTGAGGGTGGGGAGCCTTTTTCCCTCTTTTCTAGCGCCGCGGTGGCTGCCATGGTCGGAGAGCTCGTGGGTTTGGAGCCCCAGACATGAGCCCTAGGAGTGGAGTAGCCGCGGAGCTCCTGGAGGGAAGCTCGAACCTGATGGAGGTGCTAGAAGGACCTTCGGAGGAGAGTGCCACTGCCGAGCTCTCGCCGGAGCCAAGCCGTGTGGCGGCGGTTCCGTGAAACAGAGTCCACGGACTCCCTGACCGCGCGAGGAGGAGAAGAGGGGGGTGAACCCCGGTCCAGTCGCCCAAACCCAGCCATGAATCGGGTCCAAGTGCCCTTGAACCGGCCGGATCCACCAGCAAGAAGGAGCAAGGAGCCGCAACCCTAGAGGACACGTGGCGTCCTGTGATTGGTCAATAAATGGTAATTCTCAGAATTTCCCCTGATCTTATATAATTCATAATAAATAGCTCACTCATCAGAAAAATACAAATAAGGTATCGAAATGTTCAGAAAAATGAGTAGAACAACTTGGAACTATAACATCTGGCTTTTGATGCATTAATATCAGTGATATCATGTAAGATATGTAATGCCTAATTCATGAATAATAAATATCAAATGATGTTCTAAAATTTGGGAAAAATGTCAGTAACTCCATAATAACGTTTATAATGCATGTAATGTCAAATATGGCCATAGTGATGCACGAAAGTATATAATTTGATTAATATGGCTAATTAGGGCTAATAACCCTAAATAAAATGTATTAAATACATACATGCGCAATAAATGATGAAATTCACAGAGTAAGCTCATATCAGTATTTGGAACCTCACATTTGATGATGAGATCATGATGATGTGTATAATTCATGTTATATGAAGTTGACCTTCAATACATGGTTTAAAACCCTAATCTAGGTTAATGATGTAACCTAGGGTTAATTAATGTGCACAAAAATACTATGGGAGATAATGTTCGGATAATGAATCATAATCTGGAATATGACATCAGTGACACAATCATAAGACTAGAATACAAGTAATAATGCACATATCCTAATAAACTAAGAGAAACCCTAATGGACATAATTAGGGTTAAGATGAGATATATAAGATGAGAACCTGATGATAGTATATGGTCTTGTTTTGATCAGGTTTGACCAAGCTTATAGTTGACATCAGTGATATGTGTTTAGTATGATCTATCTCTTGGTCAAGGTATGCCATTACCTCTTGCTTGGCTTATTATACATTATGCTTGTGTTATATGGTAGTAAAGACTTGGCATATGGTATTGATTGAAATGATTGTGTTTTATGATATGTTGCTTGAATTTCCATACTTATGGCTATGAACACATGCAAACATAATATAAATGTTCCATCATAAGATAGCTCATAAACCACTCGATGGTAGAGAGTATGCATAATGATCACAAACCATTTGGTGGTAGATCATATGATGTTTGTATAATGATCACAAACCACTTGGTGGTAGATCATAAGGCCTAAAGATGTCAAAGCCACTTGGTGGCAGACGCACGAGATGTATGATGGAAATGTGCTTAAAATATGTGTTCTCTTTTGTTAATGAATATCTTTGTGCAAGTATACACTTTTCTTATATTCTTCTGTTACTGCCAAGCATATTAGTTTTATCTTATTGCCAAGATATGATGAGAGGTATATAAAAGACACGTAGGCGTACTCAGTACAATATTCTTGAATATTGTGCTGACGTGTACCGCATGTAATCTTTTGTATAGGTTGTGGTTATGCTCTTGAAGATCCAGGATAGTTGAGAGTTGTGTGGCGAGCTGATGTACAGGTGGACCTGTTGTCTTAAGATCTTGTTGTTTAGATGTAGTACATGTATATGTATTAGTTTGCTGTTCAATGTGTAATATCAAATGTTGTAACAATTCATGTTGTAATTATATGTTGAATGGTGAACATGTGTGTATGGTTTGTTTATTGTGCATGTACATGTGCTACTGATTGTTTCCTTCTGACTTCCTCTGATTTTCTTCTTCTTAGCCTCATGTGGGACATTTAAATTGGGATTCGCGATGAGGTGAGTGTTTCAATTTGGACGTTGCACATCAGATTAAGTTTTAGAAAATCCGGGGACGTCACAGGTGGTATCAGAGAATGAACAATAGCAAAGCCTGACATTTGCTCATTATGCAACTTAAAACTAAAGAACCTTGGACCTTAATAATCTTTAGGGTTAGATTAGTCATCTTTTAGAGACTGGATCTGACCTAGCCTCTAGGTTAGCACCTAGATGTCTGAGAACTAGGTCTAGACTGGTGCTTGTTGAGTAGCAAGTCCTTAGATGTCATTCTTCCTTGTAGTGCGGCGGTAAGGGACGTTGCACTATTTGGAAATGACGTGCATCAAGGGAAGAGAAACCCTAGACATAATGTGCACGTTGTCTAGAGTAGCTACACTAGTCTACACCATGTTCTCACCCTTTTCACTAGTTTTCATGACACTGGACTCTCTACTATGTGTGGGACACTCGTTTTCAGGATTTGGTTTTTGATTCCAAACGGATCGAACCTCGATAGTTTTCTCTGACGCTTGTTTTATCAGAGAAAAACTATATAATATTTTAATATGTATATGTATTACAAAAAGGTGTCCCCACATATGTACGAGTAGGAGGTGGTCATGCAGCCTGAGTGAAAGTGAATGACATCAGTCTAGAAGAGAGTGTAGTTCTAGATTAAATGTCTAGAGCCTTGTTTGGTATATGTGATAGATGGAGTAGATAGAATAAGTTTGATGATATGATCTAAGTCTTATATAGATGTTATAAGATAGTTCGCGATGATCTATGTTTGTCTTTGAGGACTTAAGTTCAGTTTTGAGGTTTTGAGATAAGTTTTGATGATGCAAGTAAATAGGCTTTTATGAGATAAGATGTGTTAAGATGAGACAAGGTTGTGAGTCAGCATGAGACTCAAGCTCTTTTGCAAAGGAGGACCTCTAGTTTTGGGACCAGTTATAGGGTTAACTCCATAGAGCGTGAGACCCAGAGGGAGAAGGTTAGAGAAACTAAACTCTAAGATATGAGAAATAAGAGATGTGATATGATATGTCCTAAACTAGAATACTCTTGAGTGATTGAGTTGAGTTTCTTTATGCATGATTCCTATAGTTTTGGTGATCCCTAGATGTCCTTGGGAGGACCAAACCCTAGAGTCAAAGAGAGGCTGGTTATATATGTGAGCACATGTGAACATGAATATGAGTGCCTGCCATCTGGGTGAGGGAGAGAGCCCAAGACCCTGGAGGAGGTAGCTATGTTAGTTTCTGTGAAGCCTCATGCTCGGGTTGGTGGTTTCCCACATAGGAATCTAGTGGTGTATATAAGAGAGTTTTGGGTAAGCATGTTTCATGGTTAGAGATCTATGATGAGAATGTCATGTCATGTTTTGGTTTGTGCTTATGTGGCTAGATCTTATGAAATTGATCACTAGTGCCAATGAGGAAATCCGAGAACCCTAGACTAAGAGAAAAAAGATAAAGTATGTGATTATGAGATACTCATAGAGCTGAGTTAGCTCAGAGAGACTGAGCATGACACTACCCTCATGGTATGGGTTAGAGGAGCCTCATTTAGACAAGATAAAGTTTTGATATATGCTCAACAAGCCGCTCATATAAGTTGTTTAGCAAAACCATGATATATACATATAAGGATGCGAACCAATCTTGAGATATGATAGTGGATATGACATGATGAAAATCTTAGACATGGTTTAATAACTCTTTATGCATAACTGGTTAGCCATATACATGAATAATGATGATAATGTGATAGTGTTGGTTAATCTTGTGAGAAATTCATTAATAAATGTTTCAGTTTAGTATGAATAAGAAATACAATCATATGAATGGAACATGTTATATGAGGTGTTAATCATAGTGCTTAATAAAGGTGAGAAACATAGTTGACAGCTAGCATAGCATAATGATTATGATACCTTGATATGATCTAGATGGATAAAGTGGGTTAACTTTAATTAACTCTCCCTCCTAAAAGGCATATGTCAATGATGAACATGTTCTAACAATGAACTAAATAAAATGTTGATGATACCTTGATGAATGGGTTAACTTGGTTTAACTCCTTGGGAACATGGTAATATGATGTTGAATAATAACACATGAATAAAGATGAAGATGAAACCCTAATATATGAGATATGGAATGACATAAGCTAAGCTTCTAAACCTTGTGTTCAACCCAGAATGGAGTGTTTGTGTACCAAGATGGTTGCAAAACCTCCTAATAGCGCTTTTGACACATGGTTCTAGGTAACCTTTGCGGATATGTTACACATAGAATAGTACCTACAAGACGATGTAGGAAAGATGAAGTTTTTCCTAAAAGTATGAGTATGGTTTACTTTCGAGGACGAAAGTTCTTTTAAGATGTATATGATGTGAAAGACTGGATTTTAGCCTAATTTCGAGGACGAAATATCTTTTAAGGGGTGTAGGATGTGATGGAGTGGACTTTTAGAGTCCTTGATCATCCAATGACATAAGTAAAATCATAGGGTTGAATAATATTGAGAATTCAAAGGTTTTGACAAAGTGAATTTGTTGATTGATGATTGAGACATCTCTCTTGATGCCTTTTGAGGAATTTAATTGAGTAAACTAACATTTGAGTTTTGGCACTAAATTTGTGTACAAGGTACCATCCGTAGTGAGGAAGCTATGGTTCAAATTTGGTGGTAATTGGATGTTCCTACAGGAAGTTATGGAGGTTTGATTTTGGAGAAATGATGTGCATTATTGGTATTGATTAGCCTAAGTTGTTGTTTTAATAGGTGTCATGCGCCCCTTATTTAAGTCGAGTCTGTGTGGCCAGATCTTAGCCCTAGACACCCAATCTAGTGGCAGGGATGGCTATTTAGAGATAAGCCTCGGATCCAGCCTTGAGAGAACAAAACTCGACCCTTAGATGGTGATCAGACGGTGTTTGGACCTCCCCCTACCTCTGATCGATCGGGAGATCGTGGAGCAGTCTGCGATGCCGAGTTCCAAGTGTCCCCACATCATGGTCGTGGCTTAAGGAAGGGAACTGAGTGGGTAGTTGTTCTGGACTCGAGTAGAGGAGCGAGGAGACCCCTTAAACAGGTCAAGAGACTGCTCCAGTAGAGAGAACGGGAGCCCGAATTCTGGGTCCTCTCCACAGCAACTGCAGGCCATGGCCAAAGGCGGAGTATGGAGCTAGAGTGGATGACGACTGGAGCTAAGAACGATCGAAGCAAGCACGAGTTCGGGGGAATCGAACCCCGCAGTTCTGGTGGTTTATCGTGGTAGTTTCGATGGTCGTCAAAGAGCACCTTGTCAGAGATGAAGGTGGAGTTGGGGACACTGACCCAAGGCTATGCAACGCAATCCAGGGGTCCCTCCAGGTCCGTGAAGCTTCGACGAAGGTTTTTGATGCCTCATCCACGAGATTCGAGGGTGGGGAGCCTTTTTCCCTCTTTTCTAGCGCTGCGGTGGCTGCCATGGTCAGAGAGCTTGTGGGCTTGGAGCTCTAGACGTGAGCCCTAGGAGTGGAGTAGCCGCGGAGCTCCTGGAGGGAAGCTCGAACCTGATGGAGGTGCTAGAAGGACCTTCGGAGGAGAGTGCCGCTGCCGAGCTCTCGCCAGAGCCAAGTCGTGCGGCGGCGGTTCCGTGAAACAGAGTCCACGGACTCCCTGACCGCGCGAGGAGGAGAAGAGGGGGGTGAACCCCGGTCCAGTCGCCCAAACCCAGCCATGAACCGGGTCCAAGTGCCCTTGAACCGGCCGGATCCACCAGCAAGCAGGAGCAAGGAGCCGCAACCCTAGAGGACACGTGGCGTCCTGTGATTGGCCGATAAATGGTAATTCTCAGAATTTCCCCTGATCTTGTATAATTCATAATAAATAGCTCGCTCATCAGAAAAATACAAATAAGGTATCGAAATGTTCAGAACAATGAGTAGAACAACTTGGAACTATAACATCTGGCTTTTGATGCATTAATATCAGTGATATCATGTAAGATGTGTAATGCCTAATTCATGAATAATAAATATCAAATGATGTTCTAAAATTTGGGGAAAATGTCAGTAACTCCATAATAACGTTTATAATGCATGTAATGTCAGATATGGCCATAGTGATGCACGAAAGTATATAATTTGATTAATATGGCTAATTAGGGCTAATAACCCTAAATAAAATGTATTAAATACATACATGCGCAATAAATGATGAAATTCATAGAGTAAGCTCATATCAGTATTTGGAACCTCAAATTTGATGATGAGATCATGATGATGCGTATAATTCATGTTATATGAAGTTGACCTTTAATACATGGTTTAAAACCCTAATCTAGGTTAATGATGTAACCTAAGATTAATTAATGTGCACAAAAATACTATGGGAGATAATGTTCGGATAATGAATCATAATCTGGAATATGACATCAGTGAGACAATCATAAGACTAGAATACAAGTAATAATGCACATATCCTAATAAACTAAGAGAAACCCTAATGGACATAATTAGGGTTAAGATGAGATATATAAGATGAGAACCTGATGATTGTATATGGTCTTGTTTTGATCAGGTTTGACCAAGCTTATAGTTGACATCAGTGATATGTGTTTAGTATGATCTATCTCTTGGTCAAGGTACGCCATTACCTCTTGCTTGGCTTATTATACATTATGCTTGTGTTATATGGTAGTAAAGACTTGGCATATGGTATTGATTGAAATCATTGTGTTGTATGATATGTTGCTTGAATTTCCATACTTATGGCTATGAACACCTGCAAACATAATATAAATGTTCCATCATAAGATAGCTCATAAACCACTCGGTGGTAGAGCGTATGCATAATTATCACAAACCACTTGGTGGTAGATCATATGATGTTTGTATAATGATCAAAAACCACTTGGTGGTAGATTATAAGGCCTAAAGACGTCAAAGCCACTTGGTGGAAGACACACGAGATGTATGATGGAAATGTGCTTAAAATATGTGTTCTCTTTTGTTAATGAATATCTTTGTGCAAGTATACGCTTTTCTTATATTCTTCTGTTACTGCCAAGTATATTAGTTTTATCTTATTGCCAAGATATGATGAGAGGTATATAAAAGACACGTAGGCGTACTCAGTACAATATTCTTGAATATTGTGCTGACGTGTACCGCATGTAATCTTTTGTATAGGTTGTGGTTATGCTCATGAAGATCCAGGATAGTTGAGAGTTGTGTGGCGAGCTGATGTACAGGTGGACCTGTTGTCTTAAGATCCTGTTGTTTAGATGTAGTACATGTATATGTATTAGTTTGATGTTCAATGTGTAATATCAAATGTTGTAACAATTCATGTTGTAATTATATGTTGAATGGTGAACATGTGTGTATGGTTTGTTTATTGTTCATGTACATGTGCTACTGATTGTTTCCTTCTGACTTCCTCTGATTTTCTTCTTCTTAGCCTCATGTGGGACGTTTAAATTGGGATTCTCGCTGAGGTGAGTGTTTCAATTTGGACGTCGCACATCAGATTAAGTTTTAGAAAATCCAGGGACGTCACACTTTCTTAGCTCACATTGTGGATATCAAGGTGAAAGGTCCTAGCCTTGAGGAGGTAACGGTTGTCTGAGAGTTTGCGGATGTGTTTCCTGATGAGTTCCCTGGTGTTCCCCCACCTCGATAGATTGATTTTGAGATCAATCTGGTACCAGGAACGCAACCAGTTGCACAAACATCGTATAGGATGGCTCCAACAAAGATGGCAAAGTTGAAGAAGCAATTACATGAGTTGTTGGAGAATGGTTTCATCCGACCGAGCACATCGCCTTGGGTTGCTCCAGTGGTGTTCGTTAAGAAGGAGGGATCAATGTGGTTATGTATAGATTACCGACAGTTGAACAAAGTCACGATCAAGAACAAGTACCCATTGCTGAGGATAGATGATCTGTTCGATCAGTTGTGTGGTGATATAGTGTTCTCAAAGATTGACCTACGGTCTAGATATCATCAATTGAGGATTAAGGCGGATGACATACCAAATTCAGCATTTCGGATGAGGTATGGTCACTTTGAGTTTGTGGTTATGTCATTTGGGCAAACCAATACACCTGCTGCTTTCATGGACCTAATGAACTGAGTGTTCAGTGCATTCCTAGATTGATTTGTTGTAGTCTTTATAGACGACATTTTGATCTATTGTCGGGATTGGCAAGAGCATGAGCGACATCTTCGACAAGAATTGACTCTTCTTCGCCAACATCAGGTGTATGCCAAGTTCAACAAATGTGAGTTCTGGTTGAAGGAATTGACTTTCTTAGATCATGTGATATCTGTAGAAGGAGTCCGGGTGGACCCTAAGAAGGTGGAGTCAGTTGCAGATTGGGAGCAACCAAAGACGCTGACAGAAGTTTCTGGGTTTGGTCGGATACTACCAGAGGTTTATCAAGGAGTTCAGTGCAATCACGTTGTAATGAAAAAGCTAACCAGGAAGGATGTACCTTTTGTATGGATGATTGTTGTCAGCAAGCTTTCCAAAGTTTGAAGGAGAAGCTGACTAGTGCTCCAGTTCTAGTGCTGCTAGAACCTGGGAAGGGCTATGTTGTTTTCTGTGATGCTTCCAAGAAAGTCTTAGGTTGTGTGCTGATGCAGGAAGATCATGTGGTTTCTTTTGCTTTGCAACATCTTAAGAAACATGAAGAGAACTATCCGACACATGATTTGGAGTTGGCAGCGGTGGTCCATGCGTTAAAGATTTTGAGACACAATCTTTATGGGGAAGTGTGTCAAATATTTACAGATCATAAAAACCTGAAGTACATCTTTTCGCAGAGTGAGATGAACATGCGACAACGTCGTTGGATGAAGATAATCAATGATTATGATTGCACCATTGAATATTATCCTGGTAAGGAAAATGCGGTAGCTGATGCGCTTAGCAGAAAGTCTTCTTCTCTCTCCACAGAGAAGGCATAATTGAGTTTCTTAGTATGTCATAGGTGAGATATGTTTGTCTCTTTACGGCAGATGAATGTATAGTTGGAAGTTTCCTTGCTGGAAGGACTATTGGCACAGATGCAAGTCAAGCCTACGCTGAGACAATAGATCAAGGATGCACACGAGGCGAATGATACAATATAGTTAATCAGGTCAGAGCTTGGCAGCAGAAAGCGTGATGGGTTCCATGAGTCTGAGGATGGACTAGTTTGCTATCATGGTAGGATGGTGGTTCCCGATGGTGATAATCTAAGAAAGCTAGTGCTCGAGGAAGAACAAACATCGATGTATGCTATGCATCCAGGAGTTACCAAGATGTATCATAATCTGAAGGAACTGTAATGGTGGCCTAACTTGAAGAAGGTTGTAGCTAAGTTTGTGGCTAAGTGTGCAATATGTCAACAAGTTAAAGCTAAGCATCAGAAGCTGACAGGTACATTGCAACCCATGTCGATACCATAATAGAAATGGGATCATATAACCATGGAATTCGTAGTCGGTCTACGAAAGACAGCTAGAAATCATGATTCCATTTGGGTAATAGTAGACAGGCTGACAAAATCTGCTCATTTCATATCGGTAAAGATGACATATACAACAGAGAATCTTGCTCGGGTGTATGTAGATGAGATAGTGCGTTTGCACTGTGTACCGGCAACGATAGTTTCTGACAGAGGTCCTCAGTTCACAAGTCGTTTTTGGGAACAGTTGCACAAAGTGTTGGGAACGTAGTTGAGGTTCAGTACCGCTTTCCACCCACAGACGGATGGACAGTCTGAAAGAACTATTCAGACTTTGGAGGATCTTCTCCGAGCTTGGGTTTTGCGGTTCCTAGGCAGTTGGGACATGCATCTCAGTTTGATATAGTTCACTTATAATGATAGTTACCAGCGGAGCATTGACATGGCTCCTTATGAGGCTCTATATGGAAGGAAGTGCAGATCCCCTTTGTGTTGGTATGAGTCTGGTGAGTATTAGCTTTTGGGTCCTGAATTAGTACAACAGACAACAGAAAAGATCAGAGTGATACAACAAAAGTTGAAAACAACACAAGATAGACATAAGTCTTATGCAGACAATCACTGACGACCCTTAGAATTCCAAGTGGGAGACAAAGTGTATCTCAAGGTCTCACCTTGGAAAGGCATGTTGAGGTTTATACAAAAAGGCAAACTGGCACCCAGGTTTATGGGGCCATACCCGGTAATATCATGTGTTGGCAAGGTAGCTTACAAGTTAGAATTACCGCCAGAGTTGCACAGGTTGCATCCAGTGTTCCATGTCAGTATGTTGAAGAAAAGTCATCCAGACACAGGGACAGTGATAAATCCGGTTGAGGTTGAGCTTGATGAAGACATAACCTATGAGGAAGGTCTGGTGGCGATCTTTGACAGAAGAGTAAAGAAGCTGAAGAGGTAGGACCTGGTTCTTGTGAAGGTTCTTTGGAATCATCGTGGTGTTGAGGAGGGCACATGGGAGCTTGAGGAAGAGATGAGGTGGAAGTATCCCTCGCTTTTCTCTTCAGATTTCGGGGACAAAATCCTTTTGTAGAGGTCTATGGCTTGTAAGGACCCTGACCTTTGTTTTGGGCATACCCTATTTGTTTTTCCTAAACCTTGTGCTTGGTTTCTTGCTAATCATCTTTAGTGATGATTAGGGTTTTCTTGTGCTTAGTTGAGAGCTGGAGGTGCTACTTGCAAAATAACTTGGGTTGGGGTTGAAGAGCAAGTTTGTCACCTTGAGAGGTGTCTTTCACTTTCTTTGCTTCCTCTAGGGTTGAGAGGAAGGTTTGGGCTCGTGCCCTGAGTTGTCTTGGGCTTAGTTGAGCTCTGTTGGGCCTTGTTTTCCCTTGTTTGGGCCTTGCCTTGCTTGGTTAAGCCCTGTATCGGGCAAGGGTGCTTTGTATCAGCCATGGGGTATCGCCCATGGGTGTGTATCGACCATGGAAGTGTAGTGTGTCGGCCTTTGATCTTTGTTGACCGCCTTGCCTTGGTTTTGTCACCCTAGCTTGGACATGTGGCCGAACCTTGGTTGAGCGGTGGCATGGCATGTGCATGAGTTTTGCAAAGTGGTAAAATGTGTGGACAAGTGTCCCTTGGTAAGGTGACACCTTGCCTTGGTTCCCCTTTGGTCCTCATCAATATATGCCTTGCCTTTCTCTTCCTTAGGAACCCTTTAGCTCTTTGTTTCTCCTCTCTTCCTTGTGTGCACGATACACCTCTCCCTTGCAACCTTAGTGGACGATACCCTTGGAGGAGCTAAGGTTGGTGGTCGATCCCCTTGAAGGAGTTATTCTTCTTCTTCCTTTATCTTGGTGGATGAACCCTAGGTGGGCCTTGTTCTTTGGTAAGCATCTTCCCTCCCTCCTTAGTATCTTCTTCTCCATATTGCCTACCTTTCGTCCATAGTGGTTATGGTTTTTGTTCCTTTTCTTGAGGTGGCCGAAGTGGTGAGCTTGGATCTAGGAGCTTGAAGCTTGGAGCTTTGGAGCTTGATGAGTTTTCTTAAGGAGGGTTACATAACCTCTAGCCCTAGCTATACTACCTTCTCTAGGTTGCATGTTTCATATATGTTGAGAATCGGCCATTGCATGTTATGTTTCTTGCTCTAGTACATGTTGTTGATCTTATGGATATAATGAGCATGATGTTGTTGATGGTTTATGTACTGATGCGCGTCGTTGTACACGCAACAATCACTAGGAAAAGTCCTAGAGTTTAACCTTCTAACCCGGTTGTCAACTTGTTACGAACAACTAGTCAACTTAGTATAGATAGGTATCGATCCAAGGGACGGCGGAAAAGAAAATTCAAAATCCAAATCCGATTGCAAGTACAAGAATTAAATTCCGATTGGAGAGAGTTGGTAAAACTAAGAACAAAAATAAAAGTGCTGAAATAAAATTTAACTAATCAAGAAATTAAGATCTGGGGTCCGGAAGATCACCACCAAAACCACGTTGCTATTCAACTAATCAAATTCTAAACTCCAAAGATCAAATTAGGACCTTGTGGTTACATGTCCTTACGGACAAACTCACAAGGGTCAGACTTCCCGTGAACCCGTTGGTCCCGGCATTCACGGATCATTGCCCAACCGTCCAACATGCCATTATCCACGGTCATATCAAAAAGCATGTGAATTCAAACCGGCATTCAAACCCAAGGCTCAGGTGGTCGCGTCACCAAGGATTATAACAAAAATAAGATTAAATAGATGAAAAGATGATAATCGCAATTAAGGGACTATTGTTTCATTCTTACAGAGATCCACGGTCATATCACTCGATAAGAATATATCAGATCATCCAAATAACCACAAAGAAACAGAGAGAAGACATTTGTTCGATGGAGAAATATAATTGATTATATTGAATAGAACCGGGCTAAGGGGCTACTTCCATTCCCCAGAGAGATTTACTCAGACATAACAAGAACAAAAGAAATACAAACTAAAAATCCGATGAAATGGAATGAAGAATGGAATGCCTTTTACAAGTGAAAAAGTCTCTCCTTTTATAGGAGGAGGAGGGGGTAGGCTGCCCTCAAAAAATAGGGAAAAAAGAGAGGGAGACCAATTTTTGAATTTTTTGGATCTGGTCAAATTGAAAGTTTGTTGTCTTTAATTATCTTGACCATGTAACTCCCTTTAATGCAGATTCTCGCAGCAGCGACTTCGAACGTATTTCTCTCCCGTTAAAAGCACAGAAACGGTCTAAATAATAGGACTTTATTTTAGGAAATTAAATTCCCCTTCCAATGAATACCTGTACACTCAATTTGGAGTTTGAATGTAAGAGTTATGTCACTTTTGGTGGAGGGTATATACGAATTTCTGGACTGCTGCAAATTGTGTGATTTTCCTACAAAACCCAAGAAAATAGAATTAAAACTCCAATTAAAGAGAAAAATATAAAATAACAAAACTAATTATGAAATTAAGAGAATAAATGACAAAACAATCCTAAACAAATATAAAAAATATACAAATAAAAGGGATAACTATACATTTATCAAAATACCCCGGACTTGAATCTTTGTTTGTCCTCAAACAAATAAAATCACAAATTATTCCAATTTATACTAACAACATGTCTATCCTCACCCTTGTAACATCACTTTATTTCTTACCTCCAAATTTGGCCAAGAAACCCAATCTCCTAAAACCACAAAACACAAAATTCTATATTCTCTATTAAAAACAAATATCATATCTTGTTTCTAAATCAAGATTTTGTCGAAAAACATGCTTCATCTTACTTCTGCTTTGACACTCTTATTTTTATTATTGTATTTTTTTTATGTGAGTTGTTGCACAAGAACAAGATGAAATTTGGGGGTGTGAAAACAAGGAAGGAAGTGATGAATTTTTTTTTGATCCCTCCTCTATTCGACATGGGATTTAAATTTGTGGAGTTGTAGCTACATTGGTCACAATTTTTTTTTATGTACACTTTTGGCATCTTTTGATGGTATGCCCCTTTGTGGGGTATGGAATTTTTTATATGGGAAGCATGCCACCCCAGACTTGATTTTTGTCTGGTGGTGATTCTTTGCTTCTCTTTTTTAGAAAGAAAATAAGGGGGAAACAAAAGGTGTCCTTGTGCTTATAACTTCACACATTTTTTTTTTGAAAGTGTCATTACATCAGAAAGAACATTCATGTCAATCACATTATACAAGATTTATATCAAGTTAATCAACATTTTAAAAATAGAGAAAATTTGTGTTTGGTTTTGATTGATTTCATACGGCTTGCCAACTTTTCCAAGGAGTGATGTTATTTTGGGGTCCTAGGTGACATGGTGGTTTCAGACATGGCAATTTGTAACAATTTTTGCAAAACATTTACTAAATTCAAAGGGGTACAATGATAAACATCTATTCATATTGGCCGACTAGATAAAGGCCATTTTACAACAAAAGAAATAAAAACATGACCGGCTAGATAATGGCCATGCACAAAGCAACTATATGCAAAACAAAAAAAAGTAGAAATAATGCAGAAAAAAAAGATAAGGGGGTAGAATAGAAACATACCACCCACCTCCACCCCGGACTTAGATTTTTGCTCGTCCCGAGCAAAATCAAAATCCGAGATGGAGGGAAGAGAAGAGCGAGGGTTCTCCAGGTGGCCCTGGTAGCTCAAAAAATGTCCAGTTGAAGGGGATGTGTATGAGGGATGGGACCTTTATCTGAGGAGCTTCATAGTGTACCCTATGATAGGGTAATTGTAGAAGCTCAGTGTGGTGCTCATATTTTCTTTCACCTCGCATTCCCTCCAATAGGATCCAAAGATCTTCCATCAATAGAAGGGGAAGTGTTGAAGATGGATGTGGATTTGGGGAGTTTGGTGGGTACCCAACCAGTAAAGTCGCTAGAGCAGGATAGAGTGGAGGATTTCGCGCAGGTTTTCCACCATCATAACGACCTGCATATGAGAGAATTGATGCAAAAGATTTCAAATTATTTACAAAATTGTTTTGCTTCTCCTCAAAAATAATGTCATCAACATTGGGTTTGGTAAGTTTCATTGTTGATATAACGTATGGATCTAATTCTTTTGTACAAGGGGTCCCCAAGGATTCAAGAGGGATGAGTACGACTTCCTTACAAACAATAGAAGGGGGTGAGTGGGCTTCTTCCAACGGTGGTATCTCCCCTTCTAGATCAGCCATGTGTGGGATGGAAATTGGATGTGATGGCTTGGGAAGAATCATAAAGGGAATTAGATGTTGATTATTCAAAATAGACTCAAAAGAAGGATATTGGTCTATGGTATCATTCATATTTATGTTGTGGATTGGAGGAGTTGTTGGATCTTCATAATGACTCTCCTTCTTTGACATTTCATATTCAAGTAAAAGAGTCTCTAAAGGAAAGATAGGGATACCAACGTCCTCATCACACACAAAATATGGCTCCATGGTTTGTTCTATTTCTTCAGGATCTGACATATATGACACAAAATAAGGATCATCATCGTCATCGTCAGGAAGAACCATCTTGGGTTGCTCAAGCTCTATAGGGGGAGTTTGTGATTGATCCTCTAGAAAGGTAGCTAACATGACTTGACTGGATTCAAGTTTTGCTTGTGCTTCTGCTACCATCTTTTCTAGGGCCTTAAGTCTCTCTTCCGGATCAAGATCAATTTGCATTTCACCATAGGATTTATACACCCCAAAATTTTGGTCACCCTCACCACACTCCCCATAGTGTCCTTGTCCATAGTACTCCTCATATTGTTTTGGGTGGCATTGCTCCTCATAATAATCTCCAGAAGATGGTGGATTGTAATTTCCATTGCGTCCATCTTGGTAGGAAGATTCAATATTATAAGGTGTCACCAAATCATGAGAAAACATATTTGAACAATCTATATTTTGAGTTTGGGCTTCTAGCAGGGTAGTTAAGAAGGCTTGGCTGGCTTTTAGTTTTTTTTCTACTTCTAATGCTATCTTCTCTAGGGCCCTAAGTCTCTCTTCTTATTGAGGATTACATTGGGTTTCATAAACATGTTCATAACCCCCAAGGTTTTGTTGGTTACACCCCACAAAATTTTGTTGATCATATCCCCCATTAGAATATGGATAGCAAGGTTCCCCATAATGGTTCTCAAAAAAATGTGGATTCACATTATACCCACCAGGATGAAAGGGCTCGCAATTAAAAGGGGTGCTATTATAAACATGGGTTAGAGTTGGACATGCAAGAGATGCATGGTGGTAGAGACCACAATAATAACATTGTGGGGGATATTGGGATGCCCACTCCATTTGAAAAAAAAAAAATTCCTGAAAGATATGTGAATCAATGAATGAGAGAAGAAAGATTGTAAGATAAAAGGTTAGTCAAAAATTACAAAGAGAGCTAAAAATTATAAATCTAAAAAAAAATTATGAAATAAACTAAAATTACTAAAAAAATAACTAGAAAGCAGTACTGCTGGAATGGAAACTCAGCAGAAAGAGGAGATACACTTCCGGAATTTTGCTCGGAAGGTAAAAAGAAATTACAAAAATCTAAAAGAAATTATAAAAAAGACTAAAGTTATGAAAGTTAGAGAATATGAACAAGGAATATACAAGATATACAAGCAACCAGATCTGAAAAACAACTGTGTCGTCCCCGGCAACGGCACCAAATTGATGCGCGTCGTTGTACACGCAACAATCACTAGGAAAAGTCCTAGAGTTTAACCTTCTAACCCGGTTGTCAACTTGTTACGAACAACTAGTCAACTTAGTATAGATAGGTATCGATCCAAGGGACGGCGGAAAAGAAAATTCTAAATCCAAATCCGATTGCAAGTACAAGAATTAAATTCCGATTGGAGAGAGTTGGTAAAACTAAGAACAAAAATAAAAGTGCTGAAATAAAATTTAACTAATCAAGAAATTAAGATCTGGGGTCCGGAAGATCACCACCAAAACCACGTTGCTATTCAACTAATCAAATTATAAACTCCAAAGATCAAATTAGGACCTTGTGGTTACATGTCCTTACGGACAAACTCACAAGGGTCAGACTTCCCGTGAACCCATTGGTCCCGGCATTCACGGATCATTGCCCAACCGTCCAACATGTCATTATCCACGGTCATATCAAAAAGCATGTGAATTCAAACCGGCATTCAAACCCAAGGCTCAGGTGGTCGCGTCACCAAGGATTATAACAAAAATAAGATTAAATAGATGAAAAGATGATAATCGCAATTAAGGGACTATTGTTTCATTCTTACAGAGATCCACGGTCATATCACTCGATAAGAATATATCAGATCACCCAAATAACCACAAAGAAACAGAGAGAAGACATTTGTTCGATGGAGAAATATAATTGATTATATTGAATAGAACCGGGCTAAGGGGCTACTTCCATTCCCCAGAGAGATTTACTCAGACATAACAAGAACAAAAGAAATACAAACTAAAAATCCGATGAAATGGAATGAAGAATGTAATGCCTTTTACAAGTGAAAAAGTCTCTCCTTTTATAGGAGGAGGAGGGGGTAGGCTGCACTCAAAAAAGAGGGAAAAAAGAGAGGGAGACCAATTTTTGAATTTTCTGGATCTGGTCAAATTGAAAGTTTGTTGTCTTTAATTATCTTGACCATGTAACTCCCTTTAATGTAGATTCTCGCAGCAGCGACTTCGAATGTATTTCTCTCCCGTTAAAAGCACAGAAACGGTCCAAATAATAGGACTTTATTTTAGTAAATTAAATTCCCTTTCCAATGAATACCTGTACACTCAATTTGGAGTTTGAATGTAAGAGTTATGTCACTTTTGGTGGAGGGTATATACGAATTTCTGGACTGCTGCAAATTGTGTGATTTTCCTACAAAACCCAAGAAAATAGAATTAAAACTCCAATTAAAGAGAAAAATATAAAATAACAAAACTAATTATGAAATTAAGAGAATAAATGACAAAACAATCCTAAACAAATATAAAAAATATACAAATAAAAGGGATAACTATACATTTATCATGTACCTTTGGACCTAGTTGGCCGAACCATGATTTAGGGTTTCCCTGTTGAGCAATACCTCTTTCTCTCCTTCGTTCTAGAGAAGTGAGTTTGAGCTCTAGTGATATGGGCAATACCCCTCTCTCTTGGTTGTTGAGAGGTGATCCTACATCCTAGTTGTTTGAGCAACACCCTCCTCTCACCATGGATTAGAGAGGTGAGCTTTTGGATAGATGATGACCTATGTTGAGGTTGGTCCTTGTGGTTGCCCAATTTGTGATAGAGGTTTTGCAAAACCCCTCTCTCTTGGTTGTTGATAGGTGAGCCGACCTTCTTGATCAATTAGGGTTTGGTGCCCTTGTGGTTGGGGTTGAAGATGATCTTGTGAGGTTGTGCCTTGCATGATATGACCTTGGAGTTGTGTTGCCCAACAACCTTGTCTTGAGTTGTATCCTTGGGTGACACACCTAGTTGAGATGGTTGGTTTGATGCCCATATGGTTCTCCTAGTTTGGGTTAGAGTTTGGGAAATACACCTTATATCTTGTGCTCTGGATGATACATCTTGAAGTAAGGTTGCCCGATACCCCTACCTTGTGTTGATCTTTGGCGGATCCATATGATGAGTTGGTAATAGTTTTACCTTCATGTCTGATATCCCTTATCCACCCTAGAGTTAGGGTTTGGACGACATGGTTGCTAGAAATTTGGATGGGCTCTTGGCCGACATGTGTTTCCTTGGTGACATTTTGAGTATGTTGCCGGATACCCTCATTAGGGTTAAGACTTGGACGATACACCATGTACATAGGATGCCCGATGCACCCCCTTGTCTTGAGATGAACTTGGCCGTTATGTGAAGTTAGCTTAGTGTCTGACATGGTCTTGGCCGATAGGCTTTGATAGCTTGGTGCCCGGCACAGCCTTAGCCGTTATCCTTATTTAGATGAGCTTGGGCGACATGGTATGGTGCCCAGGATGGCTTTGGCCGATACCACCATGTCTTAGTTGAGATTTGACTTATATGAAGTGTTGGATGATATGGCTTCATGCCCGACATGCTAGCCCTAGATGCTTGCCGTTATGATGCTTCATGGCCATGCACGACACCATTATTGGGCATCATGGGTACCCTGGCCGATAGGGTTAACCCTCAGATGATGCTGAGATGGTTGCACAATAGGGGCGCCTTGGGCGACACCCCTTTGGTCGATATGGCTCATGTTGGAGGTTAGCTGATAGTGAAACCTAACCCTAACCCTAGCTTGGTGAAAATTAGACCCTTGGCCGATAACCATGGTGGTGATGCACGTTATACCTTGGTGATGGCTTCTCGACACCATGAGTGCTAATGAAACCTTGATGCATGATAGAGGATGTGCAGTGGTTGGCCTATATGGTGGTGAGTTTCCTTAATTAGGGTTTGAAATCCTAGCCGTTATACCTTTGGTAAGGGTATTGCTATCGGGCACATATTTTGGTGAGGGATGGCACTGCCCTCCAGACCTTTAGTGAGGGTTACAAGAGCTTTGGTGAGGGTTCTGATGACCTGAAATGCATATAGCTAATATATGTGGTCACATCATTGTTAATAACAATGATACATGTGATATGGTTTAATCACCTTGAACCATGCACCTACGTTAATATTGAGATAAGATGATAGATTGTGAACCAATAAGCTTTGAAGCAGATGATGTTGCTTCACATGATAGTGTGACACATGCCTACAATCACAAGTATGGGGTATGATATATGTTTATGATTAATGGTGAAACTATGACTTCTACATGAATGTTGCTAGCATGATCATTCTATTAATCCATGATGGATTCAGTAATCTCTATAAATGTGTATACTAACCATGCAGGTATTTCATGTGGATTCATAGCCTGGTAAGAGCTATGAGGTATATGTACTTTGACTAGCACAGTGTGATGATAATCCTTGTTAATGAAATAACAAGTTGATAGGTCTGAGGTCGTGATATAAGGCTGAGTGCCTAGTTGAGGTGTTATCCTCTGATGATGATATAAGGGATGTGTTCCCAGGATGCTAATGCATATTTGTGATGCCTTAAGAGGCAGTGGTTGATATCATGAGGGATTGAGGTCCCATGACAATATGTTCATGGCAATAATGATGTAATTCTATAAGGCTATGTTATTACTTTGTTTTGCCTCAAAAATTGGCTTAAAATATACTAATCAATTATAGATGAACATATCTTGTAGTTTCCCTGGCCATAGATCCATTACCGTCAGTATTTGGTGATGGTGAAACAGGTTTATCCTGTGGGATTACCTGGAGCGTATATTGTTGAATATGTGAGGTTTCCCCTAGCCTAAAATAGGATGGTTGAGTGCAGCTGCGGTTGCAGACTCAGGATATATGGAGCATGGTGAACATACCCATGGCTCAGTATATGTGATGATGAGCATGATGCATTCATGACTCAGATGTATGCACTAACCCCCATGATGAGGTGAGCTAGAGATGGGTAGCTTGCGGAGCTGACCCAGAGGCTGAGGCCCTATAAGCATAAGACTATTTTCTTGCTTGACGATTCATGTACTGATCATAAGAAGGTGAGGTCATGGAGTCTGGATCTCCTTTGACCTTGTATGACACTGGATTGGGCTTCGCAGCCAATAGTTGGTTTTGAGTAGGGAAAGCTCACTTCCCCAGGGCATAATAAAACGTAATCCAGCTGAATTATATATTGCGGTTGCAGACTCAGGATATATGGAGCATGGTGAACAAACCCATGGCTCAGGATATGTGATGATGAGCATGATGCATTCATGACTCGGATGTATGCACTAACCCCCATGATGAGGTGAGCTAGAGATGGGTAGCTTGCGGAGCTGACCCAGAGGCTGAGGCCCTATAAGCATAAGACTATGTTCTTGCTTGACGATTTGTGTACTGATCACAAGAAGGTGAGGTCATGGAGTCTGAATCTCCTTAGACTTTGTATGGCACCGGATTGGGCTTCACAGCCAATGGTTGGATTTGAGCAGGGAAGGCTCACTTCCTCAGGGCATAATAAAACATAATCCAGCTAAATTATATATCTTGCTTAAAGTAAAACATGGAACATTGATTGATGCCTTGCTTATATAGCTGATCTAGTTGAACTATACAGTTTTGCATACGATCCTTATATCTTGTTATAAGTTATTATAAGGCTTATCTTGTCAATCATGTTCCATAAAGAAATACTTTGTTATATGTCTCTTGGATATCTTGTTGAGATTGATGGTAATGATAGCTTTGCTCAGTATGCTTCTCTTGTTATACCCTTTATCAGTTATTTGTTGTTATCTGCTTTAACCTTTGACGTTTTATAGTTTTGATGGGGAGTTATGTTTGTCTCTGGGTCTGTGTGTCTCACCCCGCTAGTTTACACCTTTTTTAGGTGATCGTTCTAGATGTTGTGGTGGTCTTGAGGTTGCGGCCGAGTAGCAAGAAGAGCAGTAGAAGGCAAGAGATGGACATGTTGCTATTTTGGTGGTTTTGTTGTAGAGTCCTAGAGTCATCCCTATACATTCAGGTCCTCAAAGGTGTTTGACGATGTTTCATGATGTTTAGTTGTTGTAATTTTTGTATACCCTACTGCTGGCCGTACGTGGCCATTCTGTATGTATAAACAGGTGATGAACTAATATACATTGTTGTGACAGTGGGTGGCTTTAAGCTGTGAACATATCAGGCAGGTGATCTTGAATATATCTATATATGACATGATCTTCTTGTAGGGCCTGGTTGCAAATGTTCTGTATGTATGCTTTTTGCAATCACTTTTAATTAACCCGTGTTTTCGGTAATATATGGTTCCACACATTTTCGCGTGTCATCTCATTGTCTGTGTGATGGCGGGGTGTCACACATAGGATTATCATAGAATCTATCACACATGACACATACTCTACTGTCTTTTTCATTATCGACTGTAGAGTCAACTTTGTGTTAGGTAACACTTTTCTTAGTCAGAGATACATTATACATACTTTATTTAACTCAGGTGTCAAACCTCTCTAATTTGTCACCTTTCTCAACTTACAACTTTATGTGACAAGATTCTTGATTCTGGGGAGTCTTCTATACTCCTCATTTAGTTTAGCATTTCACTTTCAAAGAAAGACCACAATTATGTTCTGTCACCCACTTGGGACTAGAAGTCTTATCATACATCTGCTATGCCATCCAATCTACTGACACAACACTAAACTTTCTTACGATTTGTACCAACTATCACATTCTTTGTACATTCTCTTTTCATGAGGTGAGGTTACTTATCAATTAAGAACTTATCTTAGGGATATCTTTAGATGTTATGTATAAGCTTCCTTAACAGATCTAGGTAGGGGTATTCTATGGAATTATTTTTAGCTTGATAAGCTTTTCCCATAATGATTTTACAATTGTTCCTTCAATTAGTACATCCTTATCGATGTTATGTTTATGCAGAGCATAAACCCCTAACATGTGATGCCCATACTATTTTATGTAACTAGGCTGATTTCACAGTTAGCCATTCCAGGTAACCAACATAAATCATCTGATTAGGAATTTATGCTTTTACTTTTCCATACCACCTAATATTTCTTAGATACCAAAATTCCTTACTTTGTTATCAATCACATGTGTCAAAACACATCACATCCTCATCTTTCTTTCATCTTGGGACATTACTTGTTACACATATCTTTATCTTGGAACCAAAGTCCAAGACAAACTGATACTTTTCTAAGTATCCATCAATATTATTTCTAATCCATGCACATCAAGTGTCATAATACTCACTTGATTGCCATGTCCCTGAAAGGAAAGATCACAAGGGAACATATTCCTTTTATCACCCCATCATCTTCCAGGGTTGTTTATTAAAGAGAAGTGATTATCATCTCCTGTGATTATTGCATGAACTTTCAAGTATTCATGAGTCATTTACTCGTGTCTCATCCTAGGTTCCTTGCCATCAACATAGAAATTACAAGGATGATTACATATCATTATTCCTTTCTTTGTTATTGTCTAACATGTTCATGAGCATTTTGTGATTTTATCACATTTCCCATTTCCACATCATGGGAAAAGTTCTTTATTATTCACACATGCTTTATCAGACATGGATCATCTCCCTTGTCCTCTTTCTTTTATCATAAGGATTTTACTTTTTTTTTTGCACTTAGGATGTGATACACATGTCCATACCATATTTCCAGTTTCATTATACTCAGTAGATTGTCTCAGAATGACTACTTGATCAGAGTAATCAGAAATATAACAATCTAACTGTTACGACCCGCGTTTCGTTTTGTAAGTAAGTACCTTGGTTAGTGCATAATTGAGCTAGTTATGTTGAGATGAGTATTTGCTTTTGTTAATAGTGTTTTGAGCTTTGAGCTAGTGTTAATGTATCATTAGCTTGTTTTCTTGTCCTAAGGTTGAGGACAATTTTATTCTTAATCCGTTGCCGAAGAAATCATGCGAAACTGACTTACGAGTAAAAAGATATGGGCTTTTTGGTGTTCAGGGACCTATATGCAATATCGGAAAGTTTCTGGGAAATTTACTTTCGGCCCCCTGGGCGGTTTGCCTTATCCTTTCCTTAGTTTTCCTTTATCTTTTCCCTAGCCGACTAAGGGATGAACGAAACGTTCATTCCCTTCTTTTGCCGCTAGACGAGAACAGAGAGAAGAGAGGGAGCGAGCTGGAGAAAGACGGCCGGACGATCTAGCCGTGCTCTCCCCCGATTTCTTCGGTTTCCTCACCTTCTCCGGCCAAAGCAGCCGCTACACCCTTCTCCTTCTTCCTCACTTTCTTCTTCCTCCAGCAGCCGCGAAGAAGACGACCTAGGAGGTGGTCTTGGGAGCGAACGACGCCCCCTTTCCGGTTCTTTCTTCTTGCCAAGCGATTGCTAGGTCAATCCGGAGCTGTAGGAGCGATTTGGGTAAGAATCGTCCACCGAATCGACTTTGATTTCCCGTTTTTCGTTCTGCAGATTTCTGTTCCGCCCAGGTGCACGGCGTGCAAACCTGGTTTGCACGGCGTGCACGGTTACAGGTTTTTATTTCAGATTTCTGTTCTGCGCAGGTTGCACGGCGTGCAAGGCGAGTTGCACGGCGTGCAAAGTCGCTGGTTGGTGGGACGAATTCCTGCCCAGGTGCACGGCGTGCAAAGGTCAGTTTGCACGGCGTGCAGGGTCTCAGGAAGGTAGAACTAAAGTGCCTTGTAGGCGCACGGCGTGCGGCCTAGGTGCACGGCGTGCACATTGCTGTAAAGGTCAGAATTAGGCGTGTTTGTGGACGTTTTTCGGTGTATACGCACACACCGAAGTGGGTGAGTGACAGTTCATTTAGAAATCATTATTTAACTCATTTTAAATGCTTATCTGCTTCAGTATTAGTTGATATGACTCCTAAACAGTATAGCATGTACATTAAAGTATGTTAAGTTCGTGGGAACTTGAAATGCATGATATGAATGATGAAAAAGAGGAAATTTCATATTTTGCAGTCGTAATGTGATATTTCTGTTTAACTGTATATCTGTTATCTAATTAATAGACATAGGTGCCCTAACACCGTAGAACCCCTCGTGAGGTCTGCACCTTGGGGTGAAACGACCTACCTAGCGTGTGTCTAGATGGTCGGTGACTCGTGTTCAACAATAATCCGTGCGTGTGTCACGGTGGCACGAGGGCAGAAAAGCAGTGTTCAACAATAATCCGTGCGTGTGTCACGGTGGCACTGGGAAAAGAAAAGAAAACACGGTTATCTAACACCATTCGTGCGTGTGTCGCGAAGGTAACCCTGTGAGACTCTCCGCCTGTGTGCTCAGGTTAAAGGAGGAGTCTAGAGTACACTCTTTTGAGAGTGCTGTGAGGCCGTGTGAGCCTGAGAGTCCTGTAGCAGACCAGGACAGCAGTCAGACTTAGCATTTCCCGGGTGTGTCGCTAAGTCTTGTACGGTGGGACCGTAGCATGAACTTGTTGCGGATCTTTATATGCAGGGTACACTGCATATATTTAGGGCATAATAATAAAATAAATAAATAATCGAGTAGGTTCACAGTAAATTTATATAACTGTTTATTTACCCGAAATACCTGTTAATGCTTAGAAGTGTGGTGATTGTCTGTATATTTGCTATGCTAATAGAACTGCCCTGCTTAAACTGTATACCTGTTTATTTTCAGTTAATAAACCTGACGAGTTGTTTAATGATAATTAAGTGAAATGTTATTCACTGAGCGAGTAGGCTCATACCTCTACTCAAAACATTTTCAGGTCAGCATCAGCATCAGGAGTCGGAAGGATCGTTTCATCCTAATGCCTAGTTGATAGAAGGTTTGTAGTTAGTCTAGTTAGAGGTCTCTTAGTCCATTCCCCTCGATCCTCGGGACAAGGTGTGAGTGAGAGAGAGAATGTGTATATCAGATGTAAATTAATGTTAAGCTTTCTTTATGTTAATCAATGTATTATGCTGTAGACTTTGCTTGTATCTTCTATCAGTTTAATAGAGAAGTTTCTGCAGTTTGTTTAGTTCTTGTTTACAGTTTAAACTTGGTTATCATTTATATGCCTTGAATTGTTTTAAAAAGTGATGAATGGTTGGTTATGTGTTAATTCCACCTGTCGTGCCCTAATCTCGTGGTTTGTGTTTAATGTGGGATTGGGGTGTGACAACTCTTGGTATCAGAGCTTAGGTTGAGTACATAGTTACTCAGAGTCCAGGTCAGGGGACGATAAGAGACCAATAGGATTAAGGTTTAGGTGTCTTTCTTCTATCTGTAGTTTTCTAACAGGAAATACTCTGTTATATCATTGCAGATGGCAGGGAGAGGCTTTGATCGCGATGATCAGGCCGAGAGCCATGTTGGCCCTGATCCTTTGTACTTGGGTCCAGGTGGTGGTGACCACGTGGATGAAGCATCCCGGATGTACAGGATGTTTCTGGAAACCAAAGAGAAGTACAAGGCTGATAGACGAGGTTCTACTTCTACCAGCAGTAAGGATCTGATGCGATCTTATGAGCTTGTGAAGAAGCTTGGTGGCACAGAGTTTAGTGGCACTACAGATCCAGCAGAGGCTGATGAATGGTTTAGACAGATAGAGAAGGTCTTTCGTCTGATGGAGCTTTCAGAAGAGAAGAAGATCAATCATGCAGTCTACCTTTTGACAGGCGATGCAGAGTTGTGGTGGCGTGGTGTGGAAGAAAAGAGGAGAGGTACAGAGCTTTCCTGACAGGATTTCTCTGAGGAGTTTCATCTCAAATTCTATCCACCCACTTTTCTTAATGAGAAAATCAGGCAGTTGCAGAATATTAAGCAGGGAAACATGACAGTTACAGAGTATGAAGCGCTTTTTACACGATTGGCTAATTTCTGTCCGCAGCTTGTTCCTGACAACATAGAACGATGCAGAAGGTTTCAAGAAGGGCTAAGGCCAGAGATTCGGCATACAGTTTATGCTACTAGTAGGAGGAACAGAGAGAACTTTGGTGAGTTTGTTGAGGCTGCTAGACAGGTTGAAGAATCTGTGAATGCTGACAAGGTGCCTGAGTCTAAGAAGAGATCTGCAGAATTCAGTAGAGGGCAATCCAGTAGTGGATACAGAGGTGGAGGTAGAGGCTTCTTTTCCAAGCTTGGGCGTGGCTTTGGTTGTTTCGGCAGGCAGAGATCTGAGGGTGTCATTATTTCTAGAGGCAGAGGAGGATACAGCCCAGGGAGATGGGGCAGTGCGTCTAGAGAGCAGCCATCTGGATCATCTATTTCTGTGACTGGTCCACAGAAACAGGAGATGCGGGTATGTAATACCTGTGGAAAATTTCACTCCGGGCAATGTTGGGGTTCAGATTATACAGGATGTTACCAATGTGGGCAGTTAGGACATCTAAAGAAGTTTTGTCCTCAGCTTCAACCAACGGCATCACAAGCTTCTCAGTCTCAGTTTTATGATGTTTAGAGACAACCTCCAGCTGAAAGACCGAGTTCTTCTATGGCTTCTGGTTCCAGAGGTGGTGGAGTATCCAGTGGCAGAAGTGGTCAAAGAGGACAGCGTGGCAGAGGGAGAGCGGCAGCACGTTTCTTTTCTTTGACACCTCAGGAAGGTATAATCTCATCACAAGTTGTTACAGGAGAGATGCTTTTGTTTAATAGTATACCAGTTTCAGTTTTGATAGATCCGGGTGCTACTCATTCTTTTATACGACGTTCTTTAGTTGTTGAACTTAATCTGTTAACTCAAGAGTTGGTAGATGAGTTAGTGTTGAGGGTTCCACTAGGTGGACCGACAGTTTTATCTGAGTCCTGTCCCGGATGTTTGTTATCTTTTGGAGGTTACACCTTTGCTGCTAATCTCATACCCTTGGATGTAAATACCTTTCAAGTCATCTTGGGTATGGATTGTCTTGAGACATATCGAGTGCAACTCGATTGTTGGAAGAAGGAAGCTACCTTTCAACTAGGGGAATTTTCTTGTGTCTTTACTGGAGACAGGAAAGTTCTACCTACGTGCATAATATCAGCTGCTGTAGCTGATAAGATGTTACAGAAAGGATGTGAAGCATTCCTTGCTCATGTGGTGGACACCAGAGCAGAGAAGAGCACCGCCAGTGTTTATGATGTGCCTGTGGTTTGTGAGTTTTCTGATGTTTTTCCAGAAGATTTACCAGGCTTACCTCCTGTCAGAGACTTGGATTTTGAAATTCAAATATATCCAGGTAGTCATCCAGTAGCACTGCCAGCCTACAGAATGGCACCTGCAGAGTTGAAAGAACTCAAGGTGCAGTTGCAGGAGTTGCTAGATAAGGGTTTCATTAGACCCAGTTCTTCACCGTGGGGTGCTCCAGTCCTGTTTGTTAAGAAGAAGGATGGTACCATGCATCTCTGTATAGATTACAGGAAACTGAACAAGATCACAATAAAGAATAAATATCCTTTGCCGAGAATTGATGATCTGTTTGATCAGTTGCGTGGAGCGACGATCTTTTCTAAAATTGATTTGAGATCCGGATATCATCAGCTCAGAATAAAGGCTTCTGACATTCCCAAAACAGCTTTCAGAACCAGGTATGGGCATTATGAGTTTTTGGTCATGTCGTTTGGGCTGACCAATGCCCCAGCAGCCTTTATGGATATGATGAATCGGATTTTCAAACCGTTCTTAGATCAGTTTATTGTAGTCTTTATAGATGATATTCTGATCTATTCCAGAGACAAAGAACTGCATGAGCAACACTTGAGAGTAGTGTTGCAGTTGTTGAGACAACACCAGTTGTTTGCTAAATTTAGCAAGTGCGAGTTCTGGTTGGCCGAGGTAGCATTTCTTGGACATGTTATCTCGAAAGATGGAGTTAGCGTTGACCCTAAGAAAGTTGATTCCGTGCTTCAGTGGGAACAACCTAAGACTCCTACGGAGATCAGAAGTTTCTTGGGTTTAGCAGGCTATTACAGAAGGTTTATACAAAACTTCAGTGTGCTAGCATCACCCTTGACACGTTTGACGAGGAAGAATGCACCGTTTGTTTGGACTGATAACTGTGAAAAGAGTTTTCAGATTTTGAAGAAGAAGTTGACTTCAGCACCAGTGTTGGTTTTTCCTGAAGCAGAGAAAGGCTATACAGTGTTCTGTGATGCTTCCAGGAGAGGTTTGGGCTGTGTACTGATGCAAGAAGGCAAAGTCTTGGCTTACGCATCTAGACAGCTTAAGAAAAATGAAGAGAATTATCCTGTTCATGATCTGGAATTAGCTGCTATAGTTCATGCTCTTAAGACATGGCGTCATTACTTGTATGGTGAGACATGTCAGGTGTTTACAGACCATAAGAACTTGAAATATATTTTCACCCAAAAAGACTTGAATCTGAGACAGCGCAGATGGCTAGAGCTGATCAAAGATTATGATGTGACAATCGATTACCATCCTGGTAAGGCAAATGTTGTAGCTGATGCCTTGAGTAGAAAGTCAAGTTCTTCAGCCAATGCATTTTCTATGGCATGTTTCAAAAGAGACTTGCTTGTAGATATGCGAAAATTGAACTTGGACTTGGATGTGACTGGACAAGGTGGGTTGATTGCTCAGATGCAAGTCAGACCTACTTTCTATAATCAGATTAAGGAGTTACAGCAGAGTGATGATGAGTTGTGGCAAATCATGCAGGATATGTCAGAAGGTAAGAGAACAGAGTTCAGGTTTTCTGATGAAGGCATGTTGTATCTTCATGATAGGTTGTGTGTACCTGGAAACAGTGAGTTGAAAGAGCAGATTCTTGAGGAAGCGCATACTTCTATGTATGCCATGCATCCAGGTAACACAAAGATGTACAGGAACCTTAAAGAGCTGTACTGGTGGTCTGGTATGAAAAAGGATGTGGCTGAATACGTGGCTAGGTGCGGGGTGTGTCAGCAGGTTAAGGCTGAGCATCAGAAACCTGCTGGTACCTTGCAGTCGCTTCCTATACCAGAATGGAAATGGGAACACGTCACGATGGACTTTGTGGTAGGATTACCCAGAACGCCTAAGGGTTCGGACTCGATATGGGTGATTGTGGATAGACTAACTAAGTCTGCTCACTTTCTTCCTGTCAAGTCAACCTTTGACGTTTCAAAGCTGGCTAAAGTTTATGTGGTTTGAGGTAATCAGGTTGCATGGGATTCCAGTCTCTATTATTTCTGACAGAGATCCAAAGTTTACATCTAGATTCTGGAATCAGTTACATCGTGCGTTGGGCACAAGGCTGAAGTTCAGTACAGCGTTTCACCCACAGACAGATGGTCAATCTGAAAGGACCATTCAGACCCTTGAAGACATGCTGAGAGCATGCGTGCTACAGTTCAAAGGTAACTGGGAAGAACACTTAAGCCTAATGGAGTTTGCATATAATAATAGTTACCATTCTAGTCTTGGAATGGCTCCATATGAAGCTCTTTATGGCAGGAAGTGTAGATCGCCAGTTTGTTGGTACGAGGTGGGTGAGAAGGAAATTCTTGGACCTGAGTTAGTTGATGTGACTACTGAAAAGATATCAGTGATCCGGGATCAGTTGAAAGCTGCACAGGATAGACAGAAGAGTTATGCAGAAAGACGACGTCGACCTCTTGAGTTCGAGGTTGGTGACGAGGTTTACTTGAAGGTTTCACCGTGGAAGGGAGTTCTGAGGTTTGGTAAGAGGGGTAAGTTGACCCCTAGGTATATGGGTCCATATCCTATTGTTGAGAGAATTGGACCTGTAGCTTACAGGTTGGATTTGCCGTCTGAGTTGGCAAATCTTCATGATGTCTTCCATGTGTCTATGCTGAAAAAGTGTCATCCCGGTACGGAAAAGATTGTAGATCCAGAACCGGCACAGCTTAGGACAGATGTGTCCTATGTTGAAGGGCCGGTACAGATAGTTGATTTCCGGATTAAAAAGCTTAAGAACCGCGAGATTCCTTTGGTAAAGGTTTTGTGGAGAAACCATAATCTTGAAGAAGCTACGTGGGAGTTAGAATCTGATATGCGTAACAAGTTTCCTTTTCTCTTTTAGGAATTTCGGGACGAAATTCTTATAAGGGAGGGAGATTGTTACGACCCTCGTTTCGTTTTGTAAGTAAGTACCTTGGTTAGTGCATAATTGAGCTAGTTATGTTGAGATGAGTATTTGCTTTTGTTAATAGTGTTTTGAGCTTTGAGCTAGTGTTAATGTATCATTAGCTTGTTTTCTTGTCCTAAGGTTGAGGACAATTTTATTCTTAATCCGTTGCCGAAGAAATCATGCGAAACTGACTTACGAGTAAAAAGATATGGGCTTTTTGGTGTTCAGGGACCTATATGCAATATCGGAAAGTTTCTGGGAAATTTACTTTCGGCCCCCTGGGCAGTTTGCCTTATCCTTTCCTTAGTTTTCCTTTATCTTTTCCCTAGCCGACTAAGGGATGAACGAAACGTTCATTCCCTTCTTTTGCCGCTAGACGAGAACAGAGAGAAGAGAGGGAGCGAGCTGGAGAAAGACGGCCGGACGATCTAGCCGTGCTCTCCCCCGATTTCTTCGGTTTCCTCACCTTCTCCGGCCAAAGCAGCCGCTGCACCCTTCTCCTTCTTCCTCAATTTCTTCTTCCTCCAGCAGCCGCGAAGAAGACGACCTAGGAGGTGGTCTTGGGAGCGAACGACGCCCCCTTTCCGGTTCTTTCTTCTTGCCAAGCGATTGCTAGGTCAATCCGGAGCTGTAGGAGCGATTTGGGTAAGAATCGTCCACCGAATCGACTTTGATTTCCCGTTTTTCGTTCTGCAGATTTCTGTTCCGCCCAGGTGCACGGCGTGCAAACCTGGTTTGCACGGCGTGCACGGTTACAGGTTTTTATTTCAGATTTCTGTTCTGCGCAGGTTGCACGGCGTGCAAGGCGAGTTGCACGGCGTGCAAAGTCGCTGGTTGGTGGGACGAATTCCTGCCCAGGTGCACGGCGTGCAAAGGTCAGTTTGCACGGCGTGCAGGGTCTCAGGAAGGTAGAACTAAAGTGCCTTGTAGGCGCACGGCGTGCGGCCTAGGTGCACGGCGTGCACATTGCTGTAAAGGTCAGAATTAGGCGTGTTTGTGGACGTTTTTCGGTGTATACGAACACACCGAAGTGGGTGAGTGACAGTTCATTTAGAAATCATTATTTAACTCATTTTAAATGCTTATCTGCTTCAGTATTAGTTGATATGACTCCTAAACAGTATAGCATGTACATTAAAGTATGTTAAGTTCGTGGGAACTTGAAATGCATGATATGAATGATGAAAAAGAGGAAATTTCATATTTTGCAGTCGTAATGTGATATTTCTGTTTAATTGTATATCTGTTATCTAATTAATAGACATAGGTGCCCTAACACCGTAGAACCCCTCGTGAGGTCTGCACCTTGGGGTGAAACGACCTACCTAGCGTGTGTCTAGATGGTCGGTGACTCGTGTTCAACAATAATCCGTGCGTGTGTCTCGGTGGCACGAGGGCAGAAAAGCAGTGTTCAACAATAATCTGTGCGTGTGTCACGGTGGCACTGGGAAAAGAAAAGAAAACACGGTTATCTAACACCATTCGTGCGTGTGTCGCGAAGGTAACCCTGTGAGACTCTCCGCCTGTGTGCTCAAGTTAAAGGAGGAGTCTAGAGTACACTCTTTTGAGAGTGCTGTGAGGCCGTGTGAGCCTGAGAGTCCTGTAGCAGACCAGGACAGCAGTCAGACTTAGCATTTCCCGGGTGTGTCGCTAAGTCTTGTACGGTGGGACCGTAGCATGAACTTGTTGCAGATCTTTATATGCAGGGTACACTGCATATATTTAGGGCATAATAATAAAATAAATAAATAATCGAGTAGGTTCACAGTAAATTTATATAACTGTTTATTTACCCGAAATACCTGTTAATGCTTAGAAGTGTGGTGATTGTCTGTATATTTGCTATGCTAATAGAACTGCCCTGCTTAAACTGTATACCTATTTATTTTCAGTTAATAAACCTGACGAGTTGTTTAATGATAATTAAGTGAAATGTTATTCACTGAGCGAGTAGGCTCATACCTCTACTCAAAACATTTTCAGGTCAGCATCAGCATCAGGAGTCGGAAGGATCGTTTCATCCTAACGCCTAGTTGATAGAAGGTTTGTAGTTAGTCTAGTTAGAGGTCTCTTAGTCCATTCCCCTCGATCCTCGGGACAAGGTGTGAGTGAGAGAGAGAATGTGTATATCAGATGTAAATTAATGTTAAGCTTTCTTTATGTTAATCAATGTATTATGCTGTAGACTTTGCTTGTATCTTCTATCAGTTTAATAGAGAAGTTTCTGCAGTTTGTTTAGTTCTTGTTTACAGTTTAAACTTGGTTATCATTTATATGCCTTGAATTGTTTTAAAAAGTGATGAATGGTTGGTTATGTGTTAATTCCACCTGTCGTGCCCTAATCTCGTGGTTTGTGTTTAATGTGGGATTGGGGTGTGACACTAACAGTTCCATACTTACCTTATCTTCAATAGTGGAATACCTGGACAGGGTATACAAGTATTGAGATTAGGTAGTATGCACTTTGTGTACTATCATATTCCTTACTTTTCATATCATCACAAACATAAGATTTCACATTCCTGGATTTTCTCTAGGAATCACTTCCATATCTCATCCTCTTTCACACAGATAAGAGCAATTATAGAACATTTAAAAGAATACTGAATAGAATATAAATTCTAGTTCTCATCATTTCTTCCCTATGTCCCCATATGACAATCAATAGGGAAATCCATAACAACAATCCTTCTTATGATTATCAGATAACATCAAGATAAGGCATATCAAAATGAAAAAGCTTTATTTGACTATTACCCCTCGCGGTCATCTACCGCTTTAGGTTGACTCAACACATAGAGTCTAGTTGTTTGATGTTGTTGTTGTTTCCTTTTTACACTATTGGGCTATAACTTTTATAAGCCCTACCGAGTCTTCCTCAGTTGTTGAGTCATTTCCATCCTTCTTTTTAAACAAAAGGGTTTAGTATGATCAACATGTCCATATCCATAACATGTCTTGTCCTCATAAGATGGTCTTATCGGTATCATTACTGATGTATAAGCTAAGCCATGAGTTCTTACTGGTGGAAAGTTAGGCCCTTTGCCTTTACTAAGTGGCTACTGCCCTGGTGCACTAAGCATTTATTGCACTGGTGGCACCAAAACCTTTGGCTTTTCAGAACAACTAGGCAAATGTCTCTAAAATTATAGAGACCTTACCTTAATTTTCAGCTTATTTCCCCTCCTTGGGCATTACCATCAGAGATGTACTATTTGTCTAAACTTATGGCAGAGTCTACTTTCTCACCATATGTTAATCTTTCCCACATTTCCATGGTTCTAACATGACTATGTCATTCATGAACCCTTTAAGAACCCCAAGTTTCTACACTGAGGACTGGTAACCTAGGTTGTAATGCTAGTATCCATTCTACTATATGCATCACTGTTGTCCTAACCTTCCCATCAAGAGCATAAACATAGGATTTTCTATCCTGATGAAGTCATGATGGGAATTCTCAGGAACTTGTTCTTCTCTTGCCTGATCCCTTGCACCCTCTCTTGGAGCAACAACATTGCTTTCAGTAATGTGTTTCTCATGTTCTCCAGTCAATTATAAGGTTTACCCTTTCTTCTGCCTAAGCAGAAGTCACTATATGGTATACTGGAGGACACTAACAAAGACTCAACACCTTAGTCCTATGTCTCTGTAGACTCAGTGAACCTTAAGCTCTGATACCAAACATTGTAATGATAGTTGGCAAAATGACAAACAAATCATTACTAATTAAGCAGAATAAACATAAACAACGGATTTAAAAAAATCACTAAAATTTAAAATAATTTTGCAAGGAGATCCTTGTACATAAAACTTTTACTAAAAGATCCAAAAGTCATACATATCATGATTTACATTGTACAACATTATTTTAGCTCATCTCGAGGACAACATATAACAATTTCTCTATCAAAACACATACTGGAGCTACATAAAACCTCGAGGCATTCAAGCCAAAATCTCATATTATTCATGAAACTAGTACAAACCAACTCCAAGGACTTGAGAGTATAGAGACGACACATAGGACTTCTATCTACAAGACGTGACAGACAATACACTCAACCCGAGCTGTCACTATTGCCTCATCTGTTATTCCTCCTCTGCATAAAGATTCTTCTCCACCTCGTGCATGTCCACCTAAAAAAATGTGGATCCCACGAGGTGAGACGATTGTCCCAGTGAGAGATATAACTCTCCGCCGACCATATTATTATCCCAGATTAAGAATTTATAAACTGAGCAGAGGTTCTTTTTATATTAACAAGCAGGACAATTCATTGTATGAATAGAATGAAGTAATCTCCTTTCTTAAGGAGAACATTGCATCTACCCATGGTATAGTTATAAATCAACTATCTACTTTGCAAGGAATGTAAAGAATATAAATAACATCTATCAACTAAGATGTATAACTGTATTGCGCATGAACCAATATTTTGTGTATTCGATCCTTAAGCATATATGCTACACGGCTGAACATATTTTACAATCACACTTATGCCCTGAGGAGATGGAGCATACCCCGGCCATATCCAACCGACCACAAACTTCTCACAAGTCGGTACCATACAAGGTCAATGGTAGAGTCGGTTTCCATGACCTCCTTTGTCTCGGTCAGTACAAGACCACATGTAGGACATCCTGTGTCATAGCTAACAAGTTGTGTCAGGGCACGTAGGCATCCACGCTTAGAGAAACATCATCAACTACACTCTCTCAGGGGAAACATCTACACATAATTGTCCCTAGTCTGAGTCATGGTGACACAAGCACCATACTCTGAGCCACGAGCCAGTTCACCGTGCTCAACTCAGAGTCTACGACCAAAGTCGTACTAGAGCTAGGATAGGGAATATAGCCAAATCACCATTCATTTCAGGCTCGTAAGGGGATCGACTCATGTCTGGCCGTCCGTACTTACGCCCTCACATACTGAAAAGTATGCATTGTGGGTTATGCCGTGGGGAACCCATTTCACCATTCAGAAAATCCTGACGTTGATGGATCTATGGTCAGGGCAACGTTTTATAGTTTCTAGTGATATATTACGTGCATTACAACATTCTTTTAGCATCAAACAAGTTATCATTATTAATCACAATAAATGCTACAAAGAAAGGTGTAATACATCTATCTACCTGTACTTTTCATATCTTTAAAACACATGATACTTGGGATCTCAGTCCCTCATCACATTACATGGAATTCTCATCCCTTAACATCATCATTATCATGATTACTGCATCTCGGTGTTCAAACCCTTAGTTCATCACTGAACACTATTACCACTTATCAGGTAACTATTACCTCTAGGTCCTTAGACCAAGGTATACATGATACTTGTTACACAAGCATATCACATGGCTCACAAGGCCCATTAAGTATCTTGTCACCTCTCACTATGCAACATATTATCACATGGCTCACAAGGCCATTACACATCTTGTCACCTCTCAGTAGCCAACAACTTATTGTCATGGCTCACAAGGCCATTAAACAACTTGTTACCTCTCACTAGGCAACAACTTATTCTCATGGCTCACAAGGCCATTAAACATCTTGTTACCTCTCACTAGGCAACAACTTATTCACATGGCTCACAAGGGCATTAAACATTATACTTGTTATACAAGTATTAAACATGCCTTACAAGACTTATGCAATAAAAGAATTACAACCTTCCCATCATTAGGGTTAGGGCTTTCCCTTCTTATCGATTAGGGTTTCTCTTACATATCATCACCATTCATTAGGGTTAGGGTTTTCCATTATTAACCATTTAGGTTTTCAATATCATATTATTAATGATCAAACCCTAATTCATTGCTCCACACATCTAGGAGCATACTTTGATATCATAAGTATTCAATCATGCTTATTTATTCTCATCATTTATCATTAAATGATTATCAACACAAGGTATGAGTTTCTCTCTCATCCTTACTAGAGTATGAATACATCATACTTTATTAACTTGGTTTAACCTTTTCTTAAGGTATGTTTGCCTAAACTTATCAAAGTGCATTATATCTTAATGTAATAATTGGCATGACACACTACATGTGTTACTCATCCAAGTATATTGGATTTAGGGTATAACAAGGTGTATCAACCTTGAGGTGCTGGATGTGATACCTATCATGTCTTGATGTATCACTTCCCTCATCACTTTTATCTTACTTAAGTTCATCAACTTATCTTGTATTTGGGTATTTCCCATCCTAATACTTTATGCACTATCTCATCACATTTATCATATAATGTATTGGTCATAAGTCACACAAAATGAATTATCCAAGCATCATCAATGATATGGACTCATCTCGGGTTAAGGCATTGTTGATATAAGGTTGTCCACTATCAACCATTCTAGGTATTTCACCTATCAAGGTATTAGCCACACCATTACTTGGTGTTACACTCATCACTCCTAAGAGTGTCTTACCCTCACCTTTACAAGGTATCTCGGGTTAGAAGTGTGCATATGTTCACCATATCGGGTTGTAAGTGTATAGGAACCACCATATCGGGTTGGAGGTGTATGAGCACTCACCATATCGGGCTAGAGGTATATGACCATCATCCATATCAGACTAGAGGTGTTTGTATGTGTTACCCATGTCGTGCATGAGGTATTATACCATCACCATGTTGGACTAGAGGTGCATTCAATCACCATATCAGGTGGCACACCATCTAGGGTTGGATGTGATAGATTAGGGTTTGCCATATTGGGCTCAACCCAATGTACAAGTCAATTGGAGTGTAGGGCACCAAACCATATTGGGCTACACCGTCAAACATTAGGTTGCAATACCCATGTCGGGTTAGGGTTGATTGTGACGGGCACATGGTACATATATGTGTTACCCATGATACTTAAGAGGTATCAACTCATCACCATCTTGGGATACCATATTGTCTAGGGTTGTGTATCGTGCAACCCTATCGGGCAAGGTCATGTGTCGTGCAACCATGTCGTGCAATAGCACTTGTTACTCTTCACTTATATTAGGTTACCCAAATTAGGGTTTCTTGTCAACTTACAAGTATACAATTGACCTTGTATCGTACATGGAGTCTATAATAGACTTCCTATCATACAAGACGTGTATACTACACCCCCATATCGTTCAATAAGGTTTACAAACCTATTCATATCGTTTGAGTGAAGTTGGTGCATCATTATATCGGGTTAGAGGTGCTTGCTTGTGTACTTGCAGCCGATATCACTTTTACAAGGTGATATCATCATCTTCAAGATATAGACCTTAGTTATAACTATTATAGTTTATGTCAACAGATCTAAGCAACTATTGGAACTCATAATTTCATCAACTATTTCAGGAAATTTCAGAATTAAAAGTAATTCATTAAGTATAGCAATTTAGGTGATGAATAATAACATGGCTGAGTTCAAGTTATATAACCCGCCTTAAGAACAACTTCAAAGATCCAAGATAAAAATCTCCATGTTGCCAATGTTGAGGATGAACTTCTCAGATCCTCTTGATATAAGAAATCACCATGGATAAGCAATTTTTGAAGAAGAAAAGAAAGGTAGATCATAACCCTAGTTCCATGCTTCAATTCAAGCTTGAAGACAACTATGGCTCAACTTAGAGTTAAGATTTGAGCTCCTTCTTGATCCTTAACACCTTTGCACAATACACTAGTGTCCTTGCACGATATGCCACCCCTCTTGAACGATATGGCACTCACTTGGATGATATGACACTCACTTGGAGTCAAAACTTCACTCTATGGCCGATATCATCCTATATAGCCGATATGACCTACTTGGGCGATATGATCTTGCCATGGGCGATATCCCAAGGCCCATGCACGATACCATAGAATCCCTTCACGATATAGAATCTCTATTCATGATAACATAAGGTAGGATGGTGGTAAGGGTCACAAAATTGCACCAAGGGGTGAAACTAGGGGTATATATACTTGTTGTTCATTAAGGAAGGTAAAAATGAGGTGTCATAATTTTGAGCTAGTAGGTTCCACGTGTCCATGCATGGATGACACGTGTACATGCATGCATCAACATTTATATTGTCTTGCAAAATGGTTGAGGATCATATAGAGATGCAAATTCGTCCATTACTTATCCCTTTGAATAAGATATATCAATTAATTCATCACTTTATTCACAACCCGTCACAACTTTACTAAGGAAGTTGCAACTCGACACAACTCACCTCTTGGAGGTTCTTTGCACGATATGACCTTTTCCAAGAGTTCACAAAACAATATGAGACTCCTCCTATGGCTCCTAGGCCGATAGGAACTCATATATAAGCTTTTCAACTTGATACAACTCAAGTTAAGCTTTCATATTCAACCCTTTTCTTGGTCATTTCATCACCAAGATTACCATCATTCATAAATGATTCAAACATGGTGTATCCTTCTTTCCTTATCCTCTACATGATTCTAGGAGGGAGTAGGGACACTCTAGAGGTGGTAATTTGTATATCAACTCCATATTTTGGGTAAATTACAACTTGTACCAAAATTGGTGCACAATGCTCCAACATTGTTCAAACAAGTTCAAACTTGGAATTTAGGCTTTCCACAAGCCACCAATTAGCATCATTCTCTCTCTTATGATGATTAAACACATGGGTTACATTTAACATGTGACATTTTGCATTATGGCCCCTCAATTTGGGTAAATTGCACTATGGTCCAAAATAAAGGAAAATTGCTCAAACAATATTCAATCGTGACCAAACTTGAAACATGAGTGTGTCACATGATAGCAAAGCACCTTAGAGGATTATATTAAAGTTATAAGAAACTTCATTAGATAAAACAAATAGGGTTACCTCATAACCCAGGTAAAGGTCGTTACAGTATGTGTCTTATGTGACAGATTCTATGATAACCCTATGTGGAATAACTTTGTGTTGATCAAAGTTCTATGGTGTCTCCATGACATTAATATGTTATGTGGAGACTTGATGATATAATGAATGAATAATATCTATCTTCCTTTACTTGGGATTTCGGGGATGAAATCCTTGTTAGGAGTTTATAACTTAAAATGACCCTGACCTGGGTTATGAGGTAACCCTATTTTTTTTGGCTAATAAAGTTGCTTAGAACTTTAATCTAATCCTCAAAGGTGTTTTTTTATCATGTGAAACACTTATGTTTCGAGTTAGGTCCCGATTGAATGTTGTTTGAGCATTTTTCCTTTGTTTTGGAACAAAGTGCAATTTACCCAAGATAAGGGGTTATATTGCAAATGTCGCATTTTGAATGCGCATTAAGTTCTTTATCATCATAATAGAGAGATTTATGCTAAGGGGTGTCTTGTGGAAGGCCTAAATTACAAGTTGCATCTTGTTTGAATAATGTTAGTGCATTGTGCACCAATTTTGGTACAAATTGTAATTTACCAAAAATGTGGGGTTGATATGCAAATTACCACATCTAGAGTGTTCCTACTTCCTCTATGTATCATTTAGAGGAGAGAAAATGAATCAAACACCATGTTTGAATCAATTTTGAATGATGGTAATCTTGGAGATGAAATGACCAAGAAAGGGGTTGAATATGAAATCTTAACTTGAGTTGTATCAAGTTGAAAAGCTTATATATGAGTGCCTATCGGCCAAGGAGCCATAGGACAAGACTCATATCATTTTGTGAACTTTTGGCAAAGTCCATATCGTGCAAAGCACCACAAGGAGGTGGGTTGTGTCGGGTTACAACTTCTTTAGAAAAATTGTATTGGGTTGTGAATAAAGTGGTGATTTTATTTATATATCTTAATCAAAGGGATATGTAATGGATGAATCTTTATCCCTATATGATCCTCAACCATTTTGAAATACAAGATAAATTTTCATGCATGCATGTACACGATTCATCATGCATGGACACGTGGCACCTACTAGCTCAAATTTTTGACACCTCATTTTTACCTTCCTTCATGAGCAACAAGTATATATACCCCTAGTTTCACCCCTTAGTTCAACTTTGCGACCTTTAGCACCCTCCTACCCTAAGGTATCGTGCATAGAGCTCCTATATCGTGAAGTGATGTTGTGGTATCGTGCACGGGCCTTGAGGTATCACCCATGGCAAGACCATATCGCCCAAGTAGGGTGATATTGGCCAGGAAGGGTAATATCGGCCATGAGAGTGAGATATCAGCTATGAGAGTGATATATCGGCCACAACCAAAGTTGTATCGGCCAAGAGGAATTCCATATCGCCCATGAGTGGTAGGTTGTCGTCCAAGGTGTTCAGGAGCTCATACTTAACCCTAAGGTGAGGCAATGATCATCTTCAACCTTGGATTGAAGCATGATTTTAGGGTTTTGATCTTCCTTTCTTTTCTTCTTCACCAATTGCTTATCCATGGTGATTCATTGTATATGAAGGAGTTGTGAACGATCCTTGGACTTTTTATAAGTCATCTTCAACCTTAGGAACGTGGATATTTGGAGCTTGGAGCATTGAAGTGGTTCTAAAGGTGGGTCATATAACTTGAACTCAGCCATGTTATTATTCATCACCTAAATTGCTATACTTAATGAATTACTTTTAATTCCGAAATTTCCTGAAATAGTTGATGAAATTATGAGTTCTAGTAGTTTCTTAGACCTGTTTCCATGAACTATAATAGTTATAACAAAGGTCTAGAGCTTGAAGATGATGGTGTCACTTTATAAAAGTGATATCGGGTGCAAGCACATAAGCAAGCACCTCTAACCCGATATGATGATGCATCTACTTCACTAAAACGTTATGGATATGATTGTATACCTTCTTGCACGATATGGGGGTGTAGTATACACCTCTTGCACGATAGGAAGTCTATTATAGACTCCATGCACGATACAAGGTCAATTGTATACTTGTAAGTTGACAAGAAACCCTAATTTGGGTAACCCGATATAAGTGAAGAGTAACAAGTGCTATTGCATGATATGATCATATAATACATCATTGGTACTTAGTATCATGAGGCCTACATGACCTTGCACAACATGGTTGCACGACACATGACCTTGCATGATAGGGTTGCACGATACACAACCCTAGACAATATGGTAGCCCGATATGGTGATTGAATGCACTTCTAGTCTGACATTGTGATGGTTTAATACCTCATGCACGACATGGGTAACACATACAAACACCTTTAGCCCGATATGGATGATGGTCATATACCTCTATCCTGATATGGTGAGTGATCATACACCTCCAACCCGATATGGTGGTGCTTATACACTTATAACCTAATATGGTGAACATATGCACACTTCTAACCCGAGATACCTTGTAAAAGTGAGGACAAGACACCCTTAGGATTAATGAGTGTAACACCAAGTAATGGTGTCACTAATACCTTAATAGGTGAAACACCTAAAGTGGTTGATAATGGACACCCTTATATCAATAATGCTTAACCTGAGATGAGTCCATATCTATTGATGATATTTGGGTAATTCAAGTGTGTGACTTAAGGCCAATACATTACAAGGTTAATATGATGGGATAGTGGATAAAGTATTAGGATGGTACATACCCTAAAAAAGATAAGATGATGAACTTATGTAAGTTAAAAGTGATGAGGGAAGTGATACATCAAGATATGATAAATATCACATCCAACACCTCAAGGTTGATATACCTTGATGCATTTTAAAGTCTAATATACTTGGATGAGTAACACATGAAGTGTGTCATGTCAATTGTTACATTGAGATGTAATGCAAATTGATAAGCGCATGCTAACATGCCTCGAGAAGGGTTAAGCTAAGTTTATAAAGTATGATGTAATCATATTCTGGTAAGGATGAGAGAGAAACTCATACCTTGTGTTGATAATCATTTAATGATAAATGATGAGAATAAATAAGTATGATTGAATATTTCTGGTATCAATGTTGGCTCCTAGATTTGTGGAGCAATGAATTAGGGTTTGATCATTGATAATATGATCTTGAAAACCTAAATGGTTAATAATGGAAAACCCTGACCCTAATGAAGGGTGATGATATGTAAGAGAACCCTAATCGATAAGAAAGGGAAACCCTAACCCTAATGATGGGAAGGTTGTAATTCTTTTATTGCATAATCCTTATAAGGGATGTTAAATACTTGAATAAAAGTATAATGATCAATGGCCTTGTGAGCCATTTGAATAAGTTGTTGCCTAGTGAGAGGTGACAAGATGTGCAATGGCCTTGTGAGCCATGTGAATAAGTTATTACCTAGTGAGAGGTGACAAGATGTAATGGCCTTGTGAGCCATGTGAATAAGTTGTTACCTAGTGAGAGGTGACAAGATGTAATGGCCTTGTGAGCCATGTGATAATTTGTTTCCTAGTGAGAGGTGACAAGATACTTAATGGGCCTTGTGAGCCATGTGATGCTTGTGTAACAAGTATCAAATATACCTTGGTCCTAAGACCTAGATGTATTAATAATGTTCTGTGATGAACTAAGGGTTTGAATACCCAGATTTAGTAAGAATGATGATGATTATGTTAAAAGATGAGAAATTTCCAACAATGTGATAAGGGATTGAGATCCTAAATGTTATATGTGTTCTAAAGATTTGAAAAGTACTTGTTAGATGTATTATACTTTTCTTTGTAGCATTTGTCATAATAATTCATGTTTGAAAACTTGACTGATGCTAAAAGAATACACTAATGTACTTAATTAACCAAGTGGAATCTCATCATGTAGTGCCCTGCTCATAGATCCATTCAGCGTCAGGTCCCTTCCTGAATGGTGAAACGGGTTTCTCCGCGGCATAACCCAGAGATCGCATATTTTTGAATATGCGGGGGTGATGGGTGAAAATATCCGTACGCCCTAATGTTGGATTGATGTGAGATAAACATTAAATCTCTCAATCCTTCATTATATGTGCCGGGATGGATGTATCATGAATCTCCCGATGATATTTAATGTCAGAACGATGTGAGATAAACATTAAATCTCTCGATGCCGAAGGAGTGCAGCCACCGCTGTAGCTCTATAGCGAAGTTGCCAGTATACCCTGGAAAGCTATTTAGCAGTGACACAAGATGTCCTGCCTGTGGTCACAGACTGGCCGAGATGAGGGAGGTCTTGGCAGCCGACTCTGCCATTGACCTTGTATGGTATCGATTTTGACTTTGCAATGGTCGGTTCGAGTATGAGTGGTATACCTCATCTCCTCAGGGCATACGTGTGATTGTAAAATGTAATCAGTTGTATAGCATGTTTGCTTAAGGGTTGAATATAAAAATCATTGGCTGATGTAACATTTCTTTTATGCATCTTTAGTTGATAGATGATACACATGTTTCTTTACATTCCTTGCAAAGTAGATAGATGATTTATAATTATACCATGGGTAGATGCAATGTTCTCCTTAAGAAAGGAGATTATCTTATTCTGGTCATAAAATGATAAATACTACCTATTAATATAAAAAGAACCTTTGTTCAGTTTTTAAATGCTTAATCTGCGATAATAATATGGTCAGCGGAGAGTTATATCTCTCGTTGGGACAATTGTCTCACCCCGTGGGATCCACATTTTTTTTAGGTGGACGTGCACGAGGTGGAGAAGATCTTTCTTTAGAGGTACATCAACAACAGCAGGGACATCAGTTACAACTCAGGTTGAGTGTACTATCTGTCGTGTCTTATAGATAGAAGTCCTATGTCTCGTCTCTGTACTCTCAGGTCCTTGGAGTTAGTATTTAGTGGTTTTACGATCGATCATAGATTTTGGCTCGTATGTCTCAAGTTTTTATGATGCTCATGTATAGTTGGCAAAGCAACTATTATATGTAACTGTCAAGATGAGATGTATAGGATATATACAATGTGAATGATGATGTATATAAGGTTTTGGAGCTTTCAGTAAGAGTTTTCCCAAGAATGGATCTATTTGTAAAATGGTTTCAATTTTTAGTGATTTTTGTGAATCTGTTGTTTATGTTTAATTCTGCTTAATTAATGACAATTTGTTTGTCAGTTTGGCGACGGTAGTCACAAATTATGCTTCAATTATATTTTTATTGCATTCCTCGCATTTTTCTGAGCAAGTTTCATACATAATATGTTGCCATATGAGTTACCAATATTGAGTTACAATTTTTTTTGTAAGATAAACATATGTTAACCAATAACTAACTGACACATCAACAACTTACCCTATTAAACTCAAATTGCGGCCGGACAGTATTAGAACAAAAAGGACATATCTGTCCTTCCTCGTTGTTAGTGATTCTATAGGCTCTTGAGGGCAGATTCGTCTTTTAGTGTGCTCTCATCTTCAACCTTACGCTCGCATGTCGTGCACGAGCCTGTGTTCCCTGACTCCAGCCTGTAGTGAACCCAAAGGTTGACTTCGAGAAATAGAATATGGGAGGACTAGGTTTTGGAGCAAAATTTGCCGCTAGTCCTCGCCAGACTTACCGGAATCTCTAATTCCTTGATAGGTGACGCAAATAGAGAAGGAGAGGGGAAAGTTCTCCGACAGAACAAAGGAGAAGAAGGAGGAGAAAACAGAGACTGGATGGCAGAATTGGAGACTGGGATGGTTACCCCTTTCTTCGGTCGAGAATTAAATAAGAGAATAAAGTGCTTAAAAGATGTGACATCTCAAAAGAAACCCTTAGGGAGGGTAGAGTCCTAATGCAATCCTAGGGTCAATAGGGTGTATTAGAGGTACATAGGACCAATGGTTTGGGAGTTGATATGCCCTAAATGCACATGACCATGTGGTCGGGAGGTAACAACTAGGTTTATCCAAGGTACATGACTCAGGAGATTAGCTACCTCTATGAGGATAATGTAGCCTAATAGGTGAATATGAAAGGCACTCTCTTGATGCATAAGGATGAGATCACTCCAAAAGTACCTATACCCCTAGAGACCCCAAGGATTTGGCTAAGGCTCATAATGATACATGAGATGTAAATATAAAAGATATAAAGAAGTCATGAAAAACTTAGAGAAGTTGTGTCCTAACTTAAAAAGGGACACTTGACTCCATGAGATAGAAGCATGCTATAAAATTAAGAACAAGTAAGTTTAGAGTCATATAGAGTATGATTCAACTTAATATGTGAATTGAAAGGTAATGTGTGGATGTACTATCTCCGCTCTTAGAATGGATTGAACTTTGTGTTTGGGCTGCAGCCAAATGTTTATTTCATTTCATTATGAGGGAGGGAGATTGGATAGACACACGTGATGCTTAAAATTGAGATAATGAGGATGAATATCCTACATTTAATGTGTAATAACGTGAACTAGGGTTAGAGGTGACACCTCACCCTTATGTGAAAATAATGTATAATAGGTTGGAAACCTAGGTGAAAAGAGAAATCACCAAGTAATAATGAAATCATCAATGATAATGAAATCATCAAGTAATGATAAGATGTGTATACTAAAGATGTAGGTGTACTTGAATTTAGACTCAAGTACCAATCTTAGTCTTAATGTGTGGAATTTGCATAATAATATATGTAAATATGTCTAAGTAGGGTGCTAACCCTAAGACTTGAAAATAAGATGAGTTCTCATTCACCTTAAGCTTCTATGTGTGAATTTTGAGGGCAAAATTCCTTTTAAGGAGGGGTGAATGTAATATCGTCAATTTTTGGTAAAAACTGAACTATAAAATATGATGCATAGTTTAAATTGATAATTCCACAACGATTTTTATTGGTGGGATAATAATGATAATTGCCTTTGTTGCACAAGTGCTTTTGGCACAAGACAAATAGATAAAAGGAATTCATGCATTAATAAATATTAATGACTTTTGGGTTTTGAGGAGACTCATGATTATAATGAGATCTCGATAATTGTTGGATAACATATATAGCAGTTTATTGTCCTAGATTTTGAGATAAATAGAGGTTATGGACTCTCGTTGGGAAAGGAGTCCATTTACCTCTAAGAAGGAATATTATTGAAGTGGTTGTTTTCTTTCCTTGGCAATCACGTATGGAAACACCTTCCCAACTTGGGTAGTTTGTGACTCATGTTGGATTTCACTCAAAATATGTCTAAGGGAGGTTTCCTCTTCTAATCAGGTTTCTCCCTCCCATCCACGAGTTTATAAGGAAAGGAACCAGACTCTACATATTTCTCTCTCTGACGTAACCCTTAGGGTTTCTCCAAGGTTGTATATATATAGGGAACGCAGGCATCCCTCTTAGGGCCATGGAGGATGTTGTTAGATATGGAAGCGATGATAGTGCTCTCGGTGTCATGGGTCATCGTTGGTTGCTTCTGCGAGGCCTCTCCTATTTGGCGTGATGAAGAGGATGACCTCGAGCTTGAAGGTGTCTTGCTATCAACCTCATCCTTACCGACCTGCGTGCCCTCGATGCAGTCCAGTTCAAGGGCAAGATAGGCAGATCCCCAGCAGAGGTGCTCGACCCCTTGCCAAGCCACCACGGACCAGGGGTGGGGAGGCGTCAGGCTCAGAAACATGCGAGGCACGAGGAGGCGCTGGAGCACGCATGGGGCGGGAGTCACCCAAAAGAGAGAGGAATAAGTCGGTGTTGTCTGTCCGTCTATCAGTGAGACACGAAGACGGATTGAAGAAGATTGGGGGATGAGCAGGCCTGAGGCAGAACCTGGGTGGCTATGCCACGGTCTGCGGATGGGCAATCGTATGCCCACACGTTGTGATAGAAAGGATGGGAAGGAAGTAGAGACGAGCTCAGAAAGAGGGAGATATCTTGGCGTAGCAAGGATCCTCGTACGAACATGAATTCACACCTGTGCACACTCCCAGACGACCCTAGACACAGGGGGACACGATGACGGACCAGCCTGATCCAAGGTTCTGATGGGGAGAGCAAGACCCTCTATCACCTGCACAAAGGAGAGGTCGACGACCCTTGACCCATTGCAGCAGCGGCGGCTGTGGTTGCAAGTCGTGCGGGACATATCCCGTCGTGTGAAGACACGTGACCAGAGTCGTCGTCGGGCAGGAGAAGCCCTGCACGAGGAGGAAGAAGAGAAAAGAGTCAAAAGACTCTTCTACCCCAGCCTGTGTGTTCAAGACCCAAGGGTAGCGGGAGTCTTTTCCCCCCTTTATCAAGTAATTCTGGTAAGCCTTTTTAATGTTGATGTGGCGACCCCTGATTGGCTAGTTTAGCAATAATTTGGAATATTTATAATTAATTAATGGTAGCTCATAATACAGTGATATTATATATCAAATTGATCAGGAGAACGAGAGGAATCCAAATAAAATATTCTCAGAACCTAATTATGCTCCCTTTTTCAAAAGTATGTGTAATACATGTGTTAATGTGATTAGTATAAAGGAAAGCCTAGATTCAGGTTAATATGATGCTTAATTGATTAGAATTAGTTGCGTTCGTTCATGTTAAGATAATACCTGATCTAGACCTGTATAATGAGTAAAACCTTGATAATGTTGAATAATGGACATTTTCAGATTAGTAATCTTACATATGTTGAATTAGGGTTTTGAAACCAATATAGACATCTTTCTATGATCATAATGTTAGTCATGTGATCTAGGTATCCTGAGTAACCTATTATGCATAACAGAATTTGTAATATGAGAAACCACGATATGATGGAATTAGGTTCTTAACCCTAATCCCTAGTCCAAACATGAAATAGCCCTAAACCCTAGTTTAGGAGTGAACCTAGATCTGATTAATGTAATGTGAATATATTGTGACACATATGTAGTATGTATATTTCAGATTGAATGCTTTGTTGCTTGGATGTTTGGATACACTCATAAAGTATGCGATGTTTTGCATGGTTTCTACAATGGCATAAGATACGTGGTTATGCTTATGAATACATGTATCGAATTTCGAGATTGTCGATGTTTCTCGATGAGATTGAACGACAAATAAAATGCTTACTTGTTTATTTAGTTCTTGCAAACTATAAAGTGCATATGAGTATCATGTAAAGTAAATAATGGTATTCTGAACCCTGGGTTAGACTGATCTTAAGGGTAATGCACACGAGCCCCGGAGGGACAGTGATTACACCTGAGGTAGTTGACCAGATATGGGTTAGAATATGAAAACAAGTTTATTTTCTTATATGCAAGATAAAGATGTTGGCTTATATCTATACTTGTGATCATTGTTTGAACCCACGTACCAGTATAGTAATATACTGACCGCGTATTTGTTTGTCGGCGTTTTAGGTATCAGATATACTTGATTCGTGGACATGAGGGTACAGATAAAGAGGTTGAAGACACTACAGTTTAATCATGAAGGTTTAGTCTTAATTGTTTATCTTTACATATGTAAAAGTTAATTCTGTTTAAAAGTTATGTAACTCCTTAGAGGAGATTTTAATGTAAACATGTAAATATTTGATCATTAATGGAAATTGTTTACTATTTTGTATTATTTCATGAATCTGATCCTGGAGTATATGATTAACAATATGTGACTTTAAGGTCTTTTAGACACTCAAAAGTGTGGGTGTTATATTTCTAGTCATACCTTTAGACAATGTAAACAGACTTTGCGTTATGCACATATCACTGGTTCTTATATGCGTATACAGATTACCATGTATTACCTGCAGATAGCTGGAAACATATCTAAGATAGACAGAAAAGTGTGTATGGTATCCATCTGAAGACCCTGCGATCCCGCTTTGCCTCCATGTCGATGGCATCGGAATCAAATAGAACACCCTGTATGAGATCATATAGAATCGAATGGTCTGATACAATATGTGGAGGTCGAGTGCGAGTGTGATTCGCGGCCCCTATACTAGAGACAAGAATCGGAGAGAGAGAGAGGCAGTATACCAGTAGCAGCTCCCCAAGAACCATGCACGCAGGGGTGGCAGTAGTCGCTGCCATGGCTGCGATCCACGAGGCAAGCGGAGTCCGGCTAGCTGGTTAATAATAATCAGAGTTGTTGATCTTCGTATCGACCGTCCGCATACTCACACAATCACCCCCCAATGTCACAGGTCAGCGCCAGCTCACCGATCGTCGCTGGCATCTGGTGCCGTGCTCCCCCGAGGCAGGCAGGCCCGATACATGGTATGTAAGGACTATCTATATTTAATCAACAGGCATCCCCAAGATGCATAGGTAAACATTTCCCTGTCACCGATGCAGACACGCCGCCCATCCCACGTGGGGGCCATCCTCCGCCGGCCGGGCCGCGCCATTCCCGGCTGCGTGCTCCAGGCCAGACGTACCGACACAACTTGAGTAGCACACGAGGACACGCTGCACGAGCATGCAGCACCGCAACTGCCGCCGGCGCACCATGTCTCCTGTCCGACGTCCGTGCTGGCTGGTTGGTTGTGCTGGCCTCGGCAGTTGCCGGCAACGATCTACGAGTATATGATTCCAACAAGCAAGACCAATAGCTGGCTGCTTATGAATGTTAATGTGGACTCTGTCGATAAGCATCTTATTTTGGCATTTCCATCTGGTAGAACGGTACCAACTTAATTTGGTTAGTGTTCGAGATGAAAAGCTCAATGCACATATATACTCCCATTAGAGCCACTTCCAGTGGCGGACGCAGAAAACAGAAGTGGGTGAGGCCAAATCATAACTAAAAAAGTTGCTCCACGATAATGTCAATTTTCAATATAAATGTAACAACAACACCATAAAAGTTGAAAACGCCTAAATTTTTAAATTTTTTCATAAAATAAAAAAGTCATAGATTACATATTATATGAAAAAAAATGACGAGAACCATAAAAATAATAAATTAAAGAGAATCCCTATGAAGTTTCTTTGTCTTAAATCGTTCCATAATTGAATTGGCATTAATATTTTTAGACAAGTCTTGTTCCACTTATCAATCAAATTTTTTTTTTTGAAAAGTAGACAATGATTTATGAATTTTTCATCATTGAAAACCTACTTCTCATTGTTTATGTTGTGGTAGAAAATACCACACTAAGGTAAAAAATCAGTAGGCTAAATGAAAATTTTTGTGTTGTTTGGTTAAGACCAACTTCTGAGCAAGATCAATGATGTAATTTATCTCTATTATTGGAGTGTGGTAGATATGACAAATATAACAAACAAGTAATAAGTTGACACATCAATCTATCAATATCTTGCATTTTAAAAGAAAAAAATATATAATTTTTTTGAGAATATGTTTTTTGTAGACTACATACTTGTCAATATCATTCAAGTTGATCTATGTAAAAGAAGACAAGATGAAATTTTAGCATTGGATATGAAAAAGCCATAAGATTTAAAAATACTTCTAGATTGCAGACTTGTCAATATCATTCAAGTTGATCTATGTAAAAGAAGACAAGATGAAATTTTTGGCATTAGATATGAAAAAGCCATATGATTTAGAAGTATACTGTAAGGAAATTTAGAAAGTTCAAATACGAATTTAAATATAATTTTTGTAGTCATATTGTATTTTAAGATTATCATACCTATCTATCTTTTATAACACTTCTAAAATTCAATCGTCGCTTGTTGTTTGGGACTCAATGCTAGTTTCAAGACTTGATTTAGGTACTTTAACCAATGTATGCTAACAACATGTAAAGAAATACAAAATGAGAAGATGATGTAGTTTCGAATTCTATGGTCCCCAAAGAAGATATATAGATTTCAACTACACAAATAACATCTCTTAATTTACTACTCAAGGAGTTTGACTTTGGGTCAGTGAATGAGGAATTTTCCCGTCTTAATATTAATGAAAAAAATCATTTCAATCCACAATATGTAAAAAAAATATTCTTTATTTATAAATCTATGTATAGTCGGCTTTGAAAATATATAAGCCATATTAGTCAGATAATGTATTAGACCATAGAAGATGTATGTTCCATCTTTCCAATTTTTAGTCAGATTACAATATATATCTACTAAAACCTTTTTTAATTTAGTTCCTTGATATTTTTTAATACATTTAGATTACATCACCATTCCTTATCAGATTAGGATCTTTTCCGTATTGAGTTTTCTTACTTAATTTTTTTATTTCATAGACATTTTTTAGATGTACTCTCTTTATTTTATTGTTAATTGCGAGGGAAGAAACCAACCGTTTTCAAATAAATGTCTCTTCTCCCCATTTTTTCTCACGTTAATTATTTCTTTCTTAACTGTCATAACTTCCCGCATTAATATCCCACTTTTAATGCACATAGTGACTTGAAGTTATTGTAGAAAATTCTCCTATAATATTAGCCAGAGTCTCTGTAACGACCCCGCCTCCCGGTAACCCCCAATTAAGGGAGACCCGAAGGTCAGAGCCGTTATTCAATTAACAGGATCTAAGGTTCGAAAAATAATCAATAATAATTATGAAATTCTACTACTAAACTAAAAACTGGTATAAAATAAAACTTTACTTACCTTTTAAAAGCTGGGATTTCTAAACTTCTATCAATGAAGATACTAATCTAACTAATCCTCCTGTGTAAGTTATTTCTCACTTAGTTCTACATATGTCACTTTATTGTTTGTTCTTTTCATTTGTACCTAAAATGCCGACAAACAAAACGTCGGTCAGCAAGAAGTTGGTATGTGGGAGAAACAATAATTGTGCAACTATATTAACAATGTAGTCATTCAAATATCCTTTAACATCCAAAATTACATTTTAAGCGATACTACTCAATCCTTTCCTATCCCCTATCTCTGTGTTGTCCTTGCAGTGGACATGGATACTACCTCTCTCATGTGCTAGATCCTTACCCCCATGCCCTACCACACAGGTAGCCGATTCTTAGGGTTATGGAGTCGCATGGTCCTACCCAGGGGTAGCCCAATCCCTGACTCATGATGACTTGATGGACCTACCCCATGAGTAGCCATTTACTAAGTCATTTAATGACCCGATGTACCTACCCCATTGGTAGCCATTTACTAGGTCAATCTATAAAGCTACAGAGGGGACTAGGATCTGAGCTAGTAGGCACTTATCATAGGTGATAGTCATATCCACATTATGATTTGTAAGAATTAAATGCATCCAACAGTTTAATTCAAGTCATCGATAAAACCTCGAAAATCCTTGAGAAACTAATATGGGATATTCATAGGTGTAACCACATACCTATCAAGTTGATGTGAGGTAGAAACAATCCAATCAATCAATAGGCAAACAAGAATTCAATAAGATCTTGAAACAATTATACAATTTCCTTTTATTACTCATGTCATTAAGATCTATTAAATCTAGCTCACCTCCTAGGGTTTCTAGTCCACTTTTAGGGTTTCCATTGCAATTAGGGTTTCCCTTCATATTTTACTATTTTAAACCCTAATTATCTCAACATCAAATCCTCAGTTTTGGATTTAAGGCATAATTAACCATTAAATAAGTCCATTAAGCCTCTTTTACATTAAAGCCACCATTTTATCCTTTTAATATATGACAAGATCATTACGCTCATTTATCGTCAATTCATAGTTCATTATGATTGAATTCACATACGAACTCTATTCGTCATTAATCCCATCTTGATTCAGTCAAAATCCCTAATTTCTATATTAAGGTTATTTATCCACAATTAGGAACTTTAATGCTCGAAATAGCTTAGATTCAGCATATTCCAACTTTAATCATGAAATTAATCAATTAAAGCCATTAATAATCTCATTCACTAATATTAGGGTTTCAAGGCCCATTAAAGCTTGCACATGAAACTCTAAATTAACAAATTACGTGCATAATTCATCTTTTTCGATCTTAATGTATCTATTTATGATTAACATGTTAATATCAACTTTGACCATCAATTAAACACTACTAATCACATTAATGATATCAAAATAGGGTTTCTTAATATTTAATTCACTAAAGCTGATAACTTCTATTAATTTTCAAATTTAAAGAGGAATTAGCTTCTATCTATATTTTTATTGGATTCCTCTCATTTTTCTAAGCAAAATGCATATATTATTCGTACCCATCCGAGCTATCGATTATTAGATATGAATTTTGCAAGGTTTACCTTTTTGGACCAATCACAGAGCGCCACATCACCTCTATCTCCATGCAATGCAGCAATTTGGAAACATAACACATTTACTATTATACCCCATCATAAGTCGTCATTTCTTCACACCTCAGAGGGGTAAAAATGTCCAAAGCGCACAAGTCGTCTTCCACCTCCCGATTGCGCAGCCGCCCTAGATGCCCTTGCACAGCTTCCTTCTCCTCCCCTACGGCCCGATCGTCACCGCCCATGGCTGCCCCGGCCTCTCTTCTCCTCAGCGCATGCAAGGCACCCCCTTTGACATGACCTATATGGCCAGACTCGACCGCAACAAGGCCCGTAATTGCCGTCGTGGTTGCTACGGTTTGCAGGCCTATGATGGGTGTTGCACGGTGTTAGAGGCGTTAGTTTGATGGATGATCCATTCAGGGTTATCGTGTAAGTGTCCATCCTTCAACCAGACGACTCCTCAGCCCTTGGTTTGCCCCAGGGATAGTATTATACACTCTCTAGGGTTTTGCGCGGAAAGAAGGAGAAGAGATTGCATTGTGTGGGATTTCTCCCTGGACCTCAACCAGGGTTTTACCCTTTTATATAGGGTGGAGTATGAAGCCCTAAGGCATGCCTCATGAGGACTCAAGTCCCAACTCGAAAGGAAACACACTTTCCTTGGTTGTGAAGCAACCATCTCTCTCTCTCTTCATTAACTTTTATTTCCTTGATATTCCTTGTTGCATGGATATTTAGGAATTTGAAATTCCTCTCCTAATCCTCTTTAAACTTGTCTTTTAATTCATTGGCCTCGAAATTATATTCTCCTAAAGTAGGAAAATACTCCTTAAAAAACCACATAATTCCATTAATTATGTATTCCCATTATCCTTATTTTGCAATTTTGGTATTTTCTCTTTCTTTCCTCTTCATTGGGACTCATTGGATCCCAAGAAACTCTATTACTTCGAAATCCTTTTTATTAGATACTCATTACCCTTCTAGATGCATCTAAATGCATTATTCTTCATTATCATGTGTATTTCTTATTAAAATATTTCTTTTTGAGGATTTCTCTTTATTTCTCTTTTATTTTCCTCATTAGTATTCCTTTTACCATTAGGAATACTTGGAATACGAAATTCCACTAAGGATAACTCAATTATACCTCTTTTCACTTGTTTTCCACCTTTTACCATTGTTTTCCAATTTCTTTCTTAATAAAGAAATACTTAATTAATCTTTTCTTTTCTTATTATTTTTCTTTGCAACTTTGGACTCCTTGGAACCCAAGGAACCCATGTGGCCCAAAATCCACCTTTGGATTAATTTCTTTTGCCTTCTAGAGGTTTCCACACCTTTCTTTTCTAAAAAACTCAATTATTCATTTATTAATTGGATTTCCTTGTTATTGGGCCTAATAGCCAATAAAGCCCACAACACAATCATCAAGGCTATTGTAAACGAAATCCATTTATTCAAAACAAATTATATCTTTATTTGTTCAAATATCTTTTATGTGAGAAATTACATTTCTCACCCAAATGAACCAAAACTTGGTGTTGTAACAACCTTCCCCTCTTATAAGAATTTTTCCCTCAAAATTCCATCAAGCAAGCAAACAAACAGGATAAGCCTTTCATGTGTCCATCATGGCTCCCATGTGGCTTCACCCTTTCCATGGTGCTTCCCAAGAACCTTCATCATCTCATATTCTTCCATCTGAGTTCTTTCTTACCTTGGTATATCGTACCCTCATAGGTGACTCAGGACATTTCAGCCTCTCAAAAGCTGAATAGCTTCAGGGATCAACACATGGCTTGGGTACCTCACATAGTGCTCTAGATCAGACTTATGTAACACATTATACATCATGTTATCCTGATGGGTAAGGCTAAACACAACCATCTCCACCGATCCATCTCAAATGGACCCCTATATCGGGGACTCAGCTTTCTCAGTTGTAGCTTAGAGGGGTCGGATTTTCACATCACATATTCTCCCACAGTGAACTGCATGTCAGTCTTCTTTGCATCCGCTCGTGACTCGTGTCACCACTGGGCTCTCTCTCAGCCATTGCATGATCAAAGTGACTTCATCAACACACACTGAGGTTCTTTTCTGGCCTTCATGAGGCCTCCTTCACCAACATCATCTTAATGAAGTGGTGACCGACACAACCTCTCTATAAGACTTCTTGCATCCCGATAAAGGCTATGGTGGTTAACATCACATCTTAAGAACCGTCTCTATGTATCACCCTGAATGAGCACACATGCTCTCATCGGACCCTCTAGTCTGGATCATAGTGTCCATTAGTATGGGGTGATAAACTGTACTATCATCGAGTTCTTCATGTATCCACTTCCACCTCATGGAAGCGAACCTTGTTCATACCCAAGAACTTTCGAACTCGCATCACTGTGTGGTTGAACCATCTCTCTCTCTTATGTAGTTCAACCCGATCTGTCCCTTGATAATAGTCTTTCATCTAGATAAGGCAATCTACCATAACCCATATTGCATCTTGACCTTCCTTTGTCTAGGGGAGACTCACAACATCCACAGTGATGAACTCCCATTCCCTCTCGAGAACTCTTTATACGTTATATCCATATACTGGGTACTGGTGTTCGTCCTTCACCTCCTGGCTTGCATGGCCACATGCTACATGCAACTTCACATCAAGCAGCCAAAGTGCTACTATCACTTACTATCTTTGTAGTATCACGGTGTTTGGTGATCTTAAAACTATGATCTTCGGTATGTCGTGATCCTCAAGATTGATACCTCAGAAACCCTAAACCACTCTCATTAGGGTTTCTTCACTTTTGTTTCCAAAGAAGTGCATCTGAGGCTCTAAACTATCCTTTCATCACGTCAAGGATTAGACTTGCTAACCAAACAACCACTAACCTTATTCAACAACTCTAGTTATATTGGAGTGTTAGCCAAACTTATCTCTTTTTCTCAACTTAAGGTTAGCCCAACAACCTCCACTTCTTCTAGCTTCCAGCTAATCTAGGCAGCTATATCTCAACCAGAACATTCATTACCACTTCTTATCCTTAGGTGTTAGGTATTGTTGAGAACATACACCTTTATGTATTCCACTTATCATCTCATCTCAAACTCTAAGTTTGCCTTCATCAAGAAACTCTCAGTTCATCCTCATGGTGATCAAACTCAACCTTGGTTAACTTGCAAATTCCACATAGTTCCTGATAAAACATCCTCTTAAGCTGACTACACTACTTCTCTTAGTGTTTGTAAACCATCCATGTACCATTCACTCCACCAAGGTATGTTATCATCTCTGTCCTCATACCTTGTAGCAACGTTCCAACTCACATCATCTTTTATCCTTGGTGTATGACATGCGTACTGTCCCATCTCTCCCTCCCCTAACAAGAAGAAATAAGCATTTGGCGGTCGTCCAAATACAGAGTTCTTCCTATTCCAAGAGTAGAGATGGTACATCCCACCTTGCCAGTACACCTTTAAATCTAGGTTGAAATGTGCCATCATCTTGATATCCACATTACTTCATGGAAAACTGGTCTCGAACCTACTTGGGTCACCACACAATTCTTAGTCATCTCCTCTAGGTCAATAGGGTGTCGGCACTTTTGGGGTTATCCCTTTTCCCTTATGCATTCGGAGAGTGCCCTACTCATCTGCCCTTTGGGTCCCATGAGTTCATGAAGGTGATCATTCTCCTAACCCATGGCCCTCAGACAATGATAGATGTTACCTCTCGACCCTAGGGTCATGTGCAACTAGGGAATTAGGCAACTCCTACTTTCATCGGTCTTATCCCTACCTGACCCTAGGATAGACTTAGGATTCTCTTATAGTACATGTTCGACTTAGAACCTTACCCAATCATTCATCATCTCTCTTCCTACATTCATGGGCTGACTTCCATCCTTTCATAGGGATCATGGAAACCTGCCTACCTTGGTCAAGCCCCATACCGGTTACCTCCATGGTAACACATCCACATGCACATAGAGATGGTTATCTATGGGTCTATAGGTTCATTCTCATTCCATGTACTCTTCACTTAGCTTCTAAAGATCCTATGAAACCACCTTAGGTTACCTCAAAACCAACCAAACTAGTAAACTCCCCACCAAAGGGTCCCTTTCCCAGGATGGGAGGAAACTACACCTTGATAACAAAGGTCACAAGAATCCTTAGGGTTTACCTTTACATGAGCATGCTTAATCTAACAACTACTAAGGCACAAGCGTACCTACTAAACCATGCTAGGTCACACTTGTTCTCATCCTCAACCTTAGACCAACTTAATTGTGAGGGGTTCATCAAACATACCCTTAACTTAAGGGGTTTTCGTTACCTCTACACATGAGGAGTATCATGCTCGAAACTATAGAGGATCAAATCTCATCATGAACATTGGGAACACTGGTTCCCCTCTTAGGCCTAGGAGTCCTAGGTTCACCTTTGGGTGTCTGACTACATGCTCAATCTCTTAACCATGAATCAAGTATGTCCAAGGTATGTCATGTACTTCCATGATCCTTCTACTCGAGCAACACTTCGGAGTTGAGTCCTCTTCCAAGACAACCAACTAGGTATAAAGCCTCACAACTGGTTACTTAAACATCCTCAGGGTCTAAAGTACTCTTTATCTCATCCAATAGGTAATCACTTATACCATAGGTACTAGAAGCATCATCCTCTCTCTAGGGTTTGGTTCCTCCAATGGCAACCAACATATCATCAGCCTCCAGGGATCAAGCATAAGGCAACCACTATCATCCACGTAGGTCGCACCATCCTCAAATCCCCACTATTCCTCATGTTTTGGGGTTTTAGGCTTCCAACCTCCTTGTTGGGGTCATGCTTTCTCTCTCTAGAGCTAACTCCACCTCCATCCATACTATTAGAGGTCCCTTCTCTATGAAGGCTCAAGCTCACAAGCATACCCCTAGGAGGGTGAATCCTATGCTCAACTCATGTTTGGCTCAAGATTATACCTAGCCCTTTATTCTCATCCCATAAGCCATCCATCATGCATACTGGCCAGTGTTTCAACCTACTTCCATCCACTGACGTACTTTGGGTGCAAGCTATACCCTACCTACATAAGCCCATAGGGTTCTATAGGTTCTTCTCTAACTTCATCCATGAAGGAGCTACCCTTTGCTCTAACATGCACGACCCTTTCCCGGGTTGGGTTGCCAAAGGTGTTAGGTCATTAACATCTCGTGGCTCATATGGCATCCAAGGCATATCTATCCAAACACCTGGTCTACCATGACATCTAACTCATCATGTCATCTCTCTCTAACCTTCACTTAGGGTTAGGGTTAACATCATCCTCAAAGAATGTGCTAGGTCTCTACCTTTAATGGAGGTCTCTACCTCCAAGACTAACCCTCTCTACTCATCCTCCTGACAAGGAGGTCTATCCTCATGTCTCTCCTTAGGGCGATGACAACTCATGCCATACGACCTAAGAATGTATCTATTCTTTCTCTTACTCGATTAAGCTTATGTCCATGACATCTTATTTACATGCTTTTCATTAATTTGGTGGAGGATCCCTTAATCCTTATCAACCTTACCCATACCTCAAGAGGGTGAGGAGAAGAGAGGAAACCCTAATCCTTAAGGTCCTTAATAGAATTTGAGTTGATAAGGGATGAACAAGATGAGAGAGTCCTAAAGGTATCTTATTTTGAATCATACCCTAAGACTTTGGCCAGGTAGTCACACGGATTTGGGAGTCCTCGTATTCCGACTAGCGGTGCGGAGGAAAATATTGCCATCCCCCAATCGTGATCCTTTTCTAGACACCTATGTCTTTCGGATAATCCTCTAATAACTCCCTTGGGTTCTACCGGATTTGTAAAATTTAATAGTTATTAAAGATTAAGTGAGGAACCTTCACTCTGATACCAATTGTAACGATCCCGCCTCCCGGTAACCCCAAATTAAGGGAGACTCAAAGGTCAGAGCCGTTATTCAATTAACAAGATCAAAGGTTCGACAAATAATCAATAATAATTATGAAATTCTATTACTAAACTGAAAACTAGTATAAAATAAAACTTTACTTACCTTTTAAAAGATGGGATTTCTAAACTTCTATCCATGAAGATACTAATCTAACTAATCCTCCTGTGTAAGTTATTTCTCACTTAGACCCACATATGCCACTTTACTATTTGTTCATTTCATTTGTACCTAAAACGCTAACAAACAAAACGTTGGTCAACAAGAAGCTGGTATGTAGGGGAAACAATAATTGTGCAACTATATTAACAATGTAGTCATTCAAATATACTTTAACATACAAAATTACATTTTAAGCGATACTACTCAATCCTTTCCTATCCCCTGTCTCTGTGTTGTCCCTGCAGTGGACATGGATACTACCTCTCTCATGCGGTAGATCCTTACTGTGGCAACACATCCCATTATCACACTGATAACGAGGTGTTACGCGAAAACGTGCGGAAAACACCATAACCACAGATTATCAAAAACACGGGTTAATTAAAACCGATTGCGGAAAACTAATAAACTGTGAAACTATTACTTTCCAGTCCATATCCTGCACAGAAACATGTCATATACATATACACAAGATCTGACATGTGTCCACAGCTCAGGAACAGCTGTCCATCCATCACATGAGTTCACCACCTGTTCATATATACATAAAGGCCCACATCCGGCCAACAACAGGATATACAGATATCATCGAACGATCTTCGGGAAACATCGTCAAAACACTGCCAAGGACCTGAGAGTACAGGGATGACTCTAGACTCTACTACAACACATCCAAAACAGCAGTATGTCCAACGCTTGCCTTCTACTGCTCCTCAAGCTGCTCGTCCGCAACACCACCACCACGACCACGTCTACCTCGACCACCTAAAAAGGGTGTAAACCAGCGGAGTGAGACAATTGAACAATTGTCCCAGCGGGAAACATAGCTCCCCACCGCAACTACAGAACCTCAGCAAGATAGCTATAACAGCAATCATAACATGAGCAGATATATCAGAAGCAGTTATATATATATATAGCAAGATCATTCTTACCGGCAAGCATACCAGCTGTACTAAAAGCGTAAAACCAGATGTCTTTCAAAGGAATATGACTATCAAGATGAGATATATCAACATGTAACAGGATTATTAGAACAGAATATAATGTCACATAACCTGATTATTAAGATAAGACAGATCACCACGTGACCTGCAAGATATAACAGAGATATTACACAAACAAGGCCTCAACCAATGTTTCGTGTTTGATGTGATCAGTAAATACTAAATGGCTGTATTACATTTTATTATGCCCTGAGGATTTGAACTGTACCGTTCAAATCCAACCTTCGTTTACGAAACCCAAGCCGGTGCCATACAAGGTCAATGGAAGAGCCGGACTCCACGACCTCTCACCTCATGGTCAGTACATGAGTACAACACAAGCAGGACCGCAGTCACATGCTGAAGTGGTCTAAGCCACAGGGTTAGCTCCACAGGCTACCCATTCTCTAGCCCGCCTTGGTACAGGTCACGGCGCTAGTAAAACTGATCCACGGGCCTGTTCACCGTGCTCTGAGCCATGAACGCATTCATGCTCCATACATCACATATCCTGAGCCATGGACCTGTTTTTTTTGCTCAAGAAGCCATGGACCTGTTCACCATGCTCTAAACACATATCTGAGTCTGCAACTGAAGTTACACTCTTACGTCCTCATTTTCAGGCTAGGAGCAACCTACACATATTCAACAATATGCGCTTCCAGGTTAACCCGTAGGAAAACCCGTTTCACCATCACCAAGTCCTGACGATGATGGATCTATGGCCAGGGAAAACTACATGATATATTTCACTGTGATTAATTAGTATCTTTTAGATGGATTGCAGGATTCAACCAAGTTGTATAACATGCAAGATATAACAGAAAGTAAAGAACATTATATGATGGTCTAATCATATCAACCTGATCCATCTTAAGGATCCAACATCACATGTTACCACTTGGCCTTTTTCCAACCATCCAGATCCATCTCAAGGATCATCACATACCGCAGGATCTCAATCCTTCATCATGCACTGTCACTGCCTCTTACGGCTCACATCATCATCAAGGGACCAACACATCACATACACAATCTTATAGGGCAATTATCAAAGCAATGTTACTCATTACATATGTCACATAGCCCTTTTATGGCTAAGACATCGCCTGCAAGGTTAGAGTACACAATAATCATAGATTCAACATAAGGAATATGCTCACTATCATGAAATATCATTCAAGATATGGTACTTATCAATGTGACACTTATTTGGTAACCAGGTATATTAGTTACATCATTACCAACCATACTGATGCTTACCCTAAATCTGAGGATTATACAAACAATCGAGGCATATGTAGATCATGTTGAGTATACAGAACCAACACTGTTATTGTCAAAATCATTATTATCGCCATCAACTGTTGTCATCTTTATCATGAAGCAACCTTTAACATAACTGTCACTTAGCATCTTTATTACCATCATTATCATCATTAAACAAACTACTAAAGTAGTTATCGTCACCTTCATTATTATTAATAATTAAGCATAAAGGTCACATCATGCACCTAAAACATGAGGGCTATCAACATATACATTACTATCATTAGCATCCTGTTTGATGATAAATATCACCATCATTTCCTTGGTTAATTAGCTAATTATTTCCATCACATGAGGGGCCGTCACCAAAGCACCTCAAACCCTCACTAAAACTTCACAACCCTCACTTAAACCTATCTATTCAGCATGGGTATCGGCCACCATCCTAAACCCTATCGGCCATCACACTAAGCTCACCCTATCGCCCATCATGGGCAAGGGTATCGCCCATCATGCTACTAACCCTATCGGCCATGAAGCACAAGGCATGTCGCCCAACAACAGAGAGGGTGAGAGAGAGAGAGAGAGTATCGTCCACCAAGGTACTAACCAAAACACAAGGGACATCACTATGTCTCCCATCATATCGGCCAACCAGACCATCAACTATATCGGCCAACATGGGTAGGGTATCGCCCATCATGACTATCGCCCAACATGGCTATCGGCCATTAGGGTATCGCCCACCATGGTCACCATGTCGGCCAACACACTAGCTAGGTCAACCTATCGACCTCCAACTCAAGGAACTCAAACCCTAAAGCATCATATCGTTCAACATGAGGGCAAGTGTGTCGCTCAACACACTCAAAAGGAAGGGGGTATCGCCCAACCCTAGGTCATCACCTACCCCCAACACAAGAGACTTCAAACCCTAGAAAGAAAAGGTACTCAAGGAAACCCTAAACCCTAAGGGGGATATCGGCCACCAGGGTACACTAGCAAGGTACAAAAGCAAGGAGCTAAGCTACTCCACTAACATGCATAAGATCAAGCAAGAGGTAAAGGAGTTAGGGTTAGAAGCTATGCAACCCGCCTTAAGATCCAAGGAAGAAGATGCACTTTGAGCTCCAAGGTTGTCGGCCACCAAAGCTCCAAAGCACTCCAAGGTCCAAAGCTATCGTCCACCAAGCTGCTCCAGGAAGGTGTATCGGCCACCACTTCAGCTCTAAGGAAGTGTATCGGCCAACACAAGAAAGATGGAGAGGGATATCGTGCACCAAGGGTGGAGGGGAGACCAAAGGACCAAAGGAGACTAAGGCAAGGACAAGAGCTACCTATATAGGAAGAAGGGGAGGAGAAACCAAGGTACAACCATGCTATGTGTTGCCCACCCAAGGGACACATGTCCACCAACTCAAGCCACCTCTCATGCAAGCCATAAGGCACTTGTCCAAGACATGCACCAAGGGTCCACTACACCAGATCAAGCATCATGGGCGACACAGGCAGCAGCTCTGCTGGGCGACACACCAGCCTGCTGGGTGACACAAAGCAGGTCCTGGCCGACACAAATCTCAAGCAAGCCCAACAAGGAACTCCAAGGCCCAAACAAGCTCAACTCAGGCCCAAAGAACTCAAACAACAAGCCCAAGCCTTCCTCTCAACCCTAGAGGAAGCAGAAGAGGGGAAAACACCTCATAAGATGGCATACTTGCCCACAAAACCCTAAACTTGGGTTGTTTGCAAGTAGCCCCTCGAACTCTCAACAAATCTCAACAAAACCCTAATCACCACTTAGGGTGATTAGCAAGCATCAAACCACTAAGGTTAAGCAAAACAAACAGGGTAAACCCTAAACGCAGGTCAGGGTCCTTACAGCCATAAACCTCTATAAAAGGATTTCGTCCCCGAAATCCGAAGAGAAAAGCGAGGGATACTTCCTCCTCATCTCTTCCTCAAGCTCCCACGTGGCTTCCTCAATGCCACGGTGATGCCAAAGGACCTTTATAAGAACCAGATCCTTTCTCTTCAGCTTCTTGACTCTTCTGTCAAGGATCATCATAGGACCCTCTTCATAAGTCACATCTCTATCAAGCTCAACCTCAACTGGATGTATCACTGTCCCTGTATCCGGATGGCTTTTCTTCAGCATACTGACATGGAACACTGGATGTAATCTGTGCAACTCTGGAGGCAACTCTAACTCGTAAGCCACTTTGACAACACATGCTAAGACTGGGTAAGGCCCCATATATCTGGGAGCTAACTTACCTTTCCGTCCAAACCTCAGCACACCTTTCCACGGAGAGACTTTAAGGTAAACCTTGTCTCCCACCTGGAATTCCAAAGGTCGTCGGCGATTGTCTGCATAAGACTTCTTCCTGTCTTGAGCCGCTTTCAACTGTTGTTGTATCACCTTGATCTTTTCTGTCATCTGCTGTACTAACTCAGGACCCAAAAGCTGATATTCACCTGATTCATACCAACACAAAGGAGATCTGCACTTCCTTCCATACAAGGCCTCATAAGGAGCCATGTCAATGCTCCGCTGATAGCTATTGTTGTAGGCAAACTCTATCAAACTGAGATGTACGTCCCAACTGCCTAGGAACTGCAAAACACAAGCACGAAGGAGATCTTCCAAAGTCTGAATAGTCCTCTCAGACTGTCCATCTGTCTGCGGGTGGAAAGCGGTACTGAACTTCAACTGCGTTCCCAACGCCTTGTGCAACTGCTCCCAGAAACGACTCGTAAACTGAGGACCTATGTCAGAAACTATCGTCGCTGGCACACCATGCAAACAAACTATCTCATCCACATATACTCGAGCGAGCTTCTCAGCTGTATACGTGGTTTTCACATGTATGAAATGGGCAGACTTCGTCAATCTGTCCACTATCACCCAAATGGAATCATGATTCCTAGTTGTCCTGGGTAGACCAACTACGAAATCCATGGTTATATGATCCCATTTCCACTTTGGTATAGGCAAAGGTTGCAACGTACCTGCCGGCTTTTGATGCTCAGCCTTTACATGCTGACATACCGCACACCTAGCCACAAACTCAGCTACATCTTTCTTCAAGCCGAGCCACCATTACAAGTCCTTCAGACTATGGTACATCTTGGTGACACCTGGATGCATAGCATACATCGACGTGTGTGCTTCCTCGAGCACCAACTTCCTCAGATTATCAGCATCTGGAACCACCATCCTATTATGATAGCAAACCACTCCATCCTCGGACTCATGGAATCCATCACGCTTTTCACTGCCAAACTCTGATCTGATTAGCTGTACTGTATCATCCGTTTGTTGTGCATCGTTGATCTGCTGTCTCAATGTAGGCTTGATTTGCATCTGTGCTAAAAGTCCAGCTAACAAGGAAACCTCCATCTGCACGTTCATCTGTCGTAAGGAGACTAACATGTCCCGCCTATGGCATACCAAAGAACTCATATGTGCCTTCTTGGGAGTAGAAGACTTTCTGCTAAGCGCGTCTGCTACCACATTCGCCTTACCAGGATGATACTCGATAGTGCAATCATAATCATTGATCAACTCCATCCACCGACGCTGTCGCATGTTCAACTCTTGTTGTGAGAAGATGTACTTCAGGTTCTTGTGATCTGTAAAGATCTGACACACTTCCCCATAAAGATAGTGTCTCCAAATCTTTAACGCATGAACCAATGCTTCCAGCTCTAAGTCATGGGTCGGATAGTTCTCTTCGTGTTTCTTAAGTTGTCGCGAAGCAAAAGAAACCACATGATCCTCCTGCATCAGCACACAACCCAGACCTTTCTTGGACGCATCACAGAAAACAACATAGCCTTTTCCAGATTCTGGGAAGATCAACACTGGAGCACTGGTTAGCTTTTCCTTCAAACTTTGGAAAGCTTGCTGACATCAATCATCCCAAACAAAAGGTACATCCTTCCTGGTCAACTTCGTCATCGGTAGAGCTATCGAACTGAAGTCCTTGATAAACCTCCGGTAGTATCCTGCTAGACCAAGGAAACTACGAACTTCCGTCGGCGTCTTCGGCTGTTCCCAATCCGCAACGGATTCCACTTTCTTCAGATCTACTTTGACTCCTTTAGCAAATATCACATGACCTAAGAAAGTCACTTCATCCAACCAGAACTCACACTTACTAAACTTAGCATACAACTGATGTTGACGAAGGAGAGTCAACGCTTGACGAAGATGTTGCTCATGCTCTAGCCGGCTCCGACTATAGATCAAGATGTCATCTATAAAAACTACAACAAACTGATCTAAGAACGGACGAAACACTTTGTTCATCAAATCCATGAAAGCAGCAGGTGCATTGGTTAATCCAAACGGCATAACCAAAAACTCAAAATGACCATACCTCGTCCTAAAAGCTGACTTTGGTATGTCATCCGTCTTTATCCTCAACTGATGATATCCAGACCGTAGATCGATCATTGAAAACACTGTAGCATCATGCAACTGATCGAACAAGTCATCTATCCTCGGCAACGGGTACTTATTCTTGATCGTGACCTTGTTCAACTGTCGGTAGTCTATACACAACCGCATCGAACCATCCTTCTTCTTAACGAACAACACGGGAGCACCCCACGGGGACGTGCTCGGTCGGATGAAACCTTTCTCCAACAACTCTTGTAACTGCTTCTTCAACTCTACCATCTCTGCTGGAGCCATCCTATAAGGTGTCTGTGCAATCGGCTGCGTTCCCGGAACCAGATTGATCTCAAAATTGATCTCTCATGGTGGAGGGACACCAGGAAACTCCTCAGGAAACACATCTGCAAACTCTCGGACCACGGACACTTCTTCAAGGTTAAGGCCTTTCGCCTTGGTATCAACAACGGTATCCAGCACGTGAGCTAAGAACGCCTCGCATCCTTGTCGTAACAACCTATCTGCCACCATAGCTGACACCAGACACGTCGGAAGAATCTTCCTATCTCCCTGGAAGATCCACTTCTCTCCAGCAACATCAAACACCGCCTGCTTGGAACCACAGTCCAAGACAACCTTATACTTCTCTAAGGTATCCATCCCAAGGATAACATCGAAACCATGCATATCAAGTGGTATGAGATCCACCTGAATGTTGTGTCCCGAGAAAGACAAGACACAAGATGGACACTCTTCTCGAAGCAAGGAGGAACCACCAAGAGGGGTTTCTAACAACAAACTATCCTTCTTACAACTAATAGGTAGACGACAGTTTTCAAGCATACTACAGGCGATAAAAGAGTGTGTAGCACCCGGGTCAACCAGAACAGATATAAAGCAAGAAGAAGACATATCAGAATGAAATAACTCCATATGACCTGTCACCACTCGCGGGTTGACTATCGCCTCTGGCTGATTCATGGCATAGAATCGAGCCGTAGCTTGTTGTCCATGACCTCTGCTCCCTTGAACAGACGATCCAACTTGAGACGCTTGACCGCGTCCTCGTCCTCTGCTACCACTGGGCTGTGGTCTCTCAGACTTCTGGAAACTCTGCCTCGGTTGCTGCGTCACTTCAACATCTCTATTTGGGCAATTGAACTTCCAATGCCCGACTTGTCCACAGAGATGACATGCTCTATTGTCAACTAGTGGCCTAGATGGCCCTGTCACTGCCACAGAAGCTGAACTGTGCGCCTTAGACGGTGAAGAAACATGACCTTTTCCCTTACTCGGAGACCACTGAGATGGTACACCAGCACTTCTCATCACTGACGGTGCAGGAACCCTGGGCTTCTTGAAGCCACCAAACCTTCGTCCTTGAAACTGAGCAGGTCATTTAAGAGACACAGACTCTCTTTTCTCATGTACTGTCCTCTCAATACGTCGAACTGATTCCACAAACGTGGCAAACCGCTCTCGGTTTTCCAGCGCAGACACAGGTGTTGTCAACTCAGCACTCAAACCCTTCTCGAAACGTCTGATCCATTCATCATCTGTTGCCGCCATGTGAGGACAGAACCTCAACAGATCCATAAACTTAGCTTCATACTCGGTGATGTTCATCATTCCTTGTCGCAAGCTCTCAAACTGGCTGATCTTCTCATCCAGATACGTCCTCGGAAAGTATCTGGTGACGAACTCGCGTCGAAACACCTCCCAACAGATCACCTCACCAGTCCGCTTCTCTTCTTCGATGGTCCACCAGTGACCAGCACTACCCTTCAGAAGGTAGACAGCTTGCTTTACTTTGTCTGCTTTGGGGATGTCGAGGATCCGAAAAGCCTTTTTTAGACTTATCAGCCATAGATCTGCATCCGTTGGATCAGCCGTTCCAGCATAATCTGAAGCTCCGACTCGGCGAAACCGCTCAAAGGTCTTCCCAATACCCGATGCTTCTCCATGGGGAACCTGTGCTCGCGGAGGAGGCACTAGTAATCCCTCAACCATGAGATTCATCGTAGCCATTAACTGCCCCATAAGCTGTTGGTAGGCAGGGTGTTCAAGTATGGCTGGGTCTGGTTGGGGGACCTCAGGCACCCGATCTTCATGTGCCTATCTACCTGCTCCATCAACCGATGCAGCATCACTGTGCTCAGGAGCATGTTCTTCATGGTTTCCAGACATCTTGGCTTTTCTCCCGCTGAGGGCAGAAGATTTTTGTAAGATAACCTGGAACACTCATAAGAACAGACTCAACCTAGTCCTAGATCCCTATAGACTCAGCGAACCTAAAGCTCTGATACCAAAATTTGTGGCAACACATCCCATTATCACACTGATAACGAGGTGTTACGCGAAAACGTGCGGAAAACACCATAACCACAGATTATCAAAAACACGGGTTAATTAAAACCGATTGCGGAAAACTGATAAATTGTGAAACTATTACTTTCCAGTCCATATCCTGCACAGAAACATGTCATATACATATACACAAGATCTGACATGTGTCCACAGCTCAGGAACAGCTGTCCATCCATCACATGAGTTCACCACCTGTTCATATATACATAAAGGCCCACATCCGGCCAACAGCAGGATATACAGATATCATCGAACGATCTTTGGGAAACATCGTCAAAACACTGCCAAGGACCTGAGAGTACAGGGATGACTCTAGACTCTACTACAACACATCCAAAACAGCAGTATGTCCAACGCTTGCCTTCTACTGCTCCTCAAGCTGCTCGTCCGCAACACCACCACCACGACCACATCTACCTCGACCACCTAAAAAGGGTGTAAACCAGCGGAGTGAGACAATTGAACAATTGTCCCAGCGGGAAACATAGCTCCCCACCGCAACTACAGAACCTCAGCAAGATAGCTATAACAACAATCATAACATGAGCAGATATATCAGAAGTAGTTATATATATATAGCAAGATCATTCTTACCGGCAAGCATACCAGCTGTACTAAAAGCGTAAAACCAGATGTCTTTCAAAGGAATATGACTATCAAGATGAGATATATCAACATGTAACAGGATTATTAGAACAGAATATAATGTCACATAACCTGATTATCAAGATAAGACAGATTACCACGTGACCTGCAAGATATAACAGAGATATTACACAAACAAGGCCTCAACCAATGTTTCGTGTTTGATGTGATCAGTAAATACTAAACGGCTGTATTACATTTTATTATGCCCTTAGGATTTGAACCGTACCGTTCAAATCCAAGCTTCGGTTACGAAACCCAAGTCGGTGCCATACAAGGTCAATGGAAGAGCCGGACTCCACGAACTCTCACCGCATGGTCAGTACATGAGTACAACACAAGCAGGACCGCAGTCACATGCTGAAGTGGTCTAAGCCACAGGGTTAGCTCCACAGGCTACCCATTCTCTAGCCCGCCTTGGTACAGGTCACGGCGCTAGTAAAACTGAGCCACAGGCCTGTTCACCGTGCTCTGAGCCATGAACGCATTCATGCTCCATACATCACATATCCTGAGCCATGGACCTGTTCACCATGCTCTAAACACATATCTGAGTCTGCAACCGAAGTTACACTCTTACCTCCTCATTTTCAGGCTAGGAGCAACCTACACATATTCAACAATATGCGCTTCCAGGTTAACCCGTAGGAAAACCCGTTTCACCATCACCAAGTCCTGACGATGATGGATCTATGGCCAGGGCAAACTACATGATATATTTCACTGTGATTAATTAGTATCTTTTAGATGGATTGCAGGATTCAACCAAGTTGTATAACATGCAAGATATAACAGAAAGTAAAGAACATTATATGATGGTCTAATCATATCAACCTGATCCATCTTAAGGATCCAACATCACATGTTACCACTTGGCCTTTTGCCAACCATCCAGATCCATCTCAAGGATCATCACATACCGTAGGATCTCAATCCTTCATCATGCACTGTCACTGCCTCTTACGGCTCACATCATCATCAAGGGACCAACACATCACATACACAATCTTATAGGGCAATTATCAAAGCAATGTTACTCATTACATATGTCACATAGCCCTTTTATGGCTATGACATCACCTGCAAGGTTAGAGTACACAATAATCATAGATTCAACATAAGGAATATGCTCACTATCATGAAATATCATTCAAGATATTGTACTTATCAATGTGACACTTATTTGGTAACCAGGTATATTAGTTACATCATTACCAACCATACTGATGCTTACCCTAAATCTCAGGATTATACAAACAATCGAGGAATATGGAGATCATGTTGAGTATACAGAACCAACACTGTTATTGTCAAAATCATTATTATCGCCATCAACTGTTGTCATCTTTATCATGAAGCAACCTTTAACATAACTGTCACTTAGCATCTTTATTACCATCATTATCATCATTAAACAAACTACTAAAGTAGTTATCGTCACCTTCATTATTATTAATAATTAAGCATAAAGGTCACATCATGCACCTAAAACATGAGGGCTATCAACATATACATTACTATCATTAGCATCCTGTTTGATGATAAATATCACCATCATTTCCTTGGTTAATTAGCTAATTATTTCCATCACATGAGGGGCCGTCACCAAAGCACCTCAAACCCTCACTAAAACTTCACAACCCTCACTTAAACCTATCTATTCAGCATGGGTATCGGCCACCATCCTAAACCCTATCGGCCATCACACTAAGCTCACCCTATCGCCCATCATGGGCAAGGGTATCACCCATCATGCTACTAACCCTATCGGCCATGAAGCACAAGGCATGTCGCCCAACAAGAGAGAGGGTGAGAGAGAGAGAGAGAGAGTATCGTCCACCAAGGTACTAACCAAAACACAAGGGACATCACTATGTCTCCCATCATATCGGCCAACCAGACCATCAACTATATCGGCCAACATGGGTAGGGTATCGCCCATCATGACTATCGCCCAACATGGCTATCGGCCATTAGGGTATCGCCCACCATGGTCACCATGTCGGCCAACACACTAGCTAGGTCAACCTATCGACCTCCAACTCAAGGAACTCAAACCCTAAAGCATCATATCGTTCAACATGAGGGCAAGTGTGTCGCTCAACACACTCACAAGGAAGGGGGTATCGCCCAACCCTAGGTCATCACCTACCCCCAACACAAGAGACTTCAAACCCTAGAAAGCAAAGGTACTCAAGGAAACCCTAAACCCTAAGGGGGATATCGGCCACCAGGGTACACTAGCAAGGTACAAAAGCAAGGAGCTAAGCTAGTCCACTAACATGCATAAGATCAAGAAAGAGGTAAAGGAGTTAGGGTTAGAAGCTATGCAACCCGCCTTAAGCTCCAAGGAAGAAGATGCACTTTGAGTGTTACGACCCCACCTCCCGATAACCCCCACTTAAGGGAGACCGAGAGGTCGAAGCCGCACACATAAATTCCGGACCAAGGTTCAACAATTAATTGATAACAATTAATAAATTCTACTATACTAAACTGAAAGGCTGTAATAAATAAAACTTTTGCATACCTTTGAAAATTTGGAACTCTAATACTTCTATCCAAAATTCTGGCTCACTAACTAATCCTCCTTTGACTTTAATTAGTGTATTTCACAATATGACAGATTACTGTTTGTCCTTTTCTGTTTTGTACCCAAAACGCCGACAAACAAAACGTCGGTCAGCCAAAGATGGTATGTGGGGGATTCACTAATCGTGCAATTATCCGTAACAATTATTGCATTCAATTACCAATTAACAAACAATATTACGTTTTATGTATGACTACGCGATCCACGTGTACCCTATCCCCTGCGTTGTCCCTGCAGTGGACCTGGATACTACCTCCCTTAGGTGGATTCCCATTTTACCCCTCATGACTCCACCCAATAGGTGAATCAATTTCTAGGGCTGAGTCACATGGCACTACCCGTGGGTAGCCCACTCCTTAACTGATGGTATGCTAAGAGTCTCATGGCACTACACATGTGTAGCCCAATTTCTGACTTATGATACCCTAGACCTTGCTCTAGGATATCCTTAGCCTTGACATAGCCACAGGGGTGGACTCGGATCTAGCTAGTCATACATCTATAATCATTATGATAGCCATAGTCACTTTATAAAGGCAGGATTTAAATCATCCAATAGTTATTTCACACATTTGAGGAAACATCGGTAAAACCTCGGAAAACTAAGCGGTATAGCCATAAGCGTAACCACATACCTTTTAGTGCAGTCTTAGATATAGAATGAAAGAGAAAAGCCAACTTAAGCAAGCAAAGGCAAAGAAACCCTGAAAATAAAAGTACAATTTACTTTTATTAAATTTTATCCAACATCATTATATTCCTTAGGGTTTCTATCCATTTTTAGGTTTTTCTTGAAAGTTAGGGTTTTGCTTTCAATTTCAATTGCTATGAACCCTAATTCATCAACTTCCTTTAAACCCCTAAAGCACTTCCTTTTAATATTCCTAACAATTTTAGGATCATAATATAACAAATTACTGGAATAACAAAATTCCCTTTTTCCTTTAATCCTAAATTAGGGTCTCCATATACATTATCTTTCCTTTTTAAACATAAACCCTAATTTAGGTACATTGGTATTCAAAAACGAATTAAAACTTCATATTATACCTAAACAGGTTAATATCCCTTTATTTAACCCATTAGGTTACAAGAAACACCCTTTCCATGTAATTAGGGTTTTTAATTAATTTAGTATGCATTTTCCTAATCATTAAATTACTTTTGCAAACTGAACTGGAATCAGGTGTTACAAATATTTTTAACAGATTCCTTGAATTTTTCTACCCTACTTTCATATATAAATTTCCTTTATACGATAATCCTAGCAATTACTATGATTTTTGCAAGAAAACTCATTTATCTATAATTTTGGTCAGAGATAGGTTTTTACCAAAAAGACTCGGCCGTTAGATCAGTGCGCCGCTGCTCCCTTTCTAGATCTGACGCTCCACGTCAGATTCCTCCACTCAGTGGCGCGCTTTTCCTCTCATCCGTCGATGACGCGTGGGCGCACGATGGATCTCGATCCAAGGATCCCGATCGACGCGTTCCACTAACCGGGTTGGATCAGCGCGCTGCCTTAAGCGGCGTTGGATCGCAGATGGCGCACGATGCTTCGGGATCCAACGATCCCTGCTCGTCGTCTCCTTCGGTTCTTTCTAAACAAACCACGCGGCGGTGCCGCGGCTGAGGCTCGCCGGAGAGAAAGCAATAGAGCGAGAGAGAGAGAGTTGAAGGTCTAGCAGCCGCCGTTTGAGATCGCGAGGATTCTCCTGACTCATGGGACCCCTATTTATAGGGCATGGGGGTCTCTCTAGGGTTTCCGACCTCGCCGCCATCCCTGGTTCTTGCTTGTTTGGGCGTTTTGGATATACGCCGCCAAAGATGGCAAAACCAGGGTCTACTCTCTTCGTCTGAGTCTCCCGAACCTATTGGGATTAAAATCATGAGCGCAGATGCGCTGTAACAATTGGAAAGTCAAGGGGAAAATCCCCTGTAAACGTGCTGTGTCGGAGTTCTATCGGGATTCTGGGCGATCAGCCCGATCCGTTGGATTTAGATCCAACGTTCCATATTATCCACGTTCAAAACCAAAAGGAAAGAATTCCTTAAATTTCCAAGGAAAAATCTATTTTTGTAGATAATTTGAAAATTTAATAACTCCTAATCCATAAGCCCTTTTGGCCTCAAATTTTAAAGGAAAGTATTTTATACGTTTATCTTTCATTGTAGAAAATTTGAAACCATTATCCCAAGGAAACGAGTCCCTTACTTCAGTTTCAAGTTATCTCTTATTTAATGGTAATTTCCATATATCCTTTATTTCCTTAGCCATTATTCAATTATTTTGGGTTCCTTGATCCCCAAGGATCTTTTATAATATGAAAACTTATTATGGGAAATTATTTTCTAGCCTTTTCATCACTTTCTACCATTATTTTATATTACTCCATTATTCCCTTGTATTCTTTTATTAAATGGAATTCTCTTTTCCATTTCTTTTTTTATTTTTCTTTCAAATGGGCTAAATGGCCAATAAGGCCCATCAAGGAAGCATGCAAGGCCATTAGAAACAAAATTCATGCAAAAACATCCATGAAGTCACACATTGGTCTTATATATATTCATTTAAAAGAGATATTACATGTATTGAAAAATGAGGTTATAACATCCTCCCCTCCTTATAGGAATTTTTCCCTCAAAATTCAACAATCAAACAAACAAATTTGGATATGCCTTTTCCATGTCCGTCTTCAGCTCCCATGTGGCCTCATCCTCTCCATGGTGCTTCCATAGAACCTTAACCATCTCTATATTCTTATTTCTGAGCTCTTTTACCTTGGTATCTAGAATCCGCAAAGGCAACTCAGGATAAGACAGCTTTCCTTGAAGCTCAATTGGTTCAATGCTCAGCACATGGCTTGGATCTTGCACATATCGCTTCAGATTGGACACGTGGAACACATCATGCATCATACTGTATTGAGGGGGTAACGCCACACGATATGCGGCTTCACCAATCCGTTCTAATACTTCAAACGGACCCACGTATCGGGGACTTAACTTTCCTCTGTTTTTAGCTATAGCTCGGAGCGGTCGGATTTTCAGAAAAACATGTTCTCCCACAGCGAAATGCACATCAGTCCACTTTGCATCAGCATACGACTTCTGTCTGTCTTGGGCTCTCTTTAGCCTTTGCCTGATTAAAGCGACTTTATCAGCATACACTTGGAGTTCATCTGACCTCAATAAGGTCCTTTCACCAACTTCATCCCAGTGAAGTGGTGACCGACACGGTCTCCCATACAGAGCTTCATATGGAGGCAACCCGATACTGGCTTGGTAACTATTATTGTAGGCAAACTCAGCTAAAGGCAGATACTGCTCCCATGATCCACCCCAATCGAGCACACAAGCTCGCAGCAGATCCTCTAAGGTCTGAATCGTCCTTTCTGACTGACCATCTGTCTGGGGGTGATAGGCGGTACTAAACTTTAACCTTGTACCTAGTTCCTCTTGAACCTGCTTCCACAACTTGGAAGTAAACTTTGGGTCTCTATCAGAAATGATGGAACCAGGTACGCCATGCAAGCGTACTATCTCTCTGATATACAGCTCAGCTAAATCGGACACCTTGGCAGTGGTCTTTAAGGCAAGGAAGTGTGCTGACTTGGTAAGGCGATCTACCACGACCCATATCGCATCATGACCTTTCTTGGTCCGGGGTAGACCCACCACAAAATCCATGGTGATCTGCTCCCATTTCCACTCTGGAATCTCTATAGACTGTAAAAGTCCGCCGGGTCGTTGGTGTTCAGCCTTCACCATTTGACACGTAAGACAACTGGCTACATAAGCTGCAATGTCTCTTTTCATCCCTGGCCACTAGAAAAACCTCTGCATGTCCTTAAACATCTTCGTAGTCCCTGGGTGTACCGTGTACTTAGAACCATGAGACTCTTGTAAGATACGTTCCTTCAGTGGTGAGTCTTCAGGAACCCATATACGATTCTCAAATCTGATTCCTCCATCTACTCCCAAAGAAAGTCGAGTCTGAGGCTTCTGCATCAAGCTTTTCATCTTGTCAAGTCCTCCACTGGCCAACTGTGCTGTGACAATTTCACTTAGTAATTCAGACTGTATCTGGATATTGGCCAAACGAACTCGATCATCTAACGTTTGAGGTGACCATTCTACCAATTCTTCTAAGCTCTTCCACTGACTAGACAAAACAGTTGCACACCTGAGCTGCTTTCTACTTAAGGCATCAGCTACGACGTTCGCCTTCCCTGGATGATAGGCAATGGTGAAGTCGTAATCTTTCATGTACTCCATCCATCGTCGTTGTCGTAGATTCAAGTCTTTTTGCGTCAGAAGATACTTCAGGCTTTTATGGTCAGTGAAGATCTCAAAAGTGGCACCATATAGATAATGTCGCCAAATCTTTAATGCATGAATGATAACAGCTAACTCCAGGTCATGTGTCGGGTAATTCACCTCGTTTGGCTTGAGCTGTCGGGAGGCATACGCAACCACGTGCCGATTCTGTTCCAACACACAGCCAAGTCCCATCTTTGATGCGTCGGTGAAGATCATGAAACCCTCATTGCCTGAAGGTAATGCCAACACTGGTGCAATGGTCAACTTCTCTTTCAGCTCCTGGAAACGAGCCTCACAGACATCGGTCCATACAAACTTCACATCTTTCCGAGTCAACATAGTCAGAGGCAAGGCGGTCTTTGAGAAATCCGCGATGAAGCGCCGATAATATCCTGCCAACCCCAAGAAGCTTCGTATCTCGGAGGGGTTCTTCGGTGCCGGCCAGTCTCGAACTGCTGACACTTTAGCTGGATCTACGGCGATCGTTCCTCCCGAGATGATGTGTCCAAGGAACATGACTCGGTCTATCCAAAACTCACATTTAGAGAATTTCCCATAGAACTTCTGCTTTCTCAAGATATCAAGGACCCTACTTAGGTGGTCTCGGTGTTGATCTAGGTCATCAGAATAAACCAGTATGTTATCTATGAACACTATGACAAACGAGTCAAGGAAGGGTTGAAACACACTATTCATAAGGTTCATGAACACACTTGGTGCATTGGACAACCCAAAAGGCATAACCACGAACTCATAGTGGCCATACCGGGTCCTGAAAGTGGTTTTTGGGATATCCTCACTTCTGACTCTCAACTGGTGGTAACCCGATCTCAAATCGATCTTGGAAAAGACTCGAGCCGACTTCAACTGGTCAAACAAGTCATCTATCCGGGGTAAAGGGTATTTATTCTTAATGGTAGCTTGGTTGATCATCCGGTAGTCTATGCACATTCGGAGCGAACCATCCTTTTTCTTTACAAAAAGAACCGGCGCTCCCCATGGTGATGTGCTAGGGCGAATAAAACCCTTGTCCAACAATTCCTGCAATTGCTTCTTTAGTTCAAGCAACTCAGCAGGGGCCATCCTATAGGGTGCTCGGGAAATAGGGTTTGTACCGGGAGCTAGCTCTATTGAAAAATCTACTTCTCTCTCGGGTGGTATCCCGGGTAGATCATCAGGGAAAACATCTGCATAGCTTCAGACTACCTCTATTTCCTCTAAGGGTTGGACCTTGGATTCTGGCTCGGTGACTACTGCTAAGAAAGCTTGACATCCTTTACTCATCATTTGTTCTGCCTTCAAAGCTGACACATACGGGCTGGTGGTGGCATCCTTCCTACCCCTAATGACAAAAGGTGGGTGACCTGGTCTCTTAATGATCACTTTCTTCTCCCTACAGTCAATATTGGCCCTATAGGTATAAAGCCAATCCATGCCAATGATTACATCAAAATCATTCATGTCAAGAAGGATAAAATCTGTAGGAAACTCTTGATCTCGATATTTCACAGGTATCACCGGAGTTTTCAAAAGGGAAGTAAAGATCCGACCACTCGGGGTTGTAACATCTAAGACATAACCTAGATCCTTGATATCCAAACAAAGCATAGTTGCAAGATTTCTCGAAATGAAAGTATTAGTAGATCCATAGTCAAATAGAGCTTTCACATTATGTCCCATAACTTCAAGCATGCCTACATTGTTTTTCATCATGCATTATTACATACTTAATCTTAAAACATAAAAGAAAACTCTAAGGGTTATTACCCTCGATCAACCGATTTGCATTTGCCTGAGCCTCCTCATTGTCAATGGCAAACACCCGAGCTTGCCTTCTTTCTCCTGCAGGTGGGGCTACAGCTATAGGTGGAGCTGCCACAGGTGGTGCTACTGCCGGTGGGGCTACAACTTGTCCCTGTCCTCTGGGCTCTGGCATAGGGTAGACAGATTGCAGATGTCCTTCTTGGTGGCAACGAAAGCAAGTCTTCTTCTTGTAGCGACATTCACCAGCATGGCCCTTCCCGCAGGTGCGGCAAGGAGGTCGGTTGTTCTCCTGACGAGGTTTCCCCTTTCCTCCATGTTTACCTTTAGCTTGATGTCGTCCTGGACCCTTCTTGTGGTTGTTCCTTGGGCCTTGGGCTCCTTCAGTGAAACCCAAGTACCCCTTAGGTGGAAACGAGGTAGGCATGACGGTCCTCTCCATGTCTAAAGCAGTGTTGTAGGCTTCGGAGAAAGTCCTTGGCTTGCTTGCCATCACATGGGGCCTGATGGTAGGGTGAAGGCGCTCTATGAAGTGATCCACCCTCCTTTCTTCATCCATCTTGTACCCAAAGCGTTCCAAGATCCGGAACTTGCGCCCGAAGTCTGCCACAGAAGAGTTTCCTTGGGTCATGTTGGTGAATTCTCTTTCCTTTTCCTTCTTAGCTGAGACTGGGACGAATCTGGCGGTGAAGATTGTCTTGAAATCAGCCCATGCCATGGGCTCCTCTGTCAGGTCTCTGCCAGTGATGTGGGTCTCCCACCATATCTTAGCTGCCCCTTCCAAGAGATGAGCAGCAAAGAGGACCTTCTTGCTCGGTTGAACTTCAAGCATGCGGAAACCATTCTCTGTTGCAAGTATCCAGGCTTCTGCTTTATCAACCACTTCCGTCTTATCCTCTCCCCAGAACTTCTCTATGTTCAGCTTGACAAAGTCTAGGATGGTGGCTCCCACACGTGGACGAACAGGGTGTGGTTCACCATTCTCAGCTCTAGCTATGTCTCGGAGGGCCAAAGCATTAATAGCCTCTGTCAACTTCCTCTGTTGCTCTAACCACAAGGTATCAGGGGTATGGATCATCATGGTGGGTTCTGAATCATCGACTGGGTCTTCATCCATCTGGGCTTCTTCCTCATACACATGCTGCTCTTCATATCCTTGGTCTTTTTCTTGGTTCAGGTTACTAAATGGCACTGGGTCAGGGTTAGGGACTTCTTGAGTGACTTCCTCAGGCCTCTTCCTCTTCTTAGAGGATCCACCCTCATGGTTCCTATTCCTCCTTTCAGAAGACTCCTTCACTTTACGGGGAGGCCAAACACTCCTAGCCGGTTTTCCGGAGCCCTCAGGGATAGCAACAGTCTTTGTACGAGCCATCTACATAAGTATAACAAACATATCTTTAGTTTATCATTAAACTAATTATACTTATGCCAGTGATATCTCATTACGTATCTTTTATTAATTTGATGGAGAATTCCTTAATCCTTATCTTATTTGCCCATACCACATGAGGGTGGGGAAAAGAGAGAAATCCCTAACTCTTAAGTCTGTAATAGAAATTGTGATGAGAAGGGATGAATAAGAGGAGAAAATCCTAAAGGTATCTTATTTCGATTCAAATCCTAGGACATCGGCCAGGCAGTCACACATTCCGAGAGTCCTCGTATTCCGACAAGCGGTGCGGAGGAAAATTTTGCCAGCCCCCGGAAGTGATCCTTTTCTAGACACCTCAGTCTTTCGGAAAATCCTCTAATAACTCCCTTGGGTTCTATGGAGGTTGTAAAATTTATTAATTATTAACAATTAAGTGGAGAACCATGGCTCTGATACCAAATGTTACGACCCCACCTCCCGATAACCCCCACTTAAGGGAGACCGAGAGGTCGAAGCCGCACACATAAATTCCGGACCAAGGTTCAGCAATTAATTGATAACAATTAATAAATTCTACTATACTAAACTGAAAGGCTGTAATAAATAAAACTTTTGCATACCTTTGAAAATTTGGAACTCTAATACTTCTATCCAAAATTCTGGCTCACTAACTAATCCTCCTTTGACTTTAATTAGTGTATTTCACAATATGACAGATTACTGTTTGTCCTTTTCTGTTTTGTACCTAAAACGCCGACAAACAAAACGTCGGTCAGCCAAAGCTGGTATGTGGGGGATTCACTAATCGTGCAATTATCCGTAACAATTATTGCATTCAATTACCAATTAACAAACAATATTACGTTTTAAGTATGACTACGCGATCCACGTGTACCCTATCCCCTGCGCTGCCCCTACAGTGGACCTGGATACTACCTCCCTTAGGTGGATTCCCATTTTACCCCTCATGACTCCACCCAATAGGTGAATCAATTTCTAGGGCTGAGTCACATGGCACTACCCGTGGGTAGCCCACTCCTTAACTGATGGTATGCTAAGAGTCTCATGGCACTACACATGTGTAGCCCAATTTCTGACTTATGATACCCTAGACCTTGCTCTAGGATATCCTTAGCCTTGACATAGCCATAAAGGTGGACTCGGATCTAGCTAGTCATACATCTATAATCATTATGATAGCCATAGTCACTTTATAAAGGCAGGATTTAAATCATCCAATAGTTATTTCACACATTCGAGGAAACATCGGTAAAACCTCGGAAAACTAAGCGGTATAGCCATAAGCGTAACCACATACCTTTTAGTGCAGTCTCAGATATAGAATGAAAGAGAAAAGCCAACTTAAGCAAGCAAAGGCAAAGAAACCCTGAAAATAAAAGTACAATTTACTTTTATTAAATTTTATCCAACATCATTATATTCCTTAGGGTTTCTATCCATTTTTAGGGTTTTCTTGAAAGTTAGGGTTTTGCTTTCAATTTCAATTGCTATGAACCCTAATTCATCAACTTCCTTTAAACCCCTAAAGCACTTCCTTTTAATATTCCTAACAATTTTAGGATCATAATATAACAAATTACTGGAATAACAAAATTCCCTTTTTCCTTTAATCCTAAATTAGGGTCTCCATATACATTATCTTTCCTTTTTAAACATAAACCCTAATTTAGGTACATTGGTATTCAAAAACGAATTAAAACTTCATATTATACCTAAACAGGTTAATATCCCTTTATTTAACCCATTAGGTTACAAGAAACACCCTTTCCATGTAATTAGGGTTTTTAATTAATTTAGTATGCATTTTCCTAATCATTAAATTACTTTTGCAAACTGAACTGGAATCAGGTGTTACAAATATATTTAACAGATTCCTTGAATTTTTCTACCCCACTTTCATATATAAATTTCCTTTATACGATAATCCTAGCAATTACTATGATTTTTGCAAGAAAACTCATTTATCTATAATTTTGGTCAGAGATAGGTTTTTACCAAAAAGACTCGGCCGTTAGATCAGTGCACCGCTGCTCCCTTTCTAGATCTGACGCTCCGCATCAGATTCCTCCACTCAGTGGCGCACTTCTCCTCTCGTCTGTCGATGACGCATGGGCGCACGATGGATCTCGATCCAAGGATCCTGATCGACGCGTTCCACTAACCGGGTTGGATCAGCGCGCTGCCTTAAGCGGCGTTGGATCGCAGATGGCGCACGATGCTCCGGGATCCAACGATCCCTGCTCGTCGTCTCCTTCGGTTCTTTCTAAACAAACCACGCGGCGGTGCCGTGACTGAGGCTTGCCGGAGAGAAAGCAATAGAGCGAGAGAGAGAGTTGAAGGTCTAGCAGCCGCCGTTTGAGATCGCGAGGATTCTCCTGACTCATGGGACCCCTATTTATAGGGCATGGGGGTCTCTCTAGGGTTTCTGACCTCGCCGCCATCCCTGGTTCTTGCTCGTTTGGGCGTTTTGGATATACGCCGCCAAAGATGGCAAAACCAGGGTCTACTCTCTTCGTCTGAGTCTCCCGAACCTATTGGGATTAAAATCATGAGCGCAGATGCGCTGTAACAATTGGAAAGTCAAGGGGAAAATCCCCTGTAAACGTGCTGTGTCCGAGTTCTATCGGGATTCTGGGCGATCAGCCCGATCCGTTGGATTTAGATCCAACGTTCCATATTATCCGCGTTCAAAACCAAAAGGAAAGAATTCCTTAAATTTCCAAGGAAAAATCTATTTTTGTAGATAATTTGAAAATTTAATAACTCCTAATCCATAAGCCCTTTTGGCCTCAAATTTTAAAGGAAAGTATTTTATATGTTTATCTTTCATTGTACAAAATTTGAAACCATTATCCCAAGGAAACGAGTCCCTTACTTCAGTTTCAAGTTATCTCTTATTTAATGGTAATTTCCATATATCCTTTATTTCCTTAGCCATTATTCAATTATTTTGGGTTCCTTGATCCCCAAGGATCTTTTATAATACGAAAACTTATTATGGGAAATTATTTTCTAGCCTTTTCATCACTTTCTACCATTATTTTATATTACTCCATTATTCCCTTGTATTCTTTTATTAAATGGAATTCTCTTTTCCATTTCTTTTTTTATTTTTCTTTCAAATGGGCTAAATGGCCAATAAGGCCCATCAAGGAAGCATGCAAGGCCATTAGAAACAAAATTCATGCAAAAACATCCATGAAGTCACACATTGGTCTTATATATATTCATTTAAAAGAGATATTACATGTATTGAAAAATGAGGTTATAACATCCTCCCCTCCTTATAGGAATTTTGCCCTCAAAATTCAACAATCAAACAAACAAATTTGGATATGCCTTTTCCATGTCCGTCTTCAGCTCCCATGTGGCCTCATCCTCTCCATGGTGCTTCCATAGAACCTTAACCATCTCTATATTCTTATTTCTGAGCTCTTTTACCTTGGTATCTAGAATCCGCAAAGGCAACTCAAGATAAGACAGCTTTCCTTGAAGCTCAATTGGTTCAATGCTCAGCACATGGCTTGGATCTTGCACATATCGCTTCAGATTGGACACGTGGAACACATCATGCATCATACTGTATTGAGGGGGTAACGCCACACGATATGCGGCTTCACCAATCCGTTCTAATACTTCAAACGGACCCACGTATCGGGGACTTAACTTTCCTCTGTTTTTAGCTATAGCTCGGAGTGGTCGGATTTTCAGAAAAACATGTTCTCCCACAGCGAAATGCACATCAGTCCGCTTTGCATCAGCATACGACTTCTGTCTGTCTTGGGCTCTCTTTAGCCTTTGCCTGATTAAAGTGACTTTATCAGCATACACTTGGAGTTCATCTGACCTCAATAAGGTCCTTTCACCAACTTCATCCCAGTGAAGTGGTGACCGACACGGTCTCCCATACAGAGCTTCATATGGAGGCAACCCGATACTGGCTTGGTAACTATTATTGTAGGCAAACTCAGCTAAAGGCAGATACTGCTCCCATGATCCACCCCAATCGAGCACACAAGCTCGCAGCAGATCCTCTAAGGTCTGAATCGTCCTTTCTGACTGACCATCTGTCTGGGGGTGATAGGCGGTACTGAACTTTAACCTTGTACCTAGTTCCTCTTGAACCTGCTTCCACAACTTGGAAGTAAACTTTGGGTCTCTATCAGAATTGATGGAACCAGGTATGCCATGCAAGCGTACTATCTCTCTGATATACAGCTCAGCTAAATCGGACACCTTGGCAGTGGTCTTTAAGGAAATCTACCACGACCCATATCGCATCATGACCTTTCTTGGTCCGGGGTAGACCCACCACAAAATCCATGGTGATCTGCTCCCATTTCCACTCTGGAATCTCTATAGACTGTAAAAGTTCGCTGGGTCGTTGGTGTTCAGCCTTCACCATTTGACACGTAAGACAACTGGCTACATAAGCTGCAATGTCTCTTTTCATCCCTGGCCACCAGAAAAACCTCTGCATGTCCTTAAACATCTTCGTAGTCCCTGGGTGTACCGTGTACTTAGAACCATGAGCCTCTTGTAAGATACGTTCCTTCAGTGGTGAGTCTTCAGGAACCCATATATGATTCTCAAATCTAATTCCTCCATCTACTCCCAAAGAAAGTCGAGTTTGAGGCTTCTGCATCAAGCTTTTCATCTTGTCAAGTCCTCCACTGGCCAACTGTGCTGTGACAATTTCACTTAGTAATTCAGACTGTATCTGGATATTGGCCAAACGAACTCGATCATCTAACGTTTGAGGTGACCATTCTACCAATTCTTCTAAGCTCTTCCACTGACTAGACAAAACAGTTGCACATCTGAGCTGCTTTCGACTTAAGGCATCAGCTACGACGTTCCCCTTCCCTGGATGATAGGCAATGGTGAAGTCGTAATCTTTCATGTACTCCATCCATCGTCGTTGTCGTAGATTCAAGTCTTTTTGCGTCAGAAGATACTTCAGGCTTTTATGGTCAGTGAAGATCTCAAAAGTGGCACCATATAGATAATGTCGCCAAATCTTTAATGCATGAATGATAGCAGCTAACTCCAGGTCATGTGTCGGGTAATTCACCTCGTTTGGCTTGAGCTGTCGGGAGGCATACGCAACCACGTGCCGATTCTGTTCCAACACACAGCCAAGTCCCATCTTTGATGCGTCGGTGAAGATCATGAAACCCTCATTGCCTGAAGGTAATGCCAACACTGGTGCAGTGGTCAACTTCTCTTTCAGCTCCTGGAAATGAGCCTCACAGACATCGGTCCATACAGACTTCACATCTTTCCGAGTCAACATAGTCAGAGGAAAGGCGGTCTTTGAGAAATCCGCGATGAAGCGCCGATAATATCCTGCCAACCCCAAGAAGCTTCGTATCTCGGAGGGGTTCTTCGGTGCCGGCCAGTCTCGAACTGCTGACACTTTAGCTGGATCTACGACGATCGTTCCTCCCGAGATGATGTGTCCAAGGAACATGACTCGGTCTATCCAAAACTCACATTTAGAGAATTTCCCATAGAACTTCTGCTTTCTCAAGATATCAAGGACCCTACTTAGGTGGTCTCGGTGTTGATCTAGGTCATCAGAATAAACCAGTATGTCATCTATGAACACTATGACAAACGAGTCAAGGAAGGGTTGAAACACACTATTCATAAGGTTCATGAACACACTTGGTGCATTGGACAACCCAAAAGGCATAACCACGAACTCATAGTGGCCATACCGGGTCCTGAAAGCAGTTTTTGGGATATCCTCACTTCTGACTCTCAACTGGTGGTAACCCGATCTCAAATCGATCTTGGAAAAGACTCGAGCCGACTTCAACTGGTCAAACAAGTCATCTATCCGGGGTAAAGGGTATTTATTCTTAATGGTAGCTTGGTTGATCATCCGGTAGTCTATGCACATTTGGAGTGAACCATCCTTTTTCTTTACAAAAAGAACCGGCGCTCCCCATGGTGTTGTGCTAGGGCGAATAAAACCCTTGTCCAACAATTCCTGCAATTGCTTCTTTTGTTCAAGCAACTCAGCAGGGGCCATCCTATAGGGTGCTCGGGAAATAGGGTTTGTACCGGGAGCTAGCTCTATTGAAAAATCTACTTCTCTCTCGGGTGGTATTCCGGGTAGATCATCAGGGAAAACATCTGCATAGCTTCGGACTACCTCTATTTCCTCTAAGGGTTGGACCTTGGATTCTGGCTCGGTGACTACTGCTAAGAAAGCTTGACATCCTTTACTCATCATTTGTTCTGCCTTCAAAGCTGACACATACGGGCTGGTGGTGGCATCCTTCCTACCCCTAATGACAAAAGGTGGGTGACCTGGTCTCTTAATGATCACTTTCTTATCCCTACAGTCAATATTGGCCCTATAGGTATAAAGCCAATCCATGCCAATGATTACATCAAAATGCCAATGATTACATCAAAATACATCAAAATGCATATATTACATCAAAATGCATATTTTCAAATTGAAAGAGGAATTAGCTTCTAACTATATTTTTACTGGATTCCTTTCATTTTTCTGAGCAAAATGCATATATTATTTGTACCCATCCGAGCTACTGGTTATTAGATATGAATTTTGCAAGGTTTACCTTTTTGGACCAATCACAGAGCGCCACATCACCTCTATCTCCATGCAAAGCAGCAATTTGGAAAACATAACACATTTACTATTATACCCCTGTATAAGTCGTCGTTTCTTCACACCCCGAAAGGGTAAAAATGTCCAAAGCGCACAGGTCATCTTGCACCTCCCAATTGCGCCCAACAGCCGCCCTAGGTGCGCTTGCGCAGCTTCCTGCTCCTCCCCTATGGCCCGATCGTCACCACCCATGGCTGCCCCGACTCTCTGCTCCTCGACGCAGGCAAGGCACCCCCCTTGACATGACCTATATGGCCAAACTCGACCACAACAAGGCCCGTAATTACTATCGTGGTAGCTGAGGTTTGCAGGCCTATGATGGGTGTTGCATGGTGTCAGAGGTGTTAGTTTGATGGACAATCCATTCAGGGTTATCGTGGAAGTGTCAAACCTTCAAAGAGATGACTCCTCAACCCTTGGTTTGCTCCAGGGATAGCATTATGCACTCGCTAGGGTTTTGCATGGAAAGAAGAAGGAGAAGAGGTTGCATTGCGTGGGATTTCTCCCTAGACCTCGACCAGGGTTTTACCCTATTATATAGGGTGGAGTATGAAGCCCTAAGACGTGCCATATGAGGACTCAAATCCCAACTCGAAAGGAAACACACTTTCCTTGGTTGTGAAGCAACCATCTCTCTCTCTCTTCATTAACTTTTATTTCCTTGATATTCCTTGTTGCATGGATATTTAGGAATTCGAAATTCCTATCTTAATCCACTTTAAACTTGTCTTTTAATTCATTGGCCTCAAAATTATATTCTCCTCAAGTAAGGAAAATACTCCTTCTTAAAAAAAAATACATAATTCCATTAATTATGTATTACCATTATCCTTATTTTGCAATTTTGGTATTTTCTCTTTCTTTCCTCTTCATCGGGACTCATTGGATCCCAAGAAACTCTATTATTTCGAAATACTTTTTTATTGGATACTCATTACCCTTTTAGATGCATCTAAATGCATTATTCTTCTTTATCATGTGTATTTCTTATTAAAATATTTATTTTTGAGGATTTCTTTCTATTTCTCTTTTATTTTCCTCATTAGTATTCCTTTTACCATTAGGAATTCTTGGAATACGAAATTCCACTAAAGATAACTCAATTATACTTTTTTCACTTATTTTCCACCTTTTACCATTGTTTTCCAATTTCTTTCTTAATAAAGTAATATTTAATTAATCTTTTCTTTTCTTATTATTTTTCTATGTAAATTTGGACTCCTTGGAACCCAAGGAACCCATGTGGCCCGAAATCCACCTTTGGATTAAGTTCTTTTGCCTTCTAGAGGTTTCCACAACTTTCTTTTCTCAAAAACTCAATTATTCATTTATTAATTGGATTTCCTTTTTATTGGGCCCAATATCCAATAAAGTCCACAATACAATCATCAAGACTATTGTAAACGAAATTCATTTATTCAAAACAATTTTATCTTTATTAGTTCAAATATATTTTATGTGAGAAATTACATTTCTCACCCAAATGAACCCAAAATTGGGGTTGTGACAGTCAGTCTCCCACCCGCTGGCATACCCAGAACATGGGAAAAAACAAAATTTATTGCATGACCATAGATATTCTACTCGCAGTCATTATTGTCCCATGCAACGTCAGTATTGCCCATGCAACAGTTATGCAAATATATACAGACTATAGTTATTGCATCCATTTTCCAAATAATAGCACTTGTGATATCTTAACTCCAATACTGATTACAAAAATATATAAAATTAAATTTTTGTTCATTTCCAATTCCCTCCAGCTCACGTAATGTAAACACACATACTGTACATACAATTGTTGACATTTTTTATTGTAACTTATTTGATATGTTGCCTCTAATACTATTACATACACAACAATATAGCTTTTAAATTTAATTATATATACAATATTTAAGACAACGTTACATATTGCGATACTTTCTCATACATAATAATTATTATTTTACACAAATGCGCACGTACTGAATGTACACTTACTGATTTTTTTTATAATTTATTTCATATATTACATTTAATACTGTTATATATATACACCAATATAGTTTCAAAATATTAATCATATATACATTATTTTACACAACATTACATATTGTAATATTTGGGCATGAATAATTACTGTCATTTTTAACTCAAATTTCAAGTACTATACATCTTACAAGATGTATAGTATGAAACATACATTACTAGTGTTACTACTAAAATATTTAAATTATATAATTAACTTTTTACGTCATGTGTTGTACATCTTGTATTATAATATTGTGTAAATAATAAAATGTGTGCAACACACCTAAAATGTATTGTTAGTATTGTATGTCTTGTATTTTACGTCTCGTATTGTATGTTTTGTACTGTAATGTTATATTTGTTATATTGTATATGTTGTCCTTCAAAATGTGGTTGTTAGTCTAGTAGTATAATGTATGTATTAGTATTTTACTTGTTACACACAATATTGTCAAACACTACTTTTTGAATGTATAAAAAATTGATTTATTGTAGTTTATGTACAATTTGGTTGAAAGTATTGTCCATTTACAAGTGTTTTATAAATCAAATATGTAATTGTGTACTGTACTAGTGCATAAATACGTGGTAGGAATGGAGTTGAAAAGACAATTGCAATCAATTGTAAAAAAACAATTTGAATTTGGGAGTGGAAAGAGGAGTGGAGAGAGCACTTTAAGACTCTTTAATTTCTGCATGGAGTATTTGACGTGGAGTTAATCTGAATGAGAGATAATGGCTGAGACCAGCCTTTTGTGGAGTCCCGAGAATCAGATATGTGGACGGATATACACTGTGGGTAGCGTTACTCTTGTACTAATGTGTATCCGTGATTTGAAACTTTTTGTATCCCACTTTAGTGCACCGAACACTCCTTTTCATTATTAATGTATTCATTAATTACTCTCTCATGGCGTTTTGGATCTCCACCGAGAATAACTCTTCTAGATTTAACTCTTGTATAATAATTATATATTGGAACTCAATGAGACGGTGGGTGAGGCCAATCTGTTGGTAAAAATTAATCCTGCATGTATAAACGGAAGGCCATGGCTTCATGTGACATCAACATCGGTCCGCCACTGGCCACTTCGGCTTGTGTAGCAAACTTGCACGCTGAGCCCCTGTTTGGGAATGAGTTGAGTCTTGGTTGAAACTGAATTAATTCTTGTCTTTTGTTCCATGTATAAGGGTTCAACCCTCAAACATGTGTAATTTGTAAATTTGGATGAAATAGGGTTGAGGAGGGCCCGTTACATCCATTTGAATCTGAATATCCGGACTAACTTAATCGTGCCCTCAGATTGTAGTTTACCTGTCCAGAAAATCCATAGAAAGCTAATCTCACACGGTCTCGTAAAACTCATAAATTGGAAGAGGTAAGAAATTCCGAGTCACGAGACCTTATTTTGGGATGAAAATAAAGAAAACTATGGATGAGCATTGACATCAACGGGAGAACGCAAGAAATACTAAAAGCGACTCCACCCAAAGGCGAATAAGATGAACAAAACGTGGCAATGACCGTACAAGGTGTTAGGCACCTCCACATCGCAACTACGCGTGTAATCTCAAACTCATGACAGTGATTCAGTTTGGATTAGGGTTTCCGGTTTGGAAAACAAAAGAAAGAGATAACAATATTACTAACAGTTTGGAACTTCTTGGGACCTTAAGATGATTGTTGAACTTTTTGTCATCAACCCTAGATATTTTAGTGGATTAAGGATCCCAACCACTTTAGGATCTTCTAAGGTGGATATTCACGTTGGAGAATAAAAGGGATGTGATGCAGGAAATAGAAAGAGACAACATAGAAAAGTCCTTAGATCGAACAAGATCGTAGTGTGAATCATCAAATATCTAAATGTTATCAAGTTAAATGATATGATTAAGATGCATCAAAGAGATGCATTCAATCATGATCAAGTTTTAATTTTTTTATAAATCAGGTTTGCATGACGTGGGGATTGATCAAGTAAGCATGTCAAGATGATGCATCTAGATAAGTATGGCAAGATCTAGTTATAAAAGTAAAATCAAGATGTTTGAAGAAATGATGTAGTTAATGAAATTAGACAAGCATGTGATATGACCTTTAGCAAGCAAGATCTCATTTTGATAACATGAGAAGTTGTTGTGTTATGAACAAGTAGAAGGATAAATTCTTAACCAAGTTGTCCTAAATGAGTAGTAGTTGCACTATGTTAAAGTAGAAAGATGAACGACAATATAAGTTGTCCTAACATGAACAACTTGTAGAATGTAAAGCTAGAGAAAAATGGATGTAATCATGATGGTTGATATCTAGTTGATCTGAAAAGCGCAACTATCAGATCATGAATAAGTAGAAATAACTTAAACAACAAGTAATTAAGTCATGATAGATATTTATATTGATCTAGATGTTGTAGAGAAATGAATTAAAAGATCAATTCTCCTAGTGGTTCGTTGTGCATCCTTACCATTTTCCTTCAGACATGTCAAAATTGTTATTGTAGAAGAAAGATCTTCTAGACAAGAACATGTCAAGACTATGGAATTAAAGGATAGTTCAAAGTTAGGCTTTAGAAAAGTCACAAGGGGTGAGTTATGATGATGGGTAAGTGGTTTATTTATAGTTGTTTCGATGGTCCCTAGGTTTCAACACCAAGAAAAGAGATTTCACATATAGGATTACCTACTGAATAGGGATATGATATATAATCTAGACATTGTTGCCTTGGGGTCTACATACCATCTCATTCCATTAGTGATGATATGGGAGGAATGTGAAACTTGTCCATGTAGCACACCTGGAGGAACGAGGCAATCCGTCAGGTGAGTCCTTAGACTACAATATTCTTCTTTATTTCTTATTTGAGAATATGACATTCTAGAAGTTTCTAAGCTCATGTAAGACTGGAACTTTGTTTTTTTCTTGCTTGGATTGTGTCTTGAGCAATAATTATTTTAAGAAAAAAGTAATACACAAGAGATAATAACTTGAGTGTCAAATCTTTATTTCTCCTTTCCTCAAAATAAAAAATAAGCAATTGAGGCCAAATGGAACTGGGATCCAATTATGACAATTTCATTTAATTGAATATATTATCCTCTCAAGAAATGGTATTTCTTTTCCATGAGAGAGAAAAAAAAAATTAGACTTCCAAGTAGGATTCAATTTAAAATTTGAATCCATATGTATAATTGATTGGCAAATTCATTAAAAAGGCTTATAGAAAGGTAGAGAAATTATGGAAATATTTAATATATGGGATGAATCCCATTAACTAGAGAGTTGACCTAATTGGGTTCATCGATTGAGTGATGCGAAATGGGTTGTCAATAGTTTGCCTCTCTCAATACAAGGTTTGAGGTATGAGTAAGAATTGTATGCATGAGCTAACTATGAAATACATTTGTATTCATGAAGGTAGCCAATTGGAAAGTAATAGTCATGCTTGTAATCCTCCAAACTACCAACAAATGAACTATACCATTTGATCCCTCACTTAGTAAAAATTGTGATAAAATAAATGCATTATGGAGGTTATAATCGAGAAGGAATATTATATTTAGAATGAGTCTAAATAGTAAAGGACCTTTTCAGTTCATGTATATGTAAATATTATTGTATCTATATAAAATCCTACCATTAGATCACCAAGTGTAGGTAAATAATGGAGACCCAATGTATGATATGATGATAGTGTCCCAATATAGAGTTGTATGGATAACCCTTAAAAGAAAAAATATTGGAGTGTCATATGCATGGTAGGGTTTTCAAAATGTAAAGTTCTTACTCTAAGGAAGGATTGTTATGATGGGATGAAATGGAAGATGCCTACTCAAGTAGGAATTACTGTGAAAATGAATATGGAATGAAATGGAAAATTCCTACTCAAGTAGGAATTATTAAACTAGGGATGAAAATGAAGTTTCCTACTCAACTAAGGGCATGGTTGAAATACATAAAATTGTTCGTAATCTAGTAAGGGCTTATTGTAGAATAAATATGGATTGTGTACTTAGGGTAGGCCTTATGCAACATGGAAGTGGGTTTACTACTCAAGATAGTGATCAAATGCTAAAAATGAAAATGCATGTTTTCCTACTTATGGTAAGGCTTGAATAATAAATGAAAATGCAAGTTTTGCTACTAATGGTAGGGCTTGGATGGCAAATGAAAATGAAAGTTTTCCTATTTAGGGTAGGGTTGAGATGAAAAATGGCTATCCAGTATTGGAATTTAGAATGAAGATGGTACATTTTAAGGTCTTGAATTGGGGCCCAAATGAAGGATGTAGTATAGTTGGGCATGAGGGATGAAGTATAATTTAAGGTCTTATTCCATGACTCTTATGAAGATATGGTTCTTCTACAAACTAGGTATTTGCATATCAAGCGACTCACGGTCACTAACCATGTATTGGAAGTAAAATTTAGAGACTAAACTGCCAAGCACGAATGAGGTCAATTGTTTGAAATTGAGAAGTATAAGAAAGGGTGTATGACTCATGATCTAAGAAATGTTTTTGCTCTGGGATGACGAATGAATTTCTCATCCTTGTAAGAGAATATTTTTCTATATTCAACGTAAGATTTGAGATCAACTTCCCTAAAATTATAAGTATTTTACTTCCATTTTTTTAGTTTTTGTGAAAATTTTATGAATTTTGGATGGTTTTAAAATTCTATTGAAAATCTTGGCACCACCAAAATTTTGCACACAAAAAATTAAAGGGTAAAATTAGGAGAAAACAAGAATCATCCAATAACTCCTATTATTGTTTGTGTTTCATAAATATTATTTATTAATACCGATTTCCACAAGATTATTCAATAACATAAATATTTATTTAAAATTTTAAAATTTAGACCATTTTTTAGCGATATTGTGTTATGTTTCCTATTTGTAGTAAATATTGCATTAGTTTTGCATTTTCCTTCCAAATTAAAGTTTTTATTAGATTCGTTCATTTTGTCATAAGAAAATTGACCAATCACTCCAAAACCCAATAACCCTAGAAGATTAAGGAGGAATGAAATACACATCTCAGCCTCCTAAACTCTCTAGTCAGTTGAATGACACATCTATTCGGCCGACATACATTCAAGATGTGTTAAAGTCCAAAATTTCCAACTGATTGAGTGGCCAAGTAGTCGATCAACCCAACATTCAAAAGGGGCACTTCTTTATTAGTCAAATTGATATATTCACATCGAACTAATCCACTGGCCTATAATGTATCCTAGCATCAAATTGTTTAGTCAACTATTTAGTTCCCCAATTGCCAACTAATCTACATATGTATGCTACTCCAACGGACCGATTGACCCCCATTTGATGGATTGGTGCAGTGGATCCAATCTCAATAATCTCTACCACATGCAACTTAACGTTTCAAGGGAACATTCCCCCTTGATAAAGGAGGGGGTAGGCCTGACACCAAGGGATCATTTCAGCCATTCCCAAAGCCTCCCTTGAGTGCACAGAGTAAGGGAAAGAGAGGAGTTTCCATCTTCCTCATGGAAACTGTCAAAGTGCTACTAAATTCTGGCAACATGACTCTTCCCTCATTGATATGTTCTTTTATTTTAACCATGAGTGGGAAATACCTTATACATGGGCATCAAAAGTAGCCCCATTTCCTATATCTTATTCTAATAACATTTGAATGCAAGATTTATATTAATTACATGTGTTTTCATTTGATCTTATTACTTGATTTATGATTTGATCCCTCATTTTGGTTGTATTTTATGATCCTTTGTGATGAGATCCCGCATTTGTAGCTTGGAACGTCAGGTGAAACTCATAAAACTCTAGGAAATCCCAGATGGAGTTTTACTAGATGGTTGATTAATTACCCACAAACGTCAAGATCCCTGGTTTGTGGGATGTTCGAACCTTGTGATATTTGCATTCCACAAGGATGCAAGTCCATTTGGTCTTGATATAATTCATTAAATTAAGAAAATGTATCATTTAAAGCAAATATGTTATCTTTGGTGGTGAATATCCAGACCCCCAATATCTCTGAAGTAATTGATTAAATCTTAGGATTTATTAGTTTTTCTTCTATAATATTTAATTCATATTTTATTTATTAAATATTACTCCTAGAAATAGGATTGGATACCATTCCTAATCATGTTGTCACATGGGATTGACCCTTTTCTGTGCTGTAAGTAAATTATTCACTTGCAGGTGTGTTGATTGTGTCTAAACTATAGGGAATCATATTCCCTGGTGAATTTGATGTGAAAATGACAGACATCAAATTTGGGTGTTGTTGTCAGATACAACAAAGTATCTTTCCAATCCCAACTTCCTCCTATAAGTCCTTTGTTGGAAAGCCTATAAATAATGCCAAGCACCCCAAGCAGCTAAATCTCATCACCCACGCATTCTAGGAATGTGTATGTACCACCTCCCACTTCTACAAATCAGCCCACCATGTCTATAAATTTCGACGATGATGAACATATGATGGTTAAGAAGTAATAAGTGCCAGACTCATATATTGGTATTTACATAGAGTAGGCCTCGAGCATTTGAAGTTCCACAAGTCAGTGGTGTTGACCCCGACGTGCCCATCTATAAGGCACACTCCCTACCTAGCATGCCTCAGGCAAATGAGGTTGAATTCTAGTATCATGAGATTTAAAGAAGCCATGAAGAAGATTCATGTGGACATCTAATTCCTAGATGAACTTTATGAAATGCATGCATGGTCAAAGTACTTGAGAACACTATTGACCAAAGAATATACAATGTAAGAATATGGGATCATGAATCTTGGGAGAAATACATTTTGTATTATCCTGAACAAGATGCCTAAGAAGAATAAGGATCATGGTTTCTTTGGGGTCAGCTACTATTTAGGATAACAATTATATGAAAGGACTTGTAGACTTAGGTGCAAGTATTTCTATCATGACATACAACCTATGTAATAGATAATTCTTTGTAGAACACTTAAATGAAAGGACTTGTAGACTTAGGTGCAAGTATTTCTATCATGACATACAACCTATGTAAAAGATTAGACTTTGTAGATATGATTCCTACAACCATGACAATTCAACTTGTAGATTCTTCCATGACAAAGCCCATGGTCATCATAGAGGATGTCCCAGTAAAAGTGGGAAATGAATCCTATGTCCCTTGTGATTTTGTAATTGTGGACATAAAAGAGGAGGACCTCTCCTATCTTCTTAAATTTGGCTGCCCATTTTTATCTACATCTTGAACCTTGGTTGATGTAGAGGCTGGAACCATCCTCTTTCTTCTATAAAGACAAAATTTGGTGTATCATCTTTTTGAAATCATGAAGGGCTCACGCATCCATGAGTAAGTTTACCTACTTGACTGCATTGACAAGCTCTCTCATTTTAGACATGAATCAGAGATGTTAGAAGATCCCTTGAATACTATCCTCACAAGTCTACCTAATTTAGACATTGATGAACAAAAGTCCTTCAATACAAGTTCCATCTAGATACCTTTAAACTAGAACCCAATGTTGAATTTGAAGACTTGAAGTTGGTCTATGTTGTTGAAGAAAAGGGTGAGCCACTCGAGGCCTCTAAGATGAAAGACCTACTTAAAGGGCTCAGACATGTCTTCCTTGATGAACAAGATACATGTCTAAATATCAAAAACTCTAACCTCACTCACGAGTAAGAAGTCAAGCTAATGACTGAGTTGAGGAAGAGAAAGCTTGTCTTGAGATATAAACTGACTGATCTAACAGGGGTCAGTCAAGATATCGATATGCACAAGATTCCTATGGTTAATGGTTACAATCTATCTAGAGACCCTTAGGGTAAGATAAATCCAATTATATAGGAGGTAGTATACCTTAAAGTTATTAAATTACTCACTATAGGGATCATATACCCCATTTTAGGCTCTCGTTGGGTTCGTCTCGTTCATGTCATGTCCATGAAAGGAGGAACCATTATGGTGAAAAATGACAACAATGATTTCATCCCCAACTACATTCTCATTGGGTGGAGGATGTGCATCGAATATAGCAAATTGAACAAGGCTACAAGAAAAGACTACTCTCCCCTTCCATGATTAAGAAGTGGAGCATTTCACCCATCAGGAATATTTCTCCTACTATGAAAAGTATTCAAGATTCTACCAAATTCCTATCCATCCCGACTACCAAGATAAGGCCACTTTTATCTACCCCTTAAACATTTATGACTTTAGAAGGACTTCATTTAATCTTTGCAATGCCTCAACCACTTTTTAGTGTTGTATGTCCACCATCTTTTCATGATGAACCAAAACAAGGATGGAAATTTTCATGGATGATTTTTCTATCTATGTCAATTGCTTTGAATCCTTCTTACAACACTTATCTCTGGTGTTAGAAATATGTGAAGAAGCACATTTGGTGTTAAATTGGAAAATTATGACTTTATGGTGAAAGAAGACATCATTCATTGCCATGAATCAAGTGAGAAGTAGAGTAATAATGCTTGATAGAGAAAAAATTAAAGTCATCACCAATCTTCCATCCTCGCCTACATTTTGTGGTCATGTTGGATTCTACAAAAGATTCATTTGGGACTGCTCCAAGATCATCAAGCCCCTCACTAGTCTTTTATTGAAGGAGGTCATTCTATATTTTGATTAGGCTTGCGTGACTAGCTTCAATAGCCTAAAGGTAGCAATCACATCCACTCTCATTATCTATTCACCAAATTGGTCACTTTCATTTGAAATCATGTGTGACACATGCGACTACATAGTAGGGGCTATATTCGAGAAGTGCATTGATATGAATTACCATGTTATTTACTATGCTTCAAATACTTTAGATGATACAGAAAGGAACTACACCATGATTGAGAAGGAGATGCTAGCAATTTCCATTTCCTTTGACAAAATCTGATCTTACTTGGTAGATTCCTAGGTGATAGTGTATATGGCCCACATATCCATATTACCTTATGATGAAGAAAGACACCACGCCCAAGCTTATCTTTGGATTCTATTATTACACGAGTTCAAAATATAAATACGCAATAAGAAAGATTTAGAAAATGTGGTAGTTGACCACCTTAACTGTCTTGTCTTTTTTAGACAATAACGGAGTTCCAATTGATGATTCCTTGCCTGATGATCAATTGCTAAAATTTGAGTCTCATTTTCTATGATTTACAAATTATATTAAATATCTTGTAGCTAGTGTCTTACGACTTGAGTACAAAGGACATTCAATGTCTAATTTTTCACTTGACATTTGGAATTCCTATTGGGATGAGCCCTATTTGTTCAAGATATGTGTAAATGGTCTTTATCATGGGTGTATCACGGAAGTATAAGAGCACATTATTCTATTATTCTAGAGAAAGTGTCACTCAGTCCTGACAGGTGGGCACATGATCCTCACAAAAGCCATCTTTGAAGGTGCTTCAATGTGGATTATTTTGGCCCACAATGTTTAAAGATTCCTTTGACTTTGTTCTCACATGTGATCTAGGTGAGAGATCTAGAAATATATCCAAGAGGGACCAACTTCCTATGTCCTCATGATAAGAATTAGAAAATTTTGATGTATGGGAAGTTTACTAGATGGGACCCTTTCCCTATTCCTATATGTTTACCTACATCCTTGTGGTTGTAGACTATGTTTTGAAGTGGGTGGAATGCATATGCACAATATCCATCCACTCCAAATCATTATGAAGTTTTTCAAGGAAACTATCTTCCCTAGGTTTGGGGTTCCTCACACTATGATTTTAGAAGGAGGCTCACAGTCTCTGGAGTTAAACTTTGAGACTCTTCTAAGAAAATATGTCATTCTCCACAAGATCACTTCCCCCTATCACCTTTGGATAAGCGACCAAGGGGAAGTCTCCAACTACCAAATCAAATCTATTCTGGAGAAGACAGTGAACCAAACCAGGAAGGATTGGTCCTTGTAACTTAATGATGCACTTTGGTCGTATAGAATTGCCTTCCAGACACCCTTGGGAACCATGCCATTTTGATTAATCTACATGAAATATTTCCACATCCCTTTACCAATAGAACAAAAGGTTAATTGGGACATCACAACCCACAACGTTGATCTATCACTATCTGGTGAAAAATGAACCTCCAAATGTAAGAACTTCAAGAACTGCAATTTGTCCACCTACAAGAGTGCAACAATCTATGAAGACAAGACAAAAATGTGGAATGATGGCCATTAAGAAGAAAAGATATCAAAGTGGGTAATCAAGTGCTAGTGTGCAATTCTAGACAAAATTTATTCCGTAGGAATCTAAAATCTAGGTGGTATGGGCCATACCTAATGAAACATTCCTATCAACATGACACCTTCCTCATATTGGATAAGTTCAAGGGTGGAGTTGTTGTGAATGGACATAGACTCAAGAGCTACCTATAAGACCCCTGACCTTGATTTTTGGTTCATCATACTTTCTTACCTTTATTGGATTCTTATAACCTTAATATAAACATAATATGTGATTTTTTATCATGTTACAAGCTTAAGTTTTAAGTTTGGTCCAGTTTGGACATTGTTTGAGCAAGTTATGCAACTTTGTGCATGTTTTGGACTTTAATGCAATTTACTCACATCTATGATTTTTCTTGTAATTTATCACATGATTTTTATTCCTTACATGTCTTCAAATCATTTTCGAGTTGGTTGTACCTTGGGGCACCTATTACGCCTTGGTTTGGTGGTGAAATCTATCTAGGGTTGAGTGGGGGTTTCCCTCTATAGATGAGCTACCTTAGAGGCCAGAACTCGATGGTTCTCCTGGATGGTTGATATTTGATGATTCCCCTAGGGTTTTGGGATCCAATGGTGGTCCCTAGAGGTATGAAGGTCGATGATTTTCTCTTTGAATCTCCTTAGATTGATGGTCCACCTAGAGAGGTGCTCAAATGATGGTTTTTTATCATTTGTGACCAAGGGTCCAAAACTGTTGGTCACCATGCCTCGAAAATTGATGGCCACCCTAGGAAGTCATGATCCAATGGACCTACAGAGTCACACAACCGATGGACCTTAGAAAAGGTTGTTTAGGTGTCTAGTGCATTCTAGAGTCGTCCCTATACTCTTAGGTTCGAGCGAGAAAGTTTGTATACGATGTTTCAATTGAATTGAGTTTTTGTATCATTTTGATGCTTGTACGTGTAATATATTTAGATAATATTCATATATATGTATATGTTGTGGATAAGGCCACATAGAAGTTGTAAAAGATACTTGGCATAATATATGAATATATGAATAATGTTGGGCTTCTATGGCAATGTTCTTGAACATGTTTGGAATGTTTAATCAGTTGTAATTATCCCCCTTTTCTTATATGTGTTTAATTAGGGATCCATTGTGTTTTGAGATTTTGTGTAATCTCATTTAATGCAACAGGTTCTTACAAGTTGGTATGATAGCTTTAGGTTCGCTGATTGTACAGGGACACTAGGACTTAGGACTGGGATGATGACTAAATAAGGAACATGACATGAACATGATGCATACTGCCTAATCTCAATACTTGGATGCCTTAACTAGGTATTCAATTATTGAAGAAAAGTTAATCATGGAACTCCTAGATTGTTATATTTCATGTAACTCCTAGATTGTTATCTTTCTGATTACTCTAATCAAGTAGTCAGTTTGAAGTAATCTAAAAACCATAATAAATAAGAAATCATGGTGAATATATCTTAATCCTACCATAAAGAAAGGTGAAAATCACATCATAACTCATTAAAACTCTTAATGTTTGGTAACTAAAGAGAAATATATGACACTATGAAACCTAAATATGAATAAAAATAAGCTAAAGAGGAGTTCTTGAAACTATAATTCTCGAAGATAATGAAGCAAAATATGGACAAATATGTGTTAATGATTCAAGGTGTACAATCAACATAAGAAGAAGAGAACTCTTGAGATAAGTGTGATATGAAAAGATGAATAACAAGAATGGTAGATTAATAAACTAGAATCTGAGCTAATCATCGACCAATGCACATGTGTAAGAAGGTGTTATTATAAAATTTACATGACACATGGAAGAGATTAAAAGGAGATGATCCCTATTAAATGAAGAAAATGTGAAATATGATGAATTACCCCTTGATAAGTTATGGAAAAACATGATAACAATAGAGGAAATACACAATAATGACAATCAATTAACATGAATGAGAAATGAGATACAATAATCATGATAATTCCTATGTTGATGGAAATGAACCCAAATGAAAAAGGTAAAATGATATATAAAAGTTGTAACTTGCATGAGGAAGAAAGAATAAGAAAACCCTATTAATAACCCCTGGACAGTGTTGTTGTGTTGTGGGAAGTGTTCTTTGCTTTGTGTTCTTTCTTTTTGGGGTGCATGTTTCAAGTGGATCTTATGCCACTTTGTACACATGGATTTTCTATAATCTTGGTAGTAGATACCTTGGTGTGACACATGGATGTTTTGGACTATAGTTTCAAGATAATGATATTTTGTGACAAACACATTTTTTGAGCCTTCTAAGAGTTAGGAAGACTCCTCCTGTACATTTTGAGTTGGTTATGATGATGGATATGCAGATGATATAAGGATGTGAGTCCCTTACGGCGTAGGAGGTGGATATCAAGGTGATGAGTCATAGTATCTAGGGTGTACCAGTAGTACATGAGTTTGAAGATGTTTATCAAATGAACTTTTTAGTGTTCCTCTTCCTTAGAGAGAGAGAGTTTGATAATGAAATCCTCTAAGTGTTTTTAGAAAGAAGAGGAGTCATTCTGTGATGTTGTATATGGGCTACCGACAGCTGGATAAGACCAGTGCAAGGATAGTTCATTAGTTAACAAGTTCTATAGTGTTTCTTCAGATAGAATCGAGGTTGGGATATCATCAGATGAATATCAAAGTGGATGAAATAAGTTGTATGGTCACTATGAGTTCAAGGTTGTGTTGTGTAGAATGACTAATGCATCATTGGTGTTTATGGAATTAATGAATAGAGTGCTTAGGTTGAGTTCTTATGAGTTGTGGTAAGTTTTGTTAATAACATCTCAAGATACCTCAGAGATGTTCAACAACATGGACATCATCTTTTCTAAGCCCTAGGATAGTTGGAGCAAAAATAACTATGTGTCAAGTTCAACATGAGTGAGTTTGGGGTCGACTAAAGTGTCTTCTCAGGGTTATGATATGTCTACAAAGTATGTTGTGTAAATCCGAGTAAGGTGAAAACTATGTCGGATTCGGAGTAGCCCTAGACACAAACTGAGATCCAAAGCTTCTTAAGCGTAGTAGGACCTACATGAAATTCCATTCAAAACATCAACAATGTTGCTTTATCCCTAACAATGTTGACTAGGAAAGTTGTTCCTTCTTTTATGGAATGTCAGGTGTCAGCGTTGGTGTCAACGTTCTTTCTATATGTTGATGGAAAAATTGATAAATGTTCCAGCTTTAGTGTCGCTATTACAAAGGGAACAATACATCACCTTTTATAGTGCTTCAAGGGACAGTTTGGGATACATTCTAATATGATATATGTTCAACTAGGAAGTCATCTTCGTCAACATTTGTAAACTTGACATAGTTATGATTGTCAACATATCATGAAAGATGACATGCCAACATCATTTCAGCAGGAGGATGTATAGTTGGAAGTATGTCAGTTCGTAGGATCAGGGACATAGCTAAAAGTCAAATCTATGCTTCTACAATATGACAACGAAGTACATATCAATGCTACCATGATACAGGACTTTGGATCAGAGTAGCATAGCAAGAAACATGACAAGTTCCATATGCCAGGTGACAAGATAATGCATGATAATACAACCAACCAATGGTTCCATATCTTGATGTTTTGAGTGAGGCAGTACCCGAGGAGACTCATCTTTGACACATATGATGTATCTAATAATACACATATGTATCATAAGGTGAAGAATGTGTAGTGGAAACCAAGTATGGAATAGGATATGACACATATATGATCAAGCACACAATTTTTGACTAGTCAATAAGAAACATTAGAATCCTACATAAATAAGGATATAGTGATAGTTCAACATAACCTTACATGGAAGACAAATGGTCAGTCAGCCATTTAAATGATTGGAGAATCTTCTAGGAACATATGACCTTCAGTTCTTGACAGTCAGGGAATATCCACGTGATGTATTGAGTTTTTTACTACAAAAATCATGAGAGGATCATTGACATGCACCTTGTGAAGTTACATATGATAAGAGATACATGAAATTCCATGATTGAAGAATGCAAGTAAGTTGGGCTTTTGAGTGATGTGATTATACAACATACTACAGTTAGGGGCATGATGATTTAGCAACAGTTGGAAACAGTTCATGATGACAACTAGAGTTCTATTTTGGAAGTTACTACCAGAGTTGTAAAGGTTGCACAATAGTTTCTATGTTGCATGTTTGAGGAAGTGTCACCTTAGTACAAGATCAGAGACATAAACAATGGATATGGAGACAAATGAGGATGTTTTCTTATGAGGGGGTTTCTATGTTGACACATACAGGATTCCAGGGAGAAGAAAATGATTTCTATGGGAGTGTTATGACATCATCATGGAATGTAAGTTATCATGTAGAGGTTAGTGGATAAGGTGCATAAGAGGTAACCATCTTTGCATGCCTTGGATTTTGGGGGGAAAATTCCTATTAGGAATTTATGGTTGTAAGACCCTAATCTTGTTTTTTAGTTCATCATGCTTTCTTACCTTAATTGGATGCTTATATCCTTCATCTAACCATAAGATGTGATTTGATATCATGTGACAAGATTAATATTTAAGTTTGGTCCAGTTTGGACATTGTTTGAGCAAGTTATGAAACTATGTGCATGTTTTGGACTTTTATGCAATTTACTCATATCGATGGTTTTTCTTATAATTTATCTCATGATTTTTATTCCTCACATGTTTTCATACCATTTTTGAGTGGTTTTACCTTGACATTCCTTGTTACACCTTGGTTTGGTGGTGACATCTATCTAGGGTTAAGTTGGGGTTTCCTTCTCATGGATGAGCTGCCTTGGAGGCAAGAACACGATGGTTCTCCTGGATGGTTGAGATATGATGATTCCCCTTGGGTAATGGGATTTGATGGTGGTCCTTAGAGGTATTAGGGTTGATGGTTTTCTCTTTGGAGTTCCTTGGAACAATGGTTCACCTAGAGAGGTTCTCAAATGATGGTTTTTCACCTTCTGTCACCACCCTGGGAAGTCATAATCCAATGGCCCTATAGACTCCCAAAACTGATGGACCTTAGTGAAGGTTGTTTATATGTCTAGTGTGTCCTAGATTCATCCCTGTACTCTTAGGTGATGGAAAGAAAGATTGTATATGATGTTTTACTTGAATCATGTTTTGGTAGCATTCTGATGCGTGTACATGTGATATATGTGGATAATGTTCTTCTATATGTATATGTTGTGGATAAAGCCATGGAATAGTTGTAAAAGATAATTAACATAATATATGCACATATGCAAAATGTTGGGCTTATATGCATATGTTCTTGGACATGTTTGGAATGTTTAATCGAGTTTTAATTATCCACTTTTTCTACTATGTGGTTAATTAGTGATCAATCATGTTTTGAGTTTTTATTAATCTCATTTAATGTGACGGGTTCTTACACTACCTTACAATGGATGATTTTGTGGTGCAAAGAGTAAAGTGTTACCCTATCATTGACCATCTAGTGACAACGGAGCCCCAACCCTTGCTCCTTTCAAAACTAGGGCCAATGATGTCTTGCTCACAATATTGGTCCTCCTTTGTCAAAACAAGGTTCTTTTTCTGGATAAAATACAACATTCCACTCTTCCTTGAACTTTTGTCTTTGTCTTTCCTTCTTTATTTTCATATCTAGTTCTCCAATTTCTATTTGCTAATTATTTTCTCCCTTCTATTGCAAGACATAAAAAAATTTGAAATTCAATGATCTAAACTTATTTTTTGGATTCCCAACTGGTCGACTAGAAAGAGTGGGAAAATGTGAGACACACATCTAAGAGTTTCCTTCATTGGTAGTTCATTTGATCAATTTGGCAACCAAACAATCGATTCTAAATATAAGATAGACACTTGTTGGAGTTGTGGACTCATCCCTCTCCACTCATTCCTTCCCAACCCCGTGAGAAGCAACAACCCCCTTCAAGCCACCTAACTTGCTGCTGCTAGAAGTTGATTGATTCATTGGCTCACCCCCAACTCCATCTCCAGCAGTTACCCACTTCACTACATCTCAAAGCACTTCTTGTTTCCCACTTGTGTTGCTTCTCTAACTCATACAACCAATTTGTCACTCAACTGGTTCCCAATGGGCCAAGTCCCAACCCTATCCACACATTTAACCGACCATTTGTGTTGATTCTCCACCAGTCACTCAACTGACCACCATGCTGCTTCACCAACTTATTATCTGATCAGACACTATACTATTTCATCGAGTGGCCACCTTGCTGCCAACCACTTTCACTCTTCATGCGAGTTGATCAACTAAGATAGATTTGGTTGGTCGGTTGGCCACCATCTTCAGTCACTTTGACTCACCTCCACCGTTCTCTTAGTTGACTGATCGGCCATCTCAGTCGATTGACAGGGGCAACATTTCTGCCAGTCAATCATATCGCTACCCAGTCAACTGATTGGGCTTTTTTTACATCGGACACCAAGTGCCAAGAAGGATCTGGTGAGGGATTTCCTTACAACCTCAAAAAAGGTAATAAGAAGATGAGGAAGCTCACCTCCCACAACCCTCACTACTACCAAGGATATGCCTCTTTGTGAGGGATCTATATTGATGATCCTAGGGACATTTTGGACCTCCCTTCTCATGATGACACATCATCGAATAATCAACACGTTGATAGAGTTCTTGCCAATGCTAACTTTATCCAGTGTCCTTTCACTGCACCTTGGCCATCCACCTCCACCAGCCAACATATTTCCCCCCTTATGAGAAAATACATACAATTCACTAATGACAATAATCATGAACACTATGACTACATGGAAAATTGGGCATTTCCCTTCCTCATTGGGCATGTGGCAAGACCCACTCTACCCGAGGCACCCTATAACACCTTAGCCGACTGCCCAAGGGTTTAGTAGAGTTTCAGGAATGATGATTGTCCCCAAAAACCACTACTAGACTTAATAAGGCACATTCCCCTCACTCACGCACAAGCCAGGATAAACTTCTATACTGGTCACTTATCTTAGTGCTACTATGGGTTGAGCATGCTTAACTACATAGTTCTTTAGTATTGGTATCCCTAAAAAGGAGGTGCACCTTGGTGATATGGGTAGTCCTATCATTCCTTTTAAAATCATTTTATCTGAGGCCTCAAATCCTAGGACGTTATAATATCCCCTACTTAGACTCTTGACGACCTCAACAAGGCTCAACTATATGTCCTAATAATCTATACCCATTTCAAAGTAGATTAAAGTGGCCCATGTACACATAGCTCTTGACCATGGCTACCAGTTCAAGGGTGGCTCCATCAACTTGGACAACCCTTTCTGACATGCATGGATTGCACAACTCAAAGACTGTCATGCCACATGTCCAAGTGGGGCCCACCCACTAGAGGAGAATTGGCTCTGATACCACTTGTAACGCCTGAGCCCACTACCCAAGGCTCTAATAGAGTTTGAATAATGATGACTGGCCCCACAAACCACCACTAGACTTAACAAGGCTCTTTGTACTCAGTCATGCACAAGCCAGGATAAACTTCCTGACTGGTCATCGATCCTAGTACTAATCTGGGTTGAGCATGCTTAACCACTGTGTTCTTTATAATGGGATCCTTGAAAAGGCGGTGCACCTAGGTGATATGGGTAGTCCAATCATTCCTTTTAAGATCATTTTATTCGAGGCATCAAATCATGGAATGTTACACATCCATGATTCTATCGACATTATTTTACACCAGAACAATGTCTCCTTATTCCCTTTACTAGTGAAGCTAGTCCAATGGGAGTTGACACTTATGTTCCCAGTCACATTCTTGAGGCATTATATAATTTAGGAAGGGTCTGCATATTCATTTCAGACTTTTGGGGACAAAAACTTTTTCACAAATGACCAACTGATAACTCTCATCCTCGAAGGCTAGAGCCCATCTTGGTACCTGGATTGCATAGAGTACAAGTATCAACACTACAAGTCTGTGACTAGAAAATTCTAGGCAGATGTAATCGATCATCCTCCTTCCTTTCATCCAGGGAAAAGGTCCCCAAGATGCATAATTAGGTAGTGTGATACGTTCATTAGTTTTTGACTTGCATGATTTTTAGTAGATCTGGCATGCAAGACATGATGACCAACTTTAATCTTTATGATCTATGGTGCCTAATAAACAATGAGCCTTTCAACTAGGGAAACACCATCCTTGATCAACTACACCTCCATATGGCTTGCATCACCAATACTCCATTCGGCCAGGACCACATTGTCACAATTATCATTGTCTCCATGGTTTATACCCACATAACCTTTACAACCACTCCATCTAAGGGAAATCAACATCTTATTGACCTCCTTTACCTCTAGTGGGGCCATGTGTTGTCTCCTGGTGTATGACCAAATACTTATTTCCTCCACTTTCATGGCATCATTGTGCATATCACACTCCCTCTCCATGCCAAGTTTGTTGTGGTGAATCTCTCTTATGATCCCACTAGTCTTCCAGCTCAGATTCAACACTTCAACCATGAGCATCCACTTATGATAGATGACACTTCTGACCCAGTCGCTCATCGTCACAACATCTCCTGAGAGGAAAATGACAAGGAGACGAGACCACCGCTACCACCCTAACACCACACCAAGTGGAAAACTACTGAGAATAATGGTAAGTGTGTATTTGTCCTTTTTATTTACATCTTTTAGATATCTTTTTATGATTATTTTGTTGATTATTTTGTTAGTTATACAATTAATAGTATTAGTTTAAATTTTCTCTCTTTATTTTGAGTTTGAATTATATTTGGTTGGATTTTTGTAGGAAAATCTCCTAATCACTCTAATGATTAATTTCTCTTAGAAGATGTTTTGCACAATTCCCACAGTTCCTGAAATTCATGTATGGACGACACCAAAACTATCATAACTCTTACGTCCAAGCTTTAAAATTAACACAAAAGTATGTGTTAGAAAGGGAATTTAATACTCAAGAAAAATCAATTATGAACGGCTTTCCAAGTAGTTATCTTTCTACATGCGTTGTTCATTTCATCATTTTAGAAATTTTATAGCAAAGAGAATCAAAGAAATTAATGAGTGATCAAAGAAATTAAAGGATGGCAATTTGATAAAATCTTTCACGTGTTTCTATATTTAGAAACTTAATGTTATTTAAACTAGAAGCAAATGTAAGATTGGGAAAATATTTAATGTGGAGAAAAGAATGCAATTAAAGACTTAGTCGGTTTCCAAAACAATAAAATAATAAATGTGGTCAAGGTTTGAGAAATGTTACTTTTGGATGAAGCAAGAAATTATTCCAGTCAAAGTGGACTCCACCACCACAAAGATATATCTCAAGGATCCCCCCTCCTCATCTCCTTATAAAAGGAGGGGGGACTCCATAAGAAAAACATCTAATTTTAGTTGTATTATCAAATTTTAGTGGTATTTTAGTTGTATATCCAATCTTTTGTACTTTCAACTTTATTTTGAGTATTATTATTTAAATTCTTAGTTGTGTAATATTTACTTCTACAATAAAATTAGTTCTTCATATCTATATTTCTGGATCTTTTTTTATTCTTGTTCTTTCTCTTGGGATCAGGGAATTAAGGAAGCAAGTCATTTAATTTTCCCAAGTAAGATCTCCTTGGAGATTCTTTATTTTCTAGTCTATGGCTTCCTTCCTCTTTTATTGTTATGGATAAGTAGTTCCTCATACCAAGGTATGGGGAGTAACCCCATGGCCATAGTGTTACATAGATTGATTTCCCTATATGATTCTATTTGATAAATGGTTTTTGGTTTGGATAATCACCTGTTTGATGACTTGATCTCTCATTTTACTATTTTTTAGTTTTTGGGGGATGTGACCATGGATATCTAGACTTAGAATAACAAAACCACATTCATAAGGATTTGGATGTGCCTGTGGATAGATCCTTATTGGGATATTTGAGCTAGAAATTGTGAACACCGGGGCCAATGGGTTCACAATGAGTTTGTCTTTTGTAGATACATTTATGAATGTTTTTACATGCCCTCTTTTATATTGTTTTATCATATAGTTTTCATTTATCTTTGTTTCATGTTGACCATTGAGGTAAAACACATAGTCTCAATATTATTTACCATTAATTCAGCTATGTTTCTTCAACTTCTTGTTTCCAATCGCCTCCTTCACAATCTTGCAATTTTAATTATTCCTTTAGATTAATCCTTTGTTATTCTTGTTTGCATTTTCCTTAAATTTCTCTTAGTGTAACCTTTATTTCCTTGCACATTTAATTCCTTATTCTAGTATAATCAACCATTAATTTTGGATTTTTGTTTTTCTGCAATCTTTGTTCAAAGGTGTTTTGGGTTTGGAATTAAATCCTAAAAACATTATCTGTGGATCGACCTTTTCTATACTAGTGAATCACTTTAATTAGTTGTTCACCTATTAAAAAGGTTAAACTCTAGGATTAACCACCTAGTTTATGTTGTGAAATGACATACATCAACATGGCACCATTGTTAGAGACTAAGTGTATTGTGACACATGGGGACTAAGTGTGAGTGATGTAGATGGGATTTGTCCCTCCTACACGAGATTGATATCCTAGGAATCTTGATATGTGATACTGAGAAATGTAAGGCCATACTCATATGATCAAATATCTGATATGTGAACTCACATGCATCTCAAATAGTCTTCTCTAGTTTAAGGAATAGGAATTGAACTTTGAGAGGATGACAATTCCAAGCCTTGAGTTCAATTTGGAAATTCGAGACAAAGGAACAATATGATCATTGTAAAATTGATCATGGATTGTAGATTGAAGTTGTTCTACAAATTTCTGAATTACTTGGGTAGCAATGATGCATAATTAGGCACTAGTTTTTGATTGTGATATCATAATTGGTTATGGACTTTCACTACCAAAATAATTCTAGACCTATAGGGTCACACACATCGGATACACATGGATTAAAGCAGTATGTTCATGAATGATGTTTAGATTGAATACGAACAGTGTTTAGGTATGAAATTAAACAAAAAATCAACTTACTGGTGAAATTAAACAACAAATCAACTTACTGGACTCAGAACCATCAACTTCAAGTGTTGAACTGACTTGTTAGAGTGTCAGGTTGATTGGAAATTGAATTGATTGATTTATGCATGAATTAGGACACCGACCGATCAACTCACTAGGTGAATCGATCAAATTAGGTTGTTCCGATGACAGGTTCACCTACTGAACCGATGGGCTCAGTCAAGCCAACTGAAGCTTCTGGATATTTTCCCTATTCATGAAAATAGCTGAATCATTTCATTTTTTCAATTTGATTGGTACAAGGATTAATGTTGGACATTAACTGGAAATGAATTGTGAATTTAATTGTGATTGGGAAACACTATGAACTGATCAGATCACTAAGTGAATCGATCGGCCCACTGTGCCAGCCGACCGGTTCACTAGTGAATCGATGGATTTACCTATTGAGGCTACAAAATTCATGAAAATTCTAGACCCTTCTACTCCCACACAGACTAAGAACCCTGATCCTAGACTCTACTATAAATAGAGGGGTATCGGGGGATTTCTAGTCCACACAATTGAGAACCAATTGATTTGAAAATTGTTGACCTCTTAGGTTGTGGTAGCCAATAGAGAGTCTGACCAAGTCCTACCTCTTAAAGGGAGGGATACCGAGTGAGAGAACAACTGAGAACAATTGTGGGAGAGCATGTTAGTGACTGATACACTGATAGAAGGGAAAAAATCCTTCTCATTGGCTCTGGTAAAGCAACACAGATTTCCTAGTGGTATGTGTGGACCTCTCTCAAGGCGGGAGATTTCTACCACTAGGAGAACTATGTCAACCGCCTTTTGTGGTGGCTAGACCAGGAGCCTGGTGGAGATGACTATTCAAGTGTTGCTCCTGCTGAAGGAGAAAGCTACTGCCTGAAGAAGAAGCATGATGCTACCCTAAGGGTATTGTCGATGAACTTGCTCCAAGACTAGGTATAACCTTGTAAACCTTCTTTCCTAGATACATTGTTGTTGACGTGATCTTGTTGTCGAGGGGAATCAGGCTTTAAATTTTTGTTTCCGCTGCCTTATCTGTCGCCCCAATTTTCCTTTTGTGGTATCAGAGCCTTATCAATTTGCGGTGTATCTAGATACTATATTGATATGATTAGATTTATTTTATTGCATAAGATGCAAATATTAAACTGGTTAATATGTATATCTGATTAATTACCACATACACTCCACAAACTAATATATATATTTGTAATTTACATGAGTCACCCTAAAATTGTTTTTGAGTGGTTGATGTGAAGCATGGTTATGGCCAATAACCCTATATATGTTTGTGTGGTTGTGGTTGTTTATTCCTATTATTAACTGGTCTACAAACTGAGCCTCGCCCTTCTTTCCAAATGTAAATTAAAGATTGTCTTCCTATTTACACTCAAATGTACTTGAGGTTTTCCCTTATACAATGTAATACAAAATAGGATAGTTCAATTTATGTTTCATCATGAGAATAAGTGCTACACCAGACAAACCGACCGGATTGTGAGATGAACCGATCAATTAGAGGACCGAGACGACCAAATGATAGGAAGACAAAGCGATCAATTGATGGCCCACCGATTGGCTGTAGGTGTCCAGACACCACTTGGACATGAGAACAATACATTAGTTTCAAGAGTCCAACCAAGAAACCAGGAGGCAAGCTGACCGGTTCAAGAGTTGAACTGATCAACGCCAATTGGTTTGAGAAAAGATCTTCATTAGAAAAAGTTGCATATGATGTGGACCTTAGGTTGTAGTAATTCCTTATGGCCCAAGGAATTACAGTAGTATGGTCATAACCATTTCTTGTGTGTTCTAATTATTGCATGTTCTCATTTGTAGTTATAGTATGTATGATACATACTAAGTTTGTGGTAATTGGATATGTATATGTATTTATATATAAAATCAATTAAATACAACATGAAGTCTAAGATGTTTTTCATAAGCAGCACACCTGAAAAGCTTGATCATATCATCTATCCAAGGATTGCATATGAAGCAATTGGTAAAAGTTGCCTACCTTACTAATTGACTATGGACGTTGGCATTGGTCGGATAATAGTTGAATTGTTTTGGATCTTGGCTCACTAGAAGATTGTACTCTACAGTCTTTCAAATTGATACATAAGGGTTATCAATTTGAACAAAATAGTGGGATATATTATTAATTAAAGGCCTAAATTAATATCATTAACTTATCAAATCAAACAAATAAAAAATGTTTTGAAAAGTTGCAATATTATATTGTAGAATCTAATGGCAAACACAAACATGTTATTATTGTGATCATTCCTTGAAAAGGATGAAGCTAAATGGGATTTTCTTCCACAACTGGTTTAGGACTTTTGATAAGTGTTCTCTATCATGATAAAAAGCTCTATGTCCTTGAAAGTCCATAGCTAGAGGAACCCACTTCAAATGTGCCAAAGGATAAAATGGATGATTTATTAAAGCATTCCAATGATGGGATAAACATTTGAGTACCGAATGCTATATTGTATGAACTATGAATTGCAAGAGCAACATGGACATTCTTGAGATGGTAACACATCTTAAGAATTTTTAAAACAGTAAAGGTATAATGTCTCAAAAGTGCTTTTTGAGTGTAAACTGACATAGGGAGATCCAGTAGAACCCCATGTTCTCAATATGATTGGGCATGTGGAGTGACTAAGATTTCTTTGAGGTCAGGAGTTGACAATGGATATGATTCTGCAAGTGTTGCATGAATCATATAACCAGTTTATCAAGTGCTACCACTTCAGTAACTTGGCCAAACTATTATTTGAGTTGCATGGCATGTTGATGCCAAAGCAAGATAGAATAAGGACAAATCCATGATAGTGACCAGTGGAAGTGAGTCCAAGGGAAAAAGTAAGGCCAAGAAATGTTCATAGGCTAAGCGAAAGTCCAAGTCTTCCAAACTCAAGATAAGGCGAAGGGTAAGTGCAAAAGGAATCTATCTTTTTCACTTAAAGGAACAAAGGATGAAGAAAGAGATAGAGATCTCAACTTCATGACCCACTAAGAAATACGTAGAATTCTAAGAAGCAAGGGTTGCTTCCACTACACTTGGAATCTATCATTTGTGGGAATGTAATAGAATTACTAATTGCTAATATGTACTTGCCAGTAAGGAAAATGTCATTTTTCTTGTATGGACAAGAATATCGTATTGATGTATAAGATAAGATATTATATGGAAATGCCCTATATTTTAAAAAATATACTGGATAGGTTTAGAGACAAATATGTGTATGACACATATATTGAATGACCTGTTAAGTAAAAAAATGAAGGCCTATAGCATTGTCATCTAGAGCACATAAATGAGAAATGCATTCCTAGAATCCATATGATAGTTATCAATACCCTTTTGGTTATTGAGCCAAAGACATGCCCGTCATATTTATTGGGCAGTGGTATGACAAAAGAATGTTCACTAGATGTAGTTTGAGAGAGACTACTCTATTAGGACTCATACATATTTATGCACATGGACCTTTTATAATAAATGTTGAAGGTAGTTACGAGTACCTCATTATATTTATTGATGGTATCCGTAGATATGGAAGTTTGTATTTGATGACATACAAATATAGATCTCTTGAAGTGTTCAAGGAGATTGTGAATAAAGTAGGTAACTATTTTGGTAAAAGTATTACGATACTTCTATGTGATCAATGTTGAATTATTTTAAACCTATAATTTGAGGACCTTCTGGGAGATCATGATAATGTATCATGATAAGTTTCACCTGAAACATAATGATTGTATATCATGAGAGTGTTTTAGATAGAAGGAATCATGTCTTGTTAATTCATGGTGTGATTATAAATAAAATCTAGCGAATATTCTAATTTCTTTTGGGTGCATGTTTTACACTAAACAATGTACCATCTAAAATAGTTCAGAAGACACCATATGAGATATGGCATTGGAGGTGTCTCGATATGCCATTTGTAGTGATTAGGATTGAAACTTCATATAAGAAAATAGTTTCCTGAAGATATTTGTCCACAAAATCACATAAATGTTATATTGTTAATATACTACTCTAATCCCAATCCAACAACAAATTTGTTTATTAATCTGGATAATTGTGTTCCTACAGAGGAACTTACTTCCAAAGGAATCTGTGGGAGTAAAAGTAGAACTCAAAATGTACAAGACAAAAAGAAAAAAATGAACCTAAAGAGGTATAATGGGAATAAAGACAATGACAAGTTGTTGTGGAATCTCAAGTTCCTTATGTGACACAGAGAACTTATAGTTCTAGTAGAACATGCCTTGAGTTTGAAAGATTACGATATCTTATAACTATGAAAGGTGGTGAGTTGATCATAGATGATGATTTAACAACCAAGATAGTAGATATTAAGGGAAGAGAATATGAGAAATGAGTTGTGGTCATGAGATCATGAAATCCATGTAAACCAACAAGGTTTGACCTTGGTGGATCCAACTAAAGGGGTAAAACCCATAGGGTGCATTTGGGTCTTTGAGAAGAAGACTAGCATGGAAGGGTAGACTAATTATAAAGATTTTCAAACAAGTTTAATGTGTTGAACACGATGAAGTCTTTCACCACTTACCTTGGTTAATCCATCAAGATCATGCTTGTTGTTGCAGCTTGTTATGACTAATGAGATTTGGCATATGGATGTCAAAACCACATTCCTTAACTGGAACAAGTATAAGCATGTGCATGTGACAAAACCTAAAGGTTTTATAAATACAATAATGAGGATAAAGTTTATAAGATACAAAGATCAATCTGTGGATTGAAGCAAGTATCTCAGAGCTGGAATCTTCTATTTGACAAGACAGTTAAAGTGTTTCACTTGAGTCAAAATATATATGAAATCTATTATTACAAAAGATTTATTTGAAGCATATTTATATTCCACACGATGATGGGAAATAATTTCCTTATTTGGTAAATTTTAAAATGTGTTAAGGAAAGTACCTTCTCGATGAAGGGTTTAGGCAAAGCATCTCATATGATAGAAATTGAGATCTGTAGAGATAGATCTGGAAAGATTTTTAACCTGAGAAAGAGAACATACATTGACAAGATGCTAAAGGGGTTCAACATGCAAGACTAAATGAGTGAAACTTGTCCATGTTCCATGGAGTTAGTCTCTCATAAGCCTAGTGTCCCTATTCTTATGAAGAATAGGAACACATGGAATAGATGCCATATGCATTCACAATTGGATTTATTTTCAATGCAATGTTATGTACTTATCCTATTATCTCGTATGTATTGGACATGATGAGAGGATATCGAGTTATCTCATATGTATTGGACATGACAAGAGGATATATAGTCATATAATATGCATTTGGCAGGATGAGAGGATATATATATATATACCTATTTAGGAATCTCAGATGTATTGGACATGACAAGAGGGTATATGTCAGATTTCAATGAAGGTCATTGGATTATAATAAAAAAATCCTAAAGTGCTTGACATGCACTGAATGGATCGTTTCCTTGGTTATGTCAATTCAGAAGAGTTGGGCATAAAAGGTTACACCAATGTCAGATTTCAAAATGACAAGTAAAATTAATGATCACAATCTATATTTATGTTTGACATTAAATGATCATTATAAGCTGGAAAGGGTTCCAAGCTAATGATATTTGTTTAAATCTATAGAAGACATTGAGTATCTCTATGTTATGAGAACCATAGAGGATATTGTATGGATCAAGAAGTTCAAATGGGTGAAATTGTGCTAGGTTCCAACCATTGATGACACAATAGAAATAATGATGGCTACAATGAAGATATTGTATAGGCATGGAAGCTCAGATAGCATACTACAACACTTCCATCTCATATGAGTAGTTGTAGAATGAAGAGATGTGAAACTTTAAAAATACCGACATTAAGTAAACATTGGTAAAACTGCAATAAAAGTGCTTGCACAACAGAAATATGATGGCCATGTTAATATCACTTGGAATACGATTCGTGGGTGATTGGGTCTAAGTGCAAGTGGGAGTCTGTTGGTATGTATGTCCGCAAACATACATGTTGTTATAATAATAAAGGTATTTATGTAGACTACATTTGTCTCAGGCATGAGATGGTGAACCATACATACCATATGTCTAAAGAATGATATTACTCGATCAATTATGTCTTCAAGTACGTGACTTGAACAATGACTTCATATGGATGCTAAGAATACATACATTCCTGTTATATCCCTAGTCATATAATATTATGGAAGAAAAATAGACAACAATAATACATAGACTAGAGTATGTGTTGACTAATGACAGAATGTCACTAGTCATGATATGTGATATCAAGTCAATCAGACAACTACATGTTAGAGAACAATGAATCAAAAACACCTCACCATGAGAGTGATACATGGAGACCATGGAATGGTAGTCAGAATCATCCATAGTGATTATGGTGATGTTGGTTCTTTGACTTGAAGTCACTACATTCATCACATGTCGTTCATGTATTTTGGCATCATGCATCATGATCCTATATAAGGTTTTCCATAAAAGTGGTGCCAGGGTGCATCGTGAAACATCGGGACTGAATGTGAGTGATGTAGATGGGATTTTTTCCTCGTATAGACAATTGATATTCTAATCCTCTTGATAAGTGAGATTGAGAAATGTACTACCATAATCATGTGATTCAACATGTAATATATGTACTCACATGCATCTCAGATAGTCTTCTCTAGTTAAAGGAACATGGATTGAATGTTGAAAAGATAATGATTCCATGCCTCGAGTTCAATATAGATATTAGAGACAAAAGAACTATACGATCACGATAGCACTGATCATGGACTAAAAATTGACGTGGTTCTCCAACTTTCTAAAATACTTGCTTAGCATGATGTGTGACTAGGCATGTCATAGAACCATTCTTACCCCAATCCCCATCCCATTTCCTAGACAGTGGTAAAAAGATTGAAGCGTCCATCCCTAAGTGGCCCAATAGGATCTAACACACTAGCATATACAATAAGAAATAATACCTTAATAATAGGAAATTTAAAGAACAACTAACCCAATACATGAGATATTGTAGATCAATCTTTATCATCAGAGTATTTGAGTGAGGAAGCGATCTAGTCAAGGTTCTAATGTTTTTCCTAAAATCAAGAAAGTTAAGACACAAAGTCAATCCAATTGCACAATATGCTATATAAAAACAAGTAAAATGGTTTATAACAAAAGGGTATACTTGGCATGACTTATATTCAAAAGTATAACAAGCAATTTCCTAAACCAAAAGTTATTTTATAGGTTGTGTATTTCAAACAATTCAATTTTTATTATGAGTTCCCATTATGCTGTAATTGAGAAGCATGTTTATATATTTTTGTGTGACTCTATCGCCCCAACACGATGGGGGAGGTCAGCGGGCTCATTCTCCTCATATGAGGTAGGTGGCCAATGTACAAGTCCACCTCCTAATGTGGGGTTGCTTGCACTCAATATCAACATTATCAATATTATGAACACCATCACCATCATCATCAGTATACGGGTAGTCATAATGGGCATTATCATTTATATTGTCATGTTTTTCTCAAAATATAATATAAGAAAAATGGAAGACTAATTAATACGAAACAGAAGCTCAAACAAGAATATAGCCAAGTATACAATCAATAAATACATAAAAAGTATCTTCAATACAACCAAAGAGGAGGTATAATAGAGTACCTTTCACTGAATATTTTGAGTATAGATCAAAAAGTAATAGGTAGACCCTTCGAGTCAGATCCTAAATCACAATGTTTAGATCAAGGGTTAAGATCATGATATTTGGAGATCATGTTTCAATATTCAAGATTAGGGTTACACTTTTCCTATGCCAACCTTAGGGTTGGGTCATTCACTTATAATCAACCAATATTTCAATATGTCCAACATTATTTCAAGTGTCAAGCATTTTTGAGTGTGAATGACTTACCTAGGTTTTCTAGAATCATATGTGTTAACCCTAATGATCAATATTCAAGTCATCATCACAATCCTAATTCATCATCATGATACTTAGCATAATTGAAATTCAAGATCAGTTTGATTAAAGTAGTGTCATGAATCATACACATGATCAAGGTTTTCACAAGATTTAGATCCATTATCACAATATTACGGTTAATCCTTAGTTCAATGTGCGTGATTCACATTCTAGGAGAGATGAGTTACAAGATCAGATATAAACTCATATTTAGTCAAGTTTGGTCTCGATATGATCATTAGAGTCCAAATTAGGGTTTCTCAAGTGTTAATCATCATTATTGAGAGATTAGATAAACTAAATAAACAAGAGATCAAATATATGGATATTAGTGAAAATAATTTGCATTTAGGCTTCCCAACCATTTTTAAATGATTCTTTGGATTTTTTTTATCAAGATTGACTATTTACTTGTAAATTTTGGAGTTGTATGCATTAGATATGATTTTTCCAATATCTATCTATTTATTTGATTTTTAAGTAGAGAGGGAGCAAAAATATGAAAATTTTGAAAATGGATGGCCTACTAGTGATCGGTGTATGGTTGATATCATGCCATGAAGGTGCAGGTGAGAGGGTAGTTTATCGATCATAGACCCGATTCAAATCTTCTATTTAGCTTGTTCATGCTTCAATTGCCGGTCTAAGAAGCGAGTTATGTAGGATCTTGGACCAATCGGTCCTCTGCTGGACTGGCGGTTTGGGGATGTCTCCTATCCACACGAAGCTTTGTGCAAGCCCAAGAATAGGGCGGAGGGACTTACCGGTGTAGAGTAGCTCCCGAAGTAGGATTTTTCAAGGGAGTCAGCCAAGGTGCCACCCAAACACGTCTCAATCTCGCAAACTGGAAGAGTGCCTTAGGTGGTGGCCCAGTGCTGCGAGGAGGAAACACCCAATTTGGGCTTTGTAGCGGTACCAAATAGTAGCAGGAAGGTCGGAGAGTTAATTAGGGCATTTGAGGATAAAAAAAAAATGAGAAATGGAGAGGGCTCGAGAAAGGTGTTGTGTATGTGAGTCATTGGGAGCCCCTTTATAGGGCTGGAGGGTTAGGTTTTAGGGCAAGGTTGAGGTTTGAAAATGGCCATGGCCACTGGAGTGGGAATGGAAAGCAAGGGAGGTTCGTTGGCAGTGAAATAGTGCATGAATGCGGGTCAATCTAGGGCTTGATGAGTTATGAATTGTGAGGTGGGTGTTTTGGCTCGCTTAGATTTTTGAAACAGGGTCAAGAGAGGGAGATTGGCCAATAAGGTCGGCTTGTCTCCTCCCCACAATCAGCAGGAGGTAGGAGATAATCTCCTGGCCACTCGATCAGGGCTGCAATCTATTTGGGGTGGATCCAAGGGCCCAAAATCAGCCGGATTACTTTGTCTGGATTGTTGACATGGCATTTGACAATTATAAGGCAAATAAAAGGGTTTTCAACACATTTACTTCAAGAAATCATAGTAAATAGTATGAATGTCCAATTGCAATGAAATTTGGACCATAACTTCAAAAAAATGTTGGGAACATTTACAAAAAGTTTGAGAACCAAAATATGAAGTTTGTTTGACCAATTTTCTTCTTTGGACAAAGTGATGAATTAATCAAATTTAAGGTGTTATAATGTGTATAAAGTTCACATTGATCACCATTTATCCATATTTGAGTCTCAACATTAATTATGAAGCCAACAAAAATGGTTTGGGACAATGAGTGAGTATAATGAAGTCAAAAGATTAATTACTTCATTATAATGCTAAAATCCACTTTGTCACAAGGCACCACTCTTTGATTTTGATATCATAATTGGTTATGGACGTTCATTACCAACATAATTATGGACCTATAGGGTGACATGCATAGGATAAAGTTAAAGGAGTATATTCATGAATGTTTTTTAGATTGAATACTAAAGGTGTTTAGGTATTCAATCAATCAATAGATCAATGGACTGGACTTAGAATCATTAAGTTCAAGTGTTCAATTGACCGGTTGGAGAGTCAGGTTGATTGGAAATTGAATTGGTTGATTTTTGCATGAATTAGGACACAAATCAAACGTCTCATTGGGTGAATCAGTTGACTCAGGTTGGTGAGACAACTGATTCACCTAGTGAACTGAAGGGATTGGTCAAGCCAACTGAAGCTTCTAGTGACTTCATGATAATAGTTGAATCATTTCACTTATTCAATTCCATTGGTATAGTGATTAAAGTTGTACATCAATTGGAAACAAATTGTAAATTCAATTTTGATTGGGAAAAACTATAAATGATATGCTCACTGAGTAAATCGATCGACTTACTATGCCAACCAACTTGTCACCAGTGAACTCACCGGTTCACATGTCGCATGCTACAAAATTCATCAATATTTTGGACCCTTCGAATCCCACACAAACTGGGAACCCTGACCCTAACCTCTATTGTAAATAGAGTGGTATTGGGGGATTACCAAAACACACAATTCTGAATCAATTTCTCTGACAATTGTTGTCCTCTCTAGTTGTGGTAAGCAAGAGAGAGCCCGAGCAAGTCCTACCCATTAAAGGGAGGGACAACGAGGGAGAGAACAAGTGAGAACAATTGTGGGAGAGCATGTCAGTGACTAGTACACTGACAAAAGGGGACAAATCCTTCTTGTTGGATCTGGTAGCCTATGATAACCATGATTTTAGGATTTTGATTTTCAATAAGGATTATAAGACCATTAATTTATTAACTATAGATGAATTCAATTTGAGGAATTGGTTTTTCAATTATGAATTATTTTCACGTATAAGGTACAATTCTGGATGTTGTTGATGATGCGAATCTTAATTGATTATTTACTTGTCAAATATCAAATCTAGGACATACATGAAATACAATATAATTTTAAGGAATCTCTATGTGTTATTCGATCAAATAATGTTATTTCAAATTGTTGGACTCTTTGGAGTATGTATGAGATTGTACATTCATTTAGTGATACATATAGTGTTCAATGGTTTTTTAAAGATCCATAAGATTTACCATGACCATATTAAATTAATTGAGGACATTTGGTTTCTAGTGAAGATCAAATGAAAAAGACAATGACAATATTATCTATGGATATTGTCTTATTTGGGTCAGGATAACACTAAAATTTATGCATCAAACTTAAGGTGAATCTCCACTAGGACATAATGAATGCAAGGTTTAGATTTGGGATCTAATTGAATTTGCAACTAATTGTTGTTCATATTTTGTGATGCTAAAATATTTCATTAATAGAGATTTGGAACCATGGTCAGAGTTATATATTTATTTTTCATGCAAGTAGTAAAATACAGATCCAATTAAGGCTGAACTTGGACCTAGGTAGTAATCCAATGATAATACCATTCTCTTCAACCACCTATAGAAGTAGAGAGAAGAATAGGCCAGTTCCGCGTGTTCCATGGCCTTGTTTACCCAGTCATCTCCGAGCCCCATGTGATTCTTGTTGGGTTATTAGATCCTATAAGCTTGAAACTATTGAATGATCTCTGGGATAGGCTGTGTAGTGACATGAACAGAGAGACCTAGCTCTGGGAACCCATTCTTTAGACTTCTCCAATGCTAATCCTAGAGGGTGGCAGGAGGTGAAAGAGATAGGGAGGGCAACACTAATGAAATGACCATCGTCTTCCTCCATATCATTGTAGGTTCAGGGTACCTCGAGCTTCCTCCGAACCTCATGGATCCAATGATGATAAGCTACAATGGGTAAGATAAACCCTAGAGAAAAGGTATTAAAACCCTCCTTCCTATGCTTTTAGTTATCTATCACCCTTCTTCAAATATTGTCCACCATGCCATCATCCCTTCAATATCAGGAGTTCTAGGTTGTCGAGAGCAGTTGTAGGCCTATCACCCTATCTTGGTGGAGACCAAGACAGACCCCACCACCCTTTTCTCCACTCCTTGCAAGGATGATACTAGAGTAGGAGCACTCATGGTGACACCTGTGTTTGCAGGACCCTTCTCTACCGTTTATTGGAGGCCTCTTTCTGCTCTAGGAATCTGTAGAGCCTCAGATGGACCTTGTCTCAAACTCACCTCTTCCAAGAAGAAGGAGCCACTAGGAATGCATCTAGTGATGGAGATCCATCATTCCATCTCAATCACACTGGTGCCAGGTATCACGACTTGAACTTCCCAAAGCAGGGTTGTAGAGCTTCTAAGTGCCTAGAAGATCATCCTCTACACTCCTCTCATCCACTCTAATGGTGTCATCACAACGAAAGAAATTCTAGTGAGAGAATAGAAGGACCAAAGTAGGTCGATGGCCACACCAATGTTGTACCAGGTGTGGCATTGACACACCCTACACACAAGAGTCAGAGAACATGAGGGTGAGGGAGATCAGTGTCTCTCGGTTCAGTAAACCTAATGTTGGTCGAGCTGGTCCTTGAATCAGCTGATCCATTGAAGAATCAAGTCACTCATGAATCATCCAACAGAGGACCATGGTGCTCCTCATGAGCTATGTGGCACCTATCCAATGCCCAGCTAAAGAATTAGATGGCCTACGAATTTTTGGAAAAGGTAAATATCTCATTTAATATACAAAACATAGAAATGTAATTAAAAATAGCTGCCTAAGCCAAATAATCCCCCAAAATTATCCCTAGATTTAGAAAATCACTCTCTTTATTATAACACCCATTCATTTGACCGTTGAACTAAAAGTATTTATGGTTTCTAATTTATAAGATGATGCTTCATTTGAGTATGTTTGAGACACAATAAATGATATATGTTCGAGATAAACTCTCAAAATTTTTTATGTAACCTTAATGGTTATTGTAACCTAATCTAGACTCTTATCTTAGTTATATTTCCCAATGTTAAGCCTTTGTGCATTAAAATAGAATTAAATGTTTTAAACTCCATATTAATAATAGAAGTTAGACCCAACATTAGAAAATTATGAAATTTGTACCAGACTTAAATTATGATGTAGATTAGTTTAAAAACACAAAAGATGATTTTAAATCAGTTTAACCGTAATTTTGGACTAAACCCTAATATGGAACTAAAAAACCATGAAGTTATGGTGAACCTTCTATTCATGATCATTAATTGTTATTAATTAGGTGATGATTAGAGTAGTAGATGAACTTGGATGTATAGGGAATATATGAACTCATGTATGTGGGTTTATTTAAGTATATGATGAAGATTTTCTTGTTGAAATTATGTTCTCTCTCTTACTTGCAAATATTGGACGTAGTATTAATATAAGTACTCGACTATTTGTCACTTGAAACATAAATTATTTGTAGATGTTTTGTAGTTATTGAAGGTGTTCATTATCCCCCTTACGATGGAATGGATTAATGTTGATAATACACCTTCCTAGAACACACAATGTACTGAGAGTTTCATAGAATACTTGGTATACGAGATAGGGCCCAACATGTATGTTTTGGAACTAGTCTACCTTGATAAGGCAACTCATCTAGAAAATGAATAAAATTAACTTATTTCTCATAATACATAAGTGTTTTATATGATTTCCTCCTTTTTATCAAATCATTTCAAATTATGAAAACCATAAATATATGCATCTTTCTATCCATGTACACAACATATTTTGTTGATTCGTTGTTTCTCATATGTTTTAGGTTTAGAGCTAGCATAGGAGAAAATATAGGAAGTGAGCAGTGTCCAGGTTATACCTATTGTGTAGATCCATATTAGCATACATATTCTTAGACTTGCAAATCTTCTTTCAATATGTAATTGTAATTCATGTTGTAATGAGTCATCTTGTAATAATTTACTTGTTTAATGTTGAGAAATTTAATGGTGTACGTTATGGTTGTAAGTTCATGTATGTGTATCTTGCTTTTGCATATCTCTTTGATACAATTAGATATAGTTTTTGGATTTGTCCTCTTTGGCCTTCTATGTATTAGAACTATAGAATCTAGGGACATTACGGTTGGAAACAAAGCATGAACAATAGATATACCTAAAAATTTCTCACCGTGAAACATAAAACTAAATTTCACCTTCCACACTAAACCTTAGAAACTTAATAAGTTGTTGAATAGGGTCTAGGTTCAACTTAGCCTATTAGTTAGAACCTAGATTCTTGAGAATCCTACTTAGACAAGTATGTGAAACCCTTTCCATATAGAGCTCATATGTATTGGGTATCTACACTAGTCTACACGTGGTTCTCATCATTTCACTAGGTGACATGGCAATGGACTACCTACTGTGGGTGGGACACTCGATTTTACTGATTTGGTTTTGTTTTCCAATCACCTCGAGCCTGATCTAATTTCTCTTACGTGTGATTTCTGTGAGAAAAAGGAAACTATATAATATTTTATTATATATACGTAAATATGAAAATGTATCACTCACATAGGATAGTAGTAGGTGTTCATGCAACCTAAGTAAAGGGAGTGGCATTAGTCTAGAAGAGAGAGTAGATCTTAATTAAATGTCTAGAGCCTTATTTGATAATGTGATAGTTAGAGTAGATGATTGATTTATATAAGCAATATTTTAGCTTATGCCCTGATCATATGTAGTGTACTCTACACATGAAGAATCGTAACAAAATACGATCTTACTGTACACGACTTAGCTGACACACTTGGGATGCTAAGCCTAACAATGTCACTGGTCTGCAACAAGAAAATGGATCTCTAGCCTCGACACACCTGTGGGCCGTAAAAACTGGACTCCTCCTCTAACCTGAGCACACAGGCGGAGTGTCAAGCCACCTATTTGCTTTTCAGTACTCTAGTGCCACCAGAATCTCTGGTTGATGTTGGACACTACATATTGTATTTTTTTAAGGAGACTTCCACTAGGGCTTCATCCCCCGTACCACATGTTAGTACATTCTAACCCCTGTATACTAGACACTGCTAGGGTAGGTCATTTCTTCCCTATGATGCATACCTCTCATAGGGAATCTATGGTGTTCAGGGCTCCTGAGTCTATTATTTTACTATTTGTAGAAAGCTATTACTATATTGTATCTCTCTCTTATTTCTACTTGGCTCTGGTATCTTTGTGGTACCATGTTACGACCCCACCTCCCGATATCCCCCAATTAAGGGAGATCAAGAGGTTGAGCCGCACCCATTAATCTCGGATCGAAGGTTCGACATATAACCATAAACAATTATTAAATTCTAACAGACTATACTGAAAATGGTAATAAAATTTTTCTTTACATACCTTTTGAAAACTTGGTTTTCTATCCACATCGATACTAATCTATCTAATCCTCCTTTATACTTTAATTCTCTTTTAGTATCACAAGTGCCACTTTACTGTTTGTTCTTTTCATTGTACCTAAAACGCCGACAAACAAAATGTCGGTCAGCCGAAGCTGGTATGTGGAGGAAACAGATAATGTTCAACTATGGTAACAATATAATCATTCAATTAATCATTTAACAATCAAGATTACATTTTAAGCAATACAACTCAATCCATACATATTCTCAAACTCTAGGCTGTCCCTGCAATGGACATAGATTTCACCTCTCTTTTAGGTAATAGAGTCGCATGACACTACCCGAAGGTAGCCCAATATCTAACTCAATGTGACTTGATGGTCCTACCTCCATGGTAGCCATGTACTAAGTCAACCATAGACCTGATGGACCTACCCAATAGGTAGCCATGTACTAGGTCATCCATAGACCTAATGGACCTACCCAATAGGTAGCCATGTACTAGGCCTTTCTCTAACCTGATGGACCTACCCATAGGCAGCCATGTACTAGGTTAGCTATTATGCCACAGAGAGAACCAGGATCTGAGTTTATAGGCATATATTATTTGTGATAGTCATAGCCACATTATAGTTTGCATGAACTAAATAAACATCCAACAGTTTATTTAAAGCAACCGGTAAAACATTCGAAAATCATGGTGAAACTAGAACGGTTATACATAAGCGTAACCACATACCTGTCCAGTAGATTTATCAAGCTAATATCAATTCCAACCAAGAAAGCAATCCAAGGAAGTAATTCAACCACATATTCAAGAATCCTGAAAAACATATGTATTCCATTTACTACACACTTTATCAAGATTCTTTCTATCCAACTTGAAATCGCTTCCTATGGTTTCTGTATCTATTTTAGGGTTTCGTTTTGCATTTAGGGTTTTCCTTCATCCTTTACCGTATTAAACCCTATATTTATGCCATTACTCACAAAACCTTAATTATCTCATCTATTCTTCAATATTAAGGTTATCTTAACCAAAATATAATCCTATTTTCATATTATAGGCACATTAATCATAAATTAAGCTTCTTTTTCATTAAAGCTACTATTTTATCCTTTTAATCCATAACGAGATCATTATCTACATCAATCATCAATTTCCAAGTTCATTAGAGCCTAACTAACATATGAACTCATTGCCATAACTCTACCTTTTATTCATGAGAAAACCCTAATTACTACATTTTGGGTTTTATCCATAATTAGGAACTTTTATATTCAAACTGGATTTAGAACATCATAACTCTATCCTATTCATGGATTTGCACAATTAAAACCATTAAAAGGCATATTTTCCCAAATTAGGGTTTCTAACTCGATTAATGCAAACTTAGGTATATGCAACCCTAAATTAAACCAATTACGTATTAAGATCGTCCTTTTAGATTCAAACCATCCTTTTTATCATTAACAAGCTAATATCAACTTTAATCATCTATTAAACCCTACTAATTACTTTAATCATACCAAAATAGGGTTCTTTAAATATTAATACATTAAAGTTGATATCTTTCATTACTTTTCTAATTGCATTAGGAATCAGGCTATAGAACTATTTTTAATGGATTCCTTGTGTTCTTCTGATCAAAATTCATATATAACATGTCTTAATCGGAGTTACCAATCTTTATTTATGAATTCTGCAATAAAACACTTACTTGGCCAATCCGGGAGCGCCACATCAGCCCGCCCCATGCAACGTCGACCTTTGTTTGGAAAACATAACGAAAAGACGCGGTTGCCCTTCACTTAAGCGATCGATGCTTCATACCCCGGAGGGTATTTCTGTCCAATGACCGGGGGGGGTCATCTCCTACCTTCAGCAGCCGAGCAGCGCCGACCCTAGCCGCCGTAGGCGCGGCTCTACCCCCTCCTCTTGGCCGTGAACCTCGCCGGAACCCCTTCCATTAGCCCCGCCTCCCTTGGGCGCACCTAGGGTGCCCCTACCTCGTGGCCAAGGAGGTCTATCCTCCGCTCGTGGGCCAGCTATTTGCGGCCGCTGCTGCAGACCATCGGCTTGTGTTTAGCAAGTTCCAGAGCACGATCTTAAAAGATGGGCTCACCGGTGATGCCGTGGGAGAACCTCGCTTCCACCAGGACCTCCATGCCGCTCCTCAGTGCCCTCGGGATAGACCATTAGTCTCCATTAGGGTTTGTACGCAAAGAACTATGAAGAAGAGGAAGGAGGAGGAAGGATGCACGTGGGATCTTTCTAGGACTCGAACTAAAAGGTCTACCCCTTATATAGGGGGTATCCCAGCCCCAGATTGCTTGTCCATAAAGAAAATAAGGCTACCCCAACATGGAAACATATTCCTTCATGAAGAAGAAATTCTCTCTCTCTCTCCATTCTTTTCTAATGTTCTTCATTATTTGTATGTTTTAGGAATTCGAAATTCCTTTTACTTCCTCTCTTTATTCTTGCTTTTTAATCCATTGATCACGAAATTCTATTTCTTTTAATCAAAATTACTTTCTTTTTAACAATACCTCATAATTCATTAATAATGCAACACATAATCCTCTTATTTTGCCTTTTAGTATTTTCTCTTTCTTTCCTCTTTATTGGGACTCCTTGGATCCCAAGATACTCCATTATTTCGAAATTACTTTTTAAGGATACTTATTATCCTTCTAGATGCATCTATATGCATTATTTCACATTATCTTGTTTATTTCTCATTTAAATATTCCTTTTTGAGGATTTCTTTTTATTTCTCTTTTATTTTCCTCATTGGCATTCCTTTTAATATTAACAACCTCATGGATACGAAATTTCCCCAAGAAATCTCATTTATGCCTCTTTCCATTCATTTTCCACCTTATATCATTATTTTCCAATTTCTTTCTTCATAAAGAAATACTTAATTAATCTTTTCTTTTCCTATTGCTTTATTTATGCAACTTTGTATTCCTTGGAGCCCAAGGAACCCAAGAGTCACGAAATCCTCTTTGGATTTGCCTTCTAGAGGTTTCCACATATTTCTTTTATCAATTATTCAATTATTCATTCACTAATTAAATTTTCTTTGTTATTTCCTTGTTATTGGGCCCAATAGCCACTAAAGCCCACAAATCAAACAACAAGGCTATTTTAAACGAAATCCAATATTCTCAACCCAATATATGATTATTTGTTCAAACATTTTTAATATGAGAAATTATATTTCTCACCATTTGAACCCAAAAATTGGGGTTATAACATACCACATCTACTTATTTGAAGTTTATAATACAACATGTATATTATTCTAAACTTGGTAGAACAATTTATTCAAAACACTATAATATATTAAATAATCAACATACTAAACACACATGAAGACTAAAATTCTTAAATAAATAGAATACTTGTCCATTTGGCACTTATACACTAGAATCATGCAATTGAACTTCTTAATATACTACTAAGAGTTAATTACTTGACATATGAGTAATTGTCATTTGCACTTGTAAATTATTTGTACTTTCTTGAAAAACATGCACATCAACCCTAATCCTGAGTTGTGCAACACATAACTTAATTAAGAGTTAATTACTTATCCTAGCAAGAATGATTAATAATAACTAAGAATTTCTAATGATGTCCTTGAGAAACATGTCAATTCGTGTTAATACTAACCACACACATTAACTATAACTTGGAGCATGCAAACAGGTTTCCATTGAAACATTGCATGCCATCATCTTTTTCTTTGAAAATGTGCAACTAGTTAAATTAATAGGATCATACAACCTCGGTTTATACCTAAACCGCTCAACTACTGTAACCCTGGGGTCATGCACAAAGTAAGTCGTGCCACTGTCTTCATTCTCTTAAACTGAGCAAATCAAGATTTGATCAACCGTGTAAATAACAACAATTCAAATCATACAAATCAGTTAATAAACTAGGATCATGAAAAATGTGAAGAAGAGAAATGTGCAATAAAAAATTAGGTGACGCCAAGACTGCACAACACTTGGGTAATCGATGTTACCCACGAAAAACAAAAATGTAACTGAAATTGTCTTTTTCATGAAGTTAGTACTACTTAGTGAGTGAGATTCTACTCAAAGAGGATCGAGATGGCAAAAATCAACTAGAAATTTTCCCAAAACTTACTTCTGGGCATCCACGAGGTTGTCTCCAACCTCTGTACTGCCCTGGATCGAACCTACTATAAGTAGCAACTTCCACACACACAGGAGGAGGAAAGGAGGAAAGGAACTCAGCTGGTCATCGCTGCTTACGGCTAGGAGGCTACTGATTCAACCCTGGACTCACAGCTGAACTCGATGGCGGCATTTCCTTGGTGTTTCCTGTGCGAAAACAACCCCTAGCTGTGCCACTATAGCTGGCCGCACTATTGTTAGCCGACACCGCCCTAGAGGTCAGGGCGTTGTGGATTTGGGGTGAGGAGAAGAAGGGGAAAGAAGGTGGAAGATGACGCCAAGCTAGCTCGGCTCTAAGGAGCCCTAAGATCACCCTGCTCCTCTCCCATCTACTGGCCGATTGGGAATAGCTGTGTGCCACTCAAGGGTGCTCTGCACTGATTGGGAGGTAAGAGATAAGGGAAAGGGGGTTAATAGATCTATTAATGGGTAAATTGCAACTTCAACCCAAGAAACTTGAAAATATCATAACTTTTTCCTCTACGGTCTGCGTCAAGTGATTTCTTTTGCAAACTTTCAAGCACAAGATCCACTACAACCTCAAAGAAGGAAAACATACTAACTAGATTGAATCAACTTAATCAAAGCACTAATTGCATCTTGAACACTTATCTTAGCTTAATCAACATGGTGATGCACTAATCACTGTACTTACTAGTTAAACTCAGAGTGGGTCATAACATAGAGAGAGAAAATAGAAGTTAGGGTTTCCAGATAATCATTCATATATGATTAGGGTTTCATAAAAAAGGAGGATCAGGTACCTTACTAGGGTTTGATTTATACCATAGGTCAGGTTGTAACACATAATATTCATTATTGCTTTTTAAAGGGCCTAAAAGTATCAACTACACTATAGAATGTTATTTTGAAATAGGTTGCAAATCAAACAATGAGAAGATTTTTATTAGGTTCCTCGTATTGTTTTGTTAATTTTGATATATAATATTTCTATGTATTGACATTCCTATCATTTTCTCAATTTTTTCTAAGAAAAATGAATATATATATATACATTAATAGAAAACAATGCTTACGTGGCAATCCCTAATTGGCCCAAGTTGGCGTGCATGTTCCCCTCTCTAATCTATGTTGGCTTGTGGCCCCACTTGCTGATGTGACAAACCCTGGTAGGTGCATAGTGACCCGGGTGGCGGGGATCTTCTCTCTCGCTCCCTTACTGACTCGGGTTGAGTTGTCATCCTTCTGTTGGTCATCCCCAGACTGAGTGGGCACCCACTCAACGAGCTCCTTTGCTCTCAAACTTTCAAAGATCGGTTGATGGGTCACCAGAATGAGGGGGAGTCAGGGGCAGGAGGCCTTAGGCACCACAACAGAGTTTTCTCCTGAGTTCAAAGAGCCTTTGTTGAGTGTAAGTGAGTGAAGATTTGGGGAAAGAAAACCAGGAGAAGAAACATCCAAGGTGGGTAGTGTGGTGGCGTTGTAGGTCTCTAGTAAACCACAAAGTATGACTGGGGTCCATAAGAACACGATTAGGCTAGGCCTAGGAGTAAGGGGTTAAGGTAAAGGGAGGAGGCAATGACTCCTTAGGGTGGTCTTTATATAGGGGTTTGGGTAGGTTTTGGGCTAGGTTGGGTTTTGGGGTTCATTGGACACCGTTGGAGTGAGAATGAAGAAAATAAGGGAGTTGGTTCTCCCTAGTCTGCGGGTGAGGGGCTCGAGATAGGGTTTCTTGAGCTTGTTTTGCTTAGGAAAGGATCGTTAAACTTCTAGAATCATGAGTAAGTGAGAGGATAATGTCCCGAGGACCCGCGATTCATAGCTCAGGTTGTTGAGCGGGGGGTCGAGAAAGGCGAGGGTAGGAGATGACTTTTTAGTTGTCTGATCTTTCCTTCGATGGCTGAGATCAAACCCCACAGATCGTGATCTGTGTCCCAGCCTTGTGACATCTCTAAAAGCACTCATATTGATCGAATAACAACAACTTAGGTCTTAGGGTTAAAAAATTGAACTAATGTACATTAATTTCAATTGCTCATAACTCATAATTTGTTTATTCAATTATAATAAAATTTTAGGGGTAGCTTCATAATGTCGTGATGTAACTATGGTATAAAGTTGAGAGTTAAATTCGGATGTTGATCAGTTATGAACTAAGTACATTAATACCTATAATTCACCTTCATATGAAACTGAGGTTTGCTTTATATTGAAATTGGTGATTCCTTCCTAATTAAAGAGTGAGGGGGATGGTTGAGGGTATTTTAGAAAATAACAAAATGGTAAGAGAGAGCAAATAATGTAAAATGTCACTTTTTCACATAGACACCTTCACTTGACCCAATCGTAGGTCTCAAAGTTCCTATTTAAAGACCTTAGTAGCTTCATGACCAACATTTTAGCTTCACCAAGCCATCATTTTCTTACTTTTACCCTCTGAGCTCGCCACATGAATCCATCTTCGATCAAATGAACCAGAGCGAAGTGCTCACACCATTGACCTTCTACTCCAAATTAATCACATGTTTACTATCTTGGGATACCGAAGGAGCTTCCACACCCATCTCTTAAAGGTCTGATGTCCTAGAGCACCCACTCTAAAAAGTACCCCTCTCCACAAGCTGCACTGATTGTGGCAAGAACCATCCAACACTGCCATGAGAAATTGTGATCATTAGATGATTCATTGGAGCCCCACAAAGCTTCCAAGACTCCTAGACCGCACCTCCCTATCATGCAGGTATACCACTCACCCTTCTTTTATTTTCTTCAAGCTTTATTGTACCTATTCCCCCGCACACATTTGGTCATCATTTCAACACCACTTCTTTTTGGTCATTGACATCAACAAGGTGTCATGAGGTCAACAAGAACCTCATTGCACCCTCATGAGCCTTCTTCGTTGATCTAACCTCTCTCAATTCTTCAATGTTTCTTCTACTAGATGCTGCAATGTTGTGAGCAAGAACCTATTTTGACTGAATATCCATGGGGTTGTCTATTACTCATATTCCCATATTGCATCATATACTTGATTTCTTGTAATGGGCACTTTATCCTTTTGTCCTATCCTAGAACCCCCTTGAGACAAGCTCTGGCTTGCGGGTCAGCCGGAGGATCCACAAACTCAGATCCATTCCTTGATCCACAAAGCCACGTTGGCAATCCCTTTTTTATTTTTGTTTTATTAAATAGGAATTATCTGATTGGTACATTTTGTAAAATTGACTAAAAATAGCTTCAATATCTGAAAAGTGCCCAATAAATATGGATCTTCTCAGAAAAATGTCTAGTTTCAAATGAAACAATTAGCTTGCCATGTTGTATTAAATTGGATGATTATATTTAATGACTCTTTCATACATATTATTTAGGGGTTTCTATAACTCTTCTAAACCCTAATCTTGCAAAAAACCTTGAATTACATGATATATGATTGCATCACGACCTTGTTGTACTGTGATGTTATATTGATGATGTGATCACATGAATTTGAATATTATAACATCACCCAATGTACACTTGACATGATTGTACATGAAACTAACTAAAAGGTCTAATATCATATCACCTTGATATTTTGCACATCAGACCAGATCTAACTCAAAATGTAAGTTCTTGATCTCAATCGTATGATCCTAGATCTATACTCTTATTGACCATAGGGATCCAAAGACAATGATCATAATAGTAATACATTAGTGAATTCCCTAGTAGGTCATTTAGATCAATGTAACATTCTAGACTCTAAAAGAGGCACTTTTATGTTTATTCCTCCTTGAATAGATTAGTGATACTAAATGATAAAATTTTATGTACTCTTGTTGAAAATATTGGCTATGTACTTGTTTGAGCTATAATGTTCCCTACTAAGTATTCTTTTAATTTGTATATATGTATTATTGAAAACCCTTGAACATAAATGACATGCTCATTATGACTACTCAAATTATGATGATGATAATGTTGATATTGGGTACAAGCCACCTCCTCACCTCAAAGGGTGGAACTTGTACAAAATGGTGACCTCCTCCTTTGAACAGAGATATGGAGCAAGGTGTTGTCTCCCATCTCGTTGGGGTGATGGAGCCATAAAAATATATAATCGTGCTTTTTGATATCAACATAATGGGAAAATTTGTAATAAAATCTGAATTGTTTGAAAGAAAGATGAGTTTGAATATCACCATTGAATATTTTTCTTACAAGTCATGCCAAGTACATATAAAAGTTTTCAATTATTAAATATAGTTTTTTTTCAAAGCATATAAATGCATTTGCATTGATTGCATCTTGAATTACCTGATTTTAGGCATGAGACTTGAAGACATGATAAAGATGATCTATTATACTCTTGTCGATATCTATCAGAATGAAGAATTCTCATTACATGGGATGATATGTAAATGGAATATAAAATCTAGTTTGTAGTTCTCTCATCTTGTAAACTTTCTTTTCTTGTTGCTTTCAGGACCTTGATGTAATAGATTAGTTCTTTTTCAATAAAATTAAATTTATTTATTTTTGTATAATATGTGTGTGTGATTTTTGGGCCACCCATAGACGGGAGATCTAATCCCTTTAACATTGTCCACCCATACAGTGGGATTGGGATTAAGGTAAAAATGATTCCATGATAGTTGGTATTAGAGCCATCACTCAATTCTTGTAAATTTATGAAATAATAGGCAAAAGAATACCTAACGTTCACTATGGTGAAACTGAGGTGTGTAGAAAGAGAACAAAGGGGGTTCTGACAGTAATTTGTCCTATCTATCTTTGCGGTGGTTGTGGTCCCCCCTCCTGCACTTGGCCTAAGTGGATCTAGAATGGACTAAAGAAGTACCCTAAAACCCAATAGATTCTTCTAGCATCTCATCTCTTCTTTAAGGACTACCCTAAGCCATCCAATATATGGTGATTAGTTAGTCTTCTCATCTATTAATGTAGTTCCTCTTTCGTGACTATTTCCCACACAATTTATTGATTATGGGTAGCTTATACAAGGGGAAACTGTAATTCACTTGATTTAGATAATGATGCCATGATCTAACCTTAATTTGAAATAAGACTCTTGCAATATGCAAGCCAATATTCTCTATCGGAGTGGAACTAAATGATTATGTTGTACTCTGAAGGAAATCTACCTGTTAAAACATACTCAACTCTATGGCTAGTGGCGAGCAAGGAATGAGGTATCCGATACTGATGTCATTTTGAGAGCTTGGAAATAGGTATTTGTCGGTATACAAACAAAAATTCTAATTGATGCAATCCTGGCCGTTTCCGATGCCAAAATAAACAAAGTGTGTGTGTGTGTGTGTGTTTGTTATTTTACATATATATAGCTATATTCAATTATATGCATTACAATGTACAATTGTGTTGGTTATCCTTAGGCTTAATCATTCATAACTTCACCTACACTGTACCTATCATGACCTGCGATATACCTATTCAACCCTAATTTGACCTAACAAGCTCTAAATTGGACATAATATAACTTGGGATGCCCTAATTTGGCCTAAATCAGACCCATTTTAGCATGATATGACCTAATTAGACTTAGGTTCCTCAAATTTGTCCTACATTGACCTAAATGAGCCCTAATTTGTTGATATCAGACCTAATTTCCCCAAAAAAGACATTTCCCCCCAAATTAGGCATATTCCCCCAATCAAACCTAATCTATCCAAACTAGTTCTGATTTGACCTAAATCAGACCTATTTTTTCCTAAAACAACTAGATCTAATTTGAGTATTTGACCAAATTCAGATCTAATCCATGATAATTTGGTCTTTTAGGTGTCTAAATTTGGGCCTAAAAGGCCTTAGGTATCCATTTTTGTCATATGAAAACCTAGGCACCCAATTTAAGGTGGCCTATCTTGAGACTAGGAGACCTAAGCAAGTAATAATACATGCACCTCCTACATGAAATATGTGGATTCGCTAGGGCCACCCTCTGATCATTCAATCAAGACCCACTAGTACACAAAGGGGTCCTTGCGGAAAACAACTACAAGTCATGCATCGACTAATAAGCTATCACCAGACCACCATCTCACTTAAAATAATAACACAAGACAACAACTTCATTTCGATTGAGCCGTGTTTTGAAGAAGTTAAAATGCACATTTTGATGTTTTTTTGTCAGATGATGGTGAAATTTAAAGGAAAACGATGATTTTTAGAAATCTCTTTCATATATTAGCTAACATAAATTTGTCAATACAAAACTCTCCACTCAGTAGGTCCGAAACTCATACACTTATTCACATGATTAACAAGTTGTCAACTACATTATAAGCCACATACAAAAGAATACAACACAACTAAAAATTATAAATTTCAAATCATATAACTAAAATGTTAAATCTTATACTTGTTTACCATCACATATGCATGGTCTAATTTTGTATAAAAGAGAAACAAGTATTATATACATTATATCCACGTGAATCATAAATAAAAGGTGCATGTATTTAGATATAGGTTATATCTAGAGGAATATAATCAATTAGATAGATGTTCTTAATTTCAACATAACAATCATTGATAAAGATATCACATACACACAATTGTCATTTTAGTCTCCACTTTTAAATGGTAATCATGGGCAACATCACAAGTGAGATACCAAGAAAATTGTGATAATAATGCTTTCATGTCAATTGGCTTGTTGTTGCCAACTTTGTTGTAACTTCACCAAAGTTGTGACAAATCATGTTTTTGAACCAACTTTATTGACAAGGTCCTAATTATGCCCGGAAATTTGTATTACATTGAAGTATGGTTAGTTCAATATCTCTAACTCTCAAATTAAAGTTTCACCATTTTTTTGCCCAATCTCATAAAATTTTATATCCATTCTTTCAACCACCTAGTCCAACAACCAACACCCACAAGATCTTCATTTGTGGTGCCCTTGGACTTGTTTCTCACCAACCTCATGACTTCTTGTCATATAATATCCTTTGCTAAGAAATGCCATCGTTGATCAAATTGCCAACAAGGTCACTATTCTCTCACTTATTGCTCCTAGTCATCCCACTAGGTAGCATCCTTCCTTTGACAACCCCGCTAACTATGCTTGGAATGGATGCTTAACTCAAGTAGAGTGATGTGGAGACAAAGATCTCATGTTGTCTAGAAAGGAGTTGATGCTGCAACGGAAAAGGCTCTAAATGCTCCACTAATTGATAGTAGTGGCTCGGCTATTTGTGGGACCCAACAAAGCTTCTAAGAGTATATACAACAACCAAGGAATAACCAAATAAAGATCTAACATTGCTCTAAGTGACATCAATAATAAGTTTAAAACTCTCTATAGATATTTTAGAAGAATGAACCACAAGAAAATTTGAGTTGGATGATATCAACATTATATCATAACCTCTTGATAGTGTATGTTTATATTTGATACCTACTTGGACACAATTCCTTCTATTAGAGTTGTTAGTAATTGTGCTTATTATGTATAACAGGACTAAGCATGTTTTCCTCATTAGTGTTAAGAGTCCAAGTTGTAAGTGCCCCTCTCTCCTATATATAGGAGTAGGGTTTTGTCAAATCATCTCATTGCTTCATTATATTATTTTCTACATGGCATTAAAGCCAAGAAGAGAGGAAGAAAACAGATTCTAGAAATCATTTACAACTTTTCTAATATGTAAGATTTATGCTTGATCTTCTCCCATTAATCATTATATATCCTACTTTTGGTGACTCCGTCCCAAGCCCCAGTGAGGGTCAACCTCCTCTTGACTCCCATCCATTGAAGGGAAGCACCTATTAAACCCCTCCCCCCAACAATACCACGGTTGATTATCTATGAAGTTGTGTGAATCTTTTTCATTGTGCGTTCTTTCCTTCTGTATGGTCCTACTATAATGTGATTCCCTCAATCAATGATATCCATTGGAGGGTTCCTATGTTTGTTAGTTGTCAAGGGGTCCTCTTCACCATTGTCCACTCCAACTATTATTGTTCTCCAGAGCCGGTGTGAGCGGAGATAAAGAGGAGAGAAGAAGATGAAATGAAGATCCAAAGAGAGAGGAAGATGTTATCATCGACGTTTTAATGTTAAAAACTTCATATTTGTTGTGTATGGAGTGTCTACCATGTTTGAGAACCCTAAGCTATGCATTATTTTTGTGTGCATGTGTAGATCACTCTTTTCATTTGCAAAAGATCATTTATCCAACCATGTTGTCCAATACCCTCTCATGTATCAATTGTTAGTCGACTACATGTTGCAGTGCATCTCTCCTATAACATTGCACCTATCTTAACCTTTTTTTTACTTAGTCGATATGAAAATGCCATCTATCCAGGTCAATACCAAGAAGTGTTCTTAAGTGGCCTAAATCTTTGGAATAGAATCTACCCTTAAGAAATTGCTTCAATTGTGTAATCTCATGTTGGTTATCCCTAGTGATGACAATATAATCAATGTAGACATATAGAACAATACATCTAATAACTCTTATACAATAACAGCAAGGCTAGATCTCTAGAGCCTAAATTCTTCAAGAGATTGGTTAATTTTTCTCGAATCAAACCTGTGGAGCCAACATATGAAATATGACGCCCTAGACAATACACCCAAGGGGTTGATCCATATAGATCTTTTTTGATAAATTGTCATGCAGGAAAGCATTGTTGATATCTAACTGACGAGGAGGACAGGAAATTGAGGTGCAAGAGAGATGAATATCCCAATAGACATCATTTTGTCCATAGAGGAAAAAGTCTTTAGATGTGCTAGCCATAGACAGTGGCGGAGCTAAGAAATTGGTTCAAGGGGGGCACCACATAATTTAAGAGCAAGATCATGATAACTTGGTAGGGCATGGAAGCAATTTTTTCTTGTATTTAACCTATCATTATGAAAAATAGTATGTGGTTATAAAAAATGAGGTAAGGCACATATGCCCACCCTGTTAGATATGTGGTTTTGTCACCAAGGAACAAGATATCATCGGTATTAGTGATATTTTGGCCGAAATACTAATACCGCCGCCATCAGATATGGAAATATGTGTGCATACCAATATGATGGAAAATATTGATACATTGGCGGGTATACTGCCAATATCGCCACGCTTCGATGGTTTCAGTGCAAAATGCACTACTGACTTCACTGTACCTACCAAAACCGGAGGTATACTAACAAGTATTTCGTTTCTTTGCGAGAATGATTGTTGTTACTTCTTAGGAGGAGAAAAGAAGGTCAATTTGGGTGATCTTGGCGATTGGAGCTAAAATAAACCCAAATCAAGGTAAGTGTAACTAATCTCTTCCATTTTCTACCATTTGCAACCTCTCCATCTATTTTTCTATTATTTTCTTCCACTTTCGATTTTCAAACCTAGTATTACTCAAATTTTGATATGTTTGATGCTAACTATATATACATCTACAAGTATTTTATTTAGATCTACAATATGATCATTAGATCTACCTAATTACAAGATTATTAATTACCATTATCATGCAATTTATCTAATCACTAGTACTGTTGTAATTAGTTACTTATTTATGTACAGTAGAAGACGCTCTACGAAAGAGTAATGTGAACATTATAAAAGAAAATATATTCGAATGATATTTTTTACAAGTAATAAAAGTTGATCAGTTATATAATATTTTATATATTTTTATGTATAAATGTTGTGCAAGTTAAAGTTATTATTTAATAAGCTTTCAAAAGTATTTTTAATCATTAAATAAAACCTTTTTCTTATTTTCTAGGGTTTATTTTAGAACTCAATTATAATAAAGTTCTAAAATATATCTTGTTTGATTACATAATACAAATGAGTATTATATACATATACAGTATTGTCATGTACATGACCTGTATGAGCAACATGTAACTTCATACAACCAACCTTATATAATGCTTAGGCTGTCTAGGCGGCCAAGTGACCAGGTGTTGCCTAGGGATGCCCAGAAAACATATATTTCCTAGGATTTTTTCATTTATTTAGTTGTTATTTTTTTATTTTACATACATAGGCATATATATAGTTTTATATTAAACTATGAGCAATATATGAATCACCAAAACTGAGTAAATGGTAATAATCTTCATATGGTGAAATGAGGATTTCTACCTTATAGCTCATGATTGATGACGTAATTATTTAATTAAGTCCATGTTTTGCTATTGTTGATTAAACCTCAAACATAGTTATGCAAACATTTTCCCTATCTGTTACACATCATGGTTATTACATCAAAGAAATAAGTCTTAGGACTTCAAAATGCATGGTTTAAGACTTTGATACAAAAGGAACCTTCCCTATTGACTATTGATTCGTGTTTGTAATCTCAATTTTCAAATTATATCATTACCTTGATTGTAAAAGAATGAGAATGCAATTATGACCCAATCTTACAAAATCTTGAAATGGTTGTCCCATCATAATATATAATTTTTATCCTATGACCTTGTAGAATATTATTTGATATTTGATAGTCTCCCTATTTGAATATTCTTGAAGAATCATGACTAATGTATATTCATGTGCCAGATTAGGGTGGGTGTTGACTTGTGTCTTCCTTAATATAGTTCATATCCCTATTCTGACTACCTCTAAATTTTCACATTGTTGATCATTTAGAGTTTTAGAAAGGTAACCTCTTTCTCCTAATTTTTATTGCATGACCTAAGTCACTAATATGTTAAGCCCATGATGATATTGATACTCAATCTTGAATCTTGATTTAATGATGAACTTGAATTATGACCATATTGATTACAACTTGTGATTGACTGCCTAGAAAGTCCTAGGTCTGGATCATTCATCAATCATAAATACCATGATAATGAAATCTTGAAATATTGCTCGATTGTTATATATGGATGAAGAATCACACTTCTCTGGTCTAAAGTAGGTATCTAAATCCTAGCTTGAAAATTTCATACTTATAACCTTTGATATCCATAATGTCAACTCTTGATATAACTAAAAGAATGCTGACTCATGAATATCAATCTGAATAATGAGATCACTCTAAGATTACACTATTTGGATCTTGAGATCACTCTCAATATATGACTACTGACTTTAATAATCCCTAATTTTGAACATTTTGAAATGATGAATAGGATGACTCTCTCAATTTAAGACTAAGGGTTTATCTCTCTTGAGGACTAGGGTGGGACCTTCCACTAATTTTGAGCATGAAATCATGATATTAAATTATGACATTTGTCCTGAATTGTTGAAATATGAATTCTTGATCATGGATGTATAACCCACCTAAGATAATGTAGAAGTTGTGACCCTATAATATTGGGAATGAAAGTCATGTTGTTCTCTCAATTGTAGAGCTCTATTCAATTGAGTGAAAATCTGAGTTCTCCACATTTGTTATCTATAGGATGATATATTCCGATTTTATCACTCATGTGATGATCTTTCCTAATTCATGAAATGTAACTATGTTTGACTTTAATGCTTGATTGCTCAATTATGATATGAGATATGGAATCACACTCTTGATTGATAGATTATTTAGATTTTTAGTAAAAAAATCTTTTAAGGAGGGGAGGATGCGATGAAGTGGATTCCTCCACATTTATAATACAAATTATAATTACACCCCTCTATTATCCACTATTGTTTAAATGATCCCACTTCATCATCTTATGATTATTTGAACCTTGAATAACACCCAATTTGATAGTAGGATGTCCAATTTGAATATCATCCACTTTGTGACTTCAAAACCTAGCCTCATTGATATTGTTACTCAACTAATTTATATGACTGACCTAAAGACATGATCTGACCCTAAAATGATTTTTATAGATATATACAACTCATGTGAAGAAATATTAAAAAGTTATTTGATTTGAGGGTTCCATACAAAAGATACAAAAATTCAAAGAATTATCTACAAAATCACCTATTTTTCTAACCTATTTGGACCCCACACTTGGATCCCGATCTGGGCCTTGGTAGAGTCGCACCCAGGGGAGTCATCTCCCATGCCCGACTTCTGTGGGTGATACAATGTACATGACCCACGAGTTTCAAATGACCATATCACCCTCCTTTTTTATCCTTTCTTTGTCCAATAAGTTGCAACAGATCTGAAATCAACTCCTCTACCTAACAACACCATGAAATATCCATAATAATTTGTATCAAAGAAATTCCCAATTCTCCTTGGGCATAGATACATTGACACCTTCACTTGACCCATCCCTAGGTCTTAATGTACCTATTAACAAACCTTCATAGAATCATGGCAATCTCTTTAGCCTAACTAAGTCATCAATTTCTCACTTCTACCATCTGAGCTAATCCATCCTCGATCATCTAAACCAGATCAATGTTCTTGTACCACCGACCTTCTACTCCAAATTAACCACATTTTTACCATCTAGGGACTCCTAAGGAGCTGCCACACCCATCTCTTGAAGGTCTGATTGCCTGGAGCACTCCCTCTACAAAGTACCCCCCACCACCGCCACTTGTGTTGACTATGGAAAAAACCATCCAACACTTCTGCGAGGTACAAGGATCATCAAATGATTCCTTAGACCCAACAAAGCTGCCAAGACTCCTAGACCCCAACTCCCTATCATAGAGGCATACCAATCACCCTATTCTACTTTTTTCAAGCTTTATTGCACCTATCAACCCCATCTTTGGGCATGGCTTCCATGTCATATCTTTTGGGTCATTAACATCAACAAGGTTCTACAAGGTCAATGAGAACATCATTACACCCTCATGAGCCCTCTTCGTTGATCTAGTCTATCTTGATTCATCAATATTTCTTCTACTTGTTGTTGCAACGCCGCAAGCAAGAACCTATTTTAATCGAAGATAAATGGGGTTTTCTATTAATAATATGCCCATATTGTATCATGTATTTGATTTCTTGGTAATGGGAACTTTCGTCCTTTTATCTTGTCACATATCCCCTTGAGACAAGCTCCGGCTCGTGGGTTAGCTGGAGGATCCACAGACTGGGATCCATTCTTTGAACCGCAAAGTCAGGTTGGCAATCCTTTTCATTATTTTAGTTTTTATTACCTAATAATTATCTGATTGGTAAACCTTGTAAAAATATTAGTTTGCCCTATTACAGTAAATGTGATGATGATATTTTATGACTCTTTCATTCATCTTATTTAGAGTTTTCTATTAATATCACAAACCCTAATCGTGTTGAAAACCTTGATTTACATGATATATGATTGCATCACAACCCTATCATACTTTGATGTTATACTGGTGACGTGATCACATGACTTTGAATACTATATGTTCACCCAATGTACACTTGACATGATTGTACATGAAAGTGACTACAAGGTCTAATATCATCTCTCCTTGATATTTTGCCCAGTAGATCAAATCTAACTTAAAATATAAGTTCTTGATCGCAGTCATATGAATCTAAATATATACTCTTATAGACCATAGGGCAACAAATACAATGATCATAACATTAATACATTACTGAATTCCCTAGTAGGTAATTTAGAGAAATGAACAATATCTATTGATATATCTTAGTTCTCGTTATGTATCAGGATCAAATACTCACAAGACTTGTTGATCTGGTTATTGCTAACACTCTAAACTCTAAAAGAGGTACACTTTTATATTTATTCCTTCTCGAACAGACTAGTGATATTGAATGATAACCTTGTATGTACTCTTGTTGAAAATATTGTCTATGTACTTGTTTGAGATACAATGTTCCCTACTGAGTATTCTTTTGATTTGTATATATGTATTCTTGAATACCCTTGAACATAAATGATATGCCCATTATGACTGCCTGAATTATGATGATGATAATCACGATGATGTTGATATTGGGTACAAGCAACCTCCTCACATCAAAGAGTGGAACTTGTACATAATAGTGACCTCCTCCTTTGAATGGAGAGATGGAGCTAGATGACCTCTCCCATCTTATTGGGGCAATGGAGCTATAAAAATATATAAGTATTCTTGTTGATATAAACTTATTGGGAAAATTCGTAATAAAAATTGAATTATTGGAAAGAAAGACGAGTTTGATTATCTACATTGAATATTTTTCTTATAAGTCTTGACATGTACTATATATTGATATAAGTGTTTTCAATTATTCAATATTGATTTTTTCAAAGTGTATTGATGCATTTACATTTGTTTTTTTGCCTAATTTTAGGCATGAAGACTTGATAAAGATGGTGTACTATACTCCCTCCAATATCTACCAAAACGAAGCATGCACATCACATGGGATTATATGTAAATGTGATATAAAAAATATATTGTATTTTTCATGCCTTGTAAATTTTCTTTTCTTGTTGTCTTCAGACCTTTGATGTTATAGATTAGTTCTTTTACAAAAAAATTGAAGTGTTATTTCTTTTTGCATAATATGTGTGTTTTATTTTTGGACCACTCAGAGACGAGAGCTTTAATCCCCTTAACATTGTCTACTTGGGAAGTGGGATTGTGATTAGGGTAAAAATGGTTCTGTGTCACACTTGTATCGGCCTTTCTCTATGCCCAAACCCCTCAAAACCTTGAGATTCCCTATTAGTTTCGACAAAGTGAAGGATGACTAGAAACACCTCTGGCCACCACTTCCTTCAAGACCATCCCACAGTTGCTTCATCAAATCTTTTTCCCTCATGTGAGCTCGCTATCGCAGACCAACCATATGTGATCCCCATGGTCTAAGAGAAACCATGCTCTATTCTCTTGACCATTGAAAAGGTACTCTCTAATTTCTTTGGAACTAATACATTTTCTTACATGTATATACATGATTATGTCGACTAACCATTAAAACATATGCAGAAAGGGAATCATTTGAATGAATACCTTAATAAGTATTACCACTACATTCATAAAGTGATCGATTATTATACTAGTATATTCTAATTCATAAGTGCATATATTGGACCCTATTGTGGATATTATGAACACCTCTTAGTTAAGGAATTTTCTAAGGAAATTACCCACTAATATAATCCACTCAACATTTGAACCTAATTGTAAAATCTATATCACATTCATATAATAAAGGAAATCACCTAATTAAGGGACACAATTAAGAAATAGGGATATTGAGAAATGAAATAAAAAAATGGACAAAGTAAATTTCTATAGTATTATCTATAAGTACATGATACGGTATGAAATTAGGAAAATAAATACCTTGTACTTTATTTGTACAAAATAGATGTTTCTTTTGGGAGTCTTATCAATATAAGAATAAGATCTTTTCAATCTCTCCTCTATAATGAGTACCTCAACCTAAGGTCATATACATTTAGTTTATGAATTTTATATGTATTATGACTATGGGTAATGACTTGTACTTCATATGTGACTATATGAACGAATATGCAACCAAAATATAAGAAATAAACCTAATGATTTGAGGATGAGACATAATAGACACCAAAATATGATTATTAAATATCATACTCAGTGAAATAATATTTTCATCTAAAAAGAACTTATGAAGTGATTCCCAATTCAAGAAGTATCCAATAACCCTAGTCCATTTCCTCTTCCTATATTCATGAGAAATTGACATCTTTGATTCATGTGGGCCTCTTGATTGGAAATTCTTTATTGGAACGGGTACGAAATTTCAATTCTGGTTATTGAACTATTTATTTTCCTCTTAAATTTCTTTCATATAATTTTGAAAAAGTGGTGAACCAATTTGTTATTAGATTTTCAACCTTATTGAAGGTCACCACGACTATAATGAATATTGAAAATTATTGAGTAATTGAAATAATGGTTGATTTTTATATTGCCACAAAATCTCAAAATATTGGTTAAGAGCTTTGGTTCACTAGATATGGCTGGTCATATCTGCCAACCAATCATAGAGGATAATGGACAATCAGAGGTCCCCTATCACTAGATACCAACATAGGAGAAAGTATTATTTTCTCATAGTTTGGAGAACACTGCCACCTTGCCACTAACCAAGACAAAATATTAGTTTGCTTGTTCCAATGGATAAATTGTTTCATTTGAAAATAACTTGATATTTTGATATAAATTTTGATAATCTCTTTATTTCTTCTAGTTACCACTTTGAATTATTGAACACTTTTGAAACTCGTATGGTAACTAGATCGTCTTCTTATTAATACCATAGTCCACCATGGAAACTTGCCTATATTTGGTTACATAAATCCTTAATTTTTTAGGTCAAGAATTGATTTTAGTACCAACATTATTGACCTATGTTTTGCTTTTCAATGTCCGTGTGTAGTTTTATTCCCTATGGGAAATCATGGATAGGTGATAGGAAGAAGAACTAGACGATACATGAATGACTTCTCCCATATTCAAGAGTAGATATGACTTATGTACATTCTTAAATTTTGTAATCATAATTGTAATGTTTGATGACCCTGCTGTAAAGCATGATTTGAAAATGATTTGTTTATATTTTTTGAGATTATTTGGTTAATATTTAATCTTAAGATCGGATATTTACAACACCGTATCATAGCTATGAAGAGTTGACATCAGTGCATGTCTAATGGAAGTTGGGTTTAATAGCTAGTACACGTACAACTTAGGAAAATAGTTTACAATGAACCTTAGTTTTTCTAACCTTATCTAACAATTATAGAAAATAAAACATAGGTGAAAAAAATTGACTTCCTAATACACTAATTACTGAATAATGACATCTCCATGTAAGTGGATTGAGTTGAAGTATTTAAAAAAGGATGATTAGTGAAGGTTCTGGCATAATTATTCCCATTCTACTTAGGTAGTGTTAGGGTTTCCTCACTTCTCATACAGACTTGGCCAAGGAAAATTCTAGTACTTCAAAAAATCATAAGTCATGAACATAGTCACTAACCTAGATCAATATGTCAAAATAAATATATGGAACATACAGTTACAATTTTTGAATTGACTATGTTGGACATACGAAAGATAATAATGCGATGAATCTTACATTTGTAATTACCTGATTAGTAGGACAACATGAAGTACGTAAGAAACCCTAGTGACATTTTATTCCTAATAAATCCTATTTTCCCAATTGTAACAAGTAGTTAGTATGGTTAATGTGGGTAAGAATTGATTGTGACATAGTTCTCCCATTTATTTTGGCCATTTTCAGCTTTGCATCAAAATGTTTCAATTATTTGATTCATAATAATATATGTACAAAAAATGATTTTATGGAATTTTATAAAAGACCTCACAAGCTAAGTAACAAGCATGGAGATATGAGAAAACCCTAGAAGAGAGTTACATGAAATCCTTAAAGCTTAGAGTAAGGTGTAGGGTAAGGTTTAAGAGAGAAAAGGATGCTACATGTCTATTTAGACTTCTAGTTGAATTCTTCTAGTGGGTGGAGAGTAGTACATTCTTAGACCCTAGAGGAGACAATTTCAAGTATGAAATCCACATCAAGCGGTGGTACATGTAACATTGTTAATTTTGACATGAAATTTGATCTTGATCTATCATACATGATCCTCTAGAATTTACATCCTCTTTTGCTAAATTTGCATTCATATTTGTACTTCATTCAATTATATTAAAGTTGAGCAAAAAATACAAATTATCCTCAGTTTGATATGATCATACCTCTTGGGGCCCAGAGAATAGTTGAACTCAGTTATAAATTCTTGACATTGGAATCACAAAAAAAATAATTTTGATTATTATATAATAACTTTTGTAGTAATTCAAATAGTTAATTTATTATCCAGCTCACAGTCATAAATATAAGAAATGGTATTTTTAAATTTAGACTAGGCAAGCTAAAGGAATGGTTAATATTTTGGGTCAAAATGAGAAATAACTTAAGAGATAAAAATCTTTTTAGTAAAGATATTAAAGAGCAAAAAAATATCCAAACATAATGCATGGTCAATTGTCTTTGACCCGTCCCTGACCCTACAAACCCTATGATCCCAACTCAATGGCCAGAGTTATTGGGGAGATGACAAGCCATTCTTCCTTGACTAGTGTAGCTACCCAATACATATGACCTCTATATGCAAAGGGTTTCAGACGCTTGTCTAAACCTAGTTCTCGAACATCTAGGTTCTAACCTAGAGGCTACGTCAAACTTTATTCCTATAGAACAACTTACTAAATTTCTAGGGTTTAAAGTGAAAGGTGAAAATTAGTTTTCATGTTTCATGGTGAGCAATTGTTAGGTGTAGCTATTGTTCATGCTCTGATACCAACTGTGACGTCCCCGGATTTTGGCTTCTCCAAACCCTATTGGGAATGAGAGGTTAGAATCTGAGAACATCATCCAATCATATCAGAGAGCGATGCGGAAGCATAATACACATACATGAACATTAAACCATAACATACACCATAAACATTTCTCAACATTCAACATGTATATATTACGAAGTGAGTTATTACAACACAATTTATAGTTACATATTGAATGAACAATTCTACAATCTATAAACATGTATGCTAACTAGGATCTACACAATAGGTACAACCTGGACAACTGCTCACTTCCCGTCTTTTATTCCACGCTAGCTCTGAACCTAAAACATATGTGAAACAGCGAATCAACACACAAGGTGTTGTGTACGTGGGTAGAAAGATACATACTAATATGCTTGCATCATTAAAGTAACTTGAGAAAGAAAGAGCAAAAGAAAACATTGTTTAAAGTGATAATTAGGTGAACACATATTTTAGATGCCTTTTTGATGCTTTTGTACTACTAAGTGGTGTCACACTTCATTTTTCCCCGTCCCTTGGGCTATGGGGTCCGAGTGCCGATCTTATATTTAGAGGGGATAGAGAGAGATATGTCACACTTCATTTTTCCCTGCCCCTTGGGCTACGGGGACCGAGTATCGACCTTCTATTTAGAGGAAGAGAGAGAGAATTGAGGGAGAGAGAGAAAGCATATATCCACTCAGTACCTACAAACCATCTATATTCTTTTTTTTGTGTTCTTTAATGTTTTGCGGAGCATATACTACTAAAACACATCCAAAAACTTATATGGAAACACAAGCATCCAAAGTACATCATATCATTATGCATTCATGAAAACTAGTCTTATACTTAATAAAAACCCACATACCTGAGTTCAGAGATTTTTTATACATCCATGGTCATCTAGATAATCTGGTCATCACCTGATTAATAACAAAATCATGTACTATTATCATATTCTCATCCTCTTAATCCTAGACATGATCATTTTAGGGTTTATCTTAGTTCATGATGTTATTTCCATCATTACTCCTCTTGACTTATTAGAATATTTACTGATATTATATTCCAGATTAAGATACATCACTTGATTATTTCATTGCATATAAATGCATGCACATATTAACCTTAGGTTACATGTATTAATCATGTTAGGATTTCTCATCATTTTAGGATAATTTAACATGTAACATTATTTATATGCATATCCATGATATCAAAATTAAATGTGAGGTTTCACATATTGATATGAATCTATACTGAAAATTTCAACATTTAATAACCATATATGTATTTTCTAGCTTTCATTTAGGGTTTTTTGCCCTAAATATCTATTTGAATTATTTCATATAATTTCATGCATAAAAATTACAATCACATGCCTTAGGTGGATAATAAACATGGTTTAGGATTTAGTGACATGTTTTGATAATTTTAGGACATTGTTTGATATTTATTACTAATGAAACAAGTTTAATACAATTCTTATATTAAATCACTGATATTTAATCATAAAAAGGCTGATATTAAGTTTCATGTGATTCTACTCATTTTTATGAGAATTTTGTACCTTGGTTGTATTTTTCTGATAAACGTTCTATTTTCTATGAATTAAACAAGATCTGGACATTTATTGGGAATTACCTTGTTCTGGCCAATCTGGCCTAGCCACGTCGCTCCTCAAGATGCAACTACTCCTTTGCTTGAGCCAGATGGGTTCAAGACTAAACTAGGCGGTCTAGCTCCGGGATTGATCTGATTATGTGCTCAATTTGTTTTGGTTCAATCTCTCCTCTCCTCACGCAAATATGTTTCTCGCAGCGCCGCCAGGCTTGAGCGTAGCCGTGGGATGCCAGTTGTGCGAGCACATCTACTGGATCGTAACGTAGACCAGATCTCAACTATGGACACCTCTCCTCGCCAGAACCTTCCATGGCTAATGAACCAACACGCGAAGCTGTTGACCTCTAGGATGCTGCTACATGGACTCCTCTTCGAGGTTGCAGGAGCTCCACCGCCATGGAAGGTCCCCGACGAGCCATCTCTTCACCATAGCTCCAAGGTCTCACATTCTATGTGATCTGGATTCTCCTGTATCTATGTTTGAGTCGGTCAAAACTCAATTCTCCTTTCTCCCGATCGTTGATACATTGGGGTCGCTTCTCTTCCATAGACGTAGGCGTCGTTACTCCAGGCTGCGCCATGGCCGCCACGAGGAACCTCCCCACCAAGAAGATCCAAAGCACCATCCCTCACCATTCTAGCTGCCCTGATCTCTGCTTCACGTCACTGGACTAGTGCCCCCCTGTCCGCAGGTGTGGGTCGTGTCCTTCATAGAGGCATCGCCGCCGAGCTACTGCCATGGCAGACCCAGGGGGGTACCTCAGTGGCTTCGACGGGGCTCTCATCACCTAGCTAGCAAGCTATCACCAGTGTAGCTTTGCTCCTCATCTCCTCATGCCTGCCGTTTGAAGCTCAAGAGGAGGGCTCATCCTCCAAGGTCGGCTGCTGCTTGTAGCTATGGAGAAAGAAGAGGGAGGTCAGGGCCCTTGCCTTCATATCCTGCAAGCTAGGTCTCCCAGGTGTTGGTTGGATACTGGTGGCACGGTGGATCCAAAGATCTCTTTTAATCCTCTAACAGCCTCCTTGTTACACCTCATGACCTGGTCTCCTAGACACTAGTTGTGTGATGACCTCGATTTTAGGGTTTTGTATCCAATATAGTAATTGAAGCTCATGACTTTTCTTAATTGGTAAATTCCAAGTTGAGGTGACATTTATGCATAGATGGGTACCTTTGACCCACAAGTATGATCACAATTCCATTATAGAATACATACTTTTGTTAGGGACTTCTATGGACATGTAGATGCTTATCATGTATTATTAGTTAATGTTGAGTGTTCATGAAGTGAAGTGTCAATTGAAGCATAAATGGACTCAAATGATTTAATGATGAGCCTTGAGGTGTGATGTGATCAAAATTTACAAGGTAAACTTGTTTAGTCAAGAATTGGTGATTTTCAAGTTATGGAAATTACATTGACCTTAATACCCATATAAATCAGCTTTGGAGCTCACCATATGTCCACCTTATAGAGGCTTTCTGTCCTACGGAATGAAGCAGAGAGATTTGAAGATTGTCGATCAAGCTCCAGCACTAGAGAGCTTGAATCCATGACCAAGAAGAAGCACACATGGTCGTGGGTGCAGCCTGGGATAGCTGTGAATCCCCAATTGAGGAGGATGGCAGCTGCGTTTTCCCTCACCGAAGGCCTAAACCACCACGACGAGTCAGAGAGGGCCGACGCCAATCTCTCACAGGAGATCCAAGCCGGGATGCGTTGATCTCCCATTCGGAGATCTTTCCCGAACGAAAACACCAGAGCAGATGTGGTCGATGGTTTGGTGCCCGAAAACCTGCAACAGCGGAGAAGGAGGCCTAGAAGCGGCACAGTGCTTGCCGATGTAGATCCTCAGGATGGTTTCTTGCTCACCGGAGCACCTTCTAGGCGACGGCGGCAGACCTGAGAAGCTGCTCGCGGTCCCTTGTTTCACAGAGGAAACAAGGGAAGGGGGGGCTAGATCCCGAATAGGAAAGGGGGAGAAAGCGGCCCTGGGTAACTGGATCCCTGATCCATGGACCTGACCGTAGATCTGGATCGGGGAGAACAAGCAAAGAGGGGCGCCCAGGACATGTGGCACAGTGTGATTGGTCAAAAAAGGCCAGTTAATTCAAATAATATGCAGATCTTCCAAAATTCATAGAAAATAGCTAGTTTATCCAAAAAATACAAACAAGGTATCAAAACGTTCATAAAAATGCGTAGAACATAGTAGAATGATAATACCAGGATTTTAAAGCATTAATCTCAGTGATGTCATGTAAGATGCGTAATGCTTAGTTCTTGAGTAATAAATATTAAATGATGACATAAACATTATGATAACATGTCAGTAAGTCTATATTCATGTTTATAATGCTTATGATGCCAATTATGGTCATGTTGATGTACGAATTCATGTAGTTTGCTCCATATGGCTAATTAGGACTATTAACCCTAAAGAAAATGTAATAAATACATGCATGCTCAATAAATGATGAAATTTACAGAGTAAGCTCATATCTGTATTTGGAAACTCAGATTTAATTATGAGATCATGATGATGCATAGAATGCATGTTATATGAAGAGCACCCTTAATACATGTGATGTAACCCTAATATGGTTAATGAAAGTGACATAATGTTAAATATGTCCACATAATAATGTGACACATGAGTATATCCAGTTGATGAACTGTAATCAGGAAAATGACATCAGTAAGATAAATATATGGTAAGAATACAAGTAATCATGAGAATAACATAATGATCTAAGTAAACCCTAAAATGAACATGACTAGGGTTAAGATGATCAGAATCTGATGCTAGTATATGATTTTGTTATTAACCAGGTGATGACCAGATATCTAGATGAGCAAGAATGATTAGAAATCTCTAAACTCAAGTACGTGGGCTTTATCTAAGTATATGACTAGTTTTCTTGTGTGCAATTGTTATGATGTATTGCTTGTCTTTATTTGAGAATATTGCTTGGATGTACTATGATTGTAGTATCTTCGCCATGTCAATAAGAACAGAAAAGAGTATAGATGGTTTGTAGCTACTAAGTGGATATATGCTCTCTCTCTCTCCCTCAATACTCTCTCTTTCTTCCTCTAAATATAAGGTCGGCACTCGGTCCCCATAGCCCAAGGGGCGGGGAAAAATGAAGTGTGACATCTCTCTCTCCCCCCTCTAAATATAAGGTAGGCACTCAGTTCCCATAGCCCAAGGGGCGGGGAAAAATGAAGTGCGACACCACTTAGTAGTACAAACGCATCAAAAGACATCTAAAAATATGTGTTTACCTGATTATCACTTTAAACAATGTTTTCTTTTACTCTTTCTTTCTCAAGTTATTTCAATTATGCAAACATATTAGTATGTATCTTTCTACCCATGTGCACAACACCTTGTGTGTTGATTCACTGTTTCACATATGTTTTAGGTTCAGAGATAGCATGGGACAAAAAAAGGGAAGTGAGCAGTTGTCCAGGTTGTACCTATTGTGAAGATCCTAGTTAGCATACATGTTCATAGATTGTAGATTTTTTATTCAATATGTAATTGTAAATCATCGTGTAATAATTAATGTTGTATAAATATACATGTTGAATGTTGAGAAATGTTATGGTTGTATGTTCATGTATGTGTATTATGCTTCCGCATCACTTTTTGATATGATTGGATGATGTTTTCGGATTCCAACCTCTCATTCCCAATAGGGTATGGAGAAGCCAAAATCCGGGGACGTCACAGTTGGTATCAGAGCATGAACATTAGCTACACCTGACAATTGCTCATCATGAAACATAAAAAATAAATTTCACCTTTCACTTTAAATCCTAGAAACTTAGTAAGCTGTTCTATAAGTATAAGGTTTGACTTAGCCTCTAAGTTAGAACCTAGATGTTCGAGAACTAGGTTTAGACAAGTGTGAGAAACCCTTTCCATATAGAGCTCATATGTAATGGGTTGCTACACTAATCTACACCATGTTCTCACCATTTCACTAGGTGACATGGCACTGGACTATCTACTGTGTGTGGGACACTCGAGTTTGCTGGTTTGGTTTTGTTTCCCAATCGGCTCGTACCTTGATAGTTTTCTCTGACGCCTTCTTTCTCAAAGAAAAACTATATAATATTTTATTAGATATATCTAAATATAAAAATGTGTCCCTCACACAGGAGAGTAGTGGGTGTTCATGCAACCTAAGTGAAAGGGAGTGACATCAGTCTAGAAGAGAGAGTAGTCTAGATTAGATGTCTAGAGCCTTATCAAGATAGGTGATACATAGAGTAAATGATAGAATGATAGTTGAAATAAGCATGTGCAATCTTACCTAAGTTGATCTATGATGGTATAAGTTTCCTTATTAAGATTTGAGTTATATATGAACTGAATCCACTCTTGGAGAATCTATGAAAAGTCGTGATGATGAAAGTACATTCCCTTTTCCTACTTAAGATAAGCTCAGTTAAGATAGAGTTGAATATGCATGAGCCTCAAGATCTTTTACAAAGGAGGACCTCTAGTGTTAGGACAAGATATGTGGTGAACTCTAGAGAGAGTAAGACCCACAATGAGAAGGTCATAGGACCTAGCCTCCAATATATGAGATATGTGTTAAAAAAATGTCCTACAATATATTACTCTCGAATGTTAAGTTGAGTCCTTATGCATGATTCAAATCTATATGTGAGAATTGGGTAAAATAAAGGGATGGGTAAATGAACCATATGATAAAGTCAATCCTTTGGCTGAGTCAGGTCCTAGATGGAGTGACATATTTTGTGAATCTCGTCATTAGTTGCAAGTGAGGTAATATATGAACTCTAGTTATGAGAGTATGATGCTTTGTGCAAAAGATACTCAAAATACATGTTCTCCCTTCTTCTTCTCTTTCTTAATATATGATGATAGAAACCTCACTTGAGCTATATAGATGATTTATATATGAGAAGTCACCCGCATAAGGTTGACCTATTCTATATTTTCCCCCCTATATCATACATGTAGCACCCAAGATTGAAATCATGATAAGTTTGACTTTAAAATATTCTCTTTCGCTTCATATGAAACATGAAAGATATGATGTTGAGATCATGGGAGAAACTTAGTATATTCTCTTTTTCCCTTCACATAATACATGCAAGACATAAAAAGTTGAACTCATGAACTTGATATAAATATATTTTTGGATCATAGGGTATGTGATCAGAAATATAGTTCATAACTTTGATCCTTCTCAATGTATGCTTCTAAGTTGAGTATGAATATCTCACCATAGGGTGAATCCCTAATGGTAAAGCATGTTACTTAATCCCTTCTTAAGTAGAAAAATCCTAATATCAAGGATGAAGATAAATCTCCTCTAATGCTGAAATCATTGTAAGGTGTTGATCATAAAACATATTAATGATGTTAGATTTGAACGATCTAAATATCATGACATATAAATGAATTCCTCCTGAACATTAAAAGTATGAAAAAAACATGTACCCTTAGAGGTGATATAACCCTAAGATATCATAATGTCATGTTATGGCTAAGACATTACGTGATGCTTCCACATATATATAAGGTGGGGTGGACACACCCAAGAATCTCTTGACACTAAGCTGACAACTTAGAGTGCATGCAATTATGGTGGTCTTAGAACCTAAGAAATGATGATGTATATGAAGCTGAACTCCTAAATAACCTCTTAAGGATGAGATTAGTTGAATTTCAAGGACGAAATTCCATATAAGGTGGGGTGAATGTGATGACCTCGATTTTAGGGTTTTGTATCCAATATAGTAATTGAAGCTCATGACTTTTCTTAATTGGTAAATTCCAAGTTGAGGTGACATTTATGCATAGATGGGTACCTTTGACCCATAAATATGATCACAATTCCATTATAGAATACATAGTTTTGTTAGGGACTTCTATGGACATGTAGATGCTTAGCATGTATTATTAGTTAATGTTGAGTATTCATGAAGTGAAGTGTCAATTGAAGCATAAATGGACTCAAATGATTTAAGATGAGCCTTGAGGTGTGATGTGATCAAAATGTACAAGGTAAACTTGTTTAGTCAAGAATTGGTGATTTTCAAGTTATGGAAATTACATTGACCTTAATACCCGTATAAATCAGCTTTGGAGTTCACCATATGTCCACCTTATAGAGGCGTTCTATCCTGTAGAATGAAGCAGAGAGATCTGAAGGTTGTCGATCAAGCTCCAACACTAGAGAGCTTGCATCCATGACCAAGAAGAAGCACACACGGTCCTGGGCGCAGCATGGGATAGCTGTGAATCCCCAGTTGAGGAGGATGGAAGCTGCGTTTTCCCTCACCAGAGGCCTAAACCACCGTGGTGAGTCAGAGAGGGACGGCATCAATCTATCACAGGAGATCCAAGCTGGGATGCATTGATCTCCCAGCCGGAGATCTTTCCCGAATGACAACACCAGAGCAGATCTGGCCGACGGTTTGGTGCCCGAAAACCTGCAAAAGTAGAGACGGAGGCCTAGAAGCGACATAGTGCTTGCCAGTGTAGATCCCCAAGATGGTTGCTTGCTCACCGGAGCACCTTCTAGGTGACGACGGCAGACCTGAGAAGCTTCTCGCGGTCCCCTGTTTCACAGAGGAAACAGGGGAAGGGGGAGGCTGGATCGCAAATAGGAAAGGGGGAGAAAGCGGCCCCGGGTAACTGGATCCCTGATCCATGGACCTGACCACAGATTCAGATCGGGGAGAACAAGCAAAGAGGGGCGCCCAGGACATGTGGCACAGTGTGATTGGTCAAAAAAGGTCAGTTAATTCAAATAATATGCAGATCTTCCAAAATTCGTAGAAAATAGCTAGTTTATCCAAAAAATACAAACAAGGTATCAAAACGTTCAGAAAAATGCGTAGAACATAGTAGAATGATAATACCAGGATTTTAAAGCATTAATCTCAGTGATGTCATGTAAGATGCGTAATGCTTAGTTCTTGAGTAATAAATATTAAATGATGACATAAACATTATGATAACATGTCAGTAAGTCTATATTCATGTTTATAATGCTTATGATGCCAATTATGGTCATGTTGATGTACGAAATCATGTAGTTTGCTCCATATGGCTAATTAGGGCTATTAACCCAAAAGAAAATGTAATAAATACATGCATGCTCAATAAATGATGAAATTTACAGAGTAAGCTCATATCTGTATTTGGAAACTCAGATTTAATTATGAGATCATGATGATGATAGAATGTATGTTATATGAAGAACACCCTTAATACATGTGATGTAACCCTAATATGGTTAATGAAAGTGACATACTGTTAAATATGTACACATAATAATGTGACACATGAGTATATCCAGTTGATGAACTGTAATCTGGAAAATGACATCAGTAAGATAAATATAAGGTAAGAATACAAGTAATCATGAGAATAACATAATGATCTAAGTAAACCCTAAAATGAACACGACTAGGGTTAAGATGATCAGAATCTGATGCTAGTATATGATTTTGTTATTAACCAGGTGATGACCAGATATCTAGATGAGCAAGAATGATTAGAAATCTCTGAACTCAGGTACGTGGGCTTTGTCTAAGTATATGACTAGTTTTCTTCTGTGCAATAGCTATGATGTATTACTTGTCTTTATTAGAGAATATTGCTTGGATGTACTATGATTGTAGTATCTTCGCCATGTCAATAAGAACAACAAAGAGTATAGATGGTTTGTAGATACTAAGTGGATATATGCTCTCTCTCTCTCCCTCAATCCTCTCTCTCTCTTGCTCTAAATATAAGGTCTTCACTCGGTCCCCATAGCCCAAGGGGCGGGGAAAAATGAAGTGCGACATCTCTCTCTGCCCTCTAAATATAAGGTCGGCACTCGGTCCCCATAGCCCAAGGGGCGGGCAAAAATGAAGTGCGACACCACTTAGTAGTAAAAACACATCAAAAGACATCTAAAAATATGTGTTTACCTGATTATCACTTTAAACAATGTTTTCTTTTAGTCTTTCTTTCTCATGTTATTACAATTATGCAAACATATTAGTATGTATCTTTCTACCCACGTGCACAACACCTTGTGTGTTGATTTGCTATTTCACGTATGTTTTAGGTTCAGAGATAGCATGGGACAAAAGAAGGGAAGTGAGCAGTTGTCCAGGTTGTACCTATTGTGAAGATCCTAGTTAGCATACATGTTCAAAGATTGTAGAATTTTTATCCAATATGTAATTGTAAATCATCGTGTAATAATTAATGTTGTATAAATATACATGTTGAATGTTGAGAAATGTTATGGTTGTATGTTCATGTATGCGTATTATGCTTCCGCATCACTTTCTAATACGATTGGATGATGTTTTCGGATTCCAACCTCTCATTCCCAATAGGGTATGGAGAAGCCAAAATTCAGGGACGTCACAAGTTGCTCCGCTTGAAATGGAGGTAGCTGACAATCACCAACTCATTGGATCTATACTCAGGTCACTAAGATGCCGCCTCATCTAGACAAGTCACAAATATTAGAGTCGCGTCCATCTGTTAGTGAGTTGGCTACGTGATAAAGAAATTGAACCTAGGTCTAAATCATTAAAACCTTATTCATTTAATCAAGGCTCAATCATCAATATCTCTCACGTGGATCATTCAATGTTTATGAAACCTTCAACCATCCTTTCATTATCAATTGTTCTTTCCATATGCCTAGTTTGAGCCACAATGATGTTAATTGATCATTTAAATAAATTCCTCCAAAGGATCCTTCCTCCCATCAAGAAGATCATTAACTAGATGTTTGGTCTCAGAAATACTTTGTTGATTAATAAAGGCTGAATTGGATTCAATTAGGCATCACATTCCTCTACCATATCTCAAATAAACTTATTTGGGCAAAACTATCCATAACTAGGATACCAATTCCTCAATTTGTTAGTTTTCATCTATAGAGCATGCATGGTCCTCAAATACCTTATTGTATCTAAACTCCAAAATCAAGGTCATCACATTCACCCCATCTTATATGGAATTTCGTCCCCGAAATTCAACCAATCTCATCCTTAAGAGGCTATTTAGGGTTTCAACTTCATATACATCATAATTTCTTAGGTTCTAAGACCACCATATTGCATGCACTCTAAGTTGTAAGCTTAGGGTCTAAAGGTTCTTGGGTGTGTCCACCCTACCATATATATATATATATATATATATATATATATATATATATATATATATATATATATATATATATATATATATATATATATATATATATGGAAGCATCACTTAACCATAACATAACATTATGATATCTTAGGATTACATCACCCCTAAGGGTGCATGTTTTGTTCATACTTTTTAAAGTTCAAGAGGAATTCGTTTATATGCCATGGTATTCAGATCGTTTAAATCTAACATCATTAACATCTTACAATGATTTCAGAATTAGAGGGGATTTATCTTCCCCCTTGATATTAGAATTTTTCTACATAGGATGGGCTTACGTAACATGTTTGACCATTAGGGTTTCACCCTATGGCGTGATATTCATACCCAACTTAGAAGCATACATTGAGAAGGATCAAGTTACGAACTATATTTCTAATCATATATCTTATGATCCAAAAATATCTTTATATCAAGTTCATCAGTTCATTTTTTTTGCATGTATTATGTGAAGTGAAAAAGAGAATATATTAAGTTTATCCCATGATCTCATCATCATATCTTTCATGTTTCATATGAAGGGGAAGAGAATATTTTAAAGTCAAACTTATCATGATTTCAATCTTGGGTAATACATGTATTGTAAAGGAGGAAATATAGAATAGGTCAAGCTTATTAGAGTGACTCCTCATATATAAATCATCTATATAGCTCAAGTGAGGTTTCTATCATCATATATTAAGAAGGAGAAGAAGAAGGGAGAACATGTCTGTTGAGTATCTTTTGCACAGAGCATCATACTCTCATAACTAGGGTTCATATATTACCTCACTTGCAACTAATGATGGGACTTACAAAATATGTCACTCCAGCTAGGACCTAACTCACCCAAACAATTGACTTTATCATATGGGTCATCTACCCATCCTTTTGTTTTACCCAATTCTCACATATAGATTTGAATCATGCATAAGGACTCAACTCAACAGTCAAGAGTAATCTAGTGTAGGACACATTTATTTTAACACATATCTCATATATTAGAGGCTAGGTCCTATGACCTTCACCCTGTGGGTCTTACTCTCTCTAGAGTTCACCACATATCTCATCCTACCACTAGATGTTCTCCTTGTATATGAGCTTGAGACTCATGAACACTCATCTCTATCTTAAATTAGCTTATCTTAAGTAGGAAAAGGGAATGTACTTTCATCATCAAGATTTTTCTTAAATTCTCCAAAATTGGATTCAACTAATATAAATTTTAAACCTTTATAAGGAAATCTATACTATCATAGATCCACTTAGGTAAGATTCTATATGCTTATTTCCTCCATCTTTCTTTTGTCTATCTATCTATCACATAACCTTATGAGGCTCTAGACATCAAATCAAGATCTATTCTCTCTTCTAGACTGATGTCACACCCTTTCACTTAGGTTACATGAACACTAACTACTCTACAGTGTGAGGGACACATTTTTTTTATTTACATATATATAATAAAATATCATATAGTTTTTCTCCGAGAAAGAAGATGTCAGAGAAAATGCACGAGGCTCGAGCTGATTGGAAAACAAAACCAAATCAACAAAACCGAGTGCCCCACACACAGTAGATAGTCTAGTGCCCTATAACCTAGTGAAATGGTGAGAACATGGTGTAGACTAGTGTAGCTACCCAATACATATGAGCTCTATATGCAAAGGGTTTCAGACACTTATCTAAACCTAGTTCTCAAACATCTAGGTTCAAACCTAGAGGCTAAGTCAAACTTTATTCCTATAGAACAACTTACTAAATTTCTAGGGTTTAAAGTGAAAGGTGAAAATTAGTTTTCATGTTTCATGGTGAGCAATTGTTAGGTGTAGCTATTGTTCATGCTCTGATACCAACTATGACGTCCCCGGATTTTGGCTTCTCCAAACCCTATTGGGAATGAGAGGTCAGAATCTGAGAACATCATCCAATCATATCGGAGAGCGATGCGGAAGCATAATACGCATACATGAACATTAAACCATAACATACACCATAAAAATTTCTCAACATTCAAGATGTATATATTACCAAGTGAATTATTACAACACGATTTACAGTTACATATTGAATGAAAAATTCTACAATCTATAAACATGTATGCTAACTAGGATCTACACAATAGGTACAACCTGGACAACTGCTCACTTCCTGTCTTTTATTCCACGCTAGCTCTGAACCTAAAACATACATGAAATAGCGAATCAACACACAAGGTGTTGTGCATGTGGGTAGAAATATACATACTCATATGCTTGCATCATTAAAGTAACTTAAGAAAGAAAGAGCAAAAGAAAACATTTTTAAAGTGATAATCAGGTAAACACATATTTTAGATGCCTTTTCGATGCGTTTGTACTACTAAGTGGTGTCACACTTCATTTTTCCCCTCCCCTTGGGCTATGGGGACTGAGTGCTGATCTTATTTAGAGGGGAGAGAGAGAGATATGTCACACTTCATTTTCCCCCGCCCCTTGGGCTATGGGGTCTGAGTGCCGACCTTATATTTAGAGGAAGAGAGAGAGAAAGCATATATCCACTCAGTAGCTACAAACCATCTATATTCTTTTTTTTGTGTTCTTTAATGTTTTGCGGAGCATATATTACTAATACACATCCAAGAATTTATATGAAAACACAAGAATCCAAAGTACATAATATCATTATGCATTCATAAAAACTAGTCTTATACTTAATAAAAACCTACGTACCTGAGTTCATAGATTTCTTATACATCCATGGTCATCTAGATAATCTGGTCATCACCTGATTAACAACAAAATCATGTACTATTATCAGATTCTCATCCTCTTAATCCTAGACATGATCATTTTAGGGTTTAGCTTAGTTCATGATGTTATTTCCATCATTAATCCTCTTGACTTATTAGAATATTTACTGATATTATATTTTAGATTAAGATACATAACTTGATTATTTCATTGCATATAAATGTGTGCACATATTAACCTTAGGTTACATGTATTAATCATGTTAGGATTTCTCATCATTTTAGGATAATTTAACATGTAACATTATTTATATGCATATCTATGATATCAAAATTAAATGTGAGGTTTCACATATTGATATGAATCTATACTGAAAATTTCAACATTTAATAAGCAATATATGTATTTTATAGCTTTCATTTAGGGTTATTTGACCTAAATATCTATTTGAATTATTTCATATAATTTCATGCATCAAAATTATAATCACATGCCTTAGGTGGATAATAAACATGGTTTAGGATTTAGTGACATGTTTTGATAATTTGAAGACATTGTTTGATATTTATTACTAATGAAACAAGTGTAATATAAGTATTATATTAAATCACTGATATTTAATCATCAAAAGGCTGATATTAAGCTTTCATATGATTCTACTCATTTTTATGAGAATTTTGGTACCTTGGTTGTATTTTTCTGATAAACGATCTATTTTCTACGAATTAAACAAGATCTGGACATTTATTGGGAATTACCTTGTTCTGGCCAATCCGGCCTTGCCATGTCGCTCCTCAGGATGCAACTACTCCTTTCCTTGAGCCGGTTGGGTTCAAGGCTAAACTAGGTGGTCTAGCTCCTGGATTGATCCGATTCTGGGTTCAATTTGTTTGGGTTCAATCTCTCCTCTCCTCACGCAAATCCTTTTCTCGCAGTGCCGCCGGGCTTGAGCGTAGCCGTGGAATGTCGGTTGGGCGAGCACATCTGCTAGATCGTAACGCAGACTAGATCTCGACTATGGCCTCCTCTCCTCGCCAGCACCTTCCGTGGCTAGAGAACCAACACGCCAAGCTGTTGGCCGCTAGGATGTTGCTACATGGACTCCTCTTCGAGGTTGCAAGAGCTTCACCACCAAGGAAGGTTCCCTGTGAGCCATCTCTTCACCATAGCTCCAAGGTCTCACATTCTATGCGATCTGGATTCTCCCGGATCTATGTTTGAGTCTGTCGGAACTCGATTCTCCTTTCTCCCGATCGTTGAGACGCTAGGGTCACTCCTCTTCCATAGACGCAGACGTCGCTACTCCAGGCTGGGCCATGGCCGCCGCGAGGAACCTCCCCACCAAGAAGATCCAAAGCACCATCCCTCACCGTTCTAGCTCCCCTGATCTCTGTTTCATGTCGCTGGACTAGTGACCCCCCCCGTACACCGGTGTGGGTCACGTCCTTCACAGAGGTGTCACCGCCGAGCTACTGCCATGGCAGACCCAGGGGGTACCTCAGTGGCTTCGACGGGGCTCTCATCACCTAGATAGCAATCTATCACCAGTGTTGCTTTGCTCCTCGGCTCCTCATGCCTGTTGTTGGAAGCTTATGAGGAGGGCTCCTCGTCCAAGGTCAGTTGCTTCTTGCAGCTATGGAGAAAGAAGAGGGAGGTCGGGGCCCTTGCCTTCATATCCCACAAGCTAGGTCTCACGGGTGTTGGTTGGATACTGGTGGCACGGTGGATCCAAAGATCTCACGTAATCCTCTAACAACCTCCTTGTTACACCTCATGAACTGGTCTCCTAGACACTAGTTGCTCCGCTTGAAACAGAGGTAGGTGACAATCACCAACTCATTGGATCTATACCCAGGTCACTAAGATGCCGCCTCATCTAGACAAGACACAAATATTAGAGTCGCGTCCATCTGTTAGTGAGTTGGCAGTGTGATAAAGAAATCAAACCTAGATCTAAATCATTAAAACCTTATTCATTTAATTAAGGCTCAATCATATCTCTGAGATGGATCATTCAATGTTTATGAAACCTTCAACCATCCTTTCATTATCAATTGTTCTTTCTATATGCCTGGTTTGAGCCACAATGATGTTAATTGATCATTTAAATAAATTCCTCCAAAGGATCCTTCCTCCCATCAAGAAGATCATTAACTGGATGTTTGGTCTCAGAAATACTTTGTTGAATAATAAAGGCTGAATTGGATTCAATTAGGCATCACATTCCTCTACCATATCTCAAATAAACTTATTTGGGAGAAACTATCCATAACTGGGTTACCAATTCCTCAATTTGTTAGTTTTCATCTATAGAGCATGCATGGTCCTCCAATACCTTATTGTATCTAAACCCCAAAATTAAGGTCATCATAGTCTTGTTGGCCAAAACCCATCCAACATGTAGCTTGGAGCCTCTCTAGTTTCCCCTTCACTTCCTTGCTAACCACCTAGTTGATCTCCAGAATCAATCTATTGTGGAAAAGTGGATTTTAGCATAATGATAAAGTAATTACTCTTTTTCCCTAGTTATGTTCATTCATGGCCCCAATTTATTTTTCTTAGCTACATAATCAATTTCAAGACTCAAATTCGTAATATGGTGATCAATGCAATTTTTATACACATTATCACACATCAAATTAGAATCAATCATCACTTTGTCCAAATAATCAAATTGACCCATCAAACTTCATAATTTGGCTCTCAAACATTTTCTAGATATTCTCCACATTGTTTTGAAGCTATGATCCAAATTTCATGTCATTTGGACATTCCTACGTTTTACTATGATTTCTTGAAGTTTTGTGTTAAAAACCCCTTATTTGGCCTTTTTAATTGGGTTTTCCACATCAGCTATCCAGGGCAAGGCATCGGGGGTGTGTTTTGGTCCTTGGACCTACCTCTCATGGATCTAGGCCGGATCTGATGGCCATTGTGTTATCTTCAACCTCCCACTGATTGTGGGGAGGTATTAATGGGACCAAAACGAGCTAACTCATGCCCTTGACCATGATTCAAGTTTTGAAGCAAGCCAAATTGCTCCCCTCGTGAATTCAAATTGAACAAGCCCTACTTTGACTGGGTTTCTCACCTTGTTCACCGCCGAAATGACCCCCTCACCTCCTATTCTCATCCCGGTGGCCATGGCTACTGCTCTAGGTCCTCTACCCTAAAATCCTAGCCTTAACTCTATAAAAGGGCTCTCGTTGACTCACAGACACCTCACCTTGCTTGAGAAATCTCCATTGATCATTGTTTTATCCCTAATCACCCCTTATCTTCCCTGACTTCACCTACTTCTACAAACTGCACCACCATAGGGCCGCCTTGGGCGATACTACTACTCGACCCCTCTCCTCTTTATCTGGCCCCCCATCGGGTTCGTGGGGCCGAGACAAGCTCGACCGGCACCTCAGGCACCTCCTTTGACCTCTCTTGTTTCCAAACACTTCCTACTTTGGTGAGCTTTCCGCCCTGCTTTCGTGGCTCTTGTGGGATCCTGCGCAAGGGAGGAGAAGGCCTAAATCGGCTGGTCTAGAGAGAAATCCATCAGGTCAATTGAACCAGTGAGCCATGATCAAACTGATCAATCAAGGCCTGAACCAAATCCTAAACCAAGCGAGTCAGCATGGCTCCATCTCAGCCATTACTCGTGCATATGACGACCATCCTTTTTCCAATGTAAGGTATTTTTCTTCTCCTCTCTTCTCGATATTCAATTAAATGGCCTAATCTTGTATAAATCATATCGTTTGATCCCTAGCTCCAAATAATTCGAGTAAATAGTCAATCTTGATCAAAAAATTCCAATGGATGCATTAAAAATACTTTAATAGTAGAATTCCTTGTGAATATCATCGATATCCCTAGTTTTGATCTCTTGCTAATAATGCTTTAATTAATGACTTAATAATGATGTTTAATCTTTGAAAACCCTAGATTTGGACTTTAATGACTATCTTGTAACCTAGATCTAATCTAGTTGAATCATCTACTCTTGAAAAAGAATCATTAATGATCTTAATCTATTTACTTGTATCAATCTTGATTATAATCTTTATGAATAATGAGTAATCTTGATATTGATCTTAATCTTGCAAAACCCTTGATATATTTTTTACTTGTTAGTCTAATCTTGAAAATTTTGCATTCAAACTATTGGGACTTGGTTCTCTGGTGGTACCATTTAATAAGAAGGTGGATTGTTGATCATTGATCAAATGGCCAGATTGGTCACATGCTTCTCTCTCACCCATGATGTTGCTTTGAGGAAATAGTCCATGGATCCAACACAATTGGCCAACCCAGGGGTTTCCACCAACAATCCTTAGGGAATGCCTAAATTTTGTGTGCAACACACAAGTGTAGCCATAGAGTATCATAGGCTATTTGGATTGAATGTTGAACTTAGGTAAACATACTATAGAAACTACTACTAACTATAACCTAATCAACTAGACCTAAGAAATAAGTAATTGGTTGTTTGATTATAACTAATTGCAAAAATTGAAAGGTAATTGAAGTGGAATGTGATCACATATACGTGGAATCCGTAGGATTACAGTTTCACCATGGTATACATTGCATTTGACTCCAATTCATTAGTAATCATTTAAACCAACTTTCATAGCAAGTCTAACCAATTTCCATAGTGTAATACACTACCCTTACTAAGTCAAGCCCACTTTCATAGTGATTTATGAATTAAATTGGCACCAATACGATATATCTAGTTTGTTCCCTTCATAGTTGTAGGACCTCTCTCGAGGCACGGTATTGGTTTGTAAATGTACGACCTCTCCAACCCTTAATCCCTCTCCTAACACTATTACTAGTCTAAGAAATTGAGCATGTTGATCAAATCATAGAAGATTTATTAGGGAATCATAGATTTACATATAAAATTAAGGAATATATATATATATATATATAAACATTAGAGTCAATTACAACGCAAAACCGGGCTATTCCCGGACCCTAAGGAACAAGGGGATTAGCCCCACATGACTTATATTAAAAAATACAACAAAAAAGTGAGAGACAAAGAACTAAACATCAGGAAAATCAATAAAAACTCTTAGATAAACTGGTCTAGATGATCCCCTCTGGTGAGCACCTCAATTCACAACATTCTGGCTACAAATTCGCTCTCTAGAGGTACTCAAATTATCCAGTTCATGGCCATATTCTTCGTCTCCTCCTCTCTCGACTTTGTGCTCAGTTTCAACATGATAGAACATTATCCCTTATTTTGGCTAAACTCCCCTTAGGTCATAAGTAAGGGTTTGGCTGTCCATAAGTCATAGCCATTAGATCTATCACTATCTTTAATCTAAACTGATCACATTGAATAGAAACCCTGATATGTTTGGGTACTATCAAAGTTCATGACATCGAGTTGTCAGCTAATTTGGAACCTTGATAAGTTAGGGTACTTCCAAATGGTATGTCGGTAGCACTGAGTTAAATTTTGCAAGTTTTGACTTGTTTTGGTGCAAAAGACAACACAACTGACTCCTATGTCAATGACATAAAGACAATGTTGATACCAATGACTGGAAATTCTTTGGCATCATGTTTTCTCTAGTTTCCCAATTAGATTTTTGTAACATGTAGGTACCACTGACTTATATGTCAGTGTCACCAAGCTAGGCTCAAAGTGCTTAAATTTCCTGAAATGAGGAAAAATAAATATATATAAGTACGAAAAAAAATTGATAATTTAACATAACTCGGTAAAAATACTTATTAATTGTTGCAATAGTGTTTCAAATCTTGATAATCATAAAAAATGCATAAATAATGTCAAATGAACATTTATGCAATAAGTACATGGAAGAGTAGCATGTGAAATGCAACAAAAAATTAGTGCATCAAAATCCCCTAAGATTGAATGTTGCTTGCCATAGAGAAACATTACCTTTGGATCTATTTGAAATAAGTCAGTAAAAGGACAAACAATATGAATACATTTCTAAAATACCCCGACCTTATGGTCCCCAATCAGCCCTTACCAACCACTGAATAAATAATTACTCTGTAGTGACTAAAAATGTTCATTAAAGAGGCCTACTTTTAGATCAATGAAGCACTATTAATAGAGAAGCTAACATCATAGTCAATAGGAAATCTTCTTGATGCATCATGTTATTTGATATCTACATTTTTCTGGTCTGCCTACCAAATATACTAGAATCAACTCCCCATATAGAAATGAAGGAGGGTATCAATCATATTTGTTGACTATCATATAGAGAAATGGGTGGATGGAAGTAGGTGGATATGAATAAGAATCACATGTAACATATAAATTATTTATGCAAAAGAAAAATATGATGAAGCTACAAAATGAATGGAATGTAAAATGTATGAATCATAGCACCTATTATTTCGACGGAATGATTAGTGCACTAAATGACTCATCAGAATGATGAGTGTGGGTAAAAGAATGCATGCATGTAACTATTTTCACTTCTCCTTGACGAAAAATTCTATTTTACTTCAAAACATCCTTGTCTCCCACTTTATTTGATTTGTCTCTTTTTTTGTGTTTTTCCCTCTTATTTTATCATAGTTTATGAGTTATACTCAACATTTTCTTCAATATCGAATTCCCTTTTTTCATTGGGAGGGATTTGGATGTGTATACGTTTTCTTTGTATTTGAGGAGAAAGCTACATAGATACATGATGTAATGAATGATGCAAAAAAGAAATTGCAATCTACATGAAATTCATTATGAAATTACATGATATACAAATATCTCTCTATATTTTTTTTCTATTTCTATTTCTAACTGATGCACTTTAAAGAAACTAGATATCATGATATGTATCACCCAATGGAATGTAGTCTAGAGGAATTCATTCAGATTACTTGATCATCTTAAGGTGGCAGTTGAAATATGATGAAAATTAGGTGGAATCATATGATAAAGAAACAATGCATTTTGAACTATGATATGTCTGTCTCCTATCAACCTATGTACATGGCAACCTTAGGGTTTATTTCCAAAAATTCTATTTCTGGTCCCATTAGCTATTTGGTTGGTTTCGGCTCAAACCCATGGTCATACAAAAATCATAGATAAATTAAGATTTTTTTTGTATATAGTGTCCTCAAGCTGAACAACCCATACACTTCCTCCAAATGGTGTTGTCTTAGAAGTTTGCAAATTAAAATTAAAAAGATGTGATTTTTTTTATTCTCATTGCAATGACACAAAACACATTTTTCTTTGATGATAGATGAAATAATGATAATTAAGCTCCACGATTACACTAGATAGATATGGATCCTCTACTTGAAAAATTGAAAAACTAAAACAAGATAAAAGATAAAACACATAAAGCCATTCCAACACTCCCTGAGCTTGAACTTTGACATGCCCTCATGGTCAGAATTCAAACAAAGAAATGGAATGGGTTATCATGTGCTTAGAAGGGTGGTGGTGGTTTTTCTTAGGATCAAGTTTTATTGGTGTATGTCCCTCTATTTTGGTGACACCAACATGGGAGTTAATGGTACCAAGATATGATGTCCTTTATCCTTCATTGAAATATATGAGTTGGTGCCACCGACATGTGTGTTGGTGGTATCAACAATCTATTTCTGTAGCTCTTTGATTTTTTTGACAAAATTCGGTGGTACCAACTTTGGTGTCGGTGGTACAAACTTTTTGTATTCCTTCACCTGGTAAGGACTCGATACCATCGATATGTGTGTCAGTGATATCAACAATTTGTGAAATCCGTGTTTAACATTTTTAGCAAGTCGGTACCACCAACTCTAGTGTTGGTAGTATCGACTTTGACTCTTTTTGCATACAAAATAAATGCATCAAGATGCCTTTTTACATCAATTTAAAATCTAACAAGAAAAATACAACATTAGATAATGATAAGATCTAAACATTCATTAAATAAGAGAAATAAAATTAGTTTCTTCCCATAACTTCCCTTGTTTAATGTGATAGGATCGACAAGGTGATTTTGTTCAGCCTAGCTAGGTTGTCACATGATGGTTATGAAGAAGCATCTGGTAGTCTAAATTTCACACTATAATCATCTATCTTGAGTGTCAAGTAGCCTCTACCCATGACAATGATCACACTATTCGTAGCTTGGAACGAACTTCCAAGCATCATATCGGACCCTTGCATCACGCGCATCTCCATGACCACAAAATCAACATGACAGATGTAATGCCCAGGCCCACTGCCCAAGGCTCTAGTAGAGTTTTAGGAATGACGATTGTCCCCACAAACCACCACTAGACTTAACTGTGTGCTTTGTACTCACTCACACACAAGTCGGGGTCAATTTCCTGAGTGGTCACCCATCCTAGTACTACTCCAAGCTGAACACGTTTAACTATGGAGTTCTTTAGTGATGGGCTCCCGGAAAAAGAGGTACACCTTGGGGATATGGGTAGTCCAATCATTCCTTTTAAGATCATGTTATCCGAGGCCTAAAATCCTAGGACGTTACAATCTCCCCCACTTAGATTCTTGACGTCCTCATCAAGGCTCAACTATATGGCCTCATAATCTGACCCCATTTTAGTGCACACCCACAATGGCCCATGTACACCCAGCTCCCGATCATGGAATACCAGTGTAAGGGTGGCTACATCAACCATGGACAACCCTTTCCTACATGCCTGGACAACACAACTCAAGACTAGCATGCCACATGCCCATGCGGGCCCCACCTACTGGAGGGGTTATGGCTTTGATACCATTTGTAACGCCCAGGCCCACTGCCCAAGGCTCTAGTAGAGTTTTAGGAATGACGATTGTCCCCACAGACCACCACTAGCCTTAACTGCGTGCTTTGTACTCACTCATGCAAAATCTAGGGTCAACTTCCCGACTGGTCACCCATCCTAGTACCACTCCAAGCTGAGCATGCTTAACTATGGAGTTCTTTAGTGATAGGCTCCCAGAAAAGGATTTGTACCTTTGTGATATGGGTAGTCCAATCATTCCTTTTAAGATCATGTTATCTAAGGCCTCAAATCCTGGGACTTTACAATAGATGATTTTATCAAGTTTAACTAAATCATCCTTAAATATTCCATACGGCCTAACAATCGATCCATCAGCCAACTGGATTATCATGGACATCTTTGTCAGCTTCGTCAATCCACTTTTGAAAGGTGGAGAGAGGCATGAGATTTATACTTGCCCTCAAATCATGTAGTGCTTGCATCTTTTTGCTTTATCGACAGTCTTCCCTGAAAAATAGAACTCACCACTTCATCAACACACAAGACATATGTATCTTGTTTCTATCTTTTCTTTTGGATGATATCCTTCAAGAAGCTTCCATATGTTGGAATTTATTCTACCACCTCCATGAATGGGATGTTGATCTGGAGTTTTAGGGAGATACTTAGGAATTTTTGATCCACTTTTCCTATTTTCTGAGCTTCAAACTATCTATAAATGGCACATATGGCTTATCTTCACACTTATGAGGAGGAGTTTATGGGACGTTAGGGATCTCCTCCCCAATTCTTGATTCAACACCACCTCTTAGGATAGAATCTGGAACATCTCCTATGGGTGGGATGGCATGTGGTTGCTCCTGGTGAATTTTGGGTGCCTCGTTGTTGACTGTGACTACTCCACTGTAGAGTAGAACCTTCACCTATTTTTCTTGAGAGGGCACCTTTTTTGGTACTGATGGTTTGGACATAGAAGTGGTGGAACTTTGAAGTTCCTCATATTACACAACCAGTGTATATGGGGTGTAATTTTTGCATGTTTCTTACCCTGTATCTACCGAGGTGCATATGTGAACATAACACACTAATGGTATGCATCCATGTGGTCTTCCGTACAATCTACAAGGAAATAAAATTTTTGGCACATTCACCCAATCTAGCTCTGGGGCGCATTGCTCTGGAGACTCGTCAGTAACCTACTTTGTTTTTTCAACAATAGAGATAAAATTTACTTGATGATGTTTCTTCTTTATCTTTGTGTTCCCTAGAAGTCCAAGCTGAATGGGCTTCTTTATGGATGCCACCTCTGCTTGGAACTGAGAGATCTGATTTTCAAAATTGTGGATTTAAGCCCCATGATTTTTTTTCACCCTCATTGTTAGGTCCAAAAGAACCTCATTCAAACTCACTAGTCTACTTAGTTTGTGTTCAATCTTGTCTATCTTACTAGGACCTATATCCTGTTGATATTGCGAACCCAAGTACATGCATTTCTCCTCTTCACCTCTAGACAAGATGCCAGATTTCAGCTCATGCTTCCTCGTGAGTCAATCCATCTAATATTTTAGTTCTTCTATCTCTTTTGATTTCATAGAACTCTTGATTATTGTTGGTTCTTCTCTTTCCTCACATAAGGACTAACCTTTAGCTATGCTCTTTAAGATCTCATGACATCTCATATCCTTATTATTCACGAAGAAACATGCTCCTGCACTATCAAGACTAGTTCTCTCCTCTTTTCTTCTTGATTTATTTTTTCCCTATTGAAAATTAATTTTCCCATTTTTTGTCCATAGTAGAACGTCTTTGCCTAGATATACATGTCAATCCCATGACAAGGGACCTTCCTGAGCATATTTGAAAATTGCTCCCTAGATTCCGAATAGGACTCCTCAACATGTTTCTTGATGTTATGATTTTTTCCCACTAGTTCATTTGCCTTTTAAGATGGAAAGTACCACTTGAAGAAGGTGTCAATCATTTCATCCCAAGTCTCCATAGTTTCTGGAAAAAAACTAAGAAATTGTGCCTTTTCTTGTTTGATATTTAGTTTTTGAATAGATTTAAGTTGATCGCTGTAGTTGGGACCCTATAAATCTTCAACATATCATAGTGTTCAACAAATCTCTTGATGTGCACCATCAGCTCCTCCATATTGTGGTCTTGGAACGATTGGTTTTGAATCAGTGTCACCATTCCATGATCTATTTTGTAACTTCCCACATTGATAACTTCTCGTTTGATAGGCTCTAATTGTGATGTGGATGAGGATGATTTTATTTTCTCCCAAAAAATCTATTCTTCATACCCTTATTCAACATGTTCTTTAGTGTTTGGGTCCATGTCTACTTCATGTGGCTACTGGCCTAAGGTGGTGGGATTTTGATGAGCTTTTCTAGTGAAGCCCGTAACTCTTTCACCTTACAGAGGATCTCGTCTTGGTCTACAATAGTTGGAGTAAATTTTGTAAAGTTAACAGTTTGAGTATGGACCATGCATTAGTACCTAATACTTAACGAAAATGTGAGAACAAAGACTACTAATCAATTGACAACAATTTTTTTTCCAATTATGCTTAATTTCAAAGAAATATTTTTAAAATATAAATAAATAAAATAAACAAAATGGCTTAGAGTGGTTAGTCACAACACTCATTGTGTTGGAGTTGTTGTTTCCTAGGCAACAACATCAAAAGCTTGACATGCCTACATTATGTGTGAGTGTGTGTGTCGAGTAATATAGGCCTATTAGGCCTGAATGTTGAACTCAGGAAAACATACTCCAGAGACTACTACTGACTATACTTTAATCAACTAGGCCTAAAATAAAGGTGATTTTTGTTTGGTTATTGCTAATTGCTTGAAGAAACCTAATTTAAGTGGAATGTGATCAGATATTGGTGGATTACATAGGATTATAGTTTCACCATGGTATACTTTGCATTTGAATCCACTTCATTGATAAGCATTTAACCGTAACTCTATCCAAGGGAAATGTAGTATGTATTACCCACATCTACAACGTAAGACACTACCTATACTAAGACAAACCCCACTTTCATAGCGATTTAGGAATTAGATAGGTTCATTAAGATATATGTAGGTTGTTCCCTTCATAGACGTAGGCCCTCTCTCAAGGCATGATATTACACGTGTATATCTATGACCTTTCCAACCCTTAATCCCTCTCATGAAGAAATTAACAGTCTAAGTAATTGAGTGTCGTGATAAAGAACAGGAAATTCATTAAGCAATCATATATTTGTACCCATATTCAAAGAAAAATTATATATACTAAATCGTCAGACTCAGTTATAGTGCAAAATGATGATACTCTCGAGTCCTAATGGACATGGAGTTTTACCTAGCATGATTTCTATCAACAAATACAATGAGGAATAGAGAGACAAATAGCTAGGAGAAACCTGTCTGCATGACCTCCCTCGATTTGCAGTGTTCCAACTACAAATCCACTTCTTGGAGGTGTTGAAACGGTAAGGTACGTGGCCATCTCCTTTGTCTTCTCCTCTCTTAGTTCCATACTGTATTTCAACATAATAGAATGTGATCCCTTGTTCTAGAGAAACTCCCTTTAGGTCATAAGTGAGGTTCAGGTCATCCTTAAGTTATAGTCGTTGGATGTGTCCTTATGTTTAATTTGTATTGATCAGGCAGAGTCAGTACCATTGACACCAAAGTTGCTGGCATGGAGTTGTCAGAAACTGGAAATCCTAATAAAAGTTAGTACAACTGACTTATATGTTGGTAGCATCGAGTTGAATTATACGACCATTGACTTGTTTTGAGTGCAAAAGTTGGTACCATTGACTAACCTATCATTGGAACCAAGATAGTGTCTATCAAGTTTACTCTAGCTTCCCTATTGGATTTTTTTCCAAATAGAGGTACCACTGACTTATAAGTTGGTGGCACCTAGTTGTGCTGAAAGTGCTCAAATTTCCTAATATTAGGAAAAAGCCAACATTAGTATGAATAAAATTGATAATTTATCATAATTAGGTAAAAATACATATGAATTTATGCAATCATATTTTTCTTGCTAATAATGATAAAAATGCATAAATAATGTCAACATGAGAAAATTATGCAATAAATATAGGGAAAATCATTCTATGAAAAGAAACTAAAACTCAATACATCACCTTGTTGCTGACCACCACCATCCCCCCACACTATTCAACTTTGCAAGAGGTCAACCCACAGTTGGGAGTGATTATTGGCACAAGCTCATATCAAAGATACAAATCATCATAGAACTCAAGGACCACCATCCAAAGCTTGTCTGACCACAACTTACTCATTTTTGTTTCTTAGCCCTTGGATCACATGCCATGGATCCTCTCCCCTAATTGAATAGACATGTTTTATCTTCAACCTCTGTACCATGGTCGGTGGACATGGTGCTAAGGCCACTAACCACCATGACTAGTTGTCCAATCTCACCTCCATTGTGACATTTCAACCCACCATTCTTAGTTCTTATTCTCCTGCTTTCCTTAACCACACCTTCCCTAAATTTTTGTTCCCACTATCCATATTCTCCTCTTCATCTTCTTTCCCCAAACCCTAGCACACCTCCTCGGCCGTTGCTGACCTTGGGTTGGGGCTATTTTACTGAGGGACCTCATGCCCTCTATGTAAAGTGTCATGGAAGCATTATTGCACTAAGATAATGGGTATTAAACTGTGGTTTTTGACATTTAATCAATGTGCTACTATTTTTAGGATTAACTGTTGGTGTATTTCAACAATGATGTCTTACTTTTAAAACAAATTTAAGCCAACCAACCTATCTAATCATACATCCAATCAATGAGGGAAATAACCTTCCAAACAATATATTAAATTTGTACCATTGTATCAAAGTATGGAAAAAGCAAAAGTTCCAAGTTTTTACTCCAGGGGACAAATAAGAGAGATATCCACAAATTTATGGAAATATTCCTATGAGATACTCAAGACATGTTAGTCATGATGGATAGGGAACATTTTTTGTTTTGGCTTAAATGTCCCTCACAGACCACCTTCCTTAGGAAGTGGTCAAAAGGCCTATGGTTGATATGATGGACAAGGAGGCCTAACATGTGCTTGGTATGAATGAATGTCATTAAGGATTCTCACCTTATTTCTATTTTTATTTATTATTATATTTCTAGTCAATCAACTTTAATACGCTCTTAAACTATGTTTACATGCCTTTTCATAGCGTACTCAATGCACTCACATTGTTATATTTTGTTTATCAAATTTGTAGTTGCCAAATGAAGATTCACCTCAATCTAGATTCTAAGCTATGAAATGAAACACCAATGGGTATTACTAACATAGAAAGGGTACACATCTCTGTTCTCCATGTTAAATATCATGTTATATCTTTAGTTTTGTTATTTCCTTTTACATATGCATTTCTTGTGTGAAACTATGTGCCATTCTAGGGATGGATGCTTAACTCCACTCAACTTTTGCTTTGTAACCATTAGGAGTGTGGACTTAGGATACTGAATAGTTCAATGACAAATGGTATCAGAGCTTTACATGCATGCCTTTATATATTTTTAATGCATACATATCATATGAACCCAAGGAGAACTGAATTATATAATGGTGAAACTAAGGTAATAAATACGGTGATAAACATGGAGGTTTTGACTAGTAATCATCTCCTATCTGAGTGGTGCAGTGGTTGAGATTCCTTTACGCACCTACCTACCTGAAGTGGAACCAAAATGGGATTATGTTTTTCCCTTAAATCTTATAGAGTTTTATAGCATCTCACCTCTTCTTTAAGGACTACCTAGGCAATCCATTTAGATGATGATCAATTAGTTTTCTTATCTCTTTATTTGATTCTTCTCTCATGACTATTAATCAAATGATTTCTTGATTTTGGGTAGTTTATGTATGTGAAACTAAAACTCTTGAAATAATGAAAGTTTATTAATATGATATTGCCATGACCTGATCTTAAATTTAAAACCATATATGATGTAGGAAAGTACTCTCAGAAGTGATATACTAAGGTGTAAAATTTGTGAAAACTCAATTTTAGTAGATCAGATTTGAGTGCTTTGGATGTTTGAGGTAGATTTTTGATGTGGCAAGATAAGGTGTAGCTCATGTTTTACATCACATGGTTATTGATGTTCCTATTGACTAAACCCATGTTGTCCCTCTTTTGATCAACTTCAAACATAAATAAGCAAATCTCTTTCTATATATATATGATGCCTATTGTAATGACCCCACCCCATGTTGACCCCCAATTAACGAAAGTCAAGAAGCTAAAGTTGTTATCCCAAAATAGGATCATATAGTTTTGCAAAAAATCAAAAATATTAAATAAATTCTACCAAAACTAAGATTAAATAAGGATAAAAAATGTTTACATACCTTTCAAAAATAGGAGTTTGAAACTTTACCCAAGATAGGAATTTGTCTATCTATAATACCGCAATCTTTATTTATATTTATTCTTTCAATGTCACTTGAAATGATTATCCAGTTTCTGGTAAGCATATGACTACATGTTACCCTAAAACACAGACGAACAAAATGGCAGTCAGTATAACGAATTATACTGGTATTTGGGGGAACCAAAAACTTTCATCTATTTGTAACAAAATATTGCAACCAAATTATTGCTTATTAGATCAGACTTTACGTCTTATAAACTACTCAATACTGACATATCCAAGCCTCTACAATGCCCCTACAGTGCATATGGATACTACCTTTCTCACATGGTAGATCCCAAATAGATCCATTTGATAATACCCTAAAGGTAGACCAAGACATAGAGATGTATAGTCGTATGATCCTACCCAATAGTAGACCAAACATTAGCTCGTAATAATATGTTGAACCTACCCTAAGGTAGATCAATACCGAGATCATCAATGTCACATAAATACTCAAAGCTACATAGAGACTAGGATCTGAGCTAGTCATTCATATATATATGGTGATATCCATAGTCACGTTATAGTTGCAAGAATTAAAGTTCATCCAAGTAGTTAATTTCAAGCAACCAGTAAAACATCAGAAATCACTTTGAAACTAGAGTGATTAGCCATACGCATAACCACATCCTGATTTGGAAGCTTAAAAAAAGCAACATAGCTAATCCAACCAAGAAATCCAATCAACCAAGTCAAGCAACCAATCAAGGAATCTTGATCCTAAAAAGAATTTATAACACCCAATTGTTATTATCATATTCAAACATCTTTTATTGACTTGGGATTCCATTCTAAGGTTTCTAAGCCTTATGAGGGTTTCCTCAGGGTTTCTTATTTTTCAAACATTTTTTCCAATACCCCTTTTATGTAAACAAACCTTAAAAAGTAGCTTTCTACTCATAAAAACCCTAATTACTAAAATTATCCATATTAAGCGTCTTTATCCACAAATTAGTTCAAGAACATCATTTTCATGCCTTTTTGATCAATTTCTATAATGAAAACCAATAAAACTCCAAATTATCAGAATTAGGGTTTCTAAGTCCATTAATGCACTTTTATAATCCTGAATCCCTAATTAAGCAAATTATGAACAATTATTCTCCAATTAGATCTACTCATACTAGTTAGGAAACATCACTAGATCCACTAATCTTCAAAACATAGGTTTTTAAATTAATTGAAACCATGCAAGATAGTATCTTTATGCACTTTTTAGACTAGAAGCTTATTTTGATTCTGATCATATTTTTATTGAATTCCTTCATTTATGATGATAATTTTTCATACATAATTTATATTCATCTGAGTAACATATTATTTTTTGTCAATTTCGTAATTAAATTAATGTTTGACCAATAATAGTGTGACCCATCAACATTTTTAATTATTTTATGTTACCTTTCTTTCTCTCAGCCACGAATACTAACTTGGGTCCATTGATTCTGGAGCCCAGACCTGAAATCCCGCTTGTCTCCTTCACCATCCCATTGTGCGAACTCTACTTCTGTAAAGCAGACATGGCAATGATGATCTTGTCAGGTTTCTGCCTGGCCGACTGAGCACTCTGCTCGGTTCAGTGTGATCTCCAGAGACATGACCCTCCACACCCTTGTGAGGTGTTGATGAATGCCCATGCCATAATAACTAGGGATATCCACCACAGTGGCTCCGTGGCGCTGAATAAAGAATCTGAGAGACGGAAGACTAGAAGCTCAGGTGTGAGGGAACTATGGGATTTGCATATTGCATCTTCCTCTACAAGATCTTTCTTCTTTTCACCCAAAGGCCAAGGGTACACACACACACAAACACACACACACACACACACACACACACACACATATATATATATATATATATATAGATATATATATATATACATATATATATATACATATATATATATATATATATATATATATATATATATATATATATATATATATATATATATATATATATATATATATATATGGAGAGGTTCTAGTAGATTCATCGTGAATCCCCATCCAAACTAGAGATTAGGGAAAGTTCCTTAAACTTTACCAAAATGGGACATCTTGGGGTTGATAGATCTGATTCCTTTTCCCAAATTCAATGGGAAAGGAAGCATAAAAAAAGAATCAGAGGTGAGGGAGAATGAGGGCAAGGAAGATTCCAATAACTATAGACTTATTCTACTTAAGAAAGGAGATGATTGTGTACCTTCAAATCTCATATCCAATGATCCACATCACACACACCCAAATAAAACAAAATTCTAATTCGATTCAAACTGTGACATTTAATGTGACTCCTCTCACTTTAGGGATTTTCCAAAAATCCATATCTCCTGAACCATGCATCCTTTTAATCCCAAAATTTGAGTGAAAGTCTATAATGACACAAACTTCTTGTGTGACAAGTTTTAAGCTATAATTTGAAAATCAAAGAGACTTTTCTTCATATGCAAGTTATCTACTCAAAAGGCATATTTATGCAATTAAAATTCATATTTTCTATTTCTTTCCCTTCTATTTTCTTTATTGGGATTTCTTTTATTATTAGAAATCAATTGCAATCGAGACCTAACCAATAAAGGTCGCCCAAACCACTTTCTAGAAAATCTACATAATTCTCATCATTATCTTTACTTCGTTTTCCTTTTAATATTATGGGATTTATTTTATCTTTTCTTCCCTGTTATCACATTAAACTTATCAAATCAGTATGGACAATGAAATCATACATTGATGGGGAATATTCTAAAAGAAATCCAATCAAAGCATACTGTTTCCATTCAAATCCATATTATCCAAGAAATTGCATTTCAATCAATATAAGCCAAAAATTGATGTTATAACATCCTTCCCCTCTTATAGGAATTCCCCCCCCAAAATTCAACCATTTAAGTAAACAATTTGGGGTTATTCTTTTACATGCCCGTCTTTAGCTCTCATGTGGCTTCATCCTCTCCATGGTGCTTCTAAAGAACCTTTATTATCTCTATTCCTTTACGTCTGAGCTCTTTCACCTTGGTATCTAGTACCCTCATATGTGACTCAGGGTTAGTCAACCTTCCTAGGAGGTCAATAGGTTAAACGCTCAACACATGGCTCGGGTCCTTCACAGTGCTCTTAAGATTGGACACATGGAACACTTCATCCATCATACTATACTGAGGGGTAAGTCTAAACGATAATCAACTCCACTAATCTGTTCTAAAATCTCAAACAGACCCATGTATCAGGGACTCAACCTTCCTCTATTCTTATCTAAATCTCCATGGGTCATATTTTCAAAAACACATGTTCACCCATAGTTAAGTGCAAGTCAGTCCGCCTCGTGTCAACATATGACTCATGTCGATCCTGGTCTTTCTTCAGCCTTTTCTCAATCAAAGAGATTTTATCAGCATACAACTATGGTTTCTCTGACCTCCACAAGCTCCTCTCACCAACATCATCCTAGTGATGTAGTGACCGATACAGCCTCCCATATAGAGCTTCATATAGAGGCTTTCTGATACTGGATTGGTAGCTATTATAATAAGAAAACTTAGTTGGGGCACATATTGCTCCTATGATCCACCCCAATCCAGCACATATGCTCTTAACAGACCCTCTAAGTCTGGATCATCCTTTCTCTATTGTCCATCAATTTTGGGTGATATGTTGTGCTAAACTTCAGTCTAGTATTGATTTTTTCATGTACCTGCTTCCACAAATTGGAAGTTAACATAGGGCCATGATCAGAAATATTTGAACTCGGAACACTATGTAGTCTAACTATCTCTCTAATATATAGTTCAGCCAGGTCTGTCACTTTGGCCACAATCTTCATACAGAGGAAATGTGCTAACTTGGTAAGGCGATCTAAACCAACCCATATTGCATCATGACCTCTTTTGGTCTTGGGGAGACCCACCACAAATTCCATGGTGATCTACTCCCATTTCCACTCGGGAATCTCAACTGACTATAGCAATCCACCAATTTGCTTATGTTCAGCCTTCACCATCTGGCATGCGAGACAACTGAACTCATATGCCTCTATGTGTCTCTTCATCTTAGTCAACTTTAAGTATCATTGTAAGTCTTTAAACATTTTGGTAGTGCCAAGGTGTACCGTGTACTTAAATGATGAGCTTTTTGCAAGATATAATTCTTCAAGGGAAATTCTTCAACAACCCAAATACAACTCTTGTAGAAGATTCCACCATCTACTCCCACTAAGAGATGGGCCTGAGTCTTCTCTAATAAACCTTTCATCTTGTCCAGCTCTAGGCTGGCTAACTGGGCAACTACCAACTTAGTTAATAGGATTGATTTTATCTAAACGTTAGCTACCTAGGTCAAGTCTTCTAATGACTACATAGTCCACCTAGCAAACTCCTCTTGCCCTCTTCACTGTGTAGATAAGACATCTACACACCTGAGTTGTTACTAACTAAGTGTATCCACTACTACATTAGTCTTCCTAGGGCGATAGGAGATGGTGAAATCATAATCATTCACATATACTCCATCCATCATCTTTATCTCCGGTGTAGGTCCTTTTGAGTCAGGAGGTACTTCAAGCTCTTACAACCATTATTTTTTTTACCAGATTAAAAATACACTTCAGAATTATGTCCTCATCTAACGTTTCAATTTAGCAATTACATTGTTCATTTATTCAAAATCTTCTCATAGGGGTGTGGTAAATCACCCAACCCTCAATTATCATAAAAAGATTTCCATTTGAGTATTTATTCCTCATATCACTTGTATTCCTAGTATGGCATGCATCTATCCTATCTCTCACACTCATAACAAGATGAACTAAGCATTTGGCTATAGTCCAAATACAAAGCTCATCCCATTCCAAGAGTAGAGACAGTGCATCACACATCACTATTAATTTTGAAATCTATGTTGAATAATTCTCCTCATAATATCATTATATGCACATTTTTAGGAAAAACTTTCCACATAACCTTTGAGTCTTATCATAATGCATATTTATGATCCTTAGCCATTTCCTCAAGGTCTCTACGGTGATAGTACTTTTGTGTTAATATTTACCTTATGCATCTAGAGAGTGCCTCTCACATTTACCCCTCAAGCCCCATGAATTCATGAAGGTGTCCAACCTCCCAACCCATGGGCTTCGGGCAAACATAATCATTATCTACCAACCCTATGGTCTTATGCATTTAGGGAACAATCAAATCATACTCCCCCCCGTATCATCCCTTCATGGCCTTAGGAATGACTTGGGGTTCTATCGTAACTCTATTTATTTCATTAGAAATTCTACTTGTGGTTCCTTTGATGATATTCAAGCACAATACATCCTTTAGAATCGTCACCCGAATTTCCATCATCTCTTTGGGCACTCATAGTTTTCCTTATGTCCCTTCACGGGAAACATGGCAAGCTACCTATCTAGTTATGGCTCTATTCTACTAATCACTTCCATAGTGACTTTTCTTCATGTCCCTTAGAGATGGTCATATGTGGGTCTAAAGAATCATATTCTATCTATGTGCTTTTGTGCTCCATGCACTTAATCTCTCAAGTTATTTTAAGTGACCTTTAAATTCAAGTCAATAATTAAACATTTTTTGGTACTCACTCCCTTAGGAAGGGTACATTCCTAGGATAGGAGAAAACTATCACTTGATAGTACCAAGGATCACAAAAAACTTTCTTAAATCCAAATTTTATATCATCACATGTAGGCATACCTCCTATCATTCTACCCACGCATGTGGCTAGTTGGTAGACAACTTATTATTTCATTTCTAAGTTATACTATATGTCTTTTCCATTCCTCATATGTCAAGGTTGGACCAATTCATATGTACATATGATAGCATGTAATGCTAGGCCAACTGGTGTGAGTGGATCATCAATCATGTTTCACAGTCCAAGTGGAGTTTCCTTCAACCCAAAACTTGAGGGGGGTTCCATGCTTAATTCCTATGAACTCACTCTACCTTGTGAGCACTATATGCACCATCTACTGCTACTTCCCCTCTTTGGTCTAGGAACCTTAGGCTTACATCCTTTGCATTAGTTATCTAAACTACATGACTTAGCCGCTCAAGCACGCACCAAACTAAACCATGATAATGCATATTCTTCCCAAACATTCTTCCACTTGAACAACCCGTAGATTCCTACACAAGGACTAACAATCAGAGCACAAAGCCTCCCAACTTGTCACCATTCCATACCTTTCTAGGATCTTAGAACTCTCTTTCGCATACCTAGATCATAGGAACTCATATCATCTGTGGCAACACATCCCGCTATCACACAGACAGCGAGGTGTTATGCGAAAATGTGTGAAAAACACCATAAACCACAAATTACCAAAAACATGAGTTAATTAAAACCGATTGCAGAACGTAGATAAACTGAGAAACGATTATATTTAGGTCCTCATCCTGCAAGGAAAATAGGTTATATAAACATGTACAAGATCTTGGCACATGTCCATAGCTTAGGGGATCAGCTGTCTAGCCATCACATGAGTTCATCACATGGTATTACATACAGAACGACCCACATCCGGCCAGCAGCAGGATATACAAAACATCATTAGCTATACATCGTGAAACAACGTCAAAATGCCCCCAAGGGCCTGAGAGTACATGGATGACTCTAAGACTCTACTACAAAACAACCAAAACAACAACATGTCCATTTATTGCCTTCTACTGTTCTTCTTGCTGCTCGGTCGCAACTCCGCGACTACCACCACGTCTAGCTCGAACACCTAAAAAGGTTATAAACCAACGGGGTGAGAGACACAGTCCCAGCGAGAAACATAACTCCCTGCCGAAACCATGAAACCAAGGGAAGATGAAAGTACTAACAGAAGATAACTGATAAAAGGTATAACAAGAGCATTTTATAAAGTAAAGTTGTTCATACCATCAATCTTACCAGAAAGTACGGAAGGCATATACCCAAGTATTTCTGTATGGAACATGATTGACAAGATAAGATTTATAAGATCTTACCGCATAACATAAGGAACATATAAGTAACTGCAATGTATAACAAGATCAACTACTCAAGCAAGGCCTCAACCAATGTTCCGTGTTTTGCCTTAAGCAATAAATAATATTCGGTTGGATTACATATTATTATGCCCTGAGGAAGTGAGCCATATCGCTCAAATCCAACTGATGGCTGCGAAACCCAGAGCCGGTGCCATACAAGGCCAATGGAAGAGCCGGACTCCATGACCTCCCACCTCGTGGTCAGTGCATGAGAACCAAAGCAGGACCGCAGTCTCGTGCTTAAGTGGCCTCAGCCATAGGGTCAGGTCCATAGGCTACCCTTCCTCTATCCCGCCTCGGTACAGGTCTTGGCGCTAGTATATCTGAGCCACAGGCCAATTCATCGTTCTCTCTGAGCCATGAACACATTCATGCTCTATCACACTAAGCCATGGGCCTATTCACCATGCTCTATATATCTCCTGAGCCTGCAACCGTAGCTGCACTCGCATCCTCTCTATTTTAGGGTAGGAGAAACCTCACATATTCAACAATATGTGCTCCGGGTTAACCCGCAGGAGAGCCCATTTCACCATCACCAGCTACTGAAGATGATGGATCTATGGCCAGGGCAAACTACATGATATGTTCCACTGTGATTAGTTAGTATATTTTAAGTGGATTATTGAGGCAACCATGTTGTAACACATGCATAACATAAAGTTACATTATTGTTACCACCATCACAATATCCTGGGATCTCAATCCCTCATTACAAGAAAACACTGTCTCATAGGGCATTCTCATTACCTGGGATAACAATCCTAGATCATCATCAGAGGATAACACCTCAATCTTAGGCACTTTAGCCATCTCAGGTCCTCAGAACAAAACACATCATGCATGTTATCTCATCATGAAGAGTAACCATCAAAGCAATGTTACTCAAACATATATACCTCATAGCCCTTTTTCCTGGCTATGCATCTGTATGGAACACCTGCATGGTTAGTATGCACGATCATCATGTATTAATAGAAGAATCGACATAGGGCAACATTGATGATTATAGGATTTATCATTCATGCCTCAACCTATGATCATAAGCATAGGTCATAACATCATGCAAGGCATCTTATATGTTTATCATTTACTCAACATTCTATCTATAATTCAAGATGATCATAACCATATTAATTACCTTACTACCATTAAGCATATCAAGGGTCACCATCATAAACAAAACGTGATAGCAAGAAATAAGAGCTTAGCATATCGGTTTCCTAGAAGTGCCCACTACCCTCACCAAAAGGTGTGACGGGTAAGGCACCCTCACCAAAGGTAGTATCGGGCAGGGGACTCTCCCATATCGTCCAACACTCCCACCACATAACGGTCAAGCAACCAGCTACATAACGGCCAAGCATAACAGCAAGGGTGTCAGGCTACCTTAGGGTGTATCGTGCAACGCTGTGTCATGCACCCCCAAGTGTAACGTGCAACAAGGTCTATCATGCAACTGAGCCTAAGGGGCGTGTCGTGCAACAAGAGAAATGTGCAACACCATGACGCCCAGCACAAGGCTAACCACTGAACATCATAACATCCAGGATATAATAGGCTCTAGGCTACCATCTCAGGTTAGGTGTATCGGGCATCACCACTCATCAAGAAGCAATGCCCAAAGGTGCAACTCAAACGGGCAGCAAGGAACATGTCATTCAACCAGCCTATCCATGACCTATCGGCCAAAACAAGGAAAGGACAGAGGTGTGACGCCCGTCACAAGGTCAGCCCACAATGCCCCCTATCGTTCAAGGTGTAACAATGCTAAGCAACCACCTGAGCTAGGTGTGTCGGGCAGGATACTCAACTGGGTGTAACGCCTACCACCAAACAAGGCTAAGCATATCGGGAAGGGTAGTCAGCATAGTGTGACGCCTGACACACAAAAGGTCAAGGACCAGGGTGCATCGCCCAACACAGCCACAACAACATGACGTCCAAGGCTCTAGGTCAAGAGGGGTATCGGGCAACGCCAACCCCAAGCCATATCGGCCAAGTTGCAACTCCACAAGGTCGTCACCAACCTCAAGCACAAGGGCACTAAAACCGTAATGGATCGAGAAGAAGGCTCACCCCTCAACAACCAAGAGAGAGGGGTCTTACCTAGATTCTTATCACCAATCAGGCAACACAAGGATCAACCCTAACATAGGTCTACAACCACCACCAAGCTCACCTCTCGGATCCATGGTGAGATAAGGGTGTTACTCAAGAAACTAGAATACAAGCTCACCTCTCAACTTAAACGAGAGAGGGGTATTGCCCATGATACTAGAGTTCAAGCTCACTTCTCTAGAACAAGGAGGGAGAGGGGTATTGCTCAACAAGAAACCCTAGAACATAGTTCGGCCAAGAAGAAGCATATAAGAAAGAAACCAAACTAGAAACATACATAGCCAATCATAAGCAACATACAAACAAGAACATAGAAGATGGTAATGTAGTTAGGGTTAGGAGTTATGTAACCCACCTTAAGCAAGCTCCAAGCTCCTAGCACCAAGCTCCAAGCACCACCAAGGATGAAGAGCAAGGCACTCTAGGGTTCGGCCACCACTAGAGGAAGAAGGAGACTCCAAGGCAAGGATCGACCACCAAGCTTGCAAAGGAAGAGGGTGTCGTGCACCAAGGGAGAGGGAGACTAATGAACTAAAGGGATCCTTAGCAAGAGAAAGGGAACACATATATAGGAGAGGATGGAGGAGAAACCAAGGTAAGACAAGGCAAGGTGTCGCCAACCTAAGGACACTTGTCCATGTGCAAAGACACCACTCGAACATGCCCTAAACACATGTCCTAGGCCATTGCCACATGCAAGCATCAAGCACCAAGTGTCCACTAGTGGTGACACAAACGAGGTCAAAGGGGGTTAAAGGGTCCATGGGCGACACACCTGCATGCCATGGCCGACACACACCCTGGGCGACACACCATAGGCCGACACAAGCACACTTGCCTGACACAAGGTCTAAAAAGGCAAAGGCAACACTCAACAAGGCCCACCAAGGCTCAACTAAGCCCAAAGGAACTCAAGCAACGAGCCCAACCCTTCCTCTCAAGACTAGACTAAGCAAAGAGAGGGAGGAACACCTCACAAGGTGACAAACATGCCCACAAACCCTAGACTTGGGTTAATTGCAATTAGCACCTCCAACTCTCAATAAAGCACCAACAAACCCTAATCACCACTAAAGGTGAATAGCAAGCAACTAAGCACAAGTGTTAAGCAAAGCAAACATGATAAACCCTAAATAGAGGTTAGGGTCCTTACATCATCTATACATCTGTATAAGAAACCTCTTTCTCTTTTCTAGAGTTTGGTTCCTTTAAAGACATCTAGGGTATGACAAGCCTCTTTGGATCATGCATGAAGCAACTCAACTCATCCACTTAGGGTAGTCTAGTCTAGGGGACATCATACAAATCTTTCTCATGATTCCTCATGTCTTAGAGTGCAGATTCCCAACCTTCTCCTTTTAGGTCTCACTCCCTCTGGAGTTAACCCTATAACTAGTCCTAGATTTTGAGGTCCCCCATTGTAGACGAGGTTGAGGTTCCTAAGATTCACATCTTGTTCTCACCTAGTCCACCTTATTCGATGAAGTGTACCATCAAATAATATGTCCAATTCAGATCATCATATATCATATTATCCCATTACATAACACGAAGCTCCTTATTCATTTCCTCCAATATGCCTATCTCTTAAACCAATAGGCATTACCCCTCTGGCTAGAACTAATCTTGTTTCTAATCTTGATGTCACTCACTTCCACATAGGTGCAGGCCTATCTCCTACTCATATCTGAGTGGGAAACCACTCATCTGGGTTCCTAGCTAGAGGAGTTTAAACTTTTTGGCCAGACCTAACCTTCTAATGTTATATCTTTCTTAGATCTTTTCTCCTTTTTAGAGATGACCCACCCTAGGTCGGGTCACCAAAACCAAAAGTTACACCAGGGGTCATGCAACCACTTATTTTCTATGTTTCCCATGCATACTCTAGTCCTCCTAGATTACGTACTTGCATAGACGGACAAACTAAATTACACAACTTATTGGGTTCTCTCTTTCTTTATCCACTACTTAAGGTTTTGGGTTGAGGTTAGGGTTTACAACATGCACCGTAGGTTTTACGATTCCCGTGACTCACTATGGTTGGTTTCCCTTACTAGCCCTAATCTATATAGGGTTTACCTTTATAGAGGTGAAACCCATCAAACATTTTATCATTATGTCAATTTTTATTATTTCTCAGAGGATGCCTTAATCCTTAACACTCTTATCCCCAAAATTTAGGAGGAGGTGGAGAGAGAGAAAAACTTATGTACTTAAAGTTTATTATGTGAAAGAGGGTAAAGAAGGGATGAAAGTAGATAAGAAAACCTAGAGGTATATTATTTCAAGTGAAATCCTAAGATTTTTGGTGAGACAGTCACATAGATTATGAGAGTCCTCGTAAATCAACTAGCAGGGTAGAGGAAAACCTTGCCAACCCCGAGATCGCGATCCTTTTCTAGACACCTCTATCTTTTGAAAATTCTCAAATAACTCTCTTGGGTTAAGAAGAATTTGTAAAATTTAATAATTTTTAGAGACTATATGGAAAACCATGCTCTGATACCTAATGTAACGATCCCACCCCTTAGCAACCCTCAATTAAGGAAGGCCAAGAAGCTAGATTCATTATCCCAAAACATGATAATGTGGTTTTGCAAATAATAAAAAATAATAATAAGTTCTACCACAACTAAGCTTAAAGCAGGATTTTTTTTTCTTTTCACATACCTTTCAAAAATAGTAGTTTGGAACTTTACCCAAGATAGGAATATATCTATCTATAATTCTCCAATATTTATTTAGCTTTATAATTTCAATCCCACTTTAAATGATTATCCATTTTATGGTAAGTGTATAACTGCAAGTAACCCAAAAATTCGACAAATAAATCATCGCTTAGTATAACAAATTATACTGGCATGTGGGGGAACCAAAAGCTTGCATCTTTTTGTAACAACATATTGCAACAAAATTATTGCTTAGTAGATCAAACTTTACGTCTTAAACATAACTACTCAATCCTGACATATCCAAGCCCCTATGTTGTACCTACAGTGGACATAGATCCTAATTTTCTCAAATGGTAGATCCCATATAACTCCATTTGAATTCTACCCTAAAGGTAGACCTAGACAAAGAGTTGTATAGTCGTATGATCATACACAAAGGTAGACCAAACATCAACTCATGATAATTTGTTGAACCTACCCCAAGGTAGATCAATACCTAGATCATCAATTTCACACAAATACTCAAAGCTATAGAGGAGGACAAGGATCTGATCTAGTCATGCATATATTTATGGTGATAGCCATAGTCACTTTATAGTTGTGAGAATTAAAGTTAATCAAAGCAGTTAATTTCAAGAAACTGGCAAAACCTCAGAAATTGCAATGAAACTAGAGCAATTAGCCATAAGCATAAACACATGCCTTAATTGGAAGCCTAAAAAAAGCAAGATAGCTAATCCAATCAACCAAGTCAAGCAACTAATCAAGCAATCTTGATCCTGAAAAGCATATATAACACCTAACTATTTTTATCACATCCACACATCTTTCATTGACTTTGCATTCCATTCTAAGGTTTCTAAGCCTTATTAGGGTTTCTTGGTTTCCAAACTTCTATTTTCCAATTTTACCCCCTTTAGATCAACAAACCCTAAAAAGTATTTTTCTACTCATAAAACCCTTATTATTGAAATTATCCAAATTAAGGTTCTTTATCCACAAATTAGTTCAAGAACATCAGTTTCATGCCTTCTGGATCAATTTCTATATTTAAAACCATTAGACCCCATAATTAACAAAATTAGGGTTTCTAATACTGTTAATGCACATTTATCATCATGGAACCCTAATTAAGCAAATTATGACAATTATCATCCAATTAGATCTAATCCATGCTTTTTATGTCAAGAGGATAAACTTTGCTCATACTAGTCAGTAAACATAATCAAATCCACTAATCTTCAAAACGTAGGTTTTTAAATTAATTAAAACCATTAAAGATAGCATCTTTATGAACTTTTCAAACTAGAAGATGATATTGATCCTGGTCATATTTTTATTGCATTCCTTACATTCTCATGATAAATTTTCATATATAACTTATATGCATCCAACTAACAAATTATTTTCTATCAATTTTGTAATAAAATAAATGTTGGACAAATAGCAGGCTAACACATCTTGATTTTTAATTTCTTTTGTTACCTTTCTTTCTTTCAGTCGTGGATACCAAATCAGGTTCATTTATCTAAGAGCCCAAACCTGAACTCCCTTTTGTCTCCTTCACCGTTGTATTGCGTGGACTTTACTTTCATACATAAAATAAGGCACTGACGTTCTGGTGAGGCTTCTACCTGATCCCTACCGGTTGAGAACTCCGCTCGATTCAATGTGATCTCCAGGTGCTTCACCCTCCACACCCTTGCATAGTTCTGATGAAGGCCCAGGTCATAGGAACAAGGGAGATCCACCGCAGTGGCTTGATGGAGCTAAATAGGGAATATGAGAGAGGGGAGACCAGAAGACCAGATGTGTGAGAACTATGGGATTCTCCTATTGTGTCTTCCTCTACAAGATCTTTCTTCTTTTCACCTAAAGGCCAGGGGTAGACACATATATATAAAGGGAGAGGGACCAGTAGATTCACCATGAATCCCTGCCCAATTTGGAGATTAGGTAAAGTTCCTTAAACTTTACCAAAATGGGACATCTAGGGGTTGATAGATCTAATTCCTTCTCCCAAATTCAATGGGAAAGGAAGCATCGAAAAAGAAGGAGAGGTGAGTGACAACGAGGCCAAGGAATATTCCAGTTATTGTTGACTTATTTCCTTATGTTACTGAAGGAAGGAGATGATCATGAATCGTTGGATCTAAGATCCAACGGTCCACATCACACACTCCCAAATAAAATAAAATTCTAATTTGATTAAAATCATGACATTTAATGAGACTCCTCTCAGTTTAGGGATTTTTCCAAAATCCATAGCTGAACCATGCATCCTTTTAATCCCAAATTTTGAAGGAAAGTCTATAATGACACAAACTTCTTGTGTGGCAAGATTGAAGCTGAAATAAGAAAATAATAGAGACTTTTCTTCATGTGCAAGTTATCTACTCGAAAGGCATATTTATGCAATTAAAATTCATATTTTCTCTTTCTTTCTCATCTATTTTTTATATGGGTATTTCTTTTCTTATTAGAACCAAGTGGAATCAAAACCTAACCAATAAAGATCACCCATACCACTTTTTAGATAATTCTACATAATTCTCACCAATATCTTTATTTCTTTTTTTATCATTAAGTGTACACCTTTATTACCAATATAAGACAACATTTACAAGAGTGGAAAGGGAAAGCAAGAAAATGAAAAAGTATCTATGCATAAACCTATATCTATGCAAAAGAAGACCAGTCTAAGGAAATCTTCTACCAAACAGAGGCTGGTTAAATCAATTCATCTTCAAAAACCATGTGGTTTCTACCTCCCCATTAGTGGTAGAGTATGAATAAAATGAGAAGCTTGCTTTTCTTGTTTCTTTATTTCTTTTTCCTTTTATTTAATATGAAATTGCTTTTATCTTTTCTTCCTTTTTATCACATTGGAATTATCAAATCAATTTGAACCATGAAATCATACATTCAAGGAGAATATGGCAAATGAAATCCAATCGAATCATACTATTTCCATTCAAATCCATTTTATCTGAGAAATTGCATTTCAATCAATATAAGCCAAAAGTTGAGGTTATAACACCTATAATTGATATGACAATATATTCGAACCCCTAGATCATGATGCAAAGACTTGGATAAATATTCATTTCTCTATTGGCTTCTATACCTCTTTGTAAGCTCAATTTTGAATAAACATGATGGATATCATTCTTGGCCTTCTATTCTCAAACTCTTGAACTCCCAATTTAACTCTTGGATTTCCAAGTTACATCCTTTTCCTAGATATATAGAAGGAAGGGAGAAATATTTGACCCTCAACTCACTATTAGGTATAGTATTCCAACCTAGTGTGGGTTAACACAAGAATGGACAAAGGAAATATGGGGAGGCATGTATAACCCTAAACCCTTGGTGTTAGGTTGTAGCTAGAAAGATTGACCTCCTCCTATGAGTCAAGAGGGAACCTTAGGTTAGGAAATCCCCCAGAAGGGTGAGTTATCCAACCGGTTTAAGAATTGAGGTAACCTTAAATGTCACCCAAAGTTTGAAGGATTAAGTATACAAAGCATGAAAGTGCATAGATTAAGTATAATTATTTTAACACAATTATGCCATCTCGGAGGGACGTAAGGAAAAGTCATTGAGTAAGTGGATGACAGTTTGTGACCGAGGCTGGGAGGGAAGGTCACCAAGAAGCCAAGCCTAAGAGGGAAGGCCACAATTACAATCAAGCCCAGGATAAAAGGACACCAGAAGGGGAAGCCTGCGAGGGAAGTCCATCATGTAGACCAAGCCCTAGAGGGAAGGTCACCAGGAAGACCAAGCCTACAAGTATAGGTCATCTAGAAGACCAAGCCCAAGAGGGAAGGTCACCATGAGACCAATGTAGGGACATAAAGTAAATAATGCACACTATAATAGATGGAAAATCTGGGATAAAGAATTATATACAAAATAATATCGGGGAACCAAAATCTTGCATCTATTTGTAACAACATATTGCAATCAAATTATTGCTTAACACATCAAACTTCACATATTAAACATAACTAATCAATCCTGACATATCCAACCCTCTATGTTGTCCCTGGAGTGGACATGGATACTACCTTTATCACATGGTAGATCCCAAATAGCCTCATTTGATCCTACCCTAAAGGTAGACTAAGACACATAGTTGTATAGTCATATGATCCTACCCAAAGGTAGTTAAAACATCACATCATGATAATATGTTGAACTTATCCCAAGGTAGATCTATACCTAGATCATCAATTTACACAAATACTCAAAGCTATAGAGGACTAGGATCTGAGCTAGTCAAGCATATATTTATGGTGATAGCCATAGTCACTTTATAGTTGCAAGAATTAAAGTGCATCTAAGCAGTCAATTTGAAGCACCTGGTAAAACCTCAGAAATCACCATGAAACTAGAGAAATTATCCATAAGTGTAACCACATACCTGATTTCAAATCCTAAAAAAAAAGCAAGATAGCTAAACCCACCAAGAAGTCCAATCAACCAACTCAAGCAAACAATTAAGCAATCTTGATCCTAAAAAGCATTTATAACACCTAATTGTTATTATCACATCCAAACATCTTTTATTGACTTGGGATTCTAATCTAAAGTTTCTAAGACATATTAGGGTTCCATTGGGTTTCTTGATTTCGAAACTTCTTTTTTCCTATTTTACCCTTTTTAAGTCAACAAACTCTAAAAAGTACTTTTATACTCATAAAACCCTAATTACTGAAATTATCCAAATTAAGGGACTTTATCCACAAATTAGTTCAAGAACATAATTTTCATTCCTTCTTAATCATTTGTATATTTAAAACCATTAAACCTCATAATTATCAAAATTAGGGTTTCAAAGTCTATTAATGCACATTTATAATCATGGAACCCTAATTGAGAAAATTATGAAAATTATCATACAATTACATCTAATCCATACTTTTTATGTCAATAGGATAAAATTTGCTCATACTAGTCAGGAAACATCATTAGATCCACTAATCTTCAAAATTAGGTTTTTAAATTAATTAAAACCATTAAAGATAGCATTTTTATGCAATTTTCAAACTAGAAACTTATTTTAATATTGATCATATTTTTATTGAATTACTTGCATTCCCGTGATAGATTTGTATGTATAATTTATGTTCATATGAGTAACATATTATTTTCTATTAATTTCATAAGTAAATCAATGTTGGACCAATATCAGCGCTACACATCATCACTTTTAATTTCTTTTATTTCCTTTCTTTCTCTCAGTTGTGAATACCAACTCAAGTCTATTTATCCAGGAGCTCGAACTTAAACTTTCGCTCATCTCCTTCACCGTCCAATTGTGTGGACTCTTCTTCCGTAGAGCAAATAGGGCACCGACATTCTTGTGAGGCTACTAACTGATCCCTACCGACTGAGAACTCCACTCGGTTTATTGTGATCTCCAGATGCAACACCCTCCACACCCTTGCAAGTTGTTCATGAAGGCCCATGTTATAGGAACTAGGGAGATCCACCGTAGTGACTCCATGGCACTAAACAAGGAATCTAAAAGCGGGGAGACTAAAAGCTAAGATGTGAGGGAACTATGGGATTTGCCTATTGCGTCTTCCTCTATAGGATATTCTTCTTTTCACCCAAAGGCCAGGGGTAGACACATATATATAGGGAGAGGCACCAATAGATTCACCATGAATCTCTACCCAAACTGGAGATTAGGGAAAGTTTCTTAAACTTTACCAAAATGGGACATCTAGGGGTTTATAGATATGATTCCTTCTCCCAAATTCAATAGGAAAGGAAGCATATAAAAAGAAGGAGATGTGAGTGAGAATGAGGCCAAGGAAGATTCCAGTCATTTTTGAGTTATTTCCTTATGCGGCTAAAGGAAGAAGATAAACATGCAGCGTTGGATCATGGATCCTATGGTCCACATCACACACGCCAAAATAAAATGAAATTCTAATTCCATTAAAATCGTGACATTTAGTGAGGCTCCTCTCACTTTAGGTATTATTCCAAAAACCATAGCTCCTGAACCATGCATCATTTTAATCCCAAAATTTGTAAGAAATTATATAACGACACAATCTTGTTGTGTGCCACGTTTGAAGGTAAAATTCAAAAATAAAAAAAAAATTTCATATGCAAGTTATCTATTCAAAAGGCATATTTATGAAATTCAAACTCATATTTTCTCTTCTATTTTCTTTATTGGGGTTTCGTTTCTTATTAGAAACCAAGTCTAATTGAAACCTAACCAATATAGGTCACTCGTACCACTTTATAGAGAATTCTACCTAATTCTCACAATTATCTTTATTTCTTTTTCCTTTTTTTACTATTAGATTTATTTTATCTTTTCATCCCTTTTATCACATTGAACTTATCAGATCAGTATAAACCATGAATCATACATTCAAGGGTAATATTGCAAAATAAATCTAATAAAAACATACTATTTCCATTCAAATCCATTTTATCTAAGAAATTGCATTTCAATCAATATAAGCCAAAAATTGAGGTTATAACACCTATACATGATATGACCATATCCTTGGACCCCTAGATCACATTGTGAAGACTTGGATACAATAATAATTTCACTATTGACTTTTATACCTCTTTGTAAGATCAATTTTGAATAAACATGTTGGATGTCATTCTTAGCCTACTATTCTCAAACTCTTGAACTCCCAATTTGACTCTTGGATTTCCAAGTTACACCCTTTTCCTAGATATATAGAAGGAAGGGAGAAATATTAGACTCTTAACTCACTATTAGGTGTAGTAGTCCAACCTGGTGGGGGATAACGCAAGAATGGACAAAGGACATATGGGGAGGAATGTAGAACCCTAAACCCTTAGAGTCAATTTGTGGCTAGAAAGACTGACCTCCTCCTCTGAGTCAAGATGGAACCTTAGGTTAGGAAATCCCCTGGAAGGGTGAGTTATCCATTTGGTTTAAGAATTGAGGTAACCTTAAATGTCACCCAAAGTTTAAAGGAATAAGTATACAAAGCATGAAAATGCATACATTTAGTATAATTCTCTTGACACAATTATGCCATCTCAGATGGACATAAAGAAAATTCATTGAGTAAGTGGAATACAGTATGTGACTGAGGCCGGGAGGGAAGGCCACCATTACAATCTAGCTTAGGAGGGAAGGTCACCAAAAGGGGAAGCCTAAGAGGGAAGTCCATCATGAAGACCAAGACTAGGATTGAAGATCACTATGAAGACCAAGCCTAGAAGTAGAGGTCATATATAAGACCAAGCCCAAGAGGGAAGGTCACCATGAGACCAATGTAGGGACATAAAGTAAATAATGTGCACTAGAACAAATGGAAAATCTGGGTAAAGAATTATATACAAACCAATGTGCTCAAATATTGTTGAAGAAACCTGAAAAATGTGTATGACATCTTAGTAAAACCTTCGAAAGGGTACAACACTAACTCACCCCTATGGTCTAAAGTAGGAAACTAAACCCTGTCTTTGAAATTTTTTTATGTGATAACCTGCACTTTGACTCTCAATATCAATTTATGAAATCTTGACTCGTTATTAATGATCTTGATACTGATTCAACTCCTAAGATCACCCTTCTTGAATCTTGTGATTACTCTCGATATCTGATTAAGGAATTTCATGTTCCCAAATATCAAAATGATAATATTAACTTGTTCTATTTATGACTTATGGTTAAGCTCCATTTGAATAGGGTGGGACCTTCCATCAATTTTGAAGACGAAGTCACAATGCTGAAATTTGATGTTTGTCTTGAATTGTTGAAATAGGAAATCTCAATCATGGATGTATAACCCCAACTATCCCAATGTAGAAGTGATTTCCTTAAACATTGGGAATGAAAGTCATATATTACTCTTTAACTCTGTTTTTTTGATTTGAAATGTGATCTCTACAAATTTTTGGAGAGATTATCCTATATGTCACACAAATTGGAGAGAGCACCTTTCAATTTAAATGTCTAGAGTTCGAGAGTAATTTATGATTTTCATTCCCAAAATTCAAGGTTATGTCTTCTACATTGTCCTAGGTGGGATTATACATCCATTATTGAGATTCCATATTCAACAATTTGAGACAAACATCATATTTTAACATTATGATTTCGTGCTCATTTTCCTGAATTTTCTCTCTCATTCATTTTATGTACATCTTGACCCATTAGACACTCTATTGTACTCAACAACTTCCCTTACCCTAACCTTGATGTCTTTAAGTCACTTTATGCTCAATTCATGAATTGATATTGGTTAAATATCACTTTATACATATATATAACTTTAATTTGAGCTTTCAACTAAGTGGCATGCATATTATTTATCATCAAATTGTAATAAAAGTTGAACCCCTTTAATGAAGTCTCATTTTCTATGAAATACATTTCATGATGTAAAGGATTCAATTAAAAATCTAAAGAGTCAAAAATTGCCTCAATCAAAGCTATAAATCACAAGATATAACCATTTGAACTTTGTTGTTTTAATCTTTGTTTTAACATCGATTTAGCTTGATTTGAGCCTAATTGGGCGCAATATGGTGCATGGCCCAACCATAGTGGGCGCTCCCACCCTCACTTGTACACATTAGTAATCCACCATATTGTTAATGTCTCAATGAATCTTGGCCCTTGGTTTGTGACCAAGGGATTCCAGTCCCAATCCAATGGTTTCTAGTCATCTTCAAGCTCCCTCAATACTACTATAGAAGTATCACTACTACATTTTTGTCCAGTAACGTCGCTACCCATAGTGTTATTTTTATTAGAATAACTGACCTAATAGACTATTGCATCAGTTTTATCATAAAAACCGACCTTATAGGTTTCCCGTGGAAAAAATTCATGCGATTTTAGCTTTGCGCCTTGATCTATAGCATTGGTTTTTTCAAATAACCGATGCTATAGGGTCAAAACAAAATGCGGGCACCGCTTTGGAACTCTACGGTCAGTTTTTTATGGATAACCGAACTTAGAGATACTGACCTCTAGGGTCGGTTTTTTCAAATACCCGACCTTATATATGGTTTACAAAAATTTGGGCACCACTTAGGCTTTAGTGTCAGTTTTCTTGAATAACCGACCCTATGGACCTGACTTCTAGCGTCGGTTTTGTCAGTTAACCGACGCTGAAGGTCGGGATATTACCAAAACGTGTGATCGATCAGGGACTTCTATTTCATTTCATTTTTCTCAAAAGCACAGCGCTAGAGACCCCCTCCTTCTCTGTGGTTGTGTCCAAGGAGCCCATCTCTGTGTCCTTCTGACGCCGCCGTCGTGTCCAATGAGCTGAGTCGTGTTGTGGCCGCAGTGTCCAAGGAGCCGAGCCGTGTTGTGCCACCGCTGAGCCATGTTGTGCCACCACTGAGCCGTACGTGTTGTGCCACCGCCGCCAACTAAAGGTCGCAAGGTACTTATTATTAACCAAAATTTGGTCACAAGCTTCTCGGTTGTACATGTTGTGCTGCCGTCGAAGAGCCCTTCTCGGTTGGAAAGGAGAGGCGGGGCAGGTGGGGGCTACTGTGGTTGAGGCTCCAGTCTAGCGGTGGGTGGTGATGGGTGCTTTGGTCAGGGCTAGGGTCGGCAGTGGGTAGCGATGGGTGCTTGTGGTAACAGAATGATTGTGCCATAACCACGACCATTTTTCTTCTTATTGTCATACCGTGATTGAGGAGAGGTTCAGAGTGAATATATTTGTTAGGTAGTGTAACATACTGAATCTCAGGGTCTACCCTACAATTTACCCATATTCTATCTTTTCATTTCTTTCAAGTCCTTTTAGACTAATTTCATAAAATTCCCTTCTTTTATATTCTTTTTGGACTCCTTGAGCAATTTGAGCACAATTCAAGGTTGAAATTACCTTTTTCCCTCATTTATATAAATGGAGGGGTGTTTGCACAAATAACCCACTTAAGGTAATAATTAAGGACTAATTATGCAAGATGGAGTTTAATGAGAGATAATAATTAGATAATGTTAATTTGGAGCTTTTTGGATAAATATATTAGTAAAAATGTGTATTTGAGTTAATGTATGAGAACATTAACCTTAACTGTTTCTCTCTCCTCAAAATTTGATTTTAATTCTTGAAAATATGTTATTTTGTTGAGAAATGATTATTGAAATCTTAATGTATTTAATATCTCGAAATTTACTCACATGTTTCATAAAAAGAAGACTTTTCATATAACTCATTCATTTTAATATATTAATATACACTTTAATGAGCAATATATTTAATTATGGCCAAATAATGGGTGAAACGAGAATCTAGTTGCATAGCATGATGCTACACACTAATTTGTGTATGTGGTTAAATTTTGAGGTAATTTGACCCTTGTTTGACCCCTTAAATCGATTTTATGATTTTGGAGTAATGTACAACTAATGTTTGATTGCGATTTGCATTTAAATACATTCATTAGCCTATTGTTCAATTATTTATAGATGTCACGCGTTACCAGCTTATTGCGAGTTATGTGGACCGTCGATCTGTGATCCGACAGTGGACCCTTCATCCCCTACCTCCCGCTCAACGTGAGACAGAAGTTGTTTCACGACAATTCACCTTCTCGGTCTCATTCTCCCTCCAAGAGGCATTGATTCATGTGATTCTTGTCCCGTCAAATCCGTCTCTCACCGACAGTTTGAATGAGCCCTTGATTAGCCGCTCTCTTGGATGATAGATGAAATTCCCATTTCATTCTTTCTCCTCATCTTCACCGAGGGTTACTGAGAGAGAGCTTGAGAACTCCTCTTGCCCATATAAGGTTATAAACAAAAACCCTCGGCCCCTGACATACCTTCCTCTCCTTTCAATTTCTTCCTAATGTTCCCCAAGGATCCCTACCTACTCGGTCTACTCCCCCGGCGATGGCGAACAGTATCTCGAAGCTCTGATCGCCTCAGTCAAATCATGGGCTAGGTAACCATCCTGAGCCTCTCTTCTTTCTTTTTGCCTCTTTACTTTTGCTCGAGCAGCCCCCTATCGCCGTAACCTATATATCGTTGAAGAAGATCCGTAGGTGCTTAGCGTTTTTAGGTTCCAATGCATCTCTGACCATGGTTTTCCTTTTGTTTGCCTCGCCTTACTTCTGTGTTCATGTTGGAGTCTTCGGAAGTAGCTTTCCACTTTGTTTTCTTTGAATTTGGTCCATGACTTCGTTCTCCCTATTCTGATCCTGTTCCTGAGTTTTTAAGCACGAGACTCGTTATCTAGTGGATCGTTGTGACCGTGAGAACCTAGGGAATTTGTTCCCGATCTTAGGTTGCAATGGTAGAGCCTCAGTGGCGATCGGGACCAGGTTGTCACGATCCCAGAGTACTGCTCGAGCAATGGCTCGAAGCAGCAACATATCTGGAGGTGGGTTGACCTCGGAGTCCCTACACTGTCAGTTTGGTTATCTCGATCACCATGGGCATTTTTGGTATTTTGCCTCTCTATGATTGTGTTCCCGCAACGATTACCTCGTAATGTTCTAAAGTCTCTAGTGCCCTTTCCTTTTTAATCGAATTTATTTTAAATGCAAGGGTATTTTTGTCATTTCCCCTTCTTCCTCGATGTTGACCTAGTCAGCGAGAGTGGACCTACCGATGCGGCCAATTGCGATTGGTCAGTGTCAGTGTGGGCCCGGCCTCAGTGGCCCATTCACCAATTTATATTGCTGATGTGGCATTTTCTTGCATTTCAATGGGTCTATTTTATTTAATTCATAGTAAATCGACCATTGGTCAAAAAAATGCAAATAAATAATTGTTAGAAAGGATTTTTTGAGTAGAATCCGAATTTTTAGTTTTTGAAACCTGTTTCTAAATGATTTTTCGAAGTTTATCTTAAAAAGCATTTTAATCACCTTAAATGATCTAAAGTGTGTAATTAATTCATTTTAACTCCAAATTGAGAAACAAAATATGTTTTATTAATCAGGAGGATCTGACTAATCTATTAAACTAGGTTTTGAACCTTAAATCATGGTTTTTGAAGATAAGTTACAAATTAGGGTTTTCCTATACATTAAGCCTTATAAATACTAATACATGATAATGTTTGCAACTAGGGAAATATGGAATTGGATACAATCAGACGGGTGAATGTGATGAATATAAACTAAGGTATGTGACATCTATGATGAATGTGAAATCTATGTGGAATGTATATGTGCACATTACCTATCCTTAATTTGGGCTCTTATCCAACCCTACCTCACTATTGTGCTAGCCTTGTTATCCTTATAAATGCCTTTATTTGGCTCTTTACTTATTTGATGCTTTTGTTACCATTATGGATCATCTAATTGAATTATATGGATCTTGTGATTTCCTATATTTGGATCCTTACTTATGAGATCCTTCTATTGCTTATGTGGCTCATTTAATTGTAACTCTTAGATCTTGCTATGGCCAATGTTGGCTCATCCATTTATTGAGATTATTTAATTGGGTTTTGTTCCCATTTTGCAATGTTGCAATGTTGTTACTTCTCACTACCGCCAAGTGATTATTTAAGCATGATGTAATTTAGGCCAAATGACAACGTAGTGTACATGAGTACAAACCACCCACAAGGCACTGAGGTTTTAGTCTTCCTGTCAGGCACTGGGGTTTTAGTCCCCCTGCCATTTTATATTAGGCATTGGGGTTTTAGTCCCCCTGCCACTTTATATAGGCATTGGGGTTTTAATCCCCTTGCCACTGGTGAGGTTCGGTAGGTGCCTCACCCTACATTGAGATGACTTTGTGTCTTAATATATTCATGCTATGTGATAATTATTGTGTTGATTTATTATGGTAGTTCTCTTATTCTTATTTGAATATTTGTCTCATTCTCTTAAAATCTTGTAGCATAGAGAATCTTTTATTATGCAATGTTGTTGACTATTACTTGTCCTATTTCTCTTAAATAACACATACTTTTATCTTTCTCTTGCTGGATGACCCAAACCATCCAGGCTAGGATCAGAGTGCGCATGGAAGCTTGGTGAACCTAAGGCTAAGGATAAGACAAGAAGAAAAGGAACATATAGCTTGCATGTTCATAGTTGCCTTTATATATTAAGTTGTTTTGGTTGGAGATAATATTGGCTTAGTATAAGTCTTCCTCTACCTAGATAATATGTTTATATAAAGTTGTGCTTCCTTTATGGAAATTTTGTATTGTACTCTTTATACATTTTGAATAAAGTCAAGTTTTATTTCTTCACTGGCACACATTTGATGAATTTGTTTATCATGTTTAATTGTAGAGACTTGGCCTTTACAACATGGTATCAGAGCATCAAGGTAGTCAGATTCTTGACTAATTCAAATTTTCTCCTAGATAGAACCCTTACCATATATAGTTCCGTTAGTAAGTTTTCACCTTAGAGTTGACCTATGATGAAAGTTTGATTTAGGATCATAATAATTTCATATTAGAAATAAAATTTGTCAATTTTTTGGTGAATTGTCTATTGAGAAGCTACTAGAGCAACAAGTTGAAGTGATGGTGTCTAGAAACGGTCAGAGCTTTGGGGCTGGAAATATTTTCCTCCACCCCACTAGCTTGGTAACGAGGACTCCTGAGCTCATATGACCTGGCCTGGCCTGATCTGATATAGACAGCTCGAAATAGTCTATCTTTGGGCATGTTTCCTAATTGTTGAATACCTTAGGAAAACCATAAGTGATGATCTCTTACCCAAAAATCATCCTTAAATACCTTATACTCCTATGTTTAGGGTTTAGTGTACCCTATGTTACACCCTGAAGCTTGGTTAGTAAATCCTTTTAGTGTTGAAATTTTATGTACCCTTTTTCCCTTAGCTTAGTTTGACTTAGTTGACCCTTTTAAGGGATGGAGTGAGGGTAATGGTGTTAGTACCCTATTTGGTTTTGCAAATATGATTTTGAGGATGAAATCCCTTTTAAGGGGATGGAATCCCAATTAAAAGCAAAACCAAATACCTTTAGAGTTAGAAACCCTATCTATGTGGACATATGAACATAATAACTTATGTGAACAAGAATTTACCAAACACATTATACTTGTAATTCAACTTGTTTGTTTATACACACATGAATATTTAATAAGTCATATAGAGATAGTTCGTATGCTTGAACCTTCACATATTATTGATTCACATAATAATGAGTTACTTATTACTAATGGTGAATATGCATAAAGTTGACTATGCCACCCTAATGGTAAAATGTGTATGGATAATGCACCCTAAGGATGTTTTAACATGTAATGATCATGTTGACATAAACCCTAATATGTAATCCTATAGCCTTGACAACATATACATATATATATATATATATACCCTTAATGCCTTTCATGATACATTAGTGACATTAGGTGTCATCCTCACATAATACACCTTGATGCATATAAATGGATTATAGTCACAAAGTTATCAATATATGTATGGTATATCACCTTGTTCTCTAATGAACACCTCATCATAACTTGATATATGAATTAATTTATTAATATTTAATGGGTTACATCCTATTCACTAAAATGCATATAATGACTCAAACATGATAATGAATAATTGGATTCACATAAATATTCATAAAATTCCTAATGTGAAGTAAAATATGTATAATTTATAATATGAAGTGTAGTGGATGACAATGATTAATTATGTCATTAATATGAGTATCAAAGATGATATAACAATGTGCAATATGAACCTTATTTGGAATTATTATAGGCTTAATAACTTGTTGGATAATATTAACTTTTTCTACAAAATAATTTGTGATAATTCTACATGGTAGTTTTAAGAGGATAATGGAAAATGAATTCATGTTATTAAGGTTTTTGACCTAATACATTAATTAATGTTGAAATGACTTAGTAAACCCTAATTGTTCTTAAAACACTTGATGAGGGAAATACACATGATATAATATTGAGATGTAATTGTTTTGAATAAAATGTGGAACAAGTGATAGTATAATATATATGATACCTCTTCATGATGGAGATTATGCTAATAAGGCAAAAATGTTAATTTGAGTTTGATAAAAGGATATAGGTTTTGTGGAAACCTTAGTAGCACCTGTCTTATGTAGATTTTGTGTTGTACCCTAGATTAAGGGTTATAACCTAGTGTTTAAGGTTGGGAAGTTACACACTCACCCTCTCTTTCCTCTTGTTGTGATTTCGGGGATGAAATCCTCTTTAAGGGGTGGTGTGATGTAACATACTGAATCTTAGGGTCTTCCCTACAATTTACTCATATTCTATCTTTTCATTTCTTTCAAGTCCTTTTGGACTAATTTCATAAATTTCCCTTCTTTTATATTCTTTTTGGACTCCTTGTGCAATTTGAGCACAATTCAAGGTTGAAATTACCTTTTTCCCTCATTTATATAAATGGAGGGGGGTTTTCTCAAATAACCCACTTAAGGTAATAATTAAGGACTAATTATGCAAGATGGAGTTTAATGAGAGATAATAATTGGATAATGTTAATTTGGCGCTTTTTGGATAAATATATTAGTAATAATGTGTATTTGAGTTAATGTATGAGAACATTAATCTTAATTGTTTCTCTCTCCTCAAAATATGATTTTAATTCATGAAAATATGTTATTTTGTTGAGAAATGATTATTGAAATCTTAATGTGTTTAATATCTCGAAATTTATTCACATGTTTCATAAAAAGAAGACTTTTCATATAACTCATTCATTTTAATATATTAATATACACTTTAATGAGAAATATATTTAATTATGGCTAAATAATGGGTGAAACGAGAATCTAGTTGTATAGCATGATGCTACACACTAATTTGTGCATGTGGTTAAATATTGAGGTAATTTGACCCTTATTTGACCCCTTAAATCGATTTTATGATTTTGGAGTAATGTACAACTAAGGTTTGATTGCGATTTGCATTTAAATGCATTCATTAGCATATTGTTTAGTTATTTATAGCTGTCACGCATTACCAGCTTATTGCGAGTTATGTGGACTTTCGATCTGTGATCTGACGGTGGACCCTTCATCCCCTACCTACCGCTCAACGCGAGACAGAAGTCGTTTCACGGCAGTTCACCTCCTTGATCTCGTTCTCCCTCCAAGAGGCACTGATTCGTGAGATTCTTGTCCCGTTGAATCCATCTCTCACTGACGGTTCGAATGAGCCCTAGATTATCCGCTCTCTTGGACGATAGACGAAACACCCATTTTGTGCTTTCTCCTCATCTTCGCCGAGGGTTACTGAGAGAGAGCTAGAGAACTCCTCTCGCCCATATAAGGCTATAAACAGAACCCTTGGCCCCGACATACCTTCCTCTCCTTTCAATTTCTTCCCAACGTTCCCCGAGGATCCCTACCTACTCGGTCTACTACCACAACGACGGCGAACAATATCTCAAAGCTCCGATCACCTTAGTCAAATAATGGGCTAGGTAACCATCTTGAGCCTCTCTTCTTTCTTTTCGCCTCTTTACTTTGGCTCGAGCAGCCCCCTATCGCCATAACCTATAGATCGTCGAAGAAGTTCCACCGATGCTTAGCATTTTTTGGTTCCAATGCATCTCTATCCACGGTTTTCCTTGTGTTTTCCTCGCCTTACTTCCGTGTTCATGTTGGAGTCTTTGGAAGTAGCTTTCCACTTTGTTTTCTTTGAATTTGGTCCCCGACTTCCTTCTCCCTATTCTGATCCTGTTCTAGAGTTTTTGAGTACGAGACTCCTTATCTAGTGGATCGTTGTGACCACGAGAACCTGGGGAATTCGTTCCCGATCTCAGGTTGCAATGGTAGAGCCTTAGTGGCCATCGGGACCAGGTTGTCATGATCCCAGAGTGCTGCTCTAGCCATGGCTCGAAGAAACAACATACCTGGAGGTCGGTTGACCTCGGAGTCCCTACACTATCAGTTTGGTTATCTCGATCACCATGGGCATTTTTGGTATTTTGCCTCTCTATGATTGTGTTCCCGCAACGATTACCTCGTAATGTTCTAAAGTCTCTAGTGACCTTTCCTTTTTAATCGAATTTATTTTAAATGCAAGGGTATTTTGGTCATTTCCCCTTCTTCCTCGATGTTGACCTAGGTCAGCGAGAGTGGACCTGTCGATGCGGCCAATTGCGATTGGTCCTCGTCAGCGTGGGCCCGACCAGTGGCCCATCCGCCAATTTATATTGCTGATGTGGCGTTTTCTTGCAGTTCAATTGGTCTAATATATTTAATTAATAGTAAATCGACCATTCTTTAGAAAAATGCAAATACATAGTCATTAGAAAGGATTTTTTGAGTAGAATTCGAATTTTAATTTTTGAGTCCTATTTCTAAATGATTTTTCGAAGTTTATTTTAAATAACATTTTAATCACCTTAAGTGATCTAAAATATGTAATTAATTCATTTTAACTCCAAATTGAGAAACAAAATATGTTTTATTAATCAGGAGGATATGACTAATCTATTGAACTAGGTTTTCAACATTAAATCGTGGCTTTTGTAGATAAGTTATAAATTAGGGTTTTCTTATGCATTAAGCCTTATACATACTAATACATGATAATGTTTGCAACTAGGGAAATATGGAATTGGATACAATCAGACTGGTGAATGTGATGGATATAAACTAAGGTATGTGACATCTATGAAATCTATGTGGAATGTATATGTGCAAATTACCTATCCTTCAGTTGGGCTCTTATCCAACCCTACCTCACTATTGTGCTAGCCTTGTTATCCTTATAAATGCCTTTATTTGTCTCTTTACTTATTTGATGCTTTTGTTACCATTATGGCTCATCTAATTGAATTATATGGATCATGTGATTGCCTATATTTGGCTCCTTACTTATGAGATGCTTCTATTGCTTATGTGGCTCATTCAATTGTAACTCTTGGATCTTGCTATTGCCAATGTTGGCTCATCCATTTATTGAGATTATTTAATTGGGTTTCGTTCCCATTTTGCAATGTTGCAATTTTGTTACTTCTCACTACTGCCAAGTGACTATTTAAGCATGATGTATTTTAGGCCAAATGACAATGTAGTGTACATTAGTACAAACCACCCATAGGGCACTGAGGTTTTAGTCCTCCTGTCGGGCACTGGGGTTTTAGTCCCCCTGCCATTTTATATTAGGCACTGGGGTTTTAGTCCCCCTGCCACATTATATAGGCATTAGGGTTTTAGCCCCCCTGCCTCTGGTGAAGTTGGGTAGGTGCCTCACCCAACATTGAGATGACTTTGTGTCTTAATATATTCATGCTATGTGATTATTAATGTGGTGATTGATTATGGCAGTTCTCTTATTCTTATTTGAATATTTGTCTCATTCTCTTAAAATCGTGTAGCATAGAGAATATTTTATTATGCAATGTTGTTGACTATTACTTGTCCCATTTCTCTTGAATAACACATACTTTTATCTTTCTCTTGCTGGATGACCCCAACCATCCAGGCTAGGATCAGAGTGCGCATGGAAGCTTGGTGAACCTAAGGCTAAGGATAAGACAAGAAGAAAAGGAACATATAGCTTGCATGTTCATAGTTGCCTTTATATATTAAGTTGTTTTGGTTGGAGACAATATTGGCTTAGTCTAAGTCTTCCTCAACCTAGATCCTATGTTTGTATAAAGTTGTACTTCCTTTATGGTAATTTTGTAATGTACTCTTTATACAATTTGAATAAAGTCAACTTTTATTTCTTCCGCTGCCACACATTTGATGAATTTGTTTATCATGTTTAATAGTAGAGCCTTGGTCTTTACAGGTAGCACGGTCGTGGTGGTTGTGGCTGAGTGAATATATTTGTTAGGTAGCACGGCCGTGGTGGTTGTGGCTGAGTGAATGTATTTGTTAGGTATCACGGACGTGCTGGGTAGCACGGCCGTGGTGGTTGTGGCTGAGTAAATGTATTTGTTAGGTAGCACGGACGTGCTGGGTAGCAAGGCCATGTTGGCTGAGTTGCTGAACTGCATTTGTTAAAATTTTCTGCTCCTTTAATATTGATGTATATTGACCCTAATGCCTTACATTATAAGAGAATTGAATCATGCATTTGTGTTGTTGTAGGTGCTGTTGACTTGCATATATTTCTTCTTCAGCCTTCAAGTGAGGTATAAGATTCTCACTCTCCTAATGTGCCACTAGTCTTCATTTTGATTTAAATATTTAATACATGTACGGTAGCGCTTGGTAGACATTCTAGAAATATGATGGTAGACATTGTGTAGTCTCAGATTGACACTTTAGGGTTTATATATGAGATCAACGAATGCATGATGTTTAACTTAATATATAAATATGACCATAATACATTTATGCATGTATCAAATTAGAAACCCGTTCAAAATTTACTCATAAGAGTAAATTTTGGATAGTCCCCAGTTTGGGACTATTCTGGATATTTAATCTCACTTAGGATGTATCTGTATAATGTATGTTTAGTTTTGAAGAAAATTTTAGTAGTATTTCCTCATTTATTCTTTGGGTACATATGTGAGTGGTTATTTACCATTTACATCAGTGCACTTGGAGAACTTAGGGGAAATGATGCTGAAATTTTCATCAAAACTAAACATACATTATATAGTTACTAATGAGATTAAATATTCAAAAATGGGATAGGTGGTACACTTTAGTATAAAAGTAATTAACTTCCTATCAATAAAAACTTACATCTTATAGTATCAATATTAAATGCTTGGTTTTATAATTAATTTTTAATGTGATATAGAAAATGGAACGAAGTTGGATGTCTATCAAGAACCATTGTAGTCCAGAGTTTGCCAAAGGTCTTGATGAATTTATCAGATTTGCTGAGGAACATAGGAAACTACCTACATATAGGTTCTATTGTCCATGTAGAAATTGTGGTAACAATTTGAAAGTTGATACTGCTGAGGAAATTAAGGATCATGTCATATGCAATGGGATCATACAAGGTTATAATGAATGGTATTGGCATGGAGAGAAAATTAATAATGGATCAAAAAATGTCGATAGTAATAGTTGTGGCATAGAAGATATAGATAATGATGATAATTTCAATGATGAACCGATTTAGGATGACCTGATTCAGGATGATATGGTTGATGAGATGCTACACAGTTGTTGGGACAATGTCATTGATCCACCTTCTTTATTTGCAAACATAGTCCATGATGCTGAAAAACCTTTATATAAGGGTTGTACTAAGTTCACGAGGTTGAGTGTTGCAATGCGATTATATAGTCTTAAATCTCAAAATCGGTGGAGCAATAAGAGTTTCACTTCACTGTTGTCTTTGTTAAAGGAAATTCTTCCTGAAGGCAACGAGCTTCCAATTTCAACATATCAAGCAAAGAAAATAATGTGCCCAATGGGAATGGAGGCTAAGAAGATTCATGCATGTCCAAATGATTGTGTGTTGTTTCAGAAGGACTATAGTAATTTAATAAATTGTCCAAAATGTGGTGCATCAAGGTATAAGACCACAAATTCAGCTAAGGCTAAAAATGGCTCTCCTATCAAGATGATGTGGTATCTAGCAATAATACCACGATTTCAATGCTTATTTGCTAATACAAAAGAGGCGCAAAATTTTTCTTGGCATGGGGAGTTAAAGGCCAATGATGATGGTGTCCTACGACATGCATCTGATTCACCACAATGGAAGAAAATTGATTTATTATACCCTCAATTTGGTAATGAACCAAGAAACATAAGACTTGGACTCTGTACAAATGGAATGAATCCCTATGGTACATTAAGCAGCCAACATAGCACATGGCATGTTATGATTGTTATATACAATCTTCCTCGTTGGTTGTGTATGAAAAATAAGTATGTCATGTTGTCAATATTGATATCAGGGCCCAAGCAACCTGGAAATGATATTGATGTCTACCTTCAACCTCTAATAGATGACCTAATGAAACAATGGGAAGAAGGTATTATGACATATGATGCTTCACGTAAAGAGAACTTCAGTTTGCGTGCTATGTTTTTTTGCACAATTAATGACTTTCTAGCTTATGGAAATTTTTCTGGATATATCATATAGGATACAAAGCATGTCGTGTTTGTGAGGAAAATAATGATTCAATCAGACTGAAACATGGTGGTAAAATCGTATATCTTGGTCATCGGAGATTTCTCCCACCAATGCATCCTTATCAAAGGCAACACAAAACCTTTAATGGGTCAACTATGGAATGAAGTGTTCCTAAACCTATACCAGGAAATGTTGTATATGATAGGATGAAACATATTGTAATGAATTTGGAAAGAGTTCAAGTAGTCATACACTCACATGTGACAAATCTCTATACAAGAAGAGGCCAATTTTCTTACACTGGATAAATCCATTTGAACGCTACATGAGTGTTTTTAAAGGTGATGTTCGGAATCATTATCCTCCTGAAGGGAGTATTGTTGAGGGTTACGTGGCTAGGGAGGTGATGGACTTTTGCAATGATTTTTTGAATTACAATGAAACTTCTAGCGATCTAAAATATTCCCATCACACTGAATCTTATTGTGGCAAAGGAACTCTGCGAGGATGAGTGAAAGGAATCAGTTATGTGTTGTGGGAACAAGTGCATTTGTATATTTTACACAACATCGATGAAGTTAGTAGCTACATCACTTAACACAATGATCTTATCAAGAGAAATCATCCACGATCTAGTTCAATGTAGTTTGTAAGAGAGCATAATCGAACATTTATTAGGTGGTTTGAAGAGAAAGTATTTAATCAACTATCTGAATCATCGAATAATGTTGTTGAGAACATAAAATGGCCCGCCTTTAAGCCAAAAATGGATGTCATGTCATATGAAGGTTATGACATAAACGAATTTTCATACTACACAAAGCATTAAGATGAAAGTAGTGTAGTTCAAAATAGTGGGGTCACTGTTCAAGCTTGTTCGTTGTATTTTGCTAGTGCCAAAGATAAAAGACCACACGAAGCTGAGATGTCATATTACGGCGTCATTGAGGACATATGGGAAATGCACTATACAAATTTTTGAGTTCCTATCTTTAGGTGTAATTGGGTTGACAACAACAAAGGAGTTTTAGTGGATGAGTTGGGTTTCAAATTGGTGAATTTTGAAAAGATTGGTGAGAAAGATGATCCATTCATCATGGCAGACCAAGCAAAACAAATATTCTATATTTATGACCCGACAAATAAAAATTGGTCTGTCGTTCTTCATGGAAAAAGGTAGTTTACGGTAGATCCTATAAATGAAGAAGAATAGTACGAAAAGTATGATGATTCCAATCTATTCTCAGTTGGTTTGCCACGTGTAAATGTTGAAGATAACACCGATGAATATTATAAACGTCAAGACCATGCTGAAGGAATTTTCCTTGACTAACAACTTAACCAATACTAGAGGCATGTATTCTTTGAGTTATTTATTTTATTATCATTCAAGCAAGTATACCTTATCACTTGTTCTTTTATTATCACTTATTTTTTTTATCATGTATACTTGTAGGTTCCAAAATGGAGAGTGAAGATGAACATTCTGAGCATGAGCATGAGCAGCATGAGGATGGCAGTGGTGATGCTAAGAAAAGTAGAGGTCCCACACTTATGCGTAGGCTGCAGGAGCTCAGGGCTAAAGGTGACAAATTGCCAGTCTAGTTTGATATCATAGGAGCACCTGTTGGGGAACATGCTAGTGCTTTCAAGCATTACGTAGGGGCGACCATGCGCAGTAAGGTGCCAATATATATACAAAATTGGCATGATGTTCCTAATGCCAAAAAAGACCTCATATGGAAAGATATATCTGTGAGTGGAAGTGATATTATTTTAATATGTTTTTTTATCTATTGATTCTAATTTAGTTTTCTTGGAATTAATTGCTTTTCAAAAAAACATTATTAATTGCTTCTTTTGTATGTATAGGGTGTTTTTCATTTAAATGAAAAAGATCACAAGAAAAGAGTGCTACAACATTGTGGTGTACGATGGAGGGGTTTTAAGACATATCTCGCAAGGGAATTTATAGATAATCCTAAACAAAAGAAGAAAGCAACATATGTATATATTTTTATAGATCATGAGGTATGGGAAGCATTTGTTGTGTCTAGGAGAACGGAAGAGTTTCAGGTAATAAAGATTGTGATGTATTGTATGAATCTTTAATTTTATACAATTAAGGAGGTGAATCTTTTTATACATGTTTGCCAAGTCTGAATTGCAATATCTCATTTTAAATGATCAGGCTATCCACCAGGCTCAAAAGGAAAGATAGGCCAAAATGTGAATGACCATCGCTTGGGGCCCAGTGGTTATGCCTTCCACCGCCAACTACAAGAGAAGCAATCCTCTTCTGGAGAAGAATTTAGTACAACTCATGTTGAGCATCCACCCTGACACTTGACATGGATTGATGCTAGAAAGAATCGAGCAGGTGAAATTGTCAACCCTGCAACTAAGGAGGTGGCACAGAAGATGGTAGGTTTATCCCAACTAAGTAAATAGTAACTCCCACAAACTTAGATTTATTTATATCTAATTGATATTGTGATTTAATATTTTTATTAACTATGAATAGATTGATCTCCACGAGCAAAGGAAGGAAGGAAAGTTCATCCCAACACGCCACAAGGATGAACTATCAGTTTCTCTTGGTACGAAGGAGCATCCTGGCCGTGTTAGGGGATTAGGAGCTGGCATAGGATTCAAGTCTTAATTTGGCCCTTCGCAATCTAAAACAGGTCGTGCAGGAGATCTTACACAAGAGGAGGTTGAAGCATTAGTAGCACAGAAAGTAAATGAAATAATGTCTCCATTTCAACCTACTCAACCTTCTCAACCTATTCATATTGTGCATCTCTCAAGTGACGAGGTACTAGCCCATGCTACAATTGTAGAAGGTCAAGGGAGCACTCCCAATGAACCACCACAACAATCTGTAGTAAGCTTTTGTTCTATATGTTGTGTTATTAGTATGATATATATATATATATATATATATATATATATATATATATATATATATATATATATATATATATATGATAATATATATAGTTGTAATAGGTATCTGTTCTACTGCTTCTTATATAACCTATATTATTTCAATCTAGGTTGGTATGAACTGTAAACTTGCAGTGGAGGTTCCAAAATATAATGTTGTGGCAGTAGGCAAGGTGTACAACCTTGGTGGTACATTGCATTGCCAACAAATTACTGATGACATTTGTCGTGTGTCCATCCATCTTGTGTATGACAGAATGGGGGACAAACCACTACCCATACCTAATTCTGAATATAGTACAGTTGAAGAAGCAGAGGGTGCAATGGTGGGTTGGCCTAGCTACTTGGTTATCAATGACAAGGTATACTTAAATTCTACCATGTTTTTCATATTTGACTGCATATATGAACTCGTGTAATAGATGTATGTAATTTAATTAATAGGTTTGCAAACTAAAAAGTAAAAATTCTACTAGTCGTCCTCCTATTCCCAAGCCATCTATTATTCCAGAATCCACATTTGATGAGTTGGGAATTAAATGTAAATGTTTGTGTCGAGACTTAGCCAACCAAAGCTCTGGACTACAAATGTTGATCAATTTAATAGAAGATGCAACTGGGAGGGACTTTGACAATTATATTTTTCTTGATGATATTATAGAGTTGTTACATTATGATTGGCTGAATACTTAGATATTAGAAGTATGGAAAAGGTAAGGATATATCAATATAGAAAATTCCAATACACATTTTTAGCTTATTTCTACATATGAAAATAATTACAAATGTTTAACAACCATTTATATACTGAGGCCACAAACTTTGATATAAAGAATGTAGGATTCTTAGTTCCTTCGGTCACTAGTTAGGTGGAGACACATATTGAGGAAGTGAGTGAGTACTTCTATGATGCATTCAAATATTTTGCTACTGTGGGAAAGGAAATTATCCTAATTCCTTTTAACGTCTAGTAAGTATTATTATTCAATATAATTTTAATAATGAAAAAATGTATTTATTTTAATGTTTGTTTTATTCTTACTCAGAGCTAGACATTGGGAATTAGTGGTGATTGTCCCAAAATTGATGACTCTTTATTATCTTGACCCAATGGGAAAAACAACAAGGGGTCACAAACTGAAATTGCCAGCTATGGCGTAAGCATAAATATAGTCAATGCTTCAACATGATATTTCTTTTTACAATTTCTATTTTACCAACTATCATTTAATTGATAGGGGTATAAAAGTTTTTTGTGAAGGTGGAGGACAAATACCTACAAAATTAAAGACATTGACTTTGAAAAATGTCAAGGTAGCTACTTTGACAATTGCTTAGTCTTATATGTATTAATTTTCAACTCTTATATGTCTTCTGTTTATAGTAGTTACTAACATTAAGTATAATTCATTATATGTAGTGTCCTATACAATATAATGATTGGGGTTGTGTTTACTATGTAATGAAATATATGCAAGCTATTGTCAAATACGCATCAAATGACATTCAGACTATAGATCAGGTAATAAAGAATAACATCATAAATTTACAAGTGAGTTGTAGTCATTTTATAAAATATTAGCATGTGCATTTTCTGTTACAGATCTTTACAACTCAGCCTTACACACATGAGGACTTAAATGAATTTCGAGAAGAGTGGTCTGATGCTTTTCTAAATGAAGTCAATATAGCATTGGAATAAATATGTCAGTTACGTTCCATTTATGTATGTGGTTTCAGTACTCTTTCATATTTACTTTTGTATCTGACATTTAATATCATCTCAAACTTGCAATCTATCATTTTGTAAATTATGATGTGACTATGTGTACTCAACTCAATATATGAATGATTTTTGTTATGAATGTTTGGTTTGGAATGGTGACGGTTGAGCATCAATGCTCCCCTCTCCCATATCTTATTCGTGTTCTTCGATTTTGTTCTGTTCAGTTTCTGTAGAAATTTAAAAAAAAATGCGACCCTATAGCGTCGGTTTTCTTAAAAACCCGACCTTATAGGTGTCTTGGCCGTTCCGCGTAGAACGGTCATGTGGCATAAAATAGTCGTGTTGGGATGAGGTAGAATGGTCGTGTCGCGTAAAACGGCCGTGTTGAGATATGGTAGAACGGCCATGCTGTGTAGCACAGCCGTGCTAATATAAACCAACACGACCGTGCTAGGCGGAACGACCGTCTACCTCATCCCAACACGGCCATTTTATGTAGCACGGTCATTCTATGTAGAACGCCCAAGACACCTATAAGGTTAGTTTTTTAAGAAAACCGACACTATAGGGTCCTTAGAAATAATCTTTAAAGTCGGTTATTTATTAAAAAAATGACATCATAGGGTTCAGGTACAGTTTCATTTCTCATTTGGGTTTAGTTTTTGAGAGCCTATAGGGTCGGTTTTTACTATACAAGGTCAGTTTTTTTAGGTTAAAAAACTGACACTACAAAGAAATTTCTGTAGTGACGGCCACTTAGGCGTCGGCTGAAAAGTGACGCTATAGTCTTAAAAAAACCGATGCTATAGACCATTTCTGTACTAGTGTATCTTTAGGAGAAGCCAATAGGTCCCATTCTTGATGCTTTTAAATAATAATTGTCTCACCAACACACTTCTATTCCTTAGTCTCAACCTTTCCCCTTGGTTTCCCCCTTTTAAGTGTCTTAGATCCTGCTCTCCAACCTCTATCTTCATCTTCTTCTTTCATGGAGGCTACCATTTTCAAACCTTTGGGTGACGCCTCCCTAATTGTACATCTGTTCATGTCATGGAAGCAAGACACACAAGACCAGCCCCTTGGATCTCAACCCTGAGGTCTCCTGCCTCACATTGTTGTGTCCCTGACAAGTTCATCGTCGAGGGTCCTCCCACCTAATCACGATGGAGACGGCCATAAGGGATCCAAGTCACACCCTTCCATCTAGGTCCCCTAGGCATGGATGTCTAGATCGGAGCATCATGCATGGTGAGGGGCTAGGACGAAGGCAGTTGGTCACAGGATCAAGTGATTGGAGATCAGTGTCAACCACTCGCGAGTAGCCACGAGCGGTGTGGGATCATAATGGAGAGCAAACCAAACTAATGGGCCAGGTCATGAGAAAAACATTTCAAACATTGGTTGTGGGCTCTGATCTCCAAACCATGATATAAACACGATTAAAACTTAGCAGAAGCGAATCGGTAATCAGCGGAAGGCAAAAATCACGGGAAATTAAAACTTTTCGTGACAAGAGCTTGAATCCATAAAAGCTTCTTTCATAAAGTGACGTAAACTATTTACATCTCAGGATAATTACTTCTTTAGTAATTATATACATCAAGATACAAAATCTCAAGATCACTATACAAAAGACTCCAAGACCTGAGAGTACAGAGGACACATAGGACTGACTCTAACTACACCATATGGCAGGACAATCTCCACCTGAGATTACTACTGCCCCTGATGCTGCTGCTGAGATTGATCACCTGTAGGCTGGTTCCTTCGTCTCCAACGTCCACCTAAAAAGTTGAAGCCTACGGGGTGAGACAATTATACATAATTGTCCCAGCGAGAGTTATAACTCTTCGCCAGAAGCTTTATTATAACATCAAAGAATATCTTAAACAGTAAAGCCTTCAAAGCATTCTGTAACAGTTGCAGGTATAACAAGATCTCTATAATTTAGGAGATGTGTAGAATATAAACTTTATTGTAAGGTAACATCAATCAACTAACTTGGAGTCATCTCTAACAAGTTATACTACATGGTTGATTATGTTTTACAAACAACATTATGCCCTGTGGAGATGAGGCTTACCACTCATACTCCAACTGATCGCTGAGAAGCCGCATCAGTATCATACATAGGTCATTAAGAGAGCCAGATTCTCATGACCTTCACCTTCCTCAGTCAGTAAGAGGATCACTTGTAGGACATCTCGTGTCTCTACTTAATATAGCTCACCAGGGTAAACTGGTCCTTCGCTATTCTAGAGTCACAGTGGCGTTCTGTACTCTCTTCGTCATCAGGAGGTTTCATATTTACCTACCACTGATACAGATATCTGTGCTTTCTTCGTCATTAGGAGGTTTCATGTTTACCTACCACTGATACATTATGAAAATATAGTGAAGGATGGATGGATTCCACATCTACATCACTTTCCTACACTAGGATGTAAGGTTCTACACATCCATGTACCCCACATACTCAAAAGTATGTGCTCCAGGAGTTCCCTGAGGAATACCTGTTTCACCATCACTTAATCTCTGACAATGATGGTTCTATGATCAGGGCTCTACATTATACTTGATTAGTTAGGTACATTCAGTATTCTTTAACAACATACATTGTTCTTCAAACAATAACAGTAGCATAGCAGTTATAAAAGAAGAATACTAAATGTAACAGGCCTAACTCATATCAGTCATCATTTCTCATTATCCTCATCTCAAGTCATCTCTAAGGCATGACTTTGATGGTATTCATGGCTCTCACAGCCCATTATCAGTATAGGATGCCACTGACAAGACATCATATTACTTTACTTATTCATAAGGCTAACAACATGCCTTCAATGAATATAACATCATCATTCATACCTGGATATGATTACCTTCATATCAGAACCTGCATGGTTAATACAACTGATAAAGGTAATACAAAAATGAGGAATATCCTTCCTACTCTTGTCATAAGAGTTTAAATCTCTAATTCTTATCAAATAGAGTTTAATATTCAAAAGCATGCCATTACCCTTGAATTAGGGTTTACTATTCTCATTACATGTCATCACCCTTGAATTAGGGTTTACTATTCTCATTATGGTGAATTGAACTCATAACATCATCATGTATGAGTAACATCTTCATTGATGATCTTAGTTTAGTTAAAAGTTCATCATTTATCATAATTAGGGTTTCTATGATCTCACACAGGTGGATCATACCCTAATTATGCTCATTTCTGTGTATTGGGGATGCTTCAATTGAGTTTCCACTTAAAAAGGGTACTTTCTCTCTCTAGAAGTACTTTCTCTCTCTAGAAGTACTTTCTCTCTCATCATAAGGTTAGGTGATGTCAACATCACCCTAGATCAGGTCGGATTAAGTCATCATAGACTAACATGGCTAAAACATCATTATCATGTGATTAGGGTTTGAATTGAGCAAGATATAACTCAATTGGCCCTTCAGGGGTATTTTGGTAATTCACCCCATTGATCATCATCATGATCCAAACCTTAGTCAATTAACCCCCTAATATCCTAGGTTGTCATTAGGGTTCGATTAGGGAAACATTGGACCATTTATATCATCAATTGATTGAATGAAGTCAACCTTGAATCACATTGATTGATTTCAATTATCAACCTTCAATCGAATTGAGATCGTTTGAAAGTGTTGACCGTTTGCCCACTTTGACTTTCCAAGACCGCGAGCCCTCTTCTATCTTCAAGAACACGAGCCTCCTTAGGCTTCAAGACCGCGAGCCTCTTCAAGTGGTTCAAGACCGCGAAGATCAAATTGAAGTTGAGACCGCGAAGAGATGTTGACCGTTTGCCCATCTTGACCTCAGGACCGCGAGGCCCTTCGCGGTCTTGAGACCATGAGCCCCCTCACGGTCATGAGACCGTGAGCCCTCTCACGACCTTGAGACCGCGAGCCTCCTCACGACCTTGAGACCGCGAGCTCACATGGTCTCAACCGCTTGGACCATCAACAAGATTCAAAGATACAACCAATAATGTCAACTCATGTTGAAGCCCTCAAAAGGTCAGAGCCATGTTGACCACTTATGTATTGGGTTAACTTAGATTATGATTGACCACTTGGTCATTCAATTGACCCTTAATGGTTGACCAATTAGGGTTGAAGTCGATTCAATTAGGGTCTATCAATGTTCACCCATCAACACTCAACAATGTGCATCAACACAAGGTTGAACCCTTCAATTGAGCTCGAATTGGGCCCAAACTTGGCCCAAACGGTCTTGAGGTCATGTGGGTGGACCCCACATGGTCTTGAGACCGTTTACCCAAGATTTCATTAAAATCTAAGGTGATTTGATAGAGATTGAACCATGATTGGGTCACTAAATCAGTATTTTAATCAATTGATAACTTATTTGCAATTGGGTCCTCAATTGGTCAAAATACTTAACCCTAGACCTTCAAACGGTCTTGTGTGATTGTCCTCTCGGTCTTGAGACTGTTTGGATGAGTTCCAAACGGTCTTAAGACCGTTTGCCCATCCAATTTTGGATTCTAGTGCAAATTCATCAAGGTCTGACCCATTGAGTTGATGATCATGTCAATATTTTATTGCAATGTAATTTGGTGTAATTGTACCTTCAATTGGTCAACTAATCTTGACCCCAGACCTCCAAACGGTCATGGTTGATTTCCCTCGCGGTCTTGAGACCGTTTGGGTGACCCCTAAACGGTCTTGAGACCGTTTAGGTCAATCAACCCTAAAAACCCTAATTAGGTCACCATAATTTCAGTACTGATTTTATCTAGGGTTAGCCCTAGTATTCACCCTTCAACTCTTAGCCCGTTTGGAATTAGACCATCAAACTTGGTGAGTTGTTAACTAACATTATTTTGAACAGTAATCTCATACGGTCAACGATTAGTCAACGACCTTACACGGTCTTGAGACCGTTTGCCCAAAAAGGTAATTTCAGACCGTTTGAAAATCAGGAATAATTTCAAATAAAGTTGTTACTTAAAAAGGTCATATCTCCCGATTCCCTTGGAGTTAGCCTCCCAAATTTTGAGGGTAATTATCCTATATAATTAGAAACAAATTTATTATACGGTCCACGCTCGGTCAACGGGGCCAAACGGTCTTGGAGACCGTTTTCCCTGTCGCGGTCTCGAGACCGTTTGCTCACCTCACGGTCTTGAGACCGAGAGAGCAAACTGGTGGGACCGTTTAAGGAAGTGAAAAGCGGTGGGTTTTTCTTGGAAATCACGCCTTCATCTCCTAGCTCAAGAACAGTACGAATATCCCATGGATTTGCTTGCAAAATAGCAGGGAAAAGTAGGGAAACACTAAGATTTATCATCAAAACGCATATAAAGATGCACATAGTAAAGCATGGGTTTAGAGTTATAAAACCCGCCTAAAGCTTGCTTCTTGAGCTCCAAGCTTTCAAGCTCCAAGCTCTAATGGCGTCCTTGAGTTCTTACAGGTTGGCCAAGGTGAAACCGCCAAGGAAGGATGAAAAGAGACGGCTAGAAAGGTAGGGTTTCAAGAGTTAGCCATGAAGATGACCTTGAATTCGAGTTTTAACCATGGAATTAGGCAAGAAGAGGGGTTTAAACCTACCTTGCACCCCTTGGTCGTCCTCCTTAGCTACAAGGCAGTCCTTGGTCGTCTTTGGTGAAATGAAACAGTAAGGGAACGAAGGGTAAGTTCCCTTGCAACTAAGGGAAGGAGGGCTTATATACATGGGGTAGGATTTTCAACATTAGTTCATAAGTTGTCCATAATTCCAACTAGGTCCTTCCTTCTTTACTTGATCGTCCCTTACTCTTTATTCTAAGGACAACCTTCTCTTAAGGTATTAGGAAAAGAAGGTAAAGGAGAGCAAGCTAAGAATGAGGTACATACATAAAGAGATATTACACATATACCCTGATTATTCAATCACAAGGCATATCTCATAACTTGATAATTCAATTGAGGTGACTTCCTCATCATTTCTTCTCTTAATGATGGCAAGAGTCTAAAAAGATACATTAGATGACATATTTCACAATTTGTATCCCTTAATTTGGGTAAATTGCATTTTACCCCAAACTAGGGTTTCAAGCACCGGGATTGCTTCCACAGCTGCACCTTGGTGCCCTAGCTTGGGAAATCCCTCAAACTTTACCAAAAAGATTCTCATGATGTCTCAACATAAGAGGAACATCTCAACATGTGCAAATTGCAAGCTAACCCTTTTAACTGGGTAAATTGCACATAGGTCCCTGTATATCAAAACAATGCTACAACTTTAAATAAAAAGGAGTAAATACTGAAATATACATTTCTGAGAAACTTAATTACATGCTCAGAGTTAATCACAAAGATTTAATTACATATTTAGGCAAAACACCTAGGGTTGACTCATAACCCAGGTCAGGGATGTTACAAATTGTCCACCCCATACAAGGATTTCGTCCCCGAAATCGATAAAACATACTACGAGAAAAGGGCAGGATACTTCCTTCTCATCTCATCCTCTAACTCCCAAGTGGCTTCTTCAATACCACGATGGTTCCAGAGGACTTTCACAAGACTTATATCTTTCTTCTTTAACTTTTTAATTCATTTATCAAGGATTGACACTGGTCCCTCCTCATAGGATATGTCATCATTCAATTCTACCTCCATAGGTTGTAGAACTGACTCGGTGTCTGGGTGACATTTCTTCAGCATAGAAATGTGAAACACAGGATGTAACCTCTGTAATTCTGGGGGAAGCTCTAGTTTATATGCTACCTTTCCAATCCGTTCAATGATTGGATAAGGCCCCATATATCTAGGAGCTAACTTCCCTTTCCTTCCAAAACGAAGGACCCCTTTCCAAGGTGAGACCTTAAGATACACTCTGTCTCCAACCTGGAACTCTAAGGGTCTACGACGTTTGTCAGCATAAGATTTCTGCCTATCCTGAGCAGTCTTAATCTTATGTTGTATAACTTTAATCTTTTCTGTGGTTTGCTGCACCAGGTCAGGACCTAACAACTGGTGCTCACCAGTTTCAAACCAACACAAGGGTGATCTACAACGTCTACCATATAAGGCTTCATAAGGTGCCATATCAATACTATGTTGATAGCTATTGTTATAGGCAAACTCTATCAAGCTTAGGTGTAGATCCCAACTTCCGGTGAACTGGATAACACATGCTCGCAACAGGTCTTCTAAGGTTTGTATGGTCCTTTCCGACTGTCCATCAGTCTGTGGATGAAAGGCCGTACTAAACCTTAGCTTGGTGCCTAAGGCTCTGTGCAACTGTTCCCAAAAACAACCTGTAAACTGAGGACCTCTGTCAGAAACTATTGTGACAGGAACTCCGTGCAAACGCACTATCTCTTGAACATACAACTCTGATAACCTTTCAGCAGAATAGGTTGTTTTGACAGGTAATAAATGTGCTGTCTTAGTCATCCTATCAACAATTACCCAAATGGAATCATGTCCTTTGCTTGTCCTGGGTAGGCCAACAACAAAGTCCATGGTCACATGGTCCCACTTCCACTGTGATATGGGTAAAGGTTGCATTGTTCCTGCAGGCTTCTGGTGTTCAACTTTAACTTGCTGACACACGGGACACCTCAGAACAAACTCTGCAACGTCCTTTTTCATCCCAGGCCACCAATACAGATCCTTCAAATTCCGATACATCTTGGTGCTTCCTGGATGCATAGCATACATGGAAGAATGGGCTTCTTCCAGGACTAATTTCCTCAAGTTGTCCACATCCGGCACTATCATTCTTCCATTATAACAAGCTACTTGATCTTTTGAGTCATGAAAACCATCTTGCTTCTCATTTCCATACTCAGATCTTATATGTTGAACTGCAGCATCACCTAGTTGTGCCTCTTTAATCTGCTCCCTTAGGGTAGGTTTAATATGCATCTCAGCCAACAAACCGGCTAGCAATGACACCTTCAACTGTACATTGTCTTGCCTTAAAGAGATAAGCATATCTCTTCTAGAGCATACTAAAGAGTTTAGTTGTGCTCTATTCATGGTTGATGTTGCTGATTTCCTACTTAAGGCATCTGCAACAACATTGGCCTTGCCTGGATGGTAATCAATTGTACAGTCATAGTCCTTGATTAACTCCATCCAGCGACGTTGCCTCATGTTGAGCTCATGCTGAGAGAAGATATACTTAAGGTTTTTGTGGTCTGTGAAAATCTGGAATGTTTCTCCGTAGAGATAGTGCCTCCAGATCTTCAAAGCATGAACCACAGCAGCTAACTCCAGATCGTGTGTTGGATAATTCTCCTCGTGTTTCTTAAGCTGTTGGGAAGCAAAAGAAATAACTTGTTTATCCTGCATCAACACACATCCTAGTCCGTTCTTGGAAGCATCACAGAAAACTATATATCCTTTTCCTTGTTCAGGTAGCACTAGCACAGGTGCACTTGTCACCCTCTCCTTCAGCAACTGGAAAGATTGTTGACACTTATCACTCCAAGAAAAAGGAACATCTTTCCGGGTTAACTTGGTCAAAGGTAAAGCTATAGAACTAAAGTTCTTAATGAAACTTCGATAATAGCCAGCTAACCCCAAGAAACTTCGAATTTCCGTCGGTGTCTTTGGTTGTTCCCATTGTAGAACAGATTCTACCTTTGTAGGGTCAACACGAATTCCCGAGGCGGATATTACATGTCCAAGAAAAGATACCTCCGGCAGCCAGAACTCACATTTGCTAAACTTAGCATACAACTTATGTTCTCTTAGCAAGGTCAAAGCTTGGCGAAGATGCTGCTCATGTTGCTGAGCATCCTTACTATAAATCAGAATGTCATCTATGAAGACGACAACACACTGATCAAGGAAAGGTCGAAAAACTCTATTCATGAGTTCCATAAATGCAGCCGGTGCATTGGTTAGTCCAAAAGACATAACCGTGAACTCATAGTGACCATATCTTGTCCTAAAGGCAGACTTGGATATGTCACTATCCTTAATACGGAGTTGGTGATATCCATACCTCAAGTCTATCTTTGAAAAGACTGTTGCACCACGCAACTGGTCAAAGAGATCATCAATCCTCGGCAGAGGATACTTATTCTTTATTGTTACTTTATTGAGTTGTCTGTAATCAATGCACAACTGCATTGACCCATCTTTCTTTTTAACAAACAAGACCGGAGCACCCCAAGGTGAAGTACTCGGTCGGATAAAACCTCTCTCAAGTAGCTCTTGAAGCTGTTTCTTGAGTTCTGCCATCTCGGCAGGCACCATTCTATATGGAGTTTGAGCTATGGGTTTCGTATCTGGGATCAGATTAATTTCAAAATCAATCTCCCGAGGTGGTGGTATACCAGGAAGTTCTTCAGGAAACACATCCTCGAATTCCCTGACTATGGGAACTTCAGCAGGATTGGTCCTTTCCTTGGTAACATCTACCACATGGGCTAAGAATGCATAACATCCTTGCCTCAACAGCTTATCAGCAACCATAGATGACACAAGACAGGTGGGCAGAATCTTTCTTTCACCTTGAAAGATCCATGTGTTGCTTTCATCAGCAAACACAGCCAACTTGGACTCACAATCCAAGACAACTCTATACCTTTCTAAGGTATCCATCCCAAGGATTATATCAAATCCCTGCATATCAAGTGGTATAAGATCCACTTGAATGCGATGGTCAGAAAAGAAAAGGATGCAGGAAGAACATACCTCCTGCAAAACGGCAGACCCACTCAACGGAGTCTCTAACAACAAACTATCTGCTCTATGACTAACAGTCACATTGCAGTTACGAATCATTTCATGAGTGATGAAAGAGTGTGTAGCACCCGGATCAATCAGAACGGATACAACATAGGATGTAGACATATCAGAATATAAAAATTTCATCTGACCTGCCACTACCCGTGGATTGACCACTGCCTCAGGTGGGTTCATAGGATAGAATCTCGCAGTCGCCTGGTGTTGAGGTGGTGCTGATGATCCAGCTTGAGATGCTTGTCCACGTCCTCGAGCTGCTCCTTGATGTTGTCTTTTCTGAGATCCCTGTTGATTCTATCTCGGGGTTTGTTGTGTCACACCGACAGGCCTAGAACGACAATCCTTCATCACGTATCCCACCTTACCACAGTTGTAGCTACTCCTCCCCTGTTGTTGTGGTCTGGGTGGTCCAGTGACTGACTCAGATGCAGAACTGTGCATCCCTTGAAGCGGTTGACTCCGTCCTCTACCTCTGGTTGGTGTCCATTGAGTTTGAAAACTCGATCTGGGTGGTGGGGGGTTAGGTGCAGAGAATCTAGGTTTCTTGGAATCCCTAGATGAAGAACCCTGGAACTGTGGATATCTTTTATGGGTTTGTCTTTTCTCAATCACAGATCTCTCTATCCTTCGGACTGACTCAACGAAGGTAGAGAATCTCTCTCTGTTTTCTAAGGCAGACACAGGGGTTGACATATCAGAATTCAAACCCTTTTCGAATCTTCTAATTCTTTCCTCGTCCGTAGCAGCCATGTGCGGACAGAACCGCAACAACTCCATGAACTTAGATTCATACTCACTAATGTTCATCATACCCTACCTTAGTTTCTCAAACTGAGAGATCTTCTCATTAGGAAGGTCTTTGGAAAATATCTATTGATAAATTCCCGACAAAACTCTTCCCATGAGAACTCTTCTCCAGGTCTCTTCTGCTCTTCCATGTTCCACCAGTGACCAGCACTGCCTTTGAGAAGATAGACAGCATGTCTAACCTTCTCAGCTTCCGGAATCATAAGAATACTGAAAGCCTTCTCCAACTCTGTCAACCATAAGTCAGCATCTGCAGGGTCAGCAGTTCCGAAGTACTCGGTAGCTCTGACACGACGAAGTCGTTCGAATGTCTTACCAATACCTTGTGCTTCAGGCTAGACAGGTGCCCTGGGTGTAGGAATGGGCATCCTATCGGTTATATGTGTCATGGCAGTCATGAACTGCCTGAACATCGTCTGTACAGCTGGATCACTCATGTCAGCTGGGTCGAACTGGGGTGGCGTGGCTCTCTTGGCGACTCAGGTGCAGGTTGTTCTATTCTCGGAACTCTTGTACCGCCTCGAGGTGCACTAGCACTACTCTCTGCCACGTGCTCATCACGATGTTCTGACATTCTTAGGTATATTCTTCTCCTGAGGAGCAGAAGATTCTATTAGATGAGGAAGGAGTACTAAAGGTAGACTCGACATCCTAAGTCCTATGCCTCTGTAGACTCAACTGAACCTGGAGCTCTGATACCACTAGTTGTGGGCTCTGATCTCCAAACCATGATATAAACATGATTAAAACTTAGCGGAAGCGAATCGGTAATCAGCGGAAGGCAAAAATCACGGGAAATTAAAACTTTTCGTGACAAGAGCTTGAATCCATAAAAGCTTCTTTCATAAAGTGAGGTAAACTATTTACATCTCAGGATAATTACTTCTTTAGTAATTATATACATCAAGATACAAAATCTCAAGATCACTATACAAAAGACTCCAAGACCTGAGAGTACAGAGGACACATAGGACTGACTCTAACTACACCATATGGCAGGACAATCTCCACCTGAGATTACTGCTGCCCCTGATGCTGCTGCTGAGACTGATCACCTGTAGGCTGGTTCCTTCGTCTCCGACGTCCACCTAAAAAGTTGAAGCCTACGGGGTGAGACAATTATACATAATTGTCCCAGCGAGAGTTATAACTCTTCTCCAGAAGCTTTACTATAACATCAAAGAATATCTTAAACAGTAAAGCCTTCAAAGCATTCTGTAACAGTTGCAGGTATAACAAGATCTCTATAATTTAGGAGATGTGGAGAATATAAACATTATTGTAAGGTAACATCAATCAACTAACTTGGAGTCATCTCTAACAAGTTATACTACATGGTTGATTATGTTTTACAAACAACATTATGCCCTGTGGAGATGAGGCTTACCACTCATACTCCAACTGATCGCTGAGAAGGCGCATCACTATCATACATAGGTCATTAAGAGAGCCGGATTCTCATGACCTTCACCTTCCTCAGTCAGTAAGAGGATCACTTGTAGGACATCTCGTGTCTCTACTTAATATAGCTCACCAGGGTAAACTGGTCCTTCGCTATTCTAGAGTCACAGTGGCGTTCTGTACTCTCTTCGTCATCAGGAGGTTTCATATTTACCTACCACTGATACAGATATCTGTGCTTTCTTCGTCATCAGGAGGTTTCATGTTTACCTACCACTGATACGGTATGAAAATATAGTGAAGGATGGATGGATTCCACATCTACATCACTTTCCTACACTAGGATGTAAGGTTCTACACATCCATGTACCCCACATACTCAAAAGTATGTGCTCCAGGAGTTCCCTGAGGAATACCTGTTTCACCATCACTTAATCTCTAACAATGATGGATCTATGATTAGGGCTCTACATTATACTTGATTAGTTAGGTACATTCAGTATTCTTTAACTGCATACATTGTTCTTCAAACAATAACAATAGCATAGCAGTTATAAAAGAAGAATACTAAATGTAACATGCCTAACTCATATCAGTCATCATTTCTCATTATCCTCATCTCAAGTCATCTCTAAGGCATGACTTTGATGGTATTCATGGCTCTCACAGCCCATTATCAGTATAGGATGCCACTGACAAGACATCAGATTACTTTACTTATTCATAAGGCTAACAACACGCCTTCAATGAATATAACATCATCATCCATACCTGGATATGATTACCTTCATATCAGAACCTGCATGGTTAATACAACTGATAAAGGTAATACAAAAATGAGGAATATCCTTCCTACTCTTGTCATAAGAGTTTAAATCTCTAATTCTTATCAAATAGAGTTTAATATTCAAAAGCATGCCATTACCCTTGAATTAGGGTTTACTATTCTCATTACATGTCATCACCCTTGAATTAGGGTTTACTATTCTCATTAAGGTGAATTAAACTCATAACATCATCATGTATGAGTAATGTCTTCATTGATGATCTTAGTTTAGTTAAAAGTTCATCATTTATCATAATTAGGGTTTCTATGATCTCACACTGGTGGATCATATCCTAATTATGCTCATTTCTGTGTATTGGGGATGCTTCAATTGAGTTTCCACTTAAAAAGGGTACTTTCTCTCTCTAGAAGTACTTTCTCTCTCTAGAAGTACTTTGTCTCTCATCATAAGGTTAGGTGATGTCAACATCACCCTAGATCAGGTCGGATTAAGTCATCATAGACTAACATTGCTAAAACATCATTATCATGTGATTAGGGTTTGAATTGAGCAAGATATAACTCAATTGGCCCTTCAGGGGTATTTTGGTAATTCACCCCATTGATCATCATCATGATCCAAACCTTAGTCAATTAACCCCCTAATATCCTAGGTTGTCATTAGGGTTCGATTAGGGCAACATTGGACCATTTATATCATCAATTGATTGAATGAAGTCAACCTTGAATCACATTGATTGATTTCAATTATCAACCTTCAATCGAATTGAGATCGTTTGAAAGTGTTGACCGTTTGCCCACTTTGACTTTCCAAGACCGCGAGCCCTCTTCTATCTTCAAGACCGCGAGCCTCCTTAGGCTTCAAGACCGCGAGCCTCTTCAAGTGGTTCAAGACCGCGGAGATCAAATTGAAGTTGAGACCGCGAAGAGATGTTGACCGTTTGCCCATCTTGACCTCAGGACCGCGAGGCCCTTCGTGGTCTTGAGACCGTGAGCCCCCTCACGGTCTTGAGACTGTGAGCCCTCTCACGACCTTGAGACCGCGAGCTCACATGGTCTCAACCGCTTGGACCATCAACAAGATTCAAAGATACAACCAATAATGTCAACTCATGTGGAAGCCCTCAAAAGGTCAGAGACATGTTGACCACTTATGGATTGGGTTAACTTAGATTATGCTTGACCACTTGGTCATTCAATTGACCCTTAATGGTTGACCAATTAGGGTTGAAGTCGATTCAATTAGGGTCTATCAATGTTCACCCATCAACACTCAACAATGTGCATCAACACAAGGTTGAACCCTTCAATTGAGCTCCAATTGGGCCCAAACATGGCCCAAACTGTCTTGAGGTCATGTGGGTGGACCCCACATGGTCTTGAGACCGTTTGACCAAGATTTCATTAAAATCTAAGGTGATTTGATAAGATTGAACCATGATTGGGTCACTAAATCAGTATTTTAATCAATTGATAACTTATTTGCAATTGGGTCCTCAATTGGTCAAAATACTTAACCCTAGACCTTCAAACGGTCTTGGGTGATTGTCCTCTAGGTCTTGAGACCGTTTGGATGAGTTCCAAATGGTCTTAAGACCGTTTGCCCATCCAATTTTGGATTCTAGTGCAAATGCATCAAGGTCTGACCCATTGAGTTGATGATCATGTCAATATTTTATTGCAATGTAATTTGGTGTAATTGTACCTTCACTTGGTCAACTAATCTTGACCCCAGACCTCCAAACGGTCATGGTTGATTGCCCTCGCGGTCTTGAGACCGTTTGGGTGACCCCTAAACGGTCTTGAGACCGTTTAGGTCAATCAACCCTAAAAACCCTAATTAGGTCACCATAATTTCAGTACTGATGTTATCTAGGGTTAGCCCTAGTATTCACCCTTCAACTCTTAGCCCGTTTGGAATTAGACCATCAAACTTGGTGAGTTGTTAACTAACATTATTTTGAACAGTAATCTCATACGGTAAACGCTTAGTAAACGACCTTACACGGTCTTGAGACCGTTTGCCCAAAAAGACAATTTCAGACCGTTTGAAAATCAGGAATAATTTCAAATAAAGTTGTTACTTAAAAAGGTCATATCTCCCGATTCCCTTGGAGTTAGCCTCCCAAATTTTGAGGGTAATTAGAATATATAATTAGAAACAAATTTCTTATACGGTCCACGCTCGGTCAACGGGTCCAAACGGTCTTGGAGACCGTTTGCCCTGTCGCGGTCTCGAGACCGTTTGCTCACCTCGCGGTCTTGAGACCGAGAGAGCAAACTGGTGGGACCGTTTAAGGAAGTGAAAAGCGGTGGGTTTTTCTTGGAAATCACGCCTTAATCTCCTAGCTCAAGAACAGTACGAATATCCCATGGATTAGCTTGCAAAATAACAGGGAAAAGTAGGGAAACACTAAGAGCTATCATCAAAACGCATATAAAGATGCACATAGTAAAGCATGGGTTTAGAGTTATAAAACCCGCCTAAAGCTTGCTTCTTGAGCTACAAGCTTTCAAGCTCCAATCTCTAATGGCGTCCTTGAGTTCTTACAGGTTGGCCAAGGGTAAAACACCAAGGAAGGATGAAAAGAGACGGCTAGAAAGGTAGGGTTTCAAGAGTTAGCCATGAAGATGACCTTGAATTCGAGTTTTAACCATGGAATTAGGCAAGATGAGGGGTTTAAACCTACCTTGCACCCCTTGGTCGTCCTCCTTAGCTCCAAGGCAGTCCTTGGTCGTCTTTGGTGAAATGAAACAGTAAGGGAACGAAGGGTAAGTTCCCTTGCAACTAAGGGAAGGAGGGCTTATATACATGGGGTAGGATTTTCAACATTAGTTCATAAGTTGTCCATAATTCCAACTAGGTCCTTCCTTCTTTACTTGATCGTCCCTTCCTCTTTATTCTAAGGACAACCTTCTCTTAAGGTATTAGGAAAAGAAGGTAATGGAGAGCAAGCTAAGAATGAGGTACATACATAAAGAGATATTACACATATACCCTGATTATTCAATCACAAGGCATATCTCATAACTTGATAATTCAATTGAGGTGACTTCCTCATCATTTCTTATCTTAATTATGGAAAGAGTCTAAAAAGATACATTAGATGACATATTTCACAATTTGTATCCCTTAATTTGGGTAAATTGCATTTTACCCCAAATTAGGGTTTCAAGCACCGGGATTGCTTCCACAGCTGCACCTTGGTGCCCTAGCTTGGGAAATCCCTCAAACTTTACCAAAAAGATTCTCATGGTGTCTCAACATCAGAGGAACATCTCAACATGTGCAAATTGCAAGATAACCCTTTTAACTGGGTAAATTGCACATAGGTCCCTATATATCAAAACAATGCTACAACTTTAAATAAAAAGGAGTAAATACTGAAATATACGTTTCTGAGAAACTTAATTACATGCTCAGAGTTAATCACAAATATTTAATTACATATTTAGGCAAAACACCTAGGGTTGACTCATAACCCAGGTCAGGGATGTTACATTGGTGATGAAGGCCTAGCTTCCCTAGGCTCTTTTACTCTCATCCTTGGATCAAGATCCAATGGTCCAAATCCACTTTGACTAAGGTAAACTTCAAAAAATCACATCTTTTTCATGCATGATCCTAATATAGATATATTATATGTCATTTAGATCTAAAAAACATGAAATTTTTAATAAAAACACTTCTAGACTCAATATTTTCTTTTCTTTCTATTCATATCCTAAAATGTATGCTTATGAAGTCTTTTTAAGATTTTGTATGTTATTGAATGCATGATCTTGATCATTTATACCTCAAATCTTAATGTTATCATATTATCAATAACTTAAACATCATCATGCATCAAGATCCAAACTTTACATATCTTTATATCCTAAATGGATTAATGTTTCTTAAATGACCTAAGATGGACCTTTTTGCAAGATCATTACTTTAACATCTAACCTTGTTTGAATGCATCCTAAATCCTTGTGATCAATCCAAATCAGTAGATTTGGTTGCATGTTATGCCATGATTCAAATTTGTTCATGGTTGTACCCATTTGACCTTATGGTGTGCAATGAACTATGAAATGTGTTTTATGTAAGCTTTGGATATTAAATCTTGCACCTTGCTCAAATGTTGATCTAGTGTTACTTGAATCCATTATGTGACCTCTAAATCAATAATCTACATGCCTTTTATCCTTAAGTACCATGTTGGTCATTCTTGTGCACTTAGGTGACTAAGTAACCTAATCTTAACTTGAGATGTGATCTAGTGAGCATGTTGATAACTATTTACAATCTTATGCTAATCTTTGCCTAATGATCATCTATGTTATATTATGATCTCAAATCAGTATGTTGATGATGTCTATTACATGTAACTCAAGTAGACCCCATCTATACTCTAATCATGATAATCGTGCATGATAATGACTCAAAGTAACTAGCATGACAATGGTGATCATTATGTTGCTTAAATCTTTATTGAACCCCACATATTCTCTTTCAATATCATGAAACCATAATCTTATGATCCGTAATCATAGTTGTTATGTGTCACCCTAGGCTCTAGAAAAATTCATATTGTATGATGTAGCTTAATTATGAGCATGCATGACCTAGTTTGAGATCTTGAAATCAATGTTAAAGGTTTTCATACCAAGACTTAGGTGTCAAAACAACCATAACAATTATGAGTAATGACAGCTAATCTTGTTGATACTAATCCAGTCGTACTTATTTGAGATCTCAGGATCAATTGTTTAACTCTTATTCCAACATCTATTCAAAGTTGTTGGCTATGGTTTTCAAATCAAATGGTTAATCTCATGCTCTAATCAAGGTATGTTTTATCCTCCTATTGGCCAGACTAGTGGTATTGAACTTGCTTGTATGTATGTATGCTTAAACTACTTGGATTTATATAGTTGTTTGAACAACTTGTTACCTATGATTAGTATGTTCACTTAATTTTATATATGTTGAACAAATGTTTAATATAATTGAACTTGTCCATTATACAAACCTTGTGTAACTACCTATATTCTTGGGGTAAGGGAACAAGGCATATTGACATAGGTCTATTTCATTTTATGAAGTCTTGAGGTCCCTCACATATAAAAATGGTTAGCTAATTTTGTGCACTCTGCAGACCACTCTGGGGGAATCTAGTCAATGGCCATAAGAATGTTGTTAAGTATAATGGAAACACACTTAAAACACACTTGCACATTAATAATAAAGTCTTTAACTTGTTAATTTATTTCTTCCGGTTACATTATGTTTTTCCAAGCATATATGTTCTCTTAAACCTAGTAATTTTTGTGTTTTATAGCGTACTCAACACAGTTGTACTAATGTGCACCATGTTTATAATTTTAGGTAACACGTACACTATGACTTGTTCTGTGATCAGTGCTTCCTCTCAATTATGATTATATCATGCTCTTACTCTAGTGATCATCTAATGTCATTCAAATGGAATTTACACTAGTTGATGTATAGATTTAAGATCTTATGTCATGTACTAATTTAGTTTTCCTTATGTGTCATGATGTCTCTTATCTTGTTCCAGATTGTGGTTTTATTCATGCATAATATATGCGATTCATTCTAGGAATGGATTCCCAGGTCCACTCTCCTTTTGTTGTGTATCCATTAGGAGTGTAGACTTAGGATAACAATGGTTCTGTGACATTGGACCTATGACTTTGATGTCCAAACTTAGACTCTTAATATTGATGTATTAAATCATGATTCATGATTAATGAGCATGATGTTGATTTGACTCCTACTATCAACCTATTTGGATGCTGATATCACCCTCGATATATAACTGATGACTTTTATTTTCCCAAATCTCAAATTTTATATTGATGATGATGTTGATTTTCTTGATTTATGACTTAAGGATGAGCTCATGCGGACTAGGGAGGGACCATCCATTGATTTTGAGCATGAAATCACCATGTTCAAATATGATGTTCGTCTCGAATTGTAGAAATACATAGTCTCAATCATGGATGTAAAACCCCACCTAGGCCAATGTAGAAGCTAGAACCCTAAATGACAGGAACAAAAGTCATGTTTTAATCTTGATTTAATAACTCTATTTGTTGGAGCTCAAATATGACCCCTTCAAAATTGTGATTTATAGGATAATCTCTCTAAACTTGTGATTTATGTAAGGAAATCCCCTATTTGATTATCCATGTGACTATGTGTTGACTTTGAGGTTTAATTGTTTGAGTTAGATGTGGTAACAGTGTTATCTATTTGGAAAACTAAGATGATTTTGATATGGACCATGAGATTCCAATCTTGATCTATTTATTAATTTATTTTTGGGGACATAATTCCTCTCAAGGTGGGAAGGATGTGAAAACCTAGTCATTTATCTCTCATAGTGAGTGTGCTCTGCACTTCACCTTCACTCTTTTTCTCAATGTTGGACCTAATTTCATAATTCAATGTCTTTTCATGGGCGTTTGATTCATATTATGTACATATGTCTTGTAGTGACACTCATTTTGATTTTAGACCTATGTTTCAAGTCTTTGACATGCCTCCATCTTGCAAATTAATTTCAACCTAATCAATATGACCAACTTACTCTTCAAATAATTTCACATTATAGAGGGGCTCAAGTTATGTTTCTTGAGACATAAAAATCTTCCCTATTGAACCTTCTATGTTCAAGTTATGACCTTTTAATTTTAACTAAATTACACTTGGTGAGGTAGTAGGCGGAGTGATACTGTGGCCCGGAGCGGATGTCCTCTATACTGATATTGTATGATAAATTTCCATTATGTTAATTTTTTAGTGTGTATATATGAGTCAATTGATCTGAAATTATATATACAGGTCAAAAGGATGAGACCCGCTACATCTTAGACTCCACCTGCTCGACTACCAAGTTGGCTTGTAAGGGACCTACACGCCTTGATAGGTCCTGATTGTAGGGGTGTGGCCGTATGGATCGGCAAACATGATCTAAATTCCCCTATAAATGTTACTATTCTAGAGTATGTTGTAGGTAAATCATATGATAACAATCTATTTATACAAGTATAGCATATGTATTAGTGCATACGTAATACAAGTTTTCCATACATATTAATGCATAGGTATTAATGTAGGTCAATCATACGAAAATAAGATATTTATACAAGATGTTTTGGAGTTGTTTCATTATGATTGGTTGAACACATCTATGATAGAGTTGTGGATATGGTGAGATCTTGTTTATACATCCATATACCTTGTTTTATATATGGTGATTTGGTTTCTTATATATTAATGCATACGTAGTACATGTTTTGCAGACACTTACATACGATATGTACAAATTTTGGGTTTTCCCATGTGGGATTTTTAGTTCCATCTTTGATTAGTCTTGTAGATACATACCCTTTCTCAGTTACTTCATATTGCTGTGATGATTTTCAATATTTTGGTAAAAATAATAAGAAGGTGATAATAGCTCCATTCAATGTCGAGTAAGTTTACTTTCCTTATAATTTGGACTTAAGCAAATTACATTTTATTGTGGATTTTGAGTTATTAATTTTCTACTTTCATACCTGTAGTGATAAATATTGGGAGTTACTAGTTATTGTCCCCAAGATGTTCACTATCTTTTATCTAGATCCTGCAGTGAATAAATTGAATACATTATATGGACATGCAAATAATAGGCCATTATTCTTGTGAGAAATTTCATGTTTTTAAATCCGTTAACATCTGTTACTACATTACTATTTAATTATGCAATTTAATGTGTTACATTAACATATGTAAGGCTTTACAAGAGTACAAAAAAGATGGAGGAAAGGTCCCCAGGAAAAAGAATCTATCACTAATTTGGGAGAATGTGAAAGTAATTTCCTGACTCCAATGTATATATTATTTATGTGAACTATGCTTATTTGTATTTTTGAATATTTTGTATGTTTCAATTTATAGGGTGCTATACAAGACAACGGCTGGGCATGTGCCTACTATGTGATGCAATTTATGGACATAATCATCAAACATGTCGTAATGTGAATCGATATGATACAACATGTATTATACATAATCTCATTAGATAATATGAAATATACCAATCTTATTATATATTATTAATTATATATATATATATATATGTCATTCTCTTTACAGGTCTTTAAAACTACTGACTTTAGCATAGGTGGAAAGCTAATTGATGTACATACTCCCTATATGAGAGAGGAATTAGAAGATGTAAGAAAAGAATGCGAAAAAGCCCTACAAAGAGTGGGAATTTTTAAATATAATTTTATTGACAATGATGACAATGATGACGATGATGAATAAAGAATAACGTTGTTCTCATAATTATTTTTGTGTGAATGTGAATGGCTTTTTATGAATTGTCATATGTGTGAATGTGAATGTGAATGACTTTTTCTAATCAATACATGAATGTTTCTACATGTGTCTGAATGTGAAAAAGATGAAATGAATGGAACTGAATGTGTATGTAAATAACTTTGTAGGTGTCTACATGTATCTGATCAATACATGTGTCTAAATTTGAATAACTTTATTGGTTTTTGGCATGTTGTATGGCTGATATTAATGGATGTTGTAAACCTACAGTTTAGAACTGAACTGCAGGTTTTGCATCCTGTTGACCATCCATACAGCAGGCATGCAAACTGATAAGAAACAAAATAAGCAAATAGGCATCAGGCATCGGTTATAAGCAAAAAACCAACGTCTTTATCCAGTCCTGGTGTCAGTTGTCAGTAAAAACCAACGCCTATTACCACAGTCGTGTTGGCCAGCATGGCCGTGCTGGCTAGCACGGCCGTGCTGGCAGTGATATGGTGTCAGTTATTTGCATAAAACAGATGACATTATCAAGATATATTTTCGGTTATATACAAGAACCAACATCGATAGTGCCCTTGCTGGTGCTTTATTGATGGCGGGAAGGGTAATGGCGTCAGTTCATTTAATAACCAACGTCTTTAACCACTCTATAGTGTCAGTTTTATTAAATAACTGACGCCTATAGTCCCTTTGCTAGTGCATTTTCGATGGCGGGAAGCATTTTGGCATCGGTTAGGGAACTGACGCCGAAGGGGTCCACCTTTAGTGGTGCCCACTTGGGTGCCACTTGGAAACCGACACTAAAGGACTTAATTAACCAACGCTAAAGGCATGTTCTGTAGTTGTGGAGCCTTAATGGGCTCGTCCGGGACGCGACCCATCAAGGTAGGCATTCCCTCTGAGTCACCAACACTGCAATTCGCTTCCCTTCTTTATTCTTGGTCTGTCCACACCTTTGGATCTGACCTAATGGTCTTCCCTCTGAACCAATGATTAAGAAATCCCCCCCACCTTTGGTCATACACTATGAAGGACACAATGTCAACTTCATTATGACGAACTAATCAACCCTTTTCCCTCCTTCTTATACCAAATTGATGCAACCAATGTGGTATCCTACCCTTTGTGCTCCTTTACCTCTTGCTTGCTATGAACTTTGGGACCTGAAGAACCTCCATTTTGAAAACTCCCATACCTGCTATATTTGGGGCAGCACCGAGGAGGTGGTTTTGGTGGTTTCTACCCCAGCCACCTTAGCATTAGGGGAGGCACTCCGCTACCTTCTCTTAACCATGGGTGATTCAACTGAACTATTCTCTAGGCCCCCCATGGTCTTCTTCTCTACCCACCGTGTAGCTCTGGCAGGGCTTGCCACTACCAGATCCTCCACCTCTCACTTGAAGCCCCCTTAGGTGGGTAATGACAAAGGATGTAGGACTGGAGTGCTAGGGTAAAAATTGAAGATGCATGCTGACATGAGTCAATGGGAATCTCCCCCGTGCACCTATTGATTATGACCACCCATTCTTGTGGGCCTAGATGCATGAGAATGCGGTGTGATGGACAACGACAAGAATCATTATCGGTCAACCTAGGGTGACCAATAGTGTCGTAGAGTCACATCACATTGGACTCCCAGCCAACCGAGAGAGTGTGACGTGTAACCCCAGTCAGGCTCTTGGATCAACAATCCATTTCCCACCTTCAATTTTAAATAAAAGTTTTCCTTGAGTTGGAACCTTTTTAAAATCTCACTCAAGGATCATAACTTGTTCACTACTCAAAAGCTACGCTTAATCTATTCACCTAACTATGATATTGGCTTGTTTGTATGTATTGTCATATAAATGTTTGGTTACTTACATACTTGGTTGAGCTATTGTACTTATGAATACTACATTCTTTTTTTATTATAATACATTCTAATAATGGATAAAGAAACCTAATACATTTTTAGTGTAAAATAATGTCACTAATTGATCTATCCTTGTTTCTACTTCTGGGCTATTGTGATGTTTCGAGTCAAGCAACTTTTATATACTCTTAAAATGTGTTGAAATGAGTTTTAATAGCATACTCAATGCACTCACATTAATATAGCTTCTTCATTGAATTTGTAGTTCCCAACTGAAGATACATTTCACTCTAGACTCTTAAGCTCTAAAATGAAGCACGGGTGGGTTCCCTTAACATAGAAATTGGATACATATTTATTTTCTCGACATTAAATATATGTTTATCTCTTTAGTTTTGTTCTTGACTTTGTCATATATATTGATTGTGTGAAACATTGTTCCATTCTAGGGATGGATGCCCAAATCCACTCTTGACTATGTAGCCATAAGGAGTGTGAACTAAGGGTAATAAATGGTTCAATGAATAATGGTATCATAGCCATAAACACATGTCTCTATATATGTTTACATCATAATACATCATATGAACCCAGAGAGAACTAAATTCCACAATGGTGAAAATAAGGTAATATGTATGGTGCTAAACATGTATGTTTTACTAATCATCACCTCCAATTTGACTAGTGTAGTGGTTGAGATTCCTCTACACACCTACCTACCTAAAGTGGATCCAAAAATTGGATTACATTTCTTCTCCTAAATCCTAAACCGTATTATATGATGTCACCTATTCTTGAAGGACCAATTATGCCACCCATGTAGATGATGATCAATTAGTCTTCTATCTCTTTATGTGATTATTTTCTAATGGTTATTATTCACATGATTTCTAAGTTTTGTGTTGCATGGGAAACTAAAATTAGTTGAAATATTGAGAGTTTATTAATATGATAATACTATGACCTGATCTTAAATTGAAAACCCTATATGATTTATGAAACTACTCCTTGAAGTAATATACTCATATGTAATGTTTGTGAAAACTCAATGTTACTAGATAAGATGTAAGTGCTTTCTATGTATGAGGTAAATTGTTTATTTGCTGAGATGAGGCGTAGCTCATGTTTTACACCGCATGGTTAATGAGGTTCCTACTGATTTAACCCATCTCATCCACATTTTTTTCAACTGCAATCATAATTAAGAAAATATCTCCCTATTGATATATATTATGTCCATACTTGATATGATTGTATCTTTTGACCCCTAGATCATGATGTGAAGACTTGGAAACAAGAGGAATTTCCCTATTGACTTGTATGCCTCTTTGTAAGATCAATTTTGAATAGACATGATGGATATCATTGTTGCCTAATTATTCTCAAACTCTTGAACTCCAAATTTACCTCCTCAATTTCAAAAATACACCCCTTTCGATGATCTATAGAAGAAAGGGAGAATTATTAGACCCTCAAGTCACTATTGGGGATGGTTTTCCATCTTGGGGTAGTTAACCCAAGAATTGGAAAAGGACATATGGGGGAATAATTACATTAAACCTGTGGAGTCAGGTTGTGACTACAAAGCTTAACCTCCTCTTGTGATCCAAGAGAGCACCATTGGTTAGGAAACCCCCTAGAAGGTTGAGTTAACCAATAGGTTTAAGAATTGAGGTAACTTTGAATGTTACCAAATGTTTGAACAATTAAGTATACAAATCGTGAAAGCACATATATTGAGCATTATTGTTTGAACCCAATTATGCCATCTCTGAGGGACATAAGGAAAATTCAGTGAGTAAGAATATGATGGTATGTGACCAAGACCAAGAGGGAAGTACACCAAGAGGCCAAGACTAGGAGGTATGGACACCATGAAGACCAATCCCATGAGGGAAGGTAACCAAGAGTCCAAGCCTATAAGGGAAGACCACCATGAAGACCAAAAGCCCAGGAGGGAAGGTTGCCAGTAAAACCTTACCCAGGAGGTAAGGTCATCAAGAAGACCAAGTCAATGAAGGAAGGTCACCATGAGCCCAATGGAGGGACATAAAGTTAATCATGTGCACCATAAGATATGGAGAAATTTTGGGTTTAACAATTATATAGAAAATAATGTGCTCAAATTTTATCAGAGAAACCTTAAGAAAAATGTGTATGACATTTCAACAAAACATGTAGAAGGGTAGATCCCTAAGTCACCCCTAAATGCTAAAGTAGTGACCCAAACCCTAGCTTTGAAAAGTTTGGAGCTATGACTTTGATGTCCAAAATTTGACTCTTGATATTGATGTATGAAATGTTGACTCATGATTAATGATATTGATATTAATTTGACTCCTATGATCACCCTATTTGGATCTTGAGATCACCCTCGATATATGACTAATGACTTACATATTCCCAAATCATAACTTTTCTAATGATTATTATGTTGATTTGATCGACTATGGCTCGGTGATATGCTCATCAGCACAAGGGTGGGATGATCCAGTGATTTTGAGCATGAAATCCTGATGTTGATATATGATGTTTGTCTCGAACTGTAGAAATATGAAATCTCAATCATTGATCTATAACCCCACATAGGCCAATGTTGGAGCTAGAACCTTAAATTATGGGAATGAAAGTCATGTTTTAATCTTGATTTAAAAACTCTTTTTGTTTGAGATAAAATAGAATTCTCCAAAATTGTGATTGAAAGGATAATAACTCCAAATTTGTGATTTTTTTAGGAATTCCCAAATTTGATGATCCATATGACTATGTGTTGAATTTGATGGTTGATTTCTCATCTTGGATTGGATGATAATTCTACCTATTTGGAACACTAAGATGATTATGATACAGAGTATGAAATTTCAATCTTAATGGATTGATTGATTTCATTTTGGTGACAAAATTCCTCTTAAGGTGGGGAGGATGTGAAAACATGGGCCTTTATCTCTCCTCACGAGTGTTCTATGCACTTCAAAATCACTTTTTTCTCAATGCTGGATCAAATTTCATGATTGGAAGTGTTTTGATGCTTGATTCGTACGTATATGACCACATGTCTTGTATTGATACTCGATTTGCTTGTAGACCTTAGTTTCTAATCCTTAACTTCTCACCATTTTTGAAATTAATTTCAATGTAATTAACATGACCAATATAGATTTGAGTGAGTTTCATATTATAGTGGGCTCAATTATCTTTCTAAATACACAAAAATATTACCAAGAGAACTTCTTCGTTTAATCTATGACCTTTTGATTTTAACTTGAATTACACTTTCTTCAATTTATTTATGTAATTTTTTACCCTTAATGGGCCCCTTTAGGATGTGGCCCAGTAAGATGGGTGCCCCCTGTGTTTCCAACTCAGCAATTCACTTTCCTTCTTTGTTCATGCACCTTCCACACCTTTGGATTTGACCCACAAATCTCCACTATGATCCAAGATTAAGGATGTCACCCCCCACCTTTGGTCATACATTATTAAAAGCACAATGTAAGTTGATTTGTGACCTACCAATCAACTTTATTCCCTCATTTTATTTCCAAATTTATTCACCAATGTGCTAGCCTACCCTCCACTTTCTTTTCCCTTTTATTTGTTATGCACTTAGTTACCTAAAACCACTCCATTTCAAAAAAAAAACCTTCATGTTGTTTTTGTGGCACCACCGAGGAGGTGGTTTTACTAGTTTGTACCCTAGCCACCTTATAATTATGCTAGGCATGCCCCTACCATTTCCTAACCATGGTTGATCTAACAGATCTATTTTTAATGGCCACAAAGGTCCTCTTCTCCGCCCATGGTGTGTCTCTGGTAGGGCTTGCAACTACTGGTACCCCACCTCACATGTGATGCCCTCTTCTGAGGGTGATCATGCAGAGATCGTAGGTTTGGATCCCTAGGGTTTAGAATGAAGGCATGCACTGACCCGAGTCCATGAGACCCTCTATCACAGAACCGTTCTTACCCCAATCCCAATCCCACTACCTAAACCGTGGTTAAAGGATTGAAGAGACCATCCCTGAGTTGCCCAATAGGATCTCACACACTGGCATATACAATAAGAAATAATAACTCATAAAATAGGAGATTTAAAGAACAAACTAACCCAAAAAGGATATTTTTCCACATTATCCATGTCATTAGAGTATATCAAGTGTGGAAGCGATCTAGTTAAAGTTCCATTCGTTTTGCCTAAAATCAAGAAAATCAACAAACAATCAATGCAATTATATGGTACTCTATCAAAAACAAGTAAAACAATTTCTAGAAAAAATTGTACACTTGGAAGGAATTATATTCAAAATTATAGAAAGTGATTTTCTAAAACAAAAATTTATTCAACAAGATGTTTATTTTGAACAATTCAATTTTTACTACGACTTCCCATTATGTTTGTTCGAGATGCATTCTTGTATATTTTGTGTGGCTCCATTTCCCCAACAAGATGGGGGAGGTCACTCGGCTCCTTCTCTCCATATGAGGTAGGAGGTCAATGTACAAGTTCCACCCACCAAATGACGATGTTTCTTGCACTCAATATCAACATTATCAACATTATCATCATTAATATATGGGCAGTCATAATGGGTAATGTCATTTATGTTCTCATGTTTTTCTCAAAATATAATATAGGAAAAATGGAAGACTAATCAATAGAGAATAATAGCTGAATCAAGTATATATCCAAGTATACAATAAAGAGATACACAAATGGTATCGTCATTACAACCAAGGAAGAGATATAATAGTGTACCTTTCCCAGAAGATTTAGAGTACAAATATCAACAAGTCATAGGTCAACCCTTTGAGTCAGATCCTAAATCAACAAGATTGGATCAAGGGTAAAGATCATGATGCTTACAAGATCATGTTTCAATATTCAATATTAGGGTTACACTTTCCTATATCAACCTTTGGGTTAGGTCATCTAGTTATAATCAATAATATACATGTCAAACATTATTCAAGTGTCAAGATTATTTATAGTATGAATAACCTACCTAGGTCTTCTAGGATTATATGTGTTAGCCCTAATTTTATGATCATTATCCAAGTCATCATCAAATTTCTAGATCATCATCATGATAATTAGCATTACTTTTATTCAAGATTAGAAAAAAAATTGAGCCATGGATCATACACATGATCAAGGATTTTGTAAGATTAAGATCAATATCAAGATAATCATTATTCATAGAGATTATTTTCAAGATTTAATCAAGTAAATAGATCTAGATCACTAATGAGTCAAATCTGCATCTTTGTGTCTCAACATAATCATTAGAGTCAAATGTTAGAATTTCTAGAGATCAAACATGATTATTGAGTCATTTAACAATTTAAATAAGAAAGACTTTAACATGTAGGTATATCAGTGTGAATCATTGAAAATCATGTCTAAAAAGTATTTTCAAATGATCCATTGGATTTTTCTAATCAAAATTGACTATATATTAATAAATTTTGGAGCTAGGATATATTTTTATGATTAAAACAATATCTGACTATTATTTCAATTATTTGTCAGAGAGAGAGAGGAAAAATACCTTTAATTGGGAAAAAAAGGGACATCCCATGTGCAATGGATGGCCAGGATCGACCTACATAGGTGACGTGGCCCACTTGCTCACTAGTCTGATTCAATGCTTATTTGGCTGGTTCAATATTGACTTATCAGTTCGATCAATGGTTCACTAGTTCTTTTGGACCGGATGTTTCTTTCCTAGACTAGGTAGTTTGGGACCCTTCTCTCCCTCGTGTGGGGTCCTCCCACTCCCAAAAGCCCGACAGAAGAAGCTTGTCGATGTAGGGGGAATTGGGGGCAGGAGGTGTCAACGCGGGCTGCTAAGAAGTCGTTCGAGATCGTTTGGATACTGCGATCTGGGTGGACGCTTCGATTTATGACAAGATGCGTCGAGGGAAAGATGCCTAGAACTACAGTGTTGCGGTGTTGCTCAGGCCAATAGAAGAAATTGGGGATGATTCATGTGTGAGAGGGTACAAGAACAAGTAGTTTTCGTGCAAGTTGGAGGTTCCGACCTCGGGGAGTCATTTAATAGGGTCGAGAGGGTATATTTAGGGTTACAAGAATCTTAGTTGTAGCCATGGCCATTGGAGTGAGAATGGGAGGTGAGTAACTCACTGAGGGCGAGTAATAACACATTATAGGTGGTCAAAGTTGGGCTCACTGGGAAGGAAATCTGAGAGGATCAATTTTGTTTGGTTCAAAATTTGAATCTTAGTCAAAAGAAGGAGATCGATCAATAAGGTTGTCTTGTCTCCTCCCCGCAATCAACGGGAGGTAGAAGATGATCGTTAGGATATAGGATCAAGCCTAGATCTATGAGAGGTATATCTAAGGGTTGAGATGTGCCCTTTCTTTATTCCAAGATCATTGACATGGACATAGCCAGATAAAAAGGCAAATCAAGGGATTTTCAACACATTAACTTCAATAATTTGTAGAAAATTATAGGAATGTCCAAAGGAGATGAAAATTGGACCTTATCTTCACAAAAATGTGATATATAGAACAAATTTGATGATCAGAAGGTGAATTTTGATGGACAAATTTACTGATTTGGATCAAGTAACAAATTAATCAAATACGTGGTGTCACAAAGTGTACAAAAACTACATTGATCACCATATTTCGAATGAGTTTCAAAATTGATCAATTAGCTAAGAAAAATATATTGGGATCAAGAGTGAACACAAAGGGTAAAAATGGTATTAATTCATAATTATGAAAAAAATTGTTTTGTCACATCCTTCCCTCCTTAAAGGAATTTTATCCTCAAAATTTAGAAACATCCTCAAAATTTGGGATTACATAATCCATGTCATATCTTAACTATTAGAACGTCCTCAAATATATAATCAAAATCATGTCTACAAAGTCATCACCTCATCAATAGTCTTGTATAAACTTGTATTCATCAATCAAGAGATCAAAAGATCACAATTCACTAATTGAGTTCTCTTTCAAGTCATGTCTCCATATCAAGAGAGAAAATTGAGATCGAGAGACGAGATTAAATATCACAAAATAAATCATCTCATGCACTAACAAGATCATAACTCAAGATTCAAGATTAAAATATCCAAATTATGGGCACCAAAGTGAAAATTTAGGGTCTGGATTCCTATCTAGACCATAGGTGTGATCATGCAATAAGAATCTAGCAATTCTTCATCAAGTATATTCGAGTTGGGTGAATGATTCAGACCTAGGTCATTTTTGGGAAATCAACCCTATGCATATAACATTCTCAAAAAATATTAGTGAGTCAACGGTTTCAATATTTGAGTATTGGGGTGGGAGATTACAAGGTCCACATGGGTGATTGTAATTGTGTTCCAAGATTTTGTTCATCAATATTGAGAGTTGGAGTTTAGAAATCCAGATCATATGATGAATATTCCTAAAGCTAGGTTTAGATCCCTATTTAGACCTTAGGGGAGATCACTCATCTATATTCAATTTCGAGCAAAAATATTCAAGCAATATTTGAGCATTATATCAAGAGTTCATTATCATGGTATCCAAGTTTGATGAATGATGTAGACCTAGTTATATCTAGGAAGTCAACCACAAGCTATAGTCAACATTATCATATTTCAAGATTGTCATTAAATCAGGATTCATGATCGAGTATAAATATCATCCTATTTTTTGCCTATTATTCTTAGATCAACCAATTAAAATAAGGGGACAGGGGATACCTTTCCAAACTCTAAATAATTAGCAACGTAAAAATTTGGAGGTAGTCATAATAGGGCTTTGACCTAGTTTAGGGGAGTCATGAGTCAACTACCACCTTAATCTTGAACATTACCTACATTAGCCATTATCCATTAAGCTTATTCAAATAGGGAGAGTATCAATGATCAAATCATATTCTACAAGGTCATAAGATCAAAGTTCAAGATTATAATAGGGAAATAATGTAAATATTTTACAAACTCATGGAAATATTTGCATTCCTTTCCTTTCATGATCAAGGTAGTAACATAATTTGGAAATTGAGGATTTGAGTTGGGAGTTCGAATAATCAGAGCATAATAGTGCAAGATCTAGGTCCATAATCATCATATCAAAATTGAGATTAACAAAAGGCATCAATAGTGAATAGGGAAATTTCTTTTTGCATCATAGTTTTGCATCATGATTTTGTGAGTCCTAGGCTTAATCACTTGATGGCACAATCATGATGTGTATCAAATAGGGAAAAAGTTTGCTTAACTATGTTTGAGGTTTAATCAACAAGAAATCAACATGGACATTTAATGAAATAGAGACCTCATCAGCAATGATGTATAAGGCATAAATCCTTCTTCTTTGAATAAATCAAGATTATTAATATTTGCATCAATCATAGGAAGCATGTAATATAAATGAAGTTTTCAGTATACAAAGGGGTCATGCATGAGTATTTCATTTCAAAATTTTCATTCATCAAAATCAAGTTTTCAAAACAATGTAAGATAATGGTATCAATTTCTTAATCAACTTCCACAATTTTTATAGTAGCCTTTATTTTTCCCATGCATAAGTTACCCATAATAGAGACATCATGTGGTAAATGGTCACAAGAGGAGTACCACATGAGGAGATAAAAAGACTAACTAATCATCTACTGGGGTGGCTTTGGGTATTCCTTAAAGAAGAGATGAGATCCTAGAAGACTCTCTAGGGTTTCAATGAAGAACCTTTAGGTCCAGTTCTGTACCAATTAAGGGTAGGTAGAGAGTAAAATCTCACCCTCTATGAAGACTGATATGAGAAATTATGCCAGAACTCCAAGCCTAGACACCTCAATTTTCACCATTATGGACTTTAGGGTTTTTGGAGTTCATGAGACTCAATAAAATATTTACTTAAAGTATATGGGAGTGTGTATGCTCTGAAACCAACTGTCATGGAACCTTTCTTACTCCAATCCCAATCCCACTTTCTAGACAGTGGTAAAAGGATTGAAGCATCGGTCCCTGAGTAGCCCAATTGGATCTCACAAACTGGCATATACAATAAAAAATAATAACTAATAAAATAGGAGACTTAAAGAAAAAACTAACCCAAAAAAGATATTTTGTCAAATTATCCTTGTCATCAGAGTATACCGAGTGTGGAAGCGATCTAGTCAATGTTCTATTTGTTTTGCTGAATATCAAGAAATCAAGACACAATAAATGCAATTTCATGGTACACTATCAAAAAGAAGTAAAATAGTTTGTAGCAAAATAAGAACACTTGGAAGGACCTATATTCAAAAATATAATAAGGAATTTTCCAAAACCAAAATTTATTTGACAAGATGTTTATTTTGAAACATTTAATTTTTATTATGAGTTCTCATTATGGTGGTTCGAGAAGCATGCTTATATATTTTGTGTGGCTCCATCACCCCAACAAATTGGGGGAGGTCACCGGGCTCCTTCTGTTATGACCCACTCGATGATTAACTAGTAAGCACGACGATTAGTGCATCATTAAGTTGATTAAGTTAACTTAAGTACTCACAGATGTAATTAGTGCTTTGATCTAGTGTTACAGTCTAATTAGCATGCTTTCTTGCCTTGCAAAGGTAGTGGATCTCGTTCTTGAATTTTTTTCAAAAAGAATCACTTCAATTGGACCTTTGAGGAAAAAGTTATGCCATTTTTAAGATCTTTGGACTTGTTTGCAATTTTTCTATTAATTGGTCTGTTTACCCCTTTAGTGGGTCAGTTACCCCTTTCCTTATCCTTTCTTCTTTCCCCAATCGACATCCTTGAGCGGCACCCAAGTTGCAGTGCCCGATCGGCTGAGCTAGCAGAGGAAAAATGGGGCGATTTGGGTGCCTTAAGCTCCAACCAGTAGTGCCACCATCTTCTTCTTCTTCTTCTTCCTCCTTCCTTCCTTCCTCTACCTTGCCCTAGCAGTAGCACCCAACTTGCTAGGGGTGGCACCCCAGCAAGCAGCAGCAGTACGACAGTCGCAGCAGCGGCCAGCGGCCTTTCAGGCGTAGCTGGCACCACCAAACAACAACCCTTCCTCTGTCCACCCTTCTTCTTCCTTTCCCTCTTCATCCTCACCCCGACCACACCCTAGGGAAGTGCCCCAAGCAGCAGTAGCTAGACGGGGAAGCAGCCAGGAGCTCTTCGGCATGAGGAGAAGCACCAAAAATGCCACCTTGACTTCAGTTTTGAGGTCTGTGCACGAATCTGCAACCACCTAGCCTTGATTTAGCACCTAGCCGAGTCTTCCTCAACCTGTACGTGAAGAAGCACCTACTACTTGAAACAGGTTCAAACCAGAAGAAGCTCAGCGTGGGAAACACCATGGAAACAACACCTCTAAGCTCAGTCGTGAGGCTAGGATACAAACCAGCCGCCAATTATCCACGAGCAGCGCCGATTTAGCTGAGCCCTCCTTCTTGTGTGTGAGCGTGTGCACCTGCTATGTGAAGCAGGTTGTTCCAAAACTGTTCCAAGGTTTAAGACAACCTACTGATGCTCGGAAATAGGACTTAGGATGTGTTTCAAGTTGAATTGCGGTCACCTCACCCATTGTGACTAGAATCTCACTCAGCAAGCGCGATTTAACTCCAATAAATGAATGATTTCGGTTTGATCTGTGTTATTTGCGGGTAACAACACTTACCTAGGTGCCAGACAGTGTCGACATCGCCTGATTTCTAGTTTCACATTTTTCTTATTCACGCTTGACGACCATAATTATTTAACTAATTTGTATGATTTGGATTACTGAACTACATGATTGATTAAAACTTAATTTGCTCAGTTTAAAAGTTAGAATCAGTAGCACATGACCAGTAATGGCACAATTTGTGTATAAACCCAGTATGTACATTTTAGTAAGTTAATAGATGCTCGATTTCAAATAAATGACGATGACATGAAAAATATTCAAAGAAAACCTAATAATACGCTCTTTGTTATAATTAAGATGAATGATTTAATATTTACACAAATTGACACATTCCTCGAAGAAATCATTTGAAATCCTCAATTAATATTTATAATTCATTCCATGACAAGTAATTGACTTTTAATTGAGTTATGTGATTCATAACTTAAAATTTTGGGTTGATGTGCCCGATTTTTTAGGAATTACAGATAATTTACAAGTGCTACTGATGATTTCTAATATATTGAGTAATTAAATCTTGTTAGTGTGATACAATGATAAATTGTATAATTCTAGTGTATATGAGCCAAGTAGATATGAGTTTAGTTTATTTAAGAAATTTCAATATGTCTACATGCATGTTTTATGGATTACTCTGTAAATTACAATGTTTTTTAATATACTGCTCTGCCAAGTTTAGAAGAATATACATGTTGTATTATAAGCTTCATATGAATAGACTCGTTACCAAAGAGATACCAGAATCAAGAATAAGTAATAGAGAGATACAATATAGTAAGAGCTTTCCAAGAATAATAAAATAATAGAAATAGGTGCCTTGAACACTGTAGATTCCCTACGGATGTCTGCACTGTAGGGAGGAATCTATCAACCCTGGCAGCGACCCATATATGGGGATTGGAACGCACCCACAGAGTGTGTGGAGAGACGAAGCCCTTGAGGAAGTCTCCTAATAGAAGATAGGTTACCTAAAATCAACTGGAGATCATGGTGGTAACCAGAGGTACCCACAGAGTGTACCAAGATCAGGCCCATAGAGCGTCTCAGACCATTCTCTTGTGTACTCAGCCTAGAGGAGAGGTCCAGTTACAGGCTAGTTGTTTAGCTACCTTAGTTAGATGTGACGGTTCAAGTCAAGAAGACCTAGATTCAGTTCTAGGCTTAGCTTCTTGTGTTTTAAGATAAGTCTTGTACGGTGGGATCGTATTTTTCTATGAGTCTTCATATGTAGAGTACACTACATATGACTAGGGCATAAGATAAAATATGTTCATACATGTTCACAGAGTTTCTTATAAGTTAAAGAGTTAAGAAAGATTTGAGTTAGTTTCACAATAGTTGTCCTTTAAATGAAATTTTAGTATTCTCTATTATTTAATCATATCTACAAGTTTGCAGCAGTTGTTATCTTAATGAAATGTTGATATCTCCTATTGTTTAAATTATATTGCTTAGATCTACTCAGTACAGTATTATTTGGTATTTCATTCCAATTAATAAAAATAAAATGAGTTATCTGTGATGGTTGGGTGAAATTCTATTCACTGAGCCAGTAGCTCACTAACCTACTGAAACATTTTTCTGGTCAGCATTAGCATGAGGAAGTTGAAGAATCGTACCACCCAAGTTCTTAGAAGGTAGTTCGTAGTTAGATAGGGGTCTCTTAGTCCTTTCCCCTTGGTCTTTGGGATGTGGTGTGGTAGAGAGAGAATGTAATGTAACATGCTAGTTGTAAGTTATCTATTGTGCTTTATATTCTGCATGGAAAAATGTAATATGTCATGTAACTTTGTTTTAACTTCTTAGTAAGGTAAATGGTAAGTTGCTTCCATAGTTTTATTATGATCTGATGTTATTCAAGCTATTAGGTTTTTCCTTTAAGTTAATTCTAAGTGACGATTAAAAAAGAAAAGGTTAAGAGTGATTTATCGAGGGTGACTCCCTGGTCTCCGGGGTCATTAGAGATGGCATGGGGATCAGGGTATCACAAGTATTTTGGTATCCGAGCAAAGGTACTCTAAGTCAAGGTCAGGGGATGATAAGAGACCAATAGGATTAGGATGTTTTCCTTCTAACTGCAATTTTCTTATATGAAGTGTTATTTTATACTATTGCAGATGGAAGGAAGAGGATGTGGTCATGAGGACCAAGATGAGAGCCACATTGGACTTGATCCTCAGGAGACGGGTCCAGGTGGTGGAGATGATGTGAATGAGGCATCAAGAATGTACAGGATGATTCTTGAGACCATGGAAAAGTATAAGATGGAGGGGCGAGCTTCTACCTCGAGCAGTAAGGATCTGATGAGATCCTATGAGATGGTTAAGAAGCTTGGAGGTACCAAGTTCATTGGAACTACAGACCCTACAGTGGTAGATGAATGGATTAGATAGTTAGAGAAAGTGTTCCATTAGATGGAGTTGTCTGAGGAAAGACAAATCAATCATGCAGTTTATTTGCTTAAAGGTAATGTAGAGCTCTAGTGGCATGGATGGAAGATAAAAGGAGGGACACGGTACTGACTTGGAAGGATTTTGTTGATGAATTCCATCTTAAGTACTACCCACCTACCTTTCTCAGTGAAAAGATAAGACAGATGTAGAATATCAGACAAGGTAGTATGACAATTGGTGAATACAAGGCACATTTCACAAGGTTGGCAAATTTCTGTCCACAACTTGTTCCTGATAATGTAGAAAGGTTCATAAGATTTCAAGAAGGATTAAGATCAGAGATTAGACACACTGTTTCAGCCATTGGTCGAGGAGATAGAGAAAACTTTGGGGAATTTGTGGAAGCAACAAGACATGTAGAAGAGTCAGTTAATGCTGATAAGCAGTCTGAGAGTAAGAAAAGATATAGAGATTTTATCAGAAGGGGACAAAGCACCCGTGGATACAGAAGAGATGGTGGTTTCTTTTCAAAGATAGGATGAGGACTTGGCTGTTTTGGTAGACAAGGGTCTAGTTTTTCATCAAGTGGAGGAAGACCCAATTCCGAAAGATGGAGTACACAGTCTACATGGACACCTCCAACTAGGTCTTCTGGATCTTTAGTATCAGTGATAGGACCACAGAGATGTGATGCATCCATGTGTGAGATCTGTGAAAGACCACACTCAGGACAATGTTGGGGAATAGAGTTTCAAGGATGTCATCAGTGTGGACTGATGGGACATTTCAAGAGAAATTGCCCCCAGTTACATAAGTTAGCATCACAGGGTTCCCAGTCACAATACCAGAATGTCCTGAGATAGGATCCAGCTGGAGGACTCGGTTCCTCTATAGCTTTAGGTTCCCGAGGTGGTGCAACACCTAGTTTTAGGGAAGGACAATGAGGACATTGTGGGAGAGGAAGAGCTTCAGGACACTTCTTCTCTTTGACACCAGAAGAAGGTATTATTTCTTCTCAAGTAATTACAAGAGAAATGCTTTTATTTAATAGCATTTCAGTTATAGTTTTGATAGATTCAGGTGCTACTCACTCGTTCATACATAGTTCTTTAGCTTGTGAGCTTAACCTGTTAACCCAAGAGTTACCGGTTGAGTTGTTGTTGAGGGTTTTATTAGGTGAACTGACAATGTTGATAGAGTTTTGTCCCAGATGTTTGTTGACCTTTGGTGGTTACACCATCACTTTTAATCTTATACCCTTAGATATTAACTCTTTTCAAGTTATCTTGAGTATGGATTGCCTAGATACGTATCGAGATCAACTTGATTGTTGGAAGAAGGAGGTTGTCTTTTGACAGGGTGAATTTTCTTGTGTCTTTTCTAGAGATAGGAAAGTTTTGCCTACATGTATCATATCAGCCATTGTAGATGATAAGATGTTGCAGAAAGGTTGTGAGGCATTCTTGGCACATTGTACTAGATACCAGAGCAGAGTAGAGCATAGTCAGACTATAGGATGTGCCAGTAGTTTGTGAGTTCCCAAATGTTTTTCTAGATGAGTTTCCAAGTCTACCTCCTGAAATTTAGATAGACTTTGAGATCCAGGTGTTGCCAGATAGTCAACCTATAGCGCTACCAGCCTACAAAATGGCACATGTAGAGTTGAAGGAACTCAAGATCCATTTACCGGAATTACTAGATAAAGGTTTCATTTACCTAGTTCTTCACCATGGGCAGCTCCAGTCTTGTTTGTGAAAAGAAAGATGGTACTATGAGGTTATGTATAGACTATAGACAGTTGAATAAGATCACTATCAAGAATAAGTACCTATTGCCAACGATAGATGATATGTTTGATCAGTTGCATGGAACGATGATCTTTTCTAAGATAGATTTGAGATCCGGATATCATTAGTTGAAGATAAAGGCTTCAGATATTCCTAAGTCGGCTTTCAGAAAAAGATACAGGCATTATGAGTTTTTGGTCATGTTATTTGGACTGACTAATGTCACAACATCTTTCATGGATATGATGAATCAGACTTTCAAACTGTTCTTGGATCAGTTCATAGTGGTTTTCATAGATGACATTTTGATCTAATCATGAGATGATGAGTAGAATGAGCAGCATCTAAGGATAGCATTACAGTTGTTGAGACAACACAAGTTATATTCTAAGTTCAATAAGTGTGAGTTTTGGTTAGCTGAGGTGTCTTTTCTTGGACATGTCATCTCAGGTGATGGAGTAAGTGTTGACCCTAAGAAAGTGGAGCCTGTTCTACAGTGGGAGCTGCCTAAGACTCCTAATGAGATCAAAAGCTTCTTAGGATTGGCAGGTTACTATAGGAGGTTCATCCAGAACTTCAGTGTTGTAGCATCTCCTCTAACACGCTTAACGAGAAAGAATGCATCGTTTATCTAGTCAGACAACTGTGAGAAGAGTTTTTAGATTTTGATGAAGGGGTTGACTACATCACCAGTGTTGATCCTGCCTGAGGCAGATAAAGGCTACACAATGTTTTGTGTTGCTTCTAGGAGAGGCTTAGGTTGTGTGTTGATGCAGGAAGGCAAAGTAGTAGCTTATGCATGTAGATAGCTTAAGAAGAATGAGGAGAATCACCTGACACATGATTTGGAGTTAGCTGTAGTAGTTCATGCTCTTAAGACATGGCATCACTATCTTTATGGTGAGGCATGTCAGGTGTTTACGGATCATAAGAGTTTGAAATATATTTTCCCCCAGAAGGATCTGAATCTTACACAACGGAGATGGTTAGAATTGATCAAGGATTATGATGTGCTGATAGATTATCATCCTAGTAAGACGAATGTGGTAGCATATGCCCTCAGCAGGAAGTCAAGTTCAATATATGATGTATTCCCTATGGCATGTTTCAGGAGATATCTGCTAGTAGAGATGCAGAAGTTGAACTTAGACTTAGGGGTGATAGAGTAGAGTGGTTTGATTGCACAGATGCAAGTCAAGCCTACTTTTTATGATCAGATCAAGGAACTTCAGCAGTGTGACAGTGAGTTGCAGCAGATCGTGTAGGACATGACAAGGGGAAAAAGACCCGAGTTTAGGTTTTCAGATGATGGTTTGTTGTATTGGCATGATAGGTTGTGTGTACCTAGAGACAGTTATTTGAAAGAAAGGATACTTGAGGAAGTACATGCATCGATGTACTCTATGCATCCAAGAAACACTAAGATGTATAGGAATCTTAAGGAGTTGTACTGGTGGTCAGGTATGAAGGAGGATGTAGTTGAGTACATGGCTAGATGTAGTGTCTACCAGCAGGTTAAGGCTAAGCATCAGAAACTTGTAGGTACCTTGCAAACTCTTCCTATACCAGAGTGGAAGTGGTAACATATCACAATGGATTTTGTGGTAGGGTTGCCCAGGACACCTAGAGGTTGTGACTCGATATGGGTGATTGTGGATAGACTAACTAAGTATACTCACTTTCTTCCTATTAAGTCAACCTTTGATGTCCCAAAGTCAGCTAAGATATACGTGGATGAGATAGTCAGGCTGCATGGTATCCCAGTTTCAATTATATCAGATAGAGATGCTAAGTTCACATCTAGGTTTTGGAATCAGTTGCATTGTGCTTTGGGCACAAAGTTGAGGTTCAGTACAACTTTTCACCTACAGACGAATGGTCAGTCAAATAGGACCATTCAAACTCTTGATGACATCCTGAGAGCATGTGTCTTGCATTTCAGTGGAAGTTGGGAAGAACACTTGAGCCTTATAGAGTTTGCATACAATAATAGTCACCATTCAAGTCTTGGTATGGCCCCGTATGAAGCTCTATATGGCAGAAATTGTAGATCACATGTATGTTGGTATGAGGTGGGTCAAAAAGAGATTCTTGGACCATAGATAGTGCAATTGACTACAGAAAAGATTACAGTGATCAGAGAATAGTTGAAAGCTACACAGGATAGGTAGAAGAGTTACGCTGAGAAGAGGTGTAGACCTCTTGAGTTTGAGGTTGGAGATGTAGTGTATTTGAAAGTTTCACCATGGAAAGGAGTGTTGAGGTTTGACAAGAGAGGCAAACTGACTCTTAGGTTTATGGTCCCATATCCTATCATTTAGAGGATTGGACCTGTAGCCTACAGGTTGGATTTGCCATCCGAGTTGGGTAATTTACATGATGTGTTTCATGTATCGATGTTGAAGAAGTGTTACCCTAGTACAGAGAAGATAGTGAACCCAAAACGTACACAGCTCAGAACATATGTGTCCTATGTTGAAGGACCAGTTCAAATAGTTGATCAGAGGATCAAGAAACTCAAGAATCGAGAGATACTGTTAGTGAAAGTTCTGTGGAGGAAGCACAACTTAGAGGAGGCCACGTGGGAACTTGGGTCAGAGATGTGTAACAAGTTTTCTTTTCTCTTTTAGGAATTTCAGGATGAAATTCTTATAAGGGAGGGATATTGTTATGACCCACTCCATGATTAACCACTAAGCATAGTGATTAGTGCATCATTAAGTTGATTAAGTTAAGTACTCATAGATGCAATTAGTTCATTGAGCTATTGTTATAGTCTAATTAGCATGCTTTCTTGCCTTGAGAAGGTAGATGATCTCATGCTTGAATTTTTGCAAAAATAATCACTTCAATTGGACCTTTGAGGCAAAAGTTGTGCCATTTTTAAGATCTTTGGACTTGGCTGCAATTTTTCCATTAATTGGTCTTTTTACCCCTTCAGTGCGTCAGCTACCCTTTTCCTTATCCTTTCTTCTTTCCCTGATTGACATCATTGAGCGGCGCCCAAGCTACATCGCCCAATTGGCTGAGCTAGCAGAGGAAAAATGGGGTGATTTGGGCGCCTTAAGCTCCGACCAGCAATGCCACCCTCTTCTTCTTCTTCTTCCTCCTCCTCCTTCCTTCCTTCCTCTACCTTGCCCTACCAGCAGTGCCCAACATGCTAGGGGTGGCACCTCAATAAGAAATAGTGGTCAGGGGCCTTTCAGGCATAGCTAGCACCACCAAACAACAACCCTACCTCTGTTCACCCTTCTTCTTCCATTCCCTCCTCATCCTCACCCCAACCGCGCCATAGGGTGGTGCCCCAAGCAACATTGGTTGGTCTGCAGCAACAGTTTCATGGGGCAGCAGCTAGGAGCTCTTGAGCATGAGGAGTAGCACAAAAAATGCCACCTTGACTCTGGTTTTGAGGTTTGTGCATGAATCCGCAACCACCTAACCTTGATTTAGCACCTAGTCGAGACTTCCTCAACATGTACGTGAAGAAGCACCTGCTGCTTGCAACATGTCTGAACCAGGAGCAGCTCGACGTGGGAAACACTATGGAAAAAATTCCTATGAGCTCGGTCGTGAGGCTAGGATCCAAACCCTCTGCCAATTAGCCACGAGAAGTGTCGATTTATCTTAGCCCTCCTTCCTGTGTGTGAGTGTGTGCACCTGTTGTGGGAAGCAGGTTGTTCCAGAATAGTTTCAAGGTTGAAGACAACCAACTAACGCCTGAAAATAGGACTCTGGATGCGTTTCCAGTTGAATTGTGGTCACCTCACCCACTGTGAGTAGAATCTCACTCAGCAAGCATGATTTAACTCCAATAAATTAATTATTTATGTTTGATAAGTGTTATTTGTGGGTAACAGTGCTTACCCAGGTTTCAGGTAGTGTCGGCGTCGCCTAATTTCTAGTTTCATGTTTTTATTATTTGCGCTTGCATGACCATAATTATTTAACTAATTTGTTTGGTTTGGATTACTAAAACTGCATGATTGATTAAAACCTAATTTGCTCAGTTTAAAAGTTGGAATCAGTAGCACATCACCGGTAATGACACAGTTTGGGTATAAACCTAGGTTGTACATCTTAGTAAGTTAATAAATGCTTGATTTCAAAGAAATGACGATGACATGAAAAATATTCAAAGTAAACCTAATAGTACGCTCTTTTTTATATTTTAGGTGAATGATTTAATATTTACACAAATTGAAACATTCCTCAAAGAAATCATTTGAAATTCTCAATTAATATTAATAATTGGTTCCATGATAAGTAATTGACTTCTAATTGAGTCATGTGATGCATAACCTAGAATTTGGGTTGATGTGCCCGATTTTCGAGGAATTACAGATAATTTACAAGTGCTACTGATGATTTGTAATATATCGAGTAATTAACTCTTGTTAGTGTGCTATGATGATCAATTGTATAATACTAGTGTATATAAGCCAAGTAGATATGAGTTTAGTTTATTTAAGAAATTTCAATATGTCTGCATGCATGGTTTATGGATTACTCAGTAAACTACAATGTTTTAGAATATACTGGTCTGCCATGTTTAGAAGAATATACATGTTGTATTATAAGCTTTAGATGAATCGAGTTGGTACCATAGAGATACCAGAGTCAAGAATAAGTAATAGAGAGATACACTATAGTAAGAGCTTTCCAAGAAGAATAAAATAATAGACATAGGTTCCATGAACACCGTACATTCCATACGGATGTCTGCACTGTAGGGAGGAAATGATCCACCCTGGAAGCAACCAGTATACAGGGATCAGAATGCACCCACAGAGCATGCAGGGAGACGAAGCCCTTGAGGAAGTCTCCTAAGAGAAGATAGGTTACCCAACGTGAACCAGAGATCCCGGTGGTAACCCAGAGGTACCCACAGAGCGTACCAAGATGAGGCCCACAGAGCATCTCAGATCCTCCGCCTATGTACTTAGTCTAGAGGAGAGGTCCAATTAAAGTCCAGTTGTTTAGCCGCCTTAGTCAGACATGACAGTTTGAGTCAAGCAGACTCGGATTCAGTTCTAGCCTTAGCTTCCTGGGTTTTAAGCTAAGTCTTGTATGGTGGGATCATAGTTCTCTACGAGTCTTCATATGTAGAGTACACTGCATATGACCAGGGCATAAGATAAAATATGTTCATATAGGTTCACAAAGTTTCTTATAAGTTAAAGAGTTCAGAAAGATTTGAGTTAGTTTCACAGCAGTTGTCCTTTAAATGAAATTTTAGTAATCTCTGTTATTTAATCATATCTATAGCTTTACAACAGTTGTTATCTTAATGAAATGTTGACATCTCATGTCGTTTAAATTATATTTCTTAGATCTTCTCAGTACAGTCCAATTAATAAACATAAAATGAGTTATCTGTGATGGTTGGGTGAAATTCTATTCACTGAGCCAGTAGCTCACCAACCTACTGAATCATTTTTCAGGTCAGCATCACCACGAGGAATCTAAAGGATCGTACAACCAAAGTTCTTAGAAGGTAGTTAGTAGTTAGATAGAGGTCTCTTAGTCCTTTTCCCTTGGTCCTTGGGCATGTGGTGTGGTAGAGATAGAATGTAATGTAACATGCAAACTAGTTTTAAGTTATATGTTGTGCTTTATATTCCTCATGGAAAAATGAAATATGTCGTGTAACTTTGTTTTATCTTCCTAGTAAGGTAAATGGCAAGTTGCTTCCGCATTTTTATTATGATTCGATGTTATTCAAGCTATTAGGTTTTTCCTTTAAGTTAATCTAAGTGATTAAGAAAAGAATAGGTTAAGGGTGATTTACCGAGGGTGACTCCCCGGTCTCCAGGGTCATTAGAGATGGCACGAGGATCGGGGCATGATACCTTCTCTCCATAAGAGGTAGGAGGTCAATGTACAAGTTCCACCCTCTAAATGAGGCAGTCACTTACACTCAATATCAACATTATCAACATTGTCATCACCAATATATGAGAAGTCATAAGGAGTAATGTCATTTATGTTCGCATGTTTTCTCAAAATATAATATAGGAAAAATAGAATACTAATAGATAGGGGTAATAGCTCAACCAAGTATATATCCATGTATATAATCAAGACATACATAAAAGGTATCTTTAATACAACCAAGGAGGAGATGTAATAGTGTACTTTTACTAAAGATTTAGAGTACAAATATCAACAAGTAATAGGTCCACCCTTTGATTCAGATCCTAAATCAACAAGATTGGATCAAGGGTTAAGATCATGATGTTCAAAATATCATGTTTCAATATTCTAGATTATGATTACACTTTCCTATGTCAACCTTACGGTAAGGTCATCCACTTATAATCAATAATATTTCAAGATGTCCAACATTATTCAAGCGTCAAGATTATTTCTAGTATGGATGACCAACCTAGGTCTTCTAGTATCATGGGTTAACCTTAATTTTATGATAATTATCAAAGTCATCATCCAATTTATAGATCATCATCATGATAATTAGCATTGTTGGAATTCAATCTTAGAAAAAATATAGTCATGGATCATACACATGATCAAGGATTTTGTAAGATTAAGATCAATATTAAGATGACTCATTATTCATAGATATTATATTCAAGATTAGCTCAAGTATATAGATCTAGATCACTAATGACTCAAGTCTCCATTTTTGTGTCTCAAGATAATCATTAGAGAAATTTTAGGGTTTCTAGTGATCAAACATGATTATTGAGTCATTTGACAATTTAAATAAGAAAGAGTTTAAGATCTTGGGATATCAGTGAGAATCATTTGGAATAAGGTCTCAAAAGTATTTCTAAACAATCCATTGTATTTTTCTAACCAAAATTGATCATTTATTCATAAATAATGAAGATAGGATGTATTTTTTATGATTAAACAAGGATCTGACTATTATTTTTATTATTTGTCAGAGAGAGGAAAAACACCTTTAATTAAGAAAAATGGGATTGTCTGATGCTCAATGGATGGTTGGGATTGAGCCACATAGGGGAGGAAACCCACTTGCTCAGTGGTCTGGTTGAATGCTGATTTGACTAGTTCTATCTTAATTTACCAGTTCGATCAATGGTTCATTGATTCTTTTGGACCGAATGTTTCTTTCTTGGACCAGGAGGTTCAGGACCCTTCTCTCCCTCGTGTAGGGTCCTCATGATCCCAAAATCTAGGCAGAGGAATATCGTTGGCGTAGGGGGCATCGGGGGCAGGAGGCATCGATGTGGGATACTAAGAAGTCATTCGAGTTTGTCAGGATCCCGCGAACTAGGTGGATGCCTTGATTGATGAGCAAATATGTCGAGGGAAAGATACCCAAAACTACAACACAGAGGCACTACTTGGGCTAAGGAAGAAATTGAGGGGTGATTCATGTGCGACAGGGAATGAAAGTAAGGGGTTTTCGTGAAGGTTGGAGGTTCCGACCTCATGGAGTCATTTTATAGGGTCGAGAGGGTAGATTTAGTGTTATAAGAATCTCAATTGCAGCCATGACTGCTAGAGTGAGAATGGGAGGTGAGGAACTCATTGATTGGGAGTAATAGCACATTGAAGGTGGTCAAAGTTGGGCTTATTGGGCACAAAATCATGAGAGGATCATTTTCATTTGGTTCAAAATCAAAATCTTGGTCAGAGGAAGGAGACCGATCATTTAGGCTATCTTGTCTCCTCCCTACAATCGACAGGAGGCAGGAGATGAATGTTAGGCTATAGGATCGAGCTTGGATCCATGAGAGGCATATCTAAGGGCTGATATGTGCCACTTCTTCATTCCACAGATCGTTGACATGGACAAAGCCAAATTAAATGGCAAATCAAGGGATTTTCAACACATTAACTTCACTAATACGTAGAAAATTATAGAAATGTCCAAATGAGACGAAATTTGGTCTATAGCTTCACAAAAATGTAAAGAACATTTATAATAAGTTTGAGGATCAGATGATGAAGTTTGATGGACAAATTTACTTATTTGTGTCAAGTAACAGGTTAATCAAATATGTGGTGTCACAAAGTGTATACTACCTACCTTGATCACCATATTTTGAATTTAAGTATTAACATTGATCAAGTAGCTAAGAAAAATATATTGGGCTGAAGAGTTAACATAATGAGGGTAAAATTGGAATTAATTCATAATTATGCAAAAATTCATTTTGTCACACCCTCCCCCATGCACCTATCAATTGTGACCATATGTCCTTGTGGGCCCCAACATGCAGGTGTGAGGTACGGTGGCAATAGAACAAGAGTCATTGGAAGTCTTCTTGGGGTGACTATCCCAACCAACTGACCGGTTGTGATGTGCAACCCCAATCAGGTTGTTGGATCAACAATCAATGACCTACCCCCATTATTTAATAAAAGGTTCCCTTGGCTTTGGACCTTCTTTAAAATCTTAGTCAAGGATCATAATCGATCACAAGTCAAAAGGTATGCTTGATCTCTTAACCATATTATGATATTCTCTTGTTTATATGTGTCTTCCTATGAATTTTTGACTACTTATTCACTTGGTTGAGCTATTGTACCTATGAATACTACTTTCATGTTTGATTATGCAACACTATCTAATGGATAAGGAAACCTAAAACATGATTTGTAGAAAAGAATGTCGTTAAATGTTTTCACATTGTTTCTACTTCTCATTAATTGTGATGCTTCTAGTTAGGAAACTTTTATATAATTTTAAACTATGTTTAGATGCCTTTTCATATCATACTCAATGCACTCACATTGATATATTTTATTGATCAAATTTGTAGTTTCCAAATGAAGATATTGTTGGTATGCATGCCCTGAGAGCCAATCATGGGATGATTGGTGGGATACATTAAGATTGATTTGATAAAGATCAAAGGCAAGCTTCTAATTTTTTCTCGTTCAGTCATATGAGATAATGATAGAACCGATTGAATGTCTAGAGAATGACAGTACTCAATGACGTATGCTTTCAGGTTCAGGACCAGAACAATGAGATCATACAGATGCTAAGATTTTGTACATCCTTATTATGTCCCTAGTAGGATGTCATTATTGAAGGTAGATAGACAGCAATGACACACAAGACTAGATTGTGGTGTTGGTTGATGACAGAATCTCATTAGTCATGATATGGATATATCAAACAAAACACATAGGTACTTTTTGGAGAACAAGTGTACCGTACAGACCCTCCGTGAGTTTGACACATGGAACCATGACATGGTAGTCACAGTCAGTTCTCATAGTGATGGTGGTGAGTGTGATTCTTTGACCTGAAATCACTACACTCAACACATGTCATTGGGTACACTTTGACATCATCAAACACAATCCTGAAACATGGGTTGTTATAAAGTTGATGATTGGGTAGCTTTGGCACATGGGGCTTTTGAGGGGTGAGTGATAGATATGGGATTTTTCCCTCCTAAGGGAGTTTGATATCCATGGCCACTTGATGAGTAGGATTGGGATAGGCGTTTGCATGCATGTGTGAATCAGTTTGTGATATTGATGTCATGCATATCTCCTGTAGTCTACTCTGAAATCAAGAAAGTGAATGAACATTGACAGGATGACTGTTCCATGCCTTGAGTTCATTCGGGATATCAGTGACAAAGGCATTATACATTCACTATAACACCATTCACAGATTGTAGGATTGAAAGTTGTTCTCCAACTTTCTATTTCACTTGGGTAGCACCGATGTGCGACTAGGCACCGCTCTTTGCTTGTGAAGTCATAAGTGTTATGGTCTTTCACTGCCAACATGAAATGGGCCTTCAGGGTCACACACATAGGATTTAACTAGGAAGAGGAGTTTATCCACAAATGATGTTTCGATTGATTATTATAGGAGTTTAGTAGTTCAATTAAACACTCAATCAATTGATAGCTCAATATCATAGTGTTCAAGGTGTTGGACCTATTGAATAGAGTATCAAATTGATAGAAACTGCAATTGACTGATTTTGCACAGTCTGTAGTCGCAACCGATCGGCTCATATGATGAACCAATCGACTTAGCTTGGTGAACCGATCGGCTCAGGACAGACTGAACTAACCAGTTTAAGGGTTGAACCGATCGGCTCAACTAGTCCAAATGAGCAAGTTGGGAAAGTCAGGTTGGTGAGAAATTTCTCTTCGTTTCACTTGTCCAATTTGATTGGAACAAGGATTGGTATTTGGATCAATTTGAAATGAAAGAGGAAAAGTCAATTGGGAACTGATCCGGACTACAAACCGATCATCTCATGCTTGAACCGGTCAGCTTAGGTGTCCCAACCGGTCAGTTCAGGTATGAACCGATCAGCTCAGGTCCCCAACTGACCGTTTCTTGCTTGAAACGATTGGTTCAGCTGACACAGTTGGTTGTTTTGTGGAAAATCTTGAACCCTTCTACTCCTTCTTTAATCCTGCATTACCCAGGGTAGAGAATCCTATCCCATGACCCTCCTATATATAGGGGTATTGGGGGCTTCTCAAAAATAGAACTCAAAACACCAGTTGCTCTATAAAGTTGTCGTTCGCTCTGGTTGTGGTAACCGAGAGAGCTCGAGCAAGTACTGCCCGATAAGGGAGGCACAGCATGGGAAAGACAGCTAAAGAAAAGTGACTAGTTGCAGTTAAGTATGTCAGTGACTAGTACACTGATAGGAGGGTATGAGCCCTTCTGGTGCCTTGTGCGACAAGGCGATCGGAGTTCCAGGTGGTCCGTGTGGACTACTACAGAGGCGGGAGACTTCTACCGCTCAGAGGACAATTGTCAATCCCAACAGTCCCGGTGAGACCAGGAGTTGCACAGACACCGTCCAAGACCAGAGGTGAAGATTGCACAAGCCGTGAGGTAATGTCGCCGAGCAAGCCTCGGGACAAGGTATGCCTCCACAAACCATCCTTCCTACTGTATAGACGTTGACATGATTCCTTTATACTAGGTTCTGGGAGAAGAATTTTTTTTTCCGTTGCCTTCTCTGTCTCCCCTAAAACCGTACAGTGGTATCAGAGCCACGTCAACTACTCTATACTTTAGGATTATCGATGTGATCAATTTTTGTTTGTCTCCTTTATTTATTGCATATGATGCAAATAAAATTGGCTTTATGCATGTCCAATCCTAAATCCACAAATCCCAAAATACATAAATGACATGTAATATGAATGCACTCGATACGCGTCACCCTTAACAAGTTTTGTGGTGGATGTATAGTTTGGTTATGGCCAATAAACCCTATGTATGTGTGTTGGCTTGAATGTGGTTGCTTGCATCTCAGTCTGCACACCGATTCCCTACCACCTTTTCTTGATGTAACTCGAGATTTCTTTCCTACCTTTGCTCCTTCAAAATGTAACTCGGGGTTTCTCAATTCAAATGTAAATAAGATAGAACTTTTATTTCTTGTTATGTCAAAGAACGGAGGACATCTGATGACAACTGAGACAATCGTTTCAAGGCATGAACTGATCAGTTGGCGATCCAGACGATCAGCTCAAGGAGTAAGATGATTGGGTGGTGACCTGAGGAGATGCACGATGACCAATGAACCGATCGGCTGGAGGAGCCAATCGATTGGCTGGTGGCACCCAAACGATAGGCCCGATGGCGAGTCGATCAATCATGGAGTTGAGTTGATCAAACCCAGAATGGAAAAGCGCAGAGTTCATCTGGTACAGGCTGAATGTGATGTAGACCTAGATGACTGTGATTCCTCTTGGCTGGTGGCACCCAAACGACCGACCCGATGGTGAGCCGATCAATCATGGAGTTGAGTTGATCAAACCCAGAATGGAAAAGCACAGAGTTCATCTTGTATAGGTTGCATGTGATGTAGACCTAGATGATTGTGATTCCTCTTGGCTCGAGGAATCACATTAGGATGGCCATAATCATCACTTTTATCTTTTCACATGTTTTCTGTGGGATATAGCATGTATATGATACATACTATATATTGTGGTGATTGGATATGTATATGTACCTATAAAACCAAATCCCTCATTGAATATTAAAGTTTGAGATGCCTTCCAAATGTGACACATGTGAAAAGCTTGATTGGCCAAGTGTGGGCACTCCCTAGCGTGGTGCATTGTCTATCTCATGGAAGCGTGAAGGATGGATATGTGGGCTGCCCTAGCAGGGTGCATATTCATCATGTTGGCTTTGGGTCAGACTTAACAAGGTGACCTAAATAGGATCTAGCACCTTGAGGAATGGCGGTGAACATGGCAAGGAGTTGCATATGACATCTTTCAAGAGTTGCATATGATGCAATTGGTAAAAGTTGCCTACCTGGAAGATCTAAGTTGTGGGTGACAACCCTAGCTGGTCCATGACTCAGAGGATTTCAAGATCTTGACCCACTAGAAGATTGTATGCTGCAATCTTCTAAATTGATGGTGAGGGCTATCAATTTGAACAAAAATAGTGGGAGCAATAATTAATTAAAGTCCTAATTATATCATCAACCTTTCAAATCAATAAAATAAGTCAAAATTGAGTTTAGGACTAAATTGCATATATTTCCTTTTGTAGTACAAATGACAACAAACAACAATCACTTTTCGTTGCGATCGGTCCTTGAAAAGGACAAGATGAATGGGACTAACTTCCACGACTGGTTTATGACATTGAGAATTGTTCTCAGTCAAGAGTGAAAGCTCTATGTCCTGGATACTCCAACTCCAGAGGAACCTGCTCCTACCGCACCAAAGGAAGAAAGGGATGCTTATAAGAAAGAATTCTTATGATGCCATTGATGGAAAGTTATTGATGTTGTGCTCCATGAACCACGAGTTGCAGAGACAACATGAGAACATGGGTGTCATTGAGATGATTCAGCATCTCAAGAACATGTATGAAGATCAAGCACGACAAGAGAGATATGATGTCTCCAGGGCGTTGTTCAAGTGTGTCTTGACAGAAGGAGATCCAGTTGGTCCACACACGCTCAAAATGATTGGGTATGTAGAGAGCCTGCCAAGACTGGGATTTCCCCTAAGCTTAGAGTTGGCTACTAACGTGATACTGCAATCATTCCCAGAATCCTACAGTCAGTTTGTGATGAACTACAACATGAACAACTTTGATAGGCCATTGACAGAAATGTGGGGCATGTTGAGGACAGTTGAGGCACAAATGAAGAAGGACAAGCCTAAATCTATGATGATGACCAGCAGCAAGAAAGGCAAGTCCAAGCGCAAGGGCAAGGGCAAGGGCAAGGCTAAGAAAGGTTCTGATGCTAGCCAGCAACCCAAGTCATCTTCAACTCTCAAGGCCAAGGGAGGCGTGACCAAGAGAGGCAATTGCCACCATTGTTAAAAGCCAGGACATTGGATAAGGAATTGCCCACTCTATCTGGAAGAACTAAAGAAGAAGGAGGCGAAATACGTCTCCACCTGAAGGTGTCATAAAATAAACGTATAACACTTTTGAGGTATATGATACTAAGATATAAAGTGTAAAGCACCCAATACATGGGGCAAGTGTTGCTGCCATAGATAGGAATAATTTAGTTTATTTTCAGCTTAGAAGGCATGTAATAGAGTTATGAACTGCTATTTCATATTTTCCAATGGATGGAAACACATTAATCTTTTCATATTGTATGACAATGATGCCAATTAATAAAGTTGATGTTTCAATCTTTGTGGAAATGCCTTGTTTATCTTGTGGTACTTGGTATGCATAAGATAAAGTGATACCTAAAAGTTATTGATAACTCAAACAATCAAATTAGCATAAATCATGAGAAATTCATTTCTAGTTTCCATATGATGGATAAGTCTAGACTCTTTTCGATTAGAGAACTAGTAAGAGACATGAATCTCTTGGAAATGATTAATCAATCTTCACTAAGGTAGTGGGAGAATGATTATCCTATTAGGTATATTACATGTGATGTATTTACATACCTATTAGAGTTAATGCTAGTTTTTCAAACAGTGTTTCGAGAATTACCAATATGAATTTTGTGAAGTGTTCAAGAATATCATAGATGAAGTATGAATTTGGTAAAGTGTTAATTCTTGATGAGATCAATGAATGAAATACTTAGACCTAATTTTTGAGATCCTTATGAGTATTTATGATAGTGTATCATAGTGAACTCATGATTAAGGCATGGTGATGTCAAAATCTAGAAGGAGTCATACTCTAAGGAGTTAGAGGATGATTATCAAATAACTAATTTCTTCTTAAATTAAGAATACCCTACACTAATAAAGGACATTAAGAATCACAAAGGGTTGTGAGTTCTTAATCCTTGACAGATACACCTCGATTATCTATGTGATGAGTTGGTCATGTGATGAGTCAACTATCTAGATGAATATGAGGATCTGGATTTGAGTTATGTTTTATTACCATTATATTTTAAATGACTTCCATGTGAACCATAAGGTATGACCTTGATGGTATCACCCATTGGGATGAAATCCATAAGTGTGAATGTGTCTTAAGCATTAAGACACATGGATAACATTTTGAGAAGGATGATGCTTGTTGATTGCAACTTAATGACTAATATATTTGGCATATGGATACTAAAACTACATTCCTGTAAGGAATAAAATGAGGATGTGTACATGAAACAACCTACAAGGTTTATGAATCCATTAATGCAAATGAAGTCTATAAGGTACAATGGACTAATCAATGTGATTGATTGAGTACAAGAAACTCAGAACTGTGATCTTTATTTTGATAATATAGTCAAAAGGTTTGATTGATATGTCAAAGACAAAGAGAGATCTGTGATTTAGTGGGAGTGTATTCACATTCAACATGTTGATGTGAAATGGACATGTTCTAGAATGGAAATCCAAAGTGGAAATTAGGGAAGATAGAGACGTTTCCTATGTGATAGGAATAGAGATCTATAGAGATAGTTCTCGAAAACCTCTTGACCTGAAAAGAAAGAGCATACATTGGCAATCTATATTGAAGGGTTCAGTATGCACAAATTCAGTGGGAGAAAACTTATCCATGTTACAAGGAGATAGTATCCCAAAGCCAAGTGTCCAATTCTTTTAAAGAATGCAAACACTAAGAAAAGATAAGGATCTATCATGTATGTAAACATCCCATCATCTTGAATGTATGGACATGGCAAGAACAAAACAGATTTATCATCTTGTATGTAGGACATGACAATATGATATGCTCATCCTGATAACTTGTATGTGGGACATGATGAGTGGATGTCTGTCTAGTTCCAGTAAGGGTTATTAGAATACCATGAGAACTTGATAAGTACTTGAGAAGTACTAGTTTTATGGAAATAACGAAGGGTTCACTGTAAAGAGTTACACCGATGCGAACTTCCAAAAAGGACAAAGAATTAATCGCAATATATATGGGATACAAAAAAATGAATGTTTGTTGATAATTGGAAATGTTCCAATAAAGTCGTTTAAAAGGAAATGATGAGTATCCGTGTGTTGCAGAACAGCAGTGGATACTATATGGATCTAGAAGTTCATGAGATGAACTTATAGTTACTTCAATCATTGATGACAAGTTAGTAGTGCTTGGTCATGCAATGAGGCTAAAGGTTAGCAAAGGAATATTGGATCGCATATTACGGCAACTCCATCTCATACATGTGATGTACAATGAAGAGATGAGAGACATGCAGTTAATATCTACTTTGGAAAGGTGTTTCCATAACTCACTATGATAGCACTAGAGCATAATAACATGTGGGACATGTTTGAAGATCACTAAGAATATGATTCAAGGGTGATTGGATCGCAGTGCAAGTGGGAGTATATTGGTATGTTTGCCCTAAGAGCCAATCATGGGATGATTGGTGGGATACATTAAGATTGATTTCATAAAGATCAAAGGCAAGCTTCCAATTCTTTCAGGTTCAGTCATATGAGATAATGATAGAACATATTGAATGTCTAGAGAATGACAATACTCAATGACGTATGCTTTTAGGTTCAGGACCTGAACGATGAGATCATACAGATGCTCAGAGTTTGTACATTCTTATTATATCCCTAGATGGATGTCATTGTGGAAGGTAGATAGACAGAAATGACACAAAAGACTAGATTGTGGTGTTGGTTGATGACAGAATCTCATTAGTCATGATATGGAGATATGAAACCAAACACATAGGTACTTGTTGGAGAACAAGTGTACCAGACAGACCCATCGTGAGTTTGACACATGGAACCATGACATGGTAGTCACAGTCAGTTCTCACAGAGATGGTGGTGAGTGTGATTCTGTGACCTAAAATTAGTGCACTCAACACATGTCTTTGGGTACACTTTGACATCATCAAACACACTCTTGAAACATGGGTAGTTATAAAGATGATGATTGGGTGGCTTTGACACATGGGGCTTTTGAGGGGTGACTGATAGATGTGGGATTTGTCCCTCCTAAGGGAGTTTGATATCCATGGCCACTTGATGAGTAGTGATGCGATGATTTTGAGTCGCATTTATAGACCTGTTTTATATGTGGTTTATGATTTAATTAGTCATTTCTATGGTTAATATCGCATAATTCATCCATTTTGGTCTTTGCCATCATTTTATGTCAAATCCCCTTAGTTTCATCATTTTGAGCATTCATTATCACATTATTATTATTTGTGTGGATTTATTTGATCTTGTCTTTGAATTTCAGGAAAAACAAGTATTTGCTTCCATCGATACCATCGACGGAAGTCGATACCATCGACAAGACCGCAGGTTACCAGCCGAAAGGAGCGGCAAAGAGTCGATACCATCGACGCTGATGTTGATGGTATCGAGACACCTTCAGGTTGATTGCGAAGAAGCAGTCAATAGTACCGACACCAAGTCGATACATCGACACATGGAGGCTACAGCGTCGCAAAATGACAAAACCGACGCCAAAAAGGAAGTCGATACCATCGACCCGCGTCGATGGTATCGAGATGATGAAGGGCGCGATAAAGGAAGGATTTGCAGCCAGCCGCTACTGTAGCGGGTCGATACCATCGGCTCGCGTCGATGGTATCGATGCCGTCAGATATGCGTCGGATTCAGATTGATTTCAATCGGACAGCTGGAGTTAATTAACGACCTAATTAGGGACTTATACCTAATGACGGCCGCCGAGACAGAAGGTGGATCGGATTTTGGCTTTTGCACAAGTGTCAAGGAGCGAGAAAGGAGAACGGAGGCCAGAAGTTCATACCTGTCGATCCGGACGCTGCCGAAGATGGATTTCACCACCGAGAGTCGGGAAAGCTCGTGTTCTATGCAAAGGATCAATCGGTTCTTCTCCGTTCAGGGGTTTTCCCATTCAATTCACGTTTTTCATATGATTTCCCCTATTTCTACCATGTACTTGTGTGAGATGAACATGTGGGGCTAATCCCCTCCATCTTTAGGACCGGGAGTAGCCTGGGAATTCATTGTATGACAGTTTTATAATAGTAATTCATATTTTCTCTCTTAAATCCGTGGTATAGTTTTTTTTTCTCCATATATTGTTATGCTTGATCACCATAATAATAATCTAATGCCCTTAATCGCTTCGACAGAAGGATTAACGGTTGAAAAGAGACGAAACCTACATTAATCGATAAATCCCTTGAACAAGGTGGTGTAAAATTAATGGTGGATACTGAGGGATCGTTCATAATGCACTTAGTTTAGGGAATAGGTTACTACGACGGTGGAACCGACCTAAACCTAAGTAGTGAATTGCACCACGACAGTGGGTAATTCTGTTTTCAGGCCACTACCCGGATAGAGAGAGAAGATTGAGGCATTATATAAAATCTAATACAATGAATACCCGCGGTGAAACCGCAATCCTAAAGATACCTTTTTGAATTGATTAAATTAACCTTTACTCGATTGTTTGCTTTGTTTCATTTTTATTTTCTTTTAATTTTGACAAAAAACCCCAATTTGTTTTTCGGCTTAGCTGATCACAAATAGTTAGTAGGAGTCTCCGACAATTCCGAGTATCCCTGTGTTCGACTCGGGCCTCACAAGGCCTGTACTACTCGACGCGTACACTTGCGTTTTTAGCGCGTAGTAAAATACACGTCAAGTTTTTGGCGCCGTTACCGGGGATACGGCAGAATTGTTGGCACTTCGAGTGCTACGAGCGGCCACTCTAGGCCACAAATTTCTTTTTAATTTTCATTCAAATTCAAATATTTTTACATTGCGCTATAATTGTTTATACTCGTCTAAGCATAGTACTGAACTCGAATTTTTTTATTTCAGGTACTGTGCATGGTGCATACACGTAGTACGGACTACGCCAATCGCACACCCGAGGTTCCATTTCCGGGACCTGAGGACGAGGAGCATTCTGAGCACGAGTACCAAGAAGAGATAGATTCTGAATCTGAGTCAGAAGAGATGGCCGAGCCACAAACCATATGGGAGAAGATCAAAGCTTCTTCCTCATCATCTTCAAAGGGGCCTATAAAGAAGCAGGCGATCAATATACCGACATATAAGATCGATCCAGCGTTGATTAATTTGGTAAAATCAAATGCGTTTCATGGGCTGAAGAATGAGGATCCTGTTGCACACATCAGCCAGTTCGTTGAAAGCTGTGACATGGTAAAAATAGACAGGTTTCCACATGATGCATTGTACCTCAAGTTGTTCCCGAGTTCCTTGGCGGGAGCAGCAAGAGAGTGGCTACATAATCTAGACGATGAGTTTGTGGAATCTTGGGACCATATGGTGGAGGTCTTCTTTGAGAGGTTCTTCCCTCCCGAGAAGACTAACGACATGATCCAGAAGATTCACAATTTCACCCAACAGGCCGGTGAAACATATTCTGAGACCTGGGAGCGATTTCAGGTTATGTTGAGGAGATGTCCGCATCACGGGCTGGACAAAGAGACACAGGTGAAAATCTTCTATTTTGCTCTCTCCGAGCATGATAGGAGTAATCTGGATTCAGCCGGGTCAGGATTTTTTCTGAACAATACTGACACTAGATGCTGGGAAATACTCAAGAACATGGCTAGAAAGCAGTCTTGGGGAGAAAGAGAGAGAGGCCCAGTTGAGCAAGCACGAGTTGCCAGTGAATCAAAGGCAATGAGAGAGCTGAATGAGAAGATGGATCTTCTCACAAAGAAGTTACTGCAAAAAGAAGAAAATGAGTCTGAGGATGAGGCTCAAGTCAAGTACATGAGACAACAACAAGGGCACAGGAACAATGAATACTCATGGAGAAAGGACAAAAAGTTCTCATGGAAGGATCCGAACAATTTTCTACAGGATCCGGAAGCCAAGCCCGCGCCAGCTGCAGAGGACAAGAGCACGGAGTTGCTCAATCAGGTCATCAAGCAAAATCAAGAGTTAATGAACACATTCGGGCAGCAAATCAAGCAACAAGGAGAATACATGAATCAATTTGGGAAGACCTTGCAGAGCCATGGGGCTCAAATGAGGACCATAGAGACCTCCATGGCGCAGATGGCAGCTGAAATTGCTAGTTTGAAGAAACCAGCACATCCGGGTTTTCCGGGGAATACCAATGTTCCCGGGGGAAACCAGCAAGCTAAGGCTATTCTGCTGAGAAGCGGTAAGAAAGTGTTGAATCCAAGAACTGAAACAAGCACACCGCGAGATGAAGTTGAAGGTGAAACCAATGTGGAACAGCCCACACCAGTCTCAGAGCAAGTTGAAGACATAGCAGTGGATGGTACTGAAGAACAGGATGCTGAGGAGGAACCGCAGAAAAAGTCGACGTATGTGCCACCTCATCAAAGGACACACGCTGTTCCGGTCCCTTATCCAAATAGTGTGAAGGCAAGGAAGGTAGATGCACAGTTCAAGAAGTTCATGGACAGTTTTAGGAAGCTTTCAGTTAATATCCCATTACCGGAAGCCATTGAGCAAATCCCTTCATACGGGAAGTTTCTAAAAGATGTTATTACCAAGAAGAGGAAAATACCAGATACTGAGGTCGTTGTGCTAAAGGAGCAAGTGAGTGCTTTCATTATGGGCACTTTGCCGCCAAAGAGACAGGATCCAGGGTGTTTCAACATTTCTTGTTATATCGGGAAGTGTAAATTTGGAGAAGCATTGTGTGATTCAGGGGCAACCATCAACTTGATGCCCCTTTCGACATTTAAAAAGCTAGGATTAAAGGAGTCACAGTCGAGCAATATGACTATCCAATTGTCCGACAACTCTGTGGTGAAGCCCTATGGAATCTGTGAAGATGTCTTAGTAAAGGTGGATCGATTTGTCTTTTCGGCTGATTTTGTGGTGATGGAAATGCAGGATGAGCATGGCAATGAGCTGTTACTTGGACGCCCATTCCAAGCTACAGCTGACATGATCTTAGAGATGGGGAGAGGTCGCTTGACCTTAGGCATAGCAGATGACCGCTTTGAGATGGTCATGCCCTCTAGCACTGTGTCTTCTAAAGCAAAAGAACAATGTAACATGGTGAAACATATGGATCACAACATCTCACTCTGCCTTGGAAAACCATTTCCGGACATGGCTCATGTGATGAGCAAGATGGATAATGGAACCTTAGCTGTGGATATCATGGAGCAAACTAAGGTTGTTTCTTTGTGTAAAGCTGTGGGATTTCCGAATGATGAGAATGAGGACATTCCGCCTTCTTGGGAGGATGATGTGATTACTATTTCTGTTGTTGATGCATATCCGGAATTTCCGTTAGAGGCTTGTTTGTTGAATGTTACCTATGATTGGATGTGGAGTAAATCACTCAAGGAGTGCGCTAAAATGCTTCAGACGATTCCATGCTTCTATGCGAGGCACTATGAAGATTTAGGTGTACTTCCCCCACCGCTGCATTCATCTCTTATCAGCCCGCCAGAGTTAGAATTGAAGCCGCTGCCCCCGCATCTCAAGTATGTCTTTCTAGCTGAGAAAGACAAGTTACCGGTGATCGTATCTGCTTATTTGAGTGCGGACGAGGAGGAGCAATTGTTGATAGTGCTGAAAAACCACCGTGGAGCTTTTGGGTGGTCTGTTGCAGACATCAAGGGGATTTCCCCTACTCTTTTCCAGCACAAGATTCGGCTCGAAGAGGGAGCCAAGCCTGTTATTCAGCCTCAAAGACGTTTAAATCCGAGCATGATGGAGGTTGTGAAGAAGGAAGTCATCAAACTTCTTGCTGCAGGGATCATCTATGCCATATCAGACTCGACGTGGGCGAGTCCCACATAGGTAGTCCCTAAGAAGGGGGGAATTACTATCACTAAAAATTTGTTCAATGAACCTGTCACCACCCGATTGGTAACCGGGTGGAGAGTTTGTATTGACTACCGTCGTCTGAATGCTGCCACACTTAAGGATCATTTTCCTTTACCATTTATTGATCAAATTTTAGAACGTCTTGCCGGTCGGTCGCATTTTTGTTTTCTGGATGGGTATTCGGGGTATAACCAGATCTTGATTGATCCTTTGGATCAAGAGAAGTCTACGTTCACTTGTCCCTATGGGACTTTTGCTTACTGACGAATGTCGTTTGGTTTATGTAATGCACCGGCGACGTTTCAACGCTGTATGCTCGCCATATTTTTTGACATGGTAGAGCGCTGTCTTGAGGTTTTTATGGATGACTTTTCGGTTGATGGTATATCGTTTGATGAATGTCTCTATAACCTAGACAAAGTGTTGCAGCGTTGTGAGGACACACACTTGGTCCTTAACTGGGAGAAATGTCACATGATGGTGACAGAGGGAATAGTGCTAGGACACAAGGTGTCTAGCAAAGGTCTTGAGGTGGACCCGGTAAAAATTGAGGTGATTTCCAAGCTGCCCCCACCAAATTCTGTAAAAGGGGTGAGAAGCTTTCTGGGACACGCCGGGTTCTATCGGTGATTTATAAAGGATTTTTCTAAAATTGCAAAACCTTTATCTGAGCTTTTGGAGAAAGATGCGGTTTTCGATTTCAATGATAAGTGTCTACATGCGTTCGATGGTTTGAAAGAAAAATTGATTTCTGCCCCGGTTGTTCAAACGCCGGATTGGACAAAACCTTTCGAATTGATGTGTGACGCTTCAGATTTTGCAGTAGGAGCCGTTTTGGGGCAACGGGTAGATAATAAGCCCGATGTGATTTTCTATGCTTCAAAAACTCTGAATGATGCTCAAATGAATTATACAACTACTGAAAAAGAATTACTTGCCGTTGTGTTTGCTTTCGAAAAATTTCGGCAGTATTTAGTTGGATCTAAAGTAGTTGTATGGACTGACCATGCTGCAATAAAATACTTGATGGAGAAAAAAGATGCAAAGCCTAGACTCATTAGGTGGATTTTGCTCTTACAGGAATTTGACATTTAAATCAAGGATAAATCTGGGATTGAGAATGTAGTGGTTGATCATTTGTCTAGGTTAGAAAGGGTGGATGAAAAAGATTTACATATACCCATAACCGAGACGTTTCCGGATGAACAACTTTTGAAAATTAACTGTAAAGAGTCTTGGTTCGCTGAAATTGTGAATTATTTAGCTTGCGGGATCATCCCGGAAGATTGGTCATATCAGGAGAAAAAGAGATTCTTTCATTCCTTAAGATACTATTTTTGGGATGATCCAATTCTTTCGAAGCAATGCAGGGACGATATCTTACGTAGGTGTGTGCCTGAAGTGGAGTATGAGAGTGTTCTCCATCATTGCCATGCATCACCTACGGGAGGACACCATGCCAGTTCGCGAACCACAGCTAAGGTGTTGGAAAGCGGTCTTTATTGGCCAACTTTGTTTCGGGATGCCTACGATTTTGTGAGGCAATGTGATCCTTGTCAGTGAGCAGGTAATATATCGAAGCGACAGGAGATGCCCCTGAATGTATTTCAGGAAGTTGAGGTATTTGATTTATGGGGCATAGACTTCATGGGACCCTTTGTGTCCTCGAACTCCAATTTGTATATCTTGCTAGCCGTTGACTATGTGTCGAAGTGGGTGGAAGCAATCCCCACAAGGACTAATGATTCTACTGTAGTGTGCAGGTTCGTGAAGGAAAATATTTTCTGCAGGTTTGGGATACCCCGAATGATAATAAGCGATGGGGGTACACACTTTCGGAATCAGAAGTTCGTGACATTACTGAAGAAATATGGGGTCAAGCACAACATTGGCACCCCATATCATCCGCAGACTCAAGGCCAAGTGGAGGTCTCAAACCGTGAAATCAAGAAGATTCTAGAGCGAACGGTGGCATCCACAAGGAAGAATTGGAGTGCCCTATTACCGGACGCACTGTGGGCATATAGAACGGATTACAAAACACCTATAGGCACTACGCCTTTTAGGTTGGCGTATGGTCGGGCTTGTCACCTTCCGGTGGAGTTGGAGCACAAGGCCCATTGGGCGCTTAGAAGGCTAAATTTGAGTTATGATGAAGATGGGAGAAGGAGAATGTTCAAGTTGAACGAGCTGGATGAGTTATGGATGACGGCATATGAGAATGCCCGAATATACAAGGAGTGCACAAAACTAATACACGATCGTCACATCGAGTTGTGCACGTTCAAGAAGGGAGATAGTGTCTTGATGTTCAACTCCCGACTTAAGTTGCATCCCGGGAAGCTAAAATCCCAGTGGAGTGGGCCGTTCGTGGTGGAAGAGGTAAAACCACACGGCGCGATTTTAGTGCGTGATGGTGATGCCACGTTCTTGGTGAATGGACAGAGATTAAAGCTGTATTTTGGTGAGAATTACAAGAGAAAAGTGAATGAGGTTAAACTCATTACACTTTCGGATGAATGAGATGCCCGCAAGCCGTCTAGCCTAAGACGTTAAATAAGGGCACTTGTTGGGAGGCAACCCAACCATCGGTACATTAGGATAGTTTAATTATAATCGTAGGTTGCTTTATTTTTGGTTCAATTTTTAGTATAAATAAGATACATTGATTTGTTTGTTCATTGTGCAGGCTGAGGCAGAGTCGATACCATCAACACCCTCGTCGATGGTATCGACAAGGGTACAGGTTGAAGACTACAGATTTCGTTCTGAGTTGATACCATCGACGGCCTCGTCGATGGTATCGACATACCTACAGATGGCCGAGAAGGAAATGTCGATAGTATCGACATAGGCGTCGATACCATCGAGATCTCTGGAGAAGTTCAGACCGATTTGTCTCAGTCAACTCGATACCATCGATGGCCAAGTCGATGGTATCGACATGGTTCCAGGTTGAAATGAAAAAAAAGCAGTGTCGCAATGAAGCCAAGTCGATACTATCGACACCTGTCGATGGTATCGACCATCCATGTCACCGATCCGAGCAAAGAAATCGACGGCGATCGCGACTTCCACATCATCGATCCGGGTACAGCGTCGATACCATCGACCCAAGTCGATGGTATCGACACGACAGCAATCCGGGTCACAAGATCCAGCAATCGACGATCGTCGATACCAGTGAGGGGCGGATAGCATCGACCCAAGTCGATGCCATCGACTCGCGTCGATGGTATCGACGGGCCGACAGTGACGGCGGCCAAGTCTATTTAAGGAGAACCAATACGTCAATTGACGTCACACCTTCAGAGTGATCTCCTCCCTTTGCACCGAGCACTCCCCCGAGCCATCCAAGAGAGAAGACCAGCATCACCAGCGACGATCGTCACCGAGCAGAGATTCATATCTCCATTCTGCACCGAGCTCTCTCTTTCTAATCCCTTTCTCATCGCCAACATGGCTCACGTCGCTGGAGCATCTTCTTCACGTGCGGACCTGGAGGAGATTCAGGAATTTGTGCCACCTCCTCCCGGGTCGGTTTCACGGCCGCGCATGATGCATCCTTCCACAGAGGTGAAGAAGATCTATGAGGAGATCTTAGAAAGGAAGATCGAACCCACCCGGTATGTGGACTGGGAAATGATCTGAGACCTCGGCTTCGAGGCCAATCTGGCCTATGTTCTGCAGGGGCAGGCGAAACGTACAAGCAGGAGGCCCGATGAGCTACAGTACCATGCAGATAGCCAGCCGTTTTTCGGCGAGTGGCCAACCTACAAAGAGTTGGTGGCGGAGTTCATGGCGTCACTTGACGTCTACGTCGTGCCCAACGACATCGTCACCACCGACCGCGAATGGATAAAGGGTCGGGTGTCTTTCCGGCTGTACAACCGTGACTATACCCTCATGCTTCGCCAATTCAACATGATCTTTAATTGGATGCATTCTCCATACGACCACCGGTGGCCGGATAACCGCACCAACTACGACGCTCTATTCTCCGAGTTGGTGACGGTGCCACAAGGGAGGTCGGTGAGCTACCACAACGCTGCGGTAGCCGACTTCGAGCACCCGTTTGTTCGGGTATTGCACCGGATGTTGAGTTCCACCATCTTTGCTCGAAGTGATCTGGTGCTAAGCAAATTTTAGGAGACGGATCTTTTCTTCTTATATCAGCTCCTGAAGCGCCAAGAATGCAACTAGGGTGCATTCTTTCTACAACGAGTGTTGGCGGTGAAGAGGAGCACGAGAAAAGCCCCGATTCATTTTGGGGGGCTTGTCACCAAGGTAGCCCTCTACTTGGGCTTGAATCTCGATCAGTTGACTCCTCTTTCTATGAGAAGCAAGGTCAACTTGCAACATCTACACCGAGCCAATCTCGTTCTTCTCCGAGCTGGCATGGCTTTTGCGCATTGCCACGTAAATCAAGCATATCAGGAGTGTTCTCTACCTGACCCCGTCTTCAACATCGACGGCGCACATCATTTCCAGTGGCCAATCATAGCCATCGATTCCGATGAAGAAGACGGCAGCAACGATGGACAGGACGATGAGGCTGAGGAGGAAGAAGAGGCATTTACACCTCTTCGAGCACGAGTAGCACCCCGGAAGCATCCTCGGATGCATCCAGGTGCGTCTTCATCATCACAGCCTATGCCGCCATCACCACAGCCCTCGCAGCCTAGCGAGGATGCCTATTCCATGCAAGGCATGTACAGCATGCTCCAAGATATTCAGCAGACGCAACACAGCCACACCGCTGCGTACGCCGGTATTCAAGATACCACCAACCGGCTTTTTGTCAACCAGCAGGCGATCTTCGAGAATGAACGCCTTCTTTTCACAAATCAAGAGAATATCCATGATTGGTTGCATAGGATGGAGCAGCAGCAGCAGCCGTTTTACGATCATTACTGGAGCCAGAATTATTTTGGGGGTTATCCACAACCTCCTCTGATGCCCCAGTATGATCCGACTTTTCAGGGGCAATACCCGTCTTGGGACCCCACGGCGCCGCAATACCCGCCTCCACCTCCACAAGAATGATCAGGTATCTCTGCTCCAATCTTTAAGTTTGTTTTGACTATGAGGCCATAGTCGAATTCAAGCTTAGGGGGGTAGTTGGAACAACTCTATCTTTTATTGTTTTTAGTTTTTAGCATTGTTATTTGTTTCTTGCATCTTTAGCTTTTGTAGGATCCACATGCTATCTAGTGTAATTGTGGATGTCATAAATTGTGTCATCTTGCTGTTAGTGCATGGGGAATTCAAGGGAAATTTGAAAAATTTGTGTCTTTGGATAGCTTGTTTTGTTTTGACCTTGGGAACACATCCTGTGAAAATGATTGATTATGTCAACTTTAAAACAACATTTCACACCTGTACTCCTAATGATTCATGAAAGTGGACAGAAATGGTTGTTGAGCCTAACCTAACCAAATGGTAATGAGACCTTAATTGGATGTAAGAGAGAGAACCCTCTAAACTACTACACAGGTCAGTAAGGAGGGACACATAATATCTTTCTAAGGTTCAGTCATCTAGTCTTGTGATCGTTCTATTTCATTTTTCCATAATCCACCTAAGAATTGGAAGTAAAGTGCAGTTTTAATTCCTTTTGTGTGCATAGCATTTAGATATGACTTGCATTGGTATTTTCCATATGTTTGCATAAAAAAGAAAAAAAATATATATAGTGAATCATGCACATTACCTTTAGGTGCATGCCATGTAGTTTCATTCATGATCTTCATGCATAAAGTAATTCATGTATCTCAATTTTGCCCTAATGGTGAATTAAATTGTTCCATACTTTCTAAATAGTGAAAAAAAAATTCTGAGTATGCAGGAAATAGCCCAATAAAATTATCTTTGAGCAATTATGGATATGTGGGCTGGAAAAAAAAAGCTGAAAATCTGCAATATATAAAGAAAAAAAAGAGAGAATTTAGAAGAACGTGAATTAAGAAGGAGAAAGGAACATGATATCACCTACATTTCAGGATAATTGAGTACATGATGTAGCTTGACTAGATATCCATCTCATTTTGAGGCGGATGGTTAGAGCATGCATCATTTCACCCAATTTTAGGCATTAGGGCATTTCTAATGTGCATTTGCATCATATAGGACATTTTTGTATTATGCATGTTGAAACTGTACAATACTTCCATTTTCTTCCATGAGCCACCCATTTTCATCCACCCGTTGCTCGGATTGGTAGGCCACCGTGAATTTCTCCTCACTAATGAATATCAGGAGAATTGCTTCCATGTAGATGGTAGTTAGGGCGAGCAACGTAGTATAGGCGATCACAAGATGCACCAATGCTGAATCGGCAAATTTTATTATGTTAACTGCCTTATGTGATAGTGTTCATCGGTTAGGAGGTTGATTTCTTTTATTGATGATTACTGTCACCTTTAGGGTAATTACTGTTCTGTGGTTAGAGAAGGCCGGTTTGTGAATGTTCAGTGGGAGTCATATGGGATGTTGGGTTGGTGTGTTGTTTTTCAGTTGACATTTGCAATTCTATTCTAAGGATTAGTTGCTCGAGGGCAAGCAACGTTCAAGCTTAGGGGAGTTTGATGCGATGATTTTGAGTCACATTTATAGACCTGTTTTATATGTGGTTTATGATTTAATTAGTCATTTCTATGGTTAATATCGCATAATTCATCCATTTTGGTCTTTGCCATCATTTTATGTCAAATCCCCTTAGTTTCATCATTTTGAGCATTCATTATCACATTATTATTATTTGTGTGGATTTATTTGATCTTGTCTTTGAATTTCAGGAAAAACAAGTATTTGCTTCCGTCGATACCATCGACGGAAGTCGATACCATCGACGAGACCGCAGGTTGCCAGCCGAAAGGAGCAGCAAAGAGTCGATACCATCGACGCTGATGTCGATGGTATCGAGACACCTTCAGGTTGCTGGCGAAGAAGCAGTCGATAGTATCGACACCAAGTCGATACCATCAACACATGGAGGCTACAGCGTCGCAAAACGACAGAACCGACGCCAAAAAGGAAGTCGATACCATCGACCCGCGTCGATGGTATCGAGATGATGAAGGGCGTGATAAAGGAAGGATTTGCAGCCAGCCGCTACTGTAGCGGGTCGATACCATCGAATCACGTCGATGGTATCGACATCATCACATATGCGTTGGATTCAGATTGATTTCAATCGGACGACTGGAGTTAATTAACGACCTAATTAGGGACTTATACCTAATGACGGCCGCTGAGACAGAAGGTGGATCGGATTTTGGCTTTTGTACAAGTGCCGAGGAGCGAGAAAGGAGAACGGAGGCCAGAAGTTCATACCTGTCGATCCGGACGCTGCCGAAGACGAATTTCACCACCGAGAGGCTGAAAAGCTCGTGTTCTACGCAAAGGATCAATCGGTTCTTCTCCGTTCAGGGGTTTTCCCATTCAATTCACGTTTTTCATATGATTCCCCCTATTTCTACCATGTACTTGTGTGAGATGAACATGCGGGGCTAATCCCCTCCATCTTTAGGACCGAGAGTAGCCCGGGAATTCATTGTATGACAATTTTATAATAGTAATTCATATTTTCTCTCTTAAATTTGTGGTATAGTTTCGTTTTCTCCATATACTGTTATGCTTGATCACCATAATAATAATCTAATGCCCTGAATCTCTTCGACAGAAGGATTAACGGTTGAAAAGAGACGAAACCTACATTAATCGATAAATCCCTTGAACAAGGTGGAGTAAAATTAATGGTGGATACTGAGGGATCGTTCGTAATGCACTTAGTTTAGGGAATAGGTTACTACGACGGTGGAACCGACCTAAACCTAAGTAGTGAATTGCACCACGACAGTGGGTAATTCTATTTTCAGGTCACTACCCGGATAGAGAGAGAAGATTGAGGCATTATATAAAATCTAATACAATGAATACCCGTGGTGAAACCGTAATCCTAAAGATACCTTTTTGAATTGATTAAATTAACCTTTACTCGATTGTTTGCTTTGTTTCTTTTTTATTTTCTTTTAATTTTGACAACAAACCCCAATTTTTTTTCGGCTTAGCTGATCGCAAATAGTTAGTAGGAGTCTCCGACAATTCCGAGTATCCCTGTGTTTGACTCGGGCCTCACAAGGCCTGTACTACTCGACGCGTACACTTGCGTTTTTAGCGCGTAGTAAAATACACGTCAAGTAGGAATTAGATAGGCGTGCACACACATGTGTGAATCAATATGTGATATTGATGTCATACATATGTCCTCCAGTCTACTCTAAGATCTAGAATGTGAATGAACGTTGACAGGATGCTTGTTCCATGCCATGAGTTCATTCAATATATTAATGAAAAAGGAATTATACATTCACTGTAACACCATTCACAGGTTGTAGGATTGAAAGTTGTTCTCCAACTTTCTATTCCACTTGGGTAGCACTGATGTGCGACTAGGCACCTATCTTTTCTTGTGAAGTCATAAGTTTTATGGACTTTCGCTGCCAACGTGAAATGAGCCTGCAGGGTCACACACATACGATTTAACCTGGAAGAGGATTTTATCCACAAATGATGTTTAGATTGATTACTAAAGGAGTTTAGTAGTCCAGTTAAACACTCAATCAATTGATAGCTCAATATCACAATGTTCAAGGTGTTGGACCGATTGAATAGAGTATCAGATTGATTGAAACTGCAATTGACTGATTTTGCACAGTCTGCACTGCCAACTGATCGGCTCGTATGATGAACCGATCAGCTCATCTTGGTGAACCGATCGGCTCATGATATGAACCGATCGGCTTCAGGTGTGAACTGATCGTCTCAGGTCCCCAACCGATCGTTTCATGCTTGAAACGATTGGTTCAGTTGACACAGTTGGTTGTTTTGTGGAAAATCTTGAACCCTTCTACTCCTACTTTAATCCTGCATTGTTCGGGGTAGAGAATCCTATCCCATGACCCTCCTATATAGGGGTATTGGGTGCTTCTCAAAAACACAACTCAGAACACCAGTTGCTCTGCAAAGTTGTCATTCTCTCTGGTTGTGGTAACCGAGAGAGTCCAACCAAGTGCTACTCGATAAGGGAGGCGCAATAAGGGAAAGACAATTGGAGAAAAGTGATTGGTTACAGGAGAGTGTGTCGGTGACTAGTCGCTGACAGGAGGGTATGACTCCTTCTGGTGCCTTGTGTGACAAGGAGATTGGAGTTCTAGGTGGTCCATTTGGACTACTACAGAGGCTGGAAACTTCTACCGCTCAGAGAATAGTTGTCAATCCCGACAGTCCCGATGAGACTAGGAGCTGCACAAACATCCTCTAAGACCAGAGGTGAAGACCGCGCAAGACGCGAGGTAACGCAGCTGAGCAAGCCTTGGAACAAGGTATGCCTCTACAAACCATCCTTCCTACTGTATAGATGTTGACGTGATTCCTTTATACTGGGTTCGGGGAGAAGAAAATTTGTGTTTCCACTACCTTCTCTATCTCCCCTAAAACCCTACAGGTATGTGGCACTCTATACTCTAAGATCTAAAATAAAACACCAATAGGTACTCTTAACATAGAAATGGGTAAACATCTCCTTTTTCCTTGTTAGATGTCGTGTATCTCTTTAGTTTTGTAATTTCCTTTTTATTATGTATTGCCTATGTGAAACTATGTGCTATTGTACGGATGGATGTCCAAGTCCAGTTGCCTTCTCACCTTTGGATATGTAGCCATTAGGAGGGTGGACATAGGGTAATAAATGGTTCTATGACAATGTCTCAATAATCATAATCATGGTGGTTGGATGTGTCACCTAAGTCTAGGTATCAAAACTTCCAATAATGATTCAATATTACAAACTAGGTCAAGCAATATTATCATCATGTTGTACTATACATATTGCATTCATTTAGACATTAGGGTGACACATTCCTACCAAATCATATATCTAGCATCATGGTTCAATATATTAATGAGTGATATCATTAGGTCCAAGTAAGATAAGCAAACTAGGCATCAATGTCGTCAAAATAGTCATTGGGTCAATATCATGCAAGGTTATAATCATTAGTGTATAGATGGGGTCTACTTGAGTTAGGTGTCATCTTATATCCAAGCTACTTATTTGAGATTATTATGCAACATGGAAGGTCATTATGTCTAGATCTTAATAAGATTGGATATTTGATTATCAACATGTATACTGATTACATTTCAAATCAAGATAAAGTTACCTAGTCACAATAGGATACATTAATTATTCACTAAGAATTTTGGTACATAAATAATAATATGCTATTAATTCAGAGTTCCAAATTATTATTTTGTACATAAAGGACCCACTTGTTATCAAGGCCTAACATTCAACATAAATATATCCATATAAAGCATTTTTCAAGGTTCAAAGTTCATCATTAAGTCAAAACAAAATGCTAGAATGAACAAGTTCGAATCTTAGACCATCTTACATCAATAGTTTTTTAATTGGGTAAAGCATGAGGATTTGAGGCACATTCACTCCAGGATAAGCATTAAAGAAGTGACATTTAGCATTAAAAGTCCATTTAGATCATATAGGAAACATTACACTATTTAAGGGATAAAGGATGGATAAAGTAAAAATATTTATACATAAAGATGTACAAAATACTAATATTAGACTAACATCAAGATTTGGAGCATAAAATATGAGCAACATGCATTGAAATAGGATAAAAATATTAAAAAGACTTCAAAAGCATGCTCTTTTAGATATCAACAAAATAGCAAGAGGAACTACATTCTAGAAATACTTTATTAGAAAGTTCAAATTTTTATAATCAAAATGACATATTCGATGACTATATTTGACCAATGGACAAATTTTCACAAAATAATCAAGATCATAGCATTTTCATGAAGATGGGGTCAAAAGTAGTCTATATACCAAAACTTTCATCAATCATGGTTGTTGGATGGGGAACCAACACCTGAAATGCCAACCCCTAGCCTCTCATGGTCAAAAAGCGGCATCACGCACACTGGGTCAAGGCTGAATAGAGGGCCTAAGCACTAGCATGTCCCACTAAAGGAGAGGAGAAAGGGGTGAGGGACACTTTTATATGGGTTGTGTGGACGTAAATCATATGTTGGGTCGAGCCACAATGATCAACCCAGTTGTGTGGCCCCCACCACAACAATGGTCACAAACTTGGTAGCTTCACTCTAGATTTCTTCTCACCAATGTAGTCGTTGATGTAGTAGGCATCAACAGAAAAAGATTTGATAAAGATAGAGTAGAATACCACTCATTCTCATCTTGGCCTTATGAATCCAGTGAGGTACTTATTTATCCCTAGGTGTGGTGTAGAGAAAACTCCCAATCGGTTATGGTTGGTGGCCGCCATTGGAGGGAGGGAGGAGTTGAAGAAATAAGGGTATTAGGATTGGGGAAAGGCAAAGAAGAGAGGGGGGAAGTCGGGGGAGGTGTTTTATAGGAAAACTGGCTCCAATTACATAAAGAGGTGGGAAAATTGGTTGTGAAAGTGCAGCATCATGGCCTCTGGCTATGATATGGAGGTGGAAGACAACACCTCGATCATCAGATGAGAATTTGATATGTGGCTGCTAGATCCAAGGGCTGACGTTCACGATCTAGAAAACAATAACACATGATTGGTTCAAGGATTATGATCCAAATTACCAAAGGCAAGGGAGAGGGTAGTAGGACACACCAAACTTTGTGCCCATTATGGGACAAAATTAATAAAGAATGATATATATAATGCTAGAACAAGGTAATTTTGAGTGAGTGAAACTCTTTCATCCTAGATCGAAATTGAGCAAAATTAGATGGAGTGATATCTTCAAAATGGGCTCAACTAAAGTTTAGATATATATTTGTAGATATGATAATAAAATAAGAAAGGAGATGATGATGTGTGAAGTAGCACAAACTAGGTTTTCTATTAATTTGAGGGTCGCCATAAGACACAAGAATGAAATATCATTCAACATGGTATCAAGACAAATTCAATCATGAAGTTAGGTAATAGACTAAGGAAAAAAATGCAAGGATGAAGTGCATAAAACATTCATGAAGAGAGAAGAACGTTTTGGTTATCACAAACCTACTATGCTAAATCAAACGATTGACATTAGGGAAATCGATTGAGTAATATTATTATCATAAGAATCATAAACATCTAAATTTCATATATTCTCTAATTGATGAGGTATCATGTAGCGACCCCGCCTTCCAGTAACCTGCAATTAAGGGAGACCAAGAGGTCGGTGTCGTTATCCAATTTCTGGATCAAGGTTCAGCAATTAATTGGTAACGATTAATAAATTCTACTAGACTATACTGAAAAGTTGTAATAAATAAAATTTTTGCATACCTTTGAAAAACTTTGGATTTCTAAACTTCTATCCAGAACTAGGACTAACTAACTAATCCTCCTTGGACTTTAATTCATGTATTTCACAATACGATGATTTATTATTTGTCATTTTTGTTTGTACCTAAAACGCCGACAAACTAAACGTCGGTCAACCGTAGCTGGTATGTTGGGGAAACAAATAATGTGCAACTATATTAACAATGTAATCATTCAATTATTCATTAAACAACCAAGATTACGTTTTATGCCATACTACTCAATCCTTACCTGTCCCCTAACTCTGTGTTGTCCTTGCATTCTACCTCTCTTTAGGTAGATCCTTACCCCAATGGTCTTACCTTACAGGTAGCCAATACATAGGGTGATAGATTCGCATGGCACTACCCAGAAGTAGTCCAATATCTAACTCAAAGTGACTTGATGGACCTACCCCATTGGTAGCCATGTACTAAGTCATCCGATGACCTGATGGACCTACCCATAGGTAGCCATATACTAGGTCAACTAATAAGCCACAGAGGGGACCAGGATCTGAGCTAGTAGTCACATATCTTAGGTGATTGTCATATCCACATTATAGTTTGCATGAATTAAAATCATCCAACAATTAATTCATTTCATCGATGAAAACTTCGGTAAACCTTGGAAAACATAACTCGATATATTCATAAGCGTAACCACATACCTCTTATTGCAGATTGGAATACAGAATTAAGTATGAAGAGAGTGAATTTCCAAGTAAGCAAGCAAATTGCATAGAAACCCTGAAATAAACATTCCAACTATATTTTATCAAAACTTATTCAATTCCATTTATTCCTTAGGGTTTCTATTCCAATTTTAGGGTTTCCTTGGAAATTAGGGTTTTGCCTTCAATCATAGTTATCATGAACCCTAATTCATCAAATCCACTTAAAATATTTAAATTCTCTCCTTTTAATATTCCTAACAGTTTTAGGATCATTATTTAGCAATTTACTTCCTTAATTCAAAATAACATGGTTTTCTTTCTCTTTTACCCTAAATTAGGGTTCCCATATACATTACTTTCCATGTATGGACATAAACCCTAATTTAACCAATTTTGTATTCAAAATGGATAAAAACTCCACCATAAGCATCAATAGGTTATTACCTTTCTAATTAACCCATTATCTTTCAAAGATATATCTTTTATACACCATTAGGGTTTCTAATTACTTTTCAATACATACTTCTACGCAATTAAGATACTTTTGTAAAACGAAATAGAATCAGGTTCTTACATCATTTTTATTAGATTCCTTGCATTTTTATACACAACTTTCATATATAAAGTTTCTCCATTTGATAATCCTAGTGTTTTCTATTAATTTTGCAAGAAAAACTATTTTCTGGATTATTTGATCAGAGAGGATATTTATCGGATTATCTCAGTCATTTGATCATTGCGCCAAAGTTCCCCGCTTTGATCTGATGCTCCGCATTAGTTGTCCCCACTAGAGGCATGATCCTCCTCTAGCGATCGTTGATCCTTTATCTAATGCTCCGCTGCGGTGAGCAATCTTCACTTAACTGACTGCCCTCCTAGTATTGTTGGATCCCCGCATGGATCACGGTGATCCTTAATCAAATGACCAACACTGATCAGCTCCACTAGCGAGGGTGCACACACCCTTCTTTCTGCAGAACCGCTGGATCGCGCCCAGGTCCACGATGGTCCAGGATCCGAGGGTGGCTTCTTGTCGTCTCCCTCCTTTCCTTCACCAGACAAAGCGACGGTGCCGTGGTAATTCTCTCACCGGAGAAAAGGCAATCGTGAGAGGGAGAGGGTGTTAGGGATTCGGAAGTAGCCTCCTGGGATCGTGAGGGGGAGAACGATCAGTAGAGGGTCCTATTTATAGGCTATGGGAGACTTTCTTAGGGTTTCTAACCCCGCCGTAAAACCTGCTTTCAGCCCAATTGGGTGTTTTGGGTATACGTGAAGAAAGGTCATCAAACTAGGGTTTGGAATATTCGTCTCCTTATCCCGAACTCAATGGGACTCTTCCCATGTGTGCACATGCACTGAAACGATCAGAATCAAAAGGGGAAAGTTCACCTGCAACTCGTCCCAGTCTGTGTCCTATTCGGGATAATGGCGATGAGCGGCGCGCATTGGATTAAAATCCAACGGCCCTCATTGCGCCTGTTCTTGCAAAAAGGAAAGTCGATTTCCTAAATTCCAAGGGAAATCCTTTTTTGAAGATAATCTTGAAAAATCAATAACTCTCAACTCTTAATTCCTTTTTACCTCAAATTTTAAGGGAAACTCTTTTATGTTTTTATCTTTCATCCTGCAAAAATTGGGATCATTATATCAATTAAACCATTCCTTTTCTTTGGTTGCAATAAAACACCTTTTTATTCAAATTTTCCACAAATTCTTTATTTCCCTTGCTATTATTTAATTATCCTGAGTTCCTTGAACCCCAAGGAACCTTTATAACACGAAATCCTATTTTGGGAAATTATCTTTTAGCCTTTTAATCATCCTTTATCCATTTTCTTATATTTCCATTATCCCATTGAATTCCTTTTTCCTTCCTTTTTCTTTTTCTTTCAATTGGGCTTAATGGCCAATAAGGCCCATCAAGAAAGCATGCAAGGCTATTATACACGAAATTCATTCAAATCAAACCATGAAATCAAACATTGATCTCATTTATCTTTTAAAGGAGATTCACAAATCTCATTACATGTTTTGGAAAATGAGGTTATAACATCCTCCCCTCCTTATAGGAATTTTGCCCTCAAAATTTAACAATCAAGAAAACAAATCAGGATATGCTTTTTCCATGTTCGTCTTCATCTCCCATGTGGACTCATCCTATCCATGGTGCTTCCAAAGAACCTTTACCATCTCTATATTCTTTTTTATGAGATCTTTTACCTTGGTATCTAGAATTTGCAAAGGCAACTCAAGATAAGATAGCTTTCCTTGAAGCTCAATAGGTTCAATGCTCAGCACATGACTTGGATCTTGCACATATCACTTCAGATTGGACACGTGAAACACATCATGCATCATACTATATTGAGGGGGTAACGCCAAATGATATGCGACCTCACCAATCCGTTCTAACACTTCAAACAGACCCACGTATCGGGGACTCAACTTTCCTCTATTTTTAGCTATAGTTCGGAGCGGTCAGATTTTCAGAAAAACATGTTCTCCCATAGTGAAATGCACATCAGTCTGTTTTACATCAGCATATGACTTTTTTCGGTCCTGGGCTCTCTTTAGCCTTTGCCTGATCAAAGCGAATTTATCAGCATACACTTGGAGCTCATCTGACCTCAATAAGGTCCTTTCACCAACATCATCCCAGTGAAGTGGTGACCGACACGGTCTCCCATATAGAGCTTCATATGGAGGGATCCTGATATTGGCTTGGTAACTATTATTGTAGGCAAACTCAGCCAAAGGTAGGTATTGCTCCCATGATCCTCCCCAATCGAGCACACAAGTTCTCAGAAGATCTTCTAAGGTCTGAATCGTCCTTTCTAACTAACCATCTATCTGGGGTGATAAGAGGTACTGAACTTCAACCTTGTACCTAGTTCCTCTTGCACCTGCTTCCACAACTTGGAAGTAAATTTTGGGTCTCTGTCCAAGATGATGGAATTGGGTACGCCATGCAAGCGTACTATCTCTCTGATATATAGCTCAGCAAAGTCTGACACTTTGGTAGTGGTCTTCAGGGCAAGGAAGTGTGCTGACTTGGTAAGGCGATCTACCACAACCCATATCGCATCATGACCTCTCTTGGTCTGGGGTAGACCCACCACGAAATCCATGGTGATCTACTCCCATTTCCACTTTGGAATCTTTATAGACTTTAAAAGCCCGTCGGGTCATTGGTGTTCAGACTTCACCATTTGGCACATAAGACAACTGGCTACATAAGCTGCAATGTATCTCTTCATTCCTGGCCACCAGAAAAACCTCTACATGTCTTTAAACATCTTAGTAGTTCCTGGGTGTACTGTGTACTTAGAACCATGAGCGTCTTGTAGGATATGTTCCTTCAATGGTGAATCTTCGGGAACCCATACGTGATTCTCAAATCGGATTTCTCTGTCTATTACTAATGAAAGACGGGTCTGAGGCTTCTGCATCAAGCCTTTCATCTTGTCAAGTCCTCCACTGGCCAACTGTGCTGCAACAATCTCACTCAATAACTCAGACTGTATCTGGATATTGGCCAATCAAACTCGATCATCTAACAGTTGAGGTGACCATTCCACCAAATCTTCTAAGCTATTCCACTGTCTGGACAATATAGTTGCACACCTTAGCTTTTTCTGACTCAAAGCATCGGCTATGACATTTGCCTTCCCTAGATGATAGGCAATGGTGAAGTTGTAATCCTTCATGTACTCCATCCATCGTCGTTGTCTTAGGTTCAAGTCTTTTTGCGTCAGTAGATACCTCAGGCTCTTATGGTCGGTGAAGATCTCAAAAGTGGCACCATACAGGTAGTGCCACCAAATCTTCAAGGCATGGATGATAGAAGCTAACTCCAGGTCGTGGGTCGGGTAATTCACCTCGTTGGGCTTGAGTTGTTGGGAGGCATATGCAACCACATGCCGATTATGTTCCAACACACAGCCAAGTCCCATCTTTGATGCATCGGTGAAAATCATGAAACCCTCATTGCCTGATGGTAGAGTCAAAACCGGTGTAGTGATCAGCTTCTCTTTCAGCTCCTGGAAATAAGCTTCACAAACATCGAACCAAATGAACTTCATATCTTTCCAAGTCAACATGGTCAGAGGCAAGGAGGTCTTTGAGAAATTTGCGATGAAGCGTCGATAATATCCTACTAACCCCAAGAAGCATCGTATCTCGCAGGGGTTCTTCAGTGCTGGCCAATCTCGAACCCCCGACACTTTAGCTGGATCTACAGTGATCGTTCCTCCTGAGATCATGTGTCCAAGGAATATGACTCGGTCTATCCAAAACTCACATTTCGAGAACTTCCCATAGAACTTCTGCTTTCTCAAGATATCAAGGACTTTGCTTAGGTGGTCTCGGTGTTGATCTACATCATCTGAATAAACCAGTATGTCATCTATGAACACTATGACAAAAGAGTCAAGGAAGGGTTGAAACACACTATTCATAAGGTTCATGAACAAACTAGGTGCATTGGACAACCCAAAAGGCATAACCACAAACTCGTAGTGGCCATACCAGGTTCTAACAGCTGTTTTCGGGATGTCCTCTAATGCGATGATTTTGAGTTGCATTTATAGACTTGTTTTATTTGTGTTTTCTGCATTTATTAGTCATTTTGGTGGTTAATAATGCATAATTCATCTACTTTGGTCTATGATCCTTCTCTATGTCAAATCTCCCTTATTTTAGTATTTTGAGCATAAATTATTACAATAATATGTTTTATTCCGGCTTATGTGGTTTCGTGTTGTAATTTCAGGAAAAACAAGTATATGTTGTTGTCGATACCATCGATAGTGGTCGATACCATCGACACGACCACAGGTTTCCAGCTGCAAGGAGCAGAGCAAAGTTGATACTAGCGATAGGAGAGTTGATGGTATCGATGTACCATCAGGTTGCTGGCGAGGAGAGAGTCGATACTATCGACGCATATGTCGATACTATTAACAGGTGGAGATACAATGACACAAAAGGACAAAATCATCACCTTAGGTTGTCGATACCATTGACCTGCGTCGATGGTATCAAGTCAGCATCAGGCGCAGCAACGAAGAGAAAGAAGACTGGCCGATATCGCGCAAGGTCGATACCATCGACCCGCGTCGATGGTATCGACATCGTCAGATACAAGTTTGCTTCAGATCGATCTAAATCTAACGGCTGTGATATGTTGGCGATCTAACTCAGTGATTATACCTAATGACGGTGACCAAGAGCAATCTATCACGTCATTAGCCATTGCACACATCCCGAGAAGGTGTGGAGAGGAGAACGGAGCCTAGAAGTACGCCCCAGTCATTCCGGACGCCGAAGAAGACATTTTTCACCACCAAAAGGTGGGAGAACGCATACTCTATGCCAAGGAGCACTTGGATCTTCTCCGTTCAGGGGTTTTACCACTCAATCACATTTTTCTCCATGTTTCCCTTTTTCTCTACCACGTTTTACTCTGAGATGAAAATGTGGGGCTAATCCCCTTTATCTTTAGGACCGGGAGTAGCCCGAGGAAGAATTGTATGACAATTTTATCATAGTAATTCATCTTTTATCTCTTAAATCCGTGGTATGAATTCGTTTTCTCAATTATATTGTTATGCTTGATCACCATAATAATAATATAATGCCCTTCATTACTTTGAAAGAAGAATTAATGGTTGAAAAGAGACGAATTTTACATAATTGTCAAATCCCTTGAACAAGGTGGTGTAAGGTTAATGGTGGATACCGAGAGATCGATTTTAATGTGCCTAGTTTAGGGTATAGGTTACTACAATGGTGGAACTGACCTAGACATAGGTAGTGAATTCTACCACGACAGTGGGCAATTCTGATTTCAGGCCACTACCCGGATAGAGAGATAAATCTGAGTGACTATATAGAATTTCATACAATGAAAACCCGCGGTGAAACTGCAATCCTAAAGATCTTATCTTGAATTGATTAAACTAAACATTTAATTGATTGCTTTGTTTTGTTTTATTTTATTTTCTTTTAATTTCACAACAACTTCCAACTTGTTAACCGGTCTAGCTGATTGCGAGTAGTTAGTAGTAGTCTCCGATAATTCAGTGTCCCTGAGTTCGACTCGGGCCTCACAAGGGCCTATATTACATTGACACGTACACTTGCGTTCGACGCACAGAAAATTTGTGTCAAGTTTTTGGCACCGTTGTCGGGGACACGACAATTGTCGGCACTACGAGTGCTGCAAGCGGCCACTCTAGGCCATTTTTTTTATTTTTTTATTTTGAAAATATTTCTAAAATTAAGAGTCTAATTTTCAATTTTTGTAATCGTCAAGCACGGTACTGAACTTAATTTTTCATTTTGTAGGTATTGTGCATGGTGTAGACACGTAGCACCGACTACACGCAATAGGAACCAGAGGTTCCATTGTCGGGACCGGAATATGAGGAGGATTACAATCAAGACCATCTAGAAGAAATAGATTCCGAATCTGAACAAGAAGAGATGGCAGAGCCACAGACAATATGGGAGAAGATCAAGGCTTCTTCTTCATCTGCTTCAAAGGGGTCAATCAAGAAGCAGGCGATCAATATTCTGACATACAAGATTGATCTTGTGTTAATCAACTTGGTGAAGTCGAATGCATTCCATGGGCTCAAGAATGAAGACCCAGTCACACATATAAGCCAATTTGTGGAGAATTGTGACATGATAAAAATAGACAGATTTCCATAAGACACTCTCTACTTGAAGTTGTTCCAGAGTTCTCTAGTAGGAAACGCACGAGAGTGGTTGCACAATCTGGACGATGAATATGTGGAATCCTGGAACCACATGGTGGAGGTTTTCTTTGAAAGGTTCTTCCCGCCCGAGAAGACCAATGACATGATCAGGAAGATCCACAATTTCACTCAGAAAGCAGGAGAGACCTACTTTGAGACCTGGGAAAGGTTTTAGATTATGCTTAGGCAGTGCCCGCATCATGGGCTTGACAAGGAGACACATGTCAAAATCTTCTATTTTGCTCTCTCCGAGCATGATAGAAGCAATCTATATTTCGCAAGATCAGGATTCTTCTTGAACAACACAAACACGAGGTGTTGGGAAATCCTTAAGAACATGGCCAAGAAGCAATCTTGGGGTGACAGGGACGCTGTTGAGCACGTAAGAGTTGTGGGGGAGTCAAAGGCCATCAAGGAGCTGAATGAGAAGATGGACCTTCTCGCGAAGAAACTACTTGCAAAGGAGGATACTGAATCTGAGGATGAGGTTCAAGTCAAATTCATGAGGCAGCAACAAGGTTATAGAAATAACGATTACTCATGGAGAAAGGACAAGAAATTCTCCTGGAAGGACCCGAACAACTTCTTACAGGACCCCAATGCAAAACCCCAGCCTGTAGCGTAGGACAAGAGCACGGAGTTGCTCAACGAAGTGATAAAGCAAAACCAAGAATTAATGACTACTTTTGGTCAGCAGATAAAGAAATAGGGGGAATTTATGAATTAGTTCGGGCAGACATTGCAGAGCCATGGGGCTCAGATGAGGACAATAGAGACGTCCATGGCGCAAATGGCAGCTGAGATAGCCAATTTGAAGAATCCGGTGCATCAAGGTTTTTTGGGTAATACGAATATTCCAGGAGGAAACCAACAGGCGAAGGCCATCTTGCTAAGGAGTGGCAAGAAGCTTTTAAACCCCAGAGTTGATGAACCAAACAAACCCCAAGTAGAAATTGAAGGTGAGGCCACTAAGGAGTTGCCAATACCAGTCACAGAACCAGTTGAGGATATAGCAGTGGATGCTACTAAAAATCCTATTGCAGATGAGGAGGAGACGCAGAAAAGGACACCATATGTGCCACCGCATCAAAGGGAATAGGCTGTCCCGGTCCCATATCTGAATAGTGTAAAAGGAAGGAAAGTGGATGCCCAGTTTAAAAAGTTTCTAGACAGTTTCCGAAAGCTTTCAGTCAACATCCCATTATTGGAAGCAATAGAGCAAATCCCATCTTATGGTAAGTTTCTGAAAGACATCATTACTAAGAAGAGGAAAATCCCAGACACAGAGGTTGTGGTGCTTAAGGAGTAGGTGAGTACCTTCATGATGGGCACATTGCCACAAAAGAGGCAGGATCCGAGCTGCTTCAACATCTCATGTTACATTGGAAAGGTAAAGTTTGGTGAAGCGCTATGTGACTCCGGGGCAAGCATAAACTTGATGCCCCTTTCTACATTCAAGAAACTGGGATTAAAAGAGTCAAGGCCAAGCAACATGACAATACAACTGGCGGATAATTCGGTGGTGAAGCCATATGGTATATGTGAAGATGTGTTGGTGAAAGTAGATCATTTTGTATTTCCAGTAGATTTTGTCGTAATGCAATGAGTTACTACTCGGACGACCCTTCCAAGCTACAGTCGACATGATACTTGAGATGGGGAGAGGTCGTTTGACCTTGGGCATCGTTAATGATCACTTCGAGATGGTCATGCCTTCCAGCACCACGTCATCTAAAGCCAAGGAGCAGTGCCGCATGGTAAAGCATTTTGATCACAATATCTCACTTTGTCTAGGGAAGCCAATCTTAGATATGGCTCATGTAATGACCAAGGTTGAGAGAGGGACATTGGCTGTCGACATCAAGGAGCAGACCAAGGTTGTATCCCTTAGCAAAGTTGTAGGTTTTCCGAATGATGAGGAGGAGGACATTTCCCCCTCTACTGAAGATGAGGCTATAGCGAGTTTGGTTTTCAATGCATATCCAGAACTACCACTTGAAGCCTGCTTGGTCAGTATTACACACGATTGGATGAGAAGCAAGTCACTGCAGGAATGCGCCAAGATGTTTCAGTTGCTTCCATTCTTTTATGCTAGGTACTATGAAGACCTAGGTGAACTCCCACCACCTCTTCAATCATCCTTAATCATCCCGCCAGAGTTGGAATTGAAGTCGTTGCCACCACACTTGAAGTATGCATTTCTAGCTGAGGAAGAAAAGCTGCCTAAGATTATATCGGCTTATCTAAGTGTCGAAGAGGAGGATCAGCTGCTTATTGTGTTGAAGAACCACCGAGGAGCATTCGGTTGGTCGGTCGTAGATATCAAGGGGATCTCCCCTACATTGTGCCAGCACAAGATTCGACTCGAGGAGGGCGCCAATCCGGTGATTCAGCCCAAATGTCGACTAAATCCTAGCATGATGGAGGTTGTCAAGAAGGAGGTGATTAAGATCCTTTCTGCATGTATCATCTATGCTATTTATGACTCGACGTGGGTGAGTCCTACGTAGGTAGTCCCTAAAAAGGGGGGAATCAATGTTACCCATAATCTTCTAAATGAACCTATCACGACCCGCTTGGTAATCGGGTGGCATGTTTGCATAGATTACCATCGATTGAATGCCGCTACGCTTAAGGATCATTTTCGTCTTCCATTTATTGACCAGATTTTAGAGCGTTTAGCTGGCCGATCACATTTTTGTTTTCTAGATGGTTATTTGGGGTACAATCAGATATCAATTGATCCTAAGGACCAAGAGAAGTCCACCTTCACTTGTCCTTATGGAACGTTTGCGTACCGCCCTATGCCTTTTGGGTTATGTAATGCACCAGCAACCTTTCAGCGTTGCATGCTCGCCATTTTTTCCGATATGGTTGAACGCTGTCTAGATGTTTTTATGGATGATTTCTCTATCCATGGTGCATCCTTTGCCGAGTGTCTTTACAATCTGGATAAGGTGTTGCAACATTGTGAGGACACACACTTGGTCCTCAATTGGGAGAAATTCCACATGATGTTGAGCGAAGGAATAGTTCTAGGACATAAAGTGTCTAGAAAAGGGTTGGAGGTAGACCCGGTAAAAATCGAAGTGATTTCCAAATTGCCCCCACCAAATTCGGTTAAAGGGGTGCGGAGTTTCTTTGATCACGCCGGTTTCTATCGCCGCTTCATAAAAGATATTTCTACGATTTCCAAACCTTTATCTGAGTTGTTAGAAAAGGATGTTGTTTAAAAATGTCTTCATGCATTCAACGTGCTTAAGGAAAAACTAATTTCCGCACCGGTTGTGCAAACACCGGATTGGACTAAGCCGTTTGAACTAATGTGTGATGCATCCGACTTCGCCATCGGGGCTGTTTTGGGACAACGGGTGGACAATAAACCCGTTGTGATTTTTTATGCATCCAAAACTTTGAATGATGCTCAACTTAATTACACGACAGTCGAAAAGGAATTACTTGTCGTTGTTTTTTCTTTTGAAAAATTTCGGCAATATCTAGTTGGATCTAAAGTCATGGTATGGACGGACCACGCCACCATTAAGTATTTGATGGAGAAAAATGATGCCAAACCTAGATTGATTAGGTGGATCTTGCTTTTACAGGATTATGATATTGAAATCAAAGATAAGGCGGGCATTGAAAATGTTGTCACGGACCATTTGTCTAGGTTAGAGAGGGTAGATGAAAAGGATTTGCACATACCCATAACCGAGACATTTCCGGATGAACAACTTTTAAAAGTGGAATCGAAAGACCTGTGGTTTTCTTATATTATGAACTATCTTGCCTGCAAAATCATCCCGGATGATTGGACGTACCAAGAGAAGAAGAAATTTTTCCATTCTTTACGTTATTATTTCTGGGATGACCCTATTCTCTTGAAGCAATGCAGTGATGGTGTTTTACGTAGGTGTGTACCTGAGGTGGAATACAAAAGTGTTCTTCGTCATTGTCATGCACTTCCGATGGGGGGCCACCATGCTAGTTCTCGCACTGCAGCCAAAGTACTGGAAAGTGGCCTATACTGGCCTACCTTGTTTAGGGATGCTTATGATTTTGTGCGGAAATGTGATTCTTGCCAAAGGGAAGGTAATATCTCAAAAAGACAAGAGATGCCCCGCAATGTATTTCAAGAGGTTGAGGTGTTCGACTTGTGGGGTATAGATTTTATGGGACCCTTTGTGTCCTCAAATTCTAATTTGTACATTCGTTTGGTTGTTGATTATGTGTCGAAGTGGGTAGAGGCAATACCCACAAGGACTAATGATGTCGTTGTAGTGTGCAGGTTTGTTAAAGAATATATCTTCGGCAGGTTTGGTGTACCCAGAATGATCATTAGTGATGGGGGTACCCATTTCCAGAATCAAAAGTTCATGGCACTGCTGAGAAAGTACGGTGTAAAACACAACATTGGTACCCCATACCACCTGCAAACTCAAGGGCAAGTGGAAGTCTCCAATCGGGAGATTAAGAAGATCTTAGAGTGCATTGTGGCTTCCACGAGGAAGAATTGGATTGCCCTGCTACCGGATGCTTTGTGGGCATACAGGACGGCATATAAGACACATATAGGCACTACACCTTTTAGGTTGGCTTATGGTTGGGCCTGCCACTTACCGGTGGAATTGGAGCACAAAGCGCATTGGGCGCTGAAGAAGCTAAATTTGAGTTATGATGAAGCGGGAAAGAAAAGGTTGCTTGAGCTTAATGAACTTGACGAGTTGCGGATGAGTGCATATGAAAGCTCGTGGATCTACAAGGAGCGCACAAAGTTGATTCACGATCGCCATATTCATATGCACATCTTCAAGAAAGGAGATCGTGTACTTTTGTTCAACTCCAGGCTGAAGATGCACCCCGAGAAATTCAAATCCCGATGGAGTGGACCATTCACCGTAGAGGAGGTCAGGCCACATGGCCCAATCACGGTGCATGATGGTGCGACAACGTTCCTGGTCAACGGACAATGGTTGAAATTGTACTTTGGTGAAGATTACACTAGGAAAGTGAATGAGGTCAAACTCATTGCACTTCCGGATACATGAAGAGCTTCATGTCGTCTAGCCTAAGATGTTAAATAAAGGCGCTTGTTGGGAGGCAACCCAACCATCGGTAGTTTCATTTAGTTTCTTTCACATTCGTTCTTTGGTTTGATATGACTTTGTTTTTAGTGTAAAAAAAGGTATCGTGATTGTCTGCTTTATGTGCAGGTCTGAGGCAGAGTCGATACCATCGACCCTTGTGTCGATGGTATCGAGTTGGGTACAGGTTGGTGACTGCAGAAATTGCACTGCGTCGATACCATCGATGGCCTCACCGATGGTATCGACACACCAATAGGCTTATCGCAAGAAGAGGTCGATAGTATCGACATGCATGTCGATACCATTGAGATCTCTGGAGATATTCAGAAGAAATCGTCCCAATGAATTCGATACCATCGATGGGCCTGTCGATGGTATCGACCCAGTTACAAGCAGAAAGCAGCGGACGGGCCTCATGAAGGTGTTGCCCTAACCAGAGGTCAATACCATCAACCCGCGTCGATGGTATCGACGTGACACGTCACTGATCCGCGAGAGAGAATCTACGACGATCGTTGCACCAGGAGAGTCGATCTGTGGGATGAGTCGATACCATCGACACATGTCGATAGTATCGACACGTCATCGATCTGGGCCACCACAATCCAGCCATCGACGACCGTCGATATTAGCGGCAGTACGGATTGTGCTAGGTGAGTCGATACCATTGACCTGCGTCGATGGTATCGATGGTCACACAGCAGCGCCGGCGTCAGTTATATAAGGGAGGGTTTGTCGTCATATGACGTCACACCTTCGGTGAGTTCTTCCTCTACTTGTGCCGTTCGTCTTCCATAGAAATCTGAGCTCGGTGACGAGCTCCACAGGAGCACGTTCTTCACCAAGCGGAGATTTCCTTCTCCGACCTGCACCGAGCTTCTTCTTATGTTTCTCCTTTTTCTTCTACGACAATGGTAAATGTTGCTGGCGCGTCCTCTTCCCAGGTGAATCCAATGGAGATCCCGGAGTTCGTTCCTCCACCGATCACGTCTATTCCGCATCCGCGGATCATTCATCCTTTTGCGGAGGTCTGGAAGATTTACAAGGAGATCATGAAAAGGAAGATTGAGCCGACCCGTTACGTCTACCGCGACATGATCTGTAACCTAGGGTTCGAGGCTAATCTGGCCTATGTGCTCAAGGGGTAAGCGAGACACACGAGCATGACGCCTGATGAGCTGGAATACCATGCTGATGGCCAGCCATTCTTCGGTGACTGGCTGACATACAAGGAGCTGGTGGCGGAATTCATGGCATCGCTGGACATATGCGTCGTGCCAAATGATGTCATCGCCACAGATTGTGAATGGATCAAGGGTTGTGTTTCTTTCCGGGTGTACAATAATGACTACAATCTCACCCTCCGGCAGTTCAATGAAATCTACAACTGGAACCATGGGCGAACTGACTACCGGAGGCCAGACAATCAGACGGATTACGACGCTATCTTCGCCGAGCTTATGACTGTGCCTCCGGGAAAATCTGTGAGCTACCACAATGCGGAGGTAGCGGATTTCGAGCACCCGTTCGTGTGGATTCTTCACCGCATGTTGTGCTCCACCCTATTTGCTAGGGGTGATCTGTCCCTTAGCAAGTTTCAAGAGACAGACCTATTTTTCTTGCATAAACTACTGAAGAGGCAAGAGTGGAATTGGGGAGCATTCTTCTTACAGCGCGTGTTGGCGGTAAAGAGGAGTACAAGGAAATCTCCAATTCATTTTGGAGGGCTCATTACACCACTGGCCCACTATCTTGGGCTGAATTTCTCCCAGTTAACTCATCTCTCCAACAGAAGCAAGGTCAATGTGCATCATCTTCACCGCTCCAACCTCATTCTGTTGCGTGATGGACTGGCGTATGCACACTACCACATTAATCATGCTTATCAGGAGTGTTCGCTTCCCGACCCTATCTTCCACATTGAGGGTGCTCAGCATTTTCGATGGCCGGTTATCACTATTGATGATTCAGATGAAGACGGTGGTAAAGATGACAACAACAATGATGACGACGAGGCTGAAGAGGAAGAGGAGGCCTACACTCCTCTTCTTACACAAGTGGTACCTAGGAAGCGTCCTCACATGCATCTGGGTGCATCTTCATCTTCCCAGCCTCCGCCACCACCACCGCCCTCACAGACAAGTGAGGATGTCTACTCAATGCAAGGAATGTATGCCATGCTACAAGATATACAGCAGACGCAGCAGCACCACACCGTAGTGTATACGGGTGTTTAGGAGACGACGAACCGGTTACTTGACAATCAGAGGGCTATCTTTGAAAATGAGTGCCTCCTCCTCGACAACCAACAGCAGATTCATGACAGGTTGCTTAGGATGGAGATGCAGCAGCAGCCCTTCTATGATCACTACTTTGGGGGGTATCCACAACCTCCACCCATACCCCAATATGATCCTAGCTTTCAGGGGTAGTACCCATTCTGGGACCCCACAGCCCCATAGTGCCTGCCTCCTCCGGAAGAGTAATCGGTATCTCTGTTCCAACCTTTAAGATTGTTTTTGACTATGAGGCCATAGTCAAATTCAAGCTTATGGGGGGTGTTGGAACAGCTCTATCCTTTAGTTTTCTAGTTTTCTTATTTTTTAGTTTTTATTGTTTTGTTTCTTGTCATTTAGTTTTTGTAATCTTAGTTTGTTTGTAGGATCCACACTCTATCTAGTGTAATTGTGGATGTCTTAAGTCATGTGTCATCTCATTTGCTTGTACATGGGAATTAAGGGAAAATTAAAAAAATTGAGTGTTCGCAAGCTTGTGTTGTTTAACATTGAGCACATAACTTAAGAAAATGATTGGTTTTGTCAACTCTAAAATAGAAAATCACAACTGTACATTCCTAATGATTCATGAAAAGTGGACGGAATTGGTTGTTTGAGCCTAAACTGACCAAATGATAATGAGACTTAATTTGAAGTAAGAGAGAAAAACCTCTTAATTACTACACATGTCAGTAAGGAGGGACACATAATACTTTTCAAAGGTTCAGTCAATTAGTCTTGTGATCTTTCCACCTCATTGTTTTCACAATCCACCATAAGAATTGGAAGTACTTTACAATTTTAATCTTTTTGATTGCATATCATGTAGATAGGTCTTGCATTGCAACCACTTTCATATGTTTTTCATGAAAAAGAAAAAAATTTGAATAGTTATACATGCACATTATCTTTAGGTGCGTGTCATTTAGTTGCATTCATAATTTTTATGCATAGAATACAGCAGGTATCTTATTTCTTCTCTAAGGGTGATTAACTTGTTCCATACCTTCTAAATAATTCAAATATTTGATCTATGTAGAAAAATTGAGCCCAACAAATTGTTCATTGTCATTGGTGGATATAAGGGCTGAAAAATAAAAGAAATATAGAAAAAAAATGAAAAAAGAAAGAAAAAGAAAAAGTGTTGAGAAGCAAGTAGAATAAGAGGGAGAAAGGAACATAGTCTCACCTGCATTTTATAATGAGTAAGTACATGATGTAGCTCAGTTAGATATTCCATCTCATCTTGAGAAGGGATGTAGTGCATGCATCATTCCACCCAATCATAAGCATTAGGGAATTGTCATGTGCAAATGCATCATTTAGGGCATTTTTGTTTTATGCATGTTGAAACTGTATAATGCTTCCATTTCTTTCATTAGCCACCCATTCCATCCACCCTTTGCTCGAATTGGTAGGCCACCGTGATTTTCTCCTCACATGTGAATATCAGGAGAGCTACTTCCATGTAGATGGTAGTTAGGGCGAGCAACGTAGAATAGAAGATCACAAGATGCACCAAGTCTAGATCGGTGAATTTTATTATGTTAACTGCCTTATATGATAGTGTTCATCAGTTTTGAGGTAGATATCTTTTATGGATGATTAATGTCACCTTTAGGGTAGTTATCATTCCATGGTTAGTGAGGGCCGGAATGTGAATGTCCGGTGAGGATCATATGGTGATGTTTGTTGTGATGATTTGTTCTTTAGTTGACCCTAGCAATTCTATTCTAAGGTTTTGTTGCTCGAGGGTGAACAATGTTCAAGCTTAGGGGAGTTTGATGCGATGATTTTGAGTCACATTTATAGACTTGTTTTATTTGTGTTTTATGCATTTATTAGTCATTTTGGTGGTTAATATTGCATAATTCATCTACTTTGGTCTATGATCCTTCTCTATGTCAAATCTCCCTTATTTCTGTATTTTGAGCATAAATTATTACAATAATATGTTTTATTCCGTCTTATGTGGTTTCGTGTTGTAATTTTAGGAAAAACAAGTATCTATTGATGTCGATACCATCGACAGCGGTCGATACCATCGACACGACCACAGGTTGCCAGCTGTAAGGAGCAGAGCAAAGTTGATACTAGCGACAGGAGAGTCGATGGTATCGATGTACCATCAGGTTGCTGGTGAGGAGACAGTCGATACTATCGATGCATATGTCAATACTATCGACAGGTGGAGCTACATCGACAAAAAAGGACAAAACTGTCGCCTCAGGTTGTTGATACCATCGACCCGTGTCGATGGTATCGAGTCAGCATTAGGCGCAGCAATGAAGAGAAAGAAGACTGGATGATATCGCGCAAGGTCGATACCATAGAATCGCGTCGATGGTATCGACACTGTTAGATACAAGTTTGCTTCAGATCAATCTAAAACTGATGGTTGTGATATTTTGGCGATCTAACTCGGTGATTATACCTAATGACGGTGACTAAGAGCAATCTATCATGTCATTAGCCGCTGCACACATCCCGAGAAGGTGTGGAGAGGAGAACAGAGCCCAGAAGTACGCCCCAGTCATTCCGGACGCCGAAGAAGACATTTTCCACCACCGAAAGGCGGGAGAACACGTACTCTACGCCAAGGAGCACTTGGATCTTCTCCGTTCAGGGGTTTCACCACTCAATCATGTTTTTCTCCATTTTTCCCTTTTTCTCTACCATGTTTTGCTTTGAGATGAACATGCGGGGCTAATCCCCTTTATCTTTAGGACCAGGAGTAGCTCGAGGAAGCATTGTATGACAATTTTATCATAGTAATTCATCTTTTATCTCTTAAATCCGTGGTATGAATTCATTTTCTCAATTATATTGTTATTCTTGATCACCATAATAATAATCTAATGCCCTTAATTACTTTGAAAGAAGAATTAATGGTTGAAAAGAGACGAATTTCAGATTAATTGACAAATCCCTTGAATAAGGTGGTGTAAGGTTAATGGTGGATACCGAGAGATCGATTTTAATGCGCCTAGTTTAGGTATAGGTTACTACGACGATGGAACCGACCTAGACATAGGTAGTGAATTGTACCACGACAGTGGGCAATTATGATTTCAGGCCACTACTCGGATAGAGAGATAAATCTGAGTGACTATATAGAATTTCATATAATGAAAACCCACGGTGAAATCGCAATCCTAAAGATCTTATCTTGAATTGATTAAACTAAACATTTAATCGATTTCTTTGTTTTGTTTTATTTTATTTTCTTTTAATTTCACAACAACTTCCAACTTATTAACCGGTCTAGCTGATTGCGAGTAGTTAGTAGTAGTCTCTGATAATTCAGTGTCCCTGGTTTTGACTCAGGCATCACAAGGGCCTATATTACATTGACGCGTACACTTGATTTCGACGCATGGAAAATTCGTGTCATCCTCACTCTTGACCCTCAACTGGTGGTAACCCGATCTCAAGTCGATCTTGGAAAAGACTCGAGCCGGCTTCAACTGGTCAAACAAGTCATCTATTCGGGGTAAAGGGTATTTGTTCTTAATGGTAGCCTGGTTGATCATCTGGTAGTCTATGCACATTCAGAGTGAACCATCCATTTTGTTTACAAAAAGAACTGGCGCTCCCCATGGTGATGTGTTAGGGCGGATAAAACCCTTATCCAAAAATTCATGCAATTGCTTCTTTAGCTCAAGCAACTCAGCAGGGGCCATCCTATAGGGAGCTCGGGAAATAGGGTTTGTACCAGGGGCTAGCTCTATGGTGAAATCTACCTCTCTTTCTGGAGGAATCCCAGGTAGATCATCTGGGAAAACATCTTCATAGCCCCTAACTACCTCTATTTCTTCTAAGGGTTGCACCTTGGGTTCTGGATCGGTGACTACTGCTAGGAAAGCTCGACACCCTTTACTCATCATCCGCTCTGCTTTAACGGCTGACACATATGGGCTGGTAGTGACATCCTTCCTACCCCTAATGACAAAAGGTTGTTGATCTGGTCTCTTGATGATCACTTTCTTCTCTCTACAGTCGATATTGGCCCTATACGTATAAAGCCAATCCATGCCAATGATTACATCAAAATCATTCGTGTCAAGAAGGATAAATTCTGTAGGAAAATCATGATCTCGATATTTCATAGATACCAATGGGGTTTTCAAAAGGGAAGTAAATATTCGACCACTCGGGGTTGTAACATCTAAGACATACCCTAAATCCTTGATATCCAAACATAGCACAGTTGCAAGATT